>CM050651.1:72529240-75486740 GCA_027574665.1 Rhynochetos jubatus | reverse complement strand
GAAGCAACTATGCAGGGAGTCCCCAAAAGTGCAATATTACTGCGCTCTGGGGAAGCAGAGGCTGGAGCGCTCTGGCTTGCGGAAAGGACCACGAGCTGGTTTCCTCTGCAAACACAAAGAGAAGGGAGACTTTTATGCAGCAAAGTTGGGCCGAGTATGGAAGCCGCCTGGTGTGGTCTGACATCAAAATGAATAATTTGCCTTTTTTTGGTTTTTTTTCTTAGCAAGAAGGAAGCTGAATTTGAAAGCAGAGGCAGTTTGGGTATGTGCCTGTGCAGAAGTAGGTTTAAAGCTCGTTGCAGGTAAATGAGATCATACTGGTACGTCTTGGGAACTTAATTTAAAGCATCTGAAAGCTTGAATGACATTTAGCGCCTTCAGAAAACCACCTGAATCCTCAGAGCAAGGGCAAGCTCTGAATTTTGACACCACCATCAAGATATGTACCCAGCACCTGGAGACATCTCCTCCTGCTGCACTGCTTCCCCTTAGCAGTATTCCCTGCCCAAATGGAGGGAAAAAGAAAAACCCTACTAAAGGACTCGTCCCTGGAGGGATGCATTAGCCGGTGTTATTTTCTCAGTCGTCAAGTTTCAGCGGTTCAGAACAAGTAGCGAGGCCGCTCTGTATGGCTTTAATGACGTTTGCTGTCAGGGACGGGAGCCATCCGAAAGGACAGGGCTGTAACTTTATTTTAAGCTGGATAGGCGGTAGCTAAATCTCCTGAATCCCTTGCAGCTTTGGAAATGGCTTTCCGCTATCTCTGCCTTCTACCTGGCGCCTTCACATTGTTTGTGCTAAAAGGGGAATGATACTTTTAATCGCGAGAATGCCTTCAGAGCTTTGGAGTGGATCATTTTCAGGCCAACAGCGTTTAAAGCACATTAATGGGGGTATTCACCATAAACCAGTTTTATTTCTGTGCGTAACTGATAAACACGAATGTGAGAGAATAAAAGGGAAGAGAGGTGGGAAAACCGTCGTGCTTGGAAAAGCAAACAAATTGTGGAGCCACGGTGGAAAGGGTATCCTATTATTAGAACACTAAAGCCAGTTGTGAGTTTTCCAGTGAAACATCTATTTTTTCTTTTTTCCCTGGGAAAATGCTTATTTGTCTCAACTGGAACTAAATATCCTGAATGGTTTTAAGGACATTTCACTGGAAAAGAGGCAAGCTTTTTGCTGGAGCCCCCATCTGTATCCTAAGGGATCATCCAGGGCCAAGAGCTGGGTGGAAGCACCATCCTCTCCCTGGGGTGCTGGCTGCCCCCCTGTTCCCCCTGCTACCCCCCAAACTCCAGTTTTCCGCTTTTAGGGAATGCTGGAGGAGGAGATGCCCAGAGAGAAGTTTGTAATAAAACAGCAATAAGGGTGTTTTCTGGTCATGCTTTAAAAATTTGAATTAAATGGGGAAAGCAAGTTCCTACCTGGAGCTTTATGGTGACAATTTTGTGGCACATGGCATATGCTTATGTTTAACTATTTTCTCCTAGCTGACAATCTTAGGTGTCAATTCAAGGCACAACACTTTGCGTGGTGTTTGGAAAACGATGACTAGTCAGACCACACTGGGAGAATAGCATTAGCCTGTGGAGAAGCTAATGCTCCATCCTGGCTTATTCCTGTGCAGACACAGGGTGATGCAAAATGCGGGAGGGCAGAAGCAAACAGGACTGTTGCATTATAGCAGGCAGAAAAATGAAAGAAAAAAACTTTAAAACAGTTTAAAAAAATAAGAAAAAATGCAGGTGAGGCGGGTTCTCCGGCACAATCCCCTTTTGCTCTGACATTTGCCTCTCTCGGGGTAGAAGACCCGAAAGCCCAAATGTAAATTACATGTCTGTTAATGACAATAAGTGCTATCACACTTCGCTAAAACGAACTGGCGGGAAAAAAAATCACGCCAATCCTTTAAATCAGGCACTTGCTTGGCTCTTAAGGATCTACAATATGATTATAAACCAAATCAATAAGCTTTCAGACTTTCTGAATGTCATTGCAAATGATTAGGTTACATGAATGGGTCTGAGCTCAGCCCTCTCTGGCCCCAGGGAGGTCCAAAGTGCCACGTTTGGACTGAACGAGGTGCACCTGTCTCAGAAATGTGAATTTTTGCCATCTTGCTGTCCCCCAAAGGACGCTTATTAAGAGAAAAAGCTGCTAGAGCTGTGATACTGTATGCAACCATAGTGATACTCTCTTAACATGGGTAGGTATCAGCTTCTAAGAGCCATTAGCATGGGCATGAAAATGTGTTAGCTCTAATGGATGTTCCTGCGGATTTGGGGCTTGTGTAAGTGGCATCCCACGTGAGCCATGCTCACCCTTGCAGCTGACTTTTTGGAGGTGCTTGTCATCCTCATGGAGGTACTTCAGCCTTAAAGGTGGGGTAGAGAGACTCATCGTGAGCGGAGTGGCAGGACTCGATGAAAGTTGATGTCTTCTTGAAGACCTGGCCTTGCTCATCTGAGTCTCCCACGCCTAGGTCCCCTGTAGCTGCTCAGGTCTGTGTCAGGTCAAATTGGACAGGTTTTAGGGAGGAGAAATCCCACTCCCCCTCCATCCTACTGCACTGCGGTGCTTAAACACATTGAAATGCAAAGCAAACAAAAATTAAAGAAAAAAACCCATGCAATAATGCATTTACATTACCGCCGTGCTCTGGGCTCCACAACAATTTTAACTTAGTCCCCACGAGGCTAGAGAGTAGTTTTGACTGTGGATGTGTTTACTTTAATATTGTAATAGCTGTGTGTAAAGTAATTGATTTGTAGTCGCTATGGCAACTATAACCTTGTATTTTCTAATGCCGGGGTTCAAAATGTTAACCTGAATGGGTTTTTGCCCTGGAGTTTGCCTTCCATTTCTTTCCTTTATGGGGTGTGGGGTTTTTTCTTTTTTTCCTCCTTTAGCAAGAAACATTGTTCCAACTGTGGATTTTCAAACCACCACGTTTTCTTGCTACAGTGCTGCACTCCCCAGCACTGGTGGCAGGTTAAATACAACTCTGATCATGGTAAACTGTAGGAAGCGTTAACTTCTCAATGCAGTAATTTTTATTATTGCCTGATTCTTTACTCTGAACTGGTTTAGCTGGAAGGTTGGGAAATACCAAAATAGGAATAAATACCCTTGATCAAGCTGAGCAGCAGGCTGGGAAACTCCACCCACTTAGCATCGTCTGTGTTTTATTAGGACTCATTTTGGAGAGGACTGGAGGCAGGCTCTAAATCCGGTAGCTTTATGCTCAAAAGGAGAGCCCTGCTACTGGTATTAACGGGAGGGGCTGGGAGCTGAGTTGCTTTGAAAACGTGGCTTTCTCTCTCAATTAACTCGCTCTGTGGGCAGTCCTGGCAGGTAAGGCCCTAAGAGATGTGTGATTGTACCCTTTGGCTGCACAAAAGAAATCCTTGTTCTCTGTCCTCTTCGATACACTAATCCTCCCCTCCTGCTCTCGTTGGACAAGAAGATTAATATTCGTTCTTTGCCTCGATTCGAGAGCCTTCTGAAGTGGCCTGGCTTTTACTTTCCCCTGCTTCCTCTTTAGTCTTTCCGTTTTTTTGGGGGACCTGTTACTGAAGTGAGAGGTAGTTTGGTAGGGAACTTCCCCATTACCCATCCTGCTTTAGAATGAAGATTTCAGACCGGTTTTACTCTCAGCGTTGAAGCCTTGCTCCTTTTTCTGCCCACTAAATACTTTTTCATTTCCAAGTTTATTCCAATTTCCTTTCTAACGATATGAAGATGATCTTCAGCACTAATGAGAAGTTAGCAGGGTAATCAATGAAAAGACAAGGCTTGGCCCTCCAGGCAAACCGGGTCTGAGCCAGCGAAATATTTATATGGGAAGAAAGCAAAGCCCTCATTTCTGTAGCAGAATTGCTGGGCTGAGGGCAATAGTTGCTGTAAAAGTGGGGTTCGGGCTGATGTTCTACTTTCATATGTGTGCTGAGTTTTGGGGGAAAGAAGGAAGGACAGCTATATTCAAGAAGTGGAAGCAAGGTGGAAATTGAGAAATAAAGAAGAAATGCCCCAGTTTTTAATTTTGGGAGCAAATTCTTTCAGCAAAGTGAAAAGCTTATCCTAAAACACGGAATGGAAAGTTTCATTTTGAGTCAAACAAATTGTTTCGGTTAACCTGAGAGGTGTCGTATGGTACTGCTTACATCTGATTTTACACATCCTGGGTCCTTAGCAACATGGAATAATTTGGAAGATTATTCTACAGGTAGAAGGAATTTTGGAAAACATTTGCTGCCATATGTGCCTTCCCTTGTATGGGAGGCATGGGAATAAGGAAATTCATCCTGAGGAGCTGTATACAGTTTCCACCCATCATTGTTTTCCATGACCAAACCAATCCTTTACTATATAACCATAGGCATCAAAGCATTTGAGCAAGTGAGTACTTCTGATAGAGTTGAGGCATTTGGATGTTTAGCTTATGGTTGAGGACAGGGATGAGAGACCACAAGTATCCCCTAAGGCATTTGTTGAAGCCTGTGTAAGCAGAGCAATCCAAGGCCGTGAATTTGGGATCTGTACCGTTTCTTCTCTGCGCCACGCAGTGTGTGGCCTACAGCAGGATCCGTAGCGTGAATACTTTCATATTGACACTTGATCGGCCGATGCCCCTTGGATCTGATTGTAAGACCGTTCTGCGTTTACATTTTGAACTATCACTGATTTTGGTAGGTTGGCTCGAGTAGTGTAAAGTGCTTTTTGCTGATCTTCTGCGTTACCTTCCCTGTGCAGCCAACAGCTAAGCCACCGTAGCCACGTCAGCATTAAGCCCAGCAGATTTACGGGGTAAATACTTGCATGATGATGTTTTTGCGGCCATCCCTGGAGGCTGCGACTGCCTTGGAGACACCTGGAAGAAAAGACCCAGGTAAAGGGGAGTTGGAGGGAAAAAATCATTAAGAAACATTGCTAGAAGTACTCCATGGGAAGTGTGGGTGTCCTGGGCTGCTGGTGAGAGGTCAGTGGGGAAAGGTCATTTTATTTGCCAAGTCCTGTCCTTTGCAAGGCAGAGCTGCAGCTGGGTAGGGCTTCCCATGCTGGAAAGGAGGAAGGCTGCTTCCATGAGACTAATGGGGCCACAGAAAAACCTTTTGATGCCTTGGCTGAGTTGGCTTTTAATTTAACAGAAGAAGTCTTTCTGGTCAGAATGGATGCATCCCTGCCCTTGGGTCAGGGTTCGGTGATGGTATCAGATGCTGCTTAAAAGGTGCGGATGTAAAAGCCATCTGTAGTCACAGATATATGACCCAGTGGTTAAGTAATGGAGTAACATGCCAACACAGCCGACTGCTCCCTAAATGTGTAGCCAGAAAGTGTTTGATTCCATTTTTGAATTGCTTTGCGGGTGCTAAGTGGAGCTATTGCATTACCGGCAATTAAGGCACTTCTCCCCGAGGCTGCTCGGGCGCTACTCGGCCCCAACACATAAAGCGATGCAGGCTCACGTCGCGGGAGGGCTGACCTGTCGCGGAGGATGAGGCTAGTGGAAAGGTTTTCTTATCCCGCTGAAAAATGAGCCTTTTCAGAACATGTTGCAAAGGGATCTCTGCATGCTGGGTGACTGCTCCCTCTGCAGGAAGCTTTATATGGAGGGTGGGAAGAATCGTAGAATGGTTTGGGTTGGAAGGGACCTTTAAAGGCCACCTAGTCCAACCCCTATGCAGTGAGCAGGGACATCTTCCACTAGATCAGGTTGCTCAGAGCCACGTCCAACCTGACCTTGAACACTTCCAGGGATGCAGCATCTCCCACCTCTCTGGGCAACCTGTGCCAGTGCCTCACCACCCTCATCGTAAAGAATTTCTTCCTTATATCTAGTCTGAATCTGTCCTCTTTCAGTTTCAAACCATTAGCCCTTGTCCTATGGCAACCAGCCCTGCTAAAGGCTTGCCCCACCCCAGGCTGGCTCATCCTTCAGCTGCAAGATGGACTTTCTTTGGCCAGTTCATAGCATCTGCAACAGTAATTGTAACCATTTTTGTTATGTTCTTTTTTAAGGCACCCCCCTTTCTCTAGCAGGAGATAGGAGAAATAACTTGGGTCTCCCAGACTTACGTGATGAATGTGGTATTTCATATGTGCCTCAGAGAGGTGAAAAAAAGGGCTGGGTTGAGTAACCTGTGTGTAAGCAGCTTTTAATAAGGCATATTCGTGTGCCAAAGGAAATCATTCTGGTCCATTGGGTAAATACGTATTAAAGTAATTTTCAAAATACTTTTCTGCAGCCAATGAGCTGGAAAGGGTCAGTCCATCCATGCATTACTTTCCAATGCATACGCTTATTTATGGGATAGAAGGAGGAACACAAGACCCTTCCCGTTACCTGCCTGGCCAACGGCATCTGTAATATCTTCCAGCACGGCCATGCTGTTTGGAATGAGGGTCAGTGCTGCTCTTCCCTGGTGTTGGGATCACCCAGTGAAGGGATCCAGATCCACCATAACAGGACAAGGACCACATCTTGCCCGCTGAGTAACAGCTCACCCTGCATTTGGCATGAAATCCCAAGAGATGGGAGGCCTCGGAGCAAGCCCAAGGGAAGTGGGTGAGGCAACCCCTTGTTCTGAGGCTGTGATTAGGACTGCGTGTGAGCAGAAACCCAGTAGCTTGGGCTGGATTTTTCCAGCGTGCAGAGCAGGATTGGAGCACCTGGAAACTTTCTGGCAACCTAGCATGGTGCCTGATAAATTTAGGTGAGCTGTGTGTAGGCAACAGCTGCGTGATGGGTTTTCAGGATCACGGTTTGGCTTTGGTGGCTTAAATTCCAACTAGGTAGCTCTGTAGGCACCTAATTTGGTTTGGGATGAGGAAAAAACATGGGCAGAACACGTATTTTGAAAGGTGGGTGGTGGCGAAGTTGAAGTCGGTAGCAGAAGTGTGATTAACCTTGGATTCATTCACATGTTTTGAGATCGATTTTCATTTTGCAACGGTAAATCTTAAAACATCTGGGACAGTTTGACATACACGTGCAGGCAGCAATTAGTCCAGATATTGTCTAGCCTGGGGGCAAGAGGAGAAGGAGGGATTTTGTTGCCAAGGTCTCGACCATTCGTGGATTGCTTTAGCTGTATTGTACACGTGTGGGCTTAGCACCTAGGAACGGAGGCAAAACAGCGGAAATGCCGCTTTTCCACTTCGAGCACCTAAACAACAGAAGCAATCCGTCATTTGCCTCCTCTGTAGAAAAAAAAGCATTTTAAAAATAGATCCCAAGCAGGAATTTGCATGCGTGCCATATTCCATCATTAACGTATCTCCAGCCAGAGTACTTTTATAAGTACGCACAGATGGTTCTTGTTCCTGGTTAAGATTTACAATCCGGTGGTTCGTATTTTTAAATAAAACCTCAAGTGCTAAATAAAGAAAATGTCACAACTCTTTAACAATGGAAAAAAGGTCTAGTTCAAAGGCACAGCTGCGGGACATCGTGGGAGTAGAATAAAACAGGAGGCCTTTCACTGAAGGAGCTGGATATCATATATTTAAACCATTATTTTTGCCCTTATAAAGAGAAGTCCCTGGGCCTGATGCCACCTTACAGACCCTTTCTGCCCCCCTCGGATGAGCAGAGGGGCTGGGAGCTGCGGGTTGCTTTGCATCTGCTGCGTTCCCTGGGTGCCGGTGGGTACGTAACAGCAGCCCAAAGAGGGCTGGGACTGTGATGCCACATTTTGCAGAGCAAAGAGAGATTCTCTGTCCTGAAGAATCTGCTGTCTGGGGGTGGTTATATACAGGTTTGCGTGTATGTGTACATATATGTGCATATCTATTAAAAAAATATAAATAATACACCCACCAGCACACATGCATGATGACAGATGGTGTTAATGGTGATAATAATTATGCATCATTTACTTTTATCTGCATTTTTACCCACTTATCGCAGTGAAATGGACATTAAACTGTTCCAGTCTGTGCCTCCCTTCATACCCACAGCTAGGAGGGAATCCTTGGTTTTAGTTATTTTTGAAGCAAAATACCAGTGAGTTAGCAGGATAAGATTAGGGGAAATAAAAACTAAGACGCTAATGAATCAGTGCTTTAAAGTAGTGGAGTTCTTTGTGTTGTGTATGTGAATATTTTTAATTGTTTGGTCTCTTCTTCCTAGTGCTGCTGTCTATTTGCCTACCAGTGCAGTAGGCAGGGAGCAACGCGGATGTGCTGAGCATACCCAGCCCAAGCCCTTGCTTGCTCCGTCACTGAAAGGCACTATAGGAGCCTTCACCAACCCTTGGTTTTCTCAGCACCCATAAAAACAATGCTAACCGATCCTTGGCTGTGGAAACCTGCAGCAAGACAAACACCTCTTCTGTTTTCCCTGTCTTTGATAAGTTTTCTTCTTGTCATGCACCAGGACAGATGCGGGGATAACCCAGTAATGCTTTTTAGTCTGTGTTAAGCTCCTTCTGGTCAGTGTGCAAGCTGCCCCAAATTCTCAGGATGCAAGATGCAGAGCTGGGGAATCGCTGGCCTCTTGTGCCAACCTGGGGGAATGCCTAGCTTCTTGCTTTTAGTGTGATTATTTGTCCTGAAAAAGATACTGCTGTGTAAATATGATGGTCTTTTAAAAAAGGTAGGGACAGGAGTGAGCTGTTTTGAGCTGCTGTGAAGCTGCTCCTGGAATAACGCCTTACATTTTCCATGATTGCCCTTCCAAATGAAAGGAATGGGAGCTGCCCAGAAGTTCTGCCCATTCAGCTTGAGGAAGAGCAAACCAAAAAGTGGTTTGACCGAAGACTGAATGTAGTCGTGTTTTCTTTAGCTAAAGAGGTCTTCAGTCAAGCACAAGAGTGCAACGTGATTTGAAGGCTGAAAACTACAAAACAAAGGGCAGATTTTAACAATGAGGGAATTAACTGTTGAAGCAGCTCACTGAGCAATGCGGTGTGTGTCCTCTTGCCTTAAGTTATGACTCAGACTACAAGTTTCCAGCTCACCTGCAGGTGTAGCTGCCTAAAATGTGCCCTGCTCGCTGTTTGTATCTTCCTAAAATTTCTTCCTAGCTGAGCTTTAGTTTGGGATGCCTATGAGGGAAAATGCAAAATTTCTTTAAAACTTTAAAATACTTTCAGAAGTCCTTTGCTATCTATTGCTTATTATTTTTGTGTCACTCCTGATGGTTTCTCTTCATGATTTGAGCTGAGCTGACTGAGGACCAGGAGAGCTGAGCTACACTGAACTTAGCAACTCCTGTTCTCCCTGTGCTCCCCTTTACACTTCTTAATTGCCAGTTTATAGCAGATACCCTATTAAACAGCTGCTGGACAATCAGAAAATTCTTATTTTATTCACTTCCATACATTCACCCTCCATGTTTTTTAACCATGCTCATCAGACCTATTCCACATCCAAAGAGAAGTTCATTTTTGGTAGTGATGATGCTGAACAACTCATTTTCATGGCACTGCTTCGTTGCCAGGAATAATTGTTTGATTGTTTCCCGTCTCTCAAAAGTGATTAATTTAATGATGATTAATTTAAATAAGTCACACCTTCAGGAAATACCCCTCAGCTGAGACACAGGGCCTCTCCTCCATGAGCTGCAGGGGGATCTCTGCTCCCGTGCCTGAAGCATCTCCTCCCCTCCCTCCTTTTTCTTTTACCTCAGTGCCTGCCAGGCTCTTTTTCACACATTTTTCCCTCATTCCTCACGGGTTGCAGCTTCTTACCCTTTCTTGAATGCGTTTTTCCTGAGGCACTGCCAAGGGGCTGCGCAGCACCGGGCTGTGGGTCTGCTGTGGAACCATCCGGAACATGGCGGGCAGCACCTCGCCTCACACAGGTGCTGGTCACCGACACCCGCCAGTGAGAGGACAGTGCAAAAGGATATTTGTACATGGATAGTTTTGGCCAAAGATGTCCTTGGGAAGCTGAGTGTCTGCTTCAAGCCACCTTGTTTCAGGTCGCTTGTCCCGGGGACCTGCACGTGGCTGTTCTCTGGAGGCCGGGGAGCCGCTTTGCCTGAGGTGACAGCCTGCCTCTAGAGGAGGGGAGCGTTTGCCGATCGTTCCCACCAAAGGCACGCTTCGTGAGGTATCACTGATTTAAAAAAACCATATATTTTTAAATTTTTTTTTTAAACCTTAATTATTTGTCAGTTTGTTTTTAAGTAAACTCTTCATGTGGCCAGACTGGGGGGTTAAGGAAAAAAAAGCCAAGAGAAAGATGTGCGGCCTTGATGCCCAAGGACAGCCTGGGATTTATTCGAGGCCTGCGGTGCTGGGAAGGGCTATCCCTTCAGCTCCTTTTACTAGTTTTATAACTGCAATTCAAGCATCTCCTACAAACGGTATCACTAAAAGCTATGTGCAGTCAGGTTTTATTTCATTTTTATTTCTCTGAAGTCTGGCTTGGCATTTCTGTATCTTAATCTTCTCAGTTTGCTAGCAAGGAAAGAAAGAAATGTATGAACACTGGAAAAAAGGTGCATTATGTCAGCAGAGCTTTTCCCTGTGATAGGAAAAACAGCACCACGTCCCATCCTTAACGGTGAAGGGCTCTTGTTCATCTCTGGACACTTTCCTCCAGGGTGGACTTCAGTTTTTCCTTCCCCTGTGCCTGTGTTTTACTCATGTTTTTGTAAGGGCTGGGAGAAGTATTTTTTTTTAGCTGAAGGGGAGTGATTCTACCCCATAAAATTATTTGCTCAGTGAGAGGTTTTCAGTAATGCACAGAAGAACTAAAACAGGTGTACTGCTGGGAATGGCAGAGGGAAGGGAAACTGCCTTGAGGGCACATTCAGTAGGCTATGGGAGCCGGGGCGTGCTTGGAGACCTCGGAATAGCCATCTGAAAAACCCCCAGTAATTGTCTTGCCCTGACCCTGACAGTACAAGGGGTAATGGGTTTAAGCTGAAATCAGGGAGATTGATATTGGATATCAGGAAGAAATTCTTCCCGGAGAGGGTGGGGAGGCACTGGGACAAGTTGCCCAGAGAAGCTGTGGATGCCCCATCCCTGGGAGTGTCCAAGGCCAGGCTGGATGAGGCTTGGAGCAACCTGGTCTAGTGGAGGGTGTCCCTGCCCATGGCAGGGGGGTTGGAACTAGATGGTCTTTGAGGTCCCTTCCAACCCAAACCATTCTATGGTTCTATGACCCCCTTTATCCAGTGAGCAAGCGGCAGTCACTGGAACAAATATTCCATAGAAATGCAGTGGGTGACTGTAATTTTTCTGATCCGCTTTGTGGGGGGCCCAGGAATTGAGAGTTTTGCCCCAAACACAAGATTTCAACTGAACAAAAGCAAATTACAGAGAAAATCGGGCAGTTGGAATCGCATTGCATTTTGCAAGGTGATGTTCACCCTGTATTTTGCCACCTGATGGTGTGGTCTGGAGATGGGAAGGAGCCGTACGTGATCCACCCAGCCCTCATGTGCCTAGTGTTTATCGTGGTCCAAGCGTGGAAAGGTTGAAAACATTCCGCATGTGCGACTGGTTTTTATAGCTAGAATATGACTTGATTTCCCACAGGAATCCCTCATCTCTTGTCTACGCGTTTCCATTTCACAGCAAGCATTAGCACTGTGGCTTTACAGTAAGCTACCTCTCTGCTCTGTGTCTGTTTAGCATCCAGTACTGTAAGGCTATGTGAAAGTCATCCATTTAAAACCATGTTTCCTCGTTTTGTGGTCTTGATCGAAATTTTCAGCACTGAGAATGTGTAGAAGTTTCCTTCATTTTCAGGTAAAATTCTTACTGAAATTGGTGAAGGAAACCAGGGAGGTTATTTAGGTGCCTGAGTCCGAAGTCAGCTTGAATCACTGAGCTTTGCCGGTGTTGTCTCTCATGCACAGTGCACCGAGTTGCACCCACCGCTAATTGCGTAATAAATCAGTGCAAATTGCACAGTGTTGTGGCGCTCCGGAGCGGCCTTTGCAAACCTGTGTCCTCCGCTCACCGAGCGGCCGCTGCCCCGTGTGAACCTGCGTCCCGCTGCTTCTGGACCTATCAGCTAAAATCTAAAATAAGCAGATAGGAAAAAGTGTGTGCTGGTCGATTGGTGAAGCAAGGATCCCTGAGGCTTAAGAGCATTAATCCTCTTGATTTCAATAGCAGCAAAGCTTTTTAAGTGCTTAGATGGTCTTCCAAACATCCCCTAAGGAAAAGGCTAGTCTTCTGCCATTGTGAGGTTGGCTGACTCCCTTGGAATAGATGGAGCTTTTGGGAACTAGAGGTAAGAACCGTGCTGGAGCTTGAGTAAAATTGTCCCGTATTTAGCACCGACACATCCACCCCTTACTGTGGTGGAAAAACCCCTAGCAAGGGATGAAACTCATTTGTACGATTGTCAGCTGTGGCTCGCCGAGCCCTAACGGCTTCAGGGTAATCGTGTGAGGAGCTGTGGCTGGGATGGGGATGATGCTGTGGTACAGCACACTTGCAGTTAGGTTTCATTTGCAAATAATTTAGCAAAGCTGCTCTTGTTTTCCTTATTTATTCTTGAAGGGCAGATCTTCCCTGCTGGGTTGTCAATTGACAGACATCTAGGGGTGTTTCCATGCTTTGATGGTGATCAGAGGGGGGAAAATATAAAAGAGGGCTTGCAGCAACGGTTGTGTGTCAGTCCTTGGGGATACAGTCCTTGGTGTGTAATGTATAAAGACCTTTTTATATGATAAATCACTGCAGGGACAGGCACGTCTGTCACAGGCAGATTCCTGCTCCACGAGATGCTGAACAAACAGGGAGCAAAAAACCTGGCTGTTGTCCTGTTCAGGTCCTTGGGACGGGACGTATGTGATCGGAAGTCTGTGTGCTCTGCTCCTTGTGCTGCTGCCAAACACAGAACGGTTTTCCCACCCCATGTAGATTTTCTGAGTTTCAGAGAAGTTCCCAAGCAGAGGCAAATTCTGTTTCAAGACTGCACACATCAGAAGGAAACTTTTGTGTTCTTTTAAATCAAATTAAGTAAATTTAAATACTTTGTTTGATAAATTTAAAATTTTACATTGTGCTTCAGACATTTCATTTTTCAACCATTTTTAAATTATAAATTCAAGTTTCAAAACAAATGAAATTCAAAGATATGACATTGCAGGGGGCTTAAAATATCTTGCTCCCTTCTTCCTGATTTCTGTTTTGCAGTCAGAAATTAATCACAAATGGCATTAATTTTGACAAAGTATTTGCTTTCTGATGAAAAAGCCATTTTAGTAGAAAATCTCCAGGCAGTGTCAGTAGCAAGGACTCTTCTGTATCTTAAATATTGTTAGTCTAGCAGGGACTTGAAGTTACCTCAAGTGTTCAGATTATTTTTTTTTTGCTTCAAAATGAAGCTAATCCAAAGCTGTAAAAGCTGGTTTAACTTCATCTGCACATGGTTCTGCCTTGTTTGTTTGTTCCTTGTGAGAATGTGTATATTTTTTGTGCAAGTTTTTTGTTTAGGTTTTGTATAAGGACAGGAAAAAATATTTTAGAGGGCAACTTGTGAACAAGCACGCTGGAGAAATACTGTTTCTTCAGGAGTTTTCAGACTGAAGTGCAACTTGATTTATTAGAGTTTTTCCTTATTTGTAACAAATGTTTTTCTATTGCTCCTATTAGTTGGTGACACCGTTCCTGTGGTAAATGAACTGACATGCGAAGGTAATGATGACAAGGGGCTGATAATGGATGACGAGGGGAAAGGGGGCTCGGTGCAACAACTTGCCCTACTCAGGTTGATCCAAGGACACCTATCAATCAAAATGGTGACAGCCGTCAGGGAAATTTAATTGGAGATTCATTGAACCTTTAATGATGTGACAAAGAAAAATAAGGAGGCTAAAAAAAGGCTTCTGGGCTTTTCTTCTCCTTCATTCTGCCAGTGTTCAGAAGGAGAAGGGGACCGTGGGATTGCCAAAGGCGCCTCTTGTCATTGTGTCTGTAAGAGGTAATCATCCTGCTTTGAAAGGGAGCAATGTGTTTGGAGCCGTGCGTGGATATATTTCATTGCTTCGGTACAGAAAGGGGGTTGTCAAAGACCTTTTCTTTAACTCGTGCGGCCGGCCTACCTGCCTCTTGATCGTAATCGGAAGTATTAAAAGAAATGCTAACAAGCTACGTGCGCCTTGCATGAAAACGGGGTAAAGCCGCATAGTGGCTTGGGCGGTGTTCCCCACAGAAAGCTGTATTCAAACCCCCTTTCTCCCAGTCTTGTTTTATCACCAACAAACACGACGAGTTACGTTCGGGAGCGTGCGGTCTGTTGGAACTCAAGAGCTGAGTTACGTGGCTCGTAAATGACAGGATGGATAAAACGCTACCGTTCTTCCCTGAGCTGCCTTTCAAAATTAGCACGGGTGCTTAGCGCAAATGGGTAGCTCCTCTTGTTGAGCTTTTGCATACATTTCCATAAATAATACGTGAATATTATTTTAGCGGCAATGCCCACTATGCGGAGGGGACTCTCCGCGGATGCAGAAATCTGTTTAATTTTTTTCCACCCGGCAATTCTCTCTTTGAATATGCCACGTAAGAGCTTGCTCTTCGGGTTGGGAGGATGCTGCGGGGAAAATATTTACTGCACTTGAGATCTTATTAATCTTTTTCATTGATTGGAAAATCCATCCCTTCCCCTGTTTTGCTTCAGCTTGCTTAGTTCAATGTTGAGACTGTGTAAAATGACAGTGAACGGTGAGTTTTATCAGAGAATGTGGAATTTCACCTACATCTTTAAGTTCCCTTTAGTCTGCTCCTACCAGATGAGACTAAGCCTTGTACTTGTAACATGACCTGTCTCAGTGAAAGTCCTGAAGTGCAACAGCAGCTCCTGCAGACACATCTAAATATTTGGGTTTCCAAAGCCTAAATACCTCAATATTTGGATATCTATAAAGCTAAATATCTAAATATTGTGACCACAAGCTGAGCCCCTGGGCAGAATTAGCCATTAATGTGATGGTCAGAATTTGTTTTGTCCAAATTTGTAGAGATGTGGGCAAAATTAAAATGTAAAAGGGAGACTTTGCTTCCCCCTCCCCTCCCGCAGTGAGCTGAGAAAGGCTGATAGGAACCGATCTGGATGTAGAGTGTATGATAACACAGCGTAAGACGGGATTCGATAATCCTCACCTTATCTCTTCTTATTTCTCAAGCTGGTGATGTGCGTCGATAATTAAAATGAACGGCAAGCTGCAGTGCCACCCTGACCTCTGGGGTACCGGTTGCCATTAATAATAATGCAGTCAGACAATACAAGGTTTTAGCTCCACATTAATACAGACAGGACGAGAAAAGGGGGATAAAGCCAAAGGGATAAGCCAAACCCCTTGGTGTCATCTGGGTATCCTTTCAAGCTGATCTCTCCCTTCATGCTCTTTGATTCCAATTATTCTCTCCTCTTTACAGGCAGGGGTATTTGTTTAATTATGCTGTGGGATGGGATGGGATGGGATGGGATGGGATGGGGAAGGAAGAGATTTGGATCTAGCTACCCTTTTTTGGCTCTTCTGTAGCTGTATTTGCTCAGCAGAAATCACTACTTGCCTGGGCAGAGCCTGCATTTGGAGACCTGGCGTGTCCGACTGGACCTGCAGATCGACTCCGTATAACTTCAGATGCAAGATGATGGGCCCGTGCTGGAAAATTCGGGCAGGTCCTCTCCTGCCAGCTGAGAGTGCAGCTCACAACATCCCTGAGCTCACACCAAGCTTTCAGGAAAGAGTAGCCCTTTGGTATGCTGCATACTTGGGTAGCTGAAAAATCAGCCGGTCTTTATCACCATGCAGAGCTTTCCTGATTTAAAGTGAGCGTATCTGCCTTCCCCAGCTTCCCGGGGCCTGCCCTGGAGCCCACAGACACCTGCGGGGTGTAATACTAAAAGAGTCTACATGAGAGCCTGTGTATAAAATACAAAATAAGGCATAAAAATAATGGGTGGAGGAATTTCTAAAAGCCTTCACCATTGCCTGAGCTCTGCTATTTCTCAATTCAGGTGAAGTTCTGCCACCAGTTTTGGTGACTGCTGGGCTTAGAGCCCCAAGTCAGCCCTGTCCCAGTATCCTCTGCTGTCCCTCTGTGCTCCCCAGTTCAAAAATTGCCTTGTACCTCTCATAATGCAGAGGTAGAAATGAAAATTTTCTGTCTGATAATACTCTGTGTCTCAAAAATTACTGCTGACAGAACTGGAACTGGAGGTTTCTTTCTTCTGCCCAGGTATGGGTTTCATGGCAGTGTCCTCCGGGAGCACAGCCCAGATGGGGAGGCCTCCCTTAGCGTTTCGCTTTGACTTTGCTGGGACACCCTGTGCGCAACCGGTGGGGCCGCACAAGCTGTTGTCTATTAGCTGTCCAAATAATCTCACCATCCATGCATAATCCATCCGGCCTCTGCAAAATGTATTTACAGTCGTTTGTGTGTTACATAGGATTGGTCCTTCTCCCCTTCTCCGTATTTTCATGAATGCGTAGCAGTCTCTCTTCCGTTTGAGGGGGCTTCCTGTGCCCCTCTTGAAACTGTTTCCCTCCCCTCATTTCATTCCCAGTTTGGCAGTGCTTCCCACTGCCAGCGTGCGTTCTCCTATGTTTAACAGCTGCCCTTGAAATGAGATTAGGCTTTTATATGCATCTGGCCTCGGATAGATTTGTGTGAGGAGATTTAGGGTATTACAGGGTGTTTAGGGCCACACAGGGCTGTGCGGTGGATGGGGAGCCTGTTAGCAAGCAACTGATGTTAATCCGTGCTACAAGTTGTATGCGCTTCATCTGCTTTTACCACTCTGATTAGCTCTCAGAAACCCAGACTGGCCCTAATCTTAAAACCGCTTTTTTTTGAAAGGGCGTTTGCCCTGGCTCCTTTGCCCTTTGGGGCAGCGCAGCTGACGCAGCATTTTTGCTTACTGTTGATCTTGTGGCCATGACCTAGATGTGACCTTGGCATTACAGCTGCCCTGGTGTGTTATTTCCACACCCCGCTGTATTCATACTGGAGGAAAAAATCTGCACAAAAGGAGCGATTTGGGGAAATCATCTGGCTGGGAAAAGTAGCTCCCAGCACATTTATTTCAGACACGGCTTTGCCCCAGAGCTCCATGTCCCAACAGTCCTGCAAACTTGGGAGGAAGGAGGATCTTCTTCCCTTCTTTGCCATTTTGCCCAATCTCTAGTTAATTTGATCTCTATCTGAGAGCACCAGGGAGAGAACATCTATTAAACAATAAAATAGACCGATTGTGATGTATTTTCAACCGCTTTGGGGGAATTCTACAAAATTAAGTATCAGAATTGTTTTTCTTATTGGCAACTATTGATCCCTGGCTGTGCCAGTTTCTCTCATTAACACTTTTATTACCTTGTCAATCACAGCACAACCTGCGCTAACCAGAGGCTAAAAGGATTTACCGTTATTAACAAAACTGTCTGGTGCCTCAGAGCAATAAAAACAGCTGAAACCACTGGGGGAGGGAGAAATCTGCAGAGATTTTGATAGCATTTTAGTCTGGAGACTGCGATTCGGAGGAAAAAAAAATAAATCCATAAAATAGGAGCCAGTTTCTCAGCTGATGCAAATGATTGAAACATGTAAGAAGCATCAGAGCCACGGGGCTGTCTGTCTGCAAGGAAAGGTCCGGCCAGAAATTGTAGTAGTACAACTGGGGTAGTGTCTGAAAATAGGGTAATGCTAAAAATCCTGCCTGTGGGCCAGAAGCCTGATAGGCGAGGCAGTCTGCAAACACTGAACGAGTCAACGCCTGCCCAAGAAACCAGTCACAGCCCGTGGTGCAAGGGCCGTGACTGGTTTCCACAACCTGGGAGTCCAGTTCAGGGGACTCAGTAACTCTGTAAACCACTACCTTTAGGTACGTGTCTCCTTACAGGCTGAAAAAGGATGTTTTAGGCTTTTCCAAGTCACCAAAACGTCTTGCTGTGAGTAACTGTGAGAACGGCTAAAGGCAGGGGTTGGGGGTGCGCTTGAATGAAGCTGGGGGCATCTGATGTGCACTTGATAACATGGTGATGGCAAATGAGACAGTGAGGTTGCTGCTGGCACCTGTCAGTAATAGGAAAGCATCCCAAAGTTGTCAAAGGTGCGATGGGAAGCAGAATTGTTCCTTCAGGACAGGATGTCCCAGCACTCTGAAAACTATGTCCCATTGAACTTCTAGGGACAGTTATCAAGCCTCTCATGATTCCAGCCTCTCATGCTAACCTCTGGGGTGGGGTACTCCATAACAGCTTCTGGCAAGAAAAAACATGTTGGTTTTAGTACCCAGGTCTTCTCTCAGGCTTTAGCACCTTTAAAGGCACTGTGGTTAAAAATCTCTGTTTGTAGTCAGTGGTACTGTAAGGTTTATAAATAGAAGGCTGCATCCTTATTCTCAGTTTCCAGGTGACAAAATAGAAGCCTTGAGCTCTGGTGTGACTCGCAGAGCTGGTTTGATGTGGGAAGGTGCTTTCGCACTGACTGTGGGAGAGATGCAGGTCGTGGAAATGCGAAGGCAGTGGGAACAGAGACCCCCATCCTGAGTATTTAGCATGCCTCAGTACCTGAGCACCCGGCTTGTTTGCTTTCTTAGGGTAACATTTCCAATAGTGTTTGTTTTAAAAGAGCAAACTACTGATATGCTTGCAATGAGCTCAAGGCAGACAGGCCCCTGCTGTGAGTATGGATGGAGGGGCAGAGCCCCTGTCTGTGCATGAGGCCATAGGACAGGTTGTGCTGCACCGCAGGATATATACGCACCCCTTTCCTCTCCCTCTGCTCGGCCAGACCAGGGTGTGTGACAGGGGCACGTCTCGATCATGGCATCACTCCTGAACTCTGCACTGTGGCAAGGAGCATCTCATTTCTCAGAGCATCCCTCCCCTTGCTATTCCTCCTGAATGGACAAGGGTCCAAGATCCTATTTTTTTTTTTCAAGGAAGAGGGTTTCCTTTTGACAGTGTCTTTGGAACACAGCTAGTGTTTTTTCATTACTGCTGTGGTAACATAGTCCAGAATTTTTGTTATTTCTCCTAACCTCCAAGGTCACTCAGACACTTCAAGGATGCGAGGCTGCTCACCGGAGTAAAGAAGCAATTGACAAAAGACACAAGGTGGGTGAAGACAGCCATTAAAATCCTGCTTTGGCACTAAATATAGCAACCCTTCCATGCCAGTCTCCTGTAATTTGCATGTTGAATTAGCATCTCATTAATATCTTATTAGGGACACTGGAAACCTAATGACAAAAACAAACGCAGCATGTGTAAAGAAGAATAATAGGAGGAATGAACTGAACAAAAGAGGTTTTTTTCCCCCTTGTGAGTAGACAGATGAAGACTCGGCTGCACTCCGTCAGGTGGGCTGTTGTCTCTGACCACCTTGGGATCAGCAGCGCCAGCAGGCTGAAGGTGCCCCCATTGCACAGACAGGCCAAGGGATAAAGCCCCAGCGGACATCAGCCGACCCTCAGTGGCTGGTGCACACTGGCAGCACCTTGCACTGATTTACACACAAATTCTGTTATAGTGAAGGCTCCCCAAACTGTGCCAGCTTCCCAGGATTTTGAGAATTAAGTGTTGGGATCAGAGGCCCTGAGCTGCAGGTTTTGGAACCAAATCGTCCCAAAAGATGAGGAATAAGAGGTGAAATTAATTGGGCTTTTCTGAGATCCGGAGTTCAGCTTAGTCCAGGAATTTCTTTCTTAGCTCACCTCTGTCTAATTTTCTCAGAGTTCACGGCGATGAGCCCAGCCACCACAGCTCGTATCAACTCTCCCCAAATGACTGAGCACTTCAGTGCGCACGTTCCTATCACTGATTTGGCTGTTAAAGTGCTCCAGTAATAAGGTATCAGTTAGATTATCTCCCTCTAGAAGCATATTGCAGCTGCAAAATGGATATCATATCATTAGCACCTTTCCCTTCCGTTGTCCCAGGGGATGGAAACAGCCGGCAGTGGGAGCAGCTTACTTTCAGCACCCCCTCATGTTTTTGGGGAAGAGACTCTTTCTGGATAACAAAGCTGCCCGTGCTTTTTTTTTTTTTTGCAAACTGCAGTAGGGAGATGCTGCTGGTACCTGTAAGGTGGCTCAGGAGCCTTGAAGTGAGAGACCATAGAGGAAAGGGACTGTGGAAAATGAGAAACTCAGAAGCTGAAGCTGAGAAGTTTAAGGGAGAGATGTGGTAGGAAAACTGTGCATCAAAACCTAAATCACAGTGCTCAGGGCCACAACTGGGCCTTGCTGTAAGGGCAGGACCAGGCCACAGAGCAGGTGAAGGAAGGGATACACGTCCCCCTTAGTCTGTAACTAGAAGTGCATGGCATACAGCCTGGAACTTGGCTGTGAGTAGGTTGCAATTGGAAATCCAGCGCATGAAAGTGAAGTCAAACAGTCATAAATCAGGGAACACATGAAAACAATCCTTTGGGGACTCCAGTGAGCTGTTTCCTCATCAGATTTAGCTGTAATGTATTGGATTATATTAAAAAAAAATCACCGGTAATGCAAACCATGCAGAGCATGGAAATGCTCTTCAGTTCCTCTTTATAAGCATGTTACAAGAAATAATTTGAGTCTGTATTTATGTGGACTGTTGAGTTCCTGGGTGCTGGCATTGTACAGCCGTAAATATTAGTCTAAACCTGGTCTGCAGCCTTATGCTGAAAGAAGCAGAAAAAATTGTGCTCCACGTAGCTCCCTGACCTGGTGCGTGGAGGCTGAAAAGGTGTCTGACCTCTCCTTGTGGCCCCCAAGCCATCGTGTCCAGTGCCAACCCTCGCTGTTGCCCAAGAAAACCCTCTAGCTGTTGTTCCACAGAGAAGAGACGGCAAAACAGAGAGGGTGCTCGGTACAGTGTGCAAGGGATTGCAGCCGCTACGTTGTGCTGCTGGGGGTCCTCCTTCAGTGCTTATGGTGTTTGGCAACATTGCTGGATCTCACGTAGTGCCTCCAAAGCATGGGTTGAGACAAATGGTAAATTGGTAATGGGTAATGCCCATATACTGTGCCGGTTTTCACAGCACCGTAGAGTGCCTCTATCAGGGGATACTTGCGTTTCTGTATTGCTCTGAGCCACCTTGTAAGTAAATTCCTCTCTCTGCAGAGGCTGTACAGCCTTGCGTGACAAGGTTCCTCCAGAGCACAGAAGGCTCACCCCTATGTGCATCCCCAAGCCTGGGAAACCTGCTCGCTCAAAACTGCGAC
Organism: Rhynochetos jubatus; assembly: GCA_027574665.1. NCBI lineage: Eukaryota > Metazoa > Chordata > Aves > Eurypygiformes > Rhynochetidae > Rhynochetos > Rhynochetos jubatus. The sequence continues at coordinate 75,465,605 of CM050651.1, read as the reverse complement.
CCCCTCGTAGCAGGGCAACTGTACGCTGGAGTTTGTTAGTGGGCCTTTGCTGTTTTCTGGGTAGGGAGGTAGATTATTTCAGTCAATCAGTAATCCAGCCATAAATCTTCATCTTCCCTGTCTGGATTTTTAACATAGCATAACCCAAACCCTAAAGAGGCTCCGCTGTCACTCGCAGCCTTACCTTCCCCCTCACCGACCAACTCCAAAATGCACCAGCACATTGGCTGTTGGCATCTGTCTCTCCCCAACTCTTCTTTACAAAGGCAAAGTGATTGATCCCTTAAGCAAGGGTTCACTAATTGTATTCATTTATTCAGGCATTGCCCTGCTGCATGCTCTGAAAGAGCAGAGCTGCCTTTCCAAATGTATTTTTCAAAGCTCTTTAACAACTGAAGGGCAAAGGTCTGCAGGGGAGGGAGGGCGAGCCTATCGTTTGGAAACACGGAGGAAAGAGGGTGCAGTGATTTTTGTTGCTCAAGCGGCATCATATGAGGTCAGGGCAAGATGGATGAACAACATTATCTTGGTGCATTGAATATGCAGAGAGGTGACGTGTTGGACGCTTGGTCTTGGTCCAAATTGATACTGAAATGTTGCGGGGACACACAACTGGCTGAACGTCCTCAACAGCAAGCGGGGTTATGGTTTTCCAGTGTGCAAGGCACTGGCTGAAGAGGTGAAAAGTCCCAACCAATGCACATCTCTGCTCCACTGGAATATCCCATCAGGTCAGTGTTCCTTGTAGCAAGATGGACAAGCTTTTGGTATACTCTGAGCTCCTTTTTTTACTGTAAAATGAAGACCACTTGTCTGCCATTTGTGGTCCATAGGGTTCCTCTCCTTTTGGGGCACTGTGACTCTACCACCCTCCCTACCTTGAGCCTCACTGCTGGAAGAGCTGGTTGAAGCGTTCCTCTCTCTGCTTTGCCCCATTGCACCGTAGAGGTGCCGTTAATGAGAAGGAGTCTTGGTCCGAAGTGTTAGTTACTCATCTTGGCCTTGCTGAGAACCCTTTGGTCTGGTTCTGGGTATCACCTGACCTTGGACATCGCCTAGCATTTAGTCTTTGAGGCCGTCGCTTCCTGCATGATAAGATAATCATAACAGAGCCAGAGCTGACAAGTGGTGTTTCGATGTAAGCAATGAGCAAACAGACAGATCAATAAGTGCTGAGCAAGGCACGCTTCACCTCATATCGTATCGACTTCCTGCAAAAATAATGGGGCAACAAAATGAAAATGTGTTGTGTTCTATCTGAGTTATGGTCAGTGGTTATATATAATATAACACAATATATTAACTCAGATGGGACTTGCTGTTGAAAAAAATACAAATGGGCAGGCACAAAATGTACTGTCTCTAAACGTACACGGCAACACATCGAGATTAATTACACAGAATATGGGAGGAAACGAAAGCAACGATAAATTTATATTATTATAACCATAGAAAGAACATGAGAAAGATTTATGACACTAAGAGCAAAATTTCTGTGTCCTGTTAGTCTGACTGTCTAATGTGTGAGAGATTTATGAGGCCAGTGAGGAATGATCAGAGGTATTTGTAAAAGTTTACCATTTGTTAGCTTTTATTTTTGCTCTCATTGAGGCTGTTTATGAGCAGTGGAAGGATGACACCGGGCAGACTGGCTGTTAGGGGGAGTTGTGCTATAGGTTGACCATAAATGTTTTGATTTCAAAAGCTCTGACCTCCAAAAGCCAGATGATAACCAAGGTGGAGAGAGGCACGAGACTGCACTGAAGGAAATCTGGCATGTTTAGAGAGTTTTGGCTCGTGGAGGTCTAAGTGTAGGTGTGAGTGTAGGCACGCTGAGGCAGGGAGGTGCTCCCTTGTGCTGAGGTTGCTTTTTATGAATGGGAGACTCTCCTGGTTTGTCCCTTTCTTGCCTCTGCTGATTATTTATGATAGCACCTCCGTGAGGAGGGATAGTTTCCTATGTTGGTGTGTGATTTCTCCAAGTGCAGACAGATGCTTCCATATGCCCTACTGCATGCCCACGCTTGGAGAAATGATGGGTAAGCGTATAAACGGATCTGCTGCGGGGAGGAAGGCAGAGTCCCTGTGATAATCCCGTTGCAGAGAGAGAAGGGTTATGGGAAAGAGCAGAATAGCACAATGTTGGGCATTTATTGCCTTTGAAATGGATTGTGTGTATCTAGAAAATAGGACATTCTCTCAGCTGTGTGGGCATCTATTTTACCTCCCAACAGCAGATAGCAAACTGCCTACTCAGGGACTCCGCAAGATAGAAGATGATTATGGCTGCTTGGTTAATTGTGATATGACATGACAGAGAATACAATTTACCTTGATGATAATTATCACTGACCCAGGTAGTTTTGCGAAGCTTGGAGAGAGTGTAGAGGGTCGCTCTGATGGATCAGCTCCTTCCAGGAAGGCTCCTCGGCAGCTCTGTGGTTTCACAGGCGCTGAGTGCGATGAAGTATTTTTCATATGTTTAATGTAGGAATCCACTCATAAAAAGAAAACAAAACCGAGGTAATACTCTCAACAATACCCTGAAAATAAGTATGTAAATGTGGAATGCATTTGCAGGGGCAGGGTGTGTGTGTGTGTGTGTAGCCAATGCCACAGATGTTCAGAGAATCAAATAGCCATTGGGGGCACAGTATTGAATCTCAATGTTCTGTTCTTCAGGACTTACTGGGGTTACTGTCTTCTCATTTCTTTGTTCTTGTGAAGCTGAGAAAATTGGAAGTTTCATCTTCGCTGTGATCATAGGGCAAGGATGTAATAAGACATCTAAGTGCAGACTGGAGAGGCAAAGTATTTTAAAAGAGGGTGTAGCATTTCAAATAGCTAAGCAGATTGTTTCCTAGTTGTTACCCAAATTTATCAGGAAATGGTAAGATTTGGAATAAGTTTTTGTGCTGATAGCATCATTCAAATGATTATCAAAATAATTTTTGTAACCAAAAGGGATTATCGAAATAGTTTTGAGCAGCCAAAAGCCCAAGACACTATGACCATAGCTTGTAAGAAAATCCCAAGCCATTAAAAAAAAAAGTCTGTATTTTGTATATTTAAATTGCTAAAGAAAAATCCTGTTTCAGAGGAAAAAAAAGATGCTGAAAAAGGCTTGAATAGCTGTTATTCAAGGAGATCAGCCAGATGACCCTAGACTTGCCCAGCTAGAAGAGGTGACTCCATTATTTCAAGTAACCCCTGGTAGAAATGAGAGCAGAATTTGGCATAGTGAATAGATTCTGAGAATAAAAATGAGTATATTGAGGCAAATCATCATGATGCCTGATTTTACAAAAACATGCAGAGCTCCCAGACTAGTGCTGTTGAAAGGAAGGCCTATTATTTAGATGTGAAACTTCGTTTGAGACTCCTATTACTGACAGCTTTTGTCTTAAAAAGTGCTAAGTATGATGTGCTTCGGGGACCTTTGATTGCATTTTTGGGCTGTTTGGGGAACTTTGGAAGGAACTTTGTTTCAGAGGCCCTAGAGATGGTGTGAGCAGTTGCTAAAGCCTTAAGCTCACGGGAATTGTGCAATGCTCGTGGACTTCAGCAGGATCTGGCAATTGCAGTTGTTAGGATCTGGCTTTGTGGGTGCGTGGGTGCACGTTTTCTTGAGGATTGAGCTTGCTCTCCTGCTTTTTCATTTCCACACCTTTCATCTGGAGCCTCATTTTTGGATGGTGAGTGATGTATGTGGCAGGAAGAGGCTGAGAGGATCAAAGACACCTCAGGAACTTTGAAGTCTGGGAACACTGACAAATGGAAGGGGCCAAAGGGGTGAAAGAGGGTACAGTAGGGTGTCGTGACTTCAAGGGGGAAAAGGGCAGGGTTTTGTCATTGAGTGAGGGAGCAGTGTTGGAGGGATGTACTTTCCTTTTCCTGGAATTCAGGGATGTGAGGCCATTGACTGCTGGCTTTGCTGCATGCCAGGTGCTTGCCCTGCCCTAAACAAGCTGGAAACAAGAGAAAAAAAGAAAGAAAAGTGAATGGGAGTAATTTGAAACACGGAACATCTGTGTGTTCATTATTAAAGGAAAAATAAACCAAATCCTTAAAAAGTCAAAGTGGTCCCTGGAGAGGCATTGCTCAGCAGGTGACGAGCACGGCAGGCATCTACGCACAGAGATTTATTTTTCCTGCTTTCTCATCAGTCCTCCCAGGCTGCAGACTCAGCCCTCACCTCTCTGAGCCCTGGCTGAAGCCTCACCAATACTTGCTCTCTAACAGTTCATGGCTGGGGAGGAAAAAGAACTCCAAAAGAAGCCCAGGAGGGAGCTTTAGTGTTGATTAAAAGGAGGAAAAGGCGTTTGAATCAATATATTTTAGCACCTGCCAGGAGTAGAATACACCTGACGTTTGGTGTTTTCTTCTGGTGCTCTGATAAAATGTAATCCATTTGGGGAATAGGGCTGCGGGGTGGTCATGATTTGTCTCCCCAATTGCATACCATCCTGTTTATACGGCTATCAAGCTCCATCTTAAAACTCACGGGCAGCTCACTCCTGGCCTTGTGCAAACCTTAGAACCACTCAACTTTGTCAGTACCATTTGCAAACGTCCTGGCATATGCCATAGCGTGAGTGAGCTCTCTCATAAGTTAGCCTAAAAACGCCAGAAGAAAATGGTTTTGTCCTCGTTGTGTCAAATCCAGGCCTGATTAGAGCAGGAATTTTCTAGAGGGACTATTGATTTTTGCCTCATGGACTGCACCCAGCAATTTGCAAGTCACACAGCCATCATTTATATCTGGAGTTTGGCAGCAAGGTAACAGACCCTGTAAAAAGACTGATATGTTAACCATTGGCTTGGTGATGGGTCACATTAATAAAGGCCTCAGATTCTCCACAGCCAAATCATGAGTCTGGCCCAGCTGTAGTATTTTAGCTGGAAGATGGCAAAGGATATGTGCAAATTACTTAGGACTGCACATTCTTCATTTCAGATGAAAGCTGCCTGAGATGAGGAATCTTGATTTCTTCTCCAGCATTAAAGATAAGGAAGAGTTTTCCTTCTGAAGAAACACCTTTCCCAGGTTTCTTTGCCAAGCTGATGGAAAGTTCATGAAGTCAATAGTCTTCAGCTGTTGTGTGTGTGTCCTTCTACGTGATGGTCTACATCAGCCACTGGAGTCAAGATCAGCTTGCCTTGAGGGGAAAGGGTATGTTTGACGGGCTCGCAAAGCCCCATCTAGCCCCTTTTCTTGTGGTTTTGTGATCTCAGTGAGGCTTTATAAAAGTCTAGGCATGCTGCTTGAGACAGCTAATTGTGCGTTGTGGTTGCTTAAACCCATAGCTCTTAGTTTGGGTGTGGAAAACAGCTGTTTGGAAAAATACTTTATGCTTTTTAAACTTTGTTGAGACAATGTTGACTTTTCAGGGAAAACAACAGCCAAAACCCAAACCAGTAAACCCCACAGAAAAAGAATGGAAAAGATACAGATGGGAAAAAAAGATCTCGTACACTATGGTTAACCAACATAGGGGAAAGAGGGATGGTGGGACGCATGCGCTCTCTGTGAATGTTTGCAAGCAGGAGCTGAGCTCCTGACCTGCAGCTGAACAACTTTCATGTCCCCTGTGCGAGTTTGTAAGCTTTGCCCTAGAGCTACCCTGTGAGGCTGAGGGTTCAGGTGTTGGGCATGGGAGACTGGGAGGCCTTCCAAAGTTAGAAAATGCACAAAAACGACAGAAAGTTTGGGTTCTGTCCTTCTCTGAGACTTGTGGACGTGGCTTCTGGTGAATTACTGCTCTGAGGGGCTTGGGGGCTGGCTGGCTCTGTTAATAGTAGCGTTAAACATATCAGACTTTTTCTGTATCCGAACAGCATTACTCCAACAATGTACAGCACACGCGAGCCAAAAAAGCTTAGTGTCGGGAGGCTTTGAAAGGTGCCCGGCACGATTTGGAAGCAAGCTGCCTATGGCAGCCAACGCTGAGGTACATCCCCAGCATCTCCAGGGCTCCCGTACACCAAAAGGAGTGCAAATAACTGAGTCTTGTCTGCCCAGAAATGCAGAGAGGTCCAGAAAAACTACTTTTCGCTTGGTGCACAGGGCAGGAGACCTCTGGCCAAAAGCCCTGCTTCGGGCTACGAGACAGCTCAGTGCAAGGCTTTTCCCAAAGCCTTCCAGCTCTCCCTCGGCTATAACGTGCTCCTGTGGAGAACCACTGCAGCCCTCTTTGCATGCAAATTGGTAATGCATTGTGCATGAGGGCCCTAATTAATACTCTGCTGCAGATAACGATTTTACATTATAGCTATTAACCTTGGCATATTTCAAACTAAATGCCGGCGCGTTGGGGAGGATTTTGTGTACGTTGCGTTGTGAAATAATGAATTATGTTTTTGCATATTTTATATACTGATTTTCTTTAGTAATCGTGAGACTAATGTTGGGGAAAAGAGGCCTGCAGTAGTGTATTGGCTGCTCCAACGGTTAGGGCATTAGCTAGGCGTTTTGGAGCCTCAGGTTCAGTTTCTGGCTCTGCACTGGATTCCTGCAGGTCTTTTAACCTGGTGTGTGCAATGGAAACAGGAGTGCTTTTGCCCTCATAGCAATGGATTTGTAGTCCTGAGAGAAGGTAGCCTTCCTATTCTGTGCCTAAACGTCCTTTTTTCCCAGATTTTGTAAGGAAAGCTCTCCAATTCCCACCTCACTTGGGTGTTCATCTGCAGTGATCTGATTCCTGGATCTAGATTATGAACCATACATCATCAAAGTTTGCAAGGCAATGAGTTCGTAAGTGAGATTTTTTTAAAGATGTCTTTTTAGAATTTGATTCATTTGTCCCTAACGATAGTCCAGAATTGATTACATGGAGTAACGATGTTGAAAGCCTGATCTGGCCCGGTTTGTCTGAGGGGCACAGTTCTGAAGGGGTCATTTGGTTCAGACTGAGGACAAGGAGGCTTGGAGGCTAAATGTCACTACAGCCGATGGGCGGTGGTGGCAATGGTGGTTTCAGCTGTTTGCATCTGCCGTTCTCTGCCCTGTCATCTTCCTGAGGGTGTTAGGAGAGAGGGTCTCCCATTGTCTCTTCTGCCAAATAATAAAATTAGACTTGGGTTCAAAGTGCCCTGAAAACCAGTTTCCTCTGCTAGGGAAGGGCAGTGACTGGGACAGGACTACAACCTGCACTTAGCTCGAGGAGGAGAATGTCTGAGGGTTTTTCAGTCCTTTCCAGCTCGCCCGTCTTCCTGTCCTCAGTCCTTGAGCGATGTTTAACTGCGGAGTATCTCCAAGTGCAGCACTCCGAGGAAATCTGGCCTTCATTTACCCTGCAGTTGCCATGATGTGTAATGGAAAAAGGATGCTTATAAGGCTACTTTCTTTCAGAAGAATTTTGTTTCTGATCCAACTGGCAATAACTCTAACTCTGTGTAAACTATTTTATGGATCTGTATAGTCAACAGATCAATTTTATTATACTTGGCCACTGCAGAAAAACTGTAAACTCCTGCTGTTAGCTGATGTCTGGGAAATATGTTTACAACTTTATTCCCTTTCTTTGGTGGCATCAATCTATTTATTTCTTTATTTAATAAAAACGGTGCTGTGCTCTCTCCCGTGCTATGTTACCATGCAGAACCTTTCCACATGGCCAGCTCCAGCGCAACATAATGCGCTAATGAGAAAGCATTCGCAATTCTAAATAACGACAGGTCTCTTGATTTTCCTGGGCTGGTAAAAGTTCAATTCTCCTTTGTCTTTCGACTGTTAGGTTTTACTGATTCTAAAGGTATTTTATGTAGTGTACTTGCAAATACCAGATTTCAGTGAAGCCCTCAAAGTGACTGAGGAAGCAAGAGTTGCTTCAAAATCCCAGACTGGTTTGGGTTGGAAGAGATTTTAAAGCCCATCCAGTTCCAACTCCCCTGCCATGGGCAGAGACACCCTCCACTAGACCAGGTTGCTTTAACTCCTTTTAAAATGATGCCGAAAGTATTAAAAGGTGTAGGAGTGAGCTGCTGGTATTTACAGCCATGGTAACTGCTGTGCTGGAGTGGCTTCCTTAGGTGGCCACGCTCACCCCGTGGCAGAGTTGAGGCTGGTAGCTGTCCTGAGCGCATCCTTCCTGCTACTTAATTGGGTTAGTGACAGTTTTGGTTTTTGCAGGGAACTGGGCTGTGGCAATGAGCTACCCAGAGACACGAATGCTGCTTGGCTGAGAGCGAGGGCTTCTCTATGGGACATCAAACTGTTACCTTTTTGCAAGCTGGCACTGCCTTTCTGAAAGGATATATTTGAAGGGAATGTTGGATCAGTAGCTTTAAAAGCCCTTTTAAAAATGAGCAAGTTTAGGAACATGTTTTCATGTGATTTAAGCTTCGCCTAACCCAGTATCCCATCTGTGACAAGCGTCAGCACCAGATGTTTCTAAATAAGATATGAAACTCCCACAGCAAAAGATGTGGGATGATTTGCCCTAAACAAAGGTCTCACCTCGACCTTGAATAGTTAGAGCTCAGTCCTGGAGCGGGAGTTTAACTATGAATGCTTGGTGGACAGGGAAAACTCATGATACACTCACTATTTACTGAATTATACTAAATAAAAATAGAGAGCTTCCTGACCAATCTCAGCTGCGCCATCTTTCGAGGTACACTAAACTGGCTTTTTGCTTTTGAAAAGAACTGACTGCAGAGTCACAGGATAGACAAAGTGGGAAAAGGCCTCTCGAGTGAGCTTCAGACATGGGCTACATTCGTGAGCCTTCAAATTAGCCGCAGAGAAAACAAATTACAGATCTCTTTTACTTGAATGGGAATCAGTCAGAGGCACTCCGGTGAGCCTTGCATTTGCAAAGTCACTTTGTGGAGTGGATTCACACCTCAGCTATTGCTATACTATCTTGGTAACTCTATTATTTCATATTTTCTCTTGGTTCCTATGCAATTTGCACATCCAGGGTCAAGCCTTCGCTAATGACAGCTCCTTGCGTTTCAAGGTGGCCGAATCAGCAGGATGTATGGCACGTATCCGCAGAGCTTTAAAAATATCTCTCTGCGTGACATATGCTGTTTGTCCCTGAATGCCAGATAGGTTAATTGTTAAAGAAACATTAATAACATTAACTGATGGTATGGCTTCCCACTGCCTCTGCCCTGGCAATCTCACACTGGCAAATGGATTAATAATCCTATCGGAAATGAACGTCGTTGCTATGCAAGCAACTCAAAACTAGATAATTTAAGAATAGTTTGGATGATTACTAATTAGATCCACCGACACAAGGGAATTTGAATTATTCATGACTGGCTGAAAACAGCGGGTAATTCATTTGTGCACTTCTCTGCAACTAATGTGAAAGTTGTTTATTTTTCCCCACGCACACACCCAGATGATCTGCTAAAAATGATCCCTTGTTTCAGTGCTGATCGTTTCGCTGCGAAGGAACATCAGGGCTGCAAGGTTAGGACAAAAAGCCTTGAAAAGTTAGTTGGAGAAGGATGTGGACAAGCCAGGCTTTGAGACATGATCTTTATTCTTATTCATTGAGTTCCAGTAGGCCAAGCCAACACCTGAATTTCTGAATTAATATCCAAATTAAGGTGCTCATGCACTCGCAGGGTAGGTGAGGAGATGCCATGTGGTGGAACCTGCATCCCCACATGTATGCTTTTTTGGGTGCTGGGGTGCACAGCGCAGACACGAGGGCACTCTTTGCAATCCCCCTCCTTCCTCTGCTCTCCCGGGACTCATCCAGCATCACCCTGTCTCCTGCAGCAGTGGCATCAAGCACTCTCCAGAGCTGCCTCTCACCTGGGGGAACACCCTTAGGAGCTTCCCCCTCTGAGTACACCTTTCAAATCTGACACCCCTAAGTTGGAAGCACGCCGCTTTTCACGAGAAAAGGCATCTCTGGCAGCTCTGCAAACGTGCGCTGCTGGACACAGAATTTGCTAAGGTGAGCTGGATAATACAAGTTCAGGACACGCAGGAGGTGGAGAAAGGTGTTCTCCAGCTGTGCTCTGTTTATCCTTAATGGCATGACTTCAAAATAGTGTGCAAAAGCTTTCTGGGCTGGCTGCTAGCTCCTTCTGTCCTGGCACTGAGCTGAGAGCCCCAGCCAGCAAAGATGGCTGAGCAAACCAATTTTAGGACTCCTCCTTTTTACCTTGTTGCTTCTTTTAAATGGCCCTGATTAGTTTAAATAGGAGAAAAAGAAAAAAAAGGTAACTCTGGAACTGGAGGACAAATAACCTCACACATGAAATTACCCAGCTCGTTCAATACCATGCTCTGCAGATCCTATTGCCTTTATTAATTTATGAGCTTTATTATCTTGTTTTTTCATTAAAATACAGTAAGCTGGTCTAACTCGTCAAACAGTCAAAGTGAAGCACAACAGTTCATTTACCATGGGTCCGTATTTGTAACTCACAGAAGACAACAGCTACGGCTGTCACACACAAAGCCATACCCAATTCAGAAGCGCTGTGTAACTATGACCAGTTAAAGCCGAGAACAGTGACTCGTCTTTCCTCCCTGGCTCACCAGCGCACTTCTTGCTCTTATTTTCACCAGACTGGTATGTAAAAGGAGACACATAAAGTGCACTGTGTGGCAGTGAACACATTTTAAGTGGGACAGGCTTGTATCTTTTTTTTTTTTGGGTGAAATACCAGATTCAGGCTTTTCTTCCCTCTTGAACCAGCCAGCACTTGAGCGCAGGGGATCTGTGTTTCTCCACATGTGTGTGTACGTGTATGTGCAGGCCACATATATCCCTTACTGGACAGAAGTGAGAGAAATGCCAAGGACTGAAGTGTGTTTGCACGCTAATTCCCATATATATGAATTTCTTAGAATTTTCCTCTTACAAAGTCCAAGATGCATTAGGAAGCGGAGATGTTTCAATGGCATGAAGCCCCCAGAGGAGCAATGTTGGTTGCGTGTCAGTCATGTCTGCAATGCTGCTGGTTTTACGGTCTCTGTTGTGGCCATAGCCATCACCCTGCCCCGTGACAGTTCCCAGCAGGCGCCGTGGCTCGGCATCCCCATCCCAGCTTTGCCCATGTTGAGCCACAGCTTAACCCTGCCAGCCACCTCCTCACCTGGGTCTTCCTCAATATGAGCAGCGCTGGCACTGTGGGACCACAGACAGCATGAAAACACAAGAACAAAATCACTACGTGGCTTTTGCTTAATGTGTATTTCTATTTCCTCCTCCTGGCAAGCGGGGGAAGCTTAATTGGCTATTTCATACTGCCATCCCTTTCTCCTTGACCCCAGACCTTGGCTGCCGACATCTCCAGCATCACTCCATAAATGACAGTAAAAACACCTGATGTGGCAAGTGGGTGCTTTATGAAGAGTGATGTGGCATCAATCATAATTAACCTGCGTGTCCCTGTCACAGGCTGGGGCAGGCCCTGTCACATCTGGTTTCCTGTTCGAAAATACTTTGGTTTATGTAGGTTTGGCTGAAAACAACCAAAAGACTGATCTCTAGGCAATAGGAGCTGGTAAAAGATGAATTGTCTGTCACTCACAAAGATGCCCTGGCTGTGGAAACCATCAAGCACATTCGTAGGGTTTCATTAGCCCTGCTTTCCCTGCCTCCCCACGCTTGGTGTTGTTTGCTTTTCGGATCAGTTAGCAGCCCAGCATCTGCTCGCTGGGCCTTTTGGAAAACACTTTGCAGGATGTGAAGCACCTGAGTCCCGCAACCGCATGATTTTACAGCCATTTGTAAAAGAGGGTCGTTGCGTTTGCTTCTTGAATTAAATGCCGCACCAGGAGCATTTCAGACCTGGCATCTCGGTATGCACAAATAAATATTAGCCAAATCAGTACGAAGCACGTCAGCTCTGCGTTAGCACAGGAGGTGCCCTGGGTTTTGTGTTACTGGGCTGTAAAGCGCTGGAGACTTCTGGTGATGATTTTCGGTCCTTAAGGCAGAAACCTGCTTGCAGAGCTGCTGTGTAAGTGGAATTGAGACTGTCCTTCATGCTGCCTAGCCGGTGCTGGGTGCTTTTGGTTTCCTTTGCTCCTGCTTCCAGTGGCATAGCAGCTGCTCTTAGTAACAGGGAGCAGTCTGTGGTCATTGCCTTGTACAAACCACACCATCAAACAACTCTTCTCGTTAACTCTTTCGGTGACTAGCTGGTGGGAGCCAGGGAAACTTGGTCCTGCCAGCATTGTAGTGTCCTCCTTTTGCTCCCTTGAGCATTAAATTGGTCCTTCCACCTCCTAATCTTCAGCTACACCCTGTTGTTTGATACTTTTTTAAACCAGCCTCGTCCCTTACGTTATCCCAGTGTTACTATGGCAATGTAAGGGCTTGCCACAGCACTCAGGGATGCTATAAGGGATACTAAAATGTGTTACGGGATGCTGTGCTTAGGAACATGCAAGCCAGCGAGGTATCATAGAAAACTCTTTTCTCTTAGAATCCCAGAATGGTTTGGGTTGGAAGGGACCTTAAAGATCATCTAGTCCAACCCCCCTGCCATGGGCAGGGACACCTTCCACTAGACCAGGTTGCTTCCTCCCTTCCTCCCTTGCTCCTCAGATGGATGAGGAGGCAAGCTGTGGTGGTGAGCAGAGTATGCTTTCGGGTATTAGATACTACTCCACAAACGATTACAGTGAAATTCATAGCAAGGGTGGGACAAAGTTCTGCTCAGCAAGAGTTACGGGTATCGGACTCTGAGCTTGAAGCATGTAAGACATAACTGATCCTAGCACAGCTAAGGAAATGCAGGGCACTCGGGGACTTAAATCCTATTAAATCCAGAGCCCAAGCAAACTGAAAACACCATGTGCACCTCCAAATTGCACAGGGCCCCAAACAGTTTTACTTGCTTTTAGGTAAGAGGTGGGAGCTGTAGCATTATTCTCTGCTCTGTACATTAACCTTCCTGCGCTTAACTATATGCAGCTTTCTAACCTGGAATGCTATTTTCTGATCTTGTATCTCACCCCCCTGCCGAACTATCAAGACGACTGCATTCTCTGAATGTGCCTTACTAGCTCAACTCGGAGTTGTTAACACATTGAAAAAAAGAATTCCTGCCTGCTTCAAATGTGTGCACTCCTCCCCCACCCTCCAAACAGCACTTTGACTATATTGAGAGCTAAACTGGTAGCTCTCTTGGACTTGACATGGTAATAAATCTAATAATGTCCTGCTAACAGAGCTAAATACCTCATTTGAGGAAAAATGAAGCAACATTTTTCCCTGAGCTGTAAAATATGTTGAGTGATTTAATTTTCTTCCTATGGAACATTAAGGCTTGGCATAATCCTCACTCACTCCGAAGTACCATAAAAGTTGTCTCCCGAGTGATAGCTCCAGTCACTCCACTGCCAGGTACCTGCTACGCCCTGCGCTGCCTGGCCTGCTTCTGGCAGAAGCATGTGTGGTTTTCCCTCTTATTAAAGAGAAAAGAAAACGGTTCCGTCCCGGCATTCGGTTTGCAGGCTGTAAAATGGAAATTAGCCGCCAAGAGACAGGCGTCTCTACCTGCCAAGGCCACCTGCACCGCTGATGCTTCGCTTTCAGGCACGTCCCTCGTGCAGGCAAGCCGTCTTATCTGGCCAAGTCCTGATATGAAGGATGAAAGAAATATGAGTAGGGACAGTGAGGTGCCAGAAGATCAATTTTTAAAAATCTAAATGGCTTTCCTCGTGTCACTGTCTGGGAGCCTCATTCGATGTGGATGGCTTTCAGTGGGGAAGTGTGGGGAAGAGAGACCTTATTTGGGAAGATTCTCTGTTATTTCGTGCCTATTGCGGCTGCACTCCCATAAAATGAAAGTTTTGTTTTCAGAAGCTGAAGGGGAAGGATACAAGAGGAATTTTGCCTGCATCAAATGCTTTTGTCACCTCTGCTGTTTAATTTGTCTTCTTTTAAAAACAGAGCAGTTAGGCATTTTCTAGAATTCAGCATTTTGGGATTCATTGCATAGAATACCCTAAATGAATTTGGCTCTTACTTCTGCTCCATGCAACTCCATTAGCTGCACTGGGCAAACAACTGACCGTGACTTTTCTACATTGTTTATATAAATACACACACGTAAAATATAGAATATTATCTATATCAGAATATAGATAAAATATCTATATTATTTCACCCTTCTGTTAATGATTTGAAGTCTTTTGAGTCTTGTATCAAATCTTCTTTATCTGTTGGATGTTTTGCAGTCTTAAATGATACCTACTTATATTTTCTAGTCCTAAGATCAGTAGCTTTTCATCTAATTCCTACAAAATCAGTTCCAGTTTCATGGTCTGGACTGCGTTCTCTTATTTCCATTAAAGGCCACAATTGAAAATAGATACAAACATAAACATGTTCAGCCCTTCACATCTGCGTATGCACATGCACCTGCCATGGTTCTAATCTGCCTTTTTCAGTTCATCCTTCATACTGCACATACAACTAAACCTTTGAGTCAAAGAACTTTTATTCATTCTGGATGCAATTTACTTGGTCATTTCCTATGTGTCATGAACTTCCTTTTCATATCATCAAGATGAAATCAAATGCATAGCTCTTTGTGTATCTCTAAGTCTTATATTGATGATATATGGATTTCTTATATATCTATCATATAACTTAAAATACCAATGTTTTAGGCACTGGTTGGCTTCAGCACAGAGTACCTGTTGCATGTCTGTGAGCAGGTCGGCATCAAGACCAGGGGTGATGATAACAGATTGCATTTGTTGTTGCGTTACTGCAAGAGGTGCTGTGTTGCATGGTTCCTTAGCAAAGCTGTGGCTGAGTGGCAGGAAGGAAAACTTCCGAGTTAGGTTGATTATAACAATTGATAATGATAATTAATTAATTCTAATTATCATGGATGCAATCATTTCCCACCTGTAATGACAGAAGCGGCTTAGATACTTGGAAATATTACTAGAAGCCAAGTGGGAGAGCTGTTTGATTTGGTTGTTCATGTCTTGCTGCCTGAAGCAAGGAGGCCTGGAAGGGGCCAGCTAGCGGCCAGGTATCTTAGGAGTATTTTGAGCTCACTCTACTCAAATTTCCGTGCAAAAATACATCCCCTTAAACTACACAGCATTTGAAATTCATGGTTCCCTTAGAAAAACTATCTGAATAGTTTCCGTAATTGAGGAAGAAATCTACTACATTTTCCCTTATCTCTTATCATTATTTACAGCTCTGTGATTCCATTTTGCTCACCTTGCTGTGATCATACCATTATTTTGATTCTTAGTAATTCCCACAGAATATGCTGCAAGAAAATATAAAAGCATAGAGACCTTTGCAATTTTTTAAGAAAAAGGGTCTGAAACCCAAACAGCTTTGGAGGTATTTTTAATTCCGCCAAAGCACAGGATAAATAAATATGCTGTTGATAGTTTTTTTCAGAAGATGGATTTCAGTAACAACCCTCCCCCCGATTTAACAGTAGCGGCAGTTACTACTTGTAAGAAATGCATACGTTGATACAACTATTCCAAATGCATCATTTTCAACAGGGATTAAAGAGACAGATACTGAACTTTTAGAATTTGTATGAGGCTTATCTCCATAACAGCTCCCCAACTTTCTACTTCCCCTGATGATCCTCTTTAGGGAACAAGTCCTGTCCTGTCCCGTCAGGGACACTACGTCTTCTCCTCCCCTGCTCCCTGCTTGCCTTGCATGCCTAGAAACAGAGATGGAAAATAAGGATTAATTGCCGTTAACTGTGGTGTCTCAGAGCTGAGGTTGTCCCTTGTGCAGCTTGCACAGATGGAGAAGGCAACACCGAACTCACGGTGCCCGTTTTTCCCTGTGACATGAGTTAAACTTCCGAGCTGGCCTGGGCTACCAGGGCTGTGTGGCAACAGATGCAGGAGGGACCGATGTGCTCTAAAGCATTGATACGGGTCCCTGTTCCACTTCTAGCTGAGCCTCTCCCCCTGCCAAACTGATGGGAACCTGTTTGACACAGGTGGGAAAACACTGATCCACAAAACATTTAAGGGTCTCTTAATTCCTGCTTGAAGTCACCTGAGAGTCAGTTCAGATCAAGGCGAAAGCGATTTTCCCCCCGAATGTATGGCGAGCCAAGGAACCATAAATTCCCTTAATTCCATTAAATGGGGCTGTGACCTTGCACGAACATCACTGCTTGCTCCACAGTTGAGGGTCTGCAGATCTAAAGAGCTGGGATGTTACACAGTGTTGCAGAGAATGAGTTTCTGTTGAGGGAAATAGGCTCAAATAGGTTTCACGCTGAGTGGAAAAATCCTGAGGGTTTTACCCTCAAAATGTGGAGATGAGAAAGCACAGAAAAACCCAACACCCGCCAAACCCAGGTCTTTGGGGTTTTGAAAACGTTTCTCCCCCTTTCTAAACTCTCAGGTGTCATTCATTTAACATTTTCAAACACTACCTTACCATAATGAGAACCGGCAATTTCATAGCAAACTGGCTCTCCACTGAGCATTTGTATTTTTATATAATTGCATGGCTTTGTGAGCAAAGAGTTTAGGGCTTGTCTCCTGGCCTTGCACAATCCTTTTCCCCTTGCGTCCCCTCCAAGGGCTACAAAAGTGGTGCCAAAGCCCTGCTGTGGACTTAGCAGCATTCATTAGAAACCGCAGTGCTGAGACGCCTTACCGTTTTTGCCGCTTTCTGGGCAGCTCACTGAACTTCGGGGCCATTCATTTCAACTGGAAGGGTGCAGCGCGCCACCTGCGTTCCTGTATTAAACCATCTTGGGGACATCCCGCTGCCGTAGGTTGCAACGACGTCTTTTCCTGTCTTAGGGCTTTTGCTTCTGTTGACAGGCTGTAATTTAGGTTGGCGTGCAATAATTCTGTCACTGAGACCTTTGGTGAAATAAAGTTACTTTTAAAAGTAGTAAGAATCTTTACAAAAAGACACGAAAAGGGAGTTATTACTGATTCATCGCTGTGTTCTCAAAATCTTTCCCCTTCTCATCCATTCTGCTCTATTTGTTTGGACTTTGACTTCTTGATCAAGTGATGAGCTTGGAAGGCTCTGGGTTTCCTTTATAATGATGTTCTGCATCACCCTGCGAATCTCAAGTGCTCAGAAACGAACTGAAAAATCATGGCTTTGGCATAGCAATCCTGGTTTGTTTTTCAGAATAATCACTCTCTGTCCTTGGATATTTTATTTTTTAAAATTTATTTTATTTTTTCTTTTTATTTTTGTACTTGCATTGAATTTTGATGCTATCTTTTTATAATATATATTTTATTTTTTCCAGAATCCTAAGAATTTTTTTCTAACAAAGCTGAGATTCTGGTATTTGGAGCTGAGCTGTTGAAGAAACCCTTAACATTTACTTGTAGGAAAACCAAAGATTGACAGCTTGTCCTCTCCCTTGATATTTCCATGGCGTGTATTCCTCTTTTACCTACACTCTTATTTAATGTAGTCCATGGATGATACATTGCTTTAAATTATTTATACTGCAGACTTGGTTCCCCAACGCTTGTTAGTTCACTTTGAGGTAGAGCCCAGTGAAAGGTCTGGCGAGCCTTTCTGAAAAATCAATACCTCTGTGATCCAGACTGTAATAATTAAACAAGGGCAATTAAATGATCAAGCGGCCAACTTGGTCCGCCTTGACAAAGTGCCTACTTGTCTCGTAAAGGTGATGTTGTTAAAGCATGCAGTGATTAAAAGTCACAGCGAGGTGGCTCTTACTGGAAAGTGTCCTTTCCAGCTGCAGGGTAGTGTGGTAGCTGCAGTCATCCCCGTGCAACATGTGGTCTTGCTTAATCTGGATTTGGGCCATCTGGCTCGTGTACACTCTCCCTTGCTGAGCTGCTGCAAATTTGTCTGATTTAAATTAAAATTATTTTTGATGTATCCACAGTTGCGTATAACTACTTACCGTAAGCAGACTCCGGAGCGCATAGGTCTGTGACCCTTCTCCGTGGTCTCCCTTTGCTCCATGCGACGCCGAGGGCGCATCCTTCCCACCCGCCGCCGTGGCGTGGGACACATCGCTGGCGAAGCGGCACACACGGCGGGTTTGGGGCGGGTGCGGTACCAGGAGGGACAGTAATGGTACAGGAAAGTGCATTTGCAGTCTGTGGTGCAGGATCCGACCCTCACTGAGGGGCTTGTCGCCGCTTTCGACTGCTCTCTCTAATTGGGATCACACTGATCGGTTGCTAAAATGATGCTCCCAATAGGCCGGAGTGAGTTTCCTGGAGAAAAGCCCGAATCACGTCTCTCAGCATGGTAGTCTGGCTGATGTGAAATGAAAGGTATGTTTGTCAGTTTTGTGTCACGCTTCCTCCCTCACCTCCTGCTGGGGAGCAGGGCTGATATGATTAGAAGCAGCTCAGACATGCCTTTTGGATTGCCTGCGGCAATACTAGCTGGGACTTTGTTTTTTGGTTTCCATTTTTAAAGCTGGTCTTGGTTCCTTCCAGTTCTCCATTTCCGTTGCTCTTCTGAAGATTGCTCAGCTCGCTGAATACATACAGCTATTAGAGAAATGCTTAAAATAACCCCAGATTCCTGGCTTAGGTCACAAACTAGGGAGTGAAAATATTGAGTCAGGAGTACCTTGGGTGTTTTAGCATCAGACAGCAGTGTTTGCAAATAATCCTAAAAAAATAAACAAGCACCTCTCTGGAAAGTCAGCAGTGAGGGTTTCTGTGTTGACTGGGAGCCTGCAGAAGTGGATTAATGGTTGTGATTGCAACTGACAGCCAGAAAGGGTGTAAGTCGGGAGGGTAAAATCCACGCCGATGTTTGCAGGCGTGATGCGGCGCTTTGTGTCACCACACGCCGGTTGGGCTGTGCACGCCTTCACCTTCGAACGGGTGTGTGGGAAAAGGATTTCGCGCTCTCCATATAGATGATGTTGGGGCCTGTGTGAACCATAGTAAAATACTAAGGCAAGCAAGAACCTAAATATCTCAGTCTTGAAGCGTCACCTCAGGGCCTAGTGGAAGTGGTACTCGAGGGCTCTGCTTTTCTGGTTTCCTGTTGGGAATACATTTTCCATGGAGCGTTATGCGCGTCTCCATTTGCTGAGTTTCTCACAGGAGAAATCAGAGTTTTCCACTGAAAACAGACCTTTGTGTGTGAGCCTTTGGTTATGAATGTCCTATCTTTCTCAAGTAAGGAGAAAAATAGAGCTTGTAAGGAAATTTTCAACTACCTCTCTGCAGCCTAATTTGGGAAATTCAAGCTCTCAGCGGTGAGAATTTTCTGATCATGGGCACTGGTGTTATTCATGTATGAAAGCCTGGGAAAACCATTCCGGATCCTACTTCTAGCATGTGTGATCGACAGTCCCGCCGTGTGTGCTAGATTGTACCACGAGCACTTTACTAGGTGGGAACCAGCCCCTTTGCAGTGCCACCTCCTTTTGTCACTGGGGCCGCATCCCGGATCGCCCTGCGTATCTTAAAATTCATCTGGATTTATGAGGGCTTTGTGCCCTCATAATCTCCTCGCTGGAAATCTCTGTAGCATCTGGACCTCCATTAGCTTTCTTTAGCAGGGTCCATGGCGCAGAGGGAAATTTGGGTTTCCCTATTTCATTTCCCAAGTGCTTTATTCTTGCCGGCACCTGTGCCAGTTCTCTTTGGCCTGCAATAAACTGCCACCAGCTCACGGTGCAGTGGGCATCTAGTTTAATGCTACTGGTATTATGATAAATGTTGTGTGATACTAAATTAGGTCTGCCAAGGATTGATATGACTTTAATCCCGTTTTTTAAATACATATAAAAGTGTAGAACTGCCTTTTTGGCAGATTTATGGGTGCATTTGGGAATAATGGTGCCGTATGATGATTATAAAACTATATAAAACATTCTTTATTGTTCATTACCATTGCTTTATATTAACTCACGATTATCTCCTGATGCATTGCAGTTGCAAAACCCAGACCCTGCCATATGAGAGTCTGAACAATTGGACACTAGATGGTTTGGGGAGGAATACACTCTCACTTGTTTTCACGCAGAGATGATGGCCTGTCTTCTTCCAGCAGCTTGCAGAGATTCCTGCAAACACTAGAGATGAGTGGTGGGACCTTTTTCTACGGGCTGTGGGCAACTCATGTTGCAGATATGCTGATGTGCCCCCAGGCCAGTCAGCAGGGCAGAGGGATTCCTCAGCAGAAGCAGCCTGGTCTGCTCAAAACCTCCTCAGGGGCTTGAACAGATGCTGAGGCTGAAGAAAATGCCCCTCCTGCAAGGAAGCAGCAATGGTGGTACTTCTAAACCTAACAGGCTTCAACAGCAAACACAATTGCCAAATCTTCAGCAGCTCTTAGGGTACTGAGTACTAATAAAAAGGCACCTGAAAAAGATGTGTCAGAATTGCATTAGGTGGAGCTGAGCTCTTTTGGATACCTGGCCTCACTGGTGAGAATTGAGCAGCCAAAAAATCCAGTCCTGAGCACCTCAAAACCATCAGTGTTTGTTGTCATGAGGCAAATCCCAGATATACACCTGAAAATAACTTCCATTGCCTTCAGAAGGCTTGGGATAATGCCATTAACACCCCAGCTGCTCTTCCTCCTCTTGGTGAACATGTCTGTGTGTGAATTGCCAGCTGACTTGTTGAACATCAAACTTGCATCAATTAAATATCACAGTGTACTGGGCTCGCTCTTTCACCGCTCGTGACTTTAGTTTGAGTACAAGACATCTGGCTCTGTGAATGCCGCATCGGTTTGGGTTTTTTAGTTGCTTCTTTCTCTTTGAGTGAAGCAAAGCCCATCCTGAATGCCTTCCCCCTGAAGTCAGGAGTGCACGTCTGTGTCTCGTAGCCATGCGTGCAATGGCACTCTGATTGCATTTTGCGTGGCCGGCCGATGATAACATTTTATTGAATTGGTGCATAGATTAAATCCCTTCAGCCATGACAATTAAATAGGAAAAAATGTGTATGCCATTTACAGGGATAATATTTAATCAGAAAGAGACAAGAACATGAGTCACCAGCTCAGGAACAAACCCAGTCTTTATATAAATCCAATTGAACGTGTTCCAGCTGTTTGCAGCAAAACATGTAGTAGTTTTCATAGCTACAACAACTGCAAATGAGCCCAGCTGAATTTGTCCAAAAGCGGGACCTTCAGAACATTTTAAGGACCCCACGTTACCATTTAGTGATGGCGGCCGGGGAAAATAAACAGGCAGTGGCAAAGGCCGGGTCACTGGCAAGGCAGGGTGCTGAGCAGTGTGGGGCTTTGGAATATGGTCCACAAAAGTTGCATCTGGCTATGAATTCAGTTTTCAGGGTCTGTCATGCTCTGATCCTGTGGTCCTCGCTGCAGCCCCGCTGCCTACCCCCATGGGGCTGAGACTCCTGTGAGGGCCTGATGCTCTAGGTGGAGGCAAGGCTCATTGAAATGAACTCTCATACAGCACGTTCCCATTCGGGACAGCAGAGAGAGCACTGGGCACTCGGCTGCATTTCTGACAGTCAAGTAGTATTAATCAAACCCAAGACATAGAGCTAAATTATTAAGAATAGTCAGAATTGAATAGCAGAGGGAGGTCTGCTGGGACAGCAGCAGTCTGGAGATGTTCCAGTTGTTTTCAAGTTTACCATAACCTCTTTGGCAGAGAAAACAAGCTGGACGTTTCACGCTGGCAGGTTCAGTTGCATGATATGACCCTCCAGCCTGGCTGGAGACAAAGGCAGGAGGAAGTCTCTCACTGACACTTTGCCTTCAGGGTATCTAGGGATTGCAAGTGAGTATGTGTTAGGACCCCACTAGTAGCATCCCACAGCCTTCAAGATTTCACCCTAAGATCAAGGCTTATCAATTAATTCCTTTTCAATTCATTCAATCTGTTCTGCTGCTTCCAAACTTTAGTGATTAAAGTGCCTCGTGGTGCCAAGCACAAAAGTCTAAGTAGGATGCAATTTTTGTGGCAGCGACCTTAGGACTTTTCCAAAATTAGTATTACGTTAACTTGACAGGGTCTTTTGCCCTCATAAAACCATGTTAAATGAGGTTAATTATCCCATCCTTTCATTCTTTACTAACCCATTTCCTCTCACCTGCCCAAACTGATTTTGGCTGACAGGCCTGTACATGGTATTTCCATTTTGAGGCTTGGGTCCTGTGTTTATTTTATTCTGGCCACATCAGACCTGGCTGAGTTCCAGGCAGTGCTGAAAAATCAATGCTGATTTTGCTGAGTGCCCCTTGGCCACCTCACTTTAAAATTCTTGGCTATGAGGTAAGTAGACTACTGCTCTTAATATGTCCAACTTCAGTAAATGAATTGGTTCATCCTATCTGGGAAAGAGCAACATTAGTTTCACCTGCCTAGACATTTACCTCAATGAATGGCTCAAGGAAGTTCCAGTGTGGATCAGCTAATGACACCGAAATCAGCCACTCTGCTAAAAAGAAAGGAAAATGAATTTACATCCTCAAGGAGACCTTGTGCACCCGTGTATGTCTCAGTCAAGAAGACAGACACACTGCTCAGAGGAAGTGCTCGTGTGATACGAGCAAGAGCATGAATGACAACATACAAACACGCGACACGTGTGAGCGTATTGAATACAGCAGCACCGTTCCCAGCGTGGCGGCAAGGTGCTGTTATTTACCAATTCTTTTCAGCCTTCTACTCAGCAGAGATGCATTTTCAAAAGGTGCAAGAAAGGTAGAATCCAGGGCAATTTAATTTGGTGTTAAATCAAAGATGAGGGGGGTGGGGGGAAAAACATCCCTCAGCATTCTTCTAGGAAAGGAAACTACAAATTCAGTGTCCGGCAAGTGGAGAGGGACATCCGCTGGTTCTTTCTCTGAGGGCATATCTGCATCCCGATGTGGGAATGCTGAGATCCCGCTGCATGCGCAGTTCAGGAACTCTTGGCCACAGAGCTGCAGCTGCAGAGGGCAGCTCTAACCAACCTGTTAAGTTATCGTATTTAAGGTCATGGGATTTCTTAGTCTTGCTGCAAATGTTATGCTTTGACAGAATAAAACCTGAACTTTTGATTTATTTGTAATACTTAGTGTGTGCATCACAATAGAAATGGTCCTTCTCTGGCTTTGGCTATTTGCATGCCAGCTAGACTTGTCTCCTGACCTTGAAACTCAAAGAAAATGCATTTCTGTTGTCATCAATCACTGAAAAATGAACAGGCCCTCCTGAGTGCTAGGACAGCAGCAGGACAGGCAATATTCTCCAGGCTAGAAGAGTGGCTTACCTCGCTTGGCAAGCTGGCATGTCGAGTGTGAGGGAGAAGTAGAAGGGAGACCAGCAGCTGAACGATGCCTATAGTAAGCATACATAAAATAGGGAAGTACTTTGGCAGTGTTGGCTCTGGTAAGGATGGAGCTACAAAGTCCCTTTGTCACCTGCTGCACAGCAGTGAGCTGCCAGGGCTGTTTTCGTGGGGACACGAGTCTCGTTCAGCAGGGAGCTACACCTCTCCCCAGCCTCAGCCTCAGCTTCACTGGTTGCATCAAAAAGTGTTTTTTAAAGTGACCTGCTCAGTGTCACCTTGTCTCCGGTGTCCCCACCATTAAAGTCTTCTTGGACCACCGGCTGCTCACAGTGACAGTAGGCTGGAAGGAAGTGATGTGCAGGGAGAAACAAATTGCTTTCACCCTTTTTTTGGCCTAGAAGACTGTTAAGATGTGCCTTGTCTTAATGACTTTTCTTGATCAGAGAGCTGGAGCCCCTCGGCTATGGGGACAGGCTGAGAGAGTTGGGCTTGTTCAGCCTGGAGAAGAGAAGGCTCCAGGGAGACCTTATAGCACCCACCAGTGCCTGAAGGGTCTGGCAAGAAAGCTGGGGGGGACTTTTTACAAGGACATGGAGTGACAGGACAAGGGGTAACAGGTTTAAACTGAGAGAGGGAGATTGAGATTGGACATCAGGAAGGAATTATTGCTGGAGAGGGTGGTGAAGCACTGGGACAGGTTGCCCAGAGAAGCTGTGGGTGCCCCATCCCTGGCAGTGTCCAAGGCCAGGCTGGATGAGGCTTGGAGCAACCTGGTCTAGTGGAGGGTGTCCCTGCCCATGGCAGGGGGGGGTGGAACTAGATGGTCTTTAAGGTCCATTCCAACCCAAACCATCCTATGATTATTCTGTGACTGGCACACTTTGCTGTTATCTCAAAAGTCATTGGAGTCTCATCTTAAAGCTGGGGGCGTACTATGGCAAATCAGATCCCTTCTACAGAAGAAGTTACGTTATCAGCTCATTCGTAGTTACAGGTTTTCTGCAGGTCTCAAAATATTGTAAGTGTAGCCGTTGTAAAAGAACATCTCTGACACCAGGCCTTGATTGAGGGTGAACAGTACATTATTTTCTTCCATAATAGTAGTAGCAGATTTCAGAGTGGAGCTGCTTTCTCTAGAATAAAGGGAAAAAGAGACACAAAGCAAAGTAGCAGACAGAACAATGTAGGTTTCCAACTGAGGGCAAATAGGTCATGTTTAAGACGTCAAGTGGGACTTGGAAGATTTATGTTCAAGCCTCTCTGCAAGCAAGTTTTTGCGTGTCCAAGGCCCTTTAACCTTCCTGTGTTGCGGTGACCTCTTTGGAAACCACAGATGTTTTTTGCTTAATTTGGGTTTGCTGATGCCAGTGGATTTCTTTGATTGGTATTGCTCGTATCCTTAGGCTGTGGGGTCTTCAGGAAGGATTAGGTATGTATAATTGATACATGTATATCCTATACGTGCTTGTACAGCGCCTTGCCCAGTGCGATCCTGATGCTACCATGCGGGCTCTTTAAACGCTGCCAAAACACACACCGTGGTCAGTAAAATACGATGCTATCACCTTTTCTGTTACCCTCTGCCTCAGGTTTTTTTTTTTGCTGGATAACTGAAGCATGAATTGGTTAATAGCATGTCCCTGCGTACGTGTGCATGCACATGTAGTGTCGTGGGGAGTAAGTCGGAAGCTGTTAGCTTCCTAGGAAGTAGGAAGCTCTTAGTGGGACAGCCATTCTAAGACACGTAAATGTCTGCGTGGGGACGTATCCAGGCATTTCCTAATAGGCTGTGCTGAATTCCCAGGCAGAGGAATGAAAGCGTGTACTTGCTTGAAAAATCCATGCATGCATATGCAGTGACCTGCTAGCACTGTGTTTTACCCCTATCCACAAGACAAAAGCTTTGCTCTTGTTGGAGAAGGCCTGGTTGAAACTGAGTTAGGAGCTTATCTTTTTCCTCTTTTCCTGCCTCTGTGTGTGTGTGAGTTGCTATGGTGAACAAAGGGTGGGAAGAACTGATTCTTCCTCACAAAACTGTAATCTTATTCCTCCTGATACTGCCAATTTTCTGAGAGGTATATCCATATCTCTCAGATACATACATATATATATAGGTATATATATTTATATGAAGTACATATAGGCGTGCAATCCCTCGCGTGCACGCACACAAAGCTACTGTGGAGAAGGGGCTACCTGACTTGTCACGGTGTAAAGCAACAGTCTGCTAAAGCCAGGGAGCTGATTTTTGTGAATGGCTCAGCTGGTGACATTACTCGGCTATGTTTCCAATTTAAGCAAAGCAATCTTGGGAGGGCTGGATGAATCAGGAAAACGACTTCCATATTGTTAGCATTTTAATAGCAAAATGAGGGCGATCGTCCCCCTCCCCCAGCAAGGTTCATGTGAAGGTGCAGCAGAAATATGGACGAAGAACTGGAAGCTATTCTGTTAAACACAGCATCTTCAGCCACTGCAAACATAAAAATGAACAGGAACGGCTTTTCTATTTAATAACCTACATTTTTGCGCTTACTGTTAAAACAGATACAGTGAGAAGGGTATGGTCTCACTGCAGGATATTTGAGTAAGGACAGAGCAGGTTTCAGCCTTGTGTTAACTTTGCCATAGCTGTATTGCTTTCCGGGCTTCAGCCTGTGGACTGCAGCACATTCCTGCCTTTGCAGTGAACCTGGGGAAATGTTTCACCCCAGCTTCACATCAGTGCTGGGGAAATGCTCCTCAGACTAAACTCATAAAGGGAGCTGCTGAGAAGGTTTTGCAATGGCATGCTGTTTTCCACTGGGGTCTGACTAACCCGAAAGGGGAAGGGAAGCCTTTCGGTGGCGTTTCAACATTTCATTTTGAAATACATGTGACTTCAGAATATACTGGCTCTAGATTTTTAGCCTGGAGTGTTTCGATGTACCGTTTCAACATGGCTTTTTGGTTCAATCTGTATCTCTCAAACAGTATCGTTTGGCTGTATAAAGTCGGAACTGACATAACTTCATTTTCACAGAATAAATTGCCACCAGATATGGCTAAAGTAAGGAATCCCTGCACATATGTCTCCAGTGCCTGGTTTATGCCCTTTCCTCCTAGGACACACATCAAATTCATTTTCTTGCCTGCCATCTAGACTCCAGGAGACATATAAAAAAATGCTGGAGTGCCTGGCCTCTTCTGACCAAAATACTCAATTATGGCTACATCTGGTTCAGAATATGGCAGATGCTTGCTAAAACCCTAACATTCTCTAGCACTTTCAGACACATGTAACAGCTCCGTGTGGAGCGACTGGTTGGCAAATCTCTTGGTCCATATTATCTTGGTATATCTTACTCCTGAAATACAAAAGGGGAAATGCTCTCGGTGGTAGTTAAACGTTACTGCTGTGATCTTTGTTTTGTGGCTTTATTATTTTACAAAGGTCAGCATTAATTTAGCAATTTTCTTGCCTTTATTCCAGTAAAAACCTTACCATATCCATTTGTTCCTTGCAGTTTATTATTCCTAGTCTGGTGTCTGCTGTTCAAAGCTTAATGGAAATCCTGAGAAATATTATTTCCCACCTGTCTGTATGAGTTTAGTACTTACAGCAGTTTTGAGTAATTTCTTTGCCTGCTCCATCCATAATTACAGCTGGACCTAAATGTAATGTGTAGTCAAGCTGAAGCCATAGGAGCTCTGCTGCTACCCTGCTTCCTTTTACTTTTGCAGTTAAGGACAGCAGGAGTGTCAGTGTCTATTACTTCCGCAAGCATTTCAAATTATATTTTCTCTAATTATATTTTGTTAGCTGGGACTAACTCTGGGCTCAGTCACAGCCTGAGTGTCCTTGAGCAAATCCGTGGTGCCGAGGTCTCCACCTGATGAGGACACAGCCCTTTTTAAAGGCCGCAGTGGGATAAATGCCACTGACGAGTGCAGCACACTGAAAACTTTGGTGCCTGAGCGCAATAGAAGTGCTCCAGTGCCGAGGCATCTCTCTCTTTCTCCCTTTGCCATGCCAGGTTCACCCTGCTTTACTGATCTGAGCCTTAACAGGGCTCTCAAAATTAGCTTTGACCTTTTAGGTGGCTTGCTTCCATCTAATGAGCATGGCAGCTCCTTTAACGAACATCAGAGCAGGGTGCCGACTCAGCTAATTTGATTGCCTTTTATGCATTAATCAAAACCCTCATAGTAATCTGACCTTGACTAGGACATAACTGTGTTGAACACTGCTCTGCGTTTCCCTTCAGTGCTATGGTGGGACGTTGCAGTGAAGAAGGTCCCCTGGGTCACAGTTGGACCTTCCCTCTGACGCTGCCTGTAACCTATATTCCCTGGGAGTGTTTCCCCTCTGCGTTATTCACGACGGCCCAGTGGCTCTTGCTTCCTCACCTACAGGGATCAGGCCCTATTAGGTTCTTTCCCACCCCTTCTTTTAGGTCATCATGTTGTGAAACTTAAAAATAACCCTGTGGAAAACCAACTTCTCTTGGAAATGATGAGAATGCATTTATTCAAAGGGAGGGTTGCTTCCTCATTTGTGAAATTAAGAATGGAAAAAATTGCCTATAGGCTCCTAGCAAGGCAGCTAGATAACTTTTATAACATATCAACTCCAGAAAGTACTTTGGAAGATGATGACAGACAGTAATTAATTTAACAGTTAGTAAGGTATCGATTCATGATGTCTTAAAAATTTTTGTTGCCGTTGAACCAACCAATAACTTATCTTGACAGAAGTAACATTTGGTTCAACGTTTCCATTAAGCCTACAGCCTCTCCTCAATCTATCAATCACCCGGGCTTGGCCCCCAGCCGTCTCCCGCCTGGCAAAAAATGCACAAGCGCCGTCCTTTGGCCTTCCCGCACCCATCCCTCTGCTCTGCAGGGCTTCGGTGGCTTTATCACTGAGGCAGTCAGTGTGGACAGAGGTGGAAAGCACAGCACATTTTTACAAGACCCTGTCACGGGCAGACATCACCAGAGGTGTAAGGATGCCCTCTGGACTGTTATGTGTATTCACCTGAAGAAATCCATCATACAAAATGTTATTGGGGTGAAGTCACGTATCCATGTCCAGAGTCTAGGAGATGCTCTTCTAACGTCTCCTGCTGTTTATCCCCAGATGATCTTGCCTTCATCTAGGTGCCTTAATAGTTCCACCTTCCCATTCTGAATAATTTAAGGCTTAGAAAAGGCTGAGGACTCAGTGGAGAAAGCTTTGACCTTGGGGAAAGCTTTGGTCTTGGGCAGCTGGGTCTGGAGTTCCTAGAGCTCCCCATCAGAGCCAGAGGCCTCAGCATTATTCCCAGGTTTGTCTCTGAGCTGATGAATCACCTTGCGTAAATCATTTTATAACCCGTTTGTGTTTCCCTCTCCTCAGTCTTTGTCTTTCTTGTCTGACTAGAGAGGAACAACTCCCTTTCACTCTACCACTGTAGGGCCTTCGGTGTCTGTTGGAGCTGCTAGCTGGCACTGAAATGTAAATATTAATTATGTAGAGAATACATTAAAAACGCTATTAAAGCTGCAGATGGGGCAGTCTGAAGGACAAACAGTTCAGCTTTGGAACATCTTTGGGATGAAGAAAAAACTTCTGAATGCCTTTGAGAATAGAGATTGTGTCAAAATGTCAGTTCTCCTTTTAAACAAAACAGATGTTTTCTGTTTTCATTCCTGTTGCTTTTTGTTTTTCATTTCTGGAGGTGGCAGTTGACCCTGCCCCCAGAAAAAAACAGTAAAAGGAATTGCTGTTTGTCATACTCATGTTGAATATTTCTGATGCATTTGCAACTTTAACACTTTTTCTAACGTAGTATATTGGGCAGGTTATTTTGTTCAAAGCCAAGTGAACCATGTGGGTTTTGCCCAATCCCCTCCAACTGATTGTAAAAGCAGCCCCAGCTCACAGATCCCTCCTTCAGACAGCCCTGACATATATCAGGTGGCATATTCAAGTACAATTCTATTGCAGACCGTCCTACTGCAGCCACCCCCCTGGCTTATCTGCTATTTCTGTCCAGCCTGGCTTCTGTCAAACACTCTAGCCTCCCCGAACGCCTCTCCCGAATCTGCCCTTCCCGATGACCTATCTTTCCCAGATGTCTGGGGCTTACAGCTGTCTTGTTCACCACATAATATTGTAGGGTCATGTTGCCTGGCTCCTTGATCACAGGCAAGGTCCTTGTAATTTGCCCCTGGCCTTTGCTCTTACCCCCGTTTTCACCTCATCCTGCAGCCAGAAGCCGTCGTTCCTGTCTCCACTCCGAAGGGTCCTAGCAGCTCCGAAACTACCACTGCAAAGGAGAATAAGGGCAGCAGTAATTCCGTAGCGTGCGACGGTACAGCTGCCTTGATAGACTGGGGCCAGGTATTGATCTTCGAGCACACAGTGCGTAGTGCCACCGAGAGCGTCAGCACTTCTGCAATTAGCCGCTGATGAGGGCGAGCAAAGACTGGCAGAATGAAACCCATGACGACTTCTGTGCACATAAGCCACAGTGGTTTTCTTCTTCCAGTGCTGCAGTCTGCTTTCCAGCAGCATGATTCTCTGCTGCCTTTGAAGGTCTGTGTGTTTTCCAGTCAGTTTTTTCTTTCCGATTCCTGGTTGGCACTTTGCAGTTGAGCATTATTCCCAGGGGGACAAATTTTAAGAAGGTTTGTGAGAGGAGAAATAGAGATGTCTGAAAACTGACAGGATCCTGGCACACATGAAATTAAAATATTTCCCTTTCGTGGTGGTGTTCTTGTCAATGCAAGACTGACATCCAAGCATACCCTGGAAATTGAGACCTCATTAGCACTTCTCCGAATAGGTGTGTTGCGGTGTATCTCTTTCAAGCGTAGACCCATGTTTATCGGTGTGGCTGTAGGCAGTTTGTGTCCCACTGCCTGGTTCATCTACGGGTCCCTCTCCCTGTGCCCAGACGCAGGACCGCATACACAGCTCTGCTGTCATTGCTGCTTCACCAGAGAGCATTTTCCCTACTGTTTCACACTTTACTGCCTGTATTTAATCTCAAAATTAATTTGTATTTTGGCCCTGAACCTTTTCGAGAAAGAAGTGGGATTTCTGCACTATAATGAGAGCAAAAGACTCCAGCCTGTTTGTCACGGGATAATTATTTTTAAAATCCTGCCTTTCACAATTTGGATTTTTTCATTTTTCTGACAATTCTTTATTCTTCTCTGGCTTAAATGAAAAAAAAAAAAAGAGTATTCACAGGCTTGAGATATCCTTAAAATATCTGGGCCTAGGCTGGGTCAGGGGAAAGGTAAGCTGCAGGGCTGGGAAGAGAAAGCAGGCTCTTACACTCACCTTTACACTTCTCAGGGTAATGAGGAAAAATAAACTGGATATCTTACAGACAGTCAAGGAGCAGAAAATGAACTGAGATTCCTCATATGAAGAGTGTCATCATGCTGAGTGAGTCACACATAACGTGTAAGAGACAAGATACTTATTGTGGCCCATAATTTGCAGGTGGTTTGTGCCTTTCTCCTCTGGACTTGTTGATTCACCTCTACCTTGAGCTTCCTCCACTGTTGGCCGTCTTGTTGCAGTGTTGGGCACAAAGCGGTTCCCTCGTGTGCTCTTCAGCAAAAGGTGGTTCCTGCTCCAAGGGATTTACTGTCTTAAATCATCCAAAGCTTAGAGGAGAAAGAGGCACAGGAATGCACTGTCGTGTCAGCCGGCAGGTCAGCGATGCAGCCAGGCACACGGTGCAGGTCTCATCTCCCCTCCTGTGCTGTCTTCTCAGGGCAACAGGGTCACCGATAGAACCAATTTGGAAAATTAAGCTGTTAAATATAAATGTGATTTGGCTTTAACGGCAGTGGAAAGCTGGGGAACGGGTCAGGTTCGAGAGGGCTGTGTACAGCTATGTTTGGAAATAAATTGTTTCTCTGGAACGGAAATGATGGGAGATTGCAAATATTGGAAAAAAAAACATTAAACCTAGCAAAACTATTACAGCAAAATCCTGTATAAGCACATACAAAGACTGCTGGCTAGTCTTTTCATGCAGACTGTGCTTTATGCAAATAAAACTAAAAAAAAAAATAGCAAATCACCTCAGAGAGAATGAGCAACTAATGCACACTGAATATAAAAATCCATAGGAGTTCTTTTCTTTTTTGGAAGTTAACAAAGGTCATTGAATCCTTTGAAGATTAATTCCCTTTTTAAAAACCCCAATTCTCCCAGATGCCATCAAATTGTTTCTTCCAATGACCACAGATCTAATCTCAGAGCCAAATGCTGTATTGTGCATCTGTCAGAGCTGCAAATCACTGGCTAGCGCCGTGTTTCCGAAGCATGGATGCATCCTTGCGGCATGTTCTTGCTTGTTCTCTGCCCTCACTGCCACGGTGTTGGCTCCTTCCTTCTCACCTTTGCTAAGAACGGCTTCGAGTGAAGAGCCCAGTGGCGAGCCCCAACTCAATTTCTGAGCCAAATGTAAGTCTGGGTGGAAACTAGAGGATACTTTTTGTTCCCTCACCAAATCAAGCCGTGTAAATCCACCCCTCTTCCCCTTGCACCTTTTTTGGATTAAGTGCTTCATTTGGCTGCAGGTTTCTTTGTGTTGCAGGAGTCTTTTTCTGCATAAAGCAAAGTGATGGTCTCTCTATTCCGGGTTGCAGTGCAAACTGCACTCCGCTCACCAAGCTCCCTTCCCTGCCCGGGCAAACTGCCCCGCGCTGTTTCGTGTAACGCAGATGAATGGTGATTGCAAGGAGAGAGTGTATCTGAGGGTTAAAAAGCACAACCCCCCTAAATCAGGTGGGTTTCCTTCGCTGCTGACTTTTGTTCCCTTGCAGTGCGCTGATTTTCAAGCTTTTCTGCATAGCCCGGAGGGCTGATAGCGTTTGAGATTCTTGTGTGATCACGTGAGTCCAGGAGCTGCTGTGTTAAGAAAGACAAATACTGTGTAAGTCATGAGAGCTGGGGCATGGTGTGGTCTTAAACCTCTTCCCAGTGAAATCGATGTAAATTTCCATATGAACAGAGATAAGCCACTGCTGAGAGCTTTGTGGGGTGTACAGGATACAGGATTATGCATCTTGTTTCAACCAGCAATGTTGTTTAGGGAGTAAGTAAGTTCTGTCCTGGTCTGGTCTCGATAACGCTAATTTTCAATAGTCAGCCTTTCCCTTCCTCAATGACAAGAGAGGATTCCCATGGAGCAAAATCAAAAGCCATAAGAATGGAAAGGTCTCTACGTCAAAAAACCCCAGCATCCACTCAGAAGGGGTCAAAGCTACTATCTCTGTCCACCGGTGTGCTCCAAGGAGAGCCACCTCTCTTAAACGCTGCACCTCTTATTTTATCCTGGATACATCCAGCTTCAGCTATCGCAGCCGTAACTCGGAGCACTTGACAAAGGCTTGGCCTATTTATAAGTCCCACAGGTTCAGCCCACAGAGATGAAAAGACCTAAACATGCCACTCACTTTGAAATATTAGGCCAATTTATATAGTCAGGAACTTAACAGTAAAACGAGGGAGTGTTTGCTCGCTTTGTTTCTCTTCTTGCCAAATTTTATTTCTACTCGGCTGTGACTTTAAAAAATAATTCCATCACCCCTGTAAATTTTATTCATTCTGTGTCCTTAACCGTGTTCTCTGGCTTTTTCTCACTCTTAGATAGCAGGCTGATGATGTGACCTGCATATTTGACATAACATCAATGAAGAAATAATGAATTGAGACCTTGTTGGTGATAAAGCCCATTTTTTAGGATGGACAATCGGAATGTGTCGGCTCTGATTGCTACATCAGGCAAGAGCAGGTGCTTTGTCATCTCTAACTTTTATTTTCAGTAACATTCTCTTCTGCCTTACGGGATCGTTTGTCTTCTGTTGGTAAATTCCCATCTGCACCCAGAATGAGTTTTCAGTGCTGTATCGATAGATGGATATAGTCAGTCTCTGTCCATTTAGTCTTAATCTATGTCAGCTCCCATGGTTTTTTGTGTCACAAATTAAAGAAGGGGTCTGTTTACCAAAACGCCTCTGTCGCCTTTTTTATGCATGTCGATTTATCAATATTTTTTGCTTCTGGAGTGATTTTGCAGTTGCAGAAAGAGAAAGCATTTTCATCAGGACAAGGAAGGTTTTCATAGGTAACCTCTGGATTTCTGGAGAGTTGTGGGGCCCATATTTCTCATCTTAGTCTATTCAGCCCATTTTAAGCGCTGTAAGAAGGAAAATATTAGTACGAACAGTTTGATGCAAAATCAGTTGGATTTCCCTGAAAGTCAGAAGTCAATATTTTAAAGGTTTTTTTTTTTTAATTAAAATTATGTAGCATCATTCGGTCTGTTACTTCAGGTATAAAAGCAATCCTAATAACCTTCTTGGATACGTCTGGTCCTTCGGTCCAAATCCCTACAGCTACCTACAGTAGAATACAGCTTTTCATGCTACTCAGCTCACTGTGAGGAGACCGAATCGGTGGCTACCTATATCTTTTCCTTCCTTTTCAGGGAGGAAGAGCCCCTAAGAGTATTTTGCAGGAAACAGCCCTTGTGCACTCCAGTGCCTGTTCAAGGATGCAAGTGCTGGAGGATTTCTGGCACAGGTCCTGGGGTTGCGTATGATTACATAGCTGTCCATCGGGGAGACTGCGTGATCCCTGCCTGATGGTGGGGTTGTTCCAGTCCTGCTAAATTTTGCCCATGTAACCTTTTCCAAAATACCTTTCACCTTAAAGGCACCGCATAGCTAGGCAGAAATGCAAGATGGGAGTGTGACAAAAGAAAAATGCATAATCTGTATTTCCCCTGGTAAAGCATGGTAGCTTCACTTTTAGACTAAAGCACGTGCTACAAGAAAATGCCATTTGCGTGGATCACAGGCAGATTTCCCTTCCTCTCAGTTTTATCACTTTTGGGAAAGCTTGCTTTCCTTTAGCCTTTTAAATGTCGTGTTTAACAGCATAACTGTAGACAGTACTACTAGTCGATGAACTTTAGAGCCACGTGTGTATATACCTCTTATCTCTGTGCCACAAGTCCAGACCCTAGATCCACAGGCTAATTTCAGCCACTGCCAGGACTAATTCCCCCAAACATTTTCAAGTGCTTTGGTTTTGCTGTGGGTAAGTGTTTGTTCTCCATGAACTCTGCTCCCCTAACACCATTCATTTCCATGCAACTCCTGTTTGGAAGGGTCCAATCCAGGTACTATTCCTATTCACCTACCTTTCTAGCATATGAAACTTGGCAGTTATTATTTTCTAATTATTTGATAGTAAACCATAGAAAGAGTGATTTCTTCCCTCTGCTATCTGGTTACTAACTCTCTAGTAACTACTAAGTGCTGTGATATTAAGTGACTGTTCTTTAGGATGTTTAATTATCCCCCAAAAGGCCCCAAAGTGCTACTAATGGATCCTCTGGCTCACAACACACGTTACTATTAGCCCCTTTGCTTCTGGTTCTTATTCCAGTAACACCGGAAAATGGCACAAATCCTGCAAACAGAGGAATTTTTTGCAATGTGATCTCAGCCCGCTTCTGTTCCCAATCCAGACTTTTGGAGTTCGTTGATCTTGAGTCATTCTAAGTAGGTCTCTTCTGGGGCTTGTTTTGCAGTGCGATGAAACCTCAGGTGCCTCCCATTCTCTTGTGTCATGGGGAGCTGTGTTATCATTTCCAAGCTGTTTCGGGTAGCTTGACTATTTATCCCAGTCCTTACCCTCACTGCCACCCTGCCCCTCTTTGCAGGGAGGGACCAAATCCCTGCCAGCGACACACCGCTGATGAAGATTTCTTCTTGGATTAGCCCCTTGGGCAGGCGTGTCCTTTGGCCTCTTACAGAAATGCAGTGAAAAATCTGATCTAAATGGCAACAGAACAGTGTCAGGGAAAGACGGTCACAAAGACCAGGTACCTTTTCCAAATGACCTTGGCAAAGACCGTCAGTTGCCTTGAAGCTGTTTAATTTTTATTTCGTTTTTACATCTGTATGGATTTTAATTGCTGTAGCTTGAAATACATCTATTCTGATTCCTGGTTACACAGTGTGTCTGGTGAAAAATGGGGATGATAACTTCCCAGGGAACGGCCAGTGTTTCAGACCAACTGCTCTGTTAACGTCTTGGCTGCCAGATGTATTTCAGAGCTTCACTGCTGCTTTTTATAAGCCGTGGAATACAGTTTGTAAGAGCAATCATCTTCCCAAATTGGTCATTACCAAAGTTAATGACCTGTTTATTAGAACATCAACCTTGGCTTTGCCTCATGCTGTTAATTAACAAATCTGTCATTAACTGCTGGTAGCCATGAATTTCTGCATGTGTGTGTTTGGGAGGAAGAGGATAGGGATGCTTCATTAAGTATGGCATATTTAAGGTGGTATCCCTGCATATTGGTACGACCCTGTTCTTACACCGTTCTCTCAGACTACACCATTCACATGTTGTCCCTGAATTGTCTAATCCCTTTTGGGACCCGCTTTGTTTTCCATTTTAATCAGATTCTGTACGAGTTTCCACAGTGCTTCCTAGTTCTCATGTACTCATACATTCTCAGTGAGTGGCAGCTTTGCACCGGCTTTATCCCTGCCGTAGGTGTGATTGGTGATTGTCGTGCGCTGGGAAGTGCACTCAGAGCGACGAAGGGCTAACCTCAGAGCAATGCAATTGTTTATGATCAAAACTTCTCCCTGCAATATAATTGTCTGTTTTGCAAAAGGTACCAATAACTAATTAGCTATTTGTTATTTTCAAGAAAAATGCAATCTGTAATAGCGAGGTCTGGCATAACATCTGTCTCCTTGGAGAGGGTTTTGAAAACCATAATTCAGGTGAGAATTACAGGTTTTATCCACCTTTGTTGAGATAAATGTATTTTGCCACTCCTCTCAGCCTCTAGTGCTAATTACACTGTCATAAAATGCCATGGATTAATGAGGTTTCAAAACACATACAACCGTTTCGGGCCCTTCCTTGGTTCTGCCATGAGGTATTCCTCCTCTCCGCAAATGAGTCCTGCTTGTATCACTGCGCAGGTGGAGATCCCAGCCGAGAGGGACTTAAATATCAAGAGGCCCT
Organism: Rhynochetos jubatus; assembly: GCA_027574665.1. Classification (NCBI taxonomy): domain Eukaryota; kingdom Metazoa; phylum Chordata; class Aves; order Eurypygiformes; family Rhynochetidae; genus Rhynochetos; species Rhynochetos jubatus. Next base: position 75,429,363 of record CM050651.1, on the reverse strand, counting down.
TTGGATAATACCCAACATGAACAGATATGAGAACAAAACCATTCAAAGGTGTTTACAGTCCAGTGGCAACCTTCTGTGAGGTGACTGAGTTGGTCTCATGACCACTTCCCCAACGGGGAGATCTCCCTGCCCCAGCTCCTATCCCTGCATTGCTCTACCTGTCCGGGCATCCATCGCTCTGGCACTGGTCAGTTCACCTAATGAACCCACCGCGAAAATCGCTGGATTTTTCACTGTTGAAAAATCTAAGCAGAACTGACTTGAGAAGGGTCTAGCAAACACCCAGGCTGGCTAGAGGGGAGGGAGCAAGCGTGGGTGTGCACATGGCATGGAAAGGAGGTGAAGGGGGACTTGGTAGTGGTGAAGTGCTAGGGTAGCTTGTGCCAGCCTGTAGCAGAGCTCTCTGTAAAAGTGAACAAAATAATGAACTCATCGAAAATAATTCCTTGGGTAGATCATAGAATAACAGAATGGTTTGGGCTGGAAGGGACCTTAAAGACTACCCAGTTCCAACCCCCCTGCCATGGGCAGGGACACCCTCCACTAGCCCAGGTTGCTCCAAGCCTCATCCAGCCTGGCCTTGGACACTGCCAGGGATGGGGCATCCACAGCTTCTCTGGACAACCTGTCCCAGTGCCTCCCCACCCTCTCCGGGAAGAATTTCTTCCTGATATCCAATCTCAATCTCCCTGCTTTCAGTTTAAACCTGTTACCCCTTGTCCTGTCACTCCATGTCCTTGTAAAAAGCCCCCCCCAGCTTCCTTGTAGTCTCCCTGGAGCCTTCTCTTCTCCAGGCTGAAGAAGCCAAATTCTCTCAGCCTTTTTTCATAGCAGAGGTGCTCCAGCCCTTGGAGCATCTCCGTGGCCTCCTCTGGACTCACTCCAACCACGTTTAAATCTGAGGGGAATCTGTTTAACTCTGACAGGGCTACCTGTGTATCTCAGAGTTGCTTTTCTGTAAGCACTAAGGTGGTTTTATATACAAATCCCTCTCAATTCACCTGAAAATTAAGTGCCCCTGAGTACAACTAAAGATCCTCACCTTAGAGCTGTGTTGGCTGAGGGTGCAGATAACCTTTTCAAGGTCACAGAGAAAGGCAGGAGCTAAAGCGTCCCCAGTGCCGCTGTGAGCATCCCACCACTCTGGTGCTGGTGAAGCGAGGTGGCACTGAGGTCACCACACAGGTTGCTGCTCTTTACGGACTCTGGCTGTAAGGGTTGTCAGCACGCGAAGCATAACATTTTCTACAGACAATCACTGAGCAGTCCATTTCCTTCATTCGGTGTTTTCACCTTATGCACTGCATTGGCCAGCTGTTTCCATATAGCAGCTCCCTCACACCAGGTCCTCTCCCCAGGATCTGCAGACTCCTCCTTTCTTCTTTCTCCTGGGGGCCTTGCTGTTTTTAAATGATCTGGCTATATTTCATCGGCAGAGAATGGAGGGAGAAGAGGAATGGACTGTTGAGACCAGGGTGTTGTATCCTACATGGACAGATATAAGGCAAAATAAAATGTAAAGTTTAAGGATCACTCAGCTGAAACCTTGATCCCGGAGCTCACTTAGCTGGCAAAAAACAAGCCCTTTGCTCTCCATTGACTCAGGTCCAGTCTTAGTTCACATCTTGAAAAGCAAAGTAAATGGGGTATTTCAGAACAGGTGTTTCAAAGCTATTTTTACCTTTGAAATGTAACGCTGAAAAAAATCTTCTTAATAAAAAAAATAAAAAAATAGTCTATTCACCAAGTCACCAAGGAAGGAATGTAATGAAAGACTCACATCTTGGACTGCAAGTCCAGCTTGGGGTAAAAGATTTGAAATCACATTTTTTTGTGACTTTGGCTGGCGGATGTCGTAGCAAATGTGAACTCAGAGGTACTTTGCAAGCTCCAGGCTGTTCTACCACCTAATCAGAGCCCCGGTCCCCTTGGAGCTCTAGTGTGATACCTCATATAAATAGCTAAATTAGAGAAGCCATCAAAACAACCTGCAGCTTTGACTGGCCACTGGAGCCTTTGCATAAATGGGAGGAATATAAATGGCAAATAAGCAAATGATTCTTCCATTTGTGGCAAAAATCCTACCCTTCACATTCCCTGGTTGATGTGTTGATTATAATCAGGCTGCTTACTGAACGTGCTCAGAGCAAGAAGGGGGGCAGAAGGGAGTCGGAAGCATCGTGTTTTCAGTCAATCATTTCTTTAAAACAGCAGTCTCCTTACCCGCTAAAGACCTTCTCATCTTAAGTGCATCTGGCATTGTCAACAAATCTTGTGTCTTTTCACTTGATTGATCATGGACTTTAAAGAAGTGGTTATTTCCCTGATAAATGAGATATCATATGCATTCATCTATTACAGAACTGCTGTAGATAATTAATCACTGCCATCAGCTCATTACGGCTCTTAAGGTGCATGTGAATATTCTCTAAGTTAGGAGAACAAAAACTCCGGGTGGAAGGTTAACAGTACTTTTAAATTCAAAGTGACATTGCAGGCTAAGTCAGCCTTTTAGAAATGGTACTTTGCACTGCAGGATCTCTCGTGAGCCCCCTTGCCTGGTAATGACGGACCAAGGTCGCACCCAGTGGGAAGCGGAGCAGTTGTGCTGAAATCTTGGGAACTGTCCCTACCGGAGAGGCAAAGCTCTGTGGGTACTGCCAGTGAAGGAAACGCCCTGCTTGGTCAATGCAGAGCATAACCCAAGGCTAAAAGCGGTCACAAAATGTGTCAAACACACACGGCATCCCGCGGGTGAAGTGCCACCAGGTCTCGGCAGTCAACGATACAAGTGATCATTTAATGCCTCCCTTCACCTCTCCGAGAGTGGACCTGTTCAACAGCGATGATAAATGTTCACTTTAGGAGAGGTGATTGTCGCTCGACTACTTTGCTAGCCCAGGCCCATGTACCTGCCTTGTTTTCTTCCAAAGGGTTGTCTTTAAAAGCGGCAGGATAAGATGAACTCTGTCTTGCTGAGGTGTTGGGAAAGATTATTGTGAATTTTTTTATTTCTGCCAGCAGTGGCCACATCAGATAGGCTGAAATCTCTCACCTGCATGTGTGCAGCTCCCTGGGAAGTCACAGACCTCACACCTCACTAACTGATGCTGTTCATCTTGATATATTACCTCCTACTGAATCTCTCTTTCAAAGCCTTTGGGACAAAGTGCAGATAAATGGTGAAAGATCTGTTTTCTTTACCCACACAGTTCACTCATTGGTTTGTACAAATATGTGTGGGGTGTCTTGAGTCAGATTAGGCTCTGTTTATCCCGACAACTGTCTTGGAGGGACCAAAAAAAGACCAAACATATTTCCTAAGAGATTTTTTTCATGATCAACTTAGAGGCTTTGCTTGCAGGGTCCATTCAGGATGTGGTAGTAATAATTGCAATAGAAAAAGAAGCTACGACATAAAACATTCAGGAAACCATAATAGGAGAATCATGTTCAAAAAGGAAGATGCTGGTTTTGCCTGCTTCACTGGATTTCCGAGTAGGATTAGCACAGTATGTGTGGATAACAAGGAGGGTAAGAGTTTTGGGGGGGACATTTATTTTTAGCAATGTATTCCCAAGTTGTGACAACGATGAAACCTGTCTGATTCTGAAACCAGGGTGTTCAAGGTTTTGATTTGGGATTGTCTCAGCAGAAGGAATAGAAAGGTCCCAGTCTGGGGGGAAGAAGGCAATGAACCCCACCAATCTTTTCAACAGACTGTTGAAATTTAGGTGCTTAGGCATAGGCAAAATAAGTGGTTGAAGAGGGCAGAAGGTTGTGGAAACAAGAAGATGGTGACATTGGGACAAAATGGACATTTGAGACAAATTCTTCTTTAAATTACCAGGGGATTTTTACTTCTGGTTTTCTGACAATTGTTGTAATCCTACACTAGTAAAATATGGAAGAGCCCTGGCCAGGAGTTCAGATTGTAGCTGCTTCTCAGGAGAGCCCAGTACAGGCAATTCAGGCCTTGACCAAGTGAAAGATATCAGTTCACCTTTAATTTGTCATTAATGAATAATCACATCTTCAAACAACAGCAGTTTGCTTAAGTCTGCCCTGCAAGGTGGTCCTAAAGCACCAAATGTCCTTTCTTTGACCTTGCTAAAAAATCCAAGCACATGTTTTTGTAGGAAGCCCATTCATAGAACATAGCGGGCACGTAGAAATCATGAGGAAACAAGTAAGATTCTAGTTTCGGTGCAGATGAAGCCAGAGGAGCAACACGCAGAGCTGCAAGGAAGAAGAAACAACGCAGGCAGCTCTGCCGGCCGATGATGTACTGAAAGCCCTGAAGACTTGGATTTGTTTGAAGGCTGCTAAGGAATATAAACCCGTACACTTAAAAGGAGCTGCCTTTCAAACACGAAACAAAAACAAGCCAGGCCTGTGAAAGGAAGGAATAAAAGCAGCTTGATGTAGTCTGACGGTGAAATTAGAAAGCAGACATGTATAAAAGCCAATGGGCAAACTGTGCAAGTCAAGAAATATGATGTGCTCCGTATTCTTTTAATAGTTTATTGCTTAGCAGATTACACAATATTTGACACTGATGCTTGAAAAGCCTCCTGCCGTTTAACAGTACTGCACAATGGAATGCTGTAATCTGTTAGTGCACCACACTGCCACTATAACCCAGAATTTGTAAGGGAGTATTTCCCTTCCCTTCAGTCTGTCATTTTGCTTGAAGAAAGAGAAGAGACTGTGACTTCTCTCCACCCTCTTTTCCCTGATTACATGTTCCCAGCCCTGATTGCTGCTCCCTGAGCTTTCCTCCTGCCGGGGTTTTCCTCGCAGTTAGCCTTTCTTGGTGTTGCTCAGAGACTGCAGAGGGGATGGCAAGAGTACACAGAAAATTGCAGCAGAGGCTGGAAGGCAGCAGTGGGTGGAGGGAACGTTGCTCTTTTCCACAGTCAGGGAAAGACGCTGTGCTGCAGCAGAGCGTGGAGAGCCTTGTAGGCAGGGGGAAAGGCTCTTCTGCGCGGGATTTGGGGTCCAGCTGAGGGGAAGCGATGCTACAGGCTGGAACGATGATCCCTTGGCAGCATTTGGAATTGGCAGAAAGGATACAGAATAGCTCCAGCAAAAGAGGAACCCCCTAAGCAGACAGGAGAGGCCAGCTTTCAGAGATGTTACTTAGTAAATGTCCAAGACCTGGATGTGGCTTAGGCTGGGGGAGAAGGCCACATGGAAAAACAGGAGTGAAATGAAGAGAAAGAGTTTAGTGTCCTTTGCTAGATGCCTGGATGCAGAACTGATGGGAAAGCTGGAGCAGTGCACTGCCTTTTTCCACCATAGCAGTGCTGTAAGCAATCCCAGACAACGCATTTCTGTAATATTTCTCTCCTTCAATAGTTATAGCAGTAGCTGTTGGAATTAATTATGATTAATTTAATTATAGGTATAAACCTGGTCTTTTTCAAAGTGAATTATAGTTTCCTTCAATAGTGTGTGGTGGTTAAGCGTTGGTAATTAAGGGTTTGAATGAGGGCTTGACAGTGCATTTTCCCATAATTGAAATTCCACTGCAAAGCCAGTTGTGTTTGCAATCCAGCACACAGCCATAAGCTCTCTCTGGGTGTTTTTCGTGGCAATATGTATAGGTTAGGTAGGCTACCATGAAGGGCTGCCTTTATCAACCTACTGCTGAATACCTAAGATGGCTAATAATTCATTTAACGTGTTTATCTGTGTAGTTCAGTCTTAATAGGGCAGGTAGGGAGATGATGGTGCTGTGGGTTTGAAACTCAAGTGTCAATCCCATTCCTGTGGGAAGGAGAGACATTTAGCCCCAAGTCTCTGGCTCTGACCTTCCTTCCGAGGGGGAAAAGCCTCTTGAAGGCTGCAGGGAGGACTTTTGTTTTGACCCCAGTTCTTTCACATAAGGTATGTTTGTGTCATGTGCACTTCTGAGAGCTCGGGTGCCAATCATGTGGTCTCAGGCCTATCTCGAGAGCAGGAGCAGTGAGCCCTGGGTGCTGCTGCTTTGGGGTGAGGGCTTCTGCCCAGCCAGGCTACTTAGTCACTGACCTGGCTGCATGGTGGCTTTCATGGTGTTAGCTATTTAATTCCACTGAAAAAGAATTTGCTGTTGTCAGTCTAGCACTCGCTGTGGTTTCCATTTGGAAAAACAGTTCCTTGTTGGAATGGCTTTAGAGTAAACAGAAATAATTTGTCCTGCACTGTGATAATTCAAAAGCACAAACCCACCTCAGCTCACAGTGAGGGGGGAGTGCCAAGGGCTGGTGTTGCAGGCAGTGCCTGCTTCTGGGGAATACCTTCCCTTCTGGGACTGGCTGTAGGTGTGCCCAGACATCCAGGTGGGTTTCTGTGGCTTTTAAATCCAATGGGATTAACCAGCTGTTTATGGAGAGGTTTAAGGAGCCATTGGTTTGCTCAGGGTGAAGTTACCTACAGTTTCTGGGTGTCTCCTGTTGCAGATTTAGGGTAACCCCTCCATGGTTCATTCAGGCCTGTGACAGTAGAATTTGGCACAGCGTGGCACAAGGAGGAAAAGGCCATTTCTGGGGTTGTGACAGAAGCTGGGTGTTAGTGGGAGCTTCGTGCCCTGCAGGGAACGGCTGGGGGCTTCTGTTTCTCCCGCTTCCATGGAACAGCTGGACAAACACACCACAGCTGCGTAAATCACAAAACCAGGGGAAGTTTACACACCGCACTCTACTGGCTTCGTACCAGGCCAAGCAATCTGTTGTGTAAAAGTATACATCCCTTCCCTGCTACGGGATAAAATGATCCCACTGGAGATGAGCGAACAAGGAGGAGGGATGCAGTGCAGCTCGGCACAAAGGTGATGTCACCTAGGCATGAACCCGAAGGTGTTGCACGATCACGGGGGAGGCAGCAAATGCTAGTCCCTTCTCATGTCTTCTCCAGGCTTTCCCCTCAGCCACGGAGGGAGGGAAAGTTTTCACATTGAATTTGCAGTCTTTTGTCAGGTTGTCACAACCTTAACGTTATTTAAATGTAATTTTTTAGTCTATGAATTTGAATTATCCATGGATTCGATTCATTACCAACACATGCCTAGTAGCCAGTTTCTAAATTATGTTGCTGCTGACTTGAATTATTATAAATAAGACTCTGCCAAATGTCAATTGATTATTCAGGAGTAATCAATAGAGAGAGAGAAAAGACAGCTTTGGTTGACTAACAGCAAATGATTTTTATTCCATGGTCCTGGAATTCAGAGTAAGGTGGTAAGTCAGGCTGCACCCCAGTCCCCCACAAATGGATCTCGAAGCAAAGCGACACTGGGTTCTGCAGTTAGCTCTCTGCCAGTGGGGCCACAAGTGCAAATGTCCCTGGAAAAGGCTTGTTCTTAGACTATTTGTTGTTCTCCACACGTGGGAGCTCCTTTTGAATCCTCCCTCTGCGGTGTTGCGGTTGTGATGCTGGTGTGGTGGGCTGGCAGCGGCTGGCTGCCAGACGCCAGCCCAGCCACTCACTCCCCTCCCCAGCAGGACCAGGGTGGGGAAACGTGGTGGGAAAAAAAGCTCATGGGTCAAGATAAAGACTGAGAGATCACTTACCAGTTACCATCACTGGCAAAACAGCCTTGACTTGGGAAAAATGAGATTTATACTTTTTCATAGACGCGCAGCCACCATGGATGAAGGGCTCAGGAAAAAAGGGCACGGAGAAGTCCGTCAGAATAATTCAAAGGGAAGCTTTGCTGCCAGACTTTGCTCCCTTTTGCAAAAAGCTTTCCTTCTGCCTTCAGGCAGGACACCATCCTCCTGAAATCCGTCCTTCAGTCACCCTTCTCAGCTGGAAAATCTGAATCCAAAGGTGAAAGTGAATATATATGTATCTTGTGTGACTGGGAGGAAGCTGCATTAGTTGTTGTGCCTTTTTCTACTTGCATGCAGTTGCCAAAGGGGACATGTACCTGTGTCCCAGGTGCCCCAGTCCTGTGTCTAGGTGTAGAGATGTGTACCAGTGCTTGAAATGAAGACGGAGGTTTTGTACTCAAGGACTGAGGGAGCAGGTTCCATTCTGCTCTTGGAGGTACATGGGGATGCCTCCCACACAGGCCTCCGTGGGTGAAAGTATTTTAAACTGCAACATCAAAATTCACTGGCAGTAACCATCAGGATGCCCAGAAGTGCCTGAAGTAGTAGCTGAAACCAGGGCAGATTAAGGAGCACAGACTTGCTCTCTGGTGTAAAGAGCTCAACAGGCCTCCTCGATCAGGCAGCATGGATGAAAAGAGCAGCAATCCTGTCCCAGAGACACAGCCAGCCCCTATATCTGCCTACAGCTGAATTTCCAGGCTTATTTCTAATGGACAAATTAAAACACAATGAGTGAAATTCATCCTTCGTGTAACGTCATGGATTTTATTGCAATCACAGGGGAAAAACCTCTTAGTGCTGTGACAGGTCTGTGATCTTGCCAGCTCTCCTGGTATTTGCTGCTTTTCTGAAAGCCTGCTGGATTCCTGCAGCTGCAGGGTTCCCTGTAATTGCAGAGGAATCCAGCACTCAAAATAAGCAAATAAATAAAATACATGCTTCTAGGTACTGTAGCTGCAAAGGAAAGCTTTAAAAATGTGAACCAGAAGGGAAAATTTAAGACAATCCTTGGCGAACTCTTAAATAAGGATATTCAGCCAGGGTAGTTTTTTTAAAAAAAGCCTCCCTACTGGGAAAAAACTGGAGGTTTTTCAGCTATTTAACAGGGAAACATGAAAATCACAGTCTGCAGAAGCACTGCCTGGCCTGAGATTTTTAACCCTTGTCTCCAAACACATCATTGCCATGTAGGCAATCAAAAAAGTAAGCTGTGTGGTTTTTATTTTGGGGGCTGGTTTAGTTCTCCACCGGGGTTTGCTGTGGGTTTCCAGGTGCGGTGATGTGGCAGGGGCTGTACCAGCACAGCCACAGGTGAGAGGTGTTGGAGCAGTCAGCCGGGGTGGGCTCCAGCTGTGCTGGGCAGGGTGGGTTCACACCTGGGGAAGACGGGGGCTGGGAGGAAAGGATCCTGCAAAAGAGCTTTGGCTTTACAGGGGTGACTTGGACGTTCTTGGAGCTCTTTGAAGTGAAGCAGGTATGTGCTACCTGGGGGAGTTTACCACTTGCTGGCTGTGTTAGAAAGCGGTTAGACCTTCTTTATTACTGTACATTAGCTGGACAGACTGTGTTTGGCTGTGTGTGATGTGAAACTGGGCAGCAGCAGCTGCCATGGCAGCCTGTCTTGCCCTTGCTTTGCCACTCAGTGGGGTATTTGAGGGTGGCCTTTGCAAAGCTGGGTCTCAGAGCTGTGTGGGCTAGAGTGAAGTGCTTGTCTGGGTTCAGGTTGAGGAGGCTGCCGAGTTTTTGCGTGGTTGTTTTTGATCCTGTACCCACTGCCCCATTGTAGTGGGGGCGTGGAGCTTTTTCCCTTCCTATACCCTGCGTGGCACCTTTATACAGGAGGGCTTGGTGGGTAGCCCCCTTCTTTGTTCTGGCAACCTCTGTGTGCCACTGTAGCTTTAGGATTTACCCCAAAGCATACACAGAAAAAGCTCCAGCATCCGGGGTAAGCTTGGGGCAAGTGGCATGGCTGGGCTGAAGCCTCATGAGAACAATGCTATTTTCTTTGTGCTAGGCTGATCTGGGCCACCCCCTGACCTTGGTCACCTTTGCATTTTCATAAGCTTTTGGGTTTTTGGTGGTTTCCCTTCATAAGGATCATATAAAGTTTGAATAACTGATTGCAGAGCGAGTCCTGTGCAAATGCTACAGATGCGTGAACAGTCAGCCTGATGCTGAGGTTACACATGCAACCATCCTGTAGCAGTGGGGTGTTTGTATTGGTGAGACAAGGCTGGATGGAGGGAGATCTGGTTTCTTTATGTGCTGTTGTTAATTAGTCATTGTGGAGGATGGTAAATATCTTTGGGAAAAGACTAATAGCTACAGTATGTCCTTGGGTGGCTGACATGGCATTCCCTGAGTGGTTGTGGATTCTCTTTTGGATGTGCCACAGGCACTTACCTAAGCACAGCTCCTCTCCTTGGCTCAGGGAGCCAATTAATGCTGAAAATGCCTCTTTGCACTTGTGGTAAGCATTGGGAAAGGATGATGGTTGATGCAACGTTCCTTGTGGCTGCTCTCTGAACTCATACTCCCATAGTTTCAGACTTGGGGCTAAGGATGGTGCTGTCTCCATGTTGGAGCTTATGGCCAGCTCCTCATGCCTGACCACTTGGAAGCATGTGACTGGCTAGAAAAGCTTTTCAACAAGGCGAGGGTACTTGTACTTTGTGCTCCTGTAGGTGCTTAAGCACAGATTTGTAGTTTATTTAAATAAATATATTGGCTGGGACGTTTAACAGGGAAAATTCTTGCAGGTGGTGATGGTGAGAACGGCAGCTGAACCATTGCAGAGCGCTGCAGGTTCCCTCCCGGTTAACAACACAGTTATCAGCATTTCAGCTGCTAGAATACATCGTCTTGAATTCTCTTTTCCTATGAAGTTTTAAATGAAAGAGGAAGAATAATGTTGCTGTATCTGTGTGGTCAAACAATTAACCCCTTCTTGTCTGTGTTAATTCTGTACGTAAAGTGCTTATGTGACAAGGTGAATAGGATGTGCTTTCAGACTGACTACCAAGTTTCCTGTGCTAGACAGCCCAAATGCCACTGAAGTGACAAAATGTTCCAGACGTGTCATACGTACGTCTACGCGTGCCACGAAGGCTGCGAATATCTGAGCAGTTCAATCTGTGAAATGTGTTGGCATAGGAATGCTAAGCATCTTTCCAAGAGACTCGTTTCTATAAAGCTGTTTGTCGCTCCAGAAACTTTCTATGCACTAGGTAGTTTTTAAAAAACAAGAATTAATTGCTTGGCTTGGAAATGTAGTGGAATAACTCAAGAGAACTCTGCTTTTAAATGTGACATAAATCAATGGGAGCCCTAACTCGGGATTTTCTGCAAGCAAGAAACAATCAATGCACTCGGAAGGGTTGTTTGCAAAAAGCACCTTACTTCAAACTCTTAGAACAGCATCCATGGCAAAACCAGTCTTTGGGGTTTTTTTCTAAAAAATTAATTTTTTGTCTTGCTCTTTCTCCCAGGGTTTCACTGAAGGTCTGTGGTGTGGGTGTTTCCAGAATGACTACCTAGTGATTATTTTGTTTTGATGCTCTCGGGTGGGTTTAAAGCAGCGAATGCTTACTGAATTAACTGGCTTTCAGCGGGAAAAACTGCAGCTCTTTGTTCTGTGCTTGCCAGTCCTGCAGTGGAAGGTATGGATTCACTTCACATGGGTTCGCTGACTGGGAATATGGTGCTGGAGCCTTCTGCAACCAGGGTGCAAGGGCTTCCCGGCCAGTCCCTGGGTGCCCCACCACCACGAGTTTGCATCTTTGTGGCACAATCCAGCCAGAGCATTGTGGTGGCTTAGGGCAAAGCTTCCCAAATGGGTGTCTGAATATGACCTGGCCTTTGTGCTGCCAAGCGGGGCTGCTGCCAGTGGCTGTGGCTGCTTGGGTCAGGCTGCTGCTGAGAAGTAGGGCAAATTGGGTGACCTGAGCATGTTTGCCCCAAAATAGTGCAGGGTGAACACCTCTCTGGCAGATGCTATGTAAGTGTCGATGAATACAGTGATTTCATTGAGTGGCTTGTGGAGGGAAGTATTTTGAGATGTATCTGGCTGCAATTTGACTGGCAGCGTGAACCTTTTTTGCAGCTTTCCTGCAAGAAAGCTTGGGGGGACTTTTTACAAGGGCCTGTAGTGACAGGACAAGGGGTAACGGGTTTAAATTGAAAGATGAGAGACTTAAAATAGATATCGGGAAGAAATTCTTCTTGGAGAGGGTGGGGAGCACTGGGACAGGTTGCCCAGAGAAGCTGTGGGTGCCCCATCCCTGGCAGTGTCCAAGGCCAGGCTGGATGAGGCTTGGAGCAACCTGGGCTAGTGGAGGGTGTCCCTGCCCATGGCAGGGGGGTTGGAATTGGGTGGGCTTTAAGATCCCTTCCAACCCAAACCATCCTGGGATTCTATGATCTTGGTGGCTGCTTGGAGAAATCTGCAGTGATCGAGGCCTCCAAAACATCTAGTCCTGTGCTAAGTCTTACAGAGAGGCCACAGAATAGTTTCTCTCTGCCTATTTTGATTTCTAGCTGCAAGGCGATGGCTTTTATCCTGAGTTGTGCTTTCACCCTTTGAGGCATCTCGATGTTGTAGGGCAGCCTTGTGTGTAAGCAAGGTTGGTAAAACCTGAGCTTCTGTGCTTACGTACAGATAGGCTAAACGTTTTCTCCAAGGAACAGAAGCTCTCCAGTTCTAGGATGATTTTTCATCTCTCCCTTGGTTTGTGGTGACTACAGGGAGCACTGACAATCCAAACACCCATTCTCTGCTTTGAGCAGCACAGACAAATGCTGCGGGCACGAGATAAAATTAAATCTGTGCTGTCGTGGCTGGACAGGAGCAATGGTGAATTCAGCACATCATCCCTCCTGTGCAGTCTGACGGTGTTTACGTGCAGTCAATACCCATATTGGGGCGCTGGGCTGCTTGGCGTTACTGCAAATTGTAAATGGCTTCATTTAGGTGTCACCAATGAACTAATTTATGGAAGCTGTAATTAGCTGATGGGACTGCAGGTGGAAAGCAGTAAGTGGTAACATTACTTAGTGACTTCATGAGGGATTCTGAGTGCCCAGCAGCTGCCTGCTGCATGTAAGGGAAGAATGACAGCAAAGGAAGGAAAACAAAACAAACACACACCTCACAACAGCAACAAAATACAGACCAAAAAAAGGATGAAATACATCTGGGAAGATGGATGGAAAAGTAAAATCTTCTGAGAGATGGATAACGATGTTAGGTTGTTAGCAGAGAGGCGTGATGTAGCCATGCACATACTATCACAAACATATTGAGTCAATGTGTTGGTTTTAGACAGTCAAATAACTTCCCAGCGGTGCCTGTGGTGGTTATTCGCTTGAGGATGCTGGTTGGTCTCTGTCTTGATCAGCCTGGAGAAGAGAAAGCTCTGGGGAGACCTTTATAGTGTCTTCCAGTACCTAGAGGCGGGGGGGCTTTTTACAAGGGCCTGTAGTGACAGGACAAGGGGTAATGGGTTTAAACTGAAAGTGGGTAGATTGAGATTAGATATCAGGAAGAAATTCTTCCCAGGGAGGGTGGGGAGGCCCTGGGACAGGTTGCTCAGAGAAGCTGTGGATGCCCCATCCCTGGCAGTGCCCAAGGCCAGGCTGGATGAGGCTTGGAGCAACCTGGTCTAGTGGAGGGTGTCCCTGCCCATGGCAGGGGGTGGGAGTGGATGATCTTTAAGGTCCCTTCCAGCCCAAACCATTCTGTGATCCTGTGATAAAACTGCAAAGGTCTGCTTTCTGACCTGGTCTGGTTTTTCCAACTGCTGAGTTTGGCTGGTGGAAGGTGATTCCTAAGCCATCCATTCAGTCACAAGCTTAGTAATTTCCCCCTTTCTTGCATATTAAATCAGCATTTATTTTTTTTCATAAGACTCCATTCCCTGGACTTCTGTGATTAAGACTGAAATTGCTTTTCTGTTCAATTTAAGAAATACCTTTTAAGTAAAAATGGTAGAAAGAACAGAATGAAATAACTGTATCAGTCTTTTCAGGTTAATTAGGGGAATTTTCTGAGCTACCCCCAATGTTTAAAATGATGAGAGTATGGGAAACTCTATTTCAGCATACTCTTTCGTCCTAATTGCAGAGTGAAAATAATTATTTTTCAATTAAATATTGAAATGCAACTCTCTGATTCTTTAAATCGAATTTCATACTTAGTATTTCTGCGCAAGTATGAAATGTCATGTCTTTGATCAGTTAAAAATTGAATCAACATCTGTCTAAAACGCTGCTTTACCACACAAGTCAAACCAAGAAAACACATTTTGCTTCAGATTTTTCTGTTCAAATGTCTTTTTACTTACGTTTTGCAGAAATAATTAAATAGCTGTAAGAGAAGTCCTCAACCGGTTCTTCTGTTAGCACATGCGATTCAAGGCTAGGCGTGGGACTCAACACTGCAAAATGACCCAAACCCTTGTGGAAATCATGCTTACCAAGGAGTTGATATGATTTAACCATGTGTTGACTAATAACCGATCAGTATTTGTGCTGTTTGAGAGCTGCAAATTCTTGAAGCTGAAGCAATGCGTGGAGTAGCCACCATATGGAGCAAAACCGGACGCGCTAACCAAAGGAGCAATGCTGATCCCTCGCAAAAACCCATCCTCAGGGGAAAGCGAGCGGCAGTGGTGGTTTGAAAGCTGGCATTGCCATGTCTGCATCCTGTCAGAGAGCGAGGGAGAGCCCAGCACAGGCGTAATCGGTTTAGTATTCCCCTTGGGTTTTTATAAACAAAATCAATATGTACTAATGACTGCAGCAATAAATTTCATCATGCTTCATATGGTAACGTTCTGCACTTACCCAGTTGTTGGTTTGACAGAGAGCAATAGAGTTTACCCTTTTAAAGTTGTAAATTACTGCGGAAATGCTGAGCCTCACGGTAAAATACATTCATGGATGATTTTAAGCTTAGGAAATATTGGTAATACTTTCACTAAGCATACTATTAAAATAAATAAATAGTATTTATTGCTTGGTTTCCCAGCTGCAGCTGGGTGAGGAAACACGGCACGCATGTTTATCATGCTACTTGTGGTTTCATAATGTTTATCTAAAATTGATTCTCAAAGAAGCCATTTGAGAAGCTTATTTTTTCACATATCTGTCAAAAAAAATCTCCCTCCAGAATGATTTCTAGCAAGTAAAATCTTGATTATTTTTTTTAAATTAGTTTGGGATCCCCCTTCTATTTAGAAATTTCCTCTTGCCTGTTTTTTTTTTGTATGCTGACAGATAAACATTTGGTAGTTGTTTCAGCCCTAAATGAAATATTTGAGACCTTTTGCTCATATTATGTTCCAAATTTCAACACCCAACACTTTCTTCTGACTAGAAACAGAACGCTGAAACTACAGGAGTGTCCCACAAAGTAGATGTATATTTATGTATTTTTTGTACATATCTGCTACCAAATCTTTTTCTCTCTCAAACTTTGGAGCCTGTCAGGAGACAGAAAATCCAGGTGCTTTGAATTATAAACTTCTTATTAAAGTCTGTCTGCCTGAGATAATCCCCAAGAGTCAGTTTTGAAGAGCCCTGCATTGTATTGCATTCAGTCACCTTTACAAACGTCACTGAGCTGTGCACACTGTTGGCCCTTCGAAGGTGCTTTTAAGCCACTGTGTGTATAATGGCTCGGGGAAGGTTCTAGATAAAGAACAGGAGGAAATAAAGTTAATTGCTGGGTTTTAATACTAAAATTAAGTTTTTCAGAAGCATAACTGGCTGTAATCGTGTTTCCTCTGTATGGACACGTAGCCCTGAGGTTCCTGGTGCTATCTGAGCCCCTCATGGAGGGCCAGATCCATCTGAGTGACCCCCTGCAAGAGGCTCAGCTCCAGGCCTGGCATCACTTTTAGAAGTTTTCCTAAAACTCAGCTGTTACGCTCCCAGCACACCTCAGAGCGAGCTGTCTGCCTGTGAATAATCTGGGCTTTCTGTGCCCGAGGGTGAATGAGATCCACTCCCCAAGCCTGCTACTCCTCAGTAGTCATTTTTCATTGATCTGGAAATAAAGCAAGCTGCCAGAAGCCACAGTCCGAGTGTGTATTATAGCTGAGAATAAATCAAATCTGCCATAGTATTGGCAAAGACCAAACATGCCCCGCTGACTTGAATTCTGTGCAGTATGGCAGCACAGCATTTGGTCAAAGAAGGCAAAACCAAGTGCGGATTAATTCTTTGGCAGCTGCATCTTTGTGAAGGGGAGGGGAAGTCCTGTCTTGTTGCTGTGCTTCACAGCCAGCTGCATGCTAGAGTTTGGTTCTGCAAAGCCAGATTTGTGCTACCCAAATGCAGCAGGTTTGCTGGTGTAGTGGGATCCTTTCTGCACTTCCTTACCACGTGTGGTAGAAGGAGCTATCACTCTGTTGCCACTGTCCCATGCCGTGAGGATCTCTGTGGTGCTTGGCAGTGATACTTACGGATTTGAGTCCATCTGTCCTGGAGAAGACCAGTCACGAGGCTGGAGCAGAGCTGACAGCATCACATTTGAAGGGCTACGTCTGGGAACACTGCTGCCAGCTGAAGGCTGACATCTGGGTCGCAATCACAGAATGATTTGGGTTGGAAGGGACCTTAAAGATCATCTAGTTCCAGCCCTCTGCCATGGGCAGGGACACCCTCCACTTGACCAGGTTGCTGGTTCTCCTGAAGGGAAACATTATAGTGGCCCTGCACTATACGCTTGTCTTAATGGCAAATCTGTCTGTTGCTGTAGCTCCTGAGCTCGGGAAGGTAAGGACAGAAGGGGTGGGGTGTATGCAACTGGAAAATATCAGATCTGTACAAATCCAGGCTGTGCTCTGAGCCTTTCCCCTGTCTGGGGTTGCGCTGCAGTGAGATGCTTTTTTTTGGGACTGGGTGAGGGGTAAGCAGGGCAAGGAGGCACTGGGGGGGCCTGCCCTTGCCATAGCTTGCCCTGCCATCTCTTCCTCAGGATGTGAGTTCGGCCTCAAAGGATTCTTGAAGAGGCAAATGGGTAGCATGAGTGCAACTACCCTCTGCTTAGGGCAAATCCTGCTTCTTCCCAAAATATGTTCTCTACTTCCATTGCTGGACTGCTGAGCCCCTATTGGCAAATGAGCCAATAAATGTGCTGTTAACAATAAGATGGGTCTTTTCTTTGAGCTAGAGGTCTGTAGTTTCTTTTTTGGGGATGGGAGCATTCTCAGTGCTGTGATTTAGAGCACATAATATATGCTGACATCGTAGCTGGGCACAGCTGTCCCACATGCAAATGGATCGCACGTAGCAGGATGGTGACTCTTTACAGCTCCGTAGGCAAGCTGTCTGTTTTCCACACGAGCTGAGGCTCAGGCATGCACAGAGAGTCAGATATTGTTCAGGGGTGTGGCAGAGAAGCATCCCTTGCCAGATCGCAATGGCTGTCTGGGTGAGACACGTGCAGCTCCTCAGGGTGTGTGGGCAGAGCATGAATCATAGGATCCCAGAATGGTTTGGGTTGGAAGGGACCTTAAAGCCCATCTAGTTCCAACCCCCCTGCCATGGACAGGGACACCCTCCACTAGACCAGGTTGCTCCAAGCCTTGTCCAGGCAGTGATGCTCCTCCTCTTCTGCTAGTCTGCATGTGAGGGGTTTCCTGAGCCACAGGTAGCACCTCTGTCTTTCCTAACCTGAGAAGGATTTTTCTTCCATTAAATTCTCAAATTCCCAGGATGGCTTTGGCCTGTGTAGTATTCTGTGGCTCAGCTGCACAGCTCAACCATACATCTTGTGAAGTACCACCTCTTTTGGTCTGCTCTTGAACTTAATGGGTTTTTGCTTCATTTGGTGGCCTTCAGATTTTACAGCAGAAAATGCTGAGCAATCATTCCCGACACCCTCCTCCAAGCTGCTCACGGTTCTATAGGCCTCTACCATATTGTATTTTCCTGGCTGCAGCCCTGTTCTTTTTAAGTTCCTCTCCCCACAGACCTGTCTGGGAGCCCAGCAGGTTTCTTGGCATCATGTTTTGGAATCAGCAAAAGCATTCCTCTACATTTCACGTGTAAAACTAGGACAAGCAGCTGTTTCCCACTATACCAGTGGATTGAGTGGAGCAAAGAGCTGCTGTGTGAGTGCATAAAACAAACGTGATCTGTCCTGCCACTTTCTGTTGGTCCCTGCTGTGAGGCCCTGAGCGATGTTTCCCTGGGAGGCAGCGAGCAGCTTGAGTCTGCGCGCTTGTCCCCTGCCTCCCAAACTCGCCACCCTGCAGCCACACCAACAAAAAGGCACATTGCCATCTTCCACCCCTGTTTCTTCAGCTAAACCCATCCTTTGCTGGTCCTGTGTCAGCCCTGCTATACTTCATGCTGACGGGCCGCCTTGAGAAGGGCCGGGATCAGACAGCACATTACGTTTCTAGTTTGTCAACTGTCTCAAGGCTGTCTGCAAAAATTAGTGTAATATCATAACTTGTCTGGCTATGTGTATAGCATTACATCCCCCAAAACAATAAATTGCATTTGCGTTAGGATATGAAGCCGCTAGCAATGCCTATGTTAATTTTCCATGGTTTATTAAGAAAATCATAACAATGCATGCTATTTATGCAGGATGTATTCAGAGATTTATCTCCCTAGTAATGTATTAAATTAGAATGGTGACATTAGAGACATAGATTAATGCATTAGCATTTCTGCTGTAGCTTAGAGTCAGGATCATATCACAAAAGGAATTAGTTTTGTGGCCTCTTCATAGATCCATTTTCGGGGCTGTCCTTCACTGGCTCATTGTCAATCACAGTCACCTGGATAGATTCATGTTTGTGTCACTTTTCTTCCTGTTACGCTCTTTGCTATAAACAATGGGACGCTGGGCATTTGAACGCTTAGCAGGGTCTGGGGAAATAATGTGTTCTACTGCTTTAATCCTTGCCTTTGGAACTTACTTGACCAATAGTTCATGTTTCTTCCGCATCTGTTGCAATAATCCCAATAATGACACCGTAGGACATTGCAAAGGCCACGTCCTCCCACTTGAGTACATGTGAGAGAAGAAAACCCTTATTTTTTGAGCAAAGACTGGAGTAATTGGCCTCTCGTATTTGAATTTCCCACAGCCTTGGTCCTGACACAGTTTTGTGCTTTTGATGTAGGGAGTAGCACATTGCCAAAGCGCTTGGGAGAGCGCTGCATGAGTCTGGGTTTTCACACCGTAAGCTATGAGAGCAAGTGAAATTCGATCCTTTGATGAGAATCATAGAATCCCAGAATGGTTTGGGTTGGAAGGGACCTTAAAGACCATCTAGTTCCACCCCCCTGCCATGGACAGGGGCACCCTCCACTAGACCAGGTTGCTCCAAGCCTCATCCAGCCTGGCCTTGGACACTGCCAGGGATGGGGCACCCACAGCTTCTCTGGGCAACCTGTCCCAGTGCCTCCCCACCCTCTCTGGGAAGAATTTCTTCCTGATGTCCAATCTAAATCTCCCCACTTTCAGATTAAACCCATTACCCCTTGTCCTGTCAATCCCTGCCCTTGTAAAAAGCCCCCCCAGCTTCCTTGTAGGCAAGCAGTGAGGGAAGTCCACATGTGCTCTCCCTCGCCAGCATCCCTTCAGAGAACAGACAGCATCTTCCAAAAATTTGTCTGAGATCAGGGAAACCTCTGCAGCTGCTGGTTGGTAAAAAATTGTGTTTACTCGTGTTGCAAGACAAGCTCAAATTGTGCATTTCCATCACTGAAATGCTGGTCCTCAGAAAATCGGCTTTTCTTTAGTACCAGTTGAACTTGCCGAAGTGCCCTTCTCCTTTCCTCTGCGTTCTCCCTGGGGAGACCTGAGCAAGTGTGGTGGGCTAAACTGAGGGCCTGAAAAAATCTTCCCGGCTTTTCTGCTTCTCGATCTGCAGCCTTTCCTGTAATTTTCTGGATGCCATAGCTGTCCTGGATATAAAGATGTTGAACCAATGACTGTCCTTGTGAGCTTTGCCCTGTGCTGATAGCAGCAATGCCCAGCTGCCATCCACAGAGCCCTCCATAGAAAAAATAATATGAATTTAAATAAGATTACTTCGTTCTCTGGGTGTGAGGTTTGTGGGTTTTTTTTTTTTTCCTTCACACAATAAAATGCTGCTGGTGTGAAAGAATCCGATGGAAGTAGGAGATGAATGATTTGACTTTAAAGCTCTGTGGCATTTTTTGGATTCTGTAATTTCAATGCCATTTTGAATGTTTGAATTACAAGAGAAATGAATGAGTATCTTGGATGTCACTAGGTTTTTTCTTTCCTCCATCTATTTTCCAACCAAGTCCAATTAAACCAGACTAATCATATGGAAAATATCAGAATCCCTTCTTCAAAAGGAAAATATCTATTAAGAGAATGTTCGTGATCATCTAGTATATCCTGACCGAAGTCTCTTAATATCCCAGCGATGTTTCACCTAGAAAAACTTTTGCTTTCTATAGGAATGTGAAAAATTAGTAAGTAATTAGCAAATATTATTGTGTGTGCTGGAAAGATTAGTATGTGCCTTAAAGACAGTTGGAGCTTCTCCCTTTTTTCTTTTTAAGAAGGAAAACAATGACTTAAAAATACTAATCCTCAGTTGACATTCTTCAGATGTGAATGTACTTGTAGGGATTGTTCAGGGGTGTGGTGGGTTGACCCAGGCTGAGGCCAGGTGCCCACCAAAGCCACTCCATCACTGTCCTCCTCAGCTGGGCAGGGGAGAGAGAATACAAGGGAAGGATGAGATAAGGACAGGCAGGGATTGCCCACCGATTACTGTCACGGGCAAAACAGACTCAGCTTGGGAAAAATTAACTTAAATTTATTACCAATCAAATCAGAGTAGGGTAATGAGAAATAAAAACTAAATCTGAAACCCCTTCCCCCCACCCCTCCCTTCTTCCCGGGCTCAGCTTTGCTCCCCATTTCTCTCCCTTCTCCATGGCGCAGGGGTCGGGGAATGGGCACTGGGGTCAGTCCACCACACATTGTCTCTGCCGCCCCTTGCTCCTCAGGGGAGGATCCTCACCCTCTGCCCCTGCTCCAGCGTGGGATCCCTCCCACAGGAGACAGTCCTCCACCAACTTGTCCAACCTGAGTCCTTCCCAGGGGCTGCAGTTCTCCATGAACCAATCCAGTGTGGGTCCCTTCCGCTGACCTTGTGTCTGCAGGGTTGTCTCTCACATACTCTCACTCCTCTCTCTGGCTGCAGTTTCTGTTGTGCAGGGTTTTTTCCTCCCATCTCAAATGTGTTATCCCAGAGACGCTACCACTGTCACTGATGGGCTTGACCCTGGCAAGCAGCGAGTCCCTCTTGCAGCCAGCTGGCATTGGCTCTGTCGGACATAGGGGAAGCTGCTAGCAGCTTCTTACAGCAGTCACCCCTGCAGCCCCCCTGCTACCTAAACCTGACCACACAAACCCAATACAATGTGTCTTTATAATTTCAGCATCTGCTATTTCTAAAATGGCCTTTTTTTAAAAAAAAAAAAAAAAGTCAAGAAGAATTCTCCCACAGCTCACAATTTCCTGGAATTTTTCAGTCTTGCAGAGATGCAGTCTCATTTCCATAGTAATGCGGTTTAGAGGTTGTAAAATAAGAACACAGCGAGCAAGTTGTGTGTTCGCTCGTGCTTGCTCTTGTTTCTGGGTCTTGATGAAGCCAGTCACTGCACCACCAGCTGCATCTGCTCCGACGAGTACACAAACCCCTCGCTGGTGAGGCTGGTGGGTACTGCGGTTTGGTCAGTCAAGTGAGGCACGTTTGCCACTTGCACCGGGGCAAGCTGGAGCTGAAGCGTGCAAAAACAGCTCCAAGGGCTGTTTTGTAGTTTTGAGCTCAGTTCCCCTCTGCTCTGGCAGTACTCATCTGCGTTGCGCTTTCTTTGCTGCTGTGGAGAAGTGAGTGTTCCGGACATGGATGGGTACCAGCAGCTCCCGAAGTGATGGAGAACAGAAACGCAGCCTTCAGAGAGCTCGCCCCAGGTACCAGACCTCGGTGAGGAAGGGTACATATCGCTGCAGTAACCTTGGCAATGCTATGAGTTGTCATTTATAATAGCGTTCGGCGTTGCAGGAGACTTCAAACTGAGAGCAGGCATTTAGAGCTTTCCCATGCTCCTGTGATTTTTCAGTCTTTGCTCTCTGCCAGATGCTGATTCTTTGGAAAAGTTAGAGATTGAAATTGTTCAACCATTCCTAGAAACATGACTGAGGAAAATGGGAAATCTATCTTTTTCCCCTTTTCTTGGTGATCCCAACTACATCATGGGAATCTTCATTAAAAAAAAAAAAAAATATATATATATAACAGGAATTCTCTTGTCATTTCCCTGCCTGTCATTTCATCTCTCTTTGGCAAGATGAGATGGCCTTAAGGTGAGAGTAAATGTTTCTTTTAGTCATTACCAGGATTCTTTTCGCAGTATGCAGTGCCGATCTCTGAGTTTTGGGCTCAGGCCCTGCAGTTCTGAATGAAGATGCTGAAAAAAAGCAACTAGCAGTGTGAAAGGGTCCTTGTGCACTAAACATCCTTGGTACAGCAAGGGGCAGTGGGCAGCAGCGTGTGCCCAAAGCGTGGCACCTTGGTGTAAGCCATGTTCTCCCCACGTATCAGTACTGTGGGACCATATCACACCAGGTCACCATCATTTGACACCACTCACGCAATCTCCATGCTCTGTGATGTATTTCTGAACATGCGGTGACTATTCAGGTGCTTTCTCCAGCCTCAGTAAGCGGTGAAGCTGTAGGTGGCAATACGTGCTTCGTCACCCAGAGCGAGCCTAGTCCTTGCTGACTGCAAGAGCTATTAGTCTGCTTCCTGGCTGTACAGGTTCGTTTCCTCTGGTGTTTGTAATCACACAGCTTGCGAACGTGCTGGAGGTGGTCAGACTGTGTCCTGCCCTTTCCTGACGCCACTGTGTGACAGCCTGGGACAGCACAAACACCCTGCCCGGGCTGTACCCTTCCTTGTACTCAGATGAGTGACAGCCCTAAGCCAAGCAACACATGTTGATGAGCCTTTTTTTTTTTTTTTTTTGTTGTTTCTCCCGCTGTGCTTTCTTTCCTTGCCTTGAAAAATACAGGGCTTCGTTCCCATATGCCTCAAAGTGTTCAGACGTGATTGAGACATTCTTTTGGAAGACTTGTCAACCTTACACCTCCATAAATTACTGCTGTTTTCATCGCTTATCTCTTTTGGCTAAATGTCTCAGATTTTTCAAAGGTACGTGCTTGACTAGCATCAGTTTGCAATTTAAATGGTACTTACTTTAATTTAAATATCAGCAGACTCATGTGGGTTTATTTAGTGTGTATGAAATGATGATCAAGCCAACGCATCAAGCGGCTCATCCCAGACAGTCAGTGCTCTCTGCTGAGGGTTTATCTGATCTGCAAGTTTGTGTTCTGGTTTGGGTTTTTTTGTGTCAGAGAAGTTTGTTGACCCAAAAATGCTGATTCACCTTTGTCCTTATTTTTCCTCATGCTCCAGAAGACTTCTGATTCAATGTAAATAGGATTTTTAGTTTAGCTGGAGAGAACCAGGGAAAATTGTGGATTGATTTATCCCTGCATTGGACAGTGCTGGTAAAAAAGCCTGAGTTTCCAGTGTTAGCTCATGGGTTTTGGATGCCTGACTCAGCACACCAAAGACAGGCCCCATCCTTATCATAGGTGCCCCTAGGTTTGGGCCCTCTGAGTTGGCATTCATATTCGAGGATGCTATAATTCCCAATTCCTGTATGAATTAGGAATTTGCTGTGGAAATTGGGCATCAACTGGAAGTGACAATTGTTGTTACTGTGACCAGATGCTACTTGCAGACCAAGAACCCCAGATAATACTGGTGAAGGTAGTGCAGAAAGAGTAAAGAATGACCAGACCATAATAGGCTAAACTGTGTCTGGTTTAGGGAGAAATCTTTTGGGTTTTTGTCTATCCAAAAGTACACTGAGCTTTCTATAAAGTTTCTCTCTTTGTTTACATCTCTTCTGGCAACAAATGCTGACCTACAATGCCGTGTCATCTAAGGGAGGGAGCATGGGTCTTGCTCATAAGGCAGGGTGAGGAAGGAAAGCAATTTGATTTACTCTGTTGGCTCTGAGTGTCATCTGCTGAATGGGAAGTTGTCTGTTTGAACCCTTGGATGGTGTAAGGACATAAAAACCTCAGGCTCAGAGTTTGGGATGGGTTTCTGATACGGGCATAAACAACCTACACATCGTACAAGTTAAATACATATTCCTGAAGAGACTTGGGCTGAGCCAGGTCATGGCTCTGGTGTGTCCTGTGTGCAGTGTGTGTGATTAAAACTAAAGACAAGGCTGGTAAAGCTTAGATCTAAATTGGTGTATCTGTAGCAGCGAGCGGAGGACTCTGTGTGAAATTCTCCTGCTTGACAGCTGCAAGATAGATGAAGAGTTTACCCTGCTTAAGGGACCTGTGAACATAATGTTTATTTTTTGAGGTTTCAGGAGTGCCTGATGCTCATCAGCAGGCATACCTCATTGTTAAAATGAGAAAACTATTTCAGGCTACTGGTTGTGACCTTTCGAGTTGGCATGAATAAAAGCCAGGTTAATGAAATGTGTTGCTCCACTAGCAAGTCAGGGGGGAAAAAACCACTTTGCTGCTCAGAAAAACAGTAAATGCCACGGAGATTTATGCAGAGCTCTGGTGTAACTCCAGAGTCACATGAGCCCGCTGTGCGTAAGACACTGAATTTCTGTGGGGAAGAGAAGTCGCCACTTGGCTCTAGTGAAGCCCGCAGCCCCTGATGTCTGAGGGTGACAGATAGCAAGCAAGTCACAATCCTTATGACTATTGCTAAGAGACACAGTCCGTTTAGTGTTCTTGCCCTTATCGCTTGCTGGCTTCAAAGCCACAGTCCTGAAATGCAGTCAGGAAAACTGCATTTGACACGGCATGTCGAAGAACAACATAAATCCTCCAGTACAAAGCACTTACGTGTTTGTTAGGCTGTCCACTAGTCATCCAGCTCCTGAGGAGCACCCAGAAGAGTTGGCTGTTAATGAAAACACCTTGGAGCTGGCACTGGACCGATAAGACGCTTGGGTCCCTGTTGGTGCTTCCTGGGATCATGCAAGCATTTGTACTTTAACAACCCAACTTCTTGCAAGCAGCGGTTTTTAAGCTCAAAATATTCATGTAAAGAGGGTATAAAATTGGCTAGGCACTTCAAAGTTAGTGCTTGACAAAGGAAACTATTTGTGGTTAAGAATGACTTTTGTTTGTTGGATTACTTGCTCTGTGGTAGTACACAAGTAGCTGGACCTTGTGCTAAAGACAACAGGAGTTGCCTTCCCCGGAGCTCGCAGCCTGTGTCCGTGCGGCAGCAGCGTGTCCTTTGCAACTGGTCTGTGCCTTGCAGCCTGTGTGCCTCAACAGCGTTGTGCAAACTGTGTGCAAATTATGCTCAATGAGCCATTTATCACCAGCGTGCAGGCTGAGGTCTTTGTTGCTGTTGCAAGCATCTCTGCACCAGTGACTGCTGCCCTCTGCTAGTCAGGCGACTTGGGGGAGCTTTTTTGTGGCACTGTATCTCTCTGCTCTTCCTGTTGCTTGTAGGAATAAAATTCCCTTGGAGGAATTAATACTTACAACAGACTAGCACTGTAGGGTGCAACACCAGCTATCTCCAAGGTGACACAGTGGGCTCCGGCTTATATTGCAGTGCAAGGTCTCCCAGTGCTTTAGGATTGAGTGGTTTATGGCTGGGATCTGGAACTGAAGAGCTCTTCCTTGTCAAGCTTTAGCTCTGAAGAGGCTCTCTCCAGCCCAGAAACTATAACTGGTTTTGTAGTTACTAAATATGCCATTATGTGGGATGGAAGGAAGAATTCAGCGGGGAATTTAAGGCTCAGTTCCCTGTGTGACTCCCCGTTACCCTCCTAAACACAGGGAAAAGAAATGCTGTGGCAAGACCCTTTTTAAAAGCAAATCTGGTTGCTTTCTTGCCCTGGAGTAAAGTAAAATACATTTCTTTGACTCAATTTGGTCTAAAGCAGGCCTCTAGTGCCATTAGAGGTGCCCTGGGGCATCGCTCCTGGCCTTCAGCTGCTGTCCAGAAAAGCAAAGCTCTCCCTTAGTTCCTTTGAGTTCCTTTGTTGCCTCTGTTGGCCCCACATGAAAGTCTCTGCTCCGCTACAGCGTCTTGAATGACACTGGGTACCCACACAGCGACACTGAATCTAACCCCGTGCCTCCCTCCAACCCCAGCTGCTCAGAAGAATCGTGGCAATAAATAAAAGCCTGTAGATACAGTTTCGTAGTGGATGACTCCTTCTTGGGGCCAGTAGTGAGACAGAAAAATCAGACTTTGTAATACAAAGCAATCTTCCACCTGAAGTGCGGGACAGCCACTCTAGCTCCACGATATGTTATTTAAAGCGTGTTTTATAATAGAATTTGGTATTGCAGTATGTATAATTTATAATATATTAAAACCCATTTCATAATATATTTTAATCTCCGATGATGAATAGCTGGGACAGTTCTGCAGGTTCTGTAATATCACTATGGCAACATCCTCAAAAAAAAAAAAAGACAATTGAGAAGTTTTACCAAGGACTGGTCAAGGAAAGAATGATGACACTTGTCAACTTGTATTCTTTCCTCTAGTTTATTTTCTGCTTGGAAATGGCATATTTTCTGATATTTTTGCATGTGTTTTCAAGAAATTGTCTGCAACATTACTGAAATGTTGCACCTCCTTTAACCTTTGAGGGCTCAACTTTGAAAAGATTTGTTTTTCATTGCAGTGCTAAATGACTTAGCCCATCTACAAAGATGATTAGAACTCAGCAGCTATTGGTGGACTGGAAATATAGCTTCCATCAGACTTCCAATGTTGCTCAAAAATCAAAATAGTGTTTTATGAGTCCAACCTAACGTGCTTAATATAGAAAAATGGGACTTGTCTGTCATACTAAATGGTTGACTGTTTTTACAAATCAGGCTGCTTGTTTTGAAGCCTACATTTTGAGTAAGCCTCTAACTGGCAATTGTTCTTTTCCTGAGCAGTAGTTAGCAAAGCATATTCAGCATTCATTACCAAAGAAAGAAAGAGCTCTCATTTCGCCCTCCTTTCCAAGTGGTGCTGGTGCGCCTCTAAAATGTCACTGCAATATCTCCAAGAACTGGGATCAAAAAGCCTGATGATCTGAGCATCACCATTCGCTTATCAGGTGATATGCGGTTCATCCATGTAAGACTCTAATTTTTGGCGTAGGCCCAAACTCGGGCAGTCTTTTTCTGCAGAGCAGACATTTGAAGGCCTCAGTTCTGAGGACCGAACACCAACAGCGTAGTCTTTTGAAATATGCTTCTGTTGCTGGGTGTTATTCCTAGTCTCGTGCTTTCAAGTATTGGAAAAATACTTTTTGAGGATAAAAGTTTGTCTGTAATGGTTTGGGTTTTTTTGATTTATATTGTCCAGGCACAGAAGGGCTCTTCTGTCAAATACATAAGAGCTCCAGGCAAGAGTTCCTGGTCAACGGAGAAGACAGTGCTGGAAATTGAGCTGTGTAGGAGCTCACTTGCCCTCTGTACTTCCTACTTGGTTTTCTTAAACACCTCAGGCCTCTGCTATTCTGATCAGTTCAACAAATAATTCTCCTCTCTTTTTGCACAGTTTCTTTCTTGTGATCCTCAGCACAACTGATTTCCTTCAGTCTCTTTCTTTCCAGCAGGTCTTACCCCTTGGCATCACAGGTTTTAACACTCCTTGCCCTTCACCTTTTACAGAGCAGACCCTCTGTTTGACTGCTCCTTCTCCTTCATGAGCTAAAGCTTCTCCAGTGCCTTTCGGCATCCAGCCGTGTTTTGGATGGTGGCAGGTCATACAAACCAAGAGCAGGTATTTGCTAGCCCTAGTCATGGCAGTTGGTATGAGACTGAAGGGTAAGAATATACATAAAATGTCTGGGGATTCATTTTTCCCCCTGTTTGTCCCAAAGCAGAACACAGATGTTGACCTTTACCTTACTAATCCATCTGCTTACTCAGCCTTTTGCTTGAGGGGTGATAGCAAGTGAATTTCTGCCTATAGGGCAAATTCCAGCATGTATCCATTACAGTGCCATTGACATTTGCCAGCCACTTCTTGCATTTTCAAAGTCATTTTGTTCATGTGCCCAGGGAAATTAACAGTGAACTGTTACCGGGGTTTAAAAAGCATTTCTGGAATAAGGTTTCTTTTAACTCTTCCTATTTAAGTCATTGCTTGCATAAAGCTACTGATTACAGAAGAGCAGGAATCCTCCTGAGAAACAGGAGTTGTGAACTTGCTGAGTTCCTGCTGTGACTTCTGTTATGTTCTTTGGTTACGGAAAGCCTCGTGACATGGGCGTCTCATCTGTGACATGGGATGCAGTCTAGTAATAACGTTAGGATTTAATTTTTTCAGTTACGGTGCTCTTGCAACACAGCTTTCAAATGTGCGGCTCAAACCCTGTAAGTAGATAGGTAAACAGCAAGGAGACTGACTTAGTCCTTTTCCAGCGAAGGAAAACCTTCCGTAGCGATGGGAGCGGTGATGTAAATAGCCAGCTTTGTATTGGGTCTGACGCTCAGACTGCAGCTTTAGGCTGTTATCTGTAAGAAAAGACATCTTTGTTATGAAAGCGTATCAAAGTGGACACATGGGGTCTCTCAGCAAGCAAGCTGATGCAGGCGTCTCTCCGTTTTGGATGGCAGAATGTTGAGGCTGGTGGGGTTTCTTGAATGGATTTCCTCTCTTCTGACACGTACCTACATTTGAGAGTTAAAACCAGCGGAGAGCAGCATCACATAAACCTATTTTCTTGTTCTTTATGGAAGATAGGTACTTTCTTATCCCAGGACCACTGGACCTGTTCATAACTGAAACCTTTAAAGTTTATGAACTGTGAAATTAGGTGACTAATAGACAGGTGAATCATTAGGCAGAATGCCACAAAGGCCGCATTCAGAGACCACTTTGTTCCCTGTTCTTGCATCTCCCTGTAGACAAACACATTTATTTCAGCACAGAGTAAGAAAAACAGCATTAAAAACTCTGCGTGACACTGACATTCCACCTAATTGCAGGGAATTTGGATTTTCCCTGGGACATGGTGGACTGTATCTATCCATTTACCTTCTCGTGGCATCACGCCTTGTGCCACGCTGAGGAGCATGTAGGCGTTTTTACTGCTTCCTTCTTTTTTAATGTAGGAGAAAAGCTTTGCAGCCTCTCTCTCTACCTGATGGCGATCTTCTTTGCTATTCCAGACTCTGTCCTGTGCAAAGGGATCCAAACAAGCAAGGAGCAAGGAGCTGATTTGTTTCGGGTCCTTCTGCCACGGGATATTCTGATAATAAAAATCCTCTCAGCTGTTTTGAAAAGCTTCAGCATTCCCTTTGAGGAAGAAAAGTCTGACACAATATCAGGAACAACCCAAAATTCAAACCAGCCCAATCAATAGCACTTTGTTTACTGGAATGAAAATTCCACAAGCGATTTTGGAGTCTGTGAATCTGTGAGTGAAGACTCGGGGGACTTTACAGTGCAGTTTTGCACGTGTCCTTGCTTTTAGATTATGCATAGGATGTGATTCAGGGGCATTGAAGTGGTCCTCATCTTTGAGAACTCCCTTCCCATTTACAGTTGCCCCAGTTAGTTATTGTCACACGTGGAATAGGACCTGCGGCCAGGCTGTGTATCTTAGTTAATTAAAAGGAACATCTGCTTAATATAATGCATAGTATAAATGGTATTTCCTTTGTATAGCAACTGAATGAAATAATATATCGCCTATTGACCTAAGTTCCAGCGTGCCTATCGAGTAACCATCAAAGAGCAGACTTCTGGACATCATGCATGTCCCCTTGAGGCAACTTAAAAAACTAATATTGTAAGCTTACAGAGAAGCAGTTGAGTCCAGAAGAGCAGAAGGGGATCTATATGTTCCCAGAATGCAAACATTAAGCGGTAACAGATGAATCCAGACAGCGATTGTAAAGCCCAGAGCTGGTTCATAAACTACTCCAGCTGCAATCTGGAAGGTCTGAGTGCAAAACTGTGATAGGCTTCTTCCCCTGTCTCTATAGCAAGAACAACTTCAGTTCTTCCTGTACTTAGGGAGAATGGAGGAACAGATACTGATGTCGTCAAGTTTTCTAAATGCCTACTAGGAGTGAAATCAAAATAGCACACTCGAATGGTGCAACCATAAATGAATTAGGTAAATTTTCTAGCTTCACGCAGCCAGAGCATTCTTGGCTGCCAGACCTGTCAGACTTTCTGTTAATCCTGTTTGCATATTTTAGTACTTGTTTTTCCTTTACAGAGCCTAAATTTCATGTGGGACTTTGCAGGAAGAATAGTTGGATCCATGGTCAATAATGCAGGGGATTCTTGGCTGTTGACTTGCCTGTTCCTTACTGGGGGTTACTGCTGGAGATGATGCATTGTTGGGTAGATGTCAACAGCAGGAGGTCTGTTGGATGCTTTCTGCTATGCTCTGGTACCTCAGTGCATAGCTTGCAAGCTGAGAAAAGGGTGCTCTGCAGTGCTCTGGCACTTTGATACTTGACTCCCATTGGTTAGGAACGGAAACTGATGGGGAATCTCACTGTGCTGATTCCTAACCCAGCTCCCCTGTGTTCCTTCCCTGTCTTTTCCCTGTGCTTTGGCTGCCAGAATGGAGAAGGGGTAGGGCTAGGCTTGGCTAGGGGCAGAGCCTTGAGCAAGCGATGCTGACAGCACGAAAGCTTTCGAAGTGAACAAGAGAGGTCGGGACTATAGAGGAGCTTATTTGCAAACCTCTCTGTCTAGATGGTTCATATAATTAATTTCTCTCCTTATCCTGTTTTACTCAACACATAGCTGAGAAGAGTAGCCGAGCCATTTTAGACGGTTTGTTGCCCCAGACATAGGAGTCCAGGATGCTACCTCAGTTGGCTGTGCTGTGTTTGTCCTTCTGATGCTGGAAACAATCATCTTTGCTCTCGAAACAAAACATTTCCAACTGCCTGGCTTTGGGGTTTCACTTTAATCCTACGTGCTAATGTGCCGGTTTACCGTATTAATGCAGATTAGCTGAAAATAACTTGGCACGTCAGGATTTTCTGCTCTTCTTACGCATTATAATCTCTTTGCTTTGGATGATGTTTATTACATACTGAGATAATAGGTTTAGTGCTTTTATGACCTCTGTAACATGTTCTTTTTGTGCTTCCACTCAGAACTACTCTTGCTCAGCTAACCTTTCAGCCAGTAATCAGTCCAGCACAATTACCCTGGGCACACTGGCAGCCGTTTCGAGGACTCTCTTGGGTTGAATCCCACTGTAAATCTGTGGCAAACAAAATAGGCATTTGAGCTTATTAATTTTGGCTTATTAATTTCTTTCATTGCAGCTGCAACCAACTCAAGAGCCTTCTTCAGCCTTTACCCCTGGGCTCTTTCCCAGCTGCTTTCTTTAGGATGCAGCATATGATGTTTGGGGGTTCACTAGGCGAGATTGATAGACACCACTCTTGGCTGCCAGAGTGTTTAAGCCCACCTTAGAGGGCTGTTGAAAGGATTCTACCAGCACGGGCCGTGTGAGGAGGATGGCGTGTGTTTATCTTGATCACTAACTGAGTAGCGGTACTGCGTCCGTATGTGTTCCTGCTGAGTTTTGTGTGGCTCAGTGATCTCTCTAATGCCCTGGCCAGATGTCTGATAGTACTGGGAGGCCAGAGATGTTAAACTCCAGAAGTCCAGACAGAGTCCACTTGCTTAAATGCTGCATGTTCACATACTCCTGGGGCCTTTCTTCTGGTCACCATCTGTAGTCTTTCCAGCTCTTCGAGTCTGTTAATGCTGCTCTTTGCTCCTATCTTTGTTTTTCCTCCCTCAACCCCCTCCTTCCTGAGTCTTCCCAAGGATGTTTCTCACAGCCTGCCTTATCTCTTCTCTTCTGCATAAGGGATCTGAAGGTATGCAGTCACAGCCAGCACTTTTGCTACTTTTTGGCAGAGCTTTGCCTGCCTTACGTTTTGGGTGGCAGACGCTCAGCGTGAGCTTTACTCGGCAGCTGGGGATGGTGAGCAGTGCTGCTGTGCGCTGCGCTGTGCCTGGCTGTGGTTCAGGCCCCTTGTCCCCGAAGACCTGCCGCTTATGCTGGCCTAGCTAAGAGCAATTCCCTCATCTCTTTGCAAAAGTGCTTTCAGAGGCGAAAGCTTGACATGGGTCTTTGATACAGAGCAGGAGAGAAGAGGAGGGAGTCAGTCTTACTAAGGGCAATTAATTCTGCCGCTGACAGTGAGCCTGTGTGCGCCTTGTTCTAGCTTTCTCTCCTCTGAAGACTACTTTGGCAAATGGATGGAGATTGTCAAAGCCTGGAGCTTCAGATACTATGCCACCTTTAACATCGCAGGGAGAGGAGTCTCCACCATCTGTCATCGCTGGGAAAATGGCAACGTTACCATCGCCTCTGTCTTCACAGGATTAAAACATGACATCAGAGGCAGTCTACATCTCTTCTCTGGTTTTTGTGCAAGGATTTTATTCCCCCCCCTTTAGCAGTTTGCTTCTGTTTGGGAGATAATGAGGGCTACTGTCTTCCACATGCCTTTTATCAGTGAACAGTGCTCTTCAGCAGACTCATTAAAATAATGGATGGCCTCAGATGGTTAATTATGTCTGAAACTTTCTTCCTGTCCAGCAGGAGGAAAGCTTTCCGACATGGGAGGTGGATAGAAGTACAGTCTTGCAATGACAGTCCTTCTACTGTACCCTTTAAGACATCAGACGGAAAAGTGGTGTGTTGGTACCACCAAGCCCAGATGAATGATCCGCTTCATTTAGGCAGGTGGCACAATCAGTTTGGTCATGGGGAGCGGATGGATTTTTTGGACTGGGAGGACAACAGAGATTCACTGCGTGCATGGGAGTTGCAGTAGAGTTTGCAAGTCACATTGTAAATACGGCAGGGGGGAGAAAAAAGAAATCTCTCATGGAGGCCGTCATGATTGAGGGGGAAAGAACTTGGGCTCACCAAGCCCCTAAAGCTATGCTGTCAAAGAAATGCATGTTCTGGTTAATCCATCACTTCTGATGACAGGTTGCATATGGTGAACTGCTTGAAACGTGCTTCCTTTGTCCAAATGTTCATTCCTTAAAAGCTGGCTTTGAAAACTGCATTAGTAATAGAAGAGGCTTATTCTGATATTGGAAAAATGTATAAGGCACAAGTTTATGGAATACATGTGTTTAGCTTAATGGAGTTCAGCTTTTCTCACAAAATGTGGGTCAGAATTCAAGATAAATTTGGTGCTCCGGACAGAGCCTGGCCATTTGGGAGCTCAGCTGTCATGTAGACACTGGTCGGATATTAGGAGGTGCTGCACTTCCGGTCCTTTGGACTTCCCTGCGGGTAGTGGTACTGCTGAGCAGTTGCAAACGCTCAGCTGTTTTGTTACCTTACCAAATGAGTACTCATTCGGCCATGAAGTATAGGATGGCTGGCACCCAGATATGTTATGTGATATCCAGTTTAATTAAAATCAGGACTTGTTTTCAAATAGGCATTAGTAATAGGGAACCACAGCCAGACGACACAGTGGGATGTGTGTGAACCAGGTGCTTTGGAAAAGCCTGTGCAGGGTCTCAAAGGTGTTCTTAAGGCCTTTCAGTTTACTTGACTATTTCAAGTGTCATTGGAGAGGAGGTCCTCTGAACTTGTTTAGGGTGGGTGAGCCTGTGACATGAAGCAAAGTCCATTTTGCTATGGGAACTGAAGGAAAACAACCGTAGCTCGCAGCTCTTGGAAGTCAGTCCATTTTTGCATGTGTGCGTAGGTACCTTAGTAGACCTGAGCCCTACTTGGAATCTGCATATGCTGCTCTAATTCCAGTAACAACAGGTGCCTGTTTAGAGGCTGTATTGTGAGTAACTGAAATTACTCACCTGGATAACATTAGAGATCAAAGCTGTAAGGCAGTGTGTGTACGACCAGGGACTTAGCGTTTGATGGGTGCTTATGAACTGTAAGGAACATCTGCTCTTGGTGGGTAGCAATTTCTTTTCTATATTGAATATTGAAGTGGGTTATCATACCATGGAATGGGTTTCCTTCTTCCTTTCATCTCCGTGGCATTTTTCCCTTCCTGTTCTGATTTCATACAGATTGAACAGTCATGATGAAAGAGCGGTAGGCAAACGCGTACAGAAACAATTTAGCTTTGTCTCGTGTCAGATGCTGTTATGAGAAATAAAGTTTTGCGGGTTTCTATTTAAAACTGTAACTCAAGAACACGAATGTGCCAAGCCTGGGCAGCTGTGTAAGGTCCTCTGGCAGAAACAGGAATCAGCTGTCCTCCCGGGTGCACATGGCCCACTTGACGGGCTGATGTGGCCCGCATGGAAAAATTCAGATTTTTCAGAAATGCACCTTTAATATTTGTTTGTTCTCAAGAAGAATAAGTTGCTAGGGTTCATGGTTGCAAGGACTGCCTTTCAGATGTGGACCAAGAGTAAAGGCCATCTCTTAAGTCAAGCTCTCTGCTCGTGGAGGGCCCAAAGCTGCTGATTATACTTTAAACCGAATTTTAAAATCGGCAAGATTTGTCTCATTACAGCTTTAGTGCTAATTCTGTATTTGTTGGTTAAGGAGCTCAGGAAGGCTGTGTATGCTGGGGATGGGGGTCCTGTTGGGGCTTGCAGCCATGAACATGTAGCAGAGAGAGTTTATTGTATCCTTTTCTCCTCTTTATCTTTTGTTTCTATATAGCTTCTTTGGTTGAGCTGGCATTATTCTTCGTGCACCATTGCGGGGTGGTGAGGGGATCTGAGCCCGTCTTCAGCCGTGCATCTGATAGCTGAAGGCAGCAATCCCTGTGATGCAATAAAACCTACCTCCAGGTCCCCAGTGGTGGGGGCCCTTGGTGGCCCTGTGACAGGCTTGTGCTCTCCCTCCCATGAAATAGTCCCAGGGGAGTCAGGCCCTCTCCCTCGGGACTCCATGCAGAAGGGAAACCATCTCTGCAGGCTCCAGGGCTAGGAAGGAGGACAGTGCGGGATTGGGACGAAGGACTCAACCGGCGGCTACAGGGCAGGAAGGGATCTAGGTAGTTTCTGGGAGGATTTGGTGGGAAATAGCCAACTGTTCTTCCAGAGGAGAGAGGGTGCAGGGCGGACTGAGTAAAGCAAGAACGAAGCACTTAGCTTGACAACTGCATTTAGTTCCTATTCTGCACAGTCCCAAGTGCAAAGATAAGAAACCACTGTTTTTCAAGACATTGCTGACAGCTCTTGCCAGGAAGAGCTGGATTGACTTTTTACTGGCACCTTAGTGGTTTTGATCAATAGCTTCACAAATGGGAGGGAATTAATACTCTGCCATCTCATTCTACTTTTTTAATGTGTTTTATTTTAATCTTTTTTTTCTTATTAAAAAAAGGGTAGTATAAATGCTTGAAGATTAAAGTAACTTTCTCAGCCCAACAATCTGGATTTATGTCACTTCAAAAGCAGTTTCCTTTGAGGAACACGAACACTGGATTAAAGCTTTATTCCAGACTGGTAATTAAAAGGCTAAATCCCATATACAGCATTAGAACTCTAATGTGACTGGAAGAGGCTCATTAGAGCCCATAGGGGTTTCCATTATGGCTGTGGGGACTGATAGCCACCCATCTCGTCACGAATCCTATTATAGCAGGCGCCAAAGTACACAACATCATCTTATGGCTCTCCATTGGCATGGTTCTGAGCAGCCGCCGCCTTGCCCCGGGGAACTGCGGATTCACATTTTTCCCCTGCCACGAGAGTGCTTGTGCGAATACACCTACGTAAGCCCAAAAGACATCCTCACCTGCCACAGCGCTGTTACTCCTGCCTTTAGATCAGGTTCACTGTGTGCATTTAGTGGAGGAAAACTGCACCATGGTTCATGACAGCTCCTGGAATGGGGCTGAATTATCCCACTGCTCATTTCCCGGCACAGGCCACCAAGGAAAGCTAGCTACCAATGGTCTCTTGCTGGTGGCTAGTGCCTAGGAAGCAAGGAAAAGCTGCTCCTCTTCCATTTGCTTGCTTAAACATCTCAGGAGTTCACTGGGTGTGATTTATGAGGCTAGGTCTCTGGCGGTTCACAGAAATACGGTACCAGAGGCTCATCCATCTCTAGTTTGTAATGTTCACATTAAAGAAATAGAAGCTTGAAGTACGTATTGCACTTGCCTAGATCTTGGTAAGAGTCTACCCTCAATCGCTCTCATGTCACACAAGGTCGGGTTTTTAGGGCACGAATACAATTGGCCCCAAGAGCTGGGACCAGCCAGTATGTTTGCTGCACCTTCAGCTAAAGTGGCAAGGTACCTCTGTATGAAAGGAAAAAAAAAAT
Source organism: Rhynochetos jubatus (assembly GCA_027574665.1). Taxonomy (NCBI): domain Eukaryota; kingdom Metazoa; phylum Chordata; class Aves; order Eurypygiformes; family Rhynochetidae; genus Rhynochetos; species Rhynochetos jubatus. Next base: position 75,393,385 of record CM050651.1, on the reverse strand, counting down.
GATCAGCAAACCAGAACAAAATGACAACAAAAACATTGCAAGCCTTGCGTAAGTGCCTTCCACCACCGCATCACCAGCCCTTCGAGAACAAGTCATTATTACCTGTTCCCTTCTGAGTGGACTCAGTCCCCAACCCTTCCTTCCTTGTCCTGCTGCAATAATTACAGCTATTCCCCATCTGCCTCCCTGGGCTGATTGTCAGTAAGGCCAGCTGACATCCCCTCCAAGGGCAACAGAGGCAGGGTTTGCTTAAACTCGGATCTTATTTACTAGGCATGGAAATAACTAGGTGCACAAAACACAGGAGCATGTTATCCCCTATCCAAAGCAATTTTTAAAAAGTCAAGATGTGTGCTTTGACCTGTGATGTTGGTGCCACACATCACTCTAGTATGTGAGTACGGATGTTCTTAAATGGATTTTTCTGGTTTAAGTCTGGTTTTGTCAGTTCCAGTGTTGAGAATTGTATGGTTTTGCTGTGTCTGTAGGCATTGGATTTTCAAGGCAGCTTGACTTCAATGATTATAGTTGACCATATTTTCAAATAACATAAATAATTTTTTACACCAAGTATATTTACCTTGCTGGGAAAGTTGATTTGGGTGCAATGAAAATAGTCATTTGAGAACATTTCACTAGTTTCCTTATTTTTCATATTTCTTAGAGCAATTAGACACCCCAACATTTTCTGTGAGCGCTTTACTCCCCCCTCAAGCCAGGGTTTATCTACATGAAAGCTGCTCTCCGTCGACTTGAACAGATTTAGGTTAGACTTGGCCTCACAAAGGGAGACAGGGCTCCCATCTGACGAGGCTTGGACAGGATGGCTGTTGAGATGGCACTCTGTGCCAGTATGTCTGAAATATATCTGTGTGTGTTTTGGGTGGCGTGGGGGTGCAGCTCTTCTGACCTATTGCTGCCCCTTGCTTTTTGTGTTTTTAACGTGGCTGCTCAGTGAGCTTGTAATAAAAGCTGAACCTGAGCGCTCTCAAGCTCTGTTCTCAAATACAGAAATCCTCATGTATGTATGTGTGTATATATATATATAACAAAAGGACCAAACCCCTCTCTGGTTTTGTGTTATTTATTGTTCTTTGTGCCCTCAATTCCCTGAGGTACCAAACATATCTCATACACAAAACTATAGCCTTTGTGAACTCAGAATCGGAAACGCATTGCGTAGCAAGCAAGTACGTTGCTTTGGCAGGTGAAGGGAAAGCTTAAGGAAAGGCATTTTGGGCCACTGTCATGTTACCGTACCAAACTTTTTGCTAATTTGAGAATTTTATGGAATAAATTGCTGAAATTTGAAATATTTGGAGCCATCAGAATTGCTTCTGTCCTGAACAATTACAGCAGAAAGCTCTAGATATTGTGTCTGGCATCTGTCATACAAAGCAGATGCATTTTGGCACTCAAGTCGCAGGGCTGAGGAGCTGCTTTCGGACTTACTACGTATTGCCCGCACTCCAGCAGTGTATGCCAGTGGGAGCTCTGTGTCCTGCTTGGAGGTGACTTTTCGGTGCTGGTCATCCAGCTGGTCATCAGGTCTAAAAGGTCCTTGGGAACTTTAAAGGTGAAAAGACTATAGGAAAAGGTCATGTTGGACTGACCGACTGACACGCAGTCTCCTCATCTTCCTCCTGTGTTTTTCAGGTCATTTGAAGCCATCTAGCTACTTGTCGATGCATTGACTCTTTGCTATTAAGGACTATTAATATTGTGAGAGCTGTACACTGCCTGTGTAGCCCAGCTAATTATGAGACAAATCAGGTACCTTGCAAAAGTCATGCACTTTTGGGGGAATAATCCTAAGCAGCCTTGGTTGATCCTGTAATTTGAAGTCAAGCAGTGGAAGCAAGGCACTCGTGGGACAGTTTTTGGGCTAAATCTCCTCCAAAAAGGGTTTTTTGGAGCCCAAGAGTCTGGTGGAGCTTACTGAGCACCAGCTACTGCATGCTTCTGCTGGAGAGGTATCCTGGGTCTGATGGGCTGCTCTGATGCCCTTGAAGGTGAAGAAACTCTGCACTGTCCCAGAGGTGGGTGACACAAGTTGTCACCGTCCATCTGGCTTCCAAGAAGCCAGCTCTGCCCTTCAGGCGGGAAGTCAAGGACTGCGGGAAGTGTTGACTGTTTGGTCTGTAATTAAAAGAAAGGTACTTACAAGAATCTATTCATATCCTTTATGATCTCCCCCAGGATCGTTTAACTGACTAATTTGGACAGCCCAGACAACAAATGAGGACTCGGTCTCCTCTCTTTCTACAACTCTGTAAACATAATCCTTGATTGATTGGCCTCTAATACATCAGACCTAAATGAAAAATTAATTAGATTGGCTACAACCCTGAAGTGAGCACTTTACCACTTTGTTGTTTTGTCCATTTGATCCTTTCGTCTTTGATTTATGGGCAAAGGAGAAAGGGGAAAGAAAAAAGAGGAGGAAAAAGAGGTTTGTACTGGATGTCACTTGAAGTCAGACAGGTTTATTGAAAGCTGAGCTCTGCTTAGGCAAGAAACGAAATGAGCAGCAGCAGCAGTGGCGTCCCCCCGGTGTGTGCCGTAGAGGTGGGAAGGTCCAGAGGGAGCAGCTCCTCTCCCCATAATCTATGCCTTAAGCAAAACCTCTGCTTTGGTTTTGGTAATCTGGATTTCCCCAGGTAGTGTCCAAGGCTCCAGCCTCCTGGTTTGCATGCTCCTTCCCTTTGATTATTTTTTCTCCTTGAAATTATAGGGCCAGTGCCATGGATCTGCCTTTGATAAGACCAATAAACATATATTTTGTTGGAGGTGGCAGGAATCACCTTCCTGTACCTGAAGGGGCCTACAAGGAAGCTGGGGGGGGAGCTTTTTACAAGGGCAGGGAGTGACAGGACACGGGGTAACGGGTTTAAACGGAAAGAGGGAGATTGAGATTGAACATCAGGAAGAAGTTCTTCCTGGAGAGGGTGGGGAGCACTGGGACAGGTTGCTCAGAGAAGCTGTGGGTGCCCCATCCCTGGGAGTGTCCAAGGCCAGGCTGGATGAGGCTTGGAGCAACCTGGTCTAGTGGAGGGTGTCCCTGCCCATGGCAGGAAAAAAGTCTTGGAAAAATCTTCTTTTTTTGAATATTACCTCAACTAAGCATTAGCTAAACTCACGACAACTACTATGTTCAATAATCTCAGAGAGTGAAGTGTAACTCACTGTGAAAAATAAACCAATTGCTTTCTGGGTGTGTTAAATATTGTAGTATTTGGAGCAGAGTTAGATGACATGATAAAAAAAAAAACCAAAACAACAAACCAAACCAACAAACCCATAGTGAAGAGTGGAAACAAAAAATCTGAGCTTGACACAGCCAAGGGTGGAGGGCAAGTGAACAACATATTGTTAATCACATCCAAGTTTTGCCAAAGCCCGAGGCCCAGAAAGGCAGTGGAAAAGCAGCAGTATATTAAAAACAAACCAGTCTTATGGCCAGGAGGAAGTAATGCGACTCTAAAGTGAGGCACAGTTGAAATGAGAAACTTCTTCTGTTATCTAAAGAGTTATTAAAAGTCAGGGCAGAAATTAAATTGAATTCCAGAGAGCTGTTATATGGGCGGATATATATATAAATGCTTGCCTTAGTCTGGCATTATCCTGAAACAGAAAACATTTGAGCCAGGTTTGAAAAAGACTTTTTTTTTTGGTAAATAGCGTAGGAAATCCAGAAGAAAATTCCCATTTGAAAGAAATTACTTTGATATACACAATATTGGCCTATTTCAGGAAAGCTTTTTAATGCAAAATTAAAGTTTGGTGTGCACATGACGTTTCAAGGCTCTGCTGCTTCCAGAAAGCTCTTCGTCAGCTGCCTGGACACAGGAGACCAATAAGTAACATACCCAGACTGGAGTCTTGATTTTCTGCTCAGCAAATGCTTTCTCTATAAGCCATTCCTCCTGCTTTCTTCCTCTCTCTCTGTTTCCTTGCTTGATTTTACAGGATTCAGCCCCAAAACACTATCCTGAAAACTGCTGTGTGTGGTTTTGAGGTAGAAATTGCAGTGTGTGTGTTTCTGTGCAACGTTTTAAAGTAGACTTTGTAGAAGACTTGGTTATTCTGCATTCACCTGACTGGAGAGGGAACCAACAAAATTCGGAATTTTTCCATTTCCAGGTCAAAACCTCCAGGGATAAAGCCAGGCAGAGTGGGGACTTCTGCCAGGATTTCCACAATCCTTATGCTGATTAATTAGGAGGCTGGTGCCAGCTCAGGGGGCCCTACCTCACATCTTGTCGTGAAAGCCTTCTAAAGGACTCTCTTTTTTTCCCCTACTGCAAAAGCAAATTTCACAACTGTTGTGTTTTCTTCACTACAAGGAAAGCGCAGGGTTTTCTCCAGCTGGAGTACGGTGCAAGCCAGCCTCCCTCACAAGACAAGCTGGAAACTGCTCAAACTTCAAGCAGTGGGTAACACGGACGGGGCAGGTCTGCGCCCCCAGGAATCGGGGGCTACTTTCACCTGCACAGGTTGAGCGCGTGTATATCCACTAGTTTGCTTCAAATATTTTCTTCTGACTTCCCAGTTCAGTTGCTGGATACGAACGGGAAGAGCTCATGGTGTAGTTTGGAGAGTAAAGCCGGAGGTTTCTGATCCTAAAAGGAATTTTCCTGAGCGGTGCAGGCAGGCTGTGTGTAACATATAGCTTTACCTTTGTTTCAGCCAGGCTGGTTATCTTTCAAAAGGATAATTTCTGGTCCTGTTACCCTAGTGAGATTCTTCCTTCTGCTGCTGGTGAAAGTAATGCGGTGCAGCCAGGCTCCTGGTCCAGTTTTAGCACATCCTCTCACCTGGGAATTTTCTCCCCTACGATGCTGCAGTGAATTTTATTGGGACTATTTACAGGTTTCCCGTGGGCTCCCCCACTTTATTATCGTAATGGTGATCTTTGACAGTTATAAATGAGACTGGAGTGGGAAAAGAGGTTTGTTTTTTTTTTTTTTCCCGAAGCCATTTTCATGTTTTACAATGATGATACCTTACCTAAAATGATGTGGTGTGAACGTAGTCCAGCTGGTCACAAGAGTGAAAGGAGAATGGGTATGGGCATTACTGAGTATTTTCTAATTGCTTACATTACATTCATATCCCCTTGACTTTTCTCAAAAATTTTGCTATATGCAGGGAAGCTGTATCTGAACACCTCTGAGAAATAAATGATACCAGCCCCTTCTCTGGATGGGAGAGGCTAGCCTGTGGTAAGGACAAGAAACCCATACCACAGCTGGACTGGGGAGGCAAAATCTCTGCAGGGCATTGGGCACTGAAGATTTGGTGGCTGTGTGCCTGCACTTGCAACTGCTCTTGTGTCGCCTGGGATTTTCCAAGGGCCTTACAAGCTGTGTCTAGGACATCTGGCTGCCGAGCACCATTGTGTTATACAGAAAAGCCCCTCATCCTCTCTGTGGTTGCACTTCTGAAACGTGGCTGTATCACAAGCAAGCCGAGGCAATAGCATTTCTTATTTTCCTTAGGGTGTACATAAACCATCACGTTTCCCTCCCTTTGGATGTCTAGTCAGCTTTCCTGCTAAGATCCTCATCAGTTGTGGGCACAACTATTCAGACTTCATTTTATGTTTAATTCAGTAATTTTGGTGATTTTTTTTTTCCATAAGAAAATAGCATGGGAAATGGTCTTAGGAGCAGAGAACCCAACTAGCTGTGGCCCATGATTCCTGTTCCTCTCAGACTGTTATCCCTGCATTGCTGACTGAGCCAGGGCAAGCTGCTACTAAAAAGCTCACAGAGCAAATATTTTAACACTCATTTTCAGTGAAAACCACCACCGCTTTAATTTTCCACAAATGCTTGTTTTCTTCAAGCTTTTATTTTCTGCAAGTTGTCTTGGGGGAAAACATATGTTTCATCACCTCTTTTTCGACTTTTGGGTGCTTGGCCCTATCTCAGGAGCAACTACAGATGGGGAGAAACCATGATGCAACTTTTAAATAAACACATTTAAGAATCTACCACTGAGACATTTTTTAAAAAAGTTTTTGGACATTGTCAAATGAAGCCGCTAACTTCTGAAAAGGATTAAAATGAAAAATCTTTGAAGTTAGAAAACTTTCTTGGTGAGTTAGCTCTGTGAGAATGGAACAGCTTGGGGTTTGGTTTTTTTCTTTTTACAAACAGGAAAATGAAATGTTGAAGCTTTAACCTGATCAAATCAGTATCTGAGAACCCAGGGTGAAATATTATCCCTCTTAAAGACAATGTAGAAGTCCCTACTGATTTCAGTAGAGCTATGCATAATTCTTGTGGAAAATGACGTCCCATTAAAGCATCCTCAGCTTTCCTCTTTTTTTTCTTAAGCCATATACCCCATGCTTCCTCTCTTCCCCCCAAAAATATGGCTTTCCTTGAGAAAACCAGACCTGGGAATCCTTTATTCCTTAGGTAGCTGTAAGCTTTTTGTATTACGTTGAGAGCAATAGGCCGAGTCGAGTACTTTGAATGAAGTACGTGTGCTTAACTTTTGGGGTGGCTGGACCACATAAGCACGTCTACAAACCTTCCGTCTTGCAACTCCTATCATTTTTAGTGTAGCTACTAAACAGTACGAGGTGTGGGAACAATTTCTTTACTGCCATCTCAGAAATATGTTGGCATCGGGTGTGTTCAAGTCATAATAACCCACGGGCTGGTTGTTCAGCTGGTATTACTGTTAATGTTATTAAACCCATTTTGGAGCTGCTGGTTTATTTCTTGCTGGATAGAGCAAACGAAGTTGCCACTTCACCCTTAGAAAGGCAGATGGAATAGTCTATAAATTTGGGTTAGGGGCACCAATGAAGGCAGAGTCACATTAGCAGTGACAACCTTCAACAGGGACATTATTCCTTCCTATTAGTTCCAACACAGGCAAATATGCCTGCCTGCCATGCAGGGTGATACTGTACCTGAAGGATGAGGGGAAAAGATTAGTAGACTGACATATCATCGAATCATAGGTTTGTTCTGGTTGGAAAAGACCTTTCAGTTCATAGAATCCAACTGTCAGCCCAGCACTGCCAAGTCTACCCTAAATTATGTCCCTAGGCACTACATCAACTCATCTCTTAAATCCCTTCAGGAATGGTGACTCCCCCCACCACCCTTGGCAGCCTGTTCCAATGCCTGACAGCCCTTTCTGTGAAGAAATTTTCCCTAATATCCAATCTAAACCTCCCCTAGTGCAACTTGAGGCCATTTACTCTTGTCTTATTTCTTGTCACTTGGGAGAAGAGACCAACACCTGCCCCCACACACACCCCTATCCTCTGCACTCTCCTTTCAGGCAGTTGTAGAGAGCGATAAGGTCTCCCCTCAGCCTCCTCGTCTCCAGGCTGAACATCCCCAGCTCCCTCAGCCGCTCCTCACGGGTATTGTGCCCCAGACCCTTCCCCAGCTCCAGCCCCTCAGGGTCTTTCTTGCAGTGAGGTGCCCAACACTGACCCCAGGGTTCAAGGTGTGGCCTCACCAGTGCCCAGAACAGGGGGATGATCCCTACCCTGGTCCTTCTGGGCCACGCTGTTCCTGATGCTGGCCAGGATGCCATTGGCCCTCTTGGCCACCTGGGCACACTGCTGGCTCCTGTTCAGCCACTGTCAACCAACACCCCCAGGTCCTCTTTCCGCCAGGCAGCTTTCCAGCCCCTCGTCCCCAGGCCATTATTGGTGCAATTTGAGACCCTTTTGGGTCTTCAGAGGATCCTCAACATCGAGCAGCTGCCATGCTGAGCACCAGGAACTGCGGATCAAGCTACACGAGCTTTTGATGGTGTCTGAGCTCATTCAGGAACCTGTCCCTGACTCCTGTGTTGAGCTGGTTTAGAAATCTGCGCCTTTAACTGCAGAGCTGTTTGACTTGCACGTTGATCTGATTATTTCAAGCCTGTAAATAGCTTTTATGATGCAGCTCGGTTACATTACTTATTCCAGGTTTCCATTTCGCTTCTATCTTAGTTTATTTTATTACAGGGAATGATACAGCCCAGAGGATTTTTCTTCATATCAAAGTTGCCAATACTTTCCTCGTAAAATGCAGTCTATATGTGATGGAAATGGGCTCAGCCTAGAAGGGAAATATTCTGAAGGCAATATCAGCATGATGAATCTCTCATTGGTCTGGAACTGGGTAGGACCCAATCCTGCAAACATCCTCATGGATAGTTCACCTCCAGTTACAAAATTGCTCTCAACATCAATGAAGCTGCTTTAAAGTAACGTGCCTAAGAGTTTGCAGGATGGGATTTTAGGCTTTTATTCAGCATAACGCTTGAATGTGTGCTTAAAATTAGGAATAGGCTTGTGTTCGCTGTGAGAGCACGTGCTTTTTGTTGCCAAACCGGGATGCTTTTTACTCCCTTTCTATCAGAAGCCCAGTCTCCAGTTCAGGCCAGGTAGCCAGGCACTTCTGCCTGCCTGGGGCTTGCCTAACTTTAATGAGGCTGCTGGCAAGTGGTGCTTTACGCTTCAATTGTAAAAATCAGAATCGCAGCTCGTAATTTGCAATTAATGACTGATGCCAGTTATGACAATGGAGAAAACAATAAGTGTGTTAACTTACTCATAGCTTATTTCGTTAGTTCCATGTCACTTTGTGTGATGGTGCTAAGGCCTGACTTGGGCCAGCCGTGTTTCTGGTCAGTGCCCGATGTGCTGCTTAAAGCAGATTATGGCTTTATACCCTGACTTTCCTCAACCCTGTTAGTGGAGTGGGGCTGTTTGGGGCCTTATTGTTGAGGATAATTTCTTGAAAGCTCAAAGAAAGGAAGAGATGAATTTCCAGCTTGACCTGCCAGTCAGATACCCTGTGCTTCTTGCAGACTAGTCATGCATATGCAACCTTAAGTCTCTTTGCCTTTACTTGAAAATAGGAAGTTGGCGGTGCCAGTTTTGTAAAATGAAGTAATTTTGCCTTCTAAAGAAGCCAGTAATGAGGGGTGGGAAAGTAATCACCAAGGGTCTGCGAAGGCTTAATCTACAAAATGTTCTGCTTCATTTTGATATCTTACCTGTTTTTAAAATGCTTGAATAATATCCCAAGTCATTTTCAGACAGGATTTTTTAAGCTGTAAAGAAGTCAATTGCCTTGACCTACCATTGCTGTTGTTCATTGCCTGCCATTCTTACAGGAATCTCACCTGGATAATTTTTGAAATTGTTGCTGAGATACCAAGAAATGAATACGTTGCTGAGTTATTTCATACCCTGATCGCTTGTCCTGTCCTGATAACTTCTGTTCCTGGTTCACAGCAGCTCTCTCGCGTTACATTTGAAGAAATTTGATTTTTATTTCTAGGCAGGAAACGGTTTTGGGGTGTAAAATCTGTTGCTTAGAGTTTGTGGTGGGAGTGGTACAGAAATGGGGAGCACGTCCCATGAGGGATGGCTAGCTTTCTCTTCCAACATGCTGGAAAATGATGCCATTGGTAATACCAGTCTCGTCCTGTCACCTGTTTTGACTACGATAAGTTGCAGCGTGCCATCAGGTAGCACTCGGCGTGTCCCCATTCTTGATCCTGGTTTTTTGAGCTTGGATTAAAGCAGCGTAGCCTCTTCTCTGGGTTTGGTCCCAGGTCCTTGGCCCGTGTGGCAGCCAGAGGTGATCTGATGTGCCTGGGAGAGGGGATGGAAATGCTGGGCTTGCCCCATGCCCCGCTTGCTGAGCGTGCTGGCACAGTGGCAAAACTGGGGCTGCTCTTCTGTTGGTCTGTGCCCAAAGCTTCTGTCTGCTGCGCTCGGCCCACGCGTGTGAGAGGGCAACGGTCGGAGCACGTGGCACCTTGCATGGCTGCAAGCTGGCTCAGTTTAAGGCATGAGCAGTGCCAGCAGGTCAGGGGGGCCCAAAAAACGGGAGAGGGGAAAGCAGCCAGTGTGAGCTGAGTGCCAGTTTACTGACTTGCCTAGAAGGACTAACAGATCAAAATGCATGCAAATCCTGAGTGTAATCGCTGACCCAATATGTCATGCTTGCTTAGTGGATAGGAAGAAGAGAATATAGCTCTAACAACAACTGTGATACAGTCATTGAGTACTTCAGCTTGAGAGATTTTTCCAGTGGTAATTAACATATTTAACTTATTTCTAAAGATTTACAAACATTAAATGCCACTAAGCATTCCATGCCATGAATGTCAAAGAAGCTGATATAACTTTGGAAGCATATATTTCATCCATCATAGCACTCTTGTCACTTAAATGGCACTCAATCCACTTAAAATTACAGCGATTATAGAAGAACATCAAGTTTCATCAGCAGTGATTACTCTGTGATTATCGCACATGCACTTCTCAGGGCTCCTTTTTGCTCTTCTGCAACTGCCAGGTTGAAAATATATGTTGGGGAAGAGTGTTTGGGGCTCTGTAGATAAACCTGGTGTTACCATCCCATCAGAGTCAGGCTCTTCAGCATGATAATTTGTACTTTGGGCAGAGAAATTTAACTCTTAAGAGTGATTTGGAGCAGGAAGGAAGTTAAAGTCTCAGTGAACACCACCTTTTCCATTTGCAGAGGACCATGCTGGTTAATTAACTGGGGGGAGGTTTCAGTCAGCCAGTTTAGGGTCTTTTCCTGACTTTCCCTCTTCAGTCCACTGAGACATGTTAGAGGTGTGAACGACCTGTTCCAGGCAAGGGGATGGAGATCTAGGGGAATCTTACCTTGGTAGAAAAGTTGGGAGGAATCTGTTCATTCCCTTCTTTACCTTCTTGCTTATATGTCTGACTTAACCGAAAATTTAAGGCTCTGTATTTCCCTGGGAAGAGAATAATAGAGAGGTGAAAATGGAAAGCCAAATCCAGACCTGAGGTGTCGTCAGTGGAAAAATTCCTGCTGGTGCCACAGATCTTTAGATGACAAGAGAAAGGGGAAACAGTCCAAATTGGTCTAAATGTGTTTCCCATGGAATCAGCAGTATAACTAAAGCACAGGAAATAATATGCCTATATATATATATATATATATATACACACCTGTGGCTTCAGGAACCAAATTTCCAAAAGGACTTGGCTCCCTGCAATTCCTCCTGAGAAGAGCAGCCGAGCTCTTTTGAAAGCGTGAACTTCATAGAGCATCCTTGTCAGACATACAGTCCCTTCCCTTCGCATCTGTTCTTTGTGTTTGCCTTCCACACCCTAGCAAGCCCTCAGAGTAGCAGGAATTCGCTGTGAAAGAGTGGGAAGTAAGCAAATAGAACAGCATGTTTGCAAAAAGCAAAATGTTCACTTCTAGATCACAAGGCTGAACGCAGAGCCCAGGAGTTCAGGTGCACAATATTCTGGCTGCAGGGATGCCCTCCCTATTTTTTCCCCATTATTTTTGAGAAGCACAGGTCAGCCCTGGGATTTGCAGCCTGGTTGCGGGAAGGGTTGTGTTGGCAGCAATGTGGGGTTCTCGGTGGGCTCTGCCCCCTCAGTCCAGCCTTGTGGGGGCCAGGAGGCTGTGTCAGCTGTCAAATAAGGGAAGTTATACGGTGGCAATCCATGCACTGACTGATCTGCCTTGCTTGGATTATTTTTACTATCCAGTATCTCCCAGCTGATTGCAAACAATCTGTGCACCCAAACCGAACGCGTAAAACCTGTCAAAATTTAAATATATCTACAATTCCTTAATGTATTTAAGAAAAGCAGGCTAAATTTTCTAAAAAAAGATATTTTCTGAGAAAATATTTACTTGAAATGGCACTTGATATTTTGGAGGAAGACAAAAATAGGTGTTTATTCTATAGTTTGCTAATTCCACCCATGTTCAAAGCATCCACTGGTTTTATTCATTGTTGTTTATGTTTACATGAAGATGGAGATACCATAGCTGTGGTTCACATACGTTCACATCTGGGCTGTGTCCTTGAAACGAATGCATTTCCTTGATGGGAAGAAGAGAAACTCTCCAAGTGCCAGGTTTTCTAATGCAGGCTTTGATCGCTGTGGATGTATACGCTGAGGCAGGTAGTAAATCCCTCTTAGTGTCGATCCCAGGTTTAACCGGTGGGTGACTGAGCAGTTTTAACCTTGTGAAACAGCCTGCTTGGAAATGACGTGTCACCAAATCCTAACCTACACCAGGGAGAAACGCAGATCTCTTCTAGCCATCTCCAGGTCTTACACGGCCTCTGCGCCGCACATAGCAATGTAGCACCTATATGAACCTTCAAGGGACCATGCTGGGTTGTAGTATTGCAAATGAAGCCAGGACATGAGGACTATGTTGTACTTTAACATCCACATTTACTACTGTGCTCTTAGCTGAATCTTGTTTAAATGTGTATGAGTGTGTATGTGGAAAAGGAAGGAGAAATGGAGGCACCGGAGTTTTCCCTCTCTCCAGACATCCTGTTCCTGTTATCTTCTGTGTCCTTGCATTTCAGAGTTGGTCACCCTCTCCTCTTTTCTCCGTGCCGTTATTGAGATGAATGGGCATTCCTAGGCGTCTTGCTTTGCTGCTTAACCTTTTACACGCCTTTTCGATACTTGGAAAATGGGCAGCGTAGTAAGTTGGATCCATTTCATTCTGTGCCTTTTAATGGTGGAAATGTCAGAGCATGACAAGTTACTGATAACTAATTTTCCTCCTCTAACTCCTGTCCAGAACAGCTTGAAACACAGTGTGAGAGAGGGAGAGAGTTAGTCTGTGATTCCTCTTCTCCTCTTGGCCTTCCTTGCTTCTGTCCAGATACAAATGTGTAAAAGGGACACAATCCCAAATTCCTGTTGTTCAGGGTATGTTTTTAAAAACAGAAACATCCCCAGAATTTATTTAGAAGTGATTTTTCATTAATCAACAGAATATCTGACCATCCTGTCCAAAGTGACATTTTCTTGGATGGGAATGGATTGATTGATTTATTTTGAAGCTCTGTTTTTCATGAGGATGATTTGTTGAGTCGAAACACTTTTAGCAGCTCCTCAAAAGACTTGGTCATGAGGAAACCATCAAAATATACGGGGGGGGGGGGGGGGGCGGGAAACTTCATAGATAACAAGAAGTGAAGCGATTCCTATGCGATGAAGCAGGAAACGAGCATTGGCATCTGGAGCTTCTGCTGTGCCTTACACATTCTAGGAGAATTATTACCATGTTTTATTCCTGTAAGTTGGAAAGAAACCCAAACCTCTCCCAAGAGAAGCTGAAAAGACTAGATTTCCGTTCTGTTGTTAGAAAGCTGACTTGTTATTGGTTTATTTTAAGTTCTGTTTATGTGGACAGCATTAGAGGAGTTACTGTGCTCTGTAATGGGAAGAAGCAATTTTTGCTGTGAAAGCCTTCCCAAACTACTGGAAAACTGGTGATTGGAACCTCAAAACCTCTCCACTGAGTAGTTGTATATTTTTTGAGAAATAAGGAAACTTCAGTCATTCTGCATCCTTGTGTGGATGACCTTAATTTTTCAATTTGCATACCCCAAGAGAATCACCTTCTGTGGCTTGAGAGTCTTGTTGGTGAGTCTGTCTGATGGTCAAAGATGCTGGCAATAGGAGTAGCATCTTTAGTTGAACCAGCTAATATAATTTAAAAAAAGTAGTATGTTTCTGGGTGCAAAAGCCCTTTGCAAAGTTAGATATAAGCAAAAAACATTTGCTGAACGTTCACTCAAGTGTGTAGCGCTTGAAGTATTTTTGGAAGAAGATACGCTACAGGCTGGTGCCTATGGCATAGCAGGAGTGTTGGAAGGGATAGACAGCCGATAAGCGTCTTATCTCCTGGAGGAAAACAAAGAGTCCTATGTAGCTTGTGAAACACAACTGAATACTAATACCTGTGTTGAGTTTTCCAGTTCTTAGTACAGCTGTCGGTCTTGTTCTCATGTTTGCTGTTGGATGGCATTCTGCAGGGCTCCCAGGTGGCTCAGGATGGAAAGATCAGCAAGGGAGAGGTGCTTTTGTGAGGTTTCCCCTCATTAGCAGCATGTTCCTCATCTCTGAGTGGTCGTGTAAGCAATTTCTAGTGCAGGTTGCCTCAACCTTAATTGTACCAATACAGTTACTTTTATAGAAGCATAAAGGAGAGTCTTCACACTGATACTTTTTCTTCCTTGGCTTAAATATCCAAGTTTAATTACAGGAGAAAAGCTTTCTCACTCTTCACGAGCATAAGTTTTAAACAGGCAATCATTTGTGTTTAAAACCGTTTGGAAAAAATCACGGCACAATTTCACTGTATTTCAGAAATCTGAAGCGGTGCTGCTGGTTCCACAGCTTAAGGAAAACGAGGTGCTGCAATGGGGAAAAGAAGATGTAATTCTTGATTTCCCAATCTGCATCTATGACGTCCCCATTTATTCCTACTGCAAGGGTCTGCGACCTCTCCTGTTAGAAACCATCACGCTTTCGGGTGAAATTTATCTATGGTGGAGGCAGATCTAGTGAGGCCTATGTTTACATTAGTTTAAGTAGCCACCTTTGGATTTTTCTGAGAGATGAGGAGAAGCTGTGTGCCCTCCCAGCTTTTGTTTTGCAATGGAAAACATAGCACGTTGTTTTAGTTTCTGCTCCTAAACCAGGCTGGCCACTAGCCTTATTCAAGTGGCCCTAGTCCATACCTTTTTCTGCCTTGTCCACAGGACACTGTGGTGGCACATGAGCTCCCTCCGGCTTTCCAGGCTATGCTCATCCCATGGAGTCCTGTCCATCGTTCACGGTCTGCTCCAAAGATTTGACTTTCTCACAGCGCCTTCAGACAAGTGGTTCACAACCCTTTTACGATCAGCCTGTCCCCTCGAGTCTTGTCCTGCCATCATTTCAAGCAGTGAACTCACAGCAGGTTTTTTTCATCAGCAATCCCAAATTACCACCCAGGACCCTGGTCAGCTCCAACCCCTTGGTCTCCCCCACAGCTAATTTTGGCTGCAGAATATGCCAATTTTTCCACGGGATGATAGTTCATTCCACATGGTGTCGTCAGCAAATCACAACGGTACGCTCCAGAAGTTGTGCAGAGGCTATTAATTTAAATAATGCAGACAATTATTACTCAAACGGATTTTTACCTCCCGGACTGGTTCATCCTTCCCCAGTGCAATCTGTTGCCTCGTAGTTGCTTTCAATCCCTCTGCTAATCCCTATTTTCTCCATTTTGAGGATTTCCCCGGTGACATTATAACCAACGCTTTATTGAAGTTTGAATAGTCTCCATTCTTGCATGTCCTTTATCTAGAAAATGAGTTATCTTTTTAGAGAAAGCTACCAGCTAAGTCCCAAATGATCCCTCTTTGGTAAGCTCATACTACGCTTTTCCTTCTTTTCCTGTTTGTCTGCCTTGTATTGTTCTTTCCTTCAGAAGTTTTGCCTTTGCTGTCAAATTAACATTTTGTAATTGCATCCAACTCTCACTTCGTCCTCACTTCCGTGCTCTGTACATTGATATTTTTCACTCTTCTGACACTGCTACCAGTTCCCACATTTAATAAAAATCCTTTCTATTAGCTTAGTGATCTCATGAGATTTGTTTATAAAAAAAAATAAAAAGGCACTGAAGGTAGAGAGCAAGCTCATAGTGGCAAAGGAGATAGAGCCAAAAGAGGTGAAGAAAGTGGATTTACACTGCTTGAGCTTAGAAACAAATCCCTCCCCCCTGCATCTGTCACCTGAGGATATCGTTCTTGCTCTTTAACATTTGGAAATCTTCAGGTGAGGATCAGTTGATTCCAGCTCTTGTCCTTTTTGAGGTTGGAAGAACATAAATTCACCAAAATATAAACTGCCCATTTTTGGGGGGAGAAAAAGCAGTATCTCCCCTGGCAAAGACCAGGTGTCTTTGCGCTGTGATGGGCCGTGTTCCACATCTGGGCAAGGCCACCCTCAGGGGCCAGCAAGCCAGGCTGCCCCCAGCCATCGCTGCACTGCAGCTGGTCAAATGCTGGGTTTCACCCCGGGGCAGCCACCTCCTTGCAGCCTGGTGGGCAAGGTTCAGAGGAATGCAGACTTCTAAACTGCAGATATTTCCTGCCCTTAGGGACTTTTGTGCTGGAAATTATGCTTTTACGAACAGACCTGGGGTCTTTTCCTGTGTTTGTTGATGCTCTTGGGAGGACCTGCAGGACAGCACCTTGGGTTTTTTACCACCGATTATAATGTTCCGCAGTTGTCTACGGAGGGCAGGATGGCATTGTGCTCAGCGCTGTAGAAATACGCAGAGGTGATTCCTGCTCTGGGGAATTTCTAGTCTAAGGAGAGGTGGTGGGAGAAAGGATTTATGGATAGTGCTCAGAGATGAGGAGCAGAAAGCGTCTTGCTAAAGGTGGCCCTGCAACCCTGCCTGGGGTACAAGTGAAAACAGAGCCCAGTAACCACTGGGGTAGGGAGGCCCTGGGACAGGTTGCCCAGAGAAGCTGTGGGTGCCCCATCCCTGGGAGTGTCCAAGGCCAGGCTGGATGAGGCTTGGAGCAACCTGGTCTGGTGGAGGGTGTCCCTGCCCATGGCAGGGGGTTGGAACTGGATGGTCTTTAAGGTCCCTTCCAACCCAACCCATTCTGTGACTCTGACTTCCAATTTGGTACCTTGATTTATCTATAGTAGAGCTTGTACTTTCATTCTGTATTCCTTTATCCATTTTCTCTTTCAGATTCATCTTTTAAAATCTCCATAAATTAACATATGTCAGTAAAAATTAATGTGACTTCATTTTCTTCCCCGCTTTGGCAAATTGAGTTTGGCCCCTGTGAGCATCTTTGAATGATCACATACCGCCTCTCTGACTTGCTCTGTGAGGAACTAAAGACCAGTGGTGCTAACTCACATCCAGAACTGATAATAGGCTTCTAACGAGGGGAAGGGTTTTGAAAATCCATCCCACAGACAATTAGTGCTTGGGAAGCATCAAAATTCAAGTGTGTCTCGGTTCATGGCTTGCCTATTCCCGCATGGGTACGAAAGAGAAGAAAGTGTCAGAAGGTGAATTTGAGATATAAGGGAAGAGATCCCCAAATTGGGTAGTATTTCAAAGGGATCCTAGTACCTGATTTCCTCCTAGTTTTCAAGAAATCCCAGTATCAGTAGGTTGTGCAAGCACAGAAAGGTTGCAGTAGTGTTGCTGCAAATAGGAAACACTTGCTTAAGAAGTTGTGTGGCTGAGTGCCTGAGAGCACTTGGGGTATGGATGAAAGAGGACGGGGACAAATCTGACAGACAGATTTGCTCATCAACTCAATGTGATTTTTTTTTTTTTTTTTTTTCCCCTGCAGGATTACCAGAATGTGACTTGGATTTCGTGACTGACGTTTGCAGAGCAGGTGAGTGCAACTGAGCTTCCGAATCCGTGTTTGAGCATCGAAACATAAAGCATCCTGCGCCACCCTTTGACAATTGTAGACACCACTGCCCACTTGTTGAAGCCTCTGAGTCAAGTTACTGCAGCCTGGAAAGCACAGAGTACTTAATTCTCCAAGCTTTTTTGGGTTTGGGTTTTTTTCTGGGCTATGCAGGGCACTGTCAGCGTTGTGGTGATCATCACAGTGCATCTCCCCCATCAGCCATGCCTCGAGACAACCCTAGAATCAGCATTATTCCGACAGCAAATAATTTCAGGATTTTTTTTTGTTATTTTTTTCACCTGTCTCAAAAATAATAGAATACTTTCGCCTTGGCAAGTGTGGATTGTGTGCTAATTTATGTAAAGGCATGTTTTTGCCAGGCTTGGTTGGAAGAGAAAAAGTGTAACATCAAACATTTTTTTTTTTTATCATTTTCAAGTCTTGAGTTCGTTTTTGAAAAGCGTGCTTAGATAAGAGCGGTGTGGGAAACTTTTCTGAATGCTGGTATTTTTCCACTGCAAAGAAGTGATTTGTCAAAACAACTTTTTTTTTTTTTTTTTTTTTTTTTTGGAAACACATTGGTTTGCTGTAATGCTCCTGCAAAGGTACCTCCAGATGTCAGATGAAATGGAAGCGTGTGACCTCCAACACACCCCAGAGCAGGCACCAGCTGTGTGGTTGGGGCACGCAGCATTTGGACTGCCTGGGTGCTTGTCCTAAAAAACCCAGTCTTTCCTGGATTTAGTCTGCCTCTCCTCTATACTGCCACTCTTTAGTTTTCTTTGTTTTGTTCCTTCCCCAAACTGTGTCTCCCACAGCCCATAGTTCAGGGTGGCCCAGGACATTAGCTGAGATGCTCCTCTCAAATATTCCTTCTTCCAAATCCTCCAATGATATGTTGAGTGGAAGCAAGACACTGAGACAGGCCATCTCTTGGTGGAGAAAGAATGTAGCTGGCATCTGGTAATTTTTACTGAAAAATTCTATTTGCAAAAGTCAGTAGGGCTCTTCACGAATCCCCTTGGGTGGGGGACTCTGGGAATGCTGGGTATTTAAATCAGTAGGAGAAAGGTGGAAGGCCAGCATGATACTGGGGTGTATCTGCTTGACATACACTTCACTGAAGGAGAAGGTACCTGATACTAAGAAGGATTTTTAATTGCCAGGAATGGTATAACATGAGCCAGGAGCTGGAAGCTGCAACTAGAAGGGTTTGGTGTGGAAACAAGATATGCTTTTTATTTTAAACCAGCCACATGTTCATCATCAGAACAGTTTCCCAGAAGACGTGGTGGATCTTTATGGATTTCAAATCAAGATAACTTGTTAGTTTGAAAAACCATTGGTCCATGTCTGTACGTGTTTTAGGGCAAGATGGCAGAATGGCTGTGTGACATCATCTGCCCATGATAGAGAGGAAATGAGGAGTTTGTTCCAAAGTGCTGCTTTAGCCCTAAACTTTGAGTTCCTCAATCTCCTCTTAGTGTATAAATATTACTAATTAAGTTTTATTGATGCCTTTTATATTTGATCAAGTGCATATTGATTCTGTGTGCTGTGCTGAAGAGTCTAAGCTGACCTTTCCGAAAGTCTCTCCGTACCCATAAACACTGCAAAACACCGTCCTGTGAGTAAATGTGTCTTGCATTGTCACTTTGCCTTAATTTGCTCGTTTGATTTTTTTTTGTTTGCTTTAGTTTTGATTGGATCTGGTTTAAATGCACAGCGTTAGCTGCGTAATTGAACCGTTTTGTTCTCATATTTAGACAGTCACCTGTCTTAACACAGCTGGTCTCCGCTGCTCCCTGTATGTCCTTGCTCACACAGATGTGGTTCTGCTTTCTTGTATTGTGCCGTGCAACACAAAACACACGCTCTGACTGTGGGGAGGGGAGCACCCAGGGACTCTTCCTTGGGAAACAAGGCCATAGAGCTCCCCCGTTGCAGTAATAAACGGTGTAATTACTGGAGATCTCCACGTAGGGTGGATGACGGCTTGCCAAGGGAAGAGTTGGTTTATCCTCCTTAAAGGGGAGCTCTGTTTTAGCATCAGAAGAAAAAGACTTCCAGATGTATTTTGTTTGGGTCCTCTTTGTATCTAGCAGAGCCCTGCCACAATTGAGGAGAAAAAGTAACCTTGGAAGACAGAACTAAGAATTGTGTCTGTGAGCTGCTGCTTAAGGGAAAGCAAATTTGTGTGTCATACATTTCTGTTATTTTCCTGTCAAAGATGCAAGGTGAAGTTAGTGTAGCGATGCAATCAGCTTCACAGAGGACTTGGAAGTTCACCTCTCTGCCTCCAGGCTTTGAAAAAGGCTTTTATTTCTGTGTTAATGAGCAAACTAGCACCAAGGAGATGCAAAACCACCCCAGCGCTTTGCCCGTAACTTATGTCACGGCAGCGAGTTAGGTGACGCGAGCCCTGGCTTTCCCCTGAGTTTGGACTTTGTGCCTCCTTCATTTGTGATGTGCCTCCCCCTCACTCGGGGCAACGCAGTCACCCAGGACAACGAGCTCCTTGGCCTATTCATGGTTTGTGGATTGTAAATCTCGGAAGAAGGAGAGACAGCTTGACTCAAGCCCAGTGATGTTACAAAAGCCGGCGGTGAATATCCCATTCTTGTAGGATAATAAACACCCTTGCTTCTTGGCGCTCATTCAGCCCCCCTCTCCATCTCCCACTTGCTCTCCTGGCCTTGACCTGAATCCAACCAGTGAACATACCCAACGGCTCTTAAGCTGCCTTATGAGCCTCAGCTCCCACGAGAGTTCTCCAGCGGGGTGGACTTGAGAGGGAACCAACTTCGCTGGGGCGTTCCAGACACACGGCTGAGTCGTGAGCCAGGTTGCTTTCCCGCTTATCAGCCACGCAAAAAAGGGGGACAGGAGCAGGCTCGGCACGAGCCCAGACCTAGCAGCGGATGTAAGGGGTGAGGAGACAGGTTGATGTGCAGTTTGCAGCAATCTTGGTGCTTTGGTTGTAAGAAATCACAGCTATAGGGCTCAGTTTCAGCTGTGAAGGGCCAACAATTGGAGAAGTTAGAGGAAAGGAATTTATAGACCTAAAATAGGAGGATCTGTGATGACCATGAAGTAATTTCTACACAGCATGTTTTCATAGATCTGAAATTCTGGATTTCCTGAAAGGTATCATCTTTGGAAAAAGGAGCTTTAACTAATACTTCATGATAAAAAAGCCACCAGCCATATGAATTCCCTTCTGGAGAGGAAACACTGTGTTTCGTTTGTTCATATCCAAAATTAATTTGTGAGGCTTGAGGTTTTAGAGTTATCCAAAACTACCCTAAACACTCTAAGGACTACTGCTAAACTCAGTGAGAGCAAGCTGATAATCTGCGCTTTTGAATGTTAAAGCACTGGGGGAAGAGAAATTGTAGATTAGGTGTGCAATATCAGTAAACTGACTTTGAGGAGTTTGTCCTGTCTGTGTGATGTATAGTTTGTTGTTCGTTTTAATCAAGCAATTTATAAGAATTTATTAGGTGGTGGTGGCACAGCATGACTTGATACTGCAGTCCAGATGAAGTGTTCAGCTGAGCTGTGTTAAATATGTAAGATATGGTAGAAACAAGATTTTCCCTGGTACGTTTTTATTAATAACCTCTGATGGAAGGATAAGTTCAGACAATGCAGTGAAGACTTAAAGGGGAAAAGCAAAGAAATGAGTGTGTTATTTACAGCAGCTATTGCAGTGGGAAGCCAGGATAGTGAGGAACTGGCTGGAGAGAGGTGCAATGGTACGCTGAAGGGAGCCTTTCTTCATTGGGCTGAGATAATGTTCATTTGGTTTCACTTGTTTGTATGTGGAAGTTTTTTGTTAGATAAATATGAACAGAAGTTAAATTTTATAATCTTCCTGTAGCTTGAACTGGTTGTTTTGGTATTGGTTTTGATGTTATTGACAGCCTGCTGCCTTGAATAGGACAAATACTTTTATTTACGTTTCATTTTGGTCTAAAAATACCCTACATTCTGAAGACAAGTCAGCTTGGAGCACGGTGAGGAACCCAGACAGCAAACTTCTCATTTATCCCGTTGCTGCACATCCTGTTGTTGCCACGTATCCACGTGGGTCTCAGTCAGTCCTAGGCTGTGCTCAGTGCTGCTGAAGCCAAGCTTTACTTCAGCCTGTCTGCTTAGTATCTGCTTTCTTGAATTTTGTCCAGAATTTCTTTCAGAAGAGATTAAGTGTTTGGATGAGAGATTGTTTGGAGGCCACTGACTAGCCAGAACTCGCCCAGGAGATCCCTTTGGCTGAAAATAGAGGACAGAGGGTACCTGGGGAACCTGGGGAACGGTTCTTACATACTCATCCTTTCTTAGTGTTTTCTGGGCTCATGGCTGCCTTTGGACACAGGTTGTAGGGTCAAACAGACCCTTGGTCTATTTTATGTTCCTACAGTAATATTTAAGCTTGAGCATCACAAGGTACAGGCCTACACAGGGCTGTGCAATAGGTTTATCTGGCTTCCACCCGTCATAGCCATCCATTGCAGAATAATATTGCTGAGCTGGATAAACATGACCCGAGAAGGTTGCCGGATGCTGCTAGTGGTGTCACCAGGAAACAACCCGGCTCCCCTGCATTCCTCAGCTCAGCCCTGCCCCACACACCAGCACCAGGAGGGGCTTGTGCAGTGCTGATGCTGTGTGGGAAGGGGACAGGCAGCCCCTCACCCTAAGGGATGTCATCCTCAGGGACCTCGGGGCAGCTCTGTGTGGCGGTTGGAGTGGGGTGGGATTTGAGAGAGCAGCCATCAGCTCAGACACTGGTGACTGGGAGTGCTGGTTTAATGATCATCTCTTGGTTTCTGCTCAAAATGTTTTGATCTGAAATTTTATTTTCTGCATACAGAGACAAACAGGGATATTCAGATGGCTTGATTTGCTGTATGAGACAGTTGGCAAGTGTACATGCCAAACACCATTTGGATTTGATATTGGTTTTGATTGTAAAATGTCCATTAAGTCGCCACTATTATACAAAAAAAGGACTGTTTTTACTAACTATTAAACCCTTCCTGTATTGTCTGTGCTCAGAGAGGGAGAAAGTCTCTATTTTCTACAGAAAATCAGGATTTAGTGTATGCATTTGTCACTTCTGCGCTGCTAGATGTTACTAGACTATTGCATTTTTTCCAATTATCTGAGCAGCCTCCAGGTTTTTTAAAATAAATAAGATCTCAGGATTTGCTGACTCCATCAGGAAACTTTGGCCATTGTTAGTTTTAACTATCAAATATGCGCCTTAATCTTAAATAGCATTTAAATCGCTGTTGTTGTATTGGAGTCAATAGTACCATTAAAATAATCTTTCCAATAAGAAAATAGCTTAATTTTTCTCCTTGCCATTTTGGTCAATGTGAGTAGTCACACAGGGATGAGAAAACATCCTCCCTTGAGAAATGTTTTCAGTGTGCAGTAAAGAGTTGGACATTTATGGGAGCTGAGCCCCACTAACCACACTTCACCTCATTAAACACCTTGACGTGGTAAGAAACGCTATCCCATGGCATATGACAAATGTTCAGATGGCTGTGAAATCAGAAAAGACGATCCACAATGTCACCACCTAGATTATGGTATTGTGTTCTCCTAGTCTGGTTTGCACAGCTACCCAAGTGACTTCTGCACAGGTTTCCACCGTGCTAATCCTGAAATCTTCCCCCTTGGAGCAGTTTCCTTTCTTTTGGCATGTATTTGTTTTTTCTCTCTGTCTTTTCTTATTATTTAAAAACTCAAGTGTGGTGAGGAGGTTTTAAATTAGGACTAGCCACTCCTAATTTTATCAGGAAATAGGAGAGAAGTCAAAGCCGAATGCCTGTCATGACCAGGTCCTGGACAGAAATGGCCTTGGCACGTGTGTGTTGGCAGCATCGCTGTGGTGCTCTGTGCTGGCTCCAAAATCAGCTGCACTTTTTCCTTACAAATTTTTTTCAGTGCCCTTATAATATCATGATTACTTTCCTCGCTATAAATCTTCGAGGGACTTTTGGATTTTAAAAGAGAGTGATATTTTCACAAGGTACCTGATTTCTTCTGATTATGTGAGCCCAGTGTCACACCGTAAATTATCCTTCCCGATCTATCAATGGCAAACATTGATTCCTACTGCGAGGGCATGTGCTGCTTATACAAATGTCTGATACTGGATGCAAGCCACCTTTTCACCACGTTAATTGAAGATGGATAGCGAGGACATGAGATCAACAAATGGCCCTGTTTGTCATGTTGTTAAAACTCAATCTGTCTGACACTGGAAATGTTTTTCAGCTCCTTAAAATGAAAGGGAAACTGTCAGCCTGAAAATCACATGTCTAACAGAGCTGTCATCTTTTCCTTTTGCAATCCTCCTCAAGTAAGAGCTCAAACACCGTAGCTGAAAAAAAAGGCTAGAAGATGCCATCTTACCTTTTATGGAGATGTAGCAAACATTGTCCAGGTTGGAGCTGTGGTGGGACAGATCCGTGAGCAGTGACCTAGCCCTGCTCCAGAGTGTCCCTACACAGGTCTAGGTAGGTCCTGATGTCCTTGTGGCACTGCCAGCCATGGCAGTTTATTTGGGAAGGGCAGAGGCTCGATTCTGGGGAGTCTTGGGACAAGAGAGACAAGTGTGGACAGAGCTGCTTTCCCCACCTGTGAGCATTGTCCCTCCAGAAGTCTGAGAAAAATGCCTCAACTTTCCTCGTGTCACTTCCTGGGGGTCTTTTCTTAGCAATGGGCCCAGGCACTTCTCAACCTGAAAATTTTATTGTGTTAGATGATAAAGAAATGTCTGTGAACTGTGAATATCTCCTTTCCTCCACGGGGCAGATGCTGCATTCGCTGCTGAATTAATACTTGGCGTCCGGGTTGCTGGGTTGTTGTTTGCTACAAGAAGTAGCCCATGTATTCGCGTGACAGTGAGTGTTAATAACTCGTCCCTGGGTTGCTTCTCCTTGCAATGCTACAGAAAAAAACCTGAGTTTTCAGTTTATAAAGGCTTCTGAACAAACTACAAAATCTCTACAATGAGTAGCCCAAGGGGATGAGAGCTAATTGCTCGCTATAGCTGTTGGTGAGCTAGAAAAAGTCAGCAATTATTTGTAAAAGTCTAACTTTTGCTCCCTCCTGCCCCCATCTCCATGGGTGCCCAAAGTGAAAAGCCCCCTGTGCTAGAAATATTGAGGAACAGGTTTGTGCAGTGCCTGTATTCTCTTGACTGTTTTTGTTTGACCATGTCTTCCTTGAGAAGGGTGTAAGAGCCCTTCATAGGGATGACTCTGCTTCCTGAGGTATGGGTTTGTTTTTATCCAGGTACACAAAAATAGGATTATTACTCTTATTTATCCCTCTCAAGCACAGCGTTTCTTTAAATCAAGTGAGCATGTTTAGGAATATCTTAAAACACGGTATTTTAACATTTGTGTTCATTAATTTTAATGCCGTTCAGTGAAAGTCCAAGATGTTTCCAGTTCACACCTGAGCTACACCCTTGCTGCCGACACGTGAAGTGGAGGAGGAGGTGCCAAGGGATGTGTGCCAGCCTGTATAAGTCGCTGCAGGTCTGGTGACTTTGAGAAGGAACACTGATTTACGCCGGTCACGGGCCTGCCCCCACTTCCCGTTTACGTTAATGGGATCTGTGCATCCAGCTTCCCCAACGTACCGTGAGGAAAATTGGTGGTACAAAGATTAACATGAGCGCGATCGTAATATCCACTGGCTGTTACAAGAGATCTGTTTATCAATACACTCTAGACACATTCAATATTGTTGCATTTCATAACAAATTAATGCAAGTTGCTGTTCTGTTTTATTCCCCTATTGCATTTTCACAGCACATTATAGGAATGATAAAATTCCATGAGCCATAACTCCTAATGGCAGAGATGATCAATTTGACTTCTAATTTGGAAGAAAAAGCACATACACAATATACACTTTGCCCTAGTGCGGGATAATAGTCCTACATGCCGTTGGGACAGCGTTGGGATGTTAGCGGCCAGGATTGGCAGGGATGGCTTTTAACAATAATGTATTTCTAGGTATGTGAACGTATCTGATCCGTTGGTCTCGGAGCTGATGCTGCCAATATCATAAGCATGTGTAAGAATGTGCCTCTTTCAATACGTTGCTAGTTCAGAGCATCCCTGACATCTTTTTAAGGCGTAGGAAGCGAGGTTGTGCACGACAAGGGGAACTTGCCCTACAGTCTGGTCTATCGGTGACGGGTGGACCACGGGCTGTGCGACGGCCGCCTGCACATCTCCTGCAGAAAAACGCACCGAATTAGCGTTCGAAGCTGAGTTTCACTCGTAGCGAGGCTGTTTGCACTGCTCACGGCGGCGTCACGGTTCTGGATTGATAGGAGGGATTTTTTTTTTTCTTTTTAATCTTTCTTAAAATTGTCATTGAGGAGCTGTTTGAAGGCTGATGGGCCACCGGTGTGCTGGAATCTCTCTGGAGCAAAAGGAGGGTTTGAATGGTTTCGTTTTTGCCAACAAACCGAGGCAGATGGTACGCTGAAGCCTTCCAGTGACTCCTCAATAGCACTTAAAAGTAAATCTACCATTTGCAATCTATTGTCTATTTAAATCTATTTAATTTACAATTAACAAGACACCTCTTACTCTCTCAACTTAATTAAAGAGCTACTGATTCTTAGAAGGATTGAAATGCAATAAAGAAGATAACTTAGGGTATAATTAAGGGAATTTACGTAAGTAATAAACATGGTTATTGCTGCCTTTAAAAAAAACAACCCTGAACTTGTATGATTTTAAAACAAAATTATATTAAAATAAGTGTTCAGATATTTAATTAACATTAAAACAAGATAGCTATGGTGAATTAATTATATGTAATTTCCTTTAAGTAACCATTGAAACATGACACACCAAATGGCCTTCATGAGGTCTGTCAGCAAGCCGTGTTTTAACCTCTGCATCTTGGGTTAACCCCTTCTGGGCTGCTGCTGATTTCAGCGAAATCCTCCAGGTGCCTACATTACGTCCTCCAGAAAGGCAAGTTGAAAAATGATCAGAAGTAGGAAAAAAAGGATTGCCTTGTTTAAAATATTTGGGTGCAAAACAAAGCGTTCATTTTCCAGGATTCTGGCTGGAGCAGGAAATAAGGGAAAAAGCATCATTGCTACAGACTGGTGACAGGTACTTATTTTGTACTGAATATTATGGGCCCAGTAGGCATCGCTGTGTGGGCCTATAATAAAACAGAGAATATTCTTAGTAAGTAATAGGATTTTGGTGCCAGTCCTAGCAAGTGTACCTGCCATGTGGTTTAAGATGTGGTCTACAGCTCATTTGTTTGGTGTTTTTTTTTTTGTTGTTTTGAGGAGGGGGGAAAAAGAGTACAAGCAGTGACCCAGGAATACTTGGTGCAGAGATGAGCCTGCAAGGTGCTCGCTGGTGCCGCAGGAGAGCGCGGTGCCTCCTGACGGGCTTTTGGTCGTGGCTTGTGCTGCACAAATCCCTCGAGCACCGTAGCTGGGTTTCTTGTGGCTCAGCTTCTCTTCAGTGCTAGTGGGTTTCCAGCTGGCTGCTTGGTCAGTGGTGGATGAAGCACGCTCCTGAAGCTGCTTCGCCACCGCAACTGGCAATTCGCTCCCCAGTCGCACGCGTGCTTTGTTGGATGCGGACTACGAGCCATTTACTGCGCATAGGGACAACCGAGAGAAGGATATTTCAGAGTGAGGCAACAAGTGTTGCTGAAGGGCAAACTTTCAGGGTAAATCGTTGGTGTGAAGGACAGGATCATGTTGTCTGAGCAGAAAATGTCTTCCTTGTGTGCACCCAAAAGAAAGAGACCTTGGGGACGTTTTCCTTCCTGAAAGAAGACGAGATCACTGTTAATACAAATACTCAAAAGCTTTTTATATAAAACATGAATATCTAACATATTTCAGGTCTGTTTATACCCCCATTAGCAAAACAAGGTTTTCTGGGGCACGTAGGACTTGGTACTGCCCAACTTGCAAGCCTCTGACTGAATCTGTCAGGGCTTTCTCTTCAGCTGTCCACCTCCAACAAGAAACTTGTCTTTTCCCATATTCTTTTTCAAAGGGACCGGTTTCTACTTGTCTAGCCTAAGGTGAAGGGTTTGAAACAGCAGCAAGTACATCCAGAAACCCACTCCCTTGGTTCCCACGCCATTAGACTGGGGATGAAGGTAGCCCAGCTACAATTTAAGCGACGTGACCGCGGCAGCTAGGGCCGTTAGTGCTGGTGACAGGATGGCAGACGCTTTCTGATTAAAACCAAAGAAACCCTCCCCAACAAATTACATCAAGCCTTTCTTTGCATCTTGAAAGGCAATATGTGCTTTTTCACCTGCCACGATTGTCAGCTGGCGTGTGCTGTCTCTAACCAAGCTGACATCTGCAAATTCACGATCCGCACACAGCGTCGCAGCCCGCAAGCCCTTTTCCCTCTCCAAAAAGCTCTCGCCTGGCCACTCCACGTGTGGGTTTAGCTTGCGGGGGAAATCAAGATTTTTCCCAGGATGGTTCATACTCTGCTATTAGGGTCAGAGGTGCCTGGGTTTAATTTTGCAGTCATTTGATTTTTTTAAGAGCTGTTACAGCTACTTACTTTTGAATCAAATGCGTAATGTTTCTATTTCTACGTTAAACTACAGTCAGATGGTGATTCATCTGTATCTGTGCTTCGTCACCTAAAAATACGGAAGAACAAATGCTTCATTGCTGTATTCAGACTAATAATCTTGGCTGGCCGTCACGTTTTAATTGGAGGCTGAAATGCCTTTGAGTCGAGATGGATATTTGGAGACCATCAGGACCAAACTGCCAAGGCTTCTGTTGCTGCAGTGACATTGTTTCATTAGGTGTGGGACTTGGAATATATTTACATGCCTCGTAGCGATGTAACGAAGGATGACAGATTAATTAACCGTTGGAGTCAGGCCAAGCAGAGGACATGGTGGCCTAGCAGGTGCCCCGTTCCCCATGCGATGGATCGTGTTTGTTCACGCACTCGCAAACTCATTAGGCTCAACCCGAGTTATTTGGTACCAAGTTTTATTTGGGTAATTGCTGTTGCGTTGTTTGCGTGAGCTTGTGTGCAGAAGACATTTGGGGGGGTGACACTGGGGTCTGGCAGGCTGGGGGGCTCCAAAAGTTGTTTGAAGGGTGGTAATCCAAAGGGGAGCATAATAGTGATAAAAACACAAGGAGAGGTGTCTTGGCTTGCGTTTCTATGCACAGCCACGCCTGTTGGGTACGGAGGTGCCTTCGGCAAGGAGACACGGGGACTTTTCATGGAGACAAATGGCTTTTATTCAGTGAGATGCAAGGGTAGGAGGTGCTGTTCGGACCCTCTGTCCCCTCTCTGTCATGCTCTTGGAGGATTTTGGTATTTCTCACTTGGGCTTGGATGCTTGGTCTGCTTTTCTGCTTGCTCCAACCTCGCTGTGGAGGCTGCCCGCTGCAATGGAGAGTGTCGCTGGTAGGAAACGTTTGCGGAGAGGAGGGGAATAATTTATGAAAAAAATATAAAAGAGAGAACATTGTTCTTCCAGTCAGATGTTTTCTTAGTGGCTGCGTATCAATTATCTGTTTGAACAGGTTTCATTACAGAAAGTGCAAAACCCCTGAGCGTGTTTTAAAATATGCTAATCCTTACTCAGGCAGGAAATGGAAAAGGCTCGTTTACAGTTTAATTTCTAATCCGTGTGGGTTACCATGTTGTATGCTGGGACAGAAATAGAGAAGCTCACATGGAGAGGACCACTGCCTCACAATGAAGAGGTGCTGCTGCGTTGCTGCTTGGGCTTACCGGCTCTGATCGCACATCAAAGCACAAGCCCCAAAATGCTGGGTGCAAACGCTGCCAAAACCACTTATTCTGTGCTTTTCCTTTTGAGGGATAATGTGTGGGCAAGAGCTTGTAATTCAACGCTGACGAGGAGGGAATGAACGGGGTCTTTTCTGATGTGGTGAACACCTGCACAAAGAGCTGGTAGAGCCCTTTTCTTTGGCTGGCAGCGTTAATGGCACAGGGTCAGCAGGCAGCCCAACAAAACACCTGAAAAAAGCAAAACCACGTTCCCCACTCAGGTTCCTTCTGCTGCTGCAGATGCACTGGGACAAAGAAAGTTCTTCCTTTCTCTTTTTTCTTGCTTTTCTTTCTCTAAAAAAAGATGGGTTGCTCGACTGAGCTCCCCCTCCAACGCCCCTTTAGTAGTCTGTAATGTTAATGGAACCGATTAATCCCTCTGGTTAAATATTTATTCGGGCAAGGCTACCAGTTCTGCTGTCAGGCCTCCCATATCAGTGTTTAATCAGTTGCCTGATGCTGTTTTGCTGTTTTGTGGCTGAAACAAATACTATCCCCTACAGTTTCAGACCCGGGCTGCAGGTTCCTTCCCTTTGAGATTGCTGGAAAGAAGGTGGAGTTGACAAACTTGCAAGTGTGAATCCTTCCTGAAATACATGGATTTGAAAAGCAGGAGTGGAAGACGCATTGGGAGCCTGGGAAGGAAAATCCAGCTGCGGCAGGAGCCGCAGTGGCAGCCGCGGGCCCAAGGGGTGCCCAAAAAGGAGGATCCTTGTAGCAGGATCCTTGTAGCAGGACCGTTGCCAACACAGCAGTAGTGGGGCAGTGATGGAAATAGGAAGCAATGGGAGAGGGTGTATTTGATATAGAGTGGAGGAGCTTAGTTATGGACAAGAATCAAATTGATATTCATAGGGTGATAAATAAATAATGCGTATGCACTCACAGGGAAGGACACGAACATTTTTCTGAAGCAAAAAGAAATAAAATCAGCAAAACAGAAATTAAAATGGGATCTATTTAGCAGAGCTTCTGGCTACATGACGAATGCATCAGTTTGTGGGCTCCCAGAGTCATTCATGCCTGGGCTTAAAAAGCTGTGAAGCCGGCCAGGGTCACATTTCTCATCCTCTCATCTCTGCTCTGAGATTTCCAGCTAACATTTTCTCTCCTCAGGGAGTGAATTGAGCCTTGGGAGGCTCAGCAGCAGCCAAGAGCTAAAAGGACAAGAGGGAAACCTGAGGAGTCGATTTGATGGTGATGGAGATAGAAAGGAAAGGAGGGCAGCGTTTTCCCTGGTCGGCTGTTCTGTGGGTGCGCACCAGCACGCGCCTCTGCTGCAGGAGGTTCTTTAAAGTGGGTTAGCTTTGAGTTAGAGCTTCTCGAAGAGAAGCCGGGCAGTTCACGTGGAGGAGCGGTGCATCAGTACAATACCTGCTTTTTTATTTTCCTAGTTTCAGCAAGTGTCTCCTAAACATTTGGTGCTTCCGACAAAGCTCCTCTCTGAAACGTGCGTGTTTCTTCAAGATAAGTCTCAACTTCCACGTGTAACCTGGTTTTTCTTGAACATACAGCTACGGGCACAGGCTTGAAAATGGGAAAGAAATTATCTGAAATGAGAAAGTGAATGAGAAAAACAGCATGTTATGCTTTCAAGAAAATGCTCTAAGTTTTACTCTTGGGTTTGGGGGCTTGCCTCATCATGGTTTTGATACGTGGTGCTATCGAGGTTGTGTTAAAAAACAGAGAACTGGCAAAGGCTGATAGAAAATGGTAGCTTGGATGCATCAGGGACTTGGGTGAACACGGTTTGTCCACTGAGCACCTCTGCATGTCTCAAAATGGCTTGTTTTCGGCTATGCCTGTGACGGTGCTTTGCTACGAACGGAGCAGCATGTATTTCTAGAGATAAGACAGTAGGGAACCCCACCAAAAAATGTGTATGTATGTCTATTTTTTTAAAAATGTATATACATACATAAAGGGAGCCTTGGGTCATGCTTGGTGTAGCTGTAGCCCAAAGGGGAAAGGCAGCTCCTTCGATTTCCTCCGCTTCCCTTCACCCCTGCGCTCAGCAGCCGCCTGCCCCAGCATCCGGGGGGAGGCCTGAAAAATGCCGCTTTGGCACAGGAGAGTTTGACGAGCATGGAAAAATTCATTTTTAATTAATTTTCTTCTTGTTTAAGGGAAACATGGAGAATGTAGCGTGGAAGAACAAGATCTGAAACAAACTGCTAACTGTAGTAATAATAATTTTTCTCTTAGTTACATGCTTTTTTTTAACCTTGGCTACTGTGCCCACACAAATGTCCTTTAGCAAGAATTAAAAGAACAGGCAAAAGCGTGATGGAAGCATTGTTTTATTTTCAAGAGATCTAGGAGGTTTTTCAAAGTTTTCCAGGAGGTGTCAGCAGTACTTTAAAACTTTCTTTTCTCTGTGATGGAGATTTCTGCAGAAGTTGTTCTTCTAAAATAAATCAAAGGAGGAATCCCAAGCTGAGGAGGTAGCAAATATCATCCAATCCCACCACCAAGGAGATCGTTCCTCGCTGATGGCTCGAGCTGGGTTTGCAAGCCTTTGGGCACTGCGTATTTTGTCAGGGTTTCTTACCTCCGGACTCTTGGCTGGCAGGCTGGTGGCTTTGTTTCCCTGTGTTGTTGGTGAGCATCAGCCCTGTGGCTGGCTCTGGAGATCTTCTTGGAAATCATGGGACTTGGCAACTTCCAAGACCATACAGAGACCCAGCTTTCATGTCCATAAAACAAATTTTTACCCAGGTCCTCTGAGAAAAGCCTTGAAAATACGACCCAGAGCGAGTAAATCACGGGCAATTGAAATAAGTTGAAATAATTTTTTAATAAAAACATCATGGTGATGTTTTCAGGATTGGAAGTACCGTTTTATGGCCAAGGGGAGAACCAGCTCTAGTTATACTTCACTTTCATCATCCATAGTTGGCTTTCATAGAAGCTGTCGGGATAATCTGGTCCAGGTCCTCGGCTGGTGTAAGCCGGCAGAGCTCAGCAGGCTTCACAGAGCCTGAGCCAAGTTACGCTGCTGTAGAAGCCAGGAAAATAATCACAGCGGCATAGAGAGCGCTTCCCACCTGAGGATCAGCAAGCAGGCAGGGAAGCCCATGGAATCGGCATGGCATGCAGCTGTAGGGGTGAGCATTCCTGGAGGTGGCAGTTAGTTCAGTATCCTGTGTCTTTTTGCAGTACTTGAAAAGGAAGATGTGCAGCCCTAATGTGGCACAACTGGGAACATGAAATGCTGTCTTTTAAGTCCTCCTGTGGGTCATGCAGCACTGTCAGCAAAAGATTTAGGTGATGTTGCCAGTCTCAGTGTTTTCAGTCAGTTTTTTCATGGCTAATTAGTATAGAGAAGGGATAAACAGTGGGGGGAAAAAAAAAAGCTTTAAAACATTTCATTCAGAGCTCGCTGTGAGGAGGCCTTAAAAGCAAACATAGGTGTTACAAGGAGATGGGGCTTTTCTCTTTCAAAATACAGCAGAGTCCAATAAAATCAGGTAGATTGACAGGCACAAAGAATTACGGTCAATTTGCTTTGGATAACGAACGCTGTTGGGTTGATAGTGGGCGGATTCGCTTGCTATGGTCTGCTTTGGGGCTATCTGATCCAACTCTTCTGTGTGATCATAGATCTCACCCTAAAGTATCATCCTACTGTTGCATGATTTTTCACATTGCGATAATTAATTGCTGGGACACTCACTAAGTGCTAGGGAGAGCACAGCGAGTCCTGAGCTCAGAAACCCACGCTGCTGTAACGTGTGTTTCCTTAACCTCTTGTGCTTGGTTCTAACAGGGTATTTTATTACATGATCTTTTAAAATCGGTCAGTTGGGTAAACATAATCAAAGAGTCTGCTCCCGAGTTAGATTGGCTTTAAAAAAAGCACTGCACCGTTCATTAATGGCTGGCAGGGTTAGAGATGGAAAAGAAGATAAACCTGTTGCATAGGATGGTGTGGGATGGAAGGACCTCTGCGGAATCTCTGCCTGAGCCTTACCCCGTGCTAGCAGGTTATTCACCTGTGGTTTAGTTGTTTGATTTTACTCTTTTTCCCTATTTTAACTACTGTAGCACAGACATTAATGGGTTTGTATCTACTTAGCTAGGAAGCTTCTCTGGGGAGAGACGGGATCTTGCTTGCCTGCGGAACATCAGGCACTGTCATTTGCTGCAGAACATACTACTATGCTAAGAATGCTAGTGTTGGAGAGCAAGTGCTTAAAAATGCTCACAGGTGTATGGGTTTGGAGTGGAACTGGAGAAATATGCACCAGGTTTGGAAAAATGAGCGGCACCAGCCCAGAACCAGCAGAGCCTGGTTATGTCCAGCTCTCTCTCACGTGGGTTTTATTGTGTATAATAAGGGATGAACACTGACAGCTGATAAGGTGTCTCTTTCCTCTCAACACCAGTTTGCAGAAACTTGTAGGAAGCGCAGAACAGGACAGACTGGTTGAGATTGGGCCGTGGGCTCCATGCATCGTCGCTGCACAGCTGTAAGCTTTGTTTCCCTAAAGACTCAGGTTCATTAGATGTCAGCCTCTCAGCTGAGTAGGTACCCAAAAGGAGGAAGAGAAGACAGTGAAGAAGGATAAAACCCGATGTTAAGATGTGCATTAACGGGTTCATGAGGGCAAACAGAGTAACTAGGTGAGAGTACGGGCGTGAGGAGGTTGCAGGAGAGAGCTGGTCCAGGCTCCTTATAGGTGCTGATGCTCATCCCTGTCCAGGCTTTAATCCTGCTTGGCGACTGTGCTCTGCCCCTCAGGGGTGGCATTAGAGAAGAGGGGATCTTGGGTTTGGTGGGTTTTTTTCCCTTCTCTGTTCTTTCTTTTCTTTTTCCCTTGCTGGATATCCTTTCTGGAGCATCCCCTCCCTGCCTGCCTCGGCCCCGCTTGTCTCCAACGCGCCTGCGTGCCACGATGCCCTGAGCCGTGCTTAACGTGTCCCCAGGAAACCTTGCCCTCCGCCTGCTGGGACCAGATTTCAAGGCATATCCCTATTAGCTTATTTTGATGTTTTTATCTTCCTGTGATCGGGAACCATTCTCTGCAGCCAAAACAGACACTTTCCCGACGGTGTCGAGTGAATTTTTAGCTCTCCTCTGAGGAGAGGGCTTCAATAAAAGATAAGGCCGTTCGCCACGCTGACTGGCTGGAGCGCTGGAACGTCTCCGGCGGCTCCTGCCTCTCGCTGTAAGTTTACACTCGTATGAACATCGGCCCGGCTGCCCCGCGATGCTGTAAGTGGAGGTTTGCACGCAAACATGGCCTCCACAAAAGGCACCTCGGGCGAAAGCACTTCCCGCACCAGCGAAATGCAGCCTTACGCGGGGTCTCTGGTGGGTAACCGCCAGCGGCTCATGTTTTAGTCATGAGGGATGGGGGTCCCTTCCCTCCCCCCTGCCCTGGGGAGCGTGACAGGTTTGCTCAAAGGCACTGGGAGCTGGTCGCCCGTGGGTTTTTTGGGTGAGGGCTGCATATCGCCCCCACAAAGTTTTGCTGGGCCGTGAGACCGTTTGTTGAAGGTTTGATACGCGCAAACCTTGCTCTCTGCAGAAACACCACGGAGGCCTCGTCCCCCTCCTTTAACCTCCTGGGCTCCCGCCTTCACTTGCTCCAGCTGTGAGGAAATAGAACGCAAATAAACGGGCCAGTTTTCATCTGGAGCCTGGAGGGTGCAGAAGGTCACCCAGCCCCCTCTTCTCCTACTGAAGCAGAAGTGACTGAAAATCCATAGGAAATACCAATATGATGTGAGGAATAATAAAATTCAGGTTAGTTTTTGCACCTGCTGAACCCTCCTGGGTTTCTTTTATTCATGAGGCCAAAGCTTCCGTCCCGCTGCCCTTAATTACGGGTTGGGAAACTCCTCGTTGCTTCGGGCCCGGCCCTGCTCCGCGGTAGCGCAGGGATTAAGTGCTGGAAATGTCCCCGAGGTGCTGCAGCTTCTGCCAGCATGTGGATTTTTGCCCAGAATGTGTAATATCCAGGTGAAATGCTGGGGATCCTGCGTGCCGTGAAAACGCCTTCTGGCTTCACCCGAGTTGTGTGTTTCGTGGGAAGGGTTTGCGGAGGTGAGGGGA
The DNA here is from genome assembly GCA_027574665.1 of Rhynochetos jubatus. Taxonomy (NCBI): domain Eukaryota; kingdom Metazoa; phylum Chordata; class Aves; order Eurypygiformes; family Rhynochetidae; genus Rhynochetos; species Rhynochetos jubatus. The sequence continues at coordinate 75,358,186 of CM050651.1, read as the reverse complement.
GGTGAGAAGGCTGCACGGCAGGCTCGGGGCAGGGATGTGCATGGAAAGGGTGTAGTGGAGGGAAAAACCACAGCATGGCAAAGTCCTGGAACTACGCTCTAAGGTATTTCTGTACTGAGGCACCCAAAATGGGCAGCAATTATATGTGTGCGCCTCTGAGTAGTTCTTACACTGCCTACACCCCCTTTTTGGGAATCTCAGGACCAGGCTGAGATTGTCCCGGAAGCCCAGGTGGAGCGACCTCAGCTGCAGAATCATTTCCAAGGACTGTCCTGCTTGTTTCCCTGTGCCGTGCAGCCATCTGCAGGCGAAGGCCTGAGGGAATCAAGCCTGGGAGACACGTTGGAAGGTGATGCCAAAGCAGGTCACCGAAGGAGAAATGCTGGAAAGTTTCAGGAGCTGAGACCTGGGGAGTTCTAGGAGGCTGCAGGGCAAGGGAGCCACAGGAGAGGAGAAGGGCAGCAATTTATCTGCAGGGGATGTGGTCAGTTTTGCAATACATGTGCAGAAGGACTGGCTGTCGCAGAGTCTTCTTGGCCAAATGTTTCGTGTTCCTTCCGTGGCTTATCCTTCCGCGGCTGTCTGCACTGCAGCAGAGCACGTGAGAAAACGCTGCTGCTGGAAATGGGAGTTGGTAGAGGGGAAACTTTTCAAAAGCAGGTGGCTCCTCAGGGTCCCAGGACACACTGAGTCTCAGACAAGTTTATTCAGTCACTCAGGAGCTTTGGAAAAATTATTGAAAGTCTCTCCCCTCTCATTATCGCCGACTCCCCAGCAGGTAGCTCAGGCTTCTCTAATCCTTAAATCAACTGTGACATCTTCTGCATCGGTTTTCATTTTCCCACTGACTTCAGGGTGGATATTTCTTTTCCCACTTGTTACCAGCGGACTGACCGTAACCGTTTTAAAAGAAACAGGAACCATTATCTGCTTTTGGAGTTAGGTGTGCGAACTAACGCCGATCGCTGCGACTTTAGGTCACCCTGTAGATTAAAAAGGTAATGCTTTGAAGGGGAAAGCCAGAGCCGTGCTGAATGCAGCAGGGTTATTTATGACTGTGTTTGCTTTCTGTTTTCCAAAATCTCTTCCATGAAGTCAATACTTGGCATTAAAAGACATCTGAAGAGATCAGAGTCAAGCGTGGAAGGAAAAAAACATTAACTTCCAGCAGCACATTTTCATTAACCTGGAACTGAAAAAGTCCACTGTGAAACAGCAGCGTGTTTCCTTCAAGCCTCTTTTTCACCTTTCCATACACATTTTCTCAAGCAGTTTAATAAGGCAAAAGCTTCCTTTATAGTTTGCCTTTATTTTTGATTCCTATCGTGGTTCGTGACGTTTTGGGAAATCGCTCATTTAAAGCGTTGCAAAGAAAGTGCTGTCGGTTATTTATCAGGTTTTATGTCATGATTTGGGAAAACTGACCTTGATTTACTCGTGCCATTAGAGAATTCATCAAAGGAACGAAGGAGCATATTTGTATTGCACCACTAAGTCAAACCAGCAAACCCTGTCAGTCGCTTTTTCCAGTTTGCCTACTTGAAAAAGTAGGCAAAAATATTAATTGCATTGTTGATTAATATTGATAGATCCAGAGCAATTTTAAATGCCTTCCCTGGCTAGTTAATATTTGCTCATTAACACCAGTATTTAAACAGAGCTCCGTCGCACTGCTGCTTCCCCGCAGAGCTCTGCCCTGACCGCAGAACTGGCAACAGGAATGGGGCGACGCTCGGCGCCTGGTGCTGGCAGCAGAGGTGCGGTAGGGGAACGAAACGAAAAGTCAATTATTTCGTTTCCAAACCTTCGTATAAATAAACTACCCCAACGGGAAGCTCCGCCGAGCGCCGTGAGAATCACCGTTTGGGGTCTGGGAGGGCGAGCGCCGCCGCCGAATATTGCTTTGCCCTGTTAATCCCTTTGGGAATTCTCATGGGCTTAAAATGAGGTGCCTGCTTGAGTACCTTCCCCAGTCACAGCCCCGGCCGCGGCAAAATAATGATGTTGATAGCAACTGCAGCAGGACATAAGCTGAAGATCATGAGTGTTCAGCACCCCGCAGCTACCCGTGTTACCGGGCATTTGCACCTAATTTTTAAGACTTCCTCCTGCTCCCCACATCCCCGCTCCACGTGAAAGCTTTTGGGCAGAATCCTCCTTTCCTTTCCCTTAAATGATCATTCCAGCATATGGGGTGGTTGTTAAAGGCAGGGGAAAGGAGAAACGCAGTACATGTAGCTTCCACTTCTCCGTCGCGCTCGCTGATTAGGACCTGGCGAGGCTCAAGAGGTGCTCACAAGGGGCTAATTACAAAGCGAGGGGAAATGAGAGACCCTCCACACGGGGCTTCTCGTCTGCCTTTCCCCGCAGCTCCGGACCGTGTCCGTAATAGCTTTGCACGTTTCGGGTTTTTTTTTTCTGAAGAACTCCCTGTGCTGGCTGCTTATTCAGGAAGCTCCTTTGAGAGTTTTGAGGTATTTTTTAAGCTGTTCCCTACGAGCTTAACGTGAGCAACCGTTTCAGAGCTCCGCTTTGGCAGCTGTAAGTAAATATAACGTGTCACTGTGCAGAAAGAATCTGGATGTATCGCGGGTAGGATACAAGGAGTGGGTTTCTTCCACACCTTTATAACCCTTATCCTCCGTAAACAAAACCTCGTGGCGTTGTGGACCTTAAAAAGTGCTTACATCTTCTATTGGGTGCAAACAGAAGGCACGCTGGCTGTGTTTTGTGGGCACGTTAAACAGGGCTTTGGATGAGCATCTCGGCTGCAGGTGTTAAGTGAAGCAGAGCAATAAGTGAAAACGTCATACTTTCAACTTTTTCAGCTTTCCTCTAAATTCTCACTTGAGAATGAAAAATCAGCAGTAAGGGCAGACGACCGGACTGTGTTTTGCCATAGCAAAAGATACCGTGGAATATTCTCGTTTGGGCAGAAAGAGGTTAAAAAGTACCAGATTGTGGCGTAATTACCAAATTACGACATCTAATTTGTAGGTTTAACTTGCTAATTATGTGTGATACATGGGTGGTGAAGGGTGAATACCAAGCACTGGAAGCCTTCCTTTTGTCTTTGGAAATTTGTTTTGATTGGGGGGAGGAAGAAGGGAAAAAAAATCTGGCTTCGCCACATGCAACTGCACCTTCTGCTCTCGTGCCAGGCGGAATAAAAAGCAACTGTACAGAGCAGCGGGCGAGGTGGTCGTTCTAATAGGAATAGAGGGGGGTGACGGGCATGTTGCGGGGTTTAGCTGCCTCCGTACGTACACACGCTTTAGGAAAAAGCTGTTCTTAGAGGGACGACTGGCACCCCGAGGGTGTTATTGCCAGAGCGCGTCTCTGAGGGCTGTGAGGAGCGCCGGTGTGGATATTTGAGTTCAAGGGTAAGTGCCAGCTCTGTCTGCACAGTCACAGCTTATTTTTTCCTCCCCTTTGTAAATCACTGTCAGCGTGTGCTAGTCAGTATTAAGCAGAACTATTTACCTTGTCAAAAACGGATGCTGTGAAATTAATTCCGAAGTAGGGGATATACCATTGTCCCTCGTGCTTGATAGGCAGGGTTGATATTCTCAGAGCTGAAGGGCTGAGACTGGAGCAAAATGCAATTGGCCACGGAGGAGGCGGCTTGGGGAAACGTGTGAACTTGACAGAGAGGCGAGAAGGAAGGGAATGACCTACATTTTGTTAGAACGAACCTGGTCATTAACGAAAGGGAAAGGCATACAGTAACGTGTACCTTTACATGTGTGCATTCGTGACGCCCGTTCTCAGCAAAACCGCAATCTGTCCTGAAATCCTTCTGGGGTATTAAACAGCTCTCTTGAAAAGCTGCTTCACCCGCCCAGCAGATGCATTTCAGCTTCATCTTCTAGGATTTGCAGCAGAGGACTTGACAAACTGGGCCAGTGTTGGCAAAAAAAGAAGCGCTGCGTTTCCTCCTTGCGCACACTCAAACGTGTTAGTTGTTGAAGGAGATGTCTGCATCTCCTTATTCAAAGGAGACGTTCCTCTGCAGCTCCTAGCTGTGTTTTAGTTAAAACCAAACCACAACCCTAAAAGAACAGCCCCCCTAACCCAAACCTGGCAACTCTTTTCATTTGAATTTCAGTTTTAAGGACTTGCAGCCATTCGGGGCAGCAGGATGTGTTGCAGCACACGCTGATGGATCATTAGCAGTCACACAGTGCACTCAAAGGAAACCCGCTTTGAATCAATAGCAATCCTGATGCAGGACAGGTTTAAAGAGCTGCACGTTTCACCTGAGAACCATGTTTGGCCTTGGAGATAAGGGAAACTGTTACCCTGAGCTTAGTTAATAACACTAATTACATATGGAATGAAATACATCCTGCCTTGCCTAAGGCACATTGCAGCAGCAAAATCTTTGTTAATAAGAGACACAGAAATGTGTTGCATGGCAGAATGAAATCTGAACGGGGATTACCAAGTTTTGTTTGTGGGTTGGCCTGATTCTGCTGTTATTTTTCCAGCCATAAATTCAAGCTCTTAAAGGAAACCGATTATGACTATTTATTGTGCTTTCAAACCAGTTACAGGCCATATTGTTGTCCCTCGGAAATGAAACCAGCTCATAGTTCAGAGCACACTCGGAAGGACCCATACAGTAATTAAGAGGCATCTCAGTCATTCACAGCAATCTTGATTGCAGGGACCAGGATCCATCCTCAAAAGCCTAAGAAGTAAAGACGTACAGTTCTAGAGAATAAGTGGCAAATGTGCATTCGGCAACAGAGGAAAGGGCTCAAATTAAAATGTCATAACCAGACAGGCAAATGCAGGGTTTCCAGCGTGCTCCCGTAATCGCAGACGCGCTCTTGTGACAGCAGATCCGCTTTCTCCGTTTTTACCTATTTTCTCTTGATCTGGTGTTTGGGGTTAGAAATACCACAGCTCAGTTATATCCCTCCTGTCAGAAGACCCCAGGGGCTGACTACACTTTGAAGGGGGTGTCCTTTCCCATCAGGGGGGTATTGAGCAAATATTTAAGGGAAGAGAGGAACAGAGAGCCCCGGGGAAGCCGTGCTGCAGGGAAATGACCTGCTGCGATCCGAGGGGGCAAGCGAGGCGTCCGCTGTGATTCCTGACGCTGTTTACAGGCTGCAGACTTCAGTGGTGTGATTAGCCCTGGCTAAACTCTTTTAGTCGTCACTTATATGCAATATTCTCATAGTAAGGACAGCGGGTAGTAAATGTTGTTAATAATAATAATAATAATTAGTGCAGCTGCGGAGACAGGTCCCAGCCCTGCAGCCAGCCGGCTGTAAGGGTGAGAGGCCATTGTGGAGCCGCTGCCCTTGGACACTTCAGTGTTCAGGCATTAGTTGGTCAGACGCTGAGAAGCAGGGGGTTGCCAGGATTATTTTTCTTCCCTCTCAGAATCAGAGAGGCTTTCCAGTGTTTGAGTTGCACGTGTAGACACCCTCAGCGCTCCATTTTCCCTGGCTGATACTGATTTCCCTGTGCAACCCGTGTTTGCACAGGGAGGGTACGCCTTTCAGGGACACCCCTTGTGTCCTGCACAGCCGAAGGAGAACCATCTCCCCATCACTGATGCTTAAGTGAGGGGAAAAAGCTGCACTTCCAACGCGTGCCATGATTTATCAGGTTTTTCCCCGGTTTCACCTTGCCTGGCTCAGCACGAGTGCAACATGCTTGATTTGATCCCAATTATTATTTTTTTTTTAATATTTTAAATCTCAGATGTTGAGACAATTTACATTAATTAAACTTCAGTTGGCTTTAAAATTGTCATGTATCAATTTCGGCAGCGTTTATAGAGAACAAGATAGATGATTTAAATTACACGCCATATGGGGCAATGCTAGGGACATTTGCTATTGTGTTAATTGCTTAAAGCTACGTTTTCTATCCCCCTTCTGACTGAAAGACATTTGCTCTCGCGCTTACTGAATTAGGTGAAGGCTTTCCTGCTCAAATGGAGCGTGTACAGATTTCTCTCCCTCCTGCCAGCTCCTGCTCTGCTGCAAGAATCAGCTTTTCAGAGGGACTCTGCTGCCGGTAACACCATCATCACTGCTGCCTTTGGGGGAGGCAGAGGTATCCGAGGGGTCCTCGGCTGGTGCACCAGGATCCCACCACATTCTCTTGGGGATTAAACCTGGGGAAGGAAGGCAAGAGCCTGCTGGCTATGAAAATAAGCAGCTGCCTTCGTTGCCATGGTGGAGAGAGGCATGTTTTGTTGGGTCACAAGATGAGCCTGGGTTTTCCAACCCCAGCCCTGAGAGCTCTCCCTGTCATCGTGGTTGTGTCCCAAGTTTGTGGGCACAACAGGGACCAGCCCCACGAGTGACCTCCCAACCTGCTGCAGGTTGAATTCACGTTTGCAAGCTGCACATGCTAATTCGCAGGTCTGCGTGGAGCGCTGGCAAAGTGGTGCTGGACATGCTGCTGAGGAAGGGGCTTGAGTGGAAACCAGCGGGCTCCGATGGATGAATTCCTGTGAAATAGGGGGTGTGGATGCCACATCGTGCCTGGGAGGAAAGGGCTTCCCAGTGTGAGCTGCAAGGCAGAGTAACGACACCTTTTTACTCAAGTTTGCAAGTTTAAGTTTGGTGGTTTTGAGTGAGCCTGCTGAATCAGTGTGCTTTGATTTAAATGTCGTAACAACTCAAAGAATATAGGCTAGTGAGTAGCATCCTCTGGAGAAAATTGGGATTAGGGACCCTCTCCCTGGTGAAACATCTCACTTTTCCCTGTCTCTTTAAAAAGTTCCACACCCTTCTCGAAATAAGGCACAGAGAAGGGGTCAGATGGTTAGAGGACAAATATTTGGTGTGCTCAGCAAAGCTGTCCTCTCCAGGTGAGCACTCGAAACCTGAAGAGACTGAAACCAGAGGCCTTAGTCCCGTTCTGAATCCCTGCCAGACAGAAACCTTTGCAAAAAAAAAACCTTCCAAATATCAGCACGGATCAATTTGCTTCCAAGACCAGAAAGCACTTGCAGGTTTCCTCACCGCTGGCTTCAAAGCAGCGGGGAAATAAACCCCAGAAGGATGTTGGGGAGGAGTTCTGTACAGCCGCCTCTACCAGCTTGCGGTACGTTGCTGCTTCTGCCTGGTGCTTCCTGCTTGGCAGTATTATGATGGGATTCTCCCATATTAATATTTTAAACGAATAAATAAATATCTGATGAGATACTGTGGATCTCTGCGATCTTTTCATAAATTGGGTGGAAGGTAAAAAGAGAATTAAAGATGAGATTAAAACAGCCGGGGTGATGTATTTCTCTGGCGTGTGGCAAAGTCTCTAGGTGTGTACGCTGCGCCGTCTATATTAAGAGTTACGTCTATATTAAAGAGCGTGTGTGTGTCTCTATATTTATCTCCACAAAGGCCACGCCGGCTGTCTGTCACCAAGGAGGGTCCCGATTTCTGCTTGAACTGTTGTAATAACAACAGGCTGTGGCAGCGTGTTGTTTTTAAAGCGTCCGTGTTTTGTATGTTTTCAGCTTATTTTGGTCCAGTCTGCTTGAGGAAATAAGGCAGCTGTACGGGGATTGTAAGTCTGGGTTTTGGTTTTTTTTCCTTACATTTGGGGGAAACGTAATGCATTTTTTTCTCTCGGGCTCTGCATTGCAGAGTCCAGTTCTGGCACGAAAGGATGCTGAGCCCTTGTTTGCAGTTAGCGAGAAGCGCCGGGTGAGGAAAGATGATGGAAATAAACCTCCTGATCTCCAGTAATAGAAATGGAATCCCCAAGAGCCTGTCAGAAATGCTACCATACTCCAGGACAAATATTAATATGATTCCCAGCATTATAACTCCATCGCTCTGCTATTAACACAAATTGTGCCTGACACACTGAGTTTATTCCTGAAGTCCCTGGTTTCTGCAGGACCTTGCAGGAGCCTCACTGCAGGAGTACCCTGCATTGGCGCGACTCCTCCGAAATCGGGAATAACATTTGCACGGACCTTTATGGGGCCACGCGTTCTGCCAGCCCCTTCCCCTTCCACCTGGTCGTGCTGGAGATGGAGAGATTGGGGTTAAATTCCACCCTATCCCAGTTGTGAACACCTCTGGAGGGCCACGGCCCTATTCCCAGTTCACCTCAGTGTTAGTGTCAAGAATACTAGACCTGCTGGGGACAACCTCTGCGTCTTCAGAGATTCCCCAAATAAAATCAGGTGTGAAGTAAAAAACCTTCATTCACCTGGGAACGAAATGTATGTATTTCCTGTTTTCTCTGCAGGAGAAAATACACTCGTCTGTCCTTGTTGTAGAGCACCCCATGACCTGTGGTCTCCATCCCTGGGAGTCCCCAGGGCCAGGCTGGATGAGGCTTGGAGCAACCTGGGCTAGTGGAGGGTGTCCCTGCCCATGGCAGGGGGTGGGACTGGGTGGGCTTTAGGGTCCCTTCCAGCCCAAACCGTTCTGGGAGTCTGTGACTTCATAGCGGACTGGGGGAGAAGGACGGGTAACCGCCCTAAACATGTATGTTTACTTACAGGTATTTCCGTCATGTCAGCTGTGAACACAGAAGTCTCATGACACATTTCATGGAGGAAATTCTGTGTTTCCGTGCATGATTTGTTACCCGTACCTAGCAGGGAGCTTTGTTCAATGTTTCTAAACAGCAAACATTTTTCTTGACGGGAAATGCACAATTGACAAACTGCTGTTGGGAAAACCACTGTTATTTTTACCAGGAAAACTCTTAATAGGAATAAACTATGACATTCGCTCATCTTTCAAAGGGTTTCTCTCTGAAACTTCCATAGCTTCCCCCTACATATCCCAAGAAGTCATTCCTCAACGCAAACTCCTACCAGGGATCTGCGTTTTGTGGGCAGGGGGAAAAGTCTCGCCACGTTTTGGCCAAGCTCTGCCTTCGATCTTCAGCCGCCGGCAAACGGAAAGCTCCCAAGTTAAGCGCTGAGCTCCACGGCCCCCGGAGCTGGCAGCTCCCCCGTGGCTGGAGCGAGGAGCCGTGGGAGGAGGTAATTCCCGCGTGGTTTCCAACACGTTTTTCTGCTATCTGCTCCTGCGTTTGTGCGCCGCGTTTCTGGCTACCTGTATTCATCAACTTCACACTTGGAATAGGCTATTGGCTGCACGCTAATAACCCCCTGTTCTTTAATGTTCTCTTTCTAGTTAATTAATCTGTTTATGATAATGGTATGTCTCATTTTGTGCTTTCACTCCAGAGGGTGTGTTTGTATTATCTTGCTGTATAGCGTTGACTGGCCCTATTATCATTTATCATTAAAGGCAGCGGCAACGCTCTGGCCTGTCCTGCCAATAATTTTTCAATTAATTGCTTTGCGGTTGCTTTTCCTTTGCTTTTGGTCTTTGCCAGTGAACATGAGTTTCTAAGCTTTCCATCTGACTTTTTCTTTTTTTAAACTTGACAACTGTGCCTTTATTTATTTTTTTTTACCTTGAGGCATCCCATGGTGCTGGGCGCCGGGAGAGCAGGCAGGGCTGGCCAAACGAAGGCTGCAAGCCAGCGCTGCTTTGGGGTACGCTCCCGGGTTTACCCCTCACGGGAACCAGAGCCCGCGTGGGGTAACGCAGCGTGGCAGGGCCACGTTGGAAGCACCAGGTCTGTGTGTTTGGCTATGCCCTGGCCTGGGGTCAGTCATAAAGTCTCAGGGGATGGCTGTAGCCTCGGAGGTTGTCACAGAGTGTCTGAGAACGGGGCTGCTGAATGCATGTCCCTGGGCTTAGTTCACGGGTGAACGGGATGGCAGCGCCAAGCTGCAGCAATAGGTTTGTGTGTCCAAAGCTTTGCTTTAGCTCAGTCCAGAGAAGCTGTGGATGCCCCATCCCTGGCAGTGTCCAAGGCCAGGCTGGATGAGGCTTGGAGCAACCTGGGACAGTGGAAGGTGTCCCTGCCCATGGCAGGGGGGTGGAACTAGGTGATCCTTAAGGTCTCTTCCAACCCAAACCTATCTGTGGTTCCATGATATTGCTTCTAACTGCCACTCCGCCACCGTGGCAGGCACGCTGCAAAGCACAACAGCTATCACCCAACGCATCTGTGCCTTGGCTGCTCAGGCTGCTACATTAATGCCTGCGTTTGTCCCTCTGGAGCCATGTGCTTCCCTATAAAAGATGACAGCATGTGAATTTAGGAAGCAGAACAGCCCCAAACCACCAAGTGTGTATACTGAGGAGGCACTTGTGGAACATCCGGAGCTGATGATTAGTGGAAATGCTTGGATTTTCTTTGTTTACAAATGCTTCATTATGGGCTTGACCTGCTTACCTTAAATTTATTTTTGTTTCCAGCCACATGGCTACTTGTTTCCTTTCACATTCTCCCAAGAGTTTTATTTTTAAGCAGATGCTCCTCTGGCCCACGTTCATGCCAAGTTCTGTCTTATGTTCTTTATCAGTACAACAATATGAAATATTTAATAAGACTTTATCACTGTGGCCAATATAAAAGATTAAACAGGTCTGTCAGCCTCAGTTCCTGAGGAGGAAACCTGGTACGCAGAAGGAGTCAGAAGAAACAGCGTCAACTATACGGATGTAGTGTCAGATCAGAACACAAGAAACTCTACCCTGTGCTCATCAGCTTGGCCCTTCATCACACCAGAGGCAGGGGAGGAGGAACAGAGCTGTATTTCGATCTAAATTTGCTGTGTTGGCCACTAAATTGGCCATCCCCTGCAGAAGAGGGGACGGGATAGCAAGCCCTTGCTCACAGGAGCCCTGCACATGGGTTGTCACCGGTTGGCACTTCCATGCTTTTGTCCTGGCTCCTGCGTACCCTCGGCTTTTATTTCTGACTGGGAAATCAGCTGGCTTTTACCCCACGCTCCCCTGGGACCCTGCACAAGCGATTTAAGTCTCTTTTTTGTTGTTTTGCCATTAGGCAGGGAGTTGCTAAAACTCCCTCCTCCGAAGGGCACAGTCAGAAGCAGCGCCTGTGCGTACGGCAGCTTCCCGGCATGTCTGGCGGAGGCCTCTCGGGGGATTGGTGGGCAGGCGATGGCTCGGGCCGCTTCGCGCAGGCAAAATGATGGTATGTCTAGACAGGAGAAGTGCTGAAACAACATTCCGGGCAGCAGCGGCGATGGCAGATAGGAGCATGCCCAGCCCCGCCAGGTATCAAAGCCCCTTGCTGTGAGTCGCTCCCTCTGGTGCAGACATCTGCTTTTCCCAGCCGTTCCTTTCGGCCAGGAAGGAGCTGCTCTGCGCTGGCTGCCCTGCTGGGAAATCCCTTTATTCCCAGCGTGGCTAATGCTGAAGCGCTTGGCGTGTGCTGGCAACAGCGCTTCATTTCCAGCACGTGAGATACGCAGGTGAGGAAGGGGATGGCTGCTATAAACTACAGTAGCACATGGCTATAATAGTGTTTTAATTCTCGTCAAACAGCCTACGTGATGGGCAGAGGTTGCCTCCGAGAGGACGGATAATCCCTGCAGTGCAATAAGACGCGTGGTTTGTTGGGTTTTTTTCTCATTTTGCTATCCGTATGGTTCATAGAAAGACCATAAAACCCGTATTTAATTTCTCAGACACTTCAGTGTACAGCTTTTACCGTCAGGACCCTTTGATCAACCACTTAACTCTTACGTACTCGTTAGCATCTTTAATGTTTTCCTTTGTGTACTGACAAACAAACCCTGAAGTTCGCTGGTTGCATCGTTACGTTTTAAAAAGCATTAAACAAGCAAACGCTGTAAAGCAATGAGGATGTAAAACTGCTGTCAAGCAGGTTGGCCTTGTACGTGCGTGGAACCAGTGTAACGTGCGTTTATCTTGTTAGCCGTGTCGTCGTTGAAGTGCGTCCACGTCAGGTTGCTGAGGGATCTCCCAGTATAGGGCATGTGGGGTGTATACAGAGCACGTAGCGAGCCCAACCATTCTGTGTTAGACCTGCAGGTTTAACTCTCGGCTTCTGTGAGCCAAGCGAGCCAAGCCCGTCGGTACCTGGAAAAAGGCAGCCGTGCCCTTGGGCAGGAGCAGCTGCCTGGCTGTGGGCTGTGGCAGGAGCAGCAGGTTCCAGCGCTAAATGTGAGTGGGAGCACCCCGCCGGGGAGCGCTGCGAGCAGTTAAACACCGCCACAGTAACAGGTAGCTGGTTCCAACGGTGCGGAGGGGACGTTAGCAAAGAAAAGCCGTGACGAAGTAGTTGTTTCCCAAGGAGATAGGTCTGGGAATGCTAAAGAAGCAGCCCGCTGCATTGGACAGTGGCTAAAGGCAGAGGCAGCACGGAGATGCAACACTGCTGCTTCCCTCCCTGTACTGCTAGGTAGGGAGGCACGCAGCTTTCTCCTGGTTTTGAAAGGCAGGATGTCCCATCCCAGTGGTGGTCCATGCTGTAGATGGTAGAAATGCGAGCAGCCGTGTCGTATTCATCCCAGCATCTGGGGATTGGTGGGAAACAAGATGGTCTGTAAATGGGGAGAATGAAAGCTGCTGCATATTCTTTCTGGCTTTACCTCCTGTCAGTGTGCGCAGTGATGTCTGTCTTTCTATCACCCCATCTGCCTGTACATGAACGTTGTGCACTTAAGTCAGAGGCTGAAGAAGGAAAGGATGGGGAGGAAGCATTGCTGCTGCCGTGGCTTTCTGTAATGAGCAGCTGAGGCTGGAGTAAGAGAACAGAAGTCATGTCCAAATGTTTGTGTGTGGTGGTGCAGGTGAAGGGAACATGAAAGGGCATGGGAGGGTCATGCCACCACATGACCGGGGGTGAGACCTGACCCCAGTCAGTGTCTGACCAGGCTGTTTCCCTCTCACGGGGCAGCGGGGTGTATCACAGGTCTAGGGGCTGCCGGGATGTCGTTTGCTGTGGGTCTGGTCTGGGCAATAACACGCCATGGCTGCACCCTGCCTGGTTACTACGCTGCCCTCGGGGGTGATTGCTCCCTGCTGAGCTGCACCAGTCATTTTCTCCCTCCGAGAGTCCATGGGAAGAGAAGTGAGCAATAGAGACTGGGTTGCCTATTTCAGAGAGATTAATTTATATTTTGCATGAAAGTTTTCATATTTTTGTAAAAAACAATCCTCCTTCCCCCTCCCCTTTTGAAATCACAACCGTATTCTGCTGCTTCTAGAGGAAGTTTGGTTTTTCATTGCTTTGAAATCAACTTTATATTCAAATAACCCCTTCCTCACTCAGGAACTCTTGAATTTTTGAAAACTAAAGAGAACTCAAGGGTGTTGGCAAGTGCATTTCTCCAAAACGGTCCCAACGGTGCAGATGTGGAAGCATTTATGGGCTGTTTTGATATTCCCTCTACTGTGCTGGTTTATAACTCTGGGTTCCAAAATACTTCCCTGACTCTGGCCCAAGAACCTTCAGAAATGGAATTTGGGCACATAAATCATAAGGAGAAAAAATTCCTGCTGGTAATGTGTAGGCCCTTTGGAGAGTACAACTCCATGTGTTTGGCCGCAAGTCCGTAGAACTCAGGCGACAAAGCAGGTTTGGGTACCGGTCTTCTCGAGCCAGGGACCGTCAGCACCGGAAGCAGAGCGAGAAGTTGTTTGCAATGAACATGTACCGACACACGGGTCCAGAAACTGCTTCCAGCATCCGCACGCCCATCGGGACGCTGTGCTGCTTGGACTTGGTGGACACGGGGCTTTTCAGCCACACAACCCGCCTCCTCTAGCTCCTTGCACTTATTACAGCGCAGTTCTTCCGACAGGCCCCCTTTTCTTAGCCATTTTTTCCTAAAATAAAGGTGGGTTTCTTTCACCTGCCTTTCTTTAGCACATGCAGCTGCAGCATTTAGTATTTGTATGGGCTGTGTAGGCTGCAGTCACGCCATGAAGTCCCACTCTAGACCCAGACTGAGCATCCGCTAATCCTCTTACCAAAGTCAATATCCCCTGTGCTTCCACGATAAGCAAGGGTGAATAGAAATTCTCAGTCTGCTCTATAGCTTAAAGTTCAGGAGAAAAATTAACATACATGTATAATGAGCTATATTTAAATAATAACAACATTGTTTTTAAGTAGAAAAATGTTTGTACTATTTTTCTTCTATGATGGTATTTCCATTTAACTCTGCTTTTCAAACTTCCCATGGAGTCAGACATCCTTTGATGCTAATTCACCAGTACTCAGTGAATTCCCATCACTCCTAATCCCTCAGCCTCTCATTCTTTATAAAATGTCTTAATGCCTTCGACTAGGCCCATTAGCCCTGGAACCATGGGTCTCCTTGGCCCCTGGCTCTATTCCAAGGAAGCAAAAGTGAGGGCCTATTTATAGGATAATCTTGCCCGCCATCTAATCCTTTTTTATTGGGGTTTATTTCCTGTTGGGTTTTGTTTTACCTCTTAAACCAGCTCACTCTGGCCCCGGCCACTCAGAGCACGTTTCTCTGACTTGGCCTGACACCTGTAATGCCGCTCCGGCTTTCTCATCCCGTGCCCCTCGCACCGGGAGGCAGAAGCAGCTCCTCTCAGTTGCGGGAGGGAAAGCCGCTTGTCTGCTGAGCTGTTTACCTCCGACACAAATGCAGCCTTTCTTTCCCTTTCTTCCTGCACTTTCTGGTCGGTTTAGACTTGTACAAGGGATGCTTAATTGTGAAGGGTTCACGTTATGTACGGTTTATACGGTTTATAATCGGTCTTGTGTTACAAGTAGGAATAAATCCACGTAGCATTAACATTTTTCATTTGAACAAACGAAAAATCAGCTTTGACAGCTGTTTAGACGCCACTGGTTGAAAACAAGTGGTTCCAAATTTAAGAGTCGGAGCTGGTGTGTAACATCAGCCTTCCCTTCCAGAAGTAAAGCAAACAAAACCCAGCCAGACTATCACGCTAGGTACTACGGACATAGTTTTTGTTTGTTAAAACGTCGTGATGCTCGGTGAAGACAGCAATTCCTAAGTGCTTACAGGTTGCAGTGTGGACCCTCTTAAATGTCTAGTCTGGTGCTGATTAATCAACGCTGATTGCTTTCGCTTTTAAGGAAAAACCCCTCTCTCCTACATGCTGAGAGTTTGGATAACTCATTGATTTCAGGGACGATTGACTTGCTTTTCCTCTTCCATTAATCATGGACCGTTGTATTTTTCTAATTTGCTACTCCTCTTCATGGTTTTGCCAAGTGGTTAATTATCTTTAGTTTAAAAAAAAAAAAAATAAAAATCACTGTTTTCTGAACAGATATTCTCCGGCTTTGGCATCCAGATGTTGTTTCGTGTTGCATCTTTCTTTACTGGTACCTCAGCCTCTTGCTGGAGGTTCTTATGAAATAGAGACATGAGCCCATTCCTATTCTGTGTCAAAGGCTGCCACCGTACAGCAGCCACCGTACCGTAAGGCGACCATCATCATACAGCTGGGATAATGTGATTTTGGTGGTGTTTCTCCTTTGCTAGAAAACCTTTGCTATAGTACAGGATGGTCAGATATGGATTCTCTATGCTGCAAGACAGAATTAGGTGCCTCCAAAGTGGTTTATAGAATCATGGAATGGTTTGGGTTGGAAGGGACCTTAAAGACCATCCAGTTCCAACCCCCCTGCCATGGGCAGGGACACCCTCCACTAGACCAGGTTGCTCCAAGCCTCATCCAGCCTGGCCTTGGACACTGCCAGGGATGGGGCATCCACATCTTCTCTGGGCAACCTGTCCCAGGGCTTCCCCACCCTCTCTGGGAAGAATTTCTTCCTGATGTCCAATCTAAATCTCCCCACTTTCAGTTTAAACCCATTACCCCTTGTCCTGTCACTACAGGCCCTTGTAAAAAGTTGTTCCCCAGCTTCCTTGTAGCCCCCTTCAGGTACTGGAAGGCTGCAATAAGGTCTCCCTGAAGCCTTCTCTTCTCCAGGCTGAACAAACCCCGTTCTCTCAGCCTGTCCCCATAGCAGAGGTGCTTCAGCCCTTTGAGCATCCTCGTGGCCTCCTCTGGACTCGTTCCAACTGGTCGATATCCTTCTGATGCTGAGGGCTCCACAGCTGGACACAGCACTCCAGGAGGGGTCTCACGAGAGCAGGGTAGTGGGGGAGAATCCCCTCCCTCGCCCTGCTGGCCACACTTCTCCTGATCCAGCCCAGGATCCGGTTGGCTTTCTGGGCTGCCAGCGCACACGGCCGGCTCCTGTTCAGCTTCTCACCCCCCAGCACCCCCAAGTCCTTCTCCTCAGGGCTGCTCTCGATCCATTCTCTGCCCAGCCTGTCCTTGTGCTGGGATTGCCCCGACCCAGGTGCAGGACCTTGCACTTGGCCTTGTTGAACTCCGTGAGGTTGGCATGGTCCCACCTCTCCAGCCTGTCCAGGTCCCTCTGGATGCCATCCCTTCCCTCAGCGTGTCACCGCAGCACACAGCTCAGTGTCAGCAAACTTGCTGAGGGTGCCCTCGATCCCATCATCCATGTCACTGACCAAGATGTTAAACAGGACCTGTTAAACAGTATGATGTTATCCAGCCCCAGGAGCCACCGTGCTGAGGTAGGGCTCTCCCTCCATGCCCTTTGTCAAAAACCTCATCCTAATAAAGTGTGTTGATCCCACAGTCCAAAGGTTGCCAGGGTTGCTGAAACAGCACTAGTGCTGCGGTTTGATGTGTTTGGGTGGAATGTGGAGAGGATCGGGCTTGAAATTCTTCCTAAATTTCAGGGGGTTTGTTGTACTGGCTTCTCTGTGGGTCATTTGGAATGTAACAGCTTCTTGCAAATGAATATATGTGCGTCAGATACGGGTTTCTGTTAGGGAATTAGCAATTGCTGCGATGGGAGTGCTTGAACATCTGATGAATCAGGGGAGTGTCAAACTTCAAAACAGCACTATTCTGGATTGACATTCATTAGCAAATGCACATTGCCAATGGTTAGCTCTTAATCACTATCAATCATTAACACTACTTAGTCAAACAATTAGTCTTTAACAATCTTACTCTAAATTAGCCACCAGTGTGAATGGGGCTGATGCCGTGCAGCTAACGCTGATGGCTGCGGCTCGTGATGGTCTCTGTGGCTGAGGTTGTACTGCTTAGGCTCAAGAGCTCTTCCAGGAGAGAAGCTGGAACAGAAGTGCGTGATGTGGCTCTTCCCTGTTTTGCCTCCTTCCCCCTTTGTGGTTTTTTTTATGCTACTCAGCTCTCCCCAGAAAGAGAAAGGGATCTTGTCTCCTAGCATTGTCCATCTTATTTTTAGGCTCCAAGCCTCCCTTTTCTCCCTGTGCAATTCCAACCCTTCTGCTCAGCCGCGTTGCCAACTCCTGCCGTGTTGCGGTGGTAGGAAGCACGGACGCGCTGCGCAGGTCGGGTGCTGTAGGGTGCTTATGTTTGGTTTGAAGGCCAACAAGTTCCTGTTGCGCTTTGCTTTGTACGCTCCTACTTTAGGCGTCAAATAGGCCCTGCTTTGCCACAAGCTCTTTTGGTGGGATTTGGATGACCCAGTTTTAGGTATTTGAAATGTCAGGGTCTGTGCTGGAATAGGAACCGAGGTGGCAGAGATTGACGCCTTCAGAAGAGCAGTTTAGCCCATCCACGTCAGATGGATGGATGAGGGGGATGAGTGTCCTGCACTGAATTCCTCTGAAAATCCAGATATCCTGTTGATAGCGGCATCTTGTGTGAATACGGCTCCGCGAAATTGGGATTCTGCCCCGCCGTTCCAGGGCTCGTGCTGCCAGAAGGCTGAAATGAAGCTGTCAGTGAAGGAGCCCACCAGGTTAGGTGACTGCGTATCCTCTCTCCTGAAATATGACACAATTTAAAATCAAAGCTGATACTTGTGAAAGGCCCCGGATTTTTCCAACTCTGTGTCAGGCTGCAAACAGCTAACATTTTCACCTTTGTCAAGCTGGATTTAATGTATCTGGGAAAATAGGCAATCTGATAACGTATTGCTACTATTGACTTAAAGGCAGGAGCAGGAGGCGTGCTCTCCTCACACAGATCTCCCGGGGAACTCAATATTTGACTACAAAAGCCGTGAGTTCTTTTATCCAGGCGCACTAGATTTTAGAGGTGATATGCCTTGCCGTACAGCTCGACTTCAGAGAGTTTTACGTGGCTGCTGCTCCGTGCTTCGCTTGGCCAAGTGAGCCTGGTGGCTGCCTGAAGGGAGGCATCGGTAGCTAAATGGCCCAGACGTGTCATTTCTGTCCCCTCTGCAGCGTCACAAAGATGCGCATGTCCCTGCTCGGGCAGCGGCTCTCGGGCTCCTGGCCCTTCCTTGGTGTTACAGCCACCGACATTCCAAGTGGAGGCAACATCTTGTCTCCTCTGTAGCTCCAATTTCACCCAAAAGGTTCAGAAAATAAATAATGGCCTGACCTGGAATTTAATGACAAAAACAGTTAGTATGAAACTGAAGTGACCTGAGCCTGCAAGCGTTCCCTGGGTATTTTTTCATTTTTCAGTGAAATCCACCGCTGTTGCTCCCAGTTGGGAAACAGTAACATGCACGAGGGCTCCATCAGTGTGGAAGGCCTTTGTGAGGGTTTCCCTGAGAGCTGTTATCTGAGGAAAAACTCTGGACCTGCATGAATAAATAATGTGCTGGGAAGTTTGTCCAGCAATGCCTTCTCTGCAGTGAAGCCGACCCCAGGCGACCGGCTGGCAACCAGTGGCCCCTCAAGAGTGTGTGGATGCCCAGAGCGGAGTCATACTTGTTTCTTCTGGTACTGTAAGTACGCAATGCTAAAAGCAGCAGTAATAAATGGGACAGAAACGTGGCATAGACAGCACAAAAATGCCAGACGGGTGCGTGCGTCCCTCTTTCTGATGCTAAAACCATCTGTAACAAGGTGCTGCTCCAGTGAAACGCAACAGTGGAGAGACGAGGCCGGTGATAAGGGAGAGAGCTAATGGCAGCCAGTGTGAGCTGGGAACTGTAACATGCCCTCTGGCTACCAAAGCTGAATTTCTTTCTTAAAAACTGCTAGTGAGCTTTTCAAACAGCCTCCTGCTTTTTGGGGCGCACGAGCAGGGTTCTGACGAGCCTTGGTGCTAGGATCTCTGCCAGCTAAGAGGAAATACAAGGAGAAAAAGGTAGCGTGGAGTTTGTAGGAATTTCCATTAGCCGTGTGGATTAGCCTGGTTCTCTGGCTGGGGGCACGCTGGCAGCGGAGGGCTACTGCTGGCTTTGCCACTGACTGAGCTGGGGACAGTGGGTGAGCAAGTCGGATCCCTTCTCCGTGTTCTTTCTGCTTCTGGAGCTTTTTATTCATCACATCATTTCAGTGGAAGGTGTCCCTGCCCATGGCAGGGGGGTGGAACCGTGTGATCTTTAAGGTCCCTTCCACCCCAAACCACTCTGTGACTTGGAACTATTCAGCGCTGACTCCCGGGAGCCAGCAGCCACTTGCCGTGTGTTTGTGTCTGGCATAATGAGAGGCTGTAGTTGCTTGGACCTTCGGGCTCATAGCAAAGCTATTAATAACCCCCACGTTCATCAGACTGCTCTGGACATCAGCTCTGTCGCTATCATTTCCCAGCTAGCAGCCAGGGGATCCCATTGGCTGCTTCTTCCCAATTACTTGCTAATGCAATGCAGTAGTTGAGCACATTTCCAATTAAATGCAGCTACTTTATAAAACAATGTTTAAGTTGCTGGCCTAAATTACTCCTTAATTAGGTCATTTTTTCCTAATTGATTAAAAATAGGATTTCAAATTAAAATAGAGAGATTGAGTATCATCACACAAATGATATTATTCAAATCTGAAAGAAAAAAAAATCATCAAAAAGGACAGAACCATTATATTGAATTGCAGATCAGCTGTAGATATGACATTTGGGATTGTTCTCTAGAAAATCTATTATTTTCCATCTTTGAAATTAGGGCAAGGATGCAATCAAATAAAAAAGTTTAAAGCCCAGAAGAAAAAAAGCCATTACGAGGCAGCTGATCAAATACAAAGTTATCATTACGTATGGCTTGCAGGATGGTAGTACCCCGAGACCCAGACTAAGGCCGCGGGCACCGTACAGAGACAATGAGCCCTGTCCCAGAGAACTCGCAGCTGAAGTCAACGAGCCCGACGATGGGACAAAATTTAGGCAGCAAGAGCTTGGCTTCCAAAACCTGCGTGCAAAGTTGAAGGTAGCTCAAGAAACACAGGGCCAAGAGGTCCGTTGGCCTCTTCTGTCTCTGAAAGGCCACAGCTGCATGCTGTTGTGGCTACCAAAGAGAGCACCAGTACAGAAATTTGGTGATGGAACCACTCTAAAATACTCTGTACTCCAAAATCAAACACTACAGCCTGATCATCAGTAACTTTAGCTCCTGCCAGTGTCACAAACAACCAGAGCAGTGGAACAAGCTCACATTTTTGATGGGGCTATTTAGAGACAATTTGCAGGGTGGTTGGTTGGGTTTTTTGGTTCAAGAAAACAAGCCTAGGCCGACGGACTGGGGTAGGTAAAGCCTAGCACAGCTACGCTGATGTCTGTAACACTCGGCGGTTTAGGTGTAGGGTGTTAAAGGGTATTGGCTCCGGTGAGGATCTGTCCGGTAGCTGATTGTCTCTGGCTTTGCTGCTGCTGCCCTGATTTGAGATGAGAAACCCGCCCCTGATTTAAGTTCAGTTGTATCAAGTTCAGGCGGTGTTTCACTGCACCATTTCCTTCGCAGGGCAGAAATACAGACTGGGCGCTCCCGCTTTTCTTCTCTTCCAACCAGCGCGCTCCTGGGTCTGTCTCCAGTTAGCATCCAGCACAGCACCCTGTGGGCTGGTGGTTTTCTTGGCTGGATTGACACTCCATCCCCACTGCACCTGTGATTTGGCTGCAGTCGTGAACTTTGTGTCAAAAATGGGTGTCCATCTGTTCCTGTCCCCTTAAACTTACAATCTTCTGTCCCATTTGGCTTCTTACTCTCCTTTTTCAACCTAAATGGTTACATCACCCCTCTGGACCACTTTCTGCCATGGTTTTTAGCCAGTCATGCTGTGACCACCACCGCGAATAGTACTGCTCCAAGAGCTGGCGTATTGAACACGTGAGCAGAAGCGCTTCTGCTCATCTTGGCGAAGGTACCTCGTCTGCCAAGGCAACAGCCGCTGTGGGGCCCACCAGCGCTCCCTCTCACGCAAGCAGCCAACACCCAGGTGAAGGAGAGAGTAACAGCAGGGCAAGTGTGGAGCAAAATCCTTCCAGCTTCTAGTGATCCGCATCCCGGAGGTCTCCTGAGCTAGCTGGGACGTCTTCCTTTTAGCGCCCTCGATCCGTTGCCCCGTGTGCGTTTGTACAGTTACGCTGTGCACCTGTGGGAATTGTTGCTGTACTGTGGAACAGGCAAGGAGTTCTGTGGTTTCATTACGGAGCGTGCGTAGAAGTACTGGACTGTTCGCTTCAAATCCGCGTGCTGAACTTTTAGTGCGATAGCCCCTGGTTCTTGTGTTCTGAGAGACACCAAACAGTAACTGTTCTGTTCCCCTGCTCTGCCAGATGAGACCTTTTTCCTCAGCCGTCACTTTATGACAGCACCAAAGCCTTGTCTGTCATGGACGATGGCATCAGGTGCGCCCTCAGCAGGTTTGCTGATGACACCGAGCTGTGTGCTGCGGTGACACGCTGAAGGGAAGGGATGGCATCCAGAGGGACCTGGAGAGGTGGGACCGTGCCAACATCATGGAGTTCAACAAGGCCAAGAGCAAGGTCCTGCACCTGGGTCGGGGCAATCCCAAATACAGTTATAGGCTGGGTGGGGAATGGATCGAGAGCAGCCCTGAGGAGGACTTGGGGGTGCTGGGGGACAAGAAGCTGGACATGACTCGGCCATGTGCGCTGGCAGCCCAGAAAGCCAACCGAATCCTGGGTTGGATCCAGAGCAGCGTGGCCAGCAGGGCGAGGGAGGGGATTCTCCCCCTCTACTCTGCTCTCATAAGACCCCACCTGGAGTGCTGTGTCCAGCTGTGGAGCCCTCAGCATAAGAAGGATATAGACCAGTTGGAGTGAGTCCAGAGGAGGCCCCAGAGATGCTCAGAGGGCTGGAGCCCCTCTGCTGTGGGGACAGGCTGAGAGAGTTGGGCTTGTTCAGCCTGGTGAAAAAAGGCTCCGGGGAGACCTTATTGCAGCCTTCCAGTGCCTGAAGGGGCTACAAGGAAGCTGGGGGGGTGGGGCTTTTTACAAGGTCCTGTAGTGACAGGACAAGGGGTAATGGGTTTAAATTGAGATTTAAGTGGGAAGATTTAGATTGGACATCAGGAAGAAATTCTTCCCGAAGAGGGTGGGGGGCACTGGGACAGGTTGCCCAGAGAAGCTGTGGGTGCCCCATCCCTGGCAGTGTCCAAGGCCAGGCTGGATGAGGCTTGGAGCAACCTGGTCTAGTGGAGGGTGTCCCTGCCCATGGCAGGGGGTTGGAACTGGATGGTCTTTAAGGTCCCTTCCAACCCAAACCGTACTGGGATTCTATGATCTCCTGCCCAGTTCCTTTAAATGTTCTTGAGTCTATCTTCAGACCTTTCCAGTTAGTCTTGGATCCTTGCTGATACCAGGACCAGCTGGTAGGTAGGGAGCAGGCACATACTAGAGTTACACATCAGCAGTGATGTCTCCCGTTCTGTTCGTTTTTCCTTTCTGAGGATTTACCAGTTTCTTAAACTTCCCTCAGAGAGACACATCAGGGCTGTCTGTTTTAGACCTTACCACTGTCATCACTATTTTGTGTTACGTTTGCTTTGCCATTATTGGCTCTGACCTTCATCTATGATTTTATCTGGTGGTTTCTGACAGAAGTTTTTGCAAGTATTTGCCGTTCATTTTTTGTTTAAAATCCTTGAACGATGAAGAACATAAGCAGACTCTGTTCTGTGCACAACCTCTGACCAACAAGCTGAGCCGGTGATCCAAAGCAGCTCTAGAGGGACTCCGGCACAAGCCTGCCTCTATTCATTCCTGCTCCTTTTCTCTATTACTTTAATCAGTGATCTATGAGACGACCTTTTGTTTATTACACCCAAACACGGATCAGGAAGAGGGAGTACAATGTCCTTGAGTCTCTTCAATTTGTTCCATAGTCTTTAAACAATAACGTTAACATCTTAATGAGATCTTTGATTATTGTAGGTGTCTCTGTCGATTTAGGTATCCTTGTGAGTTTAACTCTGGGCACAGTCAGTGCTGCTTGTGTGTGCAGAAAGCTGGCAATGTCCCACGCAGGAATTTGCTAAGAATGTAATCCAGCGAATGTGGGTGTGCGGGAAGGAGCAAAGGGCACCTCTCAGGCTGCGGTTTTGAGGAGGAGCTCCCACGTGCTGAGCAATTTCTGCAAACTTTGTTCCGTACTGACAGCGCTCTCTTCCACGTGTTTGCTGTAGAGCTGGTACGAAGGCTGCGTTACAGTGGGGTGATAGCCTCTCCGTAGCCATTGATGTACAGTTTGGATCACGCTCTCCTACCAGACACGGCTTCTCGGCTCTCCCTGCTGCTGCCCAGACTGTTCTTTCATCGACACTTTTTATTTGCAGCCCTCCCTCCTGTCCCAGATACGTGTCATGGCTTTCTCTAGCACATACGGGCTTTCTGCTTTGGTCGGTGGCTACCAGGGACAACAGCACTGACCATTCCCCCAGCAGGATTGTTCCTGCCCCACCTGGCTAATCCCACAATCGACTGAAAAAACCTGCTCATTTGCTGGAATGGACCTTGTCTGCCTTTTTCCAGAGATAAAATTAATTCCACAGAACATTCTGAATGGCCTCAAATCATGGAGTTTAGAAAAGGGTGTGAATAAGACTGTCATGATTTAATTTTTCAAGCCACTCCAAAAATAATTGATTTATATTTATATAATTCCTTTCATCACAAAGGATTTCATGTGCTTTCCAGAAATGTATTTCCATTCAGGCCAGTGCTGAAACGCACCCTCTGCTAAACAGCAGTATTAGTTTACAGTATGAGGCAGGGGAAAAAGGACAAGCTTACCAAAAATACAGCCATTTTCATTCAAAATTCCCCCTTTCAGGAATAAAAACCCCCATAAAAATCTGCATGATTTTGGTGTATGAAATTGGGCACGTGACATTTAGGGAGGAATAACTACCACCTCTCGTCCTGAGAGCTCTAAGTACTTTTTGAACATTTCCTGTGGCATCTTTAATTCATCCTCATGTTCTGAGATTTCTGTCACCTGAAATGTACTGTATTTGTTGTAGCTATTTAGGAAGTTTTACAGTGACTCATAAGGAAGCCTGGGCTGTGGGTAAATGTGAAATTGGTAACAGATTAGGCTGTGTTAAATTCTGTAGTGCTGAATATATGTGCTGGTTTCAGTCCAGACAGGGTTAATTTTCTTCACAGTAGCTGGTACGAGGCTCTGTTTTTTGATTTACCCTGAGCATAGTACTGTTAAGGTGGTTTTTAGCTGGTGCTGGGGAGTGCTTGCACCAATTCAAGGTCTTCTCAACTTCTGAAACTACCCCCGTGTTCCCAATTTCTCACTACAAGCAGTGTCGGGGGGCACACACAGTTCAGACAGCCAACCCAAACTGACCGAAGGAGTATTTCGTCCCATAGCACGGCATGCTCAGTACATAAACTGGGCGTGGGCCAGGGGGCCGTAACTCCTTTGTTAGCTCCTTTGCTCACTTGTTTTTCAGCTTGGTATCTCGCTCATTTGTTAGTGAGTCGGGGAGTCAGTTGGCTTTCACGGTTGTGCAGTTGCTCATGGGGTTCGCTAGGACTCTGCTGCGATCGCTCTCAGGCTCCGGCTCTTGGACTCTCTGACTCTCACTGCGCAGGACCTGGTTTTGCATCGGTCAGCGGGTGGGAAGCAATTATGTCGTATGTTTTATTTTCCATTATTTTAATTACTTAGTAGTAGTAGTATTGTTAATATTATTGCCATCACTACAATATTTGTTTATATTCAATTATTAAATTGTTCTTATCTCAATTAACAAACGTCCTTGTCTTTTACTCCAATTCTCCTCCTCCACTGGAAGGGGGGGGTGGGGAGGTAAGCGAGTGGCTGCGTGGTACATAATTGCTAACCCAGGTTAAACCATGACAATACGGTACCTGTGGGATCTGCTTATGTACCCTTAAAAAGAGACCTGTTACAGTAGTAGAAGTATTCCCATCTGTATGTCTTTTCTGTAGGTAGGGTTTGGGAATATAATTATTAGTAGTTGTTAGAATTTCTTATTGTATGTATAGCTATTTATGTGCAATGCTCAAAGTAAGCTCAGCGCATGCGTGACGTGGGAAATACTGTCGTGAGATGCAGTGACCATGGGGGTGCTGACTTAGGTGATGCCCTATTTCTGCTTGTGCTGGGTTCAGTCAGGAAAGGGCTAACTCCCTTTGCTCTGGTTGCCAGGGAACTCTGTTGCTGGACAGTAAGTGAAAACATTGATAATGCCCCAGCTGGTGCTGGGGATGGCTTGTACTGAACCCAAGGTCTTTTGTCTGCTTCGGATACCGTAGCTGACCCAGACTAACCAAGGAAGTATTTCATCCCATAGTACATCATGTTCCGGTCTCTTTGGGTGGGGAAGAGGGTCCGGTAGCCATTGCTCTGGCCCTTCTCTCTCTCCCCCTTACTCCCTTGTTTGTCTCTCCAGGCACTTGCTAACCCTCCTGCGTTAACTGCTTTGCCAACTCCTGTGCTGGCTCATTCGTGTGGGAGCTGGTGGGTTGTTTAGAGTTTTCTGGCCGCGTTATCAGTGGCAGGGTTCATTCGGAATCTGCTGCTCTCGGGTTGTGATCGCTCTCGGGCTGTGGGTCTCGGGCTCTCTGGGTCTGACTTTCGTCACTCAACATCTGGGTGTGCATTGGTCAGTGGATGGTGGGAAATTGTATCATATTGTATCATATTGTATTATATATTGTACTATATGTTTCATTTTCTACTATTTTAAGTATTTATTAGTAGTAGTACCTGTATATATTGATTTAGATTTAATTAGTAAATAGTTCTTATCTCAATTTTACGAGCTTCCTTATTCCTCCGATTCTTCCCCTCCACTGGAGGAGGGGAGGGGGATTTGTGAGAGCGGCTTCGTGGCATTTTGCTAGCCGGAGTTAAACCACGACACTGCTGTAACAGCCTGATGGGATGGCAAATGAGGGCAGAATCCGGCCTATAGAATCACATGTGTTTGCTTTTATTTAGCTCTGGCTATCCCTCCAAATCTTTTCCTACCTGCTTGATAACTGGATTTAAATTATCTTTAATTACGTTGTCTGGGGCTTTGTTAGTATCAGCCCCTAAGAATTTGTACTATGTTTTTGGGTGCCCACTTAAGATTCCATGAGGTGAGCAGGGCTGAAGGGCGAACTCCAGAAAGCTGCGCCACTGCGGTCTCGAAGTCATTAATTGCGTGCAACGATAACTTTGTACTCAGAGAGCAATATTCATTATAAGCAGGAGGGGAAGCACGCGAGTCCTTAATTAACAGTAGGATATCATCAGCATAAAGTAATAGTTTAATGTTGTACAGAATCAGTGTGTTAGCCTTTCAGGCTGTTGGTTTTTCCATTTTAGACAGTGCCAGCGCAAGGCACTAATTGTCTGGATGCCACTACCTGGCTCTCGGTGCTCTCCAGGCACTGCCCACAGCACCCCATTTCCGAGGAGTGACCCCCACCTTCCAGATAACTGCCCCCGTTTCCATGAGATCTCCCTTTCCATTGTGCACGTGAACAGCAAGTGCCTTCGTCCCAAAATCCAGCTCAACCTGGGCATGTTTTGCCCCCCCACAACGCACTTGGTCTACAGAGCGGGCAGGTCTGGACTGCTCTGATGGGGGAGGCTGGGCCGGCCCTGCCCTGCTGGTGCCCACTGCTGCTCTTAAGGTCAATGTCTTAGAGAATGCCCCTCCCCCGACGGTGCTGGAGACCTGCTCTGCCACAATTTACCCATACCTTAATTCGTTCTTTCCCCCCAGAGCAGAACCGAGGCCTCCAGAACCCTTTGCGTGGCTGACACAGCGCCAAGAGGGGCTGTCCCAGTGGCACACGGGAGAGCGACAAGAGTTAACAAACTACTGCTGTATAAAACGAACAACGTAATTAACGCCTTACAGAGGAGGGACAGTTTGAACGTGCGTCGCCTCCCAGGGGAGACTGACCACTCCGTTCCTGCACAGCCAGGGCTGTGCATCGGTCGGGCTTGGCGGGGTCAGCAGCAGAAGACGACTGTCACCGCTGTCTCCGCACCGGCGCGGGCTGGGACGCCTGGGCTTATTTCCAGTGAGAATCAGGAAAGACGGGAAAGTGTTTCAAGGTTAAAGTATTTGTTGTACGTGCCGGGGAGCAAGGGAAGAAATGAATTCCCGGCAGAGTAATGCTGTGTGAAGGGAAGCGCTAATTTTGGCAATGCCATGCCTCTGCTCTGTGGGGGTAACTAGGACTCACGGGTTCCTCAGACGAGCTCCACACTGTGCTTCGGCAGAGAATTGACATTGAATCCCTATTTTCCCCTTCACTCTTGTGGAGGTGGTGCCTTCAGATGCAGCTCTTCATCTCTGCTAACACAGAGACTCCCGTGAACGGAAGTTATCAGTAGAACTCCGCGTCTTTTGTTTTTTGGGAACATTTAAAGTAGCTGGAGTGAACGTGTCTTGGATTTCTGCTTCTGTGCATGCCTCTCTCTTTTTTTCCAGACTGAGAGATCTCTTAAGGAATAGAGTCCTATGTATGTGGCCAACATGTAGGATCGAGCTGTTCTCTGAAGCACGCTTTAGGCATGTCTTGCTCTGTAAACGTACTCCCTTCGATAGCAAAGGCCAGATGCTAAAGGAGGTAGAGTCGGTAGGCTCCCCATGTCATTTTGTAGACTAGGCCAAAGGCCGTTGCTGAAAAGGGAGCTTTTCTTCCTCTTTTTATTCAGGTTAGTCTATCATCAACCCATTGTTGTTCATACGCTCATTTGTGAATGCTGTGCTCTACTTTTTTTTCCTAAGACTACTCTGCCTTAAAATCAGAAAAGTAAATCCTCTCCTGTTTGCTTTAAAATTTTAAAATTATGTGGGGCATTCATCCCATCTCCATAAAGGACTGAACAACTCCACACTTACTGACGGCTAAACCAACACACGCTGGGGTCACCTGTAGTGACTTACCCTGAACGCCCCTGACTGAGAACACGTTTCCCCTTGTGAAAATCTAGCTGAGTACAGAACCAAATGTGAGCAAAAAGGAGAAACACATCCTTTACCCATGCCAGGTACCCTGGAGATCCACGAGGATCCCTGGATATCATCCCAGTAACCACCATCCTACATCCAGCCGACAACAGGGGTCCATTTTTTGTTTAGTGACATACTCCAGGTCAACGACTTTCTCCTGCAAGAAAAGCAGTAAGAGCTAATTTATGCAGAAAAGGCATAATCCAAAACCTGACTGAAATGGGTAAATAACATTTAATTTCCTCCAGCAGGCCTGGGATGAACGCACAGCTCACACAGAGCTCATGCTGCAGGGCAGTTAGCTTAGCCCAAGACTTCACTGGACTTTCCTCCTGCCAGCTTGGCTTGCCTTTTTTTTTGGGGAAAAAAATCCCAGACTAGAATTTTTATGACACATTGACTGCAGTGCTATTTCTTAATGCCCTCAATCCCCTAAATCTGTTTTTAGGGGTTTTTTTTGTTTGTTTATTTAAAGGGTTTCATCTGCCTAACCTAACCTAGCTGGTCAGCACTTTGCCCTAGCGAACTCAGGTAAGACAATCAGTTGACTTGGCGTTTAAACTGTGCCAGTGGTGTGCTGACCCTGAAAACACACAGTATGCCCGAGCTGTGGCCTGATTCTGTTTTTAATTTCTATTTAAACCCACCTTACACCAGCCCAAACTGCAGACCAGCTTTGTCACCAAGAAGCTGTGTGTTTCAGGTGCTGGACGCTTAATGAAAACACCTGTTTTTTCAGAATTCAGATGTTGGAGCTGGACTCACATCTGCAAAAGAGAACCCGTTTCAGAAAACACTGCCTTGTGCGATTCTTGCAGTTGATACGCATCCAAACACACACCGCTCGCTGGAACAATGGCAATATCGGAATGCAAACGGAATGAATTGCCCCGTGTCTCTTTGCAAAAAGAACGTACTGTTGTTCTCTATAGGAAATGGAGTTGTCTGTTGGTCTGTCTGTCCGTGAGGCGTCAAATTATACCAGTACAATACGGTCACGACCTCGGTGGCAGCTCTGCGTAAGATGAGACACCAGCCCGCAAGTACCCCAACTCACCAGACAGATTTAGCACCTGGAGAGGAGGCTCTGAGGAGACCTTATAGCACCTTCCAGGGCCGGGGGGGCTGACAGGTTTAAACTGGAAGTAGGGGGATTTAGATTGGACATCAGGAAGAAATTCTTCCCAGAGAGGGTGGGGAGGCCCTGGGACAGGTTGCCCAGAGAAGCTGTGGGTGCCCCATCCCTGGCAGTGTCCAAGGCCAGGCTGGATGAGGCTTGGAGCAACCTGGTCTAGTGGAGGGTGTCCCTGCCCATGGCAGGGGGTGGGACTGGGTGGGCTTTAAGGTCCCTTCCAACCAAAACCCTTCTACGATTCCACTTTCTCTTACATCCTTATTTCCTGAATTGTCACAAAGATTCCTTGTAAAGCACTCCGAGACCGAAACAGCCGTTAAGGAGACCATCATCACTATTTTTGCTTTGGCTGTCATTTTCTGTTTCCGCTGCTCTGGTATTCGATTACATTTAAGACGTGGGAATGCAGGAGAGCACGCCCTTGCAGCGGTGCATTGTTTACAAGGTTATTCTCGCTCGCTCCCGCGCACAGCCACGCTCCCATCACTGTTAACATTTCGAGGCGAGGAGATGTGCCGGTTTATGGACCATCTGTCGGGCAGCGCCGGGGCGCTGTGTATGGATGTCATGTTTGTAGCTGTCTCTTATCTGAAACAAAGTTCAGTTCAAAGCACTTCCAAGTGCAGAAAGGGGAGAAAAAAAGATGTTAATGTGTTTAGATTACATTAAAGTTTTAAGATTAACTAAAAGAAAGGGAGAAAAAAGTCTGCTAATGGGCAGAGCTCAGTGGAGAGACATTATTATATTACGTCTAATGCACATAAAGCATCTCCTATTAAAAAGGGATGGCAGTTTTACATCCTATTAAATATATCAAAGCTGTACTTCAATTACAAATCCTTTCATATGCATGTTTTAACAAATATGTCTTTGATAACTGAGTGCGGCAGTAGCTTTTTAAATGCTAAACAAGATCCCTACAATACAGCACAAAGAGAGAAAAGGAAAAGTACCAGAAGAAGGTAGGTCTGTTTGGGAGGGGAGGGAGGGATTTATTTCAGTATTTTCATTTCCTTTGTAGCTCACAAGACAGTTTACCAACCGTTCCAGTGTGCGTAGTAGGACACTGATGGAATAGCACAACCTGCAAACAGTATATCGAGGGAGTTTGGCAAGATGCTATTGTTTTTCCACATCGTTATCTTTGAAAACAAGCTGTGTGCTAATAACGCTGGGAACAACAGAAATAGAAGCAAGCCGTGCTTGGCTGAGACCTGCTTTGGAAAACACAGCATCGCAGCCAGCCCTGAAACAAGCACCTTCCCCAAAGAAAGGGGACTATTCCCGCCCGGAGGTGGCGATGAGGGATGATGCACGTGGTGCTGGCTACATGGACTTAGCCAACAAACATCCCTTCTGCGAGCCAGCAACGTCCCGCTGCCGCCCTGGAAACCCCAGCGTGTGAAACAGTGCTCTGCGTCGGGCAGTGTGGCGCTGCCTGACCCAGGGGCAAGAGCAGCGCTAGGACAATCAGCGAAAACCAAAGAGGGACCCAACGTGATCCTGAGTTCAAGATATTAAGCCCCTTCTGCCTCTGCAAACTGTTGCCAAGGCCAGGCAGTGCACTGCAGGTTCTCCTGGGCCCTCTTCTGCGTAAACAGCCGGCCTCTTGCATTCCTTCCCTGTATGTGGGCCCCTGGGAACGGAGGGCTGGCATTTCAGCCTTCAAGACACGGGAGTTCACATCCCTGTTTCTAATCGTGCCCGCCCCAGCCTTACAATTATGCAAAACCCAAACTCCATTCCAGCTCAGGGTGGACTGGAGTCACCATGTTAATTACATCTGGCAGCAGGTTGCCACAAACCCAGCTCTGTTGGCACGGATCAGGGATTATTGACACCTGGTATAGGAATGAGCCCATGCCTATGGAAATATGTGAACCCACAATTAGCTTTTTCAGGCTTCTGATGAATTAATGGAATAGAAGTTCATAAATCTTAAAAAGAAGTCAAAAGATGTGATAATAATAAAGAGCAATAATAAATTCTGCTTAGCCTTTGGTCCCTCTTGGTTATGGAGATACAGAAAGCTGTAGAGATTTAGTGAAATGAAGTCACTTTTAGCTAGAAAATAAAGATGAGCAGCAGCACTGTGGTCTCATAACTAATGCCCACAGCACCGAGCACCAGGGCTGTCACAGTACTCACAGAGCTGGGTCTTGCCTTGCCTATCCGCTGCTGCTCATGCTTATGTCTCGTGCTGTGTGGCTCTGCCGGGCCTCTCTGCAGAGCCAGGGAGGCGTCGTGCCTGCTCCATCTCCTCCTTAGCGTGGAGGAAGGGAAAGACAGCCAGGCTGAGCCTCCCCCCCTTGCTCAGAATGATGCTCCGCAGCAGCAAAAGCACGCACAGAAAGGTGCGCGATGGGAGTCAGTACGCTCAGGGACCAGTCTCAGAACTGCTCTAACATGATTCCAGCTGCAAAGTGGAGCCAGGCCAAAGGGGCTGTTGTCTGACTGCCACCCCCTGCCCGAAAAACCCACAGTGTGACAAAACCTGGGGGTTTGAGTGCACAGCACTCCCAGGCTGCCCAAGGCAGACGCTGCCTGCCCCGGCTGGCAGAAAAGATGTCACCCGAAGGAAACACTACCTCCCTTTGTCCCTGGGCCAAATCCTCCGGGTGCTATAGATCCGTATCACACCACTGAAGTCAATATTACATATCCCAGCTGGTTAAATTGGCTTCAAGCCACCCAGTCAATGAATCAGATGCTCAGCAGGTGATGTACAGTGTTTGACTTGCCTAAGCAATCATTATGTCCGGAGACTCGGATCTATCCTGGAGTCTAAGCAAACAAGACGTGTTCCTCCTTTGGCCTCACATATATCATTTCACATTAAAGATTCCTTGGGTCGGAGGCATCAGCATTACTTCCAGCAGCTTCTGGTGCAGAAAACTGACGGTACTTCTGGCTCTGTTTGTGCTGATTTTTTTTTTCTTTCTCCCAGCTGCCTCTATTAGCACAATGGCTAAATGCAAATTCAAATCACCGCGGTGATTAGCTGCAAATATTGCTTTTTGCGATGGGTTTGGTGTCCCGAGCAAACAAAGGGCCGTTCTCCAGCGCACTGCAGACAGCACGATTGTGTGCATCACAGATGTCTTCGTGCAATCAGCTTCTCATTACTGACCTAAACGTGACTTTCGACAGAGAAACGAGTGGCCTGCGGTGGGAAGCCAAAGATCCCTTACCTGGCACACACAGTATCGCCTCCCCTGCAGCCGCAGCGATTGCCGAGGGGCTGCTGCCTGAACGAGGCGCCACTCGGCATGAGCCTGGCTGGAACAAGTCCTGTGTAACTGAGGAAGGGAACGGATGACCTGCCCAAAAACTTAGGGTGAGTATCCCATAGCACTGTAAGTCACAGCCAGGTCCTCTTGCACCATTTTTTTTCTGCTACAGGAAAGAGCCGATGGCTAACAGATTACACATGGGAGGAAGGAATCGTTTCTAGAGTTTCGGAGACACTGGGAGAAGCTGCTGTCTCCTGAAGCAGGAGCTAAGGCACGTTGTGAAACCTGCCTCTGAGAGCGTTACAGCTGGGCCAGGCACAGCTCTCCAAG
Organism: Rhynochetos jubatus; assembly: GCA_027574665.1. Lineage (NCBI taxonomy): Eukaryota > Metazoa > Chordata > Aves > Eurypygiformes > Rhynochetidae > Rhynochetos > Rhynochetos jubatus. The sequence goes on along the minus strand of CM050651.1, from coordinate 75,325,440 downwards.
CGGTCTGCAGAAGACAGAGTGCTGACCAAATAACGACTTGCAGGTTTGCAAAAGGCACTCTGTTCCCTACATGCACAGCGAACAGACCAAGTAGTCACGGCTGAGGGAGACTGAGATTACACTGAACATGCTGCACTTTCACTCTGGATCATTTTTCAAGGCTAGACCAATGTGTTGGACAAGAAACAGGTAGAGCTGATCCTGTCTCAAGGAACATGAAGACACTAGAATTATAGAATCCCAGAATAGTTTAGGTTGGAAGGGACCTTAAAGACCATCTAGTTCCAACCCCCCTGCAGGGACACCCTCCACTAGACCAGGTTGCTCCAAGCCTCATCCAGCCTGGCCTTGGACACTGCCAGGGATGGGGCACCCACAGCTTCTCTGGGCAACCTGTCCCAGTGCCTCCCCACCCTCTCCAGGAAGAATTTCTTCCTGATATCTAATCTAAATCTCCCTGCTTTCAGTTTCAACCCATTACCCCTTGTCCTGTTACTACAGGCACTTGTAAAAAGTCCCCCCCAGCTTCCTTGTAGCCCCTTCAGGCACTGGAAGGCTGCAATAAGGTCTCCCCGGAGCCTTCTCTTCTCCAGGCTGAACATGTCCAGTTCTCTCAGCCTGTCCCCATAGCAGAGGGGCTCCAGCCCTCTGAGCATCTTTGTGGCCTCCTCTGGACTCGTTCCAACTGGTCTATATCCTCCTTATGCTGAGGCTCCACAGCTGGACACAGCACTTCAGGTGGGGTCTCACAATAGCAGAGCAGAGGGGGAGAATCCCCTCCCTCACCCTGCTGGCCACGCTGCTCTGGATCCAGCCCAGGATACGGGCCAGATGATTTCTTAAAGTACGTCCCCATCCTTTTTTCTATGATTATAACATGGTATTGGCATTGGTAAAGCTTTAGCCCCAGGTAACCACAGATCTTGCACCCAGAGAGGCTGGGAATCGCTGTGCTGAGAAAGAAGCAGTGGATGTGCATCTGCACTGCTGCTCTGCTGGCTTTGTCATGAAGAAAGGAGCAAAGAGCAAGCACTTAAGAGCACGCTTAATCACATCAACGTGTGCTTTGCTGGGCTGGAGATGCAATTTTTAAGGCATGAAGTTGGAATGCTGGAAGAAGAAAGGCAGCCTGGCCCAGAGAACATTGCAGGGTGTCACCGGATCCCAGAATGGTTTGGGTTGGAAGGGACCTTGAAGCCCATCTAGTTCCAACCCCCTGCCATGGACAGGGACACTTTCTACTAGACAACCTGATGTGAATGACTGAGCAAATTAAAAGCAACAAAGTATTTTAAAAAGCCAATAGTACAGAGATTTTCAAATGCACAGCCCTGGACTGCAGCACTGTAGGAGAGGAAATAAGGCTGAAGATGAATTTCTGCTTTAACATGCCCTTGTTTTGCTCAGCTTTTTTTTTTTTTCCAGCAAGGGGTGACGGGTAGACAGATAATAAGGTGGCAGAGAGGACAGGAGGTTCGGCAAGGCAAACACACTCAGTCACGGCACAGCACCTGGTAGTAATACGCTGCTACACTAAAAGCATAACCAGAATCCTTGGAAGCAGGAAAGCAAAAACATTTCAAAGGGATTCCCAACTGTTCCCAAGGAAAGGACTTGGAGCAGGTCTTTGCTCCAAGGAAAATAATCAAGAAAGATACAGTCTATTCCCAATTTTGTCAGTACCTTGCTGTGTGGCTGGGCAAATATTTGCCTCTTATTTGGCCTCAGTTTCCCCACTGCTTATATTCACCGTGTAAAGAACATCATGAGCAAATCAATAATGAAGTGTCTGAGCTACCTGAGGGCACACAGTACAGGGGAACAGGCCAGTCTCTGCCTGAGGCTTGCTCCAGGGGAGTTCTGTGAGGGTCCCTATGAGGATAAATATTAAATTATATTAAAAAAATTTCATAATATCGATACAATTCTGGCAACAAAATTGATGCTTCATTATCAGAGAGAAAGCTGTGGCTGCAGTAAAGACCTTCTCGGTGCTTCAAGGTCGAAGCAGTCTCCTAAACACCTTTTTTTAACTCCCACCCTTGCCTTACCGCCCAAAACAGTAAGAAAGAGAAAAGGAAAAGATGTGATCAATAATTCAAAGGCTGGAAATGAACAAATGGAATTAATTGTTCCAAGAAGGATGAGGAAAGGAACCTGAGAACTATCATCTATCTTTATCTCTCAATCTGGCAGAAAATTTACAAAGCATCTTTGAAAAGAGATTCTGAGGTTATATGTTCACTGGTTCAGGTTTCTGAGTGATGCAAATTCAGGGGTTTTTTAAGGGTTGGTTTTTTTTCTTTTTACATTACGCTTTCTCATTTTATGACACTTCTCAGACTTGAATCATTCACAGCAGATGGCTCCATGAATACTGGATATTTCCATAAATAATGACAGATTTCCCTCCACTCTCCCCACCCTCCTCCACTCCACATGCCCAAGTCTTTTGTGTGCTTTCTGCAGAGACACATTCAAATTCTGGTCAGCAAACAAGCCTATCTAGTACCATTGTCATTCCTGCAAGCCCAGTAGAGTCCCTGAAACAATGAACTCATCACCCCATCTGATTCAAGAACGTTTTTTCCAAGCAATTCCGTGACAGAAGGGAAAATCGACAAGGCATGTGATGGAGTTGAATACCTCCGCGGGTATCGGTAGAGAACCGCTGCAGAAAGCATCCCGACGCTCGGCACCGCCAGGAGGACAGGGTTCCTGCGTGTTGACTTCTGGTTCCGCGGTGGCAAGGCCACGTGCTCAGGTCCTCTGAATACCTTTGGCCGCCCAGGAAGCTCCAAGCCTTATAGCAGGGGAGGAATCGGCCCTGAATTTAGCTACGGGAACTCTGTTTGCACAGGAGGAATTTCTAACGAAACCAGGAACCTCAAGAGGCAAAAGGAGTGCAAAAATCCTTGATGTTGAGGCGTAGTGTTACTGTTTGATCTACATACGAGAAACGACGTGCGACGCTACTGTCTTACAGAGATAAAAGCAAGGTGGCTTTTAATTCAGGACATTGAGAGGAAAACAGTAAAAGACCCTTATCAGAGCAATAATTTATGGTTAACTTATTGCTTCAAGTGCTCATAATCTGCCATCTATATACATTTCTATCAAATGACCCTGTAAATAATTAATAGATCTAATTCTGTGAGTGTTGCCAGGGCAGGTTTCCCTGTAGAAGGTTAATGCTATGATTTAATTCTTTATTTATGTGATTAGCAGTCCCAATCAGGCTGTTTTAATGAGGTCGCAGGCAGCAGATTATCCCAACCGACTCGCCTGGCGGGAGCCCTTTAGCATCCTGGGCCTGAATGACGCTCGGCTCTGCCACGCCATGCGGGTGTCCGTAGGAAACCACCAGCAGGTTTTGGGGAGCAGAGCCAGGCACCAAACACTGTTTAACCCTTTCCAGGCAGTCCAACCCGTATTAGATAGCCACGGTAGTCCAGGTAAAACATTGAAACAGGACTTGCTGCTGCACATCTGCCCCAAGGTTCATTTACGCTGCTTTCTTGTTTCAGAGTGTCCAGACAAGGAAAGACGGGAGTATCGCTATGAGGAGATGTAGGATAATTTGTCACCACAGCGGTGCCTTAGGCTCACCTGTAATAGTTAGCGTTTGGACTAAATCCAAACGACGATCCTCCCCATGTCAACAAGAGTACCTGGCAGTTAGTAGATTCTTCACGCTCCACACCAGAGAAGGAATTGATAGAAGAGCAGCATTTGTAAGATCTCATAAATCTGCATTTCTATGCACACAAAAGCTTTCAGCACACAAAGAACGCAGAACCAGCCTGCCTTTCTTTCATTTCCTTGCTCTTTTTAATCCTACTTCTTCCCCAGCACCCTCCAGCTCTCTCGATCCCTCTCCGGTCTGTTTAAGGTACTAAGGGACAAATGCCAATACCCGTTTTCGTAAGGGTACCAGCGGCCAGAGCGCGCACCTCGCACGCCAACCTCCCACCTAGCCGGTGTCCCCGCTCCTGGTGAGAAGGGCTGTCAAGGGCCCCTCTGCTGCCGCCGTTCTGATTTTAACAGGGTTGAGAGCAATAAGGGGGCACAGAGGGCACAGAAAAGCACGGGCTGCCTGAGCAGGAAAACCCCGAGATCTCTGTACTTTATTATTCACAACCTCCATTCAGGCTGGTTGAGAAGGGCGGGAGAAACAGCTCACATGTTTCTTTTCCTTCTACTTTCCCTCTTCTTCTGCCGACAAAGGTGTCTTTCTACCTCTTTACTGACCAGCTCTTTTTGGTTGGTTTTTGTTTTCTGTGGGATTGTGTTTTTTTAATTATTGAATCTTGTTGCCCCAGCCAAACTGCCTTCAGCTCCTGCTCTGTTTATTATACCCAGCACAGAAAGGGAAGAAAAGGAACGAATCTTGGAAGAGAAACAAAAGCCTGCAATAAGCTGCATTCACCCTGTAGCACGCTGACTGGGAACAAGACGACTTGCCACGCTGACATATACGGCTGGAAATCGGGTTTGCCGCGTACAGTGGTGTTAAAGAAAGCCTTTCGCTGCACCCCTCGCAGACTGCCCCTGCGCTACGCCCTTTGCGAGCGCTTCATCGCTTATTGGCACAGGTATAAAAATGGCCTTTGGACAACAGACAGCTCAGGTAAGCTCTCCAGAAATCAAAGCGGGAAAGTAGATGAAAGGCAAGCAGTATTTCTGTCGCTAACTCACGGACAGGATTTTTCTCTCTAACAATTTCCACCTTGGCAAGCCCCAGGTCACTGAAACAACATCCAGAAAAATGAATCAAAGATATTGAAAAAGATCACACGAAATTCAACGTTCTCACAGAACTGCAGAAACTCCTTCTGCTTCCATGTGTTGGTTAACCCCAGGCCTCCATCGGGCCAAGCACTTTGCTGCCTCACTCACACACTCGCTGAGTTCCCTGTGCTAGATCCCACTGAAAATAACAGGAACTCGGTGTGTACGGTGAAGCATGTGGATGTTATCACCACATGGGACCATCCCAATCCTCGGCTCAGATTTCCAGGAGGTTACAGACCCAAGATTCTCATGTAGGAATTGGCTATGCATGAGGAGAAAGACCCTGTCTCCTGTGTTCGGAGCCTTGACAACCCAATCCTTGCTGGTGTGAGGTACCCCCACCCACATCCCTCCGTGCAGACCCCAGCAGAGCGGCCGGGATGACAGCTGTGGTCACGGAGTATTTTAAACTGTCCCAGCGGGAACGGAGAGTGCATACGGATCACTGCCCAGTGATCTGGCTGCCGGGATTCCCTCCAGGAATCCGCAGCAAGGCACGATCCAGCGATGCACTGTGGGTTTGGTATAACTGAGCAGGACTGGGTGGCGTAAAGCCACTCTCTCCCTGCATAACTCCCCCCCTTATCATGGCAGGGAGCGTTAGCTGCTTGGTGGGCTGCGCTATTGCTTTCCATCGTTTTAAAGGGAACCATGGAAGTAACGGCAACGTTTTCCCTCAGCGGGTGAATAGAAGAGAGGAAAGTGCTGAGCCCACCAGCACTGCCTGCTCAGGCTGCAGATTTGTGCAGGGCTCGGGAGAACAGTGTTCCAGAGCTTTCCTAAAGACCCTACTGAGCCGGTGTCACATACAGAGCAGCGTCCTCATTTCTCTCGTGCAGTGGCAGGGACCGGGGAGCCGGGAGGGAGGGAGCAGGGCTCCCAGGCAGCCCCTCACACCCCGGCAGCAGCTCCAGCAGTGGGGAGGCAAACACCTCCCCATCGGTTTGCCGGGGGTTGGTTTACAATTCTTTATTTAAGGAAGTGTTTTATGTTCTGACAATTTTCTACTTGTTTTATTTACAAACAAAACCTCTGCTGAAGTCCCATAGTCTCCTCTGGTTTTGTGCTAGGGAAGAATTAATCCAGAAAGTGGAGGCCAATAAGACTTCCCTGTCCCCTACCTGCCACTGACGCAGAGGGCACATTCCCCTTGTTCCCCACAACTCTACAAGCTCTCCTGCAAAGTGCTGATCTCTCTGCTAACATCTTGTAACATCTGGTTTTATTCCCTGAAGTTTCCCTCTTCTATGTCACATCCTGAGTCTCTTAAAAACACATCCTAATCTCCAGGAAGCTCCAACTGCCAGTTATTTACATTTCTGGGTCTGTTTTTTCAGTAAGATGCCAGCCTTCAGACTGGGAGACAGATCTGTGCAGTGCAGGACAGTTTGGAGATCAACACAAGCACAACTCCTGGATCTGTGCACAGCCTACCCTGAGAAAAGGGATAGGAGAGCTGCCTTGTCCACACCTTGACTCCTCCAGCGCCATCCAACAGGTTGGTAACTCACGATTTTCATCACAAAACCCTGGCTGGGTCTTTGTCACGAGGATATTTATTGATGCTCCCTCTCATTCTGTTATCATCCAGTTACTGTTACAGCTTCTATCAATGTTCTTGTTGTAGATAATCAGGTGAACGACTGCGGGGTGCTGGGATTCCCTCACAAAACAGTTTAAAAAATGGTGTTACAGTGGTGGAACAGAAGCGAGGGGATTCTATAGTTACCACTTGACCATGTCCAAGGCCAGGCTGGATGAGGCTTGGAGCAACCTGCCCTAGTGGAGGGTGTCCCTGCCCATGGCAGGGGGTGGGACTGGGTGGGCTTTAAGATCCCGTCCAACCTAAACCGGTCTGTGATTCCATGATTCTACGATTTCATCCCCACTCTGCCAGGAGAGGCATTCCGCTGTGGGAACCTCCCCATGTTCCTCCACAGCAAAATCCCAAACCTTTCATTTTTCTGAACACTCCTTCTGCGTGTTCATTCTTCAGGGGTTCTGCAGGCTGCAGCAAGCGTCCTGCTTCGTCCGTTTGACACGGGACGTATTAGGGATTTTATTTTTTGTACTCTCTCTAAATTTATCCAACTCTTTCAGCCTTCCTTGTTGCATTTTTCCCTGTAACGTGCCCGTGTTTACGAGCCTTTCTGTTTTTCTCACCTGTCAGGCCCCAGCTACTGAAGGATGCCTTCTTGCTTTTAGTGCTATGCTGTACCTGCTGTTAGGCATCGCCGCTTCCTTCTGGTTTTTTCTCAAGGTGATTCTTTTTTGATAAATGTGATACGTTTCCTCTGGGACTCCATCACTGTGCCTTTAAATAGTTTTTATGTTACTTGCTATGGTTTAACTCTTTCAGCCTCTTCTAGTTTTTCCTTTTTGAAATTCAATATGACAAGCAGCAGGTGTTTTAGCCTTTGGTGCTTCTGCAAGAACGCTCAATCTCAATGAGTTGTGCCCCCCCACAACAGAGTGGGTCTTTGGCAATAATATTCTGAACCACACGCGGTCCCTGGGCCTGGATTTCAGGAATTGCTTCCGCTGCTGCGGCCTCCCTGACTGGCTGCTCTGTGAAGCGCTCACCGATGGTGTCTGCAAGAGCACACTCCGCACAGTATGACATTTAGCCAAGCTCCAAAAGGGTCAGAGAAATTGTCTTTATTGCATTTGCTGCCCTCAAAAGCAGTCTGTTCTCTCACAGAATGTCACAGCCACTGCCACCGCCACCGGCCTGGTCAGTCAGTGGATAATTTAGTCCTAATGTAGCATTTTTCCTATTGAGGCTTAAAATTTATAATCTGAGTTGCCCACATGACTATTTTACCGATCTGATTTGATTCTGAGCTTCACTAACACAAAGCACAGTCCTCCAGCAGTATTTGACTCAGTCATGCACACGGTGCTCCTCGACCCTCCCTCTTCCCGCTCTGCAGCTCACAGTTTGCCTGGCACGGCTGTACCTTGGCTTACAGCGGTTTCTTAGACATTTACACGGAAACCCGTGACTTGTTGCTCGTTTCCTACTTCTCTGCAGCCTGCTTAAATGACACGCTCCTAGCACCAACTGCTGATTACCTTTCTTGACTGATAGCTGCCGATTTCATCAGAGTCATCATCATAGAATGGTTTGGGCTGGAAGGGACCTTAAGGCCCACCCAGTCCCTCCCCTGGCCATGGGCAGGGACACCCTCCACTAGACCAGGTTGTTCCAAGCCTCATCCAGCCTGGCCTTGGACACTGCCAGGGATGGGGCACCCACAGCTTCTCTGGGCAACCTGTCCCAGGGCCTCCCCACCCTCTCTGGGAAGAATTTCTGCCCTGACCTTTAATGTAAGGACACGGGATTGTTGTGATTTTCCCTCTCAGAGAATGTATCATCTCAGAGCACACCTGGTTTCTAGAAGGAACTAGTTTTGACTCCGATCCTTAGGCTACCGAGACGCTTTTCCGTGACCAGCTTTGACAAAGATTCCTTCAAAACTCCTGGGGACATCGGGGACAGCCGCATCTTGTCCTACACACATTGCTTGTACAGATCACATCTTAAAGTCTTCCCTCATCTCTTTAAATGGGAAAGGAGCAAAGAGCAGAGCTCTTACCAAACTGCTTTGTTCTTATCAAAGACCACTGCATGTGCTCACATCCTCACGCGCTCGCTGATAATAAACTTGTATCACACAGCCAGATCTAAAAGAGCGCTATGAAGTGACATTTAGGCTGTGAAGCCTTAATTTAGGCACCACAATGATTAGAGTGTTTTAATATCATAATAACTGATAAATAGACTATGTGTCAGACATTTCATTCCCTTTTAATCAAAAGTCCTAGTCTGCTAAATTAATCACCCCCTTGGGGTACAGTAGCAGATTTCCAATTTAGTCATAGAGCATCATTAATAATGAAAAGTTCTGGAGGCAAATTCTTCTATTCATGTTCCTTCGTATGATCCAGCAGGTTTAAAGAGACAACAGAGGGAAGGTAGAAGACATCAACACCTTCCAGCAATCCAAATAAACAAACATCATTTTTTCTGTCAATCTTCTAATGACTCTCCTCCCCGAATATTAAGAATATCATGAAACACAGAAGAGCTTCGATTTTACCCAAACGGTATTAACAAAAATCAAAACTAAACTGCGTGAGGAACAGAGAGCCACGCTGCATTTCAAGCAGCTCCTCTGTTGTGGCACCACAGATTTGGTCTCTTTAAATTGCCTAATTTCTGAATAAATCAGTTCCTGAGCAACATCCTTTATCTGGTCTGTCTTGATTTTTGTCACTAAAACCCAAATATCACTAAATACGTTTTTTCTGCTCTTTTGCCGAGTCTTAAACTAATTTCTGCACAGAGAAGAAATGTATGTCCCACCCACTAATGGATGCACTTCGTTTTCTCTTCAAGTTGTGTCTAACTACTGATGTAAGTTTTGGCGTATTTGATGACAACGGTATCTGGGGAGAACGAGGGCATCGACTAGATGCAAAGCTAATGGCACCACTAATTTTGCTGGGTTGTAGGGACGCATTTTCCCTGGCCATCCGCACTTGCACCCTCTAATCCATGCGGAACGGCCGGCTGACTGAGCTGGGGAAGCCTTCTTGGGTCAAGCCCCATTTTTAAGTGTCCCTTCCTTCCTCCCCATTGCTCTGTGCTGTGCAGCAGTGGCACAGGTACTTGGGAATAAGCCCATCCTTTGCCATTCCCACAGTGCCATGCCTTTATCTTTCGGCACTGCTGCCAGAGTTAACAGAGGGAGAGCAGAGCTTTAGGCAGCCACTGTCTACCCAGGATTTCCAGGCTGACAGGCTCCAAACACTTTGTTGTCCGTAGCACATACTTGGCTATGTCACCTTTAGCACGACACAAGTAACACGCGTTCACGTTCCTTGTGCTTTGATGTCAACCACAGGAAACATACAGCTGATGCAGACAGACACAGCTACAGTTGTTAACACCGCAAGTCTCTTCATCTATCTTTAGCTGTATCCCAGCTGTCTGTGTCGAGAGATCATCTAATCCTGACGCGCTGCTTAGCTTCATGCCCCACGAGTAACAGGCCACGTAAGCGGGGGAGCTCTAGCCATAAGAACAAAGAGCTGATTAGATGATTTCTTTCTGCTCCCGGGGCTCGGAGGAGTTTCTCCAGGAGCATGAAGCTTTCAAAATAAAACCCTTCTGCAAATCACTTTGGTGTGCTGACAGCCCATACCGCTCCTGTCCCTCCTCCGCTGGGACAGCCGTAAAAGTCCAAGGCCAGAGATTGCTGCTGCTGAACCAACAAGCAGGAAGGATTTACGGCCGACAGTAACACCTGACCTCATCAAACTCCACTCTGGGCCATTTGTCACTCCTCTGTAGGAAAGGAAAAGCGTTAGGATAGGGGACGGATCAGGGGAGAAGGAAGGATGGGAGGGGGAATCGTAGTCTAACTCCACTAAAAAGTACAGAAAAACCCACCAGCGACACAGACAAGTGCCTAAATGCCCTTGAAAACCGATGTCTCAGGAAAAAACCCTGGGCATTAAGTGAAATGGGTTCAAAAACAAATACTGAAATTTATCAAATAGCTGACTAACCCCTTGTCTCTAAAGCTGTACAGCAACCTGCCCAGGGTAAGGAGTGAGACCGTCTGCTGTAGGACGCAAGAGCTCCTGCTCTTTGGCAGGAGCATGCCAAAGAGATGGCCAGGAAGCCTTTCTGTGCAGCAGCACTCAGAGGGGCTGAGGAATGTGCCTTTCTCCTGGTGGACGGAGCAGACAGAGCCTTGCAGGTGTGCTCAGCACGGGGCAGCCTGTCTGCACCCCCAGTGCCATGGTGTGGTGACAACCCAGCCGACACGTGGGGGAGGAGATACCCTGAACTCCCGTGTTTCCGACCTGCTGGCAGATAACACGTCCAGGAGAGGCAGGTGCAGCCAGCGTGGCTGGCTCTGGGTGGTGGGACATAACAGCGTGCTGGCACTGCACCGACCACAGACTCTCTTACTGGTGTAAGAAATAAATGATGAAGCACAGCCAGGGGGACAGTTGGGCTGTGTTTCACAAGAGGCTTGGAACAGAAAGGTATGGATGAAGCAACAGCTCGGAGGAAGTCCAGTGGTCTGGTCACCTGAGCCTTTTACTCAGATACATGTCCCAGAGGAACATTTCTTAGCATCTGCCCCACCAGAGATGCTCACACCCTGGCTTCTCTTCCTGTGCTCCCGGTGTTTGAAAGGCTCACACGAAGGGAGCTACCGAAAGGTTCTTTAAGGGCAGGAGCAGAAAATCTCTGTGTACAGGGAGTAATGAAGGAGAACAAAGACTTCATAAAAAACTCTGCCACCGTTTCTTTTTTCAGTCTCTCCTTCCAAATTTCAAGCCCTCCCAAGGATGCATTTAGACAAGTGCCTTAGAAGAGGGGCACTCCAAACCACTACCGGCTTCTAAAAATCCCAGCTTCACATTTTATCAGAACAATCTGAAGCTGAGGTGCACCTTCATTTTGCCTGAAGGTAACTGCTGAGAAGAGGACCGTGGGAGTACTTACCAGCCCTCCGAACCTCACATATTGCCTTAATTAAGACATCTGGGACTCCAGTGGCGAGTTACCCTATCAGGGGATAGAGCTGTTCTGCGTCGTAGCCACCCTGTTTCACTTCGTATCAGTAATTTCTGGTAAAGCGACGGCTAACGTTAAGGTGTGAACCTCCTGACGCTGACGGTGAAATCGCAAGTCCTCAAAGAATCCCAAAGGGCCAAGGACAGACAACACAATCCCGATTTCGCAGCTGAGGCACTCAGTGAAGACAGACCGACGCAGAACTGGCACAGCAGCACATTCCTGTGCGGCAGTAATAGGGAATAGCTGAAGGTTACGGTTTAAGAGATACAGCATGGAAATAAAAAACAATGTGGAGAAGGCAAATGTAAGCAATCAAGAGCAAGGAGTATTCCCAAAAAAACACTCATAGAAAGTTACGGATTAGAGGGAAAATATGTGTTATATAACCACAGTAATTAAATGTCAGAGAGAATTTCAACATCTGCAGATAGAAATCTCTGCTAAACACAGGCTCAAGGATGAAGGATCACACTCCAGCTACCAGACACCTTTTATTGTGTTAGATTTTACATTGTTAGCAGATGTTTTTATAAATCATCTTATTTTACCTTAATAAGGTATAATATATACGGGGCGCTGAGGCACTGAAGGTATTTCTAATGACATTCTGCCCACAGAAAACCTAACGTGTTTCTTGCACCCCCAATATTTTCTGTATCTGTTATTTCTGTGTAACCTAACAAACTCAGCTGACAATCATAGAATCCCAGAGTGGTTTGGGTTGGGAGGGACCTTAAGGATCATCTAGTTCTAACACCCTGCCATGAGTAATGGGGTTTAAGCTTTGGTGGCTCGTGTTCGTCAAACCACTGCTTGTGATTTTCACCTATTCTGTCTCTGGCCTACACCTGCCAATGCTTTTCATCAGATTCTTCAAAGTCAAAGAGCATTTATGAGTGAAAAGGGTTTTTATTTTTTGTGAGAAAAGTTTATTTGGTGTATGAAAAGCAAATATAGCTATATATATAAAAAAAATCATCCCTAAACCTGAAAGCTGCCCAGCTGGAAACAGCAGACTGAAGGATGCAGCCTGCATTTCTCATGTGCTGATTCTCTCCCGTGGACGTGGTGAGACCGTGCCCTCGATGACCCAGCACAGCCCCATCTCTGAGGGAGGAGAACCCACAGCGATGCAGGGTCTGAGGAGGGTGCAGCGCAGCAAGCACAGCCTGGCTTCCTGAGACCAATTTAGATTCTGAAGAAGAGTCAGACTGAGGTTTCAGAGCTGCAGCTTCCAGAAAGCAACATCATTAAAAAACCCCCAAAATTCTGAAAAAACCCACACTTTCCCTATATTTGTTATTTATTTTTTTAAAAAAGAAGATATTTTCCATCAAAAGTCAGCATTGGCTGGCTTTTCAGTAATCCCAGCACCAGACAAATTACAACATTCCTCACTACAGCTTTCCAACCCGGTAATCCTACAAAGAACTGTGCAATCAGAATTTTAAATGCCCTGGGAACTGAGTTAATACCAGATGGTATCCAGCTATATTCATCATCATCATCTCTTAATATTATATTAACATTTACTAGTTTAGCACTTGAATCATCTAGCACGGCACCGCTAAAATATGTGTCCTGAACTCAGCACGGGCAGAACAGTTTTGCCCCTCTCTCCTCGGCTGTCATTTCTTCAAGATTTTAATAATCTTGATTTTTTAACATTTTATGGCCTTATGAAAAGTGTGGGCTTCCACATATAATGTTATTTTGTCTTTTCATTTACAAGCACAGAATTAGATCAATCTACAGGCACTTCTGCCTTTCCAGTAGCTCCCAGGTTTTGAATCGTGTCAAGATGAAAGGGTTACTTTCAGATTAAGTAATATACACTGCAGGAACAGAGCGTGCATGTTCGGCATGGGGGAGTGATCGGAGCTGCCAATTCGCTTACGTTCTCCTTCCCAACACTGCGTTAGGAAACACGCTGGAAGTTTCTGACTGCAGCGCTCTCTCCCTTCCATGTGCAAGTTTATGGCCCTTAAGGTTAATGCTTCTTGTCCAACGTCACATCAAGGGTAACGCACTGAGTTACGATGATAAAGTCCATTTGCAGTGTTAGGTTTTTTATCATATCACACATATTTTCAAATCCAACATATATTCAAATATATCGTTGGTGCACATTTCCTTGGAAGAGCTCTATATTGTGTTCGGTGTTCAGCTCTGGCAATAAAAAGCAGTTCCTCCTCCACCTTGTTCCTCCAGTGTGTGGATGGAATCGATTCAAAGCTTCAAGAGCTGACCTAAGCACTGCTCTCCCAAGAAACGAGCCCCTTTCCAAAGCAGAATCAGCTCCCCAAGCAGCATTTTCTTGGCTTTCAAGTGACTAGCACGGTATTTTTGAGCAGTTAAACCGTTTCCTGTTCACTGTGGTATGAAACAAATAGCTTGTGAATAAACACTGTCTAAGGCATATGTTCATTTCAGCCGTAGACAGCTGATCCATCGTGCAAGGCGTACCCATTTCCCTGTACATTTTCCACCTATCCCCTCCAGCAAGATCCCTCATTGTCACTAGCAAAGCAGCCATACTCAGCACTCCTTCCTTGAAAGGACGCTGGCTAGGAGGGGTCCCTCTGAACACGCACTACTTGGGGCCCCAGCTTTGCCCTCCCACTTTATTTATTCCCGGCATGCTACTCTCATCCAGCAACCACCCCGGTCAGTGGAATTCCATCGAATGTGTATCGTCTTCAGGCGGTTCCTCATGAGATTCGGCTTTTGTCTGCATACCGAGACTATCCAAATCTGACAACAACAGAAAACACTGAAACAACCATTAAACTTTGTCCTCCGGGACACCAGTTGTTCCAATGACAGCTCAGCAGAAGACTTACGGGGAAGTAGATGATCATAGTCAACGTCTGTTTACAGCACGGGTCTTAACCCTTCCACTGGTATTGCTAGCTCAGCCCACCGCTGGAAAACAGCTGGGCTTTGGGTTTGGTTCAGTCTGAATCTGTGTATTTGGATAAACTGTGAGCCAGCCCAGTTATACCAGTTAGAGCATAACGGGATTTGTATTCTCGTTAGAAACATCATTGTTCGTCCTTCAATTATCCTTCTGCCCTCCTCTGCCTATTCTTCTTTCCTGGCATGAAACTGAGAGGTGCATAAGTTGTACCTCCGTGTGCAAGACCAGCACATGGACTGCAGTCTCTGCCAGCCTGATAACCCACAGGTCAGATCCTTCGCTGGCCTCATTGCTGTCCTGCTCGGGATGTCAATTTTCCTAGTGGATGATGTGCCTCCATCATGCTACCTCTGAAAGAAGATGCACAGTTTAGCCCCCACAAAGATGACATCAGGGCTGGAAGACACTTCCGTGATCACCCAGTCTGACGTCTTACAGATAATTTCACTTGGTGACCCTCAGATGGTGGGGAAGGAGTGTAGATGGCTCTGAAAGCACGCAGCAGTTTCTAAAATACCATTCTCAAACCCACCATTAATTAAAAAGAAAATTGACAAAAGAGCATGACATCAATTTTTTCTCTGAAACGGGGTTATCAATAATGCATCATGTGTTTTAAGGGAATGGATGCAAAAGTAGCCAGGTAAATGGCTACAGTAATTTACTGTGGTTCCTTATTGCAAGGCAGGCTAAATATACTTTTTGAGATCTTTTTTTCCTGCAAGTAAGCATCTTTGCTATTTTGCCTACGATGCATGAACTCGGGGAGTTTGGCTTGTTCTCCCACGGCACAAGGAAGCGACCAGCCTGCAGTGCAAACCCCTACGCATTGAGGAGAACTTTGCCAGCTGCATGCTCCTATCATGAGATACGAATGGCAGCATTTTCAGCACGTCCAGGCAACTTAAGAGCCCAACTACCATTTTCAGAATTGAAGCAGGTAGACAGGTGCTTCAGGATCAAGAGAATTAAATTGCAGAGTGCCATCCAGCTCAGCTCTCACTGAGAAGAGTAACAGCACCTGGATGTTCAATAAATTCCACAGGAACCTACAGCCTCAGCGTGCCCCGAGATCCATGCAAGCAAGATATCTGTGAGGTTCTACACCCATGATATCTCTAAAAATGGTACACTTAGGGTCCAAAATCACTTAGTAATTGCAGACAATATGTTCCAGAAGCCACTGGAATACAGGACTTCACAGATTTCAGGCTGTGGCCCCCTTGCCATGGGCAGCAGTGGCAACCGCCGGGGTCCGTTGTCATAGCAGCACTTTACTACCCTCCCGCACGCAATTTATTTTGGGCCTGCTAAAATAACCAAATAGTTTATCAGAGCAACAGGCAGCATCGTGAAGACAGACTGTTTATATTAACAGCGTTTCAAGTCTGCACAGTCAATGTCTTCTACATCCTCAAGTTCACCTCCAAAAGACTCCTGAGAACCTCTGCATCGGGCATCCCGTGTATCGTGAAAGGTGACTGCCTCTCCTTAGCTAAAACCCACTCCAGCTCTTAGCTGTCTGGTATTCTAGGGTCACCCTTATTCCATGTCCCCAAACTCTAACCTGTCAAGCATAAAATGTTCCAGTTTGCTAAAACTCAGAAAAAGACAAGACAACTTGGTGGAAGACAGTGGCAGACTGGTCCTGACAAGGGTAACAAATCCGGAATCAAGTTCCTGCGCTGTGAGGCTGTCCTGGGCTTCCCCTGTGTGACGGTACCTGTTTCTACAGAACAAGTGTCTCTAACATTATAAACCCCCCCTAAGCACCAATTTGGCTGGAAGGCAACAAAAAAAACCCTGGATAACCCACTCTTGATGACATTCATTGATAGACGAGGCCAAGGTTTCAGTCCCTATTCTCCCACACACCTGGTGAGTAACTTGAAGAGATCAGATAAGAGTAGAGGGGTTAATTAAGAAGCAGCAATTTGTATTATATGCCAGCATGATCCACAGTCTACTGAAATCAATGGAAAGGATCCCTGTAGTTAATTCAAATTAATTAACCCAACTATGATTGACTCTTGAGTGCATGATGCAGCAAGCTGGAAATCAGAAACAGAGTTCTATTTTATAAACCTTTGTGTAAGAGATTAAAAGCCAGTATTGGTCAGGACATGTGACATAGTATTTTCTACATGTTCTTAGAATCACATGCCCCTTCACGTGCTAAATTTCAGCTGAAATACCCCCGGCAATTAATATAAGCCACTATTTGCAAATCAATTAAAAAATAAATATGCCTCCTTTCTGTTAGACATGAAGAAAAGCACAGATCACTGAAAAAAGAAATCTCAACAAAGAAAATCTGTAGCAACAGGAATGGGGAAGCAGAACTTAAACTTGCTGTTTTGAAAAAATAATTTTTCCGTGCACTATTTAAAGGTAGCGCAGCAACATCTAAACATAGAGCAGCCACAAGCATGACCAGTGTGGCCTAAAACGTGCCTTTCCTGCTAAGCCAAGAACCCCAGATCCGCATGCTGAATTGTTGGAATGACACTTGTAATTCATAATCAAGGGATGCAAACCAACAGCATCGCGATGAGCCTTGTTCTCAGCAAGAGCTCTCAGGCTGCGCCCATCCCACAGCACAGTTGCTCCCACTGCCCATCCTTTCCCATCAAACCCCCTACATCCTTCCACCCTGGACCGTCAAAACCTTATTCTCCGCCCAAACATCGCCGCTGAAGACTACACAAGCTATACCGCCGCATGCTATGCGATGGCATATGAAATCAAAATTGCTAGTTAGGACAGCTGAGAAGACTTCCTAAAGCGTGGGCACCGTTCAGGATTATCCCCCGGAATCCCAGCCGGGCAGAGGCACGATGCGTGTTAGGCCAAAGCCAGCAGTCCTGCCTCCCCCTTTTAACTCTTGGTAGTATTTGTAAATTGGCAAATAAACTTTCCGAAGTGTCAAGCAATCAACAACTCGAAAGGTTTATCTTTAAGCATCCAGAACTCACGGCTGAAATTAACTCCCAAGGGGAGGACAGGCACAATCTGAAGGATCCGGGTATTTGCTAAAACCCAGAATGTTTTGTTGAAAAGACAGAGTTTTCATGAACTCACCCTAGTGACTGGAATTCCACCAAAACCGGCTCAGCAAGCTGCACTTTGTGAAGCTGGCTGCTACAGAGACCAGGGATTTCTGGGTATGTAGTTCCTGAGTGCCCCTCTCCCATGGGCTTCCCAGAACCAGGAAATTCAAAGCCTCTGGGAGTTTCCAGAGGGTTGTGCAGATAATAAACATTCTGCATCTCTATAAACCCCCCGTCTGTGTCTTTTAAAGGAGATTGTGGGAAACAAGCTTCATTTTTTGTATTTTTTTTCCTTTATCAAATATCACACAGTGGGAAAAGCACTATGAAAGCTTTAAACCATGAACAGTTATTACCTTCCCAAGGTCACCCCGACACTTTTATTATCAGTGACACAGGAGCAAATGTTGCAAAAGCACCTATGTGTTATGCTTCTGTGCATGGTCTGACGCTAAATTACTTTGGATATTGTGCCAGCGATAGTTCTGATAAAATGTTTTAAGAGCAGACGCGGGTCATGTCACATCCATGGATTATGTATGGAACTGTCAAAACTTCCAGAAAACCTGCTGCTGCTTCGTGCGCGCATCGGTGTGTCGCTAGCCAAGTCGGTGATATTATTTATAATTCTAAAGTGCCAACAAGTATAAACACGGGAAAGCATTTAGGATTTAGTCTCGCACATATTGAATAACAACATACGTTGACTTCTAGCTGATGGTGACAGACCTTAAAAATATATACACTTCACATCTCGATAAGCGTGAGAAAGGGAAGGCAAAAATAGAAGAAAGTGAGTATAATCCAATACATAGAGAAATGACACAAGGTTCCTTCTATCTAGCACTCTGTTTCCAGTGAATCCCAGAATGGTTTGGGTTGGAAGGGACCTTAAAGCCCACCCAGTCCCACCCCCTGCCATGGGCAGGGACACCCTCCACTAGGGCAGGTTGCTCCAAGCCTCATCCAGCCTGGCCTTGGACACTGCCAGGGATGGGGCATCCACAGCTTCTCTGGGCAACCTGTCCCAGGGCCTCCCCACCCTCTCCAGGAAGAATTTCTTCCTGATGTCCATTCTCAATCTCCCTGCTTTCAGTTTAAACCCATTACCCCTTGTCCTGTCGCTATAGGCCCTTGTAGAAAGTCCCCTCCAGCTTCCTTGTAGCCCCCTTCAGGCACTGGAAGGTGCTATAAGGTCTCCCTGGAGCCTTCTCTTCTCCAGGCTGAACAAGCCCAACGTCATGAAGGCTGGAGAACATTTTCTCCCTGCAGATCACAACGCGGCACTAGTCGGAAGGAGACGGCCAGCCTTTGCAGCCACCGCCTGGTACTCCTCCTGCAGATGCCATGCGTGTCATTGTCTCACCTGTACGTGTGCACACACATACACACACAGAGTGCCTGGGCTTGCAAACACACCAACCCCCAGCAACAAAGCTTTATTAGCCTTCTTAGAGGCGTGCCCAAACCAGATGGAAATACAACCAAGAGCGCTAGGAGCAGCCTTATGGAAGCGTGCTGCTGGAGCTGAGCTGGGTTTAACAACTCAAAACCACCGAGACTTCCCCCCAGCTCTGGCCTGTGTAAAACTTTCTCCGCTCACCACTTTCTCCGAAGGGCTTTTCCGTGTGTCTTCAGCTATTCTCCAATGCCAGTAAGGGCAATGAGCAACTAGGAAGGTGCTTTTAGCACACAGGAAAACATAAGCTTTGACAACTTTTGTCTTGAAAAACAATAGCACCCTTCCTTTGCAAATTAATCTTAATAACTGTGGCTAGTTTGCTGTGAGTTGAGTAGTTTTGCATGAACACACACAATTAAATTAATATGCAAATGTTCCCATTCCTCTGAGAATACTAAGAGGCATTCTTTACGGGTGAGACAAGGAGGAGGAAAAGAAAAAACCCTCGAAGCCCCCAAAAGAGGCATGTTAAGGAGGGTGGGACGTCCTTTCTTTGGCTGAAAAGGGAATTGGAGCCTGACTGAAACAATGCTTGTTGATGAAGCTGAAATAAAGGAGGAAGAGGCGCCTTTGGAGATAAAGGAAAGAGGAAAAGACTGGAGCATCCCAAGTTGTTAAAAACTGACCTCAGCAAGTCTAAATCTTCACAAAGGTGGCATTTACTGTGTCAGGCCTCACAAAGGTTCCCATTCTTCCCTCGCCTGCCTGCGGGGACCCCCTGTTTCTCCAGCCATGTTTGAGCAAGGGCCTCAGACAATTAGCACAGGCTCTGCCCCTTCACCCTGCGGCTGTCAATCACCTTCCTGAGCAGACGGGCAGCGGGACAAGAAAAGATGGTTTCCAAGTGGCTTTGCCCTTCGGCTCCTGTCTATGCACCGGGGGCCCCCGGGAATGGCAGCCTGGCTGGGAGGGTGTCGGACTCCCTGACAGCAGACCCCTCTGCTACCCGGGGCATCGCCACGTGAAGGCGGGGCTCTTTTGTACAGCTGGAGCATGAGAGCGGGAGCACGGATGGGCTTCCCAGGAGCCTCCATCCTCAGCCACAAAAGACCCTCTGGAAGCTGAGAGGCCAGAATGACTCAACAGTCACTAGAAGTTATTATGGAAAAAGCAATCCTTTCACTTGGGCCCTTGCTCGCTGGCTTTGTGGACCTGGACAAAAACAACCGCTACCCAGACAGTGGATATATCCCAGGAGAGAGTGCGTGTGTGACAAAGATAGATCAGAAAAGACTGGGAACATGGAGGCAAACAGACATAGATGTGGATCTCCAGCATGGGGAGGGAAAGAGATGGGACACAAAGGCACTCCTGTACTGCTGCTGTTCTCAGCACAGTGCCTCTCACTGACCTCCCGCTTTGGATTTAAGGGAACCAAGACAACCGGTAACACTGCAGTGGGAATGGGTGTGAAGCAAGCCCAGGGGATCAGGAGGGAGGACACAACTCCAAGTTCCTCTCCTGCCAGTCTGCCCCATCCTGGGAGGAAAAGAGAGTGAAGGATCATGGGATGACCAAAAATGCACAGGCAGCAGTGCAAATACAGGCTGGTAGGCAGGAAAGCAGTTATCCCTCATCTGAACAGCCATGCAAAAGCAAGTGGAGAAGGAAGAAAAGCCTGTTTTGATCTAGGATGAGCCAGCACAAGTCTGAGATAAACTGGGAAGGACATGACTGACCTAAAACAATAAACCCTCTACAGGTAAGTGGTCAGCAGGTCCCAAAGGATAGTGAGGATAATTCTGCTCACCCTCCTTGGCCAGGGAGGGAAACAAAGGGGCTGGAGAGCACCCAACTTCAATTGCCTAACATTTTACATCCTCGATTTGCACAAGTTTTGGAAGCTCAGTGGTCTGCAGCAAGCAGATGCATGTGATGAGAGAGAAAGTGGGGGTACGTGCCCCTCACCCACCCAGCACCGCTCGGGCATCGTGACATGCAAAGGGTGTGGCGCAGGGCTAAGCGGGACTCCCACAGAGCCGTGACATCCAGCACATTGTCACCTTCCCTATTTACTTTTCACACTGTCCTTTCAGGCATGAGAGTGCTGTGAAGGAAACTAAAATTCATCCAAAATAATCTGACCAGATTATTAGCTACAGAAACAAGTGTTCTGCTAGAAATTGTACCCATTTCTTAAAATCTCATAAACATAACTGCAGGGAGAGGATGGAATTTGTTAAGGCCCTCGTCTTTTGTTGACGTGAGCCTGCCATCCCTCATTCTGAGGAGTCCAGCTCATCTGAGAATGAAAGTAAACAGCTCCCCTCTCCCCCTAAAATCCTCTGACTGGTTAAAAACCTACATGAGATTTTAATAAAAAGGATCCAATTTGTTTTTTATTTACCTTCTAGTTTTAAGTCTTTAAGAAACAAATTGCTATGCAGCTTTGCTGGCTAAAATAAATAAATCATTACATAAATCAATCAACAAATAAAGGGAACAAAAATAAGCAAATAAATCATTAAAAAAAAAAAAAAAAAAGCCCGTCACTTCCACAGTTCCCAGCTCCCAGGAGCTGGCATAGTAGGGAGTGCACCAGATTGTGCCACGCTCTGAGAAACAATAGCAAAATTTATTAAGACTTTACGCATTATTGTTGCCTTTCTGCTGTTATTACCGAGCCTGTTCTGCCTTCCTCCTTCCTTGCCCTGCACACACCATCTGCTAGTAAGCACCAGGAAAACAGGAAAAGGGCATTATTGTTTGTAGCTGCAGCCTAAGGCTGTAGCATGAGCCACTGTACAAATTGAAAAGGTAAAGACAATCTATGTGCCAGAAGGACCAGGCATCAGAGAAGAGGTGGGCGGGAGAGCACGCAGAAGCAGCGAAACCATCGCTGGGCCTCGAGGGTCTAGGCCTCGATGGCAGAGGTGATGCCCTTCATTTTAATCTCCTTGAGGAGCACAGAGGGAAGAAGGATTTATGACACAAATAAAGAAATTACTATGAATAAAATGTCTGTCTGAGCAACAGTGAAAAATGCCTGGCCCAGAGTTTTATTGTGTTTTTGTTTAACCTCCTCACACAAGGCAACGGGAAGGAGCGAGGGAAGCCTCAGCCAATGCCTCAGTGCAGAGAGCAGCAGGCAAACACGGACCACAAACACGAGCTCAGTTCTCATTTTGAGTGGGCTCTGGAGCCCCAAAGGCATCTGCAGACACAAGTTTTTTAATATGAACGTGCAGGCACTAACATTATTACTTCATGGGCACTGAGGTCCCTTCTGCCCAAGACCAAATATTCCACCAAACCACTGAGAGACTGAAGTAAATTGCTAGGAAATACGCTATCTTCCTCCTCAAAGTCTAGTTTCTGGGGAGCTTTCAGCCAGGAGCTGAAAACCAAGAATCTAACGTAAGCGTAACTCCCCTTTCCCGAGGAGGAACTGCCTGGAGATGCACGGGAGGTGCAATGCGCACGGGTGCTCTGTCTTCTCACACAAACAGGGGAAACTCCAGCTGTGGTCTAGGCTCTGCTCCCCAGTTGTACACCAGAGAGAGTATTTCTCTACTTCATGTGTTTACAGTTGGCCACAAGCTTAAGTGCTTGATGAACTAAGGCAGGAGCTCCTGCTATTATTTAAATGTGTTTTAAATACATTTTAGCCTGTTTTCCTTCCTTTTATGATCGTTGCTTGGTTTTCACCGGATACCCTCTAATTTTAGATGGCTGTGTCTATATATCAATCACCCGCTGAGGAGCACTTCATCAATTTTGAGAAACTTCAGGCCTTTGTAGCTCAGCCTGTTACTGAGCAGCGTTTAATTTTTCTGCTCTGAAAATGTGAATATCTTGGAAATTAAAAGCTGTGACCTGAGCCAGGTGAACTGACAGAGAAATAAAACCCGTAATAACAGAAAAACCGAGATGTTCCTAGAATGGCTTGCTGAAAGCAAATGCTTCCTGTGAGGGCACTGCTAACAGTCTGTAGTGGTTAAAAGCTCATTACTATTACACAAAGCTGTGGCTACTTCTGACAAATCACAAAGAGCAGGTGAGGACAAAGTCAATTGATTCACAACTGTTTGAACCTTTACAACCTCCAGGTATTGAAATCTCGACTTCGCACTGGCCTGGGGTGGCTGCTCGTTCACCTTTATGAAGGAAAGGAATGGTTAGGGATACGATGAGAGGGGACAGACGGGCAAAGCGTTCTCGTGACTGTGTGGCAAAGAACATAATAAAAACACTACACAGGGAATAATCAAGGTAGTTAATTCAGCAGCTCGAGGGATTTAAAAGCAGAGATTCACTCTGTCTGAAGGTGAGGCATGATCTGCTTGATATCCCAGTCTTTCGGGTTTCTCACCAAAAAACTCTGTCCTTTTGCAACAGGTACAAGTCCCAGAAAGACAGCTACATTCCAGTCTGTCAGGAGCTCTATATCCTCATTGCCTGACACTTGGAAAATGCCCAAACCCTCGTAATACTTGAGAGAGCAGGCCTGGCTGAGAAGAGATGGAGTCGCTGTTCTTGGGAGCTTGCACGGCAAAGGGTACACGTGCAGGAGGGCACAGAAATGTGGACAGGCTTGGCCAATGCACATAGAACAGGTGACTGGAGAGAGGAAGAAAAATTTGCTCTTCTTCTCTCTGCCAGTGCTGGCCAGAGCTGCACTGAAGCAGGAATCAGCCAGCTTCCAGGCCTCACTCCCACCCCAATGGCTTGGCCTGCATGGTTTCTTCCCCAGGCAGCACAGATACCTAGACAGAGATGGCACAGGCTGGGGCCAGACAAGAAAGCAGTAGGGCTGCAGCCAGCAGTAGCAAACCTGGCTCAGTGTCAGTTCTTAAAGCAACAGCATCAAGGAGAGTGATGCTGGAGACCTGCTCTGCCACAAGTTCACCTCTCTCATCTAGATGAAGATGCAGAGCCCCAGGGTACAGGTTGCTGTCCATAATCACCACCGAAGTTTCAAGGCTGAGGCAGTACTGCCTTGCTTCATTTGTCTTTTCCCCAGCTCTCTATCACCATCTCCAAGTCATTCCTAAAATGAACTGCACCTAGAGCCTTCCTTGGAGATGAGGACACACTGTGTGGCTCCTGAGCAACCTGATCTCGCACCAGGAGGAAGGACAAAAGGCAGCCTCGGTCTGCAGCCACAGGGCCCGACTAGGAACAGTGAGTGTGTGGCGAAGGATTGCAACCCTGTTTGAAGAGCAATGCTGCTTTAGCGCATGAAGAGTAATGGTTTTAAACTGAAAGCAGGGAGATTGAGATTGGATATCAGGAAGAAATCCTTCCTGGAGAGGGTGGGGAGGCCCTGGGACAGGTTGCCCAGAGAAGCTGTGGAAGCCCCACCCCTGGCAGTGTCCAAGGCCAGGCTGGATGAGGCTTGGAGCAACCTGGTCTAGTGGAGGGTGTCCCTGCCCATGGCAGGGGGCTTGGAAATGGATGATCTGTAAGGTCCGTTCCAACCCAAACCATTCTGTGATTCCATGAAAGGAAATTTGGGATTGCCCCAAGGTCAGCACAGGGAAGATGAGAGCTACTGTGACTCATCTAGGAAAGGCGGATTTGGATTTTGATATAGGGAAATCTTGTTCTTGTCTTACCAGCAAACAAGGACAACCAACACAAACATTGACATTTCAGGTTGTTTTTTTCCCCACAACATACAAAGTTTAAAACAATTGTTGGAATTAAAAACATTCTGTGGTGACTGTGTGGAAACCATGCAAATCTTTAGTGAGCAGCAGGGAGCAGAAACATGATAAATCATGTCAAGTCCTCTATGAACAGGTGCTTTGGCAAATTTTTATGAGACAGAGACAGGTCTGTTTTTTTTACAGGACAGACTATGGCTTGTTATAGAAAGTCTGCATTTTTTCAAGGCAGTTTTGAACTTCCCCTCTCAGACATGAAAAGCAAGCCAACTTCAGATGCACCTTAAAACATCCACCTGACTGCAACTCCAGCCAGTGCTGTCTATAGCAATAAAAGCATGATCCTCAGAACACACTTTTCTAATGTGCTCAAAAAACATCCAGACCAGGCTCTGCTTTCCAACCTCTTTCTGAGGGATCCACTGGTGTCCAGCTGTGTTACCACATCCCTCCAGGGCTGCCCTCGGAATCAGGAATGTAGGTCTTGTCATTGATGCCCTTCCCTGAAACAGTCCCTCCCGCAGCATCCATGAGGAGAAGACGGTGGGGACCACCCTGCTGCCTTAGCACTCAGTACCTCGCACTCTTCCAAGCAAAAGCAAACCCTGCCTGGTCCAGCTGAGGCCATGGCAGGTGAGTAAAAGACAGAAGTCCTGCTTTCTCCAAGACAGAGCAAGTCCCAGATGAAATTCTCATGAGACGCATTCTTCCCAAAAACCCTTTGATCATCTCTGCCTGACCTCAATGGCCCTGATTGCTCTCTCAAGCTTCAGGGGTGACTCACAGCTGGAAAAACTCTCAGCTCGTCCCTACAGCAGAGCCCCCCAGTACATCCAGCCAAGGCTATGGCATATGACTCCTGCCAGGGAAGTACCGATGCTGTGGAAGACCAGGAAATGTTGATGGGAGACTGAGTCCTTGATGCCTTATTATCACAGGTTGTCACACAGATCAGAGTAAAATAGAACACAAGCCGAAAGGAGGAAGACTGATTTATAATCTAAGCAAAAAATGCTGGCTGTTTTCACCAAGTCAGTACTCCCAGCGGTTCTCATGGTGGAGTTCAGATAACATCCGTAACGGGAAACTGCTGGGGTGCCGCTCAACCAGGTGGAGCCGAGCATTGAGATCTCCCAAAAGAAACATGAGCCCTGGGGGATCACAAGATGCTCTAAACACACCTTTGTGACTGCCCGTTCTCACTCGTTTGGGAACAAAATGGTGTCTAATCCTACGGGGTAAGACCTGGTGGAGCGGAAACCCTCAAATCAGAAAACGCGTCACCAGCTTCTCCCTGAGCGGAGATCCATAGCAACGTTTGAAGGGAACACACCTCGCTCTCGCTGGGCGAGTGCCGTGCCCAACGCAATCTGAAACTCACTCTGCATCAGACAGTCCAGCTGCTGCGTGAGCCAGGCTCCATTTCGATACGAGAACAGCTCTTCTGGAAATGACAGATTGCCTTGGTTTAAACACCGCTGCTTCCAGGCGCAATAAGCTTTACGTTGAAAGCATTGAATGCTAAGATTACAGGGGATATTCAGAGCGAGACTGTGAATTATGGCAAAATAATATTTGATACATCCCAAAATTAAAACTGTGAGTGCATGCTTTCCTTCTAAATCTTTAAGTAAGAATTTACACGCTTAAAATATTACATATATAATCAACATGCATACCTCTCTGTGGTCATATACATGTACATATACAAACTAGACAAGTATAGAGACATACGGGGCTACGTATTTACTTACGTTAATGCATCAGATGTGGCATTTATATCTGGATGGAATTTCTACCGATAATTCAGCTAAATTCACACACCTAATCTTGTTGCCCTATATTTGTAGGGGGGTAAATGGAAACAGGAGGCAGCGGTAGTGGCTGTAAATAAAAACTCTTTGTCCTAGTGGTAAAGGGCTGAAATTACTGCAGCAGGAATAGGTACCTTTCGAGCAATAGGATAGGTCTAGAAAGAGGTGTTTATGTAACAGCAAAATAATGTTTTACCAAAGCAAGTTTCAATTCCAAGTGCCCCGTATTAGATTTGATTGGCTGCTACATGAGAAATCACGGTGATCAATCTTTTAGTTAATCTCCATCGTCCTTCAAGCATCACAGTGACATGGCTGGGACATGCCAGCAGTCGCAGATGCTTCATTAAGTAGTTAATCGGCAATAGCTGTAGGGATAATTCAACATTTTCCAAAGAGTTCAAATAGCACTTTTGGGTAAAATGTGCCCCTCCACTGATATCTTTCTGGGTTGTTGTGATTAAGTATAATTAGGGTTCACCAACTCTCTTCCAAATAATAATAGTAACACATTGGAGGCTTGTGAGTGCCAGAGGGTGCCTGGCACATCAAAGCCATATTTTTAACAGTAGATGTATGGGTTTTATCGCCTGGACGAGTGGAATTTAGCAAGAGTGCTCTGGTTGTGTATTAGAGAGAATTTTCTGTAGTGAAAGCCCCAGAGCACATACAGTTTGTGTAAATAGTTCAGTGGTAGGATGTAAAAGCAAACACTGATTTACTGAGCAAACTAAATGTAGCCATGCTGTAACGTTCTTGACTCAGATCCAACGCTCATCTAGGGGAGAATCCCTTTATTAACAGCAGCGTAAACTTCCAGCAGCTAGAGAACGTGTGGACACTTCTGCCTGCAAAAAGCAAAGCTAACATCTACCAGAGACAGTGCAACCATCCAGCAAGCCACATATGTACATCTGGAGTAGTACTAACAGCGTCACTGGTTACCCTCTGCTCTCTCCCGGGCGTCTGTGAGGCTGGGCAACCATCTAGCACACGTTCAGCCACGAAACAGCACGTAGTTTGCAAAACAACCCCGGTTTCTTGGAACATACTCAGCCAGGTACAAGCCCGTATTTCAGAAGCGAGTTTCATACCATAGCCTGTGTATTCCCACTATTTGCTGTCCAATGGACACAGTCACCGAGTACTTAAAGACATCATTATTATGTCATCTTCTGCCCGGAGAGGGTGGGGAGCACTGGGACAGGTTGCCCAGAGAAGCTGTGGGTGCCCCATCCCTGGCAGTGTCCAAGGCCAGGCTGGATGAGGCTGGGAGCACCCTGGGCTAGTGGAGGGTGTCCCTGCCCATGGCAGGGGGTTGGAACTGGATGGTCTTTAGGGTCCCGTCCAACCCAAACCATTCTGGGATTCTGTGAATATTAGGGAAATGGTGTCTAAGATCTCTGTTCCCAGACCAGGCTGTGGTCAGTGCACAGAAGGATGACCTGGGTCCCCACAAGACCTGAGTCTCACGTGTTTGTCTCCAAACCTCACGTAGATTCCTGGAAGGACTCCGCAAAGGGAACACAGAGTTTCAAGTATCTTAGCATGAAGGATAGGAGCGATGCTTTGTGCTCTAAATCCAAGCAGCTTTTTTCATTAAATTGCTACCCACCTGACTCTCAGAACATTCAGAAAATGAGATCTCTCTGAAGAGTCACCCAAACAAACCCAGCATTTCTATTTGTCAAAGCTTTCAGTCATAATTAATTTCATACCAAAGATGTTGTGCTGGCCAAGTTGAGTGGCACTCGAGGGCTGCTGGAGATACCAGCACTGCGTCTGCATTAGCAGGCACGCAGAAAGAGGATGGCCATCGGCCCTCTTGTAACATGCAGCTAGTGGAAAATAGAGTGGTGTTCAGTCACTCCTGTGTTTTCCTGCTAAATCAGCATGCTGCCATCACTAGCAGTGCTCTTTTTGCCCTCCACAGGAAGAACAGCCTGGTACATGGATTCATTAAATAAAAAATACTGGTCAGGGCATGGGGTGCATGACTGAGAGGAAGAGGAGGAAGAGTTCACCTTAACAGACTGATCAATGAGGCTGGAAGCTGGTGAGAGAAACCCGTGTGCAATAAAATAATTATGACCAGAGCATGAAGGAGAGTAGGATCTTGTGCTGTAAATCTTCCAAGAAGGTAAACTGTAAAGAAAAAAAACTATCGAGTCGAAGCTTCTGGCTTTGACATATATGTTCTTCTTCAAAGTGAAAATACACTTCATGATTCTTACAGTCACGTCCACGTTATAAATACACACCAGGATCCCACCTGGAGTTCTGCATCCAGCTCTGGAGCCCTCAGCATAAGAAGGATATAGACCAGTTGGAGCGAGTCCAGAGGAGGCCACAGAGATGCTCAGAGGGCTGGAGCCCCTCTGCCATGGGGACAGGCTGGGAGAGTTGGACTTGTTCAGCCTGGAGAAGAGAAGGCTCCGGGGAGCCCTTACAGCACCTTCCAGTGCCTGGGGGTCTACAATGAAGCTGGAGGGGAAATTTTACAAGGGCATGGAGTGACAGGACAAGGAGTAATGGGTTTAAACTGAAAGCAGAGAGATTGTGATTGGACATCAGGAAGAAATTCTTCCTGGAGAGGGAGGGGAGGCACTGGGACAGGTTGCCCAGAGAAGCTGTGGATGCCCCATCCCTGGCAGTGTCCAAGGCCAGGCTGGATGAGGCTTGGAGCAACCTGGTCTAGTGTAGGGTGTCCCTGCCCACGACAAGGGGTTGGAACTAGATGATCTTTAAGGTCCCTTCCAACCCAAACTATCCTGTGATTCTATGATTCTACTTGCAAAAACGAAGGATCAGACCTGCTACGCTTCTGCTCCAGAATGAGCTGCTCACATTGTGCAGTAGGATTTTCCTGCAAAATTTCCTCCTGCACTTTCAAAGCGCCTGTGCAGAGGTGCGCAACTTACGCTTCTGAAAAGTGATGGTACACGGGGTCGTGTTCTGTGCCTCTTTCAGAAAAGTAACCTCGGATGGTTGGCCTGGGCTTGCTCTGGGCTCCCAAAGCACCGGCTCACGTAACCAGTCATTTGAAAGGAATTTCAAAACAATAAATAAAACTTAATAAATTCTTAAAAAAATAACTAAAACCCCAACAACCAAAAATCACCCACTGACAGACTTAATACCAGAGAACAAAACCAACTCAGAAGATGGCCAAGTTTTACAGATTCTCCTCAAGGCATTTTCAGTATCACTTTCTCAGAGTTCTGTGGAAGAACATGCCCCCATTCTCCACCTTTCTGAATGTTCTTAGGTGGCTTTTTCAGGCCTGTGGGACACAATTATGAGGCTGCTCACAGCAGAGCTGACTCGTCTTCATGTATAACTGCTCTGTTCCCTTCACAAGCACCGACCATCAATTTCAGTGCACAGTTGTGGCTGCTTAAAGCTAAGCATGCGCTGAAGTGTTTGGAGATTCAGATCCTTATCATCCAACTGCCTGCTCTCCATGTGTGAGAAGAACATAAATCTGTTGCTGGGGGTCTGTACCCCACCACTCCTGCTCCTGAATATGATAAACATCTTGACCATAATAAGGTTTGTTCGCCTGAGTGTTCTCTGAACGTACGCTTGACCTGGCCTGCTGATCCAACCAGATCCTTCCAACTCAGTGTGCTATTTCCACAGTACAGACCCCTCTTTCCTTCAGGGTATTTGACAGGCCTTTAACTTGAGCACTGAACACATCCTTTACCTTTAATTAAAGCTTGAAGAACCCTCTGGTATTGAAAAACTAGATTGTGAGAGAGTTTTCCTGTTTTCTCTTTGTTTGCACTTTAAGCAGTCTTTAAAGCTTCCCATATTTTTTTTTTTTTTCCAGGCACAGATACTCTCTCTTTTGACAGAATTATGGAGAATGTATTTTTCCTTATCTTCTTTCACAACTTTTTTCCCTCCTACCATTTTGAGAATATACTCTAAGCTTGTTGATGTATGACTCTCATTTCACATCACATGAACATTATTTTCCATGTTACAGAAAACATACACAACTTTATTTACAGTGAACTGCTAGTAGAATCAAATTCAATTAAGAATAGGTGCAAATTACAGTAAAATGATCTTGCCCATTCAAGGTATTGTAAAAGTATCATCTCTGGAAAGAACCTGCTCTCTCCATAAGAAGTAACACGGAATAGTCAGGGTTGGAAGGGATTGCCAGAGATCATCTAGTCCGATGCCCCTGCCAGAGCAGGATCCCCTAGAGCAGATCACACAGGAACAAGTCCAGGCGGCTTTGGAAAGTCTCCAGGGAAGGAGACTCCCCCCTCTCTGGGCAGCCTGTTCCATGGCTCTGTCACCCTCACAGGGAAGAAGGGTTTCCTCAAACACAGGTGGAACACCTTACTCCATAAGCAACTCCATCATTGGCTTCATCTTCACCATTATATTTTGGTGTAATATAAGATGCATTTTATGCAACAAGCACAGAAAAAGCCATAGAACTTGATTCAGATATTTTAACTAATGCCCAAGTGTCTCACACCACACAGGGTAACTAGTAGAGAAAGACATTACTCAATAAAAGGAAGGCTCTCACCCCCTAAAATTTGGTAACATTGGCACTGGAATCAATGTGTTCTCGCATATGTGGGTACTTCCCACTCTCTGTCACTGTGAGACAACCAAAAAGGTGAAATAAAACAACTATATCCCAACTGCACAGCCAGTAAATATTGCTAGAGACATTCAAATGGCCTAAAGTTATTATAAGACAGGTAGGTTTCAATGAGATTTATTACTGGAGCTGCACTGTAATGTTCTTCCCCATGGCAAATGGTTTATTGCTCCTTATGCAGGTTGCCCAGAGAAGCTGTGGATGTCCCATCCCTGGAAGTGTCCAAGGCCAGGCTGGATGAGGCTTGGAGCAACCTGGCCTAGTGAAGGGTGTCCTTGCCAATGACGGGGGTTGGAACTAGATGATCCTTAAGGTCCCTTCCAACCCAAACCATTCTGGGATTCTATGTCCACAGGTATTGGGCAGATGCCCATCTTGCTCACTTGGAGGAATGCTGGTGGCATCAGAACAACCAAAACAGATATGGAAAGCGAGGCTTTCATATGCTGGGCTTTGCAACCAGACATCCTGCTTAGCCTAGTGCAACTGGAAGGTCTTCCCTAAGCAGATCGAATGCAAAATGAGTAACATACACCTGCTGTAATTACACTGGTACATCCACACTGCCACGGTGTAGTTGCAGTTCTGGTGTCTATACTGCCAAAGTGTGCTCTTGCTCTGTCCAATTAACAGGCTTGCACTGATCAAACCGTCTTCAGCTTTTGTTTCACTCCCCAGCCTCTGATTTTGTCCCTAACACTTTGTCTTGTCTGCACAAAGCCCGCGGAGAGAAAAGCAATAGAGTACACGGTTCAAAGGCGACTGGTGAATTGAACATGCTGCCTCTAAAGGAAGGCTTTGAAAACAAGTTTGCTGCTGGAGCTAGGAGAGAAAAGCATAAAACTTGATGCAATAATCACAGGGTAAAATTCAATAACCTGTACCACCCGAGAGGTCAGGCCCAACGATCTCAATGCCTTAAAAGTATGAAAATTGAGAGCTGCTTTAAGATTCGTGGACAGGTCAATAAAATTTACACTGCTTATGAAGTGTTCCTGGTAGACATAAAATTAACTCCCTGTAGCTTCTTGCTCATTTCTGCCCTTTCTCATTCCTTTTCCAATCCACTATCCTTCCGCTCGTGGTTTGTTGCCACGTCTGCCGATCACGCTTACATCTGCGTTCGTGTCCTTCACCCCGCGCTTCTCCCTCACTCATTTGTTTACTCCCCCATCACCCTATGTAACAGCAGACGTGTATCTTGCTCTGCCATTCAGCTGTTCCACGCACATACGCTCTCTACATTTCATCACTGTCAGCCTCCTCTTTATTTTCTGCCTCGAGGGAGACGCATCTGAGCAAAGTCTCCGGAGGACTGGCAAGGAGGGACTGAGAGGGACTCTGGCATACAGCCACTGGATGCCAATGCATTCAAAACTTGGGTCAAATAGTTTCTGAATCCTTGCTCTCATGATTGATCTCTTAGCTCTTTCTACATTGGCAAGGATAGGCAAAAAACCAGGTGTATCCTTATCAGATCGTGAAGGTCAAATGACTCAGTTGAGGAGCTTTCTGTTGAATTGTAGCTTCTGAAATTAATTTGACAAAAAGAGTTTGATATGTTGACAAGTTTGGAAGGAAACCAGAATTTTGGGATCACTAAACTGGAGGGACTTCCAAGGTCATCGAACTGTCATTTCACAAATGGAAGAAACTGAAAAGACACTAAATCCAAAATCTCCGTGCTGCCTTTGCCACCCATACGTGCCACGGAACACTCCACTAACGTACAGCAAACTGAACTCTTACAGCACAGGGGACCAAAATCTGCAATAAACAAAATTAAAGGGAGCCCAGGCAGCTGAGGAATACAGCAGGTCAAAACCTGTCGCACAGACAGTCCTCAAGTACCTCTTATTTCAGCACAGAAAAGAATGGTGTTATTGTCACGAGTCAGAGGGCTCAAGAGATGTATTTCACAGCCACGTGATTACAGCCAAGGAGCGGTTGGGGTTCCTACAGTATCACAAAGCCCCAGAGGCATTCCCATGCGGAACATTCTGACAGGGACCTTCCGGCGGATAAAGCCAGGACTGCTCAGGATGTGGCCATGTAGACAAAGTCCACCTTGCCACGCTACGCTGCGGACTGCAGAAGTGCTAGGGCAAGAGGAATTTAATGTCCAGGGCGATCAGATCAGCCCCCAGGCTCCCATTTACCATGCATGTGCACTGGATATTCCACTGTCCCCTGCGACACTGAAGATTTCCCCCTGTGTAGTTTACCTCAGCAAGGACCTGAACAGGAACTGGAGCAAGTCAGCGATTTGCTCTGATCAATCCCAAGTGACAGATTTTAGTCGGAAGCCACCCACCACTTATTTAAGTTTTAAGCACTTGATTGTGATAAGATTTTTCAAGGTTATGGACAGAAACTGCATCAAATTACTGTATAATTCAGTGTTTCCCATAAGTTTTCGGTGGCTATATATGACTGGCCCTCTCCTGCAGTAAGTATTGAAGTGAGAGAATGAGTCCTCTGGCTTACAAAACCAAAAGAGTAACATTTGTCTTCAACAGAAACCAATTCCCCTTTCCTCTGGTTCCCCTCCCCTCCTTTTAGGAGAAAGGATGATACACTCGTGATTTGTCAAAATATTTCACTCAGTTGAAAATAGAAACCTCTCCTCTGTGGGAGAAGGTCTTTTTTTTCCTTTTAAAAGTCGGAAATGAGCTTAAGTGAAATGTCATTCAGATAAGAGAACCTGAAATATTTCAAGATTTTCCCAAATTCTTATCAACCTTATCCTCCCTCAGCTGAAAGTACTGGACCCAAATTCGTAAATGCTTTTGGCTAACGTGAACAAGGTAATGCTGTTGGGAAAAGACACCAAGAAACGAAGTTTTGTTTGAATGTTTCCTTATTTCTAGCCAGAGGCAAAACTGCCATCATGTTCCCTGGGACCAAAGCTGGATTCCCGTGTCCTCCAGGTTTAGTAATTCACCTCATTTTTCCTCTTACGTTTGAGGAACAAAGTGCTTAATTTTACTGGGGTTTTTGATGTGTTTTTTTCCCCTGCTGATTGTAGTGGTGGACAATTTAAGAGACACATGCTTAAAATTCCCAGGATGCATTAAGAGAATAGTGGCCAGCAGGTGGAGGGAAGTTCTCCTCCCCCTCTACTCTGTGCTGGGGAGGCCTCCCCTGGAGTGCTGTGTCCAGTTCTGGGCTCCTCAGCTCCAGAAGGACAAGGAGCTACTGGAGAGGGCCCAGCGCAGGGACACGGAGATGGGGAAGGGCCTGGAGCACCTTCCATGTGAGGAAAGGCTGAGAGAGCTGGGGCTGTTCAGCTGGGAGAAGAGGAGGCTGAGGGGGATCTTATCAATGCTGATCAATATCTAAAGGGGGGGTGTCAGGAGGGTGGGGCCAGGCTCTGCTCAGGGGTGTCCAGTGACAGGAACAGGGGCAGTGGCCATCAACTGGCAAACAGAAGGTTCAGCCTGAACATGAGGAAACCCTTCTGCCCTGTGAGGGTGACAGAGCCCTGGGACAGGCTGCCCAGAGAGGGGGGAGTCTCCTTCCCTGGAGACTTTCCAAAGCCCCTGGACTTGTTCCTGTGTGATCTGCTCTAGGGGATCCTGCTCTGGCAGGGGGGTTGGACTCTGGAGAGCCCTTCCAACCCCCACCACTCTGTGTGAATCTTTGTGAAAATCTATGAAAACTTTCCTAATATAAGTATATTGGGTAGGGACACTGAGGATTCACAAACCAGCAAACCGGTAACTACATGGGCAGTGCCATGCACTCTCACACGTTGCGTTAAGACTCAGGGTTACAGAGAGAAGGGAAACGAGTAAAGCCACTGAAGGTAGCACTTGCATTAATGATATTTAGGGACTAAG
The DNA here is from genome assembly GCA_027574665.1 of Rhynochetos jubatus. Lineage (NCBI taxonomy): Eukaryota > Metazoa > Chordata > Aves > Eurypygiformes > Rhynochetidae > Rhynochetos > Rhynochetos jubatus. The sequence continues at coordinate 75,290,712 of CM050651.1, read as the reverse complement.
TGGCTATAAGCAGTATCAGAGCACTCAAAGGCATTAAAAGAAGGTGCTAGAAATAGATATGAAGCTTCTTCAACATTTCACTTGGAAATAATGAGGAATCACATTTTTTTGGATCTGTTTCTTCATTTTGGTACCACTGCTTTGTGGAATTTGAGCACAGAAAGACAAGGACATAAATCATAGACAAATTTCCAGGGAACAATATGAATGGGGTAGGAAAGTCCTACCGTAAAGGGGGGCAATCAAGCACCAACTGATCAGTGCAAGTGCTTTACCGTCAGGTTCCATAGGCACAGGAGGGACAGAAAGGGGAATAATCCTTATCTGGACGAGAGCTGCTGCTAGAAATTATCAGTAAGCTTCTACAAGCTAGTCCCTCTGGGGGATCAGTTGTTAAAAACGCTGTATGTCCAAACACACACGTCCGGGTTCCTCCGAGTGCAATTTGCCTCTAGTAATAATATAAGGGTTGTGGTTTCCCTCCATCAGATCTTGACTGCATGAAACTCCCACGTGCTCTGTGACTACAAATCTGAAAGTGATTAAAATTTCCTGTGGGAAATTATGAATGCCTTTCATTTAAGGAAATTCATAACTTTTGTTTAGAAATTATCATTTTGATTTGTACCTTTAATAGAATGGAATACTGTGAATGGATTTACATATTAGATTATAATTATGAAAGTAAAATTAATTACATTTAATACCGTCTGTGTAGGCACTTAATGAAGGAACTAGAAATTCAAATTTGTCAGTTGGAACTCTGTAATTTTTTTAAAATACGAGCTGTACCTGGAAGTGTAGAGTCGGGTGCAATTGTATTTTGATCATCTGGGCCATTGCGTTTCATTTCCAAGGGTCTGTATTTTGGGAAGTTAGGAGGTCCTAACTCTGCCACAACCACCTTCCTCCGTTATTTAGCTGCCGGTCACTCTATGTAACTGCCAGAATTTCCTGTACCCAATAAGCTAGTCCTAATAACCTCAGATACAAAATACTTGTGTAGAAAAAATACATTATACATTTCTGACAAAAAGAAAGGATCTTCACAGCACAAAGGACTTTGAAATCTATCTCCAGCTGAAGAAGGAATGGGAGATTAATTCCATTAGCAATCCGGCCATATAAATCTTGGCTAGCACACAGACTGGATTTGGCTTTTGTTTTACTATTGTAACTGAAAAACTGCAATACAATTCCCGGTGGGATGTTAAAAACTGGGTAGTATAGGTCCTTCAGAAAATTCAAATGCCTAATTCTCACCCAGGAGCAAACTTTTATGACAGTTTTTAACACTTCTGAAAAACAGTTGGTCGCAGTGATTGAAGCTGAAGTGCGATTCACGTCCATTTTCTAATGCCTTAAAAATAACAACAGGAATAATGGCCCTTAGACAATAGACTTGTAAAAAATTAGAGGTTTCACCAAAGAGTTATTTAGATGAGAAAATTATAGCTGCACGTTTGCACATCTGCACCTTGACAATCATATCCATGAGAATGTTGTAATTGCCATGAATTATGCAAAATGCTAATTAAGAACTCTAATTCACTAATCATCTCACAGGGTCATAACTAGAGCTGAATTTTATTAAGGACATACAATTCTGTGAAATGAATTTCTGCACTATACATCTCTTTCCAGAGGAAAGAAGGGAGGGCATGTGGTCTTCGCGGTTTAGTTGGAAGGAAGTGGTTCAAGATGAAGCTGTCTGGCCAGCCCAGCCGCTGGCATCCCTTACGACTTCTGATGAACATCTTTGTTCCTCTGTTTCCCTCGGTATAAGAGCAGGACACTGCCTTCCTACCCTCCCCAGGGATGTGTAAGGCTTAGGATGCTCATGTTTGTAACATGTCACCTATGGAATGCTGCAAAAAAGCTACCTAAAATTTTTGGAGCTTGTTGATATCTCTGTTAAAAAACAATAAAGTTTTTGCTGCTGATCTCTCTGATGAAAGTTTGATGCAGAATAAAACGAAAACCAAAAAGGGAGTGAGTACCCTGTAGGCAGGAAAGAAGGAAGAAACACACTGCAGCTGAGAACAGAGATCATCGCATGGGAAGACTACTCTGATTTGATGTGGTATATTTGCAAAACGTTACTGACCCAGAGACGCCAGAGCTAACCTTCAGAGATTCTCCCGAGGCAATGTTTAACAATACAGAACTACAAGACTGCACCAGCTTAAGGAAATTGCGCCCGTGTGGATGGACACGGTCAGGCGAATCCTCAGAGGAAAATGCAGCAATTCTGAAAAAGGTCTCAATGCCCCATTCCCATTAAAGTTGCTGGGGGTGGAAGCTTTCGGATGCATTAGCTGGTGCTATAGATCTCAGTTACAGAGGTTGGATATCACATCTTGGAAATACTGCAGGCAGGCAGATGATAGATACAGACACAGACAATAAAATACCCTTTCCAGTCCTTGTGCTATCGAGTTTCTCAGCTGTCCTGCCGTTACACACTGAGCACACGTGCTGAGAAGTATGGGACTGCTAATACAATTATATCAATGTCTGTCTGCACCAATCTTTCTAGCGGGGACAAATCTTTCTCTGCAGCACCGATCAAGGCTCCCAAACATACATTTGACCTAACAAGAAATTCACACCGAAGCGTTTTGGCAGACTACAGGAATACACTTCAGATTAAAGATGGCATACAGTATTCACTGTAAAGCAAGCTGCTTTATGTCACCCATCTCGTGGATAAAGCAGATGTGGAGATCTACGTTTGCCGAGAGAAGACATCAACCCTGTCATGCCAATAACAAAACTGACACCACCTTCACAGCTACCAGGGGAGATTTCCAAATTGGTGGCAGTCAAACATTCATTTTCCTGCTTTCTGAGGTCTGCCTGCTTCCACACCTTATGTTCTAAATCATGGAAAATTTACAGCCAGAATGCAAGTCTGGTCACAGTTTTATCATCCAAGAAAGAGTATGTTGGCACCAAGGGAGACCTGGTTGGGTGGAGCACCCCTCTTACTGGGGCTTGGCAGGACCCCAGGAGACAGCAAGAATGTAAGCACAGCACTTAGGGCTGCCTCTCCCCAGCTCAGCATCCTCATCCCACTCACCAGGGGGAAGCAAGAGGAGATGGAGATCTCAGGGAGGAAAATCAGGAGACAGGGAGAAAATGTAAATGCACCCTTACTGTCTTCTACATGTAGCCAGGAGCAGGATACTGGAAGACAGGTTGAGGTTAGACTAGGGTTTCCTGACACGCATCCCTTCGAGCTCTTCAACCCTGTCTGCAGAGGGCCTGCGGGGGAACTGTCGGGGCAGAGCCAGAAATCCTTGAAGGGAAATGTTTCCTCACCAGGACTCAGCCACCAGCACTTACTAGCTACAGCTTGGCAAACCATCCCTGAGGATTAGAGGCTCAGGGGAACATGCTACTGTCTGCTAACACAAAGTGGGTTATGTGTTTATGGGCCAAATCCTGACCTGGTGTAAAGCAAACTCCATGAACAACAGAGGATCGAGCTTGAAATTTTCTAGGATGAATGCATCTAGTTTTCAGCAGTAGGCAAAGAGGAAGGAAATACATGATTAAGCACAAAAATAAATCCAATTAGAAAAAATAACTAATGTTTTATTTTCATCTTTTCTAATTTATATCTCTTCATTGCATAAATTAAATTAAATAAAACTAATTTCAAAATATAATCAAATCCAAAGAGCAGTCTTGCAGTATCTACTGACAAAACAGATAGAGGATGCTCCACGAAGAGGGCAGAATGAGTAATTTTTCCTCAAACCAACTGCTCTGGTATTACTGTCAATTAACAGGAAGACAGCCAGGGAGCTCAGTGCTGGCAGCCTTGCAAATACAACCCATAACAGTTTGCGATTCTGCTGGCTTGGCTAAAATTGTTAGTCTTCATTCCGACTCCTGTGCTGACAGGGAGAGCCAGGTGAGCTTGTGGGTCATAATACGGGACTGACAACCACAAAATGTAGAGTCATTGTATGGATCTGCCACAGACCTACTGTGGGAGCCAAGGGAAAGTTGTTTAATCAGGCTGTGAATCTAGGATATCATCCTGTGGGTTTTTTTCCGCCCTGCTCCCTAGCTGGTTGGGCTGCAAGCAGCGCGACTGACAAGCTCCCGCTGTGTGTCTGTATTCCACCTGATACAAAGAGTCTCCAACCTAGGAAAAAGCCTCTAGGTCAGCAGGAGTCCCTGAAATGATACAAACTCATTATCCTCTTGGTTTTACATCCAAAACATGAGCATTTGGCATTCTTGGAAAGGTGTCATGACAGTCAATTGCTACACACACACAGCCACTGTGTATTCGGTTTAGTATGATGATTATTGTCAGTCATAGGAGGAGCGTGGATATACGATGGCACATGAGAGATAAACTGCATAGATGCAAACGGGATAACGAGCAGCTCAGGCTGGAGACAGGGTATGACCTGGAATGTGTTTCAAGATATGTTGCCAACATTGGTATGGCAATAGGGGAAAAGGGCTCTCCAGCTGCTGGAAGATGGGGCTGGATTACATGTCTGCTTAAAGCAAATACCCACCTCAGACTCTCCCCTCTCTGGCAGGAGTTCTCCAGGCAGCCCTAGCCCAACACACCACCAGTTCAGTGATGAGAAGGTCAAACACAAGGTCTACCATGTAAAGCACAGGGATTCTCTTCATCCTAATCACAGCAGCAGGGAACAGCTTCATTTGTTACAAGTGGTGAACCAAAAAAAAAAGGGGCTGGGAAAACAGGCATCTCTCCATGGAGGAGACATGCTTGCTGACCCTTAGGGTGACCACAAACATCTTCAGATGACCGTCAGTCAGAGAACAGCGCCCTGCTCTTGAAAGCATGGGAAGGGCACTGCTGAGCCAAGTCTTCCTCTGGTGGGAAAATGCAATATTAAAAGCATTCCATTCCTGCACCATTTGCAGTGGAGCCGAATGAAGGAAGCAATCGGTTTGTTCTTTAGGAGGAATAATCACAAAGCAGCAAATGGCTAGAAGTCAATATTTATTAAACTGCAAGCCAGTTGCATTTTACGACCGCCAAAAGTGAGAACATTATTATAAGATCTGATAAATCAAAGCACTGAGAGTAAACACACTGTGTAAGCTACAATTATATGCCTCTGCAAGATCAATAATTCAAGAGGTTTCATCCACATTATGCATGATGGCCTATGGGAAGTTGGCCTCTTGAGAGTGCTTTCTTGGACTGAACAGATGCAGGGGCTTTTGAAGAATTCCTGTCTCCAAATTTCAAGCGGTCGACGATCATACTTTCAGAGATGCAGGAGCAATACAATTATCTATAGTGAGTGGGAGAGCAGCTATTTCTCCTGTGCTAATACCAGGTGCAGAAGGCGCTACGGGGACTGTTCACACATGCACGAGCTTTGCAGGGAGCGCTTACCTCCTCAGGGAACGCTGCGCAGTTAGGATCTGCTTTGTGCTAATTACAAGGCAACACGGTGTGTTAAGGACCACCGTTCTGTACTGAAGTACCCACTCCAGCAAAAGGAGCTTAGGAGAAGTGCTCCCTTCACTCTTCCTATGCTGCTCTCAGCGCAGCATCTGATCAATGTAAATGTTAAGCGGATGAGCATGCTGGTTTCTCCGTCACTGAACACCGTGCAGACTCGGTGCCTTGGCATGGAGCAGAGGGGGAACCGCACTGGTTTCCCTTTTGGGTAACACCACCTACAGAGGTAATGGCACTCCAGGACATCTCTAGCCAGCCAGTCCCACAGAGGGCCACAGTGAGTTGTAGGAGAGAACTGATTTTGTGATGAACCCTCAGAGATACCTCTCCAGTTCTCCCACTGTTCAATGAAACCATCTCCCTTCTCATGTCAGCAGCAAAACTCCCAGGATCTTAAGTAGGTTATTCTGGTGTCCATCTGTTAATGTAATTTCCCCTAAAAAGTCGTACAATTTGCTCTCTTGCATCGGGCAGAATCCACAACGTTCCCTCTTTCCCTCCCTGAGTTAGCACTCGTATTTTTCTGAAGGATGCTCACAGAACAAAGACTGCTTGACCTTTACTGCATATCCAGGGCCTGTTTACTCCTTAGCCTTCTTGTTTAGGAGGCTACCTGCCTTGCTGTGACTCACTCACAGTCTGCTGGAGTAGCCTCCATGCTGAGTCTACTGATTAGCCAAAGATTCATTTATTAGCAGACGAGGTTATGAGGTTGTCTTAGCTACACTCCCCAGCAACCTGCTTGATACTGATTTCATTTGCAGTAATAGTACCATAAAGTAAACAGCCTTGCCTTTGTTATTTGCTTTAAAGTAATCAATGCAGTATGCGACTCATTCACTCTGAGGCTTAATCAAATTAACTATATTTGTTCCCCACTTATTGCTATGGATTTCAGTCCTAATTAAGCTCCTAATCCATGAAGTTGTTTTCTTCCTGGGAAAGGCTGTTCCCACCTCCTTCCCCCTCCCTTGCACACAGGGTTATGTCAATTGGAAAGCTGTTTCCTTAAGGAAGATGTGGTTACTTCTGCTATCAAGTTGCCAGAACTCAATGCCATCGAGCTTCTAATTAAAAACCTAAATAATTTGAGAAGGGCTAAATAAATAATTCCAGAAGGGTAGTCAGTTAGCCGAGCTCATCAGAAATACGTTGGCATATGCCAACACAGAATCTCATTTTCTAAGGATGGCTTAGATTTAGGGAAATTTTAGCAATGTGTTTATAGAACCAGATTGCTGAGAGAGGCAGTAATTCTCTCTGGTTGAGAATACTGTGCTTTCCTAAGGAAACTGGAGGCACGCTCTCCTTGTTTCTGTCTGCTAATCCTCCATCAAAACTTCTGAACTTTTTGATCCAACTTCATTACGTTTGGCAGAAAGAGGGACATCTCAAAGATACTGTTTTGCTACAGTTGTTGGAAACCGCTGCACGGGGAGGCAAGAGACCCGAGTTAGCGCTGCAGGAGGAAGAAGCTGTGTATGTAGGAGTTTAACCACATGCTTTGTAGACAACAGAGAAGCTACAGAGGACAGAAGTGTAAAAAAAATGCACTCCTCTCAAGGATCTGCCACGGCCTGCCCATACTCATTTCTGCTACTAGCACACACTTAGCTTCTTGCGGACCCTTCTGAATCTACTCTTGCAGTGGGACTACCTGCGGCCTCAGCCTGGCAAGGAACTGGGCTCCTCTGCCGAGGGCTGAATGCTTTCCATTCGTGTTGAAGTTGCCCTTAACATTTTATTCCCAAATCAGTCAAAACAGAGCTCTAAATTTTAGAAGCTCAATATTTTTTTTCTATGGATTCACTGGATCAAATTATTTTATTCACCATGACTTGATGGATAATTTTGGTCTTCTGATATAAGCTTGGTTTATGCAGGAAGGGTTTTCTCTGAAATAAATTCTCTGTGGTAAGTTTAAGCTTGTACTTGAGAGCAGTAATTAATGTTTGATACAATGACAACTAACTCCTGTTAATACAGTTGTGAAACAATCCAGGGAGATCGACAGTGACTACGATTTGTTGTGAAGTGCTTCTTTCGAGGAACCCTAGCCCTCACCTCCGCACCAAAACGCATCGTTCCAAATCTGCCCAAGTGAAAGCAAAGGTCTCTATTTTTCAGGTTAATATTTCAGTGAAGTGTAACCCTTATCAACCATGTCTTGGCATTTAACCCAAGAAAAATTTGTTAAAAGGCTTCAAATAAAATCTTGCAAAATCAAGAGGAATAACAAATGGGAATTTTTTTTTTTTTTAAACAGAATTATTTTTTCTTTGCCTAGTCATGTGTTTGGAAGGCAGGATAACAGCACTGCAGGGACATCATTCACTGTCATTGTGAAAATTCCTCTTGAAAATATTTAGATATTATACCTCCTACCCAGAAGTCCCAGTTAGCATATATTATGCATTTCGATATTAGTCAGAATTTGATATCACATGCTAGCCAATTGCAAGTGCTACGGAAGGAGGTCCAAGTCCATCTGCAGTCACTGAAGCATCAAAAGTGCAAGTCGGAACTTGGGTAGCCACGCTTCTTGGAGGCTTTTCTGCTCACTATTTAAATAGGATTAAAATATAATGGCCTGTTGCGCTCAAAACTCAAGCATATAAATACATATCTACATGCTTTCACTTTTATGAGAACTGTGGAGCTGATGAAAGGAGCTCCAGTGTGCACTCAGCGAAGATGTCTGCTTAAGCACACATCTAAAAGCTTTCCTACCTAGTAATCACAATGCATAAAGCTGGCCGAGTGGAGACGATTAGGATGAGGATTCTTTGATTCAACAACCTCATTCGCCATAAATGTAACTGCAGTTGCGATTCCCTAGAGGTAGCGCTGTTTCAGAGAGGCATCCATGGTTTCTACACATACAAACGGACTCGTCAAAAGCATCAGCCAGGACTACGTCGCTGTCACAGCTCAGCTATCGTTATTACTTTCTGTTCCCATTACAGGCAAATGCCACATGCAGTCTTTGCGTGCTTCTGGACAATGCTGTGTTCCAGCTAGCAGCTGCCATCGTGCCTGCGGAGCAAAGGGACGGATCCTGATTGATTTTAAGCACTTCTGAGCGTTCGTAGGAAACATTACTACCCAAAGTCTAACGTTTTAAAACTTGGATACTTTAAATTAAGCCGTTAAATCCATACTTACTCAGTGCATAAGCGTCCTGAATTCCTGAATAGCTCTCTAAATCAAATCTTACCCAGATCAAATCAATCATATTAAGACACTTCTTTAAAGTCTCAGGACGTGACTTTCCAGGGAAAACTGTGGAGCCACAGACATAGAATTGCCATTGGAAGACCTGATCTGCCCTCTCAAAGCTTCCAGGTTTAAGGGCAATCCCTCTTCAGTGAGGCTAGGGCAAACAGCACTCCTGGGTCCCTGGTGCAGAGCCACTCCACCCCAGAGAGCAGAGCACTCCCCAGGTGCCCCATACAGCCTCCACTGCAGACACAGAATCTCTGCTACTTTGCAATGAACTGCCTAGAGAAAGTTGTTATATTTTCCTCCTCTTTGCCCTTATCATCGCACACAGCCTGGCAGTATTTCACAGTGGTGCAAGAATGAAATGGAGCATATTTCGGTGAAGTGCTCCATTAAACAACAGCAGAAAATTAACAGGTGCCACAAAGTGATCAGAAGTGACTCACTGTCTTCTCTTGGCTAGAAAAAACAAGGTTCAGAGGGAAAAAGCAGCGAGGAATCACAAAACAGGAACAATAACTGAGGAAGGCACCAGACAACGAAGAATTTCTGCAAGGAATTCCTCAGACTCCATCCAAAACAAGGCAATGGGATTGCAAATCATGTTAGAAAAGACAAGAACTGCATTTTTTATGTTGAAGTGAAAAATCTGAGCCCCTCACTCATCTACCCCAACTCCCGTTTATCTCCTGAGGCCTGAATGTGGCCTCTTGCACCTCACTGTCCCTGTGCTCCTCTGCCTCACTGGAAGACATCACACTGACCCCAGTGAAGCCTTCTGCAGTTCACAGAGACCCCCAACAGCCAGCTGCAAACATCCATAGGTACATTCCCTCAGATGAAGGCAGAGTAGGGCTGGCATCAGCATAGTAGGATTTCCACTTAGAAAGGGACAGCCCTGGACATACTACACATGCTGCAAATGAAAAAACATACTAAGACACAGAATAAATAACATCATCAGAATCAAAAAAAATCCTCCTCAAACCACTGCAGCATATCCCGAACCTGACCAAGGTAAATGTGGCTCAGAAGCTGTTTCCCACACCAAGGAGAGAGACAAACTCTGTAAAACCAAGCCAGAGAATAGTTATCAGATACGAGCGACCCTCAGAGCCAGCCTGGCCCGTACTGCTAACACTGGCCGAGTCGGACCGTCCCAACACCACCATGCAGACACCCCACCATCACACCCGCTGAGCACAGCAGAGAGCTGCTGAGTGAAGCAGCAGTCAGCTTATCTGCAAGGCACATCCAAAGCACCTGGGTCTGCGGCACCATAGCCCAACACACTCTGTTTGCATAAAGATTTGATAGCACCTGTCTGAGAAGCATTTATTTCTACCCAGGAAATCTTCTCAGTAGTACCGGATCAGTGCGTTTCTGGGCAATGCAGGCATAAATACTAAAAGCTGCATTTTTAGGCAATTCCAAGTATTGACAGACATCACTGTGAAAAGGGAGTGCACTAGCTTTCCTGCACAGCACCTTGAGCTCCTTCCTGCAGCAAGATCATAGAATCACAGAATTGTCTGGGTTGGAAGGGAACTTTAAAGGTCATCTAGTCCAACCCCCCTGCAGTGAGCAGGGACACCTTCCATTAGATCAGATTGCTCAGAGCCCTGTCCAACCTGACCTGGAATGTTTCCAGGGATGGGGCATCTCCCACCTCTCTGGGCAGCCTGTGCCAACACCTCACCACCTGTAAAAAATATCTTCCACCATTCGTAAAATATTTCTTCCTTATATTTAGTCTAAATCTTCCCTCTTTTAGTTTAAACCCATTTCCCTTGTTCTATAGCAACAGGTTTGTCGCCATCTTTCTTATAAGCCCCCTTTAAGTACTGAAAGGTCATAATACGGTCTCCCCGGATCCTGCTCTCCTCCAGCCTGAACACCCTCCACTCCGCCAGCCTGTCCCCATGGCAGAGGTGCTCCAGCCCTCAGAGCATCTGTGTGGCCTTGTCTGGACTCAGTCCAACTGGTTGATCTCCTTCTGATGTTGGGCACCCCAAAGCTGGATGCAGAACTGCAGGTGGGGTCTCACGAGAGCAGAGTAGAGGGTGAGAATCCCCTCCCTCACCCTGCTGGCCACGCTGCTCTGGATACGGTTGGCTTTCTGGGCTGCCAGTGCACACAGCCGGCTCATGTTCAGCTTCTCATCCCCTAGTACCCCTGACTCCTTCTCTGCAGGGCTGCTCTCGATCCCTTCATCCCGCAGCCTGTATTGATATCGGGGTTTGCACTGTCCCATGTGCAGGATATTGCACTTGGCCTTGTTGAACCTCATTAGGTTCACACAGACCCACTTTTTGAGCTTGTCCAGGTCCCTCTGGATACCTTCCCAATGCATAAAGATTCAAAAATCCATCCCATTAACCTGCTCCAGCACAACAGAGACTTGTCATGCCAACACTCGGCTGCTGCAAAGGGCCTGCTGTCATTAAAGGCATGCTAATCTCCACCAGCTCCCAAAGCTCACCCCTGCCCCTCACGGTTGTTACAGCATCAGAGAGAACGGGGAGCAGAAGCACAGTGGGACTGGTCTGAATTGAAATTGCTGCTATCACTGCTCAGCATCTGTACACACACAGTCGCATGGACTCTCTGCCTTCCCGCACGTTTTTCTTCCTTTTTCCTGTCTGTCAGCTAAACCAAAGATCCAAACACAAAATGTAGCACTCGGGAAAATGATGTGGGTTTGTGGCACTCCCTGGAGAGCTCTGGGTCTGTGAAGCAATGAATGGATTATAATGAGTCATAAATATAGTACTTTCATCTGTGACAGTATCCTATTCTACTATTCATATAATGTAAAGGCAAACTGCCCATTTTCTCCACACCAGTAATCTAAAATCTCAAACAGGGAGAGAAAAATAAAGAAAAAGCATCTCTAGGCACAAATTAAGCAGACAAATATGCAAGACAACATATTTAGCAGCAGCTTTGGGAACTTTGAATAAGAAAAATAGGTGCAATTGGCTTTTAATTATTCTGTAATGTAATACCGGGACAGCTAGATCAGAAGAGAAGCACCGTATGCAGGAGAGATGAGGATACAGTTGTACTTAGGATTACTCTGCATTTTTGTGACCCTTTTCAATCTCTTTCACTGTAAGGCACATCCTCAAACTCTACTGCAGGTTTTACAAATCAGTTATTTACAAAAATCACTGTCCATCCAGAAGAGGTAAGCCTTTCTTCTTCCATGTATGTGAGTCACCTCACATTACAAGGTTTGCTGAGCTCCTGCTTACCTGCTCGGCCACATCGTTCCCACTGCCTACTTGCCTGCTTCTGCTGTTATTATCAGTTCCTATTACTTTGACAGGATGCTTAGTATAGATATCTTTTGTGTCCAAGCTGGTAAGTAACCAGCTTCCAGGCAGCCTGCTGCACTCTGGGTCTGAAAAAAACCTGTCAGTCATCCTCCTTTAAAGCAGCATTTGGATAAACCAGATGGACTATTCCATCTCTGAACTCACACCCACTGAGTGGATCCATTGCACGTGGCAAGTTTGCACAGGTTAAATTGACTGACAGCAGACAGATTGCCAGTTTCCAGCAATTACAAGGGCCATCTTCCTGGGCTTTTCTGCTTAAAAGACAAACATGCTTTTCATATTTCAAGCTGAAAAAAATCATAGAATCCCAGAACGGTTAGGATTGGAAGGGACCTTAAAGATCATCTAGTTTCAATGCTCCTGCCATGGCTGGGGACACCCTCCACTAGACCAGGTTGCTCCAAGCCTCATCCAGCCTGGCCTTGGACACTGCCAGGGATGGGGCATCCTAGCATGGCTGTCCTCATTCTGACCCAATCCTAGTGATAACCGACTCAATATCCCTGCACCATACTGATGTTAAAAGCAAATAAAGGAAGAACAGGGTATCCCATGCCTGCTTGTCACTCCACTTCCAAACTATTGCTTGCAGCAGTTCCCCAAAAAGGCCATAGGACTTCTTCCCTGCCCAGACCACATGCAGGTAACAAGCATTTGAAACATAAGCACAAAGGCATCATGGATCAGGTCAATGCCTGTATGAGAGGGACACAGCACAGGGATTTAGGGGCTTTACTTAAAGACACACAGATGTCAAGAAGGACTAGCTTTCCTGAGCTTTGGATCAGTATTATAGCATGCACCCACGGAGACTTTCGCCTTAAAATAACAACAAAGCATGTGGGACATTGGATCAGTGCAGTTTGTCTGCACTCTAAGAGCACTAATAAGCACAGAGCTCAAGCAGAGCACCAAGCAGAGATGTGAATGCCAACGTTTCCAAGGCTGAGAAAAAAAAGATTCCTTCTTGATGTTCTTCCCAGCTGTTGCTAAGAAGTTTTGCTGTGTGTTTTTTTTTTTTCCATGCATTTGCCAAGAGACCTTTCTAGAAAATTTGCATATGGATATTACCCACTTAAAGTGGAAGAGAAATTATGGCTTAAGTGAGAGGATTCTCTGGTACTGACATAGCTGAAAGAAAGGAAGTGGCATCAATGAACAGCAGTGGCTGAGGTTTTCAGAAGTAGGTGGGCTACAGTCACTTGTTTTCTCTTTAATGGAAACTACTCAGAGCAGTGTTGAAAATCAGGCTACTTCTTTTGGTATTTCAGTCCATCCAAATAGAAAGTTAAGGCAGACCCAATTAAGAAAAAAAAAACAACCGTGAGTTTTCTCGCATGTGCTTTGCACTTCCTTCAGAATTCCTCCCACCCAGCAGTGCCTCTTTTCCTATAAAATGTTTACAGTCACATTAGAATAGCAAAAGCAGAATTTCTCTCCAACTGTCAGTATTTTTTTTTTCAATATTCATTTTTGTTTCCCAGTAAAGTTTCCCTTTCCAAACCAACTTAAGACCCTTTCCCCTCCTCCTTCTACAATTTCCACTAGTGTTTGGGTTTTTTTGTACGTACTTGTTTGTAATTTTAGACTGCAATTCCAACGGCAACCCCCCGCTTTCTTGAGAGGACTTTCAAAAGAGCCTGAAGGAATTAGGCATCCAACTCCCAGTCATATAATATGTTAAAGCATCAAACTCCCAGCCCATAGGGAAAGCAAAAACAGCTCTCCAGAAGCAGGCTCAGCATCCATCAGAAAGCCAGTTTTCCATGATTTGCAGCCATCGGTGGCTCCCAGTACTGTAACTAACCCCACATGTGAGCAGCCCCATCGACTCCAAGGGAAGTGCTCATTGCACGAAGTTAACAATAATTATACAGATTGTACAGAGCATTTTCTCTCTCTCCATCTCTGAGGGACGTTATTAAGGAGGTCAATACATGTATTCCCATTGTACGGATGAAGAAATGGAGGTGATACAACTGGGCCAGCCTGAATGGCAGAGCCAGGATAAATACCATGATGAATAAAGGCTACCATTTACTACCCTGCTTGCAAAGTGTTTAATTACTAGACTTTCATAAGAAAATTTATGAAATAGAATCCATTTCCCTGGTCTCCCTCTTTCCCGAGCACTGATTCCAGCTAATCATCATTCATCCTTCGTGCCATCACATGAAAGATAACTACAGAGAGAATAAAAAGAGTATTTATACAGCTAAGGTAGGATTTACATAGCTGGCTCCTTAGGAGCTTTTACCATGTACTGGATCAAATATCAATTTTTTAGAAATTACCTAAATAAATACATATTTGCCTTATAGACTGTAATTGCTCATTCAGAGCCCTGACTGTGCAGTAAGGAAACAAACCTCACTCTTGGATATCACTACAGGAAATTCCTCCTCATCTCCAGGTGTGCAAAACCACTCACCGAAACCACTAACAGTTCCCGCTGCGGAGACTGCTTCTTACACCAGACTGACCACTGGCAGGAGGAGGTGCCACATCCCACAGCAATCTCAGACCTCTCTGGAATACACCATCGTTTGCTAAGCCTTCCCCAGCCCTGGGCAAGCCAGAAATCCTCAGCTGGTTTTCAGTTTGCACAACTGGTGTGCATTGCAGCTTTAGTGCTGTTAGACACAGTTTGCTCCATGCTTTATCTATTCTTACCTTCAAGAACTAAGCACCTAAACCACTACGAAATATGCTGTGGGCCAGTCTCCTTAACAGCAGCGTGGGGTTCTTGCTGCCTGCCCTACAAGTGCGGATGGTTTTCAGAATCCACCTTTTTTTTTCCTGTAGCAGAAGGGCTATATTTATCTTAGATTTAGCTCATCTTCCACTTCCACATGACAAGAGTTAGTTTAACATTAAATATGATGTTGTTTCAGGCCTTCATGCTTCTGGGCACTGAGAACAGAGTAGGCAGAGCTGTGAATATGTAATCTTGGCATGACTTTCCTTTTCCATTTCCTTTACTGGCCACTAGTGGGACATTACAACAAATATATTTCTGGCAGAAACAATTCTGTGAGAGATTTCTCTCTCCTTTTGCTTAATTATTTTTTGGCTTGGACTTTTTGCTGATTATCTTTAAATTGATTGTGAGTGGAGGGTGAGATTTGTTTGGTTTTTTTGGCCTCCAAATTACTTAAACTACTTTTCTCATTTCTGTCTCCTGCAGGCACATCCAGAGTGTCCAGGACACAATTTATGAAAGTTCTAACCAAATTTCTCAGTTCTCTGACACCTCGTGAATCTCCATCTCTTCATTCTCCTCTCATGTCCGTGCCAGAGTCCAGACTTTTTGCCACTTTAAACAAAGCACGGGCTTTCTTTTAAAGCCCACATCAGGTCTGTCTACCGGATCAGAAAGACAATAACCTGCGCTCACCTTCTGCTGGTTCAGGTACCAACACAACAGTCAGCACTCTGCACTAATGCTGGTCCTCAATTTTTATTAATTCATGTAACTCAGTTTACAGGTTTTCAGTAAACTACCCACAACCCTGGGCTGTTCTGTACAGCAATTCCCCCATGTTTTTCATTGAAAACAAACAATAAATGGAGCCACTCTCAACTTCCAACCTTTATTTCCTTGCCTGGGGAAGGGAGAGTGTTTCTTGCTGTTGGTTTGTTTTGTTCAATAGCTTTTTCCAGGGACAACTTTCTGATACCTGATAACCCTCAGACCTCCACAACTACCTATTGGTAAATGTTGCTGGCAGAGTCCAGCACCCAATTTTATGCACCTATATAATGCATGTACAAAAATAGATTTAGCTATTACAACAGCCAGAGCATTGCCCGGCCTCGTTTTTTGTAGTCTGTTGACTACAGATGGTGCTGGATAACCCAAATTAAGGGCTCATGCAATCTGAAACAAGAGGCATGTATTAAACATTTACTGCAAGAAATGCAAACACCAAATGCAAATAAATAGGGTTTCCCACACGTCCCTTTCTCTTTTGTTGCCAGCGAGTGTTTTCTAACTAAAACGTTATTTTTAGTATTGTGTCTGTGTGATACAATAAGCCTTATAAAAATTGCTACAGAAAGTCTGTGGAAAGGCACATTCAGGTTATATGCAGTTACAAAACTGGTGTTTGGGGAACCATCTCATAAAAATGCAGTTTGCAGCCTTGGGGCTTAGTTTATAGGGGGATTCAAGCAGCATTTTATCTGGTTAGAATCTAGTTTCTGCCACGATTTTTAAGCTTACTATCTCAGCTTTTGTGTCTCTGACTCGACATTTTTCACTTCCTGCACTGAGTAATATTTAGTAGGGCAACTTTCACTCTATGAAACATTTGCACATCCAAATAGTTTGAAAAGGCTTAGTAAGCAATTAGTAGATTACAATATTTTATAAACACTAGCAATCCCTTATAAAAGAAAAACATGATCTAGAAAACCAATATTATTCTAAAAAAATCCTTCAAAATTACCTTGTAAGATCTTGCTTTCATGTTTTACTGTATGTTTTTCCCAAGTTATGACTAATTTCATTTATCAGATACTATCTTTCTCACAAATTTCTTTTCTTTCCTAGCTTTTTCCCTGAATGCATAACATTTTCACAGAAAATAATTTATGAAAATGTGGTGATTTTACATTGTCCTGGTTTAATCCGGGATAGAGTTAATTTTCTTCCTGGTAGCTAGTATAGTGCTGTGTTTTGGATTTGGCATGAGAATAACGTTGATAACATACAGTTTTAGTTGTTGCTGAGTAGTGCTTACACTATGTCAAGGACTTTTCAGCTTCTCAGTCTTCCCTGCCAGCAAGTGGGCTGGGGGTGCACAAGAAGCTGGGGAGGGACACAGCTGGGATAGCTGACTCGAACTGACCAGAGGGATATTCCAGACCACATGACAACAGGCTCAGCATATAAACTAGGGGAAAAGCTGATCAGGGGGCTGCTGCTCAGGTACAGGCTGGGCATCAGTCTGTTGGTGGTGAGCAATTGTATTTTTCCACTTGCAACTCTTGTCTGTCTTGTGTTTTATTTCTCTCTTTTTTGTTATTTATCTTTTAATTATAAACTATTTTTTAAATTTTATTTCAATTATTAGACTGTTCTTATCTCAACCCACAAATTTTCTCACTTTTTACTCTTGCAATTCTCTTCCCGATCTTACTGAGGGGGCAGTTAGTGCCTGTGTGGTGCCTAGTTGCCAGCTGGGATTAAACCACTATAGGCATCACAAAATTCCTCTCTTACAGGGGCCTCAATACTTCCAAATCAAAACACTTCTCATGTGAGAAAGGCCAGTAATTATTTGTTCTACTGGAATGTAAGGAAGGACTAACAGCCTCAGTACACAGGCCTGGAGTCTGGTCTGGCTAAGAGGCATGGGCACAGTCTTTTGGGCAGACACAAGCCACTGCTTCAACCTCCACAGGATTTCTGCTAACTAGCTAAGCACATGAAGGGCTTCGATACCAGCCAGTCACAACCCAAAAATTCAAGAGGTAATTTAAAAGTAACATGGGATGCTATACTTAAAGCAATTTATTCTGTCTCCTCATGTACACAGTTCTTTATTCAAGTCAAATCATTTGTAACAATTTAAAAAGGGAAGTTAAAGGGCAGGCAGCTTTAGGAATTATGGATACCTAAAACACTGTGAAACACATCCTCTGACCCAGCATCTTCCAGAAGGCCCTTGTCATGCTCTTCGCTCACTACAAGCCTGGTCCCAAAACTCACTGATAGCCACACTGCCCAGCTGCCTGTGGCTTTTGCCCTAGGGACACCCTCCACTGGTCTGTGCTATTTGTGCAGTTAGAATGTGTGCCAGCATTTGCTCAGGTGTAGAGAGAGAAGGAAATAAGAGAAGAGTAGCAGGCTAGGCTTGGTATTGATTTAGTTAGCATTAATTCATGGAAAATGCTTGCATGAAGTTCATTACTTAGTTTCTCTGACAAAGATTTTTCTACTCAGGAAAAGCATTGCAGGTCCAGAGGTGCTGCAGTAAACGCAGATTATCGAGACTTTCTCAGTTCACAGACACCATCCCTGCAGTCCCAGAAATGGCCCTTGGAGGAGAGCAATCCTCAAAAGTACTAATCTTCCTGCCAGCAGTAAGACAGCACGGATAGGCTAGAACAGGGAGCTGGCTCAAGCAGACAAAAGAACATTAAAGAAATTAACCTTCACCTAACTTCTGCAAGGTTTAAATTCTGTTTAAAAATTTAAACACATTTAAGGTGTCCTCCAGGTGTCCACAGAGCCTTTACCCTCTGCTTAATTTGATTTTCACCTGTGCTAGAGACATGGTGCCAACATCAGCTGCATAGGTGCCCTGCAATCTGGGACAACACCATGCTGATCACACACAAATTCAGACAGGACCTACAGATAAGTATCACATAGTGCTCTCTTTGCATAGCCACAACTCAGTTACTTCTTAAAAGCCTTCACACCATAGGGATCTACCAACTGGGAAAGAAAGGCGGGGTGCATCTCTAACCACTTGGCTTGAGATTCCACTGAAGGCACGTATTCACACCATCTCATTTTAAGCACTTAATTTAGGTGCCAAAATTCTTCAACTGATCAGACTGTCAGAGGGTGCCCCAGAACACGTCAGCCGGGCTGCTGGTTCTGTGTCAGCATCTGACAGACACGTCCCTTTTGCCAACTACAGGAGGAGGTGCGAGTTATCTCTACAAAGTATCTCAGTCTTTTGAATAATTCTGCTACTACAGACCTTGCACTTTACTCCTTATGTAGCCCAGTGAAATTAAAGGAGTTGGGGGTATCGTGAGGTCTGATCCTGGCCCCTGAAGCACACAGGACCACATCTGCTGTCATGCCATCAAGGGCACAGAAGGCTCTCCATCACATTGCTCTACTCACTGCAGATTTACTTCATAGGGAGAGTCCCTGCTGTGAGGGCTTTACAATCCACATAAATCAGAGAAACTACACAAACCAAACAAACCATGCAGCAGGCTGGTAATAGTATGGATAAGGGTTCCTGCAGGCCTTGATTTGGGTGTTCAGCTACAGCAGGAAGACACATGCCTCCAAAAGAAAGGAGCCACTTAGTGTCTGCATTCAGCTGCTGTGCAGCTCTCAATGGCATTTTACAAAAATTCTGCCTAGTGGACACAACATTATTGCACAGCAGATGAGCGTCATGAGGTTTATCACCTGGTGTCCCACCTGTTAAGTATTTTTCTATGAGAAAAACTTTGGATCTGTATGGGCTAATGACATAACTAGTTGTCAGGCAAATGGTTTAGTTGAACCCTGCAATAAATTAAGAACCACAGGTCTGAGACCTTTTTCCACGTTTCTTCTTTGCCTTTCTCCTACATCACTGCTTATATAGCAGCTTCACATAAAATACAGTAGTCTGACATTTGAACATGTTTTGATGCCAGTGCTCAGTAGTAGAAATTGTTCAGTAAATTGTTCCATTCTCCCTTCTGGAGGTACTTTCTGCAAACCACGAACAATTGACCTATACTGCCCCAAATGCTTATTAGAATCAATACCATTTGAAATGCCTGCAGGACAGACACGTCATCACCTGGCCAAGGAGCTGCCGCCACACTATGCAACAGTTTTGAGCTCCAAAGTCCCAAACTGAACTTGTACCCAACTCCATGAGAAGGGATGAGTGGTGGGAAGGCAAGGTTGGGGGAAGAGAAGAGAGAGAATCAGTAAAAAAATTTATCACATTTGTATAAGTAATTGAAGAGCAGAAAATTTTGCAAGCAGAAGAAGACTTGATTCCCTGAATAAATTATTCATTACAAATTATTCTCTCAACTCCAATAGATAGAGATAGCCTCTCTTTGCTTTTTCAGAGGAAAAAAAATTCACAATATTCCACAAAAGCCAAAAAGGAAATATTAGAGATATTATTTACACTTAAACAGAACAGATTATTCACAGGGTGCTGAAAGCAATCTTTTCAACCAAGTGATGCATTGTACTGTCAAGAAGCCAAATTTTCAGAAGGGCTCACCACCCAGCAACTCCTGCTGAGAGCAATAGCCTATTGAAAATCCAGCCACTTCATGGACATGCCTAAATAAGAACTGGCAGCTTTGGAAACCTGCCCTTGGCCTTCCCTCTCCTCACCTTACACAGGCCAACCCATGCAGCCATACGTTCTCTCTTGAATGCCATTATCTGCAGAGCAACAAAGACAACCTGCAGCATCTTCACATACAGTGGAGGACAATATAAAGAGAAATCCCTGCATCCTTCCCACCCTTCCAGATTTTTCCAAACTCCCCAAATAGGGCAATGCAGCCTTCTCCATACAGGCTGAATGCTGGCAAGGAGAAAGGAGCTAGACCAGAAGAACAGACTCTCTAGTTTTAATAAAGCTGTCAGGGTTGACATATAGTATCTACCGCTTTTCCGTTCTCCTCCATCTCAAGCAGGATGGAGGGATTATGCAGATGAGCCACTATATTGTGTCGGGCTCAGCAACATTGTCCTGTACGCTTGGCATAGCCTGAATTCGTCTCTATACCCCTGAATGCCCACAGCTATGAACTGTCTTGGTGGGATAAACACCTTAACAAAGCTGTTTAGCAGATTCACTAAATGGTTCTGGCAGGCAAAAACGTTTCTAGTGAATAGGAGAATGTGCTCTCATCCCCCTTCCTCGCTCAAACCTTTGAAGTTTTATTTACGATGTAAGTAAAAAATAAGACACTTAGGGCTCATCAGCTCTTAAAGCTACACAGCTTCTTTCACACAAGCACAGAAATGTCATCCCAGCTGTAAAACCTTTTCCACTAGCCAGCCACAGAACAAGCCAGCACAAGCTTTTCACTGATAGTTCCTCTCTGTATACATCTACAGTTCAGGAGGGATGGAGAAAAGGGGGGGAGCTTTCACCACAGCAGCCCCATTCAGCTCAAGAGGAGCCAGGAGAGGCCCTTCATTTCCCTCTCCACAAGCCGCACGCTCTGGAAAGGAACCTTTGTGTGACTGTCATTACAGGAGGTAGCACAAACTGAGTCCTACAGAGGTGTAGAGTCCAGAAGCCAAGGAGTTTGCATGGACTCCGAGGGACTGAGTCCTACTATTATCACGACTGCTGGGAACAAGCCTCTCTGTGGAACAGGTATATTTAAAAATTATCATAGGATCATTTAGGTTGGAAAAGACCTTTAAGATCATCAGGTACAACAGTTAACACAGTGCTGCCAAGTCCACCATAAACCATGTCCCTAACACCACATCTACATGTCTTTTAGATACCTCCAGGGATGGTGACTCCCCCCCCCATCCCTTGGCAGCCCATTCCAATGCCTGACAGCCCTTTCCATGAAGAAATTTTCCCTAATATCCAATCTAATTGTCCCCTGGCATGACTGGAGGCCATTTCCTCCTGTCCTATTTCTTGTCATTCGGGACAAGAGACCAACACCACACCTCCACCCACCCCCCCCACCCCCCCCTTTCAGGTAGTTGTAGAGAGCGATAAGGTCTCCCTGAGCCTCCTCTTCTCCAGGCTGAACACCCCCAGCTCCCTCAGCCGCTCCTCACAGGAATTGTGCTCCAGACCCTTCCCCAGCTCCGTTCCCTTCTCTGGACACGTTCCAGCCCCTCAGGGTCTTTCTTGCAGTGAGGGGCCCAACACTGACCCCAGGATCCAAGATGTGGCCTATCCCCAGGGATAGGGGGACAATCCCTGCCCTGGTCCTGCTGGCCACACTGTCTCTAATGCCAGCCAGGATGCCATTGGCCCTCTTGGCCACCTGGGCACACTGCTGACTCCTGTTCAGCCACTGTCAACCAACACCCCCAGGTCCTTTTCCGCCAGGCAGCT
This sequence comes from Rhynochetos jubatus, assembly GCA_027574665.1. Taxonomy (NCBI): domain Eukaryota; kingdom Metazoa; phylum Chordata; class Aves; order Eurypygiformes; family Rhynochetidae; genus Rhynochetos; species Rhynochetos jubatus. The sequence continues at coordinate 75,268,861 of CM050651.1, read as the reverse complement.
TTCCAGCCCCTCGTCCCCAGCCTGTAGCATTGCAGGGGGTGGTTGTGGCCCAAGTCCAGGACCCGGCACTTGGCCTTGTTGACACAGCAGCCTCGGCCCATCGACCCAGCCTGTCCAGATCTCTCTGCAGAGCCTTCCTACCCTCGGGAAGATCAACACTCATCCCAGTTTGGTGTAATCTCAAGCTGACTGAGGTTGCACTCGATCCCTCACCCAGATCATTGATAAAGACATTAAACAGAACTGGCCCCAGCACTGAGCCCTGGGGAACACCACTTGTGACCAGCACCCAGCTGGATCTGACTCCATTCACCACCACGCTCTTGGCCCGGCCAGCCAGCCAGGTTTTACCCAGTGAAGAGTGTGCCCATCCAAGCCATGAGCAGCCAGTTTCTCCAGGAGAATGCTGTGGGAAATGGTGCCAGAGGCTTTACTAAAGCCTACACAGCCTTCCCCTCATCCACAAAGTGGTTCACCTTGTCACAGAAGGAGGCCAGGTTAGTCAAGATGACACATATTAACCCACTAGACTACTACTATGAAACTGCAGCCATGAGAATGCATCCCCAACAGATCTCTAAGAAGGTTACACCCTAATTCAAACTGAAGTACTAATGAAGCAAAAGCTTGGGGCAGATGAAGCCTAGATACAGGAGAGGTACTTTATCAAGTTATCTCAATTCTTTTCCTGCACTGGGAGCTCTGCTGTTGATTACACTGAATCATGACAGCACAGACTGCTAAAAACTAGTCATTGTAATTTGATTGTTGATCTGGTATCTATTCTTTCTCTTTTGTGTCTCTCTCAGGGAGAAGAATAAGGAGTAATAGCACATCAAAACAAAGAAAGCTTTAAATACCAGGCTAGACACATTACCTTGTCTTCCGTGTTTTGTTAGTATTTTAAGAATGAATTGACAGATTTGACAAGATGGGTATTGAAAGAATTTGAAAAAGTGCCAAAGCTATAGGATCTAATCAAGACAGACTGTACAGCCAGCTTCTGCAGAAGAAAAGGCTGCGTGTAGGTGGGCTGCATACTAAAACTCAGAAGGGCAGGCAGTCACCAGAATTTTTTCCCCCTAATTTTAGGGAAACAGAGATCAATGTTGTGAATCTGTATAAACAATCTGGAATAAAGCTCCTGCTCCCATCTTACCTTTCTTTGTCAGGTAACCCACCCAACTCACTATTTTCCCTCCCCCACACCCTGATTAGCCCCATTAACCTTGCACATAGGCAGGTCCAAAGTTGTGGTTGATAGCAGGTCTTTGTCATGCGAAGCATGAAGGCGAAGAGGAGTCACTGCTATGCATCTGAAATATGGCAGGCTTCTTCACAGCACATTGCCTCAAAGGGCTAGGTCCAATTAGAATATCACCCAAGATCAGTTTTAATTTAGCTTCTATTTATGACTACTTGGCTTTATAAATTAATTTAGTTTACTGTGCAAACAAAACCACAAGTCTGGGAAGGTGAACAGATTCGTAGGACGATTTTTGGAGAGGATGTCTTCAACCACAAACTGAACAAGAAACTTTAATCATCTGGCCTGTGACAATCTCAAATATCTCCTTGATTCTACTGAAGTCTAGGCTTATTCTTTACACATTGCTGAGTGAGGGGAAGGTGACAAATAAACTGTAAATAGAGATAGATTAACAGTAAACAGAAATTGATTAATAGTAAATAGTGATAAATCCAGTTGTCTTATTCTTTTAGACAGCAGACCCTGATTCGCTTGGGCACATGCTGGTGTAAGCACACGATTGAGAGCTCTCTCTTCATATTTCAGTATTGTATTAGCCAGTTTCTTTACAGTCTTTGTCACAACCACATTTCCCATCCAGCAGAGGAGTTCATATCAGGCAATATTACCCACTTGTTCAGCACGTCTTCCCTTGCCTGGGATCCTTTCTCTACAACTCCCACTCAGAGCACATCCAGATTCACTTCTTCCTCCTTAGTCTCTTCCCAGACCAACCTTTTCCAAGTAGTACCTGCTCTGCACCAGTCATCTTAGTCAGCAACCCCTCTCAGCTTCCTCCCCAGGCTCTGCCCTTGCTGGCTGGTTTCTGGAGTCCTGTGCCTGCTGTGCAGGAGCAGAATTTACAGTAACCCCCTTTGCTGGATGTCTGGTGAGCAGAGAAAGCACAGGAGCTGAGAAGGAGCATGGCGAGACATTAAGGGTTTTTAGATGAAATCACCAGGAGAAGAAAAGAGCAACAGCAGGTTCACATGCATCAGATCCAGGTCCCTGCAGTAACCATGCCTGAGCAAAGACTGAAACTGAAACATCTCCTGTACTGTGCTCCAGAAGGAGCCCAGCCAAAGCCCTGATGGCATGCAGAGCAGAGACACAAAAGTGGGAAAGTTAAGCAAAATAAGAAAACTTTTTACAAGGATATGGAGTGACAGAACAGGCGGCAACAGGTTTAAATTGAAAGAGGGGAGATTTAGATTAGATATCAGGAAGAAATTCTTCCCAGAGAGGGTGGGGAGGCACTGGGACAAGTTGCCCAGAGAAGCTGTGGATGCCCCATCCCTGGGAGTGTCCAAGGCCAGGCTGGATGAGGCTTGGAGCAACCTGGTCTAGTGGAGGGTGTCCCTGCCCATGGCAGGGGGTTGGAACTGGATGCTCTTTAAGGTCCCTTCCAAACCAAACCTTTCAGTTATTTTATGATTCTCCAGGTGTTCCTGCACCTGTAGCATGGGAGTTAAAACTGGTCAGTGGTATGCGTCAAACAGTTGTGACTGCTGTATGCGATTTATTTTCCTGTTCTCCATGCAAATCCTGCATCCCTCCTTTAGATTTCAATAAAATTCCTGGGAGCCTTTCTCTGAGCAATCACTTGTTTAATAGACACTCTACATTCACATCATCCATGAAAGAGTCCAAACACCAGGGGCTGAAGAAAGCCGCATCCCTTTTGTCTATAAGCAATGGTGTTTAAACAGTTCTCAAGCACTTTCAACAATCTGCATTCCTTTCCTTTGGCAAAACAGGACAAATCCATCTGACATATGCTAGGTACAGTAGAGCAGCAAGTTTTTCAAAAGGAAAAAACCTGCAGGAAGGGATTCAGAGAAGCAGAAGAAAACATTTCAAAACCTCTATAAACATGATTCTAGAGTAGCAAGCGAGAGCTTTCATCACACGTCTCATCTGAGGGAATGATAAACTCATCTATTTAAGTATCTATTTCATTGTAGCCCCTTTAGCACTGCTTAGCAGGGACAGACCTTTTCTAAATTGACTACAACAGGATTATACATCAGAGATGCAAGCCATGGCTGACGAAACTCTGCTCAGATACAGTACAGCAAACCTGAGAAGTTCAATGGAGTTTTCTCAGGCTTGATACTGCCATAATTAAAACCTCGTGTGAGAACAATTTCTTACTTTATCCCCCGCATTCAGCTGGAGTATTTTTTACAACAGTGTTCGCTTGCCATGTAGAAATCCAGATCTCTATTCCTCGTTTTACTGTTTCACATCTGACATTCCAATTTATGCTGGTGCAAAACAGGTTTACTGCACTAACAAATCAAAGTAGTTATTTTACCCTAGTTTAAATGAACCGAGGAAGCTCCCGGTAATGAAATATTAGGCCTTCTGCATTTCAGTGCAAGTGTCTAAGCTATAACCTCCAAATTTGACCTCACAGCAGCTGAGGAGAGATGATTAGCATTGCTCACTCTGTAAATATTCCAAAGTCGACATCCTTTTCAGCCAACAGAAGAAATTAGGATTGCAGATGCAACTCAGAAGTGTTATTTGCAAGAGCAAATTTGTATATTTTATTATTTGTATTATCTTCATACTTTCTGTTTGTATATTTTAGCTGATTGTAGCAATATTTGTTTAAACACTGACACCTGCATGAGATACACACAGCACATCTTTGCTGAAATAATTGCAAATAACTGCCTTTAGACACAATGGGTCACGAGGAAGGCTGGCTGGAATACTTTTTACTAAGGCAAATACTGTTCCAGAAACTGTTTCAAAAATCACATAATATTCAAGATACCTCAAAAAACCTTCTTCCTTTTGACAAAGGCCTCTCAGATCTAGGATTGTCTTTTCTCTTATCAGGAAGGCCCGTCAGTTGAAGGCAGAGCTATCCACGTTGCGTAGTATCATGAAAACATTCAGAAGTACCTGATTTCCCAAACAAGCGCAAATTCTTGAACCTGTTTTGAAACTCTGAAAGCTGTTGTGAAACCGATCTGCCCTACTGCAGGGTTCTTTTCAAAATCTTGAACAAGCCTTCTTCTTTTTCTCTTCCCCTGTATTTCCACAATTGTACAGGGGATAGAAGAGAGAAATGTACATCAACAACTCAATATTCTCCTACTCAAAGCTAAAAATCCAAACTTAGGTTACTTCTGATTTTTTTCTACTAAAACATTGAAATACCAGCCCTATGACCCCTCAGAACGTTTCTGGCAAACCTATGTCCTTATGAATTTTTTTAAAACTATCATTGATGTATAAAAGAGTTATCCATTACTGGGTGCTAAATACAAGAGAAAATCTCATTAGGTGTTCCAGGAATACCTCTGAATTCAATAAATTAATTTAATACTTAATGTCTGTGAACTTTGATGGTCCCTTTGGGGTGAATCACAGAAACTTTTGGCCTTTACTGATAAAGCAGAGATCCAAAAATTGGATTTCAGTTGGTATTTGCTCTGTCCCTCTGTTTACTTTTTTACTGGCAGAGATACTAGAATGTGCAGTACTTGAAATCCACTTTTTTATTTTCCATATTAAACCCTAACTGGCCTGAGGGTTAGTCCAGAAATCTGCCAAATGAATCGGTTCAGTATTTACAGAACATAAAGCAAATCTGGCAAATAAAGCTGGCAGAGTGAAAGTGCAGACCCGCTGAAAGCACACGGCAAAGCTCTCACTGGTGAGAGGAGAGGCAGAGCCCACCCACACTACCTGCAGAATTGATGCAACATAGAAAGCAACACCTTAGAATGGGATTTTTCACGGATCTAAGGTATCAGAGGCACCCTGATCCCACTGTAATTCAGCTTCTCAGAAAGTTCCAGCTGTTTCCTGACTGCCAGGTCCCAAAATTTCCATTACGGCTTTACGCTTTGTTGCAGCATGGCTCTCAACTTTCTCTAACACTGGCTGGAGCTCACGTTTCACTGTATAACAGCGGGATCCTAACAAATATTTGCTACTACTGGCCAATATTTGCTCCTACTGCTTTGTCAGCCTCCTTACTCTAAGCATCCATTTTCGATTACGGCTGCCGCACTTCCCTGATCCCATCGGGGTGATGATTGAAATTAACAGTCTGCTTGTCATCACCGGGCTTCGCACCGAACTTGAGGAAAGTGTGGCGACAAAGGTAAAGTTGTTCCAAGCTTGGCTGGACAAAAACTGTGGGCAATATCACTAAGCTGAAAAAGATCTGTCATTGCATAATGACAGCTGCAAACTGCCACCTCTAATTTCCACATCCTCCCCTCCTTCTGATGAATAAGCAGTGATTTGGGTTTGTTCCACTTGCTTGTCCCTCAAACTGGCAAATAACATTTCTCCTTGCCAGACAGTGTCCTTTTTCCCACTTGGCAGCACTGGTTTGCTCCCCACTGCATCACCTTCTGTGCAAGAAGCTGGCTCTGCAACTGTTTGGTTTTGAGCACTTCCTTATTTTTATTAGCATCGTCTCAGCAGCTCAGCTTTGGGAGCCGGGCTAAGGTCCTTCCAGCAGCCTTGTCCTCCTGACAGCTCGCTTGTCCAGCAACAGCATAAAAGCTGTCTCATACACAGGCACATTTTAAGTACGCGCTGATTGGAAGGTGGGTGTAGCTGGGCACTGGCCAAGCGTTCTGGTGGCAGTCCAAGGCAGGAACATTTTGATGCAGAGGAAGGAATCTAGCAATTGAGAAGTCCATTTTTGGCTACCATACTACAGCATCCGCCACAACCACCAGTGTTCCCTGGCAATGCACTTGCCCACCCCCCAGCAGCATGCTGGCTGGGCTATAGTTTCTGTTAAGAATGATTTTGATACGGGAAAGTAAACCTCATCTGTTTCAATACAACCAGGGACTGAGCCTCAGTCCTTCAGTTCCAAGAGCTGCCTTTCCTGTTGAGAGCAACAAAGAACAGAAATAGACTCTACTCGCACATCTTCAGATCCCAAGGGATTATGTCAGAAACAGCAGGTGATCTCTTCCACTCCTGCTCTATCCTGTGCACAGATAGAAAAGTACTTAACAGAAAGAAACTGAAAGTTCTTCCCTATGCGTTATTTTTTCCTCTCCACTGCTTTTCAGTTTTTAAAAAAGTGAATAAAAATAAGACAGAAAAGGAGATACAGCATGCTTCAAGTCACAAAAACAGGGAGAGGGACTGTTTAAAAATAACTCCACAAGCCCAACAAAATTACAAAATTTGCAAACGAAGTTATCTTTGCCTTTCGGCTATTTTCTGATTTCACATAGGAGATGATAAAGCACTGGAACATCTTGCCCAAAGCAGTCAGGAATGTGTCCTTGTGCTGAAAATAAAAAGCCCTGAGCAATCCGGTCTGAATGTGCTGTTGACCCTGCTCAAGCGGCTGGCTGGACCAAATCCGGTACACTTGTAATATTGCCAGTGCTATTGCACATTCTACCATTTATTTATGCAAGATACTTACAGCAGTTATTACATTTATTCAACTTTTTTTAAGTGTGCATGTGACTAATATAAAGTAAGACCTCAAAGCAAATCCTGAGCCTCTCCTGGTTTGACCTCCACCTTATTCAGAGCTGATAAGAGACCACCATAGGGAGCTGCATTACAGATATAGCTGTACCGCTTCAGCCACAGCGTCCTGTATGGGCTGGAGAAGTCTCTTAATTCCTCCAAGTGTAAATCACTCTCTGAACTAATGGGCTAGAGAAATTATAGCAGGACAATACTATTACCTTGCAGTTCTAAGATATTACCCTTTAAGATATCTAAGCAACAGAAGCCTCTGATTTATCTGTTCAGAAACTGCCTGCGCAAATGCTTAGCTAAAAGAAGCATGTATTCATACCAATTTCAGACTTCATAGTTGCACTAAGGAGGAAAACACCTTGAAATATCCTGCAAGGAAGTCAATGCATCACTGCAGACAACAGACAAACCTTGCCTGCGGTCTCTCCCTCTCTCTGCCTTGCACTCAGTTGATGAGTAGGATGACCAGATGCTGTAGATGGGCCATGACAGTCAAGGACCTGACAAGTCTGCCAAAACACATACAAACCTAATTTGTTAAGTCAGCCCATTATTCATGTCTACAAAGCTCAGCACCAGAGAGAGTGTTCTGTCCCCACCACACCTCTATGGGTATCAGCACCCTTGGACTTGGAGGATCATCATGCATTCCTTTGGCTACATTCCCAGATCGGTGTCCATCCCACTTCAGACTGGGGCCAATTTCCTCTCTACGTTTTCCTGAACTCCTCCTTAAAGGATGTCCCCATCCATCAGTTTCTCATCTACAGCCTCTTTTCCGTTATATGCAGAGGGAAGCGCTCCGAGAACTAACTTTCTGGCCATCTCCAGATCTCAGCTCTGCTCCCAGGCCTGCAAAACATGCCAGCTGACAAAGCAAGCATTAATTCAGTGAATTGCTCTGTGCCACATGGTTCATTCCGCTCACTATTACCTTATCCTTTACTTCCATTTATTCCCTCCACTCTTACCTCCTTTCTCAAGCCAAAATTAAATTTCTTGAACCTTTTCAGTCCAGGCTTCTGAAAAGCTCTCAGCACCCATGACCCCAACCAGTGTTACAAAAAAAGCGTCATTCTCTAACAATATATAGGAAAATATGAAGACTTCAGACACGTCCAGCACGGCAAACAGATCTCAGTAGAATATATGTCAGAGGCAGAAATATATTTCAGCATCAGTGGCTAACCAGGAACTGCAGGAGCAGACTTCTGAAAACAATTTCTTTTCGACACCATCCATGTTTAAATGGCAATATTGACACAAGTGTCTCGCTCTCCACTGTAATTGAGTGTTCCATTTCTGGTCCTTTATTACCAGTTTCAAGAATAATCTTCTGCCTCATGGGGCAGGGGGAAGAGGGCAGGCAGAAATCAACATTTCTATTGAATGGGAAATTCTAGTAATTCAATCTTTTTTCTTCTGTGTAGAAGGAAAATAGAAGTGCTTACAAAAAGGCATTAACTTTTTATTTTCAGAATGAAAGAGTTCAGAAAAAAAGCTGTTTCATTTTTATTAAACAGTTTCTCAATTGAAATGATTTATTTTACCTTCCTGCCTGAAAAAGTTGCACTCTATTTTGTTGAGCTAAACAGAGACTAGTCATGTTAATCCTGTGCCCCGTTCCACCAGGCCTGTCTGTGACACAGCAGACTCACAGCTCCCTCTTATCAGGAGCACTTGGAAATGCCACAGGCCCCTTCAGATTCCGCAGTGCTGGGCTGATGCACCATCCCCTCACAGAACCTCAGGAACCTCAATGGTTCTTGTTACAGAAGCTTTCAAATGACCAGGGAAAGTGGCCACGTAGGAAACAGCTCCACAATTGCATCAGCCTTCTTAATCAGTACAAAACCCCCTTCATTTAAATAAAATTAAACACCGTAACTTCCATTTAACTCTGTCTCGCAACTTATGTCGACGATTAATACATCCCAACATTCACTATTCTAAAATCACTTGCATCTTGGCTTTGTTGTAAAAGCAGGTACAGTATCGAACTTGCATCCCATGTCTGCAAACCTAGTTAGACCTGATTCCCCACGGCTGAGCCTCAGCAGAGCCGAGCCTCAGCTGACACCTCCCTCCCAAGCCCTCATTTCCAAGCTCATCCGCATTGCACACTGTAGCAACGTCAAGTCCATCAGGTCCTTTCAAAGCACTACATCACACAGCTCCCAGCAGTAAATCAACTAAATTTGATTCACTCTCTTTCTTGAGGACCACGCTCCACCATCTGCTAGTGGAAGCATCTCCCACTGCAAAGCAAAACTTCCAGTTCTGTGAAAAACTGTCTCCTGAGTGAAACAAAAAAAAGCCAGAATACATCTCTTTTCTTTATACATAATTCCCTGTCATCAAGAATCTCAGACAAAACATGAGAGCGGGTTGTGTTTTCAGCTATATAACAAAACCAATCTATTTTTGTTTCCAGAATACCCCGCAGTCATGGCATTGCCTTGCTTTGTGTTGAGAAATTAGTTTTGCCCTGAAAGAAACCATGCAATTGGCTTTCTCCCTTTATCCTGCTATTCCAGGGAGCCACTCCCAGCATTTCCAACCTGCATGCCTGTGGAGTACCCATTCTCCCATTGAGACAGACAGAGGAAGGCATTGCTCCTCTTCCCATCACTGTGACTGCAGAGCCAACTGCAGTCTCCCAGTTTGGAGACACCTTTTAGCTCCTAAAAGTGGAGACAGAAAACAAGGAGAAAAGAATTTATTCTCCTCAGAGTTCTGGTTCCTGCTCTGTTCTTCTCTGGTTAGGGTTGGAGATAACAGAATGGATTAAGTCCTGAGGGAAGAGCATTCTATTTTGTGTTCCTGCCCACCAGCTTCTCTACCTTTAGATACAGGGCAAGAAATCCAGCCAGTTCTTTTCCTTTCCTGAAATGCACAATTTTGGCATAGCATCCCAGCTCTCAGGTGTTGTTCATAATCCATCTCCAGCCTGATTTTGCAGTTAGCGGTGTTTGTACAATAAAGTTGCCAAGACACAAAATTTGGAGCACTTTAATCATGAAGACATTATGTTTTCCATCATCTTATAACTTCTATTAAATCCTTCACAGGATTCATTTTCCTGATTCAGGGTAACCACACACTACACTATTTAAGTTGTAAATTACAGCCTTTTACAGTATTTGAAAGCCCAAAACCCTGCACACACTACATTATTTCCACTTAATTGCTGAAGAGATTAAGTATTTAAAAATAATTTTTCTCTAGAACCTTTTCCATTAGGATTAGCTGGAAACGAACTAGCGTCAAGTGAACAGGTTTCCTCTACCACTGAAATGTGAGATCAATACACTGAAGATGAATATCACTAATGTTGTGTCACCTTTTCCGTGTGCGCCTGCTCCAAGCACAAAATGCAAACGTTTCCATTGCCTGCTACACCCCGACCTTTGCAAAACTGACTGGAACACAGTACCACCTCCTGCCTGTGTTAGACTGAGGGACCCAGGAAAGGTGAACAAAATCAGGAAAAATAACTAAGTTTAACACCACTTAAAGGTAAGGAAATAAAACTCATTTTTCTTCTCCCCTTTTAGGCAAATTAACAATTATTACATTTTTAAAAAGTAGGAAACCCTATTATTAGATTTTTAAAATTAGGAGGCAATAAACAAAACCATGACAAATCAAGGTAGATAACATGTACTTTCCCCGTTCACAGTTTGAAGTTTGGGGGAGAAAAAAAAAGGTTAACCATTTTCCATCTCTTGCTTGTTAGAAATTATCCTAGGATTTGACTCACACTTGTACATGCGCTACCAAACATAACAAGTAGAAATTATGGAACTCGTTAACCTCAAAAAGCAGATTAGCAAGTCTTTTCTTCAGCTAGGCAGGCTCCGTTTAATACACATTTTCCACTGTTAAGAACAGGACAAACCATAGGAATGGTCATACTGGGTCAGAGCAAGTTCCAGCCCTCTGAGCATCTTCGTGGCCTCCTCTGGACTTGCTCCAACTGGCCTATATCCTTCTGATGCTGAGGGCTCCACAGCTGGACACAGCACTCCAGGTGGGGTCTCACAAGAACAGAGCAGAGGGGGAGAATAGCTGACTGCTTTGCATTTGCAATTTGAGGCTAATTCTTGAAACAAACCCTGGGAGGCAAGGCAGAAAAACCCCCAGTCTCTTCTTCAAAGGAGGCTTATTAAAAATAGGGAACATGTAAAGAAAAGAACAGGTTAACAACAAGCAGGTGTGGTATCTTTCTCATGCTCCTCTTCCAATATCCAACCATTTGTGGACTCCAGGACATTGAGCCAAATGTTGGGTTTATGTATTTAGCATATTTCAATCAATTTATTCTCAATAAAGTTCAAGATTCCTGCTGAAACAGTGCAGGATTTTATCAACAATAAACAGCAACCACTATGTTACATGGCAAATGGCTCTGCAGATAAACTTCAATGAAGAGCCATCTCCACTTACTTATTTTATACTTGCAATCCCATGGCTTCCTTCAATGCCCCCTAGGTCCTCGTTCTCTGTGCGACCAGTTTAGACAGATCTGTCAATTCAGAGAGAAAATTTTGCAAGCTGCTACACATATTGTCACAGGTGAATTTCAAACAGGGATATTTCTTTCGCAGACGATGCATTTCAAAAAAAGACTACAGGGAACAAAATGGAGTTAAATTTCTCCATGCAAACTAAGAGGAACGTCTGAAGACCTGTTTGCTGATGTACAAGAAGTCAGCTGAAACCACACAGATGAGCACTAGATAAACAAGGAAGAGCCACAATCCCATGAAACAGCACGCAAGAGGCAGATATGCCATGACATGGCCAAAGGCTCAATTACAAGACCTTCCCAGGTATACTAGATGATCGCTTCCCAGGCGAGAGATAAGCTCGTGCAAAGGAGGGAGTTACCTGGGTTTGCTACACATAGCAGAAAGTGTTTTCGCTTTGGGAGCAAGGGTGTGATTCCCTCACAAGCCCTGAAGGAGTCCAGCTCTGCCTCTCACTGCAGACGGATGTCAGGGAGGGGACACACAGCTAATTACTGCACGGGGTGTCAACCACTGCATACAGACAGAGGAAAAGACTGGAGACACTCTGCCAAAACCCTACCTGCCCTGCAGCAAGCCAAAGTCTTTGATCACTCTTCCCGTTTCAAAGTCATTCATTACCAGAGAGTGGTATGGAAGAAGTCAGTGGTTCAACAAATAGAATAGCTGATTTCTTCGCTTTTTGGCAATTTGAGGCTAGTTCTTAAAAGACAAACCCTGGGAGGCAAGGCAGAAGAAAACAGTTTCTTCTATAAAGGAGGCTTATTAAAAATAGAGAACACGTAAAGAAAATTCACTCTCTAAATATTAGCTGTGCATGTCCAAATTGATTTCAAGACTCTATCACCTTTTCTCACCTTTCTCTCCCCACTGATGAGGTCACAACTAATAAGTTTACTGCTGTGATCCCAACACATGGTGAAAAATCTACAGGAAATCCATTCAAGTAGCTGCAGTTTGGCATAAAGGCCTTCCATTAATGAATTGATGGTGGAAACATAGCTTTCATCTCCTGCAGGGTCAGTGCTAGAAGGAAGTACTTGCGTGAACTCTAAATGCTGAAGTCATTCTTTTGTTCAGAAACACAGTCTCAACTGAGCTGCCAGACCCCTGGGAAATTACATTTGGAGCTCAAAAGTAATGAGCAACAAGCAAATCCTGCTAGCTCAAAAGCCAGGTCAGTATAGTCCTGCTGCACCAACACCTTCCCCAAGTCAGCAGTATTCAAGCAGTGCCTAGTATGCTCACCTCCGTTGAGGTAGTTTCTAACCTTGGCAGCTTACTCCCTGGATAGATTACAACACCTCATGCTTATACAGCCCTTTTTAGGCAGGAAGATGAGCTTTCTTTCCAGAACAGATCCCACAGAAGGAAGCATGACTAGCAAAGAAGAACCTAAGGCACAACGACAGATGTACGTTATTCACGGTAGGCTTGTATCAATGAAGAGAAAACACAAGGGGCTTCTCTCACTTCAAATGTTAGGAAAACCAGGACATGTCCTCTCCCACTGTCTTACTGTTGGTCTGATATTTAGATTTAGCCTGTTCAGACCCAAGACTGGAAGCACCAGCACCAAGCGAGCAGCCCACAGAGGCTTTCTCCAGACCCACACTTTTCTTTGCGTTGATGCTTTCTGCTGAGTTGTAACGACTTGTGGGGAACATCCACCTCCCTCTGCTGCAAGCTGGAACCCAACATACTTTACTAAGATGCATCAGGACAGTGCATGCCCTCTTTCAAAAGGGCAGAAGATGCAGGCTTACAGCCTTCAACCAGGATTGAAATAATTAAGTGCAAATTTCTGTTGTCTAATCATGCTTGAGAAGCCCAGGATGTGGCAGACCTACTGTTTGGACCATTATCTCTTTTACCATGTAAATTAAATGCCTTGCTGCTGCCATTGGCCAAGAGAGCAAATTAAAGTGCTGTCTGCATTCCACCTAAAAAAAAATGTATGTATGTACTGGCACCCAACTCATACTACCAGCATGATTGAGACCCCACCTGGAGTGCTGTGTCTAGCTGTGGAGCCCTCAACATAAGAAGGATATTGACCAGTTGGAGTGAGTCCAGAGGAGGCCACGAAGATGATCAGAGGGCTGGAACACCTCTGCTATGAAGAAAGGCTGGGAGAGTTGGGGGTGTTCAGCCTGGAGAAGAGAAGGCTCCAGGGAGACCTTATAGCACCTTCCAGTGCCTGAAGGGGGCTACAAGGAAGCTGGAGGGGGTGGGGTGGGGCTGGGGGCTTTCTACAAGGGCCTGTAGTGACAGGACAAGGGGTAATGGGTTTAAACTAAATGCAGGGAGATTTAGATTAGATATCAGGAAGAAATTCTTCCTGGAGAGGGTGGGGATGCACTGGGACAGGTTGCCCAGAGAAGCTGTGGATGCCCCATCCCTGGCAGTGTCCAAGGCCAGGCTGGATGAGGCTTGGAGCAACCTGGGCTAGTGGCAGGTGTCCCTGCCCATGGCAGGGGGTTGGAACTAGATGATCTTTAAGGTCCCTTCCAATCCAAACCATTCTATGATTCGCCTCTCAGTGATTTTACACTTGCAGAAATCATGTGGTAACAAGCTGCTGTTGGAGCTATGGTACTGGCCTCACCTGAGTTTCTCTGCATTGTACCACCCCAGGTCCCCACTGTTCTAGTCTTTACTACTTAATTCACAACCCTAGGCAGCATCTCTAGGGAAGCCAGAGAGACCTCAGCTGAAAGGGAATCCCTGTAGCACCACCCCATGATAGCCCAATGAACAAAGTGCTCCCAGCCCCAAATCTTCCTGTTAATAGCATCCCTTTGGGGGTTTTCTACTTGCTTCCTTGTATGGGTGGGTGGGGGCAGGGAAGCTGTTGCCTTTTTCAAGCACAGGCAATTACAACAACATGGGACTTCCAGTTGCGTGCCATATACACGCTAACACTGTGCTATGAAACCCAGTGCAACGTGCTCCATAACCAAAGTGAATATAACGTACGTTATTTGCACAAGGGACTGCTTTTCATCTCCCTCTCACTGCCATCTGCCCCAATGTTCTTATCAAGGTTTTTTCAGAACTACTGTGTTTTCCTTTTTCATAACATCTCAGATTTCAGCGATTGTGCCATCTTTTTAAAAGCATCCACCTTGGGAGAAGCACTAACTGCATTAGAAACACGGAGCTGAGCTTCAGCAGACGTGATTTCTAATTCCAGCCTTGCCATTGCTGTACAGATACAAGCAAGTCATTGAGACATGCTTGAAAAATTATCTCCCCACTGCACACAGATAAAAATTTACTTAAAATTATCTCTTCAGTTGGGGGTCTTCACAAGAATTTTTATTTCAACTGACACGTTGGTTCCAGATTTGAAAACTGGGGTGGGGGAGAGGGGGGAAGGGAGCAAAGAGAGGGAAGTAGGTGCCTTATGAAATAAAGGAGGACTACAATTTTAATCCAAAGTTTCCAAATCGAAAAGTGCCAGGATTGCATCAAAACTACTTTTTGAGGGAGAAAATAAGGTTTTGCTTCTATAACTTGTATTTTCATCTGAAAAAATGTCTTCAAACAGTTTTCATATCCCATACAGCAGTGATTGAAAAGATACAGCCTGCAAGCTGCTCCTGTCCTGCAGTACATACTGTATTTACACAGTTGCTGGCTTCTATTTGTTGAGCTTTTTGATAAATGAAGAGGAGGAAGTAGGACTGCGGTTGAGGACTTCATGCTGAGTACTTGATATTAAGCTGATAGATTATTATGATCTAAATATATTAAAGTCCCATTACTTAATACTAATGACAATGCGAGGGCGTGTTTGCTAAACAGCCTGTCTTCTCAGACATCAGTACTCAGTAGATTACAGGAACGGAATTTCAACACTCACTCATATTTTTCTGCTAGGCTTCAACAACACGCTATGCTTACAAAAGTCACGATGCAGTACAGTTCGATCCCACCAGGTCTCGATACTCTCCTAGCAGCTGTGCAGTGGGGCTTATCAGGGCTTACAAAGTGGGTGCTTTCCACATCTGTTCAATTAGAGATAATAATCAAAGGCATTAATCACATTTACAACAAAATATTCCAGTTTGAGACACCCTGCAAGTTATACGATTCCATGTACCTCCACACATTTATGTTGTGATAACTATGCTGTCCTTGGCCTGAAAGAAAGATATAATCAAAATGTAAACAATCGATTTTCACATTTAATGGGATAAGCTTTCAGCCTGGCACAGCAACTCAGTGGCCATGACCCTCTCCTGACTTTCATGTTTACTTACTGCTGTTGGAGGGACTGGGAGAAATCATCCCCAGAAAGCTTGGGAGCATGCCCACCGCTAAAATAAATATGGTGGACTTGTTCTCAGCCACACCATTCCCTAGTAAGTGTGGTAAGCTATTTTAGCTGATGTGGTGTCCTCTCGTTCCATCAAGTTAACCCAGCACTGGGGAACATACACTATCCTCCTGTCAGATGAATTAGCAACTAGAGTTTGAGCCAGTCAACTCCCAGCATCCTTGACTGAAGGTCAAGGGAAAGTTTCACTGGCAGGTATAGTCCTGGGCACCAAAACAGGGGCACAAGAACCTCACATATCATCTGAGAAGAAGTCTAAGAAGGTGGGGTAACAGAATTAGGTGAGATAAGAGAACAGGTTATAAACTGAATATCCAACTCCCTTAACTTCCTTGTAAATAAGGATGGGGACACAAGACTAGGTACGTGTTTCCAGTGGTGTAACAATGGAAGACCTTGCAAGAACAACATCTTCAGGATTGTCCCCTATTAATAATCTTTTAGCTCCCGGTTTTTTAGAGCCACCTTTGTTAAAAAAAGCCCAAGTGTTTTCCATGTTGCAGAACATATGCCGAGAGCAGACAAATTCATACCTGAAGTTTTCAACTGCTTCCATTGACCCATTGTAGAAGTGACACTACTTTCCTTTTCAGTCCTCTAGAACAGCGAGTTACAGGTGCAGGGCAGAAGGGCAAGTCAGAGCCACCGCGACTGAAGTTGAACAGACTTTTGGATTTCAATGAGCCTTTGCTATCTGCCTTTATCCACATGGGAAGTGGCAAACGCACTCTCAAACACTGCCGTTGTCACAGGACTGCTCTTAAGGTTTGTGCTTCTATGAACAGCACAATACCTCCAGCTGGAGTGGATGAGAAAGCATTTGATAGAACTAAAGGGAGGGCAATTCATTGAATCCAGAGCATTTAATAGAAGTTCCCTGTGTTAGGACAGCTGAAATACTGTCAGAGTGTGTGTAAACTGGGCCCTGACTTGTCTCCAGCAGCCTGTCTGCTAAAACACCAGGGAGCCTTAAAGGCCATGTAGAGAACCATGTCGCAAGACCGAGCCTACCTGTGTCCTTGTCTGCAGGTCACAGGCCTCCTGGAGAGGCTGCCAAAGGGTTAGGATGAAGGACAACCCTTGCCACAACTTCAGGTGGAGGAGAAAGAGAAGCCCTAGTGGCCCTGTGTTACATGCCACTTATGTGGGAGCCTCCATGCCCACGGTCTGTGGCCAATACCTCTATCCTGACTCAGATGCTCTACATTCCTAATCTCTATTTATTTAAAAAGAATACTGTGAAGCAAATAAAAAGTATCTAGCACTCCCCAAGACCTTACAAGAAACAAAGTTATTACTGGAGGAGATGCTCAGACTGCATAGGGCAGATTGAGAAGGGGACCTGCAGGGATAGCAGGTTTTTCTCCTCCATTAGTTCTGCACATGCCACACCAAGCTTCACATCGTGGAGCAGCTGTACTCTGCGCTATCCACACCCACACCACACTGCCTGGAGCTCTGTGCTGCCAGATAGGCCGCACAGAGAGATGAGAGCCTCATCTGCTGCGGATAGGCTCCACAGAGAGGCTCCTGTTAGCACCCGGGGGCTCTCAAGGCACCACAGACATTAGTCCCCAGCTCTGTCTTGTGAAAGGTTCTCTGTAACGGTTTTCAACTGCTGTGGAGATAATCAGTTATGTCCCTGGTAATACCAGGTTTAACAGCTCCATTTGCTATGGAACATACAGAAAAGGTCTTACACAACACCAGACTTTTTTTCAGAGGCTGGAGGAATCACTGGAATCTCTCCTTTGTGCTGTCTGCTCAGAACAAGGCTGTTTTGTTTAGCACTGAACAGCAGCCAAGGTGAGTTCATGTTAGGTGACAAGCAGAAACCATCCTCAAGAGAAAGCAGCAAAGAGGGGCAAGGTGAGAGAGAAGCCTGTGCAATTTGGGTTGAAAACCTTGGGAACTTCCTGAAGTTTCTCTGCAAGGAGATGAGATCCGACAGCTCCTCAGAGAAACTGCCCTTTATTCAGAAAGGATTTGTCACAGCCTGTCACCTATCACAGAAGAAACTATACACGCTGTACCAAACAAACAACAGCAGGGCTTACAGCAAGTGCACATGTGCATCGCAAATTGCAGTTGTGTCCTATATAATATCCCCATCACTAGGCAAGACGTTTACACATTGCATGAAAGTCTTCCCTTGCCCTATGGCAAGTCCACACTGAAGTATGTCCGTGTGGCAAAAAACACCTTTTTGCACATTTCAAAAAATCATTATCACTTTGAGATGCTCACAATGTTTACCCTTTTTCTTATGTCTCCTACCCCTGGATTACTGTGATTATATGAAAAAAATCCAATTGCAGCTATGAAAAACATATAAATTTACACATGGACAGCAAAACCACTTTTTCTATTAATAAAAAACCTATGCTCTTGCAACTTCCTCTTGAATATGTATAGGCAGGGAACAGCTGAGGTGTGAACACTGCCATGTGGCAAGGGAAAAGAACACAGCTCTCAGGCAGCGCCATCTCACACGCTTATTTAGACAAAGGTAAGCAAACCCCTTACTATGAAGCCAGTCTCGCAGGCTACATGGGGAGGTAAAAAGCCTTTCTCCCTTAGATCACAAGGCATGCGCTGGAGTCACCTAGGAAGTTTTGAAAACCAGTGCCTCCAAACCTGACCAAGCAAACCCACGAGAAAAATCAAGCTCATGCTTCCAGAAGCATTTTTAAGCAGTGCTTTACTCGCATCCCAGTGATTAACATTTGCTGCTTATTTTTCCTATCGCTTTCCTTGTCTTTTGTAGTTTTGCTATTTGCTACTCCTTGTTCCTTGCAGATGTGTCCGTGCCGAGGGCACAGAAGCGGCACTACCTCTGGTCTGCGCGCAGCTCGGGGTGGCTACAGCCACAACGCTCCCGGTTGGGAGCGCAGCCAGAGTGCAGAGGGGTTAGCTGCTTCAGCACAAAAGGAACAATCACAACTGCTTCCAAGAATAGAACAACTGGAAAAGTAGGTTTACCAAAACGGTCTAAACCTTTGGACCAAGTTATTTCTGAACTCGTATCTTCTTTCAACACCTCCTGCTTGGCAACAGCGATAGTCAGTACCAGTCCCTGGATTCTGGTCAGAAAGGAGAACGGTCCCAAGACACTTACTCCACAGCAATTCCCATCACCCTGCAGCATGGTGACTTGGTGGTAGCAGCAGAAATAAATTCATTTTTGTCTCCAGTAGTACTGACAACAAATAACTAGGAGCGCTAAGCTCCGCAAGCATTATTGTATGGGTACTGTGTGATGCAGAGAACAGGTTTCCAGCGGCTCCAACTTAAGTCAAAGCCACTGAGTGACTGGAGTCTCGACAGAGGGTAAAAAAAAAAAAAAAATTAGTCTAACAGCAGCACAAAGTCTGAGCACCTACTTTTCAGCAGCCTCTTCTACCAGAGCCTTTTTACTACTAACGGGCTGAGTTTAATGTAGGTTTTGGCACACTAAGAGGTGTAGCGTAAATTTGTTAGAAGACAGATCTGTCAGAACAGGGGCAATTTATCTAAGGGCTTTCTTGCATCCGCAGCTGGTAGACAGAAACCAGAAGTCACAGGGACTAAGAACTGCATAATAGAGATGAAGTGTTGGGTTTTTTCTTTTTTTTTTTTTTTTTAAAAAGAAATCAATGTTTTCTTCCAAACTTACAACAAGTGTTGACACTTTTCTCAGAAGCGAACAAAATTCCAATTTGGTGGTGGCAAAATATTTAAGTCTCTTTGACATTAAACCCCAATTGCCAGTAAACTCATTGACCTCTTGATTTCAGTCTTTCCTACATCAGGGTTCTCAGGAAAAGCAGAAAATCAGGCAAAACACTCCCAGAGATGGTTTTCTGGAAACACAGCCCAGTGTTACCGATGGCTGTGCTGTATTCAGCAAAATCCCCCCAGACTTTCATGGAAGAGAGATGGCCCTAGAGGCCCCGTCACCCCCTTAAATGTATGGACTGATCGAAGAAGCAAGCCAGGGTAAGAGCATCAGGTTACGGGAGAAAAGCCGCTGTACACGCACGTAAAGGAGCAGGACACACATACTGCAGGATGCAAAGAACATTTGGGGTTGGACAGGCCTTTCACTGGGATGTTTAGTAGAGAAATTGAAGGCAAGGCAAAGGGTGGATCTAGGTGATTTGGAGAACAACTGTGGGAAACCGGAGGGGAATCAAGGGTTAATAAGGACCAATCTCCTGTGAACAGGACTGCCCTGTCCAACTGTCTGACAACACCCAGCACCTGATCAGTAGTCTGTCCTATTTTCCCATCAAATTCCATTTCTATCTATTTTTCTGGGTGAAGGATCCTCTTTTATGTGCACGTGTGTGTACGGGGGTCTGCAGTGCCAGCAACAGGAAAGACCGGAGTGAGTGAACCTAAGTACCAGCAACTGGAGCAGGACCTTGGATCACAGGGGCTCGTGAGTCGGGGGTGCCAGCACCTGGAGTGAGAAGAGTCTAACTCCCTCCTCATTTCAAAAGGCACCTTAATGCATCCTGAAGACAAACGCCACCTTTGATTTCACTGCGTTGTCACAAGGAATTATTTGGACCTGCCTACCTGCAAGGAGATGAAAGGGAGTTGTGCACTTTCACTTGTGTTTGGTTACCTTAGAGGCTTCAAGTACTTGATTAAGGGAAAACAAGGATTCCAACCTCAAAGGCAGCTTTCACATCAGTCTTTCCCCTTATGAATCTTATGAACACGCAATTAGATGCTCAAGTTGTCTCCCTTGAGAACAATACAATACATAGCCACACGCAGCTTTCAAAATTTGACCCTTCATGTGAAAAAAAAAGTGTAGCTAATTGAGATTATGAAATATTCAAATCCAGTATGAAATACTTAGAAAAACCCTATCTCTGCCATATCAGAACAGAAAGCAATTAACACACCTATAAGGAGAATCTATCAATTTGGTTTCTTCACTTTTAATAGAAAATAACCAAAATGGATTATTTTATTCACATAAAATAATGCTGGTTTTCATTTGGGGGTGTGTGTGTGGGGAGAGTCTTACATGTGATCCATTCTAAGCCATTTTTTATTATTATTGTTATTTTTAGTTTGGCAGCTGAACCTAAAAATCAATTACTTGTACAGTCCCGGATGACAGTTGAAAGAGCAGTTTCTAATCTCATGTCAGTAAAGGCTGTTGCCATGAGCAGCAAGATCCTATGAGTGACACGTAAACCAGTGTCTTTCAGAATAATTTGACAGCTATTTTTCCCTTTTTTTTTTTCCTTTCTTTTTTTGTTTTTTAAACAGGGAAATCTCTTATTGTCATTTACACACAGCAATTCCTCTCTCCGGTACATTAGCTGAAAATCCACTTGTTTAATTAAGCTTTAGGCTGTAAGCCTTCTGTTCCTTCACTTTAATAGACTTAGACATGGAAGCGCAGTCTCTGCAGACCTTACCTTACGTATCATCAGGATGCTGACTTCTTAACCAGATTACTAGATACAAGGCATTTTAGCAAGGCCTTGCTGACTGGAGTCAAGGAGGAGAAGCCACAGCCAGCTTGCTTCTGGATAATGCAGCTGACACCATTATTCTCCTAATAAGTGACAAAAAACAGGACACTCTGCTTTTCTGGACAGGAACGCAAACAGCAACAATTATGCAAACAGGTAGCAGAAATAAGGAAGAAGAAGTTGAGAAGACAGACAGGTGTATTGCCTGGTGCACTTGCCCAAGGTTATCCGGCAGGTCAGCAAGTCCAAAGCAAAACCAACATGTTATTCCCTGGGCCCACACCACCCTTCCCGTAGAACAGCCCACATGGCTTTGATCCGGGACTCACACAGTGGAAGATAAGTAGATTTTTTTTTCTACTTCTAATTAATAAAATAAAGAAGAAATGAAGCAACTTTTTTCTGAATCCCAGAAGTATGCAGAAAATATGCCATTCTCTTGGAATATGTGTGTTTTACAGCATGGTTACCCGCACTGAACAGCGCTCTGCAAGCACATGGGAGAGGGACACTGCTGCGGGACACAGTGTGATGCCAAGCGCTGCACAGAGTGTACACCAAGTGGGAAGGGTGATGATTCTGAAGTGACTGAGTGAGGCCACGTTGCATGCTTCTGTTTTGCTTGGTTTCTCTCATGTATCACCACCTTTCTAGCGTTCCATTTTACACAGTTTGATGAGAGGGCTACAGTGAAGTTTTAGGATCATCCCAGTTAGCGCTATGAGATAAACTTAAAGTAAGGTGACAAAAATACTGAGAGGAAGGACTTGGGGGTCTTGTGGTAGAGTTTTGGTTTGGCTTTTTAAGGTTACACAAAAGCGAAGGACTCTTGACACCACCTATAGTAAAAGTTTGCCAGAATTTGACGAGTAACAATCAACAATCACGCAATAGCCGTAAAGGGGGAAAAAAAGGGACTATAATTACACCAAAACATGTCAGCAAGGCATAGAATAAAAGATTAGCATTATTACATGGTCTTTGAGTTCTGGTAAGACCATAATAGATCATGGACAACTGAGCCCAAGGTCTGTCAGACAGAACCGAGGTCAGAGGAGTTCTGTGCTCTCTGTTTACCCTTATTAGACACCAATCCTTCCACTTCAAGATTTCATTGTGCCAGATCTGCATGTACAAACAGTGTCTGCTTCAGATATCACAAGAAGAGACCAAATGAGCCAGGAACACGCTCATAGGGGAGAAGGCAGAGGATAAGGCAGGACTGCAGTAGAGGCTCTCCTCATTAGCATCATGACACTGATACAGTCCCATTCCTCTCCCCAAAGCCCCTTCCTTCCACCCACTGTCCAGGGAGCAGCTACGTACGACTAGAAGCAAAAGCAGGCAAAACTGGTTCTCTGTTTGAGACTCAAATCTCAGGAGTTGGACTGACATCTGAACTAGTTTTCTTTGCAAAAAGCAGGAGTTGAGAAGAAACCCCATAAATACTGTGTATCTTGGAGATAAAATACTCAGCCTTGAGAGAAATAAGGCAAAGCAAAAGAAAGTTTTCCCCATCCTTTCATAATCTGCATCCTGTCCTCTTTTTTGGCAATTTTCTTTCCTTAGTTCAAAGTCTGCAATCTCTTACCAATGCAGACAAACCAAATGCAATTATTATGAGTGTATTTTCATTCAGTACACTGCACATTGTAAGTGTTCTTCCATCACCCTCCATAAATCTCATTTTGAGTGAGCAGACATGTTAAGAATTTTCATCAAAATTTAGGCTATAACAAAACAAAATTATATTCAACAAATCATAACAGACAAGATAGTCAAACACAGATAAGACAGCACACAGCAGACCAGTCAACATTGATTAGCAGGTTTGCCAAATATATTTGCAGTAGATGGCAAAACAGAGAGCAAAAATAAGTTGTCTTAGTTGAAACACTTTATGCTTTTTCATAATCTTAAAAATAGGGAATGGAGGAGCAATACTTTAGTATGCCACACATGCTTGCGTCTGAGCACACAGAGTACAAATTTGGTGTGCTGTAGATAGATGCACTGCTGGAGACCAGAGCTCTGACATCCCTTAAAACCACATTCCAGTGCAAGAGGTGGTAGAAACGTAAAATGCCACTTCTGCAACACTGGAGCACAGGGAATCTCGATCCCTACCTGTAAGGAAAAGTGACCCAAGAGCACCTGGGAAGCGAAGGCTGCTGCAAGAGCCTGCTGCAAAAAATTAGCTACCTCCCTTATTGTCAGGGAAGAGATGAAGCCTTTGGAAGCAGCTGAATACCCACTTTCAGCCAGATCCACCATTCCTGTCTGCCCTTGTTTGTTACTGTTCAGACCATGCTCGGAACTGCTTGGCCAAACGAGCTTTCAGGTACTCAACTTGCAGGAGATGGAAACCGGCTACCTCTGCACTAATCTTTTACCTAGGCAATCTTCAGAAACCTGAATTGCACTGATAGGAAACAGTAAATAAATACTGGGTGGCAATTAAGAGAAAGCCTTCCATTTCCTTACCTGAAAAAAAAAAAAAAATCCTAGGCATTCTTAGGCTAATAAAAAATTCCAGGAAAGGCAATCAAAGATAACAGAACAGCCCTATGCAAAGAAAACTCAATTAGAGTAGGACCCTTCAGCCTGGCATTAAACTCCATTTGCCAGTTAGCTCAGTCACCTCTTGCTTTGAGTCCTTCCAAGACCAGGGTCTGACCTCCCTCCCATATGGAACAGACCTGCTGCTTAAAGAATTCCTTATTTTCCAAGTAAGGTATAAATGTACACACACTCCACTGCCCACGGTATGCGTAACGATGCTTCTGCATGCACACAAAACAGCACAAAAACCTTTAATATGCACAACTGGCCATGTGACACTCCAACAGCCTTTGCAGTTTGGTCAGAAGATAGACATTTCCCTAAACATTCCTGCTGCTTAAGTCTTTCCTCTAACAAACTATGTTTGTAGATGAACTCATGCTTTTTATATGCTTTCCTTCTAGACACATACTAGATTCTTGGACTCCATCTGCAGAGAACTGCAGTTTCTCTCCTTGTTTCACTCACCCTCCTCTGCATTGTTTGCGTACTCTGAACAGCATTCTCAGACCTTCAGAACAGAGCAGCATCTGTGAAACCGAGTCACATTTTGTTTACTTCCCCTCGTGGGTCGTTAATGAAAGCTGAGGAACACCTCACCCCTCAGCAGCCTCTGCTGATTTTTCCTCCCTTTATCACACACAATACATTTCTTTTTATTATTTATGGTCTTTCTGACAATCTTGAATCTACTAGATCACAGTCTTAATTTATCTGAAATCATTTTTCCATAGCCTTTTGGGAGAACACCGCAACAAATGCTCCAGTGACATCTACGTGTGCAACAGCATAGCTGGCACCATTGCTAAAGAGGCAAACCAGAGAAGACCAAGACCATTTCACCTATCTTATCCTCACCTAAGGTCATTTTCCTTTAAAACAAAACAAGCAAATCACATACATGCCCATAACAGACCATACTCATCATACTGTCCAAATACTGTTATATTCAGAATTATTTTGGGTGGGTACTTTCTGGCTTTTTTATTTATTTGTGACATTCCTTCAGTGTTTGGGATGGGTTAGAATACAAGTTCAAAAGACAGAACAGGTATTAACACAATTAAATACATCAGTAGGCTTTTATTCATATATTGTTCCCGAGCACAAGTACAGGCTGGGTGGAGAACGGATCAAGAGCAGGCCTGAGGAGAAGGACTTGGGGATACTGGGGAATGAGAAGCTGAACATGAGCCAGCCGTGTGCGCTGGCAGCCCAGAAAGCCAACTGGATCCTGGGCTGTATCAGGAGAAGTGTGACCAGCAGGTTGAGGGAGGGGATTCTCCGCCTCTAGTGGCCTCTTGTGAGACCCCACCTGGAGTGCTGTGTCCAGCTCTGAGGCCCCCAGCATCAGAAGGATATCGACCTGTTGGAGTGAGTCCAGAGGAGGCCACGAAGATGATCAGAGGGCTGGAGCCCCTCTGCTAATGGGGACAGGCTGGGAGAGTTGGGGTGTTCAGCCTGGAGAAGAGAAGGCTCCGGGGAGACCTTATAGCACCTTCCAGTGCCTGAAGGGGGCTACAAGGAAGCTGGGGGCAGGGGGACAGAAAACACTTTTCACAGGACAGGGAGTGACAGGACAAGGAGTAATGGGTTTAAATTGAAAGCAGGGAGATTGAGAATGGACATCAGGAAGAAATTCTTCCCAGAGAGGGTGGGGAGGCCCTGGGACAGGTTGCCCAGAGAAGCTGTGGATGCCCCATCCCTGGAAGTGTCCAAGGCCAGGCTGGATGAGGCTTGGAGCAACCTGGTCTAGTGGAGGGTGTCCCTGCCCATGGCAGGGGGGTTGGAACTAGATGGTCTTTAAGGTCCCTTCCAACCCAAACCATTCTATGGTTAGTAGTGCTTTTATTCAATGGGTACTAGTAACGTATTCTTAAATGTTTTGTACCTCCCTGTGAAATTTCAAGTGATATTCGGGTAACATTGAACTGAACATAGTAGGAACTGGTATGAAAAAGTCAGCAAGATAAAATATAGTAATATTATTGATAATTTTCTACATCCAGTGAAGACCCTGAGATATATGATTCAGCCTCACATGGGAATACAGAAAAATATGTATCTTTGGAACTCACAAGCCAGTAACTACTGCAGCAGTAAAGCACAGAAAAAAATTTAAGTGGGAAGGATTTAATGACACAGTTATTTTCCTTCAGATTGTTATTAAATCCTTGCAAGTAGGATTCATGCAGTACTGAAAGCTGGAAGACTCCAGTTAATAATAATGACAATGGGTCTGTTACACAAACGAACTTGATCTCAGAATAAGATGATTCATTTGAGTGGCATAGGTTTTTAAACAAACCAAATAGATGACAAAATATCTTGGATGTAAAGCTTTGCTTGTAAGGTAGGGAAAGAATGAAATCATGAAATATAGTGCCAGGGAGTGAATGACTAAGGACTTTAAGACAGAAAGGGGAACAGAAATTCCTCATAGTTAAGGCTCCCCCACATTCGGGCAGAGGGACAAGCTTACTGCCAGGTCTTCAAGCAGGACATATTAGGCAGGATTGAGAAAGCAGAGTACTACCTGGAATGCTCTGTGTAGTCCAGGCATCCTTACTCAAGGAGAAGAGAGAGACAAGGGTTATCATGTCAAAAGAATTTTAGGAAAAACACAATAAAAAAGCAAAGGTTTAGAAGAAGCAGAAAGAAACAATCTCTCCTAATGCCTGCATGAAGAGATCCTGATGAGAGAAATCCTCAGTGAAGAAACAAAGGTCTAGAAACCAGAAGTGGACAAATCCAGCTTAGAAATTAAGGTACACAATTTAATTTTTGACAGTTTACTATTCTGATAACTAATCCAAGTCTCACTGAATGTGCTTCTGAAGCTGCACCTCAGCTCAAAAGACAAAGCACAAGTGCTGTAAAGGGCCCCATAATGAGACATAAAACTCTTGGCCCCGCAAATGAATGGTAGAACTTTGGGGGACCATTTTCAATAGAATCAGGTTTTAAAAAGAAATGATGTCACTCAAACTTGAAGCTAAGACAATGCACTGGTTTCATTTATTTTAATTGATTTCATTTAAGTCTAACCCATCCCTGCTGGCAGCTTTGCACAAGAGGACTGTCACCATAGCGATCTGTCATGTCATGTGAAACCAAGAGGTCCCTGCTAAGTTGGCACTCCAGTGAAAGCCACAGGGAGGGCACTGAAGGCTCTCCAAGTCAGATGCTGGAAGGAATCTACTGTGGAAGAGAAAGTCCTATATATCACTACTGAAGCCAAGTCATCAAGATAAATGGTCAAAAAAAATAACACAGATGATCTCACTTTTTATTGTGCTCAGTTGTAGCTGAGGCAACCCAACCCTAGACAGCTTAGTGGGGGTATCAAAGATGAGAAAGCAAAGTCTCTGAAGGCTCTGAGTCAGTCCACACTATGATAAAAACCAGAGAGTGACATTTGTTTTGAAGCTTCCCAAGCTTCTCAGAAGTTTACTTTTTCCTTTTCCCTCAAGTGAACACAATGAAACACGTCAACTTCATACCCCAAACCCCTCGCTGCTGTTTCAAAGCCTCAATTCTCCTGGCTACCCTGGCTTCTCCTTGCTGCTACCCCACACCAGAAAAGTCCCTTAAGTATCTGCTACCATAGGTGCCAAGGAAGACATCTGAGAGAAGATGACTCTTTGAGGGAAAGAGGGGAAAACAACAATGAAAAGAAAATTTTATTGCCCTTCTTGGCTTACTTCAGTGACTTTTTTTGATGTTTCAAGCCAAAGATGTGCTTGATTTGCCTCTTATAGACTGTATTAGTGCACAAAGAATGCTAGCTGTTAATAACAAGGCTAACATTATCCCATGTCAAGGATTTCCACTGGACCTGTACATGTTGGGGAGGGTTACACAGGCATTTTGAACATGACCCCCATGGGAATATCAGAACTGGCAGAAAAGGCAAACCAGAGTTTCTCAAAAGAAAGCCACTTGGCATTGGCTTGTATTACAGCCCATCCCAAACTTCTCTGTTGGATCAGCTTCCCCCCTGAGGGGGGAATATTCAAACAGTCTGCACAAACATGACAGCTACAGAAGAGATTGTTCAGAGTTCTGTTGACTACATTTCAACACCAAATGTTCCCTTTGAGTGTTTTATTTTCACCTCTTACATTACACATTAATGTCTGATACTGAAAAATATGATGAGCAAACTATGCCATCCTGCCAATTTTTATTTTGTGTTCCCATTTTGAACACAGTTTTTCAAGTTTTATCTTCTTACCCCTACCGAAAACAAATTCCTTAACTTAGGAAATACAAATTCAATTGTAACTTTTATTGAATTAAGAAAAAAAACCACAGGAACATGCTTTTTTTTTTTAAATGCAAATCATAAGACAGATTTCCAGGCTTAGTTAAGGGCTCCAGGCAACACAATGCTGATAACACACTGAAGGCAGAAGGAGCAAATGGGTTTATCTGTTTTACTAATACTAACCAAACCTCATTAGGATAAGGTGTGGTGAAGTTGTAAAAATTCTTCGCTTAAGGATGGGAAGTCAGACTCATGGAAAACACTCAGACCATGCTCCTTATATACCAGGTACACTACAGAATGTGCAGCAGCCTTTCTTTTAAAATCAATTCAAGAAGTTAGGGTATAAATCCTGCACAGCTCCCTTCATTAATTTTGAAAATGTCAAGCAGATTGTAAGGTTCTGAAGCAGAAAGTGTATGTGGTAGGTAATGTTATAGAACAAGGTCTGTTACATAAGATTGTTCAGAGTAACGTGATAAATCCTGCAACAGCAAGAGCAAATAGGAAGCCAGCCTTGTATTCAGCTACCTCACCAAATTCTCTTACAGTGCTTTCGCATGTTACATGTTTGCATTGAAAAAAAAACCCACCAAAACCAAAAGTCAAGGTTCCCAAGCTAGCACACCAGAGATTGGTGTAAGTCACATGGAAAGGCCTTCTGCTCTAACAGAAGCTTTCAAGGATCAAGAAAGCAATGCTGAGGCATTCGCTATAAGCTAAAGGGGGCTCAGCAAAAGCTTTGAAAAAGCCCCTGCTCAGAAATCACAGAAGGAGAATAGCCTTTCCCTGCACAGTTCAAAACCAGTCAACTCTCCTCACATTCAGCACAGAAGGACTCCATCCGACCACTGTTATCTCGACTTTGGACATCCCAGTCTGACCAGTGCAGTCACAGACACGCCCTGCTCAGCCAAAGCAAGGTGCCAGCGAGACATGATGTGCCATAACTCACAGCAAACCAGTGCTGCCTTCGTTATGGGATCAGAGATGCAAATGAATAACTGTTTTTGTTACCTCCTGCTTTATTTCACACATTTCTTGGAAGAAAAGGGAAATGCTCCCTAGTGAATGAGCAGACCAAGGAGGTAGCTACAGCATCTCAGCACCTGAGAGCAGCTGCCACCACAGGCTGAGAACAGTTAGAGATGCTCTCTCCCAGCACAGCAACCAAGGTTGGATGTAAAAGTACCCTTTTCAAGCTTGTATATACTGGGGGATTGGTGTGTGCTTGTTACTGAGCACCAAGCTAATGCTAAACAGGCACAACAGAGAACAGTACATCACACAGCAGTCCTGCTGTCCAGGGGCAGAGCAATGTCGCTTTGCCTGAGCTTGGCATGGGGCTGGTGAAGTCTACCTCAGTCCTGCCAGTCAGCCCTGCCAGGGATCAGTTAGCTCCAGAGCTAGCAGTCACAGGTACAGTACCCCAGCTCTTTGTAAGACTGCAGTTTAACCTCCTTAACCTCTCTGAAAGAAATCACACAGGACTGGGTGTCAACTACAGGCAGTTTTTAAAATGACCTTGTTATTTTGTCTCACAGAAAACATCCATCTCATGCAGAAGAGAACTAAAAGAGCATTTCCACTTCCTTTAGCTCTGTCAGGGAAGAGACAAACAATCTGAGAGTTGGTTTTGGCTGAGAAAGTGTTTAAAAAGAAGCAAGTATCACCTTCCATACTGTAGTCAGAGGCCAGTAATTCAGCTACAGGCACGAGATCAAATTCCTAAGGTGTACTTGGCTTTCACCAAGGGGCATATATAAACAATAATGTATAGGAGATCTAACTGCACCCAGCTAGGAAGTTAAAACATTCCCTTGAATGGTGCTCCTGAAATATGCATAGGTATATACATAAACATGTGAACAGCCAGTGGACTTCAGAAATCCTTGATGTGGAACACAACAGCTTTTCCTGAAGAGGTACACTATACAGTGAGGAGTCAGGATTTCTGTCTAGAGCTTATTTCACTGCAGAAATACTAACATCATTTACTTCCCCTGAAGGCTTTCTTGCTCTTTTTTTCCAACACAGATGGAAAAAAACCACCTTCCCACCACACTTCACCCTGCTTTCCTTCTAAAACTCTGCTGTCATCTTCTCCATACGTAAATTGGATTACAGCTTTTTCCCTTCTCTCAGGGATAGCATACTTCTACATTTTGATTTGTGCGAGCACAGCATGGGTTTTTATCCCACTCTAATAGCTGACCCATGCAAACCCATTCAGAAAATCAGGTACTGCCACCTCTACAGCAGTTCTGCTGAGAAAGAAGTTGTGTTCCTTGGTGCAACAGGGAAGCAAGCTCGAGCTGTGATGTGGTCCACTGGGTAGCGTGTGAGCTCTCCAGTAGGCCAGCCAGGCCAAGGTAAGAGGTCTACTTCATTTAGACCAGAGGTCTCTCTAATTATGATCAAATCATCTTTGCAGTGAGAACAAGTGCTCATGAGGTATTGAAACTGAGCTGACTGACACAGTCCAGTACCTTAGGGAGAAACTGTGGTGGAGTTAGCATCTCGTTTAAAAGAAGTGAGAACTATTTCAAGTAAGTTTTATGAGCACAGGGTCCCCATTCTGCTTTTCCACTCATCAGAATAGAGGTTATTTCCATTCCTCTCTTCTCCTCCAACCAAACTAGATGAGACATGTTCTGTAAGCAACTCCTTATTGTGTTTAAGGGATTCTCCTAACTGAAACATGAATTTGTAGGCCTGTAAGTGATATGGAGGATGAGGAGGAAAACACATCAGCATTTTCTGAAGGAAAAAGTAGTATGTAGGTAGAAGATTTAAAGGGAAGTACTGTGAGGAGCACTACTAAACAGTCATACAGTATCAAGGTTAGCAGTCTGTCCTCTAGCTCCATAGGGGAGCATGAATTACTGGTGTCCTACTGCAACACAGCCTTCTGGTGAAATGCTTTCACAGAGGAATTATGTGGGAAGCTGTACAGTACGAGTGCTGTGTTTTCTGAAAAGGTCTGAAGCCCCAGCAGTAGCCTCCATACCTCTGGCAGAGGCATTTAAAGCAATCACGAAAGCAGGGCAGCAGCCTCCAAGTTCACACGTCCTTTTTTCCTGTGCTGAGGTCATGGGTTTGATTTTTAAGGTTTTGCTTTACACAGATTCTTTTCTACATTATGCCCATGACAATTGCCCATTTCTCTACCCCAATCAATTAGCACCAGTACTGCCAGTGAGGTATTGTTGCCCATAGTATGGTGGAGCCAATTATCTTCAGCTATAAAACGAATTTGCACACGCAGCCCCACGAGTCTGCACACGCAGCCCACTGTACAGCCTTTGTCACCTGCCCCACACTGGATTTCAGTTGCTTTTAAAGACATCCCAGCCCTTTTTTCTGAGCTATCAAACACCGCATGAATGCATTTGATTTTGTTCAACTCTTAGTTTTTGCACGCTCAGAAAGCTTAGCTTCACACCTTACCATTCAATGACATTGCTTAAAATGACGTATCTTGAGGATTATCATACAAGAGCAGCAGCTTGATACTGAAGAGGTTTATTCTAATCAGTCAGCAGCATCTTTTATAAATTAAAAAGTCCCCACACATTCCAATTTAAACCATTAGCATGGCCCATGGTTAGATGACATTATGTTGCTAATGGATCCACTGTGGAATATGACACCAGTTGTGCTGTCCACTGGGATTTACAGGCATATAATACACATGTTTATTTCAACTCTAAAAGGCTGTACTAATGGCTTCAGCACTTTTGTGTTAAGTAATCGACATTCTCCCCCTTTGGCAGTGAATGCATATGTAATGCAATCCATGTTTTCCTGGGATAATTAGCCTTTCTTTCCCCAACCAGAGGTACAATGAAATTCCAGACTAGATGTGCTAGAGACAAGTTAGGTTTGCCTGTAGGCTGTCTCTAGCTTTCTTTGGTTTTCTATCTTATTATTTTAAAATAAGTCTTCTAGGTATTCTCAAAATGGCTGTAATTTTCACTGCTCATCTCCTCTTCCTACTCTTTGGGCTTGTGTTCACTGGGGCTAAAATGAAAACACACACTAAGATTTTTGTGAAGATGCTGCTTCTTCTGTAAGCCAACACTGATCTAGGAGATGCAATTCCAGTGGCACTGCATCTGAAATGGGCTAAACTGTCAATGGGACAGATGCATTTGCTTAGTGAAAGGTACTATCCCTGAACAATTACACAATGTGGTCTTCCATCTAAGCTTATCTGTAAAACACAAGAGTGTTTCCTTTGGTTATCAGTATTCCAGCATCCAACTTTACATCTGCATTAACAGAGGATGCTTGTCACCAAACCACCTCCTACCATCTCTGAAAACGCTAGCACGTAAGGGACACGCAAGAGCAGGTAGCCTTCCAGATACTGCATTCAGTATTAGGTGGCCCAGCAAACAGAACACACCATCCATGGTAGCAGCGATTACAGTTTGGATGTGCAACAGCTGAGAAATGATCACCACAATCATGAGAGAAGATCCTATGCTCTCTGACTGGTGATATTTACTGTATTACAAGTACACAAACCTCCAACAAGTAGCAGTCAGTGCAAGGGACAGATTCTGGAGAAAAGCTCCCTCTTGGTGTTCACTTTTTCCTCTGTAATCTTGCCAAGTACATCATGGTTCTGTTTGGAGCAAATAGCACCAAACTAATAAAACACTTGCCATGCTGTTCCATGGCCCTTCACGCATACCCCAGTGCTAAGCTCTCCTGTGATCTACCCCTGCAGCCAAGCACGGAAATCCCGACACACCAAAGTTTGGCCTGTTTGGTGAGGAAGTTCTACACACACAGACTTCATCTGCCTGCGTTCAAAACAGGCTAGAAGGTCTAAAGCTTTGTAAGATGGCTTGAGTTATCAGGAAACTGAGTCGAATGCTCACCTTCCTCTTACCTTCCCTATACTGCACGAGTTCAGGCTGACCCCACTGCTTTGGTAGACACTTGATGATCAGTGCTTCAGACATATACTAAAATCCAGAGGAAGGGCAAGTGAAATTCTGACCTTCAGTTGAACAGTTGTTTTGCCATGGCTTTCCCCTGGACCCGACTTCCACGCTGTTTCTGACGCAACACACAGAGCTAAATTCAGGGGGAAAATATTTAGCTTCAGCTGAAAAATACTAGGGGCTGTACTAACGAACAAACATTCCCTATTCTGCCTGTGGTATTTAAGACAGCATGGAAAAGCATAATCCTGCAACATATGGAATGGTAGATACTTCCCAAGGATCTGGAAATAAAGGGAAGAATTCTCCAATTCATACGCAGGCCACAAGCAGAGAGTTAAACCAAAAAAATCTAGGGGAGCACTTTGCCAGGGTGCACTGATATTCCATTAAAAAAACCCTAAAACAAAAACCCAACATCCCATAAAAAAAATTCCCTGCACAAGGAAAAAGCTCTTTCAAACGCCTCCTCGTGCAACAGGATCTCTTAAAAGTGTTCCATGTGACAGCAAAGTGCGTATTGCCGTGTTTGGGATTTGCATGTTCCTGGTCTGCCTCTGCAGCATGTATGCCTACCAGGCAGCTAGTGTCTGAAAGTCACCGAGTGACTATCAGATTTCACAAAGGAGGTACGACTGTAATGCTATACTACTATTAATTAGATTTCAACCAAGATAACGATTACCAGGGATTTGTCAGATTTGTAAAATTGTAACTAGTATAATTTCAGTGTTATCTAGGGACCGGTGATAGACATCTCACATTACATTCAAGTTAACTAAACATAATTTATAAAAAGGCAAATCCTCAGTACAAAATGAAATAATTTCAATCAAAACCACACAATCTGATCAAATACACAGAGAGGCTGCTCCTTCTAGCTTGCATTTAATGAGAGGTTTCTAATTTGCATAGCTTTTTAGTAAGGGATGATGTGTCCAATTTAAAGTTCTCACATTTTATTTTTCTCTCTCAAGTACAAAGACACTGCCACCTGCTTTGGAAGCGTCCAGCTGGCCAATCTGTGTGGACAGCATCATTATTAAATTGTTTTCTGCCTCTTGCTGGCACTGGACCTGACCCACTACAGCACACGCTACTTCCTCAGAAAGCACTCAGCAACCAGAGCATCCACACCGGACAAGCAAGTGTAAAATGGCATCGCTTCACAGACTTAAGTTACAGCCTTTCATTAGCTAGCCCAACGGTTGTAAACAATATTCCCAGTCCTCTTTGGATCAGGTACATGCTGACAAGGTGACATTATAAAAGTGCAACACCTGCAATCCACAATCTTCAACAGAAACCATCTTCTACCCAGAGTCCTGCAGCAATTTGCAAGAGCAACAAAAGCAGAATATAAATGATTCTATACTTCCACCTGAATTAAGATACCTCTATGAAGCAGATCCACTTACTTGCTGTACATGTGCTTTCCAAGATCTTAAGCGACTGGAAACAGTGATGGAAGACAAAAAATGCACCATTAAGAATATCTTGACAGCACAACTATTGTAATACCATAGCTAATAGAAACCTGAGATTTTTATGGTTGTTACTTTTTTCGTAGTTGTTAGCACTGAAAACCCCCAACGACTTACCCTTGGGTATCTCCACAGTAATTCCCACACCATTAGTTATTCACAATATTGCCTACTATCTATAAATGCACCTATTATGGTATGTGTGGGTTTAGAAGCAATATGTATGAAGTTTTCCTAACACATGTCCTTCAGTAGATGCAAGAATCATGCAGAGAGAAAGCTAGCTTGTTGGGTTCCCCCCCTTGTGTCATTATTTTAATTTTTAAATGAAAAGAAATAATCACCACTAAAAAGCACATAGCTTTAATGAAAGCCATTGAAGAAATGAGGTGGAAGATTATGACTCTAAAAAACATGTGCCAGCAGTTGGAATGGCATAAGGAAAAAATGCATTCATAACCAGGATGGAAGAAAAAAATTCTTTTGAGGGTTACTTCTGTTGCATATTCATGCCCCAATAAATTGCTTTAATTGGCTAAAAGAATGAGGAGGCAACCAAGAATGAATATGTTGTGCTGAGTATTCACGCCTTAACGATATCAGTAAGGTTTCAAAAGCTGCATTCTGGTAGAAATCCACACCTACCCAAACACCTTTTTTCCTCTGTGGATTAGTCAGACACTCACTGCTGACAGGACTGAGGAACTGTATGAAAGATAAAGATACTTGGCAACAGTTGTCTTAAGATGCCACCAATAATTCTTCTCCCTTACCTCCCTCTACTGCCCCATGAAGAACCCTACCTAAAACACCCCAAGAGACTAAAACCCCATTTTCTCTAGGTGAAACATGTGCATTACTGTGGAAACAGGCAAGGGGTGGTTGAGAGCACAAATATCAAATAAAGCCCAAGGCATCGGTTCATTATCCCACAAAGCTGACAGACTACCTTGGGCCATCTCAAAACTTCAGAACCCAGGTAATACACGTACACCTGAAATGGGATACAGTCATTTGCAGCTTTTCTTAAAAGGGTTGCCAGGAGGTGAGTCAACATTCTCTACGAATGAATAAAGAGGAAGATGAAGATCTTTGAGACACAAAGTCATTAGATGCCAATGTGCCCAGTTGGTTTCAAAATTTATGTGCTAAATATTTGATAAATTCCTATTTGTTCATGGATTTCAGGTTAAACTCAAGCCCTTACCCTTCCACACTGCTAGATATGAACATCCATTGAAGGGAATTGTGACCTTGCTAGTTGATCACGATGAATTTGAATCGATTTGCCTCTCTACTTCACAGGCAAACACCACTTTCAATGAGAGCAGCAGTTCCGAGTTAAGACAAGACCATGCAGACCCTGGAGGTGATGGACAGCAAGGGAGAAATATGACCTGTTTTCAGGTCCTACTATATGATAGTCCTAGAGATTTCCCTTCCTCCTTTTAATTATAGACTTTACTAAGAAGCCACGTGTGTTTTTGAGCACTTGTTGATGGGTTCAGATTAGACAGGGACACAGCTATTTCCCTTTGGTAATGTAGTGAATAGTGAAGTAACAGGCCAGCCCAAGAAGCAATTTTCACCCAAACTTCCTTCTAATTACCATTCTCATTTAAAAACAATAAAAGGTGATTTCCCCTGACAAATGAAACAGTTTGTTGATATCCCTTTGAAGATCAATTGAAATTAAATTCACTGTATAATTCTAAATAACCCATCTACACAGACACACATAATTTACTTAACCATCAAGAGATTCAAGAAGCTCACACTTCGTTTTCTTCTTATAGCAGTCCAAAGTAGGGCTTTTATTCCCCAAGATGCATAGCAGACAGCAGTTCTCCCTACCTCTCAATACTTTTCCTCCTATTACTTGTTCCTTTGCAGGTACCTGGAATGCAGTCCTGGCCCCAGTGAAAGAAAGAAAACCCCAAAACCAATGCACAGCTTGGATATTTTACACCCCAAGCTCTCCACACATTCCTACATACTCCTCTGGAGGGATGGTGGTGACCAAATGAGACCATAGTGATGGCAATCAAAACACACTGAGGGCAGAACAGACCCTGGTTTTCCAAAATGTACTACTACTGGCAGGATCACCCACAAAATGATCTGCAAATGTTGATCTGGTCTTCTCTGCCAGACAGTCTTCCAGTTTCAGCTTCCATTAGCCCTATCAGTTATACCGATGCTACAAGCAGCTCCCAGGCTGCATCAAGGTTCCCTGCTAGACCTCATTTAACATTTGGATTAACAATCTGGAGAAAATTTCTGGAAAGGAGGAAACCAAATCTCCAAAAGCCACAAATTTTAGTTTAGCGTAATCAGAACCAAGAGGAACCTGCAAACAGCCTAAGAGAACAGCACCTGTAATTACAAACAAAATCATGTACAGAGGCAGAGATCAGCCAACTCATTCATCATAGCGAGGTCTGCGTAATCAGTGCAGGCAGATAACCTGGCCATCATTACCAACAGGCTGAGCCGTGATTCAAGTTGCTTTCCAATGCAGCTAAAGCAGCCCAGGAGCACTGCCAAAGCCAAGCACTGCAGCTCAGCTGAAGGCAGCAGTTCTGAAGCCTCACCTGCCCATCATAGGCACACAAACTTCAAAAATATTCCACTGACCCCCACTAAAGGCTGCAAGAGTACGGGCTTGCACATATTCGTGAGCATCTTGTGCCTCTGATTATCAGCAAACACACCCCTGAGTGTCACAGAAATCAAAGAGAAATAAATTGAGTCTTATATGGCCATTTTGAATGTGGCAGCTGTTACAGCATCTTGAGTACCTGTGGGTCACAGGCAATAGTGTTCTTATAAAGATCATCAAATGCCACATCCATTCTTCTCACATTCTGTTGCACTTAAGTTAACAGGTGACCACCAGTGTCACCTGCTGGCTTTGTGCACGCAAATTGAGTGTACATGTAAGTTGCATCCTGGATACTGGGCAATGGGAAGGACAGAAGTCTTGAGTAACTCATCTGGGGCTGTGAAATTCCAAAGAACATTCTCCTTATCTATACGTATTTTCGCAAAGAATCCCCAAACTCCAGTCATTTGGCACCCAGATCTGGCCCTGCAGTTCTTGATGGCAGTAGGACAGTCAGAACTTTGTTTGTAATACCTGTCCAATTTCAGCAAGCCAAGCACTCCTGTGAATGCCTTTCCAATCTCCCCAGTACCCTTTACCAAGGTATTCACAGGTTACAGGCTATCATTCTTGGAAAACTAAAATATAAATGCATCATTTGGACAAGCAGGTCAACACTACATTCACACTGTGATGTAAGTCCACTAACACCACTGAAAACAAAGAAATTCTGAACCCATGGGTCATCAACCAAATACACTGTAGAGTGCAATACTCCTTTAAACACGGAAGCTGAGTCTTCCTTGAAATCTGTTACAAGGAGCTAAATTATGACCTAAATAGGAAGGCTATATTTCAAGAATCAAAAAGTTACTGTCCCAAGAGTCTCAATATTATGTCTGGAAATAAGTCCAATATTTTACAATATAATTAAATTCATTGCTTGCCTAGGTTTTAAATGCTGGGATGGGAGAAAGTGTGAACATGGGTAATGAAATGTGTGTAGTTATTATTGAACTTGGAGGATTTCTGGTCCTAGCTAAATTTGCAGAACCCACAGTCAAATAAATGGGAACGAAACCAGACACACTGAATGTTAAAAAGGATATGTACAATGTCCTTGAAAACGTCAAAAGAGCCACGTACTTGGCTCTGAACATTGTACCACATTAATCAGTATTATCCTGGCATAGAAGACCCTATCATATTCCATCAGAATTCTCCTTTCAGGCTTCAAAATCAGCAGAATTTGCAGAGTTGCCCCACTTCAAGGCAGAGCAAAACACTCAGATCTTTGAATTTCTCTGTATTGCCTAGAAGAAATCTGTTGGAGAGGTAGACACACAAAGAACTGTGTCAGACAGTGGGGAGGAGCTGAATCGCCCTTCTCAAACATGATGAAGCAGAAAGTTTTGAGGGACTCCTTAACACAGAAGTTGTAGAGGACCCTCATCTCCCAGACAGCCACTGCAGTGAAGTCTCCAGTAAAGACCTACCAACATACCTGCTAAGTGCTGAAGCTGAGATCCAAGTCAGCCTAGGACCACCCAACACAGTCAGGGAAAGCAAGGCAAACACCTCCAGATTCCAGGAGGCTGCACCACTGTGTGGAGGTGTCCACTATAGAGAGAATCAGAGGCCCTTCAGCCATGAATTCCTTGAGGAGCACTCCTTTACAGGCCCAGGCTCCTGCTTCAGAGCTCATCTTTACACTGTACACTGTTCTTTCCAGAGGTAACCCTGGTTAACCCATATCATCTGGTTGGCAGAGCATAAGATTTTGGATCCCCAAATTAGATTAGAACCCAACAGATGATGTTCCAGTAGGCAAATTTGGATGCAATTATTACTTTACAGGGCAGGAACCATTTCAGCTAAAATGCTGGTTTGGACCAGCCAGCCAATGAAATAAGTGCTTGACTCCATGAAAGTCAAAAGGATATGCAGGCTGACCAGCTGCTTACATATTCACACCCCGATCTCAGTTAATATTTCAGCCTCTTACAAGTTATTACGAACTCGCTGTGTACTCCTTATACTCCTTTGCAGACAGCACCATGCTGAGTGGTGTTGACACAGCTGACAGACAGAATGCCATCCAGAGGTACCTGGCCAATCTCATGAGGTACAAGGCCAAGTGCAAGGTCCCACACCTGGGTCAGGGCAACCCCAGGTATCAACACAGGCTGGGGGATGAAGGGATTGAGAGCAGCCCTGCAGAGAAGGACATGGTAGCACTGGTGGAGGAAAAGCTGGACACGAGATGGCAACAGGCACTCATAGCCTAGAAAGCCAACCATATCCTGGGCTGCATCAGAAGCAGTATGGCCAGCAGGTTGAGGGAGGGGATTTTCCCTCTGCTCCAATATGTGAGACCCCACCTGCAGTTCTGTGTCCAGCTCTGGTGTGCCTAACAAGACATGAACCTGTTGCAGTGAGTCCAGAGGAGCCCACAAAGATGCTCAGAGGACTGGAGCCCCTCTGCCATGGGGACAGGCTGGGATAGTAGGGGGTGTTCAGCCTGGACAAGAGAAGGCTCAGGGGAGAACTTATCGTTGCCTTTCAGTAGTTAATGGGGGCTTATAAGACAAATGGGGGCAGACTTTTAGCAGGGCCTGTTGCCACAGGACAAGGGGTAGTGGATTTCAACTAAAAGAGGGTAGATTTAGACAAGAGATAAGGAAGAAACTCTTCAATGAGGGCAGTGCACTGGCACCGGTTGCCTAGGGAGGTGGAAGATGCTGCATCCCTGGAAACATTCCAGGTCAGGTTGGACAAGACTGACCAACCTGTTGTAGTTGAAGGTGTCCCTACACCTATGGCAGGGGGGTTGGACTAGATGACCTGTAAAGGTCCCTTTCAACTCAAACCATACTGTGATTCTATAATACTCTGTACCACACAGTGCATCAGCTGCTGCTCCAGATGGATCTTTGCTCTGACTGGATATGGCTGTTCCTCAATTAATTGTCTCTTCACCACCATCCAAGTTCTCAAGCAAGTCATTAAAGTGCCCTAAGATTTGTTAGCAGTTAACAGTAAAAACACTTCACAACTTGCCACAATCCCCTTCAGAAGCCTGGAAGTTGTCAATAATTCTAGGGGGTTTTGAAGTGACATTTGATTCTGAGTAAAAACAGTAAGACATGGAGCTTTTGAGCCCAGAAATAATAAGAGTTAAGAGTAAATTTACACTACTCTTTCTCTCGTCACTTGGAAGTGCCTCAAAGGACATTAATTACACTCTCCAAAGATTCACAAGCTTGGAGAGTTTGCTGGCAAGGCGCATTTTCCCAGCACCTTCCTGCTATAGATTAAAGCAAAGCATGAAGAGAAGTACAAACACAGGATACTGAATCTCTGATGCTTTAAAGTTGGTAATGTATGAGGTGACCTTCTTATCCTGCCCAGCACACATACGCTGAAAACGCTTAGAAATGTTACCATGCAGCTGTCACTGTTTCACACACACAGACACTCAACATTTGCCATGACATAACATAGTTACCATGGATATTTCCCTGTTCTTCACATACTGGCATGAAGAACAATAAAAAAAAGAGCAAAAATCTCCATTATCCAATGCACAGTAACCTTGAGCAAGTGTTGACTCTGCAGTGACAGCCACCACACTAACACAACAATGAACATTATTTCGCCAAAATTATCACAGATGAATAATCTACGCAATGATGAAGGCTAGGATTGCTTTGCTACATAACACACCAGAATTGTCACAGCACAATCAATACTCACAGCATCATGCAAACCGCTAATAAGCGGAGGAGAGTAAAAGTTGGTTTGAGTCCAAGATCCTGCCTGACAGCAATAATTCAGAATTAGCCTTCAGTTTAGAATAAAACAACTAACAGAAGAGGTGCAAAGGAGCACTACCAGCATAAAGGGAA
The DNA here is from genome assembly GCA_027574665.1 of Rhynochetos jubatus. NCBI lineage: Eukaryota > Metazoa > Chordata > Aves > Eurypygiformes > Rhynochetidae > Rhynochetos > Rhynochetos jubatus. The sequence goes on along the minus strand of CM050651.1, from coordinate 75,227,978 downwards.
GAGGGTTGGGTCTTAACATCAGCATTGCTCCTGAAAAGAATCAAACATGTCATGGTTTCTTTAGCTTACCCTGAGGGGAGCATCCTGGGGAGAAAAGAGATATTAAATCCAAGCAGTGGCCCAAAATCAAGCATGTATTAGACCAGCTATGAGTTACCAAATATTGGAGATAAGTTCCAAAGACATAACAAGGGAGAGGTGGAACGTTCCAGTTCAACCAGGAGATAAAAGGAGTTAATGTTTCTTACACCACAACCTAGCAGATTTGCAGCTGGGCTTGTATGAAATTGCTTTCTATTGTTGTAGGAGTTACACTGTGTTCTGGTCGAGCAAAGATACCTCAAGGCTCTGCTGCCCCCTTGTAAACGGAGCCAAATAAACCCTTCAAGCTAGTTTATTGTTCAGAGATTCTATTGTTTTAAAGAACCACCAACCAACACAAAAAAAAGTAACTTCAAACCTAATTTACATTGATACCTTAGTACAGGAGAGGATCTAGTGAACTGAAACTGCATCTTCAGCTGAGGAAGTAACTAATCAAAAAGAGAAGATGTACTCAGTGTGTACTTTCTGCAGAGGTGGGGTGGGCTGGGAGGGCACCAGGGAATAAAATAAGCCAGGTTTAACTCATTGGGCTGGATGTAGCTGCAATAGCCTGACATTTCCGAATTTCTCACTTGCCTTTCTCTCCAGAAGGATTCAAACTGGAGCTGTAGAGCACATTTTGTGCCACCACCACCCAATCACAGCTCTACCTGGAGAACAGCCAAATTCCCAGAAACTCTTTAAAGTATTTTGCATTTACAGTCAGACACATGTTGTCATATATGAGCAAATGACCATTAGGACGTGTCAACACATAACCCTGTCTCCTGCTGCAGTTTCTCTGGGTGTCACTCCTCTGCATTAACCATATGGTTGTGCTGCCATGCTGAGATGGTTTGATCCAGCACAGCATTCTCCAAGGGATAGATACCTTCTGTGGCCTACCAGAGTGTCAAAGCAAGGCTCAAAATATTTTTTTTTTTAATTGAAGTGGAAACATGAAATCAGAAGATTATTTTAAATGAAAATCTAAATTTAACCAGAACCAATTCTGAAAGAAATCCTCAGTAGCACTTTTCTTCCACACCATTAAACAAACACAGACAAAAATTATGTGGAATCATTAGAACAGCTGTTGCTTTGGAAACCCAAACTGCGAACCAGTTGTACCAGTGACTTGGGGAGGAAGTTGTTTGTCTTAACATCTCTCGCACGCTATCCATACTGTAAAAGGTACAGTCTGGTTGCAATCGCAACTTATTTCTTTGGGGATTTTTCAAGACTGCTTTCCACTCTTGGTCAAGTCAGACGATCTTTGAAATGAAAGACCATTTCTTTGCACAAAGACTCCCATAGGTGATGGAATCAGCCTTTGTGGTATCAAAGCTGCTAATAGCTTCAGAGCCAAAACCCCCTAGCAGCAAGTTTTGGACTTATTCTAAAATACATACAGCGTATCCATCCTCACAGTATCCTGCTGTAATTATTCCCAGCCTATTAGTTGAGATAAGACAACATCAAGTGAACTGTGGCACAGAAATATATCGGCACCTGCCCTGTCTCACAGAACTCAACAGTAGAAGAGTAAATCGTCGCTTGTCTTCCAAGCTAGCATTCTAGCACCACATCATCCTGCCTCTCCTTGGCAGTTTTCAAAACAGTGTTATATTAAAAAATAAAAGATGAGCTTTGAGGGCATCTATGTGCATCTTTCACACTTAGCAGCAGTAGCTAAACATAACTTTACATACGAATCCAAACAGTTGCCTTGACAGTGCTCACAGTAACAGAAAGCAGAAAGAACCAAAACCCCGAGACAGTAGCATGGTAGGACCAGGACCTCATGTAGAGCAGGACACCCTGTCTTCCCCAGTTTTCTCTCTAGGTTCCTCAGGGTCTCCAGGGTGTACTCACTGCTACTCATGCACACCCTGCATATTCCACAAGCATAATTAATCCCTCTAGACCCATCCTGTTTCTCAGAGACTTAGTAGTAAATTCCCGTAAGTTGTGTGCTACCATTCCCTCTTTACTCTTGCAAGACATACTGCTGTGGTATCTGCACTAGTTGTTCACTATGAAGTGTTGTCATAAATTATTTAAAGAACAATTGTCCAAATAAATGAGCGAGGTACCGCTTATTTGTGAATGCACATTTGCTTGCTAATTTGTAATAACTAGTCTCCCACAGAAGGCTTCAAGGCCATTACTGTGAGTTAGTGTCCTACTACAATATGTTATATTGTTTTGGTTTACCATATCCCTGACAACAACAATAAAATCAGGGGGGTTTTTTATGTTTCATACTTCCAAGCAAATCCTGGGCAGATATCCAGCCACATAAGAAACACCAGAGTATTTCAAGACACACAAACTACATGAAAAGAAATGTTTTGGACAGCAGTCCCTGTCATTTCAAGTGAAAAAAGAATCAATTCACTAAAGCTGTGAACAACTAGTCAAAGCAGGGTCTTCAGCAGACTAATTAGGGACATGCATTAAAGGTTCTAACAGTCAGAGTCGCTTAGAGTTAATGAAAGGTTTTCCTAGTACAAAATATGTAATATTGTATTGCATTACTCAAACATCATCATGTAATCCCCAATATTAAACAAGCCTATACCCGTGTCCTTCAGGCAATACCATCTCCAAGCTGCCAGCTGCTGCGGAATTACCAAAAGCACTTAGACACCAATAAAGATGAAATGCCTCAGAGAACATAAGAGCGTTGCATTCGTGAAGACAGCAGTGTTGGTATACCACAACTGTTCCCTCATTTTTTGTTTATTGAGCATAGCAACTTGTAAGAATAAACAGTGGTGTAAATCCAGTTTCCCTCTATCTCAGGAGAGGGCATCCTCATTAACTGATAGTATACACCTCTATGGATAAGATGTGACAGAATGCTCTCATCCTTCATTCCAGAAATTGTGCTATTTCACACGGCATAACGTGCACCTAATTGTCAACTAAACCAGCATACCTGTATTTCTGGAACCGATTCCTGAAGCAGAGGGGTCACTGCAATCCAAGTTCCATTCCCAAAGAACCCTGCAGTATGAAAAACATACAAATAGTTCTTAAAGCACAGCTAAGAAACCAGGTTTCACCCATCTTGGGTGGCACAATGAAAGACAGTCCTGCCCTTGCACTCCACCAAATATTTGCTCATTCACAAGAATTGGAAGAGCTTCAAAAGCCTGTAAGGACATCCTATAGACGGCTGAATAGTTACCAGACCTGGGAAACAATTACTTTCAAAATCTCTCACACAGATGAGGGATTTGAATGTGTCTCACATGCTGGATAAATGGAAAGAAACAGACACAAACCACAGCAAGTAAACACAGAGTTAACCACAGCATTGTACAGGGTCCTTAGCTACCTAGTAGTCAAAAAGTTAAGTAATTTAGCACTTAGCAGAGCATACAAACCTGTCTAAACTAACAACTTATTTTTAATTAATAATAAAAATCCAGTTCTTGAGGTAATTCTTTGAAGAAGCTCCTGGATAATCAAGTCTCATTTTAAGAAGCACCTTGGACAGATAAAGCCATGTCTGGAACATAAGTTTAATCCTAAATTCTTCGGGATTTTAGGAGGATAACACATTTGTAATCATGTTCTAGTTGCTTTTGAAATACCTGCTCCTACTTCCCAACCCGCTGGCTCTTGTCTATTTATACTTTAAGTCTTTAGGGCAGCGGCTGTTGCTAACTGGAATGATGGAGACCTGAACTCAGCTGGGCCTGCAGGCGTTCCTTTGATGCAGACCACATTATGTTTATCAAAAAGGAGAAGGCTATATTCTTTAGCAGCTAGACCAAGTTTGAATAAGCAGCCACCTATTTCGGGCAGTAAATACACAAGAGAACAAGCAATGCTGTCTTTGATCTATGCTCACCCAACAAAAAAAGGGATGTTTTGACAGGTAATTTCCAATCAAGAGGTTGATCTGGACTGTACATTGCAGCTAACACTGGTGAACAACATTTTATTAAATTTATATACTGGTGAATTGTCAGCAGTTATTTCAGCCCATGTGTAGTGCAGCTTTCAGCATTATTGATCTTGAAATGTTAATATAATGCTTGGAAACATTCACTGGCATTTCAAGAACACCATACAATTGATTTATAATGTAGCTGCCCCCCAGAGACAGGTCCATATTGTATGGTATCCTCCTTCTCTCCCTTTTCAGCTCAGCTGGTTACTGCACAAAAACTTGCTCGAAATTTAACTTTACTCAGAATCCATAGGCCACGCTGGCCTTTATGTTATTATCTGTTATTGAAACTCTGCACTTCTCAACAGCTTTCCATTACTCAATAGATTTATTTCACTTTTACCTCATTTGATGCTATGATAGGATTTGATAAGTTGTTCTCCCTTCTCCAGGCACATCATTCATACACTTTAGGAAACCTGGACAGTGTAAGACAGCCTGGCATGCTCTCAGGGCAGCCTATCACTGACCATAGTCCTCCTAGGAGCTCAGAGATTCGAAATGCCTAAGCATGGTCTTTATTAAATAATGATATAAACCCTTGTTTGATGTGACTTAACTTAAAAAAAAAAAAAAAAAATCCACAAAAACCCCCAAACCAAAACCCACCAACAAATTAAAAGCATAACCAGTTGTATTGCTGGCATGTTTAAAGTCCAAAGTGAGATCCTGGGGAAATTTAAGCAAGAAGAAACAGCTCCCCATCATCCCACACATCCCAAAATCTGTTAGTAAACCAGGGGAGGAAAAAAAAGCAGCCTTGATTTTGCAATGGGAGCTCCAGCCAGTGAGCTCCCTCACAGTGGCTCTACCCAGAAGCAAGTTTCTCAGAGACCTCTGCTCTCTATTTCCACTTGCCCTTCACAGACATCACCATTGCCAAACTTTTAAGTTCAGCCTCATACCAGCCACCAAGAAGCTGCCGCCAACACTCCCACCTCACAGGAAAACAGCAGCAGCTCAAGCCTCACAACTGAAGTTTCACAAAAACACTTTTAAAAGTAAGAGAAAAAATAATGAAAACTAAGGAAAACCACCAACAAACAACCAAAAACAAGTAGAAAATAAATACTAGGCTCAGCCCCTCCTTAGTGTGTGCAGAGGGACGTGTGCCTCAGGCCTGCTGCCAGGGCAGGCCCCGCTCCCAGGGGTGTGAGGTGACAGCATGGAGGCCCAGGCACTGGTGGAAGAGCCACTGCACCCAGCTCAGCTTATGAGGGACAGGAGTAATCCAGATACCACCTGCTAGGGGTGTACCTTGATGTCAGAGAAGGGAGAGCTCTGAAGAGGGAGCTGCTGTCCGCCATCCTCCTGAAAAGCTCTGGTGTGGCCAGCACAGCCAGGAAGGGTTTGCTGCCCGCCTGGCTAAACCAGAGGCAGGTGAGCCCCTAGGCCAAGGAAAGCAGCCCCTGCACCTCAGGGGAAATGTCTGTACCCTGCTACATCCCTGCAGAAATATCTCTGCACAGTGCCCAGGCCAGGCCACATGCCCTCACACAGACCTGTGTCCCCACCCTTGCCCAGGAGGAAGAGCCAAGAGGCAAGTATAGGGTATCTTCCTGGTGAAGCAAAGCTGTACAGAGACAGCCATGATTTGCAGAACACCAAATCTCCTCATTTGTTACCCCTCAATCTCCCTCAGAAACAACATTTTATCCAGCAATGATTTCTCAACTGTGATAATTATCAGCAATGACAGGCTATTAAGGGCTTAAAACCAACTAGGAGAAGCAATATAAATAAGATCTAAGCACAAGATAGAATTAATGGTTATTCTCCTAGCCCTACCATTACCTTGATTTCCTGCTGTCCATGATATCATAGATGCTCTCGTGCCATATCAACAGCTGGAGCCAGAGCAAAAATGCACCCTCAGTGGGGCTGTGCAGAGGTGGAGCAAGAGATATGAAAATTATCAAACTTTTGGCCTTGCAAAACAGAGCCGGGGCTGCTCACAGTGATTCCTTTTGTCATAAGAATTTCCAGGTCCGAAAGCACCAGCAGCGCTAACTCCCGGTAGTGAAATCTCCTTTCATCTTTACACTCTGGCTAAGGAAACACATCCCTACAGTATTAATAACTCCAGCCTGGACTTCTGTGAAATCCCTTGGAGAAAATTCACACACACATGCTTATCCCTCTCTCAACATGTCATGTTTTATAGGCCTTAAACTGGATTCCACAAGCTCATCTTTCACTCAAACTTGGAAAACACTAGCAAATAAACTTGATGAAAACCAATTTGCTCTTGCTTCCAGTCAACAAGCCACAGAACACAATTTGTACATGAGTTTGCTACTTCCCTGCACCAAGACAGGCCAAAGGGTTGGGCTAAAATGTAGAATACACAACAAACTCCCTTCTCCCCTACATCATCCAAGACAAGTGGCAGAACTGTTTTACACAGAATGGAGTGATCAGAACCGTGTGCACTTCCATGGAGCCAAGTGAATAGCAGCTGTGTTATGGGGCTCAATACTGAGGAATACTGACTGTAAGGCAGTAATGCCACCAGGCCACCCACTGAGGCAGCGGGTATCTGGTCCCAAAGCCTACGTCTTCCTGAATGCAGTGCAAGTGTCCCCTCCTGGGAAAACAGACCTCTGACTGCCAGGTGACATCATCAGCCAGATAGGAATAGTTTTCACCCTACCCCCAAACTTATGCTATTCCCCAAAACAGCATAAAATTAGAGAGGTACAATGCAGCCATACAAAACTGGAAGACATCAAACTATCAGTCAACTGGAAAGGTTGCTAAACACACAACGAGATTTCCGTAGAAGGTGCCAGCACTACCTCCACAGACTTAGCACAGGCTGAAGTATCAGCCACAATGACTAGATCTGACACAGGGTCTGACCTTTAAATGTGTGTTTGGATCAGGAGCTTGTCTCAGAGCTGCTAGGAATGCTTTGCCATCTTCCCTGCACAGAAGAATTAATTCTGTTGTCTTTCCACTTCTACAAACCCACATGGTCATTAAGTAAGTGGAATTGAAGTGTCATTCCCAAAGATTCTCAGGTGACTAAGCTAGCATGGCTAATAACTTTTTAATATCTTTTTATGCCTTCAGGAAAAGTGATGTAAGTAATGTAGTATTTTGTTTTCCAGTTCTATAAACCCATTTGTTCCTGTCTCATTTCAGAGTCCCCTTGGAGTAGCTCTCCAATTGGGCTTATTTTGTATTTGTTGAAATTTATATCCATCTATTGTCCTAGTAACAGGATTGAAAGCCAGGAAGCATAACATCTTTCAGTTTGAGAAGTCATTTCTTTCTGGGTAACCTGGTCTCTCTGACCCAGAAGAAACTGTATCATCATTGAATTAATTTTCCTCAAGAAAATCCCCAAAACCTAAAATGAGATAAGCCACAGGGAACTGTGTGGAATAGGAATAACAGCAGACTGATATGTTCATTTTATGTAACTACTTCTGCTCTTTTATGGGCCAAGTAAATTATTCTATTCTTCCAGTTCTTGTGGCTTATTAAACATTAGAAGTGTTATTATAGCTGCAGCTAGAAGAATCTTATTCCGTTACTATTTAAAACCTTTTTCTTTTAGAAAAGAAATGTATCTGTGCTTAGATAGAGTTACTATTAAATATAAAACAAAACCAGCCAAATATAAACTGCGAAAGAATTGCAGTCAAATGAATTGCAGGAGGTAAATGTGTTTCATAGGAAGTAATACAAGTGCTATCGTTCAGACCAGAGACTACATTAGAGGAATTAGAGACAGATTATTGTTCATTAGGATTTTATACTGAGACTCTTATGAACATTTAAGCAGGCCTGTTCACAGCATTAAAAAATCCTCCTTAGACCAGTTCAGAAAGTAAACACTAGGACACAATTATCTAACATGCCTTATTTTCAAACCTATTTTGCAGGTGTCTTGAAACTTCCTGATGAAGGAATAAAGCTCAAAATAGGTATTTGACTATTTTACCACCCCATTAGAATGATGAATTTGCCACAACTGGACATGGCATGTTTTCCTTACCCCTGTGGCAGGGCAGACTGATCTCACTCAGACACAGTGGCAAAGCAATTCATGCTTTCCCAGGAGCAGGCTCATGTGAGACAGCACGCAGCTGCACATGGAAGACTGTTGAATTTCTACCTTCTCTTTGAAATAGCACTCTACACCAAAGCAGGCCAACTACAGAAGCTGTCTACAGGGGAAATCTGCTTTTATAAAGTTGAGAAGATGAGTTATATTCCTTTCCTTAGAGTTTTTCCATCCCTCCAGGGCACACATACTGAACCTACTTAGGGAAGCAGTAAGTGATGTTACCTGACTCTAACCCATTCCTGTGGGGCAGTTGCAATACAGTTTCATCCCTCCCATAGCGCTCCACAGGTAGCTTCAGAGGAGAGTACTGCCAGGCACATCAGCCCATATGGCCATTATCAGGACTTGCAAACACTGCTCTGATACATGAGCAAAACCTTCACTAGCAGAAGGGAAGCTCCCTCAGGAATAACAACTCGCTCAGTGGCAGACCTCTGCTTATTGCCACAAATGGGCAGCAGCGGATCCTACCCTGGCACAGCCACAGGAATAAAACCATCAGGGTGTTTGTGTTCCCCAAGCCAGGAGCTTCCCTAACGATTACCTTAGGTTGGAAGCTGCTGCTCTTCCCTATTCTCCAAGAACCAAGGACTAGCCTGGCTCTGGGCTGCTCCTACTAGGCATTTCTGTGTCGCACAAGGGTCCAAACAAAGCAATGGTTGTACCAGCTGAAGGAAAATAGCTACTGTCTCAGATATGTTTTTGAAGCAGCTCATTCCTTCCTCTGTGTGAACATGCACTGACAGGCTGTCTCATCTTTAGCATCCCAGACAGGGGTGTTGGACCACAAGCAGCAACTGTCTGATGGCTTGGGCTTTTAGCAATGATGCGAAAAGGTGGTATTACTGATACGCCAGACGGAGGTAGTTTACACATCTCCTACTCATCCGTCCTATGCTTCTTTCAAAAGATTACCTACTAGACTGCAGACCAAAAAAAAAAAAATCTCAGAACACAGATAAACTCTACTTCGGCTCTCTGTAAGCAGAGACAGAATAGATGACCCCTGTTTCAAAGCTCACCCCCACAAAGTAAATGCTTATAGCTCTTCTACCACCTGAATTCTCAATGGTCCTTCCCACAGTGAGGAAACTATGGCCTTCCCCCCTTCCTACTGGGCTAACTCATCCTCTCAATCTGAAAATGGTCTGTTAAATGCCCTTCAAGAACCAACCAAAGTGGAGTAATCTGACTCCTCCTGCTTGCGCTACCTGCACTTCTGCTGACCTATTGGAGGCTTAATGATGTGACTGCAGAGGATTCATATATATCCTATAGGAAAGTGCCTTCAGCTCCCCTGGTCCGTTAAGCTCCCATAAGAAAAGTAGCATATCATAGTTTGAGAGCTGAACTCTTCTCCGCCAGCTTTCACAAGGACCAGGTCTGGCTTGCTGCACCCTTGGAAAAGCTCAGTTTGTACAACACTGCTCACCAGCCTTCCTACCAAAACAGCTTTATATTCTGCTGCAGGTTTCCTGTACAGCAGCATTTCCATGAATTCCCAGACAATAGATATTTTTGGTTTTTTAATCTTATGGTGACAAGGCAGAAAGTTTTATACCAGAGGATTTATAAAGCAGGTTAGCCTTAATTGGCCCCATATCTTTCTCTGGCCTTAACACTCACACTAAATGGGTGTAAAAACTGTTGTATCAGCAGTTCTTTATTATAGTCCCTTTGTAAACAATCACACAAGAGACAAGACAATGGCAGATTCACATTCCAGAAACTTGTACTTCCCCCATTGTACACTCCGAAAGCAACAGCACTCTTGATCATCGTAGAGAATAACGTCAGTTGTAAGTACTATATTGAATTGTTTTGCATTTAAAATGTTTCACTTCAAGTGCAATGAAGATGGTTATCAGTTCCATTTGTTTCAATGAATTTTCCAAGTGAGTACTCACAAATGTGGTTGTGCCACAGCTCCCTTCCGTTTGACTCCAGACCTTAGTTTTATGATGTGGTTGGCTCCAAAGTACACTTACCCTTAAACATGTTATAGAAAGATCAATACAAATTAGATCCTTCGGTATTACAATAAAGCCCCACCCCCCAAAAAACAATCCCTTATATTCTGATCTAGTGATGCAGTGTAATTATGTCATGCTTGTGCAGCTATGAATACACTGACATTAAAGCCAAGTTTGATTGTTTCTGGACTGTAGCATAATGATGGCATACCCAGTAATAAAATTAACACAGCCTCTTGGAGTTGTACCCTCAAGCTCCAAGCACACTCCTCAGGCCATTTCTGCCATACTGAAGAAATGCCTCAAGAGGAGGAAGAGAGGCTGTAGCATTCCCCACAAAAATTGCTTTGCTGCCATATGCCTTTTCCCCCTTTTTTCCTTTCAAAATACTTGTATCTGCCTCCTGCAGAGCTTGCTACAGCATCCCTGTGTGTAAATAGCATGCTCCTCTATAATTAGCTTCCTCCTCTGTGACTTAATCAGTGATATTGTAAACCAGACACTGTGATAATTTGATCAGCTCAGTGGCAGTGAATTGTACCATGACTAAAAAGTCCAGGCTGGTTGTAACTATAGGAGAAGCATCTGCTTGAGGGGAAGGGTGATGTAGTAGTTATGTTCAGAGCACATGACTACATTTAAATCCTATAGCTAACCCCAGTTCCTATTCCTCAGAGATAGTCCTACTCCCTAGAGGCAAGAGCCATGCAAGGCTTTTTCTCCACAATATTGAGTCTTAGCTACTCCATGCACTTCTTATGCAGAAGGAGAGGAATTGCTATATTGACTCCAGAAGAGATCATAGTCCCATGATTAAATGCTTTCCAAGAAGGTAAATTTGGGTTTTAGAGCTCTTCATGCAGGAAAGAAGAAAACCTCACATTTCACCTAGCTGTACAAGTGGATGAGAAGGAATCAAGAGAAGCAGCTATTTCTCTTGCCCTAGAAAAATTTAAAATTACAGTAGCACCACTGGATCTTGTGCAGCTCAAAGTGTAAACTGCACCTTGTGCACAGCACTCTGGTCAAGGTAGGCGAAGGGATGACTTTGGCATAGTGCTACAGCCTTCAAAGAACTCTGCTCCCAACTGGTTTTTGCTAGTGCAAAGCTGGGAATCTAGTAGATGGCTGGAGCCTCTCCTATGAAGAGAGGCTGAGAGAAATTGAAAGCGGGGAGATTTAGATATCAGGAAGAAATTCTTCCCAGAGAGGGTGGGGAGGCACTGGGACAGGTTGCCCAGAGAAGCTGTGGATGCCCCATCCCTGGCAGTGTCCAAGGCCAGGCTGGATGGGGCTTGGAGCAACCTGGGCTAGTGGAGGGTGTCCCTGCCCATGGCAGGGGGTGGGACTGGATGATCTTTAAGGTCCCTTCCAGTCCAAACCATTCTATGATTCTGTGACCAAACATGCAGAAACACTGTGTTCCTTTTGCTTTGGAGGAGGCTCATGTTCCAGGACTCTCAGAAGCTATGTGGTTGTTTTGGCCTCAGCAGCTCCTTATTGATCCCATCACTACTCATTGTAAGCAGTATGTTGCAGCCTCCATGTAATCTCTCTTCATTTGGAGCATATGTGAATAAATGGATTTCCTTAGTCCTCTCCCCCCCCGCCCCCCCAGAAGACATTTCCAAAGCCTCCAGCAGGTTTCTAGGTTGCATTATGTAGCTCTATGCTTTCTGGCTTTGAGCCATCCGTAGTAAGACATCACTGAACCCAAATTTTCCTTCTACAGTGTCAGTTTTCTCTAGACTGCTTGGGTTGGCTGTGTTAGTACATGCAAATTGGACTCTGCCATCTGCTAATGAGTTCTCAGACTGAGTTTTGTACTTAAATAGCTGAGAGTTGCTTACATAATTTGTCATCCTGTCCCAAGTAAGGCTGGTTTCAGAAGATCAGACATGACCTTAGGAGCAATTTGCTCTAGCATCGATGTAGTGCCATTGTTTCTGCATGTGTTAGTTCTGGATTTGCAGGTATACACTTGCATGGAGGTAGCATGAGCAAGCTTGCTTGCCTCATGCTGTTAATTACTTTACAGCATTTAGTGCTTCTCAATCAATACCCTCACTCAATAGCAGAGTTGACTCTTTCCAGAATGTCACCTGGGTGTGAATTTCAGTGCATACATGAGCAAAGATGAAAGAGCTCTGCATTTCTTTCCAAAGACTTTTGCTGAGTCTACTCAGCAGTGAATTACCAAGATACTTCTGGGAATAGCAAAGGATGAGCTGGACAAAAGGAAATGACCATGCACTACATAGATAATGCATGAACAGATAAGAAGTCAAGACATGAGGGGAAGGTGGATTTGTTACATGTCTAGGAAGTCAGCAGAGAGATTCCATGGCTGCAGTCAGGGAAAAAATAGTCATAGGCAGCTGATGCAAGTGACAGTGCTGTCCCAGCACAAGAGTGACACACTCATGGGCAGCATTCACCAATCACCCAGTAGACAAAGATGGATAAATTGAAAGCTTCCTCTTCAGAGGTCACATTCCACCTCCATGGATCCATGTAATACAGCTCCAGCTTCTTGCCCCACAAAAAAGCTCAACTGAAAACATACCATGCCCTTAAGTGGGGGGGTGTGTGTGTGTGTGCATTTTGCTCAAGGATTTCTCCTTTCCTCCTGGCAGCAAAAGAAGCAGTGCAGGTTGGATTCAGACTGCTGCCGACTCAATGTAATGGCATAAGCAGACTGGTCTGAGTGCACTGGGACTGGTGGAGGTGTTCACAGCATGCTTTAAAGGCCAGGAAGAACTGAGCAGTGGTGAATATACTGTATTTTCTGTAGGGATGTACGTGTGCAAACACACACATAGACCCTATTGTTTACATAAGGAATGCTGTTGCAAGGATGCAGGGCTGGACATTGTTTCTCTCTGAAAAGACTCTTCACAGGGACCTCCTTCTGTGGTCCCAAATGCACAACCCAAACCTGGCTCCCAGAGATACTGTCAAGCAGACAGGAGCAGCAGAGAGGGGTGGTGGTGGAACCTCAATCTCAGCAAGCTGAACTGCAGCATGACATGCAGTCCCCTGCGGCTTGCAAAACAGAAGAGATAAATCAGCAGCTTTTCAAAACCCACAGTATCTCCAGAAACAGGCACCTTGCCCAGCGTGACAGTATTTATCTTCACTTGAGATTCTTGTCCTGAAAACTCTCTCCTAATTTCTGTGCTTGCTTTGTACAAAGGCAAGACAAAGATGCTGTCCTGCTTGGTGCTTTGCTCCTTTGCCATGATGGGAGCATGTGGCTGCAGAGCTCTGAGAAGGCACTGAAGGAATTTAGAAGCTGTGCCACTGCAAAATGGTGAACCTGGCACTTCCAAACCCTTTGGCAGCCACTGGGAGAACTGCCCAGCATTAATACAGACTCTAAATCCTCAAAGGACTTTGTCACTAAAAGAAGCACACCTGCACTGGCAAGTTGTGCTGGTGCATCTTCATTGTATAAAATACCAGCCAAAACGACAACCCAGCCCACCCCACTGAAAAGAGAAAAAAAGGAAGACTCAACCTGTGCAAAGTTGTTTTTTCCTGGCTTCTTACTTTGGCAAACAAATTAGAGCCAATGCAGCATATTTATGTATTGGGATTTCTGGAAAGAGTAAGGTTTATCTTTGTAATAAGTCAATCACAACAACAGCACCCCACCAGTGAGCTTGCATATGGGCTAAGTACTGCTCCAAGCAAGCTCTTTTACTTAAGGGATGTTATGTGGGAGCACTTTGGAGCTGTCACCAGTAGAATGATCCAATTTTAGGTCCTTAAAGGATTCCTGAAATGCATTCTACATATGCTACGCCTTAAACTATTTGCCATAAAGCTGTTGCATAGCTCTGCATCTTGCAATTCGAGAGCAGTGTTTGCTAGGACACATCTGACACTGCCACTAAAATACTACATACAGCCATCTTTCCATTACTGGAGAGATACTGCAAAGTTGTGGTCTGAGGAGGAAAAAAATACACCTTTGCATCAAGAGGTTTAATTAGTGCATTCAAATTACCAAAACAAAGATCAAAAGGTGACTTAAGAACAGAATAGCTTAATATGGGTAAAGTTCTGGGTATTGAAGACATCTCTAACTAATGGAGAAAGATGTGAAAAAGCAGCAGAGGGATAGATTCAGATGGAAGAAGGTACAGCTTTTAACAGCTAAGGAGCTTAATTATGGCAATAAAATATTGGAGCAGGGGTGAACTCACATCATTGGATAAACTCAGATCAAACCTGTATCCAAGGAAGTGTTTGCTACCCAGGGGTTACTGTTCCCAGTATAGGAGAACTGCATATTGGTTTAAGATCTTGTGATGTGCCAGGGTGCAGACCAGAGGATCTACCAACATGTTCTGGAGTCACAGTGTCTGCACTGAGGATCCTTGCTAGGCTCACCAAGATCCCCAGATTCCATGACCTAAATCTTCCTAAAAATGTTTCTTTTGATCAAATCCTTAAGTGTCCTGCCCTTGGGGTGACTGACAGCTCATCTCCATCACATAGCCAACTGGAGTACCACACAGGGAGGGGGTCCCTCACTAGAGGTGAAGCTTCCAACCTGGCAAAATGAGAGCAACCTGACTCCAGCACCAGGCACACTGCAGTCACATCTCTGCAAGGCAGAAGGCTGGGTTTCAGCTGAAATGATTGTGTACTTGATGCCTCTAGCAAAATAATTCTATAAGGTATTTTCCCAAGAGAAATGAAGCAAATAAAACCACCCTTCAATTTAGAGTTTCATGTTCTGGAGTCTGACTGCCCCAGGTTCCTGCAGCAAACACCAGCCTGAATGATGGGAGTCCAGTGACTGGGAAGTCCCACAGCAGGCCCTTGCCCTGAAACTGGGCTCCATGTCTGGCAGCTCACTCTTCATAATCACATAATTCTGTCGTGCCACAACACCTGCTGCACAGCAGCAGTGGAGTTTCCTTTAAGTGCACGGAGATAGTTAATTTTGGCAGGTAGCCATCACTCTTCTCGCTCTAAATTCCAATGTGTCATGGCTCCAGTACGAGATTAACAAACAGACTCACGCGCTGTTCAGCAGCTATTGCGCCGCATTATGAATTCACCATATTCATTTAAGCGATACATTTACATGCAGTGTGGGATGCAAGCGCTTTATGTATCACACACCGCTCAGTCTAACCCAGTATCAGCCAAGCAAACCTTTTGCAGTGTGTTCCCCTATATAGAGTGTTTGGATATTGAATTTGGACAAATGGGAGGGGTTCCCTAAAGATGGGCTCTAAATGATTGCGGCAGAAAGCATAATTAGGTTCATCTTTTGGAATAGTATGAAATCATCTGCATGTATTTAAGAGTTCAGCTAGGCTTAAATACTTTGCTGAATAAAGATTGATGGGTAAGTCAGATCTGTAATGAATCTGCCTTTTGGATTGCTACACCCTTGGCACATCAGCACTCTGGTCCCAATCTAAGCATTACTGACTGTATTCAAGTTCTAGATCTTTTTTCCACTGCCTGCATGGAAGAGTGCAAGGGAAGCTAAGTCCTGCTGGCTGATTTTAGTGTAATAGGAGCTATTGACTTTTACCACAAACTGAAATGCCTGAAGGAAATTTGGCACCCAAGCATTCAAAAAAAAAAAAAAATGCTCCTGAAGGCTGATTTGCAGCATCCCAGTAGGCATCCAAGACACTTCCAAATAATAAACAGCATAGGACCAGTACTTGCACATCAGTCATATTAATGGTATATGCAGATGTGACTCAACTTTGACTCTGAATTAGATATGTGAAGCAAGAGCTTAACAGTCATTCCACAGCCAAACCATTTTAAAAGGTCTCCTTCAGTGCTGCCTGCTACAGAAAACATAGAAAATATGGTCTATTTTATCTTTTCCCTAAAGGCTTGTAACAAATAAACCAAGATAAACCTTATCCTATGATCATAGGAAAATTCAGTTTGGAAGGGACCTCAAGGGACCATTTACTGCTCATGTGATTCCCCTGTAACTAAGATTTCACTGTAGCAGCAAAGAAAGATATGTGGTCTATTTGTCTGAGCAAACCTGGGCCAAACCTTGGCTTTACAATGATCTAGTACAACAGCCCTGAGTTGGGTACCAGGAGACTGCTGCTTCGGGATTCAATACCACTCCTGTGCAGCTTTGTGCAACCCTATCTTTATCCCTTTTGTTGCTTAATTGGACTGAAAGGTCTTGGGGAAGAGGCTCTTTGTTGCAGGATATTTGTGTTGTGTGTAGCATGATGTGGCTCCGATTTCAGTCAGGGTTTGTAGATGCAACCATAATAAAACTTTGCATGATGGTGATGGGATTAGCAGCATTACACGGAGTCTGCAGCAGACAATGGAACCAAACCCCAATTCCTTGAAGCTTAGTCTCTGCTTAATCAATAATGTCATCTCCTGTGGAATTTGCCTATTTCCATCAATAAGATACCAAGACTCCCACACCAGGTCACTCATTACTCAGGCTCTTTAACTCGTAGCAGGTGTCTGAAGTAACTGAATAATTCAAAGGTCCTGGCTATTATTTTTCTTAATTCTTCATTTCTTCTTTAGCTTCATTGCCAAGTTGAAAGGCATCAATTGAAGTCTCTGCAAGGAACCAATCCAAGTTATTTCTTTGAAGAACCATCTCACAATGGGACTCATCTTAATACTGAGTTTCCAACTAATGTTCATGTGCTTTCTACCTCTCTGTGTGTCATCAGAATGTTTAAAGCTGTAAGATAGATCCAGAGCCTGTGAATTAGTGTCTTCTGACACCTTGGGACAGATATTCCCCTGTTTTATATTGTAATAGAGCCACTCATGTGCAGAAGATAACTCCAACTATAGAAGAGCTTTTAGTTGAGTCAGATGAGGCATTTTGCAAAAATAGCTTTTCTTGGTATGCTAAATCAGCCTGTCTCATCCTACAGACAGTGTGGGTTACTTTGCCCAGGAAAAAAAGAAAGTATGTTTGATTAAATGACAATTACTGTGCCTTGTGGCCTCAGTTAATATCAAAAAATTTCCTGCTACATATGATTTTGAGATTTTTAAAAAGTAAGGTTTAGTATGAGGACACAAACTGGGTCTCTCAAACAGAAAGAAAGAATTTTAGACTAATATATTGTGATTTAATTTAGTAACTTAAATTGCTACGTATTTTTCCACTTACTCTATTAGAAGTAGCAGTACTCAGGAGAGATGGAGTCAAAGACATCAAAAAACAATAATTGTGCTATTACTTCTAAAGAAACTGCATTTTTTCCCAATGCACTTAGATGTTCAGTTTGAAAAAGTTGTTTCAGTAACCAGTGAGAAAAAAAAAAACCTATGGGACCAAGTTGCCATGGTCTCTTAATATACTGTGTATTCCTGCTAACCATCTGGCTGCTTTCAGTGCTTTTGCCACTCAAGGAGAACATCATTTACAATCAGTTTCAACAAATACCACATGCATTAGGTTGGGAAAACAAATGGTATTTCAATATTACATCATAGAAGAGCTTCAAGTTAACTAGAGCCTTCATCAGACCCTTTCTGGATATCAGGAAGAAATTCTTCCTGGAGAGGATGATGTGGTACTGGGACAGGTTGCCCAGAGAAGCTGTGGGTGCCCCATCCCTGGCAGTGTCCAAGGCCAGGCTGGATGAGGCTTGGAGCAACCTGGTCTAGTGGAGGGTGTCCCTGCCCATGGCAGGGGGGTTGGAACTGGATGGTCTTTAAGGTCCCTTCCAGCCCAAACCATCCTGTGTTTCTACGATTGAAGTTGTTGGGTTTAGGGTTTTTATTTTATTTTTTAATACTGCCTGCAGCCCAGCAGCTTGGAGACTGAGGGTCCAGTTGGGTATCCTGCAGGCACTTGCATGGCTGCTTAAGGTGAAATATGCAGAGAGACTGAGGAGCTCCTTCTGGAGTCAGGATTTGTGAGATCAGCTCACAAGCATCAACTCCAGAGCACAGCCCACAGCCTGGGACTGAGAACCTCTTTCCTCCTCAGAGCATAGACAAGGGTAAGGACATGAACAATTTACAGACTCATAGAATCACTGTTCTGTCAGTCAACACTAGGGCTTCCAACCCCAGATTTGGGAGCTGGTTTGCACTTACTAAAGTTTTAGTGTAAAAACTCAGGACCTTTTAATAGTTAACTCCTCAAGGTTCCTTCCACAAGTAATGAGTTACTCAAGCATGCAGAGGTTCTTTAGAGCTACCCACAATTTAAGAGAAAGGTATTGAGGCTTTGGTAAGCATTGTTTTAGTGGTTTTATTTGTTGGTTAGCAAAGTAGAGGTTTGGGGTTTTTTTCTACAAAATATCATTAATCTTTTCAATTGTTTTAAAGTTCAGATAGTAAATATTTTAATAGTGCTTCTAATTAGTTAACATAGCCCTCCCAGTCTTGCAAATAGAATGTATGGAAAATTTCTACTGAAGTTAAATGTTAACAGATGGGACTTTATAAGCAGTCAGCATTTATCTAATCTTCCTTTTATTTGACTAAACTGGAGTTTTACCACTTGCTTCAGGAAGAACAGGCTTGAGCCAATTCTAAAATTCCTTTGCTATTAAATACATAATAACTACCAGATTTAGACAAAGTATCAGTCTCGTTTTAGAGACATCATGATAAGCATTGATATTTTTAAATACCAACTGCACTCACTCCATTCTAACATTTTATAACAGACCCATTAAGCAGGATGGAATTGCTATTCAATCCACTAAAAGATCTTACAGTATGATCCTTTGAACCTCAGCTCAACAGCAGTGAGTGACACTGAAGGAATACACAGAATGAGTTTAGAAACACTTCAAAAATACCTAACTGCCTATCCTTTAGATCACAAATACAGATTCCTTTGTGGAAGTACACTAACTTTACAAGTGTAACAGCAAAGTATTAACAGCCTGACTTCAGGTGTGTTAGCAACTCCATTCCTTCTGCATGTTTGGAGCTTTATACATTGCAAAATGTGTCTTAGCAACTGAAAAGGCGTTTTCTGACACGACACACAAATCGCTTCCACGATCAAAAGACCTTGTGCACAAAACCTCACATAACCTAATATTCCTCGGCATTCAGAAAAAGACATATACTGATTTGTACTAACTAGAGAATTAATTCTCCTGCACTGCTCATGAGCAATGTACTTGGCAAGTTACAAACAGCACATTATCTGCAGATTTAATTTTTCATGGAAGGCTGTAATCAGCACTCCCCTTACAGTGCTGTTATTTCTATGGCAAGTGCTCCAAGCACAGTTTAGGCATTTTGTCTCCAGACAGCACTATAGGAGGGGTATGATTGTTATTGTACCTGCAATGCCCACAGCAGGTTAACTATTAACTGCATCTCACACGTGCTACCAACCAGAAATATCAACTCATAAAAATAAAGGAATCAAAAGAGCTGTGCATTTGTTCTACTAGTCTGTTCTGTATGTTAGGCCCAGGACAGGGCTGTCTGGACTTTCTGCAATTCTTACAAGTGCAAGATGTAAGGTGTCAGAAGGGATTTTTACAGAATAGCATCTGTAGAGACCTGTCCTGGAGTAGATAGCACCAGCCTGAAAAAGCCCTGCTCTGATGTTAACATGGCATAGAGGGTTGGGTTTCAAGTTTTGAAAGATGAAACAAAACCTGGGCACCAGGGTCTTTTCCAAGACCCTTCTAGAGAAGCATTCTTTCCAGTGATTCTTTTGAAAACAAACTCCCTTTTGCTATGACTTGTGGCTCCTGTTACAAGCTCCATGGGCTAAAGAAGGTCTTGGCCAAAAATCAGCTTTGTGATGTCTTCAGCTTGCTTCTCAGCCTCCCAGGGACACAGGACCACAAAACTGATGTTCAAGCTTCTGACAACTGCTCAGTGCTTTAGATAACAGGAGAAACGTAGTTATAGTCAAGACAAACCTACCTCTGACCATGTCTCCCTCCATATTCACAGATCTCATAGTATTTGGGTCAGGGCCTTCAGGAGCTCAAGGCCCTCCACCCCATGTAACTCTGCTTCTCACAGAGAAATCCAAGTATTTCCCTCCCCTCTGTAAGCCACTTCCCATGTCTGTAATATGGGTACATTAAGATGTGGGTTAATTTTGTCAGCCTCTGGGAATGCAGACACTATCTGACTTTTTTTATCCTGTTGACTGCCATTGTCAAATGCAAACCAATCTCATCATGGGTTTCCTATTCACCTCTCCACACTAAGCCCCAAAGACTTTGTTGAGGAATGCTTTTTGGCCTTGACATGCATTTCTTATGTTGCCATGTGGATCCATCCATCTTCCTAAACAAATATTAACCCACAAGCAGCTGTTAGCAGAGCATCCCTTGCCTACATACATGCCAATCTCTGGTCCTTACCTAGGACTCAGGTATGGACAGCAGTGCCTGGCAGTCTCGGCAGCTGCCACCAGCCTCCTTTGTACAATTCCTTAGGCATTAGCATCTTATTTCATAGCACTTCCATTAGCCTAGTATCTTATTACACAAAACAAGCCATTTTTCCTTGTCCATACTGCCTAGTGGCTAAAATGATTATTTTTTTCTAGCTAATTCAATGTTCACTAAAACAGAAATAAGGATTAATTTAGTGAAAGTACAATAGTAATTAAACTCTTCCAGTAAATAGACATCACACACTGAAATATGGGGAGCATAGAAATTACAGCTAACACACCACCCATATCACATATCACCAAGGCAGGTTCCAGAGTGTGTTCTTGGCTTTCGGACACCTCAGAAGCAGATTTTGCTGAGTAGATGAACACCACACAGGCATAGGAAATACTGCCACAGGTTAGCTGGTACAGAGCAGTGCTGCTCATGAGCACTGTTGCTTTAAGCGTTCCACAGTGATCGATCTGCACTGGAGTTTTAACAGGTTGCTACCAGCATTATATCTGAGCCACCTAGTAAATACAAGTCCAGAACTCTGTCACTACATCTTAATTCCCTAACTTAATTACAACCCCAGAACATGGAACCTTACCACCCATAGCATCCAGCTTTTCTTTATGTCCCTGGAAAAGCTAGAAACATCTTTTACTTAATAGTGAAGTACTTAGACATATCCACACTTTCTTAGCCTCTTCAGTTTACAGCAATTTTGTGACCAGTTTTGGTGCTCCAAATCATGAACTATTCCATCAACTGCAGGTCCCAAGCTAGAACCACAGGCACTTCCCATTCCAAGTAAATTAAAAATAGTGACACCAGTATGGAGCAGCTACTGCCATGTGTGGCCTCTGAAATAGATAATTTTCTGTCTTTGGGTGTTCAAGTCTGAACTGAGTGCAGTTTCCAAAGTTCTGGCTGTATCATAGTTTTTAAACACAAAAATGTGTTCAAATAGGCATTCATAAACCCCAACAGCAAAACTCCAGAGATCTGATAAACTCAAGCTCAAGAAAATATACCAAAGAAGAAAAAGTGTTTGTTGTGAGAATTTCAGCTACATGAAAATATGGTATCTTTAGAAGAGCTACATAGAGGAAAACTCTAAACCAGCTACTCTGGGATTTATTGTTCACATTCTGAATAAGACTAGGGGCCCATGTGAAAATGAAAAATGCTAGATGCAGAACTGATAAAAACCTTTCCCCATTACTAATCTACAGAGCTCTACCGTAAGATGCCAGCAGAAGATACTGTAGAAGCATTCAAAACAGCAGCATTTGTTGCGATACACAAAACATTATCAGTGTTAAGAAAAAGAGATTAAGTAAATGAAGTTATTTTTGGAGTTAAACCAAACTTTATAGCCAACTTGCTTGCAGGGTGCTTACATCTCTCCCTGAAGCATCCAGTGCTGACTACCACTGCAGGTAGCAAAGACTTGGGTGGGATGTGGATTTGATCCAGTCCAAATAGACTCACAGAATGGTTTAGGTTAGAAGGGACCTTAAAGATCATGTAGTTTCAACCCCCCTGCCATGGGCAGGGACATTTGGAGTCACATGCAGCTATTGCATTCAAAAAAACTCTGACTTCATTAAATACTTTGTAACAAAATCCAAGAGTCTGTCTTTAGTGAGTTAGAATACAATGAGGTTTACCTTTGAAAAGCACACCTTTGTGTTCATCTAAGCTTGCCCTCGATTTACTGCTACACATACAGAGCATTAAGATCCGAGATCTTACTATTTTTGCCCTCCTCCATGAACGCAGAAGGCAGTAACTAGCTTCATCACATGCTGAGACAGCTTTAAGAATCCTTTGTGTAAGAGAAGTTGCCTGAAAAGTCAGGTGCCAGCCCAGGTGACAACCCCAAAACTCCGCTGGGAGCTGGGTCTGGGAAAAGGACAGAGCACACACCAGCCTACGCACTTAGAGCTGTGACCGTGCTTTGCATTTTGGTTTACAGCTCTCCTGAAAGCGTGAAGGTGTATGGTTGCTCCTCCACATTTTAAAAGCATACTGCAAATGCACGGAGTTTTGCTTTAGGGTTAGGGAGAATTCTCTACCCCAACCCAAGAGCCAATGTGCTCAGCAAAGCAGGGACTGTAGGGTTTCCATGGGTACCTGTCAAGCAAAGGGTTTCCCCAAGCACTCACTTCATTTAGCTACTACTCAAGATGACACCAAAATTCCACTCCAGTTCTGAGTGCAAAACAGACACCAACATTGAGCAATTACTGAAACAGTGCACTTGAAATCCAGACAACTTGGATTCAGGCTGTTTCCAGCTACAAAAACCCTGGCAGGGAGACGAAGAGCTGAGCCTCAAGTAACTTGGCAGGGAATGCTGGACACTTAAGGCACACAGGCAGATGACCCTGGTCTTAACCCAGTGACAGAAACTCACACAAAACTGAAAGCAATGACATCAGGAGCAAACCCTGGCTTCGGCTGGGGTACTACACAGGCATTTGTAGCCCTCTTGAGAGGCCCTATAAGACTGTGACAACCTTAAGAGCAAAGACCTGTTGCTCCTTGTTCCTAGGGCAGCACCACTGCTCATCCTGTAGTCCACCCCTCCTCAAGCAATGAAAGGAATTAAGACACCCTTGAAGATGAGCCAGTTGTAGGAAACAAAACCATTTTGTCCAACTCAATTGTATCTGTGACTTGGAAGAAGCTTCTCCCCTCACCATCCTTCAAGCATTCTAGTATTTGTTGCCAGGTGAGATCTCTTCTTTCAGCTGCCAAACAGGGCCTCAAAACACCAAACTGAATTACAGACAGAATTCCTCCTGAAGGAGGGACTGCTGCAGTTGTAGTTTTGTGCTGCGCTTCCTTCACTTTAACATATTAGTACCCCTCGTCTTTCTTTTCACCCCATTCCAAAGCTTCTGCTTCGTTAAATGCCTGGGGAATGAAAAGCAAAGTTAACTGCCTCCTTCACTCTCCCCTTACTAGTTTGTCTGAAAAGCAGCCTTCAGCTTCTGTAGCCTTTAGGGGAAAAAAAAAAAAATCATATTTCAAGTTCAGTGTCTTGAAGAGTTTCAAGAAGCAAAGACAAAACCTCTAAGATAAAGTCCCTTAAAAAAATAAATATGTCCTTCCAGTTTAAACAGTGAAAAGATGTAACTTACCAGTGTTTGCTAACCAGTAAACAAAACCAGGGGAAAAACACCAGGAGAAAGTTAAAAGGACCTTCCGCAGGATTTAATGGCCAGATGTCTAGCTTGCTACTGTCATCTTCCCCATTCTTTACAAGATCATCCTGGCTCGATCAAACTAGCCCATTTGCAAATCTAATTTGAATTCTTAAAAGCAACTCTAATTTATTGTGTTCCTTTCTAAGGTCAAATCTGTTCTGCATTCTTTCTTAAAGTTTTTCAGCATGGTAAATACTGTAGCTGCATAATAAAAGGAAACAAAAGTCTTACTTTATGGAAAATTTCCTTGAAAAGGAAAACACTGCACTGCTGTAGCTATCATGAATTTCAGCTTTTATAATGCACATTGCTATGCTCATTGGTTTTCACAAGAACCTTGCACTCCTTGCAATGCCAGATGTTTTTATATATATATATACACACATACATATAGATGTAATTCTTAAATCAATTCAAAAGATGCCAAAGCACAGCAAACTTGAGAATTGTATCTTCTTAATACCAGAGCTCTGCTAAAATTTCTTTTTAAGTAGAGCAGTAGCTGATGGAATTTGCAGGACTACAGGACAGCTCAGGCATCTTAATGGCTAAATACCACTATTAGTTTCAAGTATGGCTACTACACTGATAACTACACCAATAAATGACAAACTGGAAAGCCCTGAAAAAACACCAGATGTAATGGAAGATGAGTTTAATAAATTTGCCTACACATGGGAAGCACAAAACTTCAGATTACAGACCTAGTTCTCTTCTCTAAGGATGATCTAACCTCACAGGGGATGCAGAATCCCCTGCAGACACACAGTTTATATGCTGTGGAGCAACATCACTTCTCAGATTTTGGCTGCAGTTTCCAGAGAAGCCTGAGTGTGTCAGTTCTAAATACCACTGAAATTAAATACATACAGATCATTTCATTTCCTTCCCTTCAATAAGCAGTTGTGCAGAACTACTAATAATTCAGGTCACTACATCAGTGCTGCTAAAACCTTGATACCATATTGCTCTACAGTAGAATAAACACTTGGTTTCACTGTGGAGTTACTTCTATTCTTTTCACTGGTCCCTTTTTAAAAGGTTTGACATAACTTGGGGCTCACAGGACCATGAATCTAGCCTTACAAGGGCTCAAAAAGGGGAAAAAAATCTTTTAGAGTAGTTCACTGCAGCAGCACTGCAGGATGCTGCAGGAAAGAAGGCAGTGGTTTGTTCTAATAGAACATGACAGTAGTTGTTTCCCAATGGCAGAGGGAGCCTACTGCTATTTCTAAGCATATGGGATATTATTACAGTCATCTCCATGCCAGGACTCTACATTGCCCACTTAAGGTCTCAGACTAGCCCTATTTTTGAAATAAACTTAGATTTGAGCTCCGTGGCTGGATCTAAGCACCACAGCAAGACATTTCTTTGTCAGGCAAGGTGTTACTCTTCAAATAGCTTTTAACTTGCAATACTTAGACTGAAACCTGAGGCAGGCTATAGCAGGGAAAACACAGTCAAGATGTTTAAAAACACACAACTCATGGCACAGCAATGCAGCTCACAGCCTAAAACTGATCTCTGCTGTATCCATCCCAGCACCAGCACTGCCAGAGCTGGGTGCATGACAAATGCTCATTTCAGAATGGGCATAAACATGCCTTTGTAACTATGATCCTCGACACCTGGCTTAAGAAATACAACCACCTAGTTCTGATAGGTTCAGCCTGGAGAAGAGAAGGCTCCAGGGAGACCTTATAGCACCTTCCAGTGCCTGGGGGGCCCAACAAGAAAGCTGGGGGGGACTTTTTACAAGGGCAGGGAGTGACAGGACAAGGGGTAATGGGTTTAAATTGAAAGCAGGGAGATTGAGAATGGACATCAGGAAGAAATTCTTCACAGAGGGTGGTGAGGCACTGGGACAGGTTGCCCAGAGAAGCTGTGGATGCCCCATCCCTGGCAGTGTTCAAGGCCAGGCTGGATGGGGCTTGGAGCAACCTGGTCTAGTGGAGGGTGTCCCTGCCCACGGCAGGGGGTGGGACTGGATGGTCTTTAAGGTCCCTTCCCACCCAAACCATTCTGGGATTCTATGATAGGCACACATTCACATGCCCATACAGTAAGTTTCAGTAAAATGTCTGATTACCAAGACCCAATTTGACAGACTAGCTACTAATTTGGATTCTTCCATTTCTACAGGCCTTGGAGAGTCTGGAGCTGTCTTATTTGCTGAGGCATTGGGTGACTACAGGGCAGGGAAGCAGAAAAGTCTGTGTCTAAGGTGTAAGACATTCACTTTTAGTGGTGTCCCATGGCAAACAGTCCAGAAGTGAATGGATGAAGCACAACTAATGAAGCTCTGCACCAGTTAGTATACTAGCTCTCAGGTTTTACAATTCAGCAAGCCTTTGTGGTTATGCTTTTTCCAACCTTTTTTAAAAGTTGGGAGAACTTCAGAATTCTTCAGCAGTGAAATGTGGTGCTCAAGGAAAAGAAATCCAGCTGCAATTCTGATTCTAACAGCATGTAAGGGACATACTGAAAGTCCTCCAGGCACAATACCCACACTAAGTCCCAGAACTCAACTGTCAGAATTCAGGCTAGCTCACACAGACAGGTTTCCCTGTTGGCAAACAAAACGCCAAGGAAAGGGGAATGGTTTCCTAGCCAACAGTGTTCACTAAGCCAATGTTTACCTGGAGTCTTTTCTGACTCTTTAGAACAGTGCCATACTCAGATCCAAAGGCAGTCAAGCTTAATTCTCCCAAGATTCTCCCCAGCTTATTCATTATACTCAAGGCAACATACTCTATCAAGATGGAAACAGTCCAGCCTCCCCAAAACTTACACCACCCCCACCCCCCCAAAGAGAAACTGCCAGAGAAGCTTTGAGTTAGGAAACTGTTAGTGCTTACACTGCTCCTTGCTCGGGGAGTATGTACAAGGATATTCACGTGCTTTCCTGAACAGGGATGGTTTCTCTCAACCAGGTCTCATCTTGCTGCATCTTTCAGTAACACCTTGGTTTTTTTGCCTTTCCCTAGTCTTGACTAACAGGTCACCCAACCAGGCAGTTCCAACCTCACCACAAAAAAAAAGGCATAAAGCAGAAATGACTGAAATGTGGAATAAAACCTTAAGACCATTTTGGAGATGACACTTGTTAAACAAGAGATTGTCGTCCCCTCCCCCTGATATTGAGACTGATGATTTATCTAACCAAATCATGAATCACTGATCTTTTTCTTGTATCAGGATGTAATTATTCCTCAGTCAAAGCAGCTCCCTGCATCTGTTCGTGGACATTTGGACACATTTTGACACTTGTGAAGGCAAACAGACACCAAGAGATAACATAAGCCTGTCCAATAACATACTGCTTTTCACAATAGTCACGACAAGGGAATTATAGGCTGCTATTCTGTTTTTGTTGGTTGGAATGTCTTTTAACTACTTATTGTTTTTTTTTTTTTTTAAAAACATAATAATCCTCCATTTTAAAGATTCAGAGAGCAAGTAAGATGACTTGTTTTTCTGAAAAGAAAATTGCCCTGCAGATGTAGATGGTCATGCAGCCAGTCTGGGGTGACAGCTGGTATTTAAATGGAAAATTAATTCTTCTCAGTCTGTCAAAGCAGGAACCTCATCTTCCAAAGCAAGTGTGAGATTTCTTAAGACCCTGCATATCATGAAGTCACTGACAGGAAGAAATGAGATGAAACTAGAAATTGTCTTTCCCCATCAAAGCTGCAGATCACTTGCAAGCCTTGCTCCCACCTGCACCGGGGGAGCTTCGTGGGGTAGCAGAGGAGTAACCCTCATGTGACAACCGTGACAGAGTCCAACAAATCCTAGGGAGACAGTGTCTAACTGTACAATAAAAGCTCACACTTAGCTGCTCCTCACCCTTACCCTGAAGTGTACTTTTATTGTCTGCTTTTGAGCCCTGAAATATCTGCCAAGATGAGAGAATGGGGCTGTTCAGGGCCACAACTGCTCTTCACTGTGCAGTGCCACCAGTAACATATTTCACTCCAGAGCCCAGCTCTGCCACATCCACCAGTTAATCTGCAGGGCTGCTCAGCAAGTGCTTCTTGTTGGGTGCCCAGTAAAGCCAAAACCATTGTGCAACCCATATTCAGCTCCACCGCCTGCTCCTGCCCAGGAAGGACTACCTCATACACACCCACTGCACAGCATAGCAGGAGCACCCAGGAATAAATCCCCAGAAGCACCTGGGGAGGTTCTTCATGCCGTACATACCAGAGAAAATAATCTAAATGAAATTTTTTTTCCATTCTTGGCCCATGTTGTGATACTATACTCAAGTTCTGTCTGAGGAGTGTCTAGATAGCTGAGGCAAAAGAAAGAAAAGCAGTAAGGTAGACATTGCCTATACAGTCTGTTTTGTTTCAAAAAGAATTCAAAGCAGAATATTTTAAAGAAGTATTGGGACAGCCTCTAGCTGAAATATGTCAGCTTTGTTCTATATTGTCCAGGAAGGATTATATCCTGTCCCATGTATATACAGATTTGGGCAGTTCTTGAAATAATCTTCAAACTATAAGTCTTTATATGTCTATTGTACAGATAAGCCTCCATCACTGATGTTGCCTCCCATCATTGCACAGCCCCACAAGATAGAAAGCACTACCAACCAAATTAGAGATGAACATGAGGTCCAGAGAAAAATAGGGCAGCCCCTTAAGACTAGTCTGCAGCCAACACAATAGAAGTCACACAAGAAGCAGCTGGCAGAGCTGGGAACCAAGCATTAGGCACACATATACTGAGATATGTGCCCTAACACTAGTTTACATCATCCTTCCCCTCCAGTAAAAGCTTAGCTTGTCTTCAGGCTGAATGCTTTGCCACAGTGGGCTTTTCACCAGGAAAAGCCACTATGAGCATACATAGATTCATACAGGAGGCATGCAGGTGAACACACACGATTTTAGAAACATAATAGGCAGCACATAGCTTAAGCTTGTCAAAGGCCTGTCATAGAGCATGCTTCACACTCCTGCCAAACTGATGATCTGGATGCAGCTCATGGGCTCCGACTGCAGATGTTAGGAGCGCACCATTCCCAACATATGCATAATCTGATTAAATATGAAATGCAATGATATTGTCAAAACCCATTAATCACTCTTTCAAGACACATTAATGTAGACTTTACTGACAGCTGTGATGATTACACTGTCTCTGCAGGTACTGTTGCTCAAAGTTACCCATTGGGTCTCAAGTATATTCTGCATGCTGGATATCTTACGTGCATTGTACAGATATTTAGCATGAAAAGTGTTTGTATTACTTATATTCCTGCAGCTTTCTCTAGGTTATCATCTGATTTCCATGTAACCCTCCACATCTGTGCCTTGTGCAAACATAGTAATAACTTGTCAAAAATACATGGATTTAGAAACAAACCGCAAGCATGGCAAGTTCATGTATTAACATACAGCTCCATAGAGGATACTCTACCTCCCCACGTAACTGCAGGAAACCTACAGGCATCTGAAGCAGAAGGAAGACCTGACCAAGCACCCTGCACCTACGGAGTGCATTGCACAGAATGGACACCCCATGGTTAGAGCCTAAATATCATAGGCAGAGAGTTTTAGAAAATAAACCCTAAACATGGAGTTTCAATGTGTTTTTTTCAAGGCTCTTCAAGTACCCATTGACCTCCATGACAAATGCTGGTGCTGGGATCCTTGCAATTATTAATCAGTACAAAACCCAAGTTCTTGCCACCTAAGAGCACTTGTTGTGTCTTCCTGTGCTTCCATCTACCACAGGTTCTCCAGAAGGAAAAGCTTTCCCTAGTATCTATAGGTCCCATCTTGTTCCTCCTCCACACACTGCTGCTTCTCAGAACATCCCCTTTGCCTCTGAGCACACAGCTACAGTTCTTGCACCAAAGTACTAGAACAGCACCTTTGACACATCAAGGTTTAGTGGATACCATCTGCTTACATCCCTTATCTGCTGCACCACCATCCTGGGATTGACCCTGCTGCCTCTGCTAGCAAGGCAGGACACTCCAAGCTTCTGCTCTTCATGCCTGGGACCAATAGAACCATAGCAGGCAGAGGACATAAGGCTGCTACATCAGCTAAGGTGGCATCTCCTTTAACAGAGGCATCCAAATACCTGGTGACTTGGCCTGAGAATGAAGTCTGCATGCACACCCTTATTTTACCTCAGTGGGTCCAAATGAGGCAAGCTGTGAATCTGTCTTACATTCATGCAAGCTTCCTTTATTCAGGCCTCATGTGCCCTTAATGCACCTACCAATATAAACCATCCATTTCCAAAGTTATCTGCACATTTATGCACAACTAGTTTATTTCTACATCTCATTTTAGCTTTTTATCAACTTCATTTGATTCCAGCCTTGTTATATGGCTTCCTAGGCCTCTGAATTAGTTACTTGGACTTCAGTATAAGAGAAACAGCAGCTCCCAGGGCCAGTAGGCATCAGGAAGACCAACAGGAGATAGCCTTTGGTAATAGCTGAGGGAACAGATCCAACCGGTTGCCACAGTAGGCACATCCCTGTTTACTGTTCAAGAGCTGGGCCATGACAAGCTTCCCAAGGAAGAGCAATGACTGGTTTATAGAAATGACTAACTGTGGCATTAGGTAAAGAGTAAGGCCAGTGTGTGCATTCACAAGGAAAAACACATTTTTGGCAAATTTAACACAGGCAAAATATAGTGGCTATCAGGAAGTTACCATACCAGACTTCCAAGATGACAACAAATGAAAAAGCACAGAAGGATAAGACTAGGATGTAGCAGGTCACAGCAAGGACTAGTGTCCCATGATACAGTGGCCAGACATGGATAACTACAAACATAAGGGGTTAAAACTGGAAAGCAAAACTTTCACTTCCCAACCCACTGTAAAGTTGTTTTCTACTTGTTCTGTGCCAGAGACCATGGCTCTGTTTAATAGCCTACAATGCATTTTTATTCCATTAATTTGTCCAGTCATACTTTGAGCCCATAAAAGCTTTCAAGGTGTGCAGTATCCTGTGGCAAATACATCAACAGTTAACTACCTATTACAAGACATATTACCTCCTCTAACTCATCCTGCACACCCACTAGCTTACCACAATGCCTTGTAACTCTTGTGCTAGAAAAGACCACATCCTACCCCTCTTCCATTCACAACTATGGACCTACTACTTCTCCAATCACTTTTCTGTTTAGTCAATGCTCAGTTATAGGAAAAATACTCCATTTTCACCGCTCTTATTTCCACTGTACTTGTCTCCTTCCAACCTCAGCCATCTTGTCAATCTAGGCCTTCATTCTGCAATTTACAGGATCAAGTAGAGGATAAATTAGAAGCCTGACAGCTTCAGAGGGGACCAAGATTAGCACAGCAGTCCATCGTGTATTGTTGATCAAAGGAATACAGTTTATATTGAAACTCTTCAAAGCAGGGATTTTTACTATGTATTTGCACAGTAAATGTCTCAGCAGGGCTTTGCCTTATCTACGACTTATGGGTGTTATTCAAACAAATAATTAATAAATAGTTCAAATAGGTAAAACAGTGGCTGGATAGGCATTTAAGGAGAATAAACACTTGTAGTTGCAGGCTTTCAAGTATGCAAAAACAAGCATTCAGATGGTGATCTGTGAAGAAAAGGAAACAAGCATTTTGTAAAGTGACATGGAAATGACTCTTGGCATTGAGAGGTATCTCAGGTCAGCAAAACCAGAGTAGTACCTGCATATAAATACAGATATGCACGACTGGCACACATGTACATCAGCACATCACAACATAGTATTTTGTACTATGTAGAGTGGAGAAAATTGTGATAAGAAAACCATCTTTCTGCACTGCCCCTTAGCGCAAGGCTTGAAGGAAGCAGCATTACACAGTGTCAGAAGCAGGCTGGAGAGGCTTTTCTTGGGTAGACACTGATGCATTGACAAGTTAATGGGGGCCAACATCAGCCCCATTAGCCCTATGGATTTGTGAGAGGATCGCTGAAGTGAAAACTAACAAACATTGCTGTACAAAAGCCTAGCAATATTCCCTTTATATTGAATTCATTGTTATTTAAGCTCCTGTTTGCCTACATGCTCAAAGCAGCCTTCTGGACAGCGGTTCAAAGTCACTATAGTAACTGTTACCTGACACTACAGCCTGAGGAACTCCTAACACCATCTCCTCGGTAAATACTTCTAACGGTCTTCCACAAAAGCAGACTAGAATTAGAATCCACACAGCAGAGCAACAAGAGGCATAATAAAATTAATGAATATGAAAAAGGAACAGAAACCTAGCATGTTAAAAAAAATTGAGATTTTTCCTCCAAAAGGATCAATTTTTCCACTGAAAAATATGGACAGAAATCTTCCCTTCCAGGCTACAATGTGAGCCATTGCCGTGCTCCATGGGAACTGCTCTTGTAGAACGTTTTCTCTTAAGTTATCCCTTCCCCATCTTACATCCTTGCCAGACTATCTCCCATTAGGTTTGTTGCTACATCCCCTACGTGCTCTGTTACAAACAACACAGAGGGACCATTTCTACACCTAACTTAATGAAGAGCATCCCACATCACTGGACAAGGTAGACCATCTCCCCAGCATAGTATAATGGGCACTACAGCTTAGAGTTCTGCTCAGAAATACATTTTATGAACAGTTTTGTAAAAGCAAAGCCAGTAGAAAAAACGTTAATGCAGTAACAAAAGGCATCAGTAGAAAGCAAAACCTCACAATCAAGAAAAGTACATTCTAAAAGCTGAAACACCTCAAGGGAACAATCAGTGGGTAGTCTCTAAAATAAGTATTACCTAACAGCATTAACTGCCTGGAGATGTAAGCAGGTATCAACAACTGATGACAAAGTAGTAATGGAAAAATTCTCTGTGGAGAGAGCTGACCAGTGCTTCCCATTTTCATAAGCACCCAGCAGCCAGGGGAAACCATCCTATTTCAAACTCAGGTCTCACTGGTTGTTCAGTGCCAGGGAGGATTTCTGCTGCCTGTAGCATTTAGATGGTGTGGCGTCCCAGTGTGAAGTAGCTCCTGTTGTAATTTTAGTGTTGCTCTGGAACACTGCTCAAGACAATTCAACCTTTGGCTTCCTTGAAGGCGTTCACTGAAAGTCCCTCTTTCAATGAATGGCTGGCTCAGGAACAGGGGGCTAGGGCAGAAGGTGTTTGCTTTTAGCTAGCCACCCAGAAATCCCAACACTACTGAAGAGGTGAAAAAACATATATTCCACATTAGACTAATGGAAAAAACCTTCCACTTTAGTTTGTTAACATGAGATTCTTCAGCAAGCAAGCACTTGAACTCCATGTGTACAGGACAGGGCATAATTTTGACCTATGTGGCAATAGTCTGAAACAAGTCTAAGGAATCACAACTATAGTCAGTTCTGGATACTAAAAATGTTTAGAGCCATTCTCGTTTGGGTCTAAACTAACACTAAAACTGTCATTTAGCACTGCTGAAGTATTAGGCAACAGCCCTCCCCCCCCCATCAGAGGACCCAGGAGTGACTGTCACATGGGGAGTCACACATGTTTTCAAACGGACATCTACTCATGAAACCATAACCTTCTTAAGTCCTTATTTGACCAACATGAAAAAACATAAGCTTCCCCACCAGTTGTCACTCACCTAGAATTATTGCCCCAACTCCCTTTTGCTCCTATTAGCCGATTGTCACTCTTGAGCTGGGCTGCAGGGAGCATTCGGTCTCTCCAGCTTGAGGAGCTACTGGCTATTAGGAAACACATGCAGGAATGGTTAAGCAAGCACTGAGCTCTCCCCTGCCTCTCCAGAGGAGAGGAATATGCAAACTCAAGTGCAACCATGCAGGCTACAAGACTGAAAACCAAGACTGATTCATGATGCACTGCACAAGACCATAAGGCTCAGATGTGCAAGGACTTATGACCCCACACCTTTCTGCCTCCAGAGTTCCAACTTATTTCCACCAGCAGATGCAAAATACCTCACTTTGAAGGGCAGGAAGCACTAAGCATGGGAGACAAGTATCTCATAATGCTATGCTAGTCTAATTTGGCCAGAGGAGTGCCTGATGGGCAGCAAAAGCCAGGTTTAGACTTGCACAGAGCCTGCACAGATTAATACAGCCAAATAAACCACTACAGAGCAAACCACAGCATGTATCCCACAACAAAATGCTGGACAATATTGGAAATCATCTTCCCAACCCAGGGAGGGAAGAGAATTGCTATTTTTGGCTCATATACACAAAGCATTGTTCTGTGTGTGCACATACTGTTTCATACCAGGGAACTATTTAAGCTTATGAAAAGACACAGATAGCACACTGGAGTGGGCAGTTAGCAGCACTGATGCCTGTCACCCGACACAGGCCTGATGATACATCCTCTTCAGTCCTTTGCTATTTAACAATATGATTTGCCTTTTCTAGACAAGGAAAGGCAACATCCTGGAGTTGCTTTTGGACAGGCCAATATATAACCTAGTCTGGGCCCCTCTGCAGTCACTTTGCTCTTACACACAGCTACACCAACTAGCATTTCATGCAGGATGTTTTCTCTTGAGGTTTGGCAGGAACTGCATACAGACAGGCTTGAGGCTACTTAATCTGCAGAAGTATTTCAAGGGATGGAGCGAGAATATCCTAGATAGACACAAATAACTATTTATTGAGAGTATTTTTTAACCTTAACCTGTACAACACCTAGGAATTATTTCTTGAGCTGATGTTCAACAACTGGAAATACAACTAGTCACACTTGGCATTTAAAGCCACTGGTACAACCTAAGACTGATTATGGTTAATTATAACTAAAAATCAGGGTGAGGGCACTCAGCATCTGCAGGTTGGAACTTCCCTGACATAGTGTTCGCTGAAGCTCACAGCACTGTCAGAGGCTGACATCCTGGAAAGTACTGCACGTGAAGTTTTCATGAGAAACACTAGCCATAGGTGGAACTGAGATAGAGTTGTCTATATGTGCAGCATGTTGCTTAGATAAATTTTAGTACCATGCTGCATTTAATGCAGAAACAATCTACATATAAGCCATTATCAGCCATTGGTTGCAATCTGTAAAGTTCGTACAGGAATCTGGAGCTTTCTGATCTTCATCCCAAGCCAAAGATCAGTAGGAACTATTTTAATAGTAAAAGACCAGCACTCCTCTTAGTCTTTGAATCATGCTCTAACAATGCCAATTACATGCATGGTTGTTCAAAGGGATTTTCAATGA
Organism: Rhynochetos jubatus; assembly: GCA_027574665.1. NCBI lineage: Eukaryota > Metazoa > Chordata > Aves > Eurypygiformes > Rhynochetidae > Rhynochetos > Rhynochetos jubatus. Next base: position 75,193,088 of record CM050651.1, on the reverse strand, counting down.
TGGTTCAATATCAAGGAATCCTCAAATACATGTATTTTCCCCCCTTTCTAAAAACACAGAACCCTTCTACTGCAGAAGGTAGGGCCACAAACTTGTGTGGTGGGTTATCCTGGCTGAAGGCCATGTGCCCACTGAAGCCCCTCGATCACTCTCCCTCCTCAGCTGGGCAGGGGAGAGAAAACACAACAAAAAGGTTGTGTTGGGATAAGGACAGGGTACTAGGGGAAACAAGCCAAACAGACTCACCTTGGGGAAAAGTAGCTTAACTTATTGCTCATCAAGTCACAAGTAGACTAGAACTAAAACTGGATCTTACACACCACCTTCCTCCTACCACTCTCTTCCTCCCAGGCTCAGCTTTCCTCCTCATTTCTCTTCCTGAGCTGCACAGGGGGACAGGGATTGGGGGTTGTGGTCAGTTCACCACACATTTCTGAAGTTCCTTCCTCCTCAGGGAAGGATCCTCACAAAATTCCCCTGCTCAAGCATGGGGTCCCTCCACACAGGAGGCTGTCCTCCACCAACTTCTCAAATGTGAGTCCTTCCCACAGGCTGCAGTTCTTCACAAACTGTTCTGACCTGGGATCCTCAGGAGCCCCCTGCTCCAGCCTGGGTCCCCCCAGGGTCACAAGTCCTGGAGCAAACCTGCTCCAGCCTGGGGTCCTCTCTCCACAGGGCCACAGCTCCTGACAGAAGTCTGCTCCAGCACAAGCTGCCCACAGGGTCACAGCCTCCTTCAGGCATCCCCTGGATCTGGCACAGGGTCCTCCCCTGGGCTGCAGGAGGGTCTTCGACCCTCTGTGACCCTCCACAGCTGCAGGGCACAGCCAGCCTCACCATGGGCTGCATCACAGGCTGCCAGGGAACCTCTGCTCCAGCACCTGGAGCACCTCCTCCCCCTCCATCTCCACTGACATTGAAATGGAGAGACAAGAGGAACAACTCTGCAGGTACTAGTTTCTCTCCCCAGTTTATCTTCTCCCTTATGTTATCCCAGAGGCACCACCACTGTTGTTGATGGGCTCAAGCCTTGGCCTGCAACAGGTCCACCTTGGAGTCAGCTGGCATTCTCTCTATTGGACACAGAGGAGGTTTCTAGCAGCTTCTCACAGAAGCCTCCCCACTACCAAAACCTTGCCACACAAGCCCAATACACTGATATTGGACTGTCCTCCATCAGGCCACTGTAGTCTTGTGAAGGACTAGAAGAAACATCTATTCATGTGCCCTCTTGCCTTGCTGCCACTTCTGCACAGAGCTCACGAGAAATGTGGGTCAGGATAATGGCACCATGAAGAGCAGAGCTTGAGAGTGAGCCAAAGTCAACTCAGAGCTTGCCAGCCTTTTTTCAAGCAACCTTAGCAGCCAGGATGTCTGAAGATCACAGCAGAGAGAATATAGGGAAAACCAGCAATAGCACTATCTCCCACTCTTCCCTGTCATGGGAAAGTAATTTCATTTTAACTAACAGCTGCTGAGTCATTTGCCAAGACTGGTTTTCTCCTGTGGAAGGTTTTTGTCTTTTTTACATATCAGACATTTAAACTATTTGCATACCCACTTGCAAGAACTCAGGAATGTAACCATACGTCTTCCACATGGAGAAATATCCAGACTCCCATTGTCTTTTGCAAAAAAAAAAAAAAAAAAGGTTCAGCCTGTGAACTACACCACCATCACTCTGGACAAGGACCATCTCCTCATGGTATGGCAGCTGGTACCCAACTGAGGGATGACTCAAGCACTCACTACTTTGGGATTGACTCACCCAGTTCTGATGTGACTCATTCCAGGGTGGCAGAATGATACAACCCCCCCATGGACCTCAAACTCTAAAACAAAAGCCATTACCAGCTGCATCCATCTTGAGCACAAAGAAATGACCAGCTTGCATACTTTGTTTTTCATTCACCCTCCTGGAGATCACTACTCAAACATCAAAGGTCAAGGAATCCAAGGCATACACCAGTTAGCTTAATCTTTCCTTACAGAGAGAGCAAGTTCCCAAATAAAAAAGAAGCCTCATGGATGTGAGAACTTCTATGCACTTGCTAACATTTACCATGGCCCAGCACAGAGAGAAGGGTGGCAGAAGAGCAGGAAGCATTGTTACAGATCTGTTCTGGCCTGCATCTCAGCAAAAGCCTCTTCCACAGCAGGAAAGGGCTGAAAACTCCAGCAAGTTCAAGACAGAGCAATGACATAAAAAGTGGTATTTTCTCCCCATCTGGAGGGGAAAATTTGACAGGATCAAAGCATTCTGCAAATCACTGCATCTTAGAGGGGAGAACAAGAAAACCCAGGAATACTTGATGCTAGCCTGCTTAGATAGCAAATCCCACTGGAAACATTTTTCCGACCAGTTTAAACAAAAACCTGCTCTGGGATCACTTTTCTGAAGAGGAAGAAAGGTGCTGCCATAGTTGCCAGGGTGCAGAACAGCACAGAGCTGCTATTTCTCCATTGTACCTTACTGAGTCACATATGGGATCCCCCATTGCCCATCAAATCCCAGGACTTCGGCTAACTTTGCCTAAAGGGATGTTATTGGCTGGATTTGAACATAATTAAACAAAACATTCAGGGAATCTGTGTAAACCATACTGATGCACAGCATGAGAAAGTGATACTATTACTCACCAGCTATCAAGACAAATGCAAGTAAGGCTTATAACAGGGGCTATCTTTCAAATATCAAATTCAACACAACTGCCACAGAAAATTAAATACCCCACACCATGATCTACCCCATTTGCGATGGTTAAAACGTGCTTAAAAGCAGGGCAAGTGTTGGAGCAAAACCCGTGCCCAGTGTTGGCATTGGCAGAGCATGGTTCCTGGAATAACATTGTATAAGCAGTAGAATTACTTATAGAAGATAACATGGCCTGAATTTTTATTATTCTGGAATTTGCTGAAATGCAGAGCTTGGAGAGAAGCAGCCAGGCTGTTGATGTGTGTGACAATAGCTGGGAACATTGTATTTCAGAGCCAACACACTGTCCCTTTCAATAGCATCAGCTCCGTATCTTCATGTAATCCCTTGTTTAAAATTAGAACAGGAGCCTGTGGCCAGAGAGTTTTAACACTTCTGGAGCACTTAAACTGTCAACATTTGGGGGAAAAAATGATCAGGTGATCCATAGTGCATGCACTTTGCTAGCTGTCAGGAGGTTAATGGTGTGCCTCAAGCACAAGGCTAAATTAGGATGTGAACACCTTAATCTACACTTGCAAATGCTGACAGCAATGGCACTTCATCAACTATTTTTGCAGTCTTATTTGCTACCTATCTCCCCGATTTCGCAAGCCTGTGCCACCCAAACCTGCCTCAACTCCACATAAATTAGCTAAATGACCTCATGTAGCCTGTTTGAAATGAAAATTGTCATCTGAAGGAGAAAATATCTGTTCTAAACATTTGCAGGGAATAGAGAGGGTGTTGCAGATTGCAAGCTTTCTTGCAATACAGAATCTTCAAAAAAATCATGTGTCAGAAGTTAGTCTTAGCTGGTATTCAGAGCCAAGACATGAATAATCTTCCCTCAAAAAAGCAGATCCTTCCTTGATATTTGCATTAAATATTTTTAGGTCTGCAATGCATTAACCACCTTTGAATCTTGTTTTGAAGCCAGTGTTGCTGTAGCAGAGCTGGAATTTACCTGTGTTTGTTACATCTCCCTTACAACACAGATCATGCCATACTGGTGAAGAAAACTGATGGATAGAGGTGCCCAAGTGGCCACCATGGACATATTGATACTGTGCTCTCAAAAGCTTCACTGCAGGAACACAATCAAAAACCGGAACAGTAGAGACCAACCTTACACTGGCACTGTTGGAGGCAGGGGGAGATACTGAAATCAGAAGACAGATATTAAAATATTAGCCACAAGTATAATAGCAATTCTGATTCGTTGCACATACCCCTGAAAAGATTAATTTACAGACAGCAACAGAAAAAAGCCAGAGTGTCTTGACCTGGCAGTGAATTATTACCTCCAGGGTAGCTGCCTCTTGGAGAGGCATGGATTTGACAGACCAACCACTCAGCAGATAAACAACTGGCCTCATGGTCGCACTCAGAGAGTGGTGGTCAACAGCTCAGTGTCTGAGTGGAGACCAGTAATGAGCAACATGACTCAGGGGTCAGTGTTGGGACCAGGGTACTGTTTAACATCTTCATCAGCCACATGGACCATGGGATATAGTGCACCCTCAGCAAGTTTGCTGACAACACCAAGCTGTGTGGTGCTGTCAACACACTGGAGGGAAGGGATGGCATCCTGAGGGACCTGGACAGGCTGGAGAGGTGGGCCTGTGCCAACCTCATGGAGTTCAACAAGGCCAAGTGCAAGGTCCTGCACCTGGACCAGGGCAATCCCAGCACAAGTACAGGCTGGGTAGAGAATGGATCAAGAGCAGCCCTGAGGAGAAGGACTTGGGGGTGCTGGGGGGTGAGAAGCTGAACATGAACTGGCAGCATGTGCTGGCAGACCAGAAAGCCAACTGGATCCTGGGCTGTATCAGAAGTGTGGCCAGCAGGTTGAGGGAGGGGATTCTCCCCCTCTACTAGCCTCTTGTGAGACCCCACCTGCAGTTCTGCATCCAGCTCTGGGGCCTCCAACATCAGAAGGATATTGACCTGTTGGAGTGAGTCCAGAGGAAGCCAGAGATGATCAGTGGGCTGGAGCCCCTCTGCTAATGGGGACAGGCTGAGAGAGTTGGGCTTGTTCAGCCTGGAGAAGAGAAGGCTCTGGGGAAACCTTATTGCAGCCTTCCAGTACCTGAAGGGGCTACAAGGAAGCTGGGGGGAGGAACTCTTACAAGGGCCTGTAGTGACAGGACAAGGGGTAATGGGTTTAAATTGAAAGCAGGGAGATTTAGATTGCACATCAGGAAGAAATTCTTCCCAGAGAGGGTGGGGAGGTACTGGGACAGGTTGCCCAGAGAAGCTGTGGATGCCCCATCCCTGGAAGTGTCCAAGGCCAGGCTGGATGAGGCTTGGAGCAACCTGGTCTAGTGGAGGGTGTCCCTGCCCATGGCAGGGGGCTGGAACTAGATGGTCTTGAAGTTCCAACCCAAACCATTCTGAGATTTTATGTTCTCCTCAATAGCTTCACCAAATATTTAGAAGTCCAGTAAATTACAAAAGCCATTTGCTTCAGCAAGTTGCAGCTTTGTCTCCTGACTTATTTCTGCTTTGTCAGGAGTACAGGAAGCTACAGAGCATGCTGCATGGTCACAAAGTTTCTCTCCAGCAAAAAGATGGATGTCTTCTCTGAAGAGATAAAGAGGTATAGTTGTTCTGAAAATCCAAAAGGAGGACACCCTACACAGTGGCAAAGCCATATAAGGTGTCTGAGCTCATCCCAAAGCTGCTTCTTCCTCACTGGCAGAGACTTCTGCAGTAATTACAGAGAAATACACAGCTTCGGGATTTATTCCTCTACGGCAATTTTGAAGAAAGGGGCTGCAGCATTTTTGAGGCTTGAGAATTTTGTGCTGTATAACACAATATAACCATTCACATACTTTTTATATGTTGTGGAGTGCCCCATAATCCTCTTAAGCAATTTCATGCAAACTGTGTTAAGCTTCATCCCTGGCTGAGTGATAGAACCAGAGACAATGAAGAAAGGAAAATACACATGTACTGAGGGCCACCTTTGTTCAGAAAGGCCATTAATACAAGGTTAAGCAAGTACTTACAATTATGCCTGAGGTTTCCCTTCAAATAATGCTTTTCCAGATTGCAATGGAATCAAACAAGCAAAAACACAGTACTCTAGTCCTGAGGTGCCAAGCACAGCATGGCTCAGCAAATATTAGTGTCTGCTACAAAGGAAAACTTTCTAGTGTAAGTTGAGTACTTACTCCAAAAATAATTGTGTTAAAATGCTTGCTTTTATTTTTACAGCAGTACTACTACTAGGAGCTGCTGCACCAAAATCCTCTGACTCTAGGAAGTCAGTACAGGTGGCCCTGACCTCAACCTTCATTTGTGTTCAGCAAGGGTTCCTGAGTCAGTGAGTCACTGTCCCTCAGATCCCATGGGGCTTCCTAAGGGACTGTTCTGCACAGCCACCGATTCTGCCCTTGCATTTCAGCACATGCTTCAGAGGGACCCATTCCTTGGAGGAATACCAACACTGAATCCAATGGCTTCATCACTGCCCCAGAGCCTGGTCTGCTGCCTCAAAACCTCACTAGTCTGATACTAATGCAGCAAAAAGGTAAGGTTTGAGAGGCAAAATATTCAAGGCAGCCTTAGCAGCAAGGAGTGTTATATCCAATATTTCCCAGTGTAATGGTGAGGGGCTTATTTACATTAGTTATTCAGAGTGCAAACCACCAGAAAACATCCCACAGCAGGTTTGCTGAACGTTTTAGCCGCAGGAGAAATTCTTATCTCTTTGGTGATTCCAGACCAGCAAGCAGACCATGTAAAGAGATAACTTTCATTATTACAACAGAATGTTTTTTTCATAGCAGTTGTTACCCCATTTGGAAAATACTGCTTGATATCCTGTAATCCCTCTGCATCTGTCATTTCAGTTTATTAGTTCCCCGAGTATATTCAAAGCTGTAAATGGCAAAACTGAGCTGTCCAGGTTTCAAATTGAAGATGGGAGCCAACTGACAAAATACCATGTAGCTGTTTCAGTTTAATAATCCCACGTGGACAGATGATGCATCTACTATTCCTTCAGAAGCTTATTTCCCAAACTCAGTTACCATGCAGATGGTAAAATCTATTCTTTGAGGGTCAGGATTAAAGCCAATGGAAAGTACCATGCAATTCATTGAGGAAAAATAGCTATTACTGTTACCTGGAAGGTAATATCTATTTCCAATACTAAACACCCTACATATTATGACAACTAACATTTTCCAAAGCCTTCCTAAGCACCTAAACTTAAAAAATAATCTAATTACAGACACTGCACAGAAGCAAACAAGTACAATTCAATATAACCACAAATGCTTTCCAGACTCTGCAAACCAAACAAGCAGATGCCCCACATGAAGAGCATTATCTCTCCTTTGAATACCAAGCATCTCAGTACTCAAAGCAGGACTTGAGCACCTGATCTGCCTAAACCCAAAAGCAAATGAAGAACTTTACACACATCAAAACTTCCCCAACACAAGAGACTAAACACCTTCCCAACCAGCCTTTGCAAAGACTCAGCATAGGTGGGGTGATGCCTATATCCTGTGAAAACTCCTGGCATCCTTACTGTAGCCAGAGAAGTGGACATATGCCCCAGGGTTTGCTGATGTGAGGTATAAATCAAGCAATGCCATTGATTTAACAGCTGCACTAGAAAAAAAAAAAAAGCAGGCACCTCTATGGCATCTCTACAGCATGCCAAACAGAGCATATGTAAAAATTGGCTAATGGTCTAAACCCAGAAAAATATTATCCCAGTGTGTCTTATTCTAAGTTCATAATATTTATTACTTTGGAAATTATTAATTCATACAGCTGGTGCACTTTATTTTTACTGGGAAGAAAAGGCATTTAATTTAACCCTAGCATTAAAATATACTTGCTAAATGTAGCAGTAGCACATTGTTGAAGACAAATGAATTTAAACATGAGGCTGACTATATAAAACATCAGAATCACCCTTCCAAAGCAAAATATACTTTAAGGACATTTAGGTCTTTAAAAACAAAATTAGTCAGTAACTTAAAACATTTCCTCTTGCTCACAATAACATGCAATTCTCTGGCTCAGCTGCATTTCTACTGTTATTCCACCTGCAAAACAGTCACATGCCAAACAGAGTTCCATATGTTGGTATTCCCCTCATCTTACAGGGCCAGCTAACACTGTTTTACCTGAAGGCATTTACAGCCTTAAGAAAGGGCACAGCAAGCTAAAAGAGGTATGACCTGCTCATGGAAGCAAGCTGTGATTATCAAAGGGAAAGCCACAAGGCATTCATCATTAAAAACTGAATTAACAAGACATTCTGCATTTCCTCCACAGAATTTTCTTTGAGGGAGGATTTAAAGGATGCTCAGGATTCAGGAGCTCAATAAAAACATTGAAGTGTCATGGCAAACCTTCTAAAGCAGATCCTGACCCACACATCAGCATGGTACCACACCATGGCAGGCACATCACACTTGCCAGCAAGGAACAGTACAACACAAGGCAAGGCTTTGAAGTTGTCTTCAAGCTACAGACCATGGCAAATCTGTCCAGGCAACCCAAACACTGCTCTGAGCAGCAGGGCAGGGAGATCCTCCATGCAGGCTGCTATTGGGTGTACTTGGCTCCCACCCTGTCCCAAAGAGCTGTTTGGACACCAGGCCAGGACTTTGTCAGGTCTCAACAGGGAGAGGGAGGCATTAATGGGGGTTTTCCCTTACATTACATCTTCCCTCTGTACACCCATTTCCACAAGCATGGCTAGTTTAAGGTCTGCCAGCTTTTTTATGGATTCCCTGCCCCCACCCCCCAAGTTAATGCACTCCACACAGACCTTTTTTACTCAAAGGTATTGTGGTTTTCATCTAAATTCTCTGTAGAGGGGCACACACTATCAATATCTTTGAGCAACTCCCCACTGCAGTCAGCAGGGAATTCTGCTCAGAAGAAAAAAAGAAATCAATGGCACAACCAAGCCTACGGTTGTCAGGACTTCGTTTTATATATTGTGTGTTATAACTTTTAAATGAATCCTGGCATTGATCTTTACAAAAATTAATGAAAAATTAAATGAAAAGGAGAAAAATATGACAAAATACTTGCTGCAGTCAAAAGGCTGGTAAAGGCAAAGACAGTAACATATTGCACTGCTAGAATATTAGATGTGGAACCTTGATAATGTCATAAAATAACTTTGCTGAAAGCCCAGCAGGTGTTGGTGGGATATGTCTGCATCATTTGATTATTTATTGTAGAAGCAGCCAAAAAAAGCAAGGTAGGGCTACCACAATCAGTTGTGAAGGACTACAAAAACCTGGCCAAAGGGGGGACATTCAACAGCACATGGAAGCCTTCAAGAACATCTTCACCACTGAAAGGAAAGGGATGAGCTCTGCTACATCCTTTAAGCCCTTGGACAGCCTTGCCTATTAGGTGCAAAAAACCTATCAGGGTACATCAGCATTGCCAACATGTACCAGCCCCACTAGCTACAAAAAGAGATCCATTTTTCCTAGCTAAGAAGCCACCCTCACTTCTCCAGGCTTTAATGGAGTTATGATTAATTGCACCAAAGTGGATCTGGCCCAGTCCTTTCAATGCAACACTATTGATTTACTCCTGCAGCACAAGTAGCCCACCAGATTTTGACATTGAAATATGATCTCCTTTAATGACACCCTCTTAGTAATATCTTCCAGCTTTCTCTGTTATTCATTCTGGGATTTAGATTTAATTTGGGTGCTGTTATGTTGCATATACTTTTATTGTGCTCTGTTTACAAAATGATTCTTGCAATTAATTACTGTAAAAAGATTATGGCTAAAAGACTCACAGAATGCTGATTAGATAATTAATGATTGGTGGTGGTTGTTTGTAGCATGTTATTGAATATACACTCCAGGTTGGTCTCTCCTCTTTCCTTTTTTGGTCTTTCTTGCCCAAGTTCTAATAGGTAATTGAATAAATGATTAGTGGGAAAGTAGATTACATGAATCATATTTAACCCCTCGGCACTTAGACAGGAATCCAGAGTAATATAATGTGAGGAATATAAGAAATCAATTTCTTTGGTATTTTCATTGTAGTAATTACAGCCTGAAAATAGTTTTAAACCAGACATTAGTTCAAAATTAGCCAAGAGGCTGGACCTGACATAAGGAGCTTCTCTACAGAAGTAAGTGATGTCAGAATGGCTGCCTGCACCACGGAAGAGAGGCCTGATCATCCTGCAAAGGGGCTGGACAGGACAGCAGAGCTTGACCACACAACTCCATGTGGCCAAGACTAGAGTCAAACAGGTGACCATGGAAACAACATCTTTCAGGGGCTGGGATGGAAACAAAAGATCAGGTCACCCTTCCCCTGCTCTCAGTAAGCTCCTGTGAAACCCTTCAGCCAAGTCAAAGCCCCATCTCTCTTCAGGGCTAAGCCATACCACAGACAACATACTGCCACCATAAGCTGTACAATGAACTGGTGCAGTTGAATTCTAGATTGACTAAAAGCCACACATCAGAATACCATTGGCTCAATCTGGTTTGCTTCCATGAGACTACAATAAAGGCATAAAGCCACAAAGCCCAGCACTCTGTGTGTGCCTGTCATGATAAAGTCTAAGAGAGCTTTCATTGACTTCAACCTCAGAATCTGGGAGTCAGACCCCCAGGACTCCAGTAGGCATACAGAAAATGAGGAATCTACTCAGGCCAGCAAAGCAAAGGTCTTTTCTTGACCAAGCCCTGAGAAAGTCCTTTCTGTATCTTAACAAAAGTAGGGATCTCATGACAAAAACCAGCCAGTATTTAGATAATTGATCTAATTTCATAAGCAAAAATTGGCCAAATGAAACTTGCAGGACAGCCTTAATTACACCTTTCTTGGAAGAGCAGTGCACTCTTCCCCAGGTATTTGACTTGTTTATTTTCTTCAGTCTGACAGCTTTCAATTTTTTATTAAAAGGGTGAGGGTTTGGTTTTTTCAGAGCTTCGTTGATATGTTTAGGTTTCCTTAAACAGCAGAAAAGAATGAGCAAGAAAAGCTAGCACAGTTCACTTTCAGCTTCTAACTTTGCCAGCTAGATAAAATACAGAGTAAGTCGTCATGAGGGACTGATGATCCCCCCATGGAGGACACTCAAGATAACTCTAAAATGAAAGGTCTATTATCAGAGAATGAATTATGGTAGTTTCCAACCATTGCATAGAAAAAAAACCATCAAGCCATGATCAACCTCTAATTGTCCCACAATGACATCCACATCCCTTTTACCCCAACAAGTTAAGCTAGCATTCCCAGCAAAACAGGGTGCATAAGATGAGGTACAACATTGGAGTTTGGTCCTGCACTTACAGGTAGTTTCAACATTGTTGTGTCTTGTAGAAGGGGCATCTTTCCCTAGAACAAGACACCTTTTTCTGTCCCTAATCCCAGAACAGGCCCATCCCAGGCCTGAAGATACAGAATTTTCTCCCAAGGCTTTGGGAGGGAAAAAAAAACATGGCCCAAAGGAAAGACAGTCCTGCAAAGGACCAGATCATCAAGACATCACCCTGTCACTCTAGTTTCTGACCTTAGGAGCTTATTATACAAACTCAGATTTAAGCATTTAAAGAACTATTTCCCCACCTTAGGACCCCTGCAATCAGGTCCAAAGGTGCAGAATCTTCCAATATTCTTGTAAGGGGGCAGGACCCTCCTGTGCCCAGACTCCTGGGAAAATCCAGGCTTTCCCATACCTGCATCGCAAGTGAAAGCTTTTGAAGGTCACACTTCAGCCCCAGGTGCTGGGAAGTGGACCATCTTGCTCACAGTAGTTCAGATGTCAGCCTCCACAGGAGAGGTGGGAACAAGCACAGGCTTCACAAGGATGCAAACCCAAAGACTCCAGTGGCATGCCTTTGACACAAGTCACATGTCAGATGGCCAAATTCACTCAGTTAAGTTTCATGCATTAACATCCATCAGAACCTGGCTATCCTGTGATCAGCAGTATTCCACTACTGAGTCAAACCACCCAGATTACAACAGAAGACACACCAGCCTATTCTGAAAACATTCTCATTGATTCAATGAATGAAGATGAATTCTCACCTCCATCTATGTTCAAAGACACAGGTCTTCATAGATAAATTCCTGCAAGACAGAGCTATTCACTCATGAAAAAGCACATTAAGCTATCACATACCCAAGGCACATGACTCTCATCCACCTGTATTTCTTCCTCTGTCATTTCAGTAGTTTTCCCATGAAAGATACCTTACAATTAATTTTCAGAAGACAAAGAAACCTCATAGGGAGAAAAGTGGAGAAGATTTCTCTCCACCCCATCATCAAAAAAAGCATTACAAACTGACTATGTTAGCCATACATTTGAGGGTAATTACATATCTGGCACAATTTTCTTGTACACAGCATGATCATAGATAATTAATATACATGATTGTTAAGAACATAATTATAAGCTCCTGGCTAGAACCTGACTTCACAAGAAACCCATACAAATCAGGGGGTAGGAGGGTCACAATCTGTTCTGATTATATCATATGTTATAGATGCTTCCAATATGTTGAAGAGCAGGAACAGGATTGCTACTAATACAACACAAGCTTTTTCATAAGTTTCAGAAGCCGACTGTCTTGGAGTAAAATCCGTGTCCAGCAACATTGCTGGTTTGTGTGAGCACACTTAACATTGCTTAAGATGCTTTTTGTTAACCTGGGGACAGCACCCAACACCTGATCAGTCATTGTCTGATTTAAGATTAAGGGATTAGCATCTACCTCAAATGAGAAAGAGTCTGGGAAGGACTTTATTTTATTAAGAACAAGCATTTCCTGCAGTTACACTTATACACCAGTCTGCAGCAGCCCTCAGGCTGCTTGCAGCTTGCCTACACTCCATTTACCTTGTACTTCTGCAAAACAGGGTTTTTGCATGCAAGGTTTAAACACCTTCTACAGTTCCCAGATAAGGGGTTTAACTCACCTTTATGACCAAGGTGTAAATGAACTGCACAGGAAACCAGAACTCAGCTTAAGTAGTTTTATTTTCAAGTTCCTGGGTACCTCTCATTTCATGCAATACCTGCTTGCTGGCTACAAGGGAAGATGTGGCTGCTTTGCAGGAAGGAGAAGCAAGATTGAGTATCAGAACACTACCTCTGGCCCCTCAATCATACAAAGAATTTCAAGAGGGCCATTGTCAAAATTACAGCACTGTCCTGAAAATTCAAACCATGGACACCAATAAATACACTGGTGCTACAGAACAAAACCAGACCTGCCAGTAACACAGGTGCTGTTGTACCCTCACAACAGGGCCAAGGAGCTGAGCATCTTCAAGAAAGCAGCACCTTCAATCTGCACTCCATCCCAAAGGTCAGCCCTGCACATACCAGCAGTTATTTGCCATCGGGTCACAATCCTGATACAAGTACTGATATGACAGTTTGAGGCAACCATTAGAACTTACTACCTTAATAACAGGCATTAGGTTGCTATATATTTTAAACATGTTTTGATACTTCAGAATAATGAGGAAACAAGCTTTGTCATAACTTCACTCTTGCTACCTCCTCTTGACCACCTTGCAACAGAGGGCAAGTCCTTCATTGCTCCAAACACAGCAAATAAGACCATTCAGAAGACACATTCAGTTACAGCTGAGCTCTTGCTGAAGGTCCCAGAGGGCAAGCTGAAACTCAGGTAGGTGTTGCACTGGATTTCCAGCCTTAGGTATGCACAGCAAAAACTTCAAACACTTTGGAAAACTTGGGACTGCTGTCCAAACAGATGTACAGACAGGTTAGGAACCCTGGACAGCACAACTAAGCAAGTTATATCAAATGGCCTCAAAACTTCTACACCAGCCTTCATTCAGCTTCTATTTCTGAGGTCAAGAACTCAAGGTCATGTTAATGGTCATTCAATATTTGCCTTAGAGTCACATTCGCCATGTTAATTCATAGCACAGGCCAGTACAAATGACAGCTTCTAACTTTACCCTAACTTCAAACCACAGCTTCTTTTTCTTTAAACCACAGGAATCCAGTGACTCAAACTGTGTCACAGTACTTCACAGAGCAAAGCTTTGAGCTTTGTTATGGGCATTTAACTAAGCATTGCTTTAGAGTGCATATTGTCAGCAATGCCAAAGCTACCTTACCTAAGCAATAGTCACTGATTAAAGGTCACCTCTTGAAGAAATAGCTCAGAGAAACCAAGATGAAATAATCAAGTTCCAGCCTCATCTTCCATAAGAAATTAGAAATACAAATATTTCAACAGGATCAACTGAAAACCTGCCATCTCTGAAACCACCTGTTGGGCAAACCAAAGCCCAGGTACTTACTCTGGTTTCCAACTTAATTCCTGCACACTCCAGATGCCCACGAGTTGCTAACCACAACACACATACAGTCCAGGCTCAGCCTTGCAAGCATGGCTCAAAATACCTTTTAACACATCATAACTGGAATTCCCAACAGACAAGACCAAGTGATTTAATTTAATCGGGAAGGAGACAATCTGACTTAAGCAAAAGTCAGATATTCCACTACAAGCAATTTCAGTCAGCCTTCATTTTGGAAGACATGGGTGTCTGTATCAACTATTGACCAATTAAATGAAGAGGATCACTCAAAGTGCCAACCCAACATTTACTTCAGGCAAACCTCTGAAGCCAAGGCCAACCAAATCATAACATCATTGAATGACTTGGGTTGGAAGGAACCTTCCTTAAAGACCATCCAGTCCCACTCCCTGCCATGAGCAGGGACACCCTCTGCTAGACCAGGTTGCTCCAAGCCTCATCCAGCCTGGCCTTGGACACTCCCAGGGATGGGGCATCCACAGCTTCTCTGGGCAACCTGTCCCAGTGCCTCCCCACCCTCTCTGGGAAGAATTTCTTCCCGATATCCAATCTAAATCTCCCCACTTTCAGTTTAAACCCATTCATTACCCCTTGCTTGTCCTGTCACTACAGGCCCTTGTCAAAAGACACACACCCTCCAGCTTTTTTGTAGCCCCTTCAGGCACTGGAAGGTGCTATAAGGTCTCCCCAGAGCCTTCTCTTTTCCAGGCTGAACAAGCCCAACTCTCCCAGTCTTTCTTCATAGCAGAGGCGCTCCAGCCCCCCATCATCTTTGTGGCTTCCTCTGGAATTGCTCCAAGTGGTCTGTGTCCTTCTGATGCTGAGGGCTCCACAGCTGGACACAGCACTCCAGGGGGGGTCTCACAGGAGCAGAGCAGAGGGGGAGAATCCCCTCCCTCATCCTGCTGGCCACACTTCTCCTGGTACAGCCCAGTATACGCTTGGCTTTCTAGGCTGCCAGTGCACACTCATGGCTCATGTTCAGCTTCTTATCCCCCAGAACCCCCAAGTCCTTCTCCTCAGGGCTGGTCTCAATCCACTCTCCACCCAGCCTGTCCTTGTGCTGGGACTGCCCCAGTCCAGGTCCAGGACCTTGCACTTGGCCTTGTTGAACTTCATTAGGTTGGCACAGGTCCACCTCCCTAACCTGTCCAGGTCCCTCTAGATGGCATCCTTTCCCTCCAGCATGTCAGCCACACCACACATCTTGATGTAATCGGCAAACTTTTTGCTGAGACGAATATTGTACAGATACCACTAGTCTGCAATTTCACTCAAGTTAGTATATATATTTTGGGGAAAACCCATGAGTATTCTCACTATTTCAGATGAAAGTTACAGAATATTTTGCCCTGAAGCCAGACTGAAAAGTGCTATAGAAGCAAGAGAAAAATCAGAAGCTTGACAGGAGGAAATACTTGCCATGACTTCTTTTATAGAGAACCCTGTACATCACAGACACCATGATAGCAACATCTGTTTTTCTTGGCCACAAAGCAAGGAACCCAATAATTACCCAAGTACTCATCCCACAGCCAAAAAGCAGTGAAAATACCTGTCCTACACAGACATGTACACCAACCTCAAACATACTGCTACTTAACTACCCATTATCTCCCCTAGCCACCCCCATGTGGCTTTGATACCTTGATGGACAGCTAAATCTAATGCAAGCAGGTGAAGTAGAGCCAAAGAGTTATTTGCTTGACAAATCTCTGCTGGTAAATTTTTATTAATGGGTATATCAGATAGAGAGCATACTCCTTTCAGGCCTTTTACGTGCCCAGTTCTAAATAGAAGAGGTTGAGTTAGGTTACCATTTGCTACCGGACTTGGACTTCACTCTCATAGGCCATGAGGCCTTTCCCAGGGTCTGTGCCATGATGAGCTACCCTCCAAATCAGTATTTACTAGTTTGATTAATAAGTTAGACTTTAACAGCATGCTACAGCAACTAAAAGCCTTTTTTAATGATTTCCCTGTTGACAGAGCACATTTATACCATCAGATACAGTACTAATATGAGGAAGAAAAAAATCTGTAGCCCCTAAGACCAGTCCAAAATGGCAAGACCATAAAAATCAACTTGCTATTACAGCTCTATGTTAAAGGAACAAGAATCTATTTTTTCATTAGAGTAGCTTCTATAAATTAAGGTCTAAAATAATACTTTTGTAAGACAGACTAAGGAAACATTACCAGCAAGGAAAGGGAAGTTGTCAAGGAAAAACCCAGGCATGACTTTAGTTCCTCCAAGGTGAGCCTGTGAAGGGGATGAGTTTTCCAGCATAAACAAGTACTTCCAGTGAAGCAAGGATTTCCCTAGACACTGCACAGCTAAAGGCACTGAAAATCACTTTTGATCAGTATTCTATAGCTCCCATATATTGTCTTTTCACATCCATACTTGTCTCTCACAAGTTTCAGACAGGTTTCCATTTGGAAAACCTTAATTTCAACTCTAAACTCAGGACATAAGGAGACAGTAACTTTCCTGAAGTGTAGGACAGTCACTTTCTGTGCCCTCCACTCCTATTTAACATGAATATGGATAGTTGAGCAGAGTGAGTCCATCCCTACTGCAGTACAAGCCCCATACATCCTACTGTACCATTGATAATACAAGTCAAGTCATAAACCCTACATTTGGCCAAGAAAAATGTTTCCCTACTAGGGAAATATGGGCCACATCCTTCCCATGTATACACCCCTCAGCCTCCCCACCCAGGAGCATATAGCTCATGGAGCAGCTTAAAGCACTTTATTATTGTTAGCACAAGTCCTTCAGGATCCTAGCAAGGAAGTACCTTATCACACATGCTGCATAAAAAGAGAAAGGAATCAGTCTCTAGAGACTTCACAAGCCAAATGCCTCTATACACATCTAGACAGATAGCTTGACATATACAAACTAAAAATAGAATAAAAGAGATCAAAACAGTTAAGCATTATTTAACATGCTTGAAAAATAGCACAAAGTCCTTCAATTCTGGTCAACTGTATCACTGAGAAACTATTGGTCCTATTTAGTTTAGGAAAGGCCATACATGAAATCTGTGTGTCAGCCCCTGTTTTACACATAATAAAAACCAGGAACATGACAGTCAGCATGCAGACCATCAAGGGTTTAGACAGTCCTTTCAGACTCATAAGTATGACCACATGCACCCTAAAACTCCTTGGTTCCGCTCTCAAATAGAGCATGACTCAATCCTCTAAGTTACATCACAACAGGATAAACAGACTGAATCCCTGCCCTGTAAGTTTACAGAAGCCAAAATATACATCATCTAAGTTATTCACATCAAGTGTTACTGTGACAGATCACACTTCTGCACTCATATAGAGCTGAGTCTGTTTTCTGTAGTTTCTTGCATACTCTTCATTTTATGCACCTGAAGCAGCTTCAGACAAGTCAGCAAAATTACCCACAGCATGCAGGTCAGCATGTGCTTGAGCAGAGACACAGAACTTGATCACTATGTTAGCAGCTGTGCTTAGAAACACTCCACACTGAACAGGCACATGGCTTTCACCTGTGCCTAACAGGCAAAGCATAACTAACACAGGTGAAACAATTGGGTTTTAGACAGTCTAAGGAGGACTCAGAGTTTTAACTACTTTTCTGAAGCAGAATCTATCACAGGGACCCCCAGTAACAACCTTTTTTCCCCTCTAGAGTCCCAGGGAAAGCAACCTAATACTTGCATAAAAATATGTGTACAGGGTAAATAGTGGCTCAGGAAGAAGGGACCACAATACAGCTTCACAGAGATAAACTGAGAGTAAAGAACAGCCTCTACTCTTTACTAGATGAAGAAAAAGGGCTTCTTCAGCTCCCAAAAATGAGAATCCTTATTTTCCAGATGATGTTTATAGGACAACAGAAAATGGCTTTAAGCTAAAAGAGATTTAGATTGGGCATCAAAAAGATTCTTCACAGAGAGGGTGGGGAGGCCCTGAGACAGGTTGCCCAGAGAAGCTGTGGATGCCCCATCCCTGGAAGTGTCCAAGGCCAGGCTGGATGAGGCTTGGGGCAACCTGGGCTAGTGGAGGGTGTCCCTGCCCATGGCAGGGGGGTTGGAACTAGATGGGCTTTAAGGTCCCTTCCAACCCAAACTATTCTGGGATTCTGTGTTTTAAACATATGCCAGTATAAACCTACACAGCAGAGAAGCTCCAAGCTACTTATAGGAAAAGTGCAGTTATTTGACAAGAACAGGCACTAAATACTTTTAACATTATGATATATGTTTAGCCCCATGCAGCAGTTTAGCACCACACAGTCACTTGCCCACCTTCCCCCCTCAACTTCTTTACCAGAGCAATATGAGAAACTGAACTAATGTAAGTTTAATGTAAACATTGCTTGACCACAACTAAAAACATCAGTATGTTGTCAAGATTCTTCTCCTCACAAAGCTAAAACATAGCCCTGTACCACAAAAAAGTTAACTCCATCCCAGCCCAAATTAGCACACACAACTGCCACCAACAACAGACCTCTTGAAAAGGCCTCAATACTGTATAAACCCAATAAAACACCATCCACAGCTCATAAAGCCTCTCTGAAGGCTTTCAAACCCCAAGCCCTTTATTTTTTGATAAAGCAAACAAATCTTTCTTACCAGAACTCTTGAGTTGAAGAGAAAACACCTCACCCACTCCCCCACAGAGGAACTCAGCTGCCTCCCCAAGCAGGCTTTATAGCAACGGGGCCTAATTGCTGCCTCATCACAGCTGGGGAAGGGCTCAGGCACTGCTGATTCCTGGGTGCCAACTGGGGGCTCTGGCCCGTCCCTTCTGGGAGAGTTAAAGGTGGTTTCTTGCTGGTTTTGCATTAAATGTTGAACTAGTTTTTATTTATTAGCTTTTTTAATGTATGGAGGGAAGTGTTGCTTTAATTTAAAGCCTTTGAACTTTGTCCTGTTTAATTCACTAATGACAGTATTTCAGTACTCTGATTTTTTTCTTTTTGTTGCATTCATATTGTGTTAATTCATAATTCAGAAAACTAAAACCTTTTTGGTATTTCCTGTGGACAAGGTACTGTAGGTGTATGGTTCATCTAGTGTTGTGGTTTCATGGATATGTTCTAAAGTGATATTAGTCTTTGGTTATAGAGGAAAAGAGGTTACTTTTAATTGTGGCTTATAAGATTTCTAATATTTCTAGCTGGCTTAATTTTTCTAACTTCTTGTTTATGCATGCAAGAGGGTTATAGAAGCTTTTGATAAGCTTATTAACCATTTATATGGTGGATGTCTTTTCAGAGGCCTGAATTTGTTGGCTTAAAATAAAAGTAATAACTGACTAAACTGGTTCTCAAATTCAGTCTCAGAAATATCTTTGATCCTTTGATATTTCTTTCATAACTTTAGTTTCCTACTTGAGGATATTACAGAAGGTATTAATTGAGTTTTTAATTAAGGTTGATATATTCCAGTGTGGAGAAATTAACGGGCAGGATACTAAAACCTGGCTTTATCTGGTACTAAGGAAGGAGACTGTTTTGACTGTAGGCAGTGTTATGTTTAAAACATAATTTTATTAATTTTCTTGAATGTTTTAGACTTTTTTTTTTTAGCTTAGATGCTGCTCTTAAGTGTTTTAAATGGCTCAGAAGGATTAATGGTAATTAACTGTGGAAACTTTTAGTACTAATTTAACCTTCTGAAAGGATCAGTCTGAGCATTTCCAGATCTACATGGGCAATCTGTAGGCAACAGTTTGGTACAAAATTAGGATTTTCTTATTACACCTGTGGCTACGGAAGGACTGGAAGCATTTCAATTAGCAGCTTCCTGCTCTGTGACGTACTTGCTGTGTGTGTTGCCTAATTTCTAGTTTGACCAGAGTAATAGAATAACAAAAGCTTTCAGTAGCTAGTGATGTATGTGGCTTCTTAGTTACAGTATTTATGGTTCTTTCACGTTTTAGTGCTTAAATAGGATTCTTCTGAGATGCAAAAGCGAGAAGGACTGGGACTGTTGGGCAGCTCTTGGTTGATTCCCTTTTATTTAAATGAGAATCCCATTTCTGGTAGCCTTAAAATGATGATGCTTTGCCAAATGCTGTATCTCTAACCCGGTGTGTCAGTGCAATGTGATTTCCAGTTTGCTGGCAGCCCATCATGCTCAGAGTAGTTGTAAACAGTGATGCTGGTATTTTTATTGGCTAATTTTACAAGCTGGCATCTGCTGCCAGCAGCTTCGTGTAAACACACTCCTGCCACAGCATCTGTTCTGCTGCATATTGCCCCTACCCTAGCACTCGCATGGAGCTGGGGAGGGAGCGATAAAGCTCCCGTTTGAAAGGAGGTACGTGTTGAAAAACGGGAGCTGAATAAGGGGCTCAGACCCACTCCTGGGACTGAATTTCTAGAAATGGACTACTTCACTCACTTCAAAGACGTTGTTTTTTAAATGGCTTGGAAGCCTTCATTTAGACCCCAACCCTACTCGGCGTGTGAGCAAGCACATGCTTTCTTAACGTGAAGGCTGGAAATGTCACAGTGATGAGAACAGTGGCCTTCTGTGTAGAATGGAAGATGAGTGCTTTTGTGGTCTAAACTTGGCTCGGGTGACAGGACTGAGTTGCTAGCCAAATGCAGTTAAGCTAAGATTGGTTCACAGAACCCAGATATAACCTAGATGGGTGTGACTGTCAGGAGACAATAGATCCCAGTAAAGCAGGGACTGTTGTGCAAGGAGCTAGGCATATACACGGAGACAAATCTTGGGTCTTGATGGAGGAGGTAAAAGGTAACTACGACCTGTGGTTTGCCAATGGATTATCAAGCTCTATATATATAGCTGTGTATATATGGAGACCAGAGCAAATTGGAATTAATGCCGCAGAAAGTCCAGCCTGCTTTGGTGTCGGGTCAAAGAAAGAACAGGCCTAGGCACAAACTGAGTAATAGCATTCAGTGTAGTATGTTGCGAGGTATTACCATGTTTAAATGACCTCGTGTGTCTCCTAACGCTTCTAGTGCAAACATAGGTGGGGTTTTTTGAGTGTTTAGGATTTTTTTTTTTTGTGTGTGTGCTTGTCACCATTAGCTTTCCATCCAGCAGAGAACTGGGAGCTGATTTACTTAGGGATGGTAGAGAAAGAAATGGCACAAGTTGGTCTTGTTTTTACTGGGAGGTGTTGAGGTTTTTGGTTTTAGAAGTTCTTATGAGGTCTTGGATCAGTCCTAGGAGTCAACTGTAGAGTGGAGAGAGCTGTATTGTTTTATAAACATGGCCTAGGAAGTAGGAATCTCTTCTCCCACATTCAACAGAGGGCCCAAGTGAGATCTTATGTCTGGTGTAGCTCTCCCGTTAATTTTTTTCCAATCAGTTTTTCTGCCTCTGGTGTTTGCGGAGGGATGACACACAAATACTGAGAAAGAAGACTACTAATCCAAAGTAAGATAACCCTGGTCTGTTCTCCTGGAGGTGTGGGCCTACCTGTACCACCCTCTTCTCCATGGATGCTGACATCATGTGAATGTGCACCCACCTTCCAGATTAGGGGCTAACTCAAACCCAGAACAGGGACCTAATGTGTCCTTCCCTGTGAGGGTGACAGAGCACTGGGACAGGCTGCCCAGAGAGGGGGGAGTCTCCTTCCCTGGAGACTTTCCAAAGCCACCTGGACTTGTTCCTGTGTGATCTGCTCTGGGTGATCCTGCTCTGGCAGGGGGGTTGGACTAGGTGATCTCTAGAGGTTCCTTCCAACCCCCACCACTCTGTGAACCTGTGTAGGTGTGTAGTGCTAGTGCCTGGGGTGGTGGTTGTAAAGGAAGTTAATGGGATGGAGTTTGCTGTAAACAATATGGGGAGAGCTTGGTATGGAGGAAACAAATTCACAACACCCACCAGCAACAAAGCAGCATAGGGCAGAAGTGTCAGGTGCCGCCCTGTGCAAGGATCAGCCCCTTTGCACCACTTTTTAGTAAATACTCATTCTTGCTGCAGATGCTTGTGCTGGCCAGGGGACAATGCTTCGTGCAAATCCCTGCCTCACTCCTGGATGCTTCTCCGTAACTCTAAGGTACTCATATTTTCTATATAATTGCCTTTTGATTTGGGGACTTGTCCAGAAAGGAGGGACTGGGGATTTGATACTTCCCTCAAAACACAGGGAAAGCCTACTTAGTGTTGAAATGTTTGGTTGGCATGGAATAATTCTATGTGAATCAGTCCAGAAAGAGAAAACAGGTAAATGACTGGTCAGCTAGTTAAGGCAGCAAGGCAGAGGAAGATTTGGACCTTGTTTTGACTGGACTATTCCCTCCTCTCTAAATGCTTTTTTCTTTTTTGTTCCGAGGGCAGAGTTGTGTTTGTCACTTGGACTATGACAAGCTAACTTGTCTTAGTTAAACACAACTTGCTTGTGAGCGTTGAGGAGGTTCTAAGCATGGGCAGAAACAAAGTGTAGCCCCACAAAAATATGGAATTATTGAATGGTTTGGGATGGAAGGGACCTTACAGACCATGCAGTCCCACCCCTCTGCCATGGGCAGGGACACCTTCCACTAGCCCAGGTTGCTCCAAGCCTCATCCAGCCTGGCCTTGGACACTGCCAGGGATGGGGCATCCACAGCTTCTCTGGGCAACCTGTCCCAGTGCCTCCCCACCTTCCCTGGGAAGAATTTCTTCCTGATGTCCGATCTAAATCTCTCCGCTTTCAATTTAAACCAGTTACCCCTTGTCCTGTCACTCCCTGCCCTTGTAAAAAGACTCCCCTTCCCCAGATTCCTTATAGCCCCTTCAGGTACTGAAAGGCTGCAGTAATGTCTCCCCGAAGCCTTCTCTTCTCCAGGCTGAACAAGCCTAACTCTCCCAGTCTTTTTTCATAGTAGAGGGGCTCCAGCCCTCTGAGCATCTCCGTGGCCTCCTCTGGACTTGCTCCAACTGGTCTGTATCCTTCTCCTGTTGAGGGGCCCAGAGCTGGACACAGGACTCCAGGTGAGGTCTCATATTAATTACGTTTTCACTTAACATTACATCGAGTAAGGGGTCTGGATACTGTGAATATGAGATGGGAGGGGAAAATACTTATTCTTGATTTAACTTCTTCAAATACACGGAACTGCGGAGCACAGTGTGTCTAAGGTGGGTTATGTTTTGAGATGGTTATTATTCAGTGACTAGTTCTTGGATACGGATAATGCACTGACCAAAAGCCATACTAAGGGTGAGTTTTCAGTAAATCTTTATGCAAATGGCCTCATAATGCCTTCCCTTCACCTTACTTATTTTATTATTCACTTCCCTATGTAACTTCACTGTCTAAAGGAGCCATGTAATCAGTGCATCTGTAATGGTTTTATTAAAGTTTAAATGTTTATACCAGGCTCAGTATTTCCTGAAGTAAATGTCTTTGGGTGACTATTGCACTCTGGGTAAAATGTCTATTATGTGTCCTGGACCAGAGACCCATTATAAGTTCACATTTCGAAGTATTCTGCTCTAGGCTATAGCTGTAATCTGATTGCCACTCCTTTCTTGATTTGCTGTGCATGTGCTCCCATCTCCTTCACCTCCTGATTGAGTGAAATTGTAATCACCTACTCTTCTGCTTAGCTGGGGGCAGAATTAAAGGCAGAAAACAGAGGCAGCCAGGAGTGTCTGGGACTGCACACGAGGGAAGGCAGAACCTACCAAAGGGTGAATTGGGTGGAGATTAAGCAAAGGTGCCACAGCCCAGAAGATTTTACAGGAGACAGGAAGGGGAATGAAGTTTAGGCAGCAAGGAGGAGAAGCTATAAAAGGAGAAGTAACTGGTGATGAGCTGCCAGTTCTCATTTATAGCCATGTTGTGATGCAGATGGTGTGTTTACACCCCAGTTCTGTCCAGCACACTGGTAATACTTCAGTGAAATCTGTGAGTAATACAAACACACTGTCGGAGCATACACTGATGAGGTTAGAAAAGCCAATGTCCCACTGGAATTGGATCTGGCAAGGGATGTCAAAGGTAATGAGAAGGGCTTCTATGAGGAGATGGGTGACAAGTAGGCATGGCCAATAGTTCAGTTAAAAAGCAGTCCTGCTCAAAATAGAAGGCAAAGGGTATCTGACAAGGGAAGGGGAGGACTCCAGAGAGCGGGGAGGTGAAGTAAGGCACAGCAGTGGTTGCAAGCACTGTATGTGGCTTGTCTGGCTCGCAGGATACTGCCTGGATTGTTAAACCACACTGCCAATGAACAGTAATGCAAAAGTGCTGTTGTGATAGTCATGGTGCAAGAGGCAGACTGGATGGTAATCCCATTCATCCACTTAAAGCACATGTCTCCGTTAACAGGACTTGCACCTCATCTGGGCCCTTGTCACTGAGTGTTGAGTAAAGGGATATTCGCAGTTGAGAAATAGCTTCCTCAGGATCAGAGGCTGTCTGTGTCCGAAGCAAAACTTAAATCAATGCACCTGAGTCTTGTAGCTTGATTCCAATACCACATAATTGCTCCAGCTCTTCTGGTGTGGAAGGAACAGTTTACCCTAGTAATGAGCAGACGTCTGTCTGGAAGGCTTTGCCTCTTTCTGGTAGCTAGACCCTCAATTTGAGAAGCTTGTGTCTAAAAGGTGGCTGCTGGTTCTTTTGCCTTTTCTTTCCATTTTTCAAAGTCTAGCACAGGTATGCTTTTTTTCAGTAGTATTCTGTTTGTAACTCTTGGATGGGATAAGGAAAGAAACAGTGAAAGCTAAGAGTGACAGTGGGAAACACATGGATTGTGTGTCGCTGGGCAACATTTGTGTCAGAATTTGTTACATGAGGCAGTCTGTCCCGGAAAGCTGGCCCTGATCCTACCTTGTCGCTCTGTTGTTCAAAAATTACTTAATGAAGCACATGCCAAAAAAATATTAATAGTTGCTGAAGCATTTCTCTGAGTAGACACGGGAGTTTTGCAAGCTAAGTATTTCTGAGTTTGGAACACAAGGCTTACCTAAAGGCACAACTTGAACACTGCAAAGGAAGGAGAGTAATAAATATGCTCCTACATTTAGAAAAACCAGTTGCAATTAGCTGATGGAAAGGACTCAAAAGACTGTAGCTGTGATCCAGATGCCATCTCACAAGAACATAAATGAATGTGTTGGCAGCTGAAATTGCTAAGCGTTTGCAAGTATTTGAGATATGAAATGACTGACAATTATGTGATTTATTTAGGAAATCATTAGGGGTAGGTTGAAATAGGGAAGTCAGGATCAAACAGCTCTGCTTGGAGAAGCAAGACAAGATGAAATGGATCTGATTTCCTCAAACAAGAGGAGAATAGACACAGTTGGCCTCAGTGTGGAATAAAGGGCAGTAGCTAGAGTTAATGAAACTAGTCTGCCTATAATCAAAGAAAGTCAGGGTAGCCGTCCAGACTGCCCTTACAAATTAAAGAAGGAATTATTGACCTTATGAAATGTAGTTCAGAAAGGAACTGAGTTCTGGACAGTACTATATGCAGGAGATTAATGTACTTCACTATTAAATGATATACTAATATAGTGATTTTCATCATTATATCCATTATTGTGTTTGTACCTTGAAAGAATGTGCATTTAATGAGTGAAGTGCTGAACGTGAACCCTTGAACTACAGTAACGTCCACATTTGCTAGCGTAGATCCTGATCCAAAATGACATGCTGGAAAAGGAAAAGTGAGAATGAAAAGCAAATGGATGCTCTAATAGCTTTTGAGTTTGATTCAGGTCTGCCACACACCTTCTCTGACCTTGAGCAAGTTACTCAAGGGATGGGTTTTCAGAAAGCACTCTGGTACTTGCAAATGTACCAAGTCACTTGCCCGAGTTTGTGCGGTGTCTGCTAAAGCTCGTGATGGAATGTCTTGAGGAGATGAGCTAGTTCCTCTTAATACCTGCTGATTCTTACTGTGACACAAAGATGAGATAATGTCATTAATATTTTAAGAATGTTGTCCCTGATCTACAGGAACCGTGATCAATTCAGTAATTTCCATCTGGATCTTTAACAGCTCCTTTGCTTCTATGTGTGCAGGACTAGCAATGCTCCTCTCCATCACAGGGTTGGGAAGAGTGATTCAAGAGCATGAGTTGCTGAGCTGTTGCAGTTAGTGGATGCATGTAAATAGCTTAGGATGAGAAATGTGCAAGTGAGTCTTTTATTAAATTTATACTGGGCTAACAATGTAATCAAATTAGCCTTTGCACTTTCTCCTGTGCTCCACTTTCTGTATTAGAAAATCTCTATAAATCTCTGCAAAGCCATTTCATTTGTTCCCTTTAATGCTCTCCTGTGGTGTGATGCAAAGAAACACCTCGATACTGGTGAGATAGCGGGTGAGCTGCACGTACTGCAGCTGCATCCACTGCTCTTGGTTCCCACAAGTGTGTACATCCATGTCTGACCAGGATTATTTTGCTGGCCAGTGTAATCCAGACTGGGATGTGAAATGAGGGTCCCTCTGGGCTGGGGACCGTTCCTTTGGTTGTAGGTGGACAGTGGGTTTTTAACACCTGGGGTCTGGCTCCATGGGGTTCCTACTAAGTAGAGGGGAGCAGCGATACAGCTTTTGGGAATGGGAGAGCGTGCTGCCAGGTCAGGGGCCTTTGGAAGAGCTGTTATCAGGGCCAAGGGCTGGTGATGCAGTGCTCCAAAAAAAAATGCCAGGCTGAAATGTCATGCTTTCTCTAAGCTGTTTCTGACTGAAACAAATACTCATGTGTTTTTCCCATGGATTTTCACGGCTTTGGATCTCATTTCAGGCTGCAAATGAAGTGAGCAGATTTTCCTAAGTGCACAGTTGCCAGTAGATCCTGCGTTTTGTGGGGGTGGCAAGAGAAATGAGTGCTGAGGCCGTGCAAGTGGCTGGGTTGTGAACTCGCACAGGCGACGCTTTATTTCTCGCTTGCTCGTTTTTCTTCATGCAAATACCGGTTTGTTGGTTAACACCTTTCTCTGCGCTGAAGTATGAAGATGTCAGCAGTGACCGAGGGGCACAACCACAGATATACCTCGTCTGGCCAAGGGGTGGCCCACCTGCATTGATGTTTCACTTTTTCTGTCCCCGCTAGCTCTTGGTACAGATTTTTCTGTGGTCTGCTGGGGCTGTGAGGATTGCTTTCTGCAGTCCCACACAGGTTGCCGTGGTGTTTGTGTAACACTGCCATTTTTGTGTTGAAATTGTAGTTGCATTCATGGTACAAATCCAAATATATCTACTATGCAAAGCTGCTTAGCTGCTCCCAGGTTGCTTTTAATACGCATTTGGTTGTTTCGAATAGAAGATAATTCTTCTGTTTTAAAGAAGAATTTCCCCCCTTCCTGTGGGAGGGGGTGGAAAACAAAAACTAATTACTAAATTTCATGAGGGTGTTCCTTAAAGGTGTCATCTTCCCTGGCTCTTTCGAATGAAAGGGACTTTTCAAAGGAAAATGGAAATGCTTATGTGCCAAACTATTTAAACAGTGTGTTGCATTACAGTGGGGCTTCTCTTCGATTAATGCAATGAAGATATGGCTTTAGAGGGACTGTTTACGCTTTAAATTTAAAGAATGAAATTGAATCTTTTCTCAGATGGTGGCCCTATTGAATATGGAGATGCAATAAGTGTTATGCCCTTGCACTTCAGTAGAGGATAATCATACAGGGAATGGATTTGGTTGGCAGTTTTTGGTTCCTGAAATAATCTGAAGGATAGACTCATTTATTGTTCAAGTGTATCCTGTGGATGATAGGACAAACAGCACGCTCATGAAATGAACTGGCAATGCAGCATTAGAAGCCAGTCAGAACGCAGGAATTATACGAAGGGAACTACATACACGGGAAAGAACCTAAATTAAACTGGGAAAAATTATTTTTTACATACGTAAGTGAAATAATCTGAAATGCACTGGTTCAAAAGATGTCTGGTTTAATAAATAGTTTAATAATAGCTGACAGCAAATTAGATACAAAGCGGCAAGTTACACGGGGCAAAGCTGCCATTCCAGTTTCAGACACGATATGCAGAAACATTTCAGAGTTGTTTATCATGGCTTTAGTCTGATTACACTTCTGGGCAAACTGTTGTGAAGGAGATGTTGGGAAAACTGGAGGGAGTTTGGAGTATAACAGTATTACTAACACTCTATAGGAATGAGTCATGAAAAATGGATATAAAGGATGAAATACAGACCTTAACTGAGCGATGATTAAGAGGGAAAACTGTTTGCATAGGTGAAAAGGCAGAAATGAATTCAAGAGATACAGGGAGGACAATTTGAAACTAAGTCACAAGACAGGCTGGATATGGGGAGAAATGGCATCAGCCTGTGATGGTTTAGGTTCCTGAACAGTTTGTGACCCACACCGCGTGATTTCCACAGTGAATATACTCACAGCAATAAAAGATACACTCTTTGGTGGGAGATGGGAAGGGATCCCATCAGACTGTCCTGTTTCTCTCTGATTACCCATCAAGGCTACCAGGAATGCTGCAGCACTTTGCTAAAACTTCTGTCCTCTCTTGAAGAGCCCACTGGGTGCACTGATGAGGCAAAAGGCAGGAGAGAACTGCCTGCTGCAGGTTACTAATGAGATCGGTGGCAAAACCAGGAGTAGAGAAGGCTGAGCCCCCACCAGATAGGACCCACTAGAAAGTGCATAAAGTGGCAATACCCTCCCCTCGGGGATACGGCAATAACCCTTATATAAGGCTGGATTACGTTGTTTATCAGTATTCAATGACGTCCTGGGAGATGAGGTTGGGACACTCTTCCTGTGCCCCAGCCAGGGTGGAGAACAAATGTCTTGGAATAAGAGCTGGTTTCCTGCAGGAATAAAAGGTGGCTAGGATGAAACCTCGAGCATGGTGCCTATTTATAAATAGCTTATGAATCATATGAAGCTCATCTCAGTGTTTCCTAGAAAATTAAGATGTCACTAACATATCGTTTGAAATGCCTCTAAATTATAAGATTGCCAGTCCAAACAGCAGTTAGTGACTGTCAAATAGCAACCGAAAATTGGGAGCAAACAACAGTTTGGCATGAGATGGTGATAGGAGACTTGTCTAGCTGCAGCACTCTTGCCCCGCAGCCAGCGGAGACTCCCATCCAGCTTGGCATTTTACTTCTTTGCCATCTGATCTTTTTACTACGCTAGCAAGGTGCTGTTTCTGATGACATTTTCCTGCACTGCCCTGATTTCTGGGTGGCAAAACCTACCCACTGCTTCCACAGATGGCAGATCCCTAGAAACGAGCATCCCACATGGTGATACTGCCATCCTAAACCTGACGCAGGGCTGGGCTCGGGTGTTCTCAGCTGTGACTTATCCCAACTGAGGCTCTGGCCATGCGGCTTGGTGCAGAGGGGGTCTGAGGGTCTTAGAGCCTTCTGAACCCTTCAGTGCTGAAGATCTGATGCGCTGCTGTAACTCTTCATTTGGCTGGCAGCTTCACTGATGCACCTCATATTGCAAAGCCCCTTCCTTGTCCTCCTGGTGGCAGTAAAAATGTTGAATAGCTCGAGGTGGAAAATCTTCATGTAAAAAGAGGGAAGACTTTTGAAAATAAGATACAGGCACAGCTCAGGACTGTGTTTATTGACAGTAGCTGAGGTTTGTATATGGTGCGAGGGCAGGGAGACTTGTCCAGCTGTTTACAGGTGAAGAATGAGCGGTGGTGGCGTAGAGCGCTGTGCTGTTGGCTGTTCCCTGGTTGAAGCCTGCCTGTCCTCTCAGGTTTTAATTGCAGCTTTTGGAGCCCTGTCCCCGGAGACAGCGCCTTTTGCAGATGTTCAACCTTGGGTTACTGCTTTTATAATATAAACGAACAGCCCCAAAATCTTGGCAGCGGGGTGAAATGGGAGGTGGCAGCTCCAGGTGAGAAGGGTTTGGGTCAACCCTGCTGCTCCTGCACCTGCACAGGGTTTTGTCTTTACTGGATCCTCTGGAGGCAGTCACCTCAGGGGAGGAGCTGAGGTGGCTGAATATGCCTCCAGGAATTAATTTCTCATACTTTTGGGATTTATTTCTGTTGAGGAAGGTGAAGTGGGTGACAGCTGGTGCTCTGAGGGGGAAAATACCTCAGTGAAAACGTCTATGGAAGCAGTTGTCAGCGCTGGGTTCAGCGCTGGGCTCTGGTGATGCCCTGAGGTAAAATGCACTGAAAATCACCTCCCCATCGGCTCCGTTATGGAGTTTTGGGCGTTTTGGCCCTCCTGGCCGCGGACGAGCCTCCCCCTCGGGCTTGCCCGCCCTGTGGAACCGCGACTTCCCCGGCGCTGTGCCGGTTGGGGGGGGGGGCGGTTTTGGGGCAGTGACCTATGGCGGCTGCGGGGAGCTCCCCGTCCCCCCTCAGCAGGCTGCCGGGGCCCAAGGGACCCCCCGCAGGGGCAGCGCTGCCGCCCGCTCTCCCCCACGGGTGTCCCCCTAGGGCGGCCCGTTTCGGTGCGGGGCGCGCTGAGACGCGGCGAGCCCCCCGGCACGGCATGGCGGCGGCAGGTCCGCCCCGTCGGGGGCGGTGACGCGGGGCCACCTCCCCCATCCCCGCCCCTCCGCTCCCCAGTCGCACCGGCGGCTGGAGGGGAGAGGAGCCGAGCCACGCTGCCAGCCCGCCCCGTCCCGTCCCGTCCCGAGCCGACCCGAGCGGGCAACGCCGGGGGAAGAACCCGCCGCCCCATGCGGGATGGGGCCGCGGGGCGCCGGCGGCTGGGCCGGGGCGCCGGCTCCCGGTCGGACGTGGCTGCTGCTCTGCGCCGTGCTCCGGACTCTGCTGGCCAGCCCCGGCAGCGAGGGTGAGCGGGGAGGGGGTGGCCGGGCCAGCGCCCCCCGGGGGGTTGGGGGGGGGGGTGTCCCGGGAAAGGGAGGCTGCTGCCGCAACCCCCCCGGGTGGGGAACGGGGAGGCAGCGCTGCCCCAGAGCGCGGGTGGGTTCCACGGATGCTTTGGCACGGGCGCGTTTTGCAGTGGTTTCATGGCGGGAGGGGGGAGGATGTTTCACGGGTGGGTTTGCAGCGCTCCGTTTCCCAGCGGGTCGCACAGGTGCATTCGTTCAGGGGGGTGGGTGGGGGTTGCCGGGCTTTGCCGTGGGGGGGGTCTAGCGGGGGTGCGCGCAGGCGGAGCGGTGCGGGGGGGGCTGCTGGTGGGGAGCCCTGCAAGCGCTGGCCGCAGTGCGCTTACTTCGTGCCTTCAAATACGATGTACGAACAGGAGGGGAAGCCGCGGAGGTGCCGCTGTTTAACCCGCAACGCGGCGGAGCGCGGCCGCTGGGGACGGGTTTTTTACGCGGTTAATCTCCGTGAGGCCGGTAGCCAAAAACATGTGTCCAGGCTTCTTCTCTGGCAGGGTACCTCCAGGCTTTCCATCAGGACTGCTTTGGGTTTGTTTTTCCTATACGTGATGTGGGCACTGCTTTGAGGCTTTTTATCATTATTTTTGGAACCGCGGGCAGGCTGTAATGTGAAAGCGATGGGTGGAGAAGTTCAGCATGGGAAGGGGATGCCGGCGGCTTGTAGCAGGCTGGCTTCGTGATGCACCGTAATTATTTGTGAAACTCCCTTAGAGGAAGGAGGGATGCAGGGGTTGGTGAAGGAAAAACCGTAGCAGAATTTCAAAGATGTGGCCTGAGGTAACCAGCCAGCTGTAATTTATTTTGGAGACTGAGAATAACGTGAATCTCAGTTTTCTTCCCCCCAAAAAAAGTGCAGGGGAAGGGGAAAACACTGTTTCTCTGCGCGTGAAGGTGCCAAGTGCTCGGGAAGCGTGTTGGTTTGGGGGATGATGGAAACGGCTTTGCCTTGGTTAGATACCGGTGGGTCCAGCCCTTCAGCCCCCACGCAATTTAAGATGATTTCACCCCTGGGAGCGATGCTGGGGTGGTGATGTGGCTGCTTTCGAAGGGTTTTCCCAGTTACTCACCTGCTTCTCCAGGCTGCCTGACACGCTGCCGGGAAAGCAGCAGATGCTCCGAGCCCCGTCTTGGTCATCCTTCCCAATCTTGGAAAATGTGGGTAGTGCTGGCGGAGTCAAGGGGACCGTTCGCTGAGCGCAGAGGGGTCCCTGCACCAGCAGGCAGCTGCAGAGTAGGACTTGCACGCCATAGGAAGCAGCACTGGAAGGGATTAATGAAGCTGCCTTAGGAAACGGGTTTAGTGGCATCTTTACTGGGAGGATGCAGGGGAATATGACAGTAAGGATGAGCAGTGTGAGGGCTGGCTTCGCCGTCGCTCTCCCCCTACTTTGTTGACTGCTGCTCTCTAATTTCTGTCTCTTCAGTAAATGCAAAGCTAAATACTGCTGGTAGGAGGGGTCTGACTGTGGACCTGAACTCATTCCATAACCGCCGTCCTTCGCTGATAGGAGATTTATTTGTAAACAAGCGTTATTTGACAGGTGCTTCTCACAGCACGTCTCCTTTGCCAATGACTCCCAAGATCTCCGCTCCTGGGACGGGCTCACCCCGCGGTACCTGAAGCCTCAGAGGCTGAGGTGGTCCTGCCTAGCCCTACGCCGCTGACACTTGTCACCGGTTTGGGTTTAAAAAGTTCAGTTTTGACTACTTCTGGGCTCTGATGAGAGAGATCCTTCCCTGGGGTTAGTTGTCATATTCAGCTGGTCGGCAACTTTTGCTTGGTTGGAGGGAGCCATCTTAGACCTGTGAATAATATTTTTCCCAAGTTGGTGGTATTGGTTTTCCTGGGTTTTGGTTTTTATTCACCATGGTTAAACTACTAGCTGATAGATACCCTGTGCTGTGTAGGTATGTAACACGTATGTAGTTGTGTAGAGGGTGACAAATTCTCATAATTCCTTTTTTCTTTAACCCTGCAT
This sequence comes from Rhynochetos jubatus, assembly GCA_027574665.1. Taxonomy (NCBI): domain Eukaryota; kingdom Metazoa; phylum Chordata; class Aves; order Eurypygiformes; family Rhynochetidae; genus Rhynochetos; species Rhynochetos jubatus. The sequence goes on along the minus strand of CM050651.1, from coordinate 75,160,268 downwards.
CACATTTTTTGTGTGTATGAATCTTGCTGTGATACACAGTGCCTCTGTAGGATAAGATCTGTGCAGTTAACATTTCACTGTGCGTGATTCTCTGTTTTTACCCTCTAGTGGAGGGACACTTAAGGGAAAATGCTTCAAAAAATCTAGGCTAAGATTTGGAGGGGTGTGGGGGGGAAGTAAATTCAGTGTTTAGGCTCCTTAACGTGGAAATAGCTTTTTGAGGAAGCAGCTGAGTTTCAGAAGCTCCAGCCATTTTTATGGGGAAGCATCGAGCGCCCAGCCTGTATCATAAACCTGGTCACCTTCATCGGTATCTCCAGTTAGAGATTGATGGATATATGTTGGGAAAACTGATTTTTATTTTTCCTAGCTTTCCCTGTAATAGGGAAATAAAACAGATTTTGATTTCAATCACCTTTTCTCAGTTTAAAAGCAAAACGTGTAGTGAAGGATGAAGGCTTGATGCTATTTAATGCATTTTCTAGTATTGTTTAGCCATTATTTAACTCTCTAGCAGAGTTTATCCATTAGAACCAGAAATTTTCTTCTTTCCTTTAACTACTTTTACAAATTCAGAAAATAGCCACAAAGAAAATACTCCGAAAGCGCATGAGATGATTTTTTGAAGTGCTGGTATTTCAGAACTGCATTATTAGTTCAAAATGCATTCCCTGTGATAACAGGGTGGGAGAGGCAGCCCTGCAGTATGCGACTGGGCTTCCTGCACCTCCTTTAGTTTAAAAATACATGTGTTTTAAATCTTTCTGGTGTCAGTACTAGGGTTTGGGAGGCGGCTTATATAAATTACGTATGTAAAACAGAGAATGAATGAAGGAATTGTTTAAGGACACCCCCCCCCCCCCCCCCTTCCACCCTGAACTTCGTTATTTCGTACTGATCGCCTGTGGATTTGGAGTGGTTTGCAGATCTCATTTGGACGTCACCCAGATGACCTTAAAAAGTGTCGCACGGGCAAATTATTAAAAGAACGGTGTACGTTACATCCGATTGCTTGTAACAAAGTACCTCCACAACGTACTCGCCTAATTGTCATTAAATACAAAGCAGAAGTGCTGATGCGGCAGTGCTGTAACGGGGCAGTATATTATTAAGCAAACCGAAAGAAATACAGTTTGAAATAGCAACGTTGACTGACAGAGACAAAGGTGAGGAAGATAAGAAGAGTCTGACTCTGTAATGTGCTGTATTTAAGCCTAGGAGGATATCCTTTAGTTACAAACTCCTGCGTTTGGTCCTCTTCAAAGAAAAAAACCAAACCCTGAAGAATTAAGCTGGCTTTATCTTCATGTATCATTTTTAATTTGTATGAATAAATTAGTACAATTAAAGGGGTGGGTCTGGTGCAGGCAAAACATAAAGCAAGGTTGTAATTTGCAGATTATTCATTCCAGAGCCTGGAATGAGCCTACCTGTACTCAGTGTGTTGACTTGTATGTGTGCTGTTTAATACTGACCTATAATTTCTGTGTCGTGGCACGCTGGATAAATGCATATTTTGGGTATAACCTCACAATGGTTATCTTTAATCAGCAAAGGAAGTTTCTTTCAAGGAGTGTTTTTTTGTGTATTTAGCAGAGGCAGGTGTGAAAATAGTCTTATTAATTTTCATCTCAGTGTATTTCGATTAGTCTAATGCTTTGGGATCAGAACGTTTTGCTTATTAGGTTGTTCTTATTAGCTTGGCTTTGTATGTCATGCACTCACGCAGCTGTTGCATTTTGTGTAATTCTGTAGCTACTAAGTACTGTTGGTGTGTGTATACCTTGTTTCTGCAGAATGGGTAAATTTGGACACGTTTTGGCCTGCTCACAGTGCTTTGTAAGGAGGCTTTGAGGAGTTACCTGCTCTTTATTTCGTGTATGGGAATGGTTCCCTGTGTGCTTTCCATGATAACACGGCGTAGACTCAGTGTTCTGTGTTTATTTTACTCACAGGAGTAATCCCATTAACTTTTAAATTTACTGCAGTGGAATTACTGGTATGAGGAAGGACAGCTCATGTCTAATGGTCTTTTTGGGATCAGTCTGATGTGTAATGTATGGCCTCTCAAGAGGTTCTGAATGACTCAATCATGGCTTTAAAATGGAAACTACTATCCTTTTGACAGTAAACCAACATTTGAAACGCAGCACTTGTGTGTATATGACTAAAAGCATTGCTGCCTAATGACACATGTTTAAAAAAGGGGAAATAAACAATAGCAGAGATTGACTCCCAGATAGTACCTGTTTCCTTTTCAAGCTTATCTTAAAAATTGTAATAAATAGTGGAAAACAGGCTTGAACGGAACCACTGACAGACCCAGACCGTCTGCTTATAGTATCGTAAATGTTGGCACCGTAATTTGATGTATAAAGCAGCTATTTGCGCATCAGTTTACAGATGGGTGAACTGGGAGGTGCCATGGGGAGTAAGGGAAGAGTTGGTGGGCTTCTCTGACCCCTTCTTCCCCCTTCGCCGTGAACTCTCCCAGCATTACTGCACTTTTTGGCTCCAGTGTCCGGTCTGTGTCCACGTCTGCTGTTCTCTTTCTGTTAAATAATAAAAAAGGCTTGCCCGTAAAGAACTGTTTATCCTTTGTGCTAAAATACCGAGTGTTCTGCAGCAGGCTGTGGGAGGGAAGGCGGGAGCAGGTTTTCATACAACCTGGCAGAAATGGCAAAGCCAGGACAGTTTATTATGTGGTTCCTTGCTCTCTGATCTTCCCAGTTTTGTGCTTTATTGTTCTGAGGATTTCTGAGCTGCTTCTGCTGGAATCCTTGTTCCCAGCAAGCGCAGAGCCTGTGACCTGGGAAAGCCCAGCTGAGATTGCTCAGCAGGGTGATGGTGTGAGACCCTGTTGGCTTTAGTGTCTTGAGCAGAAGTGGGGCTGCTGAATCCCCCCAGCCTTCCTGAGCTATGGTTTAATGCTCTGTTCCTGTAAGCGTGCAGGTATGTATATTCTTGAGTAGAGATGAGCTTTAAACACTGAAAACAAAGAAGCTGAGGGGGGCTTTTTAGAAGGGCCGGTAGTGAAAGGACAAGGGGCAACAGGTTTAAACTGAAAGAGGGGAGACTGAGATTGGATATCAGGAAGAAATTCTTCCCAGAGAGGGTGGGGAGGCACTGGGACAGGTTGCCCAGAGAAGCTGTGGGTGCCCCATCCCTGGCAGTGTCCAAGGCCAGGCTGGATGAGGCTTGGAGCAACCTGGTCTAGTGGAGGGTGTCCCTGCCCATGGCAGGGGGTTGGAACTAGATGGGCTTTAAGGTCCCTTCCAACCTAAACAATTCTGGGATTCTATGATTGCTTAGGGATGTCAGGGAAGGGAGACCCTGCCCCAAAATAAAAAGAAAACCAACTTTTTTGGCAACTTATTAAAACAGTCTCACTTCCTCTTTAGGAAATGAATCTAAATCTGTACCTGGTTCAAGGGCAAAATGAGATGTAAAAGCCGCAATTAGACACAGATCAGTCACTTTGTAGAAGCATTGAATTTCTGAGTTATTAAGTACTCAGTTCTGTGGAGGAAGGAGTATTCAGCGCTGGTCTTCAGCAGATACTCAGCCTACTATCCATTAGAAAGGTTTTTAGAAAAATAAATCTTGTGCTTTTAGTAAACCATCTAAACACAGCATTAAAATATCTGTCATAAGTGCACCTTTCTCATTGACCGTAAGTGCTGGTGAGAGATGGGGCCTCATTTCAACCAGGATGGGCTTGAGTTAGGTATTTTTCTGGACTCAGGGAATGTGGCTGAAGTACTGTGTTAATGATTGCATTGGAATGAACAATTTTTTTAATAACTTACTCTTTACTACACTCATTTTCTTTGATCTCGGCTGTAAAATTGCTGCGTATTTTACAAGCTAGTACAGAACCCTTTTTTCCTTTGGAAATATATTTTGTTCTTAGGACATGCCTGTTCCTTGGCACAGGCAGAAGAGAGAGATGGATTCTCCTCTGTGTTGACATAGTGCCTGTCCCCCTCTCTGCTCTGCGCTGGATGCTGGGGTGCCAGGTTTTGCTTAGGTGTAAGCATTCGCTGCCCCAGTTGCTTTCACAGCCAGCTGTATTGGTGAACTTCAGCACTGGCTGTCAGTAGCTTAGGTCTCTCCAGGGGTTTGTTACCCTTTCAGTTGCCTCTTTGACCTATTATATCTCTTACAGTCTCAGTTTTGGTATTTGCTATGGCTTTCGGTCAGTGCAGTAGCTGAGCCTCTCCAAAGGTTTAATGTGCTTATACTCTTGGAGGTAGAAAGCAATTATCCCTGTCTTCTGCAAGGAAGCTGGTCAGAGGGGGCAGTCAGGAAATGCGAGTGCTGTGATTCACGGCACTTCTGGGTTCAGGAGGTGGTGGGAGGCTGTTTGCAGAGGTCCAGTGGGACGTTGCCATCTGTCGACAAGGGTGCTGGGACCTGCAGGCTGCCCTGGGTCATACGTGTGAGCACAGCCTTCCTGCTTTGCAAAGGGGGCTAAAGATGCTTTGGGCTGGAATAACTGCCGTGGGAGCGTTGGGTGCATGCTGTGACTGTCTCACTGGTGGTGTCTGTGGTGAGAAACACCCTCCTTTTCTCTCCTTCTTCCCTGGTATTTGAGTTGTGCAGGAGGTATGTTAGGAGGACGTTGACCAGGTAGAGCTGCCCGCTAGCTAGAAGGACAAGCGATGCCTTCTGGAGAAGGTGGTGTAGCATGTGCTGTCACACCAGATTGGGGAATATCTCCATGAGCTGGTCTGGCAGCCCTGTGACCTGCCCTTTGTTGTCCTCCCCCAGCAAGCTCCAGAGCATCAGCAGGGGGGCAGCTGGTGTGCTCCTGTGCAAACTGTGCCTTGGTGGGTGTGCATGGAGTACCCTGCAGAAGTTGAGAGCTTCCAGGTTTAGTTGTCTGTGTAGCAGATATTGAGCCTGTAGGAGAAGAGGGCAGGACCCTGGGCTTGCAGGCTTTCCTGCCAGCTACTTCATTTTGGTGCAGGGGGGAGTACTAAAGTGTCTTGCCAAGGTATGAGCTCCTGGCTTCACGTTAGACAGAGGCCAGAACAACCAGTTTGAACTTTGTAATTCTTTGAGGGGATAGGGAAACACCTAGAAGGAAATTAATTTATTTATAAGGTCTCTGGGGAGACCTTCCAGTACCTGAAGGGGCTACAAGAAAGCTGGGGGGGACTTTTTACAAGGGCAGGGAGTGATAGGACAAGGGGTAACAGGTTTAAATTGAAAGCGAGGAGATTTGGATTGGACATCAGGAAAAAATTCTTCCTGGAGAGGATGGGGAGGCCCTGGGACAGGTTGCCCAGAGAAGCTGTGGGTGCCCCATCCCTGGCAGTGTCCAAGGCCAGGCTGGATGAGGCTTGGAGCAACCTGGTCTAGTGGAGGGTGTCCCTGCCCATGGCAGGGGGGTTGGAACTGGATGATCTTTAAGGTCTCTTCCATCCCAAACCATTCTGTGATTCTAAGATGATTCTAATTATTCTGCATCGCTAATGAGGATTTCATGACGTTTGTGGGTAGACTTGTATAATTTACGTGTCCTGAACCACTGAAAATACTTGTGGAAACTCTCTGCATACCTCCCTTTAAGTTAATTTTCCCCCAAACCCCAGTTATTTTGGTTTCTCCGTCTTTGCTTTACTAATCTTCATATGAGGTTCCTTCCTAAAATGTGTTGGCAATGTGCTGTTCCCACTAGCAACCCTCATCCCTCAGCAGAAATTGAAGGGATAAACTGTCAACCCCCCTGAAAAGCCAACAGATCATCCTAAACATTTTTTTTGCTCCCAAATGCTATCTAAGCATTATGTCAGTTCCTTTTTTTTTTCTACTTGAGTGAACTCAGTGGCAGCAGAGTAGTCATTATTGTCAACAGGAAGGCTTTATTGGCGCTGGACAGTGAGGTCTTGCGAGTCCACTGGCAGTGAAAGCTGACAGCCTTGACAGCTCTGGATGTGTCTGTGCAGAGTTTCTATCCTTTTGTTGAGTTTAGTTATATGCATAACAGGATTTGATCTCCATGTCTTTTAGGATACCTTTTAGGAACGGAGACTGTATCAATTTTAGTTGGGAACACTGTGATTTGGGGAAGAAGATGAGATTTCATCTCGACACTGCCAGCAGATATTTTGGTTGCACTGGGAAGCTGTTGCGATTTTAGAGCTTGGCTTTTATGTGTGTTCTTAATAAGGTGCGTGCTTAAAGGAGGGTCTTGGAGAAACTGTCTGTCTCCTCCAACAGCTTGCAGATGCCTTGGCAGTGGTTGGAGACCTCGGGTCTGCAGGCAGCACTGGTGTTTTGTTTCTGCGTGCAGGCTGGTTGTCAGGTTGCCGGTTGCAGCTTCCTTCGGTGGAAGCTTCCGTTTTCATTCTTAACGGCCGGGTGATACTTGCCCAGATGGTTTCCCCAGAAGATTTGTGCTGCAGCCAGCTCGAGATCCGCTATTGTGTTGGTACAGCGTGGTTGCCAGTGGATCTTATCAGTGGGGCTGGAAGTATTTTACTGACTTTCTTCACAGTGAATGAATTCTTTTCAATTAAATGGTGATTTTGGTGGGAATGGGAGTGTTTGCCATTAAAAAAACCCAAACGAAAAAACCCAAACCACCAACCAAACAACAAATAACACCCCCAAACCAAACTGACCTACCACACTGAAGCTTTTAGTTTTCCAGGCACATTGATATCAAGCTGATAATCTCCTGGCCACTTCTGCTTTTAACTTACGTATGGTGGGAAGAACAAGGTGCCTCTTGTCTTGAGTGCAAGTTGGGGAAAAAAAAAAAAATGGTCTGCAGTTTCGTATTTGCTTTAGTGGGTCCAGTTATCAAAGAGAGCTTTGGGTCTCACTCCTGGTGCAATGGCCGGTGCTGTGCCTGTGAGGGGAAAAAAAAAACCTGCAGCCAACCTCAGAACTTTGTCAAAGAGCAAAAGCATGCCCCTCGTAAACAGTGTGTTCAAACAAATTACAGATGTAATGCAGAAATTACCGGGTAAAATTCTCTGGCTGATGTTATGATTGCAGTTGTCCATCTGGCCTTGAAAACCTATGAATCTGTGATGCAGATTCTAGCGTTTTGGCTCTTGCTATAAAAGGGAATCATGAGAAAACTTGGAGCAGAATGAAGCCAACATAATAAAACATAAATCTGCAGTTAATATTAGTTTGCGAGTTCATTAAGTAGTGTATATTTTCTTCCTCCAGTGGGCTATAAATAATAGGTACTGCTACAGCTTGCACTCGGCTGTAGCTCGTTTCCACTGATGGAAATGTTTCAGAGGTTCTTGCCTGTGTGTGTTTTGTCCCAACTCAGTGTAGCTAATTAATTCAAAACATCTGCTCCCTGATGACTTTGCTTTCTTTCAAGAGTTTATTTTTTTTCATTTGTTGTTGCTTTCTTGGATTATTTTTGACTGTCACTTGTTGGAGCGCCTTGGATTTATACTTTTTGAAGAAATAGTTGGCACAACAGGGAAAACAGTTGGAAAATGAATGGCAACAATACTGCAATAAACCCAGTGAAGATTTATGAAGAACGAAAACTTTGACTCATGATGATGAAGAGTCTCCTCCGCAATCAGCGTGTCTTGGTAGTGCTGTGAACTCCAGGAGTGCAGGAGGAAGGACAGGGAGGTATGCAGCCTGAGGACCAACCAGCTCCGTTAATGATGATGTGTTCAGCAGCTATACCCCTGCCTGGGGCAGAGGGAAGGAGGAGGAGAGCAGAAGCGTGGTGAAAAGCCTGTGATGCTGTTTCGGAGACCTGCCGGATGAGGGTTCGGTGTGAAGCTCTTGGGTCTAGTCATGCACCTTGACCCCTATCCAGCAGAGCATTTCACCTTGTGCTTAATTTGCAGTGTGAGAGGATTCCCATGAGAGGGTTCTCACAAGTGATTTAAGTGTAGTTGCTCCCACAAGCTATGAGTGATGGGTCAGACCTGGGGCTACCTTGATGCAGCTCTGACCTTTCCATGGGTGGCTGCGTCCTGCACAGTGCTGTGTGAAGGATGGGGGGGGAGCAGAAGCTGCAGGAGGAGCCTTGAGGAGGAGGTGGGAGCACTTGGTTCACACCTTTTATCATACAGGAGTTCAGATTCAGGCAGCCCACAACCATGGTCAGATTCCTGTTCAATTTGTAACAAACGTATTAAAGCAGCGTTTTGCTTCAGTTGTTTAAAACCAAACATATCGATTCTGATGTTATTGTTTTAAAATGTGCTGCTTTAGAAATCATGCGATGCTTTGAAATATTTATGCAGGCTTTAAGGAAGGTTTCTTTGCTCCTTTTTGTTTTGTGATGGAAACCGTAGTTATAGGGTATTGATTTGGTCAAAGGGGATGTACTTTTCCCCCTGCTTTAGCTGTATTTCAGTGAAATAAAAAGATTCTTACTGCTTTACGCCTTCATGGCATGAACTCCACCAGCTTGTGCGATCCTGACCATTTTGCCTGTTGTAGAGCGATTTGTCGGGATAAACTTTGGTAGAGCGTGCCCTGTGGTAAGCCTCAGCTTGCACATGGTGCTGCTGAAGAGCAGGGTTACTCTGGTGTGTAAGGATTTACTGGAAATCAGCTCTAAGGTCAAGGCAACCCGCAGATTCACAGAGAGTTAGGGTTGGAAGGGACCTCCAGAGATCATCTAGTCCAACCCCCTGCCAGAGCAGGATCCCCTAGAGCAGATCACACAGGAACAAGTCCAGGGGATTTGGAAAGTCTCCAGGGAAGGAGACTCCCCCCCTCTCTGGGCAGCCTGTCCCAGTGCTCTGTCACCCTCACAGGGAAGAAGGGCTTCCTCATGTTCAGGTTGAACCTTCTGTTTCCCAGTCTTCCCTGTGTTTGCCGAGACTTTCACTGGTGGGAGCAATGAAGGTTTTTCTGGAAGATCCTTAGATACTGAAGTGGCAGGAAGACATGGCTGGTAGGATCAGGAGTGCTCAGTGTTTTAGTCTGTGGGTTGGTGATTTTTTGGTTTTTCAGCTTTTTTTCCTCATTTGGAGTGAAGAAAACAAAGCTGCTTCAGCTGATCCTGCTCCAAACCAGAGCTGTCTTGCTTCAGTGGTGTGACCAAAAATATCCATGAATTGGCGGCTACTACTTGAGGCATCGTACCTTCGCACAGACCTGTCCTGCCTTCGCCGGGACAAGCTGATGCTGCCACACGGCCCTGTTTTAGGTGGCTGTGTCAGACAGAGGGCTCTGCTGTGTGGGCAGCAGTGCTGGGTTAGGTTGATGCTGCGTGCCATCAGCCCTGGCATTCCTTGTGTTTCCTTCCAGCCTCAATCCCCACGTAGCCATGGTGAAACTGCTAAATGCCGGCTCTAAGAACGTGATGGGAACATTTGAGTAAAAAGCCATATCCAGTCTCCTTGTCAGAGATTCGTGTGAAAAAAACACTGTTAATTCACCAGCTAGAGTTCAGGGCAAAGGTTTAGATCATTCTAGTTTTATTCTAACTTGATTGCTCACCCGTAGTAACCAGCCTGTCTGAGAACAAGCATGTATGCAAATTCTCCGGGCTATTCTGTATTAAAAAAAAAAAAATGGAGAAGAAAAAAAAAAAAGGCTGTGGTATGACTTTAGACTTAATCATCATTTATCCTACCCTGAAGGCATGGAAGTTAATGATGATATAGATCTGTGCGGTTTTGTGTTCCCCTTGACTGAGCATTAGAAATAATTAGGGCTTGTGGGATGGATGCGCTGATGGTGGAGATGAGCAGAAAACATTTTTGAATGCGTGTATGCGCCTCTTCCAACTTCACTGGCAAAGATACAGGTGCTAAATGTGTTCTTATGGGCTCTGAGGTTTCTTGCTTCTCTGTTGAGACACAGCTAGCTGGTACTGAGGAGAAAGGAAGTGGGAATAAATGGGTTCTGTTATTTTGGAGGCTTTAAAGATTACAGGCCAAGCAGAGCTGCTAATGATTTCTGGAGAGATTTCTTCCTTGGGGTAAGCTGCCCTGCATCCCAAGTGCTGTGGAGTACACCTCTGGGTTATGCCTGTGGAGTATCTCCAGCGCTGGGGCTAGCCCAGGGGGTCCCGAGCTTTACAGGAGCTGGCACTAGACCTCTTGAAGTACGGAAGCCTTAAGCGCATGGCTGGAAGTTTTCCTGAATCGCCTCCCTCAGTGACCAGAGTGTTGGGGTTAGTTGGTTGTTAGACACCCATGGCCAAAGGCATGCTGGTGATCTTCACGGGTTGGGTGGGGAGGAACTGGTTCTGCTGCTCTGGAGAAGACCCCTCTGGTCTCTGTCTTGCTGTGGGTCAAGCCAAAGACAGCTACAGCGGTTTTATTCAAGTGCAAAAAAGGTTCCTCTCTTTCCAAGTATCCATGCAATGAGCTATAGAAGCATCTGTTTGGGTTGGTGGCAGCCCTTCTACAAGGTCTCTGCCAAAATGGTTTGCTCAGTGTTGTAGGGACCTACTTTACCTGCTCTGTGTTCCTTCCCCAACCTGTCCAATCTACAGTTTTAAGCCATTTCAGCAAAAATAACGTTCCTGCAAGGCTGGAGTGTGGTGCAAGAGGAGGTGGTCCCAAACCGGCGTGGACTTGCATATTGGGACCGTGTGCTGGTGGCCTCTCCGGCAGTGCGGGGTGGGACGGCTGCCTGAGAGAGCATCCCAGAAGTGTCAGGAGCACCGTCACCCTACATGGGGACAACGGCAGCTGGGCCGTTGGAGAAGTCACCCCCTTGGAGAGGGGATGCTGGGGCTCAGGCCTGGTTCAAGGCAGGATTGGGGTGGGGTTGGGTCCTGGAATTGGTGCAAATAATGGACAGGTGGACTGGAAACAACTGGGTAGGGGGCTGATGGGGCAGATGGAATAACTTGTATCTAAATGGAGCAGCGGTAATTTGTGTTTATACCAGAATTTTGGGGGATTCTCCAAGTAAAAGTATTTCAGTCCTCGCAAACAATACAGAATAACTACTGGCTAAATTTATTCCTCGGAGCAGGCGGATGTAGTGCAATATTTTAGAAGATATACTGAAAGCAGTCCTGGGCAGAAGCTCACGGGACAGCTGGAGCATCTGTGGTGCCCTAGCAGCCCCCCTGAGCTGTGGGAGTCCTTCCAGCCTCTGGAGCAGCCCTGGCCCAGGGAGGGGGACACCTTAAAGTCACTTGTTGCTTTTTGTCTTGCCAGCAGGCGAATTTTGGGTTACTGCACAGCGGTGCATGTATAAAGGTGTATTCCATCCTCTCCTGTTTATTTTGCTCTATACAGAATTTTACTAAAATAAGGGAGGAACTGAGCCTTTTTCTAACTGCAGATTTAGTGTTCAGCTCCACTGGCTGACTCACCGGTAGGAAAATTCCCACCGACTTGAGTTAGAGTTGAATGGGTTGTATTATCTTTTCATATGCAGAAAATGATTTTGAAATTGAAGTTAATAACAGCAATTTAAAAATTGTCGTTGATAGAAAGATAATACAATATTTAGTTGTATCATGTTCCTTCTATGATCTCATGTTCGAATAAAAGCGCTTTTTCCTGCTTTTTTTTTCCTTAATTAGCATGTCACGAATAAGTTTGTGGCATCAAACACACCATGTAATTACATTCATTAGTAGCATCTCCAGGACAAGTTTTAATTAAGTTGTACAATGTAGATCAATACTTGTTTTGCATCCATTGCAACTTACGACAGGAATATACTGTTCTGCACAGTTTAATTAGTGATTGTAATAGGAGGAATTTGAGTAAACCTGCCATTTTGGCAAATGCACTTCTGTCTCTTGCTTTCTAAAACAGTCTACAGTTATAATATGGGACATGTTATTTATGTGTACTAAATTTTGAAGAATATTTTAAGATTACTCTTTATACCATTAAAAAGAAAACGCAGTGTGGTTGAGGAGCATGTGGATACTAGCGCTTGGCTTCAGCTGGAGCAGGAGAAAATAGGGAGTGTTTTACCTGAACACTTTGGGATGGAAAGGCTGGCCATCACGGGGTGACATATCTAGCTGTAGACGATGGCAATACTTCCATTTGGCTTAGGCTGTGGGGTGGAAAGCCACCTAATTGTATGTTTACTTACTGTGAATATAGTTCAGAGTAGTCTGAGTATTGCTTCCACCAAATGTCCTGTAGTTCGGTAGCATTGCCAGCTCCCAACTGTTTTCTCGTTTGGCAGGAGAAAGCAATCTAGGCATGAAAACCCTGAGCTACCAAATGTTTTTGCTCAGCATCACAAAAATATACTTGACCAAGCAGAACATCTATGTGCCTTATGACAGTGTTCTGCATCAATACTTGCATATGTCATGAAAATACCTGGATAGGCAAATCTTTTTTTGAGACGTGTGTGATGCCAGAGCTGAGAACTGATTTTTTTTTTTTTTTTTTCCCCCCCTCCACCCCCCAGTGTTGTGTTTTTGTGTTTTGGGCTTGTTTTGTGTACAAGAGATTACAGCAGTCAGCCTTCGGTACAGTACAATGATTAAGAACAAACTGACTCAGAGAACTTTGTTTTTTCAAATTAAATCTGTTGTTTAATCTGCATTTGTTCTTTAAATATTCCTTAAGATTTTAAAGGAGCACGCCTTTTCGTATAGTGTACTCTGGGTTTTCTTAACGTGCCTCTGTAAATAGTTTAATACTGATACCTTTGTCTGCGGTGCCTTGCAGCGGGCTGACCTGGGCCAGTGAAAGGAAGGGTCTGTATGCCTCATAGGTGTTTGTGCTGGTGTTTTTGGCCATGCAGAGGCAGCAAATCAGCCTGACGTGATTACTAGGGGCGGGGGTTATGCTACTCACATCCGTTATACTCGTGCATCCAACCTGTTTGTTCTCTAGCACCTACCTGGTTGCATTTCCAAAGGAGTGAGTGGAAAGTCTCCTCTGTCTGTTCCAAGCTTGTTCTCGGGCTAGGTCATCATGGGCTGGAAAGGCTTGGAAGTCCAATTTTGAAAACTTCCCATGGGATTTTTCAAGGCCACATGGGGTTGAGATCAGGAATTGAAGACCCAGGGAAATCGCTGCCATTTGAGGAAGGGCATGAGTTCAAAAAGTGAGGTATTATGCAGACAAATACACTGTGAGTAGCGAGTATTGTAAACCTGAGAGAAGGAAGAGTGCTTTTACAGTACAAGAAAGTTCCCCCTAGGTTGGGATTTTGGATGGCTGCTGTTGATTCAGAGTCAAGCTTCTAACTTGGAGATTCAAAGCTCAGGGTACCAGGCGACAACTTAGCACCAGAAGCTACTATGATTTTTCTTATCTGAGTGTGTGTAGATTTAATTACTTCACACTTTTTACTCAGTATTTCAGGTAACATGAGGGGAAAAATGGTACAAACTTGGGAATGGTGTTTGCTGTTTAATCTAAGTAGTTGGTTGGTTATGTGACTTCAAGCGACTTTTTTTTTTTTTGTTGGGGGGGGGGGGAAGTATCCCTTGGATATAATGAAGTTGTCAAAAACTTGGGAAAAAATGTGGGAGAAGGAGGAAAACAGATTCCTGATAACAGTAATACTGTAACACTTGCACGTGAAATAATTCAAAAATTGAATTCATGATAACCGGGAAACTCTGCATGTTGTTTCTTGTTTCATTTTTGTCTTAGAGGCCTGATTATGCTAAAAACATGTGCCAACTTAGGAGAAATGTGTATATAAACCCCCAGATGTTTGTGTGTATATACCCTTGTACTGTATGTCTTACACATAAACACACAGTGTGCGCTATGTATGTTTTTCCCCCAAAAGGCCAGATCCTAAAAACGTGAAGGATCTGGATCTTAGAGAAGTTTAGTGCATTTGCAGCTTGGTTTCAGTGGCAGATCTCAAAGGAATCAAGTCATGCATACATTGAATTGTTTTCAGCGTATGACCTCATTGTTCGTTACTGCATTGTTGTTCTGCCTTACACAAACCCAACTTCCTTGGTTAGTTATAAACAGCCTGTTTACCATAGCTACCCAAACCTTGAAATATTTACCAAGGTCTGCAATCCATCCATCTTCCTTAACAGGTTTTTTTCCCTCTTTTTTTCAGTGAATTTACTGGACTCGCGCACAGTAATGGGGGATCTAGGATGGGTAGCCTACCCAAAAAATGGGGTAAGTCTCTGTTGTTGTTTGTTTTCTCTCTCACAAATTATACTAATCGTTTCCATTCGGAAAGTAGACTACTGGGTTTAAAAACTCCCTGGAGTGATTTGTCGGCAATGGAGGGAAAAAAATAAATAAAACAACAAGCCTGTGACTGGAAAAATGGAGCAGTGTGCCTAGGGGATTGATTTATTTATGCACTAGAGCCGGCCACAAGTATTAAAAAAAACTCATGAGTCAGCCCCCTCTCTCCTCCCCTCACCAAAAAAATCCATGAGGTTATTTAAAATTGTTTTAAATTATAAATTCCTGTTCTTTTCTTCTTGAGCCTTCAGGGTAAAGGTACAACACAATTTTCTGGAAGTTTTCTTCTGAAACACAGTGTCTGGGACATTGCTGGTAGCTTTAAATGGACAGGGATGTCCAGAAGTAATTCTCAGGCTCCTGATAACATTCTGGGAGCTGGTAACACGGGGACAGGAGCTGAGTTTTAAGCACCTTGAACCTCTGACCCTTACCATTATATTCCATTCTCCTTATAGGGAGAATTGAGAGGACCAGGCCTCCTAATTTGATACCTGAAATAACTGCTGGAGTTTAGCTGCATTAATGCCCCCCAGGGTGACTGCTTGGCCCGTGACCAGTGGGTGTCCGCTTGGCGTTGTGAGAGCGGTCGTTGCTGTGACTTCTGGTCTTTGGTTTGGCTGGGGCATCCTCGGTGATGTGCAGAGCTTTGGTGCAGTCTTGAAAGGTTGACTTCTGCACACTGCTGAGTATTCCAGTCGGTTCCCCGGACCCACAAGCACTGTGTGAGCTGAGAAAGCATCCCTGGACAGAAATGCTGCACAACGGAACTCTCCATTGGAGCAGCTCTCAGGAATGTGTTATTCCAGAGTTTGTCACTAGCTGAAGCCGCCTGCAAAATTGTCTTGGACTTCAGTTGGATTGTCATAAAAATGGTGGCAATGTTTATATACAATTCAGCCAACCCTGCATATAATATACGTTACACAGTGAATTAAAATCTGGCTTTCCTTGTATTCTGTGTGGATGGAGGGTGGTGGAAGTTGCAGCCTCATGCAGACGAGCTGCATGTTTGCAGGCACTGCTTATGGCAGGGATGTAAAAGCTGTATTGGGAGCTGAGTTTAACCTCATCTCAATTCGAGATCTAATCCTGTTGCGGTCAGAGTCTGTAATAATATTTTTTATCTATTGATTTAAAGGTGAGAACTAAACTTGCTCCCTTTGCATGAGAATACCCAGTGCCAGAAGTGCTGCCAGAGGAATGTTTTGGTGCCCTGGCACACCATAAAGATCCTGACGTCCACATCTTAATGGAATATTTTTTTCCTTTCTGAACACCTCTTGGTGTTTTTCTTATGGTATAAAGCACAGTTGCTGTCTATCCCAATGTCTGAATCAGTAGAAAAAGTAACTAGGCCTGAGGAGTTCAGAAGACCTCTGAGTCTGTGTGGATGAGTCAAAGGAAAGCTAAATATCCTATGCATAAACCTCAGTTGTGTCTTTTCATTATTTAGAGACCTCTCTGTATTTACAAGCTCAGTTTCCAAAGAGCCCCTGGAAGGGCACTCCTGAATGTTAAATTAATGGTTACTGAATCAATAGGGAGACTTTTCCCATCCCCTTAAGTTAACTACCACAAATAAAAAGTGAATTAGTCAGTTGGGTTTTGAATTTTCCAGAAATCGTCTCTTAATCTTCTTTGTTTTCATGGGACATGATAAAAGTTCAGGAGGTTCGTCCAATTGTCTTTTTTTTTTTTTTGCCTAATGGATTTGCAGTATTTTACAAGAACTGAGAAAAGTCTTTCCAGACTTGCTTCTCCAATGCCTTATCTGCTCTGCAGTCATACTCTGTTTGCTTAATTTTTTTTTTAAAGGATCTACCTTGTATAAATATTTTAAGTAACTCTCACATCAGGATTTGAATTTGGAAAAGGAGGGAGCTTTAATTGAGATCAGAGGTATGCAAGCTGTTTTTTTGAGGCATTTTCATACAAATTAATTATCTCAGGATGTCCTCTTAGGGAAAATTTTGGAAGGTCTGTGTATCCGTGCCATCACCCATTAAGGAAAGGAGCAGAAATCACACTGTGCAGCACTACAGTGTGTAGGTACAGACCGTGACTGAAATAAGCTGTTTGACGCATGGTATTTTATTATTCCTATTAACAGCATCCTGTAGAGTTTAGTCACTTTTCAAGTACTTGGTAGCAATTTCAGTGGTGTTTATAGTTCAGACTGAAGATACGTTCGCTTTTGAAGCAGCCTTCAACTCTTCTAGTGTTGCTACTTCTCCACCTGACTTGTATTATGAATCTTAAGGAAACAGTATTTTTCCTAGAACAACATCTGCTAGAAGTAGGAGATTGCACCGGGAGCACAGCTGCTGTGAAAGCAAGCAAGTGTTCACGCTTTGTAGCTGTATGGGAGAGGCTATTTGTGTTTCACAAAGGCTCAAGCTGGTAGGTTTTGAAAACAGATTTCCATTTTTTTGTAGAAAAACCCAGCCAAACTGGGGGAAAAACAAAACAAAACCCCAAAACAATGGGGGTAAGAGGTCCAGTCAAGCCAAATGAGCTTGCTTTTGGCAGTTCCTTTGTAGGTGTCATAGTCTAAATTTTTTATTACAGATGTGTGCCATGGTAATTTTTGTGTATTAAAAGCTTCAAGACATTCCATGCTCCAGGAAGGTCCAGCTGCCCTCGTTTCGCCTGTTGCTCACCTCATTTTTGCCGAACACAACGGGAAAATGTGATCTGCTTGGGAAATGAAAGCAGCGGTGTATGGCAAGGAGGTTCATCCTCAAATCTGGAGGCAGATTAGGGTTAGGGGTAGACCTGTTGCATGGCCGTAATTCCAAATAAAGCACCACAGCTGGTTTAGTCCTCATGAGATCAGACCTTGGGCCACTGCACCAGCTCATCTTGTGAGTAATGCATTTTAAGGGAAGGGAGAGGAGCCCTTTAGCCAAGGGTCACCTCTGCAGAGCTTTGCCTTGCTAGGTGGTTATTTGGTACAGGTTTTGGTCCAGCATCCTAAACCTGTGGAGTTTACTATATCTGTAAGATATAGTATTTATATATAATAAATATATAAATCTTACTATTTACATATTACTATATATTACCTTACTATAGATGTAAGACCGTGTGAATTAAGCCCTTGTGAGGTCTGCATGGCCATGGAGCTCAGGAAAAGGATGCTTTCCTTGCCAGTGGAGCGTGATCAGCACAGATATGCTGCCCCTTTCACAGCTGAAGTTGGGAATTTTGGAGTCTGCTTCGCAGCTCATGTATGTTGAACCTGAAGGAGGTTATTGGAATTACCAGAGGCTGTATCAGAAAAGTCTGGTCCCTTTTGTGTACTGGGAAGCCCTCCAAGCGCATCAACAACCCAGTCAGGGTTTGTTATTAAAGCCTGTGACTGTACAGCAGCTCTGCAAAGTCTTTTACCTCTGGACTGATTCCTGAGGGGCTGCTTAGGATTACCCAAACTGGGCACATCAGGGGTTTACATGTGTATTATATATGGCTGTGATACCAGCTAGCTCTGACCTACAGAAACTGCCTGCACTTGCCTGTGCTAAATATACATTTTTTTACCACATGGAAACTCACAGAAGTAGGAACAATGGTAAGTGCTGCATGAGAAATAGCAGCGTTCGTAGGCTGTATTCCCTCCTCTCCTCCCTTGATTTGGCAGGAGACGCTGCTTGATGCATTTCGACTCCCTGCAAAGCCATAGCAGGGCAAGAAGCTACCAAGAGCCCCCTGTAAACCTTGCTCTCCAGTCTTACATGCTCTGGCCAAGTAAAAATGCAGATACTGTTCACAATATCCAGGTAATTGCAAAAGTTGCTGATTAAAATAAATGTTTTCTTTTAGCTGGCTTGATTTATATAGCGATTATGCCTGATTGTCGTGGCTTAGGTCTTGCCTGCAACTCAGCACCACACGGCTGCTTGCCCACTCCTCTCCACGGTGGGATGGGGAGGAGAAAATGTTAGGAAAGACTGGTGTGTCGAGACAAGGACAGGGAGGATCACTCACCTGTTATGGTCACGGGCAAAACAAACCTGACTTGGGGAAGAGAAATCAATTTAATCAGTTACCAATCAGATCAGAGTAGGGTAATGAAGGACACAACTAGATCTTAAAACCCCTTCCCCCCACCGTCCCTTCTTCCCGGGCTCAGCTTTGCTCCCTATTTCTCTCCATCCTCCTACCAAGTGGCCCAGGGGGATGGGGAATGGGCGTTGGGGTCAGTCCATCACATGCTGTCTCTGCTGCTCCTTCCTGCTCAGGGGAGGATCCTCACACTCTGCCCTGCTCCAGTGTGGGTCCCCCCACAGGAGACAGTCCTCCACTGACTTCTCCAACCTGAGTCCTTCCTAGGGGCTGCAATTCCTTGCAAACTGCCCTGGCGTGGGTCCCCCCCACGGGGTACAGTCCTTCAGGAGCAGCCTGTTCCAGCTGGGCTGCCTATGTACCCACAGGCTCTTTTGGGTGCAGCCGCCTGCTCCAGCGTGGGGGCCTCCCTGGGCTGCAGGTGGTCTCGCTGACTAGCTCGGCCATGGCCAGAGGTGGGTCGTGCTTGGAGCCAGGGAAGCTTCTGGTAGTTTCTCCCAGGAGCCATCCCTGTAGCCCTTTCCCTGTTACCACCCCCCCCGCCATGACCCAACACACTGGTTTTTATTTCAGTGGCTATAAAAGCACTGATTTACTTGTTTCAGACACTCCCTCCTTTCAGCGTTTGTTTAAAAACTTGTCTCTTTACAGCTTAGAATGCTGCATACCTGCTTTGCTGTTGTGTAACGGGTCCTCTCCCATCTCCTCCACCTCCCATTGATTTCCCTGACCTTCCTGTCACACAGAACAGGAAAGCCTCTGCTCCTTGGTGTACAGGCAGTGTGCTGTAGCTCACTGCGCAGCTCTGTGAGCTGGGATTTTTTTTTCTTTTTTTTTTTTAAGGCTCAGACAGGAAAATAAACATATACTAAGGAACCTGGCCCTTTGGAGATGTTCATAGTTCTTTATTCATTGCAGAAAAAGGGAGAGCTAGATGACTTGTTGCATTTGAATAGCAAGAGGGAAAGCAATTGCCCAAGCTTTTGGTGGTTAATAAGGCCAAATACCAAAAGTCGGGGGGTAAGTTCAGCCAGATGGATTGTCCAAGTTGCTTCTCATTTTATGTAGGATGTTGGTGGGTTTGACTTTGTTTTATTTTTTTGTCTTTACAAGCAGTGTTTCTGGCTTATTCTTTTGAGGACAGGTACCCTAGGGTGCCTCTTTGAAGTTAAAAATAACAGCAGTTCAGATTACTCAGCATGGTTTGTGAATAGATTCATGTTGCTCTCTGTCGATCTTAGTTCAGATAAAGATTTTATACAGGAATCCTGGATTGGAGGCAGTGTTTGCCCTCAGGGATAGAAATAAAATAAAGGGGGAAGGATAGGGGGTAGTGAAAAGAGAAGGAGGATTCTTGGCACCATTGAGCTGTGTCATGTAGCTATGATTATAATTGGCATTTTCAGGGCAGTGCTTTTGGCAGCCTGTGGGTTTTTTACTGTGAATGCTGCGGCTCGGCTGTGACCAGTGTAGGAGAGAAATCGGGGATATGCTGTCGTGATTTAACTCCAGCCAGCAAGAAAGCACCACGCAGCCGGTAGCTCACTCCCCCCTCTCAGGTGGGATTGAGGGAGAGAATCGGAAGATAAAAAGTGAGAACTCGTGGATTGAGATAAAGACAGTTTAATAGGTAAAGCAAAAGCTGCACATGCAAGTAAAACAAGGAATTTATTCACCACATCCCATTGGCAATATTCAGCCATCTCCAGGAAAGTAGGGCTTCATCATGCATAATGGTTACTTGGGAGGACAAACGCCATCACTCCGAACATTCCCCCCTTCCTTCTTGTTCACACAACTCTATAGGCTGAGCATGATGTCATGTGGTCTGGAATATCCCTTTGGTCAGTTGGGATCAGCTGTCCTGGCTGTGTCCCCTCCCAACTTCATGTGCCCCCCCCCCCCCCAGCCCACTTGCTGGTGGGGTGAGGAGGAGAAAGGGCCTTAACTCTGTGTCACCACTGCTCAGCAGCAACTAAAACATCCCTGTGTTATCAACACTGTTCTCAGCACAAATCCAAACACAGTCCCGTACCAGCTCCCATAAAGAAAATTAATTAACAGCTAAAACCAGCACATAAGATAACGTGGCAAGAATGCAATGCATAACGCAGCAGGGAGCGTGATGGAAATAAGTAATACTTGAGTGGGTGAAAACATATTAATGACATCCTAAACCTATGTCATTTGGCTGCTTTGTTTATATGGACATGCTTTTTTGCATGCACAGGTTAGGAAGAAACATACTGCACATCTAAGTATTTGAAGTAAACTGAGTAATCCAAACCAAAGCAGTACTTGAAATTTTCTGTTGTATACAGAATAAAGGAATTTTACATGAATAATTTGTGGGATGATGAATTCAAGAAGGTTGAAATAGGAGGGGTCTCTCTTCAACTAGGATTCCTTAAGGTAAAACACAGGATCTGAATATGTGCAGCCTTCTGTCCTCTGTGACCCTCCCCCTGGTTCTTCATGTGCTTACATGGTCGTTTTTGCTGATATCCCATGGGGCCATGACGATGTGTTTTCTCTTGGTTATACTGCCTGTTTCAGGGTGCTGGAGTGATTTGTGCACGCTTGCGTTGTATAGCATAATTATAACAAAATAGCTTGAGCTTTGGGTCTGAAAAGACACTGGAGGTTAATAAAGGAGTTGTGCAGGACCCTTGTGGTCCCTGAACTAAACTCTGTTTTAAAGCAGTGCTTAGTTCGTGTTTCAAACTCTGAAAGCCCCAGTGAGGCTGGAGATGCTGGAGTTACTGGGAGTAGGGGCACTGCCAGGAGAGCTGAATTCAGCCAGCTGACTACTGTTCAAATTGGTGGCTTTCCCTGGTGAGTTGGTGGCTTTGCCAGCGCTTGTAGAGCTGCATTTGTTTCACAGAGCTTGAATATCTCAACCAAAATCCAAAGAGATCAGCTCTGCAACAGAGAGATGCATCTTGTGTGGAAAGGCTGGTGACGTTGGGTGTAGCGTAGAGTTGCACTGGCCCACAGCCACCTCGAGGGATGCAGAGAAGAAAGGAATAACCTCTTGCCCAGGATTGCAATGGGAAGGACAAGAGAATCAGGATTTGTTTCAGCTAAGCGGATTGAGGTTAAGTCTGATGGACTGGCGCAGCTTTGGGGCAGATGTGGGATTTCTGTCCCAGGAGGTCTCTGACAGCAGGTCAGACCATCATCTCTGTTGCTCTGGATGAGCAGAGTTCATCTCTTCTGGAGGAACAAGCCAGGTGATCTGTTGTGGCCTTTCCCAGTCCTGCATCTGAAGCCCTGTTGAAAGCTTGTCCTGACTGTCTAGGGGGAGATCTGTTGTTGCTTCTCTCTGAGCTCTTTTTGTTTGTTTGTTTGGTTTTTTTTATCTTGCCCTGCTGCAAAACCACATTATTGTTACTCATTCAATGCCTTGTATTTAAGATCCACTCCTCTGATAACTGAAACATATTACCTGCGCCATGTAGCTGCTCTTAAACCAAAGTGCTTCATGCTAGACAACAGTTCTCCCTGAACAGCCTCACCATTTAATTCATGTCCTTTCTCATACCCTCTTTCCTATCTGAAGTTAAATCTTCTCCTCCATTTGACAGTGCTCTTAAACTTGTTGTCCTGGACTCTGAGCGAGCCGCCCTTCCGTTTGTGTGCTGTTGACATGAATCCAGCCTTTATTTGGGAGCAGCATCTGGCGAGGTATAGGCCTTATTGAAGGAGATCTGAAATGCCTACAGCACTCCTAAGGGACTGTAAAATAAATTAATACCACTAAGATTAAGAATAAAGCAAACCTTTATCTTGGCTAGAACTGTATTACTGGAATAATGTATTACTATCCTGGTCTTGAAAATCCACCACAGGAAAAAAATGAAGGCTGATCCTTCAGTATATCATTTGGTAAATACAGTTGTCAGCATTAGGTTCCTCCACACAGGCTCATTGGGCAAACAATAATCTCCTTTCATGCTAAAATGTCTTTTTTTTTTTCCTTTAGTGTCTAGGAATTATGTTTGGGGATAAAAGAGCTTTGAAGAGCTTTATCTTCTAAACCCATTGTTTTCTCTGTTACTTTTGTGCCAATTTCAGAAATATTGGTATCCGACACTTAGTAACCGTACAATTAAAATGTACAAATGTGATGCTGTCATGGAGAATCTGAAACTTTGCAGAATAAAATATTACCATTACAGAACGCGTATGCAACAGCCCAGGGTTTACAGAACATGCGTTAGGGTTTTATAGCTTATGCTGATGAATTTTTGTAGTACGTAACTTACTACTTCATACGCTAAATATATGTATCACTGAGTTATCACTTAATTGCATAATCCTTTTGTAAGACTTAATATGTGTCGGCCTTGTTCTTGCTCCATTTGACAACATAGATTTTTATTCAGGTTAATGGCTTTTTTGGGTAACTAAATTCAAGATTGCAGTCCTGTTTGGTTGTCTTTTCACATTACTCATTCAGGAAGGGTAGTTCAGAAACCCGTGAAATGAATGCTGGCTTTAGAAGGGGAAGCACATGGTAAGTTTGTCTAGAAGGAGAAAATTTGAAATGCAAAATTCCTGGAAACAGTGTTAAGGTGGAAGCTGCTATCTTGTCTCTGTGACCAGTGGTTGCCTTGTGTATTGCACAGTAAATGAAGGTAAAAATTAGAGAGCTTTTTGAAGACCCATCACCTACCTTATAAACCAGTAAAGGGAGCTTTTTGATTGCTGTTTTACTGCAAAGTCCTGGTATGTGGCTATCGCAGAAATAAGTCAGCGTCTGAACATCTAGGACTGCTAGAATAAACTTTCATCCAGTTTTCAAGTTATTAATGGGCATGGTTCAGGATTTCCAGAGATTGATAATGGTGGCATCATGTTCTCTGCTTGTTCTGGTGATGAAACCAGGGTGGTTTTCAGTTGCTGAAGGCTACGTGCACGTATGAAACGGGAGGCTTGGACTGGGTTTTGGGGTACTGAAAATACCACTGTTATAGTTGGAAGCTCTTTTTGCCTCAAAATATTTTGGTTTTATAGTCTTAATTAGTCTTAAGACTAATTTTGGGGGGAAAAGCATGCTGAGCTATGTGATTTAGTGTGTTTGACTAAAGCAGGCTGTAATCATGAGGTCTGTTGGTTTTAATATGGAAAATACTGTGGCAAAACGGGTTGGACATGAAGTACCAGGAGTATACGTGGGTGCAGAAACATCCTTTTGGGGCTTCTGTGTTAACTCTTCTGCAAAGAAAGGTAGTGACTTCTCTCACTGGCTCTTCCCAACATGAGTGATGAGGTGCTGTTGAGGGGAAGGTGGGTGACACCCGGCTATCAGTCATCCCTGCGTTACCACCGTGACATTGTATGCTGCCAAGCCGCCGTGATCGATTGTCTGTACCCTGTGGGCTGAACAGTGAGTGTAAAAGAATTGAAGAACGTGATTTGGCTGCTGGTTCCCCCTGTCTGGTCAGAGGGTTTGGGGAAAAAACAACTCACCCAAAATCCCTCAAAAAAATTAAGTCCCTGCTGTTCTATGGGGAGTTGTGAGTATTGAGGGAAGAGAGCAATTAATTTTTCCATGTGTAATGGGAAATTACTGTTCTTTTTTTCTGTTTCAAGATGGTTTACTGAGAACACATCAGTGATGTAGTAGTGATGTCGAGTTAGGAGTGAATGACACCTGCACATTAGCTTGATCCTCACCTACCCCTGTGTGATCTTAGTAAGGAATAATCCATGGATGAGTTGCCAGATAGATGCAGGGGGGGGCAAGGTGAGGCCCTGGGGGCTGGCAGGAAGCAAACTTCCCCTCCCCAAGAGTGGGGGCTGTGCGCTAGCGTGTTGATGGAGGAGGAATTGCCTGCTGAGCTGGGCATCTCTGGGGCAGCTCCCAGGAGAGGCGTGGTGATGGCGTGGAGTAGAGATTGCTGATGGCTTTCTGAAAACTGCATCTGTCAGACCAGGCTGAAACACCCCAGCACAGCCCTTGATTTGTCTCCTTTTGCTGCTTTCCAAGAAGGAAAGTGTTAATTACATACCTGGTTCTTGCCAAAATGCTCTGATAAGCATTTAACTAGTGCATTCTTGCTTGGTTCTCTTGTGCATTTGTTATTCCTGCAAGTGCCAGGCCACTGCTTTGATTATATTAAATTCTTGATTTAACAAAATGAACAGTAGGAAAAAAAATAATCAAATTATTCTATTTTAAGCAGATGTGTTAAAATCGTTAGTCAAGCTATCTATTCCGAAAGCCTGGTTTCACTTTAAGATTGTGCATGTTACTGATTTTGGTGTATATTGAAGCATAGAAAATAGTGTCCTGTAGATCAGTTACTGTGCTGAAATAAGATAAACCAGAAAGATGTGTGCTTTCTGTGGATAATTACCCTCCTTGGGATGCCTTCCTGTGGTATCAAAGATGAGAACTTTTGGCTCTGGAGCAGGGAAAGGACCGAGGCTTTATGCTGCAAAACCGCTCATTTCACTACAGCAAAAATATTTTGGGGCAACTGGCCTGGCCCTCGCCTTCAAAGGTCTTCCTATAACAGTGCTGATGCTTCCCGTAATATCGACACTCCATAATGCTGTACGGAAGATGCCATTGGCAGGAGAGGATAGCGTGGAGTATTCCTTAATGTGATTTGAGATGTTGGTGTACGCCGTTAATCCATTTGCAGTTCTGTTCCGGTTGCGAGGAAGCTGCAGGCTCGGTGGTGTTCTTGTGCGAGTCAACCCCTCCCCGCCTTGCCTTCAGCTGTGAGCTAGAACAAGAACTGGTGGGTGAGGGCAGGGTGGGAGAGGAGCTGATGCCAGGAATTTAATGTAAATATCTACATACTGAAAGTGATCTTTTAGAATTAATTGGGGTTTTTTAGGTGTTTGAGTTTCTCTGTGATGCAGATGTGCTGCCTGTAGGGAGCAGTCCTGTTGGGATGAGATCCCCAAGACCCAACTGGACCCAGTAGATACCAAGTGGGCTGGAGAAAATTGTCTGCTGCTGAAAAGGACGACTTAAACTTGCCATTTTTTCATCCAGCCCTTCAGAAAAACTAACACCTTCTGCCTGTGCTTGGATGCCTTTTTCATTGGGACCTCAGTTTTTTGTGGGGCATGTGTGTTGTCTTTGCATATTCAGCAGTTATGGAGCCCGGGGTCATGCCTGAAGTTGGTCACTTGAAGTTGGGGGCCATCAAAATATCTTCTGCGCTGTACCGTGTCTGCTCAGCAGTGCTTGCTCCTGGTTTGCTCAACGGTAAAGGAAAGCCAAAATGAGGCCATTGGTCTTCTGTTCACAAAGCTGGGGGTGCTTGGGTTTGGTTTATTTTAGCTTTATTTTCTTCAAAACTTGGGAAGATTCACATTTGAGAGCTTTGCCTTGGTTCCAAACTGCCTAGGCAGCTGTTGGGGCTCCTCGCAAGACCTAATTTCAGGTGCTGTTACAAATTGTAGGGCAGGGACTGACTGTTTGAGTTGATTGCAATGCAAATGCATAGTAAGCCCGTAAATCGTAGCCAGTGTTGTGATTACAAATCATTACAATAATGCGAGATTATTCAGTTTGTCGCAAATCCTTCTAGACTACACAATTAAAGTCATAACCACAAGTATAATCCTGTGAGATAAAGTCACTTCATTACACAATCTGCTTCTGGTTTACTGTTTGCTTTATTTTGATGCCAGACTGAATAACTGAATGTTCTGTGTAGCTAACGTCAGTGGCAGCATATAGGCTCTTTGTGTCTCTGCTGATTCTGGAGTTTATTTTACATCCTGAAAAATACAGATATCAGTTAATACAGTCGTTGGGCAAAGCCCTGATGATTTCAGTTAGTGCTGGGAAAATCAACCTAAAAGTGCTGAAGTTTCAGGAAAGAATTGCTAGTTGTGCCAATCACTATAGACGTCCTGTCTGATGATCAGAAAATAACTGCGTTGTGGCCACTGGTACACGGTGTTAGGTGATGGGGCAGGTGCCTGCGAGCAGGTCGGTGCCTCCCTGCACAACAGGATTGCAGCGAGCCAGAGTGCAGCTGCTGAACAGGAACAACATGAATAGTTCACTCGGAAGTAGATTGCAGACCGAATCAAACCTTTCTGCACCGTTTCAGATACTTGTCTTCTGCTGATGTTGAATGTCACGATGCTTCCGGCGTGAAGGAAACCGCAGTGGGCTAAGGAGCGACTTGTGCCTGTCGGCCAGAGCCCAGTGACTCAGTGCGTCAGAGTAATTTTGATAAATACCCAGACTGAGATAATCAAAACCCATCAGGGGATTTGGTTGTTGTCCTACTTATTAATTTTAATGATAATTGAATATCTGTGCCGATTACTCAGGCTGTAAGCTCAGCTTCCTAAACTCCGTACATCCAGTTTCAAAATGCTGATACTCAGTCTGGTATATTTAACCATATATATATGGTATAGATCAGGGTGGTCTCGGTGTGGACAGGCAGCACAGATGGGCAGGAGCCAGCATCCTTTGGAGCTGCAGTAACGAAGACTGGCAGAGCCTGTGTCTGAGAGCCGTACAAGCGTATTGAACTGGCAAATGTCTTCAGTCCCCGGGGGATTTGGTTATGATGCTGCCTGGATAATGTTTGTAAAAGGCTTGTGCCATGAAGGTGTTAGAGAGGAAGCAGGGAATCTTCAGCAGCCCTTGCTCGGTGTTTGCAAAGCTATTTTGTTTCATGCTGGTATCCCAGGTAAACCTTTTGGACTCCTCTTTTCCCTGCCCCTCTTGAGCACAGCGCTGTTCTTAAGGTTTCCTGCTCTCAGGGGTAGCTCCTCCAGTGCCAGGCTGGGGTGTTTTCCCTCAGCACTTTTGTTGGCAAAGGCTGACTGCGCTGAAGCTGGATGTGCAGAGGGCTCCGTGCATCTCTCCGGGTGTTGCAGGGGGCTTTTGGCAGAGGCCAGGATCTGTGTTGGGCTTTTTAACATGAGAGTGGCTTTTCCCAGATGAATTGGCCATAAACTGGAAACCAGAAGGTTATTGGCAATAAACTGGGAAACAGAAGGTTCAACCTGAACGTGAGGAAACCCTTCTTCCCTGTGAGGGTGACAGAGCACTGGGACAGGCTGCCCAGAGAGGGGGGAGTCTCCTTCCCTGGAGACTTTCCAAAGCCGCCTGGACTTGTTCCTGTGGGATCTGCTCTAGGGGATCCTGCTCTGGCAGGGAGTTGGACTAGATGGTCTCTAGGGGTCCCTTCCAACCCCCACCACTCTGTGAACCTGTGAATTCCCTGGTTCATCTGTCCTTGCTGGAAGACCACATAGCATCCCCATTGATCAAGGATAAAGCAAGCAATTGAGACCCCAAATGGGTACCTAGTGTTCTGTGTTTTCTTGAACGGGGAATGAGCCTGAGTGAGCAGAGTCTAGCTTGTTGCCTTTTAAAAAAGAGACTGTCCCCTTCCTTTTTTCTAACATTCATGTTGTCTGTTCCGAAATAAAGCAGCAAAGAGAGAAAATAGAGTGAAAACAATTTTTTTCACCCACAATGCTGTGACCAAAGCTTTTACTTGGCAAATTTCCTTTCTCCTCTGCTCTGCAGAGTTTTAAATCTGAGAACTGAACTAGTTTTCTCTCATATTACATTAAATACTTAAGTAATCAAAATGATATTAAGAGAGGAAGTTAGGCAACTCCCTGCTGTTCAAATATGTTAATTGCAAATCATTGACATTCTAGATGTGCTGTTTCTTACTGAGTTACAGTATCCTTGCTGGTGGAGTAAAACAATCAATTGGAAAAAAAGCACAATATTGTAGTATTCGCTAGTTCTCGTTATTTAAAAATAAGAGCAGATTTGTGAATGTGTGAGCTGAAGGTAATGGTGGTGTAGCTTCAGGGAATTTAAGGTCAGTGGGTCTGTTAACATTCTGTGGTTCAATCTCCTGGGGTACCTACAGGGTAGAAGCTTGTTCATTGCCCCTTGCAGCAGGGCTGTACCTTGGTTTGACCTAGAGTGCATCTTCTGGAGAGAGGTTTCTTTGATTTAGTCTTCCTCTTGTGATGAGTCCACCATAGGCCTTTGTATCTTGTGCCAACAGCAAACTGTCCTTGTTATGGGACAAACTAATCCTTCTAACTTGAATTTCAAGGCCAGGCTGGTTGAGGCTTGGAGCAACCTGGTCTAGTGGAGGGTGTCCCTGCCCATGGCAGGGTGGTTGGAACTGGATGGGCTTTAAGGTCCCTTCCAACCCAAACCATTCTGGGAACCTATGAATTTGTCAAACTTCAGTTCTCGGTCAATGGATCTTGCTGACTGTACCGGTATGTACTAGTCATCTCCCTCTTTTCCCCTCCCCACACCCCGTTTCAGGCAAATAGAGAGGCCCCAAGCAAGTTAGCCACATCCCAGCCTTCCCTTCAAATTTTTTACAGATTTTTGTGCTGTAAACCAGGTTTTTGATCTTGAGTAGCTGTGGACACTCTTTTTTGCGTTCTTTACAACTTGTCCTAGTTGAAGTGTTGCCGTGTGAAATCCAAGTGGCTTCTGGAAGTGGTCCTTAGTAAAGCGTTGCGTTACTGTTTGTTCTGCGAGACAAACGGATCACAAGAAGAAGAAAATCATCCTTGTGATGGAAGCCAGGTAGAAGTGGAATCTTAGCAGCTGCTTAGCTGGATGCTGTGGAAGGCAGGAATTGGGGTGAAGTGCCAGATGCACCTAGGACCTGAAACTGTGAGCTAGAGCTGTGCTGGAGGCTCTGCAATCAGTTGACCTGGATGCTTGGTTATTTGGAAAGGGGAGTCCGTGGGAGTTGGACACGCTGCTATGCGAGTGCATCATGTACACTGTTTCTGGTGGGAAGACAGGTTCCTGTTACAGGGGAAGATCTACCCCTGCAGCCTCCTAAATCCCCAGCAAAGGTAGGATTCAGTTTTGGCTCCACGTCAGCTTTAGTGCAAGTAAAGGCTTCACGCCTACAAAGCCAAATACCTTGCAGCATCTCCGGTCCCTGAGTGGAGGAGACAGCCCTGAAATCACTGGTGTGCTTGGATGGCGTGTCTCTGGATGCATCAGTCCACACAAATATGAAAATTCCCCTTTTGTGTGTACAGGCGATAGAGTTCTTTGGGTCTGGTCCCATTTCACTCGCGCCCAAGGCGAGGGAAGCAATGGGGAACCAACAACAGGTTTTTGTGTCCTTCCCCTAAGTGGCTTATTCCTTTACTTAGTATGAAATTTCTTTAGCTGCTTACTGTTTTAAGTTTCTTTGTGCACGATAATTTATGGATGAGAGCACACATTATTAGAAAGCTGTATGTGTTGTGCACTGTGGGGACAACTTTTCAACGAGAGTGCCATTTCTTCAGCTGTCTAACTTCCAGTGGGTATGTGTTTTGGTAAGAAGAATGATGTCAATTAACCACATAACCTGTAGAAGTGCTGTTTCCTATGCTAATTAGCTTTTCCTCAGAGAATTGTACTTTTAATTTATTTTTTTAAAGTGCATTCATTCGTCCTTTTTCCTTTCAAACTTCAACACTTTGTGAAACACACATCCAGTTTCACTGAAAGAGGCTGAAGCTGAAGAGACAAAGATGGAAAGAGGATTGATTTCATGGTTTAACAGCTAAATAATGATGAAACCGGGTTTCTAATTTCATGTTTGTGCGAAGTGGTCAATGAGTCCATTTTGTAGTGCGTGTAAGGCCTAGAATAGGGATGGATAAATAATCTTCCGTAGTTTCTGTGCTGAGTAATGCCTTTCCTTCTAGGGACTCCTGAAGATTATTTAAAACTTTTTTTTTTACCAGAAATTCAGGCCACAGATGAGGATTATGTTGCCTCGCAGTAAAAACCTGTTGCTGCAATTCGGCTGTCATAGGTCCATAAGCAGCACAGATCAGAGTATTTGGGGTGGCCAAACCCAATGGATCCATCGCCACCTGGGATGGACAGACTGTGGTTCTGTGCATGTCTCTTCATTTCCCATCTTAACCTAATCTTGTGCTGCTGGAAGAAGGGTTGGTTGATGGCAGTCTCTTTTTCTCCTAAAGAAACGTAGCCCCTTCCCATGTCTCTATTTCTAGCTGCTCCTACTCTACTGCCCCAACTTCTAACCCACCGTTAATCCCAGTGTACTTTGGGTGGAAAACAACAGTAATATGAGCTTGTAGTAGCTTAATTGAGCAGGCAACGACCTGACAATAGACCAACTCATTCTTTTTCTGTTTCAACTCTTCTGATAGTTTTTCCTCTGGGGAACTGCATATCCTCAACATTTCTGTGTTCTCTGTGCCTCAGGGACTTGCACCTGGAACAGGACCTTGTTGTAACCTGGTGAGAGGAACATATAGGAATCTCTAATATCTATATGTTCAGCCTCTGCTCCCACATGGCATTGGCACGTGCCAGCTTTAAGTTGCTTTGCTTAGGTGATGGATAGCAGTGGCTCGCCATGAACTAGGCTGCTTGAGCAGATCCCCCTCGAAGGATCTGGAGGTTCGACTCCCGTGGCAAGTTCTCCTGATGGTTGGCCACCCCTTCACCACTTACAATGACTGCTATCTTACCTTCTCTTCCAAAGTGTTTAAGTTCAATCCCTGGATCTTTTGTTGGTTAGGTGAATAGTAATCTAATAGCAGAAATTTTCTCTACCCGTAGGTGTTGCGTCGTCAGGTTAACACGTGGTTTACCTCTTGGTTAGGTAAATAATTTGAGAATTTTCAGTTTCTTCTGAAAACTTCAGCAGCTTTCCTAGATGTTGTATTATCACAGCTGGCTGCTGAAGCAGCATTTATTTTTGCACCACAGACATCTCAGCTCGGTATTTAGCCCACGATTGAATTTGCTTTCCTAGCCATGGCACGTTGATGTTCAATTGGTTCTTCCATGGTTGTCAGGTGCTGGAAAAGAGCGTGGAATAGCAGGAGGTTACAGGTGAGGACAAACAGCTGATGAAGTAGGGAACCTCTCCAGAAATGTATCTTTTCTGGGATGGTTAGGATATAGGGCATCCATCATAAACAAATGAGCGCATCCATGTTTTTTCAGTTACAGATTTAAGGAAACATCGAGGTCCACGTTGCATCTCTGTACGACGCATTTGCTTCCTCTGAATTCTAGTGCCATATTTAAATAGCAACATAAGCCTGATGTGGTGGGAATTAAATCCCATAGAATAAAAAGTAACTGAAAGTTTCATTATGTTGTGGAATAAGCATAAAAAGCATGCCCATGTATAATTTATTACCTATAGTGGGTAAGTACTTAACAGTCGTAATAAACTCATTCTGTTCATTCAGTTTTAGATCTTAGCATACTGATTCAGACCTTAACTGAAAGTGAATATACAATCAATGTGAGGCTTTTTATGCTGGTTTAATAATGTAGGCCTGCCGAGGATCTTTAATTAAATAATTATTCTTTGCTCAATCAGGATAGATTGCTTCACTATAGGGATTGCTGGCAAGAACACGCAAAATCCGCCCCGAACTGATCATGTTTTAACTGCTTACTGTAATCCCACGTAAGCGATAGTCTGTGTCGCACAAAGCAGTGACAGCAACCCGAAAACCAGGGAAAAAAAAAAAGTAGTCAGATATTAAAAATGTAATGCCTAATTCGGAGGTGATCAAAGAAAAACGTGTTAAGACCTGGTTTGGTGGTGCTGTGAACAAAGTTACAGCTGTCTGACAAATGGAACAAGTGGGTTTTCTACAGGGTTCGGCTTCAACAGCTTGCTTTGCTTTTGGTGACAGTTGTAAGCACGTAAGGAATCGGAAAAATCTGGGTTTCTTACAGGTAACCTCATGTATTGAAGAGGTGGCAAATGGAGCTGTTAGGAGGAGATAGAGTAAATTACGCGGTGTAGGTGCTTGCTGTGCACGCTGGTTCCCCTAAGAGGGTCTGCACAGGCAGAGCAGCCTTCTCATTTCTTCTGTCTGAGAGTATTGGAAATGCCAAAAAAAATCTGTTTGGCGTGGGGGCTGCTTGTGGCATCGCGTGAGGCTGACTTTGGATGGCCCCTGCTGCCGCCACATGCCATTAATGCAGCTCACGGTGGCTGGACTGAGAGGACCTCAGTGTTTATTAGGGGAATATAATCATTTAAGCCTGAATAAGCTTCAAAGCTCTAATGTGGCTGTTTGGCCAACAGAAATGAGATGTAAATTTGTGCTGAATAGCCACTGATTACAGAAAGATGATTAATGCAAGATTTAAAATTGATTTATGGGTGCAGTTGTCAAGGCCTAAGCCATGAATGTAATATTATCTCTATGAAAAGCTTTGGGTAGATTAGGGACCAGGGAGCAGGGGCAAAATAATGCGTTTGCTGGAGGGCCTGATATGGTGTATGAGCCATCTCTAATCTAGTCAAATTTGGTATATGCCTGAGAGTTTAGGCTTTGCCAGCGCGGCACATGGTTAGTTGTATCACTTTGGCTGAAATATTAGAAAACAGAGAAGTTTAATCTGTTTTATTTTCATTAAATATACCTTTTGATCAAGTATTTTTTTTCCTTTTGACTGGAAACTCTTAAGACGTATTTCCTCGCTTCCAGGGAATTATAGTTAGCTGATGACAATGATAAAGATGAAGGATTTAGTTCAGTGTTTGCAAATTTTCACTTTAGTGTGCATTAAAAATAAGGCAAATGTTTTCTGTTATTCCTCTTGTAGTGAACATTTAGCCCCAAATAATTTTTGATTTATTTAAATATCAGGACAACCTTCAAATAATAAGGAAAACTTCCATTCTGGCTGCTTTTGGAAATCGGTATCTTGGTATCATTGGATCATGAGCAACGTGAACAGTATCCTGAAAGCTTTGCAAATCCAAGCATTTGGTTGTAAACCTAAAATATACGTCGTACTGTGAGCCCTTCTGAAAATTTGGCTCTGTCAGTCTTCCGCTGTTAAACCGTGTGGTGTCAACACTGTTTGTTACAGCGTTTGTTAAATTGTTCTGCGACGAGTGTTACATGAAGCAGTGAAAAATGATTTAATGGTGGTGTGTTTCTTCATCCCCCCGTTGCCTTTCCCTCGACTGCTGGACTGCGGTTGGAAATGGATGTTTGAATTCAGACGTACACAGAATTTCAAACCTCTTTAATAAATAAATAAAACTGGGGGCCAGGGGGAGGTGGAGTTTGGAAATAACACATTGCTTTGTTCTGGGAAGGGGTCAGAGCAGTCCCTGATTAGGCATGCTGGAGAGGGGCTGATGCTCCTTTTCATTTCAGTTGCGCTAACCTCCAGCTGGGTTCTCCTTCCATTTGGATTCTGGTCCTGACATCTTTCATTGATCATGCAAATGATCAAAGTCTGAGCAAAACTTCTGTCCCATTTTCATTTTATTTCCCCATTGCATCTCGGTGTGCAGCACTGGGAAGTCTCGGTGACTTTGTCCTGACGTTGGTTTTTCAGCAGCTGGAGCCGTGCAGGTCTCTGAACAGAAAATATTTCATCATAAGCATGTTCTGCAGATGATTTTTAAGGTTTTAATTGCTGTTCTTCCTTGCAGGCTTGCTTGGGTGGGACTTGGTTTAGCAAATTACTGCTTGTGTGTTGAGATGCTGTCTCAGCTTTATGGAAAGCTGTGTTGTTTCTCCTCATCAGTAGTGCAGAGCAATCCAGGAACTGTCAAAACTTTCGCATTATTTTACACCAAGGGAGTTTCACCGAGAAACCCAAGGCGTGGCAGCAAATTCTACATGCATATTACAAATAGAAAAGAGTATTGAATTGTTCAAGTAGCAAACTCAAATATTTAAGCAACAGGAGCTGATGATTATGAAGTTCTCCATGTCACGTTAAGTGACTTCTGATATGTCTTCACATCTGGCACTTCTTGAGAGGAGTGGTCATGCTTAGTCCCACAGTTTCAGCGTTGGTCTCTCCTATTTGGTGCCTTCCCTCAGCTCAGAGCGGCATGACTGTATGAGAGGACCTTACTTGGCCTTGCTTCTCGGAGGAGGAGGGTTTCTAGCAGGTCTGATGGCGCACAGGGCTTGGAAAGCCTGACCCAAGTGGAATTAAAGAGATCCAAAACAGAGTAAGGTACAAAAATATCCACCCAGATGCTTAAGTTCTCACTTGTAAAAATTGCATTTTCTTGAAGCTGATTGCTGCAGCTGAGTTGTTCTGAGTGTCAGAGTGTGCGATTGGCAGCAGTGGGGTTGGGATGGAGCACGATGGTGCCGTGAACATCCACCCAGCTCATTTCCAGTGTAGTTCTGCCTTACAGGGGAGATGGAACATTAATCATTCCCCCATCTTCACTTATCCTTCTCCTGCCCTCTGCCACAGTGCAAAGCAGTACATAAAACTTTGGTGTTCAGTGAAACTGAGCCTTCTTAAATCTCGGTGCAGTGGTGAGTAGCCTTGGACATGGAGTAAGGCCCCTTTTCTCCTCTGAAAGTACACCTTTGCTGCCCACATGTTGAACTGGATGATCTTTAAAGCCCCTTCCAACCTAAACCATTCTGTATTGAAGGAGCTCGTTCACAAGTTCGTCTCTGGCTGTTCCTTTAACGTTGCTGCAGTGAGAATTTGCTATTTAAGATGGGTTTTTTGGGGGGTGAGGGAAGCAAAGTGACTTTTTCTGCCTTCTGCTGGGTAAGTATTCCATGTGGGATAGCAGGGAGTATGTGAGTGTTTGGTTAATATAGAGAGGGAGAAAAAAAGTCACTAGTG
The DNA here is from genome assembly GCA_027574665.1 of Rhynochetos jubatus. Lineage (NCBI taxonomy): Eukaryota > Metazoa > Chordata > Aves > Eurypygiformes > Rhynochetidae > Rhynochetos > Rhynochetos jubatus. The sequence continues at coordinate 75,125,450 of CM050651.1, read as the reverse complement.
CGATGTGGCATGGCTCAAAGACGCTTTACACTTCCATTTCACAGAATCACAGAATGGTTTGGGCTGGAAGGGACCTTAAAGAGCATCCAGTTCCACCCCCCCTGCCATGGGCAGGGACACCCTCCACTAGACCAGGTTGCTCCAAGCCTCATCCAGCCTGGCCTTGAAGACATACCTCTTTGCAATTTACTTCCCCCACTTAGGTTTTAGTTTATGAAAAATGATCCTTAGCTTCTGGCTGGCAAATCTAATGTAATGAGTGAGGGAAATCCCATTTACATACCATAATTAAGGTCAGGATATTCTAAGGCTCTTATTCCGAGTCCAGTATTTACTGGACTGAGCATCTTAGTGGCTGGAATCGACGCATTGTAAGAAATGGCACAAAACTGCAATCCAATAGTAAAATGAGAAATGTAGTCCAAATCTTGTGGTATTCATGTTTGTTTTTATTTATTTTTCTAGTTGGACAAATTGAGGGGAATATGCCAAATCACCAGAAAATGTTAGGTTCCTCCTTGGAAACTCAGCTTTTAAAATTAATTTCATTAAACCAGATTTCTGCCTGAGTAGGGAGATTAATCAGATCTTCTCTATCCTCTGTGTCTGTTATCCATTATGTTTTTTGCTTGACTAGTAACTGCTGTCAGTAGGAATATATGTGTGTATATATAAATGTCGTGGTTGTAAAATTGCCATCCAAATGAGGCTTGAGCCTCGGGTGGGGGGAGTATCAGATATATGGAAATGGTAAGATCCCGGGCAGTTACAGCTGCTTCTGGTATTTAAAGGTTTTAATAAACACTGGGCTGAATATTGTTTGTAATGAACTCACTACAGTTTCCTTCTGACACTGACTCTTGCCCTTAAAATGAACTCCAAACCCCCCAAAACAAGTCTGAGGCTGTGTAGGAATCTCTTCACCTTTTACATTAGGACAGTGGATGTTGGTATTGGAAAAGAAGTTGTTTGTCTGTACAAGTAGTAAGGTTTTGCTGTTATTTTTGCTAGCTGAAATTAAAAGTGTGTTTGAGGTTGAAAGAGCTAGTTTGGGTTACTCTAGAACAGTTTTCATAATGATTTCTTTTTCCCCTGCCCTTTATTTTGTTTAAATTCAGGAAAAAATGGCAAACACATCGTTTGGGTGGCTGTCAAAATCACTGTTTTCCCCGTCACTGATGATTTTTTTTTTTTTTTTGGTCCCCTCCCCTCCTTTCCTAACTGAATCCAAGTACATGAATTGTTTTGGTTTCTTGTTTTTTTCATATTTGTGGTTTAGTAGAAAAAGCCATGTGGCTGTGGTGTCCTTCCACTTCCTGGCTGGTGCGGAGCAGGAGGGGGATGCCGCGGGGCTGTCCCCGGTGAGCAACATCCTGCCCCGAAGCAGGATTTGAACTCATCGCACTGGCATGAATGCTTGAAAACTGTTGTTTAAAACAGGATCCAGTGACCTGGCAGTGGTGGAGGAGAGCTGGGCAAAGCCACTTGGCCTTCTATTCTGCCTCTGGAGGTGGCATGTAGCAGGTACCCTTTACCCTGTAGACCTTGAGCTGCTTGCCATGTCCCTGCTATTGGCACTGCTCCTCCATCGAGACTTGCAGCGGTGTGTCAGGTTACTGCGTTTTCCTTCTGCTGGAGAGCAGTTTGGATGATATCCCTCACTGGGATGGGACCAGGCTTCCCAAGTGCTTCATCGGGTGCTGGTGGACTCTGCCACGATCGGTGGGTTATATAGCTTATACAGACACCTCTTGCCAGCGTTGGGAACAGAAGTGTTTTGCTCCTGCCAGCCCCTGGGGTCAGCATCGCTTTAGATGGGGCTACAAACAGGGTGACTTTTGGGTACTTCATTTTTTGTGTTGTTCTTTGAGCAAGCAAAAGCCTTGTAATGAAGACTGAAACACCTCCAGCAAAAGCAAAGGCTCTGCTTTAATCACATAGTTCCAGAGCTGAAAATCCAAGCAATGCCGTTCATCGCGGGGCGTGCTTATCAAACTGACAATTTTGGTGGCAGGCTTTGAAGCTGTTGAATTTTGGGACTGGCGTGTCTATAAGTGGTGTTTTGCAACAAGCAAGATGGTGACACAGGCAGCCTTATTTTACAGCTAGCACAGCCCTGCAAAACCTTCTGCAGTGCAGAAAAAAAAGACACTTAGTGCTCTGCCTGGCTTTCACTAGAGATTTAGCCTTATGTGACCTCCCTGAAGTCACTGAAACTGCACAGAGGAGAGCCTGCTTCTTATTCACTTTAAACTGGTGATAGATAGCAGGTGGAGAGCCGTCAGGCAGCTGAAAAAACCCACGTTTTTGTGTTTTGTGATGGGAGGAGAGCAGCAAAGGGAAGGAAGGAGCAGGTTGTGAGATAAAGTTGAGTAGCAGGAGGGAACGTGTGTGTGAGCTGAGCTGGAGGCTATTGATTGGCAGCCAGGTCTTAACATCAGCTGCATAGAAGGAAATCAAAGAGACTGCCCAAATATTACCAGGATGAAAGGCAGGATAAATAGCACAGGCCTGAATGCCAGCCTGGTCCGCTTTTCTGCAAGGGCGGCTGGTCTCCCCTCTTAAATTGGCATAGGGATTGCATAGCCCCACGTCATGCTCTTCTCTGCACCAGTGTGTGCTTGTGCACACAAAAGGTGAAAATGCATAAATCCTTCTCCAGTTTTCTGTATTTGTGCCAGTAGATACCTGAATGAATGTGTATGTTGCAGAGCTGCACGTGGTGGAGTGGAAAGTGATAGCCCTAATGAGCTAAGGGGAGAGGATGAGGCTTCTTGTACCTGGGGGGTCTATGAAATATATAGTGGGAATAGAGACAGGTTGCACAGTCATAAAATCATAGAATCACAGAATGGTTTGGGTTGGAAGGGACCTTAAAGCCCATCCACTTCCAACCCCCTGCCATGGGCAGGGACACCCTCCACTAGACCAGGTTGCTCCAAGCCTCATCCAGCCTGGCCTTGGACACTGCCAGGGATGGGGCACCCACAGCTTCTCTGGGCAACCTGTCCCAGTGCCTCCCCACCCTCTCTGGGAAGAATTTCTTCCTGATGTCTAATCTAAATCTCCCCACTTTCAATTTAAACCCGTTATCCCTGTCACTACAGGCCCTTGTAAAAAGTCTCACACAGCTTTCTTGTAGGCCCTGGAGCCCAGCGTTCTCTTTTCCAGGCTGAACACCCTCAACTCTCCCAGCCTGTCCCCACAGGAGAGGTGCCTCAGTCCCTGATCATCTCTGTGGCCTCCTCTGGACTCGTTCCAACTGGTCTCTATCCTTCTGATGCTGAGGGCTCCACAGCTGGACACAGCACTGCAGGTGGTCTCACAAGAGCAGAGTAGAGGGGGAGAATCCTCTCCCTTACCCTGCTGGCCACGCTGCTCTGGATACAGCCCAGGATGCATTTGGCTTTCTGGGCTGCCAGCGCACACGGCCGGCTGATGTTCGTTTTTTCATCCCCCGGTACCCCCAGGTCCTTCTCCTCAGGGCTGCTCTCGATCCATTCTCCACCCAGCCTGTCCTTGTGCTTGGCAGGAAGGAGTCCTGCTGGGTAAGTTCGAGGTAACTCTTAGAAACCCATTTTCTTAATGCTCTTAAGCTCCCTTTCCCTCTTAAGACTCCTGGGATTTTGCTAAATCCTTAATTTCTCTTTCAACAGTGCTAGGATGTGTGGAATTAGAAGAGAGTCTTGAAATTTCCACACCAACTTTAGTGGCTGCTAAAGAGAGTGAGTTAGTTAATACCAGTAACTAAAATTCTCCTTGCAAAACAAACCCAAAACCAAATAAACCAAAGCTCTGAAATGTTCATCCCTGCTGTCAGTGTTTGTTTTTGGGGCAGCAGCCTTTCGCTGTGCTGCAGTAGCAAATTGCAGTCCTGGAATCCTGGAGATTAGAAGCAAGCCTGAGTAGCAGACAGCTGGTGAATGTGTTTTAAAATTGTCCGTTTAACCCAAGGCTGCTCCACTGAATGCTTTTTTAGCTCTTATATTTTTAGTTAGATGTGTGATATCTTTGGCCTTTCCATAGGCACACAGCCTGTGTGAATTGTAGGCTTCCTATTGATGGAGCTCTGTGCAGTCTTGAGCTTCTGTTAACTCGCCAGCAGTAGCATACTGGCAATTTCTGATTCAGAAATAGGTCTTCTATAAATGATTTAACATCAGGCCATTGAAATGCATTTGTGTTTTCCTTCTTACGGCTATTAAAGATGTAGAGAAAACATTTACCACCAAATTAACGGTTGCATTTTTGTTTTAATCCTGCAGATGGGGTTGATTTATACCTCAAAAAATACGTGCCGCAGAGAGGAATTAAAATATTACACAATTTTTTGGTTGCACTTAGGGGTTTTTTCATGCCAATATTCAGCTAGATGCTGTCTCTTTAATGTGCTGAGTTTTCTTTTTCATTAACCGTAAGACGCCGTGTTTCACCCTCTGGTTTGTATTCTGTGGTCAGTTGAAGTACTTGGTGGGGGTCTGTAGGGACTGGGAAGCTGGGACCAGGCAGAAGGTGCAGGGGCTCTTCCCCTCATCCCCTGTAGATGCAGAAGCAGAAGGGCAGCAGGCTGTCTGCAGTCTCTGGGGGAGGCAGACCCGGCTGAAGAAAAAGAAATGGTGCGCTCCTACATGCAGATAGGAGAGAAGAAGGAGGAATTAAATGACAGAGCAGAGATTTTGCACAATAGCAGCTGCTCTGATAAAATCTGGTTGGCTTTCCCTTGAGGATTATACAGAGATAAGCAGCCTTAGCTCATTAGCACCTCCCTGTCCTCTTGCTCTCTGATTGCTTTAGGTTTGATGGCAGGTGGTGATGGCAGAGCTTGCTCTTCTCTGGGGCTGTGTGCTGGAAAAGCATCCTGGGGCCTGAGATGTTAGCCCACGTGCCATTTCTTGCAACCGAGATGGGACTCCAGCTCAGTTGATATATTTATGCTTGGACCTTCCTCCTCACGATGCTCGGTGCTCTCGGTGCATGAAAATCAATGTTTGAATCACTGGGCTTAGCTTTTGGACAAATGAGATTTCTTCTCAGTCCCACTTATAGAACTCCTGGAGCAACGTTGGAAATAGGCTTAATTTTCTAACTCTGGAGAACACGGTGGTTGGGGTTTTTGAAAACTGATCTGGCAAATACTAAAGAGAAGTGATGTTTTTCTTTATGCCTTCAAGCTAGGTCACAAGTCATAGAATCCCAGGATGGTTTGGGTTGGAAGGGACCTTAAAGATCATCCAGTTCCAACCCCCTGCCATGGGCAGGGACACCTGCCACTAGACCAGGTTGCTCCAAGCCTCATCCAGCCTGGCCTTGGACACTGCCAGGGATGGGGCACCCACAGCTTCTCTGGGCAACCTGTCCCAGTGCTTCACCACCCTCTCTGGGAAGAATTCCTTCCTGATATCCAATCTAAATTTCGCCTCTTCCAATTTAAACCCATGTGCTATATGTATATGCTTCCAAGTGGATCCGTTCAACATGACACTACATAAATGTGAAGTGTTATTGTTACCACAGTGCCAATTCTCCATGTGACAAAGCAGGAGGGTACCCCTCTGCTCCCTCTGACCCAGGCATAAGTCCCTGCCGAATCAGCCTGGAGGCCGGGTGATTCCCAATAGCCCAGGAACGACCTTACTGTCTTTAAGCCTTTGCTTTTTCTGGCTGAGGGTCAGAGGATCACCTGCATAATCACACATCAACCAGCAGATATGGAGAAGCGTTAACCTTCAGCAGGAGGTGGTGAAAAGCATTTGAGGGCTGGAAATTGCTCAGATCACTTTCAGCAAGTGGGGATGGGTATGGATGGCCACAAGATACACAGTGTAACTCTGTGCAACATTTAGGGAGCATCTAACATGTATTTCTTTCAGAGAACTGACATTTGCGGTGGCTGTGATGGTGCAGTAACTATTTGCCCAGTAACTTCTTGCCCAGAGAAGCTGTGGATGCCCCATCCCTGGAAGTGTCCAAGGCCAGGCTGGATGAGGCTTGGAGCAACCTGGTCTAGTGGAAGGTGTCCCTGCCCATGGCAGAGGGTGGGACTGGGTGGGATATAAGGTCCCTGCCAACCCAAACCAGTTGGTGATTCTATGATATTTAGCATTCAACCACAGTAGTTAAAAATTGGTGCTTTTCTGCTTAGTAATTTCATGTATCTAAACCCACCCTATTAACTGGAGTGTAGAGAAGCTAGCTGCAGATGTGTGCTCTCACATACGTTTGCTGTGTGTTTTCTCAGTGGCTCTACTTGTAATTGCTGATCGCCTCTCCCCGAAGTTAGGCATAAATCCTGCATGGATCTGCCCAGCTTTCGCTGCAGGCATGTCTCCAGCTTACTAGTGGCACTACCAGGAGGGGCGAAGTGACAGGTACATGTTAATCACGGTAGGGTCATGGCCTCTTTAAACCCAGGGACATAAAAAGGGTTTAGAAATTAAAATACTGCTTAGCAGGACAGAAACAACCTCAGGTTCCTCACTGGGAAGGCTGGTGGTACACGTGAGCACTGCACGTCACGGCAGGCGTGTCTTGCCAAAATTGCAGGGTCCCCGCTTTCCCATCCAAGGTGAGGGAGGAGATGAAATGCTTTTCCTCTGGTGTTATTTATATCTCACTTTGGATTGTAGCATCAGGTTATATTTTCACGCCATTTACTGCTGCCATTTTAATTTAAAATTTAAGAACAGCCTTTCCCTTAGAAAAAGACTTTGCTGTGTTGACTCTGAGGGAGTTCCCTGTCAGCTCTGGGGTAATGGCATCTGGGTTGGGAAGGATCTCGACTTCATCTTAGGCTGTATTTCCAATGGAAAAAAAAAGGCCTTTGCCTTAGAAGATATGCAGCTTGGAATACAGCTATTACCTTGCACCGGAGCACCTTTAAATGATGCTCTGTGCTGTGTCCGCAACTGCGGGCAGCAGTGCTGAGCAAAGGATGGAAGAGGCTTTGGAAATTAAGCCCTAACAGATGGGCAAGTCCAAAGTAGAAGGGAACAAAAGGGAAACTATCGCTGGTTCTACCGAGTGCATTGCTGTACTTAGGTGGGGTTAGTCCCATCTCTTAATGTGACACTGCAGTTGTCAAAAGCAGCGAGGAAACATTAATGTCGTGTCTCTATTGTAGGCACAATTGTGGGGCTACTGACTGGTGTGCTGGATCAGGAAAAAGCATTCTTCCAAGTGATGCACTTGAGAGCGCAGCCAAAATAAAATGAAAAAAAGCAGTTGCTACAGTTCCCACAAACGGCTGCAAGAAGTTATCTGGAGCTCTGCTTAAAAACACGGATAGCACACAAAACGGCTCGAGATTTGCAAATCCCTGTAACTTTTATTGGAAGTGATCTCTCTGCATGAGCAGGAATTCCTGACAGGCACACCTGGGGAGAGCGAAGGCCCGTTTATGTCATGTATTGCCCTGCTGATTTTCTGGCAGGCTGTTTGGTGGGGGAGAATAGCTTGGAGAAATGTGGTCATCTTCGTTGTGTTTGGGCAGTGATTTGAGGATGTGGTAGAAAGGAGCCTGGAGGAGTGCGGACAGACGGACTGTAAATAGCTTTATTCTCCTATGTGGATACGTTGGAAAAAGCCAAGTCATGGCCCCATCTGCTTTTGTTTTGTTCCCTGACAAAGTACTAGGGGACAAACCCCCCAGTATGTTTTCTCACTTCTGAAATGTCGGAAAAAAAAGGTTTTTACTAGCCTATTTTTATATTTCTAAAGGGTCTTTTACTGACTTCATCAGGACTGTATCAAGCCTCCAGTATGAAAAACTTTGCCACTGAAAACATTTTTCCCCCCTAAAAGACCTCCTGAACATCAAGGGGCTCTTAGATGGGAAAGCTGAGATTTTGCAGGAGCTGTAACTTTTTTAAAAAGTAATACTTTTCTTTTTTATACAGTGGGAAGAAATTGGTGAAGTGGATGAAAACTACGCTCCGATACACACATACCAAGTATGCAAGGTAATGGAACAGAACCAGAACAACTGGCTCCTGACCAGCTGGATCTCTAATGAAGGGGCATCCCGCATCTTCATTGAGCTGAAATTCACCCTGAGGGACTGTAACAGCCTTCCAGGAGGACTTGGGACTTGCAAAGAGACTTTTAACATGTATTACTTTGAATCAGATGATGAAGATGGGAGGAACATCAAAGAAAACCAGTACATCAAGATCGATACCATCGCTGCCGATGAGAGCTTCACGGAGTTAGACCTTGGCGACAGAGTTATGAAGCTAAACACAGAGGTCAGAGACGTTGGGCCGCTAACGAAAAAGGGATTTTACCTCGCTTTCCAGGACGTGGGTGCCTGCATCGCCCTGGTCTCCGTGCGGGTGTACTACAAGAAATGCCCATCGGTGATCCGCAACCTGGCCCGCTTTCCGGACACCATCACGGGAGCGGATTCCTCACAGCTGCTAGAGGTGTCAGGCGTCTGTGTTAACCACTCGGTGACTGACGAGGCACCGAAGATGCACTGTAGTGCTGAGGGGGAATGGCTGGTGCCCATCGGAAAGTGCTTGTGCAAGGCAGGGTATGAAGAGAAGAACAACACCTGCCAAGGTAAGGGTCTTCAGGGAGGGGCGCCATGCTGCGGCCCCCAAGGTGATGGTCTTGGCTTTTATCTCTTCCATGTCTTTCATGCCTGGTTGAGTTGGCAGTGGTGGGTCAGGTTCTCACCGCCGCTGAGGTCCTTTGGATGACGGTGGCAGCATCGAGAGGGAGGCCTTGGCTGGTTGTAATGGAACTTGACACCTGTGTACAGGTCCTTCTGGTCCTTTCAGGGCTGTAGACAAGGAGAATCTGGCACGCCACTGTTACCTTTGGAGCACCGTACTGTTGGGTCCGTGAGGCGATTGCAGTCTTGCCTGTTGTTTAAGGCGTTACGTTACTTTTCCTCAATACTGGGATTTCTTTATGAATTTTAGAGGCTTGGTTTCATTTTCTGGACTATACAAGGGAGTGTTTGAAGTTAATTTCCCCATGCAAGATGCTTTTTGTTTTTGTATTTCAAGGAGTATGTTTTTCTCTTTCTATCACTCTCTGGTGGGGGTGGGAATTTGATGTGGTGTGAGTTAATTGATTTTTCCTCTCTGGTAAATAGTTTAATATGAAGCTGCTCAGAGTTAAACCTACAGCCCCACTGACAGAAATGCTTCCATATGTGCTGAAGTTCTCACGCAGGTAGCTGGCTGAGCTTCCTGAGTTGCTGGTCAGCATAGGTATCCTGAATCATCAGCGGCCTTGTGCAAGACATCTAGGGTATCTGAAGCTCAAGACCTAAAGAAGTGTACTTTAAAGAAGTGCAGCACAGTCTAAGAGTGTGTAATCTCATTTTATGGCTTGCTGTATTACGTGCTTGTTTGTAAAATTGCCCTTCTGTTGTAAGTACGTGACAAGTAACTTAAAACCCATTTGAATGAAATATTTTTTCTTCCCCCTTCTACAGTGTGGTTTATTATTGTGTATTGGTCATCAGCCCCATCTCAATTGCCTCGTGCTTGCAGCCGCTTGGCAAGAGATAATGCATGGGGAGGGCAGAGGGATTCTGCTCCAGCCAAAGTCAGTGTTGTGTTTTCTCTTCGCCTCACTCCTGGCGCTCGTTACTGGTGTTTGTAGTGTTGGTGCAAAGGCTAGATCGGTGCATACCCCAAGCAAACTGTGACTGTGACCCTTTAGTCCTTGGTCACGTGCCGTGCCCCTGGAGATTGCATAGTTCAAGTTGCTTCAAGGGTTGCCTTGGGGAGAAAACATATGTATGTTTGTCTTTGGAGAAACTGGTAATCAGCATGTAGAGCGTGCTTTCTGACCAGGATAGGCTTCTTTTTCTGCAGATGTAGTCAATACAGCAAAATCTGACTTGGTTTTGCTTTTTCTGTGCCCATAAAGGTACTTCTCCCATTTAGAAAGGGAGGTGAACTTGATGTTTGATGCTGCACAAAGGGAGTTAAGGTCAACATTAGCCCAAGCTGAGGAAATGTAGACTGTCACGGATGAGGGATGTGGGTCAGATAGATCAGCAAGCATCTGCTTCATTATGGCTAAAAATACTGTGCCCCAAAATAACGTGCACAGGTTGGGTGCTGTGTCTAGACACTGCTTCCAGTCACCTGGAAGAGTTTTTGGAGGAAAGGGGTACATCCATTAGTCATCCTTCAAATCCTGCCCTCCCATGAGCAGCATGGGATATCTCAAAGCACACTTAAAGATCTCAGAGTCTAACAAAATCCAAGACACAAAAACACCCCACCCAAACCAAAAAACTGGATTAGGTTAAACTAGAAACCTGAGACTATCTTTGATCCTGCTGTGCCTGTGGAGCAGCGGATCTCCGGTAGTGCTGAGAGCACAATCTGGGGTGTGCTTGTGGAAGACCTTAGCGATTGGAGGGTCTGCTTTCTCTTTTGGGGTGTGGGTTGCTTTTTTTAAATTAATTTTTCATAGTCAAGTGAGGGGACGGCATCTGGCCCTGCAATTTGTGACGGTGTTGGGGTAGGCCTGTGACCATAATTTGGAAGCGTAAAGATGCTTTGTGGTGATGTCCCCTGGCCCTTTTGTCAGAAGGCATACCCGCAGAAAGTACTCTTAGGCTTCGATGGGCAGGAGTTCATCACTTTGATTGCTCTAGAGCTGTTAAAGCCCATCATTCTGGTTTGTAGGAAAGCCCTAAATTCCATCAGCAAATCAATGGGATCCGAGTGCCTACAGCAAAGTCTGTTTGAGGGCCCCGTTTGGATGCCCTGTGTTTAACCCGGGTCATCTGCCAAGTGTTTCCTGCTGGTTGGCTCCGAGATGACAGAAGATGTTCAGCCTTAGGCCGTTCGGGAGGGCTGTGTGAGGCGCGTATGGAGTTCATGCTGATACCCCGTGTGAGTAGAATGCTTTCCATTTTGGGTATTGTTACATTCACAAGGATGAGATTTCTTTTTTCTAGGACACTAAAGTTACACTTTGCATCCCATAGGCAGATAGGTAACACCAAGAAAAGTCGTATGTGCTTGTAGATGCTTGCTGTCCCCCCCTCTCCGACAAGCCGGTGTCTAGGAAACGCTGACATAAGGATGGTCTTGGCACTCTGCGGTGTAGCTTTGACAAACACCTAAATAACTTCTGACCTCTGGTTTGTAAATCACTTAGCCGCCTCTTGCAAGCGGTCTGCCTGCTCGCTTTCACTTAGGCGTAAGCAGGTTATTGGTGACCCCGTGTTGGGAAACATTTTCAACCCAGAAGAGCTTGGCTTTGTTAAAATTTCTTCTGCAAAGATGACATTTTTCAAGCTCCGGTGTCACGTCCAGACAGAGCAGGCTACGCTCTCTTATTAGAGATGATGTAAATCCCAGCCACCCTCACAAACATATGGGAACTATTGAAATCCCTTCTGCCTACAAATCATTAATTGGCAACGATATTCTGAATTCATCATCTTGTCAGCGGGGTTCCTGTTTGAAGAAGGCACTGACAGTAACAGCTGAGCAGTCTCTCTCGCTGGGGACACCGAGGTTGTAAATATGACATGGCCTAATCTCCTTATATAATGTGCTTGCGCTCTCAATTAATATAGGCAGCTAGGTAGGGGTTACAGTAAGGAACCCAAATTACGCGGATTTTTACAACTTCTTTGGCAACATTTATCAGCAACTGCTGTGGGACAGCTAGAGGTAAATTGTGACTGTTTTGGGACGTGTTTGTAAAGGATTGGTGTTAAGGTTCATTATTCAGAAGAAGAAATTGCTGTGCTAGTTATGAAGAGAAATGAAAGCAGTTGCTCTATGAATTTCTACGCTGGTTTTCAGAGCGATGCTTTGGTGCCACGGAAAGACCGTCGGTTATGGGCTTTGCCTCGGTGTGGCCGGTGCTGTCTGAACGGGTCCTAGAGGGAAATGTTCCTGAGGATTTCCACTAGCTGGAAAATGCCCAGTTTGAAGCATGGCTGTTTCCAAGTTTCCTAATGGTGGGCTGTCCTCCTTAGCAGGCAGTACTCAACCGAAGCTGAGGGCCAGATCCTAAAATGCTGTAAAACTGGCCAAACCCCTAAATGGGTAAAGAGAGAGACTTCAGCAGTGCTACATCCAAACAATTTCTTAGCTGCCTTGGTCGATGCTTTCCTTCTTCCTGCACTGTAACTTCAATTTTAGCTGCTTACTTTATACAATAGGGCTCACCGTTGGGGTTTGCGTGGGAAACAAATAAAGTCACTGTGGAAAGGGCACCTTCTGGCACTTCTCTTTGTATTCCTCTCACCTTCAGCCCAATATGTTCTCAGTGAGAAGCAAGAAGTGCTTATTTTTATGCCTTTAAAGGCTCTGGAACCCGTGCAACTGGAAGGGAGGGGATGTTGACATGTCAGGCTAATGAGACACAAACACACTTGCAGTGGTGAGGGCTTCAGTGACCGGGGAGGCTGCAGATGTAACTGGTTTTCAGAGCCTGGTATTTTTCAGCTGCTTGTAGAGCTGAATCACAAATTAATTAAATATTTGAGTTAAAAAAGGAAAATAAAACTGCACTGAATGAGACCCAAGCTGAGAGGCGAGTAATGAGTCTGGGGGTTGAGGCTCTCCTTTCCAGGAATCTCTGCACGCTGCTACTGGAAGAGGCATCGCAAGGAGTATGGCTGGTTTTAGCCAGCTACAAGGTATGGGCAAGATTCCAGATGTTTGAGTGGGACAAAATAATGGAGGAAAACTCAGTGAAATCTTTCTTCACCTGTACCTTCTTCTGAGGAAAAACTTGGAGGGCTGGAGGGTTGATTTTGTGGTTTTAGAAAGGAATTGCTGCCGGAGGAAATACTTGGAGAACAAACTCTGAGGTGTTCAAGCCCTTTTGCTGTCTTAAACATTGATGTTTGTTTGATTATTCTTCCCTTAATCAACTTTGCTGAGCATACCTCGTGCTATTTACAGAACAATATTTATTTTTGCTGATTGTTTGTTACTCGTGTTGCGATTCAGCCGAGCTGTTGCCAAGAGAAATGAGAATTTCTTAGAGAAACCAAAACCTAGAGAAAGTACTCATGCTCACAGGTCCTTTCTTCTGAATATAATTAAAACTAATTGACATAGGTAGCTAGCTTATGTAGATCAGGAGTTTACCTGCCGAATCTGTTCTTGGGTGACTTTGTTGCTGGCTGACTGGGGGCGAAGCCGAGTTACTCATCTTCCTAGGCGAGCGGTGCAATCAGTTGGAAAGCACTTTCCTGGAGCGGCAATTGCCCCCTTGTTGATCACCTGTTGGGAGGCGATTAGTTTTTTGAGGCTGTGCAGGAGGAAGTAGGCAGAGGGTGGCGAACCTCGGCTGTTGGGTAGCAGGAGCGTTGAGGCAACCGAGGCCTTGCCGAGGTGGCGATGGCAGAGCCGTGTGTGTGTGTCTCTGCACGGCAGCTATCCCAGAGGCCTGGCTTGTGAATGAAACAGAACTGATACCACAAGAAGAAAATACAACCTGTATTTTCACCAAGTTCCCTGTCTGCGGTTTCCTCAGGTGACACGGTCCTGCAGCTCAGCCGTTGGCTCCCCCATCCCCATGTTTCTAGGGAATGGAAGCATGCTGCTGCGCAGGTAACCTTATTTTGGAGCTTGGGCTTTCGCTCCGAAGCAGTGGGCATTTCTGGTTTTGCATCTGATGTCGGCACGGCAAGGGGGGCAACTTTTGTTCAGCCCCCTCCACAACTTGCTTGCGTGCCTCTCTGCCCCAGGCTGGCTGAATTCTCACTCTAAACTCCTTGTTACGGATGCAGGAAAGACGCCATACTGCTAAATCCTGCCTGTCTTGGGGGACGCTCCCCAGCTGGGACTCAGGTGAATAAGGCAAGCATGCTTTTACCATTGCGGTAGAGTGGAAAGCAAACAAAAATCCAGGGATAAAAAAAATTCTCCTCTTAGTTGTTCTACTGGGAGGTGATTACGTGGCAAGGAAAACATTGATGGAAATATTCAGTATTTGGAGAATACTGAATTTGGAAGTACAGTCGCTCCTCCAGGGAGTTCTTTGCCCATCATTCATACTTCTCGTGCGTTTTTCTGATTAAAACCAAATTGGCTGGGAGTAGAGCATGGTAGGTGTTTATATAATTACGAGCTGAAGTGCCTAGTTAATTTTAATTAGGCACAAAACCAACCGGTGTCAGAACTGCTGAATTTTTGGCCACACAGCGTGTATTATCTTTTCAAATGTAAAGAAAATCACTTGACTGCTACATTTCAGCAAAAGGCGGTTGTCACTGGAGGGGGAACGGGTTTTATTCTGTAGAGAGGTGTGTGCATGTATATATTTAGGGGTTTTGTTCTGCGGCTGAAATAATTAACAGGAGCAGGGAAATGTTTGCCACAGATCAAAACTGCATTGCAACAGGATTGATTAACTATTACTCTCTGCTTTGTTGTATTTTGCATGTGTATTTGCCCTCGTTACAGGAGCCGCGGTACCTGTGTATGCACAATATAACGTGCTTTGCTAAGGAGTTGTGACTGAAGACCTTTCCTAACTCTGCAGCCATGCTTTTAGGCCATTGCTCTGACCAACTTCGCCTCGCTGTGTGTTGCAGTGTGGCTGCTGTGCAGTCACCTTCCAGAAGGACAGTTGAGGAGCACTGTATTCCACCCACAAAGCAGAGATTGAGCAGTGCAAATAAAATAAGGCTTGGGAATGGCTCCGAAAGTGTAAACTGTGAAGGCCATGTTTGCTTCGTAGCCCTAAGAGATTTTGGGGCAGATCTTAGGGTATGCTTTTTGGGCTGATCCTAGATAACTGACTGATCCTGAATACTGGCTTTGTTCGGTTTTAGCATTCTTGAATATTGGGTAGCCATTGGCAGTTTAGGGAATTTCTTAAATTATGGGAATAGAGAGGTGTAGCAGGAGAACAGGAGTGTTAGCCATGGTGCCATTAGGTTCCTTAGATTGCCACCTTTGACTTTGAATTGCTTGGAAGCACCTTGCTTATTAATTGTGGGGTTTAGAAACAATAAAGGACCCTCTGGAACAGTACTAAGGGTGAAGTATAGGAATGCTGGCTGGCAATGCGGTGAATTTAATTGCCTTGATTTAGGATATGTCTGTCCCCAGCTGCCCACTCTGTCCCATTGCTGGAAGGTGCTGCAGAGCTGGATAGTCTGCCCATGAGCTGATGTGACCAGGGCAGGGCTTGTCTTCATGCCCCGGCATGGGGGCAGGTAAGACGTGGGCTCTAAGCCTGGGTGGTGATCTTTAATAGAAGGGTGGCTGCAGCCTCTCAAACTGCCAAGGGTCTGCCAGAGCTCGTTTGTCAGAACCCTCACTCCACCTAATTTATATGGGGTATTAAAATGAAGTTGTACTGTTGTGTTTTGTTCATAATTTGGGTTTTCAGTTTCATGTTTCTCATTTAGAAACACTTAGCAGTAGTTAATGATGTGTTGACATTTCAATAATAAGCTTTTCTCTCTGCATGCTTTACATCTTGACCATTTTAACTTGCTTTGGGTTGAAATCCGGGCTCCACAGAAAAAGGCTACAATTGTGCTTTGAACAGATTCACAGCTTTTGATTTCATTTCTTTAGCTGGATGAACGCATATTCCCGTATAAGGTAAGTGTTCAGTAGACTGCAGTAAGAGCAAAGAGACTGCAAAACAGATGCCTGCGGAAAGGAGTGAATCTGCTTGTCATGTAAACAGAGATGCCCGTTTGTTTTGCTGGAAGTTTGCTCATTTTCTATCACTGAAGAAGTTAATGTAGTATAGGCACGATGGTATCCACAAACATCACACGGTTAAAGTTGTACTGAGCATGGTACTGATATGCTTCTATTATTTTATTTCCCTCAGGGTGGCTCGGAGGTTGTTAATAGTGGAACGAACTCGAGGAGTGAGTGAGGCCAGATGTTATATAAACCCCAAGCTGTATACCCAAAACAGATTAAAGAAAACAAAATAAGACAAAAGAGACATTGCCAGGCTTGTGGATGTCCCTTGTAACTTTCATATACCTGTCCTATCTTTATAAATGTACGTCCTTAAAAAAAAACAAGCTGAAATTTGAAGAATTGGGATTTAGGATGACAACTTTCTTCTCAGTGCTCAGTGGCATTATCAGAACAAATCCACTGGATGGGGGGGGGGTGGGGTGGGGGGGTGGGTGTGAAGCAAGTCTGTCCCTGCCTGGGTGCCTCCCTGCGCCGCCCCAGGTTACATTCCTGGAAGTGGGGTGGGTGGAAGAGGACACGTGTCAGTCGAGCATCTTCATCTGCATCTTCAGCCTGGCATTCTTGCATAGCCCACCGTGCTGGCAATGGTGGGGGGCTCAGCTCCCGTGACAGGTCTGCCTGGCCAGGATGGCACAGGGAGCAGCGCCGGACTGGGACGTGACCTGTTCTTGTGATGAGTCTTGGGGGTTTTATCCTGAGTCAAGTCCTGGTGGGTTTTTAGACCGGTGTGTTGTTTTGCTGACACTTCAGATGCGACGGTTTCAGTGTGAGGAAAGAAATAGTAAATCAGACTGTTAAAAACCCCCATTTCCAGGCTATACAGTGGGCTTTTCTCAGTTTGGATCTTGAAGGATCTACTCTATGAAGGAGGTTAGAGTCACTCTTCCCCATTTAATAAATGACAGCCTTGGGCCAGAGGCTGAGTTGTTCAGTGCCAGCCAGAGGCTAGAGTCTGAACCAGGGCGCTGGGTGTCAGTGCCCTGCATGATCCCATGTGTGTTTTTTATGGTCTTAGACTAACCTAAAACCCTTGTGAGATCACTCATCTCCAGGTGGATTCGTTGGCAAGTAATAACAAACTTACCATTCCTCTAGAGCTGGACTTTGAACAGAAGTTGTCTTTGCAAAAAGCTTGCTTCTGTACCTCAGACGACACCACCCCACACACACATTTGGCACGGAGATATATTTTCCGAGCAGGACTCACATCAGCTGGACCTTCTGCCTAGTGCGGATGCTGTCCCAAGGAGTCCATCACTGCCCCAAGGCCCCTTTCGCTGCCAAAGCCTCAGTGGTAATGAGTACCAGAACCTCTGCATCTAGCTAAAAACCCATCCCCTGCCCCAGCAGACACTGCACGTGTGCGACCAGCATTACATGAATCAAACGAGCCTGCCTGGGGAGCCAACGTCATCTCCACTGAACTCCAGAGTCAGGGTTCCCATCCCGTGAGTGAAACGGCTGCCTCCTGCGTGGTCACAAGGGTCGCATCCCCGAATTAGATGTCGCACGCGGGGTCGATTGGTCTGTCCTCCCGTTGCAGCGGTGACTGAGGTCACGGCGTTGCCTTCGACAGCAGCCTGGAAAGGAAGCTTTTTAATTACTGTAGAGCCAAAGGAAAAGCCGCTCCCTGCGAGCCTGGGGAATGTGCTAATTTGGTATTCGGTGGAAGCAGCCGGTGGGTTGCAGCTTCCCAGCTCCGAGCTGCTTTGCAGATAGCCTGCAACCCAGGCAGTGACCGTGGATTTCATTACTGCTGGGGCTCTGCGCCGGTTCGAGAAGCGCCCGCGATGATGGGATCTTGGGACAGGAGCCGGTGTTTTATTAGTATAAATCCAAGGCAATTGGGCATGTTAATTACTGGAAGGAATCCAGAGCAGGGAGGAAAGGGTTCAGGATGACCGGGAGGTGCCGTGGCTAATTGCTGAGGTCCATGGATTCCCTGTGACCCTGTGCTTGGGGGATTTCCTCCATTGCAATGCTTGACTTGCAGCAGATTATTACCTTTCCAGGAAAAACCCTCTAGAGCAAAGTCTCTGCAGAGGGAATTTGAGGTAAAAATGGCTAAAGGCTCCCCTCCAGTACCAAGTCGGATGTTGCTCAGGGCTTTTGCATGCATATGAGTGTGCTGGTGAGGGGTAAGCATACAGATGATGGGATTTCAGTCTTCCTGTCCTACCTGGTTTTGGGGCTGCTTTTTGCTTGAGCGCTTGATGCTCCTTCAGTGCCAGAATAGGTGATCGGCGAGAGACTCATCCTAGAAGTGAAATGCATGGAAATGGCTATAAACCTCTGCAGAAAAAGGCAGGTGTCTCTTGCAAAATAATCTTTCGCTCTACCTACCTAAAGTCCTCTGTCAGGCTCAGATAAAAGCTTTTCTCCTCTTCCTGTGCACAAGGCTGGCCTGTATTATTTATTTATTTGTAAGGCTTTTTTTTTTTTTTTAGAAGAGCTTTTACATTATTTTTCTTTGCTCTCACAGTTCAAGCATGATTTAATATGTCAAAACTAGTTTGCTTAGCTGGCCTTGATTGTCTTGCATACTTCCACTAAAACAGGGCAGTCATCCTTCCAGGCATGCTGCTGCCCAGACAAATGAAGTGTCACTGTGGCTAGGACCTGCTCTCGTGTTGTGACAGCAGTAGCATCCTCTGACAAAGCCGGCAGCGGGGAATTTAGACGGGGTAATGCCTGCAGACACAGCTTGGTCAGAGCAGTGCGGGCCCACACAGGCAGATGCACAGACGAGTTTATGCTCGAGAGACTTAATCTGTCATTCATGTGCAAAGGCATTTTGGTCCAGATTGAGCATCTCGCCTAGTACCAGAAAGAGAAACCGTCCTGTTGGTGCCTGGGCTGGCGAGCCTGGCAGAACTAGAGCTCGGAGCCCTTTCTGCAGGGTAGTGCTGCCAGACTAATACATCTGGGTGCAGGTTTCCTGGCACAAGTGAGGTGCAGCGTGATCTCATGCTTTCCGTAGTCAGTGGGGATTTTGTCATTGATTTTGGTGAGAGGGAGATTATAATCCTTGATGATATATGCTTAACAATTAAATGATTTCCTGGCCTGGATCTTTAGGAACTGTTGCGCTGACTGCCAGCAGATCACAGCCTGTAGGATAGAAATTTAGTTCATAATAATTGATGTAATTCAGATCAGGTCTATTTCTCAGCAGATTGTCTGATCCTGATCTCTTCCAAACCTCAAGAGATTTTGTGGCTCTGTGGTTGTCTCATCTCATGCAGGGGGACCCACTCTAAAGTTCATCCTCATGTTTCTGCACTGTTCTCCGCTGAAATGAAGAAGTTTTGAGTCAGTCCTCAATCTTATTATGGTTTAAAATGGCATGTCAGCCTTTTGAGCCTGTCTGCAGGACTTGGTGCATCACAGGAAGCCTTCCTGAGGCTGCTGCTCGGTGCCATGTGCCCCACTGCCTCTTGCTCTGCATGTGGCACCCCCATGGTTGATGTCCTTGGGCTCTCGCCTCCTGGATGTGTCAGTAACAACACTCGGCAGTTGGGTCGGGCATCTCCTGGAGCTCTTGGTGGTGTGTGCTCTGTGGGGTTTACACTTTGGTGTGTGGGATGGCTGCCAACTGGAACTCTGGTGCTCGGGGACACATGAAATGATTGTATGAGTCTGTTATTTGACTGAGCTCTGAGCGTGGCTAATGGCATTGATGAGAGCTGTGTCATCCTGATGGTGAAGGCAGTGAGCCACACGCTGGCTCGGAGATGTCGCGTGTTACGTGCACGAGTAGATGGGGGGCCGTGCTCCCTGCCAGACCCTGCCCTTCCAAAATAGTTTAGGGTACTCTTTGGTGTCCTTTTAGCAATTCCCAGGGCAGAAGAGTTCTTGGAGAGAGCCAAAACTCTGCTTTTTTCCTGGTGGGTGGGGTTTTTTTTGTGTTATATTTTTTTTCTTCAAGATCAGACTAAGCTACATCAGACTTTGGTATGTAAAGTTATCTGAAAACTTGATCCCACGACTACGTAAACTTGGTGTTGAATATGCTCTGATGAAAGGTGTTTATTAAAATGCCTGTGCGTGATGCCTTCTGTGTCTTCGGTCATGCCTGCACATGCAAGTAGGTTGCCACGCGTTGCATGCGCTGTGCACACAACTGAGAACACAGTGCGTCTCTTGTGGCAAGTGTTGACCACCGTGTGTAGCGTTGGGCTAACAGAAAAATGAGTATTTTACAAGAAAAGCAAGACCAGCCCAAACTAGAGTCAGTGTTTTCAGGTGGAGGCATTTGCTTTTAGGTTGAAGGTATAAAAGCATTAACTTGAAGTTAGTGTTTATTTTCACTGAGCTTGTTTGAGGTGTTTTCCTACTCTGGCCTGAGAGAAACTGAAGCTGTGCAAGAGTTGTGCTGCAGTTATGTCCGTAGGACATCTGAGTCTGCAGAGGCGTTGTGGGATGCAGTCGGAGGCACGTTGTTGCTGTGGGATGCAGTCAGAGGCATGCTGTCGCTGCCTGAGTGCTGTGGGCAGACGAGTGGGGGCCTGTGGAAAGCCAAGCTACACCATTTCTGGGGTCCCCTTCTGCGTTCTTCACTGTGTACGTGCACACAAACATCGTGGGCTGCGAGTATAGAGAAACAGAAACACTCCTTCTGAAAGTTTATTGAGCAAAGGCTTCTAGTTTAACAAATTCAAATTTTACACGTTCCAAAGACTGATTTCCAGATGCCATTGGGAAAAGTGTCGGGCCACATTCAAATTAGCCTCATTGTTCCATAATATCTTACTGGAGTACAAGGTTAATTAGTACTATAGGCAATATGCATTATTCATCACAGCGATCAGGCTTTTCTGTTGGGCTGTTGTAAGCTGCAAATGGTTTCCCTTCCAATAACAAATCCTTGATATATTATTTTCATATTTAATCCTGCCAAATCATATTTGTGATATATAAATTATGTGGGCACTCTGATACTGATGGAAAACGTTTCAGGTGTCAAAAGGACTATAATTTTAATGTTTAACTCCTGGCTTGCTTGGGCATGGACCTCCCGGACCGTGGGAGATACAAGATGATTTTACTAACATCCGTCTTCGATCTGACCCAAACAGGGATAGCACGAGTGCCGCCCATAGTGCTGTGTTTTACATCAGTAGCGTTTTCAGTGCCAGTTATCAGCAGTATCTCATTGCATGTGTGAAGCGCTCAAGTCATGTGGCTGCAACAGCTCTGTGGCTGCTTGCACTAACCCAGCACAGATCTCAAACGTCTCCGTTCCCACCCTGAGGGTTGCAGCTGGGAAAGGTTCTTTCTAGCAGGACTCCTTCAAGCACAAGGGCTAAATACGAGGTGCCCTTGGCTACCTCCCAGTGCCAGGGTCCCTGCCCTGCTCCATGTGGGAGATGCTGGCTGATGGGTTTGCTCTAGATCTAGCGAGCAGTGGCTCTCCCCTGCACAGTCTGTTTGCAGTTCAAAGGATTTGGTTTTTCATTCTCAGTTCAAGAAACCAGCACTGCCTTGGCCTCAGCCTGTAATGAGTCCACTAGAGGAGTCATGTCGGAGGAGTTACCCCATGCTGTGATTCATCTGATCCTTCCTTTCCCTGAAGGCAAGGCACTTTCACCCCTGAGGTCCTGCTGCCTTCCTTGTCCAGCATTCAGGAGGCTGAGTCACTCCCATATCCTGAGATCAGTGCTGCAGGTGCCTACAGCTTCCAGAGCAGCCCTTGGAAAATGCAGTGAACTGCAGCGATCCCCCTCTGCCACAGTGCCTGCTTAAAGCATAATATCAATCTGAAAGACCTTTGGGAGGTCTTTCACTGCTGCTTTCTCGCTCTGATGTTTCAGCCTGGCTGCCGTCTGGAGGAGCGTTCCAGCCTTAGGGCAGCTGTACACACATCTATTAAGAGCGTGGATAGGTATTATTGTCTCCTGTGAAGACAGAATGAGAGAACTGGGGGTGTTCAGCCTGGAAAAGAGAAGGCTCCAGGGACACCTTATAGCACCTTCCAGTGCCTGGGAGGGCTACAAAGAAGCTGGGGGGGACTTTTTACAAGGGCCTGTAGTGACAGTACAAGGGGTAACGGGTTTAAATTGAAGGATTGAGATTGGACATCAAGAAGTTCTTCCTGGAGAGGGTGGGGAGGCCCTGGGACAGGTTGCCCAGAGAAGCTGTGGGTGCCCCATCCCTGGCAGTGCCCAAGGCCAGGCTGGATGAGGCTTGGAACAACCTGGTCTAGTGGAGGGTGTCCCTGCCCATGGCAGGGGGTTGGACCTGGATGATCTTTAAGGTCCCTTCCAACCCAAACCATTCTGTGATGAGGAGGGAAAGCTGAGACACAAAAACTGGGTGACTTGCTGAAGGTCCCA
The DNA here is from genome assembly GCA_027574665.1 of Rhynochetos jubatus. Taxonomy (NCBI): domain Eukaryota; kingdom Metazoa; phylum Chordata; class Aves; order Eurypygiformes; family Rhynochetidae; genus Rhynochetos; species Rhynochetos jubatus. The sequence goes on along the minus strand of CM050651.1, from coordinate 75,103,438 downwards.
CAAACCAATTTTGATGGAGTTGGGAGGCTCAGGCTTCCTGATTCTGCCATCCTTTCTTCAAGATCATTACCAATTCCTGTGATCTCTCTTGCTTTCCTGGAAGGGATTTAGGCATGCCCTTGCTTTCTAGCAGGAGACGGCGTAGCCTCTTTGCACAGCTGGGCACGCGAAGTGATGCTGTGCTGCTGGGGCCCGAGGGAGTCACTTGCACTGACATGGCTGGAGGATAAATATGGCAGAGTTTTACCTTAAATAGCCTGCGGCAACAAATCCACTGCCCCACGCCAACATCGCAGAAGCGATGGCAGGGAATGCTTGAGATTCCTTTGTGTTCGAATCGGCCAGTAAATATTTTCCGGCAGCCCTGACTCACTTCCCTCCTGCCCCTCTGGTTTTGTAGGAGCATTGTTTTCCCCTCCCGAGTTTCCCTTTAGAAGGAACACAGCACTTGGGTGGCTGCTTTGCCGCTTGCCTCCTCCCGGCTGGGATAGATTGGAATTTCAAGGGCTCGATTTTTGCAGTCTGATGCAGAACACAACGTTGGGTTTGTGTCAGATAATAGAAAATGAGCAGGTGCTGGAAAAGCGAGTGCTGTGGTGTGTCGGGGGCTTTTTGGGGCAGTTTGGAAACTGCTTTGCAGCAACAAGGGGTGGGTGAATAAATGCCCAAATTACACTTGTCTATCAAGCAACTGGCAAATGCCTCTGGTCCTTGATTTAGGTGCCATTGTGATATAAACAAAGGAGCAGTCACAGGAATGTAAAGAGTCAATGATAAGTATTATTCTTTTCCCCTGATTATTGCCCACTGCTTTAAAACAAGCAGCTGAGATGCCTTTCAGGAACCCTCTGCTCCTGCGTGGAACTGCATTTGTAGTGTAATTTGGATTGCTTGGGGTTAAAACAGAAGGGTATATACATGATGTTTGCTTAAAAGTTGATTATAGGCAGCTGAACAAAAAGTAAATCGTATCTAAAATATAATTATGTAAATCGCCAAAAGTGGAATGGCTTTGTCAGCTCAGTCTTTAAGAGTCTCATCAATAACTTATGAGCTTCAGTAAATGCTCAGTGCTCCTACGCTACTTTGTTGCACACTGTTATGACATAAAGGCAAAGGAATTTCTTTTTTTTTTTTTTTAAGCATTCCTGGGGACAAAAAAAAAGTAATAATTCACAGCAATCAGCAATGTGTAAATTTAGTGTTGTAGGTCCATGTGGTTGAATGTATTAATGACAGAAAATCTGTGGATGCTGTGACCGTAGATCTCTGAAATAGCTCGTGGGGGCAAAGACTAGACTGTGTGGCTGATAAATAATAGAAGAGCTCGGCTCCCTCTCTTCCCCTCCCTTTCCTTAGGTTTACATATGACATGAAGCACTACTTGGGAAAAGCAATGTGGTGTTCGGTGTGTACCCATATATGCCAAAAGCCATCATTGTTCCAGAGAAAAGTTGCATTTCTGTTATGTTTTGATTTTTGGAGTGGATGGTCTATAGGTCTGTTGAGTCTGAAGGGGAGAAAAAACTCTTAATTGCCACGACTGGCTGATATTGTGGGTGGAGCCATGAAATCGGAGGGTAGGCATGGGGGAGAGGAAAGCCCATCATTTTTGCTTTGGCCACATAAATATAACCAGGAACTTGGGCATTTGTCTGTTTCAGATGTGCTTAAAGCTACAAACACCACATACACCTGATGGGCCTGCCCGCGGAAGGGGAGGTGTGTCCCACCAAGCAGCTGCTGGGAAGAGCCGGGGTTGGGGCATGGCATGCCAGGCCACTGATGTGATGTTTGGCAGGCATTGTGGGCACTCGGGTACCTTTTCCTGGTGCTTTTATCCCATAAATATTTTACGTCTAGTTATTAAAGAACAACGTGGTGCTGATGGTAGGTGGGACTGTACTGTGATTTCCTGAAAACGACCCCATAAACTCAGTTTTATCCTCTTTATTTTATTTTTTCAGTGCTAGAGTTTGGACTCCGCTTCAAATAGCTTGTTTATGTTTTGTAAAAGGCAATAAAGGAAACGTATGATTTCCTGGGCTTTAAAACAAGCCACAACATAATGTTGTTAGCACTAACACGTAGTCAACGTGGCCTGTCCAAAACCAAGGGATTTGCCAAAAGCAACTGATGACCAAACAGTCACTCTCAGTTATGCTTCTTGTACACTTGTCTTTTGGGGCTGGAATTCCCCAGGCTTTTGTCACAGGATCAAATCTCTGTTGTATGTAGGTGATGTCACTATCCTTATTTTGGCGATGAGGAAGCAAAACAAAGAAAGGAATTGCCAAAATCATGTATAATTCAGCGGAAAAACAGACTGCCCAATCTTGTATGTTACTTGCTAAACTGCATGTCCATGAAGATAGACTGATATTTCTTCTCATTATTAAAGTGTAAGCATGTATGTTCTCTCTCTCTCTCTCTCTATAAAAAAACCATTCTATGATTCTATATTTTAGCTGATCTAAAGTCACTCGCTGTCCTGGCAACAGTTAGTTTCAGTGATGTGATTTGTAGTTTACAGCTGAGGGTTTGGGGTTTTTTTCTCATATACCTAGGCCAGGATTTCAACTGTAGCTCAGCCCAACGCTTTAGTATGTTCTGTATTGCATGTTCTCACAGTCTGAAGGATATTCTCAACTAGGTTAGGAAAGCTGGAAGCAGGAGAACATAATCGATGTATGAGTATTTAATTTCTAATGTCTTAAGCTATTGAGGAAGTAGGAGATGTTTAACATGTCATAGATACTCCAGTGAGTGGTACTGCTGAACTTTCTTTATCTTCCCACCTAGAAGAGGCTGGATTAAATATTTTGCTTTGTGCTGACTTACTAAAAAGGATGATTTGCAGCCTTTCCTCTTTTGCTGAAGCACCAGATTCTAAATACGTGTTTCAACGTTTGAGTTAAAATAGTGTGCCACAGTGGCTGGTGTTTCTGTAGATTTAATTATGTCTTGAAAAGAGTGAAAGTGGAGCAGTGCCTTACAAAGCCATGTACCTCTGTTTTTTGCATCCTGTGGCAACAGGACTGGGTCTCTTCTCAAGGAAAAATGGAAACAGAATTTCTATCTTCGTGCAGAACTGGCAAGCTACTGCTTAGACGAAACCCCTCAGATTTTCAACTTCTGCAGTCAAAAGATTAGCAAGCCAAAACATACAAGTGCAAAGTTTCCCATAAACGATGATTAACTAGTGTGTAGAAGTGGAGCCTGCTGTGAGCTTTCAGTCCCTTCGGTTGAACTGCTTTATAACATCATGCTACCAGGATATTTCATTGTACACAGAAAGGCAAGGGAATAATAAAATATATGTGCTAGAATTCCCATGTGCGGGTGAGTTCCTTGAATTTATCAAGCTTGCTGGTGTGCCTCCAGAAATTTCCCCCCAAATGATGACTAGTTCTTTAATTACACTTAGATAGAGCTGTGGTGTTGGTGGTGTTTGAAACTACAGATTGAATTTAGTAACGTAAGTGTCATTAATCTGGTGAAATAAAAACGCCGAGTTTTTTAATAAGGTCTCAATTTAATGTTTTTAAATGCTCGGGAGAGATTTAATGCTAAACCAGCTGATATAAATCTGCTTCACTCCTCTGTAATTGTCTCTCTCAAGCATGTACCTCTCTTCAAGGGAACTTGGCTCACACTAATTTCCAAGCTGTTTACTGCCCACATGAATTTGATGGACTCTTACTTTTATTGTTAAAAGTTGTTAACATCAGAGGTGACCAGGAAACTGAAGTGGCAGAGCCTATATATAGCATTAATTGTCCTATTTTTTTTTTTTTAGAGCACCACAGAGAAGCCCTGGTCTTTCTGTTATGCTCCAGATGCCTAGAGCCTGCCCAAAAGTGTTTGCAGGTTGGAGTCTGGCTGGCTTTTTTTTAGCCTTACATCTGCGGTTTTCTTAGAATCACAGAATGGTTTGGGTTGGAAGAGACCTTCCTTAAAGCCCATCTAGTTCCAACCCCCCTGCCACGGGCAGGGACACTGTCCACTAGACCAGGTTGCTCCAAGCCCCATCCAGCCTGGCCTTGGACACTGCCAGGGATGGGGCATCCACAGCTTCTCTGGGCAACCTGTCCCAGTGCCTCCCCACCCTCTCCAGGCAGAATTTCTTCCTGATATCCAATCTAAATCTCCCCACTTTCAATTTAAACCTGTTACCCCTTATCCTGTCACTACAGGCCCTTGTAAAAACACCCCCGCGCATCTTCCTTGTAGGCCCCTTCAGGTAGTAGAAGGCTGCAATATGGTGTCCCTGGAGCCTTCTCTTCTCCAGGCTGAACAAGCCCAACTCTCTCAGCCTGTCCCCATAGCAGAGGGGCTCCAGCCCTCTGAGCATCTTGGTGGTCTCCTCTGGACTCATTCCAGCTGGTCGATATCCTTCCTACGCTGAGGGCTCCACAGCTGGACACAGTATTCCAGATGAGGGGACTTGTCTCTGTAACAGGCTATACTTGGCTTTCTGATCTGGTAAACAGGGGTCTATCGTGACACTGCTTGATGTTGCCGCTTGCAAGGCAATGGGAGATGGAGCTTCGTAGCTGCATCAGCCCTAGTGCATTGAGTTTTCACGCAGGGCTAAATGGAGTAGAAATATGCTATTGTGTTGCTGATTACATCTATTTATTCCTAAATAAGCTCTGGTCTTTTTTCCTGTGGCATTTCATCTTCCACTTTTTTATTATTTTTTTTTTTTTAGCCAAACACTCTTTTCATAACAAATTGTCCAAATGGTATGTTTCAGGTGAGGAAGGGAGAGCATTACTTGAGTTGTGTTCTAACTTTTATATATGAAACGTGCTGGATTGGCATTCCTTCTTACAGAAATCTTGGTGGCTTCTTCATCAAGCTTCTGTTCATTCAACTTCTGTGGGCCTGTCATCGTTTGTACCAGTGCCAAGTGAGTCCAGATGAACTCCCTTCCACGTTTAATTTCCGAGAGCTGAGGAGACTTTGCCCCGGGGGTCAGGATGGAGTTTGCCTGCATGTCAGTGAGTGTATTTAGCCATTCTAATAGTAAATCTTGTGGTTGAGAGGCAGTGGTATTCACAGGGGAGCTGAATCACTGCAGTCGCTTCAGAGCAACAAAGAGCGGAAACTGTACCAGCCTTGAAGATGAATCGGTGCTGCGGTGATTAAAAAGATATACATTTCCCTTGTTCCACGTAGGAGCTGGCATTGTTTTCCCTAGGGATTTTCGGCAGTCTGTAAATAAAAGGTGCTGACTGTTTCCTTGGGGAGCAGCTTAAGGTCTGAGAACGTTGTTTGCCCTCAGGTGGGGGCTGGCATAGGGGAAGGACAGGTAGGGTGCTGAGCGTTGCCATGTTTCATCCCTCTGTTTATCGGGGTTTGATGGCCCACTGTCTAGCTGGGATGAGGGAATGCTTGTGGATCAGCTTCCCAAGACATTAGGGAGGTGGATGGGAGAAGGTTTCTTGGGGGTTTGATGCTGTGTGAAGTTAGAGAAGTCGAAATAAATGCAGTGTCTCTTGGCATGGGGCAGGGAGCCTGTGTATTTGTCAGCACAGGGCTGGTGGGGAATGGGTGCTCCTGGGTGTGCTGTGGTTTAGGCCCAGACAGAAACTCAGCACCACGCAGCTGCTTGCTCATTCCTCTCCCTGTGTGATGAGGAGGGGAAGTATCAGCAAAGGCCTGTGGCCTGAGGCAAGGACAGGGAGGGATCACTCATCCCTTTTAGTCATGGGGAAAACAGACTGGACTTAGGGGGTGGGGAGGGAAATCAATTTAATTAGTTGCCAATGAAAGCAGAGTAAGATAATCAGAGGTAAAGCCAGATCTTAAAACCCCTTCCCTCTCCCTTCTTCCTGGGCTCAGCTTTGCTCCCCATTTCTCTCCCTTCTCCTTGCAGCAGCACGGGGGGATGGAGAACAGGGGTTATGGTCAGTCCATCACATATTGTCTCTGCTGCTCCTTCCTCCTCAGAGGATGGTCCTTACACTCTGCCCCTGCGTGAGGTCCCTCCCACAGGACACAGTCTTCCACCAACTTCTCCTATGTGGGTCCTTCCCACAGGCTGCAGTTCTTCCCAAACTGCTTCAGTGGGTTCCTCCCACAGGGTGCCATTGTTCAGGAGTGGAATGCTGTGGCATGGGCTTCCCATGGGGTCACAGGCTCTTCAGATGCAGCTGCCTGCTCTGGCGTGGGTTCCTCCCTGGACTGCAGAGGGTCTGTGCCCTCTGTGCCCCTCCACAGCTGCAGGGCACAGCCTGCCCTCTCACCATGGGCTGTGGGGAACCTCTGCTCTGGGCACCTCATCCCCTCCTTCTGCACTGACCTGGGTGCCTGCTTTGTTGATTCTCTGCCATCCCACTCCTTTCTCCTTCCCCAGGTTCTGCAGCAGGATTTTCCCCTTCTGAAACCTGTTAATCACAGAGGCGCTGGCTGGCTCAGCCTTGGCCATAGCTGCAGCTCGGAGCCAGGGAAGCTTCTAGCAGCATCTCACAGAAGCCAGCCCTGTAGCCCCTCCCTTGCTACCAGCCTTCCCCCACAAACCCACCTCACAGCGTACCACGCCGCAGCTAATGAGCGCTGATGCTTTTCTCCCACTGATATGTGAGCCGCTTGGCAAACAGGCCAGGGAAGACGAGGGGCAGCTCATCAACCCGGTCGCTGTCCTGCTCTTTAATTATTACTATTTTCAAATCCCTTTCAGTATTCACAGCTCAATTTATGTGCTAATTGGCCCTTTTAATAATCAAAAGATAGACACTACAAAAGTCGGGGTGTGCGTTCTCCCGGCAGTGCCGCTGCGTCGCTGTGATAAATTATCTGTGGCGAGTGTTCTGTTGCCTTGTGGCGCTTGGCCTCTGTCAACTGGCACGTTTTCTGCTGGGTCTGGTGGCTTCTAGTGTGAAAGCTGCTCTGGGAAGGTAAAAAAGCTGAGAGTGGCTACCGAGTGCTGTGGTGCTGCTGGAGAGGTGGATGCTGCTGCTGGGAGGGTTTCTGCTGCTGGGAATGCTGATAGAGCAGTGGAGACCGTGCAGCTTCTTCCCCAGACGGTGGGTGAGGAGCTCAGCACCGAGTGCTGGCTGAAATGAATTATCCACAGCTCCTCCTAAAGTACAAAAATAGGATTCCTTGTTTTCACCACCTTCCTTAACTTCCTGTGTCCGCCTCCTGCTCCTGTCCCCCATGAGATCCAACGTGGAGAGAAACCCGGCTTCCTCAGCATGTCTGGCTCTTCTCCCTGCCGTCACATTCGCCGCAGCGTTTCGCTGGAGCTGCTCGGAATGCAGCTATAATTATCGAGTACATATCTGCTGTCATTCCCTCCCACTCACCCTCTGCTACCTCGTGCCGGGCCCTGCTTTTCCCTGCAAACCCCCTTGCTGGTTTTGAGCTCTTCCACTTTCCCTCTCCCTCCTCCCTGCTGCTCCCAGGCGTGGGATAAGCCCCCTCCTGCACCCCACAGCCTTTCCCGTGCTCTCCCAAGCCCACCAGTGGGGAGGCTTTTCTGTGGTATCCATGTTGGGAAGGGGTGGTGTGCTTGGATGTAGGTTGCCTTCTGCCGTGGGATGCAAGTTGAGGGTCCCCAGGGTCCCTTGCAAATGGAATCATGTGCCTTTTTTGGGGGGCAGGCAGTTTTGCACTGACATAGCAGTGTGTGCAGGAGGAAAGGAGATGTAACACCCTTCCTGCTACCCTGGGGTATGGTTGGGCCTTTGGGGATGCAGTGTCCTCTGCTTCTTACAAGAAGATGGCACTTGCAAGTTTTCCTGGTTGCTAGTTTGCTTCCAAACGGCTTCTTTTTTGGGCCATCACAGAGCTGGTAAACCTTTTTCCATGGAGGTGGTTTAGGATGTCTGTCCTGCTTATCTGGAGTTGAGAAGTGCCCGTTTGTACCTTTGGAAAAGTCAGTGTAATTTTGGAGGAAGCTATTTTCGCTGTGCCTTAGCTTCAGGAAATATTACCATGTTGCTTGTGAGATGCTAGGAAACTTTTTCCCTCCTGGGTGTTTTCCTTCCACTGATAACTGCTCAGTCTCAGAGGCCAGCCCTTTTAGAGATAAATCAGACATACTGTGCATTAATTTCTTTTTAATCAGTTCTTCGACATCATCGGCGAGAGATGTTCACCATGAAAGAAATACACAAACCTTCTTCTCCCTCCTTGCGGTAATAAAATCGGTAAGGGAGCCTTGAAGTAGAGACTGTTTTCTTAATTTCTTGGTAAGTTTGTGGAAAGTGAAGGGGAGGTTATGAGATTTGTTAACGGGGCGTGGAAGGCTCCCTTGGGAGATGATGCTATCCGTTATGGCTGCGTGTCTGCGCAGAAATAAGCGGCTGCAGAAACAACCAGATGCGCCTAGTACATTGAAAACAAGAGTCGTGATACTGCTCTGAATAGTACGCTACCGATTGCTGGAGGTGAAATAAGATATAACAGGGGAGAATCAAGAGTGATGTATGAGTGTTGAAAACCGGGAGGGAGCTAGGTGTAATGTGTAATTACTTAAAAATATCTTTTAGTTTATCTTCTCCGCAGGCCTTGATGGATCAGAATTTTCTGGCCTTTTTCTAAAAGCAGTAATTTTCTTTTTTCTTTGTTTTCATGGGAAGTAATGAACTGAACACAAGCTGATTTGTTTCAAGAAAGCTTCTACCCTGTTAACTAGGGACATAAAGAATTCATGCTGAAAATGTGAGCCCAAGATGCGTATAGCTCACAGTTGTCGTGTTAACCCGTCCTTTGGCTGTATCTTTTTCTTGGTGGAATGGATGTTTGTGGGAGAGAAAATTGTTTTCATCCCTAAAAATACATGCGGTGCTTAGTTGGACAAACCCAATAAATTATTAGGAAAGCAGTATTTGTCAAAACTGGTCAATAAACACTGAATTCAGCGGGTTTTCCCAGCTATCCCTGGAGGCAGGTGGATGTAGATGGTGGCTAGGGCAGGGCTGGTGTATGGGTTGAGCAGCCAAAAGGGAGTTATCTCAGCAACATCCGTACTTGCAGAGAAATGTGACTCGAGACACGGGTTTAGACTTGTTAATATAGGCTCTACATGGAAAAGACTAAATTCCAGATTTTACGTATTGCTTCATTTTTTGGAAAAAATGTGGGAAAAAGCCTTGGGATTTAGCAACCTATAGAATCATAGTGTTTTGGGTTGGAAGGGACCTTCAAGACCATCCAGTTCCAACCCCCTGCCATGGGCAGGGACACCCTCCACTAGACCAGGTTGTTCCAAGCCTCATCCAGCCTGGCCTTGGACAGTCCCAGGGATGGGGCATCCACAGCTTCTCTGGGCAACCTGTCCCAGTGCCTCCCCACCCTCTGCAGGAAGAATTTCTTCCTTATATCCAATCTCAGTCTCTCCTCTTTCAATTTAAACCCATTCCCCCTTGTACTGTCACTCCCTGCCCTTGTAAAATGTCCCCCCCAGCTTCCTTGTAGGCCCCGAGACTTTCTCTTGCCTAACCTTTTCATGTTGGTTGATTCCCAGAACACAGTTTATGAAATGGGATGGGTTTAGGTCACAGTTTGTCTCAAGCCAAGAGTGACCAGATGTAATTACCATATGGTGGCCATATATAAATAGTTACAGGAGTGTGGAAAAGGGAGGGAGAGGCGAGAAAACGAGTAGAGTATTGGCTGCGTGTTGTTGCTTCTTGCAGTTATCAGTATCACAGCATTGCGAATGCAAAAGTTGTGCAGTTTGCTTGAACATCATGAATTTTAAATCCTTCTTATTTGTTGAATCCTTTGATTTGCCTCACAGATTTTGAGCCTTTAGTTTCCGTTTTCAAGCTTTGCTTGGCAAATGTGAAACCTGCAAACCTAATTAGAAAAAGAAGGATAGAGGTTGGGATACTAATGGATCATTTAATATAAAATGCTAAATAAGGTGAAAATAAGAAACCTGGCAAGAGGAGCAGGAAAACATAAACCTTTTGCAGCTTATACTGGTTACTCAATGCTCCAGCTGAGGGGTTTACTCCAGGAAGAACTGGGTTAGTTTTTTTGGCTTGAATTCATTACTAGGTGAGATGAGATCAGTATAATAAAACCCATTTGGCTGTAATATTTCAGTGCTTTGCATCTAATGCCTTTTTCATCGGAAGGGCCAGGTACTGCACCCATCTGAAGATCAGCCTTGCTGTCTGCATCAGTAATAGTCTCTGAGAGGACTTGAAATGAGAGGTGAGTTTTGGGAATATGTACTGCTTTTTACCTAGGCTGTATGAATTCTCCATTGGAGAAAAACAAACGTTAGTCCCCAGCGCTGCTATTCTGTCACTTTCCTTTCCCAGCAAATTAAGATATTATCCGTGGTGTAGTAAATTATTTAAGATCAATACACTTGGCAAGTTCTTATCTTGTCCAGTAGGCTGAAGATGAAAAATTATACAGCATGTCTCCCAATGAAGTGTTGCATACATGATAAATAGTCATTAAATCGTGCCTCACAGATGACATCATACCTAATAATACATTAGGGCTGTTTGTATCTGCGCGGCTCCCAGGAGTCAGTTATTTTGTCAGCTAGTGTTGTCGCATGAAAATAGCGGATTTTTTTCACCAGGGCCAGGCAACTAGCCCCGAAGGAGAAATTAAAGCAGATGTGTTAGTGGGAAATGTGGCATTGCAAAGCCGGCGTAGTTGAAATAAATACTTAGGATTTGTAGAGAATCTCGAGACTGATGCCTTTTTCTCTTCATCTTACTGACAGTATCAAATGGCCAAAGTGCAGAAGCAAGTGTTCAGCTTTAAAAACCATGGGGGGCAACAGGAGTTTTCTAAACAGGGGCGTGCACCTCCAAGTCGAGCATGGGCCTAATGCTTATGTGGTGATGTGCCTAGAAGGAAGGTTTTAGCTTTTTTGGTTCATATTTGTTAGCTACCTGGTTACTAATGGTGTCTGCATGAAAATCCAAACTCAGTCCAGGTTAGAAGCTGCTTATGGAGAGTTGAAAGCTGCCTCCTAGTTGTATTACTATTATTTACTCATTGAGTTAACTTCATATATTGCACTGTTGGTATCAGTCTGCAGGCAGTCAGTGTACCTACTTGTGTCATATGTGCCATGTAGCCTATGAAATCTCCCTGAAAGCAGGGAGATTTAGAATGGACATCAGGAAGAAGTTCTTCCCAGAGAGGGTGGTGAAGCACTGGGACAGGTTGCCCAGAGAAGCTGTGGGTGCCCCATCCCTGGAAGTGTCCAAGGCCAGGCTGGATGAGGCTTGGAGCAACCTGGTCTAGTGGAGGGTGTCCCTGCCCATGGCAGGGGGGTTGGAATTGGATGGGCTTTGAGGTCCCTTCCAACCCAAACCATTCTGTGATTCAATTCTATGATATATGCCTTAACTGGTTTAGCCTTGTTATTTGAAAGTGGTTTTCTGTTCCCTATGAATGAAGTGTTTTTCTGTTTCCTATAAATGATAGTGCTGAACACTTGATTATTTTAGAGAGTGATGAGCCTGTGCAAACTATAACCATCTTGCATGGCCTTTCTTTGCAGCAGTTGCAAGTCTTGATGTAACCGGTAGTTTTTCTTTGTAGCTGTGGCTCCTCCTTGAGCTCTGTTATTTAAATAGTTGAACACTTTTTCTCCTCCCTTCTTAAAAAGTTCAGCTTTAAGCCTTTGTATTGTGATGGAGGTGGTCTCTGGTCCCCCTTCTCAAAGCTGACCTATGACAAGCTCTGGAGATGCAGACCGTTCTAGATTCCTGCAGCACAGGTTCTGCCTGCACCATCTCCATGATGGTGCACTGCAGCTGATGGGGAAACCCTGTCCCTCATTGCAGTCTTTCCCTTGGAGAGAGTTGTTTGTAAGGTTTTCTCAAAAAAAAAAAAAAAAAAGTACCCAAGGTAGTTTCTGCTTTTTGTGTTTTCCTGCATGCGGGTGCTCAGCTGGTTGTATCCACTGGATATTGTGAGGGTGATGTTCTTAAGTTTAAATAGGCTCACAACCTACTTGAAATCCTCAAGACGCTGATGTAGGCTGGATCCAGAACTGGCAAAGGTGTGAAAGCGTGCAATAAATATGAAGCAGAGGTTTTGTCACTGGTACATCCTCACTTGCTGCCAAAACAATCTGCTTGTACATTTCAGGAGAGATTTGTTAGGTACTACTACTTTTCACTACTTTTGGTTAGTGAAAATTATCCAGCAGTAGAGTATGGCCAGAAAATGTCTAGGTAAAGAACACTTTAAAATGAGGACTTCTTATGACAAAGAAACACTTGTCTTAATTAAAGCAAGAATACCAGTTAAAAACATTTGTGACTGTGACGACCTTCATCTCTGGACTCAGTTTACTGTGGAGATTGTGTTTCAAATGCTGAAATTCTTTGCACCTTACACTACAAAGGGTACTGGATGCCCCAGTGGTCTTGGAGGCTTCTCAAATCAGTCTTAGGCTGTTTTGAGACTGGTTGCGACGTGACCTAGAGAGATCCCCTGCAGTAGATTATCCTTCTCTGAGGAGTCCAACAGGTTTGGCTGAAGCATCCTGCTGGGAGGAAGGAGAGCGAGAAGCATGCAGTGCTCGCTGATCCGCAGAAGGACCCTGAGGTAATGAGGAGCCGTGCTTGTGGTGTGGGCAGTGCTGGGGACTGTGGTGCTCGCGGGAGTGGGCATGACTAACCAGCAGATGCTTCTGGCCATTTCTGTGCCATGGGATTTTCTGACTGCTCCGCCACTGCTGTGAATTAATTAGGAGTAACGCTGTGCTGTCTGTCATCATTTTGCTCCAAAGGAGGAGATAATTGTGTTAAATCATTCCCCACTGTTTGGAGGATCAGTGGTCGCTGTTTGCCATCTTCTCCTCACCTTCCTAGTCCCAGAGGCTGTATTTCTGTGGGAACTTCCTGAGGCCCCGAGAGCTGTTGCCCAAGATGCCTCAGTGCACCTGCATATTAAGGATTTAACAGTTTTGCATGCTCTTTGCTCTTGGAGGGTTTTCTTCTTGATGGCTTTGCTGTTGGTTGCTCTGTCCCCGGGTAGCCCCTTATTTTGGGTGATGAAATCTCCCAAGAAGATGATGTGTTGCAGGGCAGAGACCCTCCTTGGGAGGGGAGAGCCATCTGAGACCCTCCCCAACCTCATCCTTCAGGTAGATACTTGATGGTAAAAGTGTTTGGGAGTTGGAGTGTTGGAAGTGGATGGTGGTTGTGTCACTGGCCATCAGCAATCACCTCATCCCCTTGCTCTGAAGTTGCCTTGCTACGTGTGAGTGCAAAGGCTGATCTGTTGAGTCTTCCTTGCTTTAGCTGTCTAATTTGGTTTTCCACTGTTAGTCTAATTCAGCAACATGCTTTGGATTTCCCTCAGGGTTTTCAAGTGGTTCTGGGCAGAACAAAGGGCAAAAAGAGAAGGGGAGAGTGTGGGTTCTGAACCACGGTTACAAGCCAGACAGGGGTATTACATTTTGAGGAGGAAGTTTTAGGATGAGAGGTGGGACGGTCTCAAGAGGCTCATTCAGAAACCGATGGAAACGTACCTTTTTGACTCTTAAATATGTTTGTTTGGAATTTTAGGACTTTAGGGAGAAATCATAAGAGTGAAAAACAGTGGCTGGTGTAGTGGAAGGTAAGGTTTTGTAAAGGAGCTTTTATAAAACAAGAGCAACTCACTGCGTAAGAATAAAGCAAGAATAGTTTTACCTGTTAAAACATTTTATTTTGATTAGCTGTGGCTGGGTTTAGTTCATTACAGTAGTGGTTTTGGGCGTATAGGAGTACAGCCTTACAGGAATGTTACAGCTATTGCCTAGTTGAGGTAGGACACCGACTTTCTGGCAATATTGCTGACAGTAATGAAAACAGTGTTTTCATCATGCGTAAAAAACCATGCTCGCTCTAGGTCAGTGTGGAAATTGTTTGCTCTACTTCAGTGCTAGCAATACAGCTATAAATTGTGTTCGGAAAACACGACCTTGGAATATCCTTAGTTTTGCATGTTCAGTGTGCTCTACTAATCTTTCTTCCCCCAAACCCTGCTTTAGGACGATACTGTGTAAGACTCAAGGAGCAGCCATAGATATCGCTATATTCTGTTCCCTGTTTGCTGGTTTTCTGTTGCAGTGCTCAAAGCGTGTTAGGATATTGTAGTATTTTTCATGTTGTAATTAGTTTCTTTCTAGGTGAATGTGGGTTTTTTTTTGCTCTTAGGTATAATAATCCTGTGTCTTTGCTCTGAAAGTGTAGTGTAGCGATCCGTGGTGTTTGGAGAAGGAATTGGAACCTTAAATCTGTTCACATATTTGAACTGCATGCACTGTGTTTTGAGGGAAGTTACAGTTGACTCGACCTTTTTAGGATCTCAGCTGGAAGATTCTCCCATGTGATGGGTCTCCTAGTGAAAGCTGAATCCCCATAATCAGAAAATTTGAGCTGTTTTCAGGTCCTTATGTTGGCCTCTGAAAGGTGTAGTTACTAGTTTTTTGCAAATCTTGCCTCTCTTCCAGTTCAGTTCATACAACCTCAGTGTTTTTTCCTATATTCTTTTCTGTCTAGAAATTACCAATGCAGGATCAATGACAGATTTTCTTCCCTTTCCCTACACCCAAAGGAAGCCGAGAAGGAAGGAGGTTTCCAAATCAGAAACAAGGTTTTAGAGATTTCTCAGTATCTTGTAATGCTCATGGAGATGGAGAACTTGTTTCAGGATGTGTGTCAGGCCTTTGAAGATCAGCTATAACCGCTCTGTATTAGAGAGTTCTTTGAATACCTGGCCGGAGGTTTGTATTGCCAGTATTGAGTCTGTTCTGTGCTTAGGAAAGATGGGCTGGGACTGAGCGTGTGGGTCCTCTCGCTGTATTTGGATGCTGTCTGAACAGCGAAAGCCTGTGCTGGGTACTTGGAGAGCCTTGTCTTGCCCATTAAATTAAAGTGGAGGTGTTCTCCCTGTCCAGTAAGGGGAACTTAAACCACCTCATTCTGTGCCAGGTTGATTAGGCAAGGGAGAATGATTAGGTGAGTAAGGGAAGAGCAGGAAGGAAGATCATCTATTTCTGCGGCTATTTGTGGAGCGTTTCCACGTGCAGAATCATGGAATCGCAGAATACTAGAGGTTAGAAGGGACCTTTGGAGACCATCTAGTCCCACCCCCTCACCAAAGCAGGTTCACCTACAGCAGGTTGGACAGAGATGCATCCAGGTGGGTTTTGAATATCTCCAGAGAAGGAGCCTCCACGGCCTCTCTGGGCAGCCCGTTCCAGTGCTCTGGCACCCTCAAAGTCAAGAAGGTTTCCTCATGTTGAGATGGAATTTCCCGCATTCCAGTTTGTGCCTATTGCTCCTTGTCTTGTTGCTGGGCACCACTGGAAAGAGTCTAGCTCCATCCTCTTGACACCTGCCCTTTAGATTTTGATAAGCATTGGTACGATCCCATCTCAGTCTTCTCCAGGCTAAACAGCCCCAGGATTCTCAGCCTTTCCGCATCAGAGAGGTGCTCCGTTCCCTTGATCATCTTCATAAATGGAAGTATTCAGAAGAAATGTTGATGCATCATCAGGACAAAATACTAAACACTAGTTCCTCAGAGTCACCTACATCCATGTTTCAACTCCTGTGCAATTGCCCTGACGGTTAGACTTAGTGTTGATGTGAGTCGAAGTTGCTAGAGCCTGAGGTCTTTTTCTACCTGGGTGATTTACGTAGGAGCCCAAATAACCATTGAGAAGACTCAAAAGGCAGCACTGGGGGGCAGGATTGTATCTCCCTCCAGAAGTTCAGTCTTTCTCTGGAGACTCATTGCTCGAATGTTTTGTTGAAAGTGAGTTTTTAGGAAGATGCGCAGCCTGATTTTGGAGAACTAAATAGGGAGTGCAGGGGAGGGATGTAAATCTGGGGAAGACTGCAGTGTGCCGTGAACATATCAATCTCTCTGTGGAGTAGAGGCTGGGATGTTCGAAGCAGCGCTTCTGACCTTGGGCAAGTCGTCTTCTGCTTGTTCCCTACCTTTCTGTCAGTTCAGCCTGTTTGTACTGTCTTTTGGGGAAAAGTGTACCAAACGGCATGGAGAATTCTTAACCTTATATGGGGCATATTGGTACTGCTGTATTCCACATAACAGTGTGCTTGGCACTTGATTTGTGCCTGCCCATCTGTTTGCCCTTACTGATGCTAGCTCTCAGCTGAGTGTCCGAGAGCCTTTCTGCCTCATCCTGGACATTAGCATCCATTAAAGCATTAAAGATAAGGGACAGAGGATAAACAGTTGGACAATGAGGTTTGCAGTTAGTACTAGGTGAACCAACCAAGCCTGGAATTTGCTGAAGCTCCTGGGAGACGGCCAGCCCAGCTCTCGTGCCCGCGCTCCCCACGCAGCAGCACGCAAACACCGGGGTGCGGCATGGGCTGCCCGGGTGGCTGATATTTATTGAAAATGAACAGCCTGTGAAATCGCTGTGACAACACTGCATTGTGGAAAGGCTGTGGAGAGACCCGAGGGCAGCTGTTGGGACGAGACATCACAGATGCTCCTTTGGAAATGAGTGATTTGCTGCTGAAGAGCAGCCTGGCTTGTCTGTGGAGCGTGCCCTTGGCGCTGCCCAAACCAGAGAATCCACTGTGCTGGCTGCTTGTGTTGGAGCAGGATGGGGTTGACAAGTTAAGTGCTTCCCTTGGAGTTTTTACAATAGGACATTAAAATACTGCCCAACAACGCCAGTTTGGTGAGTTGATAGCGCTGCTTACTGCATTACAGAAAGCCACATTGCCATGCATTTATTCACTGCCTGTCTGGTCTTAATCCTGAATTTTACAATATTTATAGATCAAAACTGGGGGAGAAGGAAGGAAGGAAGGAGTTGAACCTTTTCAGATTTTAGTGCAGTCCAGAAATTTGCCCTGGTTCAGTAATTTTAAAGAAGTGTACACAAAAGCAATACTTTGCAACTGGGCATTTTATGCCTCCATAACAAAGCCTGAGCTGGGAATCAGACACTTTTTTCCCTAATACAAGCAGTTATCCCCTTGAGATGCTTGAGTCTGAGAGTTTATAAGTCCAACCATTAACTGCCTTAACTCTTAAGGCAAACATGTTAGCAGCATGATCTTGAAAGAGCCCCACATCTCATCAGGCTTTTTGCAGGCTGGCTGCTGGGATACAGGGTCATGTGCTGCTGAGTGTGTCCATGCTCCAGCCCAGAGCTGGGTGATGGAAGGGGTAGACGTGCTGACCTGAGCTATGGCCACGTTGCCAGCCTGTGGTGTAGGCGTATTCTGGAGTCTGCTGGCAAATGGGGTCAAATCCCAAAATGGGTGTAGACATCTAAAAAGGGATTCAGGTGGTCTTCTAAGGCTGAAATCCCGAATTCCTTCCCCATGCTCTCTCCATGCAGCAGTGGATTTACCAGACCTTGTTAGGTACCTCTGACTTGAATTGAAAATAATCCAGGGCCCTTTCTGCTTGGAGCAAGTTTATTACATAATTATGGTGCTGAGACACAGAGACTGACCACCAGCACCAGCAGACAGGGGTCCTCATATGACAATGGCCATGTGTTTTTGTTGCCCAGACTCCTGAAGTCGTCATGGTGCCTGGGAGAGACAGCGATGCTCCTCATAGCCAAAGGGTTCAGCTCCCTCCTGATGGGAGGATGGGAAGTGCCGTTTTGGGGGCGATTGAAAGAATTTGAATTCTCTATTTGTATCTTTGTCATTAGTATGTTGGGATTTCTTATCTGTTGAAACATGACTGGTTGTGTTAGTTTTGGTCCGTAAGTAGCTCCCTCTCCTGGACCGTCGTGGCACACCAGTTAAATAGCAAGTCACTCCAAATAGTAAGTTGGGGGGAATTGCTAGAACTGTGGGAAGTTGTAATATCTTCCAAAGCAGGTCTGCTATACCAATCCAGACTTTATATTCTTTGTATTGGTTATTTTGACATGAGAGGTTTTTCTGGAAGTGTTTGGCTTTTCTTGGCCATGTCTTGTTCTGGAGGGGTGTATTTCCTTCAGTTTTTGCCTGTCCTTAGAAAAAGTCTGTGTCAGTAAAAAGCTTATTGGAGGTAACGAATACCTTTGGATATTTGCAGCCAGCGAGTGCCATAGAAAGCCTGCGGCTGACGGATAGAAAAATGGTTTCCTTTTGAAAAAGAAAAAGTAAGTTTTACCTTTTACAGAACTCTGGTTCTCATTTATTTAGGTCATCTGTTACGGGGAGGAGAGGAGCCACTACCCCTGCTATCTTCATGCTGCTTGTGATTTATTTTCAACTCAAATATCATGCTGGCATCACACAGGACATTTATGGTTTTGAATGGAGATGCCTCCCTCCCTCCTCGGTGGTAATGCCCTATCAACTCCAAATGGCAATTAATGCCGTTTCCCCAAAATTACTTCTGCAAAAATAAAGTGTAATTGGAAAGTAGTTGCCCATTACAGTGATTTATCTTGTCAGTGACTGATTTGTTATTTAACTCTAAAACATTTTATTGATGTCTTTGGAAAGTGACTACGTGACCTAAGTAAAAATGTTAAACTTATTAATCATGGTAAGTTTTCTCTGCTGGGTTTACCATATACATGAATTATGTAGCTTGTAAAATAGGCTGTTTATTATTCTAAGAAAATACAGGGCTATACTACAGACAGCACATAGTTTTAATTTTATTAGTGTTTAAAAATAAGATGTTCAGTAGACAAAAAGGTTAAGTGCAAGTTACTTGGTTCATTTTTTATAGAGTTCCTTTGAAGATAAAGATGCTGTGTCCATAGTAAATAGTATTGCTATTAATTTCCAAAACCTGAAGTTCTTATTAAGTTGCAACTGAGAGTAGAATCGCCTCTTTCCCCCGAAAACCCCAGGGGTGATGGATTGCAACCATTTAGGCCTTTCCGAGACTTATAGCTTCCAAAATTTCTACGAATTTATTATCTTTAATATAAGAAAATAGCCTTTATTATCTATTGGATTTCTTTACATTTCTGGTGGAAAGCAATGTGACTGATAACACCAGCTCCCCTCTTTGCTGCAAGAGTAATAACTGTGAAGGGTGGTTTTGAAAGGATAAATGCCAGTCTAGGCTGAGTTGTGGTGTTTCTCACAGAAGCCGTGAGAGTGGAAGAAAAAAGTCTGGAATATTTCCGTACAGGAAAGTAAGAAAAGGAGAGGGAGTGCAGCTCTGTTCGTGACGGATCCTTTGAGACACCAGAAACGAGCAAAAGGACATTGCATAGCCCAGGAGGAAGAGTGGCCGTGTGGTAGAGGAGGACTTGAAGGACAACAAGGTCTTCCTTGTGTCTCTGCTGCCCCAGATAGCATTGAGCTATGTGGAAAGAGGTGGCAACTCAACTCGAAATCAATTTTCCCTTCAATTGGAGCATTTTCTGGGACTAATGGGGAAAGATGAGCTCGAACCAATTCATTTGGTACGTAGTGGTGCTTTATGCGAGTCTCTACTTTGCAATTCATCCTCCCTGTGATAGGAATAGATGCGAGAGCTGTGCTGCGAGGACAGGCTCCTTAGCAAACTGAGGGACAAAACGCAGACGGTGAAAGCACCGGACCTCTCCTTGAACCAGGCAGCCTGGGAACAGAAAACTTGGGCACCCACCCACACCTGCCAGGCAGAATCATGATTTTTGAGCAGAAATCTTGCAGTTAAAAAAAATCATAGAGCAGCATTCTTGATGCTGATTAAAAGCAAACCCCTTGGTTACGAAATCACTGCAGTTTTCCAGCCAGTAAGGGCTGCTTCCAACACTTCTCATGCTGCATTGCAAGAGGAATGAACATCATGCCATACCAGAGTGAGATCTGTTTGATTTGTTTGATGGGTTTGCCTGAAAATGGGCAGAAACTTTGGCATAATCAAATTGGTATTTGTTACTCACCTGTTTGTGTGCTGTGGTTTAGGCCCAGCCGGAAACTCAGCACCACGCAGCTGCTTGCTCATTCCTCTCCCAGTGGGATGGGAAATATCAGCAAAGGCCTGTGGCCTGAGGCAAGGACAGGGAGGGATCACTCACCAGTTATGGTCATGGGGAAAACAGACTGGACTTAGGGGGTGGGGAGGGAAATCAATTCCATTAGTTACCAGTGAAATCAGAGATAAAACCAGATCTTAAAACCCCTTCCCCCCACCTCTCCCTTCTTCCTGGGCTCAGCTTGGGTCCTCATTTCTTTCCCTCCTCCCCCCAACCAGAGCAGAGGGATGAGGAATGGGCGTTGGGGTCAGTCCATCACATATTGTCTCTGCTGCTCCTTCCTGCTCAGGGGAGGATCCTCACACTCTGCCCTGCTCCAGGGTGGGGTCCCTCCCACAGGAGACAGTCCTCCACCAACTTCTCCCACGAGTCCTTCCCAGGGGCTGCAGTTCTTCCCAAACTGCTCCCCTGTGGGGTACAGTCCTTCAGGAGCAGCCTGCTCCAGCCTGGGCTTCCCACAGGATCACAGCCTTGGTGTCTGCATAGTTTCTGTCATATGCCACTCCTCTCTGCTGCCGGTTTTCTTTGGCTTCCCCTCTTAAATGTGCTAATCACGAAGGTGCTGACTGGCTTGGCCATGGCCAGAGGGTCCAACTTGGAGCTGGGGAAGCTTCTAGCAGCTTCTCGCAAGAGAAGCTGTAGCCCCTCTCTGCTACCAACCCTCCCCCACCCCCACCCCCAAAGCAATGTGCCTCATCGCTGGAGGATCTGAGCGCTTTATTTACAAGTCTGTGCCCTCCTCTTTCTCCTGCCAGTCCCCTGTGTCATTGCAAGTGATAAAAAGATGCTCTGATTTGGGTCTTGAAGACATATGTGCGTTAATATCCTGTTGAATAAAAATGCAGCTCTATAGATCTTTTTCTAATTTCCTTCCATCTGTAATACCCAAGATATTCATTATATGATCTCATTTTATTTTATTACCTTACTCTTTTTAATTTTTATTTTATTCATAACAAAAACATAGGATGAGCAGAAAAGATGAAGATCAAATACAAGACCGGCATCAGATAAAGAACTTTGTAACATGAAATAGGAAATTTCTTACTATTAATATTCAATTGCTCTGGTAGCAGGTAGGGTGAGTTGGTCAGGGGGGAGAGAAATCAAAAATATGTGGGATGAGCACCGGGCTTGGAAGAGACTCTTCTGCCTGAAAAAGATTCTGGACCATGTGGTTATCCTCAAAGTAGCGAAATAGCTGGGAGCTGATGAACCTGACCAACACTTACCTTCGCTATGAACGTCCTTTATCCTATTTCTTAACTGGGATAACAAATGAATAAACCTTGTGCTTTTTAAGAAGCAAACACTTGAGGAATTTGACCTCTTGGCCTCGCGTCCTGCTGCAGATATGGGGGAGCGGGGTATCACTGGGCAAGGTTCACAAGCTGCCTTGTCTCCTCACCCATAAATACTATTCCAGATGGGATGTGCTCGGCAGAGGATGTGCGTACAAAACTTTCGATTCACGCTTGGTCCAAGCAGGTGCTAATTCATGATGTAGCTGAACGCGGGGAAGCCAAGCTGTATCCCAGCTTGAACATCCACGCTGGGATAGGCTTGGAGCAGGGCACGGCTGGTGTTGTTTTTTCTTTTTTTTCCTGAGGGAAAGCTGTGAATGAAGTAAAATATTTAGGTTTTGCAACATACTGCTATTTGTGAGTTGGCCAACCATGGTGTGAAATGACGAGAGACACAATCTCCAAATTCCTGCTTCTCTCGCACTTGCGATATGGTCCTTGAGCGCAAGCTTCACGGAGATCTGGCAGCAGCAGGTGAGAATGCAACATATTATAACTCACACATCTGTGCATCTAGTGATGCTTGCAGAGCCTTTTGACAGGAGGCCCTTCAGCCTTGATCCCCAAGTCTACTTTTTAAGCAGTGACCCTTAAAATTAAGAGATTTCAGTTCTTGAAAGTAGGATTGCCTTATTTGATTCAGAGCTATTGCTCAAGATGTTGAAGGGGGCCTACAAAAAAAGATGGGGAGGGTCTTTTTACAAGGGCTTGTAGTGACAGGACAAGGGCTAATGGGTGTATATTGAAAGCGGGGAGATTTAGATTAGATATCAGGAAGAAATTCTTCCCAGAGAGGGTGGGGAGGCACTGGGACAGGTTGCCCAGAGAAGCTGTGGATGCCCCATCCCTGGCAGTGTCCAAGGCCAGGCTGGATGAGGCTTGGAGCAACGTGGTCTAGTGGAGGGTGTCCCTGCCCATGGCAGGGGGTTGGAACTGGATGATCTTTAAGGTCCCTTCCAACCTAAACCATTCTGTGATTCTATGTTAGAGGTGGTTACTGATGACTGTTGGGTTTCTGGCGTTTAATATTGGCCAGGTCATGACTGAGGAAGACTTTCCCTATTGTTCGTCTTTCTGTAACGAGTTTGTGGGGTTTTGCCCCATCAACAGCTCTCCAGAACTGATGCTCCCTGCTCCTTGTGGTCCTCTCATCAGCAATGTATGGTCTTGTCCTGGTTGATTTGGTTTGAATGCGCCCTTGCCCCTGTGTGCCTGCTTTGCTGAGGCCATTGAAGTCCCAGTCAAACAGCAGGCGCGAGGCGCGGTGGCAGCGGAAGACTGAAGGACATTGAGATGGGTGCTTTTCACAGACTATTTGACATGCTGTAATCTGCTTTTGTACTTTAGTAGTTCATTTCATTAGCTTGGCACTCCCTGTCTAAATATAAAAAATGCATGCTGAAAAATCGATTACTGTCACTTGTCAGTGTGCCTCATTTACCCTGCCTCGAATGCCTGGGGATAATTGGCAACAATGGAAAAGCTAGCAGCCTCGGACTGTCAGCACGGTTGCGGAGGTATGAAACAGGGTCTCCTATCATGACACTGGCGTGTCAGCTTTGTAGGGGTTTTGGAGGGGTGGTGCCTGCTGCAAGCTCGTTTTTGCTCAGAAAAGCCTCCTTTCGCTGAATTGCTGTCTGGGACGGACCATCTATATTTTTTTTTTTTTTTTTCCCCAGCTCTGCAAACCTGTCTGTAAACAGCTTTCTGTGAAAGTCGGTTCAAAGAGCTGGAAGTGCTGCTCAGGGGAAAAGCCTTCTGGGGGCTTGTAGCTCTGACATAAATCCATCTGTATAAATGTTGATGTTGGTTCCTTAGCTTGTGCTTGTGTTGAAACTTGGAGTCCCGTGAAGATCCAGTATATAAAGTTTTGTGGGGGGGAGGTAAGCCCTTCAAGCCCATGCTTCTTGGGAAGCACTGGAGAGTTGGGTGTACTTGGATTGTAGTACAGCCTTTCTTGTTGGAGATATGGCTTTAGGAATAGCTGAAGATTATAAACTCTCTAGGGTGCTTTGTATTTTAGTCCTAATCTATAATATTTTCAGACTCTGTGTGTGGATTGATCTCTTTTTTCTTCTTTTTTATTCCTTTGGAGTGATAAGAATAATTGTCAAAATGAAAATCTCAATGCTGGGCATCTCTGCTGCTTTGATATGGTTTTTTTATTCCTAGTTAATCAGCAGTAAGTCTCCAGGTGTCAGTGGGTGGTCCTCCGTATCATCAGTTAATACAGCTCTGTGGACCAAACCTTGATGTCTTACAGTTTAAAGTACATTATTCGATGGAGCAGCTGAGTTTTTGCCCTGTCATTTTGAATGATGTTCCATAACACTGTTTAATGTGATGTTAACTTTCAAGAGGGGCCTGACTAAACACCAGAAATTAAATTTTTTTGACGTTGTCTGTTGTTCATTATGGTTGATGTGCAGCTTGGCATCCTTTTTAAGTAACGCTGCATCCAGCACTGATAACATGCTTGGAACATAATGAGCTGTCGCAAGATTATAGCAACGGAAAGGTCAAATAATCACTTAAACATGGTTAAAAAATAATTTCTTGAACACGCTGTTAGGTTGCTTCTTCATGGGATTTAGTTTAAATGTTTAAGGAAAACCCGCAACTCTGTTTTTCTGAGATAAATACAACAGAAATAGATAACATAGAGGAAGAAAAAAAGCTCTTATGGTTTAGCATTGTTTTAGAGGAATGAAACGGCGCACCCTGACTTGACAGGGAGACAGTCTCTGAACATATTTTGCAAGTGTGTTTGTCTCTCAGTGCAAATTAATTACTAATTGCCTGTTATGTGATGTGTTGAAATTAGCTCTTTCTTCCTCATCATAGCTTGAGACATCTTTGCCTCCCACTTCTTAAGGAGGTCAGGGCTTCGGCCTCCTCTGGAATCCCAAATGAGTTTTGTCAGTCAAGCGTAGCAAAATCTAATCTCATCCAGAGAAAAAGAAGAAAACAGACCAGAAAATGATCTGATCTTCCGATTTCATGGCCAAGGTTACCCCGGGAAGTGCTGAAAGTGGCATTTAAAGCCCGTAACTAAGGTGGCATGCCAAACTAAGCACTAATAACAGAGCAACCGTGTGGAAAGATATCGCTTTAACAATTTTACAGTTGCTAAGTGTGAAAATTGTAGTGTGGGCAAGCTCCTGGAATCTGTGGCAATTGGTTCAAAGAGCTGGAATTGATGCTCAGTGAGAAAACACTCTCGGCCCCTGTAACTCTTAAACACCGATGAGGTTGGCTCCTGCTTTTGCTGTTCAAACATAAGGCTGAACAGCTTCATTAAAGAGAGAGGTTTTTTTTTTCTCAGAGAATAAAAATACCGACAACACCGTGTAGAAAGGGGTTGCAGGCTTGATAGGATGGTGTTATCAATGTGATCTTGTGCTGTACAGACCTGAAAGAAAAAGGATTAGGTGGCTGCATGTGAGATGATCATGCAGAGTGCATAGGGATGATAAGGGGCTCAGTCATGACCCGTTGCCCATTCTGACCTGGGTGGATGGGCCACCTTTCCTTTACCTGGAAAAGGTAAATGGGAGCTTTTTACGAGGGCCTGTAGTGACAGGATGAGGGGTAATGGGTTTAAATTGAAAGCAGGGAGATTTAGATTGGATATCAGGAAGAAATTCTTCCCAGAGAGGGTGGGGAGGCACTGGGACAGGTTGCCCAGAGAAGCTGTGGATGCCCCATCCCTGGCAGTGTCCAAGGCCAGGCTGGATGAGGCTTGGAGCAACCTGGTCTAGTGGAGGGTGTCCCTGCCCATGGCAAGGGGTTGGACCTGGATGGGCTTTAAGGTCCCTTCCAACCCAAACCATTCTGTGATGATTCTATGAAAAGGAACGTGGATGCAGTAGATGTTCGATAAATAGCTGTTAGTTAAGGTTGTTGCTCTTGATCAGCTGACATTAGTAAGGCTTTGGAAATTACCCCTGTTGCTTCTGGGTGGGAATTTTAAGCCTTGTCTATTTGACAGCATATTTGTAACCTGCCACTGAAAAGGGTGTGTCCTGGCCTGTGTGAAGCACAGCAAGGGAACTCTTCAGGGCCTGTGTAACTTTGGTGAAGACTTTGTCACGGATTTTTTTGCCCACCCTCTATTTCTACCATTGCCTTTTAAATCTTCTACGTATCTTTTTCTCCTGGCTGGTTTTAACTCTCACCTTTTAACAGTGAAGATTCCTGTGTGATAGCACCAGAGAGGCAAAATGTGTCAGGGGTTGACTGGGCTGCAATAAGCTATTTCTGCACAAATTTCTTCTCTCACTTCATGTTGATGTCAGCATTGCCGTGTTTCCAGGACCAGAAGTCTGAAGCAGCTTATATTTAACACTATCTCCAGGAGAGAGAGAGGCTGGAGCCTGGTGTGCTCATGCAGAGTAACAAGCTCTCCTCTTTCAAGGACAACCCAAGAAGTTACTTTGGGAGTCCATGCCCTGGACCACATTGTGCCACAGGGACTGCCTGATGCAGGTGATGAGTGTTTGGGCAAGTGAAACCCTCACTCAATGGGTGGGCGTAGGGAGGTGCTCCAGCATGGGCTTCTGCAGTGGCTGCTTGGGCAGGCAGCAAGCGTTCAGAGCAGAGCTGACTTGGCCTAAAGATTATGAGTTGGTATTTCTCTTTTGATTTTAGGAAAAAGAGCTTAGAAAGCATCAGAGACCTGAAGAGCAGAGAGGCCTTCCACTGTTGTCGTGCTAGTCCTTGTCTATCACAAGCACTGTCATATAATCCTACTCCTTAACTCATAGTAACATCTTTAGTGTACCACCTGCTCCAAATAAGCTGGAGGTCTGGTTTAACTTCACTTGGAAGCAAAAAGCCAAACTCTAGACTTCCTCCGTCTGGAGGATTCCTGGTGAATTGAAAGAAAACCAAAGGGGAGATGCTGATGCAGCTCTTTCTGTAGATCCCTGTACCACCAACCTCTCTGTTTTGGAAGAATTATGAGCCATGTGTTGCCCCTGCCAGCGTGCCAAAGAGGAGAAGACTTTTACAGAGAAATTGTGCATATGCAGTGCTTAAGCCTCTGCTCTCAGGGGCTGTGCTACCTCTTTGAAACAGGGAACATAAAGCAGTCCCACACTGTGTCTTTGCAGCCCATCACTACCAGCACCTCCAGGCGTGCCGAGGCACTGGAAGGGCTGGGAGAGGCTGTGAATGGCTATCTCCCTCTAGGGAGCAGCATGAGCAGCTTTTGACGTTGGGAGCAGCTGCATTCTGCTGCTAGCGAACGCGTTGTGGCAAGGCGTTGAGCTCTGGCTGGGTTTTTTGGGGTTCTTGGGGATTTTTTTTGGGTGTTGGGGTTTGGTTGTTTTTCAACACAAGGGAATTGGCTGTATTTGCGATCAGACCATATTGTAGTTTATAATCTGTGACAATTATGTATGTAGATTTGTCAGATCCTCCATATTTATCATCTTAAAGAATTTGTTTAGAACTGTCTGAGTCTAACGATGCTGGAAAGGCTGTTGTTGTTTCAGTGGGTTTGGCCTCAGAAATAGGCTGTCTGCATGGGTACTTAAAACCACATCCACTGGCATGTACAGCAAGCTTTTTTCTGTTGCCCAGAATGCATAATATGTATTTATCTACATAACTGTGTTTTATAACACACTTTAACCCTTCATTCACATGCTTTACTGCATCGACCATGTTTCTTGCAGCCTGAGATATTTGGACTCCTGCCTGTCTGCCTCCTAAATGAGCAGGTGTGACCTCATACATTTAATGTGACACACGGGAGATATTTCTGAGTTTATCAGCAGTAGAGAGCAAGCATTGCTTACTTGCCTACCCAACCTTTTTGGGTTGGTGGGGAGGAGAGTTGGGGATGGGTATCACCATACTCAGCGATTCAATCTGTCACGTGCCCGAGATGTCACTGCTAGCTGACTGCTGGTATCTCTGCGGGTGGCAGAGGCAGCTGTTAAAGGCTAATGTGTGTTAACTTGTGTTTTTATATCTCTATCCACCTTCCATACCCTAAGGGAGGGTGAAATGAGGAGCAAATGACTGGAGCAGGAAGAGGCTCCGGAGGCAGCCTTGGAAGAAATCTGAGTGTGTTGGGTTCCGTCCTTGCCTGAGCTGGAGAAGGGTGGGGGGAAATGATGCTGTTTCTGCAAGACATCGTTTCACTGTTGGTTTTCTGGCAGAGGCTTTGAAAAAAGGAAGGAGCCCAGCCTGACTGATTCCTCCTTCTCCAATGAAGAAGCAGCACAGCCCCTTCTAAATCTCTGGACTTTGGTTTAGAGCCAGCCAAGTTGGTTCCTCCAGGTTGTCTCCTCTTTTGAACAGGTGGCTAATCCACTAAATAATGAGCCTCTCTTTTTTTAAAAAACCTTCAAATGATGAAGCATTAGCTCCTAAACCACCTAGGGAAGCAGCATCTGGTGTGTCTATTAAGCCATATGCACTCAAATTCAATATAGCAACAGAAAAAGACAGGGTGAACGTTAATTAAGAAGTCCACTGATAATAAGAACTGACTTCTCTGTAGAAACGATCTGTACTTGAAATACAGTTTGATTTTAGAAAAGAAAATGAGGAAGAAAACAAAAAAGACCTAATTGGCAAAAGCTGAACTTTGAATATTCTAAAAATAAGGATGTCTTAAGGGGCAGACTGTAATCTATTTCCAGACAAATAGTATGATGGATTCTTTCATTTGTGCATCACTGCCTTTTAGCTCTTGGTACCCAAGTACTAATCCCTCCTGAAGATTTTGTCTGGGGGGCATCCTCATCCCCATCAGCAAGAACACTGCCTGCTATTTTTCCTCTAAATTCTTCAAATGGATGGAGTGACCAGGCAAAGGAATGTTTTAAAAAGCACCAAAACAGCCCACAAAAAAACCCAAAATACCCCAACACATGTGGGTTATGAATGGGTATGTGTAGGGGTTTGTGTGTGTATGTATATGAAGCTATTTCATGAATAAGAGATGATGATAATGTTTAGTAACTAGGCAAGGAGGTAAAGATCTGGGCCACAGAGATGCTCAGAGGCTGGAGCCCCTCTGCTATGAAGAAAGGCTGAGAGAGTTGGGGTTGTTCAGCCTGGAGAAAAGAAGGCTCCGGGGGGACCTTATTGCAGCCTTCCAGTGCCTGAAGGGGCTACAAGGAAGCTGGGGGGGGACTTTTTATAAGGGCAGGGAGTGACAGGACAAGGGGTAACGGGTTTAAGTTGACAGCAGGGAGATTTAGATTGGATATCAGGAAGAAATTCTTCCCAGAGAGGGTGGGGAAGCCCTGGGACAGGTTGCCCAGAGAAGATGTGGATGCCCCATCCCTGGCAGTGTCCAAGGCCAGGCTGGATGAGGCTTGGAGCAACCTGGTCTAGTGGAAGGTGTCCCTGCCCATGGCAGGGGGGTTGGAACTGGGTGATCTTTAAGGTCCCTTCCAACTCAAACCATTCTGTGATTCTGTCATGAGTAGGGGTATTTGGCTGATAACCTGGGGTTATAGAGCGATGCTCTGCAGTGCCAGGTGGGTTTAGTGCTGTGGATGGAGGAGAGAGATTTCAGACCTGAGATCAAGACCTGGTGGATTCCCATAGTGGAGTATGTTCTATTCTCTTGGCCATGTCTGCAAGGCCAGCTGGGAGGAAATTCCCCCAAACTAAGAATGTAAAAGGCACCAATCTCAGTGTAAATCGCCTTGGCTAGCAGAGGGAGTGAATTGAATTGGTAGGCGTTAGCAGGCTTGCACAAAAAGAACGGATCATTAATTTGCCCTGGTATCTTTGCTGCAGTTTGCTCTCCAGTTAACAGTCAATTGGAGGATGCTGTGCTCTTTGTTATGAAAAAGGTTAATTTATGCATTGTAAGCTATTCTTTCGGTTTGGCTGTTTCAGTCCTTACCCTGCTCTCCCTTCTGATCTGTTCCCCAGGGAAATTTTGACCAGAAGTCCCAGATGCTGCTATAAATTGACCTAAATGAGCAGCCCTGGTGCTGTGTGGGAAGAATGCAGCTAAATGTTTTGGGGGTGTGTGAACTACGTGTGTCATCAGCAAAGCTCGTGGCTGTGGACATTGTTATGAGACCGCCTGCCGAGTCTTTTGCACAAATGTTTCTGAATGAACTTAAAAACTTTAAAAGTTATTCTCATGGCTTTGACTAAGATAACCTTTTGCGGAGTGAAAGTATCCGGTTTTTGGACAAGCAGTGGAAATTATTTAAATCCATTAATTACCCAGCAGTTCTCAGAGGAAAGATCATATAGAAAAAATAGTTTCCGATGAAAAGCATAGCAACCATAATTATAGGTGCATCTCAGTACTTTGCTGTAAAGGAATCCAGATGATGAATAACTGTCCCAATTCCTCCAGCACCCATTGCTTCTCTTGGCAAAATAAACTCATAGATTCTAGTAACTGTTTAGTAAAAGTCTAGCAATTCCACAGACATGTTGGAGACAATTAATACCTGCCGTATGAGAGCCCTTTTGTGTTAGGCAGGTCCTTTTTTCCATGTGTTTATTCATGGAAAGTTGTCAATCTGAGTTTCTTGTCATAACAAAGCCAGGAACAAATAGCAGGAGACAAACCTTTCTCCTTTTCCAGCACAACTGCATACAGAAAGCTCTAAGTGCCATCTTAATAGGAAAGGAACGGTAGCTGTTACGTATGTTTTAGCACTTGCACATGTACCTGTACTTGCGTGTTTGCGTAGGTATCACGATATTTAAAGGGAGGTATCCTGGTGGTGAAATGAACCCTGGAGATAAATAGTTGCATTTTTTTTTTCCCTGGGACTAGCTGAGTCAGTCTTATTTAATATAAACGTGTTATGAGGCTGCAAATCTCAAAGTGATGCTTTTGCTTTGTGGAGTCAGCATAGTGTGTACGGTAGTAATTGAAACCTCAGCTGACACCCAATTCCTGCATTCTAAAACTCAAAGGAAAAAAAAGCAGATAAAATAAAGGTATTTTTTTAATAGTCTGGCATCTTCCCAGGTACAAACAGCATCCACAGAGCCTCTGGGATATGATGGTAAGTGGAGTATCAGAGTCCTGAGGCTCGGAGATGAGCAGGATGCATGCAAGCTCAAGCTTGCCTTGAGATGGAGGCATGTCTGCTTTTCTGGGAAGGTAAATGCGTTTATCGCAAAGGCAGAGTGGTCTTGTGGATCAGTGTACGCTCACGGCCAGGAGGTCTGTCCTACTCACACCCCATTGAGTGCACGTGTGATATAGAGATGGCCTGTGTGTGGGCAGTCAGACTGGGAGATGAACTACATTGGCTCCAGGGAATGAGCCAGCCCTTCTCATTGCATTTCTGTCCTGAGAGCTAGCCAAAACCTGGAAGTCTTGGGTTGTTGTTGGCTTTGTTTTGTTGTCTTTGCTCTTGTCTCTCCCTGGTGTACAGCTGTTGATAAGTGCAGCCCTTGCAGGTCCTATCATGGAGTCTAAAGGAATCTTCGGGTGATGTTTCAGACCTGGCATTACTGTCCACAGCAAAGCCATGCAATGAACCCAGAAATGGCTTGTGCTTGGCTGCAGTTGACAGTAGCCACTGCCTTGCTGGACTTGGTAGCATCTCCAGACGTTGTGAGCCTGCTGACTGCCATGTCAGTGTTAATTGCCACAGCTGTCATTATTAATGTTCTTTCAGATATTGTGAATTCCATTCCCATGAGTGTCCCCAGAAATTAATAGAGTAGAAAATTTTGGAAGAGTTTTGGCTTCGCTTCCCGTGATAGGCTTGGGTATGGTACAGTGTGAAAATAGCCTTCCCGCATGTAGAGAAATACACTCCTAGCAGCGTGCTGGAGTTGCCAGGGATAAATCACTGCACAACTTACCCCTGCCTGGAAGGCTTCCCTATTAGTCAGGTAAGTGGATTTGCCTTGAAAACATCCAGCAAATTCCACTGTTGATGTTTTTAAACTCCAAGAAGCAAATCTGCGCATTTACAGGAGGGCTCTCCTGCTTCATTCACCTAGAAGCAAGGTTGGAAGTTATTAAAAAGGGTCAGAAATGCATTTGACATCTATGGCACAGACACGCAAATCTTCATCTTGGGGGAGGGAGGGCCTTCAGGTAATGGGATTTAGGAAGTTTGTCTCCGCTTTAAGACCTTGTTAGGTGATGTGATTGCCTTGCCACCTAGTAACAGGCCAATAACGAGACTTTTGATGGCTGTCACTCGGCAAGGGAAGTGAATGAAGTTAGATGATGGTGATAAATTGCTTGCCATGTTGGCTGCAGAAGGGGTTAGGACAGGGCAATTGTCTGCCCGAAGCGATGCGGAGCAGGTGCGCTCGCACCTTCGCTCAGTAATGGTAAGTGCATTATATTAGACTTAATCTACGCCTGCATGTGAGAGCAAGTGCTGCAAGGTATTGTGGGGTTGTTATTGTCATAAAATCCTCAAAAAGCAGGAAAGAAACCCAGGTAGTAGACAGAAATACATTAATTTGTCTGGCAAGGTCAGTGCAGCTCCAGAGAGGAGCGTTGCTGTGTTAACTGGCACCAGCCAGTTCCCGGCTTCGTATTTCTTTTTGTATCCTTAAATTTTCCCCCAGTTTTCTCTGTGCAGAGTTCTTTTTCCCCCCTCCACACCTTTTCATCGTGGCTTTCATTCTCTTTCACGATTTCTTGCTTTCTGCAGTCACTCCTCCTCTGTCAGACAGTACCAGAGCTGACTTTTGCCCTGGTCACATCAAGGGAGGGGATGCTGGACAGTGTTGTCCAGGATGGGGTGATGGTGAAGGGGAAAACATCTAGGAAAGGGTATGCCTCTAGGGATGTAAAGTGCATGTAGTAGAGAGAAGTTCACCAGGGATGGTTCAGGAAAATGGTGCAAATGTGTAAAGGAAATACATCCGGACCTTTTGAAAGGGAACTATTCTTGGGGCTTGGAGTTGGAGGATCAGCTAGGCTTTTTCTGACTGTATCCCTTCTATCGTAGGATTTTGTTTGCTTCCCTGCTTCCATTGCTGGACAAGGCCAAGAGCAGATGCTTCCCCAGATCCCCAGTTGCTGAGATGTGGCAAATGGCGTCTTTGAGCTACAACCCTACCGCACTTGGGATGAGCTGTGCAAACGCCCTCCTTGTTGTGGGTGGTGTCTGTAATGCAAAGAGTGTAAATGTTCATTTGTTGTCAATGCAGTTTTGAGCAGAGTTAATCCTGGGTCAAACAAAATTATAGTGCAGGTCCTAAACCAGCAGATCTTCATCCTGACTGCTTAGAAATAACCACTCAGCTGTGCAAGTTTGGCTAATTTTGGGTTCCCAACTAAATCCTTGCTGGGTGTTTTGAGTTTTCAGAGGGAGATTTCCAAGATAAGCCAACTAAAGTTGGGTTTCTAAAACTGTGTGCACACACATAAGGAAAAGATGTGGAGTAAAAGCCCTTTTCCATTGAAGCTAATGGTGAGCCTTTGGTCGGTCCTGGGTTTCTGGCAGGGTTTAAGTCCCTAGGAATTGCTGGGCACTGATGCTTGCAGTGCAAGGCAGAAATCCCACACTAATTTCTTGCCTAAATGTAGGACTTTTCCAAGCAGTCAATGGTACTGGGCGTGATTTGGACTTGGGTTGCCAAATCGTTAGAGATTGGGCTTTTAAATGCTTTTTAGGTGTCTTGTGAGCGGGCATGCAAGGCTTCTGAAAACCCAGTTCTGGCTTAGAGTGTTCACCTGGCATCTTGCTGTTAGGGTGAATGTTAGCCAAGGGTCCTAAGTATTTGCTAAATTGGTGCCTTTTTGGTTTTAGAGGTCAAATGTTGCCATTTTCGCTCTAGGAGGGAGTGAGCTCTGGTAGCAGCTCAGAAATATCCCCTTGCTGAATCCAAAGTGATCCAGAGAAATTTGGACTTGGTTATGGAAAAAAAAACCCAAACCCAAAACACCTGCATAAGCAGTATCCTTTATTAAATTTGAATTTGTAGCATGGGCTGAAAAATGGATCTCTTCGTAAAGTGTATACTGTATGAATCAAATCTCTGCCGTGTGGTTGTTGAAGGCCTTATACAGAGCATTTGCTTGGGAATTTAGCTTGGGCACAGACGCAGCTGGGGAATTTCTGGCCAGCAGCAGCAAATTTCCGAATGTCTTACCTTTCATGCGATCATTGCAGCAACCTTTACCTGCCTTCGTACCTCAGCAGCAAATGTTTGCATTGAAAGGAGATGGCAACTACAATTTCTCCTCTCCCCAGGTTACTCCTAAGAAATATTAATTGCTTGTAAAGCTGGAGGTAAATGATGGAGAGGGTGAAAACAGAAGGGGGAGGCCAGGAGATCCAAATACCTGCATAACAGGGGGTTGAGCCGAAGGCGCCCTGGGATCAAAAGTAATCACACTGCCATGAAACCCATAAGTAAGTGCCGGGTGTCCTGATAACAAATGCTGTCGCTGCACAACAAAAACATAAGGATTTTGTATGTGTAGGCCTTGCCTGCAGCCCCTCGTTTCCTCAGTTAATCTGAGTGCAGTCAGATCCTGCTTTTGGGACTCAGCATGGGGCTTTGGGGTGCAGGGACTCTGGCATCGCTGGAGACCGCGGGTTCTGCACTTAGTGCTGCGTGTCCCGGGAGATGTACCTTGTGAATAATCAGTTGGTATAGTAACGCAATAAACCAGTCAAGATGTTAAAAATACTTTGGTTTCTGAATTACAAATTGCAATGAATTTTTTTTAGAGCAGGTGCTGTGGCGTGAGAAGCGCTGGCTGGAGTGGCAGCATGAAATCTTCCAGTGCATGTAGACCAGCACCATTTCCCATGCATATGGATGAAAAGAGAGGAACTATTTGTATTTTCCCCAGTAGGCTCTACTGATGTCTGACATATTACCGCAGGTCTTCCAGCAGAATACCAAAGAAAACAATAGTTTTCCTCTGTGGTCTCATCGACTCTCTCTGAGTTCTGGCTTGGTATTAACAAGTAAACAAGGTTTGCTTCTGCTAGATTGCCTTATGCTACAGAGAGAAAATAAAATTACCAAGAAGAGAAGGTCTTATAAACGAGTTACTGTTGTGGTTTTTTTTTTTTCTTTCTGAAAACATCCCAAACCAAATGCTGCCAACTGAAAGGAACAAGGGGAGAAGTCACTGAAGGAGGAGGTGATTGGATATATATTTATTGCATTTGTAGGAGTACATTATTGCTGATTCAATGAAATAAGAAAATTGTTTAGGCTTGCCTGAATGAGCATTACTTTATCTAATCAACCTTTTCTAAATTGGTCTTAATGTACTTCTATAAATACATTATTTCCAAACCCCAGGTTGTGTGGGCAGCATCAATTCTGCTCTGCTGTGGCACCGAAATGTGCCCACCCTTTTATTCCATGTTGGAAATCATACTCCTTTCCACTCTGCTCCACCGCCTTCCCACCGCAAGAGGGGTTAGTGAATTGGTTGGCAGGGTAATGGATCACATGCGACTGAGTGGGATGGGTTATTTAGTGGTAGGGTGCCAGCTTCTCTGTAGGCAAGCTGCTGACTGTGAGCCTGGGCTGTCGTATGTGTAGGGCTGATTTTGGTCACCCTCTGGTAGCCTTCTCCTGTCCTTCAGGCCAAGAGGACTTGGCGTCCTTGTGAACATAAGGTCTGTGGAGTGAGTTGCGTCTCCAGGGCTGTGGGAAGTGCTTTGGCATTTAAGTAGAATCTCAGAATGGTTTGGGTTGGAAGGGACCTTAAAGCCCACCCAGTCCCACCCCCTGCCATGGGCAGGGACACCTTCCACTAGACCAGGTTGCTCCAAGCCTCATCCAGCATGGCTTTGGACACTTCCAGGGATGGGACATCCACAGCTTCTCTGGGCAACCTGTCCCAGTGCCTCCCCACCCTCTCTGGGAAGAACTTCTTCCTGATGTCTATTCTAAACCCACCCTCTTACAATTGAAAACCAGGAACGGAGAAAACTTGGTGGCCTGTGACTCTTCAGATTGATGCCAGGCTCCAGTTTGGGGTTTATAGAAGATAACCTCCAAACTGTGACCCAG
This sequence comes from Rhynochetos jubatus, assembly GCA_027574665.1. NCBI lineage: Eukaryota > Metazoa > Chordata > Aves > Eurypygiformes > Rhynochetidae > Rhynochetos > Rhynochetos jubatus. The sequence continues at coordinate 75,068,254 of CM050651.1, read as the reverse complement.
GAGGCTGATTTAATGAGGACAAAGAAGGATGCACTGCCAGAGCGTAGCGTAACCTCGAGCAAAGGAGCTGCGCTGGTATTGATTTGTGTGAGGGAAAGGGAAGAGCTGCAGTCAAACTCCGAAAGGAGCCGTGTGGACTTTGCCCTGAGGAGCTGGGATCAGGGGGAAGGAAGCTTCTGGCCAAGCAAATAAAGGAGGTTTTGAGCACAGGCTGATGGTTTATGCCTTGCTAGAAGAGCACATAACTTCTCCTTGTTCCTACTGGAAATTAAGCTGGGACTGTTCCCTTAAATGCATTAAGTGGTTATAATTAGGTTGTTATTAAGCTGAAATGATACATGTAAAGGTCTTCATGCGTGGATCATGAAAAAGCTAAGTAGTGTTACAGAGCTGGGAAGCAATAAACCATGGATTCATGCAAAAAAAAACCCAACAACCTTTGTCAGTTTTGCCTTTGATAAGGAGTTAATTTAGCTCAGAATTGGCAGAATTCCCTGTAGTTTGTGTAGGGAATTTCTAGGTTATGCTGTGAACATCAGAGGAATATTTGGTTATCTGAGACAACTGACAAGTGTTGGAGCCTGACAGCTATTGGAAAAGCAAATTCCAAAGATGGGGTGAATCTGAATATATTATAGTGTAAAGGCTGCTAAAGGTGTGTGTTATGGCAGAACAAAAGGGGTTGGTTTAGTTAATGGTAGTAGAGGCTCTTTGTACGTTAGCAGGTGGGATATGAAGCCTTGGGGAATGGATTCATAGGGTGAAGCAGCATGCTGCGTGTCTTCCAATGCCCCTGTTGTTTGCTGGCTGTGGCTTGGCCCCTTGGAACACCCATGAGCGTGGTAAGTGCATTCCTGGGGCACATCTTCGGGGTGAGTTTCATCCCCCCACAGATCCACTTCGCACAGTTGGTATTGCGTGCTGAGGGATGGTAAGTTGGGATAATTGAGAGGTTCACTTCAAAAATACACTCCTGGACCAAATGTTCAACCTAAGTACGTTGTGTTTTGCAGTGTTTGCTGTGTTCACACGTGTCTTATTTAAGCAATCAAAATGTGGTACGGTCAGTAGATTTGCTAATCCCCTGCCTGTAAACAAGAGTGTCTTGCCTCCATCAAACTAGGACTCTTCACTGCGGTCTTAGGAAATAAACAGCGCTGTGCTTTGAAGATCCTGTTGTGAGATGATGGTGCATCTGGCCAACAGGTTTGTCTGAAGGAGAGACATTTAGCAAGCAAAAATCAAAGTGCTACAAAGAAAGACAATGAAAGCAGCCCAAAATCAGTTTCTCTCATCTAAGAAGGCTTTAGGAGACCTTTATTGTCCCTTCTGTGACGTACTGATGTTGTTAATGAAACCTAATGAAACAGTATTGGACAATAAAATATTTGGTATAGCTTAAATAAATTTATTATGTGGGGGAAGGTGTGTGAACTGACATGAATTTTTGTGATGATAAACAGGATTTTGGTTCATGACCAGCATTCTAGCCAGGGTGCTTCCCACCCCACTGTAAGACCTCAAGGGGTGGTGCCCTAGGGGTGTGCCAGGAGTCAATCACATCTAACATTCTGGTTGTAGAGCAACCCCCAGGTAAAACTGTAGGTGACAAGGTACCTTTGCACCCAACAGCTCACTCTGGCTGGGGAGTTGAGCCATGAGAAACCCAAAGTTGACCCAAAATTAAATCTGTAACTTGGAAACTGCAGCAGAGGGAGCTTATGACTATTCATTTTAGGTGTTAAAGCATCTGTGGGGTTGGGGATTAGAAGGTGGGATGCTTCAAGGGTTGCAGGGTAAGGTCTCTCAGGGGCAAACTGGCACGTAGGGAGGTGGTAGCTGTTACACTGGGGGGCTTTGCAGAAGAGCAAGCTTAAGAAATCTGACAACAAACAGACCGTGTTTGATCCCTGCAAGACGATATGAGACGTTTAAGGCATAACCTTCTGCAAAAGCAGAAACGTCAGCGTTTATAACCTTTTAAGCAGCAATCTCATTGAAGGGAAATAACAGATAGCAATCTGGTTATTTATTTATTTGACATACTTTAAAAAAGATGAGAGCTATTTTCTACATTTGTTCATCTTGAGAATGACATACAGCTCTCTGAGTAAGCCACACATAAGTTTCATAGACTGTGGCGGTATATTTTGGTTTTTTAAGAGCTATCGGGTAAATCCAGAGACTAGCAGATAATATACTCAGCTTGAAAATGATGAACACAGAGATATGAAAGCCATTCCTTTCCCTGCTGTTGAAATGGGAAGATTAGTGGAAATGTCATGGCTTAGAATTCATGAAGCAATGTTTCCCTAATCAGCCATCAGACTAAATTGCCAGAATACAGTATATTTGTGTTTATTTCTTTTATATGAAAAGACTGTCTGAAGGCATGCTGAAGCAGGCGTTATAAATACATGCAGATAGGCTTATACATGATATTCTGCATTATAAGGCTTATGTCTGAATTGTGTTATGTCAGTGACGAGCTACTATAAAATAGCTCGGCATGCAACTTGGTAAATACTTGCCATAACATGCTCTGCAGGAGGGGCCTGCCGAAACGTAGTGCTGCTCGCTGCCCGCTTACTTTGGCTGGCAGTACGGCCCACCTACGTCTGAGGGTGCCGCGTCCTTTGACTCTGGAGCGAGTAGGAGGGAAAGGTTTGCTTTGCTTTGAAAGAGGCCTTGGCAGTGCCTGCAAGTAACTTGCTGCTTCCAGGTGCAAGTGGTGACATCTGGATGGATGTGTCCATATTGTTTCTGTCATTCTTGGGAGACATTTTGCTAGAAAATGCCAGGAAGAGTAGGGGATAGAATTGACATAAGCATTTCCTATACATATAAAAACCCATATATGCACACATATGTGCCCTGCTGCTCCACAGCTCTGGCCCTATGTGTCTGGGCACTAATTAGAATCACACACAGAATCACTAAGGTTGGAAAAGACCTAAAAGGTCATCCAGCCCAACCATCAACCCCACACTCCCACGCCCACTAGACCACGTCTTCAAGCACTAAGTCTACACATTCCTTGAACACCTCCAGGGATGGTGACCCCACCGCTTCCCTGGGCAGTCTGTTGAGTGACTTAGCAAAGACCATAACTTATTTAAACTAATGAGCTTGCTTCACTGAAGTGGGTAAGGGAGAGATCATTCCAACTGCTCTGGAGTGGGTCTGGAGGGGCAGTAACCTCCTGACTAGAAGAGCCTTTGGGCAAATAATCTATTCCCCCATTACAGCCAGATATAGCAAGGCAAATGGGTGGCCTCAGTTCTTCCTGGGATAGGAAAATCTTTGTGCTTCCCTCTGTTGCAAAGGGAGCAGGCTGGAATATAGCTCTACTTCCTCCTGAAGATGCTGGGTGAGCAGAGAGAGGGGCATGCTCGCTGGTAAAGTATACCTCCCCAGTTAGTGACCTGGTAATAGGAACCCCATGGACCCAGTAAGTGTGCCAAAAAATGTTGCGTGCTGTTTTGAGGTTATATTACCTTTTTCTTTTATCCATCACGGGCAAAATTCATGTTCTCTGGGCTGAGATTTATAGTGGTGCAGGATATTAGTGCTTTTCCGATTACAGCGCTGTGGCGGTAGGAGACTTCCATGCATCCCTTTTGCTGCTAGAAGGCTGGCAGCGTGTGCTTCTGCTGGCATGTGTATTAGCAAGGGTTATTAATTTCTTTTGGATGCAAAACTAGAATTAGTGGCCTTTGGCTTTTTCCTAACTGAAAATGGCTTTTTAAAAATGTAAGAATCAGAAATCTTTTTTTTTTTTTCCCCCCATACCTGGGTCCTTTCCTGAGCCTGTCATTCACGTGATCATTTGTCATTAGGCACAGCGGGCAGGAGGTTAATTGTAATTGCGCGGTCATCTGGACTGTTGTGTGATTTGAAGCAGAGTTTCTCTGCTGTGTCAGGTCCAACAGTATATTATTTGAAAGCATTAGTGCCTGGTTGCTCTTTAAATCTGCCAGGGAACTGAGGAAGAAGTGATTTAAGCCTTCGATTTAGTGCTCTCTTCTTGCTGTCCGCTTCAGGCCACTTTACTAGCGATAGCAGAATGTGAGCGGAATTAAAATGCGGAATTTTTAAATAAAATAAAATCAAAAGTAGCAACCGAGAAGGTGGAACCCTTCATCTTGGTAACTTAATACCATGTATCTTTGTTGACAACTTTATATGTAAATCACTAATTATTCTAAACTATTCAGTTCCCCTCCAGGAAATCCAGACTCCAACATTAAAGGCTAGCTATACGGAATGAAAGCCTTGCTCCGATTCCCCACAGGTTTTATTAAACTGCAGAGGAAAAACCAAGGGTTTTTTTGCATTGTGAATAACAGTGATGGAGGGGTCAGCAATTTACCTACATCAGTCGAGATTACTGGGTTTGGGGCCGTAATTGTAAGCACTTTACGGGTTCAGTAATACATATGTTCTACCTCGGTGGAACAGCAAGGGAAGGAGGGCACGACTGGCTCTGCTCGGCCGGGGTCTCCTTTCATCACTTTACGCTGGAGGTGAATGCTACACTGGGAATGCTGTGAAGGCACACGACTGATCAGGAATGTCCGTGTTGGATGGCTTTTGTCACAGACTTTCTCCCACCCTTCCCTTCTGTAGGATGGCTGGTGATTTGCAGATCTGCCTGGTGTCTGGGACCGCGTTTGGTGTCTTTGAGACTATTTGGTGCAACTTTTGGGCTTGCGGTTTGACAGCGCTGCCTGAGTGAGCCGTGGGTTGCTTGGTCTGTGTATGGGATGGTGGGAGATACCTTCCCCATAGCCGTGGAATGGCTGGTTCTCTTCTCCATCGATGTGTTTGAACAGAACCGGGGTGGTCCTGTGTGAGCCGGGGGGTGGCTGGGTGCAGGAGGAGCGTTGTGGTCTCTCGTGTGTTGTCCCATGAAAACTGTGCGTTGAGCTGGATGGGATGTGAATGGAGAGGGCAGGAAGAAGAGGCTTATATGCAGCCTGGTGTAGGTGTGGCATGAGCGGGTGTCGTGCATCCCGGAGGAGGTGAAGGCAAGCCCTTGCCTGGTCGTGCTGCCACTGGTGTGGCTGATGCTGTGTGGAGGCCCTGTAGTGACTTTGGCATGTGCTGAAAGGTAAGGTCTGGTTAAAACCCCACTGCTTAATACCTTTGTTCTTGATTTTAATCTGAATGATGCATTCCCTTTTGCTTTTAAACCCTTCTTGAAGACAGTCTTGCAGGGACACAGGAATCACCCAGGCAATCGGAACCCGTTACATCATTCACCAGCCAGTTGCCATACATCCCTAAACTCTGATCACTGTCATCTTGAAATGCTGTATTCATTTTAGTTTCATCTTTGTAGCTAATTCTTATTGCAGTTGATTGTAACCCATCTGCGTGCTGCTGGTCCCAAGTTCTTTGCGGGGAGAGACAAGCTAAGGGTTTCTAAACTCAGGGCTCCATAAGCAGAGCATGTTCCTACGTTATCCCTGAAAGAGAAAGCTTCATCACCTTCTGCTTCTTTCCTCAGGCTGGAAAAGGGCAGCCTTGGGAAGCAAAACTTCCTATTTAGATTTCTTCTTAAATCTAATTTCTCAGAAGCAAGGAAAGCTTTTCTTCTTCCTGCCCTCTCTCCTTTTAAAAAAGGAAATAAAACCAGCCAAAAATCTTCCTGTGGATGAGTGTACAGAGATCCCGATGCCTTCTCCACCACTGGCCTTTTGTCTTCTTTCTCCTCTGCCTTCTGTATGTTATTCTTGGCCACCTTTCTTGAAGGAGCTATTGATTAAAGGATGCAAACTGCCTCAGATCCTGCATATCAACCTGCTCTCTTTTTTTTCCAAGTTGCTCAGTATGTGAAGAGCATCCATTGCTGCACTGCAGTGCAGCTTTACCCTGACACTTGGTCTCTCCAGCTCCCCCCTCACCTCCCCCCTTCCCTTTGCCCTCCCATCCTGCTAAACGGACACCTTGTCAAATCCTGTTTGCACAGACTGACAGCTATAGAGGTCTTGGAGAAAAAGCCAGATCCCTGCACATACACCCTAACAAACAGAATCAAAATGTCAAGGCACAAGTGAAATATAGCACAGTGCTTCCCTGTCAGATTTGGCTAATATCACCTGGATAAATTGACAGAACACCTGCAGCAAGTTAACCTATTTTTATTAGCCCTTGTTTCACATATTTATATTTGGTTATGAATACAGGGGCTGCTGGGGAGAAAGCTTTCAATTATTTCCTGGCAGGATGAAATGCCCCCCCGCCCCCCAACCCCCTTCCCGTTCATCACGCCGAAAGACAGTTGGGGCAGTGAAGTTGCTTTCAAATAGCACAGCAATTAATAAAGAAAGAAAAAATAATTTCACAGTCTGTTGTTAAATTAGCAATTCTTCAGAGTGTCTGGAGTTCCTGGCAGAATTAATATGCACTCGGAAGCCTTGGGCAGCCGTGGCGCATATCATTTACCCAGCAGCTGTAAGAGCAAAATGCAGGGACGAGGAGAGGTCCTCGATTGTAAGGGAAATACTGGAATTATCTGTCTGGTAATCATTCAGCAGCCTTGTTCACAAATAATCAAGAAACATTTGGATCTGGATTACATCCCTTGTTCTTTCAAAAGTAGCAGAAACAGTGGCTGGAAAATGATGTGTTAAGTAACGCGGGGCTGGGGGGAGGGAAATAGGGAGCAACGTACATTTGGGTGAGGAGAAGAAAGTGTACAATAAAAGGGCAATATATTTCCCTTGTATTGAAGGGGGAATATTTTCTAGCAGCTTTCTGCAAACTGAATGCATCTACATAAATAACGTAGCGACACATTTAATTGCAACTATTTATTTTGAAATTTGGCTGGATGAAGAGAGAAACCCTGTGCAGAATAATGAACCTTGTGGGTTTGCCGCTTGCACAACTTTAGAAAAATGAAGTGAATGGTGTTTGGGCCAAGTGTCAGAGCCGCAGAAGTTCCTGGCCACTCTCTACCGCATCTGAATAGAAACCAACATCCAGAATGCATCCATATGGAATGGATGCTGGATACTGGGGAGGCCAAGGGATGATAGGGAGGAAGATTTTACCAGTCCCTACTTGAGTCAGGAAACTCTCACGTTTGGTTGTTCAGTGCCTAGCAGGGCACTTCAAACAAAAGGATAAATACCCAGCTCCTTACATTTGCCTTCTGCTGGTTGAGCTGTTGTTTGCATTTTCAGGCTTTCTTATAAAAAAGGCTAGAAACCTATTTTTATTCTTCTCTCCCATCCTTCTCCCTTCTCCTTCTCTCCCATTCTTTTCTGCCATCCTCCTCTCTCCTCATTCATGACTGTTTCTTCAGATCCTCCTGATCTTCAGATCCCCTCTGTTTCAGGGCTGCTGAGAGGACAAGGAGCATCCTCCTGTGCCACCCTCAGCTGCTGGGTATCACAGATAGATACCATGATACTTGACAAGGCTTTGAAAACAAAGTGTGGAAGAGGAGCTGTGGGCTGACGAACTGTTGGGAGGCTGTTGTGTACGAAACGTGAGGTGAGCAGGCTGCAGTCTTGTCTTGCAAGGTGTAGGTATGCCAAACCCAGCCGCCAGCTGCTCCACTTTCTCCCCTTGTGTTTTCCAGTCTTCCCTTGAACAAATCAAATGTGAATGGTTCCTGTAAAGCAAAATTGTGGGTTTTTTTCCCCCCAAACTACCTTAGGAAGACTATTCAAGTTGATGCAATTCAAGGGTGCGGAGATGCAGCAGAAATTACAAATACAGTGCTGGGTTTCCAAGGCAAACAGGTTTGTGTAGGCAGTGCTTGTTTCTTTGGATGTAGCTGGAGACCCCACTAAGCTATAAGTAAGCAACAGTATCCCCTTAAAATAGTTTGAGAATTAAATCTCCATCTATCAGATTTTGGCAGCTCAAAACCCTAAATACAAAGCCTGTGAGAATGGTCATCATTGCTGCTGCAAAGTGGGCTTCAGGCTAGTGCTTCATGGAATGGGGAAATGGATTTGTTGGGAGGGAGGTTGTGGGGAGGCTTCGTGTAGCAAGAGGGAAGGCAATGATTGCTTTGCTTCCTATCTCAATTTCTGGAGGCAGCTGCATGTATCAAACAGCCGTTTTGGGGGCAAGAGCAAAGCCCATGAGAAGAGGCAGTGGACAGGAATGCTAGCAGAACACCTCCCTCCCAAGAGTTTGGATGCTTTTGTCTCAGAAAAGTACTGTTTATAGGCTGACAAAGGAAATATCTTCTTTGGATATAACTATGTTTATTTTTTTGTGAGGTTTTGGTTTTTTCTGTCTGGTCTCGAGTCATAGAAGTTCTAGCTAGTTCATGGCAAGGATGGTCCAACACCAGCATCCTAAAGCCATGAGGCCACCCGCACAGATAGTATAGAGATGATCTCCAAAATCAGGGGGTTTGAAGTGTCAAGTTGTATGGATTTATCTGGGGTTTGGGCAAGTTTGCTTCAGATGCAGCAAGTTTTGCTCAAAAAATGGGAAAGATCATATTGAAATTCCGTTGTTGCAGGAGTGGAGCTCAAAGAAAAGCTCCCAATATCGTCAGGCTGGCATGGGAAGAGCTGGAAATGCCTCAGGTTGCCCTTTGTTGAGCTTGTTCTTAAAGAGAAGCAGTACGGTGGAGTTACTTCGCAAGGCAGATGAACTGTGAAGTGTTGCAGTGTTCATCTGACCCAAAGGAGTAGTTTAGTCAACTTAACCAATAATGTCAGTATTTTTATGTCTGGTTAATTAAACAGAAATCATGAAGCGTTGTATCTGCATGTGACGGGATAACAGTTTGATGTTTCTCTGCTTGGTCGTGCGAGGGGAGCCTGCTCAGCTTTCCATGTTAAATCTCAGGGTATTAATACTTGCCACATCCTCCTTCTGAACACCCTTTGAACTGTTGCCTCCTAACCAAAGCCAAAGCAGCTCGTAATATGCATATCAGGGCAGAATTTGGTTCAGCGAGACCTGCATCTGTAACTCCAACTGTAGAATCATAGAATAGTTTGGATTGGAAGGGACCTTAAAGCCCACCCAGTTCCAACCCCCCTGCCATGGGCAGGGACACCCTCCACTAGACCAGGTTGCTCCACGCCTCATCCAGCCTGGCCTTGGACACTTCCAGGGATGGGGCACCCACAGCTTCTCTGGGCAACCTGTCCCAGTGCCTCCCCACCCTCTCCAGGAAGAACTTCTAATCTAATTCTAATCTGAATCTCCCCACTTCCAATTTAAACCCATTACCCCTTGTCCTGTCACTCCCTGCCCTTGTAAAATGCCCCTCCCAGCTTTCTTGTAGATCCTTCAGGTAGTAGAAGGCTGCAGTAAGGTGTCCCTGGAGCCTTCTCTTCTCCAGGCTGAACAAGTCCAACTCTCTCAGCCTTAAGTGTACTTCAAAACAAAAACCCACAAGCTTCTGCAGAAGGAGGAGTGACTGAAGGGAGATGTTCTCCAAGAGACACGTCCATGTTTCCTTCTCTGTGTCTCTAAGCTGCCTGCCCCCTGCAGAACTGGCTAGCATTGCCTAAATTTGAAAAAAAAAAAACCAAAACCCCAAACCAAACAGAAAAACCAAACCACTTCCCCAGGGTCGCTTTTATGTGCATAAACCCATTTAACACACTTAGTCCAGGCAAATCTGGATAAATCCTTCCTATCTTTTTTTTGGTCAGAAGAACTGTAAAAGATCCATCTCCGTCGCCCTCTGATGGAATCTGAATAGATGTGTCTGGAGTGACATATGTTCAGCCATAAATTACAGAGGAACAATTTTAAAATAAATTGTCTGCAGCCAGTCCTGCCAAATTTACCTCCCGAGACAGATGATCATAAAGCTAGAAGCAAACAAGCCCTTAAACGTTTGAGGCAGGGTTTGAAAGGATCCTTTTGTGGGGGTGGTAATATCACCGTAGGTTGGTGGGATGCTGCCTATTCTGTCCCAAAACAGTGGAGGAAAGGCTGATTTTACACCACCTAGGAATCTTGTCCGCACAAATGAAGTTGCACAAGGTAGACCCAACCAGAAGGAAATATTTTTTTGCATCTTTTACTTCTCTTTACTGCCTGCATATGTACGGTCTAATTAGTTCAGGCTAAAGTCTTGAAACGTTGGTAGGGTAAACACACATGACATAAATCATCAAAATAAATCCTCCCAAACGTCATATTTCTTAACCACAATGGGTTGCAATTGTCCAAACCACAGCATAATTAGAAAATCCTTTTTTTCTTTGCTGGCTGGGCTCCAGATCCCTATGGCAGACTCACCCAGAAGTCTAAAACCCTTTTATTGTAGTGTTGTACCAGCAAACATGCGGCTTTGAAGAACACGGTTTTCCAAGAGATTTTACTGTCTGGTCTTTGCATTACTGTCCATAATACATGTATACAGATAGACACAGAGGTGGGCTTGGCTACATCATTTTCCAGTTTGATCCTGTCCCCCTGTTTCCAGTTGGGATGATGCTTGTTATTGCTATTCAGTCAGCGCTGCTATAGAACTCGAGGGAGTTCTGCAGCTTGTCCATCAGTCCTCTCCGCGCTTAGCACTCAGTGCAGCTTGAATGTTTTAAGTTACTATTCACGTAACAAAGGATAACCCAGGGTGCTTGTCTTTGTGTGCAGAAACCCCCAAAACAGGCTCTTGGATTACGCACGGAGCCAGGCATCTCAAGTTATGTTTACGAGTATGCAGAAACAAATGTTTTTCTGCTGCCTTCTGTATCTTAAATCACATTTTCCCTTAGGTGCAGCATTGTAAATCATCGCTTCCTCTGTTTAAGGGAGTGTTGTGGTTTAGGCCCAGCCGGCAACTAAGCACTACATAGCTGCTCGCTCACTCCCCCCACCCCGATGGGTTGGGGGAGAGAGTCAGAAGAGTAAAAGTGAGAAAACCCATGGGTTGAGATAAAGACAGTTTAATAGGTAAAGCAAAAGCCACGCACCAAGCCAAGCAAAACAGGGAATTCATTCACCACTTCCCATTGGTTGTATTCAGCCATCCCCAGGAATGTAGGGCTTCATCATGCATAACAGCAACTTGGGAAGACAAATGCAATCACTCTGGGTGTCCCCCCTTTCCTCCTCCTTCCCCCAGCTCTGTATGCTGAGCATGATGCCATATGGTCTGGAATATCCCTTGGTCAGTTGGGGTCAGCTGTCCCGGCTGTGTCCCCTCCCAGCTTCTTGTGCACCCCGAGTCTGCTCACTGGTGGGGTGAGGAGCAGAAAAGGCCTCGATGCTGTGTCAGCACTGCTCAGCTGTAACAAAACCATCCCTGTGTTATCAACACTGTTCTCAGCACCAATCCAAAACATTGCCCCAAATCAGCTACTTTGAAGAAAATTAGCTCTATTCCAGACAAAACCAGCACATTCTCCACCCCTTATCCCATACCATGTACGTCATGCTCAGGTTCTACGCTATCTAACACAATCTTATTAACCATCCCCCTTCCCATCCTTTGATATAATACACAGATAAACCAGCACAGGGAGTAAAATTATTTCAGTTTGTCTTCATTAAAAAAAAGAGAAGATGGTAATTTAAGTATAATTTAAGCACATCTTCATCCTGCACCTCAGAGAACAAAGAAAAGATACACAGATAGATTTTTATAGATATGGAGATAGATGTTTTATAGCTGCAATAGGTAGAGAGGTTGTAGCAACAGGACATCCACTGCCTTTTTTTATTCTGAGTCAGATAGATGGGGCTCACCACGGCCATCCTGGGTCTGTTGCTTGTAACCAGAGAGCGAGGAGAACTGCAGGTGCCACCTGGGCTGAGAGCTGAAGGAGCCCTTGGACACGCTTGCAAGAGCGTGCAGCTGCTGGTCACAGAAATGTTGGGTTCGCTAGGAAATGGCACTCCATCCTAAGCAGTGCTTTCTCTAGCTGTGTACCAGTTTCTCCCAGGGATGATTTTGTTTTTAGATAGGAGAGTTTGGGGAAGAAAAAGACAAAACCAAAGCACTCGCAGCTAGCCCTGCCATCGATGCAGCATCGATTTGAAAAATCTGTTTTCCCTAAAAGTGTTTATTTTCCATAGCTTGCTTTTCTTTTGCACAATCAAACCCAAATGATAGCGCGGGTTTGCATATATGCCAGGATAAATCTCCTTCCCAGCTTCTCCATCGCGCTGATGAGAGTTTAGGCTTGACTCAGGTTTTGCCTCATTGATTGCTTCAAAATATTCTTTAGCGCGAAGTCGGGATGTGCAGAAATATAGCCCATTAAGATCGTAATGTAATCACGAGCGTTTTCAAATGCATTGTGTTCTAGGTATTTTTATGGCTTGCAAATGTAGCTGACTTGGGAATTTGATGAATTTTTCCAAGTGATGCCATGTGATGAAGTTTTATGCCTTTTAGAAGAAACACATTAATGTCATTAGTGGCAGTTAATTCTTATTTTTCCAGCAACTACGGTCATGTCATAAATTACAGTGTGACAATTTAGTGAATCACGTGGTAGAAAAAAGTGGTACTTCAGAGGGGGAGGAACTGAAAGTACTAATTTATTTATATTTGAGTTTTCGAGGTTGTTTGGGTATTCAGAGCTGGAGCTGATTTCAATGCAGAGCAGAGGTAACTCAGCCTGAGTTAATGTGGGGTTGGACAGAACAGCCTCAATGACACGATGTTTTCTTAGAACAAAAAAAACCTTAAATGAGTATTTCCCACTTGAGATGCTTGAATTGGCCAACATCCAAAGTAGGGGCCAAGTCTCTTTTTTCAAGCTGCAAAGCCCTCGGATGCTCTGCTTATCCAGGAAGCTCCAGGAACCTATTTACAAGGACCGCTAGCCGGTCTCGGGCTGCCGTGTTGGGTGCTGTAGCCACCGAAGGATGCTGGCAAGTCCACTGGATTCAAGCAAACCGGCAGCTTCCAGTTCCAGTGTTTTATTAGTGGGTATTTATTTAATTCCCTTCAAATCCCCAAGGTATGCTGCAGGCAGCAATGCAGCACTATTGCAGATAGAAAGACCAACCCTAAAGGAGATATAATCAGGGCATTTTACACATTTTTCTGTAGCTTTATAGCTTTGGCAGCAATTTCGGCGTTGGCCTGCAGTTCAAGGAGAGCTGTTAGGGAGGGCAGGATTAGCTCTTGGGAGCCTACTTATAGATTCTGCAGGAGGATGCTCAGTGGTGGGATGCTGTAGTTCTTGAAATACTTTTTAGAAGAGCACGGAGATCATCTGTTTATGTAGGTCGGGAGACATGAAGACAGTCTGCTGTGTTTGTTGGTTTGTTTTTTCCTTGTAAATGAAAGTGCACGTCAGGAGCACAGGCTGAGGCTTGGAACCGCTTGGCACTTTAATTGATTCCACGTTGTAAAGACCTTTCCTCACTAAACCCTTCCTTAGGTTTTGAACGCATCTAAGAGGCGGCAGCCCCCAGTTGTCAGTGCAAACGCTTCAAGCCATGGCAGCTCCGGAGACCAGGACAGGGGCTGGTTTGTTTGTAGCTTGCTTTTGCTTAAATCCTTCAACTCTGGAGGTGTATTCCCTGCACTGGAGTGATGTGCTAATGAAGGCAGAGTTAATGAGCTACAGACCTTCTCTCCTTTCTGCCGAATGCACGCACACACCCCACGTCCTGCTTGTGTTTCAGCTCAGTGTGGATTATGGGTCCATCCGAAGGGCAGAGAGTTTTATACTGCGGCTGCTTCTAAAAGCCGTGGTAGGTTGAGCTGTGTCCCTGCCTCAAGTCTGAAAAGGCAAATGGGGCTAAAGGATGGGAAGGAGAAGCAAAGGGGAATTGCAGTTTGGGGAGGGAACCTCCGTTTCAGCCAGATAACCTGTGCTCTGTCTAGACTTGGCATCCTTATCCCCATTAATTATTTTTAGATTGTGTCTCTTAGTTTTATTTATGGATTAGTGGCGCTGCCTCATGAGTTATACTTGTGGCTTGTGATTACTGTGGAGACTAATTTGGTGCTCTGCAAGGGAGACAGTGTAATTCCTGTTTGAGCTTTATTTTCTGGGATAGATGAAAGGTCGTTTTGCTGATCCTAAGCACTTAAGTACTGTGAGCTTATCCTCCCAGCATCATGAGAGTGCGAAGGGAGTAACAGGTTGGACCTTTTTCACATCGCCTACGGTTTCAAGGCTTGTAGGGTTGTATTTCCTAGCTTTTCTCTCTCCAGGGACAAAACTGAAATTCCCACTAATATTAGTGGGTGGTTTTACTGACATGGCTACGTATGTGCCTGTGGATATTGAGAACCTTGGAGGGGGTCATTGCTTCCAGCACTGGTTGCCTGGGATTGGTGTGCATCGAAGGGAGGAGTCCTGCCCTTTGGATGCAGCATTGGGCTGAAGCTCAGGGATGGCTACAGGGATGCAGCTGTGAATCATTTGATGTTAAGGCTTGCAGAAAATAATCTGTCAAGTAGTCCCAGCTGTTTGGTGTTAGTGGCTTGTTCTGCCTGCTTTCCCCCTCCCCCCCCCCCCCCCCCACTGGTACTCACTGTCTCTAGTACTGATAGAGCACATAAAATTCAGCATGTCATTTCAAGAGGCCAATTTTCGTTGTGAGAGGACCAGTGATTCCTCCTTCTCCGTCCATCCACATTCAAAGAGCCACTTTCTCTCAGCGTGGCTCTTGTGGGCTCCCGTCTGTATGGTACAAAGCCAGTTTCTACTCCGATTGTTGCCAGTTTAAGGGATCAGCTCACACCATTGCTGCCCCAAGAGGCTCTTGTTGCCATCCTTCCCTCTGGCCTGGCGCGTGCGAGCAAGAGGCTACACAGTTAATGCTCAACGTTTTGTGGTTTTTACTAAAAATGAGAAGAGTGAAATTAATTTGCTAATAATGGCTGTGCTCCTAACAGAAACAGTTCCAACTTGTACCTAACACCAGCAGGTTGTTTATGGCATATTTTCTGTGTCTAAAAATACTCTCTTTTTATTTTTTTCTAACAACCAATTTCATTTAAAGACTATTTTCATACATCAGTGGCTGTTAATCAGTTAAGGAGCTATCAGTTTTAATATTAGGAAGAAAGAAGCAGATCTCATCAACAGCTTAAAACTTTTATTTCATTTCTTTTCAGCTGGCATGCAGCAGATTATGGGGAGTCTTAGGCTCATCTTATTTCTCCTCTTCTTCCCACTCCCTCGAAAAGAGAGATAGTGCCATTATGTGCGTGACTGTACTGTGCTAGTTCTACATATCCTTTCAAGTGCTGTTGAAATAGAAATACTGAGATAAAAATGTAAGAAGACTAAAATAAGATTTAATTAGAAATTAAACCCCAGACACCCATGTAGTTTTAAATAAAGTCATGTATACTTCATGAAGGGATTGTAAGGTTGATTGTCAGAAGACGAATGGGAAGATAAAGACCAAGGTACGTGCAGGGTAAGGTGCAGGCTGTTGGTGGCCCACTTCTGCTTTGAATCCTGTTTCCAAAATATCTGAGACATTACCACCAGCAGCAGAAAAATGACGTGGTACCGGCCCCTGCTTTTGGCTGTCGAGCTCAGCCAAGACTGTGCCCACATGGCTACCGCAATGTCTGCTCTGCAGTGCGGAGGCATAAGGTGTTTCTGGGTCAGCTTTCATTTCACAGCATCGCTGTTTATCAGTGGATTGCTGCTTGAACCACCTCCCTGGTTCTCCTCTCCTTTGTGTTGTGGACAAAGCAAACGTAGGAAAGGGTACAGAGAAAAGTCGTGTAGTAGATACTAGTTATGCCTGAAATACCCATGCAGCTGTGGGTGCCGCTGCTCCTGAGCGTGGTAGTGCAGTTTGGTTTCCATCAGGAGTGGTCTCCAACCACTGGTCACTGAGAGGTTGTGGTGGGTGAGCCCTGCAAATGCCTCTCTGTCCTCCCCAGAGCATCTGGTGCGGGGCTGTGGACTCACAGAATCCCAGAATGGTTTGGGTTGGAAGGGACCTTAAAGCCCACCCAGTTCCAAGCCCCCTGCCATGGGCAGGGACACCCTCCACTAGACCAGGTTGCTCCAAGCCTCATCCCGCCTGGCCTTGGACACTGCCAGGGATGGAGCACCCACAGCTTCTCTGGGAACCTGTCCCAGTGCCTCCCCACCCTCTCCAGGAAGAATTTCATCCTGATATCCAATCCGAATCTACCCTCTTTCAATTTAAACCCGTCAGCCCTTGGCACGCCACCGCTTGTCGTGGTAACTCTTGCATTTATTTTCATTTTCTGTCCTTCCTTTTTTGCATATCCCATCTCCTGTCCCTGAATTCTTCCTCTCCAACTGACGCAAGAGTATTTCACTTAGATGCGACAGCACACTGCTCTGCTGGCTATTTGCTATGAGGACTAATGTTGAAATCTTCAGCGTAATTTAATCCTCTTGAATGTTCCTCCTTGTACCTTTTGGACAGAGAAGGGACTTGCCTGATCCACAGGAGCCTACAGATTATACAAAAATTGGTCCAGTTCAGTTTCAATTCACATCCCTCATTAGAGCATGGGTTATTGGCTTACATCTGTTGGCTTTGTACTTACTCATGAAAACCAAACATTCCCCTTGAGCTGAGCTACGTATCATACCGTCATTAGCAAGCTGCACCTCGTTGAAAATCTGTCAAGGAAAACTGACTTATTTTGCATTTGCTGCTTTGCACAAAACAGAAGCGCGGTAAACTCTTGTGCCGTAATGATTTTCTGTCTGTCTTGATGGGACATAATGAGATAAATTCAAGTCCTTTTTTGAAGGCTAATTACATCGAGGACACATTAAATCTGGGCTGCCCTCGTTATATGTTGTGCATTTTTGTGCTTTCATTTCCCCGTCTCTATTGTCTGTGTGTGCAAGTGAGTTTGATTTGGCTTTGGAAATACAAGTTATAGGCTAGAGAGGAGCTGTTTGGTGGTCTCCTCTCCTAGAAGACCCCTCGGAGATTGCATAATAAGTCATTGCCATGGGTAGGGCAGCATTTGAAGGTGGCTGTGAAGTAAATAAAAGACCTTAACTCTGTGCTAGAGATGGAGGGATGTGCCATAAAGCATGAGGACAGCTTGTGGCAAGTCCTCTAGCATCCATGAAGAACCAATTCCACCCTAGGTCTGTTCATGGGTCCTGGTGTATGGACACAAAGCAGGTGACCTGCATCCTGCAGAGCTCGCAGCCTAGGTCAGGAGCACTACTTGGATGATGAGCAATTTTGGAAATTGGGGTTTTAAAATCTGTAAATCCCTCCAGTCCTACTAGATGTTCTCTGCCTGTCTTGGGGGAAGAAAAGGGAGCTGGGGGAAGGTGTGGGAGGCTGTCTGGTTTGGGGAGGCCAGGAGGGATGTTGGAGATGGACACCTGACAGCCCGTGGTGGCCTTGGGAACCACCAGAGTTCCACGGTGCTTGCTGTGAGAGTTTCGTGGTCCAGGAAAGTTTGGTGTTGGGGCCTAGGAAGGTCCATTGGGTACTTTTGGATCACACCCCTTTTGATGTGTGAGTGATCTTCAGCCAAGACTGACTGGTTGGCTCTGGGAGTTAGGAGCTGAAGTGTCTCACCTTTGGCGACGAAGCTAGTGGCATAAAAGGGAAGATGTCGAGAGAGTTTCTCTGGTACTGCAGGAAGCAGAGCCAGCTCTGGAGGCAGTTGTCCTAGTTGGTCCATCAGAGGAAAAGGGATCACCTATACTTTATCTATGGTGAAGATGAATTCTGTCATCACTGCCTGAATTTTAGCATGACCTTTGTGCTGTGATTGTTTGGGACATTCCTGGTGGGATAATATTAATGCTTTTGCTGTGAGCTCATTTCCTTTGCCAGCTAATTACAGCCGGGGAAGTTTGAATGCAGGCTATAAGTCTGATAGCAGACCTGCGCATAGCTTATGGCGTACTGGGCAGAATTATGTTAGAGCATCTCTCAAGGAAAAAATGTAGCAGCACTTTGGAATTGCTTTGACATGCCTCTGTGTCTCTGTTTTTTGAAACAAACAGAAAATCAAGTTTTCCTCCCTCTGCTAACAGTGGGTTTGTAATTCTGCATATAATGGTGTGTTTACAAGGCCCTTCTTTCCTAAAGCCGGGGTAGGTATTTGCAAACATGTGGCTGTCACTGCTTGTGGCTGAGTGTGTGCACGCAGGTGAAGTGAGGAGTGCTTTGCTTAGGTCAAAGAGCACTTGTTTCAGGAGGCTGGAAACAAGGTATTACTGTATTCACTTCAAATTATTTTAAAAAAAGGAGAAAAAGAAAATCCCAAGCTACCCTTACCCATATAATATACATTTGTGAGAACAAAAATAGCTCTTGTATTCAGTCTTTGTGCCTCATCACACATATATATTGGAGCTGGAAGAGATAGCTGGTATGGCGAGCATGCCTGGTTCAGGCTGTACCCAGAGCGGTCTGTCTTACGTGGAGCACTTTAAAATTCATCACAGGTTCGCAAGGGAAAAGACCCTAGGGAAGTAGCCTTATCACAATGTCTTAAAGCTGTCGATCTTGAGATCTCCTCCACCACTGTGTTGCTATTTGTTTGCCAAGACATTGATTTCTGGGTGTAGAACATCTTAAACGAAAACTGTGAGATGTATTTTACCTGTTTTTCTAAGACTGAATGAAGAAAAAAAAAACCAACCCGAACGCAATAATGTTTTCTAAAGCAGAACCCAAAAGATATTGCCTCTAATGCATTCAACCAGGAAAATAAATACCCACCAAAGGCAGATGCTAGGGGAAAAAAAATAATCAACAGCTTCTTATTCTCTTTTCATGCAGATATTTAAGTATGCACTGTCTGCTAGTGGCATAGACTGGTTTAAAATATGCAAACCAAATAGCTCGTGACTGTTTGTCTGTTTTCTAGCTGAAGGTATGTTTGTTTTTTTTTTTTTAAAAAAAAAAAGGAAATGTGAAGAGACTAATCTTATGATGGGAGAGCTTAGCCTGTGGTTCTTCTTTTCACAGTATGCAGACCTGGGTTCTTCAAAGCTTCACCCCACAGTCCATCCTGCAGCAAATGTCCCCCTCACAGCTACACGCTTGATGAAGCATCCACATCTTGCCTGTGTGAAGAACACTATTTTAGGAAGGAATCAGACCCACCTACAATGGCCTGTACAAGTAAGCATGTGCTTATAGGGTTGTTTTTAATCCTTTTGAGCTGTTCCTGTACTGTGACTAGACATTATGATCCTAACTAATGTGCTTTTACAGGCTCTGGGCTGGAGTCTGAACTAGTCTTGACACACTCGTAATATCACTGGCTTTATCCACCATACCCCCGGTTACACGAGAACAGGCTGTTCCCCAAGCCTTTTACTTCGAAAGCAAGCGTTACACATAGGAAGCATTTTTGTAACGAAGGGATGCTCCATCTCTTGCTGACATCCGCATCGGTGCGTGCGTGGGTACCGGTGTGGGGCACGCGCGCGGAGGAAGCGATGCGCAGCGCTTGCCAGCGGTACCCGTGGATGAGTCCGCTTAGTGTCATCTCTTAGCTCGTAAACAAGCAGGGAAAGAGCCCTACCTTTCCAAGCCTCCTGGAGGTGATCGTTCTTCAGGGCAGCCTCCAAACTCTGCGGTGGAAACTGCTTCTCCAAACCTGCAGCAAAACTGTAGAGCTTATCCCCTTGGTGTAGGGGGAGGGTGGGAAAACAAGCAAACTGGGGTGTTGGGAGTCCAAGGTGGAGGCGAGGGAATCGGCATCACGGATTTTGCCCTTTTCCTGCCATCTGTGAGCTATCCTGTCAGCTGGACCCTGAAAGCTTCCTGTTGGGTTTATGTTTCAGATACTTAGGGCCACGATTTGCACGCCCCCCGCTAGTCCCACTGAGTGTAGCACAGACCACAGGGCTTTGCCGAGCTGGGTCGTCATCCTCCAACGGTGATTTTTGCAGAGCAAAAGTAGTTAACAGGGACCGAAGAAGAGCTGAACTACTGGGGCAGGAGCAGGTGGAGCATCCAAGGAACTTAAGTGATAGAGGAAGAAGTAGGTTTATGAGTCCCTGCATGCTCAGAGCCACTGGGCAGTGGTGCAGAGGTGCCTTCCATGCTGTTCCTTTACATCATACGGGCATGGTAGTGGCTTTTTGTGCCTTCATCCCAATGAATTCAGATGTCCTTCCGAGCTTTCCAAGTTTGCACTTCAAAAAGAGAATAAAAAAGTCTGTTCCTGTCAGAGAGATGCTCTCGCCAAGGAAATTGCCCTCGGCAGGTCTCTGCTTGCCTGCAGGAGGCACTCGGAGCTGAATCGGGGTCCTTGAACTCTGCATTTGCTTTTCACCTGCCCAAGGAGCACGGAGCACGTGGATGTTGGAAAGTGTGCTGCAGGGAAGGAGAAGACAGCCTCAGGCAGCGTGGCAGTAGCTGGTGCTGTAGGATCAAAGTTGGTCGAAGTGGGGGTGAGTCACGCAAGCACCCCTCAGTTTGTTAAATAGGTACGCAGGTGTCTCTTGGAGCAGTAGCTAGGGTGGGTTACAGCATCAAAAACTTTGATACCAGGGCTTCTTGATGTACATTTTGCCCCTTGGCCTGACTTAAACAAAATAGGTAAATGCAAGCTGATGAGGACCAGGGCGGTACTGGGAAATGGGAAGGGAGAGGAGTACCCTGAGCTCTAGAAACACACATAAAATCAGCTTTTCTGTGTAGGCAGAATGAAAGAGGCTGAGTTATACCATCGGTGGGTTGCTCGCTGTCCTATCTCAGAATGGAGGGATACACATCCAGCCTGTCCTGCTGGTGCATTAGCGCAGGGAGCAAGGAGCTGCCATCCCCGAGGAAGAGGTTTAAGCATGCCTGTGACCTGAGGGTAGAGCAGGATTTTCAGAGGGGCAGAAGCAAGCTTGGTGACCTGCTCATGTTAAAAAGAAATGGAATTTGAGTGCTTCTCTCTCCCAAGGTGTCTGGTGCAATTTGAATCCTGTAGGTAAAGGTTGTAATTTCTCTTTCTGCAAATACCATGGAATATTCTTTTTAGGTTGGTTTGGGCTTTTTATACTTATTTGTTTTGGGTTTTTTAAAGTTTATTTGGGGTTTTAAGTGGTTTTATTTCATTTTTGTTTTGTTTTGTTTTGAATTCTTACTATAAACTAGTTTAAAGCCCAGGCACGGTGCCTGAAGCTGCGTTAGGAAATGGCTTGGCAGGGTACCGAGTGCTGCTGGGGCAGATGCGAGGTTTAATGCTGACCAAGGCACTGCTCAGCTTCTGTCGCCCACTTCAAACCCCAGTGCAGCAGTTGAGGATGTTGCAGCATCTCTGTTGGCATTCACGCTTCCTACTCCAAAAGCAGGGGGGATGATCTGAGCCTTCTCCGTGCTTCAGTCACCGTTGCTTGCTCTAACACATCCTTTCTTGGAATTTTCTCCTAATCCAGCTATATTAGAGCCAAAGGTGATGAGGAAGGCCCATGTGCTCCCCCAGCACAGCTGCAGGGCTTGGAAATGTTGGCAGGGACAGTAAAAAGTATCAACACTAACGTTTTAAACCATTAGATCAGGAAGGGAACATCTCATTGTGAACTGAAACACAAGCGAGACACTCTTGAGTCATGACTGGTAGGAAAATAGGACAAGTTTTCTGTTTGTTTTTATTATTTATCACCACAGAAGTTAATATTATTAATAGGATTCCCTCAACTTGAAATCCAGTTGGTTTTAGAGAATACATCGTGGTCCGTTTTCAGCTCTGCACATGCAAAGGCGCCTTACCAGTTGGTATAGCTACAAAATCACATTTTCCTGATGTAAAGCGGATGCTTTTCAGCCCCAAGTTGCATGAGTCTCCCCACCATCACCAGCGTCACGAAAGAAAACTCACCGCTATGCCACTGTCAGCTGCTTAGATAAGTACGGGGAGAGGAATACATTTTTATTTCATTTTTCCAATTCCTTAAGCATGTTTTATAAGTGATGATTGGTATTTTGAAATTCACAGTGCTGCGATACAGTCTGAAATAATTTTTGCCCTCAGACAAGAAAAATGTTTGGACCTGATGGGCATTTGAGAATTCTCTTAATATTCTTAAGTGTCTTCCAGGAAGTATTTGCACTTTATTTCTTCTTAACTAAGTAATCCTGGCTTCAGTTCCTTTCACAACACCTCTTTAAAATGGAAACATGAAGTTATGCCCTTCTCTTTCCCCTCCCGTCTCTGACAAGTATTCCCATTGATGTTCAGAGCATATTGGGGAAATATTTTTAATAGTAGGAGGCATGGGACAAACGGAATATTTTATAGTATTTAGTTTAATATTCTACTCAGAAACAGTTTACAGTTAACTTTGTGTACATATATATTTGTGTCTTGAGAGTAATTTCTCTCTTAGGTTGTGTGTTTAAAATATCTGAATCAGCAAATGTCATCACACCATCAAGAAAAATACCAATATCCTTGTTTTCAGAAAGACTTTGCCTCTGGTCAGTAAACTGTGGCACAGAAGGGGTGAATCTTACCTGTTTAGGGTATAAAGTAGCAAAGTAAAAATACATATATACACACACACATATATATATACAAATAAATGATGAAAGGCTGAGAGAGTTGGGCTTGTTCAGCCTGGAGAAGAGAAGGCTCCGGGGAGACCTTATAGTACCTGAAGGGGCTACAAGGAAGCTGGGGGGGGCTTTTTACAAGGGCCTGTAGTGACAGGACAAGGGGTAACGGGTTTAAACTGAAAGCAGGGAGATTTAGATTAGATATCAGGAAGAAATTCTTCCTGGAGAGCGTGGTGAGTTACTGGGACAGGTTGCCCAGAGAATCTGTGGATGCCCCATCCCTGGCAGTGTCCAAGGCCAGGCTGGATGAGGCTTGGAGCAACCTGGTCTAGTGGAGGGTGTCCCTGCCCGTGGCAGGAGGGTTGGAACTATATGATCTTTAAGGTCCCTTCCAACCCAAACCAGTCTATGATTCTGTGATGATTCTATGAAAAATCAGTAAACTAATATCTCTGTCCGTGACAAAAGGAGGTTGGCACTTAAGACCGACCTTCTTAGCAGACCAAGAGCCTTCCTCTTCCAAAGGTAAACCACAGTTTTGTTCCCCCAGCTGTGATTTATCATAGTTTTACCCAAGTGCAGTTTCAGGATTCTTCAAGTAGGTCTTGTTAGCTATCTGTAGACAACTAAAGAACTTTCTCTGAGCCCCTGCAAGAATGCTAATTTTATAAGTTACAAAGTCCCGCTAGCTTCAGAGCACTTCCACTGAAGTTGATGTTTTTAAGCCTTCAAGAAGAGCAGCTGACTCTCCTGTAGAAAGCAAGGAAAAACGTCTGGTAACTTTACAAAAGCAATAATTTATCCCCCGCTAAAGACACATTGTCCAGTAAGTGTTTTTTGTGCCTGAGTTCTTTATTTTTCACTGGAGTACTGGTAGCAGTAGAAGGGCATTCATCCAGTGGAAGAAAAAATAGGGCAATTTAACTGGTAAAAAAACCATATAAAACCCCCCTGAGGACAATAGAAATACCTCCACACAGCTCCAGTGACGAACTTCATAGTTTCCATTATATCAGCACGAGTATGACAGTGCAGAAAACAGTCCTGACTGGGGCTGTACCTCAGTGTCATCAGCTACACAGCGTGGGGTCCCCGCGGTGCTCCCCGTTTGTAGGGATCTGAAGTGATCGCGGAACGAATCCAGGCGGATCTGCCGTTTCCTAACCTAACTCAACTTTACACTTCAACTGTTTTTTTTCCCCCCTGAATTAAAAAAACCCAAGCAGGATTACTTGTTTCCTCTGGCAGCGAGTTTCTCATTGAATCAGAACAGCTTGAGTTGAAATCATGACAGTGGTTTATAAGCGTTACCAGGTTTATAGACTTAAAAAGGGGAACGGGAAAGGGAACAAGAGGAAAATGCTTGTAGTTTATAAGGTAATTTCACTTTTGCAACACTGCCTGTTTTAAATAACGAATCGAGTTTAATTATCACAACAAAACGAGAAGATGACAGCCTAAGACAGGCTGTTAAATTCATATGGATTTCTAGCTCGTGCAGCTACTTGTTGGGCTCTTTTCAAGGAACTGCTCATGGGTTTTGACAGCTTCATTCAAACTGAGGGGGGGAGCATTGCCTTCCCTCATCTACCTCCCTTGGAAAAATCCCAGTCTACGCTGTATAGCTTCTGGTGGTGCCGTGACTAAAATCCATCCTGGCTGGCTTTGATAGATTTCCCCTTTCTTCCTTGTTCATTAGCATTCCCTAAGTACATAACATGTGGATCTCGTGCATGAGATTCCTGCTTGTCCTTTCACATCGTCTTCAGGCTGCGCTGAGCTTGCCCTTCAACAGGAGCCTGTTAGAAAGCTCGCAGCACCTCCTGCGAGTGCGCACTCTTGCAGGTGTCTCCAGGTGGGCTTTGCTTGCCCAGCCGTGGCCTTTCCCAGCAGGGTGAAGGCAAACAGCTCGCCTTTTGCAGGAGCTCTGGTACCTCTGCAGCAGCTGATCCTCCTCGGATAGCCTTGCCAGCGCCACGCTGGCATCCTGAGCGGGGAGGCTTGGCAAAATAAACAAGCGCGGTGTGGCTACTCAACCGTGCTAGAGCTTGGCAGGGACCGGGAAGGATGCCGTTGAGTAGCCGGATACGGCCGTGTTTCCAGTGGCCCGTGTAGATCACCATCTGCTTTGGGGTACATTGAGCATCTCACTGAGTGGGATTTGGATGCCCAAGCTTAGGTTTCACCGTTGCCAAACAGCTGATGGGGAGAGACGGGTGCACGCAGAGGAAAGATTCGGCGTCTGAGTTGAGTGCCTAAGTAGCGTGAATAACCCACTGCGTGGCTGTTTTTAGGACCTAGGGCTAGCAGTATAGGGGCAGTGGGGCGAGGAGGGGGAATCTTACCCATGATGAAGCTGACAGCGACTTGGGCAGAGTAAAGATATGCAGCCCCCTTTGCAGGGAGGGTGCTGGAGGTGATGCCCCGACTCGGACTGCTCCTGCTGTTGGGTTTGAGCCAGCCCCATGTCTTCTCCTCCTGTGCTGGTGGCTGCATCCCAGCACAGACCTCTTGAGCTGAGGTGGGAGTGCTTAGAACAAATCCACATTTTCCCAGTTCTTTGGGTGCTGCTGCAAATAGTCCCTGTGTGCTTTTTGGCACGTGAGCAACAGGGCATCTCTTTTCAACCTAGAGAGTAGTAGAGAGCGGGATGACTGATAATACTGTTTTTACCATGTGTTTTTCTCACTTTACAAACCAGGACCCCCCTCTGCTCCCCGGAGTGCCATCTCAAATGTTAACGAGACTAGTGTCTTTCTGGAATGGATTCCCCCTGCTGATACTGGTGGAAGGAAAGATGTGTCTTATTATATTGCATGCAAGAAGTGCAACTCACACTCAGGTCTGTGTGAGGCGTGTGGCGGTCATGTCAGGTACCTCCCCCAGCAAACCGGCCTGAAAAACACCTCTGTCATGATGGTGGATCTGCTTGCTCATACAAACTATACCTTTGAAATTGAGGCAGTGAATGGAGTGTCCGACCAGAACCCCGGAGCCCGGCAGTTTGTGTCTGTAAATGTAACCACAAACCAGGCAGGTAAGTGGATCTTCAGCCTGGGGGAATGTCTGGGGTGGGAGCCCGAGCCAGTCAGACCTGGTGCAGACCTCCTTTGGAAACGGGTGGAAGTCCCCAGCGTGGAGGGCTGGACTGTGGCCTCTTCAGATATTGGGGAGGGGGGAGTGATTGTGTCTCACAGGTTATAATTACTGCAGTTTTCAACATGTTTCCTTCCAGCAGGACACACTTTTAGGATTTGTGGTATTTCCCTTTTACACTAAGTTACTCAGAGGTCCCTCCACTTCTTTGCATTTTGGTGTATCCACCCACTAAACCGGAAAGAAAACAGTTGCCTCTCCTGTTGGGAAAGGGAAGTTCCTAAGCGTTTGTTTTGATTCCAAATGCCAATGGTTAAAACGTCCTAACTTTGCAAAGTTACCCAAAGAAAATTGTTTTGAATGACTTCAGGAAATTTAATCCCTCTTCTGCACTGTGATGCTGAAGTGACTGGCCTCAGGCTGGTGAGATATGGTACATTGTCACTGCTTCTCCAACAAGGCAGGGCTGAGATGCAGTTATGTACCGTGGCCTTCCTGGTTCAGTGCTGTATGGGTGGAGGTCATGTAGGCTGGTTTGTTCCGTTGTCTGGAGCTCGGATCTGTCTGCCCTTCCTTTGCCCAGCAGTTGAAAAGAGCTGTCGCCTTGGATGCAGGCAGGGAGTTGCTGTTGCCCCTTGTCATTTGGAGGTGTGATGGGAGGCAAAACCACACTTACATCTTCTGTCCATGCACAGGAACATGCCAGGCACATCACAGGGCTGCTGTAAGCCCTGGAGAGCTTTCTATCCTCCTTCTCTTGTCCCTCATGCTGTGTGGTTTGACCTCTTTTCTTTTCCTACCTGTCTCTCTTCCTGCTGTTTAATTCAGGGCTCCCCAGTGGTGCTTGTCCACTGTGGAGCCCTTTCAGGAATGTGAACCCGTGGCATTTGGGACCATGAGGACTGTGCTGCCACCCCATGCCTTCTCCTCACAGACAAGCCTTAGCCAGGAAAGCCA
This sequence comes from Rhynochetos jubatus, assembly GCA_027574665.1. Classification (NCBI taxonomy): domain Eukaryota; kingdom Metazoa; phylum Chordata; class Aves; order Eurypygiformes; family Rhynochetidae; genus Rhynochetos; species Rhynochetos jubatus. Next base: position 75,041,803 of record CM050651.1, on the reverse strand, counting down.
GGGCGGAATGCAGCTGGAGGGAGACTGGCAGACCCTCACTGTGGAGCAGAAAAGTGCTAGCTGGAGCAGGGTTGCATTTCATTCCTACTAGCAGGTGTACCTGCACAGGCTTGGCAGCCAGCAGCAGGAGAGGGCACTTGCATCCCACTCCATCAGATACCTGTCCTGGTAATTCGACTGGGTTGTCAAAGTGTGGGACGAATCGTTCAGATATATCTCAGGGAGTGGAAATGAAGGTGTGCTGGGGTTGCTGCTGATGGATGTGGCAGGAGATTTTCTGGAGGAACATCAGTGGATGGCACTATGGGATCTGTTGAAGGCACCTGTTTAATGCAGATCAGTGGGTGTCATGATCGTAATGCTGGTCACTGGTTTCCCATGGTGAAGGCTGCTGCCAATAACCGTTGTTGGAAAAAGTGTGTTTTCCTGTTAGTGGGTTTGCATTAGTATTTCGTTGCTGGCATTGTTTTTTTCCCTGATGCGCGGAGTTAAATCCGCATAAGCTTCCATAAATGTAGCTGGACAAGAGGAGATGATACATTGCTGAGCAGCGCAGACTGTGAGGACGGGGTCCTTGCTTGTGTGTTATGTCCCAGGCTCCCCACAGCTGCAGCAGGGTTTATCCACTTAGCTGCCTTCCTGTGCGTCAGGCTAAGAATAACCCCCTTGCTCGGTTTTCACCTCCAGCCTTGTATTGACAGCTCCCTTATAGGACGTGGTAGAGCCTATACGAACGTGGCTCATCCTGAGGACAAGTGAGCGAGCAGTTTCTGGTTCAGTCCCACTGTTGTCCCTGCTGGAGCCGCAATCAAGGGAGATTGGATCAAGCTAATGAGCGTTTAATTCACTGTGTGCTGTTGAAATTGCAGCTGTATGCCCTCGTGTTTGATTCAACAGGAGGTGACTCAAACCTCTGCCCAAAGCAAGGAGCAGTGATGGTATTGTCTTGTCTCTCTGGCTGGTCCCACCGCTTGTTTCGGAGGAGAACCGGGCCTGTCTGCTGGAGTTGTACCATCAAACATGCTTCCAGTAACGTGCTGTTTTGGCACTCCCATGGGCGCTCATCGGTTTGTCCATGCCAAAAATAAAGCAGCTGTAGAGGGGGCTTCACAAATCAGGCTAGGTGCCAAGCATGGGAAGTGGATATCTTTTTTCATAAGGTGCCTCTGCAAAATTGTCCATTGGGGCAAGTCATGGAGGTGTGCAGGTGGACTGGTCCATGCCTGGCCACGCCCAAAGATGCTGGATATCTCTGAAAAAGCCTCACCTTCAGCTATCCTCTCTCAAGGAAGAGCAGGCAGGGCACATGGGGCTTGAGGGAGTATCACCTCGCTCATCTTCTCCCTGAAATTACCACCAAGAGATGCAGGGCTGGGGCCTCGTCCTTCCCATCGCACAGGTAATCTGATGGTGTGGTTATATTTTCGTGGCAGGCTGGTGTCATGAAGTTGAGTCACTCAAGGCAGTGACACAAGGCCAACGGCAGCAGTAGGAGAAATCCCGCTACAAGGTCTGCTGGCTGCGGAAAATGAAAAAATTGCATGCTGTGGGATAGGTCTGGCTGCTGGAGTCCCGCTGGCAGGTTTTCACTAACCCAGCGCTGCAGAAAAATGCCAGGGTCTGTTTTGTTGGTTTGGCTTTTGTCCATCCCCAAAAGACCGTGCTGATTTCAGGAGCGTGGAGAATGCGCAGGCAGCGGGGTGCTGGGCGCACCACCTCTTCTGTGCATGGGAGCTTTTGGCAGCAGAAACTACCTCTGGCATGGGCTCTCGGAGGGATTGCTTCCGGGGGAGGAAAAAAGTGGTTTTCTCCAAAATAATTTGTCCTTCTTCCTCTCTCTGCAATTTAAAATAATGAGAAAAAGAATTAGCACTGGCAGTCGGTCTGGCATTTGCAGACTGGTGTAATTTTCCTCTGAACTTTTGAAATCAGATTTGGAAATACAGCAAGGAAACAGTAGTTTGTGTGCAAGAGGGGGCAGATCAGCTCATCTCAGCTGGTGACCCCAGCATGCTTCTGCTCCCCCGGTCCCTGGAGACCTGATGGGACTTAGGATGGGCCTGGTCCACACGGAACACCGTGGCCTTAAGCTCTGGATACTTGACTAGTTCTCATGTCACCCTCCTGCAATCCCCAAACCTCTGTCATTTCTGTGGGATTTTGGAGATGTTTTCTGCTGGAAAACATGTCTCTAGATAGGGTGGGCAATGCCACAAGTCAGGGGACGTGGAAAGTGCGCTGGCCTCTATCGTGACTGGGCTTATCAATATCTAAAGGGGGGGTGTCAGGAGAATGGGGCCAGGCTCTTCTCAGGGATGTCCAGTGACAGGACTAGGGGCAATGGCCATCAACTGGAAAACAGAAGGTTCAACCTGAACATGAGGAAACCCTTCTGCCCTGTGTGGGTGACAGAGCCCTGGGACAGGCTGCCCAGAGAGGGGGGAGTCTCCTTCCCTGGAGACTTTCCAAAGCCACCCGGACTTGTTCCTGCGTAATCTGCTCTAGGGGATCCTGCTCTGGCGGGGGGTTGGACTAGATGATCTCTGGAGGTCCCTTCCAACCCCTAACACTCTGTGAATCTGTGACTCCCCTGTTTGCTGCAAGGCAAACAGGGACCCTACTCCCTCCGTAGGTGCATGGGTTGGCCAAGGCATGGCTCTCCCCAGGATTGCTGCAAAATACATGCCCAAGGGGCTTCGCGGCACAGATGGCAGGGAGCCATCTGCAATGCACTCTCACAGCTCATTGGAAAGCTGCACGTGGGCAGGAGCCTGATGAATAATTCATAAGTGGCAATGATAGCATGGAGTTAGCCATCCTTTTCTTGTTGTGGTTTTGCTGAAGTTTTCCTGATTTTGAAACTGCCACCTAATGGCCCTTTTTAGACGGTTTCGAGGGAGCAGTCTGCGTAACACTGAAGTTTGCTTCCCAAGTGACAACCGGGTAACTGCGGGGTTTTTTTCTCAGCGATTTCACCAAGCTGGATGATTAAGTAACGCTGTCACTCTAGACAGAGGCGTGCGTCTCCCTTGAGGTTCTCAGTCTTATCTGCCCTGTACACAGAAAGCACCTACCATGACATCTTGGTCAGACGTGTGTCTCGTAATGGGTCCGTCGGGAGCAGGCAGTTGTGATTCATGGTTGCCTGCGCGCCCGTTGTAGGAGTGCACTGGGAAGACATAGTGTTCAAAACCTTTCTAGGCTTAAAACCTGCCAAGACTATTTGCTTTAAGCCAGCCTAAACAGCCAAGCAATTTTCTTTGCTTTTCATTTCCAGCATCTCCCATGCTGGGCACGGCTTCAGGCACAGAGATGGCCTGGAGGTGGGGGGTGTGAAAGCGGGGTGGTTCTCCCGCTGGCATCCCAAATGCCACAGACTCCTTTACACTTAAAGACCTTCTCTGTGTGCTTTTTCAGATAAGCCCCCTGCTTGTTTTCTGTTTGAAAAGTCGGAAGCCAGCATTCAATCCCCTTCTGTGACCTGTATGATATTTTTAAGCCTTTTGGGGGAAAAGGGGAAGAAGGATCCAGATGTGCTCACTAACAGAGGAGGAGTTAACACGTCTAATGCCTCAAGCATTCTGCGTGCCCGAGGCCAAACCAGAGATACACGTTGCATCCCGTGGTGCAGCAATGCTATTTAAGCGAAGGTGTTGGAGGGCAGGACCTGGCAACGCGTACTGCTGCCTGCGAGACATGGCCAGGGTCTTGCTTGACCAAAAAAAAAAACCCTACTAGATGTTTGGAGCAGCTGGAAAGCTCTTGGATCAGGGAGGTGTGCTGTGATCCTTGCTCTGTGCAGATTGGGATGATGGGGTGGGGGGAAGCAAGGGAGAAGGGGGGGTTTTCTTAGCACTCAGGATGTACCAGTCTTCGAAAAACAGTGATTCAGAAAGGGAAACCTGCACTGTAGAGCTTGTTGCAATCTTTTATCAGCAGCTGCATGCTCTTGAAACCGAGAGGCTGCAGCCCTGCACGGTGTGGGAAGAAGCCATCAGAAAATGAGTCGGGAAGGTGGCTGTGCTGGGAAGCAGGTTTTCAGAGGTTCCCCTTGGGAATGGACCAGTTCTGGTCCGGTAAGGTTCAGGCTCTAATTCTTGCAACTTCCAAGTCTCATAGGCTTGTTTGGTTTGGCTTGGGCAGGGGAGCAGCTTGCCTATTTTCTTGAAAAGTAAGTTTCCAAGAGGGTGCTCCAGGAGATGTGCATGTTGCGTGCATCTCGCGTGAGATGTAAGACTGGCTTTGCAGCTCTACTTTTCTACCAGAACCAATGACCTAGGGCCTGCTAAAGCTTAAGCAGATGCTTATTTTTGGAAAATTCCCTTTCCACAGTCAGGGTGGTGAGCAGGGCTTGCCTGTAAATGTCCATTGTAACAGGACTGGATCCGCTGAGCTTCACCATCATCCCAGCAATGGTTGGTAGTGGAGACCCTAGAAAGGGTATGAGCAGGAGGCAGACACATACTGATGCTTCTTCCCGACCTCCGGGGACAACCTCTTTGTGCTTTATAGCCCTTAATGGATTTTTCTCCCATGAATTTTTCTAATCATTTTATGAACTCCGAGAAAATTTGAGCAGCTGCAGGCAATCCTGTATGAATTCTGTACGTCTGATAGTTTAAGCTGTGCTTTAGATTCAGGTTGGTCAGAGAGGAGCCATTAGTGGCATAAATAGAGGGTTTAAGACTTGCAATTGCCCATCTATTTGGAAAGCACTGTCATTTACAGATGCCGCACTAGCTTCCAGCACGTTAACATAGGTATTGCAGCATTTAGCAAGAACGATGTACTCCTAAAAGCAAAGCATAATCATCCGTACCTGGATGGGCTAATATAGGGGTATTTTAATAGCAGGGGTAAACTAGCACTACCTTGAAGACCACGGTGTCCATTGAAACCTGGGTGCACCCTGCACCGTGGCGTGTGGCAGCACGGCAGTACCTCGCAGCAGGATCCTTCTGCGGGCTGTGAACACCCTTCGTGTCCAGGGAGATGCAGAAATGAGTTTTGAGCTGCCAGCGATAGTTTGGGTAGGAAGGGAGATTCATGTCACTTGTGAAATCCCGTGCGTATGCTGATAATCAGCTTCAAAAAGTGTTTTTGTTTATTTTTGAAGCGTGGTCTCATATAGTCAGAAAATGCAACCACAGGTGGTTAAAACCCAAACACGCTGGCAGAGCAAAGTAAAATCTGAGAGGCAGTGTTGCACAAAAGCTTTATTGTTTGAAATTTTTTGTGTGTGTCTGTCGCATTTATTCTGGATGCAAGATCTTCATCCACCGTCCTATTCCGGAGTCGTGAGTTCACCCCAGCCCAGATGGCTGGGTGTCTGCTACCAAATGAATTATGGATCAGCTGAATATTTTACAGTTTTATTTATAACTCCCCAGTTGGTAATCGCTACTTTTTCATAGTTTGTTGTAAGTCTTTTTGTTATACTTGGAGTATTAGAAATACACACTTGAATATTGAAAGAATTCTTCGGAGTGTGAAAAAAAAATCCCCAAACTTACAATATGACTTCTAGATAGAGGTCATTTTTATTCTTGGACTAAGCGAGACAACCCTGTTGTTGATATATGGGGACATTAAAAGATGAAATAAAAGCATTTTCCTGCATCTACAGACAGACCTTTCAATTTTGATGTGAAATTAAAATGTCTTATTTATAGATGAAAATAAAAATAGTAAGAAATCGTTGTCCCCATCCACCCTTCTCTTAGAGAAAGAGAAAGGTGCTGAAGTTCTCCTGATGAGATTCAACTGATGACACCTCTAGCGTGCTGTGCACTAGGGTGCAGGTTTTACCATCTCCCGGAGGCAGAGAGACAAATATCTTCATGGTAAAGCCATTGTCTCCTTCAAAGCATGCCGCTTGTGAAGCGGTCGCGTGAGCTATGAAAAGCAAATGCCAGGTTCCACTGGGGAAAACTTATCCATGGAATGGTGCCTTGTAGCTGGGAAGAGTACGAGGGAGCAAGAGGTGCCCAAAACACCCTCCTTGAGAGGTGCTGCTGACACCGCCACCTCCGTAACATCCCGGAGCTGCTGGGATCACCAGCTTTGGGGTAAAGCAGCAGAGGTTGGGCAGCCCAAGTCTAGGTTTTGAGACGGGTGTAAGGAGCAAATACTGAGACTTTCCAAAAAGCATAGGGCAGGCTGTGCTGGGATCGGATGTGGTGAGAGCTTCCCAAGGTCAGAGCTCTGAGAGACCCGTGTTTTTGCAGAGCGCCACCGATGTTACATTGCAAGAGTGATAGCGCTAGTTTAAAATTTTATTTTCCACTTTGCTGGCATATTTTTAAAGGATTGCCGAGTAATCTTACATTAATCTAATTCTAATCACCTTAGAACACAGTCTTTGGGGCCAAGGAGTTCTCTTTGTACTGTGCTGAGCACAGTGCTTGGCAGAGAGCAGAAGTAAAGCATCTAAAATGGTTTCACTGCCCAGATGACATCAATGTATGGATTTTTTTTTTTTCCATGAATGCAGCTTCTGAATTTTACTGCTAATAAAATCCTATTCAGCTCTTTAGTCTCAGTCTGGAAGCTGATAATTCCATTGTCTGGTATGTTATTTTTCTGATTGTAGTGTTAAAAGTAGTTTTACATCTTTAACACTGCACAGATGATACTTCTGAGAGTGCTCTTAAGGCACCAGGACTCAAAAATAGCCAAAAAAAGAACGTAAAGATAGTTCTAGGGTTGTTAGAGAAATAGCAGGGGACTCATAAGCATTTAATAAACGTCTCACTTGCTCTCTGGCTGTGTCTTCTTCATCGTTCTGAGTAAGCTCTCTATAGTGGTCTCCCTCACAAGCTTAATTTAACCAGTGGAGGAGCCAGAGTAGTTTGAACCATTTGCGTTTCAGTCCTTGTGCATCGGGTGAGCTGTGCTATAGTAACACCCCTTGGGGTAAGGTGACTTCACAGGGCATTTCTCCTTTTGCCACACAACTACCATGCCGATAATACGGATTTGAACGAGCTTGAACGTGTAAATACGCACACGGCAGCGTGTACGTGCTTGGGTGTATGTAAAAGTGCAGGGTACATGCCGGGCAGAAGATGGATGTTATCCATCCTTGATTTACAGGGATCTCTGTGACAGCTTTGTGGAGCTCCCTTTGTGGATGCCTTGCTGCCCTCGTACCAAATTCCATGCCTTCCAGGCCCATGTTCAAAGAAGGTGGCTCCCTGCTGCAAGGCCACCCCACAGTTTTCTGGCCCTGTTTCCTCCTGCCTGCTTTCTTTTGTTTTCTCCTTAATAATGCAGTTTGTAATTATCTATTGGTTCATTAGGCAGGATTTTTTCCCCTCGGTTGCCAAGTCACTTGGAGTCTGCACTCACGGAGCAGTCTGGCTTCTGCATTGTGCTGTGTCCAAACTGAGCTCCAGCTTGCAGTGTGTACAGATTACAGGTTCCCAATTAGTATTTTGCAGTATCAGGCTGGAATGCTTTTCTCCCCTGGATTGCTTGTTATTGGAGAGGTGTGTTTTAGAGAGTCTTGGAGTGTTTTTCTACGTCTTCTGCTGTGGTTGCTATTACAGTGCACTTCAACAGCCAACGTCTTGCTCGTTCCTCAAAAGACATCTGAAATGCTACTTCTGGCACTTGTATTTCTTGCTAAGGGTTAATGTAAGAGCAGTAACTAGTGCTTTATCCCACTGCCCTTCCTCTCCTTGCTCTGGAGCACTGGAGAGTTCTACCTGGAGAGCCAACAGCAGCGCCGAGGTGACAGACAGCCCGGCCATAAACCAGATTTTTTCTGCAGCAGCCGAGCCAAAGTTCAGCTGCATACAAATACTACAGAAAGTTCAAGAGTTGGAAGGCTTTAATTAAAACGCACTTCAGATGTGCTTGTTTGCCAGCTTGGTGGAATGCTTTCTGCATCTCGCAGTCCTGGAGGAACAGTCCGGATCAAAGCGAGTAACTAATGGGATTTCCGGCTAGATCAGTACAATAGAAATCACCAGAAGGAAAGCATTATTACTTATTTATTTGCCTGCTTCTTCAGGCTTGATAATTTTTAAGAATACGGCGTCTGATCAAAAGGCCCTGTACGAATCGATGCAGGACACCCACTGGCTACGGCGTCGCTGGGCAAGGGTGTTTCTGCTGCAATGCAGCAAGCCGGAGCGATGCGTTGCTCTTTGAGAGGCACCGAGCACGCTGGCCTGATCCTGGGCAAGCCTTGGAGAGAGCCCTGCTCTGTGGAAATCGATGGGGAAACCTCTCAGACTCTGTTATGCAGTTGGCAAAATCCAAACCTGTGGCTCTTGGCCAGGGGTGGTGGACAAGTCAAGGAGCCTTTTGCTCCTGACCCCTTAGCTCTGCAGGGCCTTTGGCAGAGAGGGACAAAAGCAGATCTGCAGAATGAAGTGGAAGATGCCAGTGGAGGGCACTGGTACCCACTTGCTGCCTTCCCAGGAGTACACACTGCAATTGCTCACCATGCTTCTGCATCCTGCTTGTGCGTCATTGCTGTGTGCCCCTAAATGAGATGACAGGAAGCAGTGTGTGTTGAATCAGGTAAAAGCAGAAAGCTGGGTTTCCCAAACTCCTTCAGTTTGCAAGGGTTTTCGGGATCCTGTGTGCAATTTCTTCATAGCTTCTTCCCAACTTTCTGCAGTCTGCCTCAATCCAAGGAGAGAACGGGGTGCTCAGCCAAGTAGATTATTAATTGCGCTATCTCCTGAGCTGTCTGTCACACAGTTCAGCATTAGCCTGGCTTATTACAGGGGACTGATCTGCATCACAAAGTTATCCTGTTGTCTCCAGGGCTCTGCCTTCCCCGCCATGGCTTCCTGCCTTGGATCATTAAACCACTCAGCTCGGTGGTTTGTTCTCCCGAGGGCTGGCACCAAAAGCATGAAATCACTCGCTGACCTTGCAGGAGACTTACGGCGTGAGCCTCTGAACTCATGGCCATGCAAGGACAGTTTCCACAGAGAGGTGCTCTCACCCAGTTCAGTAAACTGGAAGACTGTCCCTACAGAAATGACCAGGTTATTCAATTTATTGTACATCTCTTCGTACCAGGTGCGACTTGGTCCTTGCAAGGAGATGGAAAGGAGCTGGCGGGTGGCTGGGCAAGGATGCACATGAGGGCACAGACCCATCTCCACCTCTTCCAAAATTGCAGACAGCAACTTTTGCAAAGCTGGGTGTGCGTGAAGGACAAAACGCTCTGTGCTCCCCATGGAGGTGATGCACCAAACCCTCTGCCACGGGTTGGATGAGGCTTTGAGAGGGACTGCTGCCAGATTCAAGCTTGCAGGGCTTGGAGTGCTATTTGCAACCCCTGCAGAACATCTCTGGAAAACAAAACAAATCCCCATGAAGTAGTCAGGCCGTTGATAAGTATTGCTTGTGCTCGAATAACAACCGTGCATCTGTTGCAGCCTCACACTGTCTCTGTATCTTGTGATATTAGTCAATGAATGATGACTGCTGTTTTAAATTCAGCTTGTACAGTGTCCAGTTCTTCATTTAGGACAAAATATGGAAGGGAAATACATGGTCATTATGCAAATGAATGCAAGTTGGCTCAGCTTTCTTATATCCAGACCTGATGGATACAGCATCATTGGAAGGGGTGCCTAATGTCAGTAAATTGCTATTTCATTGCCTACAACTTACACACTACCTCTCATCAGGGTAGTTTATCAGGCATCTGGTTTGTCGATGTGGGAAGCGAGGCACAAAGGTGCAGTGTGACCAGCTAGAGGGGGAGACATGCTGGGCCTGGGACTCCTCTGGGCTCCTCCTCTGCCACTGCTGAGCCCTTCCATAGGACTGGGGCCCTGAGCTGCAATAGAGAGGTTTCCCAACCTGTTTGCAAAACTGACTTTAACAGCAGATAAGCGAGGCTGGTCAGAGCCTACTGGAGATGGGCTGATGGGTAGGTTGTTGGATTTGGGGGTTGGTTTCGTTTTTTTCAGAACTGGTTTCAGCGTTACTGTGGTTTCAATTTCATTGCAGTATGAAAGATAGAAATGCCAGTCAATGGTATATTTATCCAAAGCATTTATCGAGTTAAAGTATGCTGAATAGCTTGGGGAAAAGTGGTGTGGGGTCTGTTTGCTCCCATATCCATATCTTAATTGCAATAGTAACAGTTCTCTTCTTCCCTCTTTTACACCATCAGTCAGGAAAGACAACCTTTGATCCAAGTCCAGCTGAGTGCATGGTATTGCCTGCAACACATTTGGTTGGTGAACTGTGCTTTGTCTGCTAAAAACGGAGCTGTTAATACTGTGACAGTGTCCATTCCAAGTGGCTGCGAATTCCAGTGCCCAGGCGATTAACTGTAACTAAAATCGGGTTCCTTTTGGCTTTCTATCCAGCAGGAGAGCAATTGGTACTTCTTCAGTAAATATGTTGGGTTTTATTTGGCCTTTGGCAGTAATAGTATTTAGAGTGGCTTGGCAACTGTTCACTGATAAGGGTCCAAAAAAAGCACTTAACGAAATCAAGCCGTAGCAGTAATGAAGTGCTAAAGACGCTGACACTTTGCTTATCCTCTTGAGAGCTTACCACAGATTTTGGAGACTCCTCCTGGTTCTTCTGTCTCCCTTAACTTTTGAACTTGGATCTTGAGACAGCATCTGCCAGGGGCTGCTGAGGGGGCTGCCTCCCAGCTGGGGATGCTGCGGTCTGGGGTCACACAGCCCTGTGGCTGAGCCCCTGGCAGGTGCCTCAAGGGCTGTGCCGGCAGTTTGATAGGAAAATACCCAAATTACCTGAAGTGTGGGGCTGTCAGGTCTCCTGCCTCCGTGTCTCCTGCTCCAGCTACTCTGCCTCGTAGAAGTAATGATGGGCACAGTGCACGCACATGGCTCCTAATCCATTGGATCCTGGAAGGTGTAAGCTCTTTTCCATAGCCAGAGAGACTCGGTGCCACATCTGGAGTAGTGCCCTGACACACACAGCAGCCACCTTCTCCCTTTCACACACAGCAGCCACCTTCTCCCTTTAGCAGGTGGGTGCTTGAAAATGTTAGAGATGCCTTGAGTCAGACGTTTTTATAGCTGCCATTTGGCTGAATCCAGGAGTGTTTTCCTCTCCGAGAGAAGCAGGAGCTATTTTTCAGAGACCAAATGAAGCCACCTGATGGGTTAACCGGGCTTCCTTCGGTCCCCGGGCAGCCCTACACAACCTTTAGGGCCCAAAGGAGTCTTTGAAGTACCATTGAATTTCATTGTTAATGCCTCAGTCATTTAGCCTGAATGGAAGAGGGTATTTTTTTTCACTCCAAGGCATGAATAAACTGCTAGATTGCCAGAAATAATCCCTCTTAAAGGAGAAGTAAAAGCATTGTCTGTTAATATAGGATGGGAGGAGGCAAGAAAAAGGAAACCTGGTGCTGAGCCGCACCTAGGACTGCTCCGGCTCTTCTTGCAAACACTGAATTTTGTTCAGTGATTAGGAATGGAATAAATCAGATGAAAGGAAAGGAGCTGATGACAGGGTGATACATGTGTCAGAGAAGGGGTGGGAGTGGCAAAGGAAAAGCACATAATGTGGGTGACTTTAATTATGTGAAAGGTGGAAAGATTGACTTCCCCATCCTGAGTGGGCTGTGTGAGAAGATACATTAGTCTATATTCTATCGGGGGTTGATGAGGTCTTCTCGAAGATGTTAGTAGTTACTTGGGAGAAAAAAAAAAAGGTGCACTTGCTGGCAGTATTTATGAGAGCTTTAATTACATTTCACAGACTGAGTTCCAATTAGAAGGGAAGGGGGGGAAAGAAATGAGGAAAGCAAAGATGTACGGCATGTGTTAAGAGCACAGAGATAAATCTGTGGCTAAGGATAATGGTAAACAAGGTAGCTGTACATCATGGCATCATTTGCACACTTCTATTTTTAGGTGTTTATGCCAATCTCCCTCCCCAGCCCCATCACAACCAAAATGCTCATAAAGGGGTCAAACACAGGCCTCCGTTACTCATCTTCAGAGATGCAAAGCAAAGGTCGTTTGCAATTGCTGCACTACAAGGCTATTACTTTTTTTTTTTTTTTGCCAAATCATTAACTGTGTCGTAAAACAGCACTCCAGAAAAGGCAGGCAGAGACAGATTGCAACATTTGTCTCTGTGCTTGCATGAACAGTGGGAAAATATTGCTGCCATTAGTGCATCCTTTCATGTTGTGTTTAATGCTGCGTGTTCCCATACTTAGAATCCTAGAATGGTTTGGATTGGGTTCGGATTATCCTTGTTATAATCTCGCCTGACCCGGCTTCTTACCCAGATGACCACAATGTCCATATATTTCAATGTCAGGAGGTAACACTGAAAGGGGAGATACATAAATTGCTCAACACTGGCTTAATTCTCTTCCCACTGTAGTCAGCCAGGGACTTTGCCACTTAACTGGAAAGGACAGTACCTCCGTGTCCGAGTCTCTTTGGCACATCTCTCTCCTTACACCTGTCTCGTGTGCCTCCAATGGAAATTCTTCCGTACTCTTTACTTGTGGTGTAAGCCGTTTGCCAGTATCTCCACAGGCGGTGCAGGTAAGAGGTGTGTTTTGGCTGATGGCATCAGCGTTAGGCACGGGGAATACCTCGGACCTTGCGGTATTGTTAGTTGAAATAAAGGTAAGTCTGCAAATGGTTCATGACAAACGCTGAAATTCTGGCGGGGGAATAGCAGGAATTAGCTAGTGAGATTGCTTGTATTTCAGATAACATCATTCCTCCCACTGATTAATGAAAGGGCTAACAACATTTCTTACAAGCGGTGAAGCCCTGGCAGGACGTCAGCAAATGGGAATTCTTGCTCTTCTGTAACCCCGCAGTCAAACTTGGAAAGTTAAAACGAGTCAAAGGAGAAAACTCCCTCTTCTTCGGTGTTGTCGGAACCAAAATCCTTGTTTATTTAAAAGTAGCAATGTCAGGAGTACAGGTATGATGGAGTATAATTGCAAAGTTCTTATTTGGTAATTAGTATCTTGCAGCCATCTTAATGCTATTAAGAAACAGCCATAATTGCACGTAGGATGCCTATATTTATCACGGGAGCTGGCACACAGACCATTAGGAAGTATCTGCAGCTTTGCTGTATGGTGCATGTGGATTAATCTAGTTTAGGAGACTTAAGAGCCTGTCAGAGAGATGCTTCCATCATCCGAGAAGTTGTACTATCTCTCGGAGAGGCACCAGATGTTTCCTTAACATCGTAGGTCCCTCATATTTACACATTTCCAGAGGTTTCCCCGTCACCGGCTGAAGTATTCACCGCTGCCTGTTTTATATACACACATAACAGAAGAAAAATCTGCTGAGGGCCAGGAGGGAGCAATGTTCGCCTCCATGTGAGCTGTGTTGCGCAGGGGATTTCTGCGTGTCGGCATCGGAGGAGCGAAACCTGGATGCCCGGTAGCTGCTGGGAAGAGGCTTCCTATGAAATAACCCCAGCGCAGGGCTCTGCTGCCTTACATGAAGAAATGGTTGTTGGGGATTAAACCTGTTTTCTTGTCAACCAAAGCGTAGGTGGAAGCAGCTTATTGCTGAAATAAGCAGCACTGGAAGTCGTGGCTAGGAATAAGACAGGAGCAACTTGCCAAGGGAAGGAGGATTTTCAATAAAAGATCATCATTAGCAGCCCAGTAGCACTCAGGGCTTTTTAATTAAATGTGTTTGGGAAGGGATGGACAAGGAGGATCTCAGGGGAGAGATTGTTTTGGCCGCAGGCCTAAAGCTACCACCGAAGATGAGGTTGTACGCGCTTCAGCGGGACGTGTTAACTGCGAACCTCGCCGTGCTTTGCGAGAGACGTGGACGTGTCCCCAGCACGTTTTACAGGCTGCGGGAGAGAGTGAAGGCATTTTTCCGGAGGTCACCCAACAGTCCAGCAGTGGGGCTGGGAAGAGACCAGGGTCTGGCGGCACCGCGCTTTGCTGGAGTCAGAGTTGAGCTGTAAAGTTAACTGAGTTTGTGTCTTCCCCTCCTCCCCTGCGTTTCTCGACTCCTTTTCAGTGCTCTGTGCAGGAATACAGGGTTAAGGATTGAATCTTGGTGTATCTGAGCCCATCCTGATGAGGATTGAACGGTACCAGACCATAGGTAGGTTCTCTTCCAGAATGGAAGAGTACTTTTTTTCTGTGTTAATCTGCAGCTGACCAAGGGTTCAAGTGGTTTTGTGTTTCATTCATTGCTTTGGCTAATTCAGTGCCTGCAGGGATATATTGTGTTTCCCCTTCCCTTGGTCAAATTCTTGTCTTAGTTGTACGGAAGCTGCTTCTGATGAAGTGGATGAGTAAACTCTCACACAGATGAATGCCAGGTATGGGCCTGATGTCTCTGGCAGGTTTGATCTTCCCAATTTTTCCGCTGGATGTCTTCACAGCTGCAGCTTATGTTTCTGTTTGGGCTCTAGAAATTTTGTCTCTAACCATAAATTTTTCCCCAGGGTGTTGTGAAAGCAAGAGTCTCTGGTGCATGAAAGTGTAATCGTTTTGATTTTCATTCTTTTAACAATGCAGTGTCTTGCAAAACTGCCTTTTTTCCCCTGATTTTCTGAGAATCCTTTTGCCCAGGTCGTTGCCTGCAGTCGTAGTATATGATTTGACATGCCTTAGTGAGGAAAAGATGAAGCAGAGAGCATCAGATTTATTACTGGGTCAGTGACTGAGATATTTTTTGAGTTCCCAGAGCTGTATCGTAGTGGCCATCCTGGGTCTCGTCAGTAAAGAGATGATCTCGAGAATTAGATCACTGAGATTATAATACACTGCTGTGTTAGACAAGATTCATAGTCAGGAGAGGATATGGCATTTAATGGCCCTTTTAAATGTCACATCCAGGCTTTAAAGGCCGTGGTCTCAGAGTAAAGAAAAGAGGATGCAGCTAGCTCCAGCAGCTTTAAAATGAGCAGCGCCCCAGTGATGCCAGTGGCACCTCGCGGTCCATATTTACGCAGCGGATACAGGACTAAGCGGCCACTGGAAACCACGCAAGGGTGATAGTGGGACCTATCCGAGATACAAGGTAAGATGTGCCTGCGTGGTCAGCATGCCTTTCGTTTAGCAGGAGACAGAGGTAAGTAATACGAAGTTCTTATCAGACTGATGCACAAGAGGTTAGACAGGCATTAATGGCTTGAGTAATTTCAGTTGGAGTACAATAAATAAAGTGGTTGTGTACCTCCTGAAGTAACGCACGTCTCTGCGAGCAGTTGCTTGGCAGCTGTACAACTGCATGGGATTTTTATTTTTCTTTTTTATTTTTTTCCTTAGCTATGTAACATTTTGAATGGATGATAACACCGAGAAAAATGTATTTCCACTTTTCTCGGATGCATTCATCACTGGTAGAAAAAGGCCCATGGGAGGGTAATCCAGGGAGCTGAATTCTGTACGCTGTAGTGCTGTATAGTATAAAAATGAGTGTGGACAGTTCGCACTCATCAGATGTGATAGTTCGGTATCTGCAGGCTTTTTAAAATCAGCCTGTTTTTGTAATTCTTATAGACTCATAAATGTTGCCAAATTGCTTGGAAATTCACTTACAGTCTTTAAGGGACATGCAGCTTTAAAAAGCGCACTGGGAGCGTACATCCTCACTTGAGGCTTTTCTTGGGTTTGAGTGACTCACAGAAGCATGTATGCGTGCATATCTATATTTAAGTGTCCTTTTCTGTTTTGTTTTTCTCAGCAAATAACTGATGTATTGATTTTTTAAATACTTTTGTCTTCAGTACTAATTTTTAGAACGAAATTCAGTTATGTCTTAAAATTTTCTTCTTTTATTTTTTAACAAAGTTTACCCCCTTTTTCAAAGTGCGCCCTTCCTTCACCCAAGCAGACGTCACTATTAGATACAAGTGTGGTTTTGTAATTAAGGACACAGGGCAAGATGGGCAATAGTCCAGCAAGTGACTGCATGGTGAAGTTTGGTAATCTGCTCCCGCGGGTGAATCATTATTGATTTAAAGGAAGATGAAAGCTCAGTGGTGTATTGTGGGAGGGCTAAATTATCTCTTCTGGCCTTAAAATCTAGGGGTATTGATGTAAAATTGATTATCTTGGTTTACCTGCTGCCTATGGGTTTGGGAACTCAAGTTAAAAGAGCATGAAATGCATTCTGGTTGAGTCCAGTGTTTCTGTACAGCGTTTTAACTACTGTTGTAAATATTTCTCTCTTTGTTAAGCCTGCTTAACCATGTGTAGCTCTCTTTTTTGGGGGGCCAGCCTAGCATCATTTGAATACTGCACTGTAATTGAATCCTGAAGTAAACCCAAGTCTTTGTTATTCTTCCATTCACTCCAGTGACCTTGATAATGTGAATGCTTCACCTTTCCTACTTCTTGGAAGGCGGTCCTGTAAAAACGGGATCAATTACCTGCATTGCTGGGATCCTGCTTTCAGTACCACTAAATTAAAAACAGTTAGAGCTAGTTAATGGCCTTTCCCCTTGTATAGAAGGAGGAGGCGGGGAGCAAACAGAGGAGAATAGAAGCTGAATTGTTTGAGAGGAAGTAATCTCTGTTTTGTTTCTGCCATAGATTGGGGATGATCAATTATCATGTCAGAAGGCGGAGAAGCGAATATACCCCAGAATCTGCACTTAGTTATTTAATCATCCTGCCCGATGCATAGCATTCATCATTCACATTTTTAATGCCACTTACTGTTACCATCTCACATTTATGCAGGACACACTTAAGAAGAGGAAAGTCATCCTGATAGGCAACTTCCTGGGGCATAGAATAGCGGAGAAACCTGTAGGGCTCATCTTCTGGCTCTTCAGTCTAAGCAGCTTAAGCCCTGGTGCCGTGCAGACAAACTGTCGTACACGTCTGATCTTGACATGACAGCCCTGGGGATGACTCAAGTTGTCGTCTGAAGGAAAACCTTAATGAACTCCCACCTGTACTGGGTGGGTAGCTCTCAGTGGTGCTGTAAACTGCTGTTTTTCCAAGAGCCAAGTGGGAGCTAACATCATCACACACCTGTGAAGGATGCAGGCAAGTGCCTGTGAGCTGCTGGTCTTTGTGCAGTAAGCTCTAGTAGCCATCCCATCCTGTCACCTGCCATGTTTGGGCTACTTTCTTCCATCTTCAAGGCACAGTTTCAGCCAGCCACTGGGTGAGGTGAGCACTTGCAGGGTGAAGGTTGGTCAAGGGGGAGTCATAAATGTGTGAGGTAATACCAATCAGGGAAAGTCTTTTGTGTGTTACATGTATGGAGACAGGCATATACATACGTCCTCACTAAACTTCTTGGTGGTCTAGTCTACACACTGAATAAAGATGAAGGTGAGGGAGTTGGAAGGAGTAGGACACTTGCGTAGGTCTATCCAAGGCATCCCCTGGTCCAAGTGGAGAGGAGATCTAAGAAACTCCTCTGAATGAGGGACCCCCAGGGACCAATCATGTTGAGGTCCGTAGCAGTTACAAAGCTGAGAGGAGGTGGGGGAACATTATACGGAGAATGTGCCAGAACCAGATCTGTGGCCCATTTATAGTGGTTGTGAACCAGAGGAGGATCTGGATGCAGTGAGACTTGTCTCACCTCCATCTTTCTTGGGAATGGTGGATAAGAAGATGTTACTGAAACCTCAAGATACATTTGAGAGTGCAGCTTCGCACATGCTTATTCTGATGCATTATGTTGCTTGATTCCGATAAGCCTCTTCCTAGACATGTCTAGAAATAGTGAAGCCACGTTTTTTGTTTCACAGCCAGTAGGTGAGTGGATCTAAGATGTGGATTTGTGGCACGTTTTTTCCCCTGATGCTACAGAGAGCGGCACTATCAGAAATACAAGCCAAAAAAAGGTAGAAAAATCCCACTCTGCTATCTTGTGTACATATATCTCACCTAATTTTGATCAGTCATACCTGCAAAGCAATAAAAAACACAGTTGTGGGAGGACCAGCCACCAACCAGTGTAGGGTGTGACAGAAACCTGTTTGACCACAGTTGTGATGCTGAAGAGAAGCTAAAGGTTTCCATTTACGCATCACAAGTGCAGCTACAATTTAAAACATGTGAAATCTGTCTTGGGACCGTTTGGCTTTTGGATGGCAATCCCACCCTTGGATGCTCAGGCTGTTTTCCTGTTCCCATAGCACTGTCGCTATATCCAGAGCCCGTGGTGACCCAGCTGCGTACGCAAGACTTAGGACATACCCTGACAGCAGTAGAAGGGAAGAGTTGGACTAGAGGTTCCCTGTACAGTCTGCAAATTGGGTTTTCATGTCAGAAGTGTTATGGAGTATCCTTGAGTTTGTTTCTAAATCCTTTTCAACACCTTGAGAACTACCTAGGCTGGAAAAGCCTGCTATATTTTGTCAGAAGGGAGCCTGTATTTGCTTCCTGCAGGAAGGCAATGCCTCTGCAGGGCAGGAGTCAAGAGCCATGCTTTCATATGCAGCTGCATTTATCCCATTCCAAACGCTGGTGTTCATCACGAGCTTTGTATTGCTCGGTCGCGATCTCTGCGGTTTTGCCTCAGCAAAGCAATTTTACGCAGCACTCGTCTTTAAGCTCACAACTAGCGCTTCTGCTTGGAAACAGAAGTTGGAGAGAGTTATTAAATTATGAAAATAAGCCTTTACCACAAATTTCCCCATCATTTTCCTTTTTGTCTCTCATGTAGGGTTTTTGTGCTGTGTTTGAGCTCAGCATGGTGTTGCCAACTTGCTTGTGATTTAAACAGATGAAGCCAGCTGCCAGGAATAATGCTTGCAGGTATTCCTTCTTTTTCCTTATTTGCCTTACAGCAGTGCCTGCAGGCCAAAGCAAAGATTGTGCTGGCAGCATCTGAATAGTTAGTTCCTGCCCCTCAAGTCAAAATAGATAAAGGAATTATTATTATCTTCATTGCACAGATAACAGGAGGAAAAGATGAAGTGACTTGCCCATGGTCATGCTACAAGTCTCTGGCAGAGCTGGAAAGCAAAGTACTGTTTCCTCTGGTCCGGTGCTTTGATCCCAGTGCTATCCTTTTGTGCGACTAGCCGCTTTCAACCATTCCGATTTTTCCTTAATGTCTCCTGGCACAACGTGCAGGCTGGTAAATGGCACAAAATGTATGTCTCCCAGACCTCTGCCTTTCAAGATCCTTTTTATTTTTGTCAGTCGCCTTATGATGCCCAGCTGCCTTTGTAGAGCCATGTGTCTGGAAGTGTCTCAGGATGTGCTCATCTAACCTGCTTTAAAACCTCCAAAGACACAGATGCCACAGGTTCACTGGGTGATTTTTCCTGGTGCTTCATTAGTTTTGTCCTTAGAAAACACTTCCGAAATTTAATTCTGTGCCTGTCTTGCTCCAGAGTCAGCAGGCTTTTACTTATTTGGAGACTTGTGTTCTCTTTCAGTCTCCTTCTTCCCGCAGAGGGTGGGGAGGCCCTGGGACAGGTTGCCCAGAGAAGCTGTGGATGCCCCATCCCTGGCAGTGTCCAAGGCCAGGCTGGATGAGGCTTGGAGCAACCTGGTCTAGTGGAGGGTGTCCCTGCCCATGGCAGGGGGTTGGAGTGGATGATCTTTAAGGTCCCTTCCAACCCAAACCATTCTGGGATTCTATGATTTTTCCCCAGGACTGAACAGCTCTGCTTCCTTTGTAGCTTTCTCAGCTTGTGCTCGTTCTCTGATTCCCTCTTGGATTCTCTCAAAATGCACTGTTTTCCCCAACACTCAAAATGGGGCACAGTACAGAACCACCAGATCTCTCGAGTACTTACCCTTTCTTCCCACGGACCTGATAAATCACTCTGCCTCCTGGGAAGCCCTGGATTGAAGCTGCAGCTCTTCTTTTATCTGAAGGGGCATTGCACACTCCTGTGTTTCACACTGCAAAAGTTCCTCCTTGGGAAGGTGAAGGCATCCAAATTTCTCTTGGTATTATCAAGAATGCACTTTGATCTGTGCCAAATTTGCTAGCTATCTTCATTTCAGTGCTTGGAACCTGAGGCTTTAGGGCAGACAAAACTCACGGTCACACTTCGGTGCCAGAAAAACTGTGCCAGATGTCAGGGTTGGCAGCAAGGATGCGATCTGTAGGATTTTGTCTCTGTGTCTGCCATTTGCCTTTAAAAGAGTGATAGCCTGGGCAGTGTTTGCCCTGATGCAGAAAAGCCCGTCAGTCTGAAACCAAGGACAAGGTGGGAGTGGGTTGATGGATCACAAGTATTCATAACCACAGGTATATAAATATTTCCATTTCGGCTCTAGTCATACTGAGGGTTTACTATTCTAGGGGGTTGTTCTGATATAACTAGTTTGATTTTTTTTATTTTAAAAGAATTTTATTTCAAGCCTTCTCGTCTTCTTTGGGAATCTTGCTTATGGAAAAGAGCTGGACCTTGGTTCTGCCAAGCTGTGGCCAGCTCAAGGTCTTGTCAATGGTGGTGGGGTCGTGGTTTTCTCTCATTTATGAATGAGAGAAGAGTGGTGGTGGGTAGGAGGGACCAAGTACCATAGGAAATACAAAGCTGCCTACCATGGGAGTTAAGGACTGTGCCCATTCTTCCCTCTGACCTGCTGCAACTCTTCACTAGCTATCCTTCAAGTGGAAACATAAGGAATTTATTTGGCTGCCTCTGATTTCACTGGAGTGTTTAGTAATTTGGCTTTAATATTAGAATTCATCAGCAAGACTGATTGGTGTATCATACAGAGTGGCAGGCTTGGCAGAGAAGGAAATTTCCCACACAGTTTAAAAATGGTCTGTGAATTTACCGGGTTTAGAGCTTAATAGCAGCTGGAAGAAGGATGCAGCAAGTCTTGTATGAAGAAAAGAGCCAGTCTAGGAATTAAGAAGGTGAGTTATGGTAGGGAGCAGGAACGTGAACATTTTATGCATTTTGTTCAGTAGCTATGGTTTTGTTTGTTAATGGCGTGTGGTTTTTGAAAAGAAGCTTTTGCTTAAATGCAAATAAGGTATTAGGTTACTAATGACAGGACACTGGTAAGTGTGCTGGAAGCTAACCTGATAAATGCACTCAGTAATGAGGATTCTACTGCAAAATGCTGAGCCCCGGGGCTATGATCCAGCAAAGTGCTGACAGCAGTGGTAGTCCTCATGTACTTCAAGTTAAGCGTTTTCCCAGATCACTTTGATGGATCAGAACCGGAGTCCTTATCACCTTGCTAGGAGTGAATTTATAATAAGAGTCTTGTGAGTCAATAGTATTTATTCTTAGGCTTCACAATGAAACCACTAATGGAATATAGGGAAATTACAGCTCTTCTGCGGGATGAAGGAATCTGGCTCTGGTCT
The DNA here is from genome assembly GCA_027574665.1 of Rhynochetos jubatus. Lineage (NCBI taxonomy): Eukaryota > Metazoa > Chordata > Aves > Eurypygiformes > Rhynochetidae > Rhynochetos > Rhynochetos jubatus. The sequence goes on along the minus strand of CM050651.1, from coordinate 75,020,567 downwards.
TAACCACAAGCTGTTCCCCAGTGTTGAGAAAAACTTAATATCTTGTTTTCCAGAGACCCTAGAAAAATGAAACAGGTATTGCACTTCCCTGTGGATCTGTGCTGTATAGGAAGACACTCTTTGATGCCTCTTTTCCCTGTTCCAGCAGCCCTTCGTCTCGGGGTATGCCTTGGTCCTGGGTGCAAGCAGCTGCTAGGGACAGCAGAGAGCCCTCTTCCCTGATCCCAGGCAAACCATGATGCCCTAATGTCTCCCATTCCCTTCCCGTGAGCGGGATAAATGACAGCCTAACAGGAACTGTCTGTGCAGGACTCGGGGCTGACGCTGCTGTAAGCACAAATTAACGTATGCTAGGCCTGGCAGTTGGAAAGAAGTTGTCCAAACAGTGAATTATGGCCATGGCCAGTCTTTGCCAGGCCAATTTTTAAAATCAATATTTATTTTAATCAGTCTCTAGCTTTATGGAGGGGATTTTCCACCGTGGTGCCTGTGACCCTGGCTTTGGAGTCCCAGCAGAATACAAGTGAGTATTTGCAAGTGTTCAGGTTTCCAGAGAAAAAAAATTATCTGGATTGATGTTGCAGAGCATGGTGCCCTTTCTAGCCTTCGTTGTACAGATAGTCCTTAAAATTCTCATACACCAATGTTCCTCATAAGGCATTGGATGTGTTTGTTGAGTGGACAAGCTGGGGGTAATACTTGCCCTCTCTTGCTTACTATTCTACAGTTGTCTGTGGTAAGTCTTCTTGGAAATCAGAATAGAAGTTAAAATAACAGAGTGTGGAGGATTTCTCAGCAACTGCAGTGCCAGGATATTTCTCATTTCTCTGCACCCCAACAGTGGGCATTTCCAACGGTGACCGTGCTAGTTAGCTTGAGCTATCTGGAGATAAACTACTCCTAATGCCATTTTTCTTACTTACAACTTTTAAGGGTGCTGGGGGTTGTTCCTATCACCTGCAGTTTTCTCTTCTGATATCTGGTCATGTTTTCCTAAAGCCCCGTGCCAGCCAGTCGTGTGAATCTGCAGGCAGCTCCCACTCTGTAAGAGTACACATCTCGCATCCCTGATTGCCAGGAGCCGAAAGCATGTCTGTCCAGCTCCGTAAACAGAAGGCAAATGGCAAGAGTCCAATTTATTCTTGAAATCATGGGCTTTTAAGAGTCTCGCCCAAGATTGTGCAGTGTTAGAGATGACGGTGATACATGATAGATTCCAGTCAATATTCTGGCTCTGCTGTATGTGGGGTGGCACACACCTGAGAATGACAAAGTAGTCTTGCCCCAAAGGCTCTGTAGTTTAGTGCCCAGACCTCTGATGTCTTTGGGCTCTGCTACTTTTCCTGTAGTAATTGCAGCTTACCACAGCTGTGTCACAGCGTAGCTTCGTTACGCTACATTTTTTAGAAGTTACGTGCTTGTTTTGTGAAAGCACTGATTTTTTTGAAACATCCATGCAGTCAGCAACAAGGCATACAGATAAGAGTGCCAGAGGTGAGACGTCGCTATGCCTGCCTGGGTGGCCTCCACAAAGGCAGATGCTTCAGTCGGTCTTTACGATATTTTTGGTAAGGCAAAATAGTTTGTGAATGGCAGAGCTTGTGTTGGCTGTGCCCACTGTCCTTCGAGGAGTATGTGTTGAGCCCTGCTTCCTTACAATTAACACCATATTTTGATTAAGGGGAAAAGGCTGCATACAAACGCTTTAAAACTGCACTTTATTGTTTCCGTAACTTAGGCATCAATAGTCTGTAATCACCCTTAATAACAAAGTATATTTTATAGATGCATTTTTATAACACAAGTTAATGTAATGAGGACTTGAGTAGTGATTTTGTATGTGCAGTAATACTGCTCTCTTGCTATTTGTTCTTTTAATGCTGCTTTATAGTAGCTAAACATCATAGAGTGTTCATCAAAAGATTTGCGGCAAGAAGCAATAGGTCCTCGTGGGTGGATCAGTTGATGTTAGCTAGTCCCTGTTAAACAGAAGATAACTCGGTTTTCCTTGGTTTTTCTGCGCTGCTTCTCTCCTTGTGACCTCCTCCAGGAGAGGTGCAGAGAAAAGACAGCCTTGAATTAGGTGAGTTTAGTGTGCAGGCACCCCTCCTTCCCCCGGATTGTGCTAGTGCAGTGGAATTACGGCAAGAACAGGGTATTGGGGTGCAGTAGAACTTGAAGCCTTAGACCACGCTGGTGCGTTGCAGTCTTGGTCTCAACCAGGTATAGCTCCTCAGCTGTTACAGGGATCAGAAGTAAGAGATTAACTGTTATCCCTGTGCTAATGCAAATTGTATGCAGATTACATCTGTTACCTCTCTGTGTGTGAATTGAAGGTTTTTTCTGTTTTGTATCTTCCAACCATGCACACTTCTGTGTACTGGGGCTGTTGGTAATTAAAGCAGCGGGTTAGTAGCGTCCACAAAACCACAGCATCCATCCTGCTCTCTCTGCCTTTAGCAAAGCTACTTTTCTGGTATCTTGGGTCCAAGGATTAAAAGTCTAGAGAAAATTACCTGAGAAAACCTCTGTCAAAGAAAGAACAGGCTCCTCAAGAGAGTTAGGCAGCAATTTGGGTTTCACCTTGCATGAACCCAACCCTGTGTCCAGCTGGGAGGCAGCAGGGTCTGGGAGCACCTTGGATCTGTGACCAGCTTGGGCTTCAAGTCATGTCCTGCCGTCGAGCTCAAGGAGCTGCATTTCATCTTTTAGGGACTGAGGTGGGAGCCACCTGAAGCAGACCACCCCTTTCATATGAGACAAATCTGATTGCTTGGGTTAGCCACGGACTCCTGTTACGGAAATGGGGCCCTGCCTTCTGTCAGGGCCACTGAGTGCTGGAACTGGGTTCCTCTCTCTTGTGTGGTCTCTTTCATTTCAAGGCACCCATCAAGGCATCTCTGGTTTTGGAGTTGTTTAGAATGGAGGTGAGCAACAGAGACTGTCAGTTGGTGTAAGACACGGCATTTACCTCAGGTGTTTGTCTTGGGAGGTGGAAGATGGGAAGAAACACTATATATTCTTTGCCAAGGAAATCTGAAGATTGTGTTCTCGTTTTGATATTTGATGTGCGAAAGGACCAGCGTGAAGTCCCCATCTACTCGAGAGATACCTTGGAAAAAGTAAATCAGAAGATGATCTCCGTGTATGAACCCTGTTTTAGGATTGGTCTTATATTTGGCAAGGTGTTTAGATTTAATCCTGGGACTAAAATTTACCTCCTTGCACTGTTTAGGGCCTGTGCATCACTGAAACCCCATGTCAGATCTCGGGTAGAACTGAAATGGCATTTAATGCTGTGTAAACCTTTCTTTCCTTGGACTCGGTTTTCAGAAGCACTTAGAAGCACCTGCAGGTTGGGGCCCAGCCTGTTTGCCCAGCTAGCCAGCCATGGTTTGCAACTGCTTCTCCTCAAGGGACTACTAAACCCATTACTAGGCAAACTGGGGTACACTTTGGGATATTAAAACTTGTGACACAAAAGTCAAGTTACGACTTAAACACTAAGTTCTGACCCAGGTGTAATAAAAAGTACCCTTAGGGGAGCTGTTGGGTCTTGAGCTTTCCTAAAAGTGGATCGTTTCTATACAGAAATGCAAAAAGATAACATGGTGGAGCCTTTCTTTTTCCTTCCCAAAGCAGTGTTTCTATTTTAACTAATGTATGTATCTTGTTTAAAATGCATCTACTGCTTGAAGCCACCTGCAATTTCACGTGCCTTTAGAGTGACTCGGTGAGTAATGCAGGTCTTGCTCCAAACTCTGAAGTCACCAAGGGCCTGAGAGGAAAAAAAAATAATTCAGTAATGTAATTAATTAGAAACTGAGTGAAAAATTGCCGTTTATCAGGTTTTTAATTACTTGTCTTATGGTTACTTTTCTGATACACGGTTTCATTGTCTTCAATTAAACCTGGCTTTATAAGTGCCTTAACGATACCATAACCATTGGTTATATGATGACAGGTGAAGGTATGGATTTAATCACAAGCATGTATTTGACTTTTAATTCTTCTGGCATAAATTCAGTCTGAAAAACAAATGTGGCATCAAGTTGAGAAAGGGACCCCAAGGTGTATTACAAAGTCTGAAGTGTTAGATCCCAAACATTTGCACATACGGGAAGGTAGTCACGGCAAAAGAAATTGCAAATGCATGAAAATCCATAGCAGAGATGCCTAGAAAAGGTGATGTTGGTATCTATAGACATCTGTGTCACAGATGTCTGTAACGGCAGCTATGACAGAGGTGGTAGCAGCAGGATCTTCCTCCTTGATGCCTTAGTTGTCTTTGGAAAGGGACCTGAAGCCCAGATACCTGGAGAGCCAAAGGAAGGAGAGGTGCCAGCCCCTTTACTTGTGTAAATCGGCATCTCTTCCTGGGCTATTCTGGGTTGCTCCAAGTGGAGATCTGTCCTGGCAGAAATTAAAGCTGGATTGAAGGTCCTGGGCTGGTTGCTTGGTTTTTGCACTGAGGGTGAAGGGCGCTAGTATGTATTTATTTTTTATTAGATGTGGAAAACTTCACTGGCTGTGAGGCTAAGGATGAGATGGGGAGCCATTAGCTATTGCTTCTGCCAAAGTGAAAAATACCAAGGCAAAAGTAATTGGCCTGGAGAGAGTATTAGATAGACCATGAGGTGTAGAAACTGGATTATTTGTTTTATCTTGGTGTGGTGGTCATTCACCTGATAACAGTAGTTTCTCTCACAATATAATTAACATTTTATTCCACTAAGCATCATTGTATATCAGACGTTAGTGGGACACAGCACAGTATGTTGTAAATACTGGGTTTAGCATCTAGATGGCTAATTCAGTGCTAATGTCATTATCAAAGGTTGCAGAGGAAGAATGTCCTAAAAGGTCTATTCCCCATTAAATCATCTCCTGTAGTTACTCAGATGTGACTAATGATGCATCTTCTGCAAAAACTTTAGTTCGTTTATTTGGTATGACCCCTCGTTCTCCTTAAGAAATGTTAGAAACAGAACAAAAACCCAAAGGTAGAATCACTTTCCTGTGTTTTTATTTGCTTCCCGATTAATTCTGGTCTCGGGAAAGCGAAAATATACATTAGCGATTTCACACCTTGTTACATCTTCTGTTTGCTTTCATCACACGACGGCTGTTCTCATGAATGGCAAACACAGATATGAATGATGTAATCTCCCTCTTTGATGCATATGTGCAGATTACTTGTAAAGCATCGTGTGAACAATGAGCGACGTGCATCCACCCTTTGTAGTGTCAAGGCAGCGATTTGAACCAGACTCCTGCCTGCTTACGCAAGAAAGATGCGAGATTACAGCTTCCTATACCTTGACTCTGACACGAATTTATTTTTTCACACGTTGTACTCCAAACTCTTACGTGAATTAATTTTTTTTGTACCTGTTGTGCTCCAAATGGAAGTGCTTGGTGGCTTGGCGTCTTTCTATTAAGAGGATGCTGCCCTTGCAGAAGCAGTGACCTTTGAAAAGCAAGTCTCAAGTAATCCTTTTATTTTCCTGGGATCATATAGCACAGTATCCAGTTGCAGGCTTTTAAGATGGAATGATTGCAGACTTTGTCCGCTTGCCTGGATTGGATTACATTTTGTTTGACAAAGAAAACTCTAAAATACTTATACCTTCCTTCCTTCAGTTCAGAGCGTGGTAATCTGCGTGCGTTGAGGATGCAGAGTAGCTACCGTATCATCCCAGCACCGCTGGGATTTATTGAATTTACTTAATTGGCCTTTATCTCATGGTTACACTTTAACGCTTCTTTTGAAGGAGATTCAAAAAGGATACAGTTACTCCTTTTCTAATTTACTTTGAGCGTTGGGTTACTCATTTCCTTATCTTCCCTCCTTTTCCCGGTAGAGCAGGGCATTCTGCAGAGCCGCGATTGAATGTGTTAGAGACTTGGATGGTGAGAGATTTAAGTCCATGAAGCTGTTAACCAGCAATGCTTTTTACACAGTGCTTTTTAGAGAAGATGCTCTGTTTTAGGGGAGTAGGGATGGGCACTTTTGGATGGCCGGTGGTGTGCTTTGTGTTGTACCATGCTGATGCACATGGAGGAAGAGCTAAACTCCCTTGAACCTCCCAGGGAAGCGTTTTGTGGCAGAGCTCAGGCCCACTTGTATCATTCTCTTGTTTTCAAAGCACTTGTGAACTTTGGTCCTATAAACACTTGAGGAAACCTCAGTAAAGTGGATGAGAAGTCCATTATTTGGTCAGGTAGTCCTGACACCAAGAATTGCACGGTTTTCACCTTCCCGCGAGGCATTCCGTACAAGGGAGGGCTGAGGTTTTCCCTCGCTGCACTTCTCACGTTTGCTGTTGCTAATAGAAGTTCAGAAAGGTTTAACACTCAGCTCTGACTTTCTCCGTCCTGCCAGACCTCTGCTGCGAGCTCTACAAGCCTGAGGATAGGTGTTGCAGGCATTTGGGGGGATTGGAGGACAGTCCCAGCTGAGTCCCAGCTCCCTTTTTCTGAGTACTGTGATGTCTCCATCCCCTCATGCGAGTGGCTTACGATGAAGTGGCCAGTATCATCTATGTAGCCAGGGTTGTACAATCGCCTGCTGTTTGGCACCACCACCCCACACTGATTTCCGAAACCCATGTAGCTCCCTTTGCATTAGAACGGAAGTTCATCCTAGTGTAGCAAGAGTTTACTACTCGCTGTGTCTTCTCTGGGCTAACACATCTGACCATACACACGTGCACGGAGTCACATGCATGACTCAACTCGCTGTGCCCATGCACGCACCACACTTATTTAGGCACCCGGATTCATGTACGGGAAGTCCTGTTCCAGATCAGCAGTTGGCGTCTAGGTTGTTATTCGCCTTCACATAGCCCATAAAAATTGTGGAGTACGTCAGCCGAGGGTAAGGTGACTTTTACGGATGAAAAATCGTTGGTGATCACCGTGTGGTGCCTACATAAATAACGCGATCATTCAAATCAAGGTGGTTTTCACTTGCTCGATGGAGCAGTTGTGAGCGTGGTAGTGGATGCGCAACCGAAAAACAAGCGTTGTCGGCACAGCTTGATGCCAGCTCTCCAGCAGAAAACAATATGGGAATGGCCACCACCTTTCAGGATCCTCCAAGAGCCAAGTGAGGGAGAGATTAATAAACAGGAGTGAGAAAAATGAGGGCTGGAAAGAGACTGAGATGCAGGAGCTTGTTTTAAAAGAGAAAGCTCGCTGCTAGCCTTCAGTCCAGGAATAATTGTTTGGAGCTTTTCCCTTACTCTTTTTGGCTGAAGATCAGACCTGGCAAATTTAATTTGTTTGCTGTCTTTATTTTACTTAATGGGTTGGGGGTTGTTTTTTGGTATTAGAATAATTACTAGTCCTGCATATAGAAGGTTTTTTTTTAATTATAGTTCCAAATACATTTTGGAAGATAAAATATGGTCATTTGCTACTGCTCTCTGCACTCCGTTCCCACACAGGTCTTTGCCGTGGGTCCCCCCAGCCCCCTGTAACCCTTGCCAAGAGCTGGCCTCTGTGGAGGGTGAGTCAAAGGCCCTTGGCCAGGTGTGGGCTAACTTTTCCTCTGCAGATGCCGCTCTTGGCCCTGTAAATTGGAGACTGTGAACTCCTGTCCGCTTTTCTCCTCACTCAGTGTTGTATCCAAATCTCTGGCACGAAATACCTGGGGTGTTAGGGTTGCATTGCCCGTAGCAACTTTTGCTAGGGAGCTGCCAGGGGTGGTAACAACAATAACTTGAAAAGTCTCTGCAGATAGCGGACCGAAAACAAAGGATCAAGCCTGTTTCTGATGCACACATGTGCTGCGAAGGGCAGATAACCTTTCAGGGCTGCATCTTAAAATAAGAAGCAGAGCTGGTATTGCTGCTTTCATTCCGCGGCTTCCCCAAGCACACCGTGAACTTCCCAGCTGCGATCGCTGTTAAAATTTTTACAGTTGCCATTTGCAAGGAATTAGCATCACTGTATGAGCCATAACACCCCGGCGATATTTATGGAGAGCAATTGAATTATACAGCTTGTAATGGCCTTGCTACCCTGTTCTTTGGCTGTGGAAGGAGGGGGCTGAAAGATGTCTAGGTTTAACTACTTCACAAGCCCCCCAAAAAATAGTTAAAGCACCTGCATAACCTAAGGTCTTCTGTAAAATACCTGTCTTCAAAGCAACAGGAAAAAAGCAATATGTAATCAATATGTAATTCTGTTGTGACAACACAGCCCCCTGACACATTTGAGAAAGCAAGTTATGCGGATTATGTGTTTGAAAAGTGCTTGAAAAGACAAGCTCGATGTGTAAGCTGCTGATGGTCGTTCACGTTGTTCCGTTTCTCGGGTGGGCGATGCTGGTCAGATCCTCAGCTGCTGAAAATCGGTTCGAATCCAGTTGTTAAATATGGGCAAATACCGCTGAAGTGAAAGGAGACCCCGCTGAGGTGCCGTAGCTAAGGATCGCCCGGCGTCGGAGGGGTGCGATGGCGAGTTTGACGTCAGCAGGGACGGGCCGTCTTACTAACCGTAGTTTTTATCTGTTCTGTTTTTCTCCTGTCTTGCAGCACCTTCTCCAGTCAGTAGTGTGAAAAAAGGGAAGATAACTAAAAATAGCATCTCCCTTTCCTGGCAGGAGCCAGATCGACCCAACGGCATCATCCTGGAATACGAAATCAAATATTTTGAAAAGGTGTGAACGGACTGATTGCTGAGCATCCCAAGTACCTTCTCTTTGCTGTCCTCTTCTTTTAGTTGTAATTATTTGAGTCCTGGAAGGGAACAGAGCGGTTTTGTGCATAAATCAAGATTGATTTTGCAGTAAATGATTAGGAAGACTTGAAATGAGGGTGGTGTTTTCCATTAGTGTGCCACTTCTCTTGAACAAATACATTAAATCTGCGTGTCAGGTTCCTCTCCGGCCTTATCACATTAAGAGAGCCTGTTCATTTTTTAAAAATAGGAGGGATTGCACATCTATCTCCTTCCGGAAATACCAGGCTATACCTTCCCCCTTTGGCATTTCAGTTTCTCGCTTGGTTTTGCAGCTGCAGAGTAAGGAGAGGAGAAGGGTTTTCCAGAGAGATTGTATCTGCTCTGACATGAAGAAGAGCATCCTGCCTTAAAAGCTTGCCTGGGTTTTCCAGCCCTTGCTCTCGGTCTAATGGAAAACACTCTCTCTTCCTACAAAGCTTGCTTCTCCCAGTCTCCATGTCAAATGGCAACTTGTTCTCTTCCTGCAAAATTCATGCAGTTTAAATGAAAACAGTAATGAATGCAGTTTGTCTAAGTAGTGTCTTTTAAAACAGCCAAGTGTAGATTTCCAAAAATCAGGCTTGCGAGAGTTGACTGAAGAGCGGTTTCTTGCCTTAGCTGGGATTGTTCATTTCTCTTCCGAAACAGCAAGGCTTTCTACATGAAAACATGAGGAAAATTGAGTCACAGTTCACTTTTTTGGGGTGTTGAATTTCTGTTTTAAGGAAGATCTTCCATTAGTTCTGTCTGTGACCCGGGGGAGGCACTCAACGCAAACAAGGGCTGGGTCCTTAGGCCTCCTCTCCTCTTTCTCAGACCATGGGAGGGACCTGCTCAAGCAGCCCATGCAACGGGGAAAGAATTTCAGAAATCTTTTCCATCAGGATAAAATCCACGTTATTTTTGCAGATGACCAAGCTTGGGCAAGGGCACAAGATGTGTGAGTGGCTTAAATAGGGCTGCGGTTTTCAAAAAGATTAAATCACAAAGTAAGAATCAGGATATGCTATTGCTGGAAATAATCCATTACTGATTCTTTCATTAACTTGTTTGAATGACCGTTGTGGTGCACTGAATCCTTTTCCTGGAGTGGCCCCCGAAGATTAGCCTCTAGAAATCTTGATAATGAACAAATAATTAAAGCAAGAAAAATCCATACATTTATTTGTTTTCAAAGAAATCAGGGTGTGGGGTGTTGAAATGTTGTATCTGTCATCCAAAACTAGTCTCAAGTCGCTTCAGTAAATAGTTCTTCACGTGCAAGTCCTCCACGGGGAGGTAGCTACATCCAGTCCGAGTTTATGACATCTTGATTTCTCTCTTTGGGGCTGATAGTGAAGCTTAGTGTTTTCCGTAGGAAAGCTCAAGTGTTTAACTGTTTGCAGAAGCCAACAGTGTATTGAAAACCTAACCTGACATACAAACCAAAATGCAAACTAATATTCACTTATTGCTTTTTAACCAGTCATTGAGTTAGATTTGGGATGTCATCCTTAATCCTTCTGGTTGGTTGCGACTGTCATTTATATTCTCCCAGTTTTCAGCCCTTTATAAGGATAAATTTACAGTGTTCATTTCCAAGGGATAAGAATGATCTGTATGAAATATTTTGGAAAACTGAGTTTTGTCAGATCGCATTCCTTCAAGAGACATCGCTCCTTAACAAGAGAAAAAAGGAATATATATACACACACACACACACACACACACACACACACACAGAGTCTTGTGTAGCTACAGGCTCCAGTGAGAAAATCTGTAATCCTACACTTGGAGATTCCGAGGCCGTTATCCATGCATATCACTTTCTGTGTAAAGTTGCCCATTGAGTTAAAAAGAAAAAAAAACCCCACCAGTTCAGATCCTAAGAGCTATGCAGAAATCTTGGTAGGGAATTACTAAGGACTCCTGTTTACCTCATAATAATTTGGATTTGAGAGGATATGGTGAATAAAAAGCAGTTTCCAAGTTTTCAGTCCTTAATTTATGAGCTCTTGTCTAGATTATGTGTTACAGTAAATAATTCCGAGAGTAATTACCAAGCATTTGAGCGAAATTTTAATCAAAGAACTGAAACTCTTTTGCATTAGCAGCTGATGTAAATGAAGATTTATTTCAACAAATTTCCTTCAAGTTCGTTGCTTTAGAAGAACAATGCAAAATTAGACATTTTCTTGTAGTTTTGCTTTATTATTCCCTTCCCAAGGTCTAATTCGTAGTCCTAGAAATGCCAGCATGAAGTTGTACAGCATATAATATATTGGTCTCTTTTAGGCCTAATTACATTACTGGGAAGTTGGTTTTGGTGTAAATTAAACCCCTTTCTAAGGTGATGGGCCTGTTTTCCTCTGTGCCTTGGAATTGATCTCTGTAGCATGAACGTTTCCGTTGCCCCGGGCCTACGTCCCGAGGAATGGAAAGCTGCTCCTACTGCAGACGCCCATTTGGTCCCCATATTGTTGTTTATGGGTGGAAGGTCCCTCTGCTCTGTTTCATACCTCCAAGGGTCATTGATTAGAAAAGAGAAAACCACATCTCACATTTCGTACTGCTGAAAGGGCCTTCAGAGGGCGGGTTTGGGGAAGAGATCCACAAAAATGCATGTTTCAGTCACCCTTTGTAATGTTGCTGTGGGGGTTGTTGAGGGTCTGTCTTCTCCGAGAGGCACTATTTGTGTGTTTGAACTTTGTGTTTCTTTTGGGGGGTGTGTGGGAAAAGGACCAGGAGACAAGCTACACCATCATCAAATCCAAAGAGACGACGATTACGGCAGATGGTTTGAAGCCAGGCTCGGCGTACGTCTTCCAGATCCGAGCTCGGACAGCTGCCGGCTACGGTGGCTTCAGCCGAAGATTTGAGTTTGAAACCAGCCCCATGTGTAAGTCCTTTTAATTACTGTCAGCCCGCATCTCTGAACGGTTACCAGAAACGAGTCAGGGGATCGATACCTTTGCAGGGAGCTTCTCCTGGCCTCATCCTTTGACTTTGGAAACATCAGCACATCATGACTGTGCCCTAGACAGGCTAACACATTGTCCTTGCTTCCTCCATTCCCTTGGTGAGGCGGAGGTGAAGTCAAGGAGTCTTCAGGCTCCAGAAATTCATAGCATTCCCTGCTTAGAAAAATCCAGTATTGATGAGAGCTGATGCAAGAGAGGACAAGGGGAGGGATGGAGGGGACGAGCCTGCTCCTCCACACCTCTTCATGGCTGTCTGAGGGGGCTGGTCTCGCTTTAGTATCTGCATCCGGGGAAAAAAAACCCTGAAATGGTGCGCCTCTGAGAGAGAAAGAATTGGACCAGCGTTAGGATCTTTTGGTGTACGTTCCTGTCAAGTTGAAAGGTGGTTTCTGTCGGTTGCCAGTGCCACAGCCTCGAGGAAAGGAATTTGACTTGTGATCAGAAATGGGAAAAATGTGCACTGCAGGCGCAGGACATTTGCTTGGCCTGTTACGAATTGGGGTGGGTTGGAATTTTTTTTAATGAATCTGCTTATCCAGGTCTGGATTCTGGAACAGATGCTGTGGCAGGATGAGCTCCTGGGGCACGCAGAGGCTCAGCTACTCTTTCCTCTGTGTTCAGGCACAGCTGTGGGGAAATTCTTTATGTCCCGATTACCAAATTTTTGCAGGGTTGTCAAAGATAGTTTTCTCCCTCAGAAAATATGTCCTATCTATTTCAGTGTGTACAACTGTCATTTATTAATTTTTTATACTGTTTGTGTGGAAGATAAATCTTGTGGTGGAAATGCTTCGTTCATTCCTGTGGGGAAAAAGCCAATTTTCTATCTGTTTTCCTTGGAAATTTAAATTTGTCAATGCTTTGATTACTGTTACTCCAGTTCATTTAAAATTCATCATCTTGGAGAAGAAGATGCCAAGTTGTCTTTTCAATACATGCTACCTTTGAAGCCGTAATAGATTTTAAAGGAATCATTATACATGTGCAGAAGTAGCTGTGGAGCCAGTGATTAAACTAATACAGTGCAAATGGCATCACGATGCAAACATTAATGCAGTAAGAATGGTCTATTTAATGCCTTTCTTATTGTATTAACCATTAATTGCACCCTATAAGTAGCAACAAAATTATGTTATGCCAGAAATTATACTAAGGAAATTTTGCTTGCAGTTGGAAAGTTTCTAGTTTAGTCATTTGAGTAATAGTGTTCCAGGCTATTAATATATAATACATTAAATATATGCACATTTGATGCGGTGCTGTCAGTACCTACGATCCTGGTCCAAAAATAACGGCACTTCCATAAAGGCCATCATGTTAATCAAGATTCTTTGCGGACATCCCTTAGTAATATCTTTAAACACTTTAAACCCCTTGAATCATTTAGTCACACCTGCACCCTCAGTCTTTTTAGCGTTTTAAAGGCAAAGGAATAGGTACTTCTCTGATGCTAAGGCGCTGCCGGCACAGTCGGAGGAGTGCCTACTGCACGGTCCCCAGTCTGGGAGCTGGGGACTGTTCCTCTGTTCAGATTTTAACTGGCTGAAGCAGGACTTAACCAGATGTTTAAATGCCTGGTAGAATTGAAATGCAACATAAACCTGGGTATCTTGCAAAATGCAGCTCCGATTGACATTTAAAAGCTTTTTAAAAAGCGATTTTTGGGGGTTTTTCCAAGACTCTGTATAGAATCAGTATTAGTGCTGGGAGCGTGACCCGCTGCTTTCCTGCACGTCCCGGGGAATCTGAATGCAAGCGCAGATCGAAATCTCGCTGCGCCATCAGAGTTCAGATCTGAACCTCTCGTTAGAGCCAAAGCAAATTATTTTGATTCAAGTGCAAATGAAACCCTTTCAGGGACTGTTTGAGAATCAAAAACACCCTCCACAATCGTTTGGACCGAACAACGAGTTTTGTTTCTGGCTCAAAAGGTTTCTGTAAAGTTATTTTTAATACACTGGGAGGAAACATGAAACAAAGGCCTGAGGAATGCAGTGCGGGGGAAGCCACAACTTGGTTCGGACTTTTTTTCCAAATGTTGGGGTGTTTTCACATGCTGCTGCCTGCACGTGCAGTTCTGCAAAGTGCCGCGATGCAGCCGGGGCTGCGTTTTTCCGTGGAAGCTGTTGCTGGGTGTATCCGCTTGCTGCTGTCCTCTTTTCCAAATGGCACTGAGCTCGTCTAGCCCTGATAAAACTAACCTTGCCAAAAGCTGGTGTTTGGCTGGATTGGTGAGCTAAGCCAGCTCGTCAACCAGGCGGGAGTGGGAATATGTCACCAAGCTGAGGAGGGGTAATACAGGTCCTCCCCTGGCTTTAAAAGGCAGAAAGGTCCCAGCTCAGTTTATTAATCCAGGCTTTTTAGCTGCCATAGATATGCACAGCAGGATTTATCTCATTTCCTCATTCCTCGAGCTGTGCAAAAAAACACCAGTCACGGCTTAATGTTCTCCTTTAAATGTTTTTCTTTTTAATTATTTTGTCAAGAAAGCAATAAAGCATCATCTTAAGGAGCCTCCATAAATCCGTGAGGCTAATAAAATCTCGGGATGATGGCACGGGTTTGGAGCAGTTAACATTAAATATTTAATATATCGGGGCCAATCCTTCTCAAATCATTTGCATTACTGGAGCGGGTCCGTGCCGCTCGCTTTTGGGCCCTGGAGTGCTCCTGTGTGAAGAGCTACTTGATACTCATTGCAGATCAATGTTTAATGCCATGCCTTTTCGTCTTTCTTTTCTTTGAACAATTAATATGGGGCTATATTCAGTTATTTTATAGCCTTCATAAAGTTAATCCTGTGCTAAGGACCCCTTTTTACTTCAATCATTTAGTTAAAGGCTTCTTCAGCACGCGATCGATTCCTGCTGCTCCCCGGGGTGGATGAAGCTTCATCCAGGGCTGGCATGAGGGTAGGAGCTATAATGAGGATTTTCTCTGTGCAGCAGCAGTGCTTACACCGGGGAGCTGGTTTTGGGGGAGGAAGCCAGATTTGTACCCCAGGCTGGTTAAACTCATGCAGTTAAATAAGCTGGAAGCGGAGTGAGCAGGTTGAGGAGGTTTAGGTTTCTGCTTGGAAAACCCCACCCTGGGGAGTGATGGGCTCCTTCCCCGGCAGGGCAGGGCAGATAAACAAGATATAGATAGTGTTAGCATTTCCATTTTACAGGCTGCAAAAGTTTGCTCACTTGCTTGTGCTTAAACTGCGGCAAAACCGAGTTCTGGAGCAGCTTTCCTGACCTTTCTGCTGGCATCCTTATCACGGGACTCGTCTCTTGCCAAGGGCAGGAGGACTTTTCACAAGGCATGGGCTGAGAGTTCTGCTTCCCTGGGCCAATAAAAAGACCAAACAGTGTATGTGTCTTAGCAAATTCCTTGTTTACAGAAGGCACCTTCCGGCCATGGGATATAGATGCCACAAGGAGTTAGTTTGTAATGGATCATAGTCTTGAACTGCTGTTTATCTCGGAGATCCTACTCGTGTCTCTTAACAGTAATGTTCCCTAAACGTTGTCCCTGCAAACGGGAGCCTGTTGGGTTGTCGTGTTTTGTCTCTGTGATTTCTAGTGCAGCTAGCCCAGGAAGGCAATCTCGAGTATGCAAACTCAGAGGCTGTGTTCCGCAACGCTTTGGTTTCCGAGTTCGGTGATGAGATGCAATTTTGGGCGCTTGCCTCGGTTCTGCATGTGTTTTTGGTTTCTTTCCACCAATTTCCTTTCCAAACTAGAAACAGACAGCAAAGGGGGGGAAAACACAAACCGTAGAAGAAGAAACGAACTGGTAAGCCTTAAACCCTCACTGGCAGCCTCGCTAGAAAGACTCATTGAGTGCTGACTATCGTTTTAACCTTAATCTCCATTTTCTGTTTCTCATCTCAGCAGTAGCTGCATCCAGCGACCAGAGCCAGATTCCTATAATTGTTGTGTCTGTAACAGTGGGAGTCATTCTGCTGGCTGTTGTTATCGGTTTCCTTCTCAGCGGAAGGTAAGAGAAGAAGCTGTGCATTTATACTTCTCCAACTTTTGCGGTAACTTTTATCTGGCCGGCTGATTAGCGCGATTTAGGCGAAAGCAGCATGTGAATGAAGCTGTGGAGCGGTAGCGCTGTAAAACAGCACGAGGGTGGGCTGATTGATCTGTTTGGACAGGCAGGGACGGCAAAGGCTCGCTCACAGATGTAGTTCACTTCCCAATGATTTTCATCTTTGTATAGACTGGCCCTGATTATTCGACTTGATTCTCACAGGAGTGTTTTCACATTCCTTTAAAAATAAGCAGAACGTGTTGCTACAGGTAAAAAATATCCTGAAAGCCATATGTTTGCTCTCAGAGCTCACAGTGGGCTTTGCTTATGGAGAAAACTTGACTTCAGGAAAACGCTTACAAACAAAAAGAGAAGAAACCCAGCCAAAATGGCCAATCACCCCAAGTTTTGGTCAGGTCTGGATTTAATTTGTCATGTGTAGGGCATTAATATGTTCCCCACGCGCTAGTAAATTATACAGAGAGCTCTCCCCGTGGAGGGAGACACTCGGCTTCAAACCATCAGGCGTTGCCATTGACTTCTCATGTGCTTAAACATAGGCAAGTGATGAAAGCCTGGGCTATACCAGCTTTGACAACTCTAATGGAAGTTGATGGAACTTGTTGGTGAACAAGGGATTATGGTACTGGGGGAAAATCTGGCTTGTATCAGAATCAGTTTGTACCACAGCACTAAATTCGCGTAGCAGCCAGCACACAAGGCACTCTTTCTTTCATATACTACATGTGTAGTGGTGCGTTTTCCTAAAGGCAGTAGTCAAACGCTGCGACATCCTTCATGCAAAGCCATGTGAGGTGCGTCTATTGTTAAGGCTGAATTTGTTTTCAGTGCAAAGTAAACATTTATGCTTCTAAGGTACAAATCGCCCCACTGCTGCTTTTGTGACACAGGTCTGTCTTAAGGTCGGGTCTAGCAAGGTGGCTGTAAATTACAGGATATTGTAGGTGTTAAGGGTAGTTACAAGATACTTGAAGAGGAACTGCGCTGATGCTGAACGTACTGGCTGAGGGTCTTATTTCCCAGAGGAGGCAGGGGATCAGTCTGCGAGCACAGCGCGGTGAAATCCAGCCAGGCTGAGCGGCTCTGTCCCCAGGCATAGGGCATCCATGGAAGGACACAGTTATTTCCTGTCTTAAAAGGTAAGTGTGCTGCCAGACTCATCTCCACTCAAGGTCAGAGACTGACAGTCTTCCAGCTCAGCTGTTCAAGCTCCTGTTGTCTGCTGTGAGTGATTTTTTGGGCTTAAAAATGGGAAAGTAAATGCTCCTGTCTGCATGAGAAGCATGCAGTGGCGTGGGGGGGTGAATGGCTACAGGCCATTCACACCAGGGGCTACAGGCAAGCTGTAGCCAAAAAGACTTGGCTCTGAACTCTGTGGGCAGGAGTTCAAGACTCTCCTTAAAGGCTGGAGGTTTTGAGGCAAACCCTTCCTCGAACAGGGCGGGGGAGCGTGGACCTTGGCCTCCCCCAGCCTGGATGCGTGCTTATATCGGTGCAGGCAGGAGGATGCACATGTAGCTGTAGGGAAGCTGTGGATGTAGCCTGGCATCTCTGCAAGGAAGAGTCAGAGGGGTGAACCACAGGTGGAGGAATGTATATTCCTCTGTGGCCATAAGGAATCACAACTGTGTGGCAACCAGCAGCTCCTGCTCTTCCCACAGTCGCTGGCAAGCGGTCGGGACCCCTTTGGGGAGGCTGTGCCCTTGCAGGTCTCCTTTTTGCTGCTACCCTCTGTGGTCCGAGCAAGCGGTTGCTAAGCCTGAGCCATTTGTCAGCAATTCTCATTAGTTATGACTTTCTGTCCTTTGCCCTAATGGGTTTTCCAGGATGTGCTTCCTCTTGGCTCTATATCTCTTGGCATGTTTATAAAAGCCCTTGTCTCCTTTGGCTGGAGTTTTATCACAGCTTCTGCTGATGCCTTAATCCTCCTACCTTGTACTTGCAGCTCTGTCTGTGGACCCCAGGGCAGCTGCAGGTTCCTGGGAGCTTCTCCATGGTGCCGTGCTGGGAGTAGGGGAAGGGGCAGGCACAGGGAGCTGAGCTCTTGGTCCATTTGTATCTTTTCCACCCTTCCCCTAAACTGGGAAGAACCCAGTTTCTCAGTTGGGCAAGGTGGAGAAGCCTCCAGCTCCAAGGTTTGGTCCATCATTAGAGAATTGCCTTCAAAACCACAGAGCTTCTCAGCCGTTTTGGGTTCCCGTGAATTTTAAAGCCCATCTAGAGACTTGTGAGAAGAGGAAACTAAACCCCAGAAGCCCAGAAAGCTGACAACCAATTTGAAATTAAACAAAGCAAAACAAAAGAATTGCTTCTGTGTGGAAGAAGCAGAAATTCAACTGAAATGTGTCAGTCACGCTGCTCTGCCTTGGATATGATTTCGAGACAATTCGTCGAGTGGCTCTCCTGCTGTGACACTGCGGGGACGATAAACGCATTCCAAGTCATGGGATAATCCCTTTCTGAAGTCGTTAACCTGTTTCTGGAAGACGCTTTCCTGTATCTTGGAGTGGTTATGTCGTTCCAGTGCCTGGTTCCAGGGGGTTAGATTTCCTTTCCTATTTTTTTCCCATACTTGCTTTTAGAAAAACAGGCATTTTGAACTCCAGGAGTTGCTCCATCTGGAATCACCGCTGTTTTCCATGCTGAGCAAGCTGTGCAAAGCCCAGGCTGTCTTTTCTGCTAATGCAGGAGAGCAGGTATGGCCCAGTAGCAAAGCTCACGACCAAAACCCTCTTGCTCTGCAGCAGTGAAGGCGTAGCCTGGCCACCCCTGCAAACAGGCTCCTCACTGTTGGCTCCGTGCTCCTCCCAGGCTCCCTGGGAGGCCCTGGGCACCTCAGAAGTGGGATATTCCTCCCTAGGATCTGCATGACTTCTCTGTGCCTGTCCTCCTAAATGCTGGGCTGAAGCGAGCAGGAGCGGTGAGGAGTGGATATTCTCCTGCTCTCCGCAGCTCAGAAAGTAATTTTCCAGCTGTAGGACTCGGAAGTTTGCTGGGCTCCGCAGGTTTTTTATTTTCCCCGGAGATAGAAGTTTCCACACCTCTTGCCCCTTTTTTGCTTTCAAGTATCTCTGCAGTTTTCTCACTTCTTTTGAGGGAATGTAAACGACAGCTTGGCATTTCCCGTTGGCAGCTGGCCCTAAACCAGAGGTCAGCTGAACGGTGGTCACGGTGGCATTTCCACATGCCAGCGTCCATCTGTGGAAATGCGCTTTGTGTCTGAAGCCGGAGGTGCCTGGGAATTTGAAACTAAATGCACTTTGCCCTAAACAATTAAGCTGCGTTTCGGAGCTGATTTACTTGCAGATGCTCGGGAAAACTCTTCCTGTAAATAATGCGTCCTCCCACCAAGGTCAAAAATGCCAACCAGCAAAATCGCTGATGGCTTTTTTAAGTTATCCCACTCTTTGCATCAAGGGCATATTAATAATATAACGACCAGGATTACAAATCAAAGAGATTCACTACATCAGACCGTAGTTGTCTCAGCAAAGTAAGAGAATTGGATTGAAAATCTATTATTAAAAAAGCTGCAAGCACTGAATTAAAGGACACGGAGTTGTTGTTACGTTTGTTTCGTTAGGATTACGTGTTCTTCTCGGAAGTGCGATGCATTTTACAGATTCAAGCATTTCCTAGCAATGCTTGAATTAGACGCCGCTTGGCATCGTTGCTCCTAATTGAAGTATGTATTAATCTAAAATCATTACAGACTTCTGTTTTACAGTCTGGGTCGGACAATGCCAGATGCAAAGATCTTTGTGCTCCGTCTTTGCTTAGGGAAGTGGTGGAGTCACCGTCCCTGGAGGGATTTAAGAGACGAGTTGATGTAGCGCTTAGGCACATGGTTTAGGGTAGACTTGGCAGTGCTGGGTTGATGGTTGGACTCGATATTCTTAAAGGTCTTTTCCAACCAGAAAACGGTTCTATGATTCCATGATCTTGCAAGGAGCAGTAAGGTGCCACGGTTGTCGTTGTGGCACCAGCCCCTTTCTTCCTACCAGCCAAGGTAGGAAGCCAGGTTGGCATCAACCTGGGATGGAGCCCCACTGTTCCAGAGCAGTTCCACCTCTTTTGTCCTTCAAACCAAGCCCTGCTTGGAAAACTGATGGGGTCTTGGGATGAGTGTTAAGACGACTGATGGTCCCTCTCCTCCCCCAAGCATTTGAGCTTTGTAGCACTAAACAGAGGCATGAGCTTCTACGGGGTGGCATGGGGATGCTATTAGGTCAGTGCTGGGCATGTTTGCAAAAGCTACTCAGAATAACTAAGAAGTGTGCTCTGCATCTGCATTTATAGCCCGCTACCCATTATGGATGACCTTTCCATCTCGAGTGATCTTCCAAAGAACCGGAGGGAGCTTTTTATAGAAGTTAAGAAAAAAAAAGTAGATTTAAAGCAACAGAAAACTGCCCCTCACCCTGTGTGTCGTGCTTACATAGAAAGTTTCTTTCTGGCAAGGAACTAGCCTTTGAAAGACAAAGCAAAGACAAATCTTGCCACCTGGGTATTGGCAATTAGAGGCTCCTGCACCAGAGTATCCATCCTTGACCTTAGCTGATTTAGACTTTTAAATATCATTCCCTGTGGTGGCAGAGGGCTACTTTCTGGACACAAATATGTGCATCTTGTTAAAAAGTGACTTTCAGGGAGTAGAGAGGGTGAAAGGCTTGTGGTGTATATCCTAGGTCCTGAGCCAGCGTTTGCAACCTTCTGTGATGTGGAAGGTCAAAATGGATTAATTTTTCCACAAACCCTCCCCCCATCCTATTTTCCAAGATGTGTCAGGGCTTAAAATAGTTTGCTCTTTCGATATTTCCGTAGGAAACGTGAGACGGTTTGTAGATAATGTTTTTCATAGAAAGAATTTTTACAGCATGAGTCACAACTTTTGTTAGTTGTGATTTTTTTTAACAATTTTTATCTCTACATTCTTGTCTGCTCTTCCTTCTTCCTACAGGACATTGTCTCCCGTGATTTATAGCCACTTTATGATGCTGTCTACTGCCAAATATTCCCCGCAATTCACCTGACAAGAGGAAGGATTTTGTTGGAGAAGCTATTGCTCTGCCAAATCAAAATTCCCATCCACCAAGAGCAGGCAGGGTTCAGTCCTGCTTTGTTCGGGTCAAGGTTTTTACTACCTCTGTCACATTAACAGCCTCTTGGCTTTTTGGCAGTACGTTTTCCCAGAGGAGCGTTAGCAGCATTGCTACACAGGATTCCTCTCCGAAAAAAAGCGTTCCAGTGCACCCTTCTGCACAGGGCGATGCCTTCGCAGGGCTGGTGTGGAAATCTGCTGCCCGTAGTCCCCACCTCTAGCATCCTCCCTAGATCTGCTCGACAAATTTGGCTGCTCCAACACCTTTTTCCTTTTTTATTCTGAATGCTTTTTGGCTCAGCACCACTGTGCAGTCACACCGGGCTCTGCTAGCCAGTCTGAGCTCCTGCAGTTTCGAGGAGGGTTTGGGGACCTAGGCTAATCTGCCTTCAGATGACTTTGGCTCAGAGAGGAGGTGAGAGTTGACCAAATCTGTAATTAAGCTCCAAGCCCTTGAGTCCTTGCAGCGTTTCTGAGTTCCTCTGGCAGCAGCCAAGGGAACGGGGCAGGAGGACCGTTGTGAACAGATAAGTGGCTGGTGTAAGCTTTGTCTGAGCAGGGGAAATGGGGAGAGTGCAGCAGTCAGTGACGAAAGCTCCTCACCTTTGTTCAGACGATGCATTTGATGGCATTGTGCAACTCCCGTTTCCACTTTGAGAGGGAGCTGGGCTGCTCTTTGAGCTGAAAATGAAGCCTGACTTCAGTGGCAGCAGCTCCGGGCTCCTGCTGAGCACTGGTGAAAGCCCCATGCATACATAGTGTTCTAAAGTGGGTTTACTGTGTCTTTTCCTGGCTGTCGAGCAGGTAGAGGATGAAGCAGAAAGTCAGACTGTCATCCCTCTGCACTTCTGAATCTGTGGATGTTTCACTGGATGCTGGAAATAGGAAGCGTGACCTCTCCTGGGGGCACACCACCGTGTTGCGGCTCTTGGCCTCTTAGTGAGAAAAAAAGCTCTCTCTACTTTCTTACAGCTTAGACATAGCAACCTATAATGCCAGAGGTCTTTCCGAGTGCAGTTCGCTTCCCTGGAAGTGTTGCTCTCCTTCCCCATAGCGAGTGCATAGATATCATCTGCCTGGGCTTCTGCATTCTTTGCAGTGACGTGCTTTAACGTGTGAGCTACGTATAGCTCAGCTGGAAGAGGAGGTGACTCCTTAAACACTTATGGAGTTCCGGGCAAAGCAGGAATATATTCCTAGCAGCTCACAGTGCGTAATGCTGCTCCTCTGATGTTTGAAGCGAGCGTGTTGACTCGCGAGGTGCCGGGCGTAGTGCTGGCCTCCTGACATGGAGATGCAGGAAGCAATCGCTGCCCTCGCTCAAGGCTGCATGAAGGATTAGCAAAATCTTCCCAGGCACCCTCAAGTATTTCAGCCTCTAATTGCAAGCCTCTGAAGAACATCCCATTAGAGCAGCTTATTAAAAGCAACAAACGAGGCTTTCATTTATCATAACTCCAAGTCTTCAACTTACAACTCTTAAAAGCCACAGCTATATATGGCAGAGCCTCTCCACGATCTGCCTAGCCACTAGAAAAGTAGTCTCATTCCAAATGCTCTCTGGGTCATCTGCAGACTTGTGGTAAATTAATTACATTGATTGCAGACACAGTCGTTGGGGCCCATCATATCCATACATTTCATTAACAAAGCATGTAGCCCGGGGTTTGAAACGATGCCAAGGGTGTTAAGTCCTCCTAGCACAGGTTTATTACAGTCTGCTCTCTGGACAGTCGGGTTTGCAAACCACATAGGCATTGCGGGGGTCACCTTAGCTAGAACTGGAGGAGTGTCGGCTTTGCGTCCCGAGATAACTGAAAGCGGTAGAGTTGGTCTGGCCAAAAAGTGGGGCAGTATCTGCATGCCACGGAGGTCCCGCTACAGCTCCAGGCTCCTGTGTGATGTCCCTGCCCGTCTGCAGCCCTTCCCTTCAAGCCAGAAGCAGAAGTGTCACACCTTGTTTCAAGCCAGCTTGGCTTTTGGAGACGCTGCCGCCTCGGAGTCTTGTTCTTTCCCAGCAAAGGGGATTTAATGCTGCAGTGTTTTCATAGGATCCCAGAATGGTTTGGGCTGGAAGGGACCTTAAAGACCATCTAGTTCCACACCCCTGCCAGGGCAGGGACACCCTCCACTAGACCAGGTTGCTCCAAGCCTCATCCAGCCTGGCCTTGAACGCTTCCAGGGATGGGGCACCCACAGCTTCTCTGGGCAACCTGTCCCAGGGCCTCCCCACCCTCTCCAGGAAGAATTTCTTCCTGATATCCAATCTCAATCTCCCCGCTTTCAGTTTAAACCTGTTACCCCTTGTCCTGTCACTACAGGCCCTTGTAAAAAGTCCCCCCCAGCTTCCTTGCAGGCCCTTTCAGGTACTGGAAGGTGCTATAAGGTCTCCCCAGAGACCTGATATATGTATTTATTTTATAGGTTTTCTCAGTAGCCTTCACCATTACTGTCATCTCTTTACCTGCAGCAGATCAGGGGGGCTCCTGACCGCCTGCTGGAGCCAGGGGCAGCCCTCACAAGCTCTCCTTGGAGTCTGCTGGTTGATTCAGTGAGGCTGGAGGAGACTTTGCAGATAATTTTGATGTATACAGTGCTTGGTTCACCTCTGACTGCTCCCCGATACAGGTCAGCTTGCTGGCTAAAGATCTTAAAACCCCGGAGAGGTCCAGACTTATTTCATTGAGCGGCGATCTCTTATCCTGCCACAGCATTTGATCTCGTCTGGAAAGCGTTTGCTTTCTGCTCCTCGGTTTCTAGACTGAGAAAGCCCTGTGTGGAGCAAGGAGACAGGGAAGAGTTTTATTTGCCTCAGTAGTTTTATGTTCTGAAGTTTATCAGCCAAATCAAGTCATCCTTTTAACATGAGCAGTAATAAATCTTCCTTTGTCCTAACTGTCCAGGCCAAGTAGCCCATTCACTTACCTATCCGAGTGCTCCTGGGACTGGAAAGTGAACTTTGTTGTCTACTGATCCAGGTTAGTTTGTTTCCCAGAGGTTGAGATTTCCCCTCATGTTACACCTCAGAGTATTTTGTGCACAGCGTTATGTGACGGGCGTGCAGGAGTAAGGCTGCGTGGAGGCTTATTTCCTTTGCACTTGAGCATTTTTTTTTTCCTCCCTGTAAAGGGAGGGAGTGAGATCTGAAGTGCTCGAATTCAGTGCAGGGAATGGATTTTGTCTCAGAGCAGCCCAGCTGCTGATGAGGTGCTCCAAGATTTTTCCTTGTTCAAGAAAACTGGGAGTTCTTTTCATTTTAAAGAAGTAGTTGCCTTGCAGGTTAATTGAACTGTTGTTTCAAAAACCTTGACTCTTCGTGCTGAGCCGTGTGGGACGGTCTGGTGGCAGTAACTTTTGTAAATGCCTGGGGGGAAAGGGCCTCCTAGCTAAAACCTAAGCTAAGTCATCACGGCCACAGCGATCTTCTTGGAGACGTACCAGTTCCCTGCGCTCAAATCCTGCGAGGTTCAACCCAGAAAACGGCAAAATTGACTCAAAAATATATAATGCTTGGGTTCGCTTTGTGTGCTTTGGGGTTTTGGGCCTGCAGTGTTAACTTGGATCAATGGAGAGGTTTAGTGAAGGCTGAGCTGCTCCCGTATTAATACGACTGCACAGGCTGAGGCATTATGAAAATACAAAATATTGTCATTTACAGTAGCAAAATATTGGCATCACTGTTTAGAAAATGTTAGCAAGTTGTTTTGCTGATGCAAAAGGAGCTTAGAGAGACATTCTTCACCGGTTCTAATTTAAGTAAGCACATAATCCAATATATAATTCTGTAAATCACTGCGTGCCTGAAGTTATTTTGCATCATAATTTAAGGTGGTGCAGTTGCAGAATGTTAATTTTGTCTAAATACGGTATTTTAATGTGTTTAGGGATTGTAAGTTATACTTCATAAAAATATGATGGGCACAATTTTTTTTCCAAGAGTGACAGGTTATGATGATTTGAGGAGAAATGATGAGCGAGATCTTCAGCTGGCTTTAACCCGAGCGTATCCG
Organism: Rhynochetos jubatus; assembly: GCA_027574665.1. Lineage (NCBI taxonomy): Eukaryota > Metazoa > Chordata > Aves > Eurypygiformes > Rhynochetidae > Rhynochetos > Rhynochetos jubatus. The sequence goes on along the minus strand of CM050651.1, from coordinate 74,995,722 downwards.
CACCGTTGGGCTTCTGCTTGTGTATCGTACTGAAGTGCTTCCTGTTGTTTCTTCTGCACTGTGTTCTTTTTCAGGATGAATTACCTCAATAGATTTGGTAACAGAAAAATTGTCTGTGCAAGTTCTCTGACAAGGATAAAGGGCAATTGCTGAGGTGCAGCCAGCCTCGGGTTACAGACTGATGCCAGGCGAACCCAGACTAGAGCAATGGCTCGGCAACCTTCAAAAGCGGGCTGTGGGTGCACACAGTGCCTTTCAGCTCACCGTATTTTGGGTTTATTTAGGCTGAATGCTCTCACGTGACTCATAAGGTCCTGCTTCTGCAGATGCGTAATACGCCTGCAAAGCTTGGCTGATACAAGGAGCCCCGGGATGGGCTGTGTGAGCTGGTTACGTGCATAAGGGTCTGCAAAAGCAGGGCTCGCACTCATCCAGTGGGGTCTTCTAAAAGAAATTGTAATGGTACCGCACACACATGCTTGTGGAAAAAGTCACTTTGCCTGCTCCAAGGCAGGTGCTTAAGTTTAAGCACATGGGTGGCCCCATTAACCCTAACGGTGGTACTCAAGTACGGGTAGCACGTGGTTAATTGCTTCGCAGGACCAGGATCTATACGCACTCCCCAGGGCGTTTTCCCCCAACGGTAACACACGCCATGAAATTCTTGCAGCCCAGGGTGTTAAGGTCCAAATAAGAATTGCAATGAGAAGGAAGAAGTGCATATAAAAATGTTGCGAATGTATTTGCACTTTGCCAGGGCGGTGGGATTATTCCTTATCGTGGGCCTTTTTGTTTGCTTTTCAGTTGCTGCGATCATGGCTGTGGGTGGGCTTCTTCTCTGCGTGCTGTTGCCTATCCGAGCCTAACATGGTCAGTGTTCCCACCCGTGCTGGCTCCTATTTCGTGTCCTCCCTCCATGTTTTCTGTGCACAGTCTGCCTCTCCCTACCGTTCTTGTATTGGCCTGGAAATCGCTTTCTCATCCGATCTCTGCACCCACCTTGTCTATCTCAACAACTCAAGATAGCGTGACCTGAAGCAGAGTGTGTCTCCAGCAAGAGCAAGGGTCCTGGGGCGGGGGGGAGGAAAAACCTGATATGTTATGTCGTGATCGATCCAGGCACCACACCGGCAATGTCACCTGTCGTAATATAACATCACGTATGATGGATGCTTCATCAAATTCTGCTTCTTGTCACCACAAGGGGCTGGGGAGGTAATTAACCCCCGGAAAGGAAGCTGGGGGCAGGCAGAAGTGGAAAAGGTGTTTAGTGGCATGTAATGTGCATGTCAGTGAGACGAACCGTATGCCACGGACATACATGTCGATGTATGACGTACACGGCGATGACATGGTGCTGTTTGCCAATGATATGCTCCAGCAGCGTTGGACATATCTCTGTGGGCGTCGAGAGCTGCGCGTCCGTGCTGCATGCTGCCCCGTTCTGCCACCGCCTTGGCTGCCTCACCGGTTTCTGCTCTCTTGTACTCTCCCCTCATTTCCGCTAGTCAAAGGAAGGGTAATTTTCATTTCTGTTGGTTTGACTGGATGCGAGTTGAGTTGCTCCCTGAAGGGAATGTGTTTTAGATCTCTGAATCGACTGTAATCTGTGCGGATCTTCCGAAGCCTCCTAGGAGACTCATCATCATCCCTGTCTGAGAGCTGCTTGAGACCATCCCGAGACATCCCACGTGCGTGGTTAAACTGGGGAGGTTTTGTGACGTAGCTGGGCGAGAGGTGTGAAACTCTTCTCTTCTGGGGGGTGCTGAGGCTTTGCGTGGTGGTACCTGGGTCACGGTGCAGTCCCTGGCTGTGGGGCACAGCATTCACCAAGGTGGACCGTTTGGGGGTCCTCTGGCGATGTATTTGGGCTCTGTCAGAGGCCTGAGCCAGGGAGGAGTTTGCCAATGTAAATCCCAAAGTCCCTAAAGCAGAAAGCTTTATTTTTCCCCCAATTGGAGCATTTTTAAATCAATTTTTGTAACTTTTGAGTGCTTAAAAGCAGTGTTAGCAAGCAGGGCTGCTCAGATCAAAATGTTTGGCTGCCAAGTGTTCTTCTGGTACATGTGGGCGTTCCTGCGAGCCACCGGTTCGGCAAGCACTGCCCTACAAGAAAACCTCCCAGTCCTGCTGTTGTCTGTCTGTGCCACCAGTGCAGGAGCAGTCCCTTACTGGGAGTCGTGGTTCAAATGTCCTCAGCAAGGCCACCGACCAGAGGACGGCAGCAGTGGAAAACACTTCTCAGGGACCGGGAGTGGACTGAATGGCTACGAAGAAGAGGAAAACTTGGCTGACCTGGAAAACACCCCCTGCGAGTTTCCTCCTGAGCTGTGGGGAGACTAACGTGGCTGCAAGCTGGAGGGGGGAAATGGGAAAAGTGACTTCAAGGCACGGATGCCGTCAGCGTGCTATGGGAAGGCACGACAACCTCTTTAGAGAGATTTATGGGGATCGCTTCAGAGGGAGCTTCCTGCGAGAGGGGGAAACGGTGTCTTGTTTATTTTTAATTGTTCTGGTGGTGGTTTAGGAAAGCAGGGAGTCATCCAGTGCGAAGGCAGGGAAAGACTAAAGGCTAAAAATACCACTGCTGGAATTGTGAAGCTTCCTTTGTAAGGCGTCCAAGTTAATCGGAGGTCGAAGGCAGGGTCGGACCCGGTGGAGGAGGACAGCAGTGGCTGGGAAAGCAGCTGGGAAGATGTGGAACCTGCAGGCCTTAGAAAGGGAACCTGCCCTGCTTCTTCTCCAGCCAATTTAACATATCTTTGAACTGAGATGAACGTCTTAGCCTGTCCTCTCAAGAGTTTTTACTGCACTTTTGGTCCCCTTCTCCAAATTATAGGACTTTGAGAGTAGATAGAGGAGTTGAATGAGTCAGATGCCCAGCCTGCACGGGTTGCTCCAAGTTACTCCAGGTGGAAGTTTGGTCCAGTGCAATGGAAGTAACGCACTACGGACATCAAAAAAGCAGGAGGAAAGTGAAAAGGAAAATGGGAAACAACTTCCAGTATAAAAGTTGTTCATTTTACACCAGTCCCTTGAGTATTCCCTGATTTCGTGCTGCTGAATGTATTCTAGGATTGCAGGCAGAAAAGGCAAATGCTGGATGTGGACCAGCATCGCTAGAGGTAAGCATTTGCCTCTGGCTTTCGGTATCAGTGTTGATTATCTAGGATAAAACCATTTGCTGAAGAAGTTATTGTCTCCACACATGAGCTGAGGTGACAGGATCTTGGCCAGATGGACAGGTCCATGTTGGTTTGTTCCTCTGGGTGAAACGTGGTCGTGCCCTGCAACACGTATGCAGCCTTATTGCTTTAGCATCTTGGAAGAGGTAGTCTCAAGTGAGCACTAGCCCCTTGTAAACAACCACCTTGTGGTCCTCACAAACCTCCTGTAACAAGACAGCTCGAGATGGGTTGGATGCATTCCTCAAAGTTGATTAATTATGGAAGATGTGCTTCTGGGTGCAGGTCACACCCCTGACCAGCAAGTGGCATTTTGTCTCTGTTTCAGAGAAGCGCACAGGGTTAATTTTTCTCATATTTAAGACATTAAATACATGTATAAATCTCTGCAGGACTGGGACAGGAGATTGTATGCTGCTTCAGGGCACAAGCCATTTGATGGTACTGACTGCTCCTAGCAAGGTGAGGTCCCTTTCCTTATTGGGGACGACTAAATGCTGTCCCTGTGTGCCTCTCCTTTTGGCTGTGTGCTGAATTGCTTTGGCCCATGCATATTAAAAAATATATAGAAAGACTTTCCCACGTCACTGCCTGGGACTTGGATGTCAAAGGTCCAGCTCCACGGTCCTCTGTGTCCTGCCTGGCTTGTGACCACAGTGGTGGCCCTACCTAGGGAGATGGAGACTCCTTCCCTTGGGCATTCTGTGGTTTTTGGGGATGACTTAGGTGGTGGAGGGGACCACACACCACCCAGCAAAGGCACCTCAATGCACAGGGTCAGACGCAAAAGTATGTCCCTCAGTCCAGGGAAAGCAAGCGTCTTGCCTCGTTTCTTGAAGGATTTTTCTCCGTGGATTGGCTCCTGCTGTGCGAGGCAGTGGGCATTGGTTTCCAAGCTGGATTGTTCATCTTCCTACCTGTCCGTTTTATATTTTATAAACCTATATAGGGATCATTTTACAACTTCACTTTTATAATCTGCCCCATAAATATTTTACGAGCTGCCTGCCAATCTGCAAGTAGTTTTTAAATAAGACATGATGCCTTAGGAATTTTTGAAGTCTCACTTTTTTCCCCCTCTGATACTTTTATTGAAAAACACAGAGCTGTGTGAGGAAGACATCTACTTTCTAGATACAGAAACTGGGACAAATCCACAACAGGGGTAAATGAATTGAGATTCAGGTGTGCGGCTGAATCACATTAACTCTTTGGCTGAGTGTCTCCAGCTCCGTGGGGGATGAAGCGAGCATCAGGGTCTCTAAGCTTCTGCTGTATGTGATATAGAAAAGATACAGGAAATCTATGGTTTGTACAATGACAAGAAACTAGAGAATGAGCCTTCCATCAGGAGGCTTTTGACTCGCAGCTTTTCCAGTAAATATTACAAGCAAATGCACATGCGGAAAAGGATTATTTCACGAGCAAGTGGGAGCATTCTCTTCCCTCCAAATATATCGCAAAGCCACAATATTTAGATACTTTTATCTGCCAGTAAGATTCACGTAGTGAATCAGGACTGTTAACCTGACATAGCAGGTTTTATGGGATTTAGTATGGGAAGAAAGGCAAAAAAACCTACTTGTGTGTGTTATTTAAAGCGTCTGAAGGGTAAGAAGGGAAGAAGTGCAGTTTAGCCCCAGTCAGCCTGTACATGGCATGTTTCTCTGGGGAGTTTGAGAAAGCGAGCGTGCGAAGGGCACGAGTGTTCGCAACGGGCATGGTTTGCAGCAAGCTTTCTTAGGGAGCCGTCTCACTTTGGCCTGTCTTGTCCAGGCTTCTTGTAAGGATGCTTTGGGTGTCCCAGAGCCTGATTTCATATGCTAATGTGATGTGCTGCTGTACATACCAAGAGAGGAGGATGGTTTGCATTGGCCCTTGGAGTGTGTCCCTGGGCAGTAAAACAGGGACCCTTGTGCATCGTGTGTTTGGATCACTGGATGCAAGCAATGGCATGTTCCCCACTTCTCTTTCCTCCCTCATTATGTTCAAGGAATTAGGAATGTTAGAAAAGCTTATTCATAGGGGAAGTGCTCCAAACCTGAGGAAGAGGTGAGGGCATTTGCTGTGAAAGTTAAACAGGAAATCTCATATATGTGCATTTGGTGGAATCCTGGAATGGTTTGGGTGGGAAGGGACCTTAAAGACCATCCAGTCCCACCCCCTGCCACGGGCAGGGACACCCTCCACTAGACCACGTTGCTCCAAGCCTCATCCAGCCTGGCCTTGGACACTGCCAGGGATGGGGCATCCACAGCTTCTCTGGGCAACCTGTCCCAGTGCCTCCCCACCCTCTCTGGGAAGAATTTCTTCCTGATATCCAATCTAAATCTCCCTGCTTTCAGTTTAAACCCATTACCCCTTGTCCTGTCACTACAGGCCCTTGTAAAAAGCCCCCCCCCCCCGCATCTTCCTTGTAGGCCATTTGGCCTACAAGGCCAAACAAATGTTTCAATTCAAGGATGAATTGAAACATTTGTGTATTTTTAAGAGGAAAAGCGAGTTTTATGCTTCAATCCAGAATATTACTTCTGTGGAAAACCGATACAATTTTTGGCAATATGCAGCAGAAAAAAAAATGGGGTTGCCAGAAGTGGGAATTGATACTCGTGTATCTGGTTTATATACTTAAAGGGGGAGGCAGTATGGTGAGGGAGGAGAAGGATCCATTTCCACCCAGGGATTGTGAACACCAAAACGTGCTTTGAAATGACCCTTACACCCAGGGTCTCCATGTACACCTAGTGCTTAGTGTTGGAGTTAGTTAGGCAGGACCCCTTCTCGGAAATGGCACTGCTGCTGCTGCTGCTGGAGCGAGGTGTGACGAGCACTGACGCGCAGATAACCGAGCGGTGTCTCCGGGCACCTCATTGCCGCTCTTGTGGGTTTTGCATTCGGAGCGCGACGGTCTCAGCTTGGTGGCTGCTGCTGAAATCGCACCCTGCATGGATAGCCTGGCTGTTTATCACGTGCAACCTGTTTATTAGCCCTGTCATCTCCCTGCCTGTGCCCCCGGACAGCCTGTCAGCATCCCGCCTCGTCTGCCGCACCGTGTCTCTATCCATCCCCCTGTGCTTGCACAGCCTTTGCAGCCTGGGTTTTTCCTCCTCTCCCCTTGGCACAGGTCTCCCCTGCTCCCCGAGGGAAGCTTGCGTGCCTGCTCCCCTTCTCCAGAGTAACCGTGGGAGCCCATGTTGCTTTTTCTCCTCCTCGACCCTCCGGTGTCCAGCTCTGCTGGGGCCAGCTCCACGGCGGTGCGTGCATCCCGTCATACTGGGGCTTTTGTTTGCAATCGTGATCGTTTCGCAAATCCAGTGCCAAAATCCTATAGCCAAAAAGGCTGCTTGGCCCCTTGCAACCAGGCAGACAGCAGTTCCCTGTAATAGGACTTCATGCTGTGGGCATGTTTCATGCAGATGCCTATTACTGCCTCCTCCTAATCGCAGTTTTGTTTCTGCTAATCGTACGCTTCTCCTTGCTGTGAGTCATGCTGGAGTGCTCGCATCTCCCTACCTCAAAAATCATGGGCAATGGAAGAGAAGACTCCAGGTTTCTCAGCTTCAAGTGGCTCCTTGGTAACCCGAGGCTTTCTTTGAGGTGTGATGGCTAGCAATCCGGCTGCGTGCTGGCTGGCTCACAGGGATCCCGTGCAGGTTTTTCTCTCTACCAAGCAGTGTCCCTCTGTCTCGTATCCATGTGGTTTGCTTTAAGGATGAGTTCCTGTATCCAGTTATCATCTCGGGTCCTTGTGGAGACTGGCATGTATACCTGCATCATGCATACCTCATCCTGTATTTTTAAACGCTTTTATGTGTGTGTATGTAGCTGTTCTTGCCTGTGCAGTTACCGTGTAGCTTTCTCAGTGGTCACCGATGTGACGCGGGACTCAGACACCAAAGCAGCCAGTTAGTCCAAAAGCGATAGCATCGCCTCGAGAACCAGCGAGAAGGGTGAGGGATGAGGCGGGGGAGAGCAGCCAAAGACTAATAGGAGGGTGCCCTGGGGGAGATGCGACTCTCACATGGCTGTGGTTGCAGCTCCGTGGCGGGATTCGGCAGCATCCTTGCACTGACTGGCGCTAGCATGGGAGCGAGACAGGTCAGGGAGTGAGTGTGTCCTTACTGCGGGTGAGCAGAGGGGATGGCATGAATGGTAGCTCCTCTGGGTGAAGAGAGATGTGCAGGAAACCCCATCCCAGCCAGGAATACGTAGGAGACCCTTGAAGGCAGCGAGGCAACAGGTTTTGCATTGTTTTGTAACCCATCATTTTGCATGTATAGAAGGTGTTAATGTTTACACAAGGCTGTTTTCTAAAGTATCCAAATCTAAAGTCCTGTGCAAACGCCCAGTGGATGAAGGGAAGCGTGCAATACCTACAACGTGGTGCCTGCAAAAGCTCTGCGGTCCAGGAGATGCTGCTTCTGCGATTCTAACGTTTCATCCCATTCCCCTTCCATCGTCCTTCCTGTTCTTATTTTTTTTTTTCCTTAATAAGAGCTAAATTACATGTATGGTAGAGTGGAGTTTTTCAGAAGCGTGTGTGGGATTTAGAAGCACGAGTCCAATTGAAAATCAGTGGGCCTTGGGCCTTCAATCCCGTTAGGGAAATTGCAAGTAGTTTGATGAGCTAAAACTGGGACAGCAGCGCTACAGCCGCTAGAGAGGTTGGATTCATCGCTGCTCGGGAGTTTTGTGGTTTGTGTGACTTGCAGCGAAGAGCAGGCTTCTGCCATACAAGAGACAAAAACCCTCTTCTGGTGTTTGGGTTTTTTTTCCAGGAGATGTGGCTATAGCAAGGCTAAACAAGATCCAGAAGAAGAAAAGATGCATTTTCATAACGGCCACAGTGAGTAAAGATCGGACATGTATGTATGTGGGTTTGGCTCTCTGTGGTAATGAGAAATATAAGTGAGAGGTTGTTTTAAAAAAGGAGATAATTCTGGTTTTGCTGGCGATTCACAGAAGAACTCCATTTGTTCTATTGTTCAGTAAGTCCCCACCTGCCCCTGCTCCGAAGCCCCAGGGAGAACTGAACTTTGAACAGCCCTTTTATGTGCCCAGCTATTCACGCCTGTACGTTTGCAGCAGATCTCTAGCAGCCGGTTTGTTCTGTTCCTCTGTCCTTGCTGTGGGACCCAAGATGCTATTAATTGTGCCTGGCTGGCACATAACAACTCCACATTTTTGTGGTCTGGACGTGTCAGTCCAGAATACCTGTTTGAAACCCTCGCTCTGCCCCAGCCAGCAGTGAGGACCAGTCCCACATCCACTCTTTGCCTTGGATGACTCTGCAGAGGCATGAGGAGTAACTCCCACTGCTTGCTCCTACACAGAAATGCTGTGTTAACACCCTTGCATACAAAAAACCCTCTGAGGTGCTGCTAAAAAGTACATCTCGTGGTTACTATCAGTCTTTCTGCACTTGCAAAGCCAGTACGGAAAAGCCTTCCTTCGTCAAGTGCTGTGGGATCTGGGGGTGGGTAACAGCGAGGTGCCTTTTGGGGTGGAAAAGGCAAACGCATCTTGAGTGAAAGTCAAATTTCCATTAGTGCTGTGTAACGAAGGCAGCAGGAAGCAAATCAATTAAGAGCCACATTGTAACGTAGCTGTCTTATTAGGCCGGTGAGCAGTTCTTCATGTCAGTAGCCTCAATGATTATCAAAACAAACTTATAATATGGAAAATGAAAATACTTTATCCCCTCTCAAGTCCTGGAGAAAAAGCCTGCTATTGATTTTATTTACACTGACACAACCCACAGGCTTTGTACTGCAAATACTCCGTTCTTTTAAATCTCAGTAACTCCAACTCTGAAATAATGTGGCTGATTGATTAGCTAAGATGTGACTGGTAGGACATAATTTATTGCAGCTTTCCGTCAACCCCCATCCACCCAACTTGCTTTGCAAGATGTTACCTTAACGTTTTGCATTTTGCTCTTTTTCTCCTGGCACACCCTTTCCAGATCCAAAAAGGGATCCTTTTGCACCAGACCGGCCCGTTACGTGGAGCACTGAGAGGGATTTTTAGCTGCGCGTCGTTCCGGCTGAGCACTATGACGTGCTTTACTAAAGATGATGACGTTGCACGTGTCGCATATAAACTAAATGGCACTTTCCAAGAATGGTAGTCATTTTTCCTGTAGAAAGAGGTTTCCCTGCTGCTATGTTTTCCAGCAAAGCAGGGTGCAAGGGACAGCAGTGAGTATCACCCATTGCCTGTCATGCCATGTGCCTGTAACGCTCTTAATTTGCATTTGCAGTTAAGCTGCCTGGAGTAAGGACCTACATTGACCCCCACACCTATGAGGACCCCAATCAAGCCGTCCACGAGTTTGCTAAGGAAATCGAAGCTTCGTGCATAACCATTGAAAGAGTTATCGGAGCTGGTACGGAATTGCATTTCATGACCCTTAGGAGCACGGAGGGTTGGCTTTCTTAACACGAGAGATACGGGAGGCCCATGAAGTATTTGTGCTGTTACGTACTCTGCAAGTGATGGGGAGCGTGTTCCAGATGAAGTTTGGGGCAAACCTGTCATTGCGGTTTTGAAATTCAGAGATTGAACTGAAAACAGCAGAAAATGGTCACGTTTGGACTAAGTTATTCTGATGGATGCCAAGGGAAATGAGTTACTTAATTTTCAGGTTCTTTTTGCCATTTTAACCCTTTTCTCCTTCCCCATTAAGGTCAGTCTCGAGGCAAAACTTAAGAATATCTGGGAGAGAAAAAGACCCACAAAGCAAAGTCCAAAGCTTTTAACTTCCATGGTTAAAAGAAGGAACTCCCATTTTCTTTCCAGTTAAGCTGTTTGTTTGGACTTGCATCCAACCTTAGGACTATTTTCTATCCTCTGAAGTTGTGGTTTTGGAGGTAATTTACTGTTCACTAGGAAAAAAAAAAAAAAGAAAAAAATCCATTTGGGTTACTTTTTAAAAAAGGTGGTCATAAAATCGGAAAGGGTTTATAGTCTATAAAAATATATGTTGCTGTGAAAGGCTAACAGCATTCCATCTATTTGACTTACCAGAGGAAGGTTAAGAAGCAAGTGGCTTGTGTTTTACAGCTACCTACCCAGGGCGATGATATAGGATGTGAGAGGACTCTTTCATCTAGTAGTCAAAAACATGAAATGAGGAAAAGGCCCAATGGAATATAGAGCATATCTCTTTAAATATAGGAAAATTACATTTTTCTTCCCAGTTTTCTTGTGCTTACGAATTACGTGGCTTGTGGTACGCTGGCTATTTGAGACAGTAATCACCGTGGTGCTCAGCTTCCCACATTCACGAATGTGGGACAGCCCTGCGTGCTTTTGATCAGCTATCTATAGAGGCTGGGCTGCATGTCGCAGATGGATGAGGGCCGGGAATTCTTTCGACATGCTGTGGTCCCATTCTTCCTGATTTTTCTCTGAAGGTGAATTTGGGGAAGTCTGCAGCGGGCGGCTGAAGCTGCAGGGAAAGCGGGAGTTTCCGGTGGCTATCAAAACCCTGAAGGTGGGCTACACGGAGAAACAGAGGCGAGATTTCCTGGGAGAAGCAAGCATCATGGGGCAGTTCGACCACCCCAACATCATCCACCTGGAAGGCGTCGTCACAAAAAGTAGGTACAGGTTGCTGTGGACTGATGTCCTTGAACTCTGGCTGATGGGAAAGTTGGTTAGGGGAAGACTCATCGAATCCTAGGATGGTTTGAGTTGGAAGGGACCTTAAAGACCATGTAGTTCCAGCCCCCCTGCCATGGGCAGGGACACCCTCCACTAGACCAGGTTGCTCCACGCCCCATCGAGCCTGGCAAGATGGGTAACTCGCATTTTGACTGTGCCTTTCACGATTTCTCTAAAAACAATGAGCTCCCCTTGCCCTAAATGTCACACTTGTAGATCCAGCCAGGAACAGGCTCCCCAGCATTGTACAGGGGGTTTGGGCCCAAAGGATTTCAGTGTTTTTCCAGCTAGAATTTATAGATAACGGCTAAAATGTTAACAGACATTAGCTGCCTCTGCAAACCTTGCCTTGCCTAGGCATACTGTGCATGGGCTAAGGGAAAACCCTTTTCCAAAGGCCCAAAATTAAATGAGACGGGAATAGGACAGGATATGCCTGGCCGGCCTCAGGCAGTGGGTGGGTGATGGAGACGGCAGTAAGTCAGGGATGTGTGAATGCTGGTGGAATGCGCTGCCCGACTTCTGCTTCCAAGTAGTTCAGCAGCACCTACCACCTGCATAATGCAAGAGCATTTGACCGCAGCGATGCCAAGCCACCCGCTAAGTTTTTCAAGCAAGCTCGCTTCTTATTCCTGCCTTTATTTGTTTACTTTGGAAACGGCATGAGCCCCAGGGTGAGCAAGGATGTGCCAAGAAGTGGGAAATTATTTCCCTGTCAGGGAAATGGGGAGGAATTTGTTACCAAGAGTTGGGGAAAAAAAAAAAAATAACAAAAACCAACAAACCGCAACCTCTGATGATTTCCAGCCATCATATTTCAAGAAACTGCTGAAGCAGAGCCCACAGGAGGGTAGTGTTGAGCCTTGTGAACGCTCACACGGGAGGTGAGTGAGGATAGAAGTTAGCTGAAGTTTTGCTTTCCAGAAGCAGGGAAGAAGAACGGGAGTGTCGGAGAAGATGACAGGACTCTGTAAAACCACAGTTAAGGCAAGCTCACTCTGGGGTCTGCTGGTGATGCCCGTGGTGATTGTTGACCCTGGTGCTGGCATATCAATTATGAGGGGGGTTGAGGGCTTGGGGAAAATGTGGAATGGCTGGCAAAACATCCCAGCCATGAGAGTTACCAAGGTCTGACTGCTCAGATAGCAAAATAACCTTCCTTAACTTTCCCAGCCCAGTTCTTCTCCAAATTACTGTATGCACTGAAGATAAGGGCACAGGAAGAGATGGCACATCGGAATGTGCCCAGCCCAAGCCTTTCTGGTGGTTGGTGCTGTGCTGATGCTGTGGGAAAGGTGCAGAGGGGTTGTTATTGAAAGCCTTGGAGAATCTACATTATTTGCATTGAGGATTGTTGAAAACAACTACGCCTTTCTATATTTTAAGTGCTTCAGGAAGTTCTTGGTAGCTGAAGAAGCACCATCCTCACAAGTGTGGATGGCTGTCTGCCCGTTTGTCTTCATGCTTGGTAACGTCAGAGCTTAGTTACTGCCATTCAAATGCTGGTGTGTGGGGCCACGTGGCTGCTGTTCGTACCGTTGGTCATTAATCAGAGGCAAATCACTTCTTTTTCAGAGCTGCCGTAGAGAAGGTACAGAGACTCTAGCTGTTTGTCCTGTCCGTAGCCCTGTAACCCACTCAAGATGAATGTTACTTTACAGTCAACAGCCTTTCCTTGCATTTTTCCTTGAAACTGTGTTTCCTAGAACTTATAAGAAAAGGAAAAAAAAAGCATAACCAAGACAGGTTTCTCCCAAAACCGGAATAAATATCAAAATCTCTCAGGGTCACCTTGTACAGCCCTTAATAGAGGGCTCCCATTTCTAGCCCTGCAGGGATGTGGGATAGTGGGCAGGAAGCGAGTGACGGTTATACATCCATAAAAGCTGCCGCTGACATGGGCTTGAGTCTTTCTGGCTGCCGGGGCCTCAGGGGATGGGCGGGAATCCCACTTGTAGAGATGTGCTTCCCTAGCGAGCTGCCTTTTACATAAAGCAGCCGTCTGCTCCAGAGGCCGTGGAAACGCTGGGAGCTTCTAAATTGGACTTGGAACGACTGGAGTTTGGAAGCGGGAGGTACGTGCACCCTGAGCTCCTCATTAGCTCAGTAAATGCTTGTTTACTGCACTCAAAATTTTTTTCCATCAGGCATCTGGAGCATCTTCCCAGCTATTTTCTTAGCTTTTCAATGGACCAAAACAACCTTTATGAATCCCAACCTATGCTGCTGTCTCAAAATATTGTTGAACTTCTTTTTCCCTTCGGTGTTTTAGTCATTGGCCCATCACAGATTCAGATCTTCAGGGTAAAATGTCTTTGCTGCATCGTGATTTACTTTGGAAGTAAATTATGTTAAATTGAATTACGCCGTTTTTAATTCTGAGTGAGAATATCCTCGCAGGGGCTTAATACCATTGAACTAATCTAGTTCAAACGCACACCTTAGTTAATTTGGATTAATCGTCTTTATTGTCCCCATGCAGATGAGCCCTTAGCTATTTCTGCTTTACGAAGGTAACGACGGTCCTGTTTTCATTCGCCTCCTGCTTGGCTGCGCCGGCAGCGCGCGCACGTTGCGTTAGTACGTTGATACGAATGACATCTACGCGTGTTTCATGGCCCCGTAACTGGTGGGCGAGCGCCCTGCTGACACGGAGAATCAGCCCAGAGCTTTAGGAGGGCCAATATTTACTTTTAATTTACTTTGTTGAAAGTGACTCTATTTGCGTCTTTATTTCCATGCTTTTGGATATGGGGCTGATTTATTCCACAATTACCGTCAACCTGCAGCACTCAGATAATGAAACGTAAGTGCCAGAAATTTTCTTTTCTCTGATGGCAACCAAAGGCAGGAGCCTGAACAAGGTTCCCGAGGGTGGTAGCATAACGAGATGCCAGCCTCGCTGCAACGCTGCCTTGAAGTGTCAGAGATAAGGAACCCCGTGCTACAGGGGTTTAGGCTTTAAAATCAAAAAAATAAAAAAAAAAATTACATATACCTGGGATTTCCCTTCCCTGCGTAGCCACTAAAGCGTTCGTCAGCCTTAGCGACGTTGCCCAAGATCTCTCCTCCCTCCTGCCCGCGGCCCACATTGTGCGTAGACAGACAGCTGTCACCCTTGAAGATGGGGCCACTTGTTTTTTTTTGGGACTCGGTGATATTTCTCGCAGCCCTGAGGCGCATTTCTCATATCAAAAGTAATACTTTTGGCAGGCTTCGAGCTCAGGCAGCCCCTGTGATATTAACTTTAAAGAGTTGAAGCGGCGCAGGTCCCTCGTGCTGCAAAGGTAGTATCTGCACAAGGAGTGTTTTGATTGACAAATCCACAATTATCTTTGTTATATAGATAATGAAGTGATAAATTAGGCAAAATAGTTAAGGTAAGAGGAAAGTGAGAAGATTAAGACCAATCTAAAAGGTAGAACATGCGCTGATTTTTAGGAGCATTTACCTTCGCGCGCGTGTTACGACAAGCAGCAGCTCTCGTTGATCATTTCTATGAAAGACATTTATAATGCACTTTAAAAATAATTGACAGCTCCTCTTTTGTCTGTGCTTCATGCTAGCTAATGGAAATTGATTTAAATAAAAATAATTTACATGTTCTTATAAGATTTCATTGAATTTACAAGGGCTGGAGCACACCACATTAATTATTGCTGTGTCATTGTGGCAAGCTAGCGAGAAATTAGATATAAAAACTGAGCAAAAACTAGGTATAATTACCATTAAAATGACTCGGGCATGAAAATTAATCAAATGGATTTGGAAAAACATTATTATTCCTGTCAACAATAGGAGACCAGGTCTTTTGTTAAGAACTTTGATTTCTGCTCGCGCTCGTTCCGTACTTAACTCGCTTTTGTTCTGCAGCATAAATATTCCCTTTCTCACTTCCAGATGTGTTTACAAGAGGAGTCACATGGGGTTGCTGGAATTACAAGGGATGTAATCCCATCCTTTCCAGCCTTGGTTTTGGTGGTTACCAAGATCAGATAGATACTTTGGATCTTCATGGGTGCTCCTGTTGGGCTCCAGTTGTTACGTTGGGGTGTTGAAGTTATAGGGAAGAGTCCGAAGAGGTCGCTGTGTGCAATTTGGCCTCTGCAAGCTTTCCACTTGTTCATGGAGATGAGGAGAAGGTTATGCATAGATTGCCTGGGTCCAGCTTGCAACCTCATCCTCCAACATCATCTAAAGACTGTAGGACTTGGTACCTCAGCCATGATGTGGGATTACTTCCTGCTTGATCTGCCTATTTTACATGCATTCTGGCAAAATTTATTGTCATCTGGCTGGGACAGCAGTGTCTCAGTGTACATTTACTGTTGCGTGGCTCTGTATTCTATCTATATATTATTATTGTTCACTTTTAAAAAATAAATTGCTAACAAGCTCGTGTACTTCTTCCCCCAGGCAAACCAGTAATGATAGTGACTGAATATATGGAGAACGGTTCTCTGGATACATTTTTAAAGGTAATACTTTAGATCCTTTTTCCAGGGGACCTTGGTTAACATTTGGGTTCTTTGCAGATGCTTAATATGAAGGAAAATGTCTGCTGGGTGCTGGTCCAGCTGTTGATGCTGTCTGGAGGCAGGAGTAGCTCAGTTGTCTGTTTGATCTATGTTTATACAGCATCGTGAAGGACCTGGTTTGTGCAGTGATACAAACAGATAAGAAGAAATTGGAGGCTATTACGTTTATTTTAGAAGGCAATCTGCTGCATGGAAATGATTAACTTACCCTGCAAAATTCAATGTGTTTCGAGAGCACATGGCAACCCCCTGACTTGTCAGAGAGTTTCCATGAAACTTAAGAGCTAGAGAAGGGAGGATAAGGGAAAGTGGTTAGAAATGCAGTGTGGCAACATGGGGAAGAGCCCCTAACCCCAAATATTCCCACGTGGACCTCCGCAGGTTGGATTTCCATGCAATTTGGTGCCATTCCGTTGGCTGACTCAGAGACAGCCCACCCCGGTGCCTTTATACACATAACTGCGAGTGTTCACTCCCAGTCGCGGTCTCTTTACCAGTCACCAGTGAAAATAGCTCGCTCCTTGATCTCCAGTTAAAAGAACTACATTTCCTTAGCTTTGTCTCTAGAGATTCTAATCCAAACAGTGAAACTTTGAAAAGCTTCGTGGTCAGAGCATGAGAGTAATGAATTATTAATTTCCCTGGTTTTCTTCCCTGGAGATTTGCTTTTGCATTTTTATTCTCACGCACGCAATGCTGAGGGTGCAGAGACTCTCAGCTGATCAAACGTCTCCTTCCTTTTGCAGAAGAACGATGGGCAGTTCACGGTCATTCAGCTGGTCGGGATGCTGCGAGGCATCGCGTCAGGAATGAAGTACCTCTCTGACATGGGTTACGTACACAGAGATCTGGCCGCCAGGAATATCCTAATCAACAGCAACTTAGTCTGCAAGGTGTCAGACTTTGGCCTCTCCAGAGTTCTAGAGGATGACCCCGAAGCAGCATACACAACCAGGGTGAGTTGTGAGGTTACCCAATGGATTTGAGCTCAAGAAAAATGTCTTTCCTGCCACGTTTTGGTATTCAGGCTCTCTGGCAAAGAGTTTTCTACAAATCTAGAGCCTCCAAACTGTGCACGAGGGTTTGGCCAGGTGTTAACTGGTTAATTTTCCAAACTCCTGTAACTTTGTAGTGGGGTTGGCCAAATAAGGCCAAACTTAAGGAATACATTGGGCAGCTGAGTCCAAGAGCAAACTTTGCAAAGGTGCCATGCTCCCAGCTCTGTTCTGTCCTCTTTGGTGAGTACCAAAGGGAGGAAGGAGCTTTGCTTAGGCACCCATACATGCCTGGAAGTAGGACTAGCTCCATGTAAGCCACGGTCCTCTGGACAAATTGACCCTTTTAAAACAATGGTAAGTGTATAATGCCCATTGCAAACGGCGCATGCTGCCATCAACGTTACCCTGTTGAGGGTAGTTTCCACCAGCCTGAGAAAGAGCAGGTCCGCCCTCAGTGTTCTGCCCCTTTCCATCCTTGATCCATCTTTTCAGGACCTCAGCCCCCACCCATCCCACTGTGAGGCCATGTCCAGCGCTGCGGAGATGGGATGGACAGGACCCATCCCCAGCAGCACAAGCTTGGAGAGAGCCTCCAGTATTCACGGCAGCGATTGGCACAGCTGGACGTGCCCTCTTGGCGTGTTTTTCCAAGGATATTGTTTTACGGGTAGTGGGAGCTCTCTGGGTCACATTCCCAGTTCCCGCGGAGATCTGGGAAAGGCCATTCAGCTCTTGGCAGCCGCGGCCCCGCGACGGGGCTCGGTGCACGGCTGGAGCGGAGCCTCCCTGCAGGTTTCAGGGCTTTTGGCCAGCCCTGCTGCGGCTGCAACGTGCTGCCATGCCCTAATTGGCACTGCTGGGAATCTGGCCCCGCACTTAAGGCATGCGCTGATAAGCCTGTGAATAAATAATTATTGGAAGAAGGGACTTTTTTAAAATTTGTTTTGAAAATGCGTTCCAAAATCTACCTTCTTTCAATAACAAAGTGTTAGGGGGCATTCAGGAAGACCTTCTAATATTTAGCTCAACACCGAGAGGAAGGGACTTCACAGTAAAATATATTTTGATATAAATCAAGGGAGACAACGCTTTAAACCCAGTGAAAAAGGTATTTCTTAATCCAAACTCCCCTTTCCCTCCCCTCTTCCTTCTCAGAGCTGGTCTGAAGTTTGATTTCTAAAATGGTAGAGAGGGGAAAGGAAACAGCAAAGCGCGTTTGACAGCTGTGGCATCATTTGCAATCCCACAGCAGAGGCCAAGCCGGCTGGTCTTTGCACACACAGATTTCTGTGCCCGCTGTGCACATCTCTGCAGGATCGGGACCGCATTAAAAAAAAAAAGGAGGAAAAAAAGGGCATCACTTCCGCAGCAATTTGCATGAAACCCTCGTTAGATCAAAGTCTTGCTCGGCTTCAGAGCTGTCTGTTCCTCCCCCGCTCGCTCTCAGAAACCGAGGAGCTGTATTCCCCTACCAATCCGTGCAACATAATTGAGATGTTGATCCTATACATGTCCCAGCATTCAAACAACAAACCTTCAGGACAGCCAATTAGTAGGCAGCCTACAAATGCTTATGGGCTGAGATAATGTGGAAAGGGGCCCCATGCTGTCAAACAGATTTACTTTAAAATTCGATGTCTCTTTCCAGAGAGAAAATAACATCCCTCGGTGCTCTAAGTGCTGTTTCGTCTTCTTTTGCATGTTCTCTGCCCTCCTCTGCAATCTGGTTTTGGGGGTTTGGTTTTTTTTTTTCCCTTCCAGGGAGGGAAGATCCCCATCCGATGGACAGCACCCGAAGCCATCGCCTTCCGTAAATTCACATCGGCCAGCGACGTCTGGAGCTACGGCATCGTGATGTGGGAGGTGATGTCCTACGGCGAGAGGCCTTACTGGGAAATGACAAACCAAGATGTAAGCACGCGCGAGAGCTGCCGTGTGGTGGGACTTGGAAGGGCTTGGCAAGATGGGGAGAAAGGCAAAGACCCACTGTAAAAATGGTTTTGCTCCCCCGTGCCAGACAACACCGACCCTCCCATTTGATGCTCTCTTTTTGCAGCAGCAGCCCAGAACAGGCTGTGCACGGAGGGAAATGTGCCTGCACAGAGGCAAGCCCGCTTCCCCGGCAGACCGCTGGAGCTTCACTAATGCTGTTAGAGCTGGAGCCTGTCCCTCCTCCGCTTAATGACAAAGGTCTGCCAGGGGATAGATGCTGATAACTGGCAGCATTTCAATTGTGTGTTCAAACCCCTGCTGCCACGTAAAGCAGAAACTCAAGAGACTTGTGGTAAAGGCTTTGTTTCCCTGCACAAAAGCGGTGTGATTTGGTCGAGTGACAGTGGTCCAGAGAACTGCGTCTCGGTTGCCCCTGCATTGCTGATCCCAGGAGCATAGTTTGGCTGCTGTTGCGAACATCTTTTAGGTCCGTGCTAACGCAAGCTCTCGTGGTTTGTTTGTACAGAACCCTCAGAGTTGTGTTCTCTTGCTCCTGGCCCCCTCAGTGCCTTTGACCTCAAGGCCACCCTCCGAAGCATCTCCGAACAAGGAGATGCCTGGAGACACTGCCTGCCTCCTGACTGCAGCTCTGATCCCAGCCTGTGCCCTACTGCAGGGCTACCTCCTACCCTGAACTCACCACAAACATCTGCCCTTGTCTAAGGCTAAAAAAATGTAAGCCTGGGGTTGCCAGATTTTCTGGGGCCCTTCCTTCCTCCCCGCATCTCTGAGAACCATGACGTGTGGAGGTCTCTGAGGAGGCCAGCTAGTGCATGAGGTCAGGGTCCCCAGGGGGCACACAGGGCCCCCAGAACAGCCCTGCAATGCAGGGAGAAACACACCTTTGTTCTTTTTTTGTGCAGCATCCCTGTCACTTTCTCCCCTTCTACCATCAGCAAAGGCTCTGGCTGAGCCCTTTGTTTCTCCCGTGTTCCGTCTGCGGGCCTTGGCCATCAGCGGATGTTCCTACCTGTCATGCCAGGCTGCTGTCTCATTCCGCTTTGAGTCCGGGCGTGAAAACGAGTGGCACCTTTGAGACGGTCACACCGTGCTCCTTGGCAGGGAGACGAGCGCGTTGTTTGGCATGAACGCCCCACCGCTTCTGCAGTGCTGAGGCTGTCACGTTTGCAGGGAATTTGGTAAGGCAGCATGTATCTACACAGGGATTTATCTCAATCAGACACAGAGACTTTCTTCCACAGCCTGTGCAGAGAATGCAGCGACTGAGCATTTTTGGTCCCACTGAGCGCTGTAACTATCTTTAATGCTGACGCACTGGCGGAGCACAGATGCTGTTCAATAAATGCCAGGCTGAGATTCAGACTGGTGCCAGTGAAATAACGTTCCGTGGCCAGGGGAGTCCCTTGTCTGGATCATAACGCTATAAACATCTGCATGGTGCAGAACTCTTCCAAAAAACCCAAATGCTTCTGTACACTTTGGGGCACGGGGTGAATTTCACACTTGCCTGAGAAGAAGTGGACGAGGGGCTGGTTTAGCAGAAAGCAGAGGACTGGTGAGACATTTATGAGCATCAGTTCCTGCTCAGGCTTTGCTTGGGCTACCTCTCTGCCTGTGTGCAGGTGGTAAGTGCCTGGATAGTGGTAGCTTAGGAAATTTGATTCAGTGCTGTGGCAGAGTGATGTTTCTCATGCAATTTATGCCTGCCTTCTCCATCTTCTGAAGGCCTCTTCTTCTTCTCTCCTCCCCTCCTTGTGCTGACAGAAAAATCAGCAGTGTTATAGATACAGCATTGGCTTTTGTGCAGAGGACCACGAGGCTCTCTTCACTTGTATTTCAGACTCCGTTGCACATGAGTTTCTCGTTGTGTGGCTTGTAATTAAAGCACATCGTTTGCAAGCACAGCCAGTGATGAGCTAAATGGTTCTCACCATGTTACCACCGGATCACTTTAAAGGAGGTGTGGTGCCGCAGGGCAGGCAGTGTTGGAATGTCGAAGGCTACGAGCCACGTTTTGAAGTCGTGCTGGTTTCTGGATGGCCGCCTAAAAAATGTGCTTTGACTCGACCACAAGATAAGGCTTTGAGGCAGGAGTTGTTGAGAGTTTTGTGGCCAGTGTTACACAGGTTGCTAAAACTAAATGATCACAGTGGTTGGTTTTTAGTCTTCAGGCTGGTGGTTTTATGAAAACACAGAGCTAAAAGTGCTGCTTTGGTTTACTGGAATAGACTATCCCAGCTCGTCCTCTCCCAAACATCCAGTTCAGTCACCCCAATCCATAAGTAGTGCTTATCCGGAAAGGGAACAGGGACAAAAATGCCTCCTTGGAAGTGTGAATTTTAGCTCTTCAAGTCTTATGAAGCAGTACACGCCAATGAATGGAACAGCAAATGTGCCGTTTCCTTAGTTTTTTAAGTACTGGGGAGGCTACAAGTAACTCCTCTTCGTTGCTTCATTCTTTCGCTCCTCTTACTGCCAGACACCCAGGGCACCTTCAGATGCAAGAGTGTGTTTCAGCGTCCTACCTCCTCGCGGTATTTTGATACCGTATCCTTTGTATCGCCAGAACGAACGACATCCTGTAAATTGAGTTAACGCTATTGATTGTGATGTTACTGCCAGGAATATCAAACATGCATAACCCCATTGCAGATGTAGTTCAGATATTCTGAGCTGGTGCCAGATGGTCTGCTCCCCGTCTTGCTACTGTTTTCTTTCTGCTACAGCTGGAGGATGATCCGTTATTGTTATAAATACGGACGTGGACACAGCAAATAACGTTCTCGTGCCACACGGAGGCTTTTTTTTTTATAGGGCAGCTGCAGATTTGCTGTCAGGGACCAGCTGAAGAGCATGAGGTGAAGAACAGTGTGGATAGCATAGCGTGGTGGGCCTGTTTCTTTTTGATGCTGCGGACAAAAGCCAGGCTGTAGAAGAGATTGCTTTGCAGGTGCAGGTTGGGTGGAGAGCCATACGACTGCTCCGCCGGTACATGAAATGTTAGATGGGTGTAAAAGGACAGCAGGTCTTGTGGGCCAGATCTTCAGATGGGGTCGCTACCCTTGGAGAAGATTGTGAAGCCTCGCCTAACTTCTTTACTACATACATCCTTGAGGCGTTTGAGGTTCCCGCTACTGCTGTTGAGCCAGCCCGGCTCATTCCTGGGACTCTTCCACGTGGCAAAAAGCCCTGAGGTGGAGGACGATTTGAAAGCCATCCATGCGGTCCTAAATTTTGGAGCCTTCTGAAATGCAATGCCAGTCTGACGCGGCTCTTCCCATACTGCTCGTATAGGGATTAAAGATGAAGAAAACAACTTCCAGGCTAACCACAGAGCCTTCATTTTAAACACACGATGTTTTCAGATCCTGAGACGGTGCCTAGAATGAATGGCATCTGAGGCAACCCTTGGAGTCCAACAGTGAAGCGCTGTGGTTTTCCACGTAGCAAATAGCTGCTTCCAGCTCCGTTTGGTCAAGGAGTCTTGGGAGTAGAGGGTGTGAAGATGGGCCGCCAAGACTCTCTTGGCACGGCCACAGACCCTTGTGGCTTGAAATACGAGCTGCGTTCTCCTGAAAATTTGAATGATTCAAAATGGGAACTGCTGGGCTTGGAACCCTGCTGTAAATCTGCCCCAAACTGGGGAAAACAAGTTGCTTTCTTCAATTCTGCCCTCGTTTAGTCATTTCTGCCTTTCGAGACGGCAGGCAGCACATGTGCGTACCACTTGTTTTAGATAACAGAACCATAGATGGTTTGTATTTGAAATCGATGCAAAAACCCTCCCCTGGTTTTAATTTACGTACTCCTGGGCTGACATTTTAAATTCCTGGCAGAAACGTGGCCACAGTAAGAAACGACGAGACCCAGACAGTATTGAATGATATATGAGATGGTTGTTCTGCCTCTGCCTTGACTCCATCCATCAATTAGCATTCAAAGTCTCTTTTGAAATACAGTCAGACTTTTATTACTGTAATACAAATTTGTGGTCTAGCACATGCCTTTTCATTTAAAAAGAAGCCAACATCTGAATAAACAAAATCACTGTACTCCAAGAAGATGCCAGAAAGCCCCGTAGGCTGCTCTTCGTGGATTTAGATTAGGCTCCAGGAGTTTCCTGGTATATAACCTACAGACCTCAGTTGAGCTTTGACCGAGTGCAGCCTGAGATCTGGCCCCCTGGTTGCAGCAGTGCGTTGGCTTTCTAGTTTCATTTCGCAGTGACCAAAAAATAGAGTTATTCAACCCATCCCATAGAAAACATGAAAGATAGTGGGATTTACGGGGTTTGCCTCTTGTGTACAGAGTTGGGGGGCAGTGGGATTTTATGCGAGCCTATTGCGGGTCCCAAAGTTCTCTGCTTTAAGTCGATTTGCATTTGGGAAAAAAGGCAAGAGGAAGAAAAGCAACCCATCAGCCCCGTGTTTTGTCTCCCGTAGGTGATTAAAGCCGTGGAGGAAGGCTATCGCCTGCCAAGTCCCATGGACTGCCCTGCTGCTCTCTACCAGCTAATGCTTGACTGCTGGCAGAAAGACCGCAACAGCAGGCCCAAGTTTGACGAAATTGTCAGCATGTTGGACAAGCTCATCCGTAACCCAAGCAGCCTGAAGACGTTGGTTAATGCATCGAGCAGGTACGAACTCAGGCCGGAGCCATTCCTCAGAGCGAGATTCTTGTCTGAAGACCCGCCCCTGGGGTTGAATTATCACTTATTATTTAGCCTGCGCTCGTCCGCGGGTGGATGTTCCTCCAGCTTCATTACGTCCAGGGGAGTTTTCCCAAATCAGCTTTTTCTGTTGAAATTGGCTGGCAGGTGAGGAATTCAGTTACTCTATAAATGCAGTGCTGCTGTCACAATGAAAATGACAGTGGCCTGTCTTTCAGAAACAGGAGTTTCGGCGATATTTATAGGTCTGTGATAAAGCTACTCATGCTCTACCCCAAGGTTAAAAAGGACAAGACTTGAGTGCATGGAGTAGATAGTAAATCCTGCTCAAATTATCTGCCTGTTGACTTTATCTCAGTAATACAAACGAAGACCGTTCTCTTGGGGAAACTCTTAGGATGTGCCAAGCTCATGGATGTCCAAGTGCATTCTCCCACAACTGTTCCCAGGTACGCTAGGCACCACCACCGTTTCCAACAGTCTTGGTAATCGCGAGAGGATCCCTGTGGTTCCCAAAGGGCTGTACACAAACCATTTGCTAAAACCATGTTAAGTGAGTAGAGCAGCCAGTGTGCAATGAAACGTGACACTGAATAGCTGCACAGCTACAAGTAAGGTAAATACGGTCAAGAAATAAAGCTGCACTTGGAGGAAGAGAGATTAATGGTTTTTTTAGAGATTAATAATTTTTTAATGAGTTTTAGTATTGGGGTCTCCACCATACTAGAGTCTTGGAGAGGCTTTTTCTTTTTTCGCTGTGAGCACACAGGTCTTACTTCTGAGCCATCTGTGTTGCTAATCACTCGATCCCTTGCAAGGTCATGGAGGAGTGGTGAATATAAATCATCGCTGCTTCACTGATGGCAGTGGAATTCCCCTGATTAACCCTGGAAGAGGCCCTTCAGAAAAGCTTATTCTGAGGAAATTCTGAGGAGGAAAACAGACATGTCATTTTCCTTGGACAGGAATGAAAGGGATGTACGGTGAGGTTAGAGTGGTGGTGTGGACCCAAGCAGATGTACTGTTGTGAGCTTAGACCCATCCGTCTCTGCACCTTCCGAGCGGGTCTTGCACAGCTGCCTGTGGCCCATCTTGCCTGCTGCAGCTGGACCTCACGTCCTCATGCTGGCATGTCCCTGTGCGTGGCATCTCCTGCCCTGGAAGAGAATAAACAGGAAATCTCTGTTAATTTTTAAATACCAAATAGATCTGATTCCTTGGGCTATTTTACATGCATCATTTACCATCTGAAGAAGAAATTATTCTTATCAGCAATTAGATGTAATGCCAGACCCAGCAAACTGCAGGAAAAGGTTTATGATAACGCAGAATTTTATTATTTTATTTTCAGTTCAGAACACTCATTTTCCAGGCCTGTTATGCAGCGGGTTTGTACACTCTTTTACACCAAACTGTTATGCCAGAAAAGAGTAAAACAGGCAGCAAACCATTTCCTTGAGCTGCTAAGCACTTTGCTGATGTTTTGTTCCATGAACATATCCGTGCAATTCCAAACCTCTCCTTTTCAGAGCTTCTGTGGGTATTGTCGGTGTGGATGGAGCACCTGAATAGCCAGGCTTTGGGACTGTGTTTCTGTCATCACAGATTGCCATGCCCAGACCATAGTAATTCCAAATGAATCATAATTTCAACATACAGCAGCTGTAAAGGATTTTTTTTATGTGTAATGTATTCTTTATGGAAATTCTCATTAATGCAAATAAGGGAGGAAGTCGCTCTCTACATTACAGCGTGTGCATATCAGTAGGTACCTCCTGACATTAGTGATGAAAATCCACTTCTCGTTATGATTACTTAGGAGCTTTGAATTCCTCATGTGTATAAAATGTTATGGGAAGCCATTATGCTCTTGGTACTGCAAGTATTCACATTTTATTGGACCCTTCAGCATTGCTATTAAATAAACAAATAATACTAATGTGCTCATAAAATATATGAAGATTCCTGAAGTGCTATAATAATATAATATCCCAGCTCTCCTTCCAGTTGAAAGTCTTTTAAGTGTAATTCTCACCGTCAGAGGCTGACCCAGAAAACGTTTGGGTTTTTTTTAACCTGTGGGTAATAATCTTTATGTAAGGCTTATGTTAGCCTTATGTCCTGGTTTACAAAGCAGGGGGCAAATCTAGTTTCTTTTCTGGCTGACCTTGGGCAAGCCCCCTTTGCTTCCTGCACGTCATTAGTAGGGTGGTGGCCCTGTACGCGGCACGGGTCGCTTGTGCCAGGTACCGTATCGGTGTTGCTGCAGCGGTGAAGGGTTATTATTTGCCTGAATTGCTTCTTCCGTGCGCGGCATAACCGAGCAGGTAGTGATTGTGGCGGCGAGGGAGCAGGATTCTACCTCTGGTTTCAGGGCCGGAGCGTGGCTGGAGCATTGCTGCTCTCTGCAGGACGCGCTGGATGCTGCCCGCATCCCAGATCCCCGCCCGACTCCGCGGGAGCAGCCCCTCAAGTGTTAACAGCAACCTGGCATCGATGGCCGCTGCTGGGAAATGTAATTTGGGTTTGGCTTCCAGGCTCTGGGCTCTCTTAATTATGAGCTTTAAAGGAGGAGGAGGAAAACAGAGCGGGAGGAGTGAAAGCGAAGAAAGTAAGAGGGAACTGGGGGAGCCTGATGGAAGAGGAGCCTGGTTGTGGGCGAGAGGTAGCAGGGATGGACGCTAGTCCTCTCCTCTTTCTGCTTGCAGTGAGGACCAGAAATGCCAGGAACTAACTCAAAAGTGAGTGACGTTACAGGCAAAGTGGTACATTTGATTCATCACCTATCAGGTCTGCTGGGAGGATTTAAGCTGTAGCAATCATAGAAGGTTGAGGTTGGAAAAGACCTTTAAGATCATCAAGTCCAACCGTCAACCTGGCACTGCCAAATCTACCCTAAAGCATATCTCTAAGCACTACATCAACTCCTCCCTTAAATCCCTCCAGAGATGGTGGCTCCCCCTGCTCCCTCGGCAGCCTGTTCCAATGCCTGACAGCCCTTTCTGTGAAGAAATTTTCCCTAATATCCAATTTGAACCTCCCCTGGCACAACTATAGGCTGTTTCCTCTTGTCCTATCGCTTGTAACATGAGAGAAGAGACCAACCCCTGCCTCTGCACCCTCCTTTCAGGGAGTTGTAGAGAGCCATAAGGTCTCCCCTGAGCCTCCTCTTCTCCAGGCTGAACACCCCCAGCTCCTTCAGCTGGGCCTCACAGGAATTGTGCTCCAGATCCTTCCCCAGCTCCGTTCCCTTCTCTGGACACTCTCCAGCTCCTCAGTGTCTTTCTTGCAGTGAGGGGCCCAAAACTGACCCCAGGATTCAAGGTGCGGCCTCACCAGTGCCCAGAACAGGGGGACGATCCCGGCCCTGGTGCTGCTGCCCACACAATCACTGGAAACAAAACGAATCATCTTTACCTTGTAAAAATATGAGCAACCGAGTCACACTGGGTACATCTCAATACTGATTCTGTTTGCTTCTCTGTTTTTGCTTGTCTTCAGAGTATCAAATCTGTTGGTAGAACACAGTCCAGTCGGGAGCGGTGCCTACAGGTCGGTGGGTGAGTGGCTGGAAGCCATCAAAATGGGCCGATACACAGAGATCTTCATGGAGAACGGATACAGTTCAATGGATGCTGTGGCTCAGGTGACCCTAGAGTGAGTAGTGCCCAGATCATTTTCACCTTGTTTGTTGGAATTTCAGAGGGCGGGGCTGGGGGGGAAGACAAACCATTCAAAAGTAGTTAGGGATGAGGCTGCAGAGGGGAAACCATGACCCTTTGTCTGCAGTCAGCAGTTTCTCTTGTAGCATCGGTATCGATGATAACAAGCGCAGGCAAGACTAAAATTTACAGTCACTACATTGGCAGCCGGTACTCTGGCTCCTTTAGTCACAGAAATTAATGCTTGAGTTTGAATAATTGCCAGGCCGTCCTCTTGACATAATAGCAGTCGATTATTTGGGGTTACTGACACATAAAAAAACCCCATCCTAGTAGTAAATGTATAGGAGTGAGAGTCCCCGCTGAGTTATACTGGTTTTACACGAGATGAGCTGGTTTCAGGGTTGATCTGGACCTAACCAAGTGGACAGTCGAGCACAGTAAGGTGTGGAAATAGCATTCAGCATGAACAGAAATAAGCGTAGATACCATCGATGCCAACAGAAGAGCATCAGCAAACCCACAGCTCTAGGGCACAGGCTCCCTGGCCGAGACTCTTCCTCCTGAATGTGCCCTTGGTTTTTGCACGTTGGGTATGGCTGCAGCTGGGGTGACAGCACTCAAATGACTTGGTAAATGCCTCGGGGTTGCGTAATGCTCCACCTTTAACTCCCTGCCTTGCTTGCGTAATTACGTCTGCACTTTCCTCCTGCCGCTTACTCAAGCTCGCCCCAAAGCCTGCCTTTCTAGCTGGGTTAATTTGAGCTTAGTTTAGTGCAGGCGTTAAGGCAGAATGGAAGAATTATACTCCGTGCTGCTTTGGTGAAGGTCGTGGCTCCTCCGACCACATGCAGATTGCCAGTGCACATGCAGAATCGGTGACGAGGGTTAGGAATAGAACAAGGAAAATCCCCGCGCCCTGCAGAACCGCAGCATTTCTTGCCGTGGAGCTCACCATAGAGGGTAGGAGGTCCTTTGTGCATGATGCAGTTTGGTAACATCTCCGTGGAGCTGTTTTTGTTACATGCGTGGAGGGGAGTGCAGGAGCGTATCTGCCCTTGCTCAGATTTTATTTGCTCCACCAATATTTGTCCCTTACACCTGGACTCATCCAGTCTGTCTTCAGGCACTCACGTGAAACCCTGAGCTAGGGATTAGATCCTCTTTAGCCATTGTCTAGGGAGCCAGGGTTCATGGATTTCTGCCTAGATCCCTTTCTGGGTGCCTGAGGCTCCTACGTGTGGTTTCCCAGCCTAGTCCTGCAACTACATGCCGTGTTACTTTGGCTTTTGAGGACTCCACGGTTCCTTACTCGTCTGACAGGGCAGTGCCCAGGAACACCAGCCTTTGGGGCTCCATTTAGATGGATGAACTACAAACGCTGACCAAGGCAGAGATCCATCCCCAGGGTGGTCAGTGTGCACGTGGCAGAAAGACCTAGCCAGAGAGGGTGAGTGGGAGGAGGAGAGAGAGGATGAGGCAGTAATTTAAGAGAAATTAAAATGTTGGAGTATTCCCCTCTATTGTGCCACCTCAATCTTATAACCAGAACAAGTTCTGGTAGAAAATGCAGATTATCTAAAATGTATCGCAGACTCGTTGCTGTTCGGCTGAATTAGTCATATCAAAGAAGAAAATTAGGTTTCACAAAAGCTGGCAGTTTGTTCCTCTTTAGAATTTTATGCAATTTCAAGAGCTCTAAAAGAAATGCTCAGAAGTGAAATGCGTTGGTTTGGATCAGAGAAAATGTTGAGTTCAAGCCCAAATTAATAGTCGTTTTTGACAGTAAATTAGAAGTTCACTTACTTATGTAGCTTTAAACAGTCTTAGCATCCCTCTGTGCTGACAGCATTAACATCCCATCCTGCTGACAAAACTATTCCTAACCTCCCACTTTCTTCAGCACAACATTTTACGTTGTGAAATTATCTCCTTAATTCGACTTCAAAATTTAAATATTTCCCTATATTTACTCATCGATAGTCCAAAAATTTCAAAAAGTATCCCCCAAAACCTTTTCAGGCTACCCAAAGCATACTTCAAAATGTTTTTTTCCGATTGGCAGTGAAGCATGAAAT
Organism: Rhynochetos jubatus; assembly: GCA_027574665.1. Taxonomy (NCBI): domain Eukaryota; kingdom Metazoa; phylum Chordata; class Aves; order Eurypygiformes; family Rhynochetidae; genus Rhynochetos; species Rhynochetos jubatus. Next base: position 74,966,971 of record CM050651.1, on the reverse strand, counting down.
CCATTATCTGTACAGTTCTAGCCAGAAAGGCAAGTTTTGGTTTAAAAGTCTTTAAATAAGATCATAGCTGCCAGAGATGCTCTGACCCTCAGCAGCTGCAAACAGCCTCTAGGGCCCCCTCCACCAGGTCCCAGTATGTTCTCCATAACAGAAATGTCATCCTACTCTGGTCCTTTACTGGACCCGGAGGAGACAACGTGTCTGAGCTGCTCAGCCTCTGCTTTCTTCTGGGCTTTTCCAGCAGGGGAGCGGTGCAGGGGGGCTGATGCCTGGGAGCCTGGGGAGCTTCTGGGGTTTGGGTTTGGTTTTTTCAAGCTGAAAGGAGACATTTCAAAACTGAAAAAAATAACACCAACTAGCTAGTTACCCATGCCGGCAAATACATCCACCCACCCCCCACCAGCTGCCTTGGGGAGAGATGCTTGCAGGAGTCAGGCTGGGTTCTTGAAGAGCTCAGCGCACGCACCTTCGTGTTGCAGTGGTAGCTTAGCAAGAAGGTTTGACCCCACTTGGGTCTGGTTTGGGGAAAACTGCAAGGTTCCTTAAAAAGCCAACCAGCCATCCAAGTCAAGACCTCTGTCCTGCCTCTCAGATGCACTATAAAAGGACTAAAGGCCTGATTCTCAGCTGTTAAAAAAAGGAGAGGCCATCGCAGTGGGTTAGGAGGAAAGGTATCCTGTGTTGAAAACCTGAACCACGTGCTCAGGCTGAGGTAAACTGGCAGATTGCCCTTAAAAATCAACAAAGGGAGAAAAATGGCTCCTGGGTGGGCTCAGCTGAGACTGTCATGGGTTCTCCAGAATATAAACAGCGGAACAACTAAAGTTCTTTAAAGGTTACTATATTGGGGGTTTTGATTTTCTGGAGGTTTTCATTTTTATTCTCCCCGTAACAGGGAACAACAAACCATTTTGTACTCTGCGAAGGAGAATTCAGGTTAAATGTTCCTTGTCATTTTTAATAGAGGCAACTGTTTGGTATATTCCAGAGCTGGGACTTGGGGGGATCGGGTGAAAAGATGAACTGAACATCTGAAAGTAGCTTGCTTTCCCCAAATGACATCAGTAAAACATTCTGTACAACTTCAGAGGTTGCCTTCAAATACCATCCAAAATGAATCTTCCCCAGTTTCAAACTGCGTAGGAGACAGGTATGGAATTTAGATGGAGAAAGGAGTACTGGATAATCACTGCAAATAAAAAAAATATGATGAATGTAAATAATTCCTAAAATCTACTGGGAAAAAAAAAAATTGCTAGCGCTGTAGGAGGGGCTGGCCGTAACGCTGACGGGACTGGTGGCTGTGGGCACCCAGCTTGTGGCCTCTTGGCAGGACCTGGTTGAGATGGTGGATGTTCAGCAACTTGTTTTTAAATCCCTCCCTGGCATGCAAAGCAAAATCCCAATTACCACCTGGTTTCTGTCAAACTGACGGCTTGATGCGTTTATTCCAGCAAAGAGTAGTATTAGTGACAAATTGCTGAAAGCAAAAGATTAAAAGATTAAAAAGCTAAAAGTGATGAATATCGCCCCAAGTCCTGAGCTCTGCCTGCTTAAGCAATGACCTGAAAATGTATGTGTTCAAACAAAGAGTGATTTCTACATTTAGCTCTAATTCTTGCAAAGGGACGAATCACCTTGTGAAAAGTGGAGCCTCACCCTCCACCCCCTCTTTCCAACTGGATATCAGACTTGAAGGCAACCTTTCCAGTGGACCAGACCTGCTCTTTAAACTTGTGGACCACCTAGTGACTTTGAGTGTGTCTGGAGCTCTTTCAATCCACTGCAAGAATAACTTGTCCAGGACAAGGCTCAAGAATAGATAGATCCATGACATGAGTTTCAGTCTGACCCTTGACTGGACCAATTACTAACCACATGGACTACATCCTTCCACCTTTTGAAAGCTCTGTACTCACTGAATCTCAGGACACCCTGTTGTTTGTTATTAGATGAAGAGCTCTGAATATTTGTAATAATATGTGCTGTGTTGCTTTGCATTGTATTTATTTTTTTCTTCTAAAATAAAATAAATTATTTATTAAAAGTTATACTGGATGAAGAGCGTTTAAGAGTTCACCTGCTCTAGATGCTTATTCTTAACCTGAAATCTCATTCCTGAGGTTGTGATGCTGCATCTACTCCTGAATAAACCAATTATCGTCTCGTAGTCAAGCAGGACAGGAATAATGACTTAGAGCAGATGAACTCTTAAAAAAAAAAATTCATTCTTTAAGTCCTCATTTCATGCAAACGTCCCTAGCAAGTGGATTCCTCTCTCTTTAGCGTCTTCTGAAGGTCTTTGAGGTTCTTCTTTCCCCTCATTTAAACTGACAACAACTAATTAACTCCGTGAGTAGTCCCAGTCTACACGGGCAATCGTAGAGTTACACCAGATGAAGAAGAGCGGTGAAATCTGGCCTGGATGGGAGGTGAAATACAAAATATGTGTGGTAGGTTGACGGGCACGGAGATCTTTCAGGAACCTGGCCCTTTTGCTTGCATGACTAACCTGCTGGTGAGGGGGGGCTGTATTTTATGTGACAATCCAGTCCTAGTCTACACTGTGTTTGACAAACTGGTCCATGGTGTATAAGTAGTTCTGTTTGTAAATAAAATGATTTAAATACATTTCTTACAACGTGGAGACCGTGAATTCAACCCTTGCAAATGGAGGATGTTGCAGGGAAGGGGATACCGTGTTGTCCCTGGGCTTCTGTGCAAGGCGGTGGTAAGACGGCATTCATGCAGCTGTACATGGGCTGTTTGGGATGAGCCGACACCAATTTTCCCCTTCGTTTCCTTGGCTTTTTGGTCTACTTAGCTCGGCCTCTTAGTACTGTGTTGGCAAGTGATTCGAATTCCTGCCTGTATCCATTTTTAGCTCTATGTGAACAAAAGAGAAGGGAAAAGGGGAGATTTCTCCCTGAAACACGAATAAAAGTTGTCTCGTTGCTGGCAGGTCAAGTATTTTGATGCAGGGGGGACCCAACAGCGCCTATCTCCAGGGCCCATGCCGCTGCCGTAGCGGTGCCCACAAAACCCAACACTGGGGACCGGTCATTGCACGGTGAGGCGTAGCCTGGATCCTGTTGCTTGCTCCTGGGTTTTAGTTGTGCCTTTTTTTCCTGCAGGGAATTGCTCGTTTCTATTGCAGAGCCCCGGGAGATACTCACACTCATCTCCCCTGTGGAGCTGAGCCCAGTGAAATTACCAGTGGCTGCAGTGATGTGAGCCAGGCAGCTCTGGACCGAAGCTTGGGAACAGTTGTTTTGCAGCTCTTTGGACCAGAAGTTGGATTTTTTTTGTCCCAAAACCAGCTGGTTTGCGGACCCAATTTTATTTAAAGTTGGTTTCTGCCTCACGCCGCTTTAAGTCCTTCAGCACTGGATGCGCGGGAGCGTGCAACGTGCTGTAAGTCACGCTTGGGAAACAGGGATTAAAGCTCCTGCGTGTTCTCTAGGCGTTCCTTGGGAAGTTTTGTCGCCGGCTGTACAACCCGCGAGGTGGCTTTTGAGTAAAGCCCCTGATGTTACATTAGGGGAGCAGCTGGCTTAGGGATTATTGTCTTCTGGCCTGTCTTTGCGGAGGTAAAAGACCCCCTGGAAGTGGTTTTTTCCCCCTCTCTGAGGAGTCCCCAGTGCTTTTGGCACAGGAGAGGATTTGATATTCCAAACAAAAAAAAAAAGAAAGAAAATAGACTGGATCCCCTGGTGAGCAGCTAATGGCTTGAAACCAGAAACTCCTTTTTCTTCTTTCTCTCTTGTAAATCAATGAGGCGCTCCTCAAGGATATTGAGTGAAGGGGATACTAGAAGGGGGAAGAAAAAACCCCCTGTGTAGTGAGTGGGTTTTTTATTAGGCTGACGGAGCAGCATGTGAAACTCCAAGACGTACATGCCTTTCTCGTACTTTCAGGATGTTGTTTATCTGCATAACAAGCAGGCGTATCAGAAACGACACATCTGTGATGTACATGGTGCTGAATTTCCGAAAGAGCTCTGCTCGCACTTTAGATACCTGGGGAAAAAATAAAAAAGCTGAATTTTCAAGAATTGCCAGCAGAGCAGCATTCAGCAGGGGGAAGGTAGATGTTGGCTCTTTTAAAAATCAGGTCCTATACTGAGTTGTGTTTTGGGGATGATTTTTTTTTTTTATCTTTGGTGCAAAATTCCAACTGTGCTGTGTACATAAAATAAATTGCATGTAACAATAGCATTACTACATTTTCCTTCATTATTAAGACGGCTTGCTGAACTAGTTTCACAATTCAGTGGAGGCAGAAATGAAAGCATGCCCCCCCTGAGAAGGTAGGCACCTTTGGCCTTTTCTCTGTCAGGTAAGGAGCATCGCTGATACGTCTCGTTGACCTCCCTTGCTCCGTGCCCCGTACGTTGCTATTTCCCTTACGTGTCGGCGAGATGCATTGCCAAAAAAAAAAAAAAAATAGAGTACAATAATGAAATGATGTGTTTAGCCTGGAGCAGAAAATCTGGTGTTTTCCAAATCAAAAGGCTGAAGGCGTGACAATCCTTGGAGACCAGCAGATCTAGCTTTTGGCTTCAACCAGCTTATGTGTTAACGTGTCAGCCTTCACTCAGGATTGCTTTTCATCCAAAGCAATGTTCATCTGTGTAATTTTTGGACACGGATGGCTGGTTGTATTCGCAAAGGAGTCTCTGTCCAGAATGTGAGGCTGCTGGGAGAGGTACACCTCCGTGGGTAGCTCACAACGCTACGCGAGTGTTTTGCTGGTCACTGCACGTGTTTGCCTGCACTTGTCTGTGCAGCCGTGCTCTGAGCTGTAGGACAGGTTTGCAATATCTCTTGGGTGACAGTTGGGCTCCCGGGTGTTGCTGGCGATCCCCAGACCTTGCACATGCCGGCCCCGCTAGTGTGGTTTCCAAAAAGCACCCGAGCGTTCGAGGAGGTCACGTCCCGCTGGCTTTCGGTGGAGAGCTTTCTCCTACGAGACCTGCACACAGGGCGTCAGCGGCTCTGGGATTCGCACTTGTATTGGCAAGACCGTAGAGCCCTCCACTGAAAACGTCCTTTATTCAGTCCAGCGTGGAGGCAGAAAGCAAAGGACGGACATTTGCCTAGTGGAAGTCTTCAGACAGAACACCACGTGTCTAAGTCGAACTGCTTCTCTAACATCCTCCGTGCCTTGTGTTGAAAACACGGGTGCACCTGTCTTGATGTTCCTTCTGAGCTTTTATTCCTACAATTTCTTTGTTAACCCTTTCTCTCCTATCAAGAAATTCCTAGTTATCCTCTGCCATAACCCTTGGCCTTACCTGGCTTTAGATGTGTCGCTGAATCTGATCACCCACGCTCCTGCTGTACTATCTCCAGGGAACGGCTTGTCCCACTCCTGTCTTTGGATGGGATAAATTGTCCCCTGGAATTGCCTCCTGCACACCATCAACACGAACCTAATTTTAGAGGTTCTCAAAAAACAATCTTTCCTCCTAATCCTGCATTTCACATAAATTATCGTATTTTACAGCTTTCCTGTAATGGCAGCCCGGTAGATGAACTCAACACAAATGCCTTTGGCTTGTAGTATTCGTCCCCCAAAAAAGCCAAATGTGGGTTTGTGGGAAGATTTGCAAAGGCCCGGTCGCGTTGTTGGTTCCTATTGACTTTAGGGGTCACTGGGGTGGTGGCCGTGCTCAAGGCTTTCGCCCTTCAGCTGGCTGTAGGCGCTGGTTCTAGGATTGCAGTTTGTGTATCTTTGGCTTTGCCTTGTCCGAAGAGGAAGGAAGCGTGGACTGACCTCACTCCTCACTGCTCGTATCCGAGATCAAATACCGGCTTCTCCCAGGAGCAGAGGAAAATGCAATGCAGGCTTTCTTCCATGGCTTTTCTCTTGGAAATAGGACTTTTCATGCCTAGCAGAGTCCTTGGCCGAAGGTGATGCTGACACTTTGCTGTCCGGCTTTTCTCCTTGGCCAGCGAGGTGATCTTGGTCAAATCACGTCACCTCTCTGAGAAGCTGTCAGCCATTAAAAAATTTAAATAAAACCATAGGGAAAATTAAACTTGCCAACTAAACCTGGCTTTGGGAGCCGCCAATGGTAAGAGGTAGGCGCTGGCAGCAGCATCGGCGCGTGCGGCGCGTGGTGTATGCGGCGGCGTGTGCCTGAGAGGTCCCTGGAACCAACGTCTGCTTTCTCCCACAGGGATTTGAGGCGGCTGGGAGTGACACTTGTTGGTCACCAGAAGAAGATAATGAACAGCCTTCAAGAGATGAAGGTCCAGTTGGTGAATGGGATGGTGCCGTTGTAACTCGGTTTTAAAGTCGCTTCCTCAAGTGGGTCGGTCCTGCACTTTGTATGCTAGCCCTGAGATTTATTTTGACTAACAAAAACAGAAGAAAAAAGGGAAATTCAGCGGTTTCTATAACTGAAGGACGTTGGCCTCTGCCGCAGCATTTCTAAAGCAGTGTTTGACTAAAGTTTTCCTTTTCTTCCTATTTGTGTCCTCATTTTCATGAAGTAAATGTAAGATGCATGGAACATGGAAACGAATCTGCTGTACGTGAGGTTAACCCGTCTCTTAAGCTTCAGCGATGACGACAACAAGCCTTCCCACCACGCGTTGTCTGTACATGGGAGATATATATATATATAGCACCTTTATATACTGATTTACAGCAGCACATGGTAATACTTCCAAGGACTGACGAGGGGAGGAGTTTTGTAGCCGTTCATGGGCTCCCAAAAGCTGCGGTTTACTGAAGTTTAACTTCGAGTCTTACTTGTCTACAGAAGTGTATTGAAGAGCAATATGATTAGATTATTTCTTGATAGATATTTTGTTTTGTAAATTTAAAGAAAAGAAACAAACAAAAAAATGCTGTTACACAGCATTAAGTTCTAGAGACTAGCGTATAAACATGTTGCTTGCTCCATGGCAAATACAATACAGGGTGTATATTATTATTTTTTTTTCCCTCCCTCTGTGTTACCAAGTTCTTTTCGTTTGCTCTTCTGGGAGGATAATACATGATGAAGATGTATATACTGTACAGTTTGCTACGCATCAGGTACAAGATTGGGTCTCTTTCCTGGGTTTGGTCTCCCCCACCCCCATCTTTCGCTTTGTTTTGTTTCCCTTTTGTGTTACCACTATGCTTTGTATTTTTGCTGCTCTTTGGTTTGAGCGACATATAAAGCCGTCAGGAGTTTTGATTATGTATATGAGGTAGAAGGAGTCTGCTTATATAAAGGTGTCACCCCCCCTATCTTCCTTTTCACCGTGGGCCGGGGACATCCAGAAGAAGAAAAGTAAAACATCTGGTTCTCTGTGGCCTCCAGTGAAAACGCGGCATCGAGTCCCGCCCAAAGACAGCACGGGATTGCCTCCGCACCGGTGGTTTAGCCTCGCAGCCATCACCCAGTGCAGCCCTTGCCCCTGGAGTCCAGGAGAGAAACCACAAGGTGTTTTTAGCTGGAAGGAAGGGATTTTGCTGTTCCCTTTCTCATTGCGGGCGTTACATCCTGAGGTGCGGTGTGGAGGCGAGCCCGTGGTCATCCAGCTTGGAGGTTTTGCAAAATCCCCCGAAGTGGTGGTGTTGGTGGGATTATTTTGGGAACGGTGCTGTCCCAGGTTGCCTCTCCGGGCATTTTCAGTTTGGGGATGGCCCTGGGCACTTTGGGACAGAGAGGAGGGAAGAGCAGAGCTGCCTCACGTGGTCACAGTGGTGGCATCCCGTGGGTTAGAAGGTCCCATCCATCTGGGCCAACATGGCTTGGTTGGAGCTGGGGTTCGGTGTGTCCACTAAAGATCGCAGCTGGTGTTTCCAAAGGGACTGGACGGCAGCCCAGTCCACTGGGAGTCCCACCAAAAAAACAGTTCGGGGCTGTCCTCGGCCTTTTGTTGTAGATAGGATTAATTTGGTGTTCATAGGTTGGACTTTCTCTTGTGGAGGCTTTGGTAAAGATGAGGATGTAAAAAATGGCTCAGCAGATGGCAAGTGTTCGCTGTCTCTGTAGATATATCGCTCCCTTAGAGGTTGGGTAGCATCTCGTAGCATCCTTCCTTGGTGATAACATCAACGTACTGACTTGCCGCAGCCCTTCTCATCCCCGGCGCTGCACAGCCAAGCCCAGGGAGCTCATCCAGTGCCGCAAGCAGGCCCGTGTCCTTGGCATCTTGCACAAGTAGGTGTTGAATGCCACCTTCTCTCAAAGGTTTCTTCCATTTCCCTCAAGCCTTTGGATGAGATTTGGTACAAAGAATGGTTTCTAAAGAAAAGGGAAAGGTCTAGGAGGAGAGGGTTGGGTGATTTTTTTTTGACTTAGCAGCAGGGCTTCGCTCGCTTTGAGCCAGGCTTCTTCGGGCACTGTTTGCCCGCTCTGAAATGGCCACCTCTGCGAGCTGCTGCCGAGCTCCTCGGGAATCGGGAGAAATAGGAGGGAGAGGAGCCGCGGCGAGGTCTGATAAATCTCGGTGGTGTGATTTCTCATCCTGTTGTTTCATTTTGGCAGCCACCAGACCACAAAAGAGGAGGGAGGGGGAAATCAAGACATAACAATTTCGGCACAGGAAAGAGATTTGTCATATAATAAGTAAGATTATTAGAGCTGTCAGCAGAACAGTCTTGGGATTATTTGTGCCTCCCTGCCTGCAGCACTTGGGAAAACAACCCATAGGAAGACAGAAACAACTCGTTTCACCGGGAGGAATCGTTCGGTTGCCGCCCGCATCCATCGGCCACGCCGAGAGAGATGCTGTTAGCAAATACGCAGCACTTTCTGCCCGTCATCTCCGCTCGTTCCTTACCAGTTGGCTCTGCGGGAGGGGTGGGGGTTGGTCTTTTTTTCATGGACTTTTAACAGCAAAATCTCCTTTTCACCATTTTGTGGGGTTTTAAAGACATATGGGGTGTGGCTGGGAGGCGTACCAGGCGCTGGAGTAACCTTCAAAACGATGAACTAGTGGAAAAGAAACTGTTCTTAAGCCGGACTGCATTTGTAAATAGGGCGCCTCTTTTGGTTCCTCCAATAAATAAATAAATAACCTTTTCTATTTATTTCAAGAGCTGTTCTTGCTGCAGATCTCTGTATAATAGGCTTTGTTTCGGAGCTAAAAATAAAAGAAATTGGTGTTTTAACGAGTAGGGTCCAAAAGTTACAACTTCTCTGTTCACAAGAAAATTCCACGGACAATGGAGGTTTTCGGTTCCCATCCAAGAACTGCAGGTACTCTGTGTTCCGGGCATGGTCATCTCGGCTGGGGTGCGACAGAACCAGACGACAGTCGTATTTTAGTGTTCACGCTCTCTGGAAGGGCTGTAGGTGGATTGCCTGCCTACGGTAAGTCCGAGCGCTTTGCTTTTCCCGCTCGCTGCTGCTGTGGCTGGTCTGACAAATACTTTTCTTCCAGTATATTTCCTGCTAATGGCGAGGAAGGTATTTCAAAGGGATCTGGGAGGTGAAAAGGCTCTTTTCAATGTAGTTTTTCATTCTGGGAGAAGGAATTGTCCCCAGGCACAGCTTGTGTAGACTGACCCTCCTTCCAACGTGTAGCTACCATTTGGAAAAACTACCTGAGCATAAAAAAGGAAGACTGATTTAAACCAAAAAGTAAGTAAATCAGTTTAAGATTTTATTTATTCCTTCTACATGTTAATGGAAAGTGAAAAAATTAAGGTAATTTTTTTTTTTTTTTTGCCTATTCAGTGTTGAATACAATACAGAAAGTCCCAGTGGTCAAGAAATTGTGACTCCTTGGGCTGCTGTGGTCTCGAAATTAGTCGTTAAGGCGTACGTAAGGTACGTCAGTAGCAGCCTTAAGAGTAACGCTCAGGATTCCACCCATTTATTGTAATTCCTAGGGCATGTAGGGCGGGAGCTGGTGCATCCAGCACTGCCCCAGCCGCGGCGCCCGCCTCGGCTCCTCGCATCGGCGTTTTCACTCGTAGGAGACTGTAGCGTTGCTGTATTTATTGCTCCCCTTCCCCCACCCCACGCCTCCTCTGTGCATTTTCGTTGTGTACGTGAGGTTTTTTTTGTAGTGTAAGATACGAAAGTTTCTATTTTTTCATAAAAATAAAAGGCTTTGACTAACAGCGACATCCGGTTGTGGATCACACGCACGCGTGCTCCCTTGGCTTTCCGTGAAGCGTCAGGATTTTCCCTCTTGGAAAGGAAATGAATTCTCTGTTTTGTTTTTTTTTTTCCCCTCCTAAACCCAGACTTGGTGCTAATCTTGAGGTCCCTGGGGGAGAGAGGGGCCTCGGGGACGTGCGGACCCCACATGAAGGCATCCTACCTTCTTACAGGCTATTCCCTCTTTCCTCTGATTTTATTTTGGGGAGAAAAAATCTGTTTTTTAGTCTCGTTTGTGGGGAAAAGCACCTGCCGAACCGACCAAGCCCCAGAGTAGCCCCTGGCCACACCACTCCCCCATTCCTCCAAAATACCAGGTTTTGGTAGCTATTTTCCCCCCCCCAAGAACTGATTTTCTCTGAATTTTTGTATTTGGTGGCGGACCCCAGCAGACCCACGGCCAGCCGGAGCGCCCACCACCACACCCCCAACCCCATTCTTCCCCTGCCCTATGGATCTGGGGGCAACCTCATGCTGCAAAGGGCCGCGGAGCCAGCCTTAACGAGAGGTGGGAAAGGCCAAGGAGGAAGATATGGGCCTGGGAAAGGTGTAACGGAAGCAGTGGTGAGCATCCAGCGTCTTCCGGCTCCTGCAAGATGAGCGCTGCTGGAGAACACAGCGGGGAGCAGCGGATGAGGATGCTGGCTCTCCCGACGTCGCAGGAAGCTACGGCAGATGATGGGTGGTACGCTCGTACCCTGGCCAGGAAAGGCTTTATGGATTAAAGGGAGCACGACGTCAATTGGGTTAGGAAACAGGTTGTCAGCAGCTCGGGTAAAATCTCTCTGGATCGATGTGCCAGTCCCCACGCAGCGCTTCCGATTCAGCCCGGGGTTGTCTGCTGGATTGATGCTGGGAGGGAGCAGAGGGGCTCTGAGGGCGGGGAACAACCCACCTTGACTCACCCCACGTGCTACGGGGAGAACAAAAATGGGGACACTTCTTCAAAGAAGGTGAAAGCGAAATGGCTTTGCAGGTGAGGAGGAGGTGTTGCCGAGGCTGGGCTCATGGGGAAAACGGGAAAGTTCAAGTGAAAATCTTGAGGAACAAGGGTGTTTCAGGTCTCCCTGATTTCAGATGCCATAGAAGTAGGGATGGTGCCCTCACGAAGACACGTCCATGAGAGCAGCTTCCTCCTGCCCCTGCTCCTCAGCCAACGTGAGTGGGAGGAAGAGGGCGAGTAGGATGCAAATGGACAAAACTTGGTAATGCAACCAGTAAAGACGAGAGCTGGCTGCAAACTCCTTCCATAACGCTGTTTTAAGTGAGAACTAAAGGAATTAAGCGATTTCCCTGAGCCTTTGTGCCCGCCTTGGTTTGGGACCAGCCCTTACACCAATCTCAACTGAGGGTTTGCTTATTATTTTCCAGCACTGGGCTCAGTGTGAGAGGAGGCACGTGTGCTCTGTGGCTGCCAACTAATAAATTTACCTGCTCAGAAAGGTAAGGTGCTTCACCGACAAAGCAGCTCCTTAAGCATGTGCCCGACTTGTTTTTTGGGTGGTTCTTCTGCTCGGCCTCGGGCTGGTCCCTGCAATAAATGCACAGCTGCACCTCCAGTCACGAAGGCCAGCTCTTGAGGATGCTTGACAGGCTGTGAACAGGGTAATACTATTCTCTGCATCCCTTCTATTTTCAGTAATTTTTCCTATCCGATAACCTAAAAACATGCCTCAGGGGGCTCCGAGACTCCCCTCCTCTGCCAGCCTGGCAGGGTTCGAGCCTGCAGTGCCAGCATCCCCAGAGGATGCTGCGGCCCCAGGGCAGGAGCAGCGGGGAGGCTGCTCCCCATCACCCCATGAAGCCGAGCTGCAGTGCAGAAAGCGATGCAAGATTTATGAAGCCATGGGGAGAAAGGGCAAGGGACTCTTCATGTATTTTTCATGGGCTGAACAGCATAAATAGCATGCAATGCACCAACTGTGACCGGATACTTCCACAGAAAAGGGACTGGCGAGCAGAAGAAGAGACAAAAGAATGAGACAGACTTAGCCAAGTCCAAAGGGCCTGTTGAAAGTTGCCCCTGAGTGTGTGAAGAAGCAGCCAAAAAAGCACGGCCTAATCCCAGGGCTGTTCATCTTTGTTGACATGAGGAGGGAGATGGACGTGAGGATGGTCCTGAGCACCTACACATCTCATGGAAAGGGAGCCCAAGGAGTGGAGAAGGGCCCATGTTGTAGCTGCTTGGTAAAATGGATGGGTGGGAGGGGAGAAACCGCCCCACCTGCAATGCTTCGGATGTGGTGTGGGACTTAGGGAGATGGCAAGACAAACTGCTGCACTGGTGGCAAGGTCAGTGCAGAAAGTGAACCGACATTGAGGCATTGCTGAAAAAGCTCAAAACAGGGTAAGACAGGAAAAAAAAGGGCTATGCTGGAAAACTCAGTGCAGGGGGGAGAGCTGCAGGAATGCCATTCCCCATAGCAGTCCCCTCAGCAGGTGAACACATCCCAGAATGGCTTGGGTTGGAAAGGACCCTAAAAATCATCCAGTTCCAACCCCCCTGCCATGGGCAGGGACACCCTCCACTAGCCCAGGTTGCTCCAAGCCTCATCCAGCCTGGCCTTGGACACTTCCAGGGATGGGGCACCCACAGCTGCTCTGGGCAACCTGTCCCAGGGCCTCACCACCCTCTCCGGGAAGAACTTCTTCCTGATATCCAATCTAAATCTCCCTGCTTTCAATTTAAACCCATTATCCTTTGTCCTGTCACTACAGGCCCTTGTAAAAAGCCCCCCCAGCTTCCTTGTAGCCCCTTCAGGCACTGGAAGGTGCTGCAAGGTCTCCCTGGAGTCTTCTCCTGGCTGAACAACTCCGACTCTCCCAGCCTGTCCCCATAGGAGAAGATGGTCTGTCTTCATGAAGATGGGTATGGAGGAAGCAGTTCCAGGCTGAGGTCAGGTAGGACACAAGAGCTGGAGGAGCAGCATGGCCAGCAAAAGGCTTTGCTCGTGTTGCACGCCTGAGCGCAAACCAGGGTGTGCTTGCAGTTACTGCACTCCGTAGGGTCTCTGGGGAAAATACCTTGGAGGAACTGGGGAGGGGGCGTGATGCTCACTGATACCCAGTGCCTCTATAACAAGACTTCCAGTTGGAGCATTTGGGGCAAGTCCTTTGGGACCCACTGGATTACAGTGACCTTTGATAACCCATTAATTTTCCTCCCAGAAAGGCCTATGAGCCAACCGTGGAGAAGAACAAGGCGCCCATATAGGTGATTTTCTTACCCCGGCATTTCCTCGCCTCCAGCTGGGGTCAGCTCAGCTATTCATAGCATCAGCTACTAGTAATATTCAGCAAATAAAGCACAATAAAATAAGGTGCTTTCTTACACTGACGTGCTGCTTTGATAACCTATTAGCAGCTCTAACTGGGATTTTTTGACAGCAAAACTATTTGAGCTTCCCCTAAGCGGCCGATGGATGCGTTAGTGCCGCTGAAGATGACTTATTTCTCTCAAAGCTTGTTTTTTAACTATGAAACCAAAAGAAAAAAAACCCCACCTCTTGAGTTAAAAAAAAAAAGAAGCAGCAAAAGTGTGAGATAGGCTGCCAGCCGTTTTCTCGGTTTGCTCCCAATAAAGGCCATATTTATTACAAGAAAATTGAAATCCTATCGATTTCTCTCCTGGGGCACTGTGTTTCAAGCTTGACATTTAAACACAAAACTCCAGGCTCCAAAGTTTAATCATTTACTCCTCCAGAAATACAGTGTGCGGAGCCGCTGAGCGAAAGGGCGTGCGAGGTAAAAATGTTATTTCATTGGGGGGAGGGCGGGAAAGACAGTAGGGAAATGATATGTTCATTTAAAAAAGAAGATAGGGAACAACCTCTCCCCTCCGGTGGGAAAAATGCCAGCGAAGCAGCATCCTGTGGCCCCTTTCCATGAGATATGTAGGAGCAACAGCTGCTGGGCTTGCTGATGTCTTTCAAACGGGATAAAATCCATGGTTGGACCCAGATATTGTGGAAGGAGGCGTATGTGGATGAATGGATACGGATGGATGGATATGGATACGCACACGTGCAGAAGCACCGGGTGATAAACTCTTAATTAAGACAAAGATTAGGGCACTAGCGGTAAGTGGTGAATGGCAGCAAACAGCCCAGGACTGAGACTGGATTGGGCCGAAAAGGGGCATTTTTGGGCCAGGTGAGGAGGACAAATGGGGATTGTCAAGGTTTGGCACTGAGAAGGATTCAGCCTCAATTAAGGATCCTGGCCCAGGATGAATGAATGGCGCTGGGGAGGTGATGCTGGGGCGGCTGCAGAAGGGGCGGGTGGTCTTGCTAGTGCCAAAATCCCAACGAATCCATCCTGCCGGGCAGCCACCAGCCACCGAAGCGGGGATTGAATGGGCACGAAGTGGCTGGAATGTGCATTTGGCAAGAAGTTAGAAATGATGTGGAGAAGAGCCATGGGCACGGCTTCCATCCTGGCTTAGGTGCAGCTTTTGGGCTTGAAAGGCGCTTGCAGACTTAAAGGATGATCCCCGGTGCCTGAGTGGGGAAGGAATATGTTTCTTGGGCTTGGAAACCAAGGCCCCTTTTGGGTTTTTTTTGTGTTCTGCGATGGAAAACGAGGCTTTCGCAGCCAGGGTTTATGAGCAGCTGGAGGCTACCAAGCCCTGCACCGGCACCGGCTCACTTGGCACCCGCTAAAGCCTGAGTTTGGGTGATTTTTTAGGCCCTGCACATGCCCAGGTGGGTCCTTCCCTTGGCCTGGCAAGGGAAGAGGGAAGCACGAGTCATGCCTTCACCCCTTTGAAACAGATTTTGGAGAACAGGGCTGCACAGCCAAAACCACAGGTCTTTTTGCAGCAGCAACTACAGGCTGGTGGCTCTGGCAAAGGCAAGGTTGGGATGACCCTCAGGAGAGCAGTGTTGGGGTTGCAGCATCCCAAACCAACGTGAATTCTTGTTTTGGGGCACAGAAACCGTCCCTGCAGTAACTTCATCCCTCTCCCAGCCCTAACCGAGAGCTCTGGGTCATTGCACTGCCCTCCCAGTTTATGCAGCAGCCAGACACCAAACCCTTGTCCTTGCAGCCCAGGGAGGGCTTGAGCCAGGGGCAAAGCCCTCACACACTATCCAGCCCTCCGTAACACCCCAAAATCAGGTGATTTCTTTGCCAGGGAAGGCGATTAGCATTCAGGTGCTGCTGTTGGCATAACCAGAGGGGCAAGAGGCTGACAGCGATAGCTGCAAAGCCAGGGCCCGGGTCAGAAATGTAATGGAGAAATAAACTATGGCAAGAGAGCGTGTTAAGATCCAGACTTGAACCGTGGTGGGTATGGGGGCAGAAAAGAGCCCTGACTCCTGCTCATTTGTCATCCACCCTCCGGTGATTCTTATGGCCGCAGCCGATGAGCGGCCTGGCTTCTCCAGCAACAGCAGCATCGCTGTAATGAGTGGCTGAGACCCTCGGGTACCACTCGGGGATGCTGTAGGTCCTTTTGTCACCACATCCCAGCTGTTTAAAGCAGCCCTTTCCCGTCAAAAGATCAGGTTATTGTCGGTGCCTTTGTGGGTGTTGATGCTGGGGTTTGCGATAAAGACCCCAGGGTTTTGCAAGCTGGGGGGGTGCACACCCCAAAACTGCTGAAAAGGGGAAAAGAAAGCACTCAAGCCTGATAGCTTGAAGTGGATTTGGGTGTAAAAATAGGAATTTAAAAAATAAATAATCATCTTGGTGAGTCCTTTATCCCTGTAAATTTGGAAAGGGCCAGGTTGTGGACCTCTCCTTACAGCCACGGTGCTGCAGCAGGAGGCTGTGCTGTGGCACGGCTCCCTTTGAAACCAGCTGCCAGGGGACCATTATCCCAGTGTAGGCTCTTTTTTTCCCCAATATTACTTGCCTAGTCAAGGAAAGGAGGTGGTTTATTTCCTAGAACGATGGAAAGGATGGTAGCTCTACTCCAGGTTACTCTTTATGCTGCCAAAACATCCCGCTGATGAAGCGGTGAGGGTGCAGGAGCTGATAAATCAGGAGCTGAATGGAAAAGTTTTGGGGTTTGGTGTTTTTTTGTTGTTCCTCTTGCCCTGTGATTTTAGCTTGTTTAAAGCTGTCCCTTGAAAAAGCCCTTTAATATTCTCAGTGAGGGGTTACCATAGGGCACTGCAACCTCCCCAGCTGTGACAAGTGACGGTGTGGAGAGAGGTGGTAAAAATATGTAAGAAAATATTAAATATATATTATATATAAGAAAAAAATTTATGCATATATATATATAAAAGAGCCGTTATCAAATCAACGTTAAAGCTCTAGAAACATGATCCTGTGCTCGCCCCGAACAATGGAAAGCAAAATAAACTCTCCAGCCTGAGGACTTACATGTCTGTGTGTATCATCTGAGCCACGAAGAAAGGGAGCGGAACTCGTGCTAATAAGCAGCTACTCAATACGCCTTGATGAGCGAATGCGTTCGGCGCCTATAGAGAGCGGAGTGTTTGCCGCAGCGAGAATGGGAGATGATTCCCCTCCTGTGAATTTGCCTAAGTACAGAATAAACATCTATTTTCTTTCTGCTTTCCCCCTTTTTTCTAAAGCCCAGCTGTCTGTTAATGCATATAATGATGGTCCTGCCAGGGACCAAGCCTGAATTCCCATTCATATGCAAAAAATCGTAAGTGAGAAACTTTAGATTTGGCCCAAATAACATTATGCGCTTCTCCCAGTGAAGGAAATTCCAGCTTGCTGTATTTTTCCTGCTCTGTGCGTGCCAGATGTCTTAAAAAAATAGAGGGGTGATTATTCTTTTGTGGTGCCGGAGCTGGCAACAAGGGAAGGATGCTCCTGGCACCCCCATAATGAGCAGTCACCGTACAGGAGCTTGGAGTGAGGGAGAGCATGGGGGAATTGCCTTGCTCACACGGCCACGTTCGTGTTGAACACCAAACCCCTTGTGAGCGTGTTGTGGTGACCCTGTGAAAGGTAACAGGCATATCGCGACGGGGTGCGTGTGGGGAGCCCTTCAGGTACTCTTACAGATAACTGCCTTTTCCTTGGGGCCATAGCCCAAGCGGTGTGTGCAAAGGGAGTGAGTTGATGCTGTGTGGTCCAGACTTGGAGGATATAATCTGCCCATCAGGGAATGTTAAGGTATCTTTTAAAAAGGGGAGCAGCGATCCCTTGGCATCGCAGGGCAAGCAGTGCCCTGTGCGTGCTGGCCAGGCGATAGCTGGCCGTCCTCTGGCACCTTACACACCAGGAAAGAGAGGGGAAAAAAGGACTGAATATGATAGCAAAGGGGCTGAGGCAACTGGAAAAAATCAGTATTTGTGTAAAACCAACTCCTTGGTACCCTTTTTCAGGTGGCCTGCTCAGTGCTTGCACGCCAGTCAGCGCTGGCTCTTCGAAGCCCGGCCTCCGAGAGCCTGCAAAATGTTCATACTAAGGAAAACAGAGGCTTAGGAAGCTCCTTTTAAGCTTCACCAAACCATTTTGCTTTTAAAGGCTGCTATCTGGCACGGTAAGAGCGAAGAGGAGGGTGATGCTTCGCAGAGCTTTGCTGGAGGCAAAGCACTAGAGCAAGTGCTGGGGCTCATCCCTGGCTGATGGGGATGGGGGAATGATCTCATTTTGGGGAGAAATAGCTGTAACAGCCAGATTGTTACTGGAAAACTAAAGCCTCAGGCTATTCCTCCTCTGGAAGGCTCAGACATCATTGCTGGGTTATTTCAGGGGTGCTGCATGGAATGTGTGTGTGGTGCGCAAGTGACTTTTCAGGCTGGGTACTTACTCTGGGACACGGAACTTCGGAGAGAGGGAGTGATTCAAGGAAGACAGGCAAGGCCTAGGGTTTTTCTTTTTTCCCCAAGGAAGAGGAAGGGTCAGGAAAATATTTCTGCCCCGCTGCCTCAAGATGAATGGTGGCTTCGCAGTGATGAGGCAGCGGCAGCCCGTTAAGAGACTGGGGGATTTGGGCTGGCAGGGGTTTTATGCGGCGCCTCACAGCTGGTGCAGGTGCATTTCCAGCCATAAGAAGTACTAACAGTCCCGGTGGAAACATTTGGCTGCGGTAAAAGCAGACAGAAATCTATTATCCATGTGAATGCAATGTCAATGTTTACACAGGGAGGTCAAAGAAGAGAGCGCTGCTCGGGAAATGTCAGCTCCGGAGGAGGAGGAGGAGGCATGAGCGGCATTTGCGTTCGTGTTGGAGCAACCCCTGCAAGGCTGGGGAGCACTGAGGAGGTTTTTGCAACTTCAGCCCTATTCACCCCATCTTCTTGCACCGTTGCACTGTCTACTGCAGCGGTTTTGGGCACCTCTGCACTGCCTGGAAGCTGTGCTGGATAATTCCTCCTCCTTGGGGGATGCAAGCATGGATGCAGGTGGTCGTCTGACCACTGAGGCTGCAGGCAGCTGTCCTTGTCTGCGGTGGAGAGGGAAAGACAAGAGGGTGAAAAAGGAGCAAAAAAAAAAATGGCTCGAAGCAAAGCACACCGGGCCCAAAAAAGCCCCTGGGTCGAGCCAGGTCAGTACCCACCACTGAAAACCCACTGACAAAAAATTCCTCACGTGGAGGACACAGGAGGGGAACAGGAGCAGGAAAAGGGCACAGAAACAGCTTTTTGCTGCATCCATCTGCCACCCACAGGAATGGCAGGATCACTGGGGGATGCGCCCAGGTGCGTGAGGAGTGGGAAACATCACCACCCTGCACAGCAGGTATCCAGACCTGTGGCTGCTGGGTGGGGGGAAAGGGTGTTTTCCCCTCCAGGAGCATTTTTACCCTGGGGAAGGAGCCTCCTGTTAGCGCAGAAAAGCCGGAAACTCCTGTGCGTTGGCCAAGTGGAAGAAACGCCTCTTACCAAACTGAGCTCCTTCCCCTGTCCTTGGGCTGATTTTTTGCCTGTAACTCTATTTACGATGAGAACTTCAGGCACCGGTGACCCCTGAGAATGTGGGATGTGCCAAGCTGCGATTTTCTCGGGCACCCAGTGTCCAGCTGTGTATACATGGGAAACCACCCGGCAAGAGGAGCCAGCGATGTAACCGGGCAGCAGAACCCCCTTTCCACTTGCCTGCACCCCGGGTGCTGTGCCCATGTGGGACTGGACCCAAAGGCAGGAGATTTGGGGAGCCAAAAGGGGTTGAAAGGAGGAAAACCTCTGCCAAAGCACCGAGTTCAGGGTAGCCCTGTGGGGTGCAGAGCATCCCGTGTCCCTGGAGTGCTAAAGGACGCATGGAGAGAGTAATTTTGGGTTCTCCAGCTCCATCCAAATTAAATGTTATTGTATGAGGGGGGCATGTTTTGGAGATGTTTCTTTGCTGGCCATTTCACTCTGAAGAATTTTTATTAATAAAACAAAATTGACAACAATCCTTGGCAGGTTTATGCTGCTCGGCATTTAAAGCCAGGCGATACAGGTTCATTCTGCGTGGGATCGCATGATGTGCTCTGTCTGCGGTGTCTGTCAGCAGTAACTGAGTTGATATTAATACCAAATAGAAAAAAATAACACTCTGTTTCCAACACCTGAGCACAGAGAACAGCATCACCGTGGGATGCATGTGGAGGCATTTCTGAGCCCCACTAGCAGTGCCCCTCATTTCTAGAGGGTCTGCAGATGCCTGGCCTGTCTCCCAGTTTGCCCCAGCACCCTGGCAAGAACAAAGTTTCTTTAGGTCTCGTAATTCTCACTCCCACGGGTGTCCTGCTGCCGTGCGCGCTCGCAGCCACCAAGGGGCGCCGCGGGCCCGGCGGGGGAAGCGCAGCGGCAGCGGGGCCGGCCTCCCGGGGCTCCAGCCAGCGGGGGGGACCCTGCCGGTACCGGGACCCTCGGGGCCCGTCTGCGGGCGGCTCGGGGACCGTGGGCGGCCGAGCGGAGCTGCGCTGTGCTGCTGGGGCCCGGGGGCCAGTGCCCATCTGGGTTTGCGGATGGCCCCAGCTCTTCCCAGCTCCCGTTCAGGTTTGCCTCCGTTCAGGTTTCCCAGCTCCTGTCCACCGCTCCCGGTTCTTTCGGGTCCAGCTCGTAGATGGCTGCAGTGCATTTCGGCTCGGGCTCCTCTTCAGTTCCAGTTCATTTCAGCACCGGTTCATTTCTGCTTCTTCAACCAGCCCTGGCTTCTGACAAGGCCGTAAATCACTCGCTGTCACAGCCTGTGTAGGAATATGAACTGTCACAACTGGGCATTCTCTAATATGGACTAATGACTGTTCTGGCTGTCGCACACACCTCAGACGATGAGCTGGACACGCGAAAACGGGGTGTAAAGCGTCTTCCCCCCCCCCCCCCCCCCCCCGAGTCTCTCACAGACGTTTGGTCCAGCGGGTGCACACCGGCCTCCCACACCGCAGGGCCCAACAGGACCGGACACCCACCTCCCGCGGGGTGCCCCCACCCTGCCCCCTCCCGCCCCCAGGCCAGCCTGGCCGCTGGGTCTGGCCCCAGGGACGCCCGGCTCGGGCTCCGCTTCTGCCCCCAGACACGCCGGACTCGGTCCCCGCTGAGCCCCCAGCCCCGGCAGCCCGGTTCCCGGCCCCGAAACCGCAGGGCTCGGGCTCCGTGTTCGGCCCCGCGAAACGCCCGACTCGGGCTGAGCCCCGGAACCGGCCGCGGGAGGCGGGAACGGAGCCCCGCGAACCCCCGGCCGAGCCCGCGACCCCAGCCCCGCGGGTGCCCTCAGGGCCAGGCCCGGGAGCACCGGGCGGTGCTCGGGAACCGGCCGAGGGGACCCGCGGGGCGGGCCCGGGCCCGTGTGGCTGCGGGCGGCTCAGACGAGGGTGGCGGGCGCCCTCCGGGCTTCAATTCCCGGCGCCACAAGGCCTCCGGCCCCGCCTGCTCCTCCGCGGAGCCACCGGCAGCGGCACCCGCCCCCCCAGGGCCGCAGCCCCGCGCTCCTGGCCCCCCGTCGGGCCCCCCGGGGCTCACCCGGGCCCCGCCGGAGCAGCCCGGCCCAGCAGCTGTCGCCCCGGGGCCGCGCACGGTGCCCCCGGGGCCGCTCAGGGATGGGACGGCGGCCGCCGGGGCTCAAACCTTCTCGGCCCCGCCCCTCCCCGCGCACCTGTGCCCGCCCCGCGCAGGCGCCCTGGGGCTCCACGCCTCTTTTTGCCCCTTCCCGCGCATGCACCTTTTGTTCCGGCCGCCATGATGGCGCCGGGTGCTGGTAGCGGGACGCTGCGCGGCTCGGTGGGTCCCCCCGGGGCTGTGGAGAGCCCAGGTTGGCCACTGTAAGGCCTGAGCTGCGGCCTCAGCGGGGCTGGCGGGAGAGTCCCGGCCCTGGTGTCCGTCTCTCCCCGGACGGAGAGCTTCGTTGTCTGGAGCCGGGGGACCGGGAGCGGGGGTGCGGGGCCGGCGTCCCGCGGCTGCTCCCTGTGCCGCGCTGGGGATGCTCCTGCGGCTCCGGGCGCGGAGGGCAGCGGGAGCAGCCGTGGCTCGCCCGGGGTCCATGGCTCCACGCAGACATCGAATAAAGGCTGGGTACGGCCGGCGGCGCTGGGGCTCCGCGGGCACCGTCTGGTCCGGTTCGCACCGGGAGACCACACACCCCAATTTCAATGGTGCCCGAACCGGGGCACCCGGCCCGTGAGCACCGACCGGGCAACGGGCCGGGAAGGGGAAGAGGCGTTGTGGCTCTCAAAGCGCCTTTAGCCCTCGGACCCTCTCCGGAGGCAGGAGCAGCCGGGGGGCTGTGGGGATGAGCCCATCAGCCCTTTCACCATCCACCTTTTCCTCTGCAACAAGAGGAAAGACTTTGGGAAAGCTCTTTCCCTCCTTTTTAAACAAGACACTAGTAGCAGCGATGTGATGAGAGCCGTTTCAGGGCAGCTTATGTCAATTTGCTTTTCATGACTGTGAAAAAGACAGTTACGTTTCTCTCGGCGTTACTTTGATACGTGTGGGTCCAAAACCAGACCGAGAGCTTGCAGAAACCACCGTATTGAAGTCGTCTGCCAGCAAGAAACTCACGAACATGGTGGTTGAGCCACCTAGTGAAATCAAGGCTCCATAAAGAACAGCTTTGTATTCAGAGGTTCAGAAGGACGTTTGTGAGGCAATCAATCAGGCACGCCTACTGCGTGTGCTTTGCAAGCTTTTCTATCAGGCGTTAGCGTGGTTCTGCGTTGAGCCAGCAGCTCGGCAGTGTTTGTAGCGGGTAGTTCATCCTTTTCACCCAGTTGTTGGTGCGCCGCTGGGGCTCAGCAGCGGGGATGTTTGGATGCTGTCTGATCCCCATCATTTTGGTTGACCCATATGTCCACTTCAAAATTGGTAGCAAGTCTTTAGGGAGGAAGAGGAGGAAAGAGGGAAAGCAAAAGTACTTTGCAGTCTGTCCCTGTTACTCAGCCAAGATCATGATCGTTTTGGTCTTGTGCCCTGCCCGAGGGAGAAAGAAACTGTTGCTGGAAAGAGGATGTGGGTGTCCTAAGGAGCGGAAGAAATAAAAGAAACCCTCGATGAAACATTACCTGAATTGCTGCTTATCCCAATTACAGAATTAACTCTCAGGACAAGGCACCTTTGTGGAGACAAGAACCACATCACCACCTCAGACCAAATACCTCTGCCAGGGCCCCGAGCCCTGGTAGGGAAGGGATGTCAGAGGAAGGGAAGGTTGAAGTGACTCTTCCCTTGGCTTTACTTTGCACAGGGGCCACCATTTGAAGAGCTACCTGACCTGGTGATTGTCACAGGAACACAAAATGGTTTGGGTTGGAAGGGACCTTAAAGATCATCCACTCCCACCCCCTGCCATGGGCAGGGACACCCTCCACTAGACCAGGTTGCTCCAAGCCTCATCCAGCCTGGCCTTGGACACTTCCAGGGATGGGGCATCCACAGCTTCTCTGGGCAACCTGTCCCAGTGCCTCCTCACCCTCTGCGGGAAGAACTTCTTCTACCAGTGCAAAGCAGAGGGGGAGGAGAACTTCCCTTGACCTGCTGGCTACACTCTTCTTAACGCACTCCAGGATGCCATTGGCCTTCTTGGCCGCGAGGGCACACTGTTGACTCATGGCCATCCTGTTGGCCACCAGGACTCCAAGGTCCTTTTCCCCAGAGCTGCCCTCCAAGAGAACAGCCCCCAGCCTGTACTGGAACATGGGGTTGTTCCTCCCCAGATGCAGCACTTGACACTTGCCCTTATTGAATCTCAGATGTGTCCCCACCCAGCTCTCCAGCCTGCCCAGGTCACGCTGGATGGCAGCACGGCCTTCTGGCATGGCAGCCACTCATCACAGTAGAGGACTACCTATAAAGATGCTTCCCAAGGATTGCTGTTGATGTTATTTACCAGTTTAATAGCATGCTATAACAGGAGGAGGTTTGTTTTAGGCTTCTCTTAACTTTCAGTTCAGTAATGCACAGAGCAGTGGGTGTAGTTGAGAAATTCAGCATTCTCACTCCTGAGGGTGAGAGAAAGCACCAATACGGTGCACACACATCCCAATTTCAGTTCAAGCTTCCAGTAAATAAGCCTCAGCCTTCTGCTGTACATCAGGGTGATGAAGAGGCGAGTGTTGCAGCTCAATTCCCGTGATAGCCATTTCTTTCTTCTTTTGACTTAAAGAATTGTCAGCCTGCTCTTGACACATTTGAAATATCTGCACTGTGGCCTGCAAGACCTGGTTCCGGACTTGCTAGATGACATATTTCATTTTCCTATTTCATTTCTCTCTCTCTTTTTTTTTTTTCCTTAGTCTTGGATAAGCTGTGGGCTAATGGCTTGCTTTAATGTTTCAGATTGTATTGTATAAAACACTGCTCTGAGTCATACAAAGTAACAGCCAAGTTACAACCGTATTTCATTAATATTAGCAAGGCTATCCAAGTGAGAACAAAATAAGTCAATAAAGATCCTCTTCCCATGTCTCCCGATGTTATTCCCACTTGACACCATTTTTCTTTTCAATGTTCATTTCTAAAATAAACCCAAAACCCAAGTTCCAGCCTTGTCTGTGCATTGGGAAGCTGCTCACTCACTGAACTCCTCCATTTATTTTACTGGAATGACTCAGAATAAGGCGATTTATACAGGGCAAACACCACTCAGACCTCACCCATTAATATCTTTTTCTTTTTTTCCCCTCATGCCATAGTTAGGGAGGCTGTGACAGA
Source organism: Rhynochetos jubatus (assembly GCA_027574665.1). Taxonomy (NCBI): domain Eukaryota; kingdom Metazoa; phylum Chordata; class Aves; order Eurypygiformes; family Rhynochetidae; genus Rhynochetos; species Rhynochetos jubatus. The sequence continues at coordinate 74,942,788 of CM050651.1, read as the reverse complement.
ACTTTGCATGTAAAGGTATTTTCTGCCAGGGAATTGAGGCAATGAGGCTGCCTTTCCAGGAGCTGGGATGGGGACAGTGTGTGTTGCTGTCCCTGCCTTCCTCCAACTGCTGCCTTTGAGCCAGGGGAAGTGATGCCTGCGTCAGCAGCCAATTTGAGAACTGCCACAACAGCACCTGACCATGTTCAGAACATCCTTCTTTTAGCTCCAATCACATGAATTGAATCAGAAATTGGTTTTCTCCCAGCATTTTGTTTCCAGGGCCCTTTACAAACCCTGGGACAATCCTGTCCCTCCCAAGTCAGCGCAGACCCTGAGGGCAGAGGTGGCTTCACCAGCAGAAGGGTTTGCTTCTCTCTGGGCACAGCTGGAACAGGTTCCTGAGGAGCATTAACAGAGCTGAAGAAGATGCTGCTGGCACTGAGCGAGGAGGCACAGCCCCGCAGAGCCCCTGGGCTGCCAGGAGCCAGCAGGCAGGGCTGCTGGAGACAGACTCGGCGTGAGGTTACCTGAGCTGACCCTGGACTGAGACCAAGCCTCTGTGCCCGCCTCGAGAGCTGGCACACTTGTCACATTCCCTCAGCAGAGGTTTGGTGGTGGTGAAGCTCTGAAGGGTAAGGAAACCTCTGCTGCTTCCACTATATTTACCTTAAGCATGTTTTGAGAAGGAAGAGCTGTTAATACTTGCTCCATCACACTGGTTGGGCTGGTCCTCGGCAAGTAAATGTTTGGTCAGAGAAAATACATGGTTTTCTTCACTGTTGCGAATTCCCTTGGCTGCACGTGCTCCCTTTGTGGCTGCGTTGTTGTCAGTCTGGGCCGCCACCACCACCAACCCCCTGGAAGAGGAAAGAGAAATGCTGTCAGAGGAACCTCCTTCCTCAAGGCAGCACAGATGTGCTTAGGGTGCTCACCCCTGTTGCATAACTGCCCTGTCAGCAGCCAGAAAGGGATTACAGAAGTCTGAAATATGTCCAGAGGAGGACAAGAAAATGCAGCTATTTTAAAGGCATAGGGCCATTGTAAGATACAGCTCATCTGAGAAAGTCCTCAAAGTGCTCCAAACTTGTTTTAACTAAAAACTGATTTAACTTATTCTAACTAAGGAAATGTGCTTTTTAGAACTAACAAATGCACTAGTTCTACAGCACGAGGCACTGATTTGTAGAGGAGGCATCACCAAAGCCAAGCAGCAGCTGATTTCTAGAGAGGTGCTGGTTATAACCCAGCAGCTTCCTTACCTGAACATCACCCAAGGCAGCTGCAGAGCCATCCTAGGGATGCAAGAGCACTCGCCCACCAAGAGGAGACACGTCAGCTCTCTTCTCTTCTACACCTTCTTACAAAACTGCCAAGACCTGAGTGAAAATAGGTGTTGAATTACTGTTAGCACAGAGATGCTCTGTCCATGTAGGTCCAAGCTGAAGCATACATTTTAAAGTCCTCTTAACGTGCATCTTCCTCAGGAAGAAAAAGATGTAAATCAAGAACTGCAATACTTCAGTTCCTAGGGCAGCATACCCAATGTAACCTGGGTTGTGTGGCACCTGTATGTGTAATTAGTATTGCAAATTAAGAAGTTTAATTGTAGGAACAGGTGGATTAGAGTATTCTCTAGCTTTATTTTTCAGCTTGCCTCTGATCATTCCTTAACAAAAGTGTTGTGGGTAATTCTGCAGATACTACACTGACTTGATTAAAAGGAAAAAGGCATATAATATGATAAGTAGTTAATTGTACAATATATGTTAATGAAATAATTATTATTCATATATTTAATCAGCCTGTGAAGCAATTTGCCTCCAAGGCACCCAATTACAATAATGGCAATGAAATCTTTGCACAGTGAGGCAGGTGCTCAGGACCCAGCAGCTTTCAATGAAAAAGGCTCCCTGGTGTGTACACCCAGCACCTCTGAGCGTGGCCACCTCAGCTGAGGACAACAGTACCAACCTGTGAGGGCATTTAATGCATATTTTAATGTGGTTTAGGTGCTCAGCACTTGAAGGTGGCTGTGCTGTGGTTCTTCTTTCCAAGCACAAGTACAGGCTGGGTGGAGAATGGATCAAGAGCAGCCCTGAGGAGGACTTGGGGGTACTGGGAGACGAAAAGCTGACCATGAGCCGGTCGTGTGCACTGGCAGCCCAGAAAGTCAACTGGATCCAGAGCACCGTGGCCAGCAGGGTGACGGAGGTGATTCTCCCTCTCTACTTTGCTCTTGTGAGACCCCACCTGCGGTTCTGCATCCAGCTCTGGGGCCCCCAATATCAGAAGGATATCGAACGGTTGGAGCGAGTCCAGAGGAGGCCACGAAGATGCTCCGAGGGCTGGAGCCCCTCTGCTATGGGGACAGGCTGGGAGAGTTGGGCTTGTTCAGCCTGGAGAAGAGAAGGCTCTGTGGAGATCTTATTGCAGCCTTCCGGTACCTGAAGGGGGCTACAGAAAAACTGGGGTGTGTGTGTCTTTTTACAAGGGCCTGTAGTGACAGGACAAGGGGTAACGGAGCAGAGAGATGTAGATTGGATATCAGGAAGAAATTCTTCCTGGAGAGGGTGGGGAGGCCCTGGGACAGGTTGCCCAGAGAAGCTGTGGATGCCCCATCCCTGGAAGTGTCCAAGGCCAGGCTGGATGAGGCTTGGAGCAACCTGGGCTAGTGGAGGGTGTCCCTGCCCATGGCAGGGGGGTTGGAACTAGATGGGCTTTAAGGTCCCTCCCAACCCAAACCATTGCATGATTCTAAGAGAAGGAAAATATCCTTCCCAGAGGATCGAGGACTTCTGTCTGGTTGTGGGATGGACTCGATAACAGCTTTGGAAAGGGGAGACCAAGCAGCAGTGAGGTCTGTTCGAAGGGGACCGGGGCTGCAGTGAAGGGAACCAAGAACCGGCTGTTCCTTTGACCTTGAACGTAACTTCTTATTCTCATTTCTCACTTTGTGCTGAATGTAGAAAAGATTTTCACCCCAACAGGACTTTAATCGACCTCAGACATCTCCAGGAGACTTTTCTTACTGAATGTTTCTACCCTTTTGCTCATTTGTATGTCTCCCCAACCTTGGGATATCCCGAGAGCAATGACTAGTTTACGCAGATGCTTAGCTTTGTCAGTGGTGTAGTTGGGACCAAAGACTACTGTCTCAGAAATAAAATTCCCACAAATTAACACAATAAATACCGCAGCCTTTCCAGTCCTCACCGGCAGGATGCTTACAGAGCCAGCCAACTGCTTCAAGGATAAGAAAAGTTTTCCTGACATGACCGTGCTCCTGGAGCACTCTGCCAGAGCTCAACGGGCAAAAGCCTAGAAAAATAAACCAAACAACATGGCTGCTTTGATATTACGTTTATGATTTGATATTACTTGCTCTGGTTTGGAAAAAGAGAGTCTGCTGGAATAGCTGAGAAAATTTCTGAAACTCAATACATGGAATTCCTTTCTCAGTTCCACTACTGTATATAACATGGGAAGATACAGTGCTATGACAGATCTCCTGATCAGTATTTCCTTTTGTACCAGTGAACTGCCAAAGGCAGTTGAAACCAATGAGAGCAGGAGGTTAGACACTGGCGTAACTAGATCTGCCCTCATTAAAAATCATTAAAAAAACTCCATCCTGTGTTGTCATATAAATCAGGACTGATAAAAAGAGATGCATGTGGAAAGCATGGTCTTTTAAAATGTCCATGTTCCCCTGCCTCGAATTACAGCTTGATGCATGAAGAATTTGCCAAGACCCATCATATTGCTCTTCTGTGTCTCTAGTATTCCTCTGCTGGTCACAACTTCTGATTTACATCAGTCTGAAGCCAAGACCAGGTTGGTGAGGTTTTGGCCACCTGCAAGCAAAAAAAAAACCCAGAAGAAAAATGTGCTCATCTGTGACATATTCATCTGAGGCTTGAAATTCGGGATTAAATTCTCAGCTCTCCTACAGAATCCCAATGGATGGCTGAGCAAACTAACGCATCTCTGGGTCCTGGAGCCGGGCTCCTTTTCTTGTCTTTTACAAGCCCTGCATGTGTGTATCTCACAAACAAATAAACAATAACGATCTCTCACCCCCTGAACTCTCCCTGACTCTCCTTAAACAACATTTATTGTTTAACTCAGTGAAACACTAGAGCATCCAAGTCCCCAGGTAGCTCAGTCGCCACTGTAAAACACATTGCTGGAGAGAGGGTGACCTCTGAAACTGAAGCCGAGAGAATGAGATGTAAAACACTGGGTATCAGGTTTATACCAGAACACGGACCATTTTATTGTCCAGAAAAAGGTGATGGGAATCTGATTCTATTTCACTACTATGCCTAAAATTGTCCCTTTGCTTTAGCTATGTGTCTGTTAAGCAACCTCCTCAAGTAGATGACTCCTTCCTGCCTTCTCCCATCCATCCCCACTGTATCCCAGCAGCAAGACGCATGGGTTTGTGGTGAGGATCGAACATCATTTGCACTCTTTTCTCACTTTACCTTTATGCATCACCTCCATTTCCCACTTGTCAGTCACTTCGATGCAATGCTTTCCGTCAAAGGCTGTCCCAAGCCAAATGGGGAGTGAAGGAAATTGATGCTTTTGACATGGAGCCTCCTGTTTTGATGCATTTTTTTCAATGTGCCATTAATGCACTGGAAATTGTTCTCTCTGACCACCCATTTGTTTTCTCTGCTTGCAGAGCAGAGAAGCAGCCTCTTGTATCAGGTTCTGATGGGGCAAAAACCAGGCAGAGCTTCAAGTCACTTCAGTTTTGTTTTCTTTCCAGGTATGTGCCAGGTTTGTGCTGAATGAATCTGATTTTCTATCCACAGATCACACAAAGAATTTTCCAAAGCCTCATCATGAAGCTGGATGTTCAGGTCGTCCTCGGTTTATTTTCAGATCGAAGAGCCTGTGTTTGAATCTATTGCTTGTTTCGAAAATTTCAGTCCAAGGAACAAAATAAGGGCAAGGGGCTCCAAATTAAGAAGAGAAAAATAACTGCCTCCTGAAATGACTCCATCACAAAAGTCTTGTTATTGCTATGCTGGGAGGTATTTTTAAATGTCAAAAAGCTGTTTTGACTTAGTTTGAAATATAGAAACTACCTGAGATGACCATAAGGGTGTCAGATGCCACCAGACATACCATAGGAACCGGGGCGGGAAGGAGCACCAGGAACCCACACAGTCTGTCCTATGGGGTTCATGCTTGTGTGTGGAAAGTGGCTGTAATTCTGCCTCAGTTCCCAAGTTCAGAATATCTCTTCTTACCTCAGACAGGGATTCCCTGTTTCAAGCATGTCGCCATAACAACTATCACGATTTGCAGTGGAACAGCTAAGGAAAGGCATACAAGGCCTTACCGGAGTACAGCAAGAGCACTGCAATAATGATTGGAGAGATTAATTGGCTCCTTCCCCAAAAAAAGTGCAATTCCAGCAACAACGTAGAAGCAACAACTGGAAATAGCAGGCAGATGGGAACTGAGGGAACCCAAAGTCACACCAAGACAATTACTAATGGGTACTGATACTGTACATCCTCAGCTGAGATAGCACAAGGCAGTTGATTTTCTTGCTACCTCATGGGCTACATAGCCAGCGCAGCAAAGTGCCCAGGAACTCAGTCTCACGCATGTGATGACCTGCTTTGTGTTTGCCTTGTGCCTATGGGGCAAAGCTGAGTTGACAGTGCCTGCCTGTGCATGAGATTGATATGATATGATATGATATGATATGATATGATATGATATGATATGATATGATATGAGGCCTCTATGCCATGGAGCCAGCTGGGGAATAAGCTGCAAACACAGTTGAAACCCGTGTAGAAACATGTAGATGGATCCCACACATGAAGGTGAATCACAGAATGGTTTGGGCTGGAAGGGACCTTAAAGATCATCCAGTTCCAACCCCCCTGCCATGGGCAGGGACACCCTCCACTAGACCAGGTTGCTCCAAGCCTCATCCAGCCTGGCCTTGGACACTACCAGGGATGGGGCACCCACAGCTTCTCTGGGCAACCTGTCCCAGTGCCTCCCCACCCTCTCCAGGAAGAATTTCTTCCTGGTATCCAATCTAAATCTCCCCTCTTTCAATTTAAACCCGTTACCCCTTGTCCTGTTGCTACAGGCCCTTGTAAAAAGCCACCCCAGCTTCCTTGTAGGCCCCTTCAGGTACTGGAAGGTGCTATAAGGTCTCCCCGGAGCCTTCTCCAGGCTGATCAAGCCCAATTCTCCCAACCTGCCCCCTAGCAGAGGTGCTGCAGCCCTCTGAGCATCTTCGTGGCCTCCTCTGGACTCGCTCCAACCGGTCAATATCCTTCTGATGTTGAGGACCGAGGGCTGGACGAAGAACTCCAGGGGGGGGTCTCACGACAGCAGAGTAGAGAGGGAGAATCACCTCCATCCACCTGCTGTCTGAAGATGGGATAAAAGATATTTGATTAGGGGAAAGGTCTCATCTGTGCCCAAGATGATCAAGTCCTACATATGTTCATAAAAGACTCACCTTTCCTCCTTTCTGAAGGCACAGCCACAACTCACCATCCTCACCTTCCTTCTTGCCCCTGTTTTTTCCAGTGCTGAGAGTCCTTCCCTGGATAACAAGACTATTCCAGAGGCTGGAAGACTTCCCCAAGATAGGGTGTCTTATGGATTTTACTGGTGTAAAGAAGAAAATTAAAAACAGAAAAACAGAGAGCCAATTTCCCTGCCAGCAGCCTTCTGTTAACCAGCAGCTGGTGCATGGGTGGTGGAGGGGAACACTCCTGGGAAGAAAAGATTTCAGTGTCACGATCGCAAAAGGGTTATTAATGTAAACTAAGGACATAAACTACAATGATGGCTGAAAAGGGTGAAAAATATCTCAGCAGTATCCTTCTCACATTGCTTGCTCACCATTTGAGAGTTTAAAGGACAGAATCCTCACATGGATCCAAGAAGCTGGATCGTGGAGTGTTTCCTGGAAACATTCCTGTTTTCCTTCAAGCGTGCATTTGTTCTCCCGACCGTGGGATGCATTGACCAGCTGTGGTTACCAGGGCAGCTTCCTTCTAGGTGGTGAATGCAGCAAATACTGTCGCTGCAATATTGTTCCTGTTTTGAGGAGAGGGAAGAGGTTTTGGTTGTAGCCTGGTCAGCAGAAATAAAGAGTGACAGACCAGACTTTTCCCCTTAGCAGCCCTAAAGAACAACAACCCTGGGTCTGCGAACCCAGCTCAGCCAGAAGTAACCTTGGCTGGCAGACTGGATGGTTTCAGGTCCAGTTCAAGCAGAGCCCTGGTTCTGGCTCAGCCTAACTGCAGGCAGGTGAGGGGGTGCTGCAAACACTACAAGCATCGGTCAGAAATGGTGTTCCTTACGGCTGGGGACAGATGTTTGGAAGTGGATACTGGTACGCTTTCAACAATTGCATATGCGTATTTTGGGGAAACATTCTTCAACTTGGTTTTTGGGTGCAGCCCAGGGGGGAGAAGCAGGGGTGTTGGTTGGAAAGAGAAACCAGGCAACAGTTTGACCTGTTACTAGCAGAGCTGAGAGGTTCCTGAAGTAAGATTAGGGAAATAAAATCACACCTCAGGGGCTGTGGAGACACAGGTTCTTGTAAGCTATGACCATACAGCCTGTTGAAGGCAATGAAATGTTTTACATTCCCAAAGAGGGAAATGGGACCTTGCTGTTCTCCTGGCTCAGGCTCCAGCACCGCATCTGGGCTCTGAACCTGTCTCACTGTCTGCACTGACTCCTAAAGGAATTATTGTTTCGTTTTTTTAGTTTTGGTAAACATGAGGAATATTAGTCTTTTGTCTTTCTACAGCTCATATCAACATCTAAATACAAGAGAGAAGTAGGAGAATGACATGGGTGGGAAGGGACAGTCTTCTTCTGTAGGAGCATTTGATAATAAGTGCTGTGGAGGATAGGACACTAAAGAAAGTGGATGCAAGCTTGGTCCTGTGCCCCTGTGATCCTAAAACTCTATTCTATGAGTGGTACTCAGCAGCCTTTTTAAAAACATTAATAGCCAGATAAGGTAATTCTTGATTTTTTCTACTCTAAAAAAATTGTTTTCTTCTTTCCTCTTTCCACCACCCCCTCCACCCTTAGAAGGCTATCTATATTTAAATTTAAAATTGAGAATCAAGTTTCCCTCTCCTGTCTTAAAAGATGAACATATGCACCTAGAATTGCCTTTGCTTAATAACTTTAAAAAAGGAGAAGAAAATAAATGGTAGGAGTCACCAAAATTCTGATTTCTATGCTGGCACCTGGCAATGAAACATGTCAGAAGAAATATGCCCTGAGACTGGATTGCTCTGAATGACAATGAGAAAACAGTGTGCAGGGGTTGCTAAATAGACTTGTCTGTGCTGGGTGAGACTGTAATGCCTTGCGACATCAAGCAGGAAGAACCACGGACTCAGTTGTTTACAGAGGGCTGTTTTGTTCAATACCTTTCTGTGTATCAACTGATTTCATGATGGCACATTCGTGCTGACACTACAGTCACCTACATATTTCACAAGTATCTTCTAAGTACAGAGACATGGTAGCAAAACAGGAACCCTGTAGAATAACTACAGGATAAAACTGTTGCGATGCCTCGTGCTGTGTTGCATGATTGTCATGATTAACGAGGAAAAATACGAGGTCCCTTGAGAGCTGAACTCTAGCTCTTCCTCTTTCACAGAAAGTGCCACTTTCTTTGTGGCACTGATAAATCACTTCTCAGCCTCCCTCTCCACAGCCTGCACCTTCATGTTTTCTCTCGAGACAGGGGGGCTTTATGGGATTCCCTGACACTCCCCATGGGCAGTGCCTAATGCAAGAAGCTGCTGAAGTGAGAGGAGCCTCTAGAGCCTACAGTCATAAAAATAACCAGCAACACTGCATGCCCTGCATCGGTCTTGTCCAGGAGGTGTATAAACAGCACCTTCAGTTCTCCAGCTCCACTTGCTGATGTTTTCTTAATAGGAAAAGCCAAGTGTCAGACAGCAATGAGACCCAGGAGCCAGTGGTGATCATACCACAGGCAGAGCACTGACCTCACCGACCAGGCAGCAACCCCACTGCACCCAAACAGGGTGGGCAGAGCAGGGAGCTGGCAGGCAAAGCAAGGCCACAAATCCGTCCCGTGGTCCTTTCAGGGATTCCAGACAGGAGCAGAAGACAAGTCCAAAGACAGGACTAAAGACAAGTGCACCCACAGCGTCACCTGTGGCAGCAAGCCCTGAGCTTAGGTGGAGCTCCTGGAGCCATGGGCAGAGCCAGTGGGTGGGAGTCCAAGCTGAGGCTGGTTAAGGCGATTAGACCCTATTAGTGCACAGCAGGGCTGCCTGCTGCCCATCTACTCTTAATTTAGCAAGCAATATATGTAGGTTTTGCACTGGACAAAAGAAGACCAGTATGGAGACACAGTTTGTGGCAAAACCTGCGATACAGACATTTTTCCACTGAGAGAAACACATGTAGCGCCACAGTAGCCTGAAATGTCAATCATGCTTTGCAGCACACAGCAATAGAACAGCTCTTCCTCAGATTCCCTGAAAAAAATCCTACTGGCAAAATGGTACCACACATCCAGAGCTGCTCCGTGTGACAACAAAATCATCCGCAGGGAGGGATGTCAGGCACTGAGCAATGAGGAGCAGAGCACAAACAGGAGCAGTGGTAATGAATACCAGCACAGTGCCTCTGCTCTCCAGCCGTTACATGTCAAAGGATGACCTACCAAGCTACGCAGTTGATACGTAGCGGTGTTTTACTTCTCGTTATTAAAGAGTAGCTGCTTTCAAAGTGGATCTTTTTATGCTTTTTAGCCCTTCAGCTGGTTTTTAGGTACAGTGAGTACATACCTGAAACACCAGCTCTCAAAAGGCTATTCATACGTGGGGGCTTCTGACAGGAAGTATTGCCAGAGCAATTCCTCGTGTCCTTACGTGCTGGATTTAGTCAGGAAAGAGTTACATTTCTTCACAGTGGCTGGTATGAGGCTGTGTTTTTTTGGATTTGCCCTGGGAAAAGTACTGATAAGGTACTTTATCCCCCACAGAAATGAGGATTTAATTTGGCTCAAGGAGGCTTTCAGGGCCTAGCAAGAAGCAGTTGTTGTTTAGTTCTTCTCAATAGTATCTCAGTCCTACACAAAGGAGGAAAACTGACTTAATTTTACTTTTGAGGAAGTGTCAGATTAGACAAAACTAACCACGCCAGCTAGCTTATTAACAGTCTTTTCAGTTCGATCTTCATAAAACAAAAATTCCTTGTTTCTAAGAAAATCAGGCATGGGTTTCCACACATGAGAACCCCAGCAAGTACTAAGAAATAGTTACAACAGATGTGTTTCACCTCTGGTAGTCAAATCCTGGTCTAGCAATGGGAATCCTGTAAGGTTACACCTCCAGGGAAGAGAAAACAAAGAGTGTGATGCTGGATGATGAGCATCTGGGGAAACCAGCTGGGTTCAAAGGTCTGGGGAGGCTGTTGCTTAGACAGGGGAAGTCTACACATGGTATTTTGCCAACAGATGTGGGCTCAGAGCTGACAACGTGTATTGAGCTAATAAGCCTGGATGAGAGGGAGAGCACACAAGCTAGTCGGCAGAAGCCCACTGGGGCTGTGTTAACATTGCTCAGAGAGCTTATTATCGGTTTGGAGCAAGTGACAGAGTGGCTCGCAGCTGTCTGTTAGTTGATTTTGTAGGTGTATCCCCAGAGAGCTTGGAAAGGCAGCTTCAACAAAGACCATAGGGCCAAATTTTTCAAGAACACCTCCACTGCCAAGTCTGACACTGGGCTTGGCAGAAAGCAAGCTCCTGCAGCTCTAACCGTGACACACTTGGCTGGATTTGCAAAGAAAGCCACCGTAAGAAAAACAACCCCAAATCCTCCCTATTTTGGACCACTTTTTCAAGGCTCCATTGCATTCAGCCATGGTTCCCAAAATGACACCTACCGCTTGCTGAGGATCTTTAGGATCTGCCTGTTAATATCATTAGTAGCAAGCAAATTCTTCCAGAAATCTCACCCCAGTTCTGAGTGCATTTCTGTGAATTTATGTGCACACTAATCAAAAAAATCAACCTGCTTTTAATTACCTTCCAAAAGCATGACTACCAATAAACTACAGAATTATATTTCCCCACAAATTAGTAATTCTTCAGTAAAATAGCCTGGACTTTTATGAATGGGGAAAACACAAATGGAATCCCTAACTAGGCTGCTGGGGGGTCTCCTTATTTTATTTTTTTTGCCAATTAACCAAGCCTGAGAGCCTTTGAAGTATTGGCTGTGATAAGCTGTTTGACACTGCTGTCAGACTTCATCATTCCCAATGAAAAGTGACAGTCCTGAGATTAAACTCTTACTTCCTTATAAAGATGAGGAGTCACATTTACTGATAATTAATATGCAGGCTGTGACAGGCCAGACATTTGTAGCACAATTTCAAATTACCAGCACCAAAAAAAAAAAAAAGACTTATTAACTGCAAATTAATATTTATGAAGTGGGTGAGTGGCTAAATGTTACTTCATTCAGTGGGAGACCATTCCATAAGGAAATAGCTGTCCTCTTTCCAAGGAAAAGTGTTCAAACCAAACCTGTGATAGTAAGTAAGCATTTAGTTTGCGTCCGTTATGCTGGTTCAAGTGCAAGGAGAATTCACACGCTGTTTGTTGAAGAGTTCTTTGCTAGCTGCTTTCCACAAGTTTATCTCCTGCTAAATGGATTAAACTTGGCGCAGAGTTCTCAGGACAGAAATTCAAGAGTCAGAGCAAGTTGAGTTTGTTTCAGCTTCCCATAGGAGACAGGAGCTGGTGAGAGCAATCACAGGAGGAAGAGCTAACCTCGGAGGCAGGCTCCGTTCCCAAACACTTCCCGGCTGCCAGCTGGGAATAGATGGGGTACAGCTTGCGGCTTTGCACAGCAGAGGCAATGCCTGTGTAAAGCACGGCACTTCCATGCTGTGACAGTGCGGATAACCCTGCTGGGAGAAGAGTTCATGGCACATTCCTGTTCACCGATGGGCTCTACGTCAGGCAAAGGGATACCAAGAGTCCTGGGGCTGTGTACCACAGAGGATTTATGCAGTCCTCAGTTACAAGCTTTGTGCAGCCCTCTGTTACAAGTGTGCAAGAGTGTAGCCCCCACTAGGGTTTCAGACCTTTATTTCAGCTCCTCCAAGACACTTCAAAGGTGTTCACTCAACAGTTCCCCCCTCAGCATGATCAAATCATTGCTGTAACAACTTTAATTTGATTCTTTGTCGTGGTTTAACCTTGGCTAGCGATTAAATACCACACAGCCGCTTGCTCACCTCCCTCCTCTTCCTCCAGTGGAGGAGGAGAGTTGGAGGAAAAGATAAGAAAGCTCATAAAATTGAGATAAGAACAATTTAATAATTGAATATAAATGAATAAAATAGCAATGCAAATAATATTAACAATACTACTGATAATATGTAATGAAAATAATGGAAAATAAAACATATGATACAATTGCTCACCACCTGCCAACTGATACAGAACCAGGTCCTGAGTAGCGAGAGTCAGACCACCTGAGTCTGAGAGCGATCGCAGCAGAGTCTGAGCGAGCCCCACGAGCAACAGCACGACCAGGAAAGCCAACCGACTCACCGACTCACTGAAGAGTGAGTAAGCAAAGGAGTTACCAAAGCAGCTAACAGGGGAGCTAGTGTAGGAGTTAAGGATCCAACACTGAGTGGCCCCCCAGCCCACTCCCTGCTTATGTACTGAGCATGATGTGCTATGGGATGAAATCCCCCTTTGGTCAGTTTGGGTTAGGTGTCTGAACTGTGTCCCCCTCCACACTGCTTGTAATGAGAAAGTTGGGAACGCAGTGAGTCTCGGAAGCTGGGAAAGACCTTGAATTTGGTGCAAGCTCTCCCCAACACCAGGTGAAGAGACACCTTACCAGTCCTTTTCTCAGGGTAAATCCAGAAACAGCGCTTCATACCAGCCACTGTGAAGAAAATGAACTCTTTCCTGACTAAAACCAGCACATTCTTTTTGACAAAAAGCCTACTATGCATCTATTCTTCAATGTAATGAGGAAGAGGAAGCAGACCTGTGCTCAGTGTGACAGGCCAAGACTTGGGTAGCCATTGATTTAACATAAAATCATAGAATCATAGAATGGTTTGGGTTGGAAGGGACCTTAAAGATCATCTAGTTCCAACCCCCCTGCCATGGGCAGGGACACCCTCCACTAGACCAGGTTGCTCCAAGCCTCATCCAGCCTGGCCTTGGACACTGCCAGGGATGGGGCACCCACAGCTTCTCTGGGCAACCTGTCCCAGTGCCCCCCACCCTCTCCAGGAAGAATTTCTTCCTGATGTCAAATCTAAATCTTCCTCTTTCATTTTAAACCCATTACCCCTTGTCCTGTCACTACAGGCCCTTGTAAAAAGCCCCCCTCCAGCTTCCTTGTAGCCCCTTCAGGTACTGAAAGTCTGCAGTAAGGTCTCCCCAGAGCCTTCTCTTCTCCAGGCTGAACAACCCAATTCTCCCAGCCTTTCCTCATAGGGGAGGGGCTCCAGCCCTCGAAGCATTTTCGTGGCCTCCTCTGGACTCGTTCCAACTGGTCTATATCCTTCTGATGCTGAGGGCTCCACAGCTGGACACAGCACTCCAGGTGGGGTCTCACAAGAGCAGAGCAGAGGGGGAGAATCCCCTCCCTCACCCTGCTGGCCACACTTTTCCTGATACAGCCCAGGATCCGGTTGGCTTTCTGGGCTGCCAGCGCACACGGCTGGCTCATGTTCAGCTTCTCACCCACCAGCACCCCCAAGTCCTCCTCAGGGCTGCTCTCAATCCATTCCCCACCCAGCCTTTAATTGTATTTGGGATTGCCCCGACCCAGGTTCAGGACCTTGCACTTGGCCTTGTTGAACTCCATGAGGTTGGCACGGTCCCACCTCTCCAGCCTGTCCAGGTCCCTCTGGATGCCATCCCTTCCCTCAGCGTGTCACCGCAGCACACAGCTTGGTGTCCTCAGCAAACTTGCTGAGGGTGCACTCGATCCCATCATCCATGTCACTGACGAAGATGTTAAACAGCACCGGTCCCAACACCGACCCCTGTGGAACGCCGCTCGTCACTGGTCTCCTCTCAGACGTTGAGCCACTGACCACGACTGTCTGAGTGCGACCAGCCAGCCAGTTCTTTATCCATTGAGCAGTCCATCCATCAAATCCATGTCTCTCCAGTTTAGAGACAAGGATGTCACGTGGGACGGTATCAAAGGCTTTGCACAAGTCCAGGTAGATGACATCAGTTGGCTGTCCTCTATCCACCAAGGTGGGGACCCCATCATAGAAGGCCACGATATTTGTCAGGCATGAGCATCTCCTACAAAGTCCTAGAAAGGCACGGATTGTCTGGCTACGGGACCGAATGTGTGGCTGGATTGCAGGAGGTCTGGCATTGGCCAGATAGGGACTACAGTCAGCTGCTTTCTTCCAGACAGAGTGCTTCCGGTTCTATGGGAGGTCTCAGTGCTGCACAAAATGTAACCAGTAGTGACCACAGTACCTGGCAAGGCACAGAGAATCATCAGCAGCAAATGCAGGAGCTCGGGATTTATGAGTCTCAGGCCTGCACGTGAGCCATTAAGCCAAGCAGGAACAATCTGAATACATTCAAGGAAGGTTCTTTCCCCTTTAAACACAGTTACTGTCTGAGACCAGACAGAAAATGAACACAGCAATCATTCTGCCATGCACTATCAGGTGTTATCACCAGCAAGGCCTTTGCTAACCACTCTAATTCCTGAAATAGCTGCAGGAAAATGGGGTCAGTAAAGTGCCAATTGTTCATTTACATTACAGGGATGGAATCCAGGCTCTAACAATATTTGCAGAAGCAAGCTTCAAAGGAACACAGGTGGCAATAATTAATTCCCAATTTCCTCCTTTGGCGCAGACTGACCTGGATGAAGAAAAATTGTCTGAAACATGAAAGAATATAAAATTGTTTCTTCCAAAGCACCACTGATCAGGTAAACAGTACCAGGAGAAAGGAGCAATTCTGCTCATTCTGCCCACATATGAGAAGCTGATGACCTTCTGCTTCATTAATCTGAATCCCATCCAGCATGGATAATACAGAAGGAGTGTTTACTGGAGGAAGGCTGCCATGTCTGCACATAACTCTTCCAAGGATGGAATAGGAATTAGAAACTGAAAGCAAACAAAGAGATCTTTGTTGAGATGACATGACTGTACACTGGGAATATTGGAAGATGTACCAAGCTATGTGGCAATACCATCCTTTTCTATTTGCTCATTCATGCAACTAGAATGGTGATATTTAATTCATCACCTAAATGCTTTATGCTCACACAAGTGATTTTCAGATAGCGGCAGGCAATTCATTCCGTGCTGGATGGCTTCATCACCAAGATTCACCCTGAGTTACATTATTTCTTCTCTTGTTCTCTGGAAGGTGCATCAAAATTCTGCAGTTAAAAGAAAAGCTGCCAGTCTGAGAGCTACAGTGATCATTTGGGCAACCTTTACCCACTGAGAGCCAACAGGAGATATCCTGAAGATGACTGTACGTAAACAATGACCCTCCTTTATGCTTTTTGGAGTCAGTGAGACAACTCCCTACACATGGAGGAGGCTGTGGCACGACCACGTGCAAATAGTTTGGGACAGAAACAAGTCTATGATCAAGGCGTCCAACTCTTACCACAAGCTGTAGAATACTCATAGTAGTAATAAGTGACTTACGGCAGATGATGGGCCATAAAAATCTTGCTTTCTACCATAACTGCACCTCCTGAAAATACTGTAATTGAAAAAGCAGCGGTCAGTAAGCCAGTGCCAAACAGGCATGAGTTGCTGAACATTCATTTCATTTAGAAGCGCCGTGCTGTGGCTCCCTCCCTAAATTAATTTAATTTAGAAGTCACATCAATAACTGTGCCAGCATCAAAACACCTATGGGCTGCGACTCTGCAAACAGCCATTCCATCATGTCAGAGTTTCTTCTCTCTGGAAACTCTGGCTGCTAATTAGCTGCAACATTTCTGACAATGGACCATAATTCACCGAGGTCCTTTGCGAGTGCCTGTTTTCTCAGAGTTAGTGTATTTTCAAGGCTTAAAAGAAAAGGGACTCCTTTAGCTGATTCTCCACCTTGGCAGTAGTTTGCCTTACGTTACCAGGCATGCGATACAGTAAAAATTGATATTAAAGAGATGATGGTGTGATGGTGGTGTTTAGGTCAGTATTTCTTCTCGGAAACATTTGCTATCAATTAGGGAAGTTAGCACATACTCTAGGACAGATTCCCAGTTGGAATACATAGTGAAGTAGTCTACTTCCCTGTAAGTTGATCAGGCTATACTCATTACGGCACCTGAGGCTGTGGATTTCAGCAAGAGTAAGCTGACTTGCACTGGAAGAGAACTGGTCTCATTTAAGAAAAATTTACTAAGAGTCCTGCATGCTCAAGGATTCTCTAGGTTGTCTGCTACTTCTTGGTCCCATTGTAATTCAAGTGAGCGTTCCCATCAACTTCTGTACAGCACGTATTCTGAGAAGGGCACTGTCGTGCTCCATCTGGCCAAATGTAACATTCTAGGGTCCACCTCCCCTTCCCCAGTGGAATACCATCTCTTACTAGCACCCTTTCCGTCAGCTCCCAAAGGGACATGGGTGCCGTGCAACTGATGTGTTTGGAAATCTTGCCTGTAGATAGTAAGACTCTTTGACCTCTAGACAGAAGTTTTTAAACCACCCAAATGTTAGAAGGGTTACATGTCCATCTCAAAACATGATTACCCTTAAAAGTGATTTTTAAACATTTGGTCCTCCAAAAGCTGTCTGGTTTTGATTGGTCTTAACAATCTACCCAGGAGATACAGATCCTTCTCACAGCAGCTGTTCCTTCTAGTGTTTAAGCTGTATGTACATTAATAACTCCTCCCCACTTGTAAAATTCAAGAGTTCTCACTAATCACCGCTTACAAATATTGTTGCAGTCCGGCACTTAGAAATGTAGTTTCATTCAAATTAGTACTACCTTCTTGTCTGAAATGCCAAAATCACTGCTAAAAGGGACTTCTGAGCACTCTTAGCACTTTTCAAAATGCTGCCTTTAACCAAGGTAGGGAAAAATTACTTTTGACAGGTCCACTGCCAACCCAGGAAACCCGAGCAACAGTTTGGGAACAGAACTGAAACAGGTACACCTACAACTTTGCTCAGGCCAAGACTGAAGGCTTGGGCTTTAGATTAAATGGAACTCCTGGCCAATGAGCGGACAGTGAGGGTACAGAACGCTGATGAGGTCTCTTGGGGTAACTAAAGCCCATTGGAGCACTCTGAGAACATGGGAAAGAATAGAGATTGTAATTACAGCATGGCCAATCACACAGTATGAACAACAGATTCAAATGGGTCTCAGCAATTATTTCCTGTAGGCCGAAATACAGCTGCAAAATACACCTGCTTAATAATTTAGAAAGATGGAAAAAATCAGTGTTGTTTGCAAACAGTGCAGTGCAAAAGTTTAAAAGGGTTAAATTAATCAAATAAATTATTAATTACTATTAGCTCATCCATTAGTGTTATGGTAGCATCTAAATGCACCAGCCAGCATCAGAGCTCTTTGTGCTGGTCCCCAAAAGGGACTTTGCGAAGTATAAACGCGGTCCTACAGGGACTGGGAGACAGGACCTCCTCCAGTTGCGTGTCCCACCCCCCAGTCTGCCAAGGTCTACCTTTCCCTGAATACGCTTCAAAAAGAAAATAATTCCTTTCAGAAGAGAGGGAAATAGCATTTCTTTTCCAAACAGTGAATATGGGGAATGGGAAGATGTCTCCTGGAAGCAGTAAGTCACCCAACCCCTACGAATGTTGGATTCATAGGTTGATGGTTATCTCCCCTTCCTACATCCCTGCCCCTATGCACCCAATATATACAGGCAAGTGATGGGATGGCGGATTGTGCCCATGGAAAGAAGCACAGATCTCAACGTAAACATTCCAGCGCTCAGCCGGGAAGAACTTAGATCAGCAGCTTAGAGTTTCAATGACAGAGCAAGGACCAAAGCGTGGGGCTCACAAGTCACAGTCCAGTGCCTGATTCACTGGACCACAACCTAGATTGCTTAAAAAAAGCCTTAAAAATATACGTAGCATGAAGCTTTTACCTATTACTCTATCAGAATCAATAGGACAATTCCATTCTGTAGAACTATGTTCTACTAAAACTCAAAAGACTGATTAGAACAAAAGTTTCAATAGCATATTTTTGTGATACCATTTATTATCCCACATGGTTTGACACAGTTTAGTATATTGCACCTATAAATCAGTTGCAGCAAATTATTTAATGATGCATTAACTGTGGAATTTCACATATATTACAGTTCTTTAGCCAATGTTGAACGCTTTTTCAACAGCTTAATCCATCCCAGAGGTACTGAAGCAGGCATATTCATCCATCATCAGAGTGCACATAGTCTTCTCTTTGCTCTTTTTATTTTATTAAAGCCCTCGATCTACAAGCATGGCATTAAATAATTCCCCAGAGCTTTTTCTGCACAATATTCCCACCGCCATCCTCACCCTTCTATCACAAAAAAAAAATCTTTTCACTCCGTATTAGATTCTTGCTGTTCTCTGGCACAGCTTAAGCCTGGCACTGACTTGGGCCACGTTGCTGAGAACTCGTAGACGACACCACAGTGATACGAGTGAAGGTATTATATTACATTATACAGAAATCAAGTGTTCAACCTGATGAGAAAGCTTGAAAATACAAGCAGTGAGTCTACCTAGAAGATGACAGAGAGGAGGAAAAGACACAAGAAAGTATGATTATAGAAGAAAATATTTTCTTTTTTTTTTAAATTTCCAAGGTATTCCTTGCTAGAGATTCATCTGAGGTCCTTGAGGCATCCAGAGTTGGACCAGAAAAGGCTTTTGGAATTGCTTTTTTAAGAATACCAGACATTGAAATAACCTTCTTTAGTTTTAAGGTATTCAACTCATGGCACTGAACTCAAATAGCACTTTCACAGATAGAAACTCAGTAATCTCACTCTTCAGCACTACATTTGGTGCCTACGTAAGAAGACGAGCACTCTGGACCTTCATGGGGTTCTAACTGTGCACCTCAACAAGTTCTTCCATTTGGGGAAAATCCTTTAGCTGTTAGGATCTTGCATGATCACCTTTCCAGGCACCTTCCATCCTCTCCAGCTCCTGCATAGAACAGCTTCAATCCTGGAGAGCAACATGGAGAGTGATGATGGATCTCCTTTCTGCCACTTGTCATGGCTAGCACAGAAAGACAGAATAACTCACTTGTGGCTATTTCTCTTGGCAGTTGTCCCTCCTCTCCACTCACTCACGGAGATAAATGCTGCCATGGCAGAACATAGCCTTAAGGCAACTCTTCTGTACAATACGCCATGTTAGCATTGCATTTCATTCTATAACATTGGTTTTAAAAGCTCGTCCCATTCAGTTGGTAGCTCTTTTGCTATATTAACCCTTATTTTGCTATGTGCTTTCTCTTCTACCTATTTGTTGTTTTCTCCCTCTGGTAGCAATTTTTGCAGATCCTGCCAGTTCAATCTTTATGCAGAGTGACAAAGGGCAAGAGTTATGCACAAGGACAAAGAGATGGTTCATGGTGCTTCCTTTTTCTTCTTTAGAAATGAAGCACAAATCTCTGAGGCAATATTCCTGGGTCTGGATATCCTTAGGCCAAACCTTAGGATATCGGGTTTGATAAATGGAAGCACTTTGGAAACTCAGTGCGGTCTCTAGAAGAGGAAATTGGGCTAGAACTCTGGAGGTAATGAGGAAACCAAAAGCCTGTAATTCAATAGCATACAGGGAGAAAAGGGCACCCCAGCTGCCATTCCAAACAAGTGCTGCAGAAGGAAGGCTGGGGACAAGACCAGATTTCTTGAGACACAAAGCCTCTCCTGTCAGTGGAGTCAGGAGGATGTCTCCAGCTGGCGTACTGTCCCGGCACCTAACACTGGGCTGAGTTACAGCTGCACATTTCTCATGTCACCTGTACAGCACACACACAAACACATGCGTATGATGTAGGAAGTAATGTTGCAGTGTCGCAGCGGCAACGTGGGAAAGGTCAGTGAGAGACCTCACAGGAAGGGAAAGTGACTCTTGCTGGCACTAATGCTACATACTCACAAGTACTAAGATGTGTGTGTACAAACAGTCAGATCATGATTCAGGCACTAAGAGGCTTTTATTCCATGGTCATTGTTCTCATGACACCGAGAACGAGGGACACTGGCTATCCAGTCCACCTTAACATCTTAGGATGACAACCACACGTTGGTTTTGGACATGCTTTTTTTTTTTTTTTTAAACCCTGCAGAAGCTGGCAGCAATCCCACCATTAATCCACCTCATCCTTCAGGCTCATTCAAACAGTCAAGAAAACTTCCAAAGACAAAATATTTCTTGAGTAAATAGTTGCCCTCTTATAACCACTTCTCTGAGATGCACATACTTCAGTGAGTAACATCTCAAGGGGTCAGAGCCTGGTTTTCGTGCTGAAGACTAAGGAAGTTACAACATTGCTTTTGGAGCCCCTCAAATCATCCCAATACTCAAGCACTTTCCTGAAGGTCAACAGGAGATAATTCAAGGCTCATAGCTTAGAATCAGCTTGTTAAAACCATTAGTTGAAGTTGTTTTATGCAAATAACTCTTCCTGCCCCATGCAGGATTGTGTTTTGCACCTTTCCTCATCTAATTAAGTCATTTCTAACCTGGCAATTCAAGTATTCATCTCAGCTAAGCATATTTTGCAAAGTGTCACTGAACTGGTAATCCATCTCCTCCTTTCCTTATCACTGGATATGAAACATTTAATAATTGACACTTTATACAGTCAGTATTAAATCATTTTGGCAGAACTCTTCATTTATTGGTCTCAAGACAATCCTTTTTTTTTTTTTTTTTTTCTCCTCTCCCTCTGCCAGGGGTGGAAGAGTAGGGAGAAAGGAGAAGCCTGAGAGTAATGGGATTTTCCAGTGAGAGGGTGGAAAAAAGAGGGGAACTTTTTCTATTCTTGGGTGGACTTTCAAAAAATGTCTGGTAGCACTCTGACCCGACCTGAGTAAGAGCAAGGGACTATCTACATCTAGTTCAGTGCCACAACTCACTCACTCTAGCCATGGGTCAGCATATGCAGGGCTGACTCAGACCTTTCCTTTGCATCTATCAATGTACTAAGCCTTCGTGCATGAGCAAAGAGGTAAAGAGCAGAGCTATATAGGAAAGAAAGGAACACAAGAGCTGAAATTAGGGGCTTGGTATGGTTTTCTGAACCTCCTGCTCACTGTCCGTAGTGTGTCAGGCCAGGGAGCTCCAGCCCATGTCCCTCCACCTGCCTGCTCTGTTTGCTGCTGCTATCAGGGTGCCCTCGGTACTAGGGACATCGTCTCCTGCCCTGTGCTGGCCAAAACACTGGCTCACGTCCCTTCCCTCCCTTTCCTTTCTGAGCACGTTGTCTCCTGGCACATGCCTTCTTGTGTGCACCCTAAGAGGTCAATACCTGCTAGCGGTGAGCGGCACCCCACGCTGCACCCAGGGCATCTCCTCTGTCCTGGCTGGGTAGCAGGTGCCCAAACCATGCAGTTCCCATCTCTCTACAGACAAAACTGCATCGTCACCTTCTAAACAGGAATTTCAGGGGACACTGGAAATGCCACTTTATCTAAAATCAGAAAGATGTATTTGTTGGGCACCTGCCTGGCTTTAGCACCCGGTTGCCTCTGGGAGTCAGTTTTGGATGTTCCCTAGCCGATCATTACCTTTTAATGTCCTCTCTGCTGAAAGGCACTGTGATTATTATTGGGAAACCTACCATCTCAGTCATCTCTCTCCTTAATAAAATTGGCTTTATAGTTTTGCAAACAGGAAGATTTATTTCCCCCTCAAGATAAACATTGATGAACCTACTTCAGTCAATATTTACTATGTGGTTTTGGGAAGAGGCATAAAAAAAAAAAAAAAAATCTAGCCCAAATTTTAATAGAGTTTGCTATTTGTTTTTTAGCTACACTACAAACACAATATCATACTGCTGCTTTGGCAGGTGAAGGACAGTAAGTTTTTATTCATATTACGGAAACACTACGCGGCACTTTGTAGTAGGGGAAGGATGGAGGCCTGGGGATTGGGCACCAGATGTAGCTACATTTTTTATGGCCAGCAGCTTTATGTTGGTTTGGGATTTTTGGAGGGAATACTGAGTGTGGGTTAGATATGACCTACCACTTCTGTTACAAAAGGCTGCATCTCCACACCACAGAACCTGTCCTCCATTCCTTGTATCTATCAATGCACTAAGCCTTCATTCATGGGCAAAGAGGTAAAGAGAGGAGCTATGCAGGAAAGAAAGGAACACAGGGGCTGAAGTCAGGGGCTTGGTATGTTTTTCTGAACCTCCTGCTCACTGTTCATAGTGTGCCAGGCCAGTAGATGTTTCCTTAGCACCCTAAATACAACAGTCCTTGCTTACAGAGCTCTTCACTGTGCTGTGTGAAACACAGGCATTGATTTGACCTGGCATAAATTCTTAATTCTTGACAACTAGAAAATGAACATATTACCTTATTAAATGCTGCTCACTCTCAAATGTGTAGACCAGCTGTTTCCTCCCTCCATTATCGAACTGCAGCGAGCACTTTCTAGAGGAAAATTAAAAGTAATGATTACAATCAATTAAAAAAAATTCAATTTAAATTATTCTGCTACACAGGGAACGACAGCATATTTTCAAGAACGTTACATTCTACTTCTATTTAAAGTTCCTATGTGCTACGTTGGATCCCCTATAAATATCCTCCTTCAAAAGCACAGGTTTGTTTACTTTGGAAAATGTGCCTACACCTAAGCAGAAAAAGAAAACCTGACTGGAGAAATATGGAACTCTTCTTGGCTAAAACAATCTGAAATTGTGGTGAACACCAGCATTTCCTCAGACAGTTATGTGGATGATGACTAAACTCTCTAAAAGATGGCTGAAATCCAGGCATCCCCTAAACCTATCTGACAACTGTAAGTCATAAGAGTATTCGGAAAATTCAAGCTATTTCAACCAATACCAAGCAGTTACACTCTTTTGCCAGTTCTGGTAATTTTTCACAGTTCAGCGTGGAATACTCCAAGTTTCCCTTGCACATAAAACGCTTTTAGATACAGCGTGCACTGAAGAACATTCTCAGTGCAGGCATGGGATGAAAATTACTCCCTTGCAGCGTTATTGATGCAGGTAGGCAGCAGGTGTAATTTCCACTCCCCCCCCCCCCCCCCCCCCAACCCCGCAGCCTATTTTTTCTTGCTTTGTAAAGTATTGATTTTTAATGGTTACTTTTCCTTTGTATTTTAGCAGCTTCGACTGTAAGAAAGCAGAAACCATGTCTTGATAAATACGCGTTCTCCCAGAGTGCTTTACCTGGCAGAACAAATCGCTAGCATTGGAGCCAGCATGCAAATCTTGATTTACGACCCCTGTCAATGCTTGCCAAGTGATGGCTTTGATGAAGGGAGCCAGACCAACCTTTGTTTGCCGTTCCGACTTGGACACGTCCTTCTTCCCCTTTCAACTTCCCTTTTGAGCTCACATGAGTGGCAACCTGCGTTCATAGAGATTTGTGTTCCGGTTACTTACTTGGTTTCTGTCACACAGTGATGGCTGCTGGTCCAAAATTCTTTTGCTGGGTGCTGTTCTCCCACTCACTTGATGCTTAGGTGACCTCAACTTTCATTGGTATTCAGCTGGTGTCAGAGATGCGCTTGCTTCAGCTGCTTGGACCTCGCTGAGCAGGTGGAGAAATGACCGGTTGAAAATGAGTTGTTAAGACCACTACAGCAAAAAGATTGATGCAATTAATTTTTCATTACGTACAGTGTCTGTGGATTGTAATCAGCTTGGATTGTTCTTCCTCTGAGGCACAAATAAAATGCAAATGGTTTTTTGAATAAAAGGAAATGTTCTTTATAAGGTACTGTGCTAGCCAGAGCAGCAAAATGGTTTGAAATAAATGGGGATTATGAGGAATGTTTTATGAATCCACCTAGGAGAACTTATATTAAGTTTCGTGCAGGAAAAAACCACAGGTGAGTTTCCCATCAGATGAACATATTACTGCTCCAGCAACTGGAAACAAGAAAGAGCCAAAGGATTTAAGCCTTATTTAATAATACTAATACCCAGCTCTTTCCATGAGGAGATGTCAGTGCACTTTACAGAGAAGGTACTTATCTTACAGATGAGTTTAATTAAGTATCTTTTCCAAGCCCTCCTCTCTACAGCAAGGAGTGGAAGGCATGTCTACCGTACCCTGCCAAGCACTTTACCTCTTGGCGATACATTGGATCACAGCAGCGATCAGAGCAGTTCTGAAGAAGCTTATTCACACTGCAAAGCATTTAACCGGATAGAAGAGTCGGATTGTAAAGTTCTTTCAGAAACCTGGCCACAGAGTTGGCAAACAAATGCTCTCCATATCAGGGCCACAGTACATAGAGGTTGTTTTATCACACAGATAACTTTCAGGTTTGGAGTGCCTGCCTTACAAAGCAGACACCAGCTTGGGAGCTGGGCAACTATATCAGCTACTAATTGGTCCCACAACTCAGGATAAATTAAATATTTCTCATCTGGGCCAGCAGACCCAGGACTCGACCCACCAAAAGCCTTCCTAGTCAAGGAAGGTGGAGTTTAACTGTGGGAGAAAGGCCCTTGATTTTGGCAGGAACTTGGAAAGCTTGTGTGTCTCCTGGAGAGAGACTAGGGTGGTAGATCTGGAAACAAAACAAAAATTCATTCTGTGTTTCCCCCAGAATGGAGCGAGAGGGAGATCTTGGTAGGAAGAAATGGGCAATTTCACCGCGGTTGACTACAAGTGCATGCAAGCTGAAGAGAAAAAAAGTGGGAGGGAACGCAACAAGTTTTTACTGCTTGCAAAACACAAATTGGTTTGTCATCAATGGAATTGCCAGCAGTGCCAAGGCAAGGGTTTTGCTGCTGTATTTTGTGCAGTGGGTTTCTCCTTCTGGGTATTGCTGTAACATATGTGCCTCTTAAAACTTTCAAGGCGGTGTAAAGTACCAAAGAGGAGAAGGGACCACATGCCTCTGGCAGTCAGTTGGGAGCCTTGCATTACTATCCCCTCGTATGGGAAATCCTAATGAACACTCCCACTTCCTCTTCTGAAGTATGAAGTGACTGGCTCCCATAAGTCCTACACCTTTAGGTGTTAAAATCATTCATTCATCAAATCCTGGTGATACCAGTGAACCATGCAACTTCATTCACAGCTTGGGGACCATTTTCTTCTCCTGTGGCTTTCTAAGACTTAAACTAGACTGTCAGGCTTGGAGATGAAGGCTCCAACAGCTACGGGCACCAGCTGGAGGAGCCCAGGTTGTGCGTGCCATAGCTCAGGTGGGATGTAACTGGCAGTATGTGCTCATGTGTGCAGCAGCCGTTAGAACTGTTCAGCACTAGCCCAGAGGTCTACTCCACTGAAGTTAATTTGGTTGGCATGATTCACAAAAGGGCTACACCAAAGGTGACTGACTTGGAAAATCCCAGCACAATTTTTCCTCTGGTTTTGATTTTGAAGCACTGCCATTTGGTTGCTGTGCAAGTTTGGGGTTGTTTTTTACAGTGTGTATCAGTTTAAATCTCAGTACTTCATTTCAAATGATCATGGCATAGGTAAGCTGTTTATCTCAAATCTAATGTTTGTGTTTCACAACAAAAATAGAAACATTTTAATCCATGAATACATCCCAATGCTTTGCTTTCCTTGTTTGCATTCTCAAGCCCTGACAAAAATCCGTGGATATCAGCTGATACCAGTAAGCACATTTTCATGAGATCTTAATGCCTTTTGACAGAATGCTTACCTTTGAAAGATGTCACTCACCAGATTAGGCTTATCTGGGCTCAGTGATAGCCTCATGCAGCTCTTGCTAAAGTTTAAAGATCATCCAGGAGCCGAATTATATCAAGGACATTTTAGCACAATGAAGCCTTCTTCTGGCTTGGAACTTCTTTGTTAGTCAATGCAGCTTAACATATAAACCAAAACATCTTGACCAAAAAAGTAAATGTCTAAGCACAATATTTTCAAATTGCGTTTGTCTTACACATTTTCTAGCAGGCTGAAGACACCTTATACTCAACAGCTCAAAACTATTTCATGTCCTGCAAAGAATGTGTGTGGCAAAGTTAGTTCACTGCTGAAAAAGATGCACCTATTGTGTAGATTAGAAATGAAAAGGTGATGGACAGTCAGAATCTGAATTGCTTCGTGTTTTAAACCGAGATTGCACACAGACTTTTTCATGATGCCCTAGTAGGACACATGGCTTTTTTTCTAAACAGGAAGAAATGAATACTCAGGAGAGAAGAGAGGCAGTATGAACCAAATTAAATCCTTAATGGTTGGGAAATTGGAAAGAAAGTCAGTCAGCCTAGGTCAAATCAGGGCTGTGAAGTGTAACATAGTCCCACCTCCGCCCCACAAAACCATCAGTCTATCAGCAAGGCCATTGGCCTTTTCTTCATGGTGTGATTTTTAATGTGTTGGTTTTTTTAGCACATCCCTAACCTCATCTGAACTCTTTTCCTTCCCTCCTGTCTCCTCTACTCATTTTCTTTTATGCTCTCACTTTGCCCTTCAAAACCTCATTTTATTGTGCTTCTGACCTTAGGTGGAGAGACTTAGAATAGTTTGGGGTTTTTTCCTCTTGATCTACACTTTCATGATGGGCTTCTTAAAAATGAAGCTCTTTTGTCACAGTCTGTTTGCTTCACGTCAACCTAGAGCAAACATCCTGACATACGTAAGAGCCCCTGATCTGGAGAGCTAAAGACTTAAAATCTAGAGGCCCTTCAGGACAGGGAGGATATTTTGAGTGGAATGCTTCTGCGGATTGGAAAATTCCTGTCACTGCAATACATTTTGAGTCCACAAAAGATAAAGCAAACATTTCATATTCATGTGGTTTTGATTTTAAAGGAAACAGCACGTTATACTGAAATAAATAAATCAGCCTGGGCCTGCCACTTGGTAAGCTTTGCAGTTTATATGAGAACTTCCTGACTGACTGTATGTAAAACGATGCTAAGTGGCATGAGTGTTTGTAGAGTTTTAAGGATCTAACTGCAGAACAAGCATCTGTGACATTTCTTGCTGTCTGTAATGCGAACAACTCTACTTGATGTTGGGTTGTGTTGGAGAGTGGCCAGTACCAGACACCTACGTACAAGGATAAGACCAAAGCAAGATCAAAGTGTATTTCCCGGGTACACTGAGGCTTATAGTAATCCAGGACATAAGGCCAGTTGAATGGGATGTGGTGATGGGGATTAGCACTCTCCAGTGATTTTTCTATTTTTCCTGAATTTATTCAGTCGCTTTTTGAGCCTTTGTAAGCTCTTAGCAGCCACCATCCTACAGTGACGTGTTCCACAGATTAACTGCACGTTGTGTGAGAAAGCGTTTCCTTACGTTTGCTTTGAGCCTCCTCATCCATTACATTGCTCCTCTTACAAAACCTGTTCTGTACCGCTGATCAGACTGCAGACCTTTTCCTGCATGCTAGATGTCGAGGCTGGTATACCATGACAAAAAAACCAAAACACCCTGTCTTCAAAACAATGCTGAGCTCCTGCTACAAGCCTGGGCTCTTGATATAAACATGTGTTAGTGGCATTTCTAATGGGGGTTGACAAATTTGTTCTCAGATGATGGTACGCCAACAGATGTTCACGAAACACACAGAATATGTTTAAGTGCCTTGCCCTGATCTGAGAGTGTCTGCAGCATAAAGCACAAAGAGAAATGACGCTGTCTGTGTGACAGCCAATTGCTGGCAGTTTTGAAAGAGAACATCTACATTCATATTTCTATTTTATTGCTTTGCGTGTGTTTGTAGCCCTCCAAAGCAATAAACGGAAAATTAAGCCCTCAGTGTCACAAACCATAAACTAATTTTGCTAACAAAGAACAGAAAAGGAGGAGTTCAAGGGGAGCATCATTTCTCTTTCCATTCCTAGGAAACAGCTAAGCAGCCATGTGGTATTGCCCTGACCTTTCTTTAGCCATTTGTTCCTCTCTGCTTCTCCCTCGGATGTGTTTCTGTGTCACTTAGCAGTCGCATAAATAATGTCAAGAGGCTTCGTGTGATGGAAAGATGCACTGAGCCATGAGCCATTCCGGCTTTAATTAGGTACACAAACTTAACCCAGCAGTACTATGTCTGGGGCACCATGAATGTCACGAGTCCTTTCTTGGTGAGAGCAAAACATTGATAGTAGGCATAAGGAAAGCTACTATTTGTTATAGAAGCAGGTTTTGCTTTCACTGGTTCCATTTCAATCGGCAGATATCCAATCTGTTGAACAAAGACCTCAGGAATTCCTCTCTCCATCCTGCCTTTGCTCACACATGGGTTTTTAAGGCTGGGCTTTTCCAAGAGGATATGGCAAGTAATGCTCATAACCAGCTGAGGTACTACCCTGAGGCAAACTTGACCCAACTATATGAGCAGCTCAGGCAGCATTCCCAACACTGGAAATACTGGAAGAGTTTCTGGCTTTCTGAGTAATTTAGAGCTGGTCCAAGGTTCTGTGAGCCTTCAGGATATTTCAGGCTACCCTGTAAAGTGCTCGGCTACACACCACACTGCTCTCAATGAAATAGTAAGCTCAACTCATCCTCTGGTCAGTTATTGCAAATGACAGCTCTATTTGAAAACACATATAGCACAGCTTTTAAAGAAGCACATCCTTAAAAGAGTAGGGATTAGGGTTACAGAAAGGCTTTGGACCAGCTGCCTTCCCTGCCGTGTGCCTGGCAGGCCGCAGGCCAAAGAGTTTTGAAGACAATCTATCAGAAGTCAACATACGTACTCAGAAGGCAACGATGCAAGTGAGGACAATTTAAATGCTTTCATGAAACACACGCATCTTGAAAGTCTGCTTGTAGCAAAATTATTACACAAGTGTGGCTAATCCTAACACAAAGCTAACGGTCCCCTGTAGAAGCAATTGAAAAACAATTTCCCTGACATGTTTATAAGCACTTTCATAATCATTGATATTTCACAGAAAATTCGTAAGCTACTATATTTTAGAGCTGGTTAAAAGCGCAAGGTTTGTAGCTACTGTTAGAGTAACAGGCCTGGTTTTTAGCTTGAAAAACTCTACAGTTATTTCACTATTTGTTACAGCTGTTTGAATATCTTGACAGGCCTAGGTGAAATGAATTCAAACCTCATGACTTACCTTAGACTAACTAATGTTTCTTATCAGCCAGCTTTAATTCACGTTTATCTTCTGCAGTTTGACCAGTCATTCATTCCTGCAGTTGTGACAGAGGTAAAGTTACAGTTTTTCCTTCATTTTCCTGTTTCTCTCAGTTGTGTGTAAGGGACTTGCTTGTGTACCAGCTGAGTTTTCTGTACAAGCTTTCTATACCGAGTATTCCTGTCCAGGTCTACTCCTCATGAGTATTTAATGATACATAAAAGGATGTAGGAATGGATGCAGGAGGGCTAAGGTGCGTAAGGTAAGGAGGGAGACTCTACTACTTTCACTGTGGCGTGAATCAGGCCCCGGGAGGTCAGGTTATAAGATGTATTTTTTGAAGAAGGGAAGGCAAAGGGTTTTTTGACAGATGACAGAAGATTCATGATGATTCAATATTTGTAAACACCAAGAAAGTCTATGCTTAGAAGCAACCATCTCGTGACTAAAGTACCAGAATTTAAGCACTTGTTTTCTTCCTTTGCAGAAAGTTCAAATGTTTAATTTTGGAAGTTTCTCTGTGCTCACTGAACAGATACATGATATATTAACTCAGCTGTGCTTTCTGTATTAAAGGATCAACATAATTTACTGTTCAGTGCAAACTCAAAGGCTGACCATGTCTTACCCAATTCTGGCAGTTTTTCTGCCACTTCTGTGTTTTATATTAAAGGAGATTCTGATTCGGCAAGGTAATTCAAACATGTACAATCAAGCACAAGCCAAACATTGAGCATTTGTCTAGTTCCAATACAATCAATGCTAAACTTGGGTTTTGAAGCATAACCAAAATCTCTGATTTGAATATATAAAAGATACCTAGTCTTTGACAGGACTTCTCAGGTTTTAGTGTTAGTCCTGCTCAAAAACTGAATATGGGTTTATACACAACCAAGCAAACAGAACTTGCATCCTAATCTCCGTGAGACAACACTATGTGGGATAAAGCCCAACCTGAGAGAATTTGCAGGCTGTATCCCTGGGTTTTTCTGCTCTTCTCAGCTTTGGCTGTGGCAAAACTGCACTCTAGTGGAACTGCAGCAGAAACACATGCTCTGGGTCTGAGTCCACATCTCCTCAGCCCCTTTGCTTGCCTACAGCTCTGCAGAGATGTTTTGGGTGCCTGGCAGATTTTACAGGACTGGAGGTCACCTAGAAAATACTCCAGCCTGAGCTCATGGCATGTATGATTAAGAGAGGAGTTTGCACACCTTTTTTACCATATGGCTACTCACCTTACTGGGTTAGAGACCAAAGGCATTCACAAGCTATGCGGCAGAGAACCTAAATCTCCAAGGAGTGCAACACCGTGAAATGACCAGAGCGTCTGGCATTGTCCAGATTATTTTCCTCAAACATCTCAGCTCTGCATAACCCACTGTTTTTACTGACCACTAGTGTCTTAATGTGTGAAGATTTTAGATAAGTGCCTTAATATGTCCCAAGTTCTTTATAATATCTGTCTCGAACACCTGACCTTCAAGTTGTTTAATCAGCATTGACACACAAAATTCAAGTAGTTGAGGCAAAGCGGGAGTTATTGACAGTAACTGAGTTAAAGTGAGGCTAAGATCAGTCCCTGTTATGTCAACAACACAAGATGTGCCTTGGATAATGTCCAAATCTCACCTGACAGGATAATAGACTACGGCTAAAGGGCCTTTTGTTGCTCCACATAGTCAATAGCCACCAGAAGGAACCCATTCATGTCATGTTAACATCACTTGTGTGAAGCGTGTCTTCTGAACCAAAGCCAAAGGTGAAATGAAAGCATACGAGGACCAAAGTAACTATATAAATGACACAGGAAATAGTGCAGAGTTATTAAAAAATAAAGGAGGGAGCAATTTTGGGGTGTGACTGTTACTTACACTGAAATCTATTTGGCTCTACAAGTACAGAAACCACTGTAAGTGCTGCTGCCGTCGTCTGTTAGAGGCCAGTACGGACATGCCTCCACCGAGTAGGTCTGGACTTCAGACTGCTGTGCTGCAGAGCGTGGTAGGCAATAGGTGAGGATGCCCTGTTCTCAGATTAAAGAGAAGCTTGTGAACACTTCTACAAGATGAAAATTAACATTGTTTCATTTTCCAAAATGAATGTAAAATTTCAGTAGAATTTGGAATTCTTGGCCTGGAAAGTGGAAGCAAGGAAATATCTCTTTTTGGCATTTTAAAAAATTAAATACATCAAGAGTTTGTGAATTACCCTTTTTGGTTACCCATTATCTTAATTTTGTTTTTGAAGATTGAAAAAAATAGTCAGAACAAAACATATGAACCAGAAATTGATTGTTTAAGCACTGTTTCTGTAGAAGTACCCCTTCTAAATGTTCTGGAGTTTGTGGCCTGTGCCATGATTTTGTGTCTGGTAGGTCATCACCTTTTAGATGAAAGGTGCACCAGGCAGGTCACGGTTCCATCTCAATGATACCCGTGGTGTGTGCAGAGCAGAGGGCCTTTACATCTTTCCTACTACCCATGTGTGCAGCACAGAGCACAAGTGGATGGTGAACCTGGTTTGATGATCTAGGATTCACACAATAACAAAGAAACATCCACCATCTGTGTATCAAAACCACATTTTCTGCTTAACATTTTAACCTGCGCACTGAATTGAGATTTTGTGATAGAGGCAACAGTTCAAGATGCTCATTTCAAAAATATAAAGATAGTTTAAAAGCTGTTCACAACTGATTTAGAAAAAAACAGAATCACACAAGGGACTGTATTTCCGTGACAGCTGCGCCTTCATCTTGACCGTCAGCGATGTGATTCTGTCAGAGGCTTTCTTTGCAAGACATCAAAATACCTCCCTTTGCAGGGAAAATGGTATCTCTTTCTGAAATGGCACCAAGGGAATGTGTTCTTCTAACTTCAATTTCCAGAATGAGAAGCTAAGGTTGAGCTCTTCTGCTTGCATTAAAGAACCAAAGTGACTTAATATCTTCTGTTTCAGAGATGACTCTCCTTTTGTGCTTAATATTCCATGGTCTTGATCATTACCTCTTTTTTTTTTTTTTTAAGAAAAAATCCACACACACAACAGATTTCTTTTTTTTTTTTTTTCTATCACCATAAAGCTGTAGACCATACATCATCAGTCAGGTGCATGAATAAAACATTCTGAAGCAATTTTTCCATGTGCCTTGTCCTGTTTCGGTCCCTGTTCAAGCTGTTGGCTTCAGGCAAATAATTTGTTAATGCAGGTGCGTCATGTTTTATTGTGACTGCACAGGCTGGAAAAGTGACTTTGAATAAAGAGGAGTGAAAATTCTGAGGCTGTAACAGAGCTGGGCCTAAAGGTAGGGCTGAGGACTGACAGGGACCGTCATTGTCTTAGGGCCATGCCTGTAGAAGGAAATGTTTTTCCTTCAGAGAGGGAGAAGACTTAGTAGTTGATGAAACACGGTAATGCACTCAGTAAAGACAATAGTAATTATGGGGATAAGGCTGTATTTTCATAGACTCATAGGATGGATTGGGTTGGAAGGGACATTAAAGACCATCCAGTTCCAAGCCCCCTGCCATGGGCAGGGACACCCTCCACTAGACCAGGTTGCTCCAAGCCTCATCCAGCCTGGCCTTGGACACTGCCAGGGATGGGGCATCCACAGCTTCTCTGGGCAACCTGTCCCAGTGCCTCCCTACCCTCTCCGGGTAGAATTTCTTCCTGATATCTAATCTAAAACTCCCTGCTTTCAATTTAAACCCATTACCCCTTGTCCTGTCACTACAGGCCCTTGTAAAAAGCACCCCTTCAGCTTCCTTGTAGCCCCTTCAGGTACTGGAAGGCTGCAATAAGGTCTCCCCAGAGCCTTCTCTTCTCCAGGCTGAACAAGTCTGTCATGTATGTCTTATGCTCTTCTAAACATGGGCAGTCCCACTACCCTCTCACACTACCTTCCCATGGTTAGGTAGTGAGGCAGAGAAAGAAATGGACAGCAGCACCCTGCTCAAATTAGTCTTAAGGAGGCT
Source organism: Rhynochetos jubatus (assembly GCA_027574665.1). Classification (NCBI taxonomy): domain Eukaryota; kingdom Metazoa; phylum Chordata; class Aves; order Eurypygiformes; family Rhynochetidae; genus Rhynochetos; species Rhynochetos jubatus. The sequence continues at coordinate 74,909,479 of CM050651.1, read as the reverse complement.
GTAAGACCACAGCCCAAGATATCAAGATGTCCTCTTTTCCTCAGGTTTCTGGAAGGCTGAAACCTCAAGAAGGGTATGGATGGATCTCCATACCATGGATGGATGGTACAGATGGATCTCCAGATGCTGATGCTCCCCTAAACCATAGGTCCCTGTGGCTCATTTGCTCTAAAACCTGGCATCGGCACACTTCGAATCAGGCCCTAAAAGTCTTATTTAGTCTTTTTGCAGTGAGCTTTGAGGCGGAGACGTTTGCCTCTTGCAAGAAGGAAAACTGTTGAAATGAAACAGGAGGAGAGATAGAGGGAGAATATCAAAGATACTCACATTTACACAAAGCCTATTTTGCAGATGCAGGGGTTAAGGTGCACAACAATCGATACAGCTGACGTGTTTCCCTCTAATTGTCATCCTTGTTGTTCTTTTATATCAAGCCCACATGCTATGAGAATTAGTGTAGAGACAATTTCATATCTACTAATTATTATCATGATGTTATTAATTTAGACTAAGGATAATAAGATAGGGCGTGTGTAGAAAAAAAACTCATTATGAAATTAATTGCTCTGATTAGGGTCAACACATAAGATAAGGTTTATAAAGCATTTCAGAAACAATTATTTTTGATGGCTATTTGGCATCATAAGACATGTAAATCTACAGCACGTATTTTACATTTCTCCCCCCTCCCCATTCATATGCTAAGTCCTCTGATAAACGCTGCTTGTTCAAAAGAAAATTGAAATCAGTGGATTGAAGCAAAGCTGGATAATGAGGTATTATTGATATATTCTGCAAATGCTTCAATTAGTCCTGCCTTCGGTTTGGAAATTATTTCAGAGAAACAAAAAAATAAATAAAAAATGGCTTTTTACAAAGTCAATTTTAATCTCCTCGACGCATTTGTGGTTGTTGTCTTTTCCCCTTAATAGACATGGAAAGGGCTTGATTATAGTTATCTTTCTGAATATACTGTTGCTCTTTGTAATTCCTTTCTCTGGACTCTCAAGGGCTCTCTCACAGTTATGTGAAGCACCTGTTCCCAATTCATCTCTCTAAATGAAACTTAACGTGGCTTTGTCTCCTTGCATCTTAAATGCACTTTCTTCTTTTCTTTCCTTCTCTCCCCTGAATTCTTAAAGAAAACAACTGGCAGAAGCAGCTAGCAGAAATATCCTTAACAGGAAAGAGCAATTGTGCATTCAGGATGTTCTTTGCCACAGAGGTCTGCGGCAACCTACGGCCCCTCCTCGTGCAGTTGAGTTTTGGCACTTGATTTCAGCGTGATCACACTCGGTCAATCCAGGCAGCTTGCGAAGATCCTATCATACATCAAATACAGGCTGTTTACAGCAGAGGCAGTTTAGCTAACCGCTTCTGGCCCAACAGTGCTCTGATCGTGGTCTGCCACAACACGAACCCTCAGAGGGCCATCAATGTCACTGCCCGGATAGGAGATACACCCATTTTGGTTTTGCTTATCTCCTCCTCTTGCTGTTCAGTCACTCAAACGAACAATGGAAGCAAACAGCTCCTCTAAGCAACAAATGAGAAGTCCTCAGGCATTTTTTTTTTTTTAAAGAAGCAACTATCTTTATCTTTGCAGATGGAGAAACTGAGGCCCTGAGGTGCATAACTAATGTGCCCAGAAGACCAAAGTGCTGCTGGGATACAGACTTATACAGACTGTTTCTCCAGAGCCCTGGCACAGAAAGAGCACTAGGGAGTTGTGGGTACACGAGCACAGCATATCTGGCTTCCTGGATTCAAGTCCCTGAGAAACACAGGATGGCACAATTAGGAAGGGAACCAGAACTTACTGAAGTCTGTGGAAATCTTTCCAATTATTTCAACAAGTACCTGGCACAAGACCCTGATGAATCCCTTGGGGTTGCCTGCTCAGTGTGGCTCATTAGCATAAAATTTCATCTTGAGCGCTTAACTCCTCAACTGGCAGGTTTGCAGGTATCTGTGCTTATCTTTCCGTTACAAGCAGCGGCTAACAGAGACAGGATGGAGAAAAGAATATAAGAGGGGAGAGATCAGCCATAGCAAGTCACAAGAGAAAGCAGCTTACAGGAATGGCAGGACCTCTCGTTCCCTTTTGCCCATCCCCCAGGAGCTTGGCAGAAACCTGACAGCTTTGTGGCAGTTAATAGAGCAAACACCGTTTCTCAGCTTATTTTCTATTACAGAGACCAGCAGCTTGATACTGTGATTGATCGATGCTCCTAGTGAGTCAATACTCAGATCTCATGTGGTAAACCCCAGGAGCAGCGCCAACACTGCAATGAGTGACTATGTCTCAGCACACTGCCAAATTCTCCTTCCCCTCCCACGCCAGAAGCTCACCAAGCCGATGGAGCTGGTGCGAGTTGACATCAGCATGCCAGAAGCTAGAAAACGGCTCATTTCAGTCTCTGAGACATCATCATTGGATAGAAAGCTCCAGGGGAAAGATCTAGGAAAAGGAGCACACTCTCTAGAAAATAGGACTGGCAGGAATTTTGGAGAGCTGCAGTAATGCAGTACGCTACACCAGGTGATACGCCACTCAAACGGTGCCCTGTATCAGAGCAAGCCAGGCGATTTCATGAACCTAGTGTAATGACCAGAAAAGAAAAAAGCCAGATTATACAACAGCAGACAGCCCTGCTGCTCAATACCAAGTAATAAAAATCAATTGAATGATCAATAGGCTTTTCTGTCCACCAAGGCTTTGAAGATTCTGCTGTCATGCTCTCTGCTATAATTAGCACTTGATGAACTTAAAATGTTTAATGACTGTGAAATTGCATTCCTATAGAGACAATGCACATCTGGAATAACAGCATGCAATTTAGGAGTCTATGGAGTCCCACACCATTAAACACAGAACTTCAAATAGAGTTTTCACTGTGAAAATGGAGCAGGCTCTTTGACCTGCTGACCTCAGCTTTGGTCCAATTGCTTCTCAAATCACTGCTGTAGCAGACAAACTCCAAAGAGCTCAGGATATGCTTTAAAGTGACTGCAGTGTTTGCTTCTTTAGGAATGAGTGTACTCTCCTGGTGGTAGATGAAGAGAGGGAGACAACCTTACCTCAATTTCACCTTCATAATCAGAATGAAGGCAGAATGGGGTATGTCACTCTTTCTATAGAGAGAGAGATGAGAACTCATTGACCAATGAACCCACTGCAACTTCAATATAAAATAAGATGCTTTGTGATATAGATTAGAAAATAGAGTCTTTTGTGGGGAGAAAAAGGGAGAAATGCATTGCAAATGTGATTGACTTCAACTCACAGTTTTGCAAGGCTGAGAATGCAATGGAGTTGTACAGGAAAGTAAATGTTTTCTTTCTCGAGAGTCAGTATTTTTCACCATAAGTATTTATTCCTTGCACACTGGACACCACTCTCCTGCCTGAGCTGGGGGCACACATCTGAAAAGGAAAGACGAATTGACAAAGAGCAAGGAGAAGCTAGTGTTTTCATTCCCAAGTTCAGCAGAAACTTGGCCATGAGCTCAGTCTAGCTCTGATCACTTCGTAGGGCCAGGATAACCCAGATTAATGTTTGTAGCTGTGCTATTCATTACACATCCTGTTGACTAAAACCCCAAAAGAGAAGACCCATTATATCAGACAGCTATTTCCAAAGAGCATACACACAAGATAGATCAGGTGTTGCTACCAACCTCACTTTAATGGAAATTTAAAGCAGGAAGATTTAGATATCAGGAAGAAATTCTTCACAGAGAGGGTGGGGAGGCCCTGGGACAGGTTGCCCAGAGAAGCTGTGGATGCCCCATCCCTGGAAGTGTCCAAGGCCAGGCTGGATGAGGCTTGGAGCAACCTGGTCTAGTGGAGGGTGTCCCTGCCCATGGCAGGGGGTTGGAACTGGATGGTCTTTAAGGTCCCTTCCAACTCAAACCATTCTGTGATTCTATGACTCTACAAGATGTTAACTCTGAGAATCTGGCAATCTCAGAATGAAGACCCACAATATGGGAGCACTACATGGCACTGCAAGCTGGCCTAAGCTGCCTTTCACTCTGTGCAAAAGTCTAAAGAAAAATAATAAAGGCCTGCAAATGGGTTTTGTCCTTCTTGGACTTTTCAGAGCCTGGGTTCAAAACCAGAGCCCTGGTTTTCTAGTATCATGCTAAGCAGATATTAAAAGAAGCTGTGGTAGAGTCCCAGTCAGAATGATCTCCTTTAATGTCTCCTCATTCATGGAATAACATTCTCTTCTGTCTCCCTACACCTCCCACCATTAGCCCCAGGGTGTAAGACCACACAAACATAAGTCTAAATATTTGTAAATACCGCAATTTCACCCTGACTATGTGTGTGTCTGCACAGAAATTCAGTAGGGATTGCTGTTTTAAATCTCATGCTTGATCCCTTCACTTTTTAAAAGACTGCTATGGAAGGCTTGTCAGGAATATACTGTGAAGTCAAAAAAAGTAGAACTGTTAGCACTGTGATAGCATTCATTATGTGGGCAAGGTTAATGCATGGTAAGATATGAGGGCTGGATATAAATGTACAGGACTTGATCTCAGAATTCAAGCTGAACTGCTCAAAGGTTTGTCTGTGATAACACTGCCAGAATCAGCCAAGTAACTGCTGTTTCCGATCTGCAAGGTATGAAATCTAACAGTTCTCCACCACACAAAAGAGCATCGAAGATCATATGTTTCTGAAAAAGAACAGTATCTCATATTTAAAGAAACCTGCAAAAATATTCATGAACATGCACTAAAAAAAAACCAACAAAAAAATCCCTTTATATATCACATGAGAATTACCAGTGTGTATCTTCTGTCTGCTTTTGTAAGGTGAATGTGAAACCTTTTAAAGCTAGGGGTTAAACATTTGCCCTTTACTTTGAGCTTTCCCACCTCTGAAGTGTTTCCATAGATACTTAATATATAAGACAAGCTGACCTTTGAAGGGTGCTCTATTGAGTTTTCAAATATTATCCGATTGTAACGCTTTAGCCCTAACCGGTTCTTGGCTTCTCTTTCCTATTACTATGATGAATCTCTAGTTTTCACTCTGTAGGGGCAAGGTCTTTGGGGTTTTTTTCAGACTTTAGTAGCACAGCACTGGAGCCAACCTTTGCTACACCAATTTTTTTATCACCCTCGTTCTCACGACAGACTGCAGCAAAACCACGTGCACTAGAAAAGCTTCATGGATTCAAGTCCCTACTGCTCTTAAATACCCCCTGTACCCATCTTTTTCTTTTTCCAGAATAAGTGTAGGTGTAATTTATTGATATTTGCCACTTCAGCCATGACAGGCAGCAAGACAGCTTGAAGATATGGCACATCTTTGCTTGGCTATCCCTCAACCTGTTATGTGGGTAGCGAAGGCCATGCCAAATTCCTACCCTGTCCTATGAGCATATCCCAGCACACAGCCTAGAACATCAGTTCCTGATCTGCTGCACCTGGGTTATTATATTCATCTAAAATGACTGGGTTACAGTTTATATTTCAGGGAAATATCCCAAGTTACAAGAGCTGGAGGAGCTGGGTCATTGACCTCAAGTAGACACGATAATTTACATCAGCCAGAGTAGCAGTGTGGTGGAGCTTTGCTGATTTAAACCAGTGGAGGATTTCACCCATTGTCCCTGGAAATGTTCCACAAAAATACAGTGTTCCCTCTAGTCCCTGTTGTCATTGTCTTAAGCAATTACTGCACTACATCCCCAAGTAAGGGTATAGCAATATATATTTTAATCTCAAGGTGACTTACTGTCTGTTTTTCCATAACGAGAGATGACTGCTCTACTTCAATAGCTTTTATTAGTGGTGAGAAAAGAAAAGGCAGTGATCAGATTTTGTAATTGAACAGAGAAGGTAATTTGCACTCCAGTCTTCTTGGAAATGAGGCTTTTTATTAGAAAAAGGAAAAGGTCTGAAAGGAATAACTGTCTTTCATGCATTGTGGTACATAAAAAACCCCAGAGAATAGTGGGGGCTATCTCTTTCTTCCCTGTGTACTTTTTTCCTGGAGAGAAAACTGGAGCTAAATCCTAGCCAGATCTCTGTGGCACTGCCCAGTTAGTTGGCTTACGATCTCTCAGGGGTCCTGAACGTGTGCAGCCCTTGTAATTACAGGCATTGTCTTGCACTGACAATACCAGAATCAGCACAGGAGAAAAGAGGGATTAGGTTCTGGAAGAGTGTGGGAAGACAGCACAAAGACCTACATCGTGTTCCAGGCTGTACCTAAGGAGACATCCTCATCACATCCTACCTGCCACAAGCACTTCAGAAATTACAGAAATGGACAATAAATGCATCCTTTCTTGGTGACATAATCTGAGGCATGGGATGTGCAAAAATCAGTTGTCATGGAAAATGAGCACTGTGTACTCTAGCTATAGCTCAGGTGGCTGCCTTGAAGTAGAAGAAACCCTCAAATTTAAATAAAAGGCTTTTTGAATTAAAAATAGCATCAAGAACTTCTTGAATGAGGCTGAAATCAGTGGCTCAGAGAGATGTGCCTCCCCTTGAGTAGACTGGAAGATGGTTGAAAGCCCAAAGACTTTTTATTTCACAAAATATAATGTAACAGTTTTGACAACCTTTGATAAAGTTTCTAGGTAAAGCAAAAAAGCCTGCTTACATGTTGAATTTACATTTTCATTTCATTATGAAATAGCAGTTTCTTTTCATTTGCTTATTAAAGTCCAGAATGAAACACAAATTGAAGGGGAAAGTGCCAGCTTTATTTTGGATTTCTTCAAGAAAAAGAAACAATAGCCAAACTGCAGAAGCAGTTGAAACTAAAGACTCCACTGTCAGAAAAAGACCTCCTCATCTCCTAATTAAGGAACAAAAGTAAGAATAGTGATATTTTCCATGGTCATCTTTTAAAAAAGAAACTGAAATACCGTTTTCTGACTGCATTTTATTCAATGGGATGGATTTCCTCACTGCTTTCATCCCAGATTTTTCTCTGCCTGCAGGCCATGCCACACGCCTGCAAAAGAAACAGATGGCACTGGTACATAACTAGAGAGCTCCTCTCTGGAGCACAGAGGTGTGAAAGGTTGAACCAGCCTTGACAGCAGCTCAAAAGAAGATGACGACTTGTTGCTCAGAGACACACTACCTGGTTGTGCGAGATGCGGATAGCAGGATCAGCTGTGATTTCAGATTTTAATCTCTCCTGACTCTGGAACAAGAAGAAGCTGTACAACTGCAGCAGAAGAAAAAACTTCTTAAGCAACAGCTTCCCGTTTAGAAACCATGGGTCACATCCTCTACCAAGACAGTCAGCTTCTTGAGATGAAGAGAGGCTGGGACCAGACCGTCTGGGCTCTTTGTTCATGTTTTTATGAGAAATTCAGCAGCAGCAGCAGCTGTCATCAGGTACAGCTGAACAAGTACATTTTAAGCACCATTTCTGTATATATGAATTTTTACAGTTCAAAATCACTTGGAGGATCTTCAAGAGGGGAAGGGAATATGTAGATTTTAATAAACTGGTGTGGTTTTGGTTTCTGTGTTTACCTTACTTGGTTGCTAAGTATATGGCAAGAATAAATGAAGATAGATAACCTAAAGGGAAAATCACTGCATTGCAGAAACCATTCAGCCAAGCTTTATTTTTCAATTGGCTAAAGAAGCAGCTTCTTAAACTTAAAATGACCTAGAAACTGCACATTCCCTAACAGTCCCAGCAGCCCTAATTAGCTGAAGAAACTGAGTGTTTTACCACATAACCTTCAAATCATCTCTTTGAATTCACTCTTTGCCTCTAAATCTCACTGGTTTCCCAAGTGTTTCCCTGTCTTGTTTCATACAGCTAATGAAACAACTCAATCAAGGAACAGGTTTTTATATGTAAGCAGATTCTGTCTGCATTCTAAAGGGCTGAAATTTGAAATAAATTTCCACTCTATGCTTTGTTCCTCAGAGAAAAAAAAGAGTGTCAGCATCACATCCTCTTTGTGACCCATGAAATGTTTGTCAGGTACCTCACTTCTCTCTTTAAGCTCAAAAGAATAACTTTCACACCTCAGGAAGAGAAGAGTTTGGGCACGGGAGTCCAAAATACTTTGTTTCTCATGTACAGCTATTATTTGAAATGTGTACCCTCTCTCCAGCTTTACCTTTTGAGATGGAGCATTTTGCTCTGTACCCTGCAAAAGATCTTGTGAAGATAACACAGTTCATACCTGTGAAGGCACTGATGTTGCCAGACCTGCCGCACACCTATAGAAATTAAATTTTGTGCAGGGCAGAGGGTGACGGGATGCATCCTGTTCACCAAAGGCCTCTCTTCCCTTTTTCCTCCAACAGCTGTTCAGAAATGGTCTTTCAGTGACCCTTAGCCCAACCTTCCAGGAACAAACCTCGAACCTAAGACATCTAGCCTAAATTGACCAAAGTACTGTGATCCCATTCCAAAGTTTTGGAAATTAACCCGCACAGAGAAAGTCTGGAATTTGTCCAGCATTTCTAGAGCTTCTTCTGCCTTTCTCCTTGTTTTCTTTCCCTCACTTATTTTCACTAGGGTTAAGCAGGACAAATACAGTTGAAATTGCTATTAGAGTTACTGCCAAATCTTCTACTAAGGGAAGAAACTGTGGGAGTTTCATCCATTTGAAATATCAAGTCAATAGATTTCAGATGGTTAAAGTGGTCAGATCCTATAGGTACCTGATGACCTTCAATATTTGGGGTCTAGTTGGCTCAGTTGATTCATTCTCGAATCCTCACTGTGGTCACTGCCTCTTTTCTTCACTCTGAACTGACCCTAATTAAAAACAGGCACTTAATCAAGAGATTTGTAAACTTAGGTAATCGTTTTTTTGAGGACAGCTGGTAACTGAAAGAGAAAGAAGTCAACTAGTCTGTGAAAGAATTTGTAACACTACTTTTTTTTTCTAAAAATATTCAATTAAAATCTTGTTTAAAAAGCAAATAATTATTACTGGATTTTCAGTAAAAACCCCAAATCTGTTCTTGCTGAAGCAATGGGTTTTTCAGAATAACTGAAGAACACGGTGTGTATGAAAGTGTTTCAGGGAAAAAATTTGGCCAGCCCCATCAGACTCCTAGAGAACTTCTTCCTTTGTCTTACTGTTACTGACATGGGGATAAGTACATAATGGGGCAAAGAAATAACTTATCAGCTAAAGCTCTTATCTGCCTGCTTTCTGGAACAAGCACATGCTCTGTATTTGATGGCTATAAAACTACAATGAGAATGTAAGCTCATGGTCTGCAGCATTGTAGCCCATCAATGCCAAGGCACAATGAAGAGAACAAAGGAAAACAGAAAGGAAAGAGATGAAAGAAAACAGGGCATAAAAAAACCAAACTCACCTCCAGAACCAGCTGGGAATTTTCCATCAGGAGGATTCCCTGATGGATAACAACTTCCACAGAAATTCAAATTGCACTTTTAACAGTAAAGATTTCAACTCCACATTGGGGAAATTGCAATGAAGCCACGTGTTTTCAACAGTTTCCAACATTTTCAAAACCTACTTTAGGTAAAAGACAAATGGTCAAAGATTGGAATAACCCTTAGGAGAAAAAAGTGTCTTCCAGATTTGCTCTCTTCCTTTGACCTTCCTGGGTAAGTTTTTCTTTTGACAACCAAATTCCCATCAGATGGAAGCAAACCCAGTGGCTGAGAACCAACTGAGATGTCATTTGGCTCACAGCTTTGACAGCTTCTCGTTTCCAGGATGTTCTTGGAGGAATGTTCCTCAGAGAAAGTTTGCTCCAGGCTGCAATTCCTTTCAGATGCATTCCTTTTTCAGATGAGCTGGGGACCCAAACAGAAACGACACCATCAATAAATGACCTATCCCTGCTGTTCCGTACTATGTTTACGCGGGGAAACAAAGTAGGATATTTGCTGGGCCTGTTCAGTGTCACATACATAGCATATACCTCTTCTGCTGCAACTGTTACTCCTTTCCTAAGAGCTGCTTATTTTCTTCATGTGCAAAATTTCACAGCTGCTTGAAAATGCACTGTTTCTGACATTCTTTTTGCCCAGTAAGAGGTCCACTCACTCAATTAACTTGGAACTTTGCAAAATAAGCAATTGATTCTGGTTTTGTGTCGAAGTTCAACATTGTGCACCTTCCACAACCATGATATTGAAGAATTCTAAATAGTAACATTTAGAATTATCATAGACTGGTTTGGGTTGGAGGGGACCTTAAAGACCATCCAGTTCCAACCCCCTGCCATGGGCAGGGACACCCTCCACTAGACCAGGTTGCTCCAAGCCTCATCCAGCCTGGCCTTGGACACTGCCAGGGATGGGGCATCCACAGCTTCTCTGGGCACCTATCAGACACTTCATTTACATAGCTAACAATCAAACTATCTTGGGAACCTAGCTCTATGATACTGAGTTGATGTTCTACCAGATGGTTGAGTAACACAGCACAAGAGAGTTCTGCAGGCCAATGACCTCGTTATGCAACTCCAGTGCTCACCTTTCTGTTACCTGGTACCTTAAGCAAACCAAAAATATTTCTTTAAAGATTGTTTCATCATGAGAAAAAATTATCCTGAGGAAACTTTCTAATCCATTTAGAATGCAAAGTGTAACAGATGACTGGTTCAGGGGAAAACAGCAATGCACCTCTGTTTCATTCTAACTCAAACCAGTTTGGCTTTGCCTACCTGGGCTTCTGCGAAAGGAGGGTGGCTTGCCATCCTCATCCCGAGGTGTCCAGCCCAGGTCCAGCAGCTGGAATTCCTTCAGGCTGGAAGAGCAGTGCAGGAGCTGGTGGACTGTTTGCACCACCTAGTGATGCCTGCGGGCTCGCACAGCTCCTCCTTCCCGCCTGAAGCACGAGTGAATTCTAGCCGAGGATGCTGGAGATCTCTGGGAAAAAGGGAAAACAATCCTTAAACCACAAGTACTGTTACAAGGACTAGCAGCATCACTGGTTTTTAACTGGCTTTTCCTCTGCCACACCACGTAACACTGTTAAGTACACCTGCATCACGTGTATGGCTGTCAGATGAACTAGACAGGGGTTTGCTTGGCACAAGAGTGGTACTCGAGCAAACTAGAGAAAGCAGGATGCAATGGGGAGGGTCAGTAACATTTACACATGCATTTCCCTGTAAATCCAAAGTTTTCAGGCAACAGTATTTAATAGTTCTAGACAGTCATTTATATTCCCCAGAAACAATGATCTCCGTATTAAAGAAACGAGCCTTTCCTTGTATTTTCTCTCCCCTGCTCAGCTGAGGAGGGCAGTGACAGATCACCGTTGGTGGGCACGGGGTCTCCAGCCAGGGTCAGCCCACCACACCAGTGAAGCAAAATCCAAAAGGTCACTGACTTAATTTGGCCCAGGAATTCACACTTACATTGCTATACACTTTGGTGGGAACAGCAGTATGTTGTAAAAGGTAGGTTTTGGTCTTTGGTTGAGTTTTTTCTTTAGTTAGGAGTGGGACACAGGAGCCACAAGTCTCAGGACCTGTGCTGTAAGTTACTATTTTAACTTGAATGGTATTGCCTGTCTCAGTTGACCTTTGTGTAAAATAGGGGTAATTCATACCTGTATTGCCAGAGTGTTTCCAGGCTTTGCTTGAAAAAGGCATAGAAATCTTTGAATGAAAATTCTGTAACATAGAAATTCCAGAATTAAAACAGAACAAGAGCAGATTTGTGTAAAACACCCATTTCTCTAGTTCTGCCTTGGGGAGCAGGGAAGCTGTTCACCTACAAATGAGCTTACAGGCTGTTGGTGTCTTCATGGGGATTTCTCCTTGTTTCTGGCTGGTTCGAGGGCAGTAAAGATGGGAAGGGATGGGAGCAGAAGTGAGGTGCACTCCGTTTGTCCTGGTAGTGTTAAGACAAGCTGAATTTGTGTTCCCGGAGAGTAAATCAAATACCTAATCACAGTCCAATCATTTATTACAATTATCCAAAGAGGACTCACCTAAAGAATTAAGGTGTCAAGTGACATCTATATATGAACCAATATATGCACTTCTGGAGTCTGCCTTAGCCTAGTAAAGAGCCACAGGAGCTTTTTCATTGCACTTTGGGCTATGAAGATACACATTGCCTTTTCCCTGCTTAAGCATTTCTCTGATGACTAGTCACTTAATTCCATTAGCAATTAATATTAGGCAGTCTCTCATCTGTGGCTGCAAAAATGAAAATGCTATTACTTCAGTCAAGCCATAGGTAATTGGACCTGCACAGGGATGGGGGGAGCGCGCGGGTGGATTTTCTGATCTTTGTTTTACTTGATGGTCTTTTCTGCTCTTAATTTCTTTGGTTCTGGCATTTAAAAGGGCAAGTCAGTTGAGCTTTAAATCAATCCTTTTTTATTATTAACTTGCAAATCCATTAAGTATTTCATATGTTATTTGCTTTTCAGTGAAGGCATTATTAAGAATTAATCTTAAACCCAAAAAGAGCAGACGTTTCAGGATCCTCCAAGCAAACACAAAACCAGACAATATTAGCACTACTCTGCTTAATACAAAGCCATTCTTTTGCTGTGTTTCAAACTAATTGAATGTTTATCTGAAAGCCTTCATTATGCTAATATTGACAGGATCCATCTCGATGCCAGCTTCTGCCGAGATGACTCATTTTAATCTAGGTTGTTGCAGAGCTCCATTGCACAGTAATATGAATTTAATGACAGAAGGCCTCAATTAAATCTCTGAGGTTTCCAGGAACATCTTCAGCTCTTCAGAAAGTTATTATCTCCCAACCATGTTGATTGGCCAAAGATATTTTAAAGGCACCCTCCTCCCCCAACCTCATTATGAAGGCCTGAGCAAGACTGACATCAAAACAAATGGTGGTTAGTGAATCGGCCTTTTTGTAATGATAGTAAGAGTTAGTGGAGTTTGGACGTCTTGATTTTAGTATGTCCTCTGAGATTAATTTTCCTTTTTCTGCTGACTTTGCCACTTGGATGTTGACCTTCCCTTGCTGTCATCGTACCTGCCCTTCTTTCTCTGCCCCGTACTTGTACAACCCCATGGGTGTTCCCATGAAGCATGTACACCTCACTGGTATACGTTGTAAGAAGATTTTGTGCACTCTGCAGGGACAAAAGGGGATCCTTGACCACACTCTTCTTGGGCTGCAGAGTCTGGTTACTAAAGCCTCCTGCTCTTAATACTTACCCCTCTGATTCACTGGAACAAGCAGTGGATCTCAAGACCCCTCTTCTACTAGCATAGCTCTGGTAAGACAGTGGATCTGTGCCAAAAGAAAATTCCAGAAGTGTTAAATATCAAGGACAATTCTGTCCTTTCATTTGACCTCCTTTACATACTGAAGGACAGAAAATATCTCGAATATTCCTATTATTTAAGAACACAATGCTCAAGCAGATACACATCCAATCAGAGGCTACCAAATAATGGAGAAACCCAGCGAAGATTCTCTCATATTTTGTGTTGTAGATTTGCCTCACTATTAATACCTGATCCTTATTTTTAAGGGTTTGGTTTGTTTTTTTTTTTTTTTTAATCTAAATGTGTCTTCCTAACCTAAATCAAGGGGCTTCCCCCCTACAGTTATTTTTACATTATTGCCAAATCACATCTCAATCAGCTTTGTGTTTAGCAGAACAAATTGCATTCCTTCACTCTCCCACTTTAATGCCCTATGGATGTAATTATAACATGCAAAAATAGCATTCCTTGTTAACGTTTCTGTGTCAGTAAAACACAGGTGTGCTTGACAACTACTGTAATTTTACATCAAGGATCTGAAACTTGCCCTGAGACTGCTGTACCTGAAGATGAAGTGGGTATGATTTCCTCTCAACATTACTGGGATTTGTCTTGAAGATGAAAAATTCCCAGACAAGCTTTGCTGTCTGTCACTCCTTGCCCCACACACCTTCAAATGCCAAATCCCTTATTATTGTGCTTCTCATACCTGTGGCAGATATGAGAAATTCCACATCAGTCAAGAGAAATATGAATAAATGCCTTGTCACCATTGAAAGCAAAGCCTGATGAATTCAAATTCTTTTACAAAGGCTAGATTCATGTATAAATCAAGTTGAATAAAAGATTTATCATATCTATCTGCATTATATACACATCTTCCAGGAGTTATACTACTTTAAACGTATTTGTCACAGTAGTTGACATATGCAGGACTTTTATATCAGTAATGACATCTGAGTAGCATCAGAATATCACCAAACACTTTCAAACCCATGGATCTTTATTAGAACTTGCCAGAAATAACTTGATTTCCAAAGGCATTGCAAACATGCAGGCTTCTTTAAGTAGCTGAGTGGATTTAGCAGTTCTCAGGATCAAGGTCTGTGTGAATACAGATGTGGCACCGAGCTAGAGACACGATGGGTTTGATTCTCTTCAGTCCTTGTGTGGAAACTGGCACTCGCTCTTCAAGTTGTACCTACGCACGTTGTTCCTCAGAAGCTGAGTGGTCCCAGCTCCTTCGGTTACTGTCACAGTTCAATGGCTGTTAAATACAATCTGCATTTCCTACACATAGGCAGAAACGGTTTTCAGGGGGTTGGAGGGGTGATGACACTCTAAAGCACCAGGAACTTTGCTCAGAGTGTAGGTTTGGGGATGTTTATTACAGAAAAGCCTAAGTCATGATCCAGTAGCAACTACTTAGTCTGCACAGAAACATTATGTCTGCATCTCTTGTTTGTCACAGATCGGTTTGTTTTAACATGTGGAAGGAAAGGTCCTCAAACCAAAAGCTGTGTGAGCAGTCCAGCAGCAATTCGCTGGAGCCATCTTTGAAGAAGCACTGACAATCCCTTTTTGTCCTTACGAATTGGACTGGCATGGACCTGAGCATGCAGCAGACCCTGTCCCTTAAAGTCAGTTTGAAAAGGACTGTGAAAAATTTCAGCATCCTAAAGCTGAAATCCTTTGGAAATTTCCAAATCGGTGCCTCTGAAATATTTTAAATTACTAGACCAGTAAAAGCCCTAAACAGTTCTTAGGCCAACGAGCTGCTAGCTGCCATGTTCCCATATTTTTCAAATGTTCTGAGGACCACTTATGACCAGTGCTTTGCAGTTTGGCATGGAAAGCAGACTCATCTGGGGACTACTGCACCTAAGCCAACAGGCATCGGCTGGCTCCTCCATTCCTTCAGCATAGACACTCTTGAGCTGAAAAGCTTGATGGGAACAGAAAACAGAGTATCGTTGCACTACCCACAGAGATGATTGATACCTTTCAGAGAATGATAACTCAACCTCCCCTTATTCCTTGGAAAACCGTGGTGGAATGCCATCAATCTGTTTTGCTAGCAATTTAAAACTGACTCCACATAGGCATAAACAACTTAAGCTGTGAAAAGACAACATTAGAGCGGGACTGAAGATCCCCTGATGTTAAAGATTCGTGTTAACATTTAAGTCAAGACCTTCACTCAAGATATTCAGTATTTTTCTGTGCAGCCTTAAACGCTACTGGTATGTAGATTGCTTCCACAGGTGGAGATATCAGGTATCCTGTGGTACAGAACAAAAATTCCTGCCCAACAAGCTCAGAAAGGCCTAAATTTCTGGAAGAATTCCTAAGAAAATAAGATCCCTTCACAGTAATGAAAACTCTGCAGCAGGTGCAGGTGAGAGCAGCAGGTGCCTTACCACATCAACTTGTCTTTCAGGAGCCACCATACTGCCAGGGCAATGGGCTATTACTGGTACTAGCTGCACTTTGCAGGAAACAAAGGGGTAGTTGCACCCTGTGGGCTGTCCATTTTACAACTGATGCACTGCTGAACTAAACAGGGCCAGATCCTTATCAGAAGCAGGCAAGGCTCATCCAGCTCTGGCTCTGGACTGGCTTCCGCAGGCGTGTATGACCTTGATCACAGGAGCTTCTCTCTGTGTCTGCACGCAGCAGTAAATACACTGATTTATCATTAGTTCTGCACTTCTGCTTTTCTTGCTGCTGTCTCCTTCTTCCCAGAGAGGGTGGTGAAGCACTGGAACAGGTTGCCCAGAGAAGCTGTGGATGCCCCATCCCTGGAAGTGTCCAAGGCCAGGCTGGATGAGGCTTGGAGCAACCTGATCTGGTGGACGGTGTCCCTGTGCATGGCAGGGGGTTGGAACTGCATGGTCTTTAAGTCCCTTCCAACCCTAACAATTCTCAGTCACACTCAGTCACTGCAATTGCTATGCTGTAGTCAGAGTCAGAGAAAAATGAGGTCAGGCAAAAGCCCCAAAGGCTGAATCAGACCCACCAGAGAAGCTGTTTCCCAACTCCCAGTCCAGCGGTGCCATTTACCGTGTCACACAACTGATGGGGTGCAACTGAGTTTGGGGAAAACCTATTTGCTCTGACAAAAAACCCACCCAACGTGATTTCTTGGAGAAACTCTGGACCATCACTAGTGCAGCTCCTCCAGATCCCTGTGAAGCTCCCCTTTGGGCTACATTCCTGCACCCCACAATTCAGACTCGGACCTTGATCTTTTCATCCTAAGTACCCTGCACCCACCTGAGGTTGGTCTCTTACCCTCTCCCCCGAGTTGCATCACAAAGCATACAAAAAGAGGTTTAACCCTCAACTTCACAGCACAGCTTCAGTTCTTTTAGCACAGCAAGTCACCGGCCCAAGCAGGAGCATTTCACGACACCAGGATCAACAGAATAGCTGGTTACACCCGTCACCCTGCAAAATGTGCCTGCGTGTGCTGGCCACGTCTGCCTGGATCACGGCCTGGATCCCACCCGCAGAGCAAAACCTACTGACTATCAACACAGCAGCTGGCGATGTTGCCAAATCTCACGATTTTATCACAAATATTATGGATCCTCTCCGTCCCTGCTCCAGGAGACTTGAAATTTGATTTTATGAAATGTAGTTAGGGCAACTAATTATCATCCCAACCAGGAAGAAAAATCATTCACTCCTGTGCAGGTTCCTGCAATTCCTACCTGCAAGATTTCAGCTGTGTTAAAACCATCACCTGGTCTGAGCACTTAGCTGCAGAAAGACATTTGCAAGTGGCATAAGTTCACACTTACTTAATAGCCAGTGAAAAGACTGGGGGTTCCCTTGCCAGACAAATCCCCCAGTCTCATTATCTGATGCCTTAGCTGATGATTTTCAGCTAGGCTGCATGACTTCTGAAGGCTGGTGTTGCAGCAATACAGCCCCCAGAACAGGGAAAACCAGCTCCTCAGAAAAACTATGCTTTAAGCATTGGCTCAACATGCCTTTTCCCCACTGAAGATCACAGGACATGCTGATAAGGATGACCTGGACTGGCTGTGCAAACGCTAGACCCGTGATCGCACTAGCTACAGCCTCTTCCCTTCTGAGGTCCTGGCATGGCTGAGTAGACACAGGCACACGTTTATTGCTCATCAACAACTGCTACGCACAAAACCAGTCTGGTTTGGAGGAGAAATTCTTACGCATTAAGGTGCTGTTTGGCTCACATTATGCCCTATGAAGCAAGACCTGCTTTGTTCTGTATGGCAATATAATCCTTTCTATCTGACTTCTTCCCCACGCTTAAAGACAGGTGCCTGTATGTACACTACAGCTTTTTAGATCCTCTAAAGGTCATTTTCCCTCCTGAAGATACACATACGCAGTCAATGCCTGCCAGCCAAACAGAGAAAGAGCATTTGATGGTTTTAAAAGCAGCTGGAATTTTCTCCTTTTGCTTTCTTGTCATCCCATCAGCCAACCTCCTGCTATACTCCAGAATAAAGCACAGGCTGCAGCATCAGTTGAAATGAAGGCAGCAAGCATCTCTGGAGAAGGAGTTTTGGGTATCTTGCCTAAATGTTGATAACATCCATTCCTTTTTAAGAGCACAGTACTTGCAAATCATTTCAAGCCTATGAAGAATTCCTATGAATGCCTGCAGCATTTTTACAATCGTCAACTGGACTGTATCACAGCATTAGGCATCTTATCCTCATGAAGGCCTTAAAAGCAGTTAGGTGATTTGTCTGTGGTGAGATACCGGATCCATATCTGAAACGGGAATGGAGATTCAGCACTCCTTGTAGGAAGGCATCGCTATTTTATTCTGCCAGGTTTCTGTAATGAAAGGGAGACTCCATCCATGCTGACTGTTTTTTGCCTTTCATTAAAATATGCCCCAAAACCAAACAGACCATAATGTCTCAGGGGAAATGAAATTGGTTTGAAAACCCTTACTCAGAAGCAGGTGCTCTGGATCACAGCCTGTCCCAGACCATTTGTGGGGAACGATGACACACCCACATCCCCCCATCCACCGAAGGGAAGGCCATGGGGCAAGCGGGTGAAGATGCAGGGTTGGCACAGAGGGACTTGGGGCTCTGTCAGAAAGGGCCTTTCCTCCTCCATTGCTCCTTTGTGCGAGGGCTGTCACTGGCCTGAGACACTCCAGTGAATTTGTTCCGCTGCTACATGCAGAGGTTTCCCTGCTAAGCCCAACGCTGCCAATGGGACAGGCAACATGTTGTTGTGTGTAGCACCTACTCCTTTTGCATATCTGAAGGCCATTTGTTTCACAGTGCACTGTAAAGTTAAAGGAAGGTTGGGAACTACATCCAAAAAATGCAAGAGACCCTGATCTTTTGTCATTTCTTCTCATTCACCAAAGGATTCTGAATACCGAGTGCCACTACATCTTATCTTGATGCGACTAAGGTAAGATATTGTACGCTTAGCATGAGAGCAAAGTGACTGAACTAACAAAGTGTCTTGCTGGTGTCGCAGTAAGAGGTCAGATTTTGCTCTTCTAAATACCAGAACAGACCCAGAGTGACTTCAGTGGAGGACTCCAGACTTCACAGGTGGGAGTGACAACAGAGTTTGGCTAAATAGTTTAATTTCAGTTCTCCATCAAAAGCTGGAAAGAATTTATCAGCAAACCCATTAACCCGAGGGAATGCATTATATTTACCTTTTTCTTCTCACTAGTAAGCTAAAGCATGGAGCAATGGTCAAAGGAAGCCATGGGAGCAAGAACTGTACCTTAGGCAGGGTTGGTGCAAGGGAAGCAAGTCTGACAAATAGTCAGGAAGAATCCCTGTTCTGAAAGGAAATGTTGATGTGACTTCATTTTCCAAAGAAAATGCTTTCCAAGCTTTCCAGATAGTCAGGAAGATGGATATTTTAACATTGCTCACAGATAAACTGCAGGCCAGGTATTTCTAATGCTTTGCCTCTCAAACAGCCATAAAAATAAAATTAGCCAATCACAGAAACTACCATATAACTGAACAGTTTTTCCAGTTCAATGTCTTCACCTTCCTCTGAGTGGCTCATGATAAAGTAGAGTTGAAAACAGCAGCAAAAAAGGTAGAAGTGCAGAACTGATGGTAATTCAAAAGGTGTCACTAATCACAGACATTGGAGGGACTCTCAAATGAGAAAGTGGCAAGAACTGCCATTTATGGTTCCTTGCTTTTCTGTATGAAACATGAGCATACGCTGGATCGGTAAGGACAAGAACGAAGAGGGAAGACAGAAGAATGAAGCATGGAGACAAGAAATATCCAGGCCAAGGTCATTAGAAGTAAAATTGCTCCTCCTTTTGTACTTGCTCTTTCAGAACATTAGCTATTGCCATTAACTCAATTCAAAATGATGTAGCACTTCACATCAGCCTAAACATCAGTCTAATCAAACAGCAAAATACAAAGAGCCCAGAACACTATTCAGTCTCATAGGTGCTCTAGGAATGCAGATGACAGAACAGGTGCAGAAAAATGCATTATAAGGGGAGTTTGTCTACAAAAGGAAGAGAAGAAAGATTTAATAATCACAGAATGGTTTAGATTGGAAGGGACCTTAAAGATCATCTAGTTCCAACCCCCCTGCCATGGGCAGGGACACCCTCCACTAGACCAGGTTGCTCCAAGCCCCATCCAGCCTGGCCTCGGACACTTCCAGGGATGGGGCATCCACAGCTTCTCTGGGCAACCTGTCCCAGTGCCTCCCCACCCTCTCCGGGAAGAATTTCTTCCTCATATCCAATCTAAATTTCCCCTTTTTCAGTTAAACCCATTACCCCTTGTCCTGTCACTCCATGCCCCGTTAGAAAGTCCCCCTCCAGCATTCCAGTGAGCGCCTTCAGGTACTAGAAGGTGCTATAAGGTCTCCCCAGAGCCTTCTGTCCTCCAGGCTGAACAAGCCCAATTCTCTCAGCCTGTCCCCATAGCAGAGGTGCTCCAGCCCTCTGAGCATTTTCGTGGCCCTCTTTTGAACTCACTTCAACCAGTCGATATCCTTATGCTGAGGGCTGCACAGCTGGACACAGCACTCCAGGTGGGGTCTCACGAGAGCAGAGTAGAGGAGGAGAATCCCCTCCCTTGACCTGCTGGTCACACTTCTCCTGATACAGCCCAGGATCCGGTTGGCTTTCTGGGCTGCCAGCGCACACTGATGGCTCATGTTCAGCTTCTCATCCCCCAGCACCCCCAGGTCCTTCTCCTCAGGGCTGCTCTCAGTCCATTCTCCACCCAGCCTGTCCTTGTGCTGGGATTGCCCCGACCCAGGTTCAGGACCTTGCACTTGGCCTTGTTGACCTTCATGAGGCTGGAACAGGCCCACCACTCCAGCCTAGCCGGGTCCCTCTGGATGGCCTCCCTTCCTTCCAGCGTGTCAACCGCACCACACAGCTTGCTGTCATCAGCAAACATGCTGATGAGCAACAGGGTATATTGGTGTAGCTGAGCTGGTAGGTCTGCTTGATGAGAAGACACTGCTTTTATTTTAACTTGATTGATTTCAGGAGTGTTTTAGGATGTGCATTAACATGTGGCAAAGAGTTATCTGACTTCTGCGGCTAGAAAGCTGCTGGGGAGGGGGTAATTAACAGAGGAAAAAGCAGGTAGTCTACTGCACGTCCCCCAAGCCTTTTCCAAAGCCTGTTCCCTCTGCACTGTGCTGTAATCTTGACTGTTACAAAAAACCCAGGAGCCACCCTCTTAAGTTATGGCATATTTTATGGCTCTTGGGTAGGGTTTGAGGTACATGAAAGGTATGATCTACACACTTTCCAGCATAAATAAGCTATTGCATGCTGGCCTATGATGGCAGAGAAGTGGAATAAGTTGTCAGTGTGGCCTCTCCTGGTCCTTTTTTGCTGGCACCCAGTTCCCTCTCCTGTACTGTGTTAGGATTCTAAGCACATGCTGGTAACTGAAATACAGCGATACTTTAAAGGCCCAAAAAAAAGGTGGCAGAATGGAAATATTCAGAATTAGGGTTACACCGATAAATCAGAGAAGAAAACTTACTACACAGAAAAACCCTGCCAGAGGGAGCTGGCATTGCTGGCTGTGATGTTCCCTACAACTTCTTTAAGCTGAATACTGATACTGACATCAAGGGACCATTGTATCAACCTGGAAATGTCACACAAATTTCAAAACCATTTTAACTTTTTTTTTTTTTTTTTTTACAAACAAACTACTCAAGAGCATTTCAGTCTCTAATCAATGCAGTAATTTTATTCTACAACACATTTCAAAAACCTATGAGATTTGTGAAAGGAAAAATAATCCTAACATTTGCCTTTCAAATATTGGGTGCAAGTGAAGAACAGTTCTGTAATATCCACAGCAATGCCTTGTTATTAAATTCACTCAGTGTGGATATATTTTAGATCTGTAGATATTTGCATAATTAGCATACTTGATAAATAATTACTAAGTTATGGATAATTGCCCAATTAATTATAAGAATCAATTCAGAAATTGGAGAAGCCTTACAGGTTGCAATAAGGCGGCTGAAGAGCAGATGAAAGGAAAAGGTAAATTCAATTAAAACCTCATCTGAATCAACTTCATTTTTAAGACAGTGAAAAGAAGTGGGCAATTTCCATCCTACTGCTGTGAGAAAACACCTCTATTGAAAATTCCAACACCATCTTCTCCTATGAGGAAAGGCTGAGAGAGTTGGGCTTGTTCAGCCTGGAGGAGAGAAGGCTCCGGGGAGACCTTATAGCACCTTCCAGTAGCTGGGTATATTACTGCTTCCAGGGGCAGGTGACAGCCAAGAGAAAACTTCAGGGCACCTACCTAAAACATAGAGCTGTCACTGATAGCTTTAGAAGAGAGTCTCACTGTGTTCCCAGCCAGGTCTGGGACATGGGCCTACAAGGAAGCTGGGAGGGGGCTTTTTACCAGGGCCTGTAGTGACAGGACAATGGGTAACGGGTTTAAACTGAAAGCGGGGAGATTTAGATTGGATATCAGGAAGAAATTCTTCCTGGAGAGGGTGGGGAGGCCCTGGGACAGGTTGCCCAGAGAAGCTGTGGATGCCCCATCCCTGGAAGTGTTCAAGGCCAGGCTGGATGGGGCTTGGAGCAACCTGGGACAGTGGAGGGTGTCCCTGCCCATGGCAGGGGGTTGGAATTAGATGGTCTTTGAGGTCCCTTCCAACCCAAACCATTCTGGGATTCTATGCTGCCTGTAACACTGCCTGCAGACTTGATGACCCTTTTTTGGTACAGATCTGTCAGAAGCAAACTTCAGACTTTGACAGGAAGCGAGTGCCTGGGCCAGCCTGGGTGTGTAGGACTGTGCATCACATCATCCACACTGGGGGGAACAGGAAAACTCATTTAAGGTTTGTTTTTCAAAGAGGAAAGAAAAAAGCTGGTGTGTTACAGTAGAAGAGCTGAAGAGTGGAGGGTAAATCGCCCTTTCTATGATTGAGTGTTGTCATCGCCCGAGCAGGACCAACCAGGACTGCTCACCACAGCTGAGGAGCAGGCAGTGTGTTGGAAAAGGCTGGGAAGTTCTATGTCCACTTTTGACCACTGTATAGCAGAGCCCCTACATCTCAGCCATCCCATTGCCCACCAGCACGTTCACTTTCTCAACAGCATTTGAGGTGAGAATAACTGCAATTTTAATAATGAACGCTTGCAGATGTGTATTTTTAGTGAACAGTCTGTTCCTCGCTTTCCCAGGTAATTGGGTACACATCTCCTAAATTACCTTTCAGTCTTTGCCATTGTCTTCTGATGAACTCTTCCCTGTCACACTTCCTTGGCAGTTTCGAAAGTCTGCCTGTATGCAATATGTTTTACAGTTTGTATTATGACACTAATAATGAAACACCCTTTGGTTTTTTTTACCAATTTTCCTGAACTACAAATTATATAGCATGCAAATAAAGTCACTTACAATCTTTGCAAAGTCTGATTTTTCCTCTAGCCATTTAACAGTGGAAACAACGTTCCTCTATTTGACATAGAGTGTGTCACCATTCTCTCGCTCCCTCCGCTTTCCTATCTCCATGTAAATACTGGTAATAATGAGAATACAACTCCTGGATATTTCAGCACACCAGTATTACAGACACTCACCAAGGGGTAAATGAGGGCCCCCTTTGTGCTCCTGTGACTTATTTGCCAGGGGAGGATGGCTGTGGGTGAGAACACAAATACAGACAGATACCCGGCTCAGCTTACCATGGATTGAGTGTAAATAGTCACAAGTAGTGAAAAAGAGGAAAGCTGGATGTTTCGTAGTGCTTTTGACAGTGAGAACAAGCTGCTTTGGAAAGGAGGTTTGTTTTGTTAGCTTTTAGGAAAGAAACGATTGTGGTCCCGACTCAAACATCTCTGTGCTGCTAACCACAAATGACTGATGCTCTCCAAATAATCTTCCAGTTATGCTCGTATTGTTCTTTTTCCTTGACATTTTCCTATTCTATCAAATGTCTGCTTTAACACGGCCGTTGAAGCTAACCACACACTATTTGTCTTAAGGAGTTGCACTCTAACACAATTGCATTATCTTTTTCATCAAAGGAAGCAAGCAGTGTTGAGATGCGTTTGGCACCAGGCAATATCCAGGGAAAAAAATTGTGTGAGAGTGAAGTTCAAGGTCACTGTATGAGAAATTCAACCTGTTTTTGGAAGGTAACTGTATCTCAACAATTTTAAAGAATCTTTACCTGAATGTTAGCCAAGCAGACTACTATGGTTATTCCTGGTGCAGGGCTGTATTAAAATGCTGAATTCTTGTTCTTTCTGAGTTTTTCCTGTTTCATTCAGCAAATACTGGAAAATTCTAATTAAGAAGGAGGGGAAAAAAAGAAATGAAAATTGTGCTGCATTCATCTCATCTGCATCAAGCTAACGCTGAAAATCTGGAACATGTTCAATTGCCAGAAGTGGTTCTGCATAGGGTAATATCTGCTGCTCAGCTCCCCCAGAATTGAAACCTCAGTAGTAACTCATAAGTGCTTTATATATATAAGGTAAAAGTGACTATGTGGCAGGCTAGTCTGAAAACTAGTTTGAGATCCACTTTATGATACTCTTGGTCTCATGTACACACAGGGCTTGGGAAACAGCAGGTTGGCACAATGTACGTACTTGGATGCTCTGAGGCACATCTCCTAATACCGTATTTGTAAAGGTATGTAAGGGCAGTTAACTTTAGTGGTTTTACTGGGTACTGGTGCCTTAGCAGCCCTTGAGGTTAGACCATTCCCTTCTATGTGCACAAGTTCCCTGGGTGTAAAACAAAGGCAGTAGAACGTTGCCTCATAGTAACACAGGGATCGATACATTCAGGTTTGAGACACTGAGGATGTTTGGTGGTGGAAGGGGTGTAGGTCTCAGAAATGCCCAGAAAGGACCCTTCACATACCTAAACTAATCCCTTCATGTCCCTGATCCCACTCAGCCATTTCTGAGCCCAGCTCACCAGCTCCAGCATGGCTGGAAGCAATGCAAGAAGGAGGATGGCAGATCTCCTGGTGTCCCCAAGTAGGTGTCGAGGTCTTGCACCAAGCGGGCAGCGCCAGCAGATCCCATGTGACAGTGGCCCATTCCCTTCTGGGCTGAGCAGAGCTGCACAGACACAGCATCCTCTGCCTGAGCGAGCCAGGCTGCCCATCAGTTCCTCACAGGGCCATCCCCGAGCTGCTCTGCAGGACCCACACCACGCTGTGTGGCAGCTGGGGTCTTTGGCAGATACCAAAACGGTCAGGCTTCACGTAAAAGCCCGTTCCAAGAGCGGTAAAGCCCGTTGGGCAAAGAGCCGTGTGCCCCTGCGGTTCTGTGCCCAGTAACCCCAGCACAGAGCCCTTCCCCACCCGTGCGACGGCGGCACGTCAGTCGCTGTCACTCGTTGCTCGCAGATAAAAAGGTGGCTTTGCGGCAGCCGCGGGCTCTCCTGTCTTTCAGAGGCTGCAGGCAGGAGCAGCTCGCTGCCAGGCTCCTGCTGGCGGTACCGCTTGATGGCACACTTGCATCAGCACAGGCTGCGGCACAGCGACCGGCGCAGCCCGGCCAGACCGTTCCACCTGGTGGTGTGCATCGCGAACGTACCTGTTTCAGTGATTAAAGGGATCCAGCACTGCGCTGTTGAGTAGGAATAAGCAGGGCACACAGAATAAACACACCAAGAAAGCGCTGTGTTCGGCAATTTTAACCCCAGATCCTGTCTGGATATTTGTTTCATTACTTTCTCGTTCTCGCACTGTTTGGCAGGAAATTTGCCTTTGCCTTGCTGAGCCTTTTCTTCCCCGGGTGGCAAGTTTCCCTGGCCCGGGATTTTCTTTCTCTGTCAGAAGGTTTGTAGCAGGGTTGTTCACTGCATGTGTTCATGCATAGTTCAGAGTTTTCTTTTGTCCTTTCATTTCAAAGGCAGCAAAGAATTGCTGCAAAAGCTAAACAACAATACCTTCTGTTTGGCTAGACAGTAAATGGGAATTAATTCATGTCTGAGTAATAAAATTGTGATTCCACTTCATATCAAAGGAACACTCCCCATTGGGCTCTGTGAGGTTAATAAAGGAGTAAGGACTGTTATCACATATGCCACTTATCTCTGGATAGTTATAAATACATCAGCAAATGCTGCAGATGGTTACAGGCCACAGGTAGAAACAACTTGCTGGTCTGTTGGATTTTATGGCTTCACGAAGAATGTATTCAAACATTTGTTAGCTCTTTATATGCAGAATCTTAATGTAATGTAAATGACCAAGATCCAAAGTTAAAAATGTTTCCAGGATGGGCAATCACTTCAGAGGGTCGCTGACTGGCATAGAAGCATCTTCTAAGGGCTCAGATCCAAGTTCCCTCAAGGGGAAAACTGGAAGCATCTCAGTACAAATGACTGAGTACCACACGCCCCTTGGATTTGCAAGGCCTAAATCCCACAATCTTTTTTTTAAAAATAAACTTTAGCAGGTCCACAATGGAGTTGTTAACCATCTCTTCTGCCCACGACTGTCTCATCCCTTCCTTTGGCACTCCATCTCCTCTGAGGGCTAGATTAGTGAGCACAGACCTCTTGCCTTTGTTCTATAATTACCCTAGTTTAACTTTTTGAATTTGTTACCCTCCTCTAGAAGGGCTGGATGTTTTAACCAGGGAGAGCTCATGCTTTTTATTCTGCCTGGAACAACGGAGGAGCAGAGTGGGAGCCTCACGTGTAGGTGTCATGGGTAGGTGTCACCTGGGAGGTTTTGAAGCATACACTGTCCTGATCTACCCCCATTACCCACTGAGTGGCACTGGCAGCAATAATTGCAGCTTCAGGAGAAATAACTGCTAAGCAATGAGAGCAGTAAAGCCCTACAGCCTTTCTCTGTTATATTAAGTGGAAATTAAGTCCTTGAGCACTACTTCTGAAACGGGCTGAGTGGAATAAAAGCTGCTCGCTTTAGTCTGCAACCACCATCCCTATGCCCCCACCCGAAAAGTCAGTGGCCACCTCTGCCCTCCCTCTAGTGCTGGCATGAAAATAGAAGTCACAGATTGCAAGTCAAATCTGCGCTACCAGAGGTCATGTAAGCTGGTGAATTTAGGGGAGGGCCACTGTCATCTCCGTGGCCATCATTTCTCTTCAGGTTTTGCATCAGCAGCTGGTACTTCCACCATTACTCATCTGTCTCCACCGCCAACCTCTTGATCTTTGAAGGCTATTTTGGTACTGTTAGGATGTCCTTTCTACCTCATTTATTTCTATTCTTTCTGCTTATCCCAGTACTTGTGTTTTTTATCAACACCATCTGCAGACATCTCACATTTGTTAACAGGTCTTAGAAACTTTGTAACACTAAAGCAGAACTTTTTGTCTCTCTATATTCCCACGTGAAGGGAAACTGTAGTCATTTTTGGTAACAAAGGAAATATCTCTAGACAGATTGGATGCAAAACTACCCAAAATAAAAAAATGAAGCAAACAAGAATTCTTTGTCATAATACCCCGTGAATCCAGGAGATTTTAATTTCAAATGCTATCTAAGAGCATTTACTTCAGCCTTCATAAAGGAAGAACCCTGCCTTAAGGAACATTATTTGGGATAAAGGTGGGATATGAAAGATAGGTTTTTATGGAAGAAAACAGCCTGCAAATTTATATAGCCTTTTAACCTCTTTCTGCAGTGCTGAGAAACAATAACCCAAATCAGTAGAAAGGTTTTTAGCCAGCCTTTACCCAGTGTAGCTCTTGAAGGAGTGCCGCCTCAAAGTGATGCTATCGCTTTAGTACATATTAAATGAAGACCATGCAAAAAAATAAAGGTGAGATGAATTTAATGTGTTTTCCATTGCCACTGAAATAGGGGTTTCTGCAGCTCATAGTATTCACCTGTTTATACAGTATGCAAGATAGTGTGTGGGTTTGCATTCGGAGCTTGAGGGGACTTGTCTCAATGCGAATGGGTGGTGAGGCACTGGGACAGGTTGCCCAGAGAAGCTGTGGGTGCCCCATCCCTGGCAGTGTCCAAGACCAGGCTGGATGAGGCTTGGAGCAACCTGGTCTAGTGGAGGGTGTCCCTGCCCGTGGCAGGGGGTTGGAATTAGATGATCTTTAAGGTCCCTGCCAACCCAAACCATTCTCTGATTCTATGAATACCTCAAGGGATAGCAGCAGCATGTGTGTTGGCAGAACAGGCAGCAGTAGCACAGCAGAACAACAGTGATTTCTGAAGAGTCTGCTCAGCATGCTGGACACAGAATTTATTCAGGTCAGTATCCAGGGGACATGGGCTCCAACTGGTCCTGGGAAGAAGAGGCTAATTTCCCCTCTCCACTTCCTTGTGGCATACCTTGGTTAGGGGTTCCTACCCCTGTCACAGAGGCTGTCCCCAGTGGCAAGTCAGAAGGTTTTATCCCAATAACATTTTTGTATTGCTTCCCTACTGACATGCATCAGGGCTTTCCACGAAACACAGAACTGGATGGACACATGCATTGCTGCTGCTCAGGGCAAAAGGGCGGATGAGGATATGGCCTTACACCTTCTCCCTTGGGTCAGGCATCTCGTACTCAGACAGTTCTTATGTGAAGTATCTGGATACACATTTCCGCATCCAAATTCTTCACAGCGCTTAGAAAAACTACCTAAAGCTTTTGAGGGCAGGTAAGCACAGCACATGGCTGCATCTTAAGAAAACTGGGTGTGTTCCCCTGTGTCTACCATCCAATGCTCACCCACCCAATCAAGTTGTTGCAGCTCTCCCCAGAAGGTGACCGAGCTCTTCACAGCGCTTGGGTCTGGCTTGGAGTTTCCTTTCTCCCTTTCACCGTAACTTCACTTGCCAGTTCCCCTTTGCTTTCGGTGTATTTTGAGCTGCACTTAACCCCAGCCCTGTGACAGGCACTTTATCAGTGTAACAGGGCATCTCTGGGCTTGTGGGAAACAGAAGTGATCATCTGTCTGGAAGCGGCCGAGACTCACTACAGGTTGTCAGGCCGAGGCAGAGGCTGAGGAGAAAGAACTTGTCAGCTTTACCTTGATAAGC
The DNA here is from genome assembly GCA_027574665.1 of Rhynochetos jubatus. Classification (NCBI taxonomy): domain Eukaryota; kingdom Metazoa; phylum Chordata; class Aves; order Eurypygiformes; family Rhynochetidae; genus Rhynochetos; species Rhynochetos jubatus. The sequence continues at coordinate 74,880,761 of CM050651.1, read as the reverse complement.
CCGTGAGTGTGAAAGACATGCCACATGCGATTTCCATTACAGAGATCACCAGGAATCCATGAGAAGCATGGGTGAGTGGAAGGGGTCAGGCGTGCAGGAAATTGTTCAGCCCAGAAACCTTGGGCAGTTCCAGGTGTGCCTGCTTTCCATGGGAATCAGGAGGATTCCCAGAATTATCTTACAAGATCAAGAGAAGATCAGCCGTTACAAAGTACATCAGGATGGCAAGACAGCATTTCCAAATGAACCTTCCTGTGCTTTTCCCCTCAAGAGAAAAAGGTGACAAATTCTCTCACCGTAGGCAATCAGTTTTAGTATCACCCAGAAATGTTTCCACACCTTTCCGTTTAGTCAGGACCATCCTCCTGGTTCACTCGGGAGCTGTGTACTACATCCTCCTCGTCTCACCCTGACCCTGGCAACTTCACCTGCAGGTACGCACATCCTCTGTTTGCACCGGAGGAGGGATACGGACTGTTGGTGGAGTTGGCTTCCAGAGGCTGGGAACCCCGGCTGCCCCTACAGTGAGAGAGCAGAGATGAGGCTCCTGCTCTTTAGCAGCATCTCAAATGCTGTAGCTGCTCACAGCAAAGGAACTGGCACATGCCGTGCTGCTCTGCAGGAAGATGCCATCCAGGAGGGATGCAGTTTGCCAGTGGCGAGGACTGGCCATCGGCTGCACACCTGCCACTCCTTGTCCATTCCAGAGCCCAGCAATGAATAGCGACCTGCAGGAAATACTCACACTGCAGCACCATTGCCCAGCAGCAGCAGGTGCCACATCCTTTACTCTCGGCTTTGTCGGATGAGAAGTCACGATTGGAGAAAGCTATTTGTACAGCAGCCCGATTCATGCTGGCACCAGCCTACAGTGGAGGAGGTCATGGAGGGAAAGACTCCAGCAGGAAGCAGGGGGTGCCCCCCACATGCACTGTGCACAAGCCCTGCTGCTCCCATCAGGACTCTGACAGCTCAGCAGCCTTGCAGCTGACACAAGCCCAGCCAGGAGATGGAGGATCATCTTCCTCAAGCTGGCTGCTTGGTGTCAGCTGGAGGAGATGCACACAGATGCAACTCAAACACAGGTTTATGCTCATTTCCAGGCACCAACTTTGTTTTAAAAGCTGATGGCAGCTAAGGAAGGAAGCAAACTTTTGTTACTTGCATTCACCCCCATCGCACACAAAGCTTCTGCACTTGGAAGCTGGTAACACGGCTTAGTTGTACAAGTGAAAAATACTGTTCCACTTGGAAAAATAACACCTATTGGAAAACTGCAGTTAGATGAAAAAGTGATGCAATACACATATAAGATCTCTCAGACCAATGTTACCCCAGAACAAAGCATTTGTTCATCAATACAGTGCTAAAACAGCATCACTGCCAACGTTCTCCAGCCCAATTTAAAGAACTGAAGTCAGATAATGGTTACTTTTGCAAGACAAGTAGAAGCAAAACCTGCTTGTGTCAATCAGTATGAAAATGTAATTTAATTCAGTGCAACAGAAATCAATTTTTCTCCTAGGATCTAAGATAACTAAATATCACACAGTCAGCTTAATTAGTTTCTGATATTTGCCCAACTTCACCTTTAAACTCTGGGAAAAGCACAGTTCATGTGTTTGTTCTTTATAATTCCTTTCTGTTCTGCTATAATGCTCAGAAGAAGGAGGCTTACAAAGCTTCACAGTGGCGATAAAACCTTACTCCAGTTCTGACTTCCTTTTGGCAACCAGGAGATGGAATCAATGCTCCATCAGCCCATCTCATCACTGTCACTAAAGCAAGCTCCACCAGAGGACGAGCACAGAACCAGGGGTTCTTAAACCTTTCAAAACACCCCTTTTCTCATGGGTTACCTTCCCTAGAGAAACAGCAGCACATAAACTGCACAAGACCCTCATTCAGCTATCCATCCCCCAAAAATGTACCTGTCCAAGCCCTTCCCAGTATCAGTGGCTTCTCCCAAGGCCCCTGCTCTGCCACCTTGCAGCTGGGGGCACCCCCATCCCCCAGTTTGAGCCAGGCACGCCCACAAAGCACCCCAGGTCTCTGCACAGCAAACCAAGGGTCCTGTGCCTCCACACTGCCCCAGCAGGACAGGCTGGGTTCTTGCACCATGCACAGCCCTGTAAGGAGCATTCAGCTACCAGCACTAGAACAAGCCTTGGTACCCCTGGCACAGGCAGCTCCCCTGCCCCAAGGGGTGCTCGGCCAGTCTGACCAGTCGCTGGCGCACAGAGCACTTACCTCAGCTGTAGGGGCTAGAGGAACAGGGCTGCTCCATTGAGGCGGACAAACCAGGAGGCACCAGTTAACATGCCACAGCAATTTCACCATTGTGGAGCACGCTGCCAAGCACCACAAGTGGAGCAGAGTTGGTAGCAGTAACAAATCCCAGCAACAGCCAGACAAGTATGCAAGGATAAAGCAATTACCAGGGCAAGCTAGGAAAACTGGTAAGGAAGTCAAGCTCAGCAAAGACCAAGGCTGAACCCAAACCCTCTCTACAATACAAAAAGGGTGAGTGTGGTCAGACCTAAGCTTATATAGAGTTCCTGGGCCACTGGTGGAGGCTGGAGGCACCAGTAGAGGTTGATGAGGGCAATTAGAGTCTATTAGCACCCTTGTGACCTGCCAGCTGGCTCTCGTTCTCAGGCTGGTTTGAGTCAAGAATTTTACTATTGGTGCATGACATGCAGTAGACACTTTGGTTTCTGAAATTCAGACTACAGTTCCTCAGTTAAAAGAGTTTTACTAGTTATAAATGTTTTAGTCAGACTCCTGCACTCATCCCTTACCCAAGATGGGGTTTGTAATGGTTGAACTAGATTGACTCTTGCACTTAAGTTTGCACCTCTAAGCCCAAGACAAAGGTGATTTCTGAGACCCCTATGACATCTCTTTTCCAATTTGCCCTGAAACACTAAGGTTTTCCCTTACACACCCTTCTGGCTCCATAGTCCCTTTCCAGACTCGTATGCTGGCCACAAGTGCCAACCTTGAAGAGCAAAGCTGTGTCCGTGAATTTCACAGGCATTTGGAACAGACATGGTCCTGCTGTGCCTATAACCCAGCCTGAAGAGCCCAAGGTCACACGGGTAGTATGGTAAGAAGCAGAGATTCCAACCCCCATATGATTAATGCCATGTTCTCTAGTCCACAACAAGTACTTTTATACAGCCAGGCTCGCTGAAGGGGGCTTCACAGCATACTGTAGCTATCCAGAACCCTCTTGAGTTGGTTGGAGAGAGAGGATGGTTGCTTTAGCAGAGCCGTGGGCTCCTTTAAGTGCAAAGCCATGATGTGATAAAATGAAAGATGGAAATCTATGTGGCTGTGCAACGTGCAGTGATAAAGATGATTATAACCTCCAGTTCTCTTTAAACTTAGCAAGGGCAATGGGGTGAGAGCTTAGTTAATCAATCCTGAGGAATCCTTTCCTGCTATCGTTTCCATCAGCGAAAGAATGAAAGCACAAATGATGAAGATGATTCATACTCAGCAAACAAAGGCATAAGAAGCTCAAAGTGCAGTTGGCTCAACACAGCTTAATTAAAACAGGCATTGCAGGAGGCTGTCGCTAATGCCCTCTCAAATGGCTTCTTTTTGAAGTGTCTGCATCCCAATTAGATAGGGTCTTGAGGTAAAACTGCTCTAAAACTCAAGGCAAAGAGCGTGTCACTGTTTGTCCTACCCTAACGCTTAGATACGTTGGGGCAGTTGGCAGCACTAGTATTCCAGGCAGGCTACGTATGTCAAAAGCTGAGTTGGGATCACTGTGGCTTTGCCACACGTGTACCTGCTTGAAGCTTTCAGAGGGATTACCCGAGTGAGAAGCTGGTTATTGGCAAAAGCTGAGGCACAGTAGAAAAAACACAATCCTGCCCTCAAAAGCTCACAATTCAGAGTTTCATTATTGACTCTTGGATTAGTTGTAGGATTGCAAGAGGTAAAGATGTTGAAAAAGAGGTAAAGATGTTGAGAAAGGAGTGTATGCATGTGTATGTGTGTGGACTGATTGTAGAGGGAAAGAGAAAAACGTAAAAATGTTAAAATTCAGACTGGCAGGGGAAGTAAGTTGGGGTGAGGCCAAGCCTCTGCAACGCATTGGATTGCCAGTGATAGCAAGAATTCTGTGTGTGGTTGAAAGTCCTCATCTTCACATTCCCATTGGAGTCGATCATAACGTAAAATGAAGCCCCTTTCTAGAATCAGGGATCCAGTCCTTCTCTGCGAAGACAGACACTGCCCTACCAACACGGTCATTAAAAAATTCACATATGGGGTGTCAAAGATGAGACGCCTAACTTTTTGTTAATGAAAGCTGATACTGTAGCATAAACCACTTTGCTCCAAGAGGTAGATTTTTCTGGGAAACCTCTAAACTTGCAAGGTTCATGCTTAAAATCTCTGCAGATCTAATTTATAGCACAGGATGATTTTAGAGAAAAATCAATCCTGTAGCCATAATGCTGCTTGTTATTGTGAGCAGCAGAATTAAAACAGGTTAAGTGATGGAAAACAAAGGAAAGAGCCCCCTTAGGAAAGAAGACTTCTCTAACAGAAAATATACTTTATTTTCCCTGTATTACATTAGTTTTAAAATTGGCTCATTTCAAACTACAGCCTTTAAGTCCAAAATAATTTGCAGTGCAGTGCATCAGCTTGTCAAAATTTCTGATGAGAACTTGACTCAGGTCTAGTTTTCTCTTTTTAGCCTCACTTGCAACTTTCTGTTTGTGTAAATTGCTGGGCAAACTACTCAAATTTCAGCCTTTTTCTGTATTGACATGGCTCATACCCTCTTACATCATTCATTTTTCACATATACTGGGAATTCAGCTGGACTCTGCTATATACAGCCTCTATTATGCTACTCAGAGGGCCTGGATTCAAGTCACAACTTCCATGTGGATTATCCTTGAACTAGGAAGACATCCAAAGGTCTTGCAGGTTTCTCAGCTGGAGAAAAATGAAGTGTATGTGGGGGCATGGAAGATGTTCATGTCAAGAGTTAATAATGACATGAATTTCTGGTTCTCTGTGGCTGTACCCACATTTGGCATGGATCAGGGCCAACCGTTTAGTGGTTGAGAGCGGAATTGACCTTTGAGATCACTGATGGGACAAATATTAGCACACACTGTAATATTACTAACATCTAACGATGCAGAAAAAATATGCAGCCCATGGGGAAGGAAGGTACGGATTGTATCTGTCTAGGGCCTGCTGGTTTTCTGCACTGGCACTGCCATCCCATATGTGTAGTGTAACTCAGAGCAACCCCAGAGCAGCTTTAAATGATAATATAGCCAGTTCTGGTCTTGAGAATCATTGTGTTGGGAACAGCTTTCTCATAGACTGCAGTTTCTAACGTGTTGATCAGTCTGCCCTCAAGAAGCTGACAGTGTTCAGTCTGCTGTATTTGAGTATATTTTTGTATACACTCACACAGGAACAGGGTTTTCTAAAGCAGTCACGATTAGCTGTGGTTATTTAATAAGACACAGCAAGGAATCATCTAATTAGCAAATAATGTCTGATACAAATTGTCCAGTATCGAACATCTGATGCCCTGTCTGATCTTTGGTGACCCTGAAGGGCTGTTTGTTACTAGTGCTATTTTCAGTATATCCAAGGAGACAGTGTTTATTTGTTAACCTGCACGGAGGTAATTCTCAGATAGCCAGCCTGTTGTTCCTCTGTGGGACAGATGTATATAGCTTATGGGATGCAAGAAGCGTTCAATTTTAGCGGCGAGAAGCAAACTACAGTCGTCTTTCTAGAAACTGGCAGTCACGGCACTGTCCCTTATGTTGCTGTTCCGAGAGAATGGGCAGGATGTAATTCCCTTCATCTCACACAGAAACCACTTGGCTGTGTTGACATTTGCAGCCCTCTGGGATAGCCCCAGCTACTGACCTGTTTGCTAAACACTAGTTCAGCTGCATCAGTTCTGTCGAAAACTATTTCCTGGCATTTGTGTTCAGCTCACACTGTTTTGCAGTATCCCAGCCATGATCTTTTCCCTTCTTCGGGAAAATAACCTCCCTACTTAGGCCATTCAAAACCTGGGCATTAAATACCTTTTGTGTCTTTTATCAACACCAGATGCCCACCTTCTCTGTGAGAAGTCACTGCTCTGCATGGCACGGCCATTGGTCGTGCTTCACGTCTGCAGACTGTTGGTGGGGTGGTTTCTGAGAAGCTGCATGGCAGCAGCTGACCCCTGAGCACTCCGGACTCTGCAACCGCATTGATGCTTAGAAGCAAAACTCAGCAGCCCTGTCCCTCGCTCAGCAGAAACGGCAACATCTGCCTTGGGCTGGGAGGGAAGCTGAGTCCTGGGAGGCACAAAAGCCTGAAGCTATTTCCTTCTGTCAGTTTTTCAGCTGAAGTCTTTGGGAAATTACTGAGGACATTACATCTAATTAGACAGATCAGTTCTGCACATCATGACAGCACGACGCAGTGTGCATAGTACCTTCAGGAGCGAGCGATAAAAGTTACTCCCAGGCCAGCCTGCAACTCTCTGAACGTACTCACGCTGCGGGCAGCACAGACAAGGACTAGTTTTGTTTGCACAGCAGCTCTAGCACTGCTAGGCAGTAACTCACATTGGAGGACAGCACTTCTACTTCCTTCCTTCCAGTTCTGCAGTGCAGAGATCTGGAAGCTCCACAGATGTTCCCCACATCTCTCCTAGAGGGTGGGCTGGAATAAGTATCATGCTGTTGCATTTCAGGAGTTAACGCCACACACAACTGGTGCACACTGCGACGAGATCCGTTTGGGGCTTACGTTTAACTCAGTGAGATAAACTGGCCCTGAGGTTCTGAGGTTCAAGAGAGACAAATGCATTGAGGCAGGAAAAACTACAAAACGGAGGCAGGAAGAACTACAAAACTATACATGGAAATGAGCTGAGTTGTATTAAATCTTTTTTTTTCCCAATGATTTTATGGAAAACATCCACATGTATACCGCACAGGAAGAAAATATTGAAGGAAACAGAGTGTCTACTATTCTATAGTCTATAGCAGGCCTGAATTCGCCATCAGTTTGCAACCCGTTCAGAAAAAGCCAAAAGGCAATTTGGGCTGTAACACACAGGTGCACTCATTCTTGAATGTCGTGCTGAGTCTAGGCGTTGTGCTATCAGTGGGGAGAGGTCAGCGCTGAAAGAGGAAAAAACTGATGAGCAGATCATTGACTTGGAATGAGGGACTTGTACAGTACGGGAAGGATTAAAAGTACTGAAGTGATTTATGCCAGCTGAGGGTCTGAGCTGGCTAGTTTAGTTTTGGCCACTAGCCAACCTAAAGGGTGAGAGTGGAACTCAGCGGTCTGCAAATATCTGAAGGCTGTTAAATACCAAGGAGGAAATGAAATGATTTAATGAAGCACACAAAGGTGTAACTAGAAGTAGTTAGACTTAATTAAGGAAGGGAAAATTGTAAATGAGTATCCAGAAAGCTCCTTGCTAATGACATAGAATAGTCTGCAAAATCACCTTCGTCTGAGACTTTTAAAACTGGGTGTGACAGAATACAAATGCCTGGCAGGTCGAGAAAGAGTGTATGTTTATAGCATGTGAATTTATACTTGTCATGGGGATAAGCCAGCTGAGGCTTCACAGTCTTGGGCTCATCACATTTAATACCTCCCAACAGATACACCAAATAATAGGTGTGTCTTACCTGTTGCGCACCATCATGTATGTTTGAGAGTCCTAAGTACATACGGTATTTTTTTGTTCCCTTTAATGTATATCTGCTCCTCTTGCTTCTGAAAAATCCACCCCAAACCCCAAACCCCAACCCTAGGTGGTAAGGCGTGGTTAGTAGAGAACTGGTTATGGTTAAATGGAGAAAAGTGATGATAACTATGTGGAAGCACAGCCAGGATAGCCCTTGCTGAAGTGTTTGGATCAAAAGATGTTTTCTGAGCTGTCTCAAAATTCCTAGGAAATGCTCACCCTGCAGTGAAGGCACTGCAGAGGGGAGAAACGAGCTCAGTTGGAGTGTTTAGGTACCTCTATGATTCAAAGAAGAGGTATAGGCTTGTTACTGCTCCCTTGACAATAAACCCAGTAGCAACAGACTGGGGGAGTGACATTTCCATTTGTGAACAAACTGTGAATCATTAGCTCAGATATTTGAGAGATGGAGATTATTCTGAATTTGCTAAAATGGCCACATCTGAATTTATTTCACAGCTCATTAAGGAGCTGTGTATAATAAATTACCCAGCATGTTATGTTCAGCTAACCTGCCAGCTCCCTGGTTTGTTTTATGCTCTGGGTTGCTGGATGTGAATAAGCGAATAGTGCCTATTCGACCATTATTTCGTTGTACAAATGACAGAGACAGTAACTTGACAGAGCTGTTTTTGCTTTCCATTGAACCTAAAGTGGTTTCTTGAAAAACCTAGAGGTGATTTCCTGTGCTCTACATCCATGAGGGCTGTTTCCAGTTGATAAGAAAAGACACATTAGCAGAAGGACAGAGCTACCTAAGGGCAGGAGGGGCTATTTTTCTTTCCTAATTGGTGCCCACAGGGATGGTTCCTCTCTGCCCAGTAATTTCCACTGCCCAGTGGGCAGGATTTCCAGACAGGCTTGAGATGAGTTGTCGACCTCAAGGACACGCTGAACATGCAGGCTCAGCCTCGCCGATTTGTTACTCACTTTGGGCTATGGATTCATCCAGCTGCTGCACAGTGTTGGGCACAGGGAAAAGGCTCCGCTTCAGTCCCTACCTGTAAAGCTGTGTAGGGTTTGGGGTGGGTTTCTTTTAATTGACTACGCAGTCCCAGTTTGCTGTGTGGTCCCACCTTGTCATCTCTGGAATTGTGGGAAGGTACAGTTGCTGATGTGGGGGAGAACTGCAAAGCAGGAAGAATTCCTGTGTGTATTTTTTTTTTTCAAACAATTCAGCTTTTCAAAGAGGAATGGCTTTTTATTTTATTTCCCAGAATTTGAACCCTCTTGGCAAGATTTTCTTATTTTTACTTAATTTTTTTTTTTTTTTCCCCTTTTCTGTGCTACAGTTATTACCTAAAATAGGTCTCTACAGAATGAGAAAATGTTTCATTAACTTCTTTGGTGCTTCCTAGGAAGGAATAATTCATTACTGGAGCTAGTAATATATATATATATATAGAGAGAGAGAGATATGCATGTATATATAATAGTATTTATGCTTTCTCATAGGAAAAGCTTTTGATGATGAACAGGGAGCTTTTGTGAGCTGTTTCACTGTGGAATGTTTCCATTTTCTGTCAGTACCGTTCATCGATGGAATTGATTTTTTTCACAGGCTGGCTGTTCCATCATGCTGCCTGTACGAGTCTGCATGGGGACGATTCCTGTTTCCTGTTCTCTGCCATGTTTGCATTAAATCTGGTCTAAACACAAAAACTTTATTGACTACGCAGATTTCCCAGATAATTTCATTAAACCAGTGACATCTGTGACTTTGATATGTATTTTAGATTGGAGGGTTCCTTGTTGAGTGTTCTGTGAGTTGTTAAGAGGAAACAAGATACAAAACCCAGCCAAGTGTTGGGTTATATATAAGGAGTGCCCTGTGAAAGAAATACATGTCTTTACCAAAGCAGATTTCAAAGACATAGGAGGATTGGTGCTCAGATGGACTTGGATTCTTCCGTGATGTATGTCACAATGCAGATTTAATTTACAACCTGGTGTTAGGGGATCAGTAGCATTCACAGGTACATGAAAGCAATAAGCAGGTGTTGAGGCACCTGAAAACCGTGGCTGCATTTTTAAACCCAGCCACTTCCTTCTGTGGGCCAAAGCTGAGGTTTTGTCTGCCTGTGTGGTTGCTCGGCCGGCCAGCTCTTGCACTGGGCTGGCGTTTGAGATCCACAGGTGCCTGGCAGCAGGCAGTAGCCATGAGCCTACCTGGAGGCAGGCTGAGAGAGTTGGGCTTGTTCAGCCTGGAGAAGGCTCTGGAGAGACCTTATAGCACCTTCCAGTACCTGAAGGGACTACAAGGAAGCTGTGGTTGGACTTTTTACAAGGGCCTGTAGTGACAGGACAAGGGGTAACAGGTTTAAATTGAAAAGGGGGAGATTTAGATTAGATATCAGGAAGAAATTCTTCCCGGAGAGGGTGGGAAGGCCCTGGGACAGGTTGCCCAGAGAAGCTGTGGGTGCCCCATCCCTGGTAGTGTCCAAGGCCAGGCTGGATGAGGCTTGGAGCAACCTGGTCTAGTGGAGGGTGTCCCTGCCCATGGCAGGGGGTTGGAACTAGATGATCTTTAAGGTCCCTTCCAATCCAAACCAGTCTGTGATTCTATGATTCTATGTTCCTGTTTCGCCAGCTGCAGCCATGGAAAGATCGCACTCACTTCTTTACACGTGCTTTGATGACAAGTGCTCTGTTAGAGCCAGGCTCTAGGGTTAAGCTAAGAAAAATGGTGTGTCTTTATTCCCCTGTGCGATAGGTAACACTACAGAGCAACCACCCCCTTCACACACCCAAACGGGTCCGCAAGCTTCTGATGTTTTCTGACGCTGACCTAAATAGGGGACGGTAACAATATCTGCTCTGTGCAACAGAATAGAGGGATTTCCATTTTCTCCAAATCACACAGTCTACCTTAATTGCTTTCCTGTAATAATATAGTGTTGGCTTTGCATGAATAATTCAGGGTGTTAAAATGATAAAGTTATCAACGAAAGATGGCTTACAGTGATTCTTTAATGCATTTCATAGATATTTCAAAGACAAAAAGATATATCTGCAGGTGGAATGTGAAATACTACGTCGAGAATGCGTACAAATGTATTAACTCTATCACTGGGGTAGAAGGAAAATAAGTCAGCTGAAGATAGTGAATAAAACATTTTTATATTCCCTCAATGTATGCTATCTTCTCCTATTAAATAATGAACAAAAGATCTTTGCACAAGAGATTGTCTGAATTTTGCAATAGTACACTTTATTTTATGAAAAGGAACTGGAAGAAGACACAGGACTCTTTTCTAGTGGGCTGGTTAATACATGTGGCAGTATGTATGCAGCAGCAATATGTAAAATCTGACCCCCCTCCTTTATAGTGGGCAGATTTTATCTGTGGGCTACACAGACCAGGGGGTGTTAGGAGTTTACATTAGGAAACATGACCTGTGTTTGCATTTTGCTCCTTGCTTGGAGCAGGGGGAATGTGGGGAGGCTTCCTCATAGTGCAAATCAGGGTGGCCATCGCCCATGCTGCTCCTGCTCCTGTTTCCACCGGGGAAACAGTCAGAAGAGGATAGAATCACAGAATGGTTTGGGTTGGAAGGGACACTAAAGACCATCCAGTTCCAACCCCCCTGCCATGGGCAGGGACACCCTCCACTAGACCAGGTTGCTCAGTGTTTTATCTAAGAATGCTCCTGCATGCTTGAATTCACAAGTTCTGCACCTCCCCCTCGACGAAGGTGGTTTTTCCCTTTCAGTGTCCTGAGACAAGCCCTTGGAGAAGCATGGATGAATGCATGGATGCACATTTGGAAAATTGCCTGAGGCTCTTGGCAGTTTGCAGTTCAGCCACTGCCCCTGCTGTGGAGGCTCGAAGGACCGTGGTCTGCTCCATAAGGCCCATTCAGGAGGCAGCGTGGGCACAGCCAGCCCACTCAAGAGGTGCAGACTTTGTAGCCTAGACCTTGAGAACTACTTGACCAAAGACCACAGCTTACCAGCTGCTGTGGGGAATGAAGACTCTAAAGATGGAGGCTTTGAATTTTTAATTATGAGTCTCAAGTCCCTCTTAAGTTTGGACCACAGTTTGCTTTATGTAAATCATGTATTCATGCAGTAGAGTTCTTTGTGCCTATTTACCTTTGACAAGTGCAAGCACCACTTGAGAGCTGCCCCTGAAATAAGCTTGAAGATTTCTCTTGTACTGAGTAAATTGCCTTGTTAAATACCTCTCCCTTTTTTTTACATTCCTCACCATTTAAAGCAAGTTAAAGAAGAATCTTCACTCTTCAGTGTCAGAGAAAAAGAAGTCTTGACTTAATGGCCTTGTGTCTTTTTCCTTCCCATTCTATTATCCTTCACAGTATTCATTTACCTGTTCACTATTAAAATAACTATCTGATGGTGGCATTACGTGGTGAAGTGATACAGATATGCTAAGTGGGGTGTGACAGATGAATTCCATAAACTGAAAACCTGCTAGCTATGAGGTAGCAAGCACTACCTTATTCCGTTTTTATTGACTATTAAAGCTCCATTTTGCACTGCGTACTGTTCCAGTGACACGCTTTTCCATGCAAAAACAGTTGATTATTTTTCCGAAACCAAAAATCTTCCCTCCTGAGTTTGGGTGGGTTTTGTAGTACTGGGGTCATTTATTCAGGCCAGAGAAAATGCCTTGGTTTGTTAATAAAATGGCTTTCCATTAGCTTCCTAGAATGAATTTTTTTTTACGAGGTAAATTAAAACCTTGCTTATTAATTGCAGTGCACGCAAGTGCCATTGGCACTCTTTGGGTACAACCGTGCCAAAGCTGTTGCTGGCCAGGATGTGACAAGGCGAAGGGAGAGATCTGAAGTTGTATGAATCCATCTGTCTGAGTGATCCTGATGGGAGATCTGACCACAAATCCCTCTTAATACCTTTCTGTGATTGCTTTCTGCTCTAATTGCTTTGTGAAAAGACAGAATGATTGTCTTTTCGATAAGCTGACATACTTTTTAGATTGAAACTGTAAAGTGTTTTCCTTTGGTGGAAGCTTCCACTTTAATGGACTAGGAGTGCTTACAAACTCAGTTAGCTTATCTCATTTGGGCTCAGTTCAATTCAGCAACAAACAGCTGAGGAGTAACTTCATTAAGCATGTGCTGTGTGGCAGGGGAACATTGCTTTGCCAAAATCTATACTTATTGTGAAGGATGTTATTTTAAAGAGGGAAAGCTAGGATTTCATTATGCATTTATTGCCATAGTAAAGATAATTGCATTTGCCTCTCATACAGCAACTTTCATGAACTTGAATAAACATGAATTGAACCTAACCTAACCATTTACTCTGCAAACAAAATGATGAATATCCATCTTTAAAAATCAGCTCTCAAAATAGGCTTTTATTTTATATATGTATCTGTCGTTAATTGGATTGCGTGCTGAAAATGAAAGGCCAGATCTTGATCTTGGTTACCCACTGAGGAATGACAATGAATGTGCTGGGGCTAGCAGATTTATGCAGAAAACTGAGGTGCAGTTTCCCATTACTTACAGCTTGACTGGATCATAGAATCCCGGAATGGTTCGGGTTGGAAGGGACCTTAAAGACCATCTAGTTCCAGCTCTCCTGCCATGGGCAGGGACACCCTCCACTAGACCAGGTTGCTTATCCAGCGTGGCCTTGAACACTTCCAGGGATGGGGCATCCTGGATCCCTGCCTACCTTTTCCATGGAGTCTGCTAATCCCAAAATTTAGGCCATGCACTGACTGAAGCGGGTCACAAAGCAGAGCTTTCATTCCTTGTGAGTTTCTGATGGTGGATGTCTAAGAAGGAGATTCAGAGCGCCCAACTTCAGGCATGCAACACCAGGGGAAAGGGAGTGGTTTTTTCCCAGGCCTGATTTAGGTGCCTTGATTTACCTTCTGTCCACCGACCGTGTCTTTAGGAAAGGTACAAAAAGCAGTTTCCCAAGCTGGATGGTGTGAACAGCCGTATTTTATTAATTTCTTGGCTAAAATCATCTGAATGAGACAGCAACTAAACTGAAATCTCTCTAAACCTTTTATCCCATAAAATCTTACTATCTTTTCTTAGGTTTCAAAATATTTCATGTTTTAAGTGCCTCATTCAGATACTTTTAATCAAGGAAACAAACACGCTGGTGTTATTCAACCAAAACCAAGTTTCTTCTGGCTGCTGCAAAGAGTTTCATTTTGGTTTGTGTTGTTTCTGAGCTCAGCCTCCAGGTCACTGTCCACTGAGCCCCCCAGAGGCCTTCAGTCATTGGTAAGCTCCCTCTGGCCATATGCCCAGTCCATGCTAATGCACTTGCTGTGGTTCTCAAAATTCTTCCCAGATGATCTTTTCCTCTGGAATAGTTTGCGATGGTCAGTCTCCCATATTCCTCAGGGGAGACATATATAATTTAATTTGTGGGTTTCAGTAGTCTTACTAACGATTTTCTGCTTGTTCTGTTGTTTTTAAGTAGTTACAGATGCTTCACTGGCACTTTTATATTGTCCTGTATTGTTTCCATCAGTTGTTGGATTTCAGGAGGGAAGAGATGTAAACTGTACCTCAGCTTCCTTGGGACCAAGCTGACTGAGCTATTGAAAATAAGGCATATGCTGCTGCTGAAGATTTTGCCTTTTTGGGCTGCACTTTGCAAGAGAGAGCTGGAACAGTGTATCCGTGTGAGCCACTACTCATACTGAAACGCCCGTCTCTCAAAGTCTAAAGAGCATCAAGTAGGAAACCATTAACTTTTGGCTCAGAACTTGCCCTTTAGCAATGCACAGAACATTCTTAAAACAACCTTTAAAGATTTTGCTGCTGAAGACGTCTCAGTACTTCTTTATCAGCATCTCAGCAGTGCTAACTTAAGGCAGGGGCCTGAGGAGCTCAGCCTGGCTCCTGATCCAACAGGTTCACACGTCTACGCAGCGTGCCAACGGCAAGGAGTCCAGCCGGCGCGGCAGCTATAACGGGGGACCTGCTGGGCTGTGTGTGCAGCATTCCTGGGGCCTCCACTGTTCTTAAAAGAGCCACTCACTTTGTTTAAGGAGTGGTTTTAAAAGGCGTGCTGCAGCAGTTAACATATAATAACAAAAAAGATAAAGGCAGAACAAACCAAAATTATTTCACCCTTACCTGCTGGTAAGCGGTGCAAAAGCAAGACAGACGGTTCTGTTCCTGTCCTGACAGACTGGTTTTTACCCCCGAGTGCTAGAGCTAGCTGAAAAAGAGAAATGTTTTCTGGGAGAAACTTCACGAGAAACTTCTTTTACTGGCCCTATTCATTAAAGTTGTATTTTTATTCTGGCTGAATAGCCAAGTATTTAAGTTTAAATGGGTGCTAGTGGGCTAAGGGAATGCTCTGAAACACTTTGAGGTGGAGTTTGTGGTTCCCTCTGTGAAGGCAGTCCTGTGCTTAGCTTAAAACAAGGTGACGCCAGCGGTTGGTCTGCTTTGCTCTGAATGCTGGGAATTCAGGGGAAAGCTGTGAATTCAAATGTTCATTAGAAACCTAAGGCTTTGCAATATGTCCATTTATTTTAATTACTAAACCAGTTCACATGCAGCTGGGTGCTCTAATAGCTAAACCTACACAGAAAAACTGCAAGAGACAGTGACTGAGTCTCTTTAGTAGTTATTTTCCATGTCTGCTCTTGGCTGTTGTGCTTTAGCATGCAAAATCAGCTATTTTGAGAACAGAATGAAACTCCCAATTCCTCCGAATTAACAGCAGCAACAGCAAAGCAGGTTCTTTGTCTGTAAAGAAACTTGCAGGCACAGCCAGTTCCTCCTGGGGCTGACGTAACCCCAGGAGCTCTGGCATAAAGACGCTGAAACGGGTGGACTCGGGTACAGCATCCATGGTGCTTGTATGTGGTTTGCTCTCAGTGGAAAGTCACAGCAGGGTTGTTTTTGGGTGGCAGTGCTGACCACAGTTTTCTGCAGCTCTGGAGAGAGGGAAAAAGAGAGACTGTGAAGGTAGAGTGTGGCTGTCACGCATGCACAGCGAGTAACCTGGTCAACTCACACCTCCCAGTCAGCGCGACAGTGCGGTACACAAGGATTATGTCTTGGTACATCTGCAGCAGTACGTGGTTTGCCAAACATCTGACAGCTTGAGGTGTCAGGCATATGGAAAAATAGCTGATGGTCAGGAAGGAAAAGCAAAGCTATACCTCATTGCTTTTCAGACAGGACACAGCACCAATTATTTATGAAGGCTGTGTAGGATGTCTAGCAACCTGGCCGACGGGGGTGGGTCTTTTGAAATGTAGACATACTCCCATCTCCTGCTGTAAGACAGCACAGGTAAGCCAGGGTGCTTGGAAAGTTTCCCTATTTGTGCCAAAAAAAAGAGAAAAAACAATTTATGTATCTCATCAGCTGGAGGAACTAGCGATAACTGCATCAAGTCCTGCGAGGCAAATGTGGATTTTCCCTTTCCACAGGAGTGATGCTGAATCTTCCTTCATTTCGCCCGTATAAATGAGCAGCACCTTCAGCCTTTCAGAATACTTCTTGCAGTTGGCTATGGTGGGAGGACATTGTTTCTACCCAGGGGCTTTAGTTTACAGCATTTTTTAAGCAGTCTGTGGATCTGAGTCACCTTTTGCAACAGCAATTCCTGGTGAAGCATGCTGATATCTTACCTGTAATCCTCCAACGTTGCTTCCCGGACTGTTACATGTCAGGGCTCTCCTTGTCACATCTATCTGTATGACCTTGCCCCCAGGATGGCTATGGAAATCACAGAAATGCTTTACAGAGACAGTTGTCAGCCTACGAACAGCGCCAGCTCTTTTTTTTTTTTTTTTTACAGCAAGATAACGCTGACAGCTGGATGTAACCACGGTGGTTGTCCTGACATTGTTCGCAAGCCGGTCACAGTCACTCCTGACTTAGGAGCTGTTAAACTGGAACTCAGACTCCAGAGGTGTTGAGTGACATGCTGTTGTCCTAATGTGTCAAGCAACAAGCGCGGTCTTTTGGCAGCCTGAGCTTACATATTGGTTCCTGTCAAGCTTTTAGAGTCTACTATGGCAACCATCTGCTTTGGCTTGGCTTGTCCTCAGAGCCAAACTCCTTACCGCTGAGTTGTCACATGCTAACTAATATAAGTGGCAAGCCTCTCTCCTTTCTGTGTTGCAACAGGACAAGGGAAGTCTGTGCGTTGCAAACTTCAGGCAAATTACAGCACTCTTCCCTGCCAACCGTGCTGTACAGAAGCAAAGATTTTTACTTTAAAATGCTTCTGTGCCAATGTTGGTGTGATAAAACGAGTGAATAAACAGGGATGTGCCAGCAACAGAGAGCTAGGTGGAAATGGATCTCTGCACTAGGAATAGCAGCCTTCAAGAACCCTTATAGCACCTTCCAGTACCTGAAAGGGCCTGCAAGGAAGCTGGGGGGGGACCTTTTACAAGGGCCTGTAATGACAGGACAATGGGTAATGGGTTTAAACTGAAAGCAGGGAGATTTAGGTTGGATATCAGGAAGAAATTCTTCCTGGAGAGGGTGGTGAGGCACTGGGACAGGTTGCCCAGAGAAGCTGTGGATGCCCCATCCCTGGCAGTGTCCAAGGCCAGGCTGGATGAGGCTTGGAGCAACCTGGTCTAGTGGAGGGTGTCCCTGCCCATGGCAGGGGGTTGGAAGTGGATGGTCTTTAAGGTCCCTTCCAACCCATTCTATGATCCTATGGGTTCCCATGGAGCTACGACTTGCCTGTGATTCTGTCAGTATCCTCCAGTCCATCTGATGAAAGGCAGGTTTCATTCCAGGATATGTGGTGGCTCCATCTTCTGTGAGGATGGCAGGTTTGATGAGGTGGTAATCTTGAGCGCACGATCCTGCTAAATTGGAGGTACTAAGTCAGTGCCATTTCTACCTAACCCTGCTGCAAGCAGGGCTGCCCGGCGGAGCACTGCTCCCCGTGCTGGACCAGGCACCAGCCCCAGCAGAAAAATGGTCTGATCCCTAGGTGAAACTTCTTTCTGCTTCTGAAGTATAAAAAAGAGCGGGTTTCTTGTAGTGTCTGAAATATGATAGATTTCCTGTACTGTTTTAAACAACACTAGTGAGGAGACCCTGGTCAGCCTTGAAAGAAACAATGGTTAAAACATGAAACAAAAGGCACTAACTAGGCTCAGGACAATACCCAAATTGGGTTAGTGTCATTTCTGCATCGGTGTCATTACTGAAAATGGCAGTAGTATGAGGATGGAGGATTTGGATGTATAGGCAGAAGAGTCTAAACAGGAGAAAGAATTAAAAAAAAAATAAGAGTACTTCAATCTGATGAGCATGCTTGCCTTTGTCGGTTTTTTTTTCATTTGGCTGCATGGAAACATTTTCCCAAACATTTCAAGCTTGAATAAACCTGGCAGTGAACAACAGTTCTAATGAAATAAATAAAATCCTCTTTTGTTCACTTGTCTAATTCCAAGTTTTCAGGAATTCTGCTGTTTTTCAGAATCATTCTGCTTTGAGAGAAAAATGTCACAAGCATATTTTCTAGTCACAAAATGAATGTAAAAATAGACCGATCATTTTTCTTTTGCTCAAGAATAATTTTGGGGCTGAGCCTGAATATTAAAAATGTCATACTAAATGGCAACTTTTCTGAAAACTTGAAAGTTTGTGAAAGAAGGAGGTTATGCTGACAGATGTTTCAGAAACCTAATTAATGAAACCCTGAAATGAAAAAGACTGAGAACAATTTGGCTTCTTGGATGAGAAGAAATAACACATAACATTTCAGAAGTAAGAAAAGACCAATCACCCGAAGAACTTCAGATGAAAAAGAAGGACTGTAAAACAGGAGTTAGGTTTCTTTCTGTCATAAACTTTTTAAACATATCTCTGGATAGAACTGCCTGAAAGACCACAATTTTGTTTTATGACAATTACTGAGGCTTCGGGAATTTTATACATTCTCCATTAGCAAACAAAAGCTTTTGAATATTTTCATGTTGAAACAGCTCCTTTAGGAATCTGTAGGTGTTCTAGTCAAGGTTGTTCTTCCCTCCTACTGGTCAGAAATTATGAGAGAGACCAGATTGTTTTGAACCTCAAAATGTTTTCATCCAAATGGGTAAATCTTTTTAAGTGCTTCGGCGTCAATGGAAACTGTGTATTTGAACAACATCTTGTTTTCCTGAAACTATTCCAAGTGACTCCAATTTCATCTTGCACGTAATAGTTTTGCACAAAGGAAAGACACATTTAATCCCAGCTGCAAAAAAGAGGGTTTGCCAGTTCTGTACTGCTGCCGTTGGTGAAAAATGACTTTGCCTTACTGTATTTCTTTTCATCATCCTTACTTAGTGGGTGATCAGCTTCCGGTAATGTGGTTACTCGATCTTACCCTGTGAAATTACAATCCATCATCTCGTCAGGATATGTTCTTGGAGAGGGATTAAAAAAAATGCTGTCAGTAATACATATACTCAGTTGAAATTAAGTGAGGACGTGAAGTAAGCTTATACTGCTGCAAAGTACAGGGTATCAGCACTCGTCCTTCATTAATCTGATCAGTCTTCTCTCTTTCCACTGGGAAGTGGCATGGATAACATAAAGCTACAATGAAATATGAGAAAACTTTCTGTCTGTCTGCGCTTTGAGGACTCTCATCCATCTAGATGCTGCCTTGTTGCTTGCTTTGCTGCTGGGCATGGGTATGGGTGCTGAGGATATGCTAAAGGTGAGTGTAATGCTGTAGGGAAGATTCTGCAGGTAAAGGTCAGTGGAATTCTCCTTAAAAGTAGTTCTTGTACAAGTTTATGTGACATTTCTTTTTCTGCTTTCTCACACTGCTTTATAATCTTCGCCTCAAAGAAACAATGGGGTAAACCACATATTGTCCATGTAAGGACTCAAGCGTGAATAGTGTTGACCTTATGCTGAGGGCTCCACAGCTGGACACAGCACTCCAGGTGGGGTCTCATGAGAGCAGAGTAGAGGGGGAGAATCCCCTCCCTCACCCTGCTGGCCATGCTGCTCTGGATCCAGCCCAGGATCCAGTTGGCTTTCTGGGCTGCCAGCGCACACGGCCGGCTCATGTTCAGCTTCTCACCCACCAGCACCCCGAAGTCCTACCCCTCAGGGCTGCTCTCGATCCATTCTCCACCCAGCCTGTCCTTGTGCTTGGGATTGCCCCGACCCAGGTGCAGGACCTTGCCCTTGGCCTTGTTGAACTCCATGAGGTTGGCACGGTCCCACCTCTCCAGCCTGCCCAGGTCCCTCTGGATGCCATCCCTTCCCTCCAGTGTGTCACCGCACCACACAGCTCAGGGTCGTCAGCAAACTTGCTGAGGGTGCACTCGATCCCACCGTCTATGTCACTGACAAAGATACTAAACACTACCGGTCCCAACACCGATCCCTGAGGAACGCTGCTCATCACTGGTCTCCTCTCAAGCTGTTGACAACCACTCTTTAAGTGTGGCCATCAAGCCAGTTCTTTATCCACCGAGTGGTCCATCCATCAATAGACACATACTTTCATATGCCATGTATTTAGCGGAAAAGACCATCACATGCCTCAAATAATGAAAGTTAATAGCATGAAGAACAGCACAATTTACACTAATTTAATTTAAACAAGAACTGAAAATTCTCAGCTGCACAACTGTAAATACACTATTTATTGTCAATAACATTAAAAGATTGATCTAGCAGGTCCCCGACAAAGATTCCTTTGGGCATCTGCATCACCAGGAACATCTCCTCAGGCTGCTTCTATGCTGCAGTCCAACAGCTGTCTCTCACAATATATCCTGCCTGTCATCAGATTTGAGCTCTGTATCACGCCGTGCTTATTTTGGTAGAGGAGTAGGTGTGTGTTTGTGTGCGAGGGGGGCTGGGGGTGGAGGTTTCACTTTGTACTTCTTGCAGATAGAATTACTGTGCCTGTCTGTTGCCTGTGCTGCTTTCTTTTATGTCTCTCGTGGATACCTGCGGGGGATAAAATAAGCGCTGGCTTTAGATTTGATTTGCACCGCGAATTTGCTTCTAATTGGCACCACCCACACCAAAGTTTAAAGTCAACATTTTCAGTTTTCACAGCCAGAAGGATAAAGCCCGGCTGCCGGAGTGAGATTTTAAACAGCTGGCAAAACTCTGTTGCTGTGATGGTGGTAGAGACCGCAGGGACAAGGTGGGCACTAGAGATCTCTAAGCCCTGCTTGCAAGGGTTTCCCTGGACTCTCCCTTCTCACAGCTGCTGAAGATGTGGCCTGAGGCTTGTGGCTTTTGGCTGTGTGATGTTTCCCTTGCTCAGCTCATCGGGTCAGAAAGGCTGTCATCCTTTGCTGAGGAGCCCTGCCAGTGTAGCTGAAGGGCAGGAAGATGGGCGTATATCACTTTTGCCTTGTCGCTTAGCGCTGATGAGGTGTAGTTCTACCTTCAGCATTATTTAAAATAGCTTCAGGATTGTTTTGTGTGAGGGTCAGTGCACTCCCTTGTGCCTTTCTATCCTGTCCATTAATTGTTTGTTAAGAGATTTAGCTTCAAGTGAGAAAAATTAAGTACCCAGGTAGTTTTAGTTCTAACACTGCAGAGCTTCTTGCAAGTGGCTTTTTTTTGTGTCTATGCACATGTAGATAGAATGCTTTAAATTGATTTTGAGGCTGCTAAGGTAAACGTGTGCAGGCAAAATCCCAGAGATTCATGCAGGGTCTTTTAAAAAAATGTATTTATTTTTTACCATGCAGCCTTTATAAACGATATTTGGCAATAATGGAATCAAATTTCAGATACTATACACTGCAATCTTACATTTCCATTCTTAATTTCTAACAGCCGGGCTTCACATGCTTTAATTTCTACAATGCTTCAGAAATGCATTCCAGTTGTAATGAATATGACAGGGATAACAGAATCAAACCAAATATTTAAAAGCATTAGCCCCCAAAATAACCTGGTAAACCTATTCCTAAACTCTCAGCCAGATGAAGCCAGGAGCCAGACAAACAAATAATTGTCAGTGGGTTTTTTTTGCAAATGAGTACATTTTATCAGGTTCTTAAATCCTTCCTTGGACAGCTCAGCAAAACGAGGCTGAAAGGCTCCTGCCTGGCTCGGCAAACGTTAAATCCAAGACTGAAATGGGGAGATGTGCTGACGGGATCAAGTGCAGTACCAGGTGTACGGGCTGCACGGCTACTAAACAAGGGTGGCGAGGCCACTGGGCATGGTACGTACCGCGGGAGTTCATTGGTTCAGACCGGCATTATTCAGTTCTTTGGCATCACAAAGCCGGTGGGAAAGGAACAACTCCGCTTCCACCAAGCATTTGAAGCACGTGCGATAAAAAAGCGTTGTGTGAGGGGCTGCTGACAAGCATCTGGGCTGACAGAGGTGACCCTCTGCTGCTGACTTAACAGTCGACATTCTGCAGACCGAGGGGAGATGACCACTTCTCTGGCGAAGGAGGAATGCAAAACACAACCAAAGATGAAAAGGAATTTCAGAAAGCGCCTTAAAGCCCCAGCTTAGATCTTGTGAAATCCCTTTGTGCCAGGCTGTCTGCAAAATTCACAGAGCAAGAGAGCATGTGGTAAAGAAGGCATGTGGAATGGGAAGGGAAAAGCAGGACAAAGAGCAGTTCCCCAACACCTCTCAGGAAATCAGTGTCATAAGCAGAAACTGAATGCTAACTCCTGGTCCCTGCCCAGCGCTTTGTTACCTGTTTTGTCATGACCTGCACAGGATGATGCTTGTTTCGAGACGTTGTGTTAGAAGGGTGCCAAAAGTCCACCACAGCGGTCACTTCTGTTGTGAAAATATCAGTAGTTCAGTGAACCAGGATTGATTCCTTGGGGGCAGGAATTCCCTTCCTCCTGGCAAAAGTGCCTTTCAGAAGGATGGCTTAGCAAAATGCCTGCCCAGCTCGTGTAAGCCGAGTGCCAAGTGAGGAGAGGAGGTAGAGCCACAGTTTGGAGAAGAGTGACACCAGTCCTCGTGGCCCCACAAAAATATTGGCCCCTTATATGGCAGGAAATTCAGTGCGAGTTGAAGCTGTCAGAGATGATTTAATTCTTGCTGAGTGCTCTTTGACTCCTCTCAGAGTCCCAGAATGAAGCTGAGGTCAGAGACTTGGGGACTGCTGGCTACTAGCCCTGCCACAGCTTTGGGGACAGCAGCTCATACCTAGGTAATCAATAAACCTCACCATGGGGCTGATCGCCTGTCCCCGTGTGCTGGGACTCCCCATCTCCACTGTCAGGGACTGAGGTGAGGGGCAAATAACTGCGTTGAAAGGGAAGATGTGCGTTTTGCCCAGCATTAATGTTTCCCTTCTAAACGGAATGGGCTGAATTACGTCACATCGAGCCAGAACACCCAAACCCATTGATGACATTTCAAGCAAGTGCGGCACTTGGGACATTAATGGCAAGATCTCTGCTTTTATGCATCTCCCTTTTAGAGCTTAGGTTATCAGTCGTAACTCTATCCCTGATTATTTTTGGTAGAGTAGCTCTCACCCACCCTAGATGCAAGTAATATATTTGCTATAGATACGGTGCTGCATTCTAATCCCAGACCCATAATTTAACACAGTGAGAAAAGGGCCAGTCACCATCAGGGAAGCCCTACTAGTTTATGTCAGCACAGTATTTGGCTCTGTAAAGACTGTTGTTTACCACAACATTGAAATCGCATATGATTAGTTTAGAATGAAAAAAAAAAAAAAAAAGTAATTTGGTAAGCATTTTCTTGGAATAGGTTCAGATATTCAAGTGTTCATTGGTCAGTAATGAAATTCTGATCATTTAAATGTCTGCAGTAAATCAAACCTTTTTTTCAGAAGCAGCAGCAGCTTGGATATTATCATTCTAAATAACGTTATAAATATACCGACAGTGATGACTGCAACACCAGTTCCTTATACACACAGAAATTAGCCATGATGATCAATATTACTCTTTATTGCTTTTGAATTGAAATTAATTTAGAAATTTATTAATATATGCTATCACAGCTCACTGATTCATAGATTCTATGGCTAAAAGAAGGTATTATATCAGTTTGTCTCATCTCTTGTACAGCAGTTTATACAGTTTCCTTATAGTAGTCTGTTCAAATAAGTGTATCTCACACTTGGAATTTAGGACTTGTGTGTTCTGTGGTCTTTATCTGGCTGTTTTTAGCCAGCCCTTTACGGTTAGCCAGTAACTTGTCACTCTCCATGTTCTGACTAGCTTTTACTAAAATTTCTGCTTGCTCTATTCCCTCCACCAAGGTGGCAGTTCCTTGCACACCTTTTATCTAAATTTGGAGACAGGTGCACTCCTTTGATCACGATATAATCATGTTCGAGTCTAACAATCTCTTTTTCTTCAGATGTTGACTTGTTTTGCATCTAAATGTTTTGCAAGACACTAACTGATCTCAGTATAACCAAAATTTAATCATCAGTTAAGTGGCCAATATTGGTGTACATCTGCATTCCCACAGTCAGGACTTCCTGCTGACAAAGCCGGTGGAGGCATTCGAAGGCTGCGTGACGGCATCAATGAGGAACAAGGACTTTTCTCTCAGACTTTAGCTACACAGAAATTTGTCATGTCGTACAGACACAAAGCATCTTAGTTATGAGTTGGGGTTAGCCTCTTTAGTCAGAACAACTGGCTAAAGAATCATAAATAAATTAAACCAGCTCTTGGTATCACAAGTATTTTGTCATTTCAAATGCTCAGTCCTGTGACCACTGAGCTCGGTCCTGCTCAGGAGTTCAGCCCCTGCTAATTCGCCGTTTCCTTCTCCCATGTCTTTTCCATATGTCTATAGCAGGACATATTTCATGTATGCTGACTTGATTCTCCAGAATCCTATACATTCTCCAGAAGGTATTCTCCAGATTCTCCAGAAACCTATACAACTTGATGTAGCATGGATTATCCTATCGATGGCAACTAGGTAACTCATCCACACGAAGATGAGCCTATCTATGAATATGGTCAGGAGGTTGGGAATTGCCTCCCTTTGGGAGCCCCTCTCACTCTCATTTTCAATTCTTGCAACAACTTATCAATTAGTTTCTCCATTTTTGTTGCAGGACAAGATGTGGTGACCACTAAATTTTCTCTAAGTTAGAGCAGAATCAAAGAAAAAGACCTGTTCTGTACCCACCCTGCCTCCCAGAAAGGGTGTTAGTTGTGTGGTCACCTTATTTTGTGGAAGGTTTTCTTCACTTAATTAATTTTCCTTAACAAAACAAACCTACATGATTTTCTGTAATAGGGACTCTTGTTTCCCTGAGCTTTTACCGTGTAGAAATGCGTTCAGACCTTACTCTGTGTCTCCACTGGAAAGAGCTGTCTCCAAAAGTCTGTGATGCCTTTCTAACACTGTAATCCTGCACAGCCCAGGGAAATTTAGAGAATCTCAGGATGGGAAAGTGCTGCTAGTTCTATCAAATCCTATAAAAAAGTCATACAAGGAAAAATGAAGTTTAAACAAGGTTTAAGTAGTCCTTATTTTTACCATTAAGGCTACTTCTGTTTTGCTGCAGACTTGCATTGTGAAAATTAATTGTCAGGAAAGAATAAGAAAACAGTAAAATGATCCGAGCCCTGGAGCAGTGCCTGCATGGTTATAAATTCTTTTACGTCAGCTGAACTGCAGGAAAGCTGGCAGAACTGCAAGGAAAGCTCTACCCCATTAAATAACAGAGAGTCCATAGTACTGAACACAAGCAGGTATGAGACTGTCTCCGTATCTGAGAGCAAATAAATTTTGGGGATGAACTCCTGGAATTTTCTTAGTAAATATTTCTAGAATAGATGACATCTGACATAATTTTTTTGTAGATACAACTTGAGGGTGCGTACGTACACACACTTATATAACATATACATACACACACCTCCCTACACATCTGCATCTACGTGGACACAACATCTGTCTCAGTAGATAACAGTGGAATTCGCTGCATTCATTCCTGATTTCCTTTGGGATTATGGAATTTCAGGATCTGACTACTTCTAATAGGGAATCTCTAGATGTGTCGTTTCAAACGCTGGTTTAAATGAAAAGAAAAAAAAAAAAGGGCAGCAGCAATACAGCACATCACAATAGCAGGTTAAATATAGACACGGGTTACAGCGCCATTGTTTTCACTCCTGCTAAATAAGACAGTACTCCTAAAATGGAACGCCACTTGACCTTTCGTGTCTCATCAGCCTGCGATTGTATTTAAGTGATGCGGGGAGGAAACATTTCCCCCCCCGGAACCGTGCCCTGTTGATATGACGATCGCTACTGCTGGGTCACACCATGCACCGGAGGCAGAAACCCAGCGCTCCAGAGCACAAGAGAGATCCTGCAGCTCATGGAGGAGCCCTGTCCATGTCCCACAATGACATGCGCTCTTTTTTCAACTTTTCTCAGCTCGTGCTCTCTGCTGGCCAACTCAAATCGTCACCAGTGATCAAACATTCAAAAGTCACTTACTTTGAAGTGGAAATTCTTGATGTGCAAAGCAAGAAGCAGATCTGCATTGTGGACAAGGTGAGTGTGTTATTCCAGCACGTTGGGGATGTGCCTGGTTCACGTGGTGCCCCCTCAGGGACTCTCTTTTCACTCTGTTGTGATTTTATCCTGTAATAGAAATACTTGCATTCTTTCCTCTGGGAGATACTCAGAACTTCTCCTTAGTCACAATCTTTAGCTGTATTCCTCCAGGATTATTACAAATAATCCAACACTGGTGTCTTTTAGACCTCCTGGCTGCTCCCTGGACTGAAGATAGTCCTCAGGCTGTCCCTTGACACTTAGATTACAGTGTTTATGTCAGAGCATTATACTTAAACGTCTACTTCAGAATGGATATTCAGTTTTAATACATTTTTAAAGCTTAGCATCTCTGCAGTGCTGTGGGCTCTTGGTACCTAAACGTACTCAGCTGTGCCCTAATAATCAGATTGGGCAGGAACCTGGCAATTAAAAAAAATAAATTTAAACAAATCTTACCTAAAAGAGGCTTTTTTTCTCCCTTTTTAATACTGTGAATCAAAAAGTCTGAACTACAGTCAAATTGTATAAGTAGGATGAGAGGACTGGGCAGGAAGAAGTTTACAACACAGTAAACAACAGCTGAAAAAAGGGCTTCATAAATATTTTCATCACAGTTTTTGTGATTCATTGTCCCTCAACAGAAGAGCTGGTCTCTTGCGTGCCATGGAAATGGGAATCCTAATCTATTTAAACTATAGGATTTTTCACTAACATAGCAGAGTTTTGAGACTTGCTGTTTTGCTAGAAGAAAAAAGAAAAAAAAAAAGAAATTCCCTTACCCTCACTGGCAACAGCTGGAACCGGTAGGTAAGTTTGCTTCAGGTTTAATTGAATGCCTTGGAAATATGCAGGGAGGAATGCTACCAGATTTCTAGTGTTCTTGCTCATTTAAAGGGTGTTTTTACAATTTGTACGCCTAGTTAAAGGGAAATGTCTCATTTGTTCATTTTTTGATTTTTTTTTAAATCTAGCCAAAGGGGAAATACGTACAAAATTGTCAAACAAACATGATGACTACTAGAACCCGTGCTAATGATAGTGTTTGCAGTGTGTCATTTACTGATATTTACACAGTTATCAAAAAGGGTCATCTAAATATCATACTGAATAAGGTTTCGATCCAAATATGAGTCTGTTTCTTACCTTACGCTTTCCTATAGTGTCGTTAGCGGAAATGTATTAGCAGCAACAGAATTAGGCGAAGAGTATCCTTCCGCGATGCATGGAAGAGCTGTAGTCTGCTGGGACAACAGCAGACCTGAGTTTTAACCTTTATTCTGAATTTTGATGAGCCTGTACATTTCTTACACCTTCTCCAAACAACGGACTCTTCCCCCGGTAGCAGTGGAGAGAGAGTTACGAGCAGTGAGTGAGAATTACTCTCTATACAGAGGTAAAATACACACAGAGGAGCAATAACAACTGTAAACCGAAAGCGTCTGCTCAGGAATCTATGTTCAATTTACATGGCCAGCAGCATGGGCATTTTTTTATTGTGGGTTTTTTTTGGCAACCCTGAAAACACAGAAGTTGAGCTCCTTCCATGAAAACTGTTAGTATTGGTGAGCTTCATTTCAGTTGGTTATTAGAGCAAACAAGAGACCATTTTACTGTATTTTGCATAATCTCCTGCTTAATTAATTATAACATTGATACACACCCAACATGACAGTTCTAATGCCTGTTTTCTGTTCGTAAGATAATTATGATTAGCTTCATTTCTCAGGGTTGCACGTAATTATTACTTGTCGGGTTTTATAATAGAGAACAGGAACCACAGATTTTAAAATGTATGTATTTACACTCTTATTGCATATTGTGAGCAGTTCAGACTATTATGATTTAGCAAATACTTTTGTAATGTTCTCAGATTAATAAATCCAAAGGGACAAACTATATTATTATGGCAGAGAGAAGACCTCTTTCTTTCTTCACCTAACAGAAACTTAGGCAGAGTGATTAGATGATTAATGCTATGTGGTTACATACCAGTCACTGCTTCCAGAGGGTTAGTTTCTATGAGACTCTTGCATATGCATATTAATCCCATTCAGATTAGTGGGAGCTCTGTAAAGTCTGCAAAATGACAAAAACAAACTAGTTTGGGGATCTAGGAAGGAAAGGTGTCTCATGTTCAATGCAGTGTCATGGATTTAGAAGAGTGGTGTTCGGCTGTGTGATCTCGAGCAATCAATTGACACCAACAGGCTTTGGATCCAGCAAGTGGTGAATTAATTCTCCATCTGTAAAGTGAAAATAACATTATTTCCTTTGAATTTCCTATCCTATAATTTGGGGAAGGATCAGTCACTTAAGATTAGGTGAACTGAGTGGTTACCATAAGTTCTTGATTGTCTTTAAGACTGGTTTGAAGGAACAGAATAAATACGTTATTTGCCCATTTTTTAAGCCTGGAAGATACACTCATATCATACTACAGGCTTTTCCAGAGTCAGGAAAGGCTGAAAAAAATATTGAATGAAAACAGTAGAAGAGGAAAACCCCAGACATTTTGTCCCATAGTCATCCCCTCCAGGAGCTGGGTCTTGAAAAAAAATACCTGATCTTGCAAAACTTGAAGTAAATTCACCAGAGTCAGCAACACTGGCCAGTTCATTTTGCACATGTGTACAGAAATTTCCTTATAGGAGCATCATTTCTTTTATTCAATATTGTCAACCTGCTCTGGGAAATTTCTCTGCTATGGATATGACACACGACACAGTCTTTCAGGAGCCCCCTGCTCCAGCCTGGGCCCCCCAGGGTCACCAGTCCTGACAGCAAACCTGCTCCAGTCTGGGATCTTCTCCCCATGGGGCCACAGCTCCTGCCAGGAGCCTGCTCCGGCTCGGGCTGCCCGTGGGGTCACAGCCTCCTTCGGGCATCCCCCTGCTCCAGCGCAGGGTCCTCCCCAGGCTGCAGGTGGGTCTGTGCCCCCTGTGACCCTCCACGGCTGCAGGGCACAGATGGATGCACCATGGTTTGCACCACCGGCTGCCACAGAATCTCTGCTCCAGCCTCTGGAGCACCTCCACCCCATCCGTTTCCTCTGATAGGGGTTGTCTGCAGAGCTGTTCCTCTCACATCATGCTCACTGTCTGTCTGTCTGTCTCCAAATTCCCCTCTCTCCATTTTTTTCCCCCTTCTTAAACACGTTATCCCAAAGGTGTTATGACTGCGATTGGCTTGGCCTTGGCCAGTGGTGGGTCCATCTTGGCTCTGCTGGCATTGGCTCTATCAGACACAGAGATGTTTCCAGCAGCTTTTCACAGACGCCACCCCGGTAACACTCCCTACCAAAACGTGGCGACACAAACCCAACACATCCCCAGGCAGGCAGGCAGGCACAGCGTGGCTCGGCTGTAGGCACAGCACCTTGCCTGGCCCCAGATCCCTCTATGGCCCGGAGGAGGATTCTCGGAGCAGGTGGTGTTTACCCCAGCAGGCAGAGGCCTTACAAGAGCTGTTGGCTGAAAGCCACCATTAGGCAAATTTAACCAAGAAATATGGCCCATAGTTTGAGAGTCCGTCAAGGGGTGATAATTAACGGTTGGGCATCTTGGGTGTGAATCTTCAGTCTCTTCAACATGAGTCGTACAGGTTTCTTGCTCAAGGGCTGAAAGAAGTCTTCATCAAGGAATAAATCTCTTCTTTGGCCAGTGTAAAGCAGAAGGTGAGCCTAGATGATCACAAGTCCCTTTTTTTCCTCACAGTTGATTCATTTCGTTCATATCCATTCATTTCTATGGAGGAAATTCCTGTCTGCCTGTGAAGAGGAGAAGGCACGTAATTAGTGATTTCTTGTTAGAAATATTGTCAATGCAAAAGAGTCCCAAAATGTCTAAGGATTTTGGCTCCCATATTACTTCCAAAAAACTACAGAAAACAAAAGAACATGTAAAATTCATCAAGCCTTAAAAATGAAAGAAAATAATTCCTTTTTATATTTCTTTAACAAATAATCCACATTTTTCATCATCAGCCAAAACTTATGAAAAATACATCGCTACTCAAAAACTGGTTTACTTGTACATTATTCCAAAAGCCTGATGTAGGTTAGTTTTAAAGTTATCGATGTGCAGTGATTTGATTTATAAATGCTGTTAAGGCACCTCATAACTGTTTCTGTTACAGCATTCATTGTATAATATTTTTTTTTCTTCAAATTAACTCGTAGTAAAATGTATTTTCCCACAAACACAGTGCAATGTAATTAATTTTGTATGAGTTGCTTTTAAGGCAGAAAGTGTTACACAGTATAGGTTTTACATAGTAAATCACCTCTGGGGAAACCAGCAGAGAAAGCTTTTTTCCCCGTCAAAAGCCTCGGAGCTCAGTAGTTTTGTGCTACACGATTTTGCAAGTTAAGCTATAAGCAGAGGTGCAAACTCAGGTTTTGGCTGCTACGCAGTGTCCCTCCTTTCCAGAAAACTTCTTCAGGCCTGCAGAAGAGACCTTGCTTCCTAAGTTGTGCAGGGAAGAGCCCCTTTTCTCGGTGTGCTGCAAAGATGATGGAAGATGCTTTCCTACTGTTCCTTAAACCAGCCCTCCATGCACCCAGTGCCCTCTCCCACCGAAACCTCTTTGGCATACCCAGCTGCCAGTAGTCAAACGTTTGTGGCTAACGATATATACTGTAGAAACATTTAATTATATGTTTGTGAGAGCAGGCCTGGCGTGCTATGCCTATGATGAAAATCATGTGAACAATGTTATTTTTCTTAAATTAAAGGACACTTGTGTAAGGCCTGTCTTTTCATTATACATTTTTGTCACGCCCAGCATAACCCAGGTCTATGCACCAAATCAGAAACTTATACACTGAGGTTGGAACCGGATGATCTTTAAGGTCCCTTCCAACCCAAACCATTCTGTGATGGGCTGGAGCCCCTCTGCCATGGGGACAGGCTGGGAGAGTTGGGCTTGTTCAGCCTGGAGAAGAGAAGGCTCCGGGGAGACCTTATAGCACCTTCCAGTGCCTGAAGGGGCTACAAGAAAGCTGGGGGTGGGCTTTTTACAAGGGCCTGTAGTGACAGGACAAAGGATAATGGGTTTAAATTGAAAGCAGGAAGATTTAGATTGGATATCAGGAAGAAGTTCTTCCCGCAGAGGGTGGTGAGGCACTGGGACAGGTTGCCCAGAGAAGCTGTGGATGCCCCATCCCTGGAAGTGTTCAAGGCCAGGCTGGATGAGGCTTGGAGCAACCTGGTCTAGTGAAGGGTGTCCCTGCCCATGGCAGGGGGCTGGAATTGGATGGTCTTTAAGGTCCCTTCCAACCCAAACCATTCTATGTTTCTACCATATACAACTCTTCTTGCTGTTGAATATTACACAATATATGTAGACTACATCTCTTGACAAAGATGAATTAGGGCTTATTCTGATTACTCTGAAAGGCTTGTCTCTCTCTGAAGGAGTTCACAAGCATTTTTGTTTGTAAAGCACCTAAAACAACAGTGTCCCTTTATCTGCACACTGTGGCTCAAGAGTAAAACAGATTTAAACTAGCATGACAGCAAAATCAGATCCATGCAGGAGTGGTATCTCCAGTATCAGAAACCTATTACTCTCACCTGTGGGTTGTTGCTGTGTCACAGAAAACAAGCAGCCAAGAACAGTCATCACCAGCTCTCTTTTGCGTAGTCATCTCTAGCAAATAAAAATAACTTCGCACATCATGACTTGGGAGTTAGACGTACCACATTCATTTTAGGTGAACAAATGCAATCATTAAAATAGGCAATGAAACTCTGCAAAGGAACTCTCTGCAGTACCAGGACATTGCCTTTTACATCACGCTCTCCTCATTTGCTTCGTTCTAGGGGAGTATAGTAAAGAAGTCCTTTCCCAGGAAAGGGATTAATATTTTCGTTGCCTTGTATAGTCTTTTTTTCCCCTTAAATCTTGCAATTATAATATTTAACTTCACAGGACTGTATTATTCCTTGTGGAGAATGAGCACAACCTGTGCACTTCCACAGTGGCCTCATTTCATGTGTATGATTTTTAAGATCACCATCTTTCTGATTCAAATAATTCATCTTTAGAGATGTCCTGTTTCTGATTCCAAAGGTGCCCAAAGGGATTGGAATAGTCACCTATGTCAAAGGAGGGAGCTTCCATGGTAAAACCACACATTGATGCTGAGTCCCACAGACTAGGGATTCCCACAGCAGTACAGGTGAAGGAATGCACACACCAAACTAGCTGCACGTGGGCTCATTGCTGTGGAAATCCTCTTTTTTACTTCCTTTTGGAAGTGTCTTGTGTCTTTTACTGTGTTTTATCAGCATCCAGCACAACGGGGATCTGGTCCCTGCTGCGAGGCACTGCAAGAAAATACATTATGTTTACCAACATGTTATAAAGTCTATGTGGGGTTTTTTTGCCTGTAAGAACTGAATCTTAAGCCTACCCCCCCAGTGCTGGATATGATGACAGTATTTTCTTCCTCAGCTATTAGTTACACTTGGTAAAGTAGATAAACATATTCAAATTCTGTTGAAGCAATGCATAACACTCATTTCTTCCTGCTCTACTAGAAAGTCACATCATTTTAATGTCAATATAGCTACAGATAGTTTCAGATGAAAAGAGGCAACCAGACATATTAATTTCTGCTTGCTCTTTGCTGTCACCATTCTTGTTTCAGTATGGCTTTTAAAATGGAATACCTAGAGAAATGGCCTTTGATTTGTGTAGAAGAGAGAGACAGGGGA
Organism: Rhynochetos jubatus; assembly: GCA_027574665.1. Taxonomy (NCBI): domain Eukaryota; kingdom Metazoa; phylum Chordata; class Aves; order Eurypygiformes; family Rhynochetidae; genus Rhynochetos; species Rhynochetos jubatus. The sequence continues at coordinate 74,847,801 of CM050651.1, read as the reverse complement.
GAGGAGAAGCTGGTAACTTTAGGGCACTTAGCATTTGTAAAGGGATAATTTAAAGAATTACAGCAGCTACTACAAAAGACTAATGCTTCAGCTGGTACTAATTTTCAAAGCTTAGAAGTGTCTTTAAATGACAGAGGTTTTATACATCTCTTATTTTAGATAGAAAAGTCTAAGCCTGCAGGGGTGAAGGAAAGAATGAAATATAATAAATGATCCAAAAAATGAAATCTTGATTCAAAATTCAGCAAAAACAAGAGAATGAATTCCTGAGACACCTGTGGTGCTCCAGCTCTTCATGAACATGAGCTATTCTGGCCAACAGTAGAAGCCAGCTGCTCCATCAGAGCAGTGAATATTGCCAAAAGTCTATCTGTAGGGAGATTCCCAGCCAGTGTGAAAACGTCCTCTTTCCCAACATACTTATGATATTTTACCCCAGCCGCACATTGCCTTATCGCATCAAAGATAATTCACAGATTATTGCAAATTATGAATGTACTGGAGCAACCGAAGACCACAGGGAGCAGTAGGTGTTTTATTAGTCTAATAGTTAATCAGCACAACCCATGACGGAAATTTAGGTGTATAATGGTATCTCGTATAGGCATTAGTGTAGCGTTAAAATACTCCTGCCCATGATTTCTTGGTCCATCAGAACATGTTTCAGGTGCGTTCTGAAATCAGACCTGTGATTCTTCACAAAACACCTGAGCCATGTAGTAATGGATCTATAAATATCTAGCAGTATATACTAATGCTGTCATCATAATGCATCTGCCTACGTTTAAACAATTTTAGATTTTGAAAAGTCCTTAAAATGCAAGCTTTCCTTTTTTAATATATACAGCTCTTGTGCTACAAAAGAACAAATTGTGGCAGTCAAGATGTACAGCAAGCATCTCTTCGTTGCACTTGGTATTGTGAACGGTACTTAGATTTTAAACTGACCTGATGCTGCCTAATTGTTCTCATATATCACACTCATTTCCCATTCCTTTCTGCTTCTCAGCTTCATACTTCCCCAGAGATCACAGGGGGCTTGCTGTCTCTCCATCTTTCCCCAACATAAATTTGGACCTACTGGCCAAATTTAAATACATCTTGAAAGAGAAAAAAAACAATCAAAGCTCAATAGATTAATTAGTTCCTGCTTGTTTAACGGAAGCTGGAGGCTGGGCAGCCCAGTGTTTCAGAGCAGGGAGGGCAGGCAGAGCACAGCCTTCACCTCCTGCTACACCCCAGCAGCGAGCTGTCAGCTCAACGTGCACATCCTGACTGGGCTCTCAGCAAGTACACGGCAGCAGAACAGCCCCAATTTCTTGCCCAGTGGAAACGTCATAGGAGACAGGGAAGGAATATGAGGCAGCTGGAAAAGGCATTGAGGTCCTTTACTAGTAGAAAGTAAGGCTTTATTAGCCCTGCTACTCATAGAAACATTTGTTTTGTCAATACACATGCTGCTGTGAATTCTTTTGAGTTGGTTGATGTCTCGCTTTTTGCTTTCATACAGTCCCCCACACAGTTTGTAAACAACCTGGGCTGAGTATTGGTTGAGTTTCTTGGGTGCGCTGCTTGATTTTAAATGTTAGCAGCCTATATAAGTATAAAAAAAATCAAATTTAAACCACTACAGCCATTTGATAGAAAGGGAAAGATGCGTTCAGAGAGATTTTGCAGCTAAACTATACGCTTGATCTGCGCTAGGACTGGGAATCAATATCCAAACAAGCCCATAAACCTCACTTTCTTCCAGAGAAGAAGTGGTCAAAATTATTATTTTAATTTTATTTTTAAGTGCATACCCTAAATGTTGTTGGCTTTGCAAATTACAGTGGGAAAAAACCCAAAGAGTCTTGAATTTTTGATGAGGTAGAATTTGGGAAAGTTTGTATTAGTTTTGGAATATTTCAAACTGTTATGACACAATAAATATTTCATTCCGAGTGCAATTTATTTTACAATGTAATAGTGCATTTATTTGAATATTATTTTCTATTGGGTTATTTGGCATGGCATGAGAGCCATGTGTTATATTATTTTACACTATCATGATTGATGTGTCATAAAATAATGCAAAAGTAATGAAAGTTCCGTACCAATGAGAAATAAAAAGAAAAGAACGCATTTAAATGAATTTTCAGCATGTTCCTGAAGCAGGATATTTTTTAAAAAAACATTTTCTATATAATTTTAAAAATTTGAAGTCAATACAAATTTACACATCCAGGGTTTTGCCAGAACAATTCCATTTCCCTGGTATAAAAGTGCTGTGACAGAGACTTCATGACTGGTTCTGTTGTTAAGCTCTCAAGGTGAATACAGCACCCTCACTCAGTTCCCTTTAACTAAAGGTCAGAAGGCACAGAGGCATAACAATTCTAGTCAGATTTGCTCAGAAACAGTTGAAGGTGGTGAATTCTGTAAATCGAGGGATGGCCTTCATGCCTTCTCTCTGCTAATGGATTGCATTCTCTTTACTTCCACTCATCTTTAGCAGAGGGAAGAAAAGCTCTTTATGGTGCCTGGCTCTTTCTCAGGAAATTTCTAGCAAGGGTAGATATTTTTTTATATAAGTACCCAGCTAGCAGTAAAAAAACACATAACATCTTTAGAGACAAACTTGGCCGGCGTAAATTGACGTGACTGCACCCAGCAAGCACGTGGTTATGTGTATCCTTTGACCCATAGTCACTGGAAATGTTGGTTGGGTTATCTCCTATGTTAAAATTCATGTGACCACATAATAACCTAGGAGGTTCCTAACTGATACAGCCCTTTACTCGTGTATACTGGGTCCAACAAGCTAAAACCATAGTTCTGAATATCTCCAGTTTCTGGAAAGGCTGGCATGAGATCAGAGCTGAGTGTTTGGCAGGCATGACTGCAGTCTACCAAGTAAAATATTAAATTCTATATAAAGCCTTTGTGTAGTTTCCGACAACACTTGTCTACATGTAGTTACTTCTATGTCATTTCCATGGTGAACTCATCTATTTATATCTCTTTGGACATGACCAGCACACTGGTTCACCAAGGTAACGAGAGCCGTGTGGGACACACTGAGGGAAGTTACAGTAAAACAGTACCCCATTTCTAATAGGCTCTTTAAAAATTAACAATAATAAAAACTAATCTAATCAAGAAGCCAAATTCACGAAACACAGAGATCAATCAACTTTTTGTGAAATGCACTGACTTCTAATAATAACTCAAGGTCCCAAAGCAAGCATAGGGTGTAAAATCAGTTTTGGTGAAGTATTTGTTGAGTGCTGAATTTGGAAATTACCTGGCTTTAGGTTGGTTATCTGTTTTGGGGTCAGATCCTCGGCTGCAATAAGCTGATGTCACCCTTTTGAAGCAGTTTACCCTGTCTGGCTGTGGTTAATGAGCAGCTGGAGTGGCAGAATTTCCGAATTTCTGAAATTATGGAAAATGACTGCCTGTTGGAAAGTCGGTGACTCAGCAGTGCAGTGGTACTGACGTGCCACAAAGAGAAAAAATATTCAAAGGGGAATGTTGAATGAAAGATCACTTATTTGCTAAAATTCTATTATTCAAATTCTTATTGATATTCCACTAACCTCTAACCCCTAAAATAATTCTTTATTGAAAGGACTGTGTGATGCAATTACATACAGATCACCAGATTTGTTATAATTCCTTGACTTATAAATGTGAAAGAGGTATGAAAGTGGATAACTATCTGATTAGCTTGCACTCACAAAAGGCAATATTAAGTTCCCGCAAAATCTTCCACTTAGTGCTCTTCCTTGAGCCATAGCCTAAGTCACTAATATGGTATTTTACATCTTAAAAAGAAAGGTGATGCTTTGTGCATTGCTGCATAAAGGGAGGATAGAACCGGAATGGAAGACCCACAAGGCCCTATCAGTCTCGAATGACTAAAAAATGAAAAGTTGCCTCAAATGGAAAAGTAAAAGTATTTTTGCTAGGAAGGTACAGGAAAAAATAGCTTTGACGTTTTTAATGCGCCCTTTTCCGAATGAAAAGTGTAATGAATGTAGCACACACCTGTAAAATCTGCATTTCTTTGTAACATTTTTTGTGAAGAAAAAGTAGTCTTGAACCTTATGCATCACAGTAACTTACTGGAAAGTTAACCACATTGAAAATCTGGTGTTAGGCTACAAGTTAAGCAGTTGGAGGGAAAACTGGCTTGGCCATCAGTCACAGAAGATGTGTGCCAAGTAAGAGGTGTTTTTCCAATGAAACCCGTCTTATTTTAAAGAAACTAAGGGTGGTCGTTCAATCTGTTTTCCCTTTGCGTATTTGAAAAGTGCTGAAATAGAGGAAAAGGAAGGTTATAACACTTCCAGAAATAATTTAAAAGAATAAAAGGAGAGTAAGACTAATAATTACAGTGAAATGTTCCAGGGTGTTTTATTCAGTTAACACAAAGGGTAATAAGAGCAGATGCTGTTCCAGTCCTTTCAATTCTTTAGCTCGTATTGATGTACAATGAAAAGAACAAAAGATAATTAATGGTTTACGAAGAGGACACTCTTAGTAGTAAGCTGATGTCTCAGCATCCATCTTCACATTGATCAATATTAGAAACTATAACTTCACCGGTTGTTTTATGAGGTCTTTAAAAAAAGGACACAGAATTATCAAGATCATAAAAAAATGTATTTCATTCCTTTGTGGCTATAGCCTCATTATTCTGCCTGGGAAAGGACACTGCGATTCCTCTGTGTCACAGCCCATTCTGAGGAGAAAGAAAGGTATTTCTGTTATTTTTCAACTTGCCATCTGTGTAGCTTGTCTCAAGTGGAAGGGTCCTTCTCTAAGCCAGCTGGCCATAAACCAAATGTCTCCCTGCCCTCCTGGCTGGATGTGCACTCCAGGCCATCTCTGGGCACATGCAGCCCGGACAGCGCGGTGCCACGCAGAGCTGCCAGGCTGCCACTAACCAACCGAGTTCACGCTCTGCCCGCGCCTGAGCTGGCAGGACTCAAACCAGCTCTAGCCCAAAGCAGCTTGGATGTACTCAGCTCAGCGGCGCTCCTGCTAATGAGCTCAGCCTCTCTCATAGATGTCGTACAGAGCGCAGTCCCCTCCGGCGGCTTGAGCACCGGCTTTGGATGTAGGGGAGGTGGTGTGTGATGGTTCACATTGCACAGCATGGATGCGCTCACTGGCTCCTCTGCCATTGTAAGCACAGATCCTGGCAGGCACTTTGTCACTTTTAAACACCTAAGGCATGTGAATGGTTCTATAGGTAGACCTAAAACACACGCTTAGACTAATTTTTTTGGATAACTAAAGTTAGGTGATATGAATGGCAGGGCTGGCATAGCAAGATTTGAAGGGGAAAAGGCACTGAAAGCCTCAGGTTGAAAAGTTGGAGGGGGATGTAGTGTTGCTAAGAAGGGCTGGACTAGAAATTTTGTGCTGATTGAAAGCAGTGCTCCCCTGAAGTAGACACATACTCGGGACTGCAGGAATTGGAGATCGTGGGCTCTCTTTTGAGCTACCACTGCTCTGAGAGCGTGCTAAGCTTTATAAGCTTTCAGCCTCCAGACTTAATCAGGTGATCAGCTCTCCAGAGCATAGGTTGGTCCTGGCTACTCTTTCCCAGAACCCAGCTTGGTGAGATGCTGAACTCCTGTAGGAACGCAGACCCTGCAGTAATGCAGCTTATACTGTATTTAGAAAGCAAGGTCATCCTCCATCACATTGGAAAAGACCATCCTGTCCTTGAGCTGACATTGCCAGTTCCAAAAACCTGCACACCTGCCCCGTGCTAGGACACGCTTTGGTCTGCAGTCTTGCGTGCCACAGAGCCGTTGCCAGCTAACAGCACTTGGATCCATATCTGGTGGATTCTGGGCTCCAGACCTCACAGGAGATTATAAGGTGTGAGAAGGCAATTTCAGATATTTTTAGGGAGTTTGAAAACAAAAAAAAGCCTCTATCTCCCGTATTCAAATCCACAGCAGTCATACACATTACAAGAAAAGGCACAAATAGATTATGGGAAATGTGCTGTTCTAATGGATGTTGTGTGGAATGGCTTAAGTGCAATAAACGCAGATAAAAGTTTCCTTTGCATGTTGAACTGAGAAAGATAAGATGGATTCTTCTATTGTTCCCTGTTGCTAGGAAGATAAGGAACCCAGCTGGTGTCAGGAACTCCAAGGGCAATGTCCCTTTCCCCGCCCAGTACTGTTCAACATGGTTTGGGTGCAACTCGCACCTTGGTGATGTTGGGAAGGGGAAAGGGTACATCCTTGGTTTCAAGGAGCACTAACACTGTGTGAATCTATGAATCTGTGAGCACTTGGTTTGGGTGGAGTTGGCATCGTTTGGCAGGGCATTAGCAGGTCAAGTTATGTTTTAAGCAGAGGTTCCCTTGCAGCAGTTTCTGCAAATAAGGACTTTTCCAATGCCCAGTAAAACATCTGGTAATTGTGGAAAAGAAAGCATTCTCATCTAAACCCAAAGAAAAAGCTAGGAAAAATCTGAACTTTCCATACCATTTAGAACAGGTATCATTCTACAGCTTTAGATCATTGAAATCTCTATTGAGCTCTTGCCTGTTCATATTATTACTGGAAACAAGTTGGCTTATTCCTAAGCACTAGTGACACGTATATTTGCATGGGGTGTCAAATTGTGTAAGTGCATAACTTTTATTTCTGTACTGATTTTTTGCTTTTGAGTCAGCAATTTCATTTTCCAAACTCAGTCTTTTCAGCAAACAACCTATGTTAAGGTGCTGACTGATCTCTACCAGCAGAATTTCTTATGTTCCTCTCTATTTTTTTTTCATGGTTCTTGTCACAATTCACTAATATCACTAATAATTAAAACAGATAGAAAGATAAATATCACTAATCACATTTGGAAGAAGTGGGGCTACAGACTAAAAATGGTGCCAAGATCCAACCGAGGCTCAGTAATTTGATTAATGCTTAAGTGTATGAGTTCTAATTAATGCAATGAAGCAGGAATTGGATTGCCTAGAAAAACCCAGAGGAATCTTTAGATGGGAAGAGGCAGCCTAAAATATCCAAGGAAGGTGGTTTTCTGCATTCTGCTGTCTGCAGCGGTGAGGTCTCTCGCTAGAGCCAAAGCAGATCCCCATAGTCAAGACACAGTTCAATTTCCCTCTCACTCTCTGTGCTTAAATGAACAATATAGAATATTAAATCAGTGTCAACTGCAAAGCAATGGTCTTTTAAAGACCAGACCCTTACCTCTTGTCACCTCAAGCTCAACATACTACTTCCTGCAGTGTTCCATTGCCTCTCTTTGTAAATGCAAGATACTCCTAAATCTTTCATTCTAGTAAATTCTGTGTTTCTCTGATACTTTGTACAAAGTGTAGTAAGAAATCAATATACATAATAAAATAGAGCCTAAACGGCCTCCAGGCTGCCATCTAACACTGTGACACCTGAATTGCTTCAGTGCACAGGAACAACAGCATGCAGAAGCAAACTCATTTCAGGCAGAAAGGACAGAACCTGCCACCTTTGCTTTTGGCCCCTCAGGAAAAGCCTTTGATGCCTCTAAGAGATGTGCCCCAGCACATTTGAACCTAACTTTAAAGCTAACCCTTCAAGTTGTCCCGCTGGTTTGATCTTGGGGGCAGTTATTGCCTCAAGCAAGGCCAGCAGCTTTCCCTTGGGATTTTCCCTTTCCATTGGTCAAGCAGAGATGGTTCAGGTAATGTGTAAATCAAATGTGGACGATCCTTAATAATGTACCAACATGTGAGAGCAAAACTGCTGATTTACTTCATTATTGCCTAAGGAACTTGCAGACAAATGAATCATCTTTTCATTAGAGGAGGGGAGAAGGGATCCCAGAGTGAAGATAACAGAAAAATTAATCTGCATGCTTTTTGTTTTCTTTTGCAGGTGCCTCCAACTTCTACCCTTCTCGATGTGAAACACAAATTTCACAAAGCGTGTAAGTACTACGGCTAGCAGGCTGGAGGCATGGTTAGAGGCCTTTCAGCTTGGAGAAATTGTCACATCTATTTTTCATGAAATCTTGCATGAAAGCTGAGACTGGCTTGACAGCTCCAGTGTTAAATAAGAGCAGTGGTTGGACTAAGGTTCTGCTGTGGTTCTGCTAAGGTTCACAGATGTCAGAGGCTGGAAGGAGGCGACTGTATAATTTATCACTGCTAGCCCATGAGGGGCAGTACATTTCTATCCTCTTTTTAACATGGCAGTGTCAATTCAAGACCACAACTCCACTTGCCCTCCCAGTGTTAGACAAGCTTCGATAACATCAGACTGCTTCAAGCTGACCATAAACAGACCATGTAGACAAAACAACTGTAGTGGGGAACTCAAGCAAAGAGTGATTAAACGATTAGTCTGGGAGTGTGCACACATGTCGACTTCCTTAATGGTCAGGGCAGCCTCCCTTTCTTCTAGTACCCCTTTTTCGTTTGTCATATCCATGAGGAGGGGAGAAAACAGCAGGGAAAGGGTAATTTTTGCACATACAGACTGTAGATATGGAACTTGTGCATGAGAAGAGGCGAGCAATCATACTCGAACGTCCCTCTTTTCTTCCTGCCAGAGAACAGAGCAGTTTAGATGGATACTTCCTTTCTGCCTCCTCCTAGACAGATGCCCCCAGCCCTTAGTAGAGGGAGATAGTTAGACAGGTGGGAGAAAGAGCCATAAAAGTGGCAGAGTCCCAGAGTTTGATGGCATTTGCCTTTATTCACTGAATTGCTGGTCAGGATTTGGGGGATTGGGACCAAATGTACCCAAAACACACAGGGTGGTGAAACACTGGAACAGGTTGCCCAAAGAAATTGTGGATGCCGCATCCCTGGCTGTCTTCAAGGCCAGGCTGGATGAGGCTTGGAGCAACCTGGTCTAGTGGAGGGTGTCCCTGCCCATGGCAGCGGGGTTGGAACTGGATGATCTTTAAGTTCCCTTCCAACTCAAACCATTCTGTGGTTCTATGAAACCTACAGGATGTATATGTGCGTATAGCGTGCCTTCTGAAATGCTAAAATACTGCTGTGTCTGTGTTCGTAGAGATCCTAACTGTGTGTAACACAGAAATGTTTCTCCCACCCTTGCCTGGAGGAAGTAAGGTGCTACCTGGGATAAGGACTGATAACCTTGAGTGTCACCCACAGTTGAGATGTGCAGGTCTATGCAAGGCCTATTAACTCTTAGAACCGCAGAGGTATTTAGCTGAGCAGAACAAGGTGCAACAAAAATTGAGGGTTGGAAGTGAAGGTCAGAGAAACTCAAATTAGGAATGAGGTATTTGGTTCCAAGAGGCAGGATGGTTTACTGTTGGAGTAGGCATCTTAGATGATGGGCTTCCATTATTTTTATAAAAACCAGTCTGTTCAACTAAAGGCTAGATGCCCTTTGCAAGTAAACGGTTTAGTCAGACACTAATACTCTGAGTTCAGAGTAGGGCAAGTCAAAGAAATATCATGCTTCTCCTCTGTCCTTACAATTTTATAAAACACTGAAGCTGAAGGCTTCTGTGGTTGCACAAAAGTTCAGTTGGTGAAGCAAAAGGCTGTTGACCTGACTGCTCTAAAACTACTTGTTTTCACTCCCCGTAAGGGGCTGTAAGATGCCAAATGGTTAAAGTTCAACAACCCCACAGCTGAATATGAAAAGACTGAGTGCATGAGTTTTAGTATTTCACTAAGGGTATGTCCTGCCATCAGTTTGTGGAATGCAGTGCATTTCTGCCCAGACTCTCTTAAATCAATTGAAACTGGATTTATATTGGTGCAGCCTAAATCAGCTGAACATTACTGGCACGGAGTTTTAAGCCAATTTAACTGCAATGAGGTTTTTAATGGATCTGGTCTAAAATGGTGCAAGTCTGTGTATAAGCCATGTTAATGGCACCTGTTTTCATATTTAGTGGTATCTTACTCCTCAAATACCCCCAGTGATGCAAGTGGAGCTGCCTATAAAGGAAGACAGTCAACAAGACAACAAAGCACGATACAAACTGTGAGCTGAATCTCTGACAATGCAGTGTTTTACAGCACGTGGAAAGGCTGGCATGTGTCTTCAGTGCTCTAGCAGTTCTCAATCCTTTACGTCAATTCCTCCCATTCCCATGTGTACACCGTATCAGTGTCCTATGCCCTTTCTGACCATTCCAGCCTCTGATCTCTCTTTTCCAGTTCTGCCTGGATGTTTTTGTCTCCTGAGGTTCTCCACTCCTCTTCCTTTCCCACTTGCAAAGAACAACTCTTCCCTTTTTTCTCTTCATATAATTTGAAGGATGACAGCCAGTGGAATACAGTTCTTTTAGGCTGAGAAGGGGCTGAAGCTGATCTGTGGATGCCTTTAGTTACCATGCTATCTTGTACTAGCTCATGCATTCATTTCTGTCATTTCGTGTGTGCCAGACTCACATGTTCCCCTACAATCTCTTGCTAAAACACACTCCTACGCACAGCCCCTTACAGTCTCCCTGTCTCCATACATTCTCCTTTGATCACCCGTGCAATTAAGCTTTCTCCTCAGCCGCTATCTTGTCAGCCCTTCAGTGAGAGGAACCCCTGTGCAGCAATTTCTCAAGCATCAGCTGTGTCACTGATCGGTTTTCCCTGCCTGATTCAAGAAAAGAGGAAAAAGACTGAGTTACGAATCACAGCATGGGAGGCTGTTAATCATTAGAATAAAATAAATGGGATGCAAGTGACATGTAACATGTTACTGCTCAGTAGTTTCTAAGTCAGCCAAACATTCGTTTGGATCTGTGTTTATACGAAAGGCAGAACGTGGACTTAGAAGTCTAGTAACAAATACTGCAATATTCCTCAGCTCTCAGTTCAGCAAAACTGTTCTCAAACAGCCCCGGCAAAGCCTAATCCTGTGCTTTCTGTGGCACTGAGTTCAGGGGGTAATCCCAGTCTTATCACTGGATATTTGGGGATCTCTGACCTCTTAGTGAAGAATAACCATTTAAGACAAACTACCATTTCCATGGGGAATTCAAAGGCTTTCTCCAGACTGAAGACTGCTGTTTTGAAACAGCCCCTGGATGCTGTATCCCCTGGCCCTGGTTGCAGTAGCCACTGGCCCTGGTTGCAGTAGCCACTGGCCCTGGTTGCAGTAGCCACTGGCCTGGCAGGGACCAGCAGCACCAACCAGGGGCGGTACAGAACAGCAGTTCCCTGGTTGCAGCCTTCCAGCCATCAGCTCTACAGGGGCTCTCTGTAACAGATGTTAGATCCAGGCTGTCACACTTAACAGCAAACATCGCACCTGACCACCATGAATCTGTCTAATCCTTTTTAAACCTACTTACAGTCTTGACCTCAGCAAAACCCTCTGGGAAGGAGTTCCACAACTTAAGTCTGTCACGGAGAAGTGCCTACACTTCTACTGCTTGATATTTTCCACCTGAAATTGAGTGGCAGCTGAGTGCCTGGGTGATACTGGCCATCACACTCTGTTATCTAAGGTATGGTCACAGAAGCCTCACTCACATTGGTGCTCTGAAGCAGGTGACTCCACTACTATTTTACTCATTCCTTTGGTTAGATGGCAGAGGTGAAACCAAGCCAAAACCTAGGTGTATAAGGAAGCCTCTTGTCCCATTTTCTCGGTTGCCTATAATGAGTTATGTACCCGTTGTTCTCTTTATCTATAAAGATTATGTTTTCAGTGAAGAAAGAAATACCTTGTAGGCTAAACTTCTCAAGCGCTTGTCCTTGGCAATAACTCTTCACCTTTAATTTATTTTTATCTTTTCAAAATGTGTTGGACTGGTGGGGGAGGAAATCGTACAGATAGAAAATGAAAAACTGTTATAATAATGCTAATTCAAGTATTACATAATGAAAATAAAATATCCCTAGAACAGGTAATATAGTGGAGTCAGTGATCATTAAATATTTTCAAGGTTACTGCACAAAAATTGCTGAGAAAGCTCTTGAAAGGAGAGGAGGTACAGAAAGGAGAGGGAGAAATAAGATCTCGTCCACACTCCTCCTGTACAACTAAGAGCTACTCTTTGAAGCCAGAAGAGTGAGCTTAGGGAGGCCAGAAAATGCCCCCTCTGCAGAAGGAGCAGGCAGGGATGTAAGGGCAGATGGGAGGAAGGAAAAAGGGAAATTGAAGAGAGAACTGAAAACAGACAGCAGGTTGAGAGAGGTGACTCACCCCTCTACTCTGCTCTTGTGAGACCCCACCTGGAGTGCTGTGTCCAGCTGTGGAGCCCTCAGCATCAGAAGGATATAGAGCAGTAGGAATGGGTCCAGAGGAGGCCACGAAGATGGTCCGAGGGCTGGAGCACCTCTGCTATGGGGGCAGGCTGAGAGAATTGGACTTGTTCAGCCTGGAGAAGTCTCTAGGGAGACCTTATAGCACTTTCCAGTACCTGAAAAGGCCTACAAGGAAGTTGGGAGGGACTTTTTACAAGGGCCTGTAGTGACAGGACAAGGGGTAATGGGTTTAAATTGAAAACAGGGAGATTTAGATTGGCCATCAGGAAGAAATTCTTCCTGGAGAGGGTGGGGAGGCCCTGGGACAGGTTGCCCAGAGAAGCTGTGGGTGCCCCATCCCTGGCAGTGTCCAAGGCCAGGCTGGATGAGGCTTGGAGCAACCTGGTCTAGTAGAGGGTGTCCCTGCCCATGGCAGGGGGAGGGACTGGGTGGGCTTTCAGGTCCCTTCCAACCCAAACCATTCTGTGATTCTAACATCACGTGTAGAGTATGCCGGTCTGCAGAGAGGAATGAGGTGCTCAAGGCATAAGGAACATTTCAAGCAGCCAGTTGCCCCAAGAAAATACTGACTCCTAATCCTTCAGCTCCAAAACTGCAGGCACCTCCATCTAAGCTAACAGATGTTACATAGGGTATTTACAGTAAGCAATGTCAATTAGAGTAAATCATTAAGAAATTGTCAGTAGATGGCACTCAAGAATAAACAGCATCATTTCTGGACACTGAAACTTTACAAGTCTGCTATACCATCTCACAACTCCTTCTTACAGGTATTTCTATAATCCTAAGAGCTATGTTCCCTGGAAAAACAGTGAGATGCTTTCCCCTAGAGAGAGGACAAGGAGAAAGACAGCGCAATTCCCTCTTCATGGTGGGAACCAATCTCTCCTCCAGCCTCCTCCTTACAGGCTGCAGGGCTGTGTGCTAGGATGCATTAATTGACAGGTTTTACCTACTGCTCTCATCCTGCACATTCCCCAGAAGCCATAGGAGAACAGGAAGCTCCTCAGATGCCATCACCCTCCAGACCACCTGGTCAGACACCCCATCTGACACTGCACAAAAGCAAGATCAGAGGCTCCCGCGCAGGCCCTTCCAATGCGCCATTTCACAGAGTCTATCAAGCACCCCCACTGACTTCCGAATGCCTTGAATAACATCTTTATCACCCAGTGCAAGGAGATACCTTACCATCTCAGAGGTGATAAGCAGAAGTACCACATCACACAATTCCATTCCTGTGCATGTTCTTCCTCCTTCCCTTCTCAAAATTACCTGTTACTGCCTGCAGCTCCCTTCTCCCCCTCTCTTCCTAGTCGGTAGTGCTCAGCTCAGCCAGTACTGAACAGTGGGAGGGAGAGCAGCATTTTAAACCCAACAGGTTCTTCTTCACCCAAATACCCAAAGCAGATCTTCAAATCACAGGACAGCAGAAGCCAAGCCCAGAAATCACAAGGCAAGCCTTGTGAGAGGAGTTTAAGGCACATGAGGTACTAAAACCAATCCTTTAGTGCAGGAGGTCCTCTTTTCCAAAAAGTCTGCTAAGGGTTTTCGCACGCTGAATCTGCAACTTCACTGTTTTTAATGACATCTCAGAACTAGTAGCATGATTCCAAGTGCAAGGGCTTAAGAAATAAGTCTGCATTTTGCCAGGCCTGTGTTAAAACACAAAAGCTGGACACAGAGCTGTTGCTGGAGCGGATGACCGGCCGTACTGCATCACGTAATTCCCTTCTAGCGGCTGGCTGCGATGTTAAACTGCACGGCTCAGAGAGGTGAGGAAGGATGCTGTGGGGATTAGTCATTAAGAGCAGTAGCAGGGAGAATGGTGAGTGCTAAGCCAGTGCCTTGCCTACCAGCTCTGTATAATCAGGATGGTCTGATAACACGGTCTTGCTGAGAACCTGCAGTTCCTCTGATTTCTCCACACTATCTATTACAGCTGGATTCTCAGGTTGAAGAAAGTTAATGAAATCTGTCAATTTTGATGCCTGGAGAGACTCATGTGCCTGATGAATACACCTGCTGGGGACTCAGAGAAGCTGAATTATGCTATTTATGGCTCTCCCAAGCTGACTTCATAGTCTTGGCCTGTCAATCAACCAGGAGTCCTTCATGTGTCTCACAAACTGAAGAGACACAAATAAGTTATATTTAGGGCACAGAGTCTTCCAGTGGGATCTTTCTTCTGCCCTATATTAGCAGATCAGGCTTTCAGAAAGCCAGAACTTTGGGAAGAGGGACACAATATGATCCTTCCATGAGTCGCCTTGAGCTGGAGGCACTCCCTGGACAGAAAGGCAGCTACAAAGTCTATGGCTTTTAACAAATCTCAGACTCTTTCCTCCCTGTTTTTCGTCGATGCTAGCCCAGAGTAGCAGCTCGAATCCATATATGAATGAGTTTTCAAAGAGACAGGCAATAACCTGCTGTGCAGTCTGTCTGCAGAGCTCACAGGCCCAGCGTTACAGGCCCAGCGTTACGTCCCCAGCACAGATTCGCAGAGCACATTGGGTTGGCAGTCACATCCAACTATTGTTTTCAATAAATTTTCCCCTCTCTGCATTCATAACCGCTCAATTGGAAATTAACAACGAAGGCGAACCACTAGGGATGGGCAGTTATTGCAAATGGGCACTAAGAAGTACAGTGATTTCATCTGGCTAAATTGCTCATTCATCTGTGTTGACTTTGTAAATGAAAATGACTAGATTAGGAGGAAACATGATGATATATATTTCATCTTATATTTAGAACTTATTTTTCTTGTGTCTTGGACACACAGCAGATAGCAAGACTAGTTTACAATGACTTTTGGTATCCATCAAATAACACAATTCTAAGCTCTTTTGGCTTCTCCATGCCTGTCAACACAACTCAGTTAATTAGAAACTCCTTGAATTTCTTATTACTGCCACAGTGAGACTCGTATATACTTAAATCCTTTACTTTTTGCTTTGCAAGGCTAAACACAAAAGTAAGCAACAGCTCCTGCCACAAAACTCAAACCAGTTGCCACCATCATCCTTCCCAGCTCACAATCAGGGATCTAATCCATGAATAAATTGCTTCCTGCCTCTGCAGCGTGTGCATGTCAGAACAGAGACCTAAATCTGTGCCTTGGCATGCTGCTTTAGCCACAAGGCCAGCCTGTCCGGTAGGCTTCTTGTCTGATGTGCCCAAGAAGAAGTATCAGGAGGATGACCTCCTCTCAGCTTATTTGTGGCATATCTGTGCAAATCTCTCTCTCCAGAATACAAGAGCCTGTCGTGCTAGTACAGATTTGTGCAACTTGAATTTATGGCACAGCTGTCAAAAGAATTGACAAACACTGTGGAAGCTGGGAATACTTTCACTTCTTTTGTAACAATCAGTCAGGAAATGAGACTGGTATCATTGACCTAACACAGTTAAAAGAAAGAAGAAGCCAAACTGAGTTAGCGTTATGATTTTCAGCTTCAAAGTGAATAAAAATTTACTGTAGACTCCAAAATCTCTCTCTCTATCTTTTTTTGTTTTGTTTTGTTTTGTTCTTTTTCCCCCATTCTGTGTTGGAATTACAGAAAACCAATTCTGGCCAAATTTCAAAAGGCACAGACAATCCATGGAGTGCTGTACCTGAAATCACAGTGGTGTTGCCATCAGGTAGCCCTCCACTTCACAGACACTATTTTGAATCCTGAGCTGTGGTCATAACCCACCTATTTGAGCCCTGACTCATGTATCTCTTTTGTTGACACTGCTAAAGCCCAGAACTTGCATTTGGACATTTCTAGATGGGGTACTGACACTTGATTTCTTGCTCCCAACTTAATTGGGCTTAATAATGAGAGCAAACACCAGACTAAGGCACCTGCAGTTCACTTTTGCTGAGCACTTGAATCCCATTATAAATTGTGGAGAATGAGATATTGAATCAGAAAAGCATCTGATCAGACATACCTGGAGGTTTGCTTTCTGAAATGTACACGTGGTTGCACAGAATATTTTCATTACATATTACATTAGAAACTATGGTTGAGGTTTGGCTCACCTAGCTGGTTTAAAAGCAATGCACTTAGTAATAGGACCACAGGCAAGACTTTTAGGGTCAGAATTTTAAAGCTTTTTGGTCTTCTAAAGATAAAAGCCAGAGGGCCAACTGGGATTTTTGAAGTCTCCTGATTCACACTGAAATGAATATGATGTTTAAGACTTGAATCAAAACCAATAGGAGTCCCGCTATTGACTGGGGTGAGTTGTGTGTTAGATACTTTCTCCCTTTTGAGCTTCATTTTCTCATCCTGTAAGAAACATTTGGGACAAAGAATGACTTAAATATATGCCTAATGACCTATTGAACCAGAGGGAGTTAAGGTGTCTAAAACACAAAAGCCAGGCGATCCATTAAATGTTCACAGAAATAAGATGACCTTCAGAAAAAAAAAAAATACCAGCCATGGAAAAAAGTGAGGATCAACTCAAAAATGCTAATGAAAATTGACATTATTTCTCTTCTTTTTGGCAGCTGCTGCATCTGATGTTATTGCATTTTATTAGCAGGATTACAGATATCATTTCAGATGAGTAACATAATAAAAGAAAAGGCAGCGAATCTATTGAGATGTAGCTTGAAGCAGAACTGGCCCCCTCTGCTCTCTGGGATATTGTTCCCAGCTGAGACTTACAGGGCTCTAACAATGCATCACAAATGACATCCTATGTAAACAACTGGAGAACAAATGTGAAATGCTATTTAAATGCCTCATTAAGAAAAGGAAATTTCATAGATACTTCGCTTTTCTTGCCTTTGCAGTAGCTTTAATTGACAGATCTAGATGAGAAACAACAAATTTTGTTTGCCAGAATTGCCTATTATTAGTTACAATGTGCCTTATATTAGTGCCTATGGCTCAGCTGAGAAAAGGACAGTGCAAAACCCTATAGAGATAATCCAGGCCCTAGAGAATATCTGGTCTCAGGTAAAATGAAGAATTAAAGCCTACTGAACTGTTAATAGGAGATGTCAAAGTACTTTTGGTTTTAAACAGCTCCTACATCAATTTAAACACAGGTATGTGTTGAAACATAAGGTGTGTGCAGACAACCTGCCTGCGTTCCTGCTGGGAGACCTTGGGATGGCAGGTCCTGTGCTCGCCGTGTGGGCTAGAGCATCACTCGCAGCATGCACGGGAGGTGACCTGGAATCAACCAGGTTTGTTCTTTATCCTCACCATGTCTTTTATTTGCTGGAAAAGTACTATAGCCTTATTTCACAGTGGAGGAACTGCGGTACGCAGTGGGAAAATTGTTTGTCCTCTGTTGTACAGCTGAGATGGGATGAGCAGTTTCCCAAGCCTCATGGCAGTTCTTCTGAGGCACTGAAGCGTCTGCTCAACCTAATTAACGTGGACATGGAAAGGACGTGGGAACGTGGCGGAGCCTCTGGCTCGCATGCTAGTGTCTGATCTGCTGCCAAAGCAGGGCAGATCTGTGCTGCCTTTTTCTCATCGCTCGTGAAGAAACCACAGCTTAGCCCTGTTATTAGTGGGGATTCATTTTCGTCGTGGTGAATTTACCAATGAATTTATGAGAAGTTAATTTGCGCTAAGGAAGAACTCATGTCAGTTCAAATGTGTTCAGTTAATTGTTGATGGCATTGGTGTGGCCATTACACACAAAAAGCACACTGCTATTAGGAGTTAGCGAGGGAAGGCACCCTGATTAGATTAGAGGCTGGAGAGAGCACTATCCCCTGGACAGTTAAATACTGAAGGAAAATTGTACTTCGTTAGCATATTTTATTAGCTAATTGACTAAGGAATGCTTTTAAAGAAACATAGCTAGAGCCTGGGGTAGGACTCTCCTCTGACCAGTAATTCTGAGGTGGAGGCACAAATGAGCTCTGGAGCCATCTTTGCTGTATCAGTTGGACCACCAGTACTTTGTGATGCTGAACGTCAATCAGCAGGGCCCCGAGCCTGCTGTGACTTGTGCCAGCGCCGTACCGCATCCAGACAGCATGCAAGCATCACGGGGTGAAACTGCGAGCTCGACCGTTCTCCACCCCTTGTGGAGTCACGCCGGTTGTGGCAGTGTCCAGACTAGAGCTTTCTGGCACGAGGAGGCGATGCCCGGTGTTATCAGTGTCCTGAAACCCAGCATATCTGTAACACCGTGAGGCACAGCACTGTTTGTTCTCTCAGAACCTGGCACAGGCTGAACATGAACAAAGGTTTTTAAAAGAAACAATATATTAAAACAGGCCTTTATATCTTATTGCCTGTGTTTTCCAAGACCATGAGGATGGTCAGATACCTGTGTTTAAGTGCTCTGCTTTGCTGCCTAGGAAACCGTTGGGTGAGTTGGCTACTGCCATGCTAGTAAAGGTATTTGAGCAGTTAAGGATTTGGATAGACAGCAACTGATTTCATAGACCAGCAAACATTAAACTGCATTTTTAAAAACCCCATGTTAGGATATGGACAAACAGATAAAGAAGGATATTTTTAGTCCCTGAAACACATATTTAATTTGGCAAACATACATTCCTTAAGTGTACTTTCTCATGTTTGGGTTGCCCTTTGTATGAAGGTTTCACTGACAGAATTTATGTTGAGGAAAAGAATCCTGCTCCAGTTCTCAAGTTCCCCTGATACCTCAACAATTATTTTGTTACCCTTTCCAAGCTTTTAGAGACAGGAGAATCAAAGGCAGAGATAACTGCCAGAATACAGGTCCTCAATCGGCATAAATTACTCATCTCTCTTTTAATTGGGGTTGGCATTTCAGAGCCAGAACACAACTCTCTGCAAACACCAAGCAAACTCGGTGCTATTTTAGTGCACGGATCATGGGATGCACTCCTCCCTGGGGGTCCCTGGCCAAAAGACTCCCCAGATCCATTACACAGGGTCTGGCTTCACTGACCACCCTGCCCCCGCCCCCCCGCAGCGACCATGCCCGTCTCTCTGCAGCGCCCGTGTGTTTCGCAGGCAGCCAAGGCAGCACAAAGCCCACGCGAGGAGGGGATGTGCATGTCAGGGCAGGCACGTGTGGCCCCACTGCTGCTGAAGGGCAGTCCCTTATGGGAACATTGCTTCAAGCTCCAGGCTTGTCAGAGTATCTATTTTCTTGTTTCTCTATATTCTGCTCTACAGTTGTTATTAATGAAATAAAAGGTGAGGCTCATTGCCTTTCCCTTCCCTTGCCCACGCACATTAATTTAAATGCAAATCCACACAGAAAGATCAAAATTAATTATACTTTCTGCAGCAGGCTACAGGGAAAATTGAAATGCACAGGGCTGGCTTTTTGTCTTCCTTTTCTCTTTTTTTTTTTTTTGGAAGTGGAAAGGAGAAATAATGTAGCAAAAATATTAAAATACCCATCTAAATGTTGCATGCTTGAAGCTTCTGAAGCTTTCTGCTTGTCTAAATTTCCACAGTGGCATTCGATGTCAAGCTGTTTCAGAAGGAAAATTGAATGCTTAATCTGCTGGTGACTTAAATTGACCTCTAAATGACAAATAATGTTCTGTTTACCACTAATAACAATCGATCTTCATTAAGAAAAACTATGCTGACTCCTAAGAAATGTGTCCATTATTGCTCAATCATAATATAGCTAAGGGCTGAGATTATTTTTTTTCAGGGAAATAAAGGTGTGGGGGAGGGGAGCGGTCTGTTCCTCAATGAGTTCAGTCGTTTATGTACGTTTTTCCAATAAAAATGCAATCAGGTGAATTTGTGACCTAAGGTGCAGTGCAGAGTTCCATGGGCTGGAATTCAACGCCTGGGCACAAACACAGCAGATTAACTGCTCCCAGGAACCAACGTGTGGATGGTGCCTTCCAGTTTGCCAGATCCTGGGCAGGAAAAGCAAAATTCTGACACTTTTTAAGGGTAATGTGATACTCTTTGCTATAGAGATGTTAGGTATGCGCTGAAAAACCTCCTGGATCAGGCTCAGTGAGGTGTCAGTGGAGGTGCCAGGGTGACGGTTACATGACTTTATGTAGAAAAAATGGATGCTCACACATTTTAAGCATTTAAGGCCAGTGGGAACAAGCTAAAACAGAAGCGTGCAGCCAGACATTTTATCAGGTTGGGGCTTACTTGCTTAGCTGTCTGTGGGAAGTGTGTGTTGTTCTGCACCTTGGTCAGACCCTGTCCTTAGCACTGTTGGTCTTCGCCAACGTCTGGAGACATCAATTCAGCCAGCCCACTGCTTGCTTATCCTGTGCAAGCAGTATGGTTGTAGCTATGTATTACGAAAAATAGAAGAAATGGCTGCTTATGATCAACAAACTGCTTTTACAAATTCCACATGTCATTAAGAAAGGGGTTATATGTGTCCCCATAGCAACTAGAGGTCAAGGTGTCTTTGTAAAACATATGGCCAGACATCTTCCCTGGAAAGCTTACAAATTAAGCAAAACAGAGAAAAAAGTTGAGAAAGAAAAGGGTTTTATCCCTGGGTATGGAGCCATTAAAAGCAACATCCATTTCAGTATCCTGCTGGAATTTTACTGAATGGGGCACACTGGATCTGCTCTCTCACACTTCCTGTAAAAACATGGATCTAGTTCAAGACTTGCTCCCACTCTTTAAATATTCTGATACACCATATCAAAGGTCCTGCTACAAGAAAAACACAGCTTAGCTGAATGATCCCGGATCTGCGAAGTGCCTTCCCAAGGCCAACCCTGTGCCCTAAAGGTTTAGGGGAGGTGGAAGTAGCGTACAGTTGGTAGCTTGGTCCTTGTGAGCCAAGCTGGACTCAGGAGCTTAGTATGGTGCCAGGCCAGCACAGCTGGGCAGTACCTGGATGGGACCTGGCTAGAGCTGGTCTCTCGGCAGTAGCGCTGAAAAGAAAGACCCAGGTTATTGTGCTGGAATTTAGTGGGTCAAAGCACATTTACTTGGTCTGTGGCCAAAGAGAGCCTTCCAAGTGGGGCCATGTGAAGAGATGCTGGAGCCTTGCTTGCCCCAGGCTTGCTGCCAAGAGCTGCAATTCCTCCAGCTGTCTGGTGGTTCAGATTGCAGTACTCAGCGGCTGTCATTTATTATGCTGAAGGCAAGCAGCGTAGGTATTAGCTTCAGATACTTTCTCTCTTGGTCTTGTGGCCCAGCTTAGTTTCTTAGGTGTGCTTTGCTTACTGCCATCATGCTCAGGAATCACTCAAGCGCAATGTTAGCACAATAAATCACACAGCCTTTTATTCCAAATAAAAGCAGAAAGCAACAACTTCAAGTCATTCCAGAACCCTGCTTTCCTGCTGTCAGCTCAGTGAAGCAAGGGTGTGCAAACTTCAGGCCAGCAAAGGCTGCAACTGGCAGCACGGTGGAATCTCTATCCCTGTTTTCTCAGAAATCCCTGTTCCTGAGAAAGCTCGAACACACCTGCTGCAACCAAGAGAAACAACACGACCATTGGTGTTTAAGGTCGTGGAAATGGAAAAACTGTATTTGTTCAGCATTTATTTGTCACAGAAAGACCTCAGCAAGTCTTCAGATAATCTGTGTGTTGGTATGTCTGCCTGTCTCTGTGTATTATGCAAAAAACCACCATCCCTACACATACTCCAAGCGAATCTTCCCTAGCAATCTATTCTTATCGCTGCATAGATACCAAAACTACCGTCTGGTTAAGGTGGTGGAATGCATTTCAGTCGTGCTCAGTTCACGTGAGCGAGCGCTGTCACATTTCTCAGCTAACATGTAACGTTTTGTGATCACACAGGGGATATTGGTGCCGCAGTGATCCCCAGAATTTCCTGTATTCCTGCAAATTTGAACAACACGCTGCTGATGATTGATTATAGCAATTTTGTTGTTCATATCATCCTATTCATATCACAGCAGGTATTGCTTGTAATTATTAAGGTTACTTGTTATTAGAGATG
Source organism: Rhynochetos jubatus (assembly GCA_027574665.1). Classification (NCBI taxonomy): domain Eukaryota; kingdom Metazoa; phylum Chordata; class Aves; order Eurypygiformes; family Rhynochetidae; genus Rhynochetos; species Rhynochetos jubatus. The sequence goes on along the minus strand of CM050651.1, from coordinate 74,825,701 downwards.
CATGGGTGGTGACATAGAATGAGAAGCAAACAATTTAACTGATAATAAAATTAGCTGATCATGGAAAATCTATCTGCTAATTATCTCCAAACTGTGACCATCAGCTCTGTTTTGCGTTTTTTAGACTGCTTGCTCCCCAGTGGAATAACATTTGCAAAGCTGTGTTCTAAGGAACACACTGAATTTCCCAGCAAGAGAAGTCTTCATCATGTTACACCTTGGCTCTCACACAGGGTCACATAACTTCATAAACACTTTGTAAGAAACAGGTACTTGATTGTGTAATTTAGTACAGAACAGGCAGTGTACTAAAGAATTTGTATGGAAGGTTCCTTGGAAACTTAATAAAAATTAGCCTGACCCCTTCAATTTCATAACTGTTGGAAGGTACCTAGTGCTCAGATTTCTTAACTGTTAAATTTTCAAATCCTCTTGTGATATTTAAGTGGTGGAGCACACATTAAGGTCAATTTGAATCACGTGGATAGAAATACCATTGGATGCTTTTAAAACCGTGCAGGGTTTTTAAAACCATCCTCAGTCCCTGATTTTCAGCTGATTAATTTACTGAAATTCTAGTATAAATGCAGTGAAAAAACAACCTGCGTGAGCAGCTGGACCGGTAGAACCTGGGTTTCTATGCATGGGTACTGGCGGCTGGGCATGGCACTGAGGCTGTCATTTTAGCAACCATTTGGATAGTTGTTTAACAACACTACATCTCACCTTTTTACATCCAGTATTCCATAGGTGGTTTTGTAATTGGGTATGGTCAAACTAAAGGTGGCTGTTGGGTTTTATATAACCTGTCAGTTTGCTTATGTTTTAATTTTTGTTTCATATATTGACAGTTACAACAAATAACCCATCCAAAATTAAGTATTTTTCCTCATGTCCATTTTTAAAAACATTATTAAAAGTAAAAATTAAGCCGCTTTCCAAGAAAATACCATCCTATTTTCAAAAATAAGGATTCTTTGAAGGTAATAACATTGAAATATTTTAGCTGGTTTTAAATAAATGCATGGATTTTTTTCCACAGAGTTAGAACAGGTTCCTGACAGAGAAGGTGGAATAAGGTAAAAGGCTTAGGGCACATCATGAGTTGCTAAAGGAAGCCTGTACACATAGCATGAACATTGTCTGTATCATAACAATATGAATCATAGAATTGTAGAACAGTTTGGGTTGGAAAGGACATTCAAAGAACATCTAGTTCAGCCCCCCTGCCATGGGCAGGGACACCTTCCACTAGACCAGCTTGCTCAGTGAAGAAGAGTGATGTTGATGACACCTAAAATCAAGGAGACTGTGAATAACCTTTCAGCTGAGGAATGGGAAAAGCTTTCAGGTGCCTCCATACATGCAGTTGGGGGATCACCATATTAAAGACTGAGACAAAAGTCCTTCAAGAGAAGGTTAAGTCAGGAGGGTAAAATTAATCAAATAGGAGATGAAAAGCCAGGAAGACATTTCAATAGCTGTTCAAACATACTGCAAAGAAAGGAACCAAAGCTGTTCTACACAAATCTAGGAAATGTGATGGAAGAAGCACAATATTGGCTGAATATCTGAGGGTATAAATTTGGCTAAACAGCTCTGTGGTTTGAACCCTGGTGGCCATTTTTATTCTCTGGTCAGCCTATATCTGATTTTTTCTCAAGTCAAAATGGGTCTGGGATATACGTGGGCTGAAATGTTACTTTCACAACTTTTTTCCAAGCGTGAAATGCATAGCCCAAACTATAACCCTGTATTAGGGAGCTGAACGGCTCTGCTGATCACACGGAGTATACAGAGACTATGACCTGCCGGGTACCATCTGGCTGAGCTCTGATTCACCATCACAAAGTCAAAAAGTAAATAACAATACATGCCTGATCTTAGATGGAACAGGAGTTACAAGACAAACTTCAGTCACCCATGCTCTAGGGTTGCCACTAATTTCTGCAGGAGGCACCAACGGGAAGTGCTAATAAGAGTAAACTAGGAAGTTAACTCTACTAAAAAAACCACAATCCTGGAAAAGAGAAACCCTCCAGCTTTCAACTGGAAGCAAGGGGGGCTTTGGCAGGTGTGGGAGCACAGAGAGGCCTCGGAGTGCTGCACAGGGAGTCTTAGGGAGTGCTTGCTTACCCTGCCTGGGAGCAGGCACTTTCCACTTGCTCTTCTGAACTCCTGCTGATGGCAGGTGAAGATTCTTTGCCAGATAGTGCAGGGTCCAGGTATCCAAGAGAGCCATCAATCTCCTGTTCTGATAGGCAGTAGTGACAATTAATATGGGTGATAATTAGTCACAGTGTTTGGCTTCTTTTCACTATTAAAAGAAAGAAGAGCTCTTCTCCTATAGGAATGACATGAATGTGTGTTTTCCAGAGCCAAGCTGGATTGGAATGTCTTCCAGCATTGCCAAACGCAAATCTGGAGTTGTCCTAGTGAGAGTTAGGATCCCCATGGGTCACAAGGATCACACTCAGGCACAAGAAGGTGGCTGGTAAACGATGGCAAGTGTGGCCAGAGTCCCCTTAGCTGACTGCTACCAGGTGGTGGGCAGGCAAATCTCTGGTGCCTAGGAATGTGTGGGGGGGTTCTCTTTTTGAAAAGAGTCTCATCAGACTGGGAGAGCAGACCAGCCAGTCCTCTGAGACCTCCTGAGGAATAAAGCGGGATGACAAATCTCTCCAGAAAGCTATGCTGCTTTTTGCAGGACCCCGGGCAGCTATGACTTGGAAACCGCCTTGCTCATGTCTGCTGCCACTGAAGACAAAGTGGGAAACTTTCATGTTCAGACTAAACCCAACATATTCAAATAAAGATGTGTTTGAACTTTGTCCCCCACTCCATTCACACAGCATTTTCACTTGACATTAGCTAGTGGGCCCCCACCAATAGTAAGAGCTGGGAAGGAACATCCCAATAGTTAATTCCAGGTGTCTCCAGCAAAATACACACAGCATCCCAAGGATGGTCTGGAAACCAGAGAGAGATGGTGTGATAACAATGTCACTGCAGATGAACAGCAGCAAAGGCACACTTCCATCTGTCTAAATCTTGGAGCACATAATGGTGTACTGAGGCTAAAGGACTGGAAACGTGGGATGACGTGCTGAAACACACAATGTCTGTTTGCCCTTGTGAAGATTATGAGCCATACCTAAAAGCGCACTGCCACGGGATCAGATAAATTGGCTTTTATTGAAACATACTGTAATATGAGGGATGGGGGGAGCTGGGGGGAAGATTCTGATTTAACACGAATACATTGCATTTCAGGCTCCCAAATAACTATTGATATCTGCTGTCCTGGAGCAAATCATATCTTACTTGACAAGTCAGACAGCTGCTCTTTCTCTATCGTCCTTTTGTTATCTTTAATAGCCATGGATTGTTGTGGTGCCTTGAAAATAAAAATGTTTGTGACTTTCTTGATGGACGTCTCACCTCCTGCTATTAGCCCTGGTTCATGGGTTCATCTAGTGCCTGTTCTTGCCTGCAAAACTCGGAGCAAGTGCTTTTGAAATGAGTACACACTGTGTACAGGTCCCCTTCCCCTCTGGCTGGCAGCCGGTGGGATGAACAAGCTCTCTTGATCATCCTGAAATACAGTTAAAGTAGAAGCAACCTCCAGAGTTCATCTGGTCCAGGCTCCTGCACAGAGCAAAACCAACTTTCAAGTCCTATAAAATTGCTCAGGGTCTTCTCCAGCTGAGGCCTGACTATCTCCAAGGAAGGAGATCCCACAGCTTCTTGCGACAAATGTTCCCATATTTGATCACAGTCATTGTGGAAAATTTGTTTCCATTTGTTTAAGGAATGGGAATACTGGTATCTTAAATACAGGAATACTAACAATTGTAAGATAGGTCTAAAGAAAACCATGGCTATATTTGACCAATTTCACCCAGACTTTGAATTGAAAAGACAAAGCAAATCTCTTTCAGGCTATCAACTGTCCTAAGGTGTGTCAAAGGAAATAAAGACAAATGCGGTTGAAATGGCTGGGGGTTGTGTGTGTGTGATACTTTGGCTGTTCCCTCACTTTCCTCAGACTTCAGTGCCCCCAAATCTCAGTCAACACCAAGATCTCCCCAGGCTGCTCTGGGTCAGCCCTAAAGCGTTACATGTCTTTGTGGTGCACGGGAGGGGTGCTTGTACTGTTCCTTCAGCCAGCACAGCTGTAGGGGCACAGCCTTCTGCATGCAGGCACCACAAAGAGCTGGAGAAGTTGATCGTTTGATCAGCCACGATACCTCCTGTAGTCTTTCTGTGACACCCACTTGCCCCAACATCGGGAGAAACAAATGCAGCTGGGGACCTGTATCTGTTCAAACAAACTGGTGGGTCTCGGTCCAAAATCAGCAGAAGGCACCTAGGAACATCTGCCAACTGCTAGTGGGCATTAAGGAGCAAACTTTAAATTACAGCCCTTAAAAATAACTGCTTTTAGGGGACATCCTTATGTTGATGGGTATCAAGGAAGTCATACGTAACCCAGTATTAGGTACCCTGGTGCTTCTGCTTTTTGTGTCTCTATCAGCCTGATTAATCCATGACTAAGAACTAGTCCTAACTGCACATCCCTAGTCAGGTTTTAGGTTCCTAAATGGGAAAAAACAACCCCTTTAGCCCAGACTGTGGAATAAGCACCATTTTGAAGGGAGTGTTGCGTATAATACAGAGTTTGGGCAAATATAGTAATAAACAGGGTCCTCTTTATACTTCCCAGTGGTGCTCGCACATGTCCATTTTTCATGCACCAGTGGAGCATTCAGCACTGAGATTGGGCCTTCCAACGCTCGAGTGGGGAGAAGGGATTTCTGCTCTAATGCGTGTATTGCGTGCTCCTCTCTTGTATATTCCCCTTGTATAGCTGAGACCAAAAGCGAGGATTTTTTAAAATCTCACCTTTGTAGCTATCAGCTAAAAGCAATACTAACAGAGACAGAAATTTATATCCTCCACCATCAAATTAACAGCCATGCTTTATGATTTGAACAGGTCCCCAGTGGTACCCTTCCCGTATTGGCCTGCAACTAGAACGTAGTAAGTATTTATATGGCTGAATACAGCCACCTCAAGTATTACTAATCCTCTGTCAAGTTCTGCTCCTGACAGTATTAGGTGTTATTGGGTGAACTGTTAGCACTTTTTCATTAATTGATATCAATGATTAGCTTTCTCATTAATAAGGGAATCTAATGGTTTTCATAACCACTGAGTAAAAATCTTTCAGAATACAGTATATGACCAAATGATGAAGACAAGGCAGTTTTAAAACCATTCCCTCACTTCCCTCACTGACTGCATTATCTGTTTTAATACCTGCTCACAGCCTCGTCAGAAGATGCAACTCTTTTTTTGTGCCAGTACACTGGGTCTTGGTGGACAGGGCAGTGGGAGATGAAGCGGCCACTGGCTTTGTGCCATTTGGTCTGTGGACACGTAGTACTGTAGAGCCCTAGAAAATGAAGGCTCAGTGCCTGCTGAAATTTAGCACCCCCACTGACTTAAACAGTCAACAAACATATACTGAAAGGGAGACACAATATATAAAGTGGAAAAGAGAAGTGTTGCAGCCATGGCAACACCCCACGCCAGCGGCTGGTGGCATTTCTTAATATCCAGCTCACTGCCTCTGTTAAAAACAAACAAAAAAGGAGAACCAGATATAGCCATTTTATGTCTCTGCCTGTATACTCCAGGGCCATCAGGACTGGAAGCAGACACCTCAGAATACTGTGAAAAATAATGTCCTGCCCAGATACACCTGGTCTGCCAAGGTCAGACAGCTTACAAAGAAAACTGTGGGCCTTGGCCCAAGAAGATGCATTCATCATGATGGTGCCACCCATTCTAAAATAGCCTGAGAATACAAACGCTTCAGCACAAGATATCGGTGAGGGAGACGCTGCATAACATCGACTTCCCCATTAGTTTTGCAGAACAGAACAAAAAGTGCTCTATGGAATTGTCTGTGTGATTGCATGGCATGTCTCTAATGGTCTAGATTAAGAGATAGCATCGTAACAATTGCTATGCATTGCCGCCCGGTGACTTGTCAGCCCGATGCTGCAGTTAAAATGAGAGAAGAATAGCTCTCCTAGAAATGCTCTAAGTTGCTAACCTGCAGAGTAAGTACCAAGTCACCGAAATAAATCAGAATACGGGTTGAGCCTACACCTTGACCATTAGCAGCGCAGCCTACGCATTATGCTGAGCCTCTGAGAGGATGCCTAGCATTTCCTCTTCCCTTTTGTCATTACAGATGGGCCCTATCTGAAGGATTCCATTAATATTCAAAGCCTTGCCGTTTCCTCCATCATTACACTGTATTTTACAGACCTGGGTCAGCAGGTCGGTTGGACCACAGTAAGTATGTCCTTGCAATAATTAACACAATGCATCTTAAAGTACAATGTGTTTCAGCATCAAATCACTCTAGCTTTCTCAGCCTGTCCTTCCCTATGTCAAACAGTGTAGCTACTTTATCAACAGTCAAACCAGAATTAAATGGATAGTAAGCCAAGTTATCAATGTGCTAACTCTGTCATCCAATTAAAGACTGGAAGTTGGACATAAAAATATTGCCTGAGGGGGAAAAAATCAAATTTTAAAACCAGTTTTAGCTTATCTAGGGTTTATATGCCTATGCAGGACATGTAGCCACATACAATCATTTGCTGCAAGGCTCCTCAGCTTTGAAATTGGAAAGATATCAAAAAGAAATAACAGATTTCTGGTAAACCCGTTACTAATGCCGGAAAATTATTGGATGAGAATGTCTTACTCATTGTTCACCCAAAGAACAGTTCTGAGAGAGTGGTGAGGCCAAGGATTCCAGGCCCAGCCATGCTCAGGAGTCACAAAACTTTTGAATCAATTTGTAAAACAAAAGGATTTGCCCTGAGCAGCAGTACCTGTAGTATGCTGTGGGTAGAACCATGGTCTGTTTTTACTTCTGGTCTCAGTCTGACTTCAGTTATTTTCCTATAGCAGCTGTTGGAAGGTCAGGGTGGTGAGAAGGAGGCAACACATTCCACCCAAACGGGGTTGCGGGGTCCTCTAACCTTACAGGCTCATCTGCGCAAGAAGCAAGTGAGAGTCAATTCTTTCACAACCCAAAGACAGCAGAAGGGTTTGAAAGGACAGTGAAGGAATGGGAAATGAAGAGACCTTTCCAATGTCCAGCAGGAGGCATAGGTGGTGGAGCTGAAAGTAGTCTCACTACTAGACTGACCTAACTTCTGCTGCAGTTTGCATGTACTGCGCTAGTGTGAGTGACACACAGCCCACGTCTGTGTATCAGGTAACGAGATTCCCAGTTTCTGCAGTAAGAAACGTAAGTAAGGTAAAACTACAGTTTCTGAAAGCCAAAAAACCCATGATGAGACTATTCATAGCAATGGACTACAAAACACCAATTGCCCGCAAACCCTTTAGTGAAGCGAGTTTTGGCTAACTGGCATTATAGCCGTAGGAGAAATTATTAGATTCTTAACTCAGGCAGCCCACAGTTGGCACCCTCCTCACGTGGGGTGATCGCAAAGCCCACTGTCCTTCCTTGGCTGGGCCAATATGGATGGAATGTGTGAGTGTGAGGTCTTTAAGCAGCTTGCAGATGATAGTGATGGCTCCTCTTTCCAGTAGGTCAATATGGGCAAGGAAGCATTATTGCAAGACACTTAGGCTGGACATGCTATTTTACAGCTCCTTATCCATTAATCAGTACACTCAAGGTGGATGTTACTGCCAGAACTGCCCTTGACTTGGAGAAGAGTCAGCTTCTGGATCAGCACCATACGGTCACATATCCATCTCCAGGTCATGTGCATTTCTCTCTCCCCAGGGAAGCAGACAGCCCCGAGCAGCCCAGCCTCTGGGGGATTTTAGCCCCTATGAACAAGAACATGACTTACATCTATCCTTCCCAGTTCTAACAACAGGACCCAAATCCCCAGGTGGTGACAAGCAGTTCACTTCAGTGTCACCCTGTATGACCTACCTGTTTCAGTAGAGGTCTGCGAGTTTACCAAGGCTGAGGCTTCACCCCACTGGTTCCCATAATGATCAATGATAGCTGGGGTCCTGTTTCCCACCCCAACCCATCCCACTACCTCTCAACTGTGGAATTTCCTTGCAAAGCAAAATTGTGAGTAGTGCAGCCTCCTGTTTGCCACAGCTAAGTAATCTGCAAGAACCTTATTTATTCTCTCCTTTCCCGGTGGTTTATGTAGCCTAAGACAGTAACATAACTAAAGCTTAATATCCCATTATAAATAGTGCAGTTATGACTAGGCGTTGATATCGCAGGCAGTGGCATTTTTTATGATTTAATCTGTGTGTGCAGAAAGTTGACTCCTTGAGTTTCTGAATATTCATCTTATCCCATTCTGTTCCATATTCTAAATTGTCTCCGTTCTCACTGGGAGAAATTTTCTTCCTAGCCACATCATTTAAACAGTCAAGAGATTTTTACATTATAGCTAGTCTATAGCAATAGAGAAAAAGTTCACAGAGAATTGTATCCTAACAATAGCAATTAAGAATGTATTTGTACACAGGATGTATAGTTTTACTGCCGTTTTTACTGTTCTTAGAGCTCCCATTCTATCATCCCCCTTGATGGTCGATCAGATTTATACACACAGCGAGAAATGATACTAATTTGAAGGGTTGACATTTAAATAAACAAGGCACAGAATAAAAATATTCTTATCTTGTCAGCAAGATGATAGCTGAGGTGCAAAGGGCCACATTCAGGTCTGGGCTCAAAAAACAGAGACAGAAGCACATAGTTTGGAGCTCTTCAGGTCGATGCACTGGGCATGGATCTGCCTAGGAGAAAACTAAGAGCAGAGGTGAATCTTTTGGGTCACCTCATTGGAGATCCCACTTCAGGACCAACAACATTAAACCATCCAGTTCTGGGGATTTACACCAAGACGATGTGCTTGTGTTTTTTAAAAGGGGAAAGCGGTACCCACCTCCTGGGAGCAGTGACCTCAGTTGTAAAATAAAAGATGAATCTGTTGTCTGTTCCCAAACAAACGGTTTGGGTCCCTAAGTCTAGGAGCATATTTCTGCATCCAGAAACCTCAGCTTCCCCTTTGGAGCATTCACAGTCTCTGATTTACAGTCCCTGTCACACTCCACCTTGGTGGCTCAAGAGTTTGCCATCTCCTGTTGTCTGCTCAATCTCTCTGTCAGAGGCTGCCACTGTATAGGAAGCATGTTCCCTTCTCATCCTCAGCCTGCTGCGAACGCGGCTGCACACTAACTCAAATATTTGTGGTGTTTTGTGCTGTGAAAGGCCAGCCATCCCCTAAGCCCAGGTTACACCACTGCTCTGAGACTGGTTGACCATATTTCAACAAGAACTGGGTTGCTCTGAGGGAGGGGGGAGGAAAACTGGCGTGAGGGATTTGTAGTTTTCCTCCACTGGAACAATTATTTCTTTAGATAATGAGGCCCTTTCCTGGGATAATGTGGGTAGAAATCCAGCCTCATCTGGCTCTTTTAGAAGAATGGAAACCCTCAAGGCTCATCTCCAGAAAGCAATTCAGGGAGAAAACAAAACCTGTTTCTTCGTATCATGGATTTTGTTAGAATTCTCTCTCTACTCTGCCTTCTTTTTTGTAAAACAAATATTATCTGAAACACATCATTTACATCTGCACAAGATTTACCAATTCCTTTACCCTACCTGGAGGGGACAGCTGAGGTTTGCTGACTGATGCTGCAGAGATACTAATGGTAGCTGAGTTTACAGATCTTTTCTATATGCCTCCTGCAAAGATTATACCCTCAGGGGTGTCTGAAATTCCCACCACTAGAGTGATGGGTTTTATTTTTAATCTGTCCAATTTTGGGCCTAAGCATATTTGACAGAGACTTCTTTTTATATATTGCAATGGGGCATGTGGCTTTTTTGAAACATGGTTGGTATTTTAGCCCTAAGAATGCATACAGCTGCTGTAGTCCAAAGGAAAAAGAAAACCATTCTTCCTGCTAAACTTCAGGCTTCTGTTAAAGCTTTCCTCATTTGAGCAGTGATTGAGATTTCTGATTTATCAGCTTCTGTTGTCTAGTTGCTACACAGGCAGGCTACCAGAAGGATCAAAATAGAACTGAGAAAACAGCACAGAACTGTGAAAAATATATTTTATCTCCAAGTCTGTGAATTTCGTAAGATTAACCCTGAAACACAGTACTTCAGTAAATATTTTTTTGCAACTGTGATTTAAAATTAGGGATTGCTTAAATACTTTGAATCCTGAAAGCCTGAAAATACTGAGGCTGGCAGAAGAACTGCTCCGTTTGCTTAGATTACGGTTGCTCATTTCTTTGCTTTGTGTTTGTTCAGTTCCCCCTCTTGCATACCCTCCCCTGTATGACTCTGATTCCACACAGCTCTGCGATACAAACAAATAATCACAGAGAAAACCTTTGATTCTCTCTGATGTGAGTTACCACTTAACAGAATTCTGCTGGTGTAAAACAGAGCTGGCTGAAAAATGGAGCTGTGTTTAATAGGTTTAAGATTGTACTATACATAATTTTTCTGGAATAATTTCAAATTTTCCAATGAAAACGAGATTCTGTTCAATTTAGAAATTTAGAGATTAATACTTATTTAAACCTGAGAATATCTTTGAAATCTGAAAATCCACATTTTCACTAATTGCTCTGTTCCCTTCTGGCTGGCAAGCAAAATTATCACCAAGCTAGACACAGTGGAAAACGAACAAGAAGCCAGGAGATCTACGTTTGAAGCTTTGAGGTTATGTGTGGCAGGCGTACAGCGTGAGGAAGCGAGTGTTGTACTGAGTAACAAGGTGCGCCTGCTCCCTTGGGGAAAGGGGGTGTTTTGGTCAGCGTGCTTCTCTCCTCGCGCAGCACACTGAAGGTTTTCTGTTCTGCAGGTGGGTGGTGAATAGGGGAGGAGCAGTTGGCTGGCAGAGCTCACTCAGTTGGGTCCTGTAAATGTGGAACAACCCCATGAAGCCTGTGGGATGATTGTGATATAAAGCAATTTATGACTATTGATGGGTTTGAAGAGGAGGCAGTCAAACTGCTGCAAACACATTCTCTCCACCTTCTCTATACCGAGGTCAGCTTTGGGCTTCCCATGGGCAACAACTGAAGATGTTTTCCCTAATGTGGGAACAGAAGAGATTTCAATAAAGGTTTATATGCTCTCAATGGGATGTAGAAGTATAGACAATTAGAAGAAAAAAAGGCAGGTTCTGAGGAATTCGAAGGAGTGGGAGGGCTGGGAGTCCTAGGCAACTTGTGGGCCAGCGAAGATAAATGTAAGAAAACTCATAAGAGCATCGCTTAGGAAGGAATTTGAGATCAAGGTAAGAGAGAGCGCTGAGGATCTGCATGACAGATCAGTGGAAAATATCACTGAATGTATTTCTCAGCAGATACATATCAGAGCTTGCATATTTTGTGGCCAATTTAAACACAGATACGGGACAGGACCCTACAAATTGAATAACTCAGGGAATTGTGGGTACCTGGAAAACTTAGCAGCAGTGCCAAATAAACAGAACGTGTGATTCTGTGTAAATCTGTGGGTGGCTTAAGAGCGGCTACAGCAAGTGCCAAAGCGAGAGAAATCTCCAAACGGCTTTTCGTTGCTACCTCTCTTGGATCAATAGATAATTTGATCACAGAAGATGATCTCCAGGAAAAAAAAACAGAAGTCACTCCTTCCTCTACAGCCCCTTTTCCAACTACAGTTATTTGTAATGCAAAACACCTCCATTTTAGAGCTAAACAGATTGTACTTGGCAGAGGTTTCTGCCTGAACACATCATATTACACACAGTAAGTGTTGCTCTACCTTGGTGCAGCCAGCCAAGTCTTGAGCTGATCCCAGTCAAATGCCATGAACTTCCAAAACACTGTAACCTTTCACAAAGGCAAACTACACACACAAGATTGGTCTTATTTTTCATTTAATTAAGTCTATTAGTTTTCAACCTCCAGGGTTATCAGGAGAGACCAGCTTGCATTTGCCAGATTTCTTGCCATGGTTTTTTATTGTTTGTGCCTTTCCTTGGGCCACACATACTTTTGGCTCTTTGTTACTGCCCAGTGGCAGCATGAAACCAACCGATAAGGGGAGACCTCTGAAACTGCCCAACTGGCTGATTGGGATTCTTCGGACGCTGCTTCTAATAAGGCAAACAACGTTGCAATAACTCCTCTTGGTCTCAGCAACAAACGCCACAAGCTCACGATGAACCCTGCCAGTGTGTCAATTTTTCATGTGCCAAAGGGAGTTTCGGAGCTACTAGGAAAATTAATTCTGAGAGGTGAACGTATTAGTTGCTGTTGAGCACAGTACAGGCTGCAGAACCTATGCATAAGTGTTTATAGTAATACCCTCGAGTTTTTACTGCTTCAAGCGCAAAAACAAGGTAGAGAAAATTCAGTTAAGCATAAACAGCACAAGCTGTTTCTTTCAGTTATACACAACTTTATGCTTAAACCCTTCCTGCTACTTAAGGAACAAATTGCTACTTGATGTCTGGTGCTGATGTGTTCAGACCTTTTCCTATGTGTATTCAGAGTAACTGGCAATTTGTCAGTCTATGCAAAATTGAGAAGTTTAGTTCCCCTAGGATGTGTGAGCCAGAGAGTGAACCAAGTGTTTGGGACAGTCAACCAGTGAACCAGAGGGTGAGCCAGTATTTGGGAAGACCAGATGCCCCTTTGTCAGTCTTTGCCCACCTTTTCTGGTGACCTTGACAAGGCACTGAATTTCTCTCCATCTCAGTTTCCAGATCTGTGGCCAGAAAATAACAGTATTTTCCTCTTTGCAAAGTGCTTTGAGGATGAGAAGCACCATGGAGGGGGTAGCTGAGGTTATAAGTAATAGCCAAAGCACTGTTTCATTTAGGCATCTACGTAGCAGATGATGATGGATATACATTTTAAAATGATAGACATTATAAGGCAGATTTCAAAATGCTGTGAAATCCCTCTAAAGATTTGGCAGCAAGTCTGAACTCACTTTGGTGTTTGGTTGCAAACAGAACTCAAGTGCGTAGCTGAATATTTATGGGTACAAACATATGTAACGTGTGTTTGTGTGCGTGTCTAAGGAGAGTATTTGTTAATTTGTTAATTTTCCATGTGGAGTAAGAAACATGCAAAGGCTTGTGCTCTCAGTGGACAATCTTGACGAGACTATGGTGTGGTCCTGATGCCAAACCAGTGGTTTCAGACAGCTCAGTCTTAGAAGAAGGGATTGGAGGAAGCTGGGGTTTCACCTCCCTTTTTCCAAAGCGAGCACAGGCCTGGCTCAGGGAGAAACAGCATCCATCACTGTTCACTCCCCAGCTCCTGAAGCTGTCCTGAGTCAGCTGCAATTTGCCTATAAAATTTTACAGCAAATCCATCCCCATCTCTGGTATCTGCAGTAAATATCGAGCTGCAGCCTGAAATACTCCTAGGCACCAAGTCACTGTGAAATCTGCCCAGACAAGGGAGGTTTCAGGTGCCCCTGCGTGTGCTATTTAACTCCTGTAGCATGGATCAGCTAGTTCCATGAGAACTGGAACAAAAATCATCGAATATTCAAGCAGCCCTTAAGGATTGTACCACTCGACGCAAAACTGCTGCTGCTGAGGATTTTTACAAACATGAAAACAGAAGAATTTTTAAAAGGTAAAGATTTAGAGATGCTGCTAAAATTGTGCCATTATCATCCCCAGGTAACTATATGGCCTTTAATGAGGTAGCAAAGCCCATGAAGGAGAAATTAGTCTGGAAATTAATAATACTTCTTAATGATCATTAGCTCAAGTACTTAGGGCCAGGATTGTAAAAAGCAGTCTAAGGTAGTTAGATGATAAGTTTAATGTGATTTGGGAACTGGGGAGGGGTTCAACTGCCTGTTTCTCTCGGGTTTCGCAGAAATCCCAGCTGCTCTCGGTACACTGGCACATAGCAATGGTCTGCCTGTCTGAATGCAGTAGATCCTCCTCTTTATGCGGTATGTACTGACTCAGTCTGACCCTGGCTCAGACCTGCAACTACTGCCTTTGTCTCACATTTATCAGAGAAACTAAGCTCTGCCCATTAGATAATTTATATACTGCAGCTGCTTTTCCGTCAAAGTTACCCAGGACACGCTCGAGCTATTTTCTCTCTCGCTGTGCTGAGAGCTTCGGGCAACGACCCAAAGTCATTGTCCTGGCTGCAGGTATTATCCTCATACTACACTCTCCGCTTCCCCTGTTTGAACCCAGACATCCCACTGGCACTGGAAGAGAAAACATCACGACCAGCACTGATGAACTGGGAAACTGCCCCTACATGGCATGGAAAGAGCTGCGGGAAGGCATCAGTATGGAAAAGGCTGTATGGCCTTTCCGCAGCTCTGCTCTGTAGCTTGTCATAAATGAGATAATGTGAGACTATGCCAAAAGGCAACATGATACGAGATGGGGTGTGTTGTGTGGTATTAAAGAAAGGGCATGTCGTAAACGTTACAGAGAGGAATTAGCTGATGCCCTCATGTGAAGATTGCTAATCCGTGGGCTGTTAATTTATAAAGGTTCCATTGGACTCTTTTCAGACTCTCTCCACTCCACCCCTATTGTTTATAGCTTCCTTTGGTGCTTTTCTGCCTTCTCCCAATCAGTACACACGGTACTATTAACTCCCCAAAATCTTTCCATTCCCTGTAGTCATCCTGTTGGGATGGTGTCAGGCACTATGCCAGTTGCCCCTGTCAGCCAGAAAACTAACCTCCCATTCCCTGAAATAACTTTAAAGAGCTGCTTTTACCTCTGCTGCATTCATATCACCCTAAATATACCCTCCGCTGTATAAGGTCAGGGGTCCCTGCCCATGGCAGGGGGTTGGAACTAGATAGTCTTTAAGGTCCCTTCCAACCCAAACTATTCTGTGATTCTATGATTATAATTCCTGACCTGGTTGTTGCCCATTTCAGCAAGGTGTTACTGGCACGATCATCTGAACAGATGTAAGAAGCAGGTACAGCCTGGCTCATGCAAGATGAGATGCCTTGCTGCTTTGCAAATCAGCTATCTTGTATTGTTTTACCATTCGTCTCATCATCTCTTGAATGATGGAGATGCCTACAATAGCTTTCTTTTGACATATTTATTGTTTATGCAGTAGATGTTTCCAGGTTAGGTATTACTGAACCAGGTCTCCAAGGACTTGATAATTGAGACTTAAGAAGCTTGAGTTTAGCACCCTCTATGGGGTTCATGTCTGGGAGGGGTTTGATTCAAGACGAGCACTTTCTCTGTGCCACTAAGAGGTATACAGGGTATGTAATGTAATGCCAGAAGGAAAGTAAGAGAACTGGATGCTGTTCAAGACAGGAAATATGAAATAGAGTGTACAGATGTGGAAAAAAAAGAGGACAATCTCCTGTTTCCTTTCTTCAGGGAGTTAATGATGAGCTCAAGTTCTGTGAGCTATGCACATTCTAATAGAGATGTAATGGTCCTCCAGGAAAATGCCTTTGTGTTTACTATGGACCACCATATCTGGCTGCACCAAACGCATCAAAATAATCTAGGCAGGTCAACAAGACTCTAAAGACAAAGTAATTTTCTTCTAAATATTGGATGTTATTTACCTTTCTTCAGAAGAAAAATGCTCTGTATTTTAAATGATCACATTTTTGGTTTTTACAAACCTAACATTTATTTTTTTTGTCCATAAACTACAAGCTATGATGTTGTTATTTTCAGGGGTTTGTTTAAAATTTGATTATTATTTTTATCAGGAATTAATG
The DNA here is from genome assembly GCA_027574665.1 of Rhynochetos jubatus. Classification (NCBI taxonomy): domain Eukaryota; kingdom Metazoa; phylum Chordata; class Aves; order Eurypygiformes; family Rhynochetidae; genus Rhynochetos; species Rhynochetos jubatus. The sequence goes on along the minus strand of CM050651.1, from coordinate 74,809,908 downwards.
TCTAAGTAGTTTTGTAGGTTTTTTGAGCATCAGTAAAAATGATAGGTTGAACTGATCCTTAACACAGCTAATAACTCCCCAAGCCCAGCAATTAGTCAGCTATAAATGAGTATGAAGATAATAGGTAGGCTTACTTGTCTATATTCACTGAGAATCAACAGCAGAAGAATGCTGCTTGCCTTTGGTTGGCAATGGTTAGAACCAATTGTAATTTTGTGTAAATTTAAGACTACTTGCACTTTCCACCGCTTGAACTCATGGGAGTTTTAGCAGAATTTCTCTGCCTGCCTTTCTGGAACTCACTTTTCATTTCTGATGAATGTGAAATCAGTGGGCTAGAGGAGAGCAGAGGTTGTAGAATGGGAAATGCAGCAGAGGGAAACAGACTGAAACTCACCCAAAATGTTAAAAAAAACCCCCAAAATACTGCAGCAAATGGAACCTCATCTCCTAAACCAGGATGCGACTGATCTTCTCTATGTTCCAGCAGTGTGATACAGTTATGACAAAGGCAAACACAGTCTCGCCTGCCAGACAATACCCACTTTGAATGCACATCTCACAGCTGACCCTGGATCACCTGCATCCGCATGGGCGATGAACGCTTTGTGTTGGATGTGAATGACACACAGGACCTTGTCCCTGGCCTGTAAAGCACCCTGGGCATGCTGGTGCTGCTCACCTCCACAAACCCCAACTCAAGCATCCCCCTTCCTACATCAAAAACACCTCCTCACCCAGTCACAGGGATTCAGGTATCACGTGACTGGTAGCTTTGGCTGTTAAATAGTGGCTGGATTTTCCTGAAGCTTTCCTTCTCCTTCCAGGATATGAAATCAGACAGGGGGGTAAGGAGAGAAGGCACAGTGACAAGTAACCACAACTCAGTGCTAAGTCCTGCCAAACTTTTCCTGGCAGCTTTGTAATATTTTCATGCCAAACAGATGACAAAAGCTGGCACTTCGGGTTGTATTTTGTGGTGTAACTCACGTCTGAGAAAAAGCTACACTGAAGAAAGCAGCTCATTCCAAGCCCTTACACCGACTTGCCCAGACCACATTACCTGCACCTCTCTCTCCTATACCACCACCGTCTATAGTTAGTGTATTAGGTTTTAATAGCGCAGGCTGCCTCTTTGCAGAGTGCCTAACACACTGGGCTCGCAGTTAGGAACAGTCCCGTTCAACTATTAGGACAAAACTCTAATAAGCCCTTGGCTGTGGTGTGTTCCACAACAATGTGGGCTCCTAAACACTCCTTGATTAAACGTTTTCAAACACACACAACCACTCATGGGATCACGCAGAGTCTCAACGGAGCACAGAAATCACGGCGCCACGCGGAACAAAAGAGAATTTGACATTTCCCTGGTAGAGAACATGTAAGTCTCTTTTGGAGACAGACCTGCTATGAAAGGCTTCAATTTCAAAAAGTTTCCTCTTCTACCAGAGAAAAAGAAATGGTACTGGGGGTTCCAAATGAAGGAAGCCTAACTGCAGAATATTTCTGCAGGAAAACCTGTTTCGAAGCTCTTGTGAAGAACGATTAGAGGAACAGCACACCGGGGCTCAGACTGCCTGCCAAATGCTACCTTTGAGACAGGCAGCCTAAACTCAGTGTTGCTTCCTTACACCACAGGTATTTTTCCGTTACAGCTCTACAGCAGTGCAAATAGCCACCTTAAATCAAACCGCCCATTAGTTATGAATCTTTATCCCTTAAGCAATACTACGCACTTGAGTCATGGTTTGCCAGGTGCTGGTCCTTGTAAACATGTAGAGCTACACCATTTCCATTTTATCCTGAGATTCATTCCAGTGGGGGAACATGATCGAACCCAGAACTCACATCACTCTAACCACGTTTTACTTTGTCCAACCATTTGCAGCTAAGACTGTGCCTTGACAAACAGCAATACAGGCTGTACCAAACCAAAGCCAGAATGTCAAACCGGGGGCGGATCCCGGCAGCACTGTAGCTCTGCTCCTCTATCTCCTCTCGGCTCTCTGTGGCTCGTAGGGGTGACAGTGGGGAGATGAAATTATTCCTTTCTGCTTTACAGGAAAAATTGCTTGTCCAGTCTGCCACAGCAGGCTACTTGTTCAGATGCCTGCACAGGGAGGAGTCCCATTCCACCACTGGGCAAAGGCTCAAAGCACCAAACACCACGCATGCAGGTCCTGCTCTTCCGCCCACCACCAAATTTCAAGCAATGATCCCTCCCTTCCACATGTCTCAGCTAGCAACCAGGATTCAAATCTGTGTTTGTTTCTGTCAGGCTTGCTTGGCTTTTAACTGATGTATCAGTTCATTGCAAAAAACACTGGCAGAAAGCAGGCTGTCTTCAGCTTTTGGGCCTTGATTTTCAGTGTTATTTAGGTGCCAAATAGGCTTCTGACGGCACAGCCAAAACTATAAAGGGGAGATAACTGATTTTGACCACTTTCCATGAAGCCTTCCTGACTGGTTTAATGTTCTGCACAGAAAACTCTTATTTCCTTGATGTATTTTACTCCTTTGTGAAAGAGACAGGAGAAAAAATAACCCCTACGTGTCATTTAAGCCCTCAAAATTAAGCCAAAATGACATTTGAAGGGTGAATGGGAGTCATGGATAGGGACATTCTTTTTCTCATGCCTTTATTGGTACAAATTCCTACTCTGACACAGCTATTCTATTTTTCATTTCTAGTTTTTTCTAACAGAATACACCGGGCCTCTTCTAATATATCTGCTCTTTTACATTCGTCTCTCAACTATTTACGATCAAGTGGAAAGCACCAAGAACTTCCGCCATCCAGTGGTACAGTAAGTGGCGCTTGTGTTAACTACTTCCCTGGAGGACAAGGAGCCAGAGGGATGGAGACCATTTCCAGGGCTGAGGAGTTTAAGGGGGGTGTGAGGCTATATGCCTCTCTCAGAGTAAGTGGGAGTTTCAGATTGTTCTTATCGACATCGGTTTGGCATTGAGCAGCACTTATAGACCTGACCAAAAATGGGATCCCGGTTGGAATGTTTGCTGCACCTCGTCACAGTGGGAAATGGACTGTTTTCCCCAACAGTTTGCAGTCTAGACACACAGCCTGAACAGAAGGTGAAATAATAAACACAGTGGGTGATAACCCAAAATCATGCTTGACAGAGAAAGAGAGGATAAAACTTCAGGTGATCCACTCCCAGCCTCTTTACAGCGCATCCCCACTCACGAGGAGTGTCAGCATCCACCACAAAAGATAATCACCCCCCATGCCAGCTCACACCTAGGCACAAGAAGGAGGAATTTTGAGAGGTTTGTATATCAAGAACAACTGACAAACTCGGAAGAAGCACCACAGGAATTCAGAACCTAACCTCTTCAAACTGTAATTGTTCCCCAGGGCCATACACAACGTATTAGAGTTCTGAAAGACTTTTAAGAAATAAAACACTTAAGTGACAAACAAAAATAAGAGCTCAGCCACTGTTAAAGAACAGTGAAGAGCAGAGGTTGTATCTAGGTGTACAGAAACAAATCAGAGGAGCTCATATATAAGCATAAACCAGACTAATTTTGCTTCTCTCTATGACGGGAAGAGTAACACCAACAAGGAAAATTAAACTGCTCAGTGTAATACACTAAGAGCTGACCACATGGAAACACAACCTGCTGGAACTCAAGAGCGTGCCAAAAAGCAATGAAAAGAGGAGAGCCAATGACCTTCGACAGCCCCTGCCATTCCCAAGCCTTTTGACAGACTCTGGAAGAAGCAAGGCAGACTGGAACAATGGGAGGGATTAAGAACTGTTCCAGAGAAGCAAGTGACGAGCAGCTCTACACGAAAAGTGCCTGGGGGGCTCAAGGCACCGCCACAACTGACTGTGCCCCTCCGCAGGATGGTGATTAATGCACCAGCCAGGCTGGCAACCTTCACACTTAAGGAACTTAGTTTTCTTCGGTGTCATTGTCCCCATTCTGAGGAATTAGTGCCCAGCAAAGAGATGGAATGCGATCGAGGAAAGCCTATCACCTGCCTAATTTGGAGCACTGGGAGGGTACACAGGGAACTAGGAGCCTCAGGAACCGTACAGCTTTCCCACAGCACTTTTTCCACACTATGACTGCAGAATCAAGCGAGATGGTATACAACAGAGAAACACAGTGAGTTATAATACCAGTTACACATGGAGAAACAAAGACTTGGAGAGACAGTAAGGGAGTTAGTGGAGCTGGGAATGAGACCACACAATAGTTGAATTCAAATCCAGAGCTGGAAGATGCTTGCCTGCCTTCTCTTGCTCATACACTTAAAAGGAGTTTCTGGTTGTGCAGAAAAGCCAGCAATACCTTTACCTTCCTTTAAGCGGGCAACGGGTTTGCAGAATCCTTCCAGTGACCACTCATTAATGGGTTCATCTGAGGTTCCCGTCCTAAGGCAAATTAATTTTAAAATTCCCAGCAAAGCTGGAAGTTTGCTCCAGCCTTTGGATAAGTCATTAATTGTTTGAAATTTTCTTAGTTCAACTCTCTCTGGTTTAATTACTTTGAAATTGTTTAATCTTTGACTCTGGCTATCATACAAGATGCATAATAAAAGTATTTGAGATTTCACTTGCTGAAAACCACTTTTCATTTATGTCTTATAATTGGTTTGCAGTGAGACGGGCTCTGCTAGTAGAGTAAATGTAACCAAGATAAAATGCCACCAGGAATCACTCTTGACATTTGTTTCTGAAACTCAATCTCCATGAGCTGCAACTCATTCTCAGAAGCAAATCAGCAACGCCTGTTATTGTTTCATAATCTTCCTCAAAAGAGAATCTGTATAATAATTTCTACAACGATTACCTCATTTCTTTGTAATGGGGAACAAAAAAGCCATCAGAATGGATTAACTTTGCTATGAAATCTCATTTGCATCCACGAGGAAATGAAATACACACTACCTCCATGCAGCTACTTGAGTTGGCAAAGGACAAGGAATCCATTCAGAAGATGTTCGCAATGTTTTTAAATGTCAGACACATCCTACAGGAGCATTAAGGTGGCCTTAAAACATGGGAGACGTCTCTTGGAAAAACACGGCAGACGCCTGCTTGTATACACAGCTGTCCTGTTTTAATGTCTTGTCAGGGCTATGTATCACATGCGGAGCTCGAGGAGTTCTTTTTAATTCAAGGCTAGTAAAAATAAGTTGCTTCCCTGCAAAATGAAAGCAACTTTGTATAACACTGAAAAAGATTCCATTAATCTTTAGTTCCAGATGCTTCAATTAAGACAATATCTTAAATCCCACGATTTCAGCATGACTGCAGTTTTGGAATACTAGTCCTTGTTCCTTTTGTGACATTGAACTGTGAAGTAATAAAAGCCAATCTTTTCGTTACCTTAATTTCCTTTTATTTTCTTCCAGCCTGGCCTGCTTCTGCCATTGTTTACACTATATCAGACATCTTCTGGAGACGCTATTTGTTCACAAGTTTTCGGGAGGGCACACTCCTCTGAAAAATATGATAAAGGTGACGTATGTTTATCCTCATATCAAAGCAGTCCTTGGAAGAAGACAGGAAAATAAAAAAAATAATGTATTTTCCAGCTCCCGGAATTATGATTAGTCAAAATACCTATGTAGGAAGAATTTCAGGGCCATGTCCCCAAGGACATGACTTGAAATCAATGTCCATTTTAGCTCCTGCATGTCAATGTCCACTTTGACTCATCCACCTGAGGGTGTGATTGTCATGTCCAGGATATTTTTCAGACTGAATGCTATTTTATTATGAGATATGCTGCTGCAACCTCTAGCAATGCTGACAGAAATCACACTCCACTTCCTCAGTGCAATATAAATATAGAGTAAAAGACAGGCCTTGCATTAGGAAGCAAAAATCAAACTACAAGTAGGAAAAAACCACGTTCTCCTTCTATAGACAGAGGTCTCAGGAAGGAAGGTGCTAGGCTGGCCTAAAGTCTTCTGTCACCCAAATGCCGCCTGAATTTCACCTGTGTGTCATTACTCATAGGCTGTCCTTTCTTTTATTTCATACACTCAGTCTCAGTCATTTTGTATCACCCCAGCCCCTATCCCACCCAGTGTGATGCAAAGACCCTCCCTTTAAAAGTTTTGCAGTGCATTTAAGATTTTAGTGAAGGAGGTAAACATAATAGCCATGGCAGGGGGCTCAACTCGATTCCAGTCAGAAAGGAGCTAGAGAGAACAGCTAAAGATGTTGTTTTACAATACACAGTGTTTAAGGGAGGAAAAAAAAAAAAAGGGAATATAAGCTAAAACAGCTTTGGAACAAGAGTGACATTGCCAAAGTGATTCATGCACGTGGGAGTTAAAGATTCACAGCTACTGTTGTCCCCTCGTGTACCACAGTGGCATTGCGTAGAAAGACTAAAAAGAGAAATCCTGACTTCCAGCCCTACTTATGGAACGCTCTAGCCAGCCCCAACATGCTGATCTTCCCAAGAAGGTACTGAGCATGGGACCCTTAACTTAGAGACGTAGAAAGGCTTCACCCAGTCTCCAGGGTGGTTTTGGTTGTTTGGCTGGGGGGTTTTGCTTTTTTCCTTCGACAAAGGATGGGAGCAATGACCCCTACACAGGACAAGAACATGATGACATTATCTCTGCTTGGGCTTTCCCAAGCCCACGGCTTCAGTCACCAAGCAGACACGGCTGGGATGCTGCTTTTTAACAAGAGGGTGAAGCCCTGGGAGTAGATACATTGTGTAGCTCAAATACCTTTATAGGAACTGTGTGCCTTTTTTCACAGGGTTAAACCAGGCCTATTCAGTCTCACTCTTTATTGTCTCGGCTGGTTTAGCTTTCTGTTTGGTTAGCTCTATCTTGCTTGGAAATGCTGAGGTTAAGGTACAGTAACAGCTCAGCTGTTTTAACCAGCCTTAGACTTTTAATAGTACAACTCGGGGAAATGTGCCCTTTGGCAGTAGAATCAAATAAGGAGAAAACAAGTGTCGATCCCTACACCAGACATAAAACACATCCGACGCAACAAAAAAATTCTGCGCTGTTCATTCCTTTATGGTTTTTAGTGGCTTCGCAGCATCTTTAAAAGATCTGTATTCTGTGACTCCAGAAGCCAACACAAAGTCTTTCAGTGGTCATCTGGGTTTTATATCTTACCAGAACTTATATTTATAAAGTGACGGTTTGTATTTGCTTAACGCCCTTTCTAACAAAAAACCGTATCTTTTGTCCATTCCAGGGCTGTGCATTTTACTGGGGATTCACTTCCTGGATTGCATACTACATCAACCACCCACGATATACGCCACCATGTATGTATACGTAGAACTCACCTTGGCTTTAAACACTTTATAGCATGCAACCTCAAGTCCTCCAAAATCAATAGATTGGCTGCATGTGAGAGCATGTAACTAACCTGCCAGAGAGTAGCCTTTACTCCTCGTTGGAAAGAAGGTTGTTGTGCAGGAGGCTCTTCTGCTGTGCCTGTTCAGTGACGGTCAAACACTCCCCAGCTTTTTCTCACTGAAAGTATTGGCCAAGTGGAGAAAACACAGAGATTGATATATTTTTCTCATATTTGCAATATTTGTATTAAGAATGCATGAGAGAATTACAGTTGGCTACATTAAAAAAAAATTATTTGCTTAAAAGTACATCCTTTTCATGAAAATTAAGATTTTTTTTTTGTGTGAGTCAATCAGATAATACTGGATAAAAATGAAAAAAATTCCTTTTTTTTTTTTCTTCCAGATTTCATTCATAATTTGTTCCCTTTCATTATATTTTATTGTTGCACTGCTGTTTCTTCATGATTTTTTTTTTGTCCTGTTTGCTCTTTGAACTTTCGCTTCTTTTGAGCGTAATTGTCATAAGTTTGCTTTCCCGATACTTTGCTTTCCTTGCTACACCTTAGTCTTTCTTTTCCTCTGCATCTTACACGTACCTACGAGCTTTGGGAACAATTTGCTTTGCCATTTTTATTTACACTCCGTTAACTTACTAAAGTTTTTCAATCAAAAATGTCTCCTAGATGGCACTTGCTTTGCTTTCAAAATAACACACAAGTTCTGTTTCAAAATGATGAGATTCGTTGAAAGGCAGTTGAATTTGGTGTGGCTTTAACAGTAATGCTGCAAACAATGCTGAAACCTCCCTAGACACAGTTTTTATCAGTCTGGGCTATCAGATCAGTAGGTGCAGCTTCACTACAGAGGAAAATTTGTTCAAGACACAACTTGAAGCCAGAAACCGCATTTATTCCTTCAACCTTGCCAAGAGGGAAAGCATTCCGAAGTAGTACTTCTGATGAAGTAAGAAAGAAATAATACCCTTGCCACTGCCTTAAAATCACAATTATAGGTCCATGGGTCTAATGCTGGAGATCACCAGCTCTCTGGCACAGCTAACTACATCAGTAAAACCTTGATGGTTTGTTTTGGATTCAGGAGCAGGCAACCTCCACAGCCATATCCAGAGATGGCTGGTTTGGGGACCACTAAGGAAAGCGGGTAGCTGCCGAATGCTATACAAGAGGAGTAAATGAAACCAGGCTGACAAAGGGCCCGTGAAGAACATGTGCTGAGCAGCTCCACAGTGAGATGTTGCCATGTGCTGGTTGTTCTGAGGGGAAGATGCTCTTGGCACAACATGCCCTTGGCACAACAGAGGAGTCTTGTGCCAGACAGAAAAAGGGTTCTCAAAAGTAAAGGCTTGATGAGACTTGGCCAGTGAAGTGAGGTTCATACACATGCTTTGTGTCCCTCAGCCGTGAGCCAGGTTTACTCGAGAACTGTAAACCTTTGGAGAGGAACATGACACGGCACTACAGTGGTCTGGGGACCACAGCAAAAAGGAGAGGGCAGGTAAAAATTGCAACGGCCTATTACATTTCTTGCATGGTGAGACTGTGAAGCAGATGGTGGCTATATAGTGAAGCCTCAGTAATTAAAAAAAAGGGGTAGTGGATAGGTTATGTCTTGGGTTCTCTGCTCATGGGGTTAGAAGGGCCTATGGATAAAGCTGTGATTCCCAACCTTGTTCTGCCACTGACCTTCACTTCATCCCTTCCCTTGCCTTTCCAAGGAATCTAACACCACCAGCTGCTTTGAAAAGGACTTCGATAGATGAAGCTGACAAATACTAGAAAAAGTTAGGTGAAAACTGCCTTGAGATCAGTGGCAAGGAAACTGTCATTTCTGGAGTGCTGTTACTCTTTTGCATTGTCTTCATATTCTGCTAGATAATACCCATTCTTTCTGCAGAGCCTGTCAGGAAAGAAGTATTTCTGCTCCTCAGCACTAGGTTAATTTCACCCAGAGCAAACCATGTGCTTACTGTAAAATGCAATTTATAATTTCATTCTGTTTTCTAGCATTTGGCCACAGACAAGTTTCTTTTGCTGCCCTTGCTTTTCTGGTACGTACAAAAAAAAAGGTTTTATTAATGATTGTGGAATAGGAGCAACTTACAATTTAGCAAAATGCTGTATGGTATGCATTTGTGTGTATATATATCTCCACATTCATAGCCTAATGTCCTTTGAGTGGACTTAGTGATAATCTATTAAGTTTTCTAGGCCAGGAAATCTCCTAGTACTATATATTTATACAGGGCTTAATGTGAGGTACTGTATCTGAGAGCCACGAGAACATCATGGGCGTTACTACTACCCATAATTGTGTAAAAACACTAATGTTTAGACAGATGGGAACTTGCCATTTTAAAACACTGAAGAATTACATCCTAAGCAGACTTTGCAATAGTACTGTCTAGCCTGAATAACTTAAACTCAACAGCTATTAGAAACAATTAAAAACAAATCCATGCCAAAGTGGGTGATGCCAAGGGAAAGAACAGATGAGGAAGGATAGCTGACATTTGTTTTTTCAGCATGTTTGAGCTTGCCTTTGTGTAGATACAGTTAGATATGGAATCATAGACTGGTTTGGGTTGAAAGGGACCTTAAAGACCATCCAGTTCCAACCCCCTGCCATGGGCAGGGACACCCTCCACTAGACCAGGTTGCTCCAAGCCTCATCCAGCCTGGCCTTGGACACTTCCAGGGATGGGGCACCCACAGCTTCTCTGGGCAACCTGTCCCAGTGCCTCCCCACCCTCTCTGGGAAGAATTTCTTCCTGATATCTAATCTAAATCTCCCTGCTTTCAGTTTAAACATGTTACCCCTTTTCCTGTCACTACAGGCCCTTGTAAAAAGCCCCCTCCCAGCTTCCTTGTAGCCCCTTCAGGTACTGGAAGGTGCTATAAGGTCTCCCCAGAGCCTTCTCTTCTCCAGGCTGAACAAGCCCAATTCTCTCAGCCTTTCCTCATAGCAGAGGGGCTCCAGCCCTCGGAACATCTCTGTGGCCTCCTCTGGACTTGTTCCAAATGGTCGATATCCTTCTTATGCTGAGGGCTCCACAGCTGACACAGCACTGCAGGTGGGGTCTCATGAGAGCAGAGCAGAGGGGCAGAATCCCCTCCCTCGACCTGCTGGTCACACTTCTCCTGATACAGCCCAGGATCCGGTTGGCTTTCTGGGCTGCCAGCGCACACTGACGGCTCATGTTCAGCTTCTCGTCCTTCAATACCCCAAGTCCTTCTCCTCAGGGCTGCTGCATATACCGCTTTCCAAGTGCTGTGGTTAAATGTTTCAGCAGGTCAGAGGGAAGGAGCCTATGTGGAGCCCCCCAAGGATGAGGGCACTCTGCTGGCATTTGGGCAGCTTTGTTATGGGGTCCCATGGTGGGCAGAAATGCTGAGTTGCAGCATTTTGGCCTCATCTGAAAACAGCAATGCCATGGATGATCAGGGTGGCTTTAAAAGGCCAGTGTCTTTTTAGGGGGAATTTGTAAGAAATAAGTCACCTGGATTGTTCGTTAGCATGTTTTTCTAGGGTACCAGCTTTCCAGTCAACACAAGCTAAATAAACCCTCTCCGGGGAGAATTAAACCCCTATAAATTACATGGTGAGTCAACGCATGCTTTGCTGGGAAGAGAGGAAAATGTATGTGTTCACCTATAGGTGACTCAAAAGTGCAGAAGCTGAGGCTATCGAACCCAGTGCTTGAATGAACATAACTATATAGTGAGACAGAGGGTCAATAAGGCATTCTGACGTGGGAATGTATACTCTTTTCTCTCTTCTGTGGGCACTGCACTTGGAAATTCTGAGTGTTGGCTTACCCAAGCAAGTATGGGTTGGTAGCCAAAACAGTCAGCCTCTTTGAAACTCAGATACAGATCGGTTTCCAGAAATGTACCAGGAAGAGGGGACAGTAATGAGTCTAGGCTCATTCAGGCAAACACTGTTCAGAAAAGCATTCAACCAACTCCTTCGCAGTATTCAAACGCTTTCGTAAATGGGGACCCTTAAAGAACACAGTTTTGGCAGTGTGTGTCTCAGCTTGGCCATGCAGTTCTCAGCTTTTCCTACCCTAATAAGGTATAGCAAAGGCAAACAAAACAGTGCTATGAAGAAGTTCACTCACTCAATGAGGCTCTCTGGCTGAAAGTATAATCCAGGTTGTGGCAGCGGTGCGCCCAGAGCCTTACTGTCTGCGCCCTTCCCGAGCTCAGGACTTAGCTGAAACCAAGCAAAATGCCTGCCTGAATAATCAGTGCTACCAGCAAAAATAATCCTCATCAAAACCCTTAGAGAAAAGGTCTCCTTTTCTAACGAAACATCCTTCCTCTCCTCAACGTAACACGCCCTGCTACAGCTTTTATGGAAAATGCTGCCATCAAACAGAGGTGAGTTCTGTTGGGGTATTTGCTAGAAGATGTGGCCATCCCCTTCAGATCTGCATCACCACCTGCTCTGAATTCTTGCAGCTCTTGAGAACATCCTACCCATGGAAACTCTAAACCTTTCACCGTCAGACCTTGTTCTGGCAGGTTCCCAGACAATGAATTTAAAACAGCAACATACAATACATCAATTCAAAGCAGTTTTCACAGGTTTCTAAAACATATGAATAAAATATTTGGAAGATTTCTCTTTTTTCCCCCCTCTTTTAAGGCTTGTCTGTATTACATGCCCTGATTTAAGTGCATACATCTGCAGCTGCTGTAAACAACAGTACTGAGTTGAAAAGCATCAACAGGCCCTCCTGCAAGATTCTCATATTTAGAGAAAGTATTTTAAGCTTTGCAGGTATGCTTTTCTCACGTGGGTACACATGGAATATAAAGACGGGGAGCAGTATATAGACTTCAATATTACCATAATAAATGTGGTAAGCCCTTTTTTCCTGCTATTCTCCACTGCCCCATATTTCATGTCCGAGACACCAAGGACTAGCTTACATTTAGCAGTACTTCTTGGCGTAGAGCATTAGCAGCCACGTTTCTAAAGAGGGACATGAGAGCTAATTACAGCAGAGGGCAGCTGCAGAGTCAAAGGTAAGCCAACAAAAATCCCTACAGAAATGCCCTTCACTTGTTTTACTGAGAACTGATTACAGAATTAGTAGGTGTCAACCATAGTGTGCGAATCTCTCTTGCTCCACAACAGCACGGGCACTACACATTTCACAATATATATATATAGTGTTCCACAAAACCACTTTTAACTTTTTTTCTTTAAAATAATAGCAATCAGAAACAATCATGTTCCTAGCTCATAGTTGGAAGTACGTAAATTAAAATTACTCCTATTGCTACGGCTAGAATGATAGCTTCTGATACGGTATTTTATAAGCGAATTTCCTTTTCTGGCTATTTAGTGTTTTACATCTGGTGTTTATGATAGATGACAGTCAATTAGTTGTAATTAAAAAACATAAAAGGATGACAGGACTTGACCCGTGACTACATATCCATACAGAATAACAGTTTTGCTAATAGAACTGATTTCAACTTTCCTAACAAAGCCCACAGAAATCTCTCTGCCCAAAAGGGGAAAATTCTTCTGCAATGCTATCAACAGTGTTCTTTGAGATAACGGCACATTTCAATATAAAGTGAAGTTACATATTCCTTTCAATTAGTTTTAATTGAAGTTTGTTATGGATGACTTTCAGAATTGACTTTAAAATTTCCAATCATATTTCTTTCTTTCTGTATTAATTTTGTGACTTTACACTTTTTCATCTCTGGGGTTTAGGACTTTTTATTTTAATTTTTTAATTTTTTTTCTAGCCTTGCAAAATTTAGAATGACCAATGACATATCAACACACAACTTTTTACCACTGCATTTTTTTCCAATTTGAGAGGAGAAATCAGTCTTCAAACCCAGAAATGAATAAAAACGTTCAATTCAGCCCAAGATTTAAATATATACAGCATTTTGAGTTTCTTCATAAAGCAGGGGAAAAATGAAAACCACAACACTAGACTGTTGAACTGACAGGCTTTCTCTTCCAAGAATTGAAACAGGTTTTCCTACAACTTCCCACTTTAAATATGGGTAGTAACAGTCATCTTACCATAGTTGTAATTGATGAAGTACTGAAAGCCACAGGCAAATCTGAAATCACCTTGTACTACAAGCCGTACAGCCACGTGTGGAGACACAGTACCTCCTCCAAAGATTTCAACTACCTAAATATTAAAGACCAAGTCTGAGATGTCAGTTAGGGCTGGAAGTGGCCTAACCAGGGAGTAGCAGAACCAGGAATAATACTGTGTGTGCAGGAAGAGGGTAGGCACATTAACTCATGACATCTTTACAAAACCCATGCACAGCTTTTCACCTGCTTATTTGCAGGCTGGATTGAATCCAAATCCTGGCAATGACGTTCAGTTCAGAGAAGTGTCTTGCTCAATTCCTTGGATCGCGGGGAGCCTCTCTGATCTCCCCAGACCAAAGCACGTTGCACATGCTGGGCGTGGGAAAATGCTGCCGGCACTGAGCTCTACGGAGCTGAAACACGGGCTTTCACCCCAGGCTGTGCCCACGGTGCTCACTAGACCCTTGTGTGTTTGACAAAGATCACATTTCCCATAGGAGATTCATTCTGGAGTAGACACTTTCTGATAGAGAGACTAATTTGTAACAGGGGGATTCTGGTTATGCACTACGAGGCAGTTACCGCAGCATTTTAGGCATGCAACTGAAAATATGTTTTTAATGTCTTGCAGATGTGTGAAGCTGGAAATCACTTTATCAACGTAGCTTTAGCTCACCAAAATCATTCAGGTCTGTCTTTGTTTCCTGTTTGTCTATTTAAGACTGAAGTGTGCTTAACATATCCATCTTCTGCTGGTATACAGTAATTTATGTATCCACATCCGCAAAATAAAGTAAGATGAAGTAGGTGCCATGCCATTGGTGTAACATCTTCAAAATAAATGTGATGACAAGGAAACATTAGCAACACCGTCGTTGTTTTAAAGCTTATAGCAAATTTATCTTAATTATACACAACTGCAATTTAAATATCAATTTCAACATGGAAGTTCTCTAAAGCATCCTGCTGACTGACAACAGAGGATTCAATTTTAAATAAGTTTCACAAACTTTATACTGGATTGCAGAATTTTTAGGAACGTGCATCTCATGGAAAGATACACACACACATAGTAGGTACTCATGCGTACCTACACAGGCATCAGTGTCCATATATGCTCTTAAAAGGCTACTCAAAGCATGGGGTTTCAGGGTCTTTTGTACTCTGAGAATAAAATATATATATAAAGTAAATATGCTTTCAGATAATAATTGCATAATTGTGCACTATAACACCCTATTCAAGAAAATACTTCACGACTGTATGATCAGCTTCACACAGGGAAGTCATTGGTATTTCAGAAAGCTTTTGATGTGCTGTGCTTAGGCAGGTGCTCATGTTGTTCATTGCAAAGGGCCTGATTCAGTTTAAAATCAGCAAGAGCCGATAATTCATCAGCACCTGCAAATATTAGTGATACCAGAACTTAAAGGTGATGTGTTGCCTATGAGGCACTTTCTAGGAGCATTATCCGTGGCTGTAGAGTCACGCTGTTAGCTGGGGAGTTTTTTTCCTGTTCTACCCTGGGATGAAGGATGAGGATGCAAGAGGGGACAGGTTCACATTCCTGAGTCAGGCTGAATAAGATACAGCTGCATCCCTTGTACCCCAGAAGAGTGCCCTTAGTCCTCACCTGCCTGTTAGTCTGCATTAAGCTACTTGTCTTGCTCTTCCTCTGAACAAAGGTTGCATCCTTTGGACACACCAGACCTTTCGCGTAAAAACCGACACATGGCTTCCTAGGCAGCCTTCTCAGGAGATAACACAGCTTTTTCTGTCTCAGAGATTTCACTGAAACATTTTTAACATGTACTCTGGAAGCACAGGCCAAGGGGATGGGGCAAGTTGTGATTAAGGCTCAGTCCCCCTCCCCGTATTGAAAGTGGTTTTGCTCATTTGGTTTTTCCCCCCATTTCTTCTTCTTTCATAAAGGAAGTAAAGCCTGTTTTCCAAGTCCAACCTACAACCCGTTCACATGGCTTTTCCTGCTGGTATCCTGTCCCAACTATACATATGAGGTACATGACTTTTTTCTGCTTGTATGCAAAGGGGACGTGGTGACTGTGTTTCAGCCTTTGCCTGCAGAAAATCTGCAACGCCTCCACGCAGTTCCCTCCGCACATCCATCATTATGTTCTGTATGTCAGAGTCTCCTTGCTCCCATAAATATTTCTCCACCAGACCCTTCTCTTCCTTCACCTCACTATCATGACTTTTGTGTACATTCACTTCCACTACAGACTCCCTCAGTGATCCAAGGTTTTAACACCCATCTCTTCACCCCCACCCAGCACACTGGGGGGTTCCTTTCCAGGTTTTTCCCCCCCTCCTGTTTCCAATACATGTATCATGTCCATCTTCCGGTGTGAGCTTTCGGGGAGGTGGTCAATTTTGAAAGCGTGCCCTTTTGCTTTACATAAAGTACACAATTAACAGTGCCTTTTCCTTTACAACAGGTTGGATCTTGGATTAGTTTCACAGTGATGACACAAACCCTGCCAGGTAAGCTTGAAACAGAATGCAGATAGCCCCTAAACTGGTGTTTGCAGAAGTGAACTCTGGAAATTTAAAATATATGGCACATGAAATATTGCCATCAAATCCCCCTTGGGGCATAACTGTATAAACCTTCCAAGCGCTACCCTCAGAAAGCTTTGGAGAGCACAAACACTGCCTTTTGATCAAAACCAGCTCTCTGCTTTTTGGGAAATATTGTTGCTTCTATTGTTTCCACAGTGAAAACAGACTTTGAAATTCAGAAAAACAAAGAAGTCAATATTCTTTGTTTAAAGTCAATAACCTTTGATATAGGAAAATTTCTTTGCATTGTAACCTGGCATAACACTTCTATTAGGGAGAGGAAAACAGATGTACTTAGTAATTCAAAAGAGGAAAAACGTGTATGTTCCTGGTGGCATTTCCCTGTTCCCTCTATCAGATAGTCAGCTTGTAACAAGGTTGAACATGTTCAACCTGAACGTGAGGAAACCCTTCTTCCCTGTGAGGGTGACAGAGCACTGGGACAGAGATGGGGGGGGGAGTCTCCTTCCCTGGAGACTTTCCAAAGCCCCTGGACTTGTTCCTGTGTGATCTGCTCTAGGGGATCCTGCTCTGGCAGGGGGGTTGGACTAGATGGTCTCTGGGGGTCCCTTCCAACCCCTACCATTCTGTGAATCTGTGAACAGCAGCCTGCTTAGCAGCATTTGCAACTCTTGCTCAGAACTTTCCTGCATCCTTAGAGACCTAAATACCCACACAAATATGGGCCCTGGGACTGAGCTCTCCAAAACATTCACTTTTTAACTATTTTTCCATTCCAAAATAGAAACCTCTACAAGTTACTTGCAAAAAGTAGTCCCAGGTGGTTTAGAAATGAAAAAGAAAGGGCTTTCAAAAGTGGATTGAACGGCATCATACAAAAAATAAACTTTCAATTTTATTTGAACAGATACAACATTTTTGTGCTTTTGGCTCTGGTGTGGAAATGACCTGAAAGTTTGGGGACATTGCAGGACTGCGTTTATGAGCGCAGGCAACAGCAACGTAGGCAGCACATTCCTCCTTGCTGTAATGGTCCCAAATATAAGTTGGCCAGATGCCAAATGAATGTTCCTAATCCACCAGTTCATTTAAAAGAAAAAAGGATAGTGAATTCAGCTGGATGTTTTACAAGGGTCCGTAATGACAGGACTAGGGGTAACAAGTTGAAACTGAAAGTGGGGAGATTTAAATTGGATTTAAGGACTGGGACAGGTTGCCCAGAGAAGCTGTGGATGCCCCATCCCTGGCAGTGTCCAAGGCCAGGCTGGATGAGGCTTGGAGCAACCTGGTCCAGTGGAGGGTGTCCCTGCTCATGGCAGGGGGGAGGAACTGGTTGGGCTTTAAGGTCCCTTCCCACCCAAACCATTCTGTGATTCTATGAACCTGTAAAAAGCACCTGTAAAAACATTCCCCATTTGATGACACTCTTCTGGAAGGGAGAGGTCCCCAAGAGACTGCTTAACTGGCTCCTGACAATCACATCATGGGCCTAGGCATCTGTAGTCATTAGGCTTTGTGACACCTTGATGTCAGGCAGCTAAATCGGTTTGTGCACCTACTGTCTCCTTGCTCCAGGGCCAAGCTCTCCCTCCATGCTCCCTGTTACATTTGGGAGCCAGAGGTGACTCAAAGAACCAGAAAAATAGTCTAGAGAGGCCTTGGGTAATTCTGTGTTGAGACAGCACCATGCCCAAGGAGGCCTTGTGAGGTGTGGCCAAGTCATAGGTGATAACGGGCCGTGTCAAATACACGTGAACATCATCTCTCTGAATTTGGATGTGGAGGCTGAGCCTCAGGCTATGGTATAGCAGCAACTGCAAGGCTGAGAGGAAGGGCAGGGTTATCTTGTCACTGCCCACACTGCAGACTTTTCCATAAACAATCTTGTATTCACAGAAACAGACCCATGACCCTTTTTTCCCCCCCTCTTTTTCCTTGGTAGCTGGCATTTTTGCTTTCCTGATGGTCATCCAGATGTCTCTCTGGGCCCAAAAGAAACACAAGCTGTACCTGAAGAGATTTTATCCAGAGGTGCGGAGAAAAGCAGCTATGATTCCAATCATCTTCTAAGCTCTTCACAAGAGCTGAAGCCTAAGTGTACAGTTCAAGAGCTAACTCAGGGTAAATGAGCCATTTCATTCAGTAACCAAAGTGGATCAGAGGAAGAACTACTGGATATCTTTTTCTGAAAATTAACAGTTCAAGACGAAGAGCTTTTAATTAAATGAAAAAATGTAGCTCTTGAATTCTTGGTTCCTGCTAAAAGATATGATTTAATTAGATTTTCTGTAATGGAGCTAATTGGGAAGGGACAAGAAAATTGCTTATGCTGAATGTTAGGCTAGATATTTAGCTGGTGTAAATGGGCACAGATGCTGTTAAAATTAATGAATACAGCTCATCTGCATGCATTCAGGTCTGGTGATTTTGAGGTTCAGTGTTAGATGTTGACGAGAGTCTTGGATTTTTGCATCAGAAGATGTTTCACAGCCTTATTTTTATTAAACTTCACAGAAACAGCATGTTCTGCCTCAGCTCCTCTAAAGCATCACATCAAAGAACGACCGCTATGCTGTTAACACAGTTTAGTCTAGCTTTACCAGGGTTTTCTTTCTTCCTATTTTTTTTTTTTAAATTGAATCTCATAGCAAATTGTTCAATACAAATTGGCTTAAATTGATCACTGCAGAGAGGTCTGGCTCTCTTTTATTTTCAGGTAGGCAGATCAGCCCCAGGATCCCAGGAGGGGAGTGTTTCTGAGGTGCTTCCCATCTTGCTACTAATTTGCAGGATGACCTTGCGTACATCAATTAAGTCCATGCCCCTTTCTCAGATGGAACAGTTCTGGAAATAGCAGAAGACCTTCTGGACTAACAAGCGTGCTAAGATCCCCTTCTTGAGTGCCAGACTGCATCCAGATACCCTTCGCCTTACTTGTATCAAGCACTTGAAATCCTTGGGGGCCAGGTGAACCAGAGTACAGCTCATTACTGAACAGGAAAGGGATCCTGCCAAATGCATTTCAGTCTGTACCTGAACTGCCACAGACAGACACTGCTAAAAGCCTTCAGCTCCTGTTCGGTTTGGTCAGTCTCTATCTGCTACTTTGCTTTCCAGGATATTATTTTTTAAGGGATTCTCTGGGCTTGCTATTCAAGCCCTGAAAACTCTATTTAGCTCCATTTGCAAATCAGTGGCATCCATGTCATGCAGAAGTGCAATTTGAGTTACAGAGAGCAAAAGAGCCAGAACTCCTTCGGCAGGTATTCAGATACGGAGAGTTAGGGCATTAAATCCAGTTTTCATTCTATTCCTGTTGCACATTTATCAATGTCTTTTGGCTCCCTGAGGCTGGTGAGAAAGCTTGCCGAAAGAACTTTAATCATCAGAGAAACACTGGAGGACACAAGCAAGGCAGGCAGTTTGTCTCCTAAAGGCGCTGTTATCTTTGCGCCAGCTCAGGTGTTATAACAAAGTTAATTTGCCCAGTAAATTGGGTTCATATCCCTCTTCTAATGTCTAACTCGCAACACTTATCATATTAGCCACTGTAGCGCAATTTCATCTTGGCAATGTAAATAAATCACTTTCTGTATTTTTTAACTTGTGACCTGTGAACACCGAGAATTTTTATTCCTCTCAATGGAAAAGCCAAGTCACAGTGAACATCCAGTTCTCTAACACAGACTGCTAATAAAGACCTATTTTTGAAAAACTATTTTCTGTATGCTTTAGTCACTTATACCTAACAACAATATTTCTGAAACTAATATTTTTTCCAGCCAGTGTTAAATGCACGAATCAAGACTGTTGTCTATTTCCTAAATCCAACTACTGGGATCGTTTTCATTTAATGTTTATTAAATGTCTCATTTTAGCAATCTTCAAGTTTAAAATAGTTCATGTGGGAAGGTAACTTGCCAAAATTTCCTCTGATTTTCCTCCTCCAGTACAGGAGGTGGGGAGCTGAGTAACTGAGTGGCACTTAATTGCTCGCCAAGGTTAAACCATGACACTTACTTATCTGTTAGTCTCTGGATTACAACGGCTGCAGCTTTCAGTCTGTTCAAGGCATGTTTCCAGAGTGATTCCAACTGCTAGGAGCGTGGTTCCTATTCAACAGATCAGGCAAAGGAAGAACTTCAGGAATTACTCACCTCCCTACTTATTAGTTGCTCATTCACAACATGGGATGGGAGGAAGAAGGGTCTTGTCTTCTGTAGTAGATGACTAGAGTTTTAAACTGGGGGGAAGAGCAAACACTAGGTAAGAACAAATGAAGATGCATTGCAGAGGGCTGGCTCAGATAAACATGGCAGATATTTTGAGATTCATCAATGGGGTGGTGACCAGCTAAAATTGCTCTGAACAGTGTTAAACGGCTTCACAAATAGCAATAAACCCAACTTCCTGAGCCTTTACAGATCTTTCTGTACTACTCTGCCCACTCTGATTTGCAAAGCAAGTTCCGTATGATGAGAACAGTAAGTTAACTTCCTGGCATGAGGGGCATGTTTTGCTTTAAAACAAAAAGTATATAAAAATGGTCAGTCTTCATTTTGAAAAACATTTCAAGGGCCTTGCTTTTGGAAAAAAAGGCAAAACACACCCAACCCACAAAAAAGTCCAAGCAAACAAACCTAGGCAAAAAGTAAATAACCTTATGTAAAAATTTGTGATCAACCGTGATTTTAGCCACAAGAGCCATGAACCTTTTGAACTAACACAACTGTCTCCACATAAACATTTTCATGAGAATGCTTGTCATGACTGTGCTGATTATCTGGGGAAAAAAAGCCTTATTGAGCTCTGAATATACTGGCATTTCTTGTGTTAGGGGTGATGAGGGAGTAAATGGTTAACTGCCGATTCCATCAGCAGTATTTTCTCACAGGCACAGACCTCACTTTTTCAGAGCCATCAGTAGAAGGAAGGCGTGGGCAAGGCCATGCCACGACCAGAATGTCATCGTGTTTCAAGGTCAAAGGGAAAGGGTCAACCTCCAGCATGAGCCACCAAATGCAGCTTGGGTAACTGCTCTCCCACTTTGGCCACTCTTAACATGCAGCATTGCTAAGGATGTCACAATTGCAGTGCACTGAATGCGCTGGCATCTATGGAAAAGGGAAAATAATCAGGACAATGCGAATTAAGGTCTGCAATCCTACTTCTCCACAAGGCCCATGAAATCCACTACTTGCAACAAATAACCTGTGAGCTAAATCCCTTTCTGATGCCATTTGCCTCAGTTTTTGCATCTGGAAAGGTGACAGACTGCAGGGCTGTGAATCCATTCCCCATGGTGCCCTGTCCCTTGCCTTTGCTCCCAGCCTGAGCTGCCTTGTGGCTTCTGTCAGCCGCAAAGCTTTTGGTAACAGCTCATGGAGGCAAATTATGGCAAAAGGCAGGAGGCAGCAGCAATGTACAGCAGAAAAATCATAGATTCAGAGTGGTTAGAGTTGGAAAGGACCCTAAAGAGCATCTAGTTCCAACCCCCTCCCTCGGAGACCAGGTTGCTCCAAGCCTCATCCAGCCTGGCCTTGGACACTGCCAGGGATGAGGCATCCACGGCTTCTCTGGGCAACCTGTCCCAGGGCCTCACCACCCTCTATGGGAAGAATTCCTTCCTGGTGCCCAATCTAAAGCTCCCTGCTCTCAACTTAAACCCATTACCCCTTGTCCTGTCACTACAGGCCCTTGTAAAAAGCCCCCCCAGCTTCCTTGTAGCCCCTTCAGGTACTGGAAGGTGCTCTAAGGTCCCCCCAGAGGCTTCTCTTCTCCAGGCTGGACAAGCCCAACTCTCTCAGCCTTGATCAAGTGGCTGAAGTTGGAGACCCCTTCTGGTTAGGTATGAGGAGCTGGTGAGGTCACTGGCACAGTCAGGTCTCCATGTACAGGGGTAATTCCTGCTCAGTGACCTCAGAAGCTAAGACATCTAGGCCAAGAGACCACAAATAAAGAAACATTGACATTGGGCCTACTAGACAACAATACTTGTAAAAATAAATCATGTGAGGTACTAATGGGTCCTTCCTGGCCTGTCCAACAAGGGCTGTGCAAACAGTATTGCTTGGCCTGTGGCTCAAAGCCTATCCCAAAATGACCACTTCCTGGCCCACCTGGAGACGTTGCTCAGCATCCCGGTCTCTCCATTGCCCACCCTGCAGCTTGCAACTGGGTTTCTGCTGTGCTCCTCCAGATGGGACAGCCTTGTCTTTCCCAAAGTATCACCAAGACTTTCAGGAGCCTAAAATTAAGCCTTCAGATACGCAGTTCTGCATTTTTGTGGCCTACTATTGCCATGAAACGTCAACTCGGAAAACAACAGCCGCCAGCTCGAGCTTTCGGGTGGTGCAGGGAGGCACTGTGATGGGGAATGGAAATTGCAGATGCTCCTGTACACAACTTGGCAACCTATATTTGGATTCCCAGTTTGAAAAAGCCCTTAAGACCCAGCCATATGCTTGTCCTGTAACGTGGTTACCACATCTTTGCAGCTGACAGGACTGAAAATGGTCTCAGTCATTTCATCTTTCCATAGGGAAAGCAGAGCTCAAAAGGACACTGAAAGCAGAAGTGAATAAAGGCAGATGGTCATCCTTTTTTAAAGATGCTATTATCGTCAAAATATCTTGTACTTTCCATTGTTTTGTATAAAGAAAGTGACTCTAAATTGGCTTTTATCACACTAGGAACTGAGATAAAGCAGCCTGATATCAAAGTAGCCCTCTGAAAGAGTGCCTGCAGTGATAGCTAAATATAATAAAATAAAAATCACTGAATGTGAAGACTTCTAAAGCACGCTATAAGAGGAAGAAAGCTATAGGAAAGCAAGAGACTATTTATCCATTTAGAGTTTTAACAAGTGCTGATGAACTAAAAATTAATCCAAACCATAAAGGGTTTTCCAGGAAGCTAATATTTTCCACATGATGCTTTAGTGGCTTCCCTTTTGTATATTTTCCAAGGCACAAGTTTTGTCTTCAAGCGATATTCCCTGTCATTAACATTCATGAAAGCTGGTAGAGAAACACACTGTCTGCCTGTTCAAGTGTTCCACAGCTAAATGTAAATGAAATGTTGTCCTGTCACTGCACACAGATTAGTATCTACACGAATAATATCTTATTATGAAAAGCCTGGTTTATCATAGGTGAGTATATAACGGCTGTTGTATAGCTGCAATTAAAGGTAATTTTCACATGACACATGTTTAGCATCATGGAATAACATTTATTTTAATGCTCTCTGCATATCTGCAGCCGTATGTGACCCAAACATAAAACTCTCTCTGCAGGTATCAGAACCAAGACCTGAGCTGTCCCAGGCCTTTATCATGGTACCAGCGTTTGGTTATTTATTTGTCTAGCACACCAGAGACTGGCTCCTACCCAACTCTGCCCTCTGAGAAAACACTTCCTTGTCCATCTTGTCCAACTGGACAAGCAGTTGTCTGGGTGAGGAGCATCACTCACTGCGTGACTGAAATAATCCGCATTGAATTTCCTTACAATGCAATAGTCAATCTAAAACCTCTTCACCAAAGGGAAAGACAAGTTAATGGGTCCTGAAATATGTGTGCTTAGATTAAAAAAAATCTACCGCATATTAACACCCCCACAATACCTAGGCTTCTAACGTGTACTTGCTTTTATCCAACTTCTAAAGCCTTTGAAGACTGAGGAACCAAGTAAGAGGAAATCATTTAGAGTTAAAAGAGATTTGATAAGAGTATTCAATAATACTAATGAATTCCTTATTTAAAAAAGCAAACTTCACATCTTTTGTCAAAGAAATCTGATTGTTAGCCATCTTCCTCCTAATACACAGTATTATTCCTGTGAAAATGTAATATAGTGCTACCAGTGATCCCTTTTATTGTTCTAATATCTGGCCAGACTCAATAAGGAAGGCTTTTGTTTTAAAATTACAGGTTTCAACATCTGGGAGCTCTTTTAAAGCACTACAGGACAGGCTCCAAAGAAAACAGACGGCATCAAACATTCTTTTCCTCTTATTCATACTGAAAGGTTGATGAGTTTTCAGTTGACTGGTGAAACACTGTGACACTAAGTCACAAACCAAACAAATATTTAAAAATGTGTCCCTCTCCTCAAGACAAGAATAGGAAAAAAAGGTACTTTTTTTTTTTCTTTTTTATTAATAATATGAGGCCATTTCCCAAGTTCAAGGACATCCTTGCAGAAGGAAAGATTGATTAGAGCATTGGAAGGACCAGAATATGGTCACAGTGTGCTTTTAGGGATTAGCAGCTATGTCTTTTTGGAAAGAAATTTCTCTCTTTCTGACAACTGAGCTTGACAGAAATGGATTAAAGATGACACATCTCCGATATTGTATCTAATGAAAAACAAAGTGCCTATTCTTAAACCAACAGGGAATATTTGTCACATATACAAGCACTGCATTCTTCCAGCCTCTGGTTTACATCACCTCTTTGCGGAAGGTGCTTTGCATTTGCACTTGTACGCCTTTCCTTCCATTTGTACACTATTAACTAATTTCAACCCTTTTGCCCTCCCCGACACGTATTTTGCTGACAGTTTTAGGTATCCTTCCAACAGCCATGTGAAGCACGATGCCATGTTCAGAGACATGTCAAATGTCCCACCTTGAACCAGTTGCAGAGCACAGAGCTAAATCTCGAAGCAGTGAATTGCAACACCTTGCACTACCCGAGCCCTAACTTCAAAACAACTCTCCTTGCTGCCAACCTCTGCAGGGTGGAAGCTATTCAGGGGCTGTCCCTCTGCAAAAATACAGGTCTAATTCCTCCAGGTTTGCAATGGTATCTGACTATTAAACCATAAATCTGTAACAATAGAAGCTGCAACACTCTCACGTATGTGTTTGACATGTTTTCTTATTCAGAGGGCCCTAGAAGGTAAAAGGAAGATGGATATTGTGCTTATATGGATGCACGGACAAAATGGACAGGGCTGTAGTAATCTGAGGGCTGGTGCCTACTCAGGAGCTCAGTGCCTTGGGCACCTATCCCAAGAGAAGGAAGTGAATAAAGATTTATTGCAATCTAATACATCACACAATCATAGAATCCCAGAATGGCTCGAGTGGGAAGGGACCTTAAAGACCATCCAGTTCCAATCCCCTGCCATGGGCAGGGACACCCTCCACTCAACCAGGTTGCTCCCAGGCAATGCTGATCTTGATTATGGACTGAAATTAAATAAACAATCTATTCTGATCACATGCAACTACAGCTGGAAGATGTACCTCAAACATTTTTGCTCTTGGTTTGGAAATATCAATTTTAGAATAATTCTCACATGCTATAAGCACACGACAGATTTGCACAGAGGATTGCAAGTTACACAGGGAATTACTGCATGCCCTGGCCCACGTTTATGGACCAAACCTCATCTCAGCCACTGCTTCTCCCACTCAGTCCCTTTGCCAAGGGGCCGCGGCCCCAGCCAGTGGTTTCAGTGCACAAGTCCTCTTTGAATGGCTGAAGAGCTGAAGTGCCACAAGCCGCTCACGCATGTGCTAGAAGATGTGCTGCATGCAAGGCCAGGATGCTGAACCAGATGCGGGATGGGCTTAGCCATCTAAATAAGAAGCCACCAAACAGTTTTTCATGCTTGAGCAAGTCGTTGGTGTTTGCTTCTCATCCCTTAGGCAAGTGTTGTGGTCCTTCCCAGCCCGTGCTTTGTTGTGGCACACATCTGACTCTCTCTCAGTGGCAGAGGACTGCCCGGACTAACAGAAATGAGCACAGCAGCCGTTGCCATCGAACACTTAGAAAAATGACTACTTTTATTTAACGGCAAACAGTTTATATAAAAGCACTAAATCTGAGCGCACACAACAGGCAATATGGGGCAATCTTGCCTAGTGCAGTTCTGGGGCCTCGCGACTGCAGATCCATATATCATCCAAAAGGAATATCTATGCAAGGAAAAGGAAATACCTCGCATAATCACATCGGCGTGTTGTAATTATATGCAAATAAAGCATTATAAAACACTTTGACAAGATCCCCACTTCTCAGCAGCCCTTCGAGCACTCGCTTTTCAGATACCTTTGAGCAAACAGAAATAAAATCAAATCCTTCAGTGCCCACAAATGTACGGCTGACACACACAATCAATAGGTAGTTACGGAGAGAGAAAAACTGCAGGAATTTTCTTATTGGAGATAAGGAGTCGGGGGAGAAACTTTGTTCCCCCTCCCCCCAACTTCAGCAGAGAAAAAATAAAATTGATTCATTGGATACAGTGCAAGGAGATGAGCATCTCCAGCAGAAATTAAGGGCACAAACAAGGTCATGATACATAAGAATTTCAAGCAGCAGCAGACAGGACCGGTTAAACCAACTGCCATTTTAGCTGCAATTGTCGATAAAACGGTCACATTAAGAGGCAGGCTGAAGGATGGTCAGAAGGTTAAGCCAGGCAGGCTGGTAGAGAAAACATAAAAAAACGTTCTCTGCCACACCAAGTATCTGCAGACGGAGCTTCTGCTGCAGTTCAGATGGGGCGAAGGATGGAAAACTCAGGGCAAGTGCAGGTCCTGACGCCCTGATCCCAGGCAAGCCCCGTAGGACTTGCTAGTTGAAGTCAATGAAGGTTAGTGGTACCGAAAAATCATGCCTGGTATTTCCATTACTTCTAGAGCTTCTAATGAATTTCCCTGCAACGTTTTCTCTCCATCTCAATTTCCTTCATCCCCAGGGGATACACTATACGCCTTTATGTTGCAGGAAAATATTCTACAGCCGCAAGAAACGAAAGCCATATGTTCTTTGAAAGTAAAGTGCCTCAGCTAGGATATTTTTTGTTTTATTTTGTTTGCTACTAATTAATACAACTAATCTATCAGCTTGCTTGCATTTCACACGCAGCTGAAATACTAAGCCTTTCAGCATAAGCTAGGAGAGAAAAAGTTCAATCAATCCAATATCACTAGGTTTTTTTCCCCTTCAATTTTTGATTTACAGAAACTGTTGCATATTTATGTTTACATTCGGAAATCAAAATGTACTACTTCTCACTGGCAACTCCCCCTTCCAAATCTCCTTTTTAGCAACAAGTTTCTCACAGTGCTTCTCTCCCTCAAACCAAGCATCACTTCATTGCTAATTGTTGTAAATTACAAGGGCAAGGGACAGCATTCCCTTGTTTTCAAAGAACCAGCTGGGCTGGAAAACAGAGTGTTTGATTTCCCCAGCAGAAACATCCACTGCCTGCTCTGTACATGGGAGTCTGACACAGCTTGAGCTGCGAGTGACCGAGACCTGATGCTTCAGACCACTGAAAAGTCAAAGGCAGCAGTGGGAAGAGCCAGCATGCTGCCAAGGGGGAAACAAATGCAGCTGGAAAGCTCTGACCTTTTCTTTAACAAATGTAACATGGGGCAAGAGTATGAGGGGGGAAAAGACTGTACCATAACTGAGACTTACTGTACATCCAAATTTTTGCTCTGAAAACAGGCTACCCTTGCACTTGAAATGGGAGAGTAGACATGGGGCCAGTGTCCAGGCCGTTCCACCCAAGGGATGGATGTGGGAAGAGAAAGGAGTGAAAAACAGGCTGCCTCTCTCCTTACTCCCATGCTGATGCCATGGAGTTTGCCACTAGCATGGGCTCACTGTCCAGGGTCCAGGAGGAAGCAGGGGGTCTGATGGGGCAGAGGGTCTCTGAGACCCACTGTCTCCCAGGGAAATCCAGATGGTGTGACGGGGTCATGCACTTCCCCACGTCTTTCTTGGGGCTCCAGCCCCAAGAGGCTTTTCGTAGCGACATCAGTCTGCATGTCTCCAAAGCAACCTCAGGGAAAGAAGGGCCAAAGTCACCAGGGACACCAAAGTGTCCCTGCACCGGGCTCTTAGCAAGCCTTATCACTCCAAGTGAGGTAATATCCTTGAAGCTCTGCCCTGCCCCTCACGTTCCCCTGATCTTGGTGGTGCCATAGCACATCCCCCCAAAACAAAAGCTGCCCACAGTTGCAGATGGCCACTGTAATCTCCCTGAGTGACATAAATAAAAGAGATGGATGCAAGCAGACTAATGATCTACTCTAGGATGCTTGGTTATGATGCATTGAAAAGAACAGCTGGTTGTCAGCAACATATTTACCAGGAATTTAAAAGACAACAACAGCCATATAATCCAGAGGATTTAATGACAGAGTGGAATGAATGCTGAATAAATGCTCCTTTTGATAAACTCAAAAACATTTGGGGGATGCAACAGTGATTTGTATTCTTCTGGGAGAAATAAACAAATTAAGGATTTCACGGCCTTGTGGAGACCAGATTTTGTAAATGTGAATTTCTGTGTACTTTCAGATTAACCTTTTCTCTCTTGGTATTAGAGGGAAACAAAACATGGAGGTTTTGTTGCAAAAAGTTCCACTTTTTGGTATTCAGTTTGCGTGTTCTTCTGCCCTTAAACCGTATTGTGGAACAGAATTTCGAATCGCTATGGGTGAAACCATGAAATGACCACACCAAAATATTACTTTTGCGGATGTCAAAAACGTTCGAGTAGAAAGTTTAGTTTTCATAGTGTCAAAACATGTTTCCTTGCAGCATGGCAGAAATCACTCGATTCACAGTGCAGAGTATGACAGTTGTATTTAAAACTGACTACAAACAGGCAGTTCTACTGATGGGTAAAATGAAACTATTAAAAACAAAAGTGCTCTGTTTGAATTCAACTGCAGGGTATCTTCCTACAGAACTTTACGATGTCAATAAAAGTGCATTTTCCAAAAAAACCCCAACCCATCCCAGAAAATGGCTTTGGCCAGCCCCAGGGAACGTGCTGATAACTGAAGGCACAAAGTGCATGAGTCTCTTGCCCTACCTGCTCTTGAGTGTCGTGCCTCCTGCATCTGTTCTCCCCAGTCCTCATATTTCTATTCTCCCCAAAGATACAGCGACAGGCAGCATAACAGGGCCTCTCCTGGCTGTAGAAGCAGCACCAATGCATGGAGCACTGTCAGTTCTCAGCTCGTTAAACACAGACACAGAAACTGCACACTCCAGGATCTCAAACCATGAAGTTCAAGGCTGGAAAGAAACACTCTGGTAAGTCAGCAGTTTAGGGAGCAGGCAATGCATCGTGAATCACGGCTGTCATGTTCAGCATGTAGAATCACAGAATGCTTCCATTGGAAGGGACCTTAAACCCACCTAGTTCCAACTCCCTGCCATGGGCAGGGACACCTTCCACTAGACCAGGTTGCTCCAAGCTTCATCCACCTTCCACTAGACCAGGTTGCTCCAAGCTTCATCCACCTTCCACTAGACCAGGTTGCTCCAAGCTTCATCCAGCCTGGCCTTGATGGCTCCAACCCAGAAGTAAGAGGTCTCTCTTGTGTCCCACCCTGTGGGAGCTGGCAGGATTTGAAGCACATCCCATATGGATGCCCTGACCAGATCAGGCTCTCAGAAGAATTTTCCCTTCGGCACGTGTGTCTTGGTGTGGGGGACAGCACTGCCCAGACAGCTCTCAGGGGCCTATTATGGGGCCCCAGATACATAACAGCACAAACACACATTGCTGAAGTGCTGGCAGCACTCTCAGACACGATCAATAGGTAGAGGATCCTGCTATTTGCTGACCAAATAATTTTCTTACTTCTTAGCATAGGAAGATGATGTTATCTTTTGATGAAGTCCTTCCTAAAATGCAGCTCCTTTCATCCTGCCTCACCATCAGACACAGACCTTCAGCAGTAAACACGCAGCACTTTTACCGTGCCGTCATCGCTACCGCTGGGCTAAAGGCAGTTATTCCGTACCCTGACTAGCTGCTACCAGCATTGTTATTAATCTGCATTACACGAGCGTTACCTTGGTTGCTATGCTAAGCCAAGACAGGCACACACTTAACCCCAGGTAGACTGAAAGCCCCACGCACACCAAGAGGCCAAGACCTCAGAACCTGACGCTTAACGCTGAAAGCAGTATTAAAGCTCTTCTTTGGCTGTGTGAAAAGGCCGTTCCTTCAGAATTGGCAAAAAGTTCCTGAACTCAGCAGGAGAAGAGTGTTGCAAGTTCACCAGGGTGCCTATTTCTTATTTCTGTCAGATGCTGAAGGAAGCAATGATCCATATTTCCTACCACGTGCTCCCTTCTCCCAGACAGCTCACAGCCTCCTCCAGCTTCCTGTACTTGGACCTGCTGTTGCTTATTCGTTGCTAAGTTAGCCCCCGGGGCAAAGATCGAGAGGTGGTTGTGCTAAATGCTGTAAGCAAAAATGCAAAGGAAAGCAATCCCTACTCCCATCTGAGCATGAGGGGAGGCAACAAATACAAGGTATGAGGGCGATAAGTCCTGACTTATGGAGGATGATGTGGAAAGACAAAAATCCTTCTAGATTTTCATTACCAAACCCATTTGAGATAAACTGGAAGAACGATAATTTCTTGGAGGGGAAATGAACTTTGTACAGTTAAGTCTATGCTGCCAAAAGCAAAAGATAAGAATGACCTTTGCTTTTAATGTATTTGTCTTTCCCTACCCATTCGTAGACAGTGAACCCAGCCTATTAGCACCATTGCCCTAACACTAAAAGTCAATTTGATTTAACAATACTTGCTGGCACTGCAAACTGCCTGACTATCACTCAATTAGAAGAGAGACATTAGCTCAGGTGTTGCCTAGAATGTAGCTGCTCCCTCACCTTTGTAATGTACCCAGGATTCTGCTTTAACTTAATGTTCTGTAATCACCTGGGCTTTAAATCAATCCAGGGTTGTCAAAATCATATGGCATCAAATGAAAATGTGAAATTTAAAATACAAATAACCATTGAAGGTAGATTTTAACTGCTAACGCTGTATCATTACGGCAAAGTTGATGTCATTTACAGCAACATTAAAGCAAGTGTTATTAAGGGAAAATGAGGCATTTGTCAATGAGTGTTTTTAGTGTCATTGAAGGCCTCAGAATTAGCACACTTGCAATATTTTGACTAAAACAAGCTAATTCAAAGGCTCTTTCTAGCACATTAGCATCTCATTAGACTCTGAGGATGTTTCAGATCTTCTTTCCTTAACTAGTAAAGGAAGAAATCAAATTCCAGTAACAAAACTGTGGACGCGCATTATTTTCTGTTGCAATGCACACTTTGAGATAAAAGTACTCAGAATAGAAAAATCAGCCTTTTTGCCAGAAAGTATAACACTTAATATCCATGGTCCCAAAAGGAAACATGAGCCAAATTCTTACATCCCCAGCCATTACTGAAGAATTTTTGATTATATTAATTACCCATTACCTTTTATAGGGCTATTTCTTCAGTGAGAATACACCCGCTGAGATTCGAGGCCTGTCTCCAGCATCGTAAAGTTAAAACAAGCTGCTAGTGACTATCACAGATGGATGTACATATATTGTGAGAGCATTTTTCAAATATGCAATCGCAGGAGGAACCTTCTGAAAACCAATCTGCGCTGTTTGCAGAGTCCTAAAGAATGTATTCTTCTCTCTTCTCCCCCAAACACCTACAGTGTCCCGTACCTACGGATATCTCCATATGGGAAAACCCACCTATGGCCCACTATGCCAAGGACAGACAGAATTCCCCCTGCACGGATGGACATCTGGATTTTGCTCCCAAATACTGGTGCATGACAGGCATCCTTTCTGGACCCCTCTGTTTTCTCCTCTGCTGCCTCCCCTCTGCCTCCCAGCCCAAATCCTTGCCTTTCCCACCCTCTTTAACACAACGCTTCTGGACAGAGCTGCCACAAAAAGGTGATATTTCTGCGGTACACTGCAGGGCACTTTCTTACCACAGAAAAGCAGGCTTAAAAATTAACGTCTAGTTTTGGCTGCACACCTTTTGATGTTCCTAGTAAAAGCCCATGTTACACCCAGATTAACCTTATAAATGTAAATGTAATGATATCAAGGGAAAGGCTCATGAAAGGTTTGAGGTACCGCTGTGAGCAGCCTGGTCTGGAGCAGAGCACAAGGCTATGTCCATGCTGCATCCCGTGAAAGGTCCACCTCACCCAGCACCTTGTCTTCAAGAAACAAACTGTGGTCTTATCTGGGGTCTGACACCTATCTGCCTGGTGTTAACACCCCTAACCATGGTATGCATTCATTAGAAAGCCCTCTTACTATGCTGAAATAGGGGTTTTTTTCCCAAATGATTTGTCCTCATGCTAAGTTATATTTACTGGTCCTAAGTGGCTTGTGCCAAGCAGACAGGGCTGGGGTCCTCGTTTACTGACATCCACATGTGATGAGATACAGAGAGGCTGTGAGTGCCTTCCCAGCTGGCTTACAGACAGGGTGGGATAAAAGAAAAATGCCTGAAGACTCAGGCAATAAGAACAAATGCTTTAAGTTATAAAAGGGTGTGATATAAATACAATTGTGCTGAAAATGCATGGGAAGCAGGCTCGACCCTGCCACTGCCAGTGCGATCCCTTTCGGCAGAGGAAGGTCTGGCTTTGTGGCTTATTGCTCAATTATAAAATTAATCAAAGAACTAATTGAGCTTGGTCAGCTTGGTCTTTTGAGCCTTTTCTTAGGGATTACCTTTTATTAGAGCTAACAGAGGACATGAGGAAGGCTGTAAAGGGCAAGGAGATGATAAGCCTAGTATGTGAGAGGAATGGTAGTTGTATGGCATGTTTGTGAAGACAAAATTGGTTCTAGGAAGGAGTATGACAGAGCCACATACCTTCTAAAGCCATAAAATCCATATGGGATTAGCAATCTTTCTTGTGGTGTTTTGCTTTCTCTACTCCTCTACCGTTCATTTCTCTGTTTCTATCTTTTCTAGTCTGTTTGCAACCAACCAGTGCCCCACGGGTACGAGACATTATGTCAGTCTGTAACTGAAACTACAGACTATATTCTTTCCTTAGAACAAAATGATCTCAAGGAGAAAACATAGATATCCATGTGATTTAAAAATCTGCATATATAATAGCATTCACTATAAGAGAAGAAAATACTTGACAGAAAGAGCCCAGCAATAATAAAGGCTGTGCAGAAGGAGGATGATTTATTAAAGATGCTGTTAAAAGGGGACTTGCATTAGTGGATGTGGGCTTCGAAACTGAGGCACATGACTAAGTTATGTGGAAAACCAGCAAGGAGTTACAGTTTCTGACACTTTCATGATATTTTTTTCTCTGAGACTAATATGGAAAAAAAAAAAAGTTCTATACTTCAGAGCAATTCAAATATTTTAGCTTTTAAAATTGTTTTGGAGAGCACGCATTCTGCAAATGTCTTAGCTCATACTGGATAATGATGAGCAAGAGTAAACGGAATTTCATGCTTTCTAAAATGTAAATATAAGAAGGCGTTCTTGTCTCTTTCTGATGACCATCCCATTCCAAATTAGCCTGTCTTTTGGCTGTCTAAATAATATTCTCTTGATGAAAAGGAAAGTGCTCATGGGAACTCCCATCACATAGTTACAGAGGAAGAAACTATCTTATTTAATGCACCACAGCCAGGATTCAACGGGAAAATATTGTAATTGAAGGTGCTTCCTGGCTATACGATTTTTGCTCATCTCTGGTATGAGACAAGAGCTACTGAATGGGAAATACATGGTTAGTGGAAAGTTCAGGGTCAGGTGTTGGGGTAAACACATCCACATCTGAAGGCTGATGCAAAACAGGCCTTTTTGATGACTCTGATTCCCCTGTCCCAAGAGAGAACAGTATCATAACCCACATAAGACAACCCGGGGAGACTGACTGCAGTTCACTGGAGCTTGCCAGCTCAATGCAAAAATATAAACCCAACAGGGAATAGTTGCAGGATGATCAAAGAAACGACGAGTTTGTCTCTTAAGAGTGAACTAAGAGTGTTTGTCTTACTTAGCTTAGCAAAGTAGAGACCGAATCTGATTGAGCTCTGTAAATACACCGGGGTAAGCATCAGAGAGCCAGAAGAGCAGTTTCAGCTAAAGAACAATGTTGGCACGAGAACAAATGAGCATTAATTGGCATGAACAAATTTTGGCTGGAAAGCTGAGGGTGATTTCTAGCTATTTGAGGAGTGATTTCCTGGAACAGCTTTCAAGTGGGGGTAGAAAAAAGCCAAAAATAAACAAACTAAAAAGCAAACATCTAGAAGATTTAAGGTAGAGACTGATGCATGCTAGACTGGGATGGGACAGCATGTCCATCTGTGATAGCAACAGACAGAGTTTAAGTGATCCTTTCTTGCCCTACTTTTCCACGTTCATTTTCTTGGTGGGATTACCATTACAGCAACTACTCCGATTTGAAGTCTGGGATGTTATTGATGCTGTCAAAGAAACGTAAAGATGTCTTTGGAGTGCAGATGCTTGCCTTGCTGATACAAAGCCTCTGGATTTTGGACCAAATCACATGTTCCTGCACAGTATAAGACTATGCCTACCACAACCTATGGGATTCACTTGAAGTTAAATCTCCGCACGGTACACACCAGTGGTCCTAAGATGCTAATGTCATGAACAGAAATATACAGCAGAAGGGACAGCCCTTTATTCTTTAATTAACTCATACAATTCTTCAGCCATATCGTACATCAAGCCTGGCCATAAAAATGACAACTTTATAGTGTGTAAAAAAAGAATAATATGATTCACAGAGATTGAAGATCCATTTACAGCAAATGTATATGCCTTTCTGAGTACAACAGATTCCAAACAGATACCTTACTGTGACCCATAAAACTACTTTGCTAACTTATTTATTGTAACTTCAGGTGACATTGTTACAGACTAATGGTTGTGTAAAATGCTAAGGTTCATCAGGTCATCGTACCGCTCTGGAAGGGATTTTTTTGGTCAGATGCGAGATGATTGCTTGATGCGCATTATTTTGTCCAGACATAAAATGAGTGGATGAACACCAGAATAATCTGTGCAATTTAACGTAAACCTAATTAGAATATTTCTCGCCTAAACTTTTTACCTTGAAACTTGAAAGGCAAGATTTAAATGTAACGTAAATGTGACCAATTTAAAGAAAAAAAAAGATAAAATTTAAAATGAAGATGGGAATAAGAACTTAAATGCTGTAATCTCTGAAGAGAACCAGCAATCAAAATCTAATATCCTCATATTGTGCCAGATAATGAAACATTAAGCTGGAGATAATAAGATTTCCTTCCACTGGATAGTCTTCAGCATAGTTAAACCTATGAATGAACAGCTGAAGTGTTTTATATAAGCAAAAGGTTATATGTCAAGGATTCTGAGGGGTGAACAAAAAAATCTCAGCCCAGCTACTATGAACTAGATAGAACTCACATCACTCATTCTCTTTTAAAATTGTGCCATAATTAAAAGTATTTTCAGAATGATAGCTTCACCACTGCACACTGATAGGGACTGGGGATGCAGCAGACACTTTTTACCTGACTTCCCTAAGGACACAAAGGCATGGTACTTGTGCCGTATGTATGTACAGCTACGCCTTCATCCTCCCCAGTAAATGCAAAGACTTTCATCAGATTTGACAAAAAGGCATAGATTTTAAAGACAGAAAATTCCTAAAAACTTTCACAGAACTGGGAAAACTAATAAAGAGAGATATATTAGCAGCCTCCCACTGGAGGAACAGATGGGGACGAGC
This sequence comes from Rhynochetos jubatus, assembly GCA_027574665.1. Taxonomy (NCBI): domain Eukaryota; kingdom Metazoa; phylum Chordata; class Aves; order Eurypygiformes; family Rhynochetidae; genus Rhynochetos; species Rhynochetos jubatus. The sequence continues at coordinate 74,774,346 of CM050651.1, read as the reverse complement.
CATCCACATCAGCCTCTGAGAAGACAATACTGGCACAAAAAGTCATAGGAAACCAAGCTAAATTCATCCCACCACCACTGGAGCTGCCAGCTCTTTAACGTGCCAGCGAGGTGAAATAACACTGACAAAATAATTGCTGCCCTGGCTGTCTGTGGCACTGGATTCCTCCGGTCATTCACCTGAGGGGCCTTATATTCAGAGCTACAAGGAGGGAATGAGTCCACCCTGACTGATATGGAGCAGAAAGAAAAAATGAACTTTACACTGTAAAAATGTAGTACAGGAGAGAAAAATTCCAGCTGGGGTCTTACAAAATCTCATGGGACTGAGACAAGCACAACTCAGTGAAACACATTCCCTGCCCCCTTGACCTTCACGTGGAAACCCAAGAAAATCAACTCAGTAAAACCTATAAAATGGGAATTACACAGCCCTTGTGAATCAATTCAAATGTCCATAGAGTGAGTTTCTAGCTCCGAGCTTCCCAGGAAGAGGCCCTTGCAGAAGAACACGGAGGAGGACCCAAGGCCGGATACCTGTTCCTCTGGGACTCCCTCCCACCTTCTTGCAGCGTAGAGACTTGCATCCAGCGGGTTACAACTGGGCCACTGCATGTGACAGCTAGCAACGGGCCTGTCACTGTCTTTAATCCCTTTTCTTGTCAATCCTTCTTTATGACAGAGGTCTCCTCTGTTTTACAAGACCGGTATAGATGTTTTGCCAATTTTCAAAAATGCCTTAGAAACGACAAATAATAAATGCTTAACATTTATGATTATAAATGCTGGATAGGGCTTGGAGCGACCTGGTCTAGTGGAGGGTGTCCCTGCCCATGGCAGGGAGATTGAAACTAGATGATCTTTAAGGTTCCTTCCAACCCAAACCATTCTATGATTACCACCAAGCTCTACCAACAGCAATCTGCTGTACAAGAAATGAAAAAACCCAATCTTTCACACTTTTTTCCAAAGTGCATTAGATCGCTAATGCAATGAGATGAGCCATGCTTTCTCATGAAATAGTTTTTGAATGGACATTCTCTTTTACGTGTTTATGAATGCCTATGCTCCCTTTAACTATCACAAGTATTCACAGCACATCTCTGCTTCATCCCAAATTACAAAATCCCATCAATTAATCTCTTCCCTTCCTCTGCGTTTTGGCGCGATCCCTTTTGCAGACAAATTGTGGAGAGGCAGACTTGGTCATACAACTGACATAAAAGTCAGGGACAACAGGATCTAGGCCAATTTTTATTTTCTAAAAGAAGATGAAGATCATACAAGTTGGATGGGGAAGCACCGCTGAAGTGCCGTTTGGGAGTTAACCCATCGAGCCACTGTAACGCACATGACCAGACACGGGGCGTGGCAGCACCGAACACAACACTGTGATTAGTGCATGGGATGCCAACGTGAGTAACATCGTGTCACAGACAAATAACGTGCCATTCGTGGGCTGTGAATTAACATGAAAGGCAGATATTTTTTCTTTTTTTTTTCCACTGCTGCTAAACTTTTTGTTAAGCAGAATCTCACAGAAGTACTATTCCTTAACACATTAGCGAAATCGGTGTAGAAAATGTGCGCAGAGAATGTGAATTTACACTTGTAGCTGAACTACCTTTGCAGCAAAGGCAAAGCCAAATTCTCCTGGGAGCACGTTCGGTCTTTGCAAAGCAGCAGATACATTGGGGTTTTTCTTCTCTTTCTAAAACAAACCACAGTAATGCACAAAGAAGGTGGCAGATGGTTGCTTCCTAATCTGCACATGAAATATCTTCCAATTACAGAATTTGTTGCTTAATGTCTCAAAGTCCATATTAGTTATACGCACTAACCGAGGGGCAGTACTGAAAATGACTGGTTCTGGTTGTGAGGCTGAACAGTCTTCAGCGTGGAGTTTAATTGTTGTTCCTCATAAAGTAGGTGAAAAGCTCAGACAAAGAAATCTTGCCAGATGGCAGTTGATAACACAACATATTGTACTGCTTTTTCTGCTGCAAACCGCCAGGGGAAAAGCAGTCTGCAAAATCTCCCGTGGGTTTGAGGATGTGGGATTGTTTTTTAAGCATGGGATAGAATTCATGCTTGCTTTTGAGGTGACAGCAAGGTGCATTAAGTACCTTGTGAGACTTCAAAATAAGCTATAGGTAGTATCTGAATGCCATATCGGCTCTGTCCTGATCTTCTGCCAGGGTTAAATACTTAAAAGCTTACTATCAGTCACTGAACTGCAAGAAAACATATTTCTGATACACACATTAAGGAATCACATTAATTACACTCCCACACCCTCGTGAAGCTGCAAACCTGCAATAGAGAACCAGCTATTTTATGATACTGAAAGGCAGAAAAATACCATGGCAACTTTTTTGTGCTATTTAATCACATTTACTGAAATTTTATTAGGTGCTTTTGAAGTAAAATAGGAGGAAATAATCTATAAAAATAATGTACTTTTAAATACAAAGGCCTTGAAATTGAGTATAAAAAGGAAACCAAATCTCTAATTTAGTGGAACCAGTATGATTAAAAATAATTGCATTTGTAAAGTGAACATTTGGAGAAAAAAATGATTAATGTGCTTAGTAATAACATCCATCTAATTTGTATAATGAGCATTTTCATGTAAAGCCATGTTTCCATTCAAAATATGAGGAGATTAAAAAGAAATAACTCAGAGTCATTAGCATCATCTACCCATATTTACATCAGCATCCTGATTCTAAGTATGACATGGTTTTATGGCTCTGTTTGCCATTCAGTCTTTACAAAAACAAGAATGACAACTTCTAATTAAATTTTTTAATTTATAAACTCACATACATGCCATGAAACATTAATTGTGGCAAATCAAAAGAAATAGTAGACATTTAAATACCGAATGCTCGCCATGTCAGCAAAATCCTGGAAGTTAGCAATCTATACGGATATAAATTAATATTCATTAAAGCTCTTATTAACTTTCCCTGATAACAACCTTGGAAAATATTATTTTGTCTTTCTGTGTGTGGTTATAACTTTAGATTGTCAGTTTATTTTTCTCTTTGTCCCAGACTGGCCCTTCTCCTTTTCTATGAAGGGCTTGGTCGTTATTTTCATTGTAAGTAGTGGATGATACTGGATCATGAACCAAACACTACAGACCTGAGTTAGCCTCTAACAGGTTTCAAAATGAAAAGTCATTTAACCTAAAGAAACAGAGATGTTGTTGCTTAGAATATGCCTCAAAAAACCTGCAACATTTGGGAACTGCTGCCTCAGAATCCACCCCACTCCCATGGCATGGCAAGAGCATCTCCCTCTCCAGAAATCTTGGGTACTGCAAGGAGATTGGCACAGCCTGGAGTGTCTGAGCTAGTGTCGTGGTTTAGGTCCAGCCAGCAACTCAGCACCACACAGCTGCTTGCTCACTCCTCCCCCTGCTGGGATAGGGAGGAGAAAATATCAGGAAAGACATGGATGAGACAAGGACAGGGAGGGATCATGCACCCATGGTGCTCATGGGCAAACCAGACTTGGCTTGGGGAAGAAAAATCAATTTAACTAGTTACCAATCAAATCAGAGTAGGATAATGAGAGACAAAACCAAATCTTAAACCCCCTTCCCTCCCACCCCTCCCTTCTTCCCAGGCTCAGCTTTGCTCCCTGTTTTTCTCCCTCCTCCCCACCAGTGGCACAGAGGGAGGGGGAATGGTGGTTGGGGTCAGTCCAGCACACCCGGTCTCTGCCGCTCCTTCCTCCTCAGGGAGTTCTGACTCAGAGGTGGATAACAAACCTGCTTCTAGAGAAAGTGTTTCACTGTCTTTGGTCCTCTTTTAAATTAACCTTTTCCCAGTAGTTTTGTAAGCGACCTAAAAGCACTGTACCCTGCCAAGGGACCTGCACTGAGATGGCAGTTCCCAGTGCCTAGAGAGCCCCAAGGACTCCATAGGTGTCTAGGATAGACATCACCCAGCACAGACGCCGCAGAGGGGCTCAGAGCCTCCTTGCTTTCCTGCCGAAACCCGAGATGCGCTGCTCATGGCACACCAGTCTCAGAAATGCAGCACCATGCTTCACCCGAGAGCTTATTCATGTTTTACAGCCACCCTGGACCTACACCTCCCTCTTCGTCCTGTTGCAAATAGAGTAAGAAGTGTCTGAAGGAGTTTTCCAGTGAAGCAGCCACTTAACTCACTGAAGTTTGCCATCATGAAGTTTTAGTGCTTTATTAATTCCCGTGAGCTGCTTAAGTGAATAATTAACAACATCCACGACAAACTCCAAATTCATCCAAGTCTGGTGGGCAGGGGGGAAGAATAATCGAGAGAACAAGCACAGTTCAGCGCTAGCTTTTTCGCATTCCTTCCTATTCCCTAAATATTAACTATTCCTATAAGTGTGTGTCTCTGATCTAATTCGTTACATTTCAGGACAAATTTAAGAGAAGTTCCACAGAAAAACCGAGCCTCATTGATATTACTTCTCTAATGCAGAGATTAGTTAGAATAACTTCATTCCCATGCAATCCCTAAAGGTTTTTTGAGCAAAATATGTTTTCCATTTGCTGGCTAAATGAATGGAGAGAAAAAGAAACTAATTCACATTCAATCCAAATTACTGTAAGGCAAAAAAAATGAGAATTCTGTTCTCAGTTCTCATTTTTCAAGGAGCCTTCAACAGGAATTTTAAAAAAACCCAAACCATAATTCCCCTAAACTTTCTCTAAGTGTGTCATGTTCTGTTTTCTGAATGTTTAATAACACTTTCCAGCTTGCAGACTTATGAAACAAGACAAGGACATTGAGTTTCTCCCGAATCTCTAGCCTTGTCTATGCTAGAAAAGTTTAAGTGGTTTTTATGTTGGCTGACTGAGCTAGTTATAACCGTCTGCGCTCCCAGCACTGAAAGACTGAATGCATACAAGAGAGTTGCAAAAACGTAATCTGATAGTTTATGTGTTAGATGCCCAAGGTCAAGGGTGCAAATCCTTTAGTCTGAGTGGTGCATCGATGGAAAATTAATGGGGCTGTTAAATGTTAAGAGGAGCTTTAGCCACATTATTGTGCTCAGTACCAGGGCATAGGGTTGGGATGCTATGGAGGGCAAAGCGGATGATCTAATGCGTCCTTCTGGCCTTAAAATTTATGAAAATGGATAAAGCCTGAACTTAAACTCTCATTTTGGTATAAAAGTGCCTTCTCCAGTTTGAATCAAGTTGTGTGAAAATATTGCTAAGCTTCTCTGAAATAAGAAGGCCCCAATTTCAGCTCTGCAATGTTCTAACTATATCTTACCGAGACAAACTTAACAAATTTTCTAATTTCTTTAAATAGTAGCTCTCTGCCATGCAAGGTCTCTTCAGCAGGGATCTGCCCCCACTGTATGAGACCCAGTTTAACCAGCTAAGTATGTTGGCAAATGAGCTGGGGTGCTCCTCACCACATTCCTGTGAGTTGTCACAGCCTGCTGTCCCCCCTGGGGTTGTGCCACCACGGTCCTGCTTCCCCTAGGATGATAACGAGCGGCGATCCCTGCTATAAGGACATTCTCTCTGGCAGAGGTGGGAGGAGCAGCATCTCCAGCCACCACGAGCCTGTGACACCCTGCAGTGTGGACGGCAGATCCACTTCTGATGGCAAAGCTGATGGTACCAAGTGACCTCCCCCTTGCTGCCAACCACCACTCCTCCATCCAGAAGGCACTGCTCTTGACTCCGACCACTTCTATAATCCTTTATAGAAAATAACCCTGCAGGGATCCCTCCTGCCTCATTGGAGTGGTTCAATCTGCCACGGCTGCGGTTGAGGAGTTTCTTCCACCAGCTCTGCTGCTGCAGACCACATCCTTTATGTGCACCATGAGATAAACAGGGGTGCTTATTGCTGCAGTACCCACTAAAATTTCTTCTCCTTTTGTTCCCCACTATCCCTTCACAAGGAGAGAGGGAAAAACACCCCTCAGATCTTCGCTTCTTCTGCTGTTCTGCAAATATGGTTCCCTTTAAGAAAAAGAAAGGTCAGCCAGAATAGGAAACTAGACTGTCATTTCTAAGGTAAGACAAGGAAGAATCTGTCATGGCCATTATTCAACTAATCAGGGATAACATCAATGACCTCATTCTGTCAGAAGATATGTACAACGATGACCTCTTCCTTTATCAGGAGCAATGGGATACGACAGCACAGCCATTATTTCTGTGTAGATAAGAAAGCATCCCCCTCATCACTCCCCTGAACAGTGATGCATGCCCGTGGCTTTTTGTAATGTCTTCCATCTCTCATGTCTGGGACATTTTGATTCTGATATTAATATTTTATTTGAATATCCTTGTAATAATTTAGAGACATACCTCACTAATGAGAATTAATTGCTGATGGTGAGATATGGTGCTAATTTGGGGAGTGCTGGCAGCCCCATTTCCTTAGGAAAGGACAGATGGCGAGTATGGCCTCGCTGCAGTTTGGCTGGGAAACCTGCACACAGGGCAATCGAACCACCCCGTTATACAAACTCCTCAGGTAATTGGTAGTGGCTTAAAGCTTTATTATTCTAGTTCAGAGTCCATGACCTGCATTTCCAAAGTGATTAATAAATTTTAAGCCATTTTAATAAATTTTCAAGGACCATTGTAATTTTACAGACTTATGCTCTGCATAAAGCCAGGCCGAAGATCAATGCCAAATAATCTCTGCATCGACCCCGTAATTCCTGACTGAGCAGTAGCAGTTGCTTTAGAGAGATGTCACAGGAAGAGATGGATCATTCACCCCAACTTGAGGTTAGTTGTTCCTTCCCTGTTAAGCATTTCCATTTTATTTATAGACTCATTTTGACAAGCTTCATTTTCCAGCCAATTATTTTCACGATGCCTTTTTTCTAGAGATTTCTAGTATCACAAACTCTCTGCTGCACTTGCCCCTAACACTAAAGTCTTTTTGCAACTCCTGTTTATGAGAATGAGTGGCAAAGACATAATGTGAAATCAATGAAGCTCAGAATTTGGGAAAATGGACCCCAAATTGCCTTTAACAAAAAAACAAAAACCCACCACACCAAATCTTTAGCAGACAGGAAAAGAACTGAAAGGTTGAGAAGCTGGAGGCATGTGCAAAGAATCCTTTCACAGTTATAAAAATGAATTCCTTAATGCCATTCTCATTAAAAAGTTTTTCCTGCCAAATGCTGTTTGCTTATGCCTTCAAACTGTCCACATTAATGATGAGTAGCTCTTCAGTGAGGTATTTACACGTTGCCTTGCCAGTGCCACAGACAGCAGTTTTATCAAGTGTGAGAGAAAGAAAGAGGGAAAATTTGGTGAGCGAATTCACAAATTGGGCCTCTGTACTCACTGCAAATGACCATGTGACATCACAGGACAAATGTTTCCAGCACATGCATCAGTGAAGCATCCCTGTGGGCCTATTATAATGACTTGTCACAGGTAGGTTTCTGCAGAAGATGTCAACTCGCATTTTGTTGACTACTATTCTTAGGATGCTCGGCTCCTTTCCTGAAACACCATTTTCTAAGACACTCAATGCCATCTAGTCAGTGGGAACTATAGTGTGCATTCCCTGATGAATAATCTTGTGTTGACTATGTTAGCGAGGTAGTTCAAACCAAGCAATGGTGACACACAATGTCACTTGCCACATACAACTTGATTGTCCTCCCTGCTATTTTTCACTCTACCAATTCTATTTTCAATTTTATTTTTTCCAGCAAAGGCTAGACAGTTTCTTCCTGACCACAGAACAGATAATGTCAACTAATCAGCCAAAACAGGTTCCTAGGGCACCCATCAGATATATGACCATTTTGTTGCTGACTACCTGTTTACCACTGCTTTTGTGTAACTATCAGTAAACACACTTGCAACTGGTTCAGTAACAGATGTGAGATGAAGTCAGCATTTTGCAGAAATCCAGAGACATACTGACATCAGGTATAACCATGTTCAAGCTCACTGTCAAGGACAAACTCACCCTTCTTCCCAATGCTAACAGTTCATTTCAGCCCCAAAACCAAATCTGTCTCAAGTGGGAGAGTCATGGTGACACTGAGCTGGAGGTGAGCAAGAAACGGCTCAGCTCGCTCTACTGTGAACTACAACCCTGTTCAAACCAACTGTGTGAACAGCAAACTATGGACTTCACGTGCTCATGCCCACTTCTATGTCTGCAGCCCCCAGGCACCCAGACACGCACCTCCCTGCCACGCTGCCGCCTTCCCCTCCCTCTCTCATCCCTCCAGCACCTGCCATCCCAGCTCCCAACATCCCAGCAAAGGCAGTATGCAGGCATTTCCTTTTGTTTCTACTTCTAAGAGGCTTTATAAGACCACAAGGAACATCTACTGATCAATTCAGGCCTTGGCTGTCCCAAAAAGTCCTGCCCAGAGAGGATAAACTGTCAGTCACTTGTGAAATGAAAGCTGCAGGTTCGATATTACCTGCTTGCACTCTGTCTGTACTTTATATTAAACATCTACGGGACAAGCTACACAAAATTAAGCACTGCTTGGAAGACCACATGCAAACTGGAAAAAGCAAAGCCACTAGAGATGCCAAAATCGGTTTCTTTCACGCCAATTAAAAAGCCCCATGCCAATGTGCAGTAACAACAGGTTGCCAATTACTCACATTTAAACACTGAGCAGGAACTGAAGCTATATATTTCACAAGGCTAGAGGTAAAACAAACCAAAAAGGAATGGTGAATTCACAGGCTGTGGGTGTTGCTGGCACAATTTGTGTTGAGTAGTCCGTTAGATAGGCAATAGGTGTATTTATGGAGGTCACAGTTGTCCCTGCTGACCTGAAAACCTGTGAATCAAACTGGACAGTGCTTCTTTGGTTGTTGCACCATCAGCAGGCTTTGCAATGGGTTCTGTTGAGTACGCACATACTTGGGGCAGACACAGACCCACTCCATGGTAAAGCAAGGGATAGATGGACAGCTGGATGGGCCCACAGAGTGCAAGCTGGCTGGAGGGTGAATACACATTTGTACAATGTGCATTTATACATATGTTATTAATTTTAATGCTACCCTTTAAGACTGAGTACATTTGGATTACCAGCTATATACGAGCACAAGCCATGTGGTGTAAATTCTGAAGAAATGAATTAAAAATGCAGTTAATTTTTCCATGGGTTAGAGCTAGATTTTACTTGCTATACAGATTCCCAAGGAGACTCGTTTGAGAGAACTAATGAAACATTAATGCCTGCAAAAGATTTTTAAGAGTGGTACTTTAGGAACTATTTGGCTTTGATGAAAGGTTTGACTGCCTGATAACCCCAGAGCCTGCAGTTATAGTACAATATTTATAAATGGAAGAGACGTTTACAGCCTCATAAAAGCTTCTGTTTATTGTTATCAAATTGCAGTGTTGCACTGAAACATTAATATGTAGCTTAACCTGTTTCTTGTAGCTTTGTTATGTGAACAGATTAAGTAGCTGAGGGCAGGCATAAGGGGCAGAAAAGTAGCAAATTCCAAGTGACAGGGATAACGCATGACAAGGAAAGAGGACAGTCCAAACACAACCACCAAATCTGTAGCCTGCCTTTGGCTCTGGAGATATCCAGCTCAAGAGCAGACAGGATGCCACACCAGTGAACAAGAAATGGCTTTACACTGACTGAATCCTCTGAGGCTCTAGGATGCAGCATGGATCACAAATCTTACCAAAATAGGTCTGATAAGAGTACTGGGGAGTAACTGGGCTGATACATTCCTCTGGACGTCCACTTGCTTAGCAGTTGTCCGTCCATTTCTCCCTTGGCCCCACTGGCACTCAGTCATTCTGGCACCCTGCTCTGCTTCTGCTCCACCTTCCAGTATGTACAACTACAGGGACTGAATAAACCTACAAGAACATCATCTTATCTGACTGGGTAGACTCATATCTGGGTCCTGAAATGGGGAGGGTTTGGTGTGGGGGCTGGGTGACAAGCTGCCCTGGATGTCTTTGAAATTTTCCAATGCTCAGGCAAGTTTTGGAGAGAAACCCAGTACCTTGGAAATGCAGCAACCAACACAACAGGAGAATGGAAGGAGGATGTGGACGTGAAAACTTTTTTCCCCTGTTCCACCTGGTTAAGTAGCACATTTGACATAGAAAAGCAGCCTCTGATGCTCTGTACAGCTGCTGGTGAATCAGAAATAGCGTGATACTTTATTTTCCTCTCTGATGGATGCATACCCATGGCAGTCTCTGAAGAAATGTATTTCAATTTAAAACATTATGAGTTCATAAAGGAATGCAGAACTGACATTGATGCTTTTATTGTCAAATCAGCTCAGCGTATAACCTCTCCCCTTCAAGGAAAGTCTTGAACAAATAGACCTTGCAATGTGATGTGAAGGTTAATAAGTGTAGTCCTTGTCAGGCTAAAATTGGCAGAAAAACTCTGCAGTGGCTGCTTCTTCCTTCGAGATCCACAAGGTGGCTCGTGGAAGTTGTAGTTCTTGGCTCTGCTTTTGGGCCAAGCTCCTACTATGCCCCATCCCTAGAAGTGTTCAAGGCCAGGCTGGATGAGGCTTGGAGCAACGTGGTCTAGTGGAGGGTGTCCCTGCCCATGGCAGGGGGTTGGAACTAGATGGGCTTTAAGGTCCCTTTCAACCCAAACCATCCTGTGATTCTATGAACCACATCTTCCCTAAAGCACTACAGCTACGTTAGTGGCAGGCTGTGCTGCGTAGTTCAGTTACATATATTGCAGCATAGTCTCTCCCTGGAAATACCAGTATTTGAGCAGAGCCTGTCCAGAAGAGATGGAAAGGGCTGGAAACACAGGTTAGCAGAGGAACACACACTTTAACCTCTTATTGAATTAGCTTGTAATGGAACTCTATAGATCCCTACAATTCCAAATATTGAAAGTGACCTGAAATGGACTTTACAGCTTTTCCACTGGAAATGAAATGCCTGTAACAATCAGGCAGGAAACACATTTTCTGCTGAAATATCTTTTGGATATCAATATGCTGGCCAGATCTATGAATTTCTAATGAATTCCTTAGAAATCAGTCTCCCTAAATCCCATAAATATTTTGGAAAACCTCATTTTGGTTGATTTTTTTTTTCCATACCCACTGAGAATGAAAATCTGGTGTTCTGTATTTCAATCACCTTTTTTGTTACAACCTGTTAGGCAAAACATCAGTGAGACACTATAAAGGTCCTCAAAGTCTTTTCAGCATACACATCTCAGGGCCTTTAATACCTGTAGCACACATGCTGTGGGAAGGCTTTATGTTCCATATTCAGCACTCTGGATTCCAAGCAGAGGTACAATTCACTGCAGAAGTGCTCCTCGTGGGTATATATGCAGAGAGATGAGCAAGGTAGTTGTAGAAAATTGTATGCCTCAAACTCTTCCACCGGCTAATGGCGAGAAAATAATGAACTGGGCAAGTAATTAAAAGAAGTACGAACTCAGTTGAAGTATTCACCTTTTTTTATGGAAGGACAGAGGTTCTAGGAACACCGTGAATACATATGAATATATAAAGCTAACTGCTGAGCTGCCTATTCCAATGTGGGTTAAAGCTAGCTAAAATGGAACGGCTTAATCACTGGTCCTCATTTACAGTAGAGAAAACTGCAATCCTCAAGTCATATCCATGCACAAATACAACTGGACTCGGTCAGGAATCTACAGGAGCACCTCCCACTGCCACACACCGCTGGGTCACGCCATGGATGTGGATGTGGAATTCTCAGATTTGTAGGACAACAGGAAATAAGGCTAGAAGAAACTCCTAGTAATTGTCTATCCGTCTTCCCTTCGATCTTACAATCCTCTTTAACTATGAAATGCTGATTTCTTATCCTTGTTTTCATATTTAAGGCTTATTTTCTTCCCTGTCTTAGGAAGCTACAGACATGAGACATTTAAAAAGAAAATGAAAAGATTCTTTTGGCAATGGTAATGCAGACACATAAATCTTAACTGCTTTTTCAATTCCTGTACTGCATCCTTTTAGACTTGCTCCCTGCTGAAACCAGCATGATAGCTGCAAATTTAAAATTGGTTCTTAATTTGAAGACCTTTGAGTTTTGATAGTCTAGACTTGCATTTTCAAACTTCGTGACATTTATACCAAGGCACCAGGGTTATTCGAATTTATTTTTCATTATCAGTAAGACAGCCTTCAATGTATTACGCCATGATTGATTTGAACACAAGTCCCTGAAACAAAAGAAAAGCAAGGAGAATGTTTCTAACTCTCAAGTTTTAGTACTAAGAAGCTTTTTGTAATGGCGGGGGGGGGAAACTAGATGATCTTTACGGTCCCTTTCAACCCAAACCATTCAGTGATTCTATGAAGATACTTCTTCTACAGCTTACTTGAGAATTTTAGGATGTCCTGGTCCATTTAAAAACTGCTCTGATCATCTCAAACCCCAAAAGGCAAGGTTCTGAATAGTTTTTTTTTATTGATCAAAAAGTTATAAAGCAAAGGTTTTACTAATGTCACATTGTCACCCCATTTCAATGCTGATATGACACTTTTTAATAAAGAACAAACCCAGAAACCTTTACTTCTAGCTGTAAGTACAGTTTCCACCCAGTGTAGGCCAAAACATGCACAGAGAGTGCCCAGAGCTGCCTGCTCCCAGTTCCGACTGTTAATTTGATGCTAGCTCACTTGTGTGCAACAAACTGCTGTTGTGAGCATAGATACATCTGCCAGGTGTACTGACCTGAATTGCATTCTGCAGTTTCCATCCCTGGGCAGATCTGGGAACACTTTCCCTTCTGGAAAACCGTTGTCTCCCCTGCCCAGATATCGCATCCTTGCAGAACGTAGAGACCATCCCTGCAGTACACACAGCACAGGAGAACACTTTACTAGCGGCAGGGTGGGCTGAGGTCAAGCCGGGGCCTTGGAGACAAAGAACAGAGATGAAAATATGATGGGACTGTAACAGGCTCCACCCCACAAATTCCTCCAGCAGAAGCTGGCAAACAATTCCTGCACTTTACAGCTGCCAGCCCTACACATAATTAATGTGCAGTCGCAGCCAGACAACCATCTTAAGGGAGAATGTGGTCTACTTAGCTCGCTTACCCACAGTAAAAGGGACTTTATTTTTAGGGATCACTGCTAATGGCAGACTGTTTCTTGGGGGCCATCAGGACTTAAGCAGATGTGGGAGCAGATGGCAGGACAATAATGCTTTTTTGGATGATTGACTAATACCTTTCGCCAAATGCCAGTGGTAGTAAAGATATTTTGCTCATCTTCGATCAAGCGACAAGGAATTTTCATCCCAAAAGGTAACAGGAGTTGAATTTTACTTTTGTTTGTGTGTTTGTAAGCACCAAGAAGTACCCATGAACTGTACTCAATGCTTTTGCCGCCTTCCCCTCCATCTAAGAAACTGTAGTTCTCCCTATATTTTGAAAAGTTAATACAAATGTTTAATCAGTTTTGTCATGTCTCCACTCTGCTGAAAGCAGGATGACATATATACCAAAGCAAGGGAGTAAAATCTGGCCAGCAGAAGGGGAAATTTATGGTTGCAATTTTGCAGAGAGGTCCCTATGATGCAGTAAACTGTAAGAATGAAGCACGAAGAGTTTATTAAAGCCATAAGAATCCTGAGATGAGATTACAGCCTTTATACTCTGCCACACCTCAGATTTGATAACGCGTATCTCCCACCCACCCCCTCCCCCTGCCAGCTCTCCTGAAAAACAGAGGAAAGAGTGCACACCAGATTGATTTTGATTTCATATGTAGCATTCTCATTAATTCTCCAGGCATCAGCTCACGCAGATCAAAGTGGCAGAAGACGCTGACATCAGCTTTCATATCTGAGAGCTTATCACTCCCCGATGATAAAATTGCAGGATTATCAAGGAGTGCATCTGCAAGTCTATAGCTGCTGTAAAGAGCATTGTGACATATAAATGCACAATGTGACACCATTACTGTATCATCTTTACTGGAACACTTAGCAAAACATTTTCAGTGTCACCAAATGACAGTCATGCCTTTGATTTTATTTCCCAGTTTTGTAGCCTTGGAAATGGTAATTTGGGGATAGCACTTATTTATTTATTTTGTCCTGGCTGCCCCCAGATGTGACATGACGATCTGCAATGGAAAACGTGCTGTGAAAGATCTGGACCAGCATGGCCAGGGAATCCTTCACCTTTTTCAGACCTGCTGAAGGAATGTTATTGTGACAGCAAACGATCCCTTAAAACTGCCATTAGAAATGCTTATTTTATCATTCCAGGGGTTTTTTTGCACTTGGTTTGCTCCTATGCAGAACATCTGGAGTAAGAGACATGGAGTTCCCTGGACATTACACAAGCTATGGCCTCTTGTTTGCTGGTTTTGTTAGCAGGGGAGACAAGTCAAGGAAAACACTCTATCTTCCTGTCGTCTTCCTCTTTAATACAGAGGACGGACACAGTCCTAAGAGCTCTTAGGGCATTAAATAAATGGGAAAACATTTTCCCAATAACCGTGGAGCATCCCTGGTACTTGGTTTTTGACAGCAGAGAGAGGGGTTGCAAATTCTCTGTTATGCAGGCGTAACAGTTACATTCACAGCTGCTTTTCTTCCCTCTTCAATGTCCTACCATTCAATAATGCAGGCTCAGGGATGAGTTCACAGCAGGAATACCAGGGAAGGGCTATCTAAAGAAGCTTGGACATTTAGCTAGACATTTCACTACAAGCCTGGTTGGTTGTACTGCTCTGAGTAAGTTTTAGAGAGAAGAAACCTGCAACGTTTCTCCCCATTCTGGGAATCATACAAGAGTGCAGATCCATCCTTACTTGATAATTGTCATACCATCAAAATATACCTCACCCAAAGTCAAAACGTGTTTATGAATTGCAGACTGTAAAAGTAAGGGTAGACAGTACACTTGAAGCACACCTAATGTAGGTTTGCTTCTCACCAACCACAGTGATGGGGCAGGACGGGGAATGCTACGTTCTTGTTTACCACAAACCCCAATCAATCCAGAAACACTGCGTGAAGACTAAACTTCAAAATGCATCACTAATGTCAAGCTGTTCTTAAGCTCTTAATACGTAATATTCACCTTCAAGAAGTCATGCATGAGCAGTCCCAATGAATATTACTTTCATGGTTCTAGCTTTGGTCATGCCCCTCCTTACAGCCTACCAATGCAGACTTAGTGCACATCTGCCTACTACAGCTGCTTCTGCACAGCTGCATCACGTAAAGCACTGCATCTCCACTCTGTCTCAGTCTTTTTCTGATTACCTTTGATCGGAGAGAGTACAAAAAATTGATACTAGTACTGGTCAGGATGCAGATCACCTGGCCACAGTAAGAAAATAAAGACATTTGATTAGTCTTGTCCATGACAAAGATGTGATTCACAAAGGCAAGAGGTTTGCAGCAGAAGCAAACTGGAATTAGGAGTCACGTCCTCAGGGACAGAGTGAACATCACCTGCAAATGAAGGCTATATGCCAATCCAAACAATACAGTGTAGGATAAATTACAGACCCAAAACAGTAAAATCACCATCGCAGTAGTTCATCCTGATATTAAAATGACCTATTATTTGGGGGTAAGTCTTATCAAGCTCACTGTACAGAAGCTACATGCGTGGCTGGTAATAGTGTGTCTGAAGGCTTTGAGCCAGCTGTAGAACACACTCAAAGAGTGCACACACAGAGATACCCTGGATGTCAGTCCAAACTGAATCCCATAGCTGTTGGCTCTGCTGCCTAAACTTGAACTAGCCCATTCCCCATATCCACCCCAGGTATCCTAAAGAATCACAAGATGAATGACAAGAATAAACCCTTTCTAAGCAAAGGGACTAACATTAGCAATAAGAAACAAACCAAAAGGCCAGCTGGCTGATAAACAGGAATAGCGGTTTGGTTTGTGATTAGATATAATATACCACACAGAGGGAAAAAAACACCAACAAATAACAAACAAACAACAAAAAACCAACAAAAACCAAAGAGCAATGAGTGCTGTGCTAGGATAACCTGAACAAGAATTACATTAAATGCCTTTTTGTTAAAGTCATTGGCCACTTCCTTTTCATATGGTGTGAGGTCACGATCACCGAAACACTGAATAATGTGTATCTCTTATCTTTAAATGTAAAGAAAACGCCTGTGATACCAGACCAATGTGATGACTACTTAAACACATTCTACACAGAACTCAGACCGAGGATGTAATGAAGAAATACCACCCAGCTGAAGTAATAGTATATCCTGTCGGTACTTGAAACAGTGCAAAAGCAATTTATCCTGTAGAACTGGGAATTAAATACGTCCGTTCTGTGGAATCTTCAGACATTTTGCACTGCATTTGTGTTATAAAAATAGCACAAGAGTTTAGATTTCTTGTGAAACTTAAGAATTGGGAAATAACCAATTTTTGTGTTTTGATGAATTTTCTTGTTTGAAAAGAGAAGAGGGTGTTTTAAATCAACACTGAAGCAGCATGAAAGAAAACAAAGAGCATTTTAGCATAAAATGAATGTTTTAGTACAAGAGTCTCAATGGAATTAAATGAAATAGCATGAAAATTAAATATTTTAACTCATTGAGACAAGCAATTCAGCGTTACTTAAGTGACATGAGCAAGATACTGGCTTCCAGCCCTTCCCACTGAAAATGGCATAAAAATGTAAACATGCCCACAAAATTTCTGCTTTGCTGAAACTCCACTATTCCAGCAGAAAAACCTTGTTTTGCCACATTTTAATTTGCTCTTATTTCCACATGGAGAATAAGGAGTCTGTTGCAAAAAAAGGTCTCCACTACCCTGTTCGTGGGTAAGCAAACTGGCTGCGATAGCAGGAGTCCCTTCTTTGGCAACTCTTATCTGAGCAGTGGAAGGTAGTAGATGGTGAGAGCTTTCGAAAATGGTGTCCCTTTTAACTCAAAGTATAAATACGTGCCAAGAAATCTTCAGCACGTGCCTGGGAAATCTCTCTTTTCAGTTGATTTTTGAGAGCGACAGCATGTTCGGTGGGACCAGATGCAACTCAGTTGTGCTGATGGGGATTGAGTAGCAGCAATTCTAGTAAGTATCACTAAAAGTCCATATCAGATTGTGACCTTCCCAAATTAAAAATGTAACATCGTTAAGCACAACACAGACTACAATAATGCTCTTTTACAACCTTCTACTTCCTTTTCCCACTTGTCAATTCAGATGAGGCTTTTTACAGCTATCCAGTGACACTCCACTGATAAATCCAAGTATCCTGCTGATATTCTCAGGCTGCTTTTTCCTGCAGAGCTTCTGGCCACTTTGGCACAGAAGATGAGAGCATCCTCTCATTTGGCCAAAGGATTTCTTTGTCAGCTAGGGCAGATGATGACCTGCTAAGCTGAATAAAAAGAAAAGCTGCCACTGAAGACACCACTTGGAATTTTAAAACCTAGATCATCCCAGGTTTCTTCTACCCATCAAAAGGTTATTATTTAATCTGAAAAATGATGTGTGATTAAAAGGTCAAGTTTTAAAGGAGCGCACATTTTAATGCTATCAGCAGCAAACCTGTGGAGTTAATGCCAATATTAGGTCACCGAGTCAAGTATTCTGGCCTATTAATATTTATAGCCAAGCAACTGAGCGAAGATACTTGGCACCTACGCGGTGCGCTACTTGAGTATACACCCTACATGCAGGAGAAGCCAAACAGCACGACTCTCAACTTACAGAAGAAAAAAACAAGGCACAGAGGGGACTTGCTGCCACATGCTTGCCCAAGATGAGAATTGCACGATGCTGGAAACTCAGCTCAGCAACCCTGGCAGATGCTCCTTCTGAGACACAAGCTCTTGGCCAACATTCAGCCTTGACCTGAACTGCAGAAAAGAGCTTCCACGTCTACAGGCATGTTTTAAGGAGAAGAGATAGGAGAGAGGGGTTGGCGTTACCATGCACCGACTCCAGGAGAGCAAAGGGCAGTCCAGACAGCAGACAAACGTGATTCCCAGTACTGACCGTCATTTTCAGATTGTTTTTTTTCCACTGAATTTTCACCCACAAAAGTGGTGTCTTTAAAAAGACTCTAATAATATATGAATTTTCAGTTCTTGTAAAGAGTTTACTGATCGTTAAAAGTAGAAAAGGTTAATTCTGACGGTCATGAAAGTGACTCCAAACCACAGATTTCAAACTCTGTGTTGTAACTTTTGTGTAACTCCTTCCTATTTTTTTCTGTTCTCCTCTTCTGTTGGGTATATTTAAGTAAGATCTTTCAGGTTTAAAATTGGATTAATGACTAAAGAACCTTCCTGTTTTTTACCCTGTGTGAGATTTTTCAATAGAAGATGCTTGGTGACCTTAATCACTCTTGACAGGATTTGTTATACATATCTGTTGAGACAATTCAGTTGCAACGCTTTAGATACTGTTTTAGTACCCCTTCTTATAATTACTTCTGAAATCATAAATCTCTTGTAAACCTGACTTCTGTTTTCATTTTGTTGCCAGTCTGAAAGCCATTCACACTGAAATGATCTCATCAGCCTTTGCAAATCGAGAAAGAAAATGCTGTTAAATGTATGTTTCATCCTCTTGTTGATCAAAAACATGTATTTCTAAAAAGGTTCCCCATTTTTATCTTTTTGCTCTGCAGAAGTGTCTCGTGAGCACCTATGTTCTCACACAGTACTAGAACTGCAGCCAACTTATATGGATTTCCAAACCATACTTCTTATAATATGGCCCTAAAATAGTTTCTTCAGGACCCAGTGCAAATATACTACATCACAGATGAAAACTGTGAACAAGATTATATAGTTGCCTCAGAGTCACACAAAAACAATTACTCAGTCCCCTCAAAGAGTGTGTGGAGGTGTAATGCAGTCACACTGTCCCAGCTGATCCCTCCTCCAGCGTTTCTTAATTCAGCAGCCACATGGCTCTGCAGCCTTTCTCTGCAGCAGCTCCCTTCTTTTTTTTTGGGCTGATGCTGCAGGATGGGGAAATTAAAATGACAACTTGATTCCCATCTGCTGCAGAGACTCACCTTCCCTCCCAGCAGCCGTCACGTCTTGTGTTGCATCCTGAAATAACTCTCCATGAAGGCCAGTAAGGGATGGATCACTTCTCTGACCAGCCCACACATAAAGTAATACAAATGAGTTCATATATCCACATGCACCAAAAAGTCAGATCAAATCTGAAATTAAAAATGTTCGGGTCCCCCATTTTTCTTGGTCTAGAACTCCATCTAAGTCTGTTTTGAAGACTGCTGGAACATGAGCTGGAACCAAATCAAGTCTGAGATGCAGCTGACCTGACTGCTTAAGAGGCACATACACACAGGCATATAAGGGAGGCTGCCCATACTCCAGACCCAAACCTAGCCGGCACGGTCTCTACTGTATTTGCAGTCGGTTGTTACATTATGAAATGGAAATAAAACAAAAGCCATTGGCTGCCACTGATAATTTTATCTTTACTTTCCTTTTGAATGCATTCCTCCGTGGCCTCTGACCTCCCCACAGATCCCAGAAGATCTGGGAATGCCAGGAAATGCCACCTTCACAGGCCATGCAGTGGGACTGACAATAATTACCTTATTTTCCACAAGAGAAGGGCTATCATGTGGCCACTGACAGGGACTGCTTTTGGACATCCGTAGTGGAAAGAGGAAAGGATTACCCTCACGCTGACCTGACACCAGCCAGGGCAGCAAATGATCTGGCAAGTGACAGCACAGAGCTGCTCCACCTCCCCTTTTCATTTATGTTTGCATTTATAGCCTCAGCAGTATCATAGCTCTGATGCAGGATAAAGCAATATGTGAAATTTC
Organism: Rhynochetos jubatus; assembly: GCA_027574665.1. Classification (NCBI taxonomy): domain Eukaryota; kingdom Metazoa; phylum Chordata; class Aves; order Eurypygiformes; family Rhynochetidae; genus Rhynochetos; species Rhynochetos jubatus. The sequence continues at coordinate 74,754,547 of CM050651.1, read as the reverse complement.
TCACAGAGCATGAGCCACGGTACAATTCCAGAGCCAGCTATCAGTGCACATAAGAGCTCTGTAGAAAACCTCAGAAATTCCTTATCCAGGCAATCCTGCTGTCTATCTTGTACACACTTATAAGCGGATACTTTAGGCCTACAAGTGTTTCACACAGCAAATGCATACAGGCACTCATTCACTCCAGTCTGACAGTCAAGCCTTGAGCTTTTTCCAAATATTTCACATCTAAGCTATTGCTCCTCCAAGAAGATGATGGAAATCAGAAATGGTACAACTTTGCAGTAACTTCTTTTACACTGAGGAGAATCCTGAACAGAAACTGAGCCCAATGGCACCTTCAAGTGTTGTTTGCTGCCTTGTGTTGCATCAAAACAGTCACAAAATAAAGTGCCTCGAGAATTCACATGCGCTTGTGGATCCTTCTCAGGCAAACAGTCCCCAGCTGATCTTACGGCAGGACTTAGGAATGACCTGCTGTGACAGTGCAATGGGCTCCCTCTGTTCCAAAGAATATTTGTTTCAAGGAAGCTGGGGGGGCTTTTTACAAGGGCCTGTAGAGACAGGACAAGGGGTAATGGGTTTAAATTGAAAGCAGGGAGGTATAGATTAGATATCAGGAAGTTCTTCCCGGAGAGGGTGGTGAGGCACTGGGACAGGTTGCCCAGAGAAGCTGTGGGTGCCCCATCCCTGGCAGTGTCCAAGGCCAGGCTGGATGAGGCTTGGAGCAACCTGGTCTAGTGGAGGGTGTCCCTGCCCATGGCAGGGGGGTGGAACTGGATGGTCTTTAAGGTCCCTTCCAACCCAAACCATTCTATGATTCTGTGATTTAATGATGCATTCAAAGTGGAACAGCTGTAATTAGAAGGATGAGGGAAGAAGCAACTAATTTTAAAAGTTGATAGGTCTAGTGTTCTGCTGGGGTGCAACGAACACAGGCTGACTCGCTTAGCTGGGACATGGACAGTGTTTTCTAGATCTGAATCCTGACCACAAAGAGTGCAGTAGTTCTAGAATTAGAGGTCAGTGCACCCATGCAGACATGCACATATTCATGGTCTCCCATTTCTTATTTTCTTTTTTTTTATTCCCCCATGCACTAAATACACACTTTCAACTTGATCTCCCTCACAGGATCCTACACCAATGCTGCCACCCCCTCCATTTAGCTACAAGTAACCACCCCTCATAGCTCCTCTCAGTCAGGATCAGGTTTATCCATTAAGGATCTATGTCACTTAGGAAAGTGCTTGTGCATAAATCTGCTGCCCAAATGTGGTTCAGCTACAATGTGTTCATCAGTGCCTTCTTCAGGAGCTGGCCTTATGTATTTTTCCCTAGAGTGGATATGTGTGAAGTAGTAGGTTGTTAGTCATCCCCTGGGGACACAGCAAGCTATGCATACTACTTCTTATTACTTAAATCATGTAAATGCCTGAAAGGAGTTTGTATTGGGCTTAAGACATTGGATAGGAGAGAAAATTGCGTAGGTATCCACCCTTGTGGTAATTAGAGAAATAACAACAGGGCAGTGAACTGGCCAGATAAGACACAGCAAGTAGACCACTCGGATTTTGTTCACTGAGCCAAACAATCAACTGTACTCCAGCTCACATCTACCACACTCTGGCAGCAGTTACCTAGCTAGGCGCAACAGTCCAGACAACCGCTGTTGAATAGCACCTCCTGGAAATTACAGCTGCTTAAAGAAAATTAATCCAAAAGGGATTGAAAGAAATGACGGTCAAGTAACTAGAAATAATAAGATGGTTTTGTTCTTATTTTAGTTAAATGCGTTTGAGTTTGCAATGCAAAGGTTCAAAAATTCCGAGTCTGAAAGAGAGTAGATTTAGATTAGATATAAAGATGATATTTTTTTACAGTGAGGGTGGAGAGGCACTGGAATGGGTTGCCCAGAGAAACTGTGGATGCCCCATCATCAGAAGTGTTTAAAATTCCAATTGGATAGAGCCTTGAGCAACCTGATCTAGTGAAAGATGTCGCTGTCCACAGCAGGTGGCTTGGGCATTGAAGGTCCTTTCCACCCCAAACCGTTCTATAATTTTATCATCCATCCTAAAGGTAGGAATACATACAGGAAGACAAGTATGTTTTGGTTGTCAGTGTGTCAATGAAAACCCTAAAATTTAATAGAAAAACAAATCAGTGAAAATGGAAATTATTTTGAGAACTGAATTACTTCACCACCTCTGATAAAAACGTTAAAACTATACCAATCCAGCGGTAATGAGCATTACTCTTACAGGAAGAGTTCAAGCCTTGAAGCCAACAGATTTGCTTATAGGAGCACTATCAGTACGACCACAGCTTTCAAAACAATCTCAGAAAGGAAGCATGCCTAAGAGGAGACATCTACTGTAACCATCTTTGTCTGTAACGAGTGTGCCATCATCTCGGGTAGAAAAAAAAAAATCACCTTCTCTTTAAGACAATGAAAAAAAGACCTGTGGTAGATGTGGAATATGCAATTCAGGTAGATGTGTTGTTAAACAATAACATTTCAGCTACCAAGGAGAACATGGCTCGGCTGAAGGCACTGAAATCACATACTATGAAAGCAAATAGACTCAGAATAACCCTGCTTGCTTCAGGCATTGTAGGCTGCCACAAAAAACATGACACTAGAAGTCAAAGTCAAGTTGGAAGGGTGCTATGTGGCACATGACAATTAAGCATCTCTTATGAGACTTCTTCCACTCCTACACACAGAACATCATATCCAAAACCACATCAATGCTAGCCAGTAAGCTTTTCTCCTGCTGACGTTCCTGCATGGATTTGTTACTGGAGCTTCTCTCCCATGTGCCAGGCAGCAAGTAACAGTGTCCTGTCCTACGCAACCATTGGAGGGATAGATGACTCAAATATTTTGGAGACACACAGTCATTTCAATAAATATACCCACGTAGAAAGGTAGAAAAAGGTGTCTGGGATATTGAAAAGTGCCCGATCTTATTTAGTGTTATCTACCATTATAACTACTGGAACTTTATTACAAATATCAATCAATACAAATATTTTCTCCTTTGGTTAGCAAGCCCGATATCCCTCTGCTCATTTGCCTGTTTCTGAAAAATTTTGAGAGAAGTTTTCATTATTATAATCATCGATCTTTAGCATTTCCTATCAAATATTTGCTGCTGCCTGTCCATGTGGTTGATTATCTAAACTATTGGGCATCACTACTGACAGACTGTGTGACTATCGCATTTTAAACAGAAAGCAACAACGAAAACACTTTGCAAGGTGCTGTTGGGCGCTGCTTATTGATACACTAAAGAGAAACCTGGCTCAATGCTTAGCTTTGCTGTTGATCTGCCCTGCGATACTGTTCATAGCATCTTTGTTTCTTTTTCCATAGCTTATGCCTTTCAGAATGCAGTCTGTCATTCACACGCAGCACTTTGAGGAGTAGATCTCCCAGTTATAAAGACAAACAGTAAGGAGCAAGTGGACACTGAAGATGCAAGTTATTCAAGTCATGATAAAATGTGCCATTTTTGAAGATCCACAAACATTTCCAATTATTTCATGCAGAGACTTCAATACTCAGGACTATTTAGTAACATGTCCTCTGCCAATCTAGATGTTCATACCTACTTGATAGTCTTTATAAGAAGGCACCTGACTATCCACACGTGTGTTTTAAATGCTGTGGATGACCGGCCCTTGCAGTTTTGCTTGCTAGGTATTCATGGACTCACCAGGCCTTTTAGTCCTCCAGCTGTCACTGGTATGTGAAGCATGCGCTTTTTCATCTCAAGACAGAACTGGTTGCATTAGTCTGACAGCTCCTTTCCTTCTCCTGAACAGGACAATGTGTCTTCACAATCAGCTGTAATAGAAAAAAAAAAAGAAAAAGAAAAAAAACTTTAATAAACAAGAAAACATCCTTCAGAAATGTGTTTTCTGTTCAGTAACACTGAATACATATCTGATGGTACGCACCAGATGATCACAAGCCTATACCTGGGTACATTACGCCCGTAGCCTGTACTAAAGACAGAGAAAGAATGGTTCAGAAAGGAAAACAAAGTGTTATTTACTGAAGACAGACAGCTCTGCCTACAACCAAGGCTCCTCATAACCATCAGTCCTTGCTGCAGCTCCTCCTGCCCTTTTTCTTTTTTTTCTGCCCTTTTTTTTTCCTCTGGGAAGCTTTTCATAGAACAATTCTTCACCTAAATGGCTAATCTAGGATCTGAAAATCCAGTAACACTGGTGCCACTAAATGCCTGGAAGGAAGCTTCTGGACCAGCCATCTTTTCGACTCTATCTTTACCCATATGATATCTCTCTAGAAAGACCACATTGAAAAGACCAATTTAAATGGGCACTTATTAACATGCTTTCTTAGGACATTCGATCTGCTGTAGCATTACAAGATCTATTTTATCACAGGCTTTAATGCCAACGAGCAACTTCCAGCCTACTGGACATCACTTTTTCAAGCTTCTCACCACAAAGGATCTCCCATCCTTCAGTCACAGCCCAGGCTTCAGAGCACTGAGAGGTCACACCTCTGCCAACAGCTGCTCATGCTCACTCCTTGAAGCAATGACAAGTAAAAGGGATGCTCACACAACATACTTTCCCCCTGCCCCAGGACTCTGCATTGGTATGCTGAGGTAGACGGCAACCACTGATGAATGATGGAAACAGCAAAATGTATTTAAGGCCCAGTGAAACAAGTTACCCTGCTGTCCCTAATCACACGCCGACAGAGAAAATAGCTGATTGCTGGGGTTTTCTCCATGTAGCCAGCAACACTACAGCAGGATTACTTGGCTGAAAGGTGACCTGAATGCATGCTGGAAAAAACTGCATGCTATTATTTAGCAGGGAATATAATTAACAATCACAACATAATTAAGGGATGACATGGGATTATTTGCCACTTGAAGCATTTAAATGAGGATCCAGTGTCTTCTTTTAGGAAAGGCAACATCTCTGCGAAAACTACAGGCTCCCTGCAGGATTTATGAGCTCTGAACATGAGTAATACTGAGAGTTAGAAAAGAACCTATTTGGTTTTGAAATCTTGAATCTAGAAATACATAATAGGCTTGCATCATCTTGGATGTTCCCTGTTCACCTCCCTTATTTTCCTCATATATTTTAACCCAGTGATCATTCCTCCTACACTGGCAAACTGGAAGGATCAGAAGGAAAGGAGAGTCAGCCCTGTTGCTCCTGCAATACAGAGCCAAGACTATCAACAGTTTCTCCATCCATTGGAAGGCACTTGCGAATCTCCAAGCATTAGCTAATATCACATCAAAAGAGGCAGACAGGCTGTCCCAGCTTTGCAAGATTTAGAGTTTGTCAGGAAAAGAATGTTAAAGTCTGGGAGAATGGTGCCACTTCTACCAAGACACAAGAAAAGCAAAAGGTTTCCCCCTTACACTTGCAGAGGAGGCCCTGACAGCCAAAATCTGAACTAATGTGGTATTTGCAGGATACTATATCTCTGTGGTTAAGAAACCTGCAGCATTTCCTACACAGGAATAAAGGGGCTTCCATGTAGATGCGTAAGATGAAGGTATGCCTTAGTCACTGAGCCCTCCTTCCTTTCCTAGCAGGTGAAGTTTTAACTGCAAGTGCTGAGCAGGAATGAAGAATGACATGTCCTCAAGTGGCCATTGAAAAAAATAATAAAAAAAAAAAAGTTTTGCCTATTAAGCCATAGATAAAATTATTTTTAAAGAAAGATTTTACATTGGAACAATAAAAACGAAGAAATTTATAGATATTGATTCTGTGTCCTAGGCAGGAAAGGAAAGAAAGCAAAAGGAACAAAAAGATGATGACTTTATTCCTGGAAGTAATGCTGATCCATCTCATACAAATCAAAAGAAAAGAACTTGACATACACTTCAGAGTAATTGATGAACAGATTAATCTATTAATTCTATCAAGTTATTTTCTATCTTCCTATGTTAAGTTTTCTTTCTCACTAGCTCTCATTTTGCAAAGTTATTTTCTATTAAACTGAAGCATTATCTCATCGGTTATTAAGACATGAGATGCCACACGTACAGCCAAACCATGGGATGCACTGCAGTATTTCTGCAGCCAGTGCCTTCTTTGAACGGCCAAAGTCCACGTGTCAGTACGTGCAAACTCTGTAGAAACCCGATATACACGACTATCAACATTTCAAATTTGCACCAAGATAACTCACTGACAACATACAGCCTGATTTACAAAGATAATTGGGACACAGAAGTTGATATCCATTGGGAATCGGGGGTTTTAAAGAGGGCTGTCCTTGGGGAACTGTGCTTGACAGTGCTAATGATATGTCTGCAGTTACACGGCATGCTTCTCCCATCTCCCTGGCTGCCGCCACAAGATGAACTCTTTCAAGAATCAGGCCACGTTAATCCTCAGAGGGTAAAGTTTTAAAATATTTTATAGACACAATATGGAAGGAAAAAGGTAATATTTATTCTAAATTGTGCTATTCCAAACCATGGCATCAGCTTGGAAATCATCACTCAAAACAACTAGCTCTAGAATTTCAATTTCCCATCTAAGCAAGGACTAGAGTCAATTTTTTCTCTTTGGGCTGTTGGATAACTTTTTAGCTGCCAAGAATTGATTTGGGGTACAAAACTAGGGTTTAAATAGATGGCACACGAGGTCTAACCTCCATTAGAGACACGACAGTTGTTAATTCTTCTCTATCAGTAGCACTGTGGCCTCAAATGGAAATCTATACCATGCATCTCGTTAATATCAAACTATTGACCATCTCTCCCTGCCCATGGAATTTCATAGTGTCATTTCCCTGCTTTATTACTCTGCAAGTTCAGACGACATACTGCAAATAGTGACTGTCTATCTGTATTATCGTTTGTATCACCCAGAATCACTCTCTCCCAAAAGTTCTCCAATGTGCGGTGGTCTTAGCTGGCTGTCATGAAATCCAGTGAGCAGTTACACACTCAGGATTGAAGTTTGCTCCTCATGAACTGACTGGAAGTTCTGCTACTTTCAGTAGAAATTACAGCCAGTAAAACTAAAGGCTCCACAGGACCCAAACCCAAGCCTTTACCCAGGCTGCTTACAGACCTAAAATCGCATATGCAACTTAAATCAGTAGAAAAAAAAGCATTAAAGGGTAGCCTCGAGCTTTTGTTAGATGAAACGTGTTAACAAAAACTGCTAGGGGTGAAACATCTTCACTTAGAAATGATGTGTATGAAATCTTACACTGGAATTTTAGTATCAAACCATTCAGTGCCCTCAGCTGCTGAGGATGTGCAAGAACAACAACACACATTTCAGAAAGGTGCTTTTTGAGTAGTGATGGTGGTGATTGGTTGGGTATGTTTTTGTCTTTTGAACAGAACACAGATCAGAATTCCTGTGGTGCATTGTTACTTGGACAAACACCTCAAACTACAAGTAAAAGTAGGTTGAAAATAAAGACATTTGATACATTGAGCACTTATGAGTGAGGGCATTACCTTCGGAGGCAATGTCCTCTCCAAGGTTTATTACATTTCAAAATAAAATGAGTTTGCTTAATCTACAGTTAGTATCTGCACTTCATGCTTTTTTTTTTTTTTCCCCTAAACAAAGATAAAATGCCACTTACAACAAACTAATGGTTTAGAAATAGCTTTCACATTAATCACCCAAGTACTAAATTGGTGCCAATCCATTTATCTTGACTGGGATACTTTCAGAAGAAGAATAGATAAGTAAACAGCCACTGAATATGGAGATGCTTAGCTCAAGTAGAATAAACCCCAGTGTCAGTGCAAAGGAAAATATGAAAGAGACCATTAAACACATGCTTACACAAATTTATTTACGTTTAAAGAACAAGGGGACCATTTGCTGTAAGTAAATGTAAGATAATTAAAAGTGGAAATTACCAATTAGAATCTATATATCAGCAATAAGTACTCTTAAAAATACTGCAGTGCTGAACATGCCAATACTATCGCTCCATTTTATTTTTCAAACACTGCTGTTTCTAAAAGCTCTACACAGAATTTTTAGTATACAGCATAGTTCACTGATTTCTTATGAGGACAAAGCACACTGAATTTCCCCTTGAATTAGATGTCCAGTAACAGGCAGCACATACTAAGCAGCCTTCCTTCCGCACGCAGCTCACTCTCACTCTGCACTGACCTAAACATGCATGTACAGGCACAATTTTACAATATTTTTTTTGCATGGATTAAGTATAATCTGTATCAGCACCTGCAACAACACAGCAATAACCTGTTAAGAAACCACAGAGCACCTGGAAAAGCAGCCAAATGTGAGGGTTACAAGCTGGTGCCCAAAAATGAGCATTCCCTTTCTTCCCAGTCCATGTTGCCCAACAACATCTAACCCCTCAAGAGGGTTACCCTTTCTCCATGGACCTCTTTACAGTCCTTAACACCAGGGGACAATTCCCATGTAAAAAATAAATTTGTTCCTTTGAAACCAAGCTACCCGAAGAGCCAATCGGTTGTGCTAAGCACCACCCAGCTCTCTGGCACAGGCAGGGTCAGCTCGGAGTTGTAGGTGTTGCTGTCAACAGACTGATGAGGCAACCGGTGCCCCTGTCAAAAAGAGCCAAACCAGGGGAGCATCAGGAGCAGGAGTGAGACTGGATAAGTGATGCATAGGTACCTTCCCAGTTGTGACTGAAAGCGTACAATCTTTAAGTGCTTCTTAGGTAGGTAGGAACCATGGTGGGCTCTGCTCAGACCCTGCTCAGGAGTGTCTGGAGAAAACTGCATACCCTTCGTGCCGTTCACACCTAACTCCCCTGCTGCAAGCCTGATGCGTTGAAAGCTGCCTTCTAAACAATTACTCTGTGGTTTTGTACATCCCCTGCCCTCCAAAGCCTAACCAAAAGCAGGAAGAACAGCAGAAGGTGCTGGCAAAGGCAATGCTGTGGTGCAGCACTGCTGATGCAGCTACCCACAGCACTGAGGCTCATAAGGCTGGAAGGCAGCATGGCAACAGGACAGGGCAAGCACAAGCTCTACCCAGAGACCAGCCAAGTTTACAGCCAGCACGTGCTTGGGATCAGGCACCCCGAACCATACCAGCAAAAGATGACAAGACTCCATCTCCCCCCAGTTCATAAGCCAATATGAGTGCCCTTGTTAAATAAATGGGGTCCCCTGATCTTGCAGGGAGGAGAGAGATAAAAGAGCATCAGGTGCTGCCTCCTTTTTGCATGAATGCAGCCATGTGTGTCTTCCATTAGCACAAAAGAGCTTTACACATATATACACGCTGAGAAGATAGTCTGTCCCATCCCTCTGTTGAAAGAACAAAGGTACCGAATGAATGGCAACTCTAAATACAGCAGTTAATAGAGTATCACGTATAACTGACAAGCCAGATAACATGCCTGCAGTCAAAGAAGCACATTTTTATTATCAGTAAGTAAAAGCAAGTGGATGTGACGTTTCTTACAAATTCCTATTTACACATTTCACAGGACCTTGATTCCCTGTAGTCCTGTCCGATTCATTTCTGCTAGTAACCCAATCCACTGTTACGACAGCAGGCTTTAGTCCCTGCAAAACTGCTAGACTGAGACAATTGCAGGTTCTTTCTCCTGCAGACCAAGGAAATCCCACCCATGAAGATCTTCTGGATGACAGTCCTCATCATGACACAGACGCGTAAGAAGATGACGATGCAGGTCTAGGAGAAACACTGCAGGGACACTGTGAGGAACAGCAGAAGGCTGCAAGGTGTCCTGAGTGCGGGCTGAAATACTGGTGTTGTCTGCAAAACTGTAATATCTGCTCCTAATACTCACAACCTTCTTCAGTAGTCCATCCGTGAGACCATACAAGGGGCAGTCTTCACAGAAAAGTACGACTAGCTTTAATTCTCTAATTTAGTACTATAAATTGCTCTCAGTTTTAAACTCCCCTCTTTTGGTGTCTCTGAACACTTACAGACCTTTCAGTATGGGTTGGGGGACCATGCTACCTCTTCTGTTCATCACTTTATGCAACTATTTCCTGTATGTTTTTGTCAGGATAGAAGTCTTCTCTAAGGCTTACAAGTGCCAAGCTTTCCCCTGTCTCCAGGCCCCTTTCTGAGGCCTCATATTTCTTCTCCTTACCTCTGAAGTCCATTTATTTGCTCACAAACCAACTCATGACAACATTTGTCAATGAATTTAATGCTCTAGTTAGCAAGGAAGAAGCTTGTTAGCTAACATTTATTATAAATACTCTTCCCTCAGTGGGCAATGGACTATACATACATTTGACTAAGAGATAAATTGCAGCAAATAATTTTAGGTATTTTTTTTTTTATCCACTAGAAGTAGTCAATCTGAATTGAATGCAACAGGATGATTTTCATGGCTACAGCTGTAGCAAAAAGACTCCTATAAAAGATATGTCTGCACATAAAAAATAGTTAATAGAAAGTGCTGCCCGTAGACAGAAGGGAATACACAGTATTGTATGAAGCTCTTGTTATGCCAGGCAAATGGCTGCTGCTCAGCAGCCATATGAATGCAGACCTAGGACCATCTGAAACATTTCACACAGTGAAGGAAGGAAAACTAAGCCAGGTGGCTTATAGGGTTATATAGAGTGCCTACGGAGATTTGGCCTCTAATTCATACTGAAATCAAGGTGTTAGGCTGCAAAAATACTTTCAAAAATCATATTAGGTATATATCTGCTGCTCAAGGGAACCATATGAGCTGTGGCGTCTGGTCCTTGAGTAGGTCTATAGTGCTCCTAAATCCATTAAAGAGTCCTGAATGACTCAGAGTATTTCTAAATTGCCATTTTCATAACACATTTCCTAGAGGAAGCTCTGAGTCAAAACAACTTCTGCTGGAAGCGCCAAAAGAAAAACATTACGATGATGCATGGAGCATTAGTCGCCTTGCAAAAAGAAACAAAATAATGGAATCACACTGTAATGATTTTGAAAACTATTAACTTTGTTAATGAGTCATTAAAAATTTACTCCCTGCACTGATTCAGCGAGAGAACACAGTCATTCATTAAAATCTCATCCAAAAGTTTTTAATCCAGCTGCCTCTTGAAATGTATGGACAATGCGGATGTTTGTTTAGATTACAGAAGTTTGGAATGTGGAGAAGAATCTTTTTGGAAGGAATAATGTAAAGGTTTCCTCAAAATATTTAGTACAGTCTTATTACAGATGTGTAACAGCAGTTAGGAAACAGCAAAGTGGTGGACTTATGTCAATAGGACTATGATGTACATGAAATCCAGCTATTTAGCCTTATTAAACACCTCTGCTTTGCTGCTAATCAGATGTTTAATGCAAAATAATTCAGCATGAGTGCATGCAACAGGAGGAATATATTAAAGGACAGTAATTTTCCAGGAACACCAGCCCAATTTTAAAGGGCTTGGTTTTTAAGGAGTATGCAAAGGACAATAAGTTGGCAGTCCTGCCAACTCCTATGATTTCATTACAAATTCAGTGACATTTCATGCTCAAGTTGTGGCTCCTGAAGCCCTCCAACATGAAGGAAATTCTCAGCTTTTCTTTTATTCATAAGCAACTTGCCTTTTAGCTGGCAGAGGAAAGCTTGAAAATGTAGACCAGAGAGAAACACCCAGGAGAAATACACATGCACATCCTGGAGTCTCAGGATTTTAAGGCCATCGCATGACTTATTGCATCTTTGCCCACAATTTCCCTACTTTGGCAAGTAGTGAACTTTTCTGAAGTAATCTCTGAATATGAATACGCAATTACAGTATCAACACCAGGCGCTATTGTATTTTAAATTAGAACATTGTCCTTTGAAATGCAGTGAACTCAGTGGTACTGCAAGTAAAGTCACTAGGGAATAAAAAGCAGGCACTTCTCAAGAGCACACCAGAGGGAAGGTGGCCAAGCTTCAGGCTTACTGTCCTCCATCAGCTCTGTTTTGCTATGGTTTAGCATCCTAGATTGAAAGTCCTTCTCAAGACAAACAGGAACATCTGCTGGAGTTGTCTAGTTAGGAAAACAGAGAGAATTTGGAAGGAGAAAGAAACTGAGAGACTTTTCAAGCCAAGGAATAGTAAAGAGAAAAATAAATTAATAAATCTGTAAGATATACTTAGTTTGTTACACTGTTTCAGCACAAGCAAGAGGATGACATGCAAGACTGCAGGAATGCCCTTGACAGCATCAGTCTGGACACGCAGTCACAAAAACCTCACTACCCTCCACCACTCTGGTAGGCTTTTAAGCTGATTCTCTCAGGATTCTCTATAAGCAAAAGTGCAGTTTTCAGTGAAACCTCTGGGAGTAGAATCACAAAAGCAATATCTTTAGCTTTGGTAAAGAGAAATAGCATGAATTACTATGAGGCAGGAAGGTTTTATACATTAGTTTCAATAAAAGGTTTGTAGATCTGTAGGGAGGACGATAAACCTACAAGATCGGCCCACGGTACTCAGTGTGAATTTTCTTGTGGGCCCCAGAAATTCTTCCAACCTTAATGGGACTGATTCTACGTATTTTCACAAAAAGAATACCGAGGTTTCAGAAATATGCAGAGGAAAATATTATGTGAAAACGTCTGCACAAGTCTCATGCAATGGTAGGTAACACTAAGTGAAAGGAGTACGCTGGTTATCTGAAGGTCAAGCTACACAGCTGAGCTGCTTTAATCATCCTGACAAATGGATAAACTATAATTAATTACCCATCTCACCAGCTCAGGCCAAAGATGAAGAAAATAATAAACCTTGCTAAAGACCTTCTCAGTCAGATCACCAATGAGGTCAATTAAGACAGCCCTCCCCCTTGGCTGTTACTTATAAGGGCCTAGCAACATCCACTGCAGGAGGGTAAGGCATAAGCGCTCCTGCTGCCATTGTCCTTTTGGGCCAAGAAGGAGAAGACTTCAGAATGGTTCAATACGTGTCCATATCACGGGCCATAGCATGACTGCTGTGCCCTGTTCTTCAAAAAAAGCATTTACCTTTGCTAAGTAGCAGCAAGACAGAAGAATAAACAGAAGCTTCATGAATTTAATTACATTTTTTCCTGAGCAGTTATTGTTAAAATTAAAGTCAGGGCCATTAATTAAGCGTCCATGTTGATGTAAGGCTGTGTGGGACTACTGGATACTGGTTTGAGGTGCAGATCAAACTCTTAAGCTCCTCTAATTTCAGTAAGGCCCAGATTTCACCTCCAAATGCATTCTTGCCTCTGACAAGTCATTTCACTGTCTAGCTTTTACCTTGCCTGTGCAGCACCGGTGCCTATGCTGATAACTGTGCCAGCATGGGAAGGGACCACTGCTGAACTATGCTTGTACAACAGCTAGCACAATGAATGCCCGAGCTCTACTATTTTCCTCTCAGCAGCAACTAAATACGTTGGTTTTTTGTAGGGGCCTTTAAAGATAGCCACCCCCATACTCTTGCTTTATTTTCTATGCCCCTTTCTAGTAGTAGCTTCCTGTGAGCAGGAGGACAAGGTTTGAAAGTCTCTCCATGATAACCTCCATCCACTCCTCACCCAACTCAAGATGACTTTTTCCCAGGAGATGCACACACTTTCCAGCATACCAGCAGTCTCCCAGCTGATGAGCTGTTTTGTGGGGAGATCTCAGGATAAACAGACAATTACATAAGCACATCCAAGGGGACATTTTTCCAAAACAGCAAATAATCATTGGAAACGTGGCAGCAACTGTGTTAATAAATCATGATTAAATGCCATCATCTTTAGTTATCACATTTTTCAACACACTTCATTTTCATTCATTGTGTTTTCAACTCCTTTGTGGCGTTCTCATTGCCAGTGCGTGAGCTGCTCTCGTCAATGATGGGTGGGCTGATCCTGGAAGATGCTCAGGGCAGCACCGAGGTGCTGGCTGCCCTCTAGTTTTCATCGATGTTGCACTGGAACTGAGCAAGCTGAGCATGATGTAGGATGAGGCCCAAAAGCATTTTTGAAAATAGATGTTTCTCCTCTGGCATCCAGCAGGGACAACACGCAATCGGCTAGCACACTGATAATTATTTTTCCATTAGTCTGAGAGCAGTTTCATCCTTCTTTATTCTCCTCTAATTGCCTTGACAGTGTTTCCTAATCTGATCAGAGTGCAGCAGATTTTAGAAATACATGCTTTCCCTTCTACACATACCGTTAATTGTTGACAAGCCTTAAGCAGTTTTGTTATGCAAAACCGGCTGCTTGCGCTGGACCATTTCAAAATGTGAGAAACACAATGTTCCCCGATTGCTGTTTTCTGAATCCTGTGCACAGGAAGGATAATCACAGGATTAAAGTATCCTACTGGAAACCAAGGTACTAGTGTCTGCCTCAGGGCTGTGCTTGCAACTCCACGGGTAATCAGAAAGCAGCTCTCAACTTCTCTATCTCCATAGGTTGATCAAGCAAAAATAAAAAGTATTTTCTTTCTCTCAGTATTTTTGTCTTATTTAATTATCTGAGCACATCTTCTGGGATGGGAACATCTTGCACTATGTGCACAAATAATACAGCAACACACAATATACCAGATCCTGGCTCGGCTGGTAGCCTCTAGCTGCTACAGTAGTATAAAAAGTAAGAATTATTGTCCATATCTAAATGGCATTTGAAAACTGATCCTGCTGTAACTCTCCTGAAAACCCCTACTGCTCCTGCATTAGAATTAGTCAGCTCATCATCAGATACATTCCTCTTGAATTTTTCATCCCAAACTACAATGCACAGCAATTTCTTACCGCTTTCTGCTATGAAGGCTGCTACATTAGCCTCAGCATAAACAGGACAAATGAGCTTCAGTCCATGTCCCAGAAAACATGCTCCAGATGGACTCCCATTTTAAACATGAGAAATGCATGTCCACCGAGGTCAAAATGACAACTACAAAGTCACGTGGGAAGCGGAAGCACAGAGCGGTTCCTTTGGTCTGAGCTGAGCAGCGTAACGTTGCCTCTTCGCATTAAAATTCTGCCTTCCCATCCCTGCACATGACATTGCAGCTTGGTTTTAGCATAGTTTTAACCTTCAGAAATGGTACTCTCTCACATTTCCATAAACTTTATCTCAAGATATGATTTCTAAACAATCAAAATATTTTCTCTTTGAAAATGCCACCTTTATTTCAGCATTTTTAAGCAAAAGGGCAAAGCAGGAGCAAATTATTTACGGATTCAAGCTGCATTCAGTGAGTAGTTACAGTTAACAAAACCCAGCATTTTTTCATCAGATAAACTATTCAGCCAAAGCGCTGTGCACATATCTGCTGTGAACACTTTAATTTGCTGCTTCTTTATTGGGTTTTGGAAGGAGTTATTGAGTTTCCTTATTGATTTTTAGTGAGTGAAACAGTAGTTTTCGTTGGGATCTTGACTGAGCTAATTGATAAGCTCTTGCTAATAAACAATAGCAGTGGCAAAAAGGTAAATGAAATGCAATCAATGCAAGTCAGAGGAAAAAAAAAAAGCCTTCAGAAACTTGTGAAATGGTGTCATTATAGCTACAAGCCAAGTGTTGCTGCAGAAACACTTGAGAGCTGTTGGAATAATGAGTGCTACTGGAAATGTAATGACTGCACACTGAGTAATTAACATTTTACATGAATTACTGATACATCTAAGGACACATGTTTATTTTAGCTTGCTGGGCAAGATTAAGTGAAATAAAGTATTCTATAATTTACTCGGTATGGAGTTTTTATTTCCTACAGCTTGGTTGTAACTTAAAATTGAAGATGAGATTGCAGATGCATATTCTGCATGCACAGTTAAATCAGAAGGGTCCAACTTAAACTGTATTGAAGGCCACAGCCTGATCTCTCGTTGCAAACTATTAATAACTATTGACCAAGTGTTCAAGCAACTTGTGAATGGCATAATACAGTATAAATCACTGCAATTCATTGGTCCAATACCATCTAAGTTACACCTGATGCAATCTTAGTCAATTCACTCAACGAGCCCCAAAAGAAAATGTTTTAAATTTAAATTGAAAGTGGGTAGATTTAGAGCAGACATCAGGAAGGAGTTCTTCCTGAAGAGGGTGGGGAGGCACTTGGACAGGTTGCCCAGAGAATTTGGACAGGTTGCTCCATCCCTGGAAGTGTCCAAGGCCAGGCTGGACGAGGCTTGGAGCTACCTGGTCTAGTGGAGGGTGTCCCTGCCCATGACAGGGGGTGGGACTGGGTGGGCTTTGGGCTCCCTTCAACCCAAACCATTCTGTGATTGTATGAAAAAAAAGCCATGGTTTACGGGGAAAATAGTCACTTCACCCAGGTAATATAGATATAATGCAGTTTTTCAATCAGAGAGAGTGTTTGCTTCCCTCCCTTCTCAATACACATGTACTTTTAGATATTATTAATGGCCATTATGAATTCTGCTACAGGTGACAGTTCAAAACCTGAATCCATAAGGTCAAGGAGGAGAGGCTAATGCAGTTAGTGCAGAGCACGTTGGGCAGATAGCGTTCATTCCTTCCACACTGTTGGATAATAACGTTTAATTGTGCAAAAGACGTAGGCAAAAGCTTGAAAAAGAAGCTTCAAAAAAGCATTTTTCACTGAAAACAGTTTCTTTTTTATAGAAAGTTGAACACTGACAATTGTCAAGCACCAATGATGCTTAATTAGAAATACTGCTGTGGCTCCTTAAGGGCATTTCTGTAGCAGAGCTTCTTTCCCTCCAAGTCAGGAGCTCCTGAGTGGACTATTTCCCACAAGATGCCGCAAAGTTCCCCCTCCCCAAGCTGCTGTGGCCTCAGAGCCTTGTGTGAGACATAGTCCAGTTCTGTCCCCGAGAAGGCAGGAGAGGCTCACGGCCACAGTTCACAAGAGTGATAGCAAACTGTCAGAAAAAATATCCCCTGCCCCTCACCAAACCTCTTTCCCTTTACAACAAGGCTTGCCTCAGACCAAACTGACCTTTTCCCCTTTTCCAGACTTTCCACTTTGCTGCTGCTTCTGCTTTCCTGAGCTCAGTTAGAAGATTCAAACGGATGCTTCTCCTGAACTCATTTCAAACCCACCTTAAATAAGACTGAAAAAGGAGGTGGCAGATGAACAGAAAGGCAATGTGCTTGACAGAAAGACCCTTTACCCATCCCATTAATTGTACTAAGCGAGGCATTGGGAAGTGCCTCCTCTGAGGTCTGCCAGCTTACCTGTTTGAATAGAAACCACTCTTAATTTATCAAGCCAGATTACAAAATAAGAAGAAAATACATGCAAGAATGCCTGGCAGTCTAGTTCCTGAGCACAGAACATGATGACATCCTTACACTTTCCATGCAGAAGTACAGCCAGTGGATTGCAGAGTATGCTGAAACCACCCCACAGATCCTTTCGGGCAGGGAAATTGAGTCAAGGTGCTTTGGAAGGGAAAACTCTTCTTAACACCTGTCAGGTCCCCGTGTTTACAACACTGTTTCAGAAAAGGAGGGCTGGAAATGGAAGAAGTGGAAAAAGAAGTTACTGTTGCTTGCGAACAGGGAGATGTAGAGGAAAAAGAAGGATACAAATGAGGATGGCTGAAATAGGACTTGGCGTTAAAAGTGCCACAGTGGGTTAGCACCGTATTCCTTTGAGCCTTTTTAACTTTAATTTATAGAATAAGAGTTGATGCTCTTTATTCAAAAGTGATAAATGCCCTTGCTCTGGCTCTTACTCAGAGCCTGTGCTGTTACACACCTGGATGGTTCAGGTAGAGCACAGCTTCCTGACAGAGAATGAAAGATGGCTCCACGTGCCCGTATTTCAGAGGCAGCTGGAATCACTGCTCTCATCTCATGGAGAAGAAAGGTGTATCAGCCTTGCCAAGACAAGTCAACGGCATCTCACCCTGATCCCAGTGTGTCTTCCCAGCTGTACATAAATAACCCGGGCTCCTGATCTGAATATGTTCCCAAGCAGTATACTTATTCCTAAGAAGGAATTATACTTTTCCTAAGAAGGAAGGCACATAAAGTGCTGCTTACCCCATAGCCCTCTTAGGGCTCAGCATGCCCAAAGCCTCCACGGAGTATTTGCTCAAGGAGTCCCTGGGGTGGCAGTATCTGGGATTAAGGAGTAGGTAGATGTTTTGATTTTACAAACAATGAAGGCTTCACCCACAGATGAAACAGGATTTGGCATGACTATAGGCAGATCTGGCTTTTAAAGAAGCTACTTGTATCCTAGGTGAGACTTTCAGGCTTTCGAAAATATTCTTAATGTGATTTGTCAACTTGCAGGGAGAAGGAGAATCGGACAACTGTAACTATGGCAATAAGATCATTACTGGTGCGGAAGATCTAGTCTTTCCCAATGCTTCAGTCGCCTTCACGCGTGATGCCAATTAGACAAATTCTTCATGATTCCTTCCGACTTCTACGGCATTGCATGCAGAGGCTCAGCTTCTAATGAACAAGATTCACTTAAAATTATGTGACATAGCTATCGTTGTAAAGTATGTTAAACAAATTTGGCCATTATTTTCCCTGGCTGCATATCCTTTTCCATCTCTAAGGACTTGCAGCTTGTTACTGAAGGCTGAGACACAATCCTATGTTGTAGCAGGTCAGAGTATGCTCTGCCAGTTCACCCTGTGCTTAACCTCTTCATGATGCTAGGGGAATAGATGGCTCCCCAAGAGTGCCAAGCCTTTCAGAAATTTGGTCCCTTTGAGTGCAAAGCTCTTTAAACAATCGCCCCTGGTGTGGGAGCTAGAGATGTTCAAAACCCAGGCATACAAGGTGACTAAGTGGATGGGCATTTGATAATCCCATTGTCCTATCTGCTCAATCAGTCTTGCAAAAGGTGTTCATTCCTTTTTCCTACCATGAATGACTTCAATGGTACTCTTTTGACTATTCCTTAGTGTGAAATAAAAAGCATGTGCGAACATCTTTGATGGATTACAGCTAACATTGGCACGCCATGTTTCAGCGGAACTGTTTCCATTAGAAAAAGGTAAAGGCCAGAGCTGAGAGGCTTCGTGGAACATGTCCCTTTTGATGAAGGATGATCACTTGCTTTTTCCCTGCCTGGCTGGCTTACTTTACCAGATACTCATCAGCAGCTGTGAGATCTTGGGTTTCTCAGTTCTCAGCTACCAAGAGCCACAGCTCCTTGGTTTCTCATGAACTAGCCATGGCCCCAAACTTAACACTGGTGTTCTCCATCCCCTCCTCCATTTTCTAGCTCAGTAAGGTTTCTTGCAGTCTCTGCTCAGTGCCCAATTCTTTATTTCCTCCAAAGCTTTGCAGATAAAATAAGACAGAGGTGAAAGAGAAGGAGTTCTCAATTGCCTCTGAAACTCTCAACTATTACAGTCCTTTTTGCAAATCAGCTTCCTCCCACAGTTCTAGCCAACCATCGTTCATTGTTTTAATTCTGGACCAAGCCGTATGCCACCTTGCTCTGTACAGTTAAACAGTAAGTTTAAACCGTGAGCTATGCAAAACCTTTTTCTCTTTTTCTCTGAGACTATTAAGAAAGCTAAATAATCAAGGCCTTCAAAATGCTTTGATGCCAATCATCAGATGAAACATGCCTTAGGAATGGAGATACCATGTTAAATCAGAAACAATCTTTTAAAAATGTATGTTTGTTTGTTTCAAAAAGGATTTCTGCCTGCATTCAGAACAGGTACAAGGGCAGGGCATTCTGGATGGGGTAAACCCAATTCCTTATGTGTAAAGCCACTGCTCCCACTGTTTAATTCTTCTGAAAGAAGACGACAGAATTCAACAGGAATTGTTTTCAAGAAAAACTGGAAAAAGTTGTGGATGCCCCATCCCTGGAAGTGTTCAAGGCCAGGCTGGATGAGGCTTGGAGCAACCTGGTCTAGTGGAGGGTCATGGCAGGGGGGTTGGAACTGGGTGGACTTTAAGGTCCCTTCCAACACAAAACACCCTGCTATTCTATGAGAAGTGGGCCAAGAAGATAAAGCAGGTAAGATTTAGGTACAGAACAGAAAGCTAGCTCCCATCAGGCTTCACTACATCACTGTGCCACCTAAGCCAGTGGAATTACTGTACTGAAGTCAGGAGTACAAAGTGAGAGAAACTTGCAAACATTCTGCTGTTAAAGAAAGAGCTGTATTTACTGCAAATCTCTTTGAAACAGCTTCATTATATTCCCTTGCACTGCCAGTTTCAACAGTTGTTCATATTTACTGTCATCTACATTCCCCCTTTAAATCAGATTATTACACTTACCTATCAACAATTCTTATTGTGCAAAGTTCCCTGATGCAGGCAGACTTATTCAGTGTTGTTTTGTAAAGGTTGTCGTCTTGTTACTGTTCAACAAGCAGCTGTTCACAATCTCAAAGCTTAACAATTACATTAATTTTAAACTAAAGGTTGGAGCCATAAATTTTCTCCAGTATTTCCTGCAGCTACAGAAACTCAGTAATCAACAAAAAGAAAACACTAATGATATTTCATGACTTCTTTATTTTCTTGTCACACATGCTGCAGTAATGTACAGAGATAAACAAGTGCCTGCTTTCCAGATTTCATTTGGAACACAGAAATCATCGTAGGGCACACGATAAAACTTGATTTTTGGTTTATGCTCCACAATCAATAGTTAATCCTCAGCTGAGCATTTGATACAAGGTGCTCTGCTTAACCTTTTGTCTGCTGTCTCTCTCTCCTTTTTGCGTGCTATTTGATTTCAATTAAGCTGCAACTGAATATATCACCTCTGGGCAAGGTATCTTTCCTTAAATTAAGCAGCACTTTGCCTCACGATCTTAATCAGGAGTTCCTGGAGGAGTCTCTGCTGTTGCAACTGGGCAGCAAGCCCTCCCCTCCCAAGCATCTCTGAGTGGAGCAGTGTATGTGCTAGACCAGGAGAAGAGGAATGGGCTACCACACGCAGACAAAGCGATCAATCATTGACAATAACATGAATACTAATGCCAAGGGTATCAACCTGTTCTAGGCAAGGATGGTAAAAATTCAGCTTTTCAACCATCACAGTAGAAATACAAGTTATTCAAAAGCTTAGTTTAGATGAATTTAACTGTCTGGTCTACCTTCTCTAGCCAAAGCTTTCTTTAGGGTCATATTTTCAGAAGCCAAGGTCAAAGCATAAACTTGGTGTGTCTGAGGTTTTGGTTAAAGAAATGCTAGGCAAAGCACCACAAATGTTTCACTACTGTGAAAAATGTTCTACCTTCTGCCAGTCCCTAAATTAGTATTTCTGCACTCTGAAAAATTACTTTTCTATGGACTGCGAAGCGCCTGCGTGAGGCTCCCTGCCAAGCAGATACTGTTGCTGTAATGTGACCGCCTATTTTAATCAGGTTCTTGGGTATTTGCTTCTAACAGGACCTACTGAAGATGCAGAGCTAGGAGGGAAAGGTTAGCCATCCCTAAGGAAAGCTCCCAATGTTTTCATTACACCCACTATCATCTTTCTTGCTCAGACCTGGAGCAGTTCGAGCAGCTTTGCAGAGCAAACATCCAGCAGGACAGACAAACACAAACTACCACTACAACTGTTCTCTTCTTCCTCTGTAACCACATACAACTACAATATATTTCTGTTAAGGTATTCAGAAACACTCCTTATCTGAAATCCACCGAGTCCACGCTAAAGATTCCTCTAAAAAATGCCATAATTAAGTAAGTACTTGACTTTAGGTAAGCCTTACAAGAGATGACAAGGGGCAGCAAAGGGATATTCACACAGCCCGCGTTAAGCAGTTATCTTCAGATGCTGAAGCCAGGAGCCTGGTCTCTGCAGGCTCCCTTAACATCAAAGGAGAGAAGCTCAGATGGAATGACAATGCCACGACTGTGGCAAGATTGAACAACACTTCATCTTATGTCTGTAGATTCAAATGCCATAGCAGGTGACTAAGAAAAACAGCAAAGGAGAAAAATAAGTCTAAAATCAATGTTGCCTCACGTACAATGATTAAAACTCCACAGACCAAATTGCAACATGTCAAAATCGCATCAAGCGTGTTGAAAGCTCATATCGCAGTAAGAGTTTCCAATTAAGGAACACACTTCGATTTGGGAATAGATATTCATTTTATGATTGATTTTGCCCTTTTTGGTTAAAATAAGATAAAAAGGTCAGGTTCTAGCTAGCTACTACACAAAAAAAAGTGAATACTTCTTCCGCTGCCACACAACACCCGTGATCTGTAGCTAGTAATTCTCTGTGATTTACTGTAAAGGAATGCTACAAAATACTGCAATCTCCACAAAATCTTGTTGATGCTACAGACATCCGGTGTTGCTATGAACATGCAGTTCTGGCTTTTTGCGCCCATTTCTCTGCTAGCACAAGCAAAACAACAACAACAAGAAGTGAAGAGGCTTCCCTACCACTGAAAAGTGCATGATTAGCTACAGGGGAACGCGAGAGGTGTGTTTATCTACCTGACGAGTCATCCTCCTTTCCTTGCTCCTTATGGATCAGCAGGGCAAGACCACTTTTTGCCTACAACAAACAGTTCAGACGTACCGTGCCCTTAATGATTTGACATTTCGGGGCCTCTATGGGGTCATGTGATGGTGAGCTTGTAAGTCAGTGCCCTTTTTGAAGTAGCACGGGATGCTCCCTCAGCAAATCCTGCCTCCGTACATATACAGCCTGGCTTCTTAGTGGCACATTTAAGAGGCACACATAGGCACCTGCAGCGATTGTACCCCTATGGAACGAAGCAGAAGTGGGGTTGCTCATTCCAAAAGAGGTGAGGGAGAGCCATGGGATCCCCAGGGGATGTGATGCTTCTTTATGGATCCTTCCAGCCTTTCCTGAGAAACATCTGCTCCCCAGATCGATGCCTGGCCTTGTTATACTGTAACCTCCCGCTGCACCAGAACGTGAACACAGACACGCAAAAGTATGACTGCTCTCTTGTGTCTATTTGTGGTTTTTTTTTATAAATGTCATAGAAAGTTCACCTGCATTTCATGAGTGGAATAGAAAACACTGAACAGCTCTGCTCCACAGCAGGAATTTATTTGTTTGTTCTTGGGAAAATATTGTCTTGCTATCATTCAAACATGCATTCGTCATCTGACTTAAAGAGTGAAAATGGCAGAAATGGGGGAACAAATTCTGTCGTGAAGCCTTTGCTTAAACCCTTTTGCGCATCCCCCTTCCGTAGAGCACACCATTTACAACTGCCAATTAAGAAGAAAGGCCTTGTAACCTTTTTTTGGTGGCACTGCCTTCTTTTCTGAAGTAAATGGCTTAGCAGTAGACTACGCCTTTGTTTCAGCCTCAGTCTTAAGCAATTTATTACATTCTGTGTGTAGCTTTATTTTTGGCAGCAGAGATTAAATCTCCCTTTAATGGAACCACAGTGGAACCTTAGGCATATCTAGTGATTTTTGTACCAGTTCTTGGAGAGAGGGATGGTCATTTCTTGGCCTCTATCATGAGCGTACACAGCTTAGGGGGAAAGGCTGTCTTTAATTATTAATGAACTCCGTGTTTCATGCACCGAGAAACTGCTCTCTTTTGACATCTTAAGCAATATTATATAAAGCTGAGGCAAGAAAACACCCTGTGCAAAGAATTGGTTAAAAGATTCCAAATGCTTTATTTTTTAAAAATATATTCTCCTGTACTAAGCCTTCTGACAGAAACAAGATGGTATTTCTGCCTAGAATAGTCTTCTGCCTCAAGTTCGAAGTGACAAAGCATTAATGTATGTAAATATGCAGCCTACAGCTTGTTCATTAGGAAACAGAGAAGTAGAGGAGAGTATGTAGGCTAAATGTCACTAAGACATATAAAACTCTTTGTGACTATATAAAACTCTTCACCATACTAGAACTAAGAACGTGCAAAGTATAAATAAGAGACAATATGCAGCCGCTCCGCTCCCAAATGCTTAACAATAGGTAAGCATGGCATAAGCCAGGAGCGCACAGAGATGGTAAACTTTTGTGAAGAGACCTCTACAGCAAACTTGAACTTGTTAAGGACTAAAATTGTCTGCAACATTGCTTTGCTTTGCCCGGACTCTTGACTCAGAAGTTTGTTCTACCTGGATATATTTGCTGCACTTTGCAATGCCTTGACCTAGTCTTCCCCATTCTTCCTCCATATAGATTCAGGTTTGCTCACTGCTTGTAGCACTAACAGCATTGGGGAGGTTGCTATAAAGCAGAGACAGCGTGGACCAAAGGGCTAAGAAAGTGCAAGGAATAATTGAATTCCAGTCTTGGATTACCACTTCCATAGCCCAACCTTGGGCTTTGCTTCCGCTCTCATCAGGTATCTGCTGAAGAAACCTTATGTGTAATGATTTTTCAAGTTCATGGCCACATACAATACACAAAGCGGAACACAGAGCCACCAGTTCTGCTACTTACCAAAAGGGGGTGAAGAATTATATATAAGCCACATTTAAAAAATTCATCAAAGACCTGTTTTTGCAGCTATCCAAACTGTCGTAGAATTTAAGTCAGGTTCAGAAGGTAGAGGCATGCAGAGTAAAATCAAGTTGTTTCATTTTAATGTTTTTCAAACATAACATTTCAATTCAGAATGCATTTAAATGATACAAGCTAGCCCAAAGTTTCAGTAGTGCTGTTGTATCATTCCACAATGGGAAAACAGCAAAGAATCTAATTTTCAGCTGACCTTACACATGGCCATGCTAATTCTCACTGCCCTACTTCCAGGCCCTTGCGCTCATGCAAAGCTGTCATAGGCAGCACAGCTCACTGGCACAACCCACTGCTGCAAGCCATTTTATTTTTCACCTAAAAGCTGTTTCATCCGTTTGCATCGCTTATTTTGCTGAACACGTGATGCCAGGCCTGCACTCTCAGAACAGAACAGTTTCATTTTTTGAGTATTGCCCTATTTCTTTTTTCCTTTTTAAAAACGTGCTCAAAATCAAAACAAAACCTCTGCCAGGTCTAACACTAATTTTTGATGAAAAATTAATTTCAGCATTCTTTTTATTATCCCACTTGGAATAAAAATAATTTCTGACTACAAAATAGCTTGCGTAACAGAAAAACTATGCCCAATACCTTCCTAATATAAGCAGAGAAAAAGCAACAAAGCAAGAATATACCTGCTTTTAGTACCTGACTTTTAGCAAAACACATTATTAGTGAAGAATTAGCTGCATGGGACAGTCAATGAGTATTTCTGGTTTTAGAGCTGGCTTAAAGCTTTGTTCCAGGGATCACACTGAGACTTATAAATCACGAAGGCAGTGCAACTCAGATACAATATTTGACCTTCCTCATAAAGCTTTAGCTCCTGCTCTCAAGAGATAAAGGGGTTAGGTGGAGGGAAATTTCATATCTATGCATTTATTTTTTTTAAATAGATTTTTAGCTCTCATCATTAGGGAAAAAAAAAAAAAAAAAAAAAAAAAGCCCTCATCTCTAAAAGCATGAAGTTGAGAAAATACAAAACCCCAGAAAACAGGAATCAGAAGATAAGGGTCTTCTCGAGGGAGCTGACACACGCCTGTATGTCTGCTGTGCTGTACTTACATTTTTCACTAGACAAAAAGCAAAAATCCCACACAAGATGTATTTTCAGCAGCTTTGTCTTAATCCTCGGAACCAGCAGATGGAGCTGAGGTTATGCTTTTAGCAAGGGGGAGCATGATTACTTTCTGGAAGGATTTCAGTGAACAATATGCACGTGTATAACAAACAGACAAATGTACGTAGACACACTGCACTCCATAAATTAGGTATGTTTAAGGTTTAAGCAAATAATTTGAACAAGCCACAGGAACTAGTAAATCAGGTTCACAAGTCTCTCTTCTGCACGCTTTCCTGGTGTCTAAGAAAGGGTTAGCTTTTATTGACTGTGGCTCCTCTATGAGCCACTAGTACT
The DNA here is from genome assembly GCA_027574665.1 of Rhynochetos jubatus. Lineage (NCBI taxonomy): Eukaryota > Metazoa > Chordata > Aves > Eurypygiformes > Rhynochetidae > Rhynochetos > Rhynochetos jubatus. The sequence goes on along the minus strand of CM050651.1, from coordinate 74,728,725 downwards.
TAAGAACTTGTAGGAGTGCAGTCCCTTTGACACCTCTGCTTCTCTTCCAAATATAACTGAAATTGGCCAGCAGCTTCAAAAACTGTTAGACCAAACAGACAAGTCCAGACAGCAGAATTATTTAAGCCCCACTACCTGCCTTAGCAACCAAGATGTAAAAACCCTAAGAGCCTTTAGGCCCCCAAAACTGGGTTTATGCTTCACAATAGAATCACAGAATGGTTTGGGTTGGAAGGGACCTTAAAGATCCTCTAGTTCCAACCCCCCTGCCATGGGCAGGGACACCCTCCACTAGACCAGGTTGCTCCAAGCCTCATCCAGCCTGGCCTTGGACACTTCCAGGGATGGGGCATCCACAGTTTCTCTGGGCAACCTGTCCCAGTGCTTCCTTACCCTCTGCGGGAAGAATTCCTTCCTGATACCTAATCTAAATCTCCCTCTTTCAATTTAAACCCATTACCCCTTGTCCTGTCACTACAGGCCCTTGTAAAAAGTCCCCCCCTCCCAGCTTTGCTTATGGGAAAACACAAGCTCTTTCCCATCTACACACACACACACACACACACAGGGAGCAAGTGCTGCGAAGATACAGCTAAAGCATCATTGTGAATCTAAGGAAGCCATACCACTTCCTTCTTACATTCACACAGTGTGCCAGAAGATCCAGACTAAATTACTAGGAGAGCAGTAAATGATTCAAGTCAAAAGGTGTCTATATGCCAACTCTATTTAAAATGACTTGCTAACATTTTCTTTCACTGTTTTAATGAAGTTGGCTTGAATCCCTGGGGTTTATGGTTGTTAGAACTCAAATGTGCCAAACTTATTATATATACACTTGTTGTTATTGCCTACTACAAGATATATGGCCTGAATTAGTACTATAGTAGACCCTGGAAAACCTGATGACAATCACTACTCCTTTCTACTTCACGGTTTGCATAGGAAAAGGCAGTTATTTTCTGAAGGGATTTCACCACAGCCAGAGAAGATTCAGAGTAGGAGGAAGACACTGAGACTCTACCACAGCCACAAGTAGAGCACCTGAAGAGAACTGTCCAAAGAAAGATGACCATTTGGTTTCATCAACAACTTTCAAATTTCCAATTCTGGACTCATTAAAAAGCAAAATTAAACATGACATTCTCAGAGAAAAAGAATTGCTTTGGACTGATCTAACATTGTGCTATGAAATAATTTAGATCACAGTTATACACTGCATTATAACATAAAGATGATACCATTAAAAAACCAAGGAGACTTCCCAGAGTCAAAATGGGATGTTGTGACATTGTTCAGGCCGTTCCTTCCCTACTCCTTCCAAAACCAGTTCACCTTCAGGAAGTATTTGGATTGTGACGACAACAAAACGCATACATCAGCTTCACCAAGGTTTCTCCAGCTCACCTCATCCTATGGCCCACCTTTAGCCCTTGAACCTTCAGGACTCATTTAATGCAATAATTATGTTTTACCAGGACTGTGAAAATTACCTAGATGTCCTGAACCCTACTTGCATTGCTCCAGATGGCGTAAACTCCAGTTCCAGAGGTTCAGCCACACTGCGTTCATCACCCACATCCCTCCTCCCAGCCACCTTTAGGAATTCTCTTTGCTAATCTTCCTCATGTTCTATGCTTCCTTAGCAGTAACTGATTACTTTCCTTGACCTCTTCACCTGCAAAATCTTTCCTGATCATTCACCCAGAGCTCCATGTTCAGCCAGGCCTGCTCCCTCCCACAGTTGGTACTGGCGTGACAAGTGCTACAGATTGCAAAGGAGGGCTTGTGACTGGAAAAACATAAACCAGCCAGCAGGTAACAGCATCCCCCAGGAAATCCTTCTTCCACTACATGAGAACATCACACCCTTACCTGCCTCCAGCACTGATGTGCAATTCCCCTTCTAGGCTGGAAGCTCACGCCTATGCAGCCCTGGCATTTTGCTGCATAGCGGAACTTGCTATTGAAGCGAGTCCTTCCTCTGTACTAATGTGTCCATGTTCCACATAAAAGATGTACAAGGATATGCCCCCATAAGAAAATATACTTTTTATTTTACCTATAGCCACCACTTTGTCTTTCCCTGAATTTGGAAGGAACTGTTGGTGAAGGGCACTTTCGCAGCTTGCAGGATTGGCAGGCGCTTCCGGCTGGCACACATCAGAGCTGCTAAAATAGAATAGTCTTCTCCCCTCATTCTGTTTCCTCAGCCCAATGCCTTGACTACCACAGACTACAAAGTGCCTTCCTACGCCATCCCATGCAGTCTGCTGAACACCGCAGTGGGGGCAGGAGTTGCCTGCTGTGCAACCCGGTGGCACTTGCTACAAAAAGGAAACATCTCCGCTACAGAACGTGGTTTAATTGTGTCCTCCAGCCCCAGAGGTTACACCCCAGAACCTGATTGAGAAGAGGGGCCCTGCTACCAGTGGGGTTCAGCCGAGTTAGGTGCCTATTCACTCCCAGGCTCAGGAGCCACAAGATGAGCAGCCAAGACAAATGCTGCATTCCCAGATGTCCCATGACTTCACTGTGAAATACCAGAATCGAGCTAATATTTCTAAGGTCTTCAGCAAATCCACAGTCTCCACTCTCATGGCTCAGCTCTAAATTAAGGATGGAAGACCCTATGCACTAATGTCTTTGGGAACAGCACAGCTGTCTGAGAGTTGAGGCATCCCAGTCTCAACACGGGTTTCTAAGAGATAGCTTCATTCTTTTTCTCAACACCTTGAGCATGAGAGGGATGAGAATTGCAGAGCTGTAGCCCCATCACCTTCTTTGCCTTCTTCATACAAGATTTTATCATTACCTGTACAAAGCAGGCAGTTTTCCCAGCTTTATAGCTGCTTTAATACGGTGAGTCTCCAGCGTACCACACCACTCAACAAACCATGACGTTGCTGGCAAATACTCCACTCGTATGAACAGGCAAAGGAGCAGACAAGAAATCAAGGATAGGAGTCAGGATACAGGGTAACATGATGCAGGTCAGTGCACGTATTTAAAAGTCCTGAATCAGCAACCTTAGTGTTGGGTCCAGCCCTGGATCCATAAGGAATATAGAACTGGGCTAGAAGTTTCACTGCCAACTGAACTTTAAAGCCCCATCAGCATTCTTTAGATATGCCAAACCCTAGATGGGGCTAAGACGCTTTGAAACAGTTTCCCATTGAACCAGTTCCCATCCTGAACTATGCACAAACCCTAACAGAACAGAGTTTGATGTCACTGGAATCCAATTCTACATTAAAGCAGTTTCCTTGGTAACCAAAAGTCAAAGCCATCTTCAAACAGTGCAAACACACAAACCTTTCACTTCTTACAACTTCTCAATTAAAGAGGGATAAACATACTTTTAAATTATGAAATAGTAAAAGCTTCCTGAAGTGCCCAACCCACCATAGCAAGCTCTGACTGCAATATAACTGCTGGTTTTGGCTGGGATGGAGTTAATTTTCTTCATAACAGCTGGTATGGGGCTGAGTTTTGGATCTGTGCTGAAAACAGTGGTGATAAAACATGCCTGTGGTAGTTACTGCTGAGCAATGCTTACACAGGGCCAAGGCTTTTTCTGCTCCTCACCCCACCAGTGAGTGGGCTGGGGGAGCACAAGATGTTGGGAAGGAACACAGTCAGGACAGCTGACCCCAACTGACCAAAGGGATATTCCAGACCATATGATGTCAGGCTCAGCATATAAAGCTGGGGGAAGGAGGAGGAAGAGGGGGGACACACACACATCCAGAGTTATAGCATTTGTCTTCCCTAGTCATCATTACGTATGATGGAGCCCTGCTGTCCTGGAGATGGCTGAACACCTGCCTGCCCATGGGAGTGGTGAATTAATTCCTTGGTTTGCTTTGCTTGTGTGGCATTTGCTTTACCTATTAAACGGTCTTCATCCCAATCTGTGAGTTTTCTCACTTTTACTCAATCAATTCTCTCCCTCATCCCACTGTGAGGGGGAGTGAGCGAAGGCTGTGTGATGCTTAGTTGCTGTCTGGGGTTAAACCACGACAACATGTCCCTGAGATAACAATACTGCCTGCAAAGTTTCAAGGACAACCACAAGACATAGTACAAAAAGGAGTAACACTGTATGCTAGTACACTGCACTCAGTGCACATATCGGAAGATCTCTGGTCATGAGTCCATGCCACAGGCACCCAGTCTGGACACACTGGAGGCGATAGAAGGCCAGTTTCTGACCTCTCCTGCTGTTGTGAAATCCAAGCTCCCATGCCTTTAGACAGATACTGGTTTGGCACTGGGGATTGCTGTAGCTCTAGAGCATCCTCGTTGTGCAGCCACAGCACTGAGATCCCCGAAGGCAGGTGAGGCCATGTGCTCAGCTTTGAGGCACAGCCTGTGCTGCAGCAGTGGGTGAGGCAGAGCTAGTTCACTCCTTGTAGCAGGGCCCAAGCCAGCTGCGTAGTGCTTCAGGGTGGAAACATAAAGCCTCAGTGCCATTTGCTGCCACTGGAGTAAAGGCTCCTTCCTCAATTTTGCAATGCCCCTGGAACCGTGGGTTAGGAAGAAGCAAGCTGCTGACAGAAACCTGCTGTTGCCTTGGATGTAGCACTCAGGCTGGGAAACCTGAGACTCAAGAAGCAGAAAAGGCAGAGTTATGGCTGATGACCCAGCCTGAAATGATGATAAGTGAACCTCCCAGAAGAGTTACACCTTCTTAGAGCAGGGAGAGGCTGAACAAGTGTCTCATTACCGCTACCACGTTGTCAAAGAGAGGCTATGCAATGGAGTCCTTTGCCTGAAACGACGGTGTGGGATATACAGTTTTGTGCACCGTGTCCTGTCACTACAGAAGATGGGATTTTGTGTTATGCAGATGGGATTTCTCCAGGTGCGTACTGTTATGTACCAAGCCTGGCGAATAAATTGGCTGGAATTGCGGATACCCATCCATGTAATAAATACAGGCGAATTGCTAACAGTGAGACTGAAAATACTCAGCTTCAGACATACAAAAACATTTCAGACCAATATTTAAAGTTTATCATGGATAAACTGAGTGGGATTAGTGGATTATAAGGAGTAGTAACAGACATGCTTTAAGAATCAGGCTCACTGCCATGATTAAAAGACATTTGCCTGATTCCACGAAGACCTGGAGTCCTCTGTGTGTATGCATATGCACGTATATTCTCATTTTTATGGAAGATCACCCATCTTTCTCTTCCGAAGGATTTCACGGCTTTATGTACATTCTTGTTACATTGAGAATCTGCAATAATGTTCCCAATGAAATTGTCTATGAATAATACATTACTGCATCGCACAGAATAGTCAATGATTTCTTGAGGGATAACAAACACTACTGGTACCTTCCTGTGTGTTCAGGCCAGGCAGTACATCGCTAACTAATTTATTTTAGTCTTTGTTAAATAAAATATACAATTAATACATCTCTAGCATCATATATCATAGAGCACCAGAGGAAATGGGAAATGATCTGAGCACCCAGAATGGTATTGATAACCCATAGCTCAGCTCTGCTGCAGCACAGTTACACGGGGATGCTGAGGGCACATCTGCATTCTGCATCGGGAGGCAGGAACTACTGCTCAACTTTTAGCCGGATATTCATAAAACCCCCCAGCTTCATAAGCAGCACAGAGGCTAAAACAGCCACCATTGTGCCCATTAAGCACAGGCCTAATGAGCCAGATTTTTGCAGGTACGGAGGGAACGCTCAAATGGTCCAAGATGATGTAGGGGAAAGCGGTGGAAGTCGCCTGGTGGATCCTACCCCATGTTTTGCCAGGACTGCCTACTCCACCTCAGCCACCTGCTAGGACAAGATGTGTCACTGAATGACTGTGTTTGACACCTCAAATATTTAGATAATTTTTGGTTCAGTCTCTTTATGCTCAAGCACTTAACCCATTCGTCTCTGCCAAGCCCACCTGGGGAAAGGCCTGCTGACTAGTGACTGCATCAAGCCAGACTGACAAATAGTGAATTATATTTCCAAAATGCAATTCTTGTTTTAAAGTAATGATACTGAAAGTTTCAAACAGAATTGCTGAGTAGAAATCACCAAAATAAGAAGTCTTGTTTGGAGGCTTTATTTTCTTTTCCAAAAATGAAAACATATAGGAAAACCTATTTTACTAAACAGAGCTGGCTTTCTGAAGTACCTGCTTCTATTTGCAAGATACTGCTTTTGAAAACAGTATTTTCATGTATACTGCATGTTCCAAGGTTTGTTAAAATTAATTAACATTCTACTCTTGACGGTGGATTGTCTCTGCTGAGGCTTAGAGCTGTTACTGCCTTTCACGTCCTGAAGGAATGACAGTGTGTGCTGGACAGGAGAGCTCAGCCAGAACATGACGATGCAGGTACCGTGCAAACACAGAACAAAATCCCTCTCCAGACACTCAGTCCTGACCTGCTGATAGCACAGCTACAGAGATATTAAATCCTCAACATCTGACTGCCAGATACCTGAAAATATTCCGACCTTTCCTCTAGAACACTTGGAAACAAAATGCTACCAAACCAAATAATCCCTACTTACTCCCCAGGGAAAAACTGGCACACTGACATTACACTCCAATGATCACCGGGCTGAAAACTGGCCATAATTATCCACAGCCTTCACACACTATTCCCTTTTCTTACAAAGGATCAGTGTTTTGTTACAAAATGTATTACAACCTAAGCAGTCTTACCTTATTTCAAACATATCCAGGCGATACACTCGGGCCTCATTCACCTCACCAATAGGTAGAGTTGGTCACAGTGATTTCCAGGTAAAACCTTCCGAGAACTAAAGTGTCTTTTTCAGTAGTAACATTTTCCTTAAAATAAAAAGTTTTCTTGTGGCTCAAGGACTGGTATAATTTTAGCAAAATGTTTCAAATGAAGAGAAATTCTATGCTAATACAAATCAGAGAGGATAGATTAGGTTATCAGCTTTTGCTTTTTTGGTTTTTTTTCTTTTCTTATCATTACAAATGTGGATTAAAGAATGACAGTCTCAGGAGAAAAAAACAAAACATTTCAGTCCCTTTCAAAAAGCACCTAAATTACTATTTAGAATCCAAGAGAAAAGCAAAAACAATTTTCAATTCATTCCCTCAAAGAAACGAGGAAAAAGCATGACAAAATCTGAAAGTCTTTTTTTTTTTTATGGTGCGCCTATTTTTTTCCACAACAGCTCAACCCACTTTTTCAGGAGATCCTATGGAGCACTTCATTTATCTTTCATAAGTGAACAAACTACTGCAGCGCCTTCAGCTGTTCCGAACACACTTGCATGCGAGCCCCCTACAAAATGTGCTTGTAGAGGACGTGAAAAGTTTTGTGAGAAATGAATGCTGGTCCTGGAATCACTCTGTTTTGGTTCGGTACCAACTGACCCTTCAGACGCACAGTAGCAGCCCAGGAGTATGATCCACCTCAGCGTGGATTCCTAAAGTAACCCCAAGGTGGATCTGTCCTGATCAGGCTAAAGCATTTGCAGAATTGCCTGGGGTTACTGTGGCAGGGCAGGAGCGATTGTATGCATCTTTGGTCACGCCTGTGTTCTTGTCCTCCTGACTCCTGTCATAGCAGCATTCTATACAATTCCCTGTGAAGCTTCATATCATGATTGAAAAGGGCCTGTAGTGACAGGACAAGGAGTAACGGGCTTAAATTGAAAGTGGGTAGACTTAGATATCAGGAAGAAATTCTTGCTGGAGGGGGTGGGGAGGCACTGGGACAGGTTGCCCAGAGAAGCTGTGGGTGCCCCATCCCTGGAAGTGTCCAAGGCCAGGCTGGATGAGGCTGGGAGCAACCTGGTCTAGTGGAGGGTGTCCCTGCCCATGGCAGGGGGGTTGGAACTAGATGGTCTTTAAGGTCCCTTCCAACCCAAACTACTGAGTGATTCTGTGATTCATGTTACATGTCCATGAGCTGCCGCTTTCTGAAAAATACTGCCTGCTGTAGAGAACTTGATGAGCACAGGGGGGTCAGTCTGAAAGGGTGGAAGTAGCTCTTAACAGCATCCAGGAAGCCTGGCCTGTTTAGAAAGAAGATACACAATTCTAGGTGTGAAGAAAACGGCACCCCTTCCATAGCTTACACAGATGACCCTTCACAGCCTGCTGAAGTTCCCCACCAGCCAGGCTAGAGGAAAGGTGGCAAGCAAAACTCAACTTCTAATACACCAGCTCAGCTCTTGGTTTATACAATAAAAATAGGAGGCTTTTATGGTAAAGAGAAAGGGTGATTTCATTAGTGGAACAGCAAAGGGTTGTCTCCATAAGAACAAGTGGGGAGAAGGAAATGAACTATCTATCCAAATGGATGGTACACAGGCACCTGAGTTGAGCAGTTTATACTGAAGACACAGAAAATGCTTCCAAGTGTGTTTTGCTGTAGTATAAAACAAAAAATGCCAAACACAAACCAAAAAAACAAACACAAAATTCATAGACAAAGCCATTAAGCTGAACAGAAAATGAATCCCCCAAATAATGAACTCGAAAGCATCAGCGAGTTCAGCAGCAGTGAACTGATATATACAGGATTTTCATCCGTATGAAGAATGATTATGATCTTTCTTAACAAACTGCAAAAGACTTAGAATCTCTAAGTTAGCAACTTGCTAAACTCTGGCTGCCAGGGAGAATAACAGCGACTGCTTCTAACATTTTCTTCTGTAGGCAGACTATGATTCAGGGGAGGAAGGGAAGAGCAGCAACCAGAAAACCTTCACACTCATCTGCTCTATTTTCATTTTACACTATGATTCCTTCTTTGTATTGCAGTGTGCATGCAATCTCATTCCTTGGGATTATGAACCCTGCAGCCACTATTTCTTAAAAGGCAAGTTTCTAAACAGTCTAAACCTTACTGCCTTTTTTTATGGACATAATCTCAATTTTTCTAGGTTTTGCCTATCTGCCTGAAACCTCAATTGTACTCTTTAAACCAACCGCCTTTGTCACAAAGTTGTGAGTTTTTCAAAGCTTTTTCCTTCCCATGAGAATGTCCTGGCTCTCTGGACAACTGGCCATTGTACAGCTCCAAACCCAACGATCCCTAATATGTTAAGAAGGAATTCTTGTGGCTGGTATCACTAATGTTAAAAAGTAGAAGTGGTGGTCTGCTTCATACTGCAATCCACAAATCCCCCAGTTTCCCTCAGAATTTGGTCCTTCCTGTATCAGCCTGAAGCTCAGAATGGCCATGAAACAGCACAGGAGCAGAAAAGAGTATCTAGTCTATTTGGGTCTTAAATACTGATATCTAAATAAGATATATTTTGAACAAAAGCATAACAATCATAGCAGCAGCAGTCAGCTGTTTTATCCTTTCTTCCTCAGTTTTGGTGTTTTGTTTTTTGGTTTTTTTTCCCCACAGCCCTGAGCAAAAGGATTCAGTCATCCCATTCTCCAAAGGAGAAACGGAGCGCACAGAAAGGATGTGCCTTGCCCCTGACCATGCGACAAACCAGGAGTTAAGCCGAGATCAATCCCTGGTGTCCTGGGCCCCAGCCTAAGCTGCCATCTCTGCTCGTACCACAGCAACATCCAAGTACATTTAATCCAGTAAATCCTTCCAGGTGACACTGTGGTAGTGCACCGGTGGGAGCCCACGGTATGGATCAGTGCTTCCTGAAGGAAGCTTTTTTTTGTCTGATATAGCTCCTCAGGAATACATTTCCATGAGAAATCAATTTGAACGCTTTCCAAGGAAGTGTGACATTGCCTGGCTATACACATTTCAGCATGGCCCCTTCGCTGTCATCTTCTAAATCAATTTCTTTCACTTGGTGCCAGTGCAGCATATTAGTTTTTAAGTTGTCTTCTCGCTGAATAAGATATGGCAAACCTGTGAATTTTATTGGTTATAAGAAAGCTTTGAGAGGGAGAACAGTAGAGAAATAACAAAGCTAGACTTCAGACCATATATTGCTTTTTCTTTCAATAGCAGAGGGGAAAAATTCATTCTTTATCTTGTAATGTGATTCATGGCTCCTTCCATACAGCACTGATAATGCAATTCATGAATGTGGCATTGGCAGTCTTCACCATTTTCTTTGTATATTTTCCACCTGTCCACACATTAAAAACTGTCCTGCCCTGAATACGTCAGCACAAGAGCAAATGTGAAGCAGTTGCATGGGACAGAGCTGTTTTTGCGAGGGGATGTTACTCAACATTAGTAGACGTAAAGCAAGCCAATAACTCAAGATGAGCACAGAGGTTTGGGGTAGCTTTTTAATTCATTGAGTTTTTCTTTCAAGCTTTCAAGAAAAAGTGGCTACTCCAACAGTTTCTTTCCTAGACCCGAAAGCACTAGGGTTGCATGTCTCGTTACAGAAATTAGATTGGAGACAACAAGCAAAAATAAAAATGTTAACCAACAGACCACTCCCAAAGCACTTTATGGAGAAGGCCAAAATCATTGGTTTCTTTTTGAAACACAGCCAGGTACAGAAGCGAGGTACAGCAACATGAGCCACTCGCAGCAGTCTGACAGCTAAGGCAGACCCCCCGTTTCAGTGCTGTGCCCGCTAGCCTCAAGTCATGTTCTTGGGAGATCTAAAATTGCCATTAGAAAAAAAATTAGATAATATTAGCCTATAGGGCATTTGAGTAAAGTAGCTTAGCACCTTAATGTCAACTTGCTGTAGAACTGTGTAGGATTACACCAGCCTATAACGTAGTCCTATAGAAAATGGCACGTCCGAAAACTACATACCTCTAATACTCCAAGTTTATCTGATTATAACTCCTAAAATGAAATATCTATGTTGGATTTTCAAAGGGCAGAAAACATTCAGGCGCACATGTCCAACCAACCCTCCATGGGGTGGGTTTGACCCATTTCTGTTTTGATTTTACTTTAAATAAGAACCACGCTTCACATTTTGTGTGAACAGTCTTGACTCTTGATACAAAAGTCAGCGTCGCGATATTCCAAGCACATAGAACCCCCGAGAGCTATAAACATCATTTGATGATAATTTTCCCACTTATGTGGCAAACAAGAATTTTAACACAGAGGGAAATATTTGCGCTGCATTGCCGCCTCTGCTGACCGCTGACTCGTGGCGGATGTGGGGCTGATATTAGCTGCAGCAATTCATAATCAAAACTTTTATATTTTTAAATGCTTTGAATATGCACAATGGTGTGTAAATGCCAAATAACATTGTTTATTTTAACAGCATTTAGCACTGCTCATGCACAACTGAATCAATCTGTAATCATTTGGACACAAGAGCACTGTGAACTCTGAGAAACAAAAGGGAGCAGTTAAACATCAGTTTTCAAGGTAATTAATATTACCTAATTTCTAGCTAATTCCAGCAGACTAGCTTGCCTCTCTTGTAAAGACAATTCATGCCTGACAGACAAACAAAATGCTCTCTAACACAAATGCATTGAGATAACGTACTGTAACCAAAACACAGTAATGGCAGGTATTCAAGGCTTACCTTTATTTGCCACTATTATTGTGAGCATATATCCAACATCCATACAGCGTTCCAAAGCACTGCATTTGCTGTATAGTGTGTTCTTAACTCCTCTGAGCTGTTTATAACAGATCAACTAAATTCTATGGGACATAAAACAACCCCCAAAGAAAACAGTGTTTTGGTAGAGGTAAGTTCCTTATCTTCTGAAGTAAACTACATCCACTGCAACAGTGCCTAGAAATACTGCCATCAGGTACCGTTTATGGTGCTAACTGATGTGGATTTAACTACTACATCATGTTCGCAACCGTCTTTGCTATGTTATGGGCTGTGCTGCATTTTTCCCCAGGTGCCATCACCTGCTTGTTCACCGGCAGCACGCTGCCGGTTTGCTAGAGCGTGAGCTCTCAGGGGTGGAGAACGCCTTTGCCCTGCCTGACCACGCAGCACCCGCTGCTTGGAAACCCTGGTACCTGCTGGGGCTGCTTGAGAGGATGTGGCACCCACAGAGCGCAGATAGCAACCACCCCGCCACCTCAACTCTCAGTACGGAGAACAGCTTGTACCAAATCCATGCAGCGCAACAGGGCTGCTCTGTGAACGCCGATTAAAACACCTGCAGGTCTGTGTTTTGATACCCCTACGAGGCCCTCCAGGCTGAGGCAATTAGCAGCAGGTTTTAGCAATGCATGGAGCATCAATAGAAAGCTCTTCTTCAGAGTCTTGTAATCGTGACAAGCTAAGCTACTCTGAGTTGTACATGTACTACTAACTCTTCAGGGAACATCACAGAGCAATAGGACCAGTTCTTCCCACTTCAATAATAGCATTCACTTTTTTCTTTATTAAGCTCATATTTTCTAAGTCTTTTAGAAGTCTAAGGCACACTAATTTACATATATATGTATATATAATTTATTTTTTCTATCTGATTTAACTCATTGCTAAGCTGTAACATGCAAGCCAGACCTAAGCCCAGGTACTGGAAGCATCTGGTTTGTGACCAGTTCCATACTGTATTTATCTGAGCTACATAGGGTATAAACATACTTAAAAGGGAAGGAGAAACCAGCTCACAATTTTACATGACTGCAGCTCGTTCTGAGCCAGCATGCATATCTCTGCTGTACAGCACCGGGCCATGCAGATGTACCCTAGGGGTGGTGACTTGCCGAGTTAATGCTACTGATATATGAGAAGGTTTCCTGTTCCTACAGACAGCTTCTCTCAAGCGTTTTCCCTGCTGCAAAAGATTCATAATTTAAAGAGAAAAGGCACTAAATAATTTCTGAAGGTGATACTTCTGAAGTGAAACCATTTTTCACGGTAGAGCCCCAAACAAAGGATTATCCGTCGATAAATCCATCATGCGTGACATCCGTGCTCCCATGGGGTCAACCCCACTGTAAACAAACAAAAGGCTCTTTTTTAATGATTCACCATTGCCTAGAGGGGAAGAGGAAGAAAACATCAATTTCTCCTGAAACATAAGCTGACAGACCTATGTTGATGACTCTTTTACATCAAAAGGGTATTTTCCTTATGCAGGGTCAGAGCTTGTTTCTAACACCATATTTCTATTAGGGAGTGGCAGGGAATATCCTATTTAAATCAAGCACTCCTAAACTGTGGAACGTAAACCACTGATGTCCTTATGTTTAAAGCTAAAGAGCCACAACATTCCTCAGTAGTCTGGGAGATCTCTTAGCCTAAAACTTTGGAGAGCGATCAAAAAACCCAAAAGCGGTGATTTCCCGTCTCAGCTCTAACGAAACCTGCTTTCCCCCTTCCATTGCCACTTACTGGTGGACAACAGAACATAAACGTTTTTTCACAGTCAAAGCAAGAACCTGAGAGAGAAGCCCAAAATGGGTAGAATTAAACTTTTTTCACTCTTCTAACCAAGTACCCAATCTATGTGATGCTTTTACTTGAAGACAGACACTTGGGCCTTCCTTTTACTTTGTTTATCACTTGGCCATCGAACAAGACCTCACCATTCTCAGTGCAAAGCATACACCCATTAAGGGTTTTTCACTGGCTCAGAACAGTGCTACACAACTATCTGTTCGGCCCTGCGCATTTGGGATGAGTTAGGTTCCACTAAGAAACCCATGCTGTGGCCTTATACAGCCCTGAGTCTCCCTGGCATCCTGAGAGCTCAGCAGCAACATCATGGAGCTGGAAGCCAGGATGTGGCGCTGAAGATGAGTCCAAACCCATGAGCCCACTCACTCTTCCAACAAGGAATTTAAGACAATATAAAAAAAAAAAAAAAAAAGAGAATCACAGGGACTTTGGCATCAAATTAGCTGCAACAACACTATCAAACAGCTTGTGACATGCAGGACTCTACAACTGAACTCCAAGTTGCTCTCATGAGCATGCTGATAACAGTTTTGGAGAAGGCATGGGTATCAGAGAAGCCCTCAACTAGATGCTACATCCTAAGGACTCTGCTCAAAGGGGCAGTGCTGGGAGTCTGTGGTCAGCTTTAATTGAGCAATTCCTTCACGTTAACCTCTTTAACAAGGTCTACCAAATTTTTATCTCCAAGTTCCTGTGCGACTGAGTCACCTGAGCTAGAGCTGACATGCACTGCTCTCTGCCAGTAATGAGCTTTCATTTATAACAGAGTGGAAAGCGCTTAGGGATCCAGAATTTGATGGTCCGTTCTATCACACCACTTCCCCACCACTCCTACACCATTCATCCATGGTCACACTAGCGTACAAGGGGGGCACAATGCAGTGGAGAATGGGGCCTGTAAAGCACTACAGATGGTATTTCCTGAACTGATCTGGGCTTTGTCATGTGGAAATACACTTGGGTCTAAATATACAGTTTTCAGCATTTATTACAACTGAAAAAACATACACATTGCAGCTAAAAAAATCATCCATTTCTGTTTAACAGGTCCCACTGGTGAATAATGCCAGGCACAAGTTGCACTGCTGAAGATAAATGAGTTAGATTGCTTAGGTAATATCTCATCTGTCTGAGTAAAGGGTGCTAAACGGTGTATGAATATGTGTAAAGCCAAGTGACAGAAGTACATACTCATTTTCAAAAAAGGGAAAAGTAATAGCATAATGTTATACCCAGGCTTTCTAACACGGCTCAAATTAAGGGTGGAATTTCACTCTATCATTATTTCCATTATACGCTTTTATTTGGAAAGGTTAAGAACTCAGCTATTAAAATGCACTCTTGGATGAAATTTCACAGGTAAAGCGTTCCAGCATGAAAAATCAGCATTGTATAACCAGGAAGAGGAATTATTTGTGATTTTTACATCAGAATTCAGCACAAAACAGTTCTTAAACTTTTCCATTTCTTTCAACTAAAGCGTCAGATCTGTGTGTTCATAATAACGCTCTTAATGTATAAACTATCAGCATCTAATGAAGTACACACCAGGGCAAACACTGCAATTACTACACATGGTAAAAAGAATTCTCCCTCCTCTAATACACATATTGTTTAGTTCTTCCAAATTTCAGGAGGCAAGATGAAAAATAAAAAAAAACAAAAAAAACAGAAGTTACGTGTTCTCTGCCCTGTGGATCAAGATTATGGCATCTGTTTTCTTCTCTCTTGACAGAGCATGGGCACCCAGGAAAGGGCTGAAGACAGGGAGAAGCTGTAAGTACGCTGCACCTAGACAATTTAAAGCCAGTTACCATCTCTTGCTTGTCTCTTAGCATGAGAATATTGGTACAGATTCAGACTTCACACAGGGCGTGTTCCAACCCTAACATACAGACAGCAGCCACCAGACAGACACAGAAAACTCCAGTCCACACAGCACCGGGTGCTCAGCAGAGCTGCAGGGTGCCAACACCCGCAGAGGAAGTGCCCCCCATATGGAGGTGATGTAAAGTGTGGCGAGCTGCCTGAAAAGTTTGTTTCCAAATATTGGATCAGCTTTAAAAGATGACCTTTGATGATTTTAACTCACACACTGTTGTCTTTTCAATTACACAATGGGAAATACTATTAAATACATCTACTATACCTTAAGATTAAAAATCTTATGGTCTGCTTACACTGCTATATTCCGAGCTATTCAAGTGAGAGCAATAAAGACAAATTTCATTTCAGCAGGATCCCTTTAATTAGTCTGCAATGAGCTTTGCCCTGTTAGAGGTTTATAGCAATTTTCATGGAAAATGCTCTATGCAATTCTATTTAGTCTTACTCCACCCCATACAAATACCCCATAAAATATTTTAAAAGCCTACCGTTATAGGAACGTGCTGTTCAACGAGCCATAATACCGAGCTGGCGGTGCTCTTGCTTGGAAGAAATGCTGCCCAAACCACCACCAGTTTCAATTTACAGAGGAAGAAAAAGACATACCTCAATCAGGAAGGTGCAATGTGTTAACTTAATGAGAGCTCATTCAGCTGAGGCCATTTGACCAGACCTGCAGATGTCAAGAGGTCCTGATGCCCAGCTTGTTTGTAGAGTGTCCAAATTCCAAATATCACACCACCAGCCCCTTGTAGGAGTGGGAAACAAAGATAAGAGAGCTGAAATTGTAGGACAGAGGTAGCCAGCCTGGTTTTGTGGAACAGCAAGTCTAGTGGCCTGATCTCCAAGATGGAGTTTTCTCTCATAAAAGTCTTCTGAAAGAATGGGAGGAGGAGCAGAACATGGGTTGAACTCCTAAAACTAAGGGGGCTTCATGTCATGGCCACTGATCTGCCTACGTGCTGGTTTAGCCTCCCATCTAACATTAAGTGGCATGGGATCAGTTATGTCCATCGGTGGTAAGATAATACCACATGGACAGTGAAGAACAACAAAGGCTGCAGCAGGAAAGAGAAAGGCAAGAATTTCAAAAAGCAATGTATATTGCAATATGTATGAAATCCAGGTCAGTTCAAAATGTAAATGCAGGTTTTAAAATCTCCCCAACAGACAGTCTCTGCTCCATGAAAAGAAAAGTGTCCGTTAAGCCTCACAGCAGTTATTTAATTTTCTTCTATCCTTGTCTTAAACAAAAACAGTAGGAAGAAAAGTGCCAATTCATAAAGTTTTAGTTCTCAGGCCACGCCAAAATCAGCTTTGCATTCCCTGGCAGGAAGGCCCCAGACTTCAGTAGGAACAGCACATCTAGGGGTGGAGTTTGGCTCCACACACACGCTTGCTTCAAAGTAGAAATATTTAGTTCTCAACTTTTGTGGTGGCTTGAAGTGATGTCTCTAGCACTTGAGAGGAATTGGGAGTGACTGTAAGCATATTTGGATCTTACCTTCTAAAAATAATCTCTTTTCTCTATGCATCCTGACACTCAGCACAGAGATAATAATAAGCCATTCTTAGAAACAGCTCTGTATGATGAGCTACACCAAGCGACTCCGCACAGAAGAGTGCCTGAATATTACAGCCTGGGGTACAGAAAAAAGAAATCACAATGGGGGAAAAAAGGATGGGAAAGGTGGTGCCAAATGCTTTACAAAAGCTGTCTATTCATCCTTACAAGACAGCATAACCAACTGGCTCACATCCAAACGCTGATGTCCATCAAAATCATAACAATCAATATATATCATCTGTTTTTCTGGAAGCCACCTGAAAATAAATTTTCATAAAATCAGGACACAACCGGAAATCTAATCCATGATGCCAAATTACAGCAGTAAATGGAAAGAGAGATAAATACATAAACCTGGGTCCAAGAATGAAGCCCTGGAGGACACATGAATTAATCACTATAGAAACAGATGTAGAGCAGGTAGACTGAACAAACTTGGAGAGGAGCATCTATCCAGAAGGAAAAGCAAAGCAAAGCTATGCCTGTGGTTCCAAGGCAGGAGGGAAAGGGGCAATACTTCACTGTTGACAACAAGTGTGGTTGTTTTTCTAAGCACTTGCAGGCCAGACTTGTCATGAGCCCAAGAAGCACATCCATCAAGTCTTTTTAACTCCTGAAGGTGACTGCTGCTGCGCAGAGTGAAGGGACAGCGGACGGGTTAAAGCGAGGACAAGAGAAGACTGAGAGGAAGGCGGTAGCTGTGTTTGAAGGGAGTAGCATGGAGTCTCACTTGTCAGAAATTTAGTTTGCAAAGAAGGCAATATCCGCACCATGCTGTCTCCTTTCAAAGAAAATTCTGGACATAAAAATTATGCTTCTGCTTCTTAACAAGGCAATAATAAGGGAAGTAGAAGCATTATTATTTAAGGGCTACCACTTTCATTAAGCTTCATGACAGTCCCACCCATTTCTTCTCTATTTAACCCACGGCTTTCTCAAGGATGTAGTTCCTGTGTTTTAAACTACCACGTCACTCTACCTTTTTGACCCTAAATGCAGGTCCTGACAATGACTCCTAAAAGACTGCGCTAATAGCTGTCCACTCCATCCTAGAGGATGAAGACTCGTCAGCACCGAATTGGGGTAGAAGATCACTTTAAAAGTTCAGGGGTACAAAAAATATTTAAGGCTATTGAAACTGAGGTGAGAGCTGAATCTGACCAATTTCAGCAGAACTCATCTCCCAAAGAGTACGAGGACTAGTCAGGCAGTAACATCCCATTGGTGATACTCCCTGTCCTGAAGAAAACAGCTCCAGAGCTACATAAAAACCCTTACTCCTTCAGATGTGCTACAAACCGTATCACACAGAGGTAAAGTGGATTTTTTTCATCATCTGAATATAACAGTGTGTCCAAACCATGGATAATACACTTTTTGATAAATGGTATTAAAGAAAACAGTTTGGCAGGAGCTACTGCCCTTAAAGCATAGCTTAAAAATATATTTGTCCGCATCATTGTTCCTCAACCATCATAAAACAAGCAAAAAGATGTAACATAACCAACCATCCAGATTTAAAAGCCTCTCTTTTAAACTGTGGCTGTTTTTTAACACTACTACACTGCGAAGGTTGACAGGGAGATAACAAAAACAGTTGTAGCAAAAATCTAATCCAAAAGGTAGCTGATTAAAGAGATATACTGCGGGTCACTTGAAGACTGGCAATGACTGGTTTTGAAAGGAAGGATCTCAAAAGTCAAGCTGTCTTATTTAAAGGTGCAACCACATTGTAAATCACTTACATGAAAGTCACAGCGAGTATTTGGCCTTAAGCCATCGCAGGAGAACTACATTACAGCTCTCGTGAAAAGCACAAAATTCATTGCAGAGCTCCTAACTTTGAAACACATAGTTATTTTTAAACCATAGTCCCTTCAAAATTATCTTTTCAATTACTCTGATTCTCTCTTCAAAAAAATTTTGGACTTAAGTTTTCATATCCAAAATTTTGAGCAGAATCAAATGGAGTTTCCTGTTCCATCATACATCTCCTGGAACCACAGATTTCAAAAGAAAAAAAATCTCCAGCTTTATTACTAGACTATCAGAACCACAATAAAAATGATCCTCCTTTTTATAAGAGCTACAGTGTATTCTCCATCAAAAAGGAAAATACCTTTTATGAATTTGTTTTCTCTTATGCTATTGTTAGTACTCTGCTGAATATTAATAAATACAAATACCAAGTATGTTTACATACTTGTGCATGTAAACACAAACATGCAAGTGACAGTTTTTTCAAAGGAGTGCTGAATATACCTCCATTTTCTTAAAATTCCTCCACCTGAAAGAATTGAATAATCAATACTTAGCAAAATGGAAGGGCAGGGACACTGACAAAAACTTAACAGCATGAACAATCGATGCAATATCACTAAGAAACTCATTGAATGGTTTGGTAGAGCAAAACTGAAATGGTATTTTTTCAAAATACGATACCTAAAGTCACCCTGATATTCAGAAAGGCTTTTGCTTTCAATTTTCTATGGCATTTCTGGAAATCTGCACTCTTGAAATTAGCAGGAGCTTTCAGGAATTCAGGACTTTTAACGATTGAGGAAAATCAGTTAGGCACCTGAGGATCTAACTGAAGTGTGGGCACTCACCCTGCAAGACTGATTCAATGCTGCAAATGTCTATTAGTCAAGAACCACCTGACCTGGAGTGACTTACAACACCCCAGTATTTCCTAAGCATACCAAGATAAGCTGTACGACTGTAAAGCAGTTGTGTTATCTCAGAGTATAATGGAGCAGTTGTTTATAAATATTGTACTTTTAATGGCAACCTATATAAGCAGCATTTAAATGACCATATACACCAAAAATTTAGATAAAGTCTTACAAGCACAAAGACGTTAGACCTTTGTAAGATGATGCGTACTACTCTAGAACCAAGGACAGAACCTTTCACTGCTCTCAGTCAGTCTATAGACTCCCAGAATGGTTTGGGTTGGAAGGGACCTTAACGATCATACGGTTCCAAGCCCCTTGCCATGGGCAGGGACACCCTCCACTAGACCAGGTTGCTCCAAGCCTCATTCAGCCTGGCCTTGATAACATTTTCTTGAAATACACGCAACCAAGTAAGTTTGTACTGTGTTTTGCAATGGTGTGTCTGGGAAAGAGATAGTTGCTGTGGAAATAATCAGTAGAGTAAGGGAATACCAGCTCAATAAAACAGAAACACAGAGCTGGACGATGTTATAACTGGGACAGGTGAGCAAAAGCGGTGTTCAGAAGGTGTGTCTACTTCAGCCACGCATGTGAAGTTGTCAGATCTTCTGTTCAATGGATATTTAATGTGAGGGAAAGGGAAGAAGAACAAAATAAGTAGTCTACTAGTCTGAGCATGAAGCCCCTGTGATGTTTGATACTGCTCACTCTAAATGGTGCCATATCCCAATAAGTACAGTCATCGATGGACAATCAATTGGAGCAGCCTCGGTGGTAACAAAGACACAGTTTGAGGTAATAAAGAACAACGTTCATAAATTGCATGCAACTGCCTATGCTCACTGACTTTCTAACACAATGTTGGCAGAAAGTTGCTCTCATCTTTGTGCAAGCTGACATCCAAGTTATGTTTCTGTGTCACCATCTTAGCTGTATCATTTGTCACACCACTAAAAGATGTACAGCAGTAAGAAGAGCTGCAACATCATCAGCAGTATAAATTTCTTGTGTGTGATGCTCATGCATACTGCTACTAGCTCAGGTTAGCAGAAAAGGAATCTAACACTCCTGCACCTACATTTGGGTACTGATATGAGAGAAGATATATTTATTTTAGGTAATTAATATAATTCCTTTATGAGCCTGTGAAATCAGCAGAAAACCAGTACTTGAGAAAGTTGCATATCAAGTAACAGATGCAAACCTCCAATTATTTGTAGCATACCTATGACCTGGTGGAGAGAGAATTTACATAATCACACTTGAAAATAGAAAACAATCTTTTTGCATAGCTCCTCCAATGTGGCTTTTTCACCTTACATATGCTGAGGAAAGACAATGCCAATCCCCAGTCCCAGTGGAAACAGGTGAGTGTTGAACTGCAGCTGAGAGCTAGGACAGGTCTCCAGATATTCTGCTCTTCCCATAATAAGATCTCCATTTCCATGTCAATACCACAAGAATTCCTTATTGTCTGATCAAGAAATGCAGCTAGTAGCAGGAGGCTAAAGTGCCCATGGCCTTTGATCACCTGCTAGTGACCCCGAGCTTGAGAGCCTGCAATGTGTGCAGAGACCAAAGCAGTTCCTGGACCCCTTAGATCTCATCTCTGCTCTAAGGGACACTCAGGGCAGATCGGCTAAGGCACACAAGGGGTGGCGTTTATCTGCACAAGCCTTCTGTCTAGGCACAGGATGAAGACAAGCTGTCAAGCATATTCATAGCTAAATATTTATAAGCCAAGATGACAGAGAATGTAAAGAAATGAAAGGCAGTGAAAACAACACCCTCCTTCTCCAGGGCTGCCCTGCTTCCTCCTTGCCTCAGAAAGAAACAAATCTGAACTGAAAACATTTCAAACTGGACACAGGCCTGAAGTAGAACTTTGGACCACAACACCACGTTAGACTGAACACCTTAGCTCAAAGCAGCCAGATATTAATCTCTGCATCCAGGCCCATACCTCCAAAATTCCAGAACTGGATTGGACTTAAAGCAGAGAAAAGTCCAGTACAGAAGCTCGGATCTGAAACCACAACCCCCTCTAGGGACTTAATCCTTGTGCTTTTGAAGATTGAGCATGACACCTGAGCTGAGTGGTAACAGAGCAATGACATCTTCTTCCACAGTGTTCTTTTTCTCCATTTCATCTTTCAGATTTTACACGGTAACTTGTGAATTATACAACAGAGAAGAAAGAAATTCTCCTTCATGTTAACACCTAGGTAAATACTACTTATTGTAGATGCTTAGCAGCAGACCAAAGTATCTCCCTTAAAGTAATAATTTATGCTAATACTACTATGCTAGCTGTTACCACTCCATATCGAAACACCTCTTCAGGCATGTGACATGGTTTAAATAGCTTACCACAGTCTCAGCAGCCCTGCAGAGATCCTCTCAAGCACTGCTTCCTCCACCCTGAATAATCACCAGCTTTCGTCTAGGAGTCCCAAGCTGAAGGAAACAGTCTTGGCATTGCTTTTCCAGTGTAAGCTCACTCTCGGTAACCCTGGGTTTGCTAGGTTCACGTCGTACATATGCACACTCACGTTGTGTTCAGCCAACACGTGCATGTGGGTGAAGATCCGTGTCCGTCAAGCCTGAGATAATCAGCAGTCCAGCTCATCATATCACTGTGTGGTGAAGGGCTCCACCCAGGGAAGAGCTAAGCTGCATTTCCTAGGCTTAACAGAGTCCCGGCTTTTTCTAAAATATGCGAGTTTTATTCATGCTATCCACAAAGCTAGATTTCTGTATCCCATCAGATGCTGTATGCAAAGTTTTGTGGGTCAGATAATTAAAAGACCCAATGATCAGTCACTCAAAAACTTGAAGTAGTAGGCAGATTTTGAAACAGCTGTGCACATCTAGAAACAACAGGAACTCCTTGCTCCTGAGCTTTCGTGGGATTTATATTCTTCAACACTGTAAGCTCTTCTAAATATTTGCCCTCCAGTGCTTGAGTTGCAAATATAACCCAAAAACCCAAGCAAACATAATCTAGTAAAAGATGTCTGTGTTTAACGATGGGCACTATAACTGAGTGTAATGGAAATTCCAATTTTATTTTTTTTATTGCCACCTAATTCTTCAGCAAAGCACGAGAGCCTAGATAGTAGACAGCCAAAGGAACTGGATTGCAGTGCTTCTAACTCATTTTTCTTGGAATATACTAAACTTGTTAATTAAACATAACGAGTTTCTCACTTTGAATCTACTGCATGCTCCTAGAATAAGCTGCTCTTTAGAGATTCTGAAGGCCCTCCAAAATGTAAGAAACATTTTTGGTAGGATCTGCAAGACATAAAAGTGCAAGCTGCCTCAAACCCAAAGTGTATTCACTTTTCTCAGTTTGCAAAACTGTCCACTTCTATTATCAAGCAGTGATCCTCTTTCTTGACTGGCAAATAGGTGGGTTTGCCTGTGCAGATGCATTTTTTTTTTTAGCTCAAACAAAGATACAAAAGTAGTTTTTTAAAATAGCTCTGTCAAATATTACTGTGTAAGTGTTAATATACATGAGAATCGCCATCAGAAACCTGAGCCAGACACATACATCAAGGGCAAGCCTCACAGTCTTCAACTGGCTGACTTTAGTGGACTTTAAATTGGAAAAGTGTTTCTTCTTCAGACACAATGGAATCTCTCCATGCAAAGGGCAAAGAGCTGCTCATAGCTGTACTTCTTTCCAATGCCTGTTGAAGCCTTTCTTTACTAGCCCCTGATTCTACAGGGTCATAATTTCAATGAGAAACACATATTTACTCAACTGTAGCACTTGTGCTTTCATGTCTGAGAATATTTCCCTTTCCTCTTTTGAGTCACTATTTCATTCTAAAACACGCTATTAACAAGAGCAGAAAATATAGCAGGCACTGTGGTTTGGGTTGTTTTTTTTTTTTTTTTTGACTTTAATAATAGATGAGATCTATTTCAAAAGATAAAGATATTTCCTTGCTCTGGGATGTGTTCTTTTCTTTCCAGAAAAAAACCCACACTACTTTACACATTACGCTTGCTGCCTTCCAGAAACAGCAGATAACATTGAAGAGATTTAATTAATATGTACCACAGCGTGACCTCAATGGATAGAACATCTACCCTAAAGGAGCAGAGCTGTAGGAGGTAATTAAAGCACACCATGACATTTATTACTAATGCTCTTCCACTGACATTTGCTGTTGACAGGCTGCACATAAAGTTTTCCTCTGTTTGCACTGACGTACAATGATATAGACCTTCCCACGAAGAAAAGTGAGGAATGCTTTTGCTGTTTACAGTAAATTAAACCATAAGAGACACTACATAATCTTGGCCTTTTTAGAACAATTAGCTAAACTCCCACCAACTCCCTAGACCCACGATTCTTCTCCACACAGTGTACTATGAAAGGGGGCTGGTATGAAATGCATCCTTTGAAAAGGGGAGAAATCCTATGTTCCTGTCCCTATTCTCTTCTGCTGCATGGATTTAAGAAAACACTACCTGTTTAGTGTAAAATGGATAAAGAGAGAGCAAAACAAATCAGGATCAAGGACCCCCATTCTTCCAACCCCTCACCAGGCCTAGAAAATCCCTCTACTACTGGGTTGTATTACAGAGGGCACGTTTAAGCGTTTTACTAGCAGATGCATTCAGATAATGAGATAATCCTTTCAGGGTTTAAAACATCTAAAAATTAGTAGTGTTTGGCAAAAAAACCATACAATGAATAAAGGGCAAACTCTACTGATGTCAGCAAAAATATTTAGAAACCCTGTAGTAGCCCTGGAAAAATTTGACAAGTTTTAGAAGATATGAAACACACAGTGATAGAATGAAGCTGCAAAAATTTTCTTTTTAAAATTCCTTTTCAACTGGGCTGAAGCAGTCCGATTAACTAAGCTAATTTCGTTCAGAAACCTTTTAAAAAAAAGTACTCCACCTCCTCTCCTTTCCTTTTTCCCTTCCTTCTCCCAGCACATGAAACATTACAATATAATAGGAAGTTTTATTTTAATGAACATGGTCTGTTTGGAGTGGCTTGCCCTTACCAGGAGACAACGACGCTTGTAGGTGTTGGAGGAGAGCTCTGTCATCCAGATAGGGAAAGTCTGTTGCAGTGAGTTATCAGAAAAGTGGGTACTTACAACAATACCATAATAGAATCATTCAGGTTGGAAAACACCTTTAAGAGCATCAAATCCAACTGTTAACCCAACACTGCCAAATTGCGCTGGCAAGAGGTCAGGTATGTCTTCAGAACACCTCAAACTACAGGAATTAATCACTACTGGGAGTAGCATCTCGTGTACACAATGCCAGAGCCTATCCTCATCGACCTTTCCACCGGCAGGAAGTGGTTTACACTACTGCAGAATGGGAATGTAATAGGAGGCGTTACATCCCTGTTAAATCATGTTCTGTCCCAGAATATAATCTACACGCGTTTCCAATTTGGTGGATAAAGAAGATTTAGCAGCCTCATTCCCTCATAACAGTGATGTCTATGAGAGCACCCTGGATGTTCGGTTCAATTAATTTCCTAGCATCCCACTGATTTCAAACACACACTAACAGAGAGCAGCAAGGAGGGGACACACAAGTATGTTGTAATTAAAGGTTATTTACTAAGAGTGAAGGAAAGCAAACCATTTCAGATAAAAATCAGAAGAAAGCCATGTGTCTGCTTAGGTACTTACCAGAGCTTTTCACACGACAGGAAAACACACATTAGACTTCTTGGCACAGAGGAAACATCTGTTATGATATGGCAGGGACTTATTGCACTAATCACACTGACCTCATTAGCACCCCGTGCACCGCTTGTTGCCCACCCTGTAGCACTCTCCCACTGTTGCTTGTCTTACACTGAAGTTACAGGTTTGGGTCTGGGGTCATTTTTGCTTGGGGTGGTTACAGAAAACCTAACCCTTAGAGAAATAGATCAAGTATAACCACCAAGCAATTAAGATTATTTTACTTTTGGTTAAAATGAGAAAATTAACTACTGTGTCTCTAGTGCTATTTAAGAAGTATTTTGTGTTTGTTTTTAAAAACTCAGATGATTCAAAAAAACCCTGGAATCTCATTTCTTGGTGCAGAAAAGAGTTGCCTACATCTTGCTGTGCTCTTCCCCATTACCTGAAGTGAGTGACTGCTACAAAAGATGTCCAATATACAGAGGGCTAGTGAGAGCTGGACGACCTAGGAAATTCAGTTAATTGAGTTAGAGAGGCCAAATGAGGCTTATTAGCTTGGGCACAGCCTTAGTCCAAAACTCATTTGTCTCCAGCCAGGTCAGAAAAAAGGCAGAGCAAACTCAGGTCTGCCAACACATGTCCATGTCAACATGCTTTCCTCATTTCCCCATGAAAAATGGCTGTACACAGAGCTGTTTCTTTCGTGTAGCCAGGCACAACTTATCAGTTGGCCACAGACTGTTAAAATAGTGCTTTAACATGCAAAAAGGGGTATTTTGACATGATTAATCTACATTTTTCCATACTGATTTGCACTGAAATATTTTGAAAACAATCTCTTGCCAGTCCAACACGGCGTATGAAATATGACAAGTTTTCATTTGGAAAGTTGTGCCATTGCCAAAGGGTTAAATGCTACATGGCGCGTCGTTATGCAGACATTCTGGATTGTAAAACATTAAAGCACCCACTGATGTCCTAATCTGAAATCAAAAATCCAAACGCTGCACTCTGAGCACGTGTATTTGTTATACAGTGACAGAGCTACAGCAGCCAGAACCCAGAAAAAAGCAGAGATTTCTAGGTTTCTTAAAACAGTATGTGAAAAATACTTATTACCCCTCTCCCTCAACTGACAGTATTTTTTAACTATACATGTAATCAGGACACATGACATGACATACTCTTAACATTGTAAATATTACTTTCTATGCATTAAAAGCAGAGTGAGGTTTGTAGGGTCCAGCTGTTACAGCTGGAAAAATCAGAATTGTTTAATGAGATGCAGTCCTCTCACCACATCTGGTCTGAAAAATTGGTCACACATGCACTTCCCAGGAAGTTTAATTCTGCTGTAAGAGCTTGGCAATGAATTGTAATAGCACTCCAAGAAAAGAGACGTCCTATTAAATATCACATTTGAGGAAAACATTATAAGCCCTTGTAATAAGTCCTTGATGGACTATTTTGCAATTCCTTCACTTATGTATATAAAAACCTCTCCTTTCTAGATTTTAGCTCCTTTATTTTAGATTACAAATATGTTTTATGATTCATATATATAACTGCTACTGAGAGTAAAGTATTTGCAGAACATGAGAAATCCTTTGAGGATTCCTATGTTGTTTTCTGTTTATAGTGGTGTCCTCCAATTCTGTCAGAAAGATCTGCAGTGCTAAAAGACTTACAAAAGCCAAGTCTCCATGGGAATACTCAGTCAAGTCAAATCAGCTGAAACTCTAAAGACAATATACATAACTGACAGCATGTTAAACCGAAGCAGTTAATATCCTGCTTTCAAAAAACAGTAACTCCATGAACATGACACCACTGCTGTTGTTTCTAAGGGAGCCCATGCAGAAATGTGGATCAAATGCTTCAGAAAAATTGAAAATGTAGTCCTACCTCATCTGCAGTGAAAATATTTTGAGTTCCCATCTCTGTGGTTTGTTACATTAACTTTAAAAAAACTAAACATGCACACACACACCCCACAAAATGTGATTTTATACATTTTACACCGGGGACCAAGTTGTGGTTTTCCCTTCTAAATTAAGCAAACACCATGGAAACTGAGCAAAAGCAAATAAGATATTATTTCTTTCTTAACTAACTCTAAATGGTAAAAAAAAAAACCAACCACCAAAAAACCTCAAAACCCAACCCCCCCAAAACCCCATAAACCACAAGACAGTCTCTACATCTCCTGTTTTCCACATTCTCTGCCAGCTTTCTCACTGAAGCTCTGCGGGACCCTGGATATGCTCCTCCTGGAAATACAAAGCCAATGCTTATTCTGAAAATTCAGAATCAAGCTGATTATAGGTGGCTTGTCACGGTTTGTCCTTGTATTAGATTTCAACTAAATTCAATTACACAGTGTTCTCCTTGCTGCCATGAGATGAATGGCAGGACGAAGATGAATGAACACAACTGCTGAAACTGATTGATCCCAACATGCAGGCAGGTTGATTAAAGTGTCCAGAAGCAAAATGAGGAATAGTATTCATCTGTAACTACTGGTTGGGTCTTCAATTAAATGCTGTTTTCACCAAATGCCAAGAAACTGTCTGATTCCTGTTGATTCTGCAAGAGCATGAGTGCAGCACCCAAAACGAACTGAAATAAAACCTATTTTTACATCAGTCCATCCATACCTTTCTTTTCAGTGGCTACTTAGCTGCCTCAAACGTTTATTTTTAACAATTAAACAAATCAAAAAGCATAGTAATAAAAGGCAAAGTTGAATAGACACTCACTGATAGTTATACGGTCACAGGGGAACAGACTGGAGGTTGTTCCATCTCTGCACACCATTATGCCCTTAACTCCCATGGAAAAGTGCGAAAACACTCAACAACACATTCCTGAGTGGTTAGCTGTACCTCTGGAAATATTTTCTAGTCTGGAAATACTGCATATCCTGGTAGTATGGAAGCAGGCATTGATTAATGAGAAAAAAATCTGATACCTTCTGCATGTTGTGGCAAGGGATCCCATAATCACTCCGAGCCAAAGGCTGACAGTCCAAATGTACCTTGGTCCCAGGCAGATATGCTCAGACCGTGACTGAGTGCAGAGAGTTTGAGCAAAAGTGACTGAGCACATCTTTGAGGGGACAGATATGTGAACTTCTACTCTGTCTGAAGCAGCATTTGCCATATGTAACTGAGGACTTAGTCTGTTTTTAACCCAGAGATGATCCATTCCCAAAGGCTACTACAAACTGCATCTATTTCACCTTGCAAGCTATACTTTTGGTTCATGTATTTCCAAAGCAGAGGCCAGATCCCAGCTGTCAGCCTGGAGTTTTAACTGTTTTCTCTCAACCATCTGTGGTTTCCTTCTGCAATACTAACACTACTGTTTCTGGCCTCATGTTGGTTTCTGAACCTGTGTCCAACTTCAAACTAATAAGTGTCCCTTTACTTTCAGGCTGACAGCTCATTTGTCTTGTCCTGGCACACCATCCTGTTCTCTGAATAACCCTTAAAATGCAGTTCTACCTTCTCCTTGGATCTATGCCTTGCACCAACGTTTGCAAAGTCACACAGAGCAAGGCCATCTGTAGAGGGCTCGAGCCTTCCCAAACCCCTCTAATACTAGATTTTGCTAGGTTTTGTTGACTTGACTTAGGTAATTTGCCAGGATCTACTTTCTGATTTTCCCTTCCCTTCTGAAATCTCTAACAAAGCCAGTCTTAACTGCTTAGATTTGTGTTGCACCTGCAGAGACAACCTCTTGGGCCAAGTTAACACATCTCTTTTCAAACCTTCAGAGGTTTCAGAGGCTTCCTCTTAACTTCATTTGCGCTCTGCAGTTAGATGACAAAGTGTAGCTGAAGTGTTCTTCTCTTAGTCGATGAACTTTCAATAAATTTTAGTTCTGGTAAGGTTTTCTAAGCACAGTTTCCATGCATTGCTTCCACTGCTGCTATCATATGCTGTACAGAAATCACCAAGAGGCAAAGACTCCAAGAAAGAACTGCTTCAG
Organism: Rhynochetos jubatus; assembly: GCA_027574665.1. NCBI lineage: Eukaryota > Metazoa > Chordata > Aves > Eurypygiformes > Rhynochetidae > Rhynochetos > Rhynochetos jubatus. The sequence goes on along the minus strand of CM050651.1, from coordinate 74,699,601 downwards.
CACATGGTTCATAAGTGCTTTGCCCGGCATCGCATCAGTGCGTTCAGAAGACAACAACGGGGCGCAAAAAGCTCCCGCCAGACTTTATAATTGAAAGATACAATTCATTGAAAGACACCTTGTGACACAATCCATGGAGTAACTGCAAATGCACAGAAGTGACTGCCTACCCAACTTTACCAGCTCTGTCCAAAATGTGGATGCTAAAGCCCCTCACCTCCCTGTGCATTCCCCAGCAATTAGCCTTTGCAGCTCGTTGCTCATCTCATTAGTGCCTCCTGGCGGCCTTACCCCTCCTAACTCTGTACACGGACACAAAGTTCTCCGCTCAGGTTGAGAGTTTGGCATGGCCAAGAGTTGGGATGGCACTTGGAAAGCTGCTCTCAAGTGAAGCTCTGAGTCGGGAGAGGCTGGTGAGGCCAGCATCCAGTGTCCTCTAGGATGTACTAACAGGCCTTCCCACAAGAGGGTGGTGGGACCTCTAGGAAGCTAGTGTCATGGATATCCAATCCACCAACCACACGTACAGCTCCCTTTCCCAAGGCACACCAGAAATAAGCTGAATGGATCTCAGTCACACCAGGATTTTGACAGGTGGCTTAGAAGTTCTGGAAAGGTGATGGCCCCCAGGTTTGCTCATCTCTGAGTCAGACAACTGAGGCACTTGGATTTATCTCACGGAAACTTTATACCCAACCTCGTTATGATTTCTGTGTATTAACAAAAGACGCAGTAATGTATCATGTCCTCATCGAAGATCCAGTATGAATATTAATGATGAGGTCTTGGTTACAGTGGACTAAAAAAACTACAAGAAAAAACATAAATCACAGTCTTGATGAATTTCAAGGAACTGGGTCTGAAAAAGAACAGGTGTCGGTATAGTCCTATTTCCCACTCTGTGCATGGGCACTTTCCTGTCCCTCCCATCTCATGCACCTGTAAGACAACATGTTTTCTGCTCATTTCCCAAACTCCAACTTCTCCTCTGCAAATAAAGAAATCGCTCACAAAAGGAAAGAGGCAAGTAAGTGCTCATTCACATATAACAAATCCACTGATTTCCCTGCACACACGAATATGCTCTGCTTGATAAAGAAACAGAGTACTAAAAAATAATGTACAAGTCAAACCACATATTGTATTAAAAGCAACACTGCAGATGCTCCATCCCAGTGAGGGACCCTTTCTTGTATATGGCCAGTGTCAAGAAGGGGATGGTCACAGTACCAAGGGCAGCAAGAAGCGTGCCATAAAAATAGGATCAACTCCTGAACCCACCTTAATCAGTGGCAGTGCTGCCACCAAGGTCAGAGTCAGGCTTGTTAGCCACAGGTCTTGATGAAGCAGAAACTGTTTTCCACATCCACCATCTGAGGTCAGAAGCAAGAAGCAAACACCACTGACACAAAAATGGCTACACATGGTGCTGAAGAAACAACCAGGGACTGTGCCATGAACACCCACAGAGCAGACCGGAGAGGACACTGGCTGCAGCAGGCATCAGTTAGGTGCAAACGATGACAGCTGGGGACTTTGTGCATGATGAGACAGCAGCACACACACATCTGGCCTCTCGGGGACCAAGGCAACAGGGCACAACCAGAGCACCTCCACTATTCACACTAGATGTAACATGAGGGTGCCCCCTGTTTTACAGCTGAAAGGATTGGCTTGGGACCAACCACGAAATCTCAGCTACGTGAAAAAGCGATGGCCAGTCTTCTGGAAACTGCTAATGGCTGCCTGACCCTGTCATTCTGGGAGGAGGGAGGAAAGCCAGGGCAGCCCCCTCTCTCATTACCATGGGTGCTTGCACTTGAGCCTTCGGGAGAAGCTACCTGAAAAAGCCGTTTGAAATGGCAGTAAAGCTAAACCAGAGGAACATTAAATATGCAGGTGATATTTTGCTGATGCAGTAAGACCTTTCAGTCTCAGTTCACTCCTTTATTGGGCCTTACAGCACAGACTTGCCAAATCTCTGTCTTTAAGATTAAGTAGAAAGAAACTAAGTTTTAACTGTGTGAATTCCACCCGAATACACTTTTCAATGAGGATCGAATGTGAGCACAGCCTTCGCGTTTTAGCGTTCACATTAACTCTGGGCTAGACAGAATAATAAATGCGTTAAAATAGTTAGGCAGGTTTTTTCTTTTTTTAAAGGATAAATTGAGTCACCCAAACTTTTCATTATAGAGCAGATAGGGTTTTGTCAAAATATTTAGCTGGAGAAATAAATTACATTCTGTATTCATTTGCTCTGGAGATACCCAAGATATATCTTCCCAGGCATGATTCGTTTTGTGAAAATGATCTTTTGAGAAAAGAAGAAAATTGCAATATCCTTATATATCATGAATTATAGGACATACTATAGTAAAGGGGACTGGCATTGTTTCCAAATCTGTGACTGTATGTAAGAATAAACATAGTCCTGTAAAAAACACATTTGCCCAGTCGGTTGTTGGAGTCTCATTTGGGCAGAACCGGAGTACACTTACCCGGGCACATCTGCCCGGTAGCACGGCAGGGGATTCGGGGCAAGAGCAGCTATGAAGACTCTCTCGAAACACGAGTAAACAAAGGCTAAATACAAACCTGCAGCTGAAATTGGTCTGTTCTTTTTCAACAGGGCCCCAAGTGAAATACACACAGAGGGAAGTTATAACATCGGGATCAATGAGATGAAAAGATGATGTACGAGAGAGAATTTATATACTTTGAGTCTAAGGAATTGATCAGCTTTCAAGAGCTGGAAAAAAAAAAAATCAGTTAATAAGTTTAACTTGCTGAACAAATATTTCCAGAGAGTTGGATGTAGAAGAAATATCTGTGGATTAGACAGCCTGTCATATCAATAGGTCAAATGCAGCTATACTCAACAGAAAAGTTTCACCTGGTTGTGAGGCTGATTAGGGTTTTCTGACAGCTAGCATATTAACAGAAAAACACAGGGTCGATCGCTCTGAATTTAGGACACAAGTTTAGCCCAAGTCAGAAGTTTGTCTCCATGTTTTAAAACGGAGCTATTGACTTTTCACTTCAAAATGCCATTTTCTATTTTGTGCCCCAAAATCAGACAGTTAAAATTTCATTCAAAATGAAAGAATTATTTCTCACCTGCTGAGAAAACAAAACAGGGAATTTGAGGCTGGTGACAATGCCCTTTGAAATTGGTAACATTTTGCAAATATTCAGTCCTGCCCCCTACAAAACCAAGAAGAAAAGCTCTTGTAAAGCTTTTTTTTCCACAGAATAACAACTGCACTTTTTTTAATCCAAATGCGTGTGTTGGAAAAAAATAACGCCCAAAGGCTTTATGGACAATGAAATGCAACAGATTCACTGTGAAGACCTAGTTATAAAAAAAATAAATTAAAAAATCTCTCAGTAGTCAATCCCACTGAATTTTGCCGCACCCCAACACTGAGAAACCCACACTTGTTACAAAGAAGTTGCACACATCCACGACAGCAGTAATCCAAGCTAAACACACCATTCAATACTGAATCTAATTCATTAGTCTAGCAAAATGTCAAAAGTCAACCAGAAAGTTTCCACATGTATTCAGTTTGACAGAAGAGATAATTTAATAATTTCCAGTTGTAACTCAACTATAGCCAGAATGTATAAGCCCACAATATTTTTAACGAGCTTCTGGATGTCACAGGTATAGTACATTCGCTTCAGTTCTTGTGTAACCAATAACAGCTGCCTTTTCCCACATTAAATTATTTGTTCTTATTGAGAATAGTGAGAAATTTTATTCACCATTCCTCAGGCATTAGGAAAAAATGAAAAAAATTACATATCGAATTATGCAAATCAGCGTTGCCTATCTTTTAAAATATTGCTGGAGGTTTTTGAGATCTATCACCAGGATAACCTCTGTACATCAGAAAAACACTGGAGTGCTGGCTATCTCATTTCCATTTTATAGCCTGTGTTACAGACATAGGTACATTATATTTCAGAAATATATAGCAAGGAGGCTTATAATTTATCCTCATCTGTGGAATATGAAGTAGGGTTTTAGAGACTCCTGCTTAGGGCTATTCTGCAGTGCAACTTTGATAAAATCGACAGCCTATCTTTTTAGTCAAAGATTTATAGGACACATGACGGCTTCCAATTTGCTGTTTTAACCAGAAACAGCATTTCATGTAGAAGGCTCCCACAGCAGACTTTGGGTGCAAGCATTACTGTTGAGAGGGAAGAGAAATGGCTTTTGCTGATGTAGATTGATTTTTATACTTAGGTGAACCTCTCAGTCCCTGGGGCTGGCCAGTGTAGGAGCAGGGCTTCCACCTCCACAGTTAAATTATGGGCAAGGAAGCTCAGGGGAAGGAGTGTGCTCTCACTATAAGCAAACAAGAGACCTGCAGGGGCATGATTTCCACTAAATTAAGAATATTTGATGTCACAGAAAAGGGTACCACTGCATTACCTAAACCTTAAGGGCTCTAAGACAGAGATCATGGTCTCCGGTGTCCACAGTGAACTTCTGGGACGCATCTTACTAAGGCTACCTCAGCTTCACAGCCACAGCCTCTACATTCCTCCCAAGTTAATTAGTGCAAATTGGAGAACCTGATGGCCTGAAATCCGCTGACCTGTTCCCAACACATCACCCATGTGGGAGCTACCAGGGCACTTGGGTGCAAGCGCAGGGTCCTGCAATTTATGCCCGATACAACCGTACCTGCTTAACAAGGGTATTATGATGATTAATTAATTCATCTTTGCAGAGCACTTTGCAAGATTAAGAGCTGCAATTAGAGTGCTTGGCTTGTACAAAGCTGAGACAACAAAATACTTTGGAAGAAAACAATAACTGATAACTTTTAATATCAGAGCTGCCACTTAGAAAGAATGCACGGACAGTAGTAAGTTAATGAACTGCTTTTTAATGAATACTATAACCTGAAGGGACAGAAAAAATGCAAAGACATGCTAAAATATTCTGAATCACTTAACAACTGTGAAGAGTATCCAGAGGCTATACCTGGCTATAAACGAAGAGTGAGGTACTGGTTTTGTAGGCTGCTTACCAAGTCTAAGAAGGTTTCTAGAAATCCACTAATCTTTCCAGTATCTAAACATCAAAGCAAGTTAAATCATAAAGGAGACACTACACTCTGACATAAAACAGCTGTTACACAGTGAAAAAATTTGCCCTGCCTAGGAACTGTGTTGAAAAAAATCAATGTAACTTCAGTTTCACGTACTAAACCCTGATCAGTGCACAGCAAAGAAAAAGCCACCTTTTCATCTGCTAACAGGAATGTGACTCCTGGTCTTTAATTTGAACTTGGAATGAAAACAGATTTGTTCTCTTCGGGAAGAAAAATTCCCTACAGAGAAAGGGCCCTTGAGTAATTTGTTTTGCTACCAATGCTTTTATGTTTTGCAGCACAGGTTGGTATTGTGAACCTTGAATTCCACAGTGACTATAAAACTAAAAGAATGCAACTGCAAATATGTGTGCAAATATACTCTGACAGTGTTTTACTTCCTTCCTTCCTGCAAAAAAACCCTCACAGAAATTGCAGATCTCTAAGATTAATGGAAACTCAGCACTGAAATGAGCAGCAGCAACTTGTCTTGCATCTCTCAATTCTCAGGGTACCCAGTTTCAGCCAGACTTATACGTGGGTATGACTCAGCCTTAGATAATTTGAAATTCATCTGAGGTAACACTGAATAAACCTGTTACACCTCTCATTACACGATGGTGTTGCTTACATTTTGGGTTGGATCCTTCACTGCTGTCAACTAGACTAATGTTATGAAAGCCAAAGAAAACTGTGTGTCACTACAGCAATGAGGAATCCAGGAGCAGGTAAACAGCTGTAGAAGTAATAGTATCAGCGGCAGAAATAGCACTGATGCTCTCTGAAATGGCCATACCACACTAATGACATACAAACCAACATGCAATTAGGAAAGTGGAGCCTGGAAACCTGTACTGTCACATCTCTAAACACAGCAATGGAATGAACCTCAGGTAAATACCACTGTCCAAGGTTATAAGCGTTATCAAATTGCTACATGTATATTGCATTACGTTGGGCAATACCGTTAAATAGCGGTATATGTGATTATTAGCTGTTTATAATGCACAAAACATCTATATAATAAAGGATCCAAGCATTGCTCAACACTAGAGTATTCACTGCCCGATTTTATAGACCAAATTCATTGTTTACTATTTGGCTGTCAGAGGCATACGGACATGCAGTGGACCACAATCACACATCAGCTAAAGCTGAAGGAGTCAGTGTTGCTTCTTTTTCTTAATTAATCAAAGATAAAGACTGTGTTTCTCCAAGGACTGCAGGAGCAGCTACCACACCTCACTAGTGTCTCCAAGTCTTTCTACAGCCTGAACGTTCCTGACTACAGTACAAACATATGGGTTGTCTATGACAGCAAGTCCCTGTTCGGCCGGGAGACTGCAGCGTTGGCTGATCTTAAAGGAGCACAAGACATGGTGTCATCCCAAGAAAACACTAAGTCAAACACCTCCATGGCCTCCGTGCAAGCAGTCCTCAGCAAACACCTCCTAAGAGATTTTCCATTTCCCTGCCTGTTACCTTCCCCATCATCCACTTGGCTAAACCAAGATCTCATGACTAGTGTTACTGCTTCTCTTCCAAAAGAGCGTGAATATTTTCACAGCAAAGCAGTAAATCTTGAGCCAGAGTTTCATCTTCCCGCTCATTCCCGCAAAGATCTGTTGATTCTATAGGATGTTGCCACGCAGCAAAGCTGCCAATAACTCCACTGCCACACACAATTCAAAGCTTATTTCAGAACAGCTGCACATCCTTCACATTTTTATTGACATAGCTATCACAGGCTAGTAAAGTTTCATTAGCTATACTTAAAGACATGATTATCACGTTATGTGTTTATATTATACAGAAATAAATCTGGAAAGAATCTTGCATCATTTTCATCCACAAATACATTCTTCTATACCCATGTGTAAATGAGTATGTAATGTATCGTATGAAATGCAAACTTCCCTATCCCTCATTCCTACCTTAGGGATAAATTGCTTAGACATTCTTAATCACTCCTTGCCTACATTTGAAAATAGCATGAAACCACCAGTGATGATGGCTTCTGATCTGAATACCTGAATGCTTAGCTGCTGTGGTTTAACCCCAGCTAGCAACCAAGCACCACACAGCCACTTGCTCACTCCCCCTAGTTGGGTTAGGGCAGAGAATCAGAAGAGTAAAATTGAGAACACTCATGAGTTGAAATAAAGACAGTTTAATAGGTAAAGCAAAAGCCACACACACAAGCAAAGCAAAGCAAACCAAGGAATTCATTCACCATTTCCCATGGCAGGCAGATGTTCAGCCATCTCCAGAAAAGCAAGGCTTCATCACATGTAAGGGTTACTTGGGAAGACAAATGCCATCACTCTGAGCATCCTCCCCTTCCTTCCTTCTTCCCCCAGCTTTATATGCTGAGCATGATGCCATATGGTCTGGAATATCTCTTTGATCAGTCATCTGTCCCGGCTGTGTCCCCTCACAACTTGTGCTTCTGCAGCCCACTCACTGGTGGGGTGAGGTGAGAAGCAGAAAAAGCTTTGACTCTGTGTAAGCACTGCTCAGCAGTAACTAAAACATCCCTGTGTCATCAACTTGCTTTTCAGCAGAAACCCAAAACATAACCCTGACTAGCCACGATGAAGAAAATTAACTCTATCCTAGCCAAAACCAGCACACTAGCAAAAGCTTTCAGCCATGCGGAATTTGCATTATTTCTGTTTCAGAATTAGAATGAACTGTCAACATTCAAAATAACCCTTAAAGTATACATCTGTGCACAGATTTCATTTCATCAATTAAAACAGAACATCTTTTAAAATATCATGTTGTAATTTCCCATCTAAATTTCAAAGCAAAAATATCAAAAAGCTATCTTTTAATGAGGTAAAAAACTACTTTTGATTTCTTTTATAAATGGAATTTGATTGAAGCCTGTATGTTTCACAGAATGTTTTGATCTTGTTGAATAAGCAGTTTCTGTTGGAAAATTGTATTTTCATCATTTCTGTGCAGCTTGGAGAAATTGGTATTGCTCTATTAACTTCAGTGATTTACAGCAAGCAAAGACCTGGCTTGTAACAGCAGCAATCTTTGCCGGTATCTTGTGGACACGTTTAAACAGAAAAGGTATTGCACGATGACAGAGCATGCATTTTGGAAAGATTGAGAATGGTGGATGTGCAGTAAATTACTTTATATTAATAAGCTTTGTTTCAATGTCATTCTTGGCAGGCAGAGAAGATGAGCCTTAGCAAAGAACCATTCCAATATATGCCCACAAATGGCTACAGTGCTGTTCGCTTTACAAAACAGACTTCAAAATAGTGCCTAAAGCCAGCTAGAGTGATCAAGCAGGGTCACAGCAAGCCAAGCTACAGCTGGCTGAGACACAATTGTATTTCCATGAGTGGGGGCTGATAATGAGTCTTATCAACCACTAAACACGGGGGACAGAAATCCAGAACTTTTGTTCATATCTGTTTAGCGTGCGTGTAAGCTGCGGCAAGTACGTGTGTATGTTATCTATATATATAATATGCATGACCAAAGGCATCTTTAATTAAAAAAACCCTGAACCTCTAGCTTGCTGATGTCCTCAGAGGATTCATTCCACTACAGCCACCCAGCAGGGATTTATCACAAGGTCTAGGAAGGTTTTCTCTTGAGCACATTATAATCCTTTATGTTCACCTGTCTGTCTGCATATTTCTTTTCTCTTATTCTTGGATCAAAAGGAACATTTTTACTCTTTCTCTGCGTACATTCAGGTACACAATGTACTGTGGCTTTGGTATCATTAGGAACAGCAATAATGAACAGTTGTGTCAGTCCTATTTAAGATCCTAGAACAAGTTTGAGCTGCTTCAGTAGCATTTTTATTTTGGTGGGTGGAAAATGAATTGCTTGGCAATTATTAGGAACTATTCCTATGGAAACATTAGCACTGACACACACAGGAAGCAGGGCAAAATTAGAAAAAAACAAAAACAAACCAAAACAACCAACCCCAAAACAACAAAAACACCCCACAACTCATTTGTATTAAAGTTGCGCAATTTCAAGCAAGCAGAACATTCATCTACAGATAAAGAGAAGCAAGTAACCCCATTCTTAGAGTCAGAAGTTTTAATACTTAATCACACACAAGGTTTATTCTAGGACAGCAGATTCATTAAACAACCTGAATGATGCAAGAATGAGAAAAGCGTACAACTGAGAATCATAATGAACTAGCAGGCACAAAATCCACATTTTAAAACAGCATTTGAGCCTGAAATGATCCTAAAAATTGGGCACACTAGATCACAAAAAAAAAAAAAGGGGGCAGCTAGACAAAATCCAGAAGGAAATGCTATGAATAACTGTCTAGAAAACAGCACATACCAACAAGACAGAATGAGTTTATGGTTTAACTTAAAAGAAAGACCTTGAGAGGAAGTATAACAGTATTAAACGTAAAACATGCTAAGGGGATGGAAATTATCTGTTTTCCATGTCCTTAAAGATGCAGACAAGTCATGGAGTAAGCTGCAAAGATATAGCTTCAAAACAGACACAGGAAAAAATTTCTACATGATGCTCTCCAAAAAACTGCCAGGGAAAGCTGAACAATCCTCACTGCGGGAGGCCCTGAACAGAAGGAGAAATAAACATTGTCTGGCACTAAGAGATCCCAGATCTTTCAGGGCCAGGTGATTTCTCAGCCTAAACCTTATAGCTCTCGACCATAACTGATCCCACTGACCTCACTGCAAACAGCCTACCAACCGTGGAAACCCCTCTGACAGCATGGAAAGATGTAAGTTCCAATAATAGTCCTGGGGCTGTTGGTCACCAAATGTAAAGAAGAGGATCTTGGCTGCAAAGTATGTGGAAGAGAGTGAAAAAAGCAATTTATATAGGATCAGTGTATATACCTTTACTTCAAGGGACAGATTACTTTGTTTTGGAATTAAATAAAACTTCACAGGCATCAAAACCAAACATGTTATAGATGGGCTACACAAGATGGACTTGTGAAGACCATCATAGATTCAAAGTTTTCATTGCCACTGAAATAATGCAGTAATAACAAATCTGATTCAGAGAAGATTACAGGATATTCCAATAACATAAAATATCTGTGAAATACCACAATCTTGCGTTACCAGGGCATATACTTGAGAAAAATGCCCACAAGACTACCAGTTTCACTCCACTGACTTGAGAAAATCCCCAGTTCAATATGACTGCTTATAAGAACAAGCATGATCTTCCTCACAATAAAAAAGATAAGCAAATCTTGTAATCTTTTTTCAGTTACAACCTTTCCTAGGAATTACTGTGGTGACTGAAGGTTTCACATCTGCTGTCTACCTAAAAGTCTTTTTTCCCGTTTTTGATTTGGAAGGCCATCTGCTCAGTTTTTACCAAGTTACTATTGAGAAAGAACCCCTGGCTCCCTGCATTAGTTATCTGTGTTTTTGAACTCTGATTAAGTAAAAAAACCCCAACAACCACCACACTTTTCTTCCTTAGGTTGTTCCAGTGATCAAGAAATTTTAACCCCTGAGAAAGAAATGATTTCACTCAGTAGATAGAAAGGAAAATCTTATCTTGTTACTACATAGAACTGGTTTGAATTACCAATTTTAAATAGACGCGGGTCAAATACACGTAGAGCAGAGCACGCCATTCCATCCCAGCTGCAGCGTAGAGCAAAGCCCATTCTTTGTCTAATTTTAATTCCTTACCCCACGACTCCTGCCAATGCTCACGCCATTGGAAACACTCCACACAAAAGAAGTCCAGGCATTAACCTCTAAAACAACAAGAGCAAAAGTAATTCAATGTGCCATTAACATTGATTAAATAATTGGTAGGGTAAAAAACTGGCATCTCCATTGTAAAGTAGTTGCTTCATAACGGTTAACAGAACACGGGTGAGTCACTTCAGACATGCTAACAGTGTCTCTGCAGAATACAACCCTCAGCGTGGGAGGTGTGGGTTAGGGTTAGGGTCAGTTAGTCCCTACCTTCATAACAGAGGTTTACCCTAGCAGAAGTGAAAGCACACGCAGAAAACAAAAGAAAGAAGTGAACAAGTATTTCTCTAACACGATCATACTAATAGAGAGACAAATGCTGACAAAGATTACACCTTATGGTTCAACAGAAAATGTATTCTCTAGAATATTATATTGTGGAGATTTATTATAGATGAGTTACAGCGATTCGTTTCTCTGAAGTAATTAAATTTCTGTTGACACAAAAATCTCATAACTCAAGAGGTTCAGCAGTCCCTTGAGTTACTTTCAAGAGAAAATGAAATTAAGGTATGTTGGCTATAGACAAAGTGAACAGACAAGGCTCATAAAAGTAAGGTAATCGAAAAATTCTGTGCCACAGACACACACTCAACTACTTCTGTGGCCACTTGATTATTCTAATGTCCTTCCTTTTATAGCTCATACCAGCATTAATTTATGGTCCATTGCACCAAAATGTCAACTGTATCAAATGTAAAATTTTATAGTGGAATAGGAAAGCATGATCACACTCCACCGCCCCAGGCTAAAGCAGAGGTGTTGCGTCACCTGCTCTCCGAGGTGAAGATAACAGACTGAGAATAAACAAGTACTGGGGTTTTAAAACTACTTTTGCTGTTTCAATTGGTTTTAACTAACATACATATATTGCAACATGTTCCCTCACAAAACCCAGCCTGTTCAAGTGCAGTTATGGTTGTGGGTGCCTACAAGACTGTGCCCCTACTACCTTTCAGGAAATCAAAGTGAATCATAGAATGGTTTGGGTTGGCAGGGACCTGAAAGACCATCTAGTTCCAACACCCCTGCCTTGGGCAGGGACACCCTCCACTAGACCAGGTTGCTCCAAGCCTCATCCAACCTGGCCTTGGACACTGCCAGGGCATCCACAGCTTCTCTGGGCAACCTGTCCCAGTGCCTCCCCACCCTCTCCAGGAAGAAGAGGACTAGCATCCAAGAGCTACCTGTTGTGCCCTCCCTCACAGGAAGAAAGACCTTACTAAACCAGTTGCTCGGTTTCCAAAAATAAAGGTTCCTGTGTAAAAAGGGAGGCACAGCACCACTGCCTGGTCCCAAGGGAAGGCAGAGCAAGAGCTCCCCAACTCCTGCAAGAGCTTCCTCGCTGAACAGATACAGCTCCTGGGAAGTAACAACCCTGCCACCCTCAGCTGCAACTCTTGCCAGCCAAAGCCAGGAATAGTAATGTTTGGATTTTTAACGACCTTTCCGGATGATCCATGTTTCTTTCTGATGTTTGCCTTTGAAAGGACTCAGCACAAAGCACTAATTGAGCATTCACAAAACCTCATATCCAACCTAGGAAACTCTGCAATACCCAGTGACCAGCGTTAACACCAAGATCACCATGTCTGACACACCCCCCTTGATCAAAGCCCACTAGCAACAGAAAATTTACTTCTGACTTCAGTGGATCTGCAGCCACGCTGCAGTTGTTAGGTTAACACGTCACACTAAAACTTCCAGAGCTGGCTTTCTGCAGCAGCATTTCTAGTTTAAACACTATAATTTAATACAACTTTGCTGCAAGATGATACCTTATCTTTTTATTTGGTTCATCTAGGCATTGGTTTTCCCCCTTATCTGATGGGTCATGGCTTCATGGGCAGGTTCCTACCTGGTATAAGCTGGGATTGAAGTCAGGTCAGAGCTTCTAACTTACATGTGTTAAAATTGTTGCCATTTACCTGATATTACAAAAAGTTCCTCAATACCTTAAATATCAAAGGCTGACCTCTCTAAAAATCACACCACATTGAACTCAGCATTATGTTAAAGATGGTTAATTCCCACCCTTCCAGCCTAGAATACAGATTCAAAACTCACAATTCCCTTCCAAGCCATCTCACATGCCTTCACTCCAAATGCAAGACTGAAAGTCTGAGTATCTGCTATCTGTATATTACAGAATCCACTAAAATAACATGCAATATTTGAAAAAAGTCTCAAGGTAATCAGAAAGGAATGATTTTGAATCACACCACAAGTAAGAGTGGATAAATCCACAGCTAATATAAATCCATAGTAGCAGGAGCAAGTCTGACTTACCCTAATAGTTTCACGTGTTTATTTTCCTTATGAAAAAAAATTATTACACAGCAGCACTGTGTAACTAATAGGATCTTCTTGCTTGATTTGTTCCCTAATTAGTTTTCAAACTTACATAGTTGCTAGTCCTGAATGTCTTTATCAGTCTTCACTCTGCATTCTTAAATTACATTTAAGCTGAAGATGATCTTTAATCCAAATCCTTCAAACTGAACATTCCACTTCAAGAAAAAAAAAAATCTGATTCAGGTTTGACTTTTCCAAAAAGCTCCCCCTTAATTTTGAAAAACCACAATCCTCAAAACATTTTTTTAAAACAAGCTCTGTTTTGAGTTTCAGATTGGAGCACTTCAGATGTTATAGGCTCAGCTTCCTAGAAAGAGTTCCAAAGACCACTACCACATTAAAGAATATGTCTTAAATCTATAGTTTAAAGCATCTGCCTAAAATCATGTGGGCTTGTGAGAAATACTAGTACCTAACAATGAGAAGCCAAACAAAATACAATACCCATCTGGGCAACTAAGATCAACTTTAACACCTATGCAGCCTGACATGATGTCCTGGCATAGGCTTCCCCCTCAGACCGTGAGATGTGGTCTCAGGATGAGAGAGACTGTGTATGTCAGACAAGATGTTCTCTGTGAGGCTTCTGAGCTCCTAAAATCTGAAAATGGGTCATATAACCAAAGGAGCTCATCAGATGGGAAATGCATTTTGCCTTCAAGGCTACAGATCTGCCCATTCTCTTTGTTCATTGAAGAGCTGGGGAAGAACAGCAAAAAATGTTGTCTTTAGTTAGGCAATTTAGACTTCATATAGAGTAATTTAATGAAGGAAACCAGTCAAACCCCAAATCCACCAGAACAAACAGCTTCAAACAAATGACTCATTAATGAGTGTTTACTCTTGCTTAAGCAAGATATTCCCAATATCCAAACAGAATTTAAAGAAAACTAAACAGTATTCCTCTCTAACCCTTTAAAAAAGACACACACATGAAAAGAAAATCACCCTGCTGCTGCACAGAAGATTTGATCACACTCTTCCCCAGGATCTGGCACAGTTTCAAGAGAAGCATTTTCACCTATGCAGCCAGAGGCCGCATCTTTTGTCATGCTTGAACATCCCTTTGGTGGTGGGAACCTGAACAAACCACTTATTGACACCTCTGGCAGAAGGCTGTTTGTTCTGAGTGTTTTCTGGTTCATCTATTTTCAGAGGAACTCAGCCCCTTTAACAGCTTTTGGCTGGAGTTTTTAAGGAACCTGTGAGTCTCAGACCTACTCCTCTTCATGCGGGAGTTCCAAGAGCTGTCTCAACTGATGCATTACCCTTAATGAGGGTAATGTGAGCTGATTTCTCTCCCTGTGGCATTCCCCACATCCTCCCTATATCTATTTAATATATACATATACATTCAGCCCACCGAAGGTCCCAATCCTAGTGTTTACACCAAATTTAAGAACGGAGTAGTGCCCAAGCAGAAGGCTTGGGGCCTGAGTTTCCTGGGCAAATCAAAGGTTTGAATGCAAAGCCTGCTGAATCAAACCACCAGCAATCCATATTTCTCAACTCGCCATGCTGGATGGAAAAAAAGACAACTGAAAAATCTATTCTTGCAAGAAAGAGAAATCAAAGAGCAGGAATAAAAAGAAGCAGCTCAGCCTCAAAAGGTACTCAATCCTAAAGAAAGGGGGGGGTGGGGGGTGGAACTGGTGTTGAGCGTGAGGAAGTTTGCCTAAACCTACAGTTCCACATGGCTTTGATTCTCCTCTCTGAATGAGGTGTATACAGATTTCTCTTCTTGAGTGCCAGCATCGTTGCACGGAATCCATGGCAGAAACAGGTGAGCGCTGTTTTCTGAAAGTTATTGCACATTACCACAGCTGACATCAACAATAACTTCTAAATGAAATGTAGATAAGCCCTCTTAATTCCAATTACCCTTTATTTTAAAGCTTAATTACAGTAGTACAAGACTGTCATGGAATGATAATTACAATTTATTTAAACATCGATAAGTAAACACTAGGTTTTTATTTTCCTACTGTGAAATGTATCTAACCTAATGGGCCGATAATTCCATTTAATTGTGTGCAAAGAAACTGGGTAATTTCTGTCAGGTATCATAAAATGGCAATGGCTGTTTTATCACAAGATATTAACATTTTCCAAAAACAACTGTTCTTTTTATGAATCGGCAGCTCCGCTCAGCTTTATTTAGTTCTCAGTCAAAGGACAAAGGAAATAGTTGGAGTCTTGTGTAGTCAGAGAACAAAGCCCGCTTCGGGTCATACCAGTAAAATGTAAATTAAATTGTGACAGAACTGATCTTACGTCATTCAGGCTTCCGGAGAAGTGCAGTGACTGCCACAAGGCTGTGAAAGGCCCACTGGAGCCCTAAGGTCCCTACATGGCATTCATCACCCACGTCCTTCACGCTATGTCCATTTACGTCAGCTAAAACCTGACCTGCCTCTAGTTATGGTCCTGAATCAGGCAGATAACTTGTCTCAGACACACTGCTTCACATCACGAGCCACTCATTTATAAACCTGAAGCTGAGCTTTAAAAACATTCCCAAGATGAGAATCTTCCTAAATGGGCCTTGTTTTCCACACATCCCAATTGTACACTAGCACTGCTTCACTGACATAAAATGAAAACATCAATAGCAGATTTGCCTGCTTAAAACTTATAACCAGGTGCTCAAGACAATAAGAAAGGCTCAGTTTAAGACTTCAGGGCATCATCAGAAGGTAACAAAACAGTTGGATCAAGCCCTTGGGCACTTTCAATTTTATTTCCACTCCAGAAAAATTAATAGGAGAGACTTTCTCTGAATCCCACCTACCAGATGGTGGTTCTCCTTTTGCAAACACTCTTGGGTCTATTTCAGGATATGAAATAAAGATTTTAATTGGGAAGAAGTGGAAGACATGATAGCACGGGTACTGAAACAAAGGATTCAAAGAATATGAAAACTTGGTTCTTCATTCAAAACTTTCTCTGCAAATCTCAGAAGGATTTTAATAGCTGCAAGTCCACACATCTGGAGCCGCAGCATCTGAGGCAGTTGCATGTGATTTCCAACAGCACATCAAACCATTGTTCCCAATCTTTCCAGAGCTGCACAGTGTAGAGTCTGACTGCTGGGAGGAGTTTGGCTTCTTTTAACACCAAAGAAACCTGTGCTGGGATAAAAACAAAAAGTCTTTGCTTCTTGGGAGGAAGGACTTCCCCCTTTGCCTTCCCTGTGCTCAAACTCCTCCACCCACCTTCCAAAATGCAGCATCAGCAGGTGGTGAAGCACTCCTTTCCATTACATTCCTCAAGGCCTTCCCAAAAGGAATGCATTTTTTGTAAAGTGATACAGAATTTCTGACAATTCCCTCTGTAATGGTCACCTGGCCACACCGATTTACAAATAACAGCATTGGTCTGTAACCAGACAGACACCATACCCACAGTTTTTGCTTTCCCAGAGGCCTTTCCTGTGATGGGACTGTGTCCAGGATCCATCTGTCAATCAGACCTGGGCTACACAATGCTGTACCATCTTCTCTTCCTGTCAACCACCTACTACTCTTCAGCCCAGAAGCATGAAGCGGTGAGAACTCTTTCCAAGTGCCACACTCAGATAAAGACAAGCAACTCCGAGATGTGTGCGAGTGGCTCAGAGCAGCGTTTGCACGCTAAATAACATCAGTTCTACTTCACCAGCCTGTGTCACGATGAGAAAGCTAAAGCATCTGAACATTCTACAGACAGAAAAACCAATTTGTAATGCTCCCATTACAAGAACCTTCATGTAGCACAACAGAATTTCCTCTGTCTCTGCACTAAATGTTTGCCAATGATTCGGGAACGTATTACGTCCTGCTGCATCGGAGCGAGAATTGTTTGACTTGGGATATTAATGACAAAAGGAGGGAAAAGCTGTGGATGGCAGCTTCCTGCCCTCAAAATGCGGTGATGTTTTTTATTAATAAACACAAGTCTACACAGTTTTCACATGTGGATTAAGCTGGCAGCAGTCTAGCAATATAATTGTCACAGACTTGTACTGCTAATTTTCAGATTTGTTCTGCATCGGTAGTAATTTTGATTATATTCCTGAAGAGGAGAAAACATGACGAGGGGTAAAAATATCATAGACAAAGAACTATAATTTTATTATTGCTGCATCTAAAATCATTAAGTTTACAGCACTACTGAATGCAGAGGCCTCTGCATGCAAATTATCCTGATATCTAGGTCACAACATGCTTCAGTATGATTTCTAATTAACAAGCACAAATTACCATTCAAATCAAACATTTCATAAAACTGATGATAGTGAACTTAACTAACCTTTACCAATATGGTAAGCAATTCCAAAGATGAAATCTGGATATTTATGTTGTCCACAGGGCATTTTAGTCATTCCTCACCATCTACCATGCTCACAACCTCCTTCAGTTGCCACTCTTCGGCTCGATGAGGGTTTTAATTGTCACACAGGTGGAGATCAGGTTCAGGTAAGCAGGCTATGTGGATTAGATACATTTGCTACAACAGTGGGGTAATTTCACTGAAACAAGTAGATTTGCACCAAGCTAGAGCAGACTCTTACTCTGTACCCCTAACATGCTGATATAAGGCACGAATTGGAAAAAAATACCCCACTGCTTTTTTTTACTGATGCAGCAGGCCACACTGTGTGGCCTAAATGAGGTCCAGCTACATCAATAATTTTTTCAGATTGGTTTTCCCCTGTAAAATCAGATGGGTTATTTTACCCTGTTCTCTTCAAAGTGAGCTGGCTATTGATTGCTTGCCTGACTCAAACAGATTTTGAACTATGCCATGGATCTGTCCCACCCTCCTTTTTTTCCCTCCTCTCTTTCATTTCTAAAGATGACCCTACTCTGAGGTCAGATTTCTTTCCCTTTGAGAGCCATAGAGTTTCCACCAAGGACTCCAATCACAATAGGGCTGGTTTTACATTATAATCTCCATAAATTAGAGATATCACAATCAAGTACAAAATTGGCATGCATTATTTGGTGTGCATGTGAAATTAGCATAAGTGAATCATTTAATTTACTTAGCTTCACCATATCTCTGCAAATTAAAAAAAGGCATCAGCCAGACTTCTCATCCATATCTTGTTTATGAGCCTATTTCTGTGGCTTAGAGTCACTTACAGTCAATGGCAGCATGTACTACGAACAGCACCAATTAAGCAAAATGCATCCCCTTCATTAGGATAAGTAATATTCCCAAAGTCAGGAATTAACTCCCCAGATGGCCTCATCTGGGACAGGTATAAATGCTGCTAAACCAAACTAAGAGCATGAAAATAATATTCTCCAATACTAGAGTCATGGGGTTGCCGCCTTGATAGCAAAATTAAGGGGAAAAGTCCTTTCCCTGTTGAAGGTGACAGAAAACGGGTTTGGATATTACTCAAAACACCTACTCAATACTAATAACCACTAAGTAGAGAAATGTGCAGGCAGAACAACAGTAGAGAGGTAGAAATATTCAGAGAATAGCAGGATGGAGGGAGACGCTGAATAACTGCATTTTAGCTCATCTTTCCTCACTCAAGGAAGCAGCTTTTCCCAGTACTCCCTTCCCTTTTTGCATACACGCATGAAAGGGTCTCATTTTATGCAAAGAGAAGGTGAGGTGGGTCCGGTATTTCCCCTGATATCACCCTAAAATAAATGGCTCATGCCATTCTGGTTCTTCAAATGCAGATTCTCCACTGCTATCAGTAACTCCACAAATGGGGGGAAAAAACAAAACCAAAACCATGGTGAATTCAACATTTTGCCCATTTTCTTCCCATACATTAAACACACTCCATCCTAGCTCAGCCCTGAACCAATTAATTGGCGTACCACAACACGAAACCCTCCTTCATCCCCAACACTTTGACATTTCCGTCCCCACTTGCTAGGAATAACTAAACTATGAAACTTCTAGAGACCTCACCCCAGCAACTTGGTAATTTACCCTGTGTTTCATGACATATCCAAAAAGTTAAGTGAAGCCTGACAATTTAAACCAAACCCCCATCCTGGTGACTACACTGGAAGGTGGCACTTGGTTACAGCCCTGCACATACTTAATGTTGCCCTTGGGCCAAGACTGATGCAGTAGCTTATGCTCCAAACAAGGGCATTTTAAGCAGAGCATCCTCAGAGATCAAATAATTTTCAGTGCCAAATGACATTCAGAGATCAGGGAGCGCAGGATAGTGTTGTCTGCTTAACATTTTACCTCCACTGACAACTTCTTCCGGCTACAACTCTCAAAACTTTGGTGCACGTGGGGTTAAGGGGCCCAACAAGGCTTTGGGACAATCTCCTGAGAAATGTTATATTTATAATGTAAGTGCTATAGTTAGCATTTTGGTGGGATTAAAGAAACCATGCCTTGAGCAACTCCAGAAAAGGAAAGGATTATGACCAACAAAAGCAGGAATCATGCAGTACTTTGAGGAGCTAAGTGAAGGTATCTACATGTTTCAGATCCCCAAACAGTTAGTGGTCTCCAGCGAGCAGTTCGCAGCACTCAAGCCACAGGCTGGGGTACTCCGAATTCCCTTCCAAGCCTCCCTGACAATGTGAAGCAGGCTCTGGCACAGAGCTCAGGCAGCTTTTCCTTCAGGCTCCCAGGTTCAATAGTGCAAAACCAGTGCTTCTCCATCCTTTGCAAAGAAGGTGCTCTGCAATACTGAGCTGAGACCAGATGCACTTTGAAGGACTCTGCATCCAGCTCTGGAGCCCTCAACATCAGAAGGGTATCAACTGGTTGGAGTGAGTCCAGAGGAGACCACAAAGATGCTCAGAGGGCTGGTGCACCTCTGGTATGGGGACAGGCTGAGAGAGTTGGGCTTGTTCACCCTGGAGAAGAGAAGGCTCTGGGGAGACCTTACTGCAGCCTTCCAGTGCCTGAAGGGGCTACAAGGAAGCTGAAGGGGTGCTTTTTACAAGGGCCTGTAGCGACAGGACAAGGGGTAACGGGTTTAAATTGAAATAGGGGAGATTTAGATTAGATATCAGTAAGAAATTCTTCTTGGAGAGGGTGGTGAAGCACTGGGACAGGTTGCCCAGAGAAGCTGTGGGTGCCCCATCCCTGGAAGTGTCCAAGGCCAGGCTGGATGGGTCTTGGAGCAACCTGGTCTAGTGGAGGGTGTCCCTGCCCATGGCAGGGGGGTTGGAACTAGATGATCTTTAAGGTCCCTTCCAGTCCTAACCATTCTATGATTCTATGACTCCAGGATTCCTCCTTTCTCTTCTTATTTATCTACTAGGTGCACAACAGATGATCTGGACTTTATCTTGCTCAGCACACATAGCACCTTGGATCAGCAGGAGGTGGTGCCTTTGTTCCTACACTTCATACTATCTCCCCATCACCCATCCAGTACCATATTAAATTATTCATGAATGAAATAACAGTTTTCAGCATTAATAATTTACTGCTACACCAAGGGGATGTGTAAGGTAAAATGTAACTGATATGGGAGTCTGAGCTTTGGCAGCTTTTATAATACTCATTCATCTAGTATTTTCCATCATTAATCCTTGTGCTTTGCTGACTAGAACGTTTGCTCAATGACAGGCATATTTCCCCACTGACATGGATCTGGTACATAGGTTCAGTACCTGCAAACAGAAAGCATATTTTTGTTTGTGGGACTTAATTTATTAAAGTGCTGACATCAAGTTTTGCTAAGTCTTACTCTCAGGAGGAGTAACACGGACCTAAGTAGGTCTACGTGCTTAAAAAAATCCTGCTGACATCAGTGAAATCTAGTGAGGATGCAACCTGGGTATGCATGTAATAATAATGTAATTAATAATAATTAGTAATTTATTATTCAGCTTCAAATAGTCCCTCTGCATTTCTTGTCAGAAAAGTGATACAGCCTTTCACTTTGGGGTGACCTGAACTAACTTATTTAATGAGAGCTTCATCAGAAAGCTCTAATTCACCATGGCAACACGGAGGCACTGGAGCCACGCAGGTGTAGGGATTTCCCCCAGTCAGGCACCACGCACAGGGGTGTTCACTACGCTCCTCCATTAAGGTAAAGGTACCTTTGGCATTTCCTTGATCTGATCCCTCTGGCCACCCATGTGATGAAAGTAACAAGATCAAGAGCTATGTACCTCTGAGTAAATTCTTTAAGACTAGGCAATTCAAGTGCTCATTTCAAAATTAAGCCATAAATTCAAAGAAAAAAGTTCCCTTCCTTGCTGCTTCTTCCTCACAATAAGCTTAACAAAAAAGACACTGATAAACTGCTGCTTCATCTAAGCACCAATGCAAGAGAGGCTGTGAAACATGCGGTTTTCTCTACATATGTCATCATCATTGAACAAAATGAAGTTCAGGCTCTGCCTGTACATCCCAGCAATAACTCCCACTGTCCAGACCGGTTCAGTGAGGTACAGAACAAAAGACAGAATTCCCAAAGACCCTGTGGCACCATGTCTACCTCTGCAGTTATACAGTAGAGAGTTGATTTGCAGACCAACAGGGACACAATGGTTCATCTAACAAGCCATTTGACTCAGAGTAAATATCAGTTGAACAGAATTTCAAGGAAAAATTTAAAATTTCTATTTTAAGAAATTTTCACCCATGAGACACAAATGTTACTACTTAAAATATTTGGGGTGACTTTTAACCTCATAGCTGGCTGAACTCCAAAACTAATAATGGCTTTGTTCAGAGAATATGAATGTATTCTGACAATTCTGAAATTTTTTGGAGTGAAAAAAAAAAAATTATCAAAACTTATTTCAAAATGAACTCCCACAAAATGACTTTTAGACGTCTTGCTGAAACATTCTCAATGACATGAAAAGCAATATTTCCCCCTAAAGTCAATGACATGGTGATTTATTGATTTGATTTACCAAGTGAAGACCTGAATATCAGAATACTTTCGAAGACCAGGTTCATAGTTAGTGGATCTCTATTTTCTGGTAGCAGCCATATTATTTGGAAAATGTTAAGTGACAAACTGAATGTGTTTTTCACTATTGAGATGTGGGCAAAGTCCTAACAACTTTTATTAACTTGTCATGCTGAGCCCTCTCACATGCTTACATCATGCCAGAAAACACATCATGATTTTCATTCATTTGCTTACATTTGCAATGATTTGGGTGAGTTTTCCTGCAAAACCAGTTTTCAACCTCTAGCTTGCCCCAGACTCATTCCTAGATGAAAACTTGCAAGTTTGCCTGTTCATTTTTCTGGGTCATCCGCAACAGACCACATTCCTCAAAAGCAGAAGCTAGAACAAGAAGCCAAAAGCTAATTGCTTTCTGAGATACCTGTACATTAGTGCTGGCTTTACCAGTTGCCTGTGGCATCGTGTTGGTCAAGTCACCGCTTCAGTTCCCCCATCCTGGGAGCTCGCTGGCTGAGGACCGCTTACACATACACAATCAATAGCGTAATAGGGCCTTGATATTGATTGGAACTGCCAGCTGCTAAGCTTAAGTACATCTTAACAGCAATAATCAGAGCAAGTAAGAAATGCTACATGAGGTTCCTGGTGCAGCGAAGGCATTCTTGGTGCTGTGCAGTATGTCAGCATCAGTGCAGTAACCAACCGTACTTTGAGGCACAGAAGGAACATGTTCATTAAGCAGATCCCACTTGATGCAGTTGCTCTTTTTACTGTAATCACAACCTAATGATATTGAGGGCTTTTAGAGCACATTACTGGAAAGAACAAACAAACAATAAATAATGTGACTGTTCTGACTCTCAGTGGAAAATTGCTGCTGTTTCATAACGAAAATGCGAGCGCTAATAACGTGGTCAGCTCAACTGCACTTTCTTTGCTGCACTACTACTGCAGAATATTCCTTCCCTGGGTGGTGACGGGGTAGTTTCCTGCTGAACCTTACTTACATCACTCCGCAGTTTCCCACTGGTGCAGCCAGACACACATTTTGCAAAAAAACAGTATGCCTTTGCTTAAAGAGATGTTAACAGGGCCAGGCTTTCAGAGCACCTAAATAATGCATTTTTTCCCCTGCAAACTTTTTCCCAAGGAGGGAAAGCTCATACCTGTTGCTTAACACATATAAACAACAAATCAATAACCTACGTGGAGGAACATGCACTTAGCTAACTGAGAACTAAGTAATAAAATAGAGACCTAGACCTCAATTCAGTCATACACTCAAGCTTGACAATATCAGCACTTATCACCCACAATTTCCTCTTTGACTGGCATATTAAATCAATTTGAAAATTGCTTCCTAAACACAACACGCTTAAATAATTGAGACAATCTTAATGTTAGGGACAGGCTATTTCCTTCTGGTTCCAGTTAAACAGTTTCCTTTTTGCACAGTCAAGCTTTCTCACGGCTTGTGATTCAGTCTTTAGGTCAATGCATACAGAAGCATGACCAAGTTAAAATATTAACCCATATTTGCATTACAGCCTTGCTACAATATTCTTAGCCAGGGTATGCTACTCTTAGGATGTGTTAGCCATGCTGCAGGCTTGTATGTCCTCAGGATGTGTATTCCAGTCCTTAGATGGCTAGTACAAGCACCTGGGACTTGATAGCCACACCAGAGCTCAGTACTGGCTAGCTACCCAGATACTAGAAATGAGTTTTCCAGAGCAGATTAAATCCCATTTTGAATGAAGAGGATCAGGGGAATCTGTGAAGCCAAACAAGATGTTGTGCAGATGTAGGAACACACAAACCTCACCAATGGGACATTCATGCAGATGCCAGAGTCCCCTTATGCACAGGGTTAGTAAGGCTGCTATATCCACACTAGAGACCAAGCTAAAATTCCTAAGGTGATACACCATCTCTTCCCAAACAGTGAATTTAAACCAAGTTTGGATGCATCTATATGAGCTCAGAGCTGTCTATACAGAAAACAAGGCAGAACTGGTATACTGAGATGCCAAGTAGCTTAGTGGGCTGATGGCAGATGCTCCCAAAAAATACATCAAGTCCCTCAGAAAGAAACCATAATTCGTTATGGTGTTTAAGAGGTGTTTTCCCAGCATCACTAGCACCAAACCTATGTGGTGCTGCAGAGGTACATATGAACACAAACAACCAAGCAGGAAAATGCCTTAGATAATACTGCAAGCAGCTGAGGAGGAAAGATTTTGTGAAGACTCCTCATGGCATTAAGGTCACATATCCTTTTCTTTATTAACGTGGCTGTATTCTTAGGAATACTCCTTTTTTCTGCTGTTAGGTGCTCACAGCTTACAAACCTGACAGATATGCCACAGACCAACCCTTGCTCAAATTTGTGCTCTTAACCCTTCTTTAAGAGGAAATACCTTCCATTTACTCACTAGGTACTAGATTCTGCATTAACTGAGTGGAACTGAACCTCTGAGTTTGTGCAAAACCTCTGCTTCAGAAAGGATATAACCTACCTCAATACATGTGCCAGAGTTTGATCTAATCACAGAACACTTTGGGTTGGCAGGGACCTTGAAGATTATCTAGTTTCAATGCCCCTGCCATGGGCAGGGACACCCTCCACTAGACCAGGTTGCTCAAAGCTTCATCACATTTATCCTTCCCATATCTTTGCACCTCTTCAACTTGAAGCTTTTCCTAAATTAAATTCTTTGGAAAACATTAATTCCTTTATACCTTTGACCAGTTTCTCCTGCCTGCCTCCCCCCCTCACCAGCCACAGAAGAAGTTACACCTCTCAGCTGATGGTCTGTAGAACAAAGGTGTATCCAGCCCTGTTGCATGAACAAAATGAGTCTCTGGGACCCATCTATGCTTAATACTACTAAAAAACATTCTCCTTGTAGCAGCGAAAAAACCCAAACAAACAAAAAGAAATAAAAAAGCAAAAATTTACATTTTTTAAAAAGCACTATCCTTCAATTCTCCCTGCTTAAAAGAAAAAATAAAAAAGGAAATGATCTTCTAGTATTCATTCCCACATGAACCTGAAGTTCTGGGGTGCTGCAGAGTGCAATATGCACCTGCAAGGGATATTTGAAAGATAAGGAAATAAATTCTGCCATCAGGCAACGGAGCCGGTCTCTAGGAACCATTAAAAAGTTTGTCAATCCATTCTGCAAATAGACACTCTATATTGGCAGTTCTCTTCATCAAGCACGTTTCAGGAATAATAAACTGGTAAAATACCAGATAGTATGTAAAGTGAATTGATCATGATGTCTGAGTGCCAATATAGGAAGCAAATAACTTGAAGGAGAAGAGTTTTTTAATCCCTCAGGAAAGTCATAACATCATCCATAACTGGAACTGAAGTGAGAAGAACAGAAAGTAAAATAAGGTCAATTTTAGGTGCATATATTCAGCAAGATGTAATTTTAGGCACATATATTTAGCAGATGGGACAATTAATCTTCAGAATCAGCATGAAGAAACAGTTTGAGGGGGATTCTAGTTTTGCATGGTCCTAAACGCTGTTGCAACAACTGAAAAAGCTTCAGACAGCTACAGCAGGGCAGTGACAGCTACTCCTTGATGGATGATTGTGTGGGAAACTGAGTATGTGACTGACCTGAACAACCTCTGCAGCCACAAAACCATTTCAGTTGCGGCTTGTGATAACCAGACTCGGTTATGGTGAGATTAAGTGCCTCCCTAAGTCCTGTATCCCCCAAAACTGTAAGATGTCCCTCATACAGATGATGGATTATTTACCTTCTGCTTTTCCCAGTTATCCCCCATTCAGCTTCACTCATCTCCTTGGGGAGACAACTACCCACTTCCAGAATTACCATGATCAATCCCAGCCCAAGGGACTGGATACCTGCAGTGCATGATGAGGTGTGATGGAGCACCCTATAAAATGCACCACAAACCATGCCTGAAAGAGTTCTACCTAATTAGATGACAGGATTAGGTGCTGGGGAGAAATCCCAGGCAGAGAAAGGTTAAAATAGCTTGCTCAGGCTTATGCAACAGAGCAAAACAGGGCAGATTCTGCCCAATGCACTTTTAGCTTCACTTATCTGTTAGATCAGAGAAACATTTCTTGATAAAAGGTTCTTTTAAAAATCACTGTAGTCTTAAGACTAAAAGAGGGACAAGAGAAACAGCTAAAGTTCTGATACCTTATCTCAGCTGACAGACTGACCTGTTCACCTCTTGTAGCATGGATAATCAATTTTCCCCCACATCAAAATGTGGTGGCAGTTAATAGCAACAACTCTCTTTTTTTTGCTAATTAAGAATGAAGTGTTCCACAGATGATAATTATTTTGGAAAAATGTCTATGATAATTCAGCATGTGAACAGAAGGAACATTTTCTCATCCTTCTGAGGAAAAAAACCAGCTAGTGTTCTTGGAGAAAACTTTCTATCTTCTCAGATGTTTATAAGTAAATAGAGAATCAAAGAATCGTACAATCATTTAGATTTAACACATCAAGTCCAACTGTTAACCCAGCACTGCCAAGTCCACCACTAAACTGTGTCCCTACCACCACATGTACACATCTCTTAAATCCCTCCAGGGATGGTGACTCCACCACCTCCCTGGGCAGCCCATTCCAATGCCTGACAGCCCTTTCTGTGAAGAAATTTTCCCTAATATCCAATCCAAACCTCCCCTGGTGCAACTTGAGGCTGTTTCCTCTCACTCTATCATTTGCCACTTGAGAGAAGAGACCAACCCCCCCCTCTCTACACCCTCCTTTCAGGCAGTTGTAGAGAGCGATAAGGTCTCCCCTGAGCCTCCTCTTCTCCAGGCTGAACACCCCCAGCTCCTTCAGCTGGGCCTCACAGGAATTGTGCTCCAGACCCTTCCCCAGCTCCGTTCCCTTCTCTGGACACCCTCCAGCTCCTCAGTGTCTTTCTTGCAGTGAGGGGCCCAAAACTGACCCCAGGATTCAAGGTGCAGCCCCACCAGTGCCCAGTACAGGGGGACAATCCCTGCCCTGGTGCTGCTGCCCATTATTCCTGATGTGGGCCAGGATGCCATTTGCACTCCTTGGCCACATGCCAGCTCATATTCAGCCACTGTCAACCAACATCCCCAGGTCCTTTCCTGTCAGGCAGCTTTCCAGCACCTCGTCTCCAAGCCTGGAGCATTGCAGCGGGTTGTTGTGGCCAAAGTGCAGGACCCGGAACTGGGCCTTGTTGAACTTCATCCAATTGACCTCAGCCCATCGATCCAGCCTGTCCAGATCCCTCTGCAGAGCCTTCCTACCCTCGAGCAGATCAGCACTTCCACCCAACTTGGTGTCATCTGCAAACTGACTGGGGGTGCACTTGATTCCCTCATCCAGGTCATACTCAGCCCGCAGGCAGACACACATGTGTCAGCGTGTTCCCACGGAGCTCTGTCTGAGAGGCTGTGTCAGTCATGGTGGGTGCAGAGCTTAGGAAGGCCATGGCTTTCTGCCGGGTGGCTGCCATTGGCCCCTGGTCGAGCTCGCAGAGCTTCCGTGCAAGCCCCTTGGTGTGAACTGCTGCACCTCGCCATTGCTTGTAGCGCTGGAAACAGGTCAGTTACATCTTCAGAACACCTCAAACTACAGGAATTAATCACTACTGGGAGTAGCATCTCGTGTATGCAATGCCAGAGCCTATCCTCATCGACCTTTCCACTGGCAGGAAGTGGTTTACACTGCTGCAGAATGGGAATGTAATGGGAGGCGTTACATCCCTGTTAAATCATGTTCTGTCCCAGAATATAATCTACACGCGTTTCCAATTTGGTGGATAAAGAAGATTTAGCAGCCTCATTCCCTCATAACAGTGATGTCTATGAGAGCACCCTGGATGTTTGGTTCAATTAATTTCCTAGCATCCCACTGATTTCAAACACACACTAACAGAGAGCAGCAAGGAGGGGACACACAAGTACGTTGTAATTAAAGGTTATTTACTAAGAGTGGGTTGCTGCACCATGCCTTGTTTGCCCACCCATTTGGAGACACTCCTCATTGCTGGTACTCCCCAGGGCCCGTTTTTTATACGGGAGGGTGGGTTGATATCCTTGGACCCCCTACTCCTGGCCCTATCCATATCACATCCCTCACTGTGGTGTGAGCTGCCGGCTCCCAGGAGCTCCTTCAGCTCTCCCTGAGGTTCCTCCTTTTTGGGAACCCCGCTGTGCACAGCATCAGAGCCCTCTGCTGCAGATCCTGCATGGCACCAGAGCTGCTTGCTTTGGTGACTGAATGAAGAGTGAAGAACACTCAACAACTGCATGGTATTTTAGGAGAGATGAATAAAATTTTGTTAATTCATTGAAATCTGCCCTGCGACCCTACCTCAGTACACCAAGGCAAGAAGCGCAGAGGTAGCATAATAATTGGTTGTGTGTGCAAGCATAGGCTTTTTAATGAATTGACAACACACATATTTCACTGCAGCCAGAACAGGAGTGTGCTACCTCAATGCATTTTGTCATTTTGCCATCTTCTAGGTATTTAGAAAAGCATGTAGCAAGTTTCTACGTTTGCCAGAGGACAAAACAGGTGCAACCTTTCTTGCATTTCATGTTTCTGTCAAGGGTTTGATCTAGGAAATGGGGCAGCTGCATGAAAATGGCATTATCCATCTCAACCCACCTCAGCAGAGGTCCATCCTGCTCACTGCAGCACTGAACTCCACCCAGCTGAAATAAATAACTCTTGGTTCACCTGCTTGATCACCAAAAGGCAGCAATCAGGTCAAGACATACAGGTATTCCCACCCCTCCCCACTAGTAGGTTTTTTTTGTATGACCTTTAAAAGCAAACCAACATGACACAGTACACACACAGAGCAAACTCTGAGAATACACACACAAGCCGAGCGCATGCTTCCCACTTCAAGCCCCAAAATACAAGGGCCAGGTCTCCCTCTGGAGCTTTGGAGACCACTTGAGTAACAACAAGCCCCTCAGACTGACACACAGATGCTCTTAACCTACTCTAACTCCCCCAGGAAAGAAGAACCACTAAAATAAGCACCCGATTGTCAAAAATACAATCTAAAAAAAAAAAAAAAAAAAAAAAAGAAGGGAAGGAAAGGTCTTCTCTAGAAAGTGCTCACATATCCAACACCCGTGACAGAACTGTCTGGATATCTCCATTTAGTCTACCCCACTAATGACTCCAGCACTGTATTTATAGCATTATAACTCAGCTAGCTTCCTTACACTCTGTGCATGAATCTATAGATTATACAATTCTAGATGTTTATGATATTAGATTACCTTTTTATTCCCCTAGTTCTAATGCTTGAGGTGAAGAGTTGTTACAAAAATCACTTACAAACTAATCCAGATTCATCAACAATTTGCATTTGCTAATGATGTTTAACAGACCGCAGTGATTGCTGTCCAGAATTCTTCTAAGAGGCAAAACAAACATCTAAATTATAACTTTCTAACATCTGCTTCCTCTAGGGGAGGATTTGTATGAGGTTTGACAGATGCGAGAGCTCCGAAGAATGGCTGTTACAAATGAACCAGCTAGCAGAGTCTTGGAAAATGCAGCCAATCTCAGTTTATTGAAATGAGCTCCAACCCAAAGCAGAAATAACACACAGCTGTTCCTTCTGACTGCTGTTCAGGAGAGAGATGGTATCTCGTGATGGTATTAATAGATCTCTTTTACTCTGCATACCACCTGGAAAATGAGAGCCCACCATTTAATCTCATTTGATGTTATTTATAGTGTATAAAATAAAAAAAAACCCAACACAACCAAGAGAGCCAGTGAAGCAATGATAGCGCTGAATAAACCAGTCAACAACTAGCAGAGTCCTTACGTTAACTTTTCACTCAAAACATGGATTTGAGCACACCACAGTAGGAGCTTTTAGGGTCATTCTGTCTTCAGAGACATGAACAACAATTCTGTGAATAACTCCTATTACAACTTACTGCACCTTTTCTTTACTAAGCCCAAAGAAAATTGGATGTAACATACCAGCAATCCCTTTTAACAGAAATTTCAAATCTGCCTCTACACCCTATTCCCAAGACACTCCTCTGACTCAAGAAACAGCTCCCTTCTAGAGGAACTGAAGGAAAAAGGAAACTCTATGCTTACAAAAAGCCCTGAAAAAAGGAAGAACGCTCTGAATTATACATCTTTTTAAAATTTGTTGAGGTGGAAGTTTGGGGCTTTTTTACTGGTTTTAACAGAACTAGTGAGAAAGTGTAACAGGTCTGCTGTTGGTACATCCTGCCAAACAAATATCACAATCAGAAACAACAGTGCAGTAAGGCTTACAGTTGGGAAAGAGAACGGGAAGAGCACGTACTTGTTATGGCCAAAGAAGCCCCATAAACCAGTGAAAGACAGCCTGCTGCCACACACTGGTGGCCTTAATTAATGCTGTGCAGGATGCCCTCTTAAACCAGTGCAGTTTCTTTACTGTTCTGGGCTGATGCAGTGCCAATGGGAGGACTAGCCGCTGGAAGTTGGGCTGAGCTCTGCAGGAGTACTTCTCCAGGGCCAGCTGTTGACTCCTTTCCTGGAATAGGTGCAGAAGGGCTGGGAAAAGCTGTTCTAGAAGTCTCCTGTCAAAAGGATGGCTCTATGCTGAGCTATACATTTCAACACTGGTGCTGATCATGGGAACGGATGTTAGACCACACAGTCGGTTTTCCCCTATGGAAGAGGGCCTACCCCTACAATTGCTTCAATAGTTTTGGATCAAGCTGCACACAGGCTGTCCAAATCATAGGCAGGGTATAAAACCATAGCCACATCTGTTTCTCATACAGCAGTTCCACAGAGCTCTGCACCCTTTTGGCCTTGCAGTCTGTAATCCCTATTGAATTCTGTTGGTATCTAACAGCATAAATTCTCATTAGCATCTTGTGCTTTCCCATCTGAGATCTCATAGGGCATAACATACATTACTTGCCAAACTAAATAGTACCTTTTGCTGTGCCCAGCCTGTGGCACACAGAGAAACAAAGGCCATCTATCCTGCGAACGGGAGCATCAGCACAACTTGCAGAATACGATGGCTACAAGCAGTGAGTAACTGCCATCAGTGCCCAAACTGACAGGATGCTGATCGCCTGCCAGACTGAACAAGAGTTTGATGGGCTCACAGCACCAGTGGAGCACTCTAGGCAAAGCTACTGCTGCTGTTACAGTATGTGTTGGGAAAAACGTGGTACCCACAGGAATGACCTTGTACTGCCTACTACCTAGCCAGGAGAGGGAATATAATTTGCAGCTATTTGGAATAGTACAGTATCCATTTTAAATTTCTTGGTTTTGCTCAGTTTCCCTTAAGATACCTGTACCAAAGCAGCTCAAGAGGAAGGATATTTAACCCCCTCGTTTCAGAGACGAACTAACACGGAGGAACAAAATTTCAATGTGGATAAACATTTTATGCTGCAATGCTCACACTGTTTATGCAAGAGGCACTGAACACACAATTCATGTGCCAGGACTGAGCTGTATTATCACATATCCACAATAAAGCTCCAGGTGATGTGCAGCAATACACATCTGAATGAACAGCATGCACATTATGCAGCCGATACAGTACTTCAGGATTTATAGGCAACTTGTCTAAACACCTTATTCACAGATTCACAGAGTGGTGGGGGTTGGAAGGGCCCTCTAGAGGTCATCTAGTCCAACCCCCCTGCCAGAGCAGGATCCCCTAGAGCAGATCACACAGGAACAAGTCCAGGCGGCTTTGGAAATTCTCCAGGGAAGGAGACTCCCCCCCTCTCTGGGCAGCCTGTCCCAGGGCTCTGTCACCCTCACAGGGCAGAAATATTTCCTCATTAAGACTATCTTTCCAATTACTGACAATTTACAACCTTGGGCTGTTGAAGCAGAAAACCAACAGCCCACTGTGTGAATCATGTCGAGCTCACACTGCTCACCACTATGACTAAGACCTTGGACTCAAAGACCGTATGATACAGACTGATCCTTACTACTTCTGGATAGCAGTCCTCAGATATGGGGAGGTTTGTAAGCCATGGTGCCATAGAGCCTTCCTAAAGGAAGTCATGAGTGGCTCAAAAAAGTAAAAACACTTTTCTTTAGAGTATCTTATCGCTCACAGATTATTAATCATTCCCTGAAAAAATTAGGGAACAACATGTTATTGTCCAAGATGCTAGCAGACTGCAAGCGGGCGCAGGCAGCAACTGCAGATGAGCTTTTATTTTTGACAAGGTAACCTGAAAGCTTCTCTTTAACTGTACACCACAGTAACATTTCCCCAAAAGAGGGGCTTTATACACTTGTTACTGGAACTGAAATCACCTATGACCAAGGCAGCAGTTCAGAAGTCTTTTGCAGCAAAAGTGCACAACTTGTAAAAGTCAGCATTTTACAGCTACTTTAAGGGGTAATGGACTTCCTAAACCCAAAATTAAACTCCTAAATTCATACTTGAGCAGCTGTAAAGTTTTCTACAGGAATGAGTGTCAGCAAATCCCTGGGGAAATCATCTCCAAGTAGCAAAGCACAGAAGTCCACAGGTGGAGTATAGGCAACTCCTCCGTTATCTGTGTTCTAGCCAGGGAAACGTAGACATGGACTACGTTTCAGCCAGTGTGGACTGGAACAACAGAGGGTTTTCTTGCAGTGTGAACATTTCTGAAGCACAGAGCCACTCCTTCTTCCTCTAGCCCAGCAAAAAGTGAAATTTTGCTTTGCGAAGGAGAGCTTAGAGTCTGAGCAAAAGGCACTGCACCTCTCAATTGTTTGTTTTCCCAAAGTACAGTAAAATGAAGATATTAACAAAAATATGAGGAACAGCAGCATCCTAGGCTCTGGTTCCCAGTCCTACAGCCCATTCGCAGATAGAGGAAGCAGAAACCTCCTGCGGAGATACATGAGGAGCTGTATACTGCCAGCAGCTTTTTATCTTTCAATGATTCTATAAATGAGAGGAAAACAAGAATTTAGCAGTAGCTGAAAATGGATTTTTTTCCCTAACCACAGTCCTATAATCTGTAGGATGGACAATTCTTGCTACCTGCATTTAGGGCCAACATCATTTCGTCAAGAAGAGCTTGGTAAGTAATAAAACCTTTCTGGATCAAACTTTTCTCCCCACTCAGTTTGGTATAAACAGCCACATCAAAGTACTTGCTAATGATGTTACCTAGAGACAATGCAGTACACTGAACATTCAGCAGCTTCTGCTGCATTATGAACCAGAAAAAAACACTTCAATACCATCAAATCAGGAGAGAAATCACTTCCAAAACAGCTGTAATAGCAGCTTCTCCATTTTCTGTCCTAAGAGGGATTGATTAATATTAGAAACCTTAGTGCTGAGTAACTAGGAAGATCTTGAAAACATTAAGTGAAGATGTTGAACGGTATTACTTCTCAGGTCATGTACACGGAGAAATAAATCTAATAATTCAGACTAAATTTGCCCCAGGTTGGTACTGGTTTCACATCCACAGATACAAGTCTCAGGGGGATCTGAGAGTTTTGCTCTGTAGTTCTAATCAATGACTGGGAAACAGTGCTCAGATGTCCTGTGCTCAGCGATTAAAGGATCTGCAGGGCAGGACAGCAGCTTTCAACATCCAAAATGTTCTGAATTTGTGTTTGTACATGCTGAGATTTTAGGGCTGTCCAAGCAGGAGATCATTTGAATAGGATTTTCAAAGGCACTCAGAACATATCCACCCCCTTTCCATATCATAAAGTAAATGAAAACCACACATTTCCTGAAATTAAATCTTGATCCTCCAATAAGCCCAGCAAGAGAACAGACCTCTTCACCGATAACACAGTTCATGGAGAAGCCAGGGCTTAGTGGGTAAAGCCTGAGGCCCAGGGAGTTCTGAGAAAGTTTTATCATTATCTGCAGGGTCTAGAGATGAGAAAGAGGAGTGTCAGAATTTCACCAGCAATCCCCGCCACTAAGTACTACAGAAATCAGTTTCCTGAATGCTCAAACTTGAAAATAGTCTTAATGAGTGACTGGATTAGATACTGGATTATCGAGTATTTGAAATCCAGGTTTGAAAGAAAGATTTACCCTGTGTTTGAAATGCATCTTGAGTGAGTCACCTCCGTTTTGTTGAAACCATAATAATAATGCCCATAATTACTTGACATAGCTTAATTTTCTATATGGCTCGCATGCTTTTCAGCACAGGAACTGCCAGAATACATTAAGCCTATTCTACGCTCATCAAGTGTCCTGAACCTGGCCACAGCAGCTCAGGCTGCCTCATAGATAAAGCACAAACCCAACATGATTGACAGCACAGAATAATCCATTTACGGGGGATGCATCTCTGCGGCACTGTCAGCTAGCCTACCTCCCAACGCTTCTCCTCTCTAAGTTATGAGGAGCCATACAGACAGTCATTTTCTCATTATCCATAAAGCTACCTCGGCTTTACTGTCCACAGCAGTCCCCCTTACAAACGCACACTGCCTGTTTCCATCATACTCCCCCAGTTTCACAGATCTCAATCTTCCGACCTGTTTTCTTCCTAGACCTGTGATTTTTGCCTGTCAGGCAGGCTTGAATTTTATTTTCTATTTTAAATGTAAAGCTAATTAGGCAGTGTCAGCTCAAACCAATTAACTGGCATCTCTTTGGCTAAGTATGTTAACTATGAACCTCTCCTCCCATTCTTCAGCTCTGTCAACACGTTACAGCATCTTAAGAGCTTGATGCTACCTGGAAATCCTTATTAACGTACTTTCTCATGCTAAATTAAGGTAGAAGGTTTCTACCTGGGCTCTCAAATTACGTTAATGCTTATTATTTTATATCAGCTCTCATTTCTGTCACTCTTATTCAGCCATTCTCTTGAAAAGTTCACTGAACTTTCTTCAGAGCCACGTTTCTGCTGGAGGCAAAGACAGACAAATACCTGGAAGCAGTAAGCCTGCTTCAGAGCTAATGGTCTCCTCGACAGTTTGGGGTGAGACAGCTAGCAGGCAAAGCAGCCGGGATACCGGCGGAGGGGACAGGCACAGCCCCACGGGTGAGGAGACCAGCAGGTACCTCAGGCAGTGGCAACCATTCCTCCCCTGGTAAATCCAGGCAGATCTTGTGACAAGGAGGTTGAAGATACAGGCTCATAAGGTGGGTGACAGACCACATCTGGTAGCACCTCTCTGCCTTCAGTGGAGATACCTTGTCACTGCACCATGCAGAGTGAGTTGTCAGCACTACAGCAAATGGAGGCAGTGATGTTGAACACAGAGAGAAGAAATAAAACCCTTTTACCCTATCCTGTAACTCCGTACGTGGCGGAGTATAAGACTGATGGTTAACGTTCAACCTTCCCAGCCAGGAATACAATATCAACCAATGGTGCAGGGACGCAACCGTGAAGACACCTTGCCTAGGTATCTAGTGGCTTCTCTAGCACATCAGCTTCTTCCACAAAAAAAATCATGACTTCAAGAAGAATAAAAAGAACTAACTTCTGATCAGATTAGAAACACTGGTGAGCGTTTATGGTTGTCGTTACTATAACATTTTACATCATGCTAGTGTGACTGGTTCCTCATGAAATGCGTGAAAGCACATACATCCATGAATCTGGAAGGTTAAAAACTAATGAAAAGCAACGCCAAGGTGTGCATTATTCCAGACCCAGCCTTGCTGGCAGTAGTCACCTACTCGCAAGACTGCAAGGCTTTTGGACTTGCTGCAGCTCCATCCTGCCTGCTTGTGCAAGGACACGACGGGATCCCAGGAAGCCACTCAGCCAGGCTCCCAGCTTCCCACAGCCCTCCCTAGCCCCAGCAATGGATGATCTGCACTCCCAGCCCTCTGAGGCCAGGTACATACGCATGCACGCACACGCTTTTCCCCCAAAATAGGAAAGCCGTAGTTCAACCTTCCCTAAAAAGCAGGTAGGGAATATCTGAAGAGACAAAAGCCACAACCAAATAGTGTGTGGATATTGCCAGTGAAAACGTTTTAAACACTTGGAGCTGTGCCTCCCAGCTCTGCATCATTCCCGCACGATTAAACAAACGCATCACTGAGCTCGTGTGTTATTTGGTTAACACTGGATCCACAGCACAGAAGTTGAAATTAGACTCTTAGTTTGAGGAGAGAAGAAAAACAATAATATTGTATGCTAAAGTTATGCCAAGCCATCCAAAACTGTTAAGCCCTGTGCATCTCCAAAGTAGTGGTTTTGGCACCAATGCAAATAAATGTAAACTGAGTAAAGACTACAGGAAAACAGCATGATGAAATTTAAATGCCTGTAAATAATGTTTTCACTCAACAGGAATTTAATTTAGGAGATACTGTTTTAAATTAGCAACTACTGTAGCATTTGCAGCTAGACAAAGAAGATAATTCATGAGCAATTTTCTTCATGGGCCAGGATATATTTGTAAGCATCAATACAAAAAATAATCTTGACATTTTGCTATTACAGAGAACCTGCTATCACCATGTAATCATCAAAATAATACACAAAGTAGCATGTATCAAGTGCATGATAGTGTGGTGTGTTATCTTTAGCAATGCATGTTGAGAATGAGCCACAAAACCCCAGAAGTTATAGACATAATCTACATGACTGTAATAAACCCTTCCTACTGTACTGTGGTCTATCAAGAATATGCAATTGTACACACTGTGGAAGATGGTTTTTTTAATCAGACTAAGAGTTTTGGATCTTTCTGCCTGCAAAGCAGGGCACTCTCACAGCAGCCCTTGGAAGGATGGGCAAACATCGGTTAAATGAAAACAGTGTCTCTAATGGGAAAAGCATACAAAAATATTTCTATTCAAGTAGTGCATATGTGGCTTAAGGAATAAAAATTATACTAGGAAAAAAAAATTCCAAAACAAACAAACAAACAAACAAACCCAGATGAAGCCTGAGACTTTGCACTGCCTGGAACAAGAATGGTGGTGAGCTCTTGCTCACCTCAACCCCACTGCCCCTCCCCCACTGGACTGGCACCGAGACTTGAACCATGCTTCCAGTGGTCTTGAGTCAAGGATAACACTTCCTCCATAAGCACCCCGCAACACTTCCAGTCACGTCTCTGCCTGCTGAGAGGGAGTGTGCACATGGAACTGGCCAGTTCTCTGTCTCTCTCCAAGCTGTCATCAGTCACAAGGCTTCTCTAGAGGACTGAGGACACAGAAAGACAGGCTACTGCAGTTCCTGAATGCCTGGGGTCCTGGATGCACATACCTAGAGCTGGAGAAGTCAGGTCAACCCTTGAGCAGCACTTACCCTTCAGCTCAATCTGCTTCCGTTTCAAACCAGACCTCCTGCACTAGAGGTTTTCCCATTGCTTTAACAAGTCAAACCGCCACATTTTTCATCAGCAACCTCTTCGGTCCTTGTGTGGCCAGCTTTGGCTACACAGCCTGCCCTTCACGACACCCGCACTACCAACGCTCTGCAATACAGGGAGGAGTGACTGTCTGGCTATAACCCTTAAGAGAGCTTTGCAGCCTTTTAGTGTATTATGTGTCACAGCTTTCCTTTCCCCCTTCACATCAATAATGTGCCCATTGCTGTTTCCTGGTTTTATCTGCATATGACAACTTCAAGCTAAAAGCTGCTCCTGTAATCGCAATATTTCACCCACACTCACCCTGTAATGTCTCATTTGCACTAATGCAGAAATGTGGCACTGTGTTGCCTAGTGACCAGAAGCATTCCCCTCTACCCTTTTCTCCCACAAGCAAGGCTTTTGCCATAGCAAATAAGTATTTTAATGTTATGGAATTCAGCTTTATTAGATGTCAGCTTCCTAATAACATTGGAGAGATCTATAAAATAGAACTCCACACATCTGCTTGCCAAATGGCTTTCTAAACCTCCTAATGTTTCCATTTATGCAATACAATCCTATTTTATATGGCACATTACAGCTCCAGGAAAAACACTTTCCAGTCAAAACACATTCTAATACGCATATTGGGCTTACACAAATACATAGAGACAGACCCGTGTCTATCCAAAGGATTTGCTCTTTTCTTGCTCTAATTCCAGTCATGGTCTGTATTTCACCTGTGTCTTAATTGCCTTTCCATTACACTGTTAACATGAATTGCAGAAATTACTAAGTAAAATTCTTTCATTTGTGACCTGCAGGTGATAATGGTCACCTGGGCCTTAAAAATTCGTGTGTCACATGAAAACAGAGAGATTGTGTGATGACGGACCGAGCAGGATATCAGCTGCAGTGCTGCCAACACCCAGCTCACGAATCGCAGGCCTGGTTCTCCGAATACACACAGCGGACTTCAAAACCAAGAATTTTAAATACAAAAAAAAAATGATGGGATGCTTGTTTGGTTTAGTTGCCTGCTCATTTTTTTGAGTTTTGGTTGGGGTTTTTTTTTCATGCTTCAGTCTTGCCTTGTTTCTTCCATCAGTAGGTAGGAAGAGGGCAACGGTTAGAAACACTCCATGACATATTTTTAAACAA
The DNA here is from genome assembly GCA_027574665.1 of Rhynochetos jubatus. Taxonomy (NCBI): domain Eukaryota; kingdom Metazoa; phylum Chordata; class Aves; order Eurypygiformes; family Rhynochetidae; genus Rhynochetos; species Rhynochetos jubatus. The sequence goes on along the minus strand of CM050651.1, from coordinate 74,661,035 downwards.
AGCTGCCTGTCTCCCATAAAATTAAAGTTCAGGAATCTTTAAGAGAAACAAAACACTGCAAAATTCAGTCAATTCACCTATGGATGACATGGCAGTGAAAGTCCTTTGACATCTGGATATAACAACTTCCCCGTGGAACCACACGATACCGTCTCATACCTTCTCGGAGACATCATCCTTCAGATGACTCTCCCCTCTGCCTCCCTTGACACACTGCACTGACATCTCTGAAGCAACCAACCACCACTGCCCAGAAGTTTCATCTGTATCAAGGACCAAAAAGAGACGTCAAAAACAACCCCCCGGCAATGACGACTCAAGTTCACAAAGTAAATTCTCACCTTCTCCTGTGCTTTCTGGAGCAGATTCAAATATTGACTTAAACACAGCTGTATGAGGTATTCTCAGCCAAAATGAGCAGGAGATGAAATGTGCAAAGAATGAAGCAGAAATTCTGTGAAAGGACCCAAGAGAAATAACAGGCCCCTTCACATACCATGCTGTCTAACGTTAAGAACATTAAAATCCTTGAATGTTCCAGTAGACAAACGCTCTCTCTTGTGGAAAAGAAATACCATTTCTCTTGTAAGGCAGCAAGAGAACAGCCTAAACAAAAAAAAAAAAAAAGTGGAAAAAATCCAACCTTTGGGATTGGGCTATGAAGTTATACTTACTCCAGCCCTTTCTCAACAGGGATTTGGTTTAACATTTTAAAAGGCTCTAATTCCCAGTTTCATAAGTGACTTTTATTTTTTAATATAACTGGCTTCTAATTCAATTGAGCATATCCGAAAAGTACACAGTTAAGTAGAAACCATATAAATATTGTTCAGCTTCCAGCAAACCTTGCTGCAGCTGGCAAGGGTAACAACCACAGTTCAGCTTTGGAACGGCCAAGAGGAGACGTCAAAGGCACAAGTGAATTGAGAAATTTCGAAGATGGACGTCTCCACTGGACATTATTAAAGTGTGGGCAAAAAAGAAGGACCTTCAGACAGCCTGAGGGACTACACACAGCCCAAATACATTGGAAAAGCCACCTACTATTGTGCCTTAGGCTGTGAGCAAGAAAGCTTTCCTGCTGTTAGATTTGATTCTTGTTAAGGGATTTTGGAATTTGTCCACCCTTTTATAAATTAGCAATATTCTTCCAGCCAGAGAATCAGGGATGGAACCACTGAGCTACATTTCTACCTTCTGAGCTGGCTACAGCAGTGATAGCTGGCATAAAATTGTGCTATGGGTTGCACATTTATGGTCTCAGATTTTATTAAAAATGATGGAAAATATTCCTTATAAAGCTTTGCTTGGGTTTTATTTATGAATAGCATGGGAACAGATTCATAAAGTGAATCAGGGATTATGGTTCTTTTTGGCTGTAAGGAGGTCCTTATATCACTGAGTATAAAGGGAGAGAGGAGAAGAGATGCTGATGTGACCTATTGAATATATACCATCAAGTTTGCTTCTTACTTGCAGCCTGCTCCCACAATTTTGCCTTCTCTCTAGGATCCTCAGATGGCTGCCTTGAGTAATACAGGTGCTTCCTTTAAGAAAAGGACTGAAATCAGGTCCTGGAGCTCTTGTACTGACCAATAAGAATAACTTTGTTTCCTACCTTCTCCATCCAGAGCAACGAGTGGGATCTGAAATGTGGTCAGCTCAGTAGGAAAGTCAATGAACTCCGAGAACTTGGCAGACATCATATGTATGGATACGCAACCGAATAATTATCCACCCTGTACCAGAGCCCCGTGCACGCCAAGGATCATGCCTTTCTAATTCAGGGCCAGGAGACTCCAGCCCAAGAGTCATTTGGTTGGGAAACGGGAATAGGTTATTACTTTTGAGAAACACAACCAAGTCCAATTCCATCTGCGCTGCTGCCTCTACACCACATGCATCAGCTCACAAGAAACACTCCCACCTCACCAAAGGTGAACCAGCATGAGCTGCCTCACATCTGCGCTGCTGAAACAGCATCTGTAAAGTGCTCTGTAGGAATGCGCCGTAGCTGTGGGAAAGCAGAGAACAGACACTCTGAGAGCCCTTCTGGGTCTATTACGTTGGTGCTTGCGGGAGCTGGAATTTTTCCAGCCCTGTTTCCTCCTCCTGAAACACTTATAACATGATGGGTTGCTTTACCAGGGAAGAAACAGAAATAAAGCTCTGAGCTTCTGTCCTTAGAGTTGCGTGCATTCCTGCCCTCAAGTTCCCTCTTATATCCAGCTTCTCCTTACATTTATACTCTTGCCTGCACAGGCACAATCTTGAGACCTCTCAACCCACTATGGACTCCCCAACATTGCTACCTTGCTCAAGTGCTATACATCACATTCTGCCACTTCAAAACCCACCAAGTCAACCTCAAAGAAAGAGAAAAATCAAGGAATTACCTGAAAACATAGCAAAGAAATGGAACTTCTCTTTCTGTTTCCTCTCAGCAAAATCCAAAACATAGCCTCACGCTGTGAAGATAATTAACTCTATCCCAGTCAAAACCAGCACACCATCCATCATGACTTTTCAACATATAATTTGCATTATGGATATCAAAGCTCTTACAAAGTTCTGGGACTTGGAAGACAGTCCTTAAATAACCTGCATAGAAGTTAGGGGAGGGAGGAGGGAGTCAAAAGCTAAAGACACATGGAGAGAAACAAAATAGGCTGCTGAAAGAATGTAGAGTAGGGAAGACAGGAAAATACGAGGCTCCTGAGGAAGTGGGCCCCCTGTTTTACTCCCCATATGTATAAAGGAGTGCTGTGGATGAGTTTCTTTTGCCTCCTTTTTAAAATCAAGCAAGCCAGGTGCTGCAGGGTGGAAAAGACAGCACTGTTTTCCAAAGCCCAAGTGCCACCACAGCAAATCAAATATTTTCTAGTCAGCAAGACAGTGTTTGATGAAATACTGTACAAGTTTGGGCAGCACAAGCTGGACTAGTATGATGGGGAAAAAAATAGGTAAGGGCATGCCATGGGAGACAAGCTGGGATGGAGGCAAGGGAACTAAAGCATGGACTCTATTTCAGAGCAAAGAAATTATTAAGAAGTTTCCCGAAGGCAGTACTAGATACCCATCACATGCATCATTTAAACATGAAGGGGAAAATAACCCATCAGTTAGCTATGGCATAAGGGCTATTTCATACACCTGCAAATGGAGAAGTGCTCTGACTGACAAGGTAGAACAGCAGAAAGCCTTGCTTCATTACACCTGTGAGACAGAGAAGGGTTGTCTCTTACCTGCTTCGTATTTTCAAGGCAGAAGCTACCCAAGCACTGCAGGTGAGTATGGAAGTATGTTTTTTCTGAAATCCGTTTGATAGCTTCAGTCTCCCAAGATTTTGTAGCAAAACAATTAAATAAATCCACGTGGTTTTGTGAATTTTTTACTGGGATTTTCACAAAACAATTCAGACAACTTTTCAGTTATTCTAACTTGGGGATAATGGGAAAAAAAAATTTCTTCAAAGTTTACTAGATGTCAGCATCATTACAGCTTCTCTTTGCACTGCCCAAGTTTCTCACTTAGAGTATTGGTATGATTTCCATCTTCAACTCCCCTTCCCTCCCAGGTTCTGAGTCTTTGGACATCAGTCTGGTTTGAAATGGTAGATGAGCATTATAACATGATAATGTCCTTAATAAAAAAAACAAGGTGCCAAGATTGAAGTTTTGCATGCTTCCCGAAGTATATTTCAACATGCTCTAATACCTGTTGCAACACGACTGCTCAGCTCTATGACAAGCATGCTTTCCAGACGTATTTAGCAGAAGGGGAAAAGTCTCTCTGAAGATACTGATTATTAGATAACTGTGCTAAAACCCCCCTTACATAAATATACATGTAAAATGCAAGTAGCAGGAAACACCGCATTTTTCCATACTTTGTATTCCTTCCTTCTTCCTTTTTTATATTCTATTTTCAGTGGTAGTTTTGGAAACTCAGATACCAAGCTCATCCTGCAAAATCTGACTAATCAAGTAAGAAAACACACATGTTAAAAGATAGGAAAACAATTGACTTTTGTTGTCCTAGAAACCACAACAAAATAACCCAGAACATACTTCTGGTAAACCTTCAGTCATCTTTTGTTTTTATAGACAAGTGAAAAGAGTTTAAATCAACGAATGCTACTTTTTGATTTTTTGTGTGTTAAACATAAGGAAACCACAACACAAGTTACTTCAGTAGTAAAACTGAAATATTTCATTTCTAAAAACCAACCCCAACGATAAAGTATATGTTTCAGTTTCACTATTTTACTGGCTGCAACAGCAAAAAATGTTGTCATTTTTTACTGCAGTCAATCCCAAAACGTATCTTTGGCAAAGGGACTTTTCACCCAAAAGGTAATACTCAGCTCTAATAATCAGCATGTATACATTTATTTATTCTAAAGCTATAATAAGACTTATTGATGAACTCTAATATTAGTATCCCCAAAATAAGTATTATCTTGAAGCAGCATGTCTTCACTACCCACACATGCTCAGAGGAACAAGATTGCTGGGTACAGAATTGTTTCTAAAATTGTACTGAAAGAGAGGCTTGAAAGAAAGCACGATACACTTCATGTTGGAGGAGTTATCCTGCCGAAAGGGTGTCCACAAGCCAGCAATGTAACTATTCCACCCCATTTCTTTCATCAGGACTATTGTATTACTGTGTAATCTAGAGGAGTCACTGAAAATGGACCACACTGTGCTAAGCACTAAACACCCTACACATGTACAGAGAGTTCAAAAGCATACAGACCCCATACATGTCCTGGGGTCAGAAGACACAGCATGAATGCACGGCTTGGGGGGGGGCTATTTACAGCGTTCCTCAGTGCTGAGAATCTTTGCTCTTAGAATTAGCAAAAAAACTGTATCAATACAATCACAGAATGGTTTGGGTTGGATGGAACCTTAAAGCCCACCCAGTTCCAACCCCCTGCCATGGGCAGGGACACCCTCCACTAGACCAGGTTGCTCCAAGCCTCATCCAGCCTGGCCTTGGACACTGCCAGGGATGGGGCATCCACAGCTTCTCTGGGCAACCTGTCCCAGTGCCTCCCCACCCTCTCTGTGAAGAACTGCTTCCTGATGGCCAATCTAAATCCTCCCTCTTTCAATTTAAACCCGTTACCCCTTGTCCTGTCACTACAGGCCCTTGTAAAAAGTCCCACCCCCCAGCTTCCTTGTAGCCCCTTCAGGTACTGGAAGGTGCTATAAGGTCTCCCTGGAGCCTTCTCTTTTCCAGGCTGAACAAGCCCAACTCTCCCCGCCTGTCCCCATAGCAGAGGGGCTCCAGCCCTTGGAGCATCTTTGTGGCCTCCTCTGTACTCGCTCCAACTGGTCAATGTCCTTCTGATGCTGAGGGCTCCACAGCTGGACACAGCACTCCAGATGGGGTCTCACAAGAGCAGAGTAGAGGGGGAGAATCCCCTCCCTCGCCCTGCTGGCCACACTTCTCCTGATACAGCCCAGGATCCGGTTGGCTTTCTGGGCTGCCAGCGCATGCTGCCAGCTCATGTTCAGCTTCTCACCCCCCAGCACCCCCAAGTCCTTCTCCTCAGGGCTACTCTTGATCCATTCTCCACCCAGCCTGTACTTGTGCTTGGGATTATAAAAATAGTAAGTTCCGAAAGACTGAAAATGCGCAGAAATGTTAAAGTGTCTGTGGGGAGGCTGGAATATGGAGGGAAAAACCTGCTGAAAAGCAGTCTAAATTTCTGTGCTCTCTACTGGTTTAAGAAAAAACCCCATCTTTAATTATTTAACATTATTTAAGCATTTATTTTGTCCAACAGAACTCAGTGCCAGATACTGTAAAGAGACAGGGCTCAGAAAGGATGAGGGCAGGCCCAGGGTTGGTTGTTTTTGTGATTTGTTGTTGGTGGTGGTTTTTTGGGTTGTTTTTTGACACAATGAAACTGGATCCCTTGAAATCTGCTCAGGGATTTGCAAGAAAAGAATGAAGTATTCTTAGATGAAAGTTGTGTTATTATAACAAACCCTGAAAAAAAAAGAAAATACCCTGAGCTCATTCAGTACGTTTTAAATTGAAGTTTATAGCTGGTTTCTCAAAGTTAAACACATAAAAAATAAGAACCACCTCAGTGTTTATTTTGTACCACAGAAGATTAGTCATTCTGTTGCAGTAGTTTTTTAGACATGTGCAGCGTAGAATGAAAACTGCAGGGAACTTAATTGTGTCAATATTTACCCCAAAAGCCACTTAACAAGTTGCATTTGTTTTGAAGGAAGCAAACAGCTAATATTTTGGAAACAGTATTGTCTTCAAGAAGTAGAGGAGTATTTGTTCTGAATCTCACCCTCCCCACTGTAGATGAGGCATCCAGCCTTGACAGGAAAGTACAACCGCTGGGAGACACAGCCCTCTTGCAGAGACTTGGTAGGGAGCAGGGTAAGTTCACCAAGGGATGCTGACACTTTACTATCCCCCCTCAACAAAATTCCTTCAAAGCATTTTTCCAAACAGAATTCTGGTGAATAGCACAGTGACAAAACCATTTTGTTTTGAGAAAGCAGTTAAGTCTGACTTTCATCTAAGATCTAGAAATACTGTCTAAGGAGTGAAGGAAAACAATTATAAAAAGGGGTGGGGGACTCAAAACATTCATTTTGAGATGGCCAGGAGGAGTTCTTTGAACTCTGCAAAAGAGACCCATTCCCATTTATCTCCTAGAAAATATTTTGTACAAACTGACGTCCTCAAAATCTCTTTTATTTGGTGATATTGCTGGCTGTGAAGACACTTTCCCTCCCACCCTGAAGTTCAACACTGGGGCTGGTAGGGTGTTTACCAATGCAATGACTGTAAAGTCCAACTGCAAAAGACACAGCCTGTTAAAGAAACTGGCCAAGCTGAAAAATCGAGTTCCTGTTGGCATTGTATGGAACAAAAATTTGTCTGCCCTGAAGCCGACAGGCAGATTTTTGCCCTTCCAATTTAATGGCAAAGCATTACAGAATCACAGAATGGTTTGGGTTGGAAGGGACCTTAAAGACCATCTAGTTCCAATCCCCCTGTCATGGGCACAATACCTTCCACTAGACCAGGTTGCTTAATTAGCTGTATTACTTCATAGGATCTACAGATTTCACACTCCTTTTCTGTAAGAAAAAATGGATAGTATCTTCTTCCTACAAAGGTAGATATTGCTCTACACATTCAGATCTGCAGATGGACAGACAGGTTGCCTCGCCAGAATGAATTACATATTCTCCACTCAGATAAAAGTTGTGAAGTCCAGCAACACCATTTAGCTATTGGTCTCTCCTTACTAAAGGCACAAACTCTGGAAACCCAGCACCAAGACCACTGGCTGCCCCACCCCAGCACTTCTCAGTGCCTTACACTGCCACCATTCAGGGAGCTGGTTACACTGCTTTTCACTGCGTATGCTGAGCACATGCCCTTGTGCTCCCCTCACTGTCAGAAACTGAGATTTTCTGCAGTTAAAAGCAATGTCCTTCTCTGACAGTCAGAATCTGATTTTCCTTTATGACCAGCCACCACCAGCAAGCAGCCTGAAAGAAATGCACAACTACAGCAGATCTTATTCTTTTTTTCAAAACGATGATTTCACTCTAAGTTACATTGCACTCTAGAAAAAAAATGTAGGAAATTTCTACATTTCATGACTCGCTGATACATCTATGCCAGAAAGGAGAAAAGTCTCTCCCAAGAAAAAGTATATGTAAAGTGTTTGCTGGGCTACTACCTCCTTAAAACCTGCTGTTCTGCTTCTCAAGCCAAGTCCACATAGCTCTAAAGTCCTTTGTGCTTACAACATTACACAGATAACTTATTCCCTTTACTTAGTTTAAAAAAAAATATATTTTTTTCTTTTTATCTTTACCTTATCTTCTCTTTTTTTCATTTTAGAAATGTTCCCTTGTCCACTGTGATTTCTTCTGACTCAAAGAAGGTATTTCTGGCTTTAAATATTCTCTGACATCCAGCACCACAGACCATATCCATGGCCATCGGCTTTCTGCTAGCTAGAATCACGCTTGTTACTTAACACAGCATAAGCCTCAGATCAGGGATTCCAAGTCTCTCTGCAGTCAAATCTTGCTTGAGATCACTGGAAATTACCTGTGTCCCACTGGGTTAAGCTTTTCTTCCTCTGCCCAAATAGTGCAGGGCTGCAGACAGCTCCTAAGCCCCCACTCCCTCTAAAGCATCTCCGCCTTCCTCACCTCATTCTTTCCTGCACCTACACTGAGCCTGTGCTAAGGCATCCAGCTAATGTTCAGAGCAAGGCACAGGTTCTGCTCTGCACTCCTACACCCAAAGGAATGTTTTCTCCCTTGGGAACCATTGGTCATTGCGTTTTTGCACGGTCCAAAAGCCAACAGCTTCTTCCAGCACAGCTTTCTACCAGACCAGCATCTCCCTTGCACCGCTTCTTTACAGCTCCAGGCATTTCACCTCCCCAGTACGTGGAGTATCACGAGACCCCACACGTACAGACACACAAGCTGCTGGACACTGAACAACTCTGTGTGTTTGTAGAGGGCAGGGGTGCAAAGGTATCTCCTCTTTGAAAGGCTCTTAGTGAACATCAGGGCTTACCAAAGCACAGTGCAACGTTAGGCCCTTCACAGCAAGCACTGGGAGGTCCGCATATTCCCACAAGCTTTCTAGCTAGTTTACTAAACCCCAAGCCACCAGTGAGCAGTATCATACACTGACTGGTAAGGATGCAGAGGTGTTTGGTCCAAGTTCATTTTCCCTGCTTCACCTGCAGTTCCGTTAGCCCCTTTGCTTAGTCCCCTTACATCCTCATTCCAACATTTTTATAATTTTCATAAAACTTTTGTTCATTCAAGTCGATTTCCCTTTTAGAGTGACTCTTTTTACAGTCAGATCAAATTACAGTTTTTAAATTCATGTAGTTAACCGATGATCTCAGTTAAAATACTTTAACAGTATTTTACCTGTGACCATACCTCAAATTATGTATTTTCTACTAGTTATCACAGAAGTCTGAAATCTGGTATGACATCCTGACCAGGACTAGCCCCACAGCAGAACAGGCAGCACTTCAACTTCACAGGTGTGTCACAGAGCACTAAGAGAGTGATCTTACGCATTTTAAAGCGCTGATCTGTAAGGTGTACTACAAGACGACATACCCTTGATGCAAACCTCAAAATGCTAGGAAGTGTCAACAGCTCTTGAACACGAAGACACATCTGCCCGGACAACAAGGGGCTGTCTAGAACGCTTTAAGTAGTGACAAAGCCAGTGATCTCATTTCAGAGGTGCAAATCGCTGTTTACACACACTATGCAAATACTTTTTGAAGAAATTTTGGCAGGGATTTTCAAAGGACCCTGCAGGTGTTGTGTTGCAACAAACAGCTCCCTCAAACAGCAACATTAACTTTCATCAGGGTCAATAGGAAACAAGGCTTTATTCCTATTATCAGAGTTTCAACAGGAAAAACACCCTTTTGACTTATTTCTATTAAAATCCCAATGATTTTTCATGAGAGAAAAAATTACAAAGCAAGAAAATGTAGAAGAAACGGAAATTCCACCCGTTTGTCATGAACAACTTGGAACGATTTGCCATTTGGAGTAAAAACAGTGGCTTCCATCCCACTTTCCAAGAAATTGCCTCTTTGTCCTCTATTCTCTTTGGAAGCAACTGTAAATATTTGTAAATCCTCAGATAACTCCATTAAAAATCCTCAGCAGAATTCTCCTTGGCTAGATATTAACACAGCATCTGAGAATGGGAAGACAGGTGAAAGATGGGCCACTACTTACATCCAAATCTCTCTCTCACTTGGAGTCATCGGTCCTTCTGCAGCCCAGTCTTGTACTGAGTCAGGACTCTGCAACACTGTCAACCCTTCTGCTCTGACCTTTGCAGCATGTAGCACAAAGACCGCTCATTTGGACTAAGCCAACACCTTAGTGCAGCATTGCATGAAACAGACTCCCTGATAAGAATCAGCACTTAAGGTTTAAAGGTCACTGCCTAACTGTTTACTTGTATTTAATTTTTCTTCTTTTCAGGCTAGTTTTTGAGGAATTCAGGAGCTCGAGATTAAAGGAAGTGGGCAGTACCTTATCATTTCAACACTTCTTTTTCCTCTCTCTCCGTACTGCAGCTCTTTTGTCCCTACCCTTGTTCCCTCAAGTCATAACTTTCTCTGTTAAAGCAGAGAAGTGTGGTGCCTCAGTTTCCCAAAACTCACTACTCCCACACAAATTCAGGAACAGCCAACAAAGAGGCTGAGTGACAGCTTTGTGTGCCCAGGCACTTAGCCCTGTTCCTACTGCAGAGTCAGTTGTGATGCTCTCAACAAGATCTTGCTATATCATATCTGCCTCCACATCAACCTAAAGTAATCCTTTCTTAGAAGGAAAGAGATCTTACTGTATTTGAATGGAGAAGAAGCAGTCTGTCCTCACCTTACAGCAGCACGTCTATGCATTTAAGTCCGTGTTACTTACTGACTGTTGGGCACCTGAAGGGGAAAGTTGATGCTCGAGCAATTAACAGTAAGTCTCCTATTTCGATACTGCTTCGCAGGATCTCCCTTATTTATTGGATGGCCACCATATAGTTTATTGCCTCAATCAATTTTTATTAATGCTCAAGCAAACAACACAAAAATCAAAAAGAGATAGCTTGTGAAAAAGCAGCAAACCACTACCACGAAAAATCATTTGAAGTTATTAGCTAAATCACATTAATAGGCAAAACCCCAAACCGTATATACACACATTTGATACAGTTTAGCTACCCACTGATGCAAATAAGTTGTTTAGCATACAGAAATTTAAAACAATAAAACACTTTGTTTTTTATTAGGATAAACGCTTACTTTCTTCTAAATGAAAAAGCTAGAACCAAGACCTTGTCCTACCCAGCATCCAAGCACCCTTTTTAAAAGTTCCAGCTTTTTATGTAAGAAAAACAAAAATTGCTGTTGCACTGTGGCTTGCACACTGCAAATTTAGCATATCTGATGATGGGGTGGGGGGGAGAAAGCAACAGCAGCCCTCTCTTCTGGCCAAAGCGCTTTCCTGCTTCAGCTTCTAAACGCAACGCTCCCGAGGAGCCACAGAGCTTTGTGAAGAGCTGGATCGAGTTCATGGGTTCTCTCAACCCTTCCCATGCTGACTACAGATGCTGTTCTCTCCAGCTTCCAAGGCCACCCGCTTCTCAATGGCTGCTGCACCAAAGCAGCAGGACAGGAGGCACCCCCTTAGCTGCCACAAACCCCACTTTTCATGCAGCAGATGTTTACTGCGGACATCTGCATGTCCGAAAGGAGGGGGCTGCTATAAACGTGGTCTGTCTGCAGCGAGATTTAGCGGGATTGACAGGCCTGACAAACCTCTGTAGAGTTGAAGAATTGCCCCAAACTCCCATGTATTTAAAAATCCAATCCCTTTTCAAAGGTTGCTGCAGAGGGAAAAGGCTGGCTGCACTTTGCATTCCTCAGGTTTTTAATGCATGGTTGCAGATTTGATTTCCCGAACAGAACAAAGCAGGCTTGCTTGTTTGTTTGAAGGAAAAGAGCACCCAAGTGTTGTGGTTGTACAAGTCAGGGCATAGAACCACAGAATGGTTTGGGTTGGAAGACCATCCAGTCCCACGCCCTGCCATGGGCAGGGACACCCTCCACTAGACCAGGTTGCTCCAAGCCTCATCCAGCCTGGCCTTGGACACTGCCAGGGATGGGGCATCCACAGCTTCTCTGGGCAACCTGTCCCAGTGCCTCCCCACCCTCTCCAGGAAGAATTTCTTCCTGATATCCAATCTCAATCTCCCTGATTTCAGTTTAAACCCGTTACTTATTCTTGTCTGTCACTTGTTCTGTCACTACAGGCCCTTGTAAAAAGCCCACTCCCATCTTCCTTGTAGCCCCCCTTCAGGTACTGGAAGGTGCTATAAGGTCTCCCCAGAGCGTTCTCTTCTCCAGGCTGAACAAGCCCAGTTCTCAGTGTTTCTTCATAGCAGAGGTGCCCCAGCCCTCTGAGCATCTTTGTGTGTCGAGAATTCACAAAGAGCAGCACAATAAAAATCGAGTGCTATGACAAGCTTCCAAACTTGCCACACAAGCAGCAGCAATGATTTACTCATAACTACAGTTCATCCCACTTCGGTTGTTTTGCAGCAAGTGTTTCATCTGTTGGTCTAGTATATGCATTAAACACTTTCTCTTCCTATTGTCTCCATTGCAGTGGTTGCTCTCACACTCTGAAGGTCCAGTTCTGAATTTGCTTTGAGACAGAGGGGAGAGAGAGAGAAGCAGCACAAAAAGGAGTGCATTACACTTGATACAGCCAAGATGAACAGAAGGTGCTCTGAAAAATGGAGGATGAAGAGGTACAAAATATTCTGCAACTACATACCCATTTAGGTCCTACAACCCATAAGAGTAACAAAACCACCAGTGCGATTTATAAATGCGGAAATAGTCTGTTATCACTACAAAATAATGAAGTAAAAGACCTCTGTGAACTTTCAGTTGAAGCATTTCAACTCTATCCCTGACTTGAGATCAGTAGTGCTAAAATTCTTCAATTTCCTGGGACATCAGATCCAGCTCCTTTTGTCTTTGCTTTATTTTTGACATTGAGTTGAGCTTTCAAAACCACTTCTCAGCCCTGCTAAGGACATTCTTGTTTATGTTGAGAGAAACAAATGTGAAAAACTGACCTCATCTGAGTGCTTAACCTGAGAGCTGAGCTGCTCTGAATATCTGGTCCCCTGTGTCCAGCCATAACCCTTTCCAGGACGGAAAACAAACCAACCAAAAAAAAGAGTGACATTGCTTTCACTCAAGTTTAAACACCTGAGCCCATCATTGTACAGCCACTGTAATAGAACCAGATGGATCGGTTTCTAAAGGTGGGTCGCTGATTACGAAGAGGGCTTCAGTCAGAAGGTTGGATTATTTAAACATCAGAAAGTTAGTGCACAGAGATCCCCTCTCACACCTTTGGCGTAGATAAAGACTATGGGGCTGCTCCGATAACTGCAAATTGAAGCCATGGGTACAAGATGCACCTTTGTAATCAAGAGTTTCTCAGTGCTTGGTTGCAGCAGCTCTCAAAAGACAATTTGAGAAGACAGAGGACAAAGTCCATCCAGAGGACAACGCAGCAACCCCCTCAAAAGCACCTATGTTTGCCTGTCTAATAAGGAGCGGCAGCATCCTTCTATCGGAGAACTGCTGTCACAATAATGAGACAAGCAAACAGAGACAGAGGTCTTTTCTAGAAAGTAATCAGTTTTTAAAATAACACAACACTTTCTACTTCAGTTTATTTCTACATTTACAAGCTGACGAGGCTATAAATTTGAAGAGAAGTGTCTTCCATCCTACTTTGATAAATAGATCACCGACAGTATGACAGCCTTTTTAAATTAAGGACCTGACTTTCGTCAAGAGAGATTTTTCAGAAATATCCCCCTCAGCAAACTTAACCTGAACTTTTCCAATCATAAGCAGAAAGCCACGCAGTCATCCTTCAGGAAGTATTTGTTTTGTCCAAAATATTTTTTCTTGCAGTAATTCCTGGCATAGATTCATTCCCTTGCCAGTGATGATTAAATTTCAGCTATTACTTACAGGTTTTGGGCCACAGTCCGTAGATTGACCTCCTTATAGCAGTGTTTTTTGTTGTAGATCCATTAGACAATGAGTCAATACTACTTCCATCTACTGAGATATTTCCTTAGGTATACAGTTGGAGAAAATAAAGGGTTATAGAAATGAAGTTTATGGCTTTTAACTGGCAGATGCTTCGTAGCCTTGTAAATAACAGCCTTTTTTGACAGCATGAAAATGAGTAGCAGTACCACACCTCAAGAGTTTAAAAGCAATAAAGATGCATAAATCAACCAAATGGATCAGATGAGTAAGATGCTAGCTGTGCCACACTACAATTCATCCAGATGCCAGACTTCCGAAGGCTTGGGAGCATAAGACGGCAGACACAGCAGCTCAGATGGGACATCCTCAACCTCCTCCCAAAGCATGCACCCATGGTCCAACACCAGCCACACAGCAACATCAAGAGGAGCTGAAGAACATGACACTTCAGCTGAGAGTGCTAGTTCATGTTCAGAGGTGATCCCCACTTTCGGTTTGGATCCCAGAGAGCTCTCGGTGAGCATGAAAGATTCCTTTTGGTTGAAACCACCCTAGATGCACAGTGTGCTCCACGTCCACTGGAGATAACAGCCATCCAAACTAGGAAGCAAGCCAAATCCCTGCAAAGTCCTTCAGCGCATACCGAACGGGCGTACTCCAGTAAGAATGCCTGAATCTCCACATTTGCTGTAAGCATCCATTCCCCTATTCTTCACAATTTTCTATCTTGTCTTTCACCATCACACCTCTGGCCTTGATATCCTAACTACAAGCCCCTCCCAAAAATGGGTAACAAATATCAAGTTCATTATGGTTATTTAAGCCTGGAGGGCACTAGCTTGACTGTTGGTTCAACTCCCTGCTCAACCGTAAGTTTTCTCATTCGTGGGGTAAGAGGGAAGTTACTCAGGAGACCTGGGAACTGCTGTGATCAACACAGTGACACCGGAGCTGTAGGGACCAGGTGAGCAGAAGCCAGCACCACAAAAAGGAAGTACCTTTTTGACAGAGTGACAGTCTAACAGAGAGCACACAATGTCGGTGGAGCAGGGACTTGACCCTTCTCTGCCAAGCTGACTCTACCTACCAGCAAGTCTACTCCACTCTGGCCCATTAACTCTGACATTATTTTCTGCTCGGATGTTTTGAGAGAGGACAAGTTATTTCCACCATAAAATATCTGCCGCCAGGCTATTGCTTATTCTGCTGGGAGACATTAAATGCTTAAAGGTTTTGAACCTTTTAAGCAAAGCTGTGCATCAAACATTTCTCTCCCCACATCCCAAACACACTGCCTAGGCAGTGGGCCACTGTACTGCTACTCGACAGCTCTGGAACATAAGCTTTTCCACCCCCTTCGGTATCTTCTTAGACCCCCAAAACACAGGCAGGATAAATGTCTAGGCAGGGATGTCAAGCTGAAGATGGCTGCTCATTTTCTGTGCCCAGGTGGGATGAGGACAGCGCTGGGAGCACACAGGAGTGGTGGGATGAGGACAGTGCTGGGAGCACACAGGACTTCAGCTTCAAAAACAGTTTGGGCACTTAGAGTATTCAGTAGGAAGTTTGTGGCCTGCACACTGACAGCCACAGAGGGGCACTTAAAGAATACTGACTACTGAAATCCTTGGAGAAATCTCCTCTTAAGCCTCTTCATGCTCCGGTTCGCTAGGTATAATACGGAGAACAGCACTTTCCTGACTTGCACTGTGGTTTGCAAGGACGAAGAAACCTATGAAGCTCAATTCCGTGTGTTACAGTACCAAAGATTGATTTGAAGAGTCAATCGCTCCAAACCTATTTTTCACCCAAAACATCCGCTCTCAAAAGAAAAAATGAACTACATACATTTTACATCAACTTGTGCATGAAGAAAGACAGGCTTAGCGGATGGAGACACTTCAGACTGAAGTGTACAAATTGGCTCACCGTGGGAGTGAGGGGGATGAAAATAACTCCGGAGTTAAATAGTGACCCCTAGGCCAGTCGAGGACAGGAAATGTCATCCAGTCTGCAAAAGTAGCACCTGCATCTTCAAAAACGTGAGAGAGTCCTTTCACCAGCAGAAGCAAAAGTGTATTCCCTGAATAACTCAAAGGTAAATGCATTTTGGAGGGGAAAATGGGATGACTGAAAGGAACCCCTGGAGGACTACAAGTCATCAGGTGTAAGGGCTAGGATCCTCTTCCAAGACCTCTCCACATAAAGTATGTCTGAGATGTAGGGCATGCAGGAGGTTGCAACGTCTCCTGAGGAAAGAGTCTAAAGGAATTCTTCTGAGTACACGGGGAGATACTTTGTGGATCAGTGAACTGATATCAAGTGTGGTTTTCTTTCATTGCTTCACCTATAATTTCTTTAGCGATTAGTAACTTGGATCTAGTTTGTAAGCTGGGTTTCAATCAGGGTGTTTTATGTTCTTTTATTTCCAGTTTTACCTTCACTTAATCTGAGTCGAAGACAATTTTCTGATTACCTGGCTAGCATCAAGACAGGATTGAAAAAATCCTTAAACCCAGGTATTAATGCACCAGTTGCACACCCCTTCCGCACATTGCTCCACAGGATGAAAACGGTGGCCAGCCCCGAAGCTGTGTGCCAATTTGGTAGTGATGGGGAGAGAAGGAAGGGCCTGCGGTGGTGAGGGATAGACAGGAAAGCCCCCTGGCATGGGGTAAAGCAATGAAAGCATACCCTAATCCCAGGAAACTATTTGCAACTGTACACAATGTTACTGCAAGATAAAGCCATTGGGCTTGCAAGGTTCTGGCTTAGAGATCAATTTTCAACTTGCAAGCCTCAGCTCTGTGGTTTCTGTCCTGCAGTGTGAGAATTTGTTTCTATCAAATTGCTACAACTTTTTAGCAGGAGTCTTAACTTTTCTCACCATGGGCTCAGGCTCACAAGCAAGTTACCACAGAGCAACAAGCTACTGCATGTCAATAACCAAGGGTGCTTAGCTTTCCTCCATCCATCTACTTTGAACAGTCCTGAACTTGCCAAGATACATTTGGCCAGTCATGCCTCAACTTGTCCATACCCTCAACACTTTGTTGTAGCCTTTCAGTCCCCAAAAAGCTCATCAAGGCATGATGTTGAGCCTAAACTTCAAGAATTAGCCCCGCACTCTTTCTGCTTACAATTTATGCTTGACACATGATACCATAGTTTCCAAGCTAAAGTTGTTCTTTTTGGCATTCACAAAGAGTCTTAAAGCTTCACAGTTGTATCAGTCACGACACAGTCATATCCCAATAGAATCATCAGCTCGGAACCATCCTCTCCCAGTGGTAACTGAGTAGAATTCCTATAGCAGGGCAGCAGATTATTTAAGGTAAAAAGTAGTAATAAAGTATTTTTTTCTTTAAATTCAGCTTACTAGAGGGAAATAAAAAAGCAGACTGCTGTGGTTGCAAAGACAAATGTTTGACAGAAGAGTGGTGATACCCTAGATTATGCAAACTGTTTTCTCCTATAGGTTGTTCATACGTACTCCATTTCACCTTCATACTCTTTTCTACTTAGGTTACACAACCAGGCTCTTGAATGAAATGGTATTATGCACCGTGGCCAGGTAACAACAACTGTATGGGATAAATAAGAGAAGTGATGCACCCACGTACAAGTTAACACGTATGAAAACCTCCATGAGTTTTAAGTATTGCAGAAGCCCCAGCAGTCACACACATACACACAAAAAGGGCATAATCCAATCCTTCACGCACAAGGGAGCCTACATTTCCCCTTTCACTTGGAAGAAGGTAGTTTTGTATTAATTGGCAAGCTCTAATCAGCATGCTCAGATATACCAGCAACCTATTGCAGAAATTTTGTGTCAACACATTAGCATTATTATTGCATTTGCATGAACAGTTTTGATGGTTATAATTGAGACATGTTTTCTCTGATTGTATTTTAACAAGATTTATGAATAAATACCACAGCAAGAAGTCTGCAACATCTGGATGAGGCTTGCTCAGAATCATTATGACAGCATTTACTTTATCAGAGTCTCTGAAAAATACTTTTATCTCCGGTTACATGACAAGCAGCAAGAATTCAATCTGTGTGTCTAGTGCGTAGACTGATTGCTATCCCTTTAACAGTCTGCATTGTTAACAGTTGTGGAGCTTGAACTGTTCAAAGGTGGTTTTCCTCCATAATGGAACATTAAACCTCACCACCACCACCAAATTTAACCACTTGTTTCCCTTTCAATGACGACGCATGCTTATGGGGAAGCACACTTTCCAAAACCAACCTGCATACAGATCTTATCAGTCTTAGATCAAATGATGCATAAACATAATGGGCAAAGGAGTTACTGAAATTAATTACAGCCAGAGAAATTAAAGGAACATTAAGTCAACTTCCTGGTCTTCTCTTCCTCTATAATAGCATAAGCCCATGGGGGGGGGAGGGAGGGGGGGGACAGACAGACCCCAAAACCAAAAAATACACAACAGAAAAAGGATAAAGACCAACTTGCAATTCTCCTTAATTGCTGGCACAGGAAAATATAATCACAACATAGTTATATAACATGAATATACTATTCAATTGTTTACAGAAAACATACCTTTCCTACAGCATTGTTAATTCTACCATCAGCATGTTATCTTGTCCTGTTTAGCTGTTTTGTGAGATGGTAAACCCCTTTGCAATGACCAGCAGCAAAGTTACAGTAGAAATAGTTACCAAACTTAACACCACCCTACCATTTCATCTCCAACATGAGTGCAATGTGGCTTAATATTTTTAGTGTTAAAAAAAAAAAATATAAATAAATTCAAGTGAGTACACTCGCCATTCTCTTCCTTTCATACTTTGAGGAATTTCATTTTTATTTGCTGCTCTCAAAAACCATTCTAAAGAATGAGGAACTACGTGTGCGAATGCATGAAAGTCCAGTGGCACACTCACAACTAGTGAACTCTGCTAGGGAGAGGAAAACACTAAAAAAGACTTCACTGGGACTTTTTTGAATGCATAGACTCTGGAGCATCTTAGTACAATGCTTTCAGATCATTAACTCCATAGCAC
This sequence comes from Rhynochetos jubatus, assembly GCA_027574665.1. NCBI lineage: Eukaryota > Metazoa > Chordata > Aves > Eurypygiformes > Rhynochetidae > Rhynochetos > Rhynochetos jubatus. Next base: position 74,642,344 of record CM050651.1, on the reverse strand, counting down.
CACACAATCAGAACTAGAAATCTTTCAACAGCTACTACTATCACGAAGGCATCAGCTCTTCCCAGCAAAATGATCTACCAGTGTTCAAGCACTCAGACCAACAACTCCACTATCTAGTGAAGTTCTTTACTAAGAGACCCATTGGGGGAGGCAGGAGGGAAGGAGACAAGGGCACTTACTGTGTTCTTCTTTCCATCAATTGTATGGGTTGATATTATTATTATAAACAATATACCAGCTGTATCTAGTGGCAAAATTTGTATTAATTATGGTTTGGGCAACTCATTTAATTCTGAAAGAACAGATGTTGCTCCATTAAAGTAAACCACAGCATCTCTTTTGAGGAAATGAATGATGCTTATTAACCTGAGACAATGGGTTTGTGAGAACTTATACCTTTATTACTTCACTGGTACAAAAATAAGCCTTATACCAATGATATTTAACAAAGAAATATTACAGTACAAGAAAAGGTAGAGTTAATTTTCTGTGTACATTTCTTCAGTGAAGCTGAAGACCAACAATGCCATTATGGAGTTTGCATGACAACAATATGGATTTTTCAATATTTAAGTAGGTATGTTGGCTTTTTTTTGTTTTGCCAGGAACAGGACCCCTTAATTCAGATGGCTATTGTGTAAATTTTTACTCTTATGTACATATTTTGTATACATATTACATTTAATCCTTAATCATTCCTACAGCTGATCTCGATCACTCTTTAAGAAAATGCACAGCACAAGGAATTTGTGTATAAATCACAGAATGGTTTGGGTTGGCAGGGACCTTAAAGATCACCTAGTTCCAACCCCCTTGCCATGGGCAGAGACACCCTCCACTAGACCAGGTTGCTCCAAGCCTCATCCAACCTGGCCTTGAACACTTCCAGGGATGGGGCATCCACAGCTTCTCTGGGCAACCTGTTCCTGTGCATCACCACCCTTATTGTAAAGAATTTCTTTCTGATCTCCAATCCAAATCTACCCTCTTTCAATTTAAAAAAATCACATCTCTAACAAGTACATTAAAAATGAACAATCATTGGGAAAAGTTGCATGACAAAACCAGAGACTGATATTGGACACACGGGCAGTGGCACAAGATGTTACTACATGCTCTACGTAGGGACCTGGTCAAAGCTGCTGTCAAATCCCCAGATTAACAAAACCTTGAAAAGATCTACATCATTTCAGTGATACCCACTGGTTCACACATTTCTCTCTGTAGTATAGTGGGGAGTGAGCACCGTGCTCAGGAAACCATGCTACCTATAAAACCTAGGGTAATTTCCACAACCACAGCAGGTAGATGGGAATGACCATCCATTACAAGTCTCACCTCTGGTCAAAGGGAGCTGCAAGGGCCCACCATCTCCCAGATCAGACTGTTATTACCCAAGTCTCTACATGCAGGTCAGCAAAAAACTAGAGCCCTGACTTGGCAAAGAGCCATCCCAGCTCACAGCTGTTGGATACGGGCAGTCTGAATCATCTACCATCTTCCAGCACAGGCAGCTTATCAACTCCTCCTCTAAGGTACCAAAGAGGGAACAGATTCCTGCTGACATGGCCAGAGCTGATACAAAGGAAGGCCTTCCCATCAGCAGACCAACCGACCTGCTTATCTAGTGTTAATCACCATCACTGCCCCATTCCTGCAAACAGGGAGAGTCCATTATACATAATGTACATGCTTATTTTTGGCTGTGTAGAATAGCGATTAGAAGAAACTGAAGTAACTGACCTTCTGGTCGAGCATCTCTAAACCAAACATGTGGGCACTTGAATATAACAGAAACAAAGTTTAGAAGTCATGACAGACGCAAGAAAAATGGAAGTACAGAAGCTGACTGAGGCCATGTACAAATATCCAGAGGTACAAGCACAAGTCATGAAAGTTTGCAACATCACCATGCACTAATATATACCAGACTTGAATCCGTTGTTAGTAATGGAGAAGCCATATAATAAGGATGGATTGCTGCCCTACAGTGGCTTTCTACAGGTACCACTGCAAAGAGACAGCCAGAAACTGCTGGCGGTGACAACCGCTCTAACTGCAACACAAGTAACTTCTGAAACGCAGCCATGCACCTATTTTTTCCCCAAGCCCATAATTTATTAATTCCACATCCACTTTGGACTGCTATCTGAATTGCCTGGAGCTATAAAACCACCACAGATATCACTCTTGTTCATGGGAGTCAGGACAGTATAAGCCACCAAGACTCCGAGTTGAACAGGGAACACAATGAAGTTTGGCAGAGAATATACAGAAGGAACAAAGATGGGAACTTCAACTATGTGTCCCAGGGCCATACGCAGGAACAGCTGTCTGTGTGCCACACCACCTCTTCCAAGTGCTTCCAGCACACTTGACTGAAGACGTTTCAATCCAGACAGTACTTTCCTGCGTGCCTAAGAGACCATTTTGATGTGCCACCACTAGCAGATCACCTCAGCAACAGAACTTCGTTCTTTCCCGTACTACTTCCCTCCTCCGTACGTGCCATCTCTTCAGCCTGAGGTCCAAAACTGTCTGCTTGTGAAAGCCTAAAAAGAAGCATCCCTGAAATCATGATTTTCCTAAGTAGGTTTAGCCAAACAGCTTGCACCCTCAGCTCAGATGTTCTGCCAGGCACACATACGCTGAAGATACAGAAAGCACCAGGAATGCAGCAGAGCCAGAGCCACGTGGTGCTGCACAGGGAACAGCAAGCTCACTCGGACTCAAGGAGCAAGAAAGAAACCTTCAGGGATGGTGTAAGAATGAAACCAGTCAAAGCCTATACAAAAAATAAAATTAAGCCTCTGCTTCCCACATAGCCTGGGCTGATCTCATCACTTGCTGCCACAGTCCTGCTGGTTCTGTTCATCAGGCTGTGGGCCTGCACCCCCTGTGCCAGCACCGACCTTCCTCCAACGCTGTGCTGAGCCCTTCAAGCTTGCTAAACTGGCAGAAAGTCACTGCAACAGGTGGGGAGAAGGTACTGTCCTCAGTCCTGTGTAGCTTCCCACTGGACTGTCTGCCTTCAGATCAGCACACGTGGCCCCACATCCGTTCCTCACACCCTGTGAAGTTTCCCAGGCTAAACTCCCAGGTCTCTTCTATCACAATCACTCTCATGTATCTTGAGATACAATTGTATTTTCTCCTGATTTCTCAAAATATGAGGATAATAAAAGTCCCTTTTGAAATCTGGTTACTCAGATTTTACACCAGTATCAGAGTATCACGGTTGGGTTGCAGGACAAGCCACTGTGCTAGAAGTCCCCCTCCTTAAGCCCCTCTAGGAGCAAGCCAGCAACCTTCATTTGCTAGTTATTCTATTAAAGGCCATCAGTCCATTACACCGAGCATCCATAGTCCTCAACACACTCCTCAGGTCTAACAATCCCCAAGACTTCGGGTGGCTTCCTTCATCCTTTGGCTACTCAAACTCACAGGCCAGCAGAAAGCAGCTGGGATTTCACATACCACTGGCATCTTTACGGAAGGGTATTTCTCTCTCCCTTCACACACTGAACTCATATCCTTCTTTCTCTCTTCCATCGAAGCGATTATTTCACATAAGCAGAGTGAGTCACCCAACTATCCATTATCTCCTGTGAATTCTTCCATAAAAGAGGAGGGAACAGCATACCAAAGCGACAACTGCTCTACTTATGGGTAGAGACTTCACATGCTGCTTAGATAAAATCCATGTTAGGCGTTCCCAAGAGGTTTCCTACCCAAGACGTCCCTTGAGAGGGGCCGTATCTCTTCCTGACATAGTTTATGGAGTAACGAGGAATGTTTCTAGACAGCAGTCAAACCAGAGAAACATGAACCTGAGAGCAGGAATTCTAGTTACTGGCCTGGGGCCCATCTAGGCAAAAAGGCAATAGGAAATCCTAGTCCCGCACCCCTCAGCACCCTTGTAGTGAGCAGCAAAACGATGACAGAAAGCTGCGCCAGCCACCTGCACTGCAATGTTAAGTGCATTTGACAGCAAAACGAATGCATCAAATCCCATGTTTGTGCTGATGGCTGTTTTTTACTGCTTTTTGGTTTTTTTTATAATACAGTTTGGATGCCTGGAGCCTGAGCTGCAGATTGGCAGTCTGCTATAATGTTGGTTGTTCTAACTGCACCCAGAGTTCTCTAATTTATCTTGATCCCAGCTCACGCTTCTGCTGAGTACACAAGCAAAGCTTGGTCATTCTCACATTAACACCTGCAACATTTGACTGCAAAATTGCTTTAGACATGCCTAATGCCTAATCCCATAGAAATGTGGGAGCTGCTAAAGAATGCATTCCTCCAATAGTTTAAAATCACTGTGCAAAGCAATTAAAAACATCATTGTGCTTCCAATTCTTAAGACAGTTCATTAATTCCTCAATACACCATGTCACTTGCTTGGTATCAAGTACCAGATGTGTTAAGCTGCTCATACTTCCTAAACACAAAGAGCAAACTCAGTTTCAAACCAATATAAACCTAGAATAGTTATTCCCCAACTAAAATTCTTTATTACAAAGCACCAAGCAACCTTCATGTTCCTTCCCTCCACCCACCTTACCAATTGGATTAATTCCTATTGCTCTACCCTCCTGCAGATCTTCTGCAGTGTTTTCCTCTTGGAAGCAAGCATCTGGTATGGAATAAAGGGAACGGCTGCAGCCAGATACATTACGGCTGTCAAAGTCATTTGTACAATTGGGGCTATTATTTTGAAAGCTAGATATCAACATGGATTGAATTTTACGGTTGATTTTCCAATTCTAGATATCTGATCACATGCAAGTACTGACTTCATTCTGCTGCAAAGGGTTCAACAGTGCACCTACAGGAAACATTAGTGATAGCCTGAATCATTTGCAGCCTAAGGTTTTTGAGGGCCTTGACTATAAATATTAATACCATGGACAGACACATTTTGATGAACGAAAATTCAGCATTAAGAGCCTATCAGTGTCGCATACATACTAAACCCACTTAACTAGTTACTTTAACAGTACTTCCCTTTAAAAGCCACACTAAAGGGTGATTCATTGCTTGCACACATCTGCAACTAAGTTTTACAAGGGATTTCAGAGCTGATGGAAAATCTGTACTTCTAATTAAAAGTAAGGGGTAGGGGGAATGGGAAGCGCCAAGCCAGCATGTATTTCAGAGCCTCCATTCCCATGAAATCCCTACATGGAAACAGATCTAGCACCAGACTCCAGTGAACAACATTGCACTTACTCCACTACTACCCAGCACCAGCTGGATCTGTTCTGATTCAAGGCAAAAGAGAAATAACGGTTTGCAATAGAAAGAAAAGCTCATTATTACGAAATCAAAAATGAAATGCACCATTGAAGTTTCATGCAAAGTGAGATTGCCAAATGATTTTGTTAAATATTTTTAAGATGCCCTGGAAACTTTTCAATTTAATAGTAATGCCTCCAATTAAAGGCAGCATTATGTTAAAAGCCGTATAATAGTTTTATGCTGACCCTGGGTAACAGCTCTGAAAAGGCTGCATCTGAAGTTGGCTGTTGTTGGGGAAATGTTTGATTGCATGGGTTTCAATTTGACACATAACCCCCAGGGTAAGAGCTGCACAGCTATCAAGAAGATAGCTGTTCTGGATCAGCTATCTTCTTGATATCCACTGTGCTACAGAAACAAAGTTTTTCTCTACAGCTATTGTTGAAATCATTCATCAAACCCTACAGTCCGTCAGAATGTGTAGAAGAAGCTCCTACTCCGAAATAAGTTCAGGAGCCTTGTTTGGGTGTGTTTCACTATTCATCCAGACAGGCAATCATTAAAAACACAAGGCTAGACAACACAGGTTTCTGTTGTGGATGAATTAAAGTACATATTGTAAACAAAAAAGGTGTATATCAAAGCAGTGGAATATGCCACGTGAGTAGCCTTGAAGTAACTTGGGAAGAGTACAGATGTGGAAGGACCTACCTATCAGACAGATCACCACTCTGAGTTGCACATTGTGCCCTATGATATTCCCAGTCCTATCCGTCAGAGCCCATGGAAGTCATATCCCTGTAACTCCAAAATAAATATATGGGATGCAACACATGTCAAATTATTTTTTCTTCTGGCTTTTGTTTTACCAATTTATATCCAACATGGATTCTCTATACTAAAAACCATTTATTGTGCATCTTACTGGGAATGGACAATCCACTATGTGCAACGTTTTGAGGGAGACCCTTATGAGAGGGACAAGTGCCACACTCGACAGGGGGGAAAAAAGCTTCAAGGATGCAGTTCATCTCATGGGAATGCTTTTCTTGCAAGAAACATGACACAAGGACAACTTAAAGTGGGTTATAACTATTCTAGAACAAGCCATGAGCACTTCAGACGGCCAAGCTGGCATCCTTCTTCAGGGAAGAGGTCACCATGGAGATACAGCTTGTTATATATCAAAGTTATTATTTTGCAGTATGTAGTACTTACCAACATCAGCCAATTGACTCTTTTTGAAAGGAGATAAGAAGACAGACAAGTAGGACTTGAGGAAACAGACACAAGGCAGGCTGGGAGAGACAGGACAGTCTATCACTCTATCTCATACGTTCACTTACCAAAGTCAGCTGGTGGAGGTACAAAATGATAAGGGAGAAGAATGGATATGCACTCCTCAGCAAATCTGAAACATCTAAACCCTTCTAGGTTTATTTCCCAACAGACTGAAAACATGCTCAACGGAATTAGACTGAAGTGCTACAAAAGTGTGAGAAAGCTATAGGCAGAGCCTTCCCTGGCAATATCAGACAACCAATGAATACTGCATACATTCCAGCAAGGTCTGGGGCCTTACTAAGCCTTCAGGTGTTAAGACCTCTGAAAAATTACATATATGCAAGTTCAGTAAACTGTGACATTAAATCAAAAGGTGCAACCAAGTTTTGTGAGAACTTGTTAATAAAACTTAAGGTAATGCAAAAAAATATTTCCTATAAATGAAAAGAAGTTTTGATAGTAAATCATTTATCTACCTCAAAGTATCATAGAAATATGGAATAACCATATTTGTTTTCATAAGAAAATATAAGTAAATATTCCACTTGGTGATCCTAACAGTAACGTCTCTCCCTAACCAGATAGGTGGCAGAAATTTCACTGAATATGTGTCTATCCAGAACTCTTTGCAGGGAAGGAAGGTGCTGGCCTCTCAGCAATTATCAGCTGCTCCAATTTTAACCTTTTCTTCCTCTTCCTGAGATCAGCAAGAGCTTTATTTCATAATACAAGTGAACAATTAAAGATTACTAGATTTCCTGAACAGCTAGAATAGCCAGCTTTAGAAATTCCAGTCATTTTGAAAGACACTAATCTTAGAAAGGTTGCATTCTCCAAGCATCAAAAACAACAGGTAAAGTCTGTTGCTAAGGTTGCAAGATGAAAGAGGAGCAAGAGTGGAAAGAGGAGGTTATCATCCCTGGAACAGTGTATGCCAGAGCTTGTTATTTGCGGCCAAGATCGTCAATCAGCTACGCTTCCAGAAAAATGCAGTGTCTTTCCTTAGACATTAAGCCACAAATGACAAACTGAGGCATAAAATCATATATACACTTCCAGCAGGTACCTTCTGCACTATGCTCATATCTTGATTTCTTCCCATTCACATCCCAATTTCTCAGTGCTGCAGAACAAACAGGGAGCAACAAGGCATAAAGACTTGCTTTTACATCTTGTTTTTTGCTCTTCTTTGGGGACATGGAAGTAAGCAATCATTAATTGCTTGGTACCATATTTTTAGAACATTGATGTAGAAGAAAAGACTTGGAAGCAGATAGAAAAAGAATATTCAAGGTAAACAAAGAAATCAGTCCATGAAATAGGAAAAAAAAAAAAAGATTTAAAGGTTCTCTGCCAGAAGGACAAAGAGGAAAGACATTTCAAAGAGTAACAGCACCCACATTGATAAAAGCTACTAAACAAGTGGTAGCAGGGACCTCTGACTGCTTCTTCCCTGTAAGTGCTCACATCAGCCAGACTTAGCTGACAAAGCCTGTTGGCTCATTCTCCAGTGTTTTTGTGGGACCTTAGGGGTAGAGGTGGGGAACAGGAGTCCTTCAGAGCCCACTTCAAAGAAGAAGAAACTGGGCATATTTCAGAACACCATGGAGGATCCACACCCTACATTAGACCGTTAAAAAGACCATAGGCACTACAGTCAACTAACCATACTGAGTGACTGAAGTTAAGAGATTTAGTTAGAACCGCCAGTGAAATTATCCAGGGTGGTAGTTGTCCAGATTTGGGAAAAAAGAATGACAATAAAACCCAAACAAATTAGTTCCCTTTATTCCATTTACCTCTGCTAACAGATTTTAGAAGGGCCAAGTATGATCTCCAAGTGAACAATGGACAGGGTATGAAGGGTTTCCCTGTGGCAGGTCTAGTCCATTTTAAGTTAGAAAGCTTTCTCCTCACACCTATGTGAACTAAGGAGCACTGGGAAGACCAGTCTCTCTCTCACAGAGTAGCTATGACCTACTAGACATGCTTGCTGGGAAAAAGGAATAGTTCATCCTGCCCCAGACAGAAGGCTGGTCTAGATGATCTTTTGATAATGCTGCCCAAAACATTCTTTTCTGAAAGACTCGAGCTCGTAGATCTTCTAAGTTTTCAAGCTACACATTCAGAACACAAAGGCACCCATTCAGGAAAAGAAATCAGATCTCTTGCACAACATTTTCCTTCATTAGATCTCAAGGTGCCTTATGCAAGGCTGGCACTGGTATCTCCATTCTGTAAACTAATGTGACTTGTGCAACTTCACACAAACTGAAGTGTGAGAAGAGCCCCAAGCACCAGGTAGCGAGGTACCTCTCAAATCATGACCAACCTGTCATTCCAAAAATGTTTTAGGTCAGAAACCACGTCAGCACTGGATCAAGGTCACGTTGACACACTTCTTGAGGTTGAAAGAAAAATCCAGCCTCCAACCTCAATCAGCACTGGAGTCAAGACCCATAAAAAGCAGGTATTTTTATGATGTGGATGTCCCTGCAGTAGAAAAAAGTGCATTGAAGCCTTTCCAGCTGACTCATCACACAGACACGGGCTTGCTGTTCATCACGCCTGGATTGCAAACAAAGACTCAGCAGCTAAAGGCTAAGCTACTTCCTAATCTAGTCAGGCACTCTGCTCCTCTCCCTACATCAGTATTGATTAGGATGGTTTCTTAAAGTAGGTTTCCCCAGCCCTCATTAAAACAGGGTTATTTTCTAAAAGTCCCTCCTTTGTGTCTTGTTTGTAAATGCACTGATGCCGATTCATTTCCTTCTAAGGAGTTCATGAATAAAATATGAAGATTATAAGTTCAGGAGTCTTTGATGTGTTTTCAAGCATTAGGAATTCAATCAGTTCTGTGTAGTTATCCCTTTGAAGTTTCAATTGGGCATTTTCTTCCTCAAAAAAAGGAAAGCTCCTGTTCTTTTGAAGGATGACTTTCTTAAAGATACACCATGTATTTTGGCTTTATTCTTGATAATTGTTTAAAAGTCAGAAGACAGCACAAGTGTAGGAAAGAAAACAGTAACCATTAAGAAGGGCTACCTTTGGGGTAAACATGGGATTTATGAACCTACAAGGACCTTTTGCCTTCTCTCATTTCCATAGGTATTGGCATCAATGTAATTATTTCAACATCAACCTGGAACAACTCAAGGCAGACCTCACCCTTCACTATTCACAGCAATGCATAGCAACAGTCACTCCAAGGAGGGGCTCTACTGCTGAACTTTGCTCAAGTTAATTGACAGAGGAACAGTGAATAATTTCAGAAAGACACACAAAAGGAAAAAACCCACTAAATTTTGCCCTGTCTCTACTTACATAAAAATACTGCCCTTTCTATTCACTTAGAGCTCATAATGTGTTATGCTGCTGCTTAGTTTCATCAGATTTCAGGACTGAGATGTGATTGTTCAGAGCCTGAGCTGCTCCCACAGCTTGAACATCAACCTCCATGAGGAAATGCATTAGTGCCTTGCAGTGACATACATCATAAGGTACCATGGGGCTCAGAGAATGCTTTACCCAAAGGGCTCCCATGCAGTCATCCTAAGAACAGAAATAACTTGCTTTAATTCCTTTTCTACAGACATTCTTGTCTACCAGGTTTTCTCAAGAAACACTTCTGTTAGAAGATAAAGTTTTCTCACAAAGAAATATGCTCTTTATTCTCTCCAAAAATTGTTTTTTTCAGGCCATCAAGTGACTTGTTGCTAATAGTTGTGGACTTCTGCAACATTGACATGCTTCCAATAAGCCCAACCTAGCATTAAAATGGCACTGGGACAGGTTGCCCAGAGAAGCTGTGGACACCCCATCCCTGGCAGTGTCCAAGGTCAGGCTGGATGAGGCTTGGAGCAACCTGGGCTAGTGGAGGGTGTCCCTGCCCATGGCAGGGGCGTGGAACTAGATGGTCTTTAAGGTCTCTTCCAACCCAAACCACTCTGTGATTCTATGAAAAGCGCCCACAGTAAGCTGCACTTCGCTTTCAGCTCAGCACAGCTACAAAATTAGTCAAATAAAACTAATCTGTGTTGGACTCAGAGGTTTCAGTATGGCCATCACTGGTAGCCAAATGAGGTATTTTTGTGCCTGCAGTGTCTCAATATAATAATTTTGCTCATACATGGATTCATAGAAACAGAGAGAGGAAAAAGAAATCCAAACTTGAGCACCCACATATCTATAGAACACCATAACTTTCCAAGTTGAAACGGCCAGGTACTCGTATAGAAGCGCCAACCCTGACTGCAGAGTGTAGCTCTGCTTTTACCCATCTGCATGCAGGAATCTGGGGACTTAACTTCTAGTAATCCACTCATCAGATAGGTTTGCAAAGCTGATGTGAAAGCAAGTGCTAGATTCTCCTAACCACATAAACATGCCACCAGTGATCAGTGAATCTCATGGAAAGTCAGCCTCTCTCTGCCCCCATCGACTTTGTCAGTGTTTGGTTGAAACAGTCCAGAAGACAACCCCAACAACATTGTCCAGATGCAGCAGGTTCTGGTATGCTTTATGTTTCCCAAGGTAAGCAATGTCACATCATCACATCCTTTGGGTATCTGCACCTGCATCTTCTGTTCCAGCGACTCAGAGGTGCTCAGACCTTAGGCCAGCACTGTTATTGAGCTTCACTCCTTGCTCAGTCAAATAGAAATATAAAATAAAGCAAGTCTGAGGATACTGAAGAAACCCAGGTTTATTTAATATCATAATATTAAAAATCAGGCTTTTTACCTTCACCAGGAAGAGACGATTTTATTGCAGCTTAAAAGGCCTTCACACCATTTGTTACAGGCTGTAGGTGTGGAAACCATGAGGGAGATCATCAGCTCTGCAGTGAACCAATACGTTCTAATAAATAGTTGGATTAGAAATGAGGATGTTGTATTCTTGACCTAGTTTTGCTTCCATAGTGGATATGGGTGCCAAATTGCACTGTGCAAATGGCACACAATTCATTCTCTTACACCTGACTGAACTGAGGTTTAAAAAGTACTTTTCCTGGAAGACATTTAAAAGTTCTCATTTTTTTTTGTACTTTTTATCAGTAGTTAAAAATGAATGAAGATTACTTTAAGTACATGATATTAGGCAAAGAATAAATAAAACTGAAGACTGCTGAAAGATTATTTTGATACATTTTAACCACTGAAATAGTCTAGATATGTTGGTAATGAGCATTTTAAAACAATTTTCTTAACTCCTTGGATCAGTTTAAAGGAATACATATGTATAAAAAAAAATTCTCTTCAGGCATAAACGCATTTAAAGCACTTATTACAGCTTTTACAAATTGCAGTTATTTTACATGCACTTAGCTGAAAATAGTATTCAAAACACTGTCAGATGAATCCCAAAAAGCACTGGACTCCTGTTGCTGTGGCAACACATTGTTCCTCTTTTGCTTGTCTGAGGCAATAAAAAGTCTAAAATATTGAATATTTTAAATATACTTAAGTCCAGCACTTAGACTGTGCCACCACGTGCCAGTTGAAAGCTAGATAATTCCATTTCCACCTAGATGTGTCCTCTCATTGAGAGCTAAACTATTACTTAACATACTCACTGACAGGAAAAGACTTTCCAGATGCCAAGAAAAAGGATTGTCTAGCACTGTGGAGCAGCACTATTAACAAAGAAGTGGGGATTGCCTTCTCCACTTGCCACCACAGGATGGGGTAGAAGTCAGAAAGAAGCATTGCTCTGTGGAGCTGGAGACATTCTGCTTGCGGAAGATAAATTAGGAACTTCATTCCCATTTCATCCGTACTGAATCATTCCACTGACTGTTTACATCTGAGCAAGCGAGACTTGGACACCCTCTCTTCCTTGGAGCAGAAGACCCTGGTGTCAGCTGTGCTGCTCCAGAAGATGCTTTCCTTCCTCCCAAGGCAGAACTGCTGGGCAACACGGTGCAAAAGCAGCCAGAGAGGTCTCTTTTAAAGCAGTGCAGCTCACTCTGTGTCTAGTACCAGCACTAATGACAGACATGGGGAAGAAGCAGAGCACTGCTCAAAGCTCCATCATGTGTCATCATAAAATTAACCCAACACACAACATTGAGCAGAGAACGTAAACACAGTTTCTGAGCAGCAAATGAATATGACCTGAGCATCACCTCTGCCCTCACCTTCCTTAGTAAAATTTACTATTTGGCTTTTCGTAATCCATCCATAAACAATTTCACGAGGAAGACAGTAGTTAAATTAGCAATTAATTCACACATTTTCAGGAAATCCCCACCAGTCCTGTGGAGCATGTACTTTCCATACCTACAATCCTCTGCAGAATTCCTTTCTGGGTGGCTGAATAACAAAATTGTACTCAGTAAAGGTTACCTGCATCCAGGAGCCACTTAAGAAAAAGCTGGAGTTTATTACGCCCTGACCCTCTCACTTAAGGTAAGCACCTTTATGACCTCCAGTTACTGACTTCCGTGCTCCCAGTGGGAATATTAGCTTTAATACATGTTTGCATTTTAATTCCAACTACAACACTAAGCAGATGCTCTACTTTGGGCCTGAATGATACCTTCCTAAAATAAAAAAAAAAAGGAAGACCTGCCAGCTAATCAGAAATCATCTCCCTGTATCTAAACAGAAGGGAAATATCCCCTCTATGAATCACCCACGGTGACTTTGATTTAGCTTTCATATAGCTGCAAAATGACTACCTAGCTACCAGCATAGACAGCAAATGAGGATCCTAGGAAAGAAATCCACAAAGCAGAAAGTTACTTTATTCAGAAGAATGTCAGAGAAACACATCATTAAAGCCAAATCCCCAGTGTGATTAGTTCACCGAAGGGACATAAAATCACACTTCTCAATTTCACACCCTTATTCCTTCCAAACCATCTGCATATACCAAAGATAAGGGATAAAAGGAAAGTCCACTGAGAATAGCAAAGTGATGATCTTCATGCAGGACTTGTAGGTACACCTTACAATTGCAACAAAACATGTTATGATGATCATAACCTGATCCCAAGCCACCCTAGTCAATCCACTGCATTCAGAGGGCCTGGCCCGAGATCCTGTTAGCTGCCCACACAACTGGCTGCCAGTCCTTTAATTGTATGTTGCTGCCTTTGGCTAATTCAGGCAGTAGGAGACAAATCTTAGTGTCAAAAAAAACCCAAGGAATGACCAATGTACCATAAAAGCCTGCCCAAACACAACCTTCCCCAAACACGCAAAAGACACTTCATTAAAGAAGGTGGCAAGAACTTATTGGAAAAACAATGTTTTGCAATACATGTTCAAAATATTTAAAGTATGTTGTATGTTACTTAATTTCCTGTACCCTGACAGTGAAAATAGTTTCCTGTGATTGGCTAAATTGAAGAACATGCAGCTTTTCCGGAATGTGACATTGTTACTAAACCTGTATGCTATAGAAAGTCCAAAACTTTGAGAGGAAATGCTCTTACAAACTGGACTAGAATGTTCCAAAACGGATCAATATAGGTATACATGCCTGTGTGGTAGAAGAATTGAGCAGGAATAAATCCAGAGAAGCACAGAAATACTCCAAATAAAAACATCTTGAGGAAATCCTAGTGTGAACATTTTTTAGGTTGAGTACTCTGTGTGACGAAGAATAAAAAAAGTCTTGAACCTCTGACAGCCCCACCATTTGAGTCCTTCTCCTGCTGTTCGATACTTCCTCTATGCAAGCACAGCTCATTTCATTTCTTGGAAAGAAATGAAGACTGAATTCAAGACTGAATCCCATAAGTAACATTTTCACTTTGCCCACCTTTCCTGCAAGCCATTGAAATGTACTCCAGAAACATAAGCACCTGCACCTTCTGTAAAAGCAAGGATTTACCATGAAAACTGAGCTCTCAAGCCTGGGAGTATTTTCTTTTTTAAGAAATAGATTAGAGCCAATCATTTTGATGAAGATCTATAGTATCAGTCTAAATTAATCCCATGCCCGTCCTCAAAATATTGCTACTTCTCCTCAGGTCTAGAAACCTCCTCTTCATGCTGCCTTCAAGACACCTGCAAACACTACAGCAGAGCCAGCTCCTCCTGGACTTGATCTGGTTCCCCTCCAGCTACTCAGGTCAACACAAGCTATACCTCTCCCACCTGTTTTTTCCCCCTCAAATAATTTTCTGGATATACATTTCAATGTGTGAGGAAGGGCCCACGCACTGCCTTGGTTCACTTGGTGGATTGGAGGTTTGAGCAACCGAGTTGGTGTATTACATGGGCAGATGTAAGAAGGAAAAAGGATTCAAACCACCCAACCCTCTGGGTAGGGAAGGTACCTTGTGAAAGAGGGAACTTTTTAGCTCAGGGAACCCGATATGCCATCTGGAGCACATCTGACAAAGGGATTTTCAAGACAGTCTGAGTTAGAATCACAGAATGGTTTGGGTTAGAAGGGACCTGAAAGATCATCTCATTCCAACCTCCCTGCCATGGGCAGGGACACCTTCCACTAGACCAAGTTGCTCCCAGCCTCATCCAGCCTGGCCTTGAAGACAGCTTGAAGGCAGAGTTCATGGATATTGGGATACTTCAGGGGTAAAAAAACCCCTCAACATACTGTTAAGGTGGCAATACCTCAGCATCAGTGATCTACTGTTATCAGTCCCATGCTGAGCTATAGCACAGGGATTTCTCCAGCCCTGGGAACTGTAACAATTTTTGCAGTTTGGAAATGTGCAAATAATCTTTCATCACACACCTCAAGGATAAGGTTTCCTTGGGCCATAAATAGAAACATTTCTTTTCCCCAAAGTAAACCTATGAAAACCCCACATATCGTGGCACTATTCTCAGGCCAGGACCAACCATAGAATGAGCCATAGAATGGTTTAGGTTCGAAGGGATCTTAAAGATCATCCAGTTCCAACCCCCCTGCCATGGACAGGGACACCCTCCACTAGACCAGGTTGCTCCAAGCCTCATCCAGCCTGGCGTTGGACACTGCCAGGGATGGGGCACCCACAGCTTCTCTGGGCAACCTGTCCCAGTGCCTCCCCACCCTCTCCGGGAAGAACTTCTTCTTGATATCTAATCTAAATCTCCCTGCTTCCAGTTTAAACCCATTACCCCTTGTCCTGTCACTCTCTGCCTTTGTAAAAAAGCACACACACACACACACACAGAGCTTCCTTGTAGCCCCTTCAGGCACTAGAAGGTGCTATAAGGTCTCCCCGGAGCCTTCTCTTCTCCAGGCTGAACAAGCCCAATTCCAATGGTATTCAATGGCATTCTCCATTGAGCCACAGTTCCCACTTTGCCTTCCCATCAGAGAGCCAGCCTTGCCACTGTCCTGTTTTCTGGCATCTGTTTACTCTCCTAACAGCGCTTCCCAACTTCTCTTCAGCTCTTAGAGAAATTCAAAGCAATTGTGTGTTCAAATGCTATCTAAATATTTACATTTTGCTGATATTGTTTAGTTAATGTGAAATCTCTATCAGCTTTTTTCCTCTTTTCAAATAATGATGATGTCCAGAATAGATATTCTATAAAGCTTAGCTCTCTTTCTCCATGCTTTTAAAAAGCTCCTTTTTTTGAAAATAGTGTTGTTTACAGCATTCATTGGAAGCTGTACACTTTTCAGATTCCAATCTTCAATTCCACTGTTTCTATATTACTATAGCTCTCGTGCCTGGGGAGTAATACCGCTTTCCTCAAGCGTACATACCAGCTATTTACCTCTAGTAGTACTATCTAGCAGTGTGACTTAAGATTCTGAAAATATCAAAGGACCCTGTACCACTCCTTTAGTACTGCAATATCTGCTAATATTAAGGTAACACATTCATAAAAATATAGTTTGGCGTGAGGCTCAAGTTTTTTATTCTTTTTCCATCCCTTCACCCTCCCTTAAGAAATTCATCATTTATCACGTAGGAACAATATTACTGAAAAGGCGTAACAAATTTCCATCCATGCACTGGGATTTAGAGAAGGCAGTGATTTACTGATTTATAACGATTTACTGATGTATTCCATCAACCCCAGTTTTGGCATCTGAGTAATCTGACAGCCCTGGTTTTAGTACCTACAAAGACTGTCTCAAAGTCTGTATTTTTTGTCATTCGTTTCACAGCCTAAAGACTGTTTTTTAAGCTGTCTTTCAAGACAGATATAGACATAACTGGAGCATGTCCAGCAAAGGAACACAGAGATGATTAAGGGATTGGAGCACCTGAAATATGCTGAGAGCACTGGGATTATTTAGCATGGAGAAGAGAAAGTTTGTGGGAGACTCAACAGTACCCCAGGACAACACAAGAAGCAATGGACATAAAAATATTAAAAATCCCATTTAAAATAAGAAAACCACCATTTTTTTTTTTATTGTCAGAGAGATCAGACACTGGAACAGGGTGCCCGCAGAAGGTGTGGAGTCTCCATTCCAAGAGATATCCGAACCCCAGCAAATTCCCAACCTTGGATGTTCTGCAATTGTGACTCACTCGTCATCATAAACTACCTACTTCAACACTGGTTAATTTTTTCCCCTCCCAATAAATTAATCAACAGGACCCAAATAAATCTCTGTTCTTTATGAAATCAAAGACACTCTCACAGGAAAAGAACATTTTACCCACATAAAGAAACACCAAATACTAATTGCTCAAAGCCCAAGCCTGAAATATTTCTATTCTCAGAATACAAAGAAAGAAAAGCCATGCTACTGCATGAAAAGCACCAAAAGACAACAGTAAACAATAGAGTTGTTTATACAGTCCCTGGTAACAATACCCACTTTCCAGCCTATTTACATGTCTGCACAACCATAGCTATTTGCCATTCAACTCATTCCAACCTGCCACTTCCCCAGCTTACATTTTACATTTTTCTTCTAGTTTCAAATAGGAGAATCCCTTCAGAAAATCCTCTTTACAGAAACCCATAGCACTCAAACCCAAGGGAACCTCTTGCCTACGGAGTATCGAACGTCGGCAGGCTGTCAGACCTCACTCCAGTTCCATTTTCCACAGTACCTTCAGAGCAGTTTGCTTTGCAGGGAGAAGTAAGGCAACATAAGCCTCAATAACAGCTTTTCCCATTTCTGCCTATCTGGCTGCTCAAAGATTCAAAATACATATTTGAAAAAAAAAAATTGCTCATGGTCAGGAAAAGAAAGTATGAGGCTATTTCACAATGTAAATTAAAAATTACTAGAAATAGCCTACTTCTTGTTCCAAGCTTTGCAATAGTAACCATAGAAAACAGAAATTTCAGACATTTCAGTCACTCCCCGCTAATCTACACCTCCCTTAGCTCTCACTGCAATTTCAGTTGATGTTTTGAAGCTGCACAGTGATTTTTATTATCCAAAAAAGGACATGATCCCACCAAAAACCAATTTTTCCCTAGCAATTTCTCTCATTTAGCACTTATGCTGGTTCAGTATTTTGACCACCCTGCTCTTACTGCGTGCAATGCAGAACTGCCGAGAAGTTTGATGGCCCTCCAGGTTCTATTGTTTTCAGATCCCATCATTTTTACTTTATGCTTCTGGGATTTTTATATTCTTACATGGTGCTGTCACCGAAACACTCATTTCTAATAGGTGAGGATCAGATTCTTTGCTCTCTATGCACACCTAATGCCTCTGTTGCTCCAGCATTTGTGATCCTTCCTGGATCAGATTCTTAAAACCAGCTGCCATTAATGCTTGATTCCTAGAAAACTGGAAATGCCCATAATGGCATCATCTCTTCCATAAAGCTTATGACAATAATTCTTGTGTTAGTTCGTAGAAAACTAGTTGGTCTTTATGAAAGAACTTCCATATATCTTTTGATTCACGATGGAATTAGGTAATAAAGGCTTCTATCTGCAGTCTACATCTTGTTCTCTCTGGCAAACACCGGACCACGTATCTTGTCAGTTCACAGATTGACTAATGTAATTCCACACTGGCAGGTCTCCCAGATAGCACCGCAGGAAAATGTCAGCCGGTCCACTGTATTTCTGCAGAGTTAATCAGTTCAAAATGTCACTATCCTATTTCCTTCTTTCTCCACTTACTTGATTTCATTCTCATAAAATTCTGAATTAACTTTAAAAAACTAACAGACTGACTTTCCTTTGCACCAGAGCATAAGAAAGAGTTTGGAAATGAGCAATCCACAACTGGAATGAGATGCACTGAAGCTTGATGCCAACATGAAGTAACTGGCAAAAACCTCCCATGCCATTTAGATTCTTACCCCGTTCCCGATCGCTTTGGTACACAAGGGCGCCAGACAGCATCAACTGGTCCAAGGGAAGCACTGAATAACAAATGCTGCCACATCTCTAAGGCAGAAATCTGTGATTGCTTGCACACACACAGACCTTCCGATCACAGGACGCGGCTGTGCAGTTGTGGAACAGGTATATTCCACCTCAAGAATCCTTGTGACTACTGCTGGCCTCCTTCAGCAAGTCCTGCTCCAGACAAGCCAGGACTGGAGCTGTGGGCTCAGGTAAGGGAAGGACAAGTTTCAGATATGCTGTAGAGATCATTACCATGTAAAAAAAAAAATTACTATCACCTGTCAGATAGGATTCCATTGAAACCTTCCAGGAGCACTGAACATAGCCTTTAACACCGAGGAGCTTGGAGTTGCCTCATTAAGATTGCTCCCTGCGACCTGAACAACCTTGGCCATGAAACAGGCTACTCACACAGGCAAGGAGCTCTGCATAAACTAGGTAGGACTGCCAAGAGTGGTACTTTACCCAGTGCACGGTTTCATTTAGGTCAGGCAGTGCCACACACTTTATCCCACCGGCGACTCAGCACCCTCTGCGTTGCTGTGCCTGTTCAGGGACAGAATCTCAGCCATCCCCTTCAGCATCTGGAACAGGTCAAGGCTCATGCCACAGGATCCAGCTCCACATGGACCTGCACATACGCTTATAAGGAACCAAGTCTGAGCCCTGGGATCAAGCATGGTAGCCTCTTCTAACCTCTCCCTGCATTAAGCCCATCCAGATAACAGGTGATATTCCAGGTCTATTCTTTTTCCCCTTTACTTCACTCTAACAATTTGACAGCAAAATCTTCTTCATGGCTCTCTAGAGTGAAAATATTAAATACAGGCATGCCTACACAAAACATTTTAAACCAACAAACCCTTGGGGGGAGTGGGGGATGGTGGAAAGAGGCAGACTGCACCATCACAGCAGTTCACTTGCTTTGGTGTGGAACGATGGGGTGGTTTTAAAAAGCGTGTTTGCTTTTTTTAAATCTACAGATGTGGAGTGATATTTGCTAACACTTAAACTCAGTCCTTAAAAAAACCACAGAGTGACAAGGGTGAAAAATCTAGTTTTCAGGTGAATAATGTATGACCAGTACAGTTTTCTGCTCAGAGCTCAAGTCCCTCCTGCTTTGCACGCTCAAGGAAATGGTAAGCATGCCACTCGTCTTTTAGCCCATCTATGCTTGATCTTCACATGTGGATGCACAAAAGTGTAAGGCACTGGTTGGAGCAGCCTTCTAAGCTAAAACACCCACATAGGCATAGATTTGACTGTACCAGGAGCCTTCCCGTGTGTTTTGGTAAGAATGGCTACATCAGATCAGGTGACAGATCCATCCCATCTCTGAAACAGGCAAAACCAAATAGTTACAGAAAAGTCTAAGGTAAGTGCATACTATATCCCAGAAGGATTTTTACAGACAATCAACAAGTTGTTGTTCAGATAGTCCCCATGCAACAGCAGTGCTGTCCTTTTTTTTTTTCATTTTATCTTATAGTCCTTTGAGAGGCATCTCTTTCATTAAATTGCCCCTGGAATTCATGTAAACTTTTATTATCTGCAAGAATGTGAAAAGCTGCCGCTTTGTTTTCAACCTGACACTTGCTAGCTTCACTGGTTGCCTCCAAGCTGTACTTTCTTTTCCAAATCAGAAATGAAAGAGCAATCTTTATTTACCTTCTATATCCCACCCAAGGTTTCCCAGACCCCTGTCACAACCCCCCTTATTGCCTGCTGTCCTGGCTGATGAGCACCAGCACAGAAGCCTGACCATACTTTCCTTCTACACCCCTTTTGAAATGGGGGGAACAGACTGCACCATCAAAATGTATGCACACTATGGATTTAAAGAGTACATGATAACACTCAGTTTGTTCTTCATTCTTTCACCTGGTAATTAATCAGTTGCCACTGATGCCCTTTTTTGGTACTTCTGTCTAGCGGAAGGTGTGCCTGCCCATGGCAGGGGGGTTGGAACTAGACGGTCTTTAAAGTCCCTTCCAACCCAAACCATTCTGTGGTTCTACTAGAAATTAATATTACAATCCCCCACACACCTCCTGGGTACGAACAACCTGTCCAGAGTCTATCACTATATATGTAAAGTTGGAGTTACTCCCCTTTCCCCAAACCAAAATACCTATCTATCCCCGTTACACTAGTAACATTCTGCAATAATTCATAATAATAGAAATCAGCCTAAATATGAATACAGCTATTTTAAAAATGCTGAAGTGGGTTAAAAAAATCCTGTTGCTTTCCTCAAAAGGCTAATTCTGCTTCTTATGGTACAACCATTTTCACTTCTCCAGTCTCTTAAGCGTTAGAATTGCCTATATCCTCAAGATATACATCCCCAGAGAAACAGAACCAATACAAGTTTTTGCCAATACAGTTTCACACCCGCTTTGTATTATCTACAGTAAACATGGTTGAAAATTTGGGTGGAGAGGGTGTGTGTGTGGAGAAAAGGAGTCTTGCCAAATCATTTTTGTTTTATATTTGCAAACTGGAATTTATGAAGCTCTTGAACTGAAAGGACAGTTTTCACAGTAGCAATGCTCAAGGACTCGCTGTATTAAATATCCTTCCCTAGGCAACAGAGACAGCATGAGGCCTGCAGGACTCTATGCGCTGCCCCTTCTCACATGCTCATCTCCAACTTCCTACAGAGCCACCAGCATCTCAGTTGGATTTATCTCCACTTTTGATTGGGAAATTCAGCCTCTGGTATGGAAGTGTCAGACAGGTTTAAGGAGCTGTAGCCCGGACATCAGCTCATTCACGGCACTGGGTAGTCAGAGCTCCCGCATCTCTCATCACTGCCTGGGCCACACATCCTTCTTCATAAATTCCCCAAAAGATGGAGACTGACTTCATTCCAATGGTAGAAAAATTACTTGATCATGACCAAAACCCAAAGCAAGCAGCTCCTTTTGGGACCATGATTAAAGCATATTCTTAACAGAAATGTTTTCTTATCTTAACCTTCTTCTTGTCTCTTCTCATCTATAAGACAAAGCCTGAAGTAAAACCTTAACTGTTTAACAACACTTATTGACAGAGTTGGACAGTGGCAAACGCGATTCCAGTTTTTCAAACAGATACTCTTGGGTGAATCCAGAGAATTAAAAGCCAGCATCCCTGCTGTCCAAACTGGATCATCTGAATTAAGTATAACAAAGACAGAACAGACATACAGCGAAGTATATTTAGGAAGACCCTATGTGGCTTTTGTAAGGGAAAAACCCTCTCTCGCAAGTCCACTAATTGGTATTTTTTTGTGTCATTTTTTAAACAGCTGCCTAACACGTGAACATGGAAATCTAGCTGC
Source organism: Rhynochetos jubatus (assembly GCA_027574665.1). Taxonomy (NCBI): domain Eukaryota; kingdom Metazoa; phylum Chordata; class Aves; order Eurypygiformes; family Rhynochetidae; genus Rhynochetos; species Rhynochetos jubatus. Next base: position 74,620,243 of record CM050651.1, on the reverse strand, counting down.
CACAAACATCTGGCCTAGGAAGCAATCCTGATACACTCAGCAGGGCAGAGCAAAGCAGAAGCAAACAACCAATATCCATTCTCAGAAGGAAATGGTCGCATCTCCAACTATCCCCTTAAGAAGTTCCCATCTCAGTGACTATTTCATAGGGTATTTGTGTCCTTCCACCCCCGCCCTCCCCTCCTACACTTCATGAAGACATGAGCAAGCTGCTGTGTTGGTTTAACCCCAGCTAACAATTAAATACTTGACAACTGACCACAACAACAAATTCCCAGAAGGGTGAATTCTGTGCTCCAGCAATTTCCAGGTAGCACTCTTAACCAAGAGGTGGGAGAACCTGTAAGGATGGGCTCACATCATCTTCTTCCCAGCTAAGACCTGAAGCCAAGGCAGAAGAGATCCCAAACGGTGCTAGAGCTGCACCCCTGGCAGCTGAGGAGATCACATGCATTTGGAGATTTCCCCACATGCTTCCAGATAAATATCTGGAGAAATTCCCACATGTGCAACCTGATAAGACAATCCACCTGAGAACACCTGCTGTTGTGCTTGGTCCACTAGTAACCCATCTCCACCACCTTCTTGACCATCCCAGCTGCGAGGCATTCAATCATACTGTCATAAAGGCTAATGAGCCCAGATCCACAGCAGAACAAACCAACACAGGTAGCATCCCTCTTGCTTTGCGACATGGCTTCAGAGCCTGGCCGTACACCAACATGAACATTTCGTGTCAGAGGGTCCTGTTTTGTCCTAAGGCAGGAGGTGAAGGGGTAGCCCATAGCAACAGGCTGTTGCACATTTTCTAAACCATCCAAGAAACAGATGTAAACACAAAAGGTGAAAGAGCCTGAGCTGTTCAAGATAAAAAAAAGCCAAAAGCTAACTGCAAAGAGTGTCAGAAAGATTTCGTGATACTGAGGAAACGAGCAATAAAAATGACAGAAGAAGTTAGTGTTGAAGAAATGTAAAGTGATACACCCAACAAAAAGCAATCCTAACTTCAGATTCACAACAATAGGGTCTGAACAAACTATTACTGCTCAGGAAAGTGATTTCAGAATTAAAAGAGAGAGTTCTATTAAAACACTCAATCAGTAATCAGTGGCAGTCAGAGGCAGACAAAAATGCTAGAAATTACTAGGCAGAGAACAAAACAGAAAATGTCTGTATAATTCCAAAGTGACCCTGACATTTGAATAATGCTTGCAGCATTCTTGCTTCCCAGATCTCCAAAAATACACTGAAGATCTAAAAAGGAGAAGGGTAACCAGAGGTATGATATGCCTTTAATACAAGGAACAACTGGATCACCTACAGCTTTTCAGCCTAGAATACAACTGAGCTACAGGGATGATATGATACAGATTTAAATAAAAATAGTATTAAAAATTAATATTAAATTAATATTAACTTTTTTGTTACAAGAGAAGGCCTAAAAAGCATCAAGCCACATCATCAGGTATTAGGCTCAAAACAACAAAAAGGCAATAACTTCCCATGCAACGTACAGGCAAAATATAAAGGTCATCATTACAGGATTATGTGAATACCAACATTTTATACAGGTTCAAAGAGCAGTTAAACATTTTTATAGAAGGCCCATTCATAAAAAACATTAGATGCGAATTTCGCTTTGGCCTCAAGCAGTATCTTAGTTCCAGGCTGCTAGAAACCACATTCCAGGGAAGTACCACCACTCCCCTTCTACTTGCAACACATGTCACTGCCAGACCTATTGTTTAATTTGGTTGTGCCATTTTTATACTCTCAGGGAAATTGTATTAGTCAATGAAGCCAGCAAAGTCCTGCAGCTTGCATTAAAAAAACCCAGAGTACATTTGGACCTTACTCAAGAAGCCCCAGCTCCAAGTCCCACTGAAGCCACCAGGATGAAAAGCAGCTTGTTGTTCAGATCTTTCTGGACTGTCCACAAAGATGTTCTCACTTACAAACTAATATTTCAGCTCATGTTATAAATAATTTATATCAGGTAACAACTAGTTAATTGAGAATTCATTAATATTCATCAACAAATAAACACTGCTACTGAGTTCAGTTGATGAGTTTTTCCTACCGACTTCCTTCAACAGTCTCCTAGAGTTCCATAATTACTGATAACTTAGTCCTAATTATAACAACTGTTATTTGTTACTAACTGGCAAGCACTTTACAAATCAGATATTAAAGCAGCTGTAAAATAACTTGTGCTTATTTCATTACTCAATTCAAGACACTAACCCGTGACATTCTGTGCCTTTCCAAATGCCATCTGGAAGAGCAAGTAAATTCTCACTACATCTGATCAGAAACATCACCCATTTTTCCAACCCTTTACCTTTTTCTCTGCAGCAAAGTAAAATACTTGATTACCTCATCAAAGATTGCATTGTGGATCAGGGGTTTGAACTGGGAATTTGAAGTGCTGCACACAAGTGCACGGCAGCTATTACTGTAAGGTCACCTGAAGCAAACAAAGTATGTCAACTGCTCGCTGCTGGCGAGCTTTGTCTGGTTTGATGCATACACACAGCGCAACGGGAACGATCGCAGAGAACCCCGCTACTGTCTCATCCACTTCAGTTCACGCCACGGCTATGTATTTGACTGCCACTGCCAATTCATCTTCTCTTTTTTCCCTGTTGTTGGAGCACACGAGAATACAAGGCAAAGCCCATCTATTCCAACTCCCTCCTGATCAGTCTTTCAGCACGAAAAGAGAACACAACAACTCAACAGCAGGTAAAAGTGACACACATCAGCTGGCTGTGCCTACACACAGGGTGCACGTGGCCCATGGGATACCTTGTCTTGGGCACACCTTTAGCCCAAGTGTCCCTGCATGCCCTGTTTTCCTTTCTAAAGAAGCCCTTATATATCCACAGGGATGGGGGAAGTCATGAATGGCTTTAGTAAGTCCCCAGTGCTGACAGCTGGTGAAGTAAAGCCACCTTGGGGCAAAATAACCCTCTTACAGCACAGGTACAGCCAGGCATACTTCAGATGGGCCAGAGACCAGTAAGACACTGCATACATCCTGGTGTTTTCCAAAACGAGACTGTAGTGTAAGTCTGTCCCATGCTAAAGTTTTTAGGCAACGAATCCACTTCACCCACAGTTTGGGGCCAGTTGGCCCCAAATCCACAGATTAGAGCTGGTCAAGTATCAGCAGACACCTCCTCTGGGAGCTCATTGACAGCATCAAGTCACCATCCAGAGTTTCAAAAGCCAAATATTACTTATGTTTCACACAGGAATTAAAACATAATAGGAACAGCAAAAAGCAGCTCCAAAGCATGTCTCCCTTACCTTGATGATGCTGCTTTTCCAGGAATGAAACAGCCTGCTTGTGTTCTCCATACAGCCCCTGACTCAAGCTTGTCCTCTGTGTTGAGCACCTGCAGGATCCACAGCTCCTCATTACCCCTGATGAGCCTCACATGGCCTCCCACTAATTGAAGATATTTGAAGGGCACCAATCCTGGGCACCTGCACAAGCCCAGGGAGTGGCCACTGCCCTGCTCCACCATCCCACACCTGGGCTGCTTTAGCACTTAAACTCATTTTTCCTTACTCTGAGCATTCCCACCTTATTCCAGAGGGCATGCATAGCAATTCTGTGACAAACACTGCTCAGATTGTCTGTCGTAAATTCATGAAAAAGTCTGGTTGTGTTCTGTAAAGCTAGAGACAACACTGGTCTAAGATCCCCTCTCCTGCCTCCACCAGCCTCCCCAAATGCACTTAGGAAAGCCACACACATTGGGGATTCACCTCCTCTCAGTACATCACCTCCCTGCTTCCTTGGGCTCACCCCTAGGACATCATTTCCTGACTTTCATGTAGACTGCATCCATGGTTGTCTCTCAGGGACCAAAACCCCATTGGGAAAGCCACAGCCCGCCAGCTACCACCCAACAGACACCACGTACACCCTTCAGCAACATCTGGAGCACCAGGAGCAAGAGCAGCTCAAGCAGTCAACCAACAGATGCAACGCATGGCTGTGGGCCAGCTGCTGCTCCTGCCTGAGCCAGAGCAGAGTGTGGGGAAGCTGTGCCAGATCCCACTGCTGCCCCCAGGAAAGGACTGATGCCAGGCTATGGAGGTAAAAGGAGGAGCACAGAAAAAGTCTTCAGAAATGAAAGTCTTAAAAGATACGGTTGAAGAGATATTTGGGCTTTATTAATTTTGGAATGGTGTTCAAAGACTGCACAGAAAATTGAAAATAATTCCCCAAGTCAGTAAATGTGACTACAGCTTGGCTAGCTGGCCCACAGCTCTTGAAAACTGGTTTGGGATAGAGGTTTTGACCATCAAACTAACGTGTTTTGACCATGTACAGAACCACTTGAAAATTGCTAGAGCAATAATGCCATATCGCCTTTCTGCATTCAAAGCTCCAGCAACAGAGAACAAACGGCATGCTGCCTGCACCAGAGTCAGAGTTAATTCTGCAAAAGTGTACAGGAATCAAAAAGCCATTTACCTGAGCTTTGCTTTTTTTCTATCATTCTTAAATTGCAAGTCAAACATTCACTAACTGTCCTTTCTTAACCTTGGAAAACAAAGAAGCTATTGATTTTCAGCACTTTTTTGTGTGTGCTGGCTTCTTGCACCCATTAAAAAGCTCCAGAAAAGCAAAAGGTTTCCCACTGAGTTTGTATCTATTGTGAGTTTGCATGGAAGCATTAATGAAGAGTAATAAAAGACCAATAAATAGTGTGTGATAAGACTTGCTAAGTGTCAGCTCGAGTGCCTTCTGTTCCTTCTGTCTTCTCCCAGAAGATGGAGCCAAATGTCCAAGTGTCTGTGGCCCCAAAAAAGCTGCTGCACACAGACACTACTGGACAAAATGCTTTCTAACCAAGGTAACGTTAGTCTCACTCAACAGCTCCCATTGCCAAGGTTGGCTGGAAAGGCAGTCAGGTTTCTTGCAGATATTTTGCACCTCACAGCTGTTTTATAGCCCTTTGAAAAGGAAGGAGGCCAACAAGATCAAGGTCAGAAGCCTACATTTTAAGAAAGCTAAATGAAAGGCAAAACCCCCATCAAACCTCTCCATAGACATAAAGAAACCTTTACATCTGAATGGCAGCATCACAAACCTGTTTGGTATCCTCACAAAATGAGTTTCAGAGTCTAAAATACTAATGTGTTACTCAGCCTTGGCTTGCATGTTATTTACAGTAACTAAAGGGTTAAGAAAAAAGCTGGAATGAAGAGCTCTCTGTAAATATGCAAGAATTGATGAGCACAGCCTGTCCTTGCATTCTCTGATCCCCCGCTGGGAGCAATGGACAAAGCCATGCTGGAAGGGCAGGCTGGAACGGCATTTAGACTTAGCCTAGACCATTCAGAAGCCATTCAAAGTGGCTTCTTTCACTTCGTACAACAGGCAGCGACCTGGTTTCTGAGGATAAGCAGAAAGGGATGAGCTGAGACTGGTCCAGGAAGCCAAGGGATGGTGATGCATGACAGAACATTTTCTGGATTCGCCCTGCAGATCACTGAAGTGCCCTATTTGGCTGGGAAGTCATGCAAGGCCCAGCATTTTCAGAGGAAGGCCTGCTATCAAATTCACTGATCCCAGCCTGGGTCCTTATGGCCAGTTCAACTCTGTTGGGTTCCTGCTTTTTATCTTGTTCTCAATGTAATGACACTGGGCCAATCACTCTCTCACACAGGAACAACTCTCATCTCCAGTGATGATACCGTTATTCAGGACAGTATAAGAGGTGAGGACTGCCTGAGGAACTGCAAAGGAAGAACATCCAAGGCTTGGTGACTGGCCAATACAATGGCAGACAAAATTCAACGTGTACTGTAAAGTGACACATGTGGGGAAGAAAACAATCCTAATTTAACATACGAACATTGATTTTCCAGCAGACTCCCCTTTGCACTCAAGTTGTGCAGCATGAAGAAAGGCTCCAGCTACATGGCAGGGCAGGGTTAGGTAAGCTTTATACCCAGAAATTCAGCAGACCTTCAACAGACTAGTTGGAGCACACTAAAAAGGTTAGTAAGAAGGTCTGGGCTTGGAGCCAACTGTAGATACCTCTGTTGTCCTCACAGCAAAGATCCAGAGTACAGGTGCGTTCCTCTGGCAAGGAGAAAACAAGGTCTATGTTCTGCCAAATATGATAGAGGTAAGACTTCTCTCTTTTATGAAAAATGCAGGTAAGGCCACTTGATACCTGAATGAACATTTTAATGGAAGTGTAGCAAATTTCTCCCTTCATTCTTCCCATACCCCAAACTGGACATTTTTCTCCTGTTATTTTCAACAACTAAAAGCCTGTAAAATTGGAGATTTCAGCTGTCACATACTTTTCGAAATACTTGACTCCTCTGCTTTTAAAACGTAGGTGGAAATTTTAAAATGCCTTTTTTTTCCTTCAAGGGATCAGATGACCATTTTCATGACAGAACACGTTCACTTATATAAGAGAGCAAAAATTATTTTTTGGGTCCCTTCCAACCCTAACCATTCTATGATTCTATTTCCAATTATTTAGAACCAGAATTCATTGTTTAGGGGATTGAAATCTTCCTTGTTTCCCTAAAAATAAACCTAAGGCTTGGCTTCAGTAACACACTCCATCTACCTCCAGAGATTTCAGAGCTTCCAGTTTAAATCACATCACACTTTAGGTGAGGCGGGCATTTCTGTTCTAAAGGAAAATAATTATTTTATCATTGTCACAAAATGTTCAGAGTTTGTCACAAATTATGCAGACATTTCTTATTACAGGAGATTTTTCTCACACTCTATTAGCTAAAAAAGAGATGCAAAGGAATTAAAATTTGCTAGTTAATATAAATATTGGTAGAATATTGTAATTATTGCATGGAGTTTTTGGATTCATAAAGAGGGGGAAAATACTAAGTGAGCATGGTGAGTGAAAGCCCAGCTACATCAGTTCTGACTATTTGACTTGGATCCTGAGACAGGATCTGAAGAACAGGACAATCTAAAAAGTAATTTGTGTTGGTTAGCCAAGAGGATGCCTTGATTCAACTGCATATCCACGGTCCCACTTTGGGTTTACACTGTACAGGAAGTAGAAAGACTGTTAAATAAAGAAAAGCTCTGTTTTTTTAAAAGGTGAGCAAGGGCTCAGCTACAAATTGGGAAAAAAATGCAAAATAGGAATTTAGGTGAGTCTTGTAGGCAATGTGGATGTTGATAAACACAGACCAAATTGGGAGAGGACCTTTGTCCAATGAGTTATTAAAAAATCAAAAATTCCACATGTGGAGAGGGACACTTACGGCAAAGGTGAAGAATGACTGCCAGCCGCCTTCAGCTGCTGTACGTCAGAAGGGATGCAGAGGTACATCCTGTAGGAAGCAATTTTAACTGAGCTCGTGGAGTACACAAAGAAACCTATCTATTGCTTAGGGGGATTGCAGATGTGCTGTGTGACTAGGTTTAGCCTTCACTTTGCATTCTGCTTGGGCAGGTGGGATTTGTAGGCAGGCCATACCCCCAGGAATAATGCAAATACAGCTGTGGAAATTCCAGGCATGATAGAATACAGGAAATAACAGAGGAATTCAAAACATGGGGTCTGGTTTGCTCTAGACCCATTACCATGCTGGTGAATGGAAAGAGAGAGAAATTAGTTTGTTCTTCAGCTTCATGGCATCAAGAGTCTCAAATCCCACAGCTAGGACAAGATTTTAGAGAGTGCAGTCCTCACCCCTTTTAGAAGCTTTAAGACAGAGGAAGCTCTTCAAACAGGATCATTACCTGCATGGTATCTGTTTACCAAAAATAAGAGCTAAACTCTTAAAATCTTTTAGCCCCTTCTTTGAGAGAATACAGGCCAAAGACATAAACTTATACTAAAGATGAATATGTTTTAAGAAAAAGTCAAACCCACACAATTTAAATTTACAATCACTGATCACACAACTTCAACTTCATTACTCCCACAGTTAGTTAACCACAGAGTTAAAATTTTGTATCTGATTTCCACTTCAAATTTCAATTTCCAGCTACAGGATTTTGTTATTTCCTAGGGTCAAGCTCAAAGCTGCCAATCATCAATGTTTTTTGTTTCCCTTAGAGGTAATTATAGCCTACAAGGAAGTTGCTCATTTATCTTTGCTTTGATGAGACAAATAAAGAAAGCTCCTGGAGTCTCTCTGTATAATGCGCATTTTCACAGCCCATTTAACCATGTGTGTTTTCTTCAAGCATCCTCCAAGTACGACGCCTAGAACAGCATTCCGTATTACAGAGGTGTTCCAGACGAGTCCAAGTGTGGGGCTGGTGGTGTCTCACACTCACAGAGGTACTGTCACCAAGTCAAGGAGGCTGTCCATAAAAAGAAGACTCACACAGCACATCCGGCCACTAAAATGTGCCCACGGCTAGTGCTGCTGGCATCTAGCGGTGTATGGGGAACGTAAGGCCTAAGAGAAGTTCACAAAGATGATGTTCATCATAAGTACATTTTGACTAGAGATCCACATGTGGAGCAGCCACAATATGTCAGAAGTTACTGAAAGATCAGGAACTGTGTTTTTAACACATGTCCTGCCACTCCCTGCTTTAGTTTTGCAGGTGAGATTATCTGGATATAGACTAGGAAGGAATTTCAGCTTCAGTTCTTATCTAAAGCTTTTGATACACTTTTTAATGGCAAGATAAAAATGCCTTGCACACAAAGTGATTCTTTTCTGTCAGGTCTGGGAATTAGTGATAAATTCTGATGCAACACCATAAATAACTTTCCATTTAATGATGCTGAGCATGTTAGGCTGTGTCAATCATCCCTTGGAAATGAAGAGGAGATGTGATTTGAAATGGCAAGCTGCGGGTGTCTAATCAATAATCCCATTATGTGTCAAGCAAACCAAATTTGATTATCACAGAGCAGCTACAGTCCCCCTCAGTGAAGTTGCAACTCAGTTCCAATTCAAACTTCCAATCTCAAATCCAGCAGGTGAAACTGGTGGAAGATTGAGCGTCTAAATGTGAAGATAGCTAAAAGGTTTGTAAGACAGCAGTCCCCTAAGTGCTGCAAACCACAGGAGATTCCACCCCCTAGTGGAAAGAAAGAAAATGCTGGTGTTTCCTTCGCTTAAAAAACCCTACTTCCCACCATTCCTTGAGACATCGCTTCTTCTCCAGCCCCCTCACTAGCTCCTTGCACCTCTAAGCCCTTTGAAACACAAGTAGCTCCACACCTTGGGTAGACTCTTCACTTGTCCTGTAAAGCCATCAGGATTATTCAACCCTTCTAGATCTCCTCTTCTTAGCTCTAAGATAGCACTGTCCATCTTGTAGGTTGTTCCTTTTCATTGGTCTACCCACAAAGGCTCATATTCTGCCTTGGTCTTCAACCTTGCAGCATGACTAAAGGTTCTGCACAGGATTAAGCTGTAAATCAAAGGATGTGAGATCCAACAGTAAACTTCTACTAAGGATCTACAAGACTTTGGAGCATCAGTCAGGCCCCTCGACTGTTTCCTCGGTTTGCTCTCCACGTTCACCAGAACATCAGTTCAAAGCTATGTCCTCCTTATCCAATATCTACATATACAACAATGACACCAGATGCCTTCAGTAGGCGTTCATGTAGCAGTTGTGTCAACACCACTGTGAAGCATCCATACAAGAGCAGCAGCTTGGACCCATTATGATTCCATCTGAGTCAGTACAAAAACAGATTTGGCTGCAAGCTACCATTTGTGGTGAATCTATATTAGAAATAATGCTACAAATTGCACTAAGCAGTGTGCCCATACCTAGCTCTAGGCTGGTTTCAATAAACACATGGTCTCTTTGGAAGCAATACTAGAATTATTTTTCTCCTCTTCTGTAGTGGCAACATGGTGAGAGGTTTGTGAAGATCAAGGGATAAAATGGGCTCATTTACATTTCAGAGACTCCAGCTGGAAGCGTTTCCTGTTTCTGTTTAACAGCAACACTGTTTACAACCCTGAGATTAAGTTTTCTTTTGCTTTATGTAAAGCATTAAAACATTCTGACCTTTATTTACTAAATTAATATTCTAATTAACACTGAAAGTTTTAGTCCAAGAAAAGAAATTGTCTATTGAATCAGACCTCCTAAGATTTTAAAGAGGTGATGACTAACAGTACTTTGGGATATAATAAATCAATGCCTTTTCAGTCACAGGTACTGAAAAAAGTTCTCTATAATGCAATTTTGTAAACACCAGCTTAGAGGCAATGCTGTAAAGCATCTTCCTTGGATCACGATATTATGGAACTGAGAGCTAGAGTTCACATGTTGATCACACATTTTTTAGGGAGCTCCAGTCCCAGTCAGGTACTTCCAGACAAGTTCCAAAGCATCCAACACCTCCTCTGTCCCTTCCCTTTGCAAAAACACAGCTGCCACCATCACTGCTGCGTGTGGCTGAGACAGGAACCTGCGGCATGTTGTAGAGGCACACAGCCAGCCAGCAGCAAGGACGCGGTCATGCTCCCCTTCTTCAGGGCCCTCACACACAAATCCTAGAGTTGCATGTCCGTTTGCAGTGGGTTGACACCCCTTGATCCTTGTCTCTGCTTGCTGAGCTCTCTCGTGGTCTCAGCACTCCTCCCAGCATAGCCAGAAGGCAGGGGCAGTTGTGGAAGCCAGAGAGCAGTGGCCTTAGCTATAATTCTCCTGTGACTTCCAGAGTATTTTTTTTCCTGCTGCCATTTGGGTTTTAGTTCTCCTATCTCTCAGCAAAGACATCAGGAGCTTTTTTCCTTCATCCAAATAGGCATTTTCTCTTATTACTTTCTGAAGTAAGGCTTGAGCTTGTTTCAGCTCCTGAAGGAACCAGCTGCCCTCAGGATAGCTGGCAGTTCATTCATTTTCTCACTGTGGGAGGTGATACTGTTTTTATAAGAGAAGTATACACAAGGGGCAGGATGTGTTTGTTACTTCATTCCACAGCTTTCCTCATAACCCCAGCTGAATTCTGAGCATCTTTCCTCCATCCCCTGTCTTCTTTCTGTTCCTTAACAACCTGGTTATAACAACCATAGTTAAAACCTAGAACACCTGACCAAGATTACATTGCTGTGATTCCAGTTTGGTGACATGGCCCAGAAGAACAAACTCTGGTACAAGATAGGTAAGAGCTTAAGGAGCTAAACCTGTGTTGTGCACAATCCAAAGAGCATTGCTCCTGCTGTGCTCTTCACAAAACCCACAGGCACTGACTTCAAAAAGCCTATGTACATGGCACTTCCCAAACAGGGGAATTCAGGGCATCACACTCACCTGCTTTCTAGGTGTAGAAAAGAGGGCAAGACCAGACTGCTGTGAAGCAGAAAAGAGTTATCCTATTGACAACACTAGGATTCCAGCCTTTAAGCATTTGATTGCTTCTTTATTCTTTCTTGTGTAGCAACTGCAAGTACCAACAGTATTTTAATTTGGATTGAAATATTTAAAACTTGGTCTTTTCAAGGACTGCTAACACCACCTACTTTTCCTAAGCAACAGCCCCATACAATGGGAATGTTTATTAAGATTTCTCTTAATGTTCCTGGAAATGCTGCCTGATTAAACTTCTTCCCAGAGTCAGAGTGAGTTTACTAAGGAATCAAAAGGAACAAAAGCTGCATTTTCCTCATGCGTCATTCATTACAAAGGTCTCCATTTAGCAAAGCACCTTCCCAGCTTGGAGTGTATGAGCAAGCCCATTGAGACTAATAGGATTAGTCCAGGCTGGTAAGGCACATGCTTATGTCTCTTGCTGAACCTTAAATGAGATGTGAAGTGACTGAAAAGTCTCCAGAGAAAGCCCAGTTTGATCAGGTGACATCTAAGGTACAGCCAGGCTCAAAAAAACAAAGTCCAGCCTGTATGGTAGGATTGTATGATGAAGGCATGTCATGCTCAGATGAAGACATCCTAGAAAGGACATGTACATCAGCACATAGAGTCAACGTGCCCTGGAAAGGGATGGCTCTTTTTCTGAGCCATGCAAAGTGTCTTCCAGTGAAAGGTTAGCTTGGATGATTCTTCCATGTCATGCAACATAAAAAGCCTGGGAAAGCTGTTACACATCAGCTGCCCCAACTCTCATTCAGGTCCCCATACATTGTTTTATTCCAGTCTTCCCCAGCAAAGCACATTTCCAGTCAGACTGTCCAAAACCACCACAACAATTCAAATTGCAGATCTGTAGTGTGCTCGCCTCATAGCACCACATTCAGACAGAGCTGATGGTCTTTAAACAAAAGGAAGCCTGGAGCAACATCAGCGCTAAGCTCAGGCCCTGCAGCACTACTCCCTGAGCTCTGATCCTGCCAGCACTCTCCTGCTCTGCACCAGCAAAAGCAGATGAGGATGCAGCTGTGAAGTCTCTGATGAAATGTCCTGGGGCTACACAAGTTTTGCCAATGATTCATTAGCACATTTCTCTAAGTCAAGCAAAGTGCACTGAGAAGTGCTGTCCTTCAGGCTGAGGTTCTCTGCAGCCCCAGTGGCCAGTATAAGGTCTGACATTACTTCCCAAACTGTAAGAAGGATTTGGAATCTGGTTTTCCAAAAAAAATATCTTACATTGGGAATATTCTCATCCTATGTTTTGCATTTTTTTCTATGACATTTTTCATGCCTTCTGCTCAGCTTTGACAAAGAGGTGTTGGCAACCTAGTTATCAAACAGGACTATTAGCTAACCATTAATATCCTTCCTTATTTAAGAATCTTATGATTTTTAAGACCAATTCAAGCAATTCCAAGTGGGAACTAAAGCATGATCTCAGCCATTTTTATAAAAAAAGCATTGCAGGTATAAGATATACCTGCCATCGTATTCAGTACACTCAGGAAACAGATAATCCTATTCATCTAGCTTTGCCTTATCAACTGAAACAGGTTCACATGTACCAGGTGTCTTCAGTATTTGAATATTGAAATTGCAATGTACATACATTATTAATGCTTCTAGGAATAGAACTAGCACTTCATAAAACAGAAGGAGTAAGATTTCAAGGTGGTGGCACAACTTGCTTTTAATGGTTGTGAAAAAAATATATCAAGGAATTTAAAGCAGGTTAATGCTCCACTGAATATGGGATGTAGCATGCTAAGCTACATGGAATATGGTACTATCCCAAACCACGCTTCAATAAAGCGCCAAACGCTTTGTAGAAAATGTTCCAGCCAAACAAAACAGTACCCAGAAGCATGAATAAAACCTCCTCACTAGGACATCCAGTTGGGTTACACTGGCTAAATCCCACATCCACAAAAATGAACTCCTGCCCAGCAGAATTTATCTCCAGTGCAAGGGAGAATTTCGCAGAAGTGGGCATCAGGCTTCTTCTTGTGCCAATGGAAAGAAGCTGGAGTCTCCTGACAACACCTTGTGAAATTGTCAGAGAAACTGGGGTGATTTATTTATCTTGGAGTCCAAGGGAAGTGCATCTCCTACATGATCTTTCTAATGACAAGCAACCTGTATGATAACTTCCCCTAACAATGTTATTAACTGTTGCTTTGCTCTCCCACATAAAGATCCGTATCTCACCTAAAAGCTGCCATCTTCTATATCCGTGTTAAGTGTTTCCAACTTTATTCTAAGATATCTGTGTCAACTCTCCCCAGTTTATATACTGAGCATGATGTCATATAGTATGGAATGTCTCTTTGGTCAGTTTGGGTCAGCTGTCCTGGCTGTGCCCCCTCACAGGGCATGAGAAGCCAAAAAGTCCTTGACTAGAGTAAGCACTGTTCAGCAACAACCAAACCATCAGTGTGTTATCATCATTATTCTCATCCTAAACCAAAAACACAGCACTGGACCAGCTACCAGGAAGAAAAAGAGCTCTATCCCAGCCAAAACCAGGACACTGCTTCAGGAGCTTAAAATACATTTGTGGAAATAACTTAGGAGTCTAAGTTTTATTGAAGATTCCTATTTGACTACAGAATATCTTTTAAAATTGCTTTTCCATTTCAGGCAGCACTTGAAACATGGGCCATGGGTTAGCATGGATACATAACTTGGAAAATAGTAGGATTTTCCAAAGCATCTCACCCACTTCTGTGCATCCATATATCCCTCCACACATTTCTCTGCATCCTTTATTTACAACTCTTATTGTCCAGACTCCTTACTGGCAGAGATGGGTCTGAAAATTATATACCCTTATCCTCAGAGTCAAATAGAGTTTGTCTGTACAGCAAGCTTCAGTTTGATTTGATTATATTTTTGTGTTGGTTGAAAGCAGAGGTTTAAGGAAGCTGAATAGAGTATGCAATGCCAATATATGACAGCTGGTTCCTGGTAAAACAATCCATTAGGTCCTTGCTTGTGCCCATTTGCAAAGATCGAAGAGACAGTGATGAGTTTCCAAAACACAGCATGTTGCTTTAAAGCCATAAAATCTACTCTCCTGCTATATACTCAGAGTGCTGCAGGCACGCAGGTATGTCAATTATTTTCCCCAACCAGCTCGTGAAACAAACTGTAATCCCTGAAACACTCTGACACTGTACCTACACAGTTCCCGCTACAGAGAGGACAGCCAGGAACATACTATATATTACCTTCCTACACACCAGTTTATTTATAGCATAATTGGCAGAGCACAGCTATTGCAAGAATACAAATGAAGCCTATGCAAATCAGCTTCTGCCCCCAAACACAACGAACTCTTTGCAGCCATGGAGGTATGTGCAATGCAATAGATTCAGTCAGGACAATGCACACGAGTTTGCAGGTGACAGGACCCTCCTGGGCATTGAGATGGTAACATGGAAAATATTCTGAATGGCAGATGCTAGGCCAAGGGCAGAGACCTGTGTCCCATACTTAAACACTTGAGAATAAGCCTAAGTATTTGATACCTATCCTGTCTACTTGGGACCTAAGGAATATGTAAAACATTGTTTTCTCTAAAATATTCTTTTACTGCTTCACACCTCCGTAATACTTGACCTAACAGGCTAAAATAGTCAAGTATTTTAACCAGGTCTGTCAACACCTTCCTTAGTCTAAAAGCAGTTTCACAGAACATCAGAATAGGTTGGGCTGGAAAGGACCTTAAAGACCATCTAGTTCCAACTCCCTGCCATGGGCAGGGACACCCTCCACTAGACCAGGTTGCTCCAAGCCTCATCCAGCCTGGCCTTGGACACTCCCAGGGATGGGGCACCCACAGCTTCTCTGGGCAACCTGTCCCAGTGCCTCCCCACCCTCTCCAGGAAAGAACTTCCTGATATCCAATCTAAATCTCCCTGCTTTCAATTTAAACCCATTACCCCTGGTGCTGTCACTACAGGCCCTTGTAAAAAGCCCACCCCCAGCTTTCTTGTAGCCCCTCCAGGCACTGGAAGGTGCTATAAGGTCTCCTCGGAGCCTTTTCTTCTCCAGGCTGGACAAGCCCAACTCTCCCAGCCTGTCCCCATAGCAGAGGGGCTCCAGCCCTCTGAGCATCTCTGGGGCCTCCTCTGGACTCGCTCCAATCAGTCTATATCCTTCTCATGCTGGGACCCCCAGAGCTGGATGCAGAACTCCAGGTGGGGTCTCACAAGAGCAGAGTAGAGGGAGAGAATCCCCTCCCTCGCCCTGCTGGCTACACTTCTCCTAATAGAGCCCAGGATCTGGTTGGCTTTCTGGGCTGCAAGCACAAGAGTTTACCTCATGATCTGAGAGCAAGCTGACTACATATGTATGTTACAATGGATGGCAAGAGTGGACAGGTAAATAGAGACAGCTGTGGGCTCCCCACTGCCTGTCAAAGCAGACAAGTCATGGAAGGGCAGTAACTGCACAGCTAAGAATGTTTTTCAATAGACATATAACATGCTATCCTTGGCCTTGTGATTCTCATGTAGTTTGTAAGAAGGATTTAGCACTCATGTTTAAGTCTGCATCTTCAGCATTGTCCCAAAGGAAAAGGGGTCGGTCACAATCATGAGAGTTCAATTAACAGTGGAGAAAAACCACAACGTGATGCCAAGATTTTGTAAAGTGTTCATAAAAGTACTCAGTTCTAGTGAATTTTCCTTCTCTTGCTAGAGCTGATAAAAATATAACAATGAACCATAAAAATGAGCAAATCACCTCCCCTATCCAGCCTGGCATCTACATACAGCTGCAAAGATAGATAGCGAGAAGGCTTAGACCCAGCTGGCAGCAATGTCAGGTCTTTCAGTTCTGTATCTGTATTATATCAAATGCAAACAGCATTAGCTCCTAGCTGTGCCAGTCCTTGGGAAATGCAAGTGTTTGGTTGGAGAAAGATTGGCTGAATCTAAGCCTGGACATGGCTGGAGAAAAGACAAGGAAGCAGGACAAAAGGAGGCACCAGAAATAACTTTAAAAGGCTTGCTTTCACTATGTATCACCAGCTAGCGCGTTTATCTCTCCTTTAACATGTGCCTGATCTCAAGATCACTAGAAGCTGCTTCCTGAGCTCTGTATTGATGACTCCTTCTCCTACCTACAGAAAACCAATGCATCACACTCACCGCCAAACAGAGGGAGGTGAGAAAATCCACCCACTTGTTATCTAAGATTGGTTTTAAAACAAAGACTTCTATGATCCTTCTTTCTTCACAGTTGCTGGAACCAACACCTTCCTACAGCAAATGTCTCAGACATGGTTCCGGGTGAATCACCTGGGAAAAACTGAGGAGTTCTTTTTGCCTTTGTACTTGAAAATAGGGTATGTAACCTTCAACAATCCATTTGGGCTCACACCACCTTCAATATTTAACAATTCAGGCTGAATCTTTCTTCTTTTGACTTGCTTGCAGGGGCTTCTCGCTCAATCGAGAAGCCAAGTGAAAGCAGCAGTCCTGGGGACAAGTGTTCCAGGGACTGCTGTTCCCACAAAGGGACCACTTTGCCCCGCATGACCAGGGCGGGAGCGTTACCTCAAGGTGACACTGATTCTTCATGGACGCGCTGTTGTTAGGACAGAGACTTGCTGTAAACACAAAGAGTTTTCTTGGCAGTTTGCTAATACCTACAAAACTCCCTGCTGAAGTTGGCTAGAAAGATGTGCTTCTACATGCTCAAGAAAAATGAACACTTCATTTCAGAGCGCTCTCAAACTAGGAATTAAGACCTAAAAAAACAGGCTATCCCCAAATCCAAATCCTTAAAAATAAGCTAAAAGGGAGCAAAATAGAGAAGGGTATCCATGCAGAGCTTCCATCTAAATGGTCACAGAGTGCGCTGGTGCTCTGAGTACAGGCAGGTTGACAAGTACCTGTTTTGCATCCAGCCTCAAATTAGAAATGCTTTATTTTCCCATACCCTGGCTAAAGCTATAAACAAAACTTAATATGATTTCATAAGCAAATTGTCTTTTCAATATGTGGGGTTTTTTTCCAGTTCCAAACTCGAACATCTTCTATGCAAAAAAAAAAAGCTACAGTCCATACGATTGCATACACACACTTGCATAAACATTTTGCCACTTACAACAGAACATGGGAAGCCTGGAAATCCTGATTTCAGGGATGATTTTTTGCCTCCTTCAGCACAAGCCAATCAATTTCAAACCTGCCAGAATCACAGATACAAGCCATTTGATTACTCATCAGGCTAGTGGGAACTCTAGCAAACCCCCCCGGCACAGGGAACCCACGTACTCTGGAAACTCCTGTGATTGACTTCCACAGAGCACCCAAGCCTGGAGGTTTCAACCCCATTGTCAAAGTCTGGAAAGGAGAGTGAAAGTTGATAAGTTTTGAATTTTATAAAGCTGAATGCTGTGAGGTTTTGGGCAGGGATTCTCCTAACCAGCTCTAAATCTCATCTCAGACAGTGTGTTGCTGTGACCAAGCAGTTCATTTTCAGCTGTCTACTGGTAGGTCTGTAGAGCAGCCTTCTCAGCACAAAAGGCCCATGAAGACTGACACTTCTTGGACTCAATTCAAAGACAAGAGTACAGAGACTCAGCTTTCTCCTACATATGGTCTTTCAGATTGCAGAAAGTCATGTTGCTCACATTTGCTCATCTGCTGTTAAAGGTATTCTGTAAATTAGCAGAAAGCATCACACTTCTCAGAGAAGCTGAGTACTAGAGCACTGGGAAACTCTGCTTTGAGAGCAACTGAGGGTTGGTCCAAATTCCTCTTCCTCAATGACTGAGAGCATGAATACTCTGTCATTTCCTTTCAATATCGAGTTAAAAAAAATGAGAACCTAGATGCCTTAATAAATTGTTGTGTGCTCCTTCAACAAAACTGGGAGTAAGAGACAGACAATAAAGCATCGCTGTACGTTGCCATACAATTGCAGAACAAATAAATGAACAAAATTACTCTCTGGAAGGCCATATTGATCTATGAAGTTGCTTAAAGAGCTTCAAGGCATCTTTATCAAAACAATGTTATCAACAGAAGTTTT
Organism: Rhynochetos jubatus; assembly: GCA_027574665.1. Lineage (NCBI taxonomy): Eukaryota > Metazoa > Chordata > Aves > Eurypygiformes > Rhynochetidae > Rhynochetos > Rhynochetos jubatus. The sequence continues at coordinate 74,601,879 of CM050651.1, read as the reverse complement.
CCGACGCCAAACTTCGTACACAGAATTCCAAGTTCTCAGACAAAAGCCGCGTCTGCCAAAAACCAAGCAGCAAGTGTCATTCACCTAATGCTCTGGGATTGGTGTCTGTGTTTTTGTTGCTTGCAAAATAAGATGGTCCCTTTTTCCCAGGCTAGGCATTTGACAAACTATTTGTCACCAGCAATGTCCTCACCTGCATTCTTCAATATGACCAGATGCTACCTCTCATGCATTCCTGAAGATCACCCAGGAAAAACATTCCTGTGTGAAATCCCAGGTGGGGTTAATGCAAACTGACAGTCAGAGAAGTTTTATGAATTTTCAGGTTTTTCTGTAGGACACTCCACTGAGAATCCAGAACAGTATCTCCTAGGGAAACAGCCAGCTTTACTCAAACTGGTGTTAGTCACTGGACCCCTGTGCACACTGGCTGACACCTGTACTTTAAGATAGGAAAGCTTCACTTAACACTAACCTCCTCTTCATCAGGTCATTGCTAGCTCAGCGTGACAGCCAAGATTAAGGAAACAGCAAACCCCTCCCTTGGAGGGGTCCAAAAGAAGTGTTCCTAGAGAAATGCCATGAAACAAAACCAAAATAGAAACACTTGAAACAAACCTCACAGTTTGCTAAACAGAATAGCCCTTCATTGTTTACTGAACAAATATGTACCAATCTACTTATCTGTAAATATACAGAAGCTTTTCTTAAAAAAAAAAAATAATCCTTGTACTTACACACCTCCAGTTGATCCCTACCCCTAGGTCTTAACCACATTTCTCTCAGTCACAGCCGCATGGTTTCACAATGAAAAGAAATTCAACAATAAATTCACAATTCAGCGTTCCAGGCCAACAGTACAAGCAATCACATAAGCAAGTGGTGTAAAACTGGAATTAAACCCAAGTCAGTTATTAATAGGAGGCCAGCAGTTACTGAAGAGGTGATTAAGGAGGTCGACAAGTATTCTTGTCCATCCTTCTCATTTTCAACTTAACTGAAAAATGCAGCCTCTCCTTCACACCTATACTTGTAAATACCTTTCCTCATATTATTTGGAAGTTGAAGAACCTTATGTACTTAATATCATGCAAAATGAGGCAGCCTTTGAACTAGCAACTTTCTGCTCTGGTAAAGTGAAATGCGCACAGAACATTCATCACTACTGAACCCACACTTAACCTCCCAACCCAACCATTTTTAGGCTGAAGAGTAAGACTTCAACATAAATGGTCTGAGAGGCTTCACATCCTTTACTTGATCTCTAGGCAAGAGGAGGTCTTCTCCTTGTTAGGATACTGAGACTATTTTGGGAAGCATTAGAGACATCTCTCCTAACCTTTTGAAATATCGCCATTGCAACTGTTTTTTGAGGCTTCATTCAGTTACTTCAAAAGCCAAACCTTAAACTCTGCTGTGTTTGAAGATATCAACATTTTATACCATTGACCTTTCATTCCCTTCTTTTCTTAGTGAGTATATTAAATGCTTCTCAATCAGATTTAAATTTACTTCCAACATCATCTAGACTAACAAAATTAGCTGCCACTGCCTTAACTTGATATTCAAGCACGAAACTATTTTAATAAATGTCAACGAGCAAATTAAATATTTGAATTTTGATGTTGGTCTCCAGAAGCAGAAGAGCTTTAATGCTCATCTAAGGAAAAGCATGATTAACATTCAGGTCAGACCCAACCAACAAAACCTGCTGAGTGTTCAGCACTGACAGATTCCTAGTGACTTCTGGAAGCGCTAGTCATAAGATCTGTTTGCATACAAACATATGTGACAAAACTGACAAGCTGATCATGTATAATTTAAATATTTGCAGATTACTACAACGTGGTTATCACTGAGTTGGTGACATGGATACTGTTGCTATGGGAGCTGGATTGATGTTTATGTAATGCAGGAGACATTTGTCCTACCATGCAGGCCAAAGCATGTGTGAGGTTGCTTTGTAGGAGTCAAGTTTTATATTTCATTTGGCTGTGGTCACATTCTGTTCAGAACACTGAAAAAAATAAAGCTTGATCTTAGCCTGCCTTTTCTCCCTATACGGGTCCTGCAATGGTTTATATTAGCTTGGATACTTCTTCAGTATATGATAGAATCATAGAATGGTTTAAGGTGGAAGGGACCTTAAAGCCCATGCAGTTCCAACCCCCCTGCCACGGGCAGGGACACCTTCCACTAGACCAGGTTGCTCCAAGCCTCATCCAGCCTGGTCTTGGACACTGCCAGGGATGGGGCACCCACAGCTTCTCTGGGCAACCTGTCCCAGTGCCTCACCACCCTCTCCAGGAAGAATTTCTTCCTATATGCTAGGCGGCAGGATGTCTTATCCACCAGCTCTCTTCGGCAGGTCTGTTTATGGTATTTCTGGCTTACTTGGATACTTTGACATCTGGCAGTGGAGTTATGGATCAGCTGTGTATAGAAACAGTGCCTGTTCTGGGGCTTCAGGTAGCCCACAGCCTGCTCAGAAGAGGAGCAGATGGCTGACACACCAAAACACAGGCACCCAGATCAGGTGCAGTGGCCCACGTTACCCATCCTTATCATCACAATAATATGGCATGGAGAGTAAGATTGCCACACTCCAGCCAACACATCAGGAAGAAGAGATTCAGCAGGACACCAACAGAGACAAGACTGCAGTCGTGACTTCCTCAGTCCTGCCCAGAAGGCCAACATTGCTCTGAGCAGAGCTCTAAAAACCAAGTTGGGAAAGGCATGAATGGATAAACAGGGAACAGCAGGACATGGATGGAAATCATACTTCAGGTGGATGTTAACACATCATGTGGTGTACACAGACCTCACTATATGAGCAGCCTTTCTACTGCATTCTCTCTGTTCTCTCTCCCATAATAATCAGCAAGCTCTACAAAGTCAAGACAAAGAGATGTAGATTTGATCAGATCCTTGATTATCATTGATAGAAGAATGCAAACAAACACACAGCCATGAGACAAGGTAAAACAAGGATGTGATTGATACCGTAAACAAACAAACAAGAGATGAGGCACTGCAGATGCAGAATTCCATTTGTGAAGTTAACAAGTAAAAAGAAAGCACATTTACCTGGAAACTTCCATGACCAAGGCACATAGACCATCACTTGCATGCTAATAAATTGCAGCCTGAGAGCAAAAACCTAATGAAAAAAGCTGAGCACAAGATGAGTAGGAGCCATCCAGAGTACCACTGTGAAAGGTAAAGGACACCACACCCACTGCCCCTCACCCCATGCATCCTGCATTAATGGGCTGGGGCCCTCCTGTTGATTACAGCTGGTCCCAAGTCTTCACTGGGGTAATACTATGGGAAGCAGCTGTGATGGTGAGAAGTCACTGGACAGTGCTGCAGCCACAGACAAGCCCTTAGGAAGACTAGTATTGAAAGAACAAAGAACAAAATAACCCCAAATCCTAGCCAACTTAAAAGAGGGAAAAAAAGTTTTCCCTGCAAAAGCGCTGTTTTGAATTCAACCCGGGTTATTAACATGTTTACCCTGAATCGCAGTCACTGTAATTCACCATTCAAACAGAGCAGACACATATACAGAGGAGGAGGGAATGCTATGGTACAGCAAACATTTGCTTTCCATCCTCAGATAATCCTACCAACGTGTCATTGAATTCAGTTCAGCACAAAATTCTAAATTTCTCATTAGAGCTAATACTGTGGGCTCTGGGGTCAACCTGTGCTCTCTGTTAAGAGACTGTAAATTCAAAGACTTCAGTGAAGTCATCTCAGATTTATGAAGGCAGATTTGGCCTTGTGACTCCCTGAACTTAATGCCAATTGAGATGATTTTGTGCATTAAAAAAAAAAAAAAAAGAGAGAGAAGCTATGTTATAATCTTTCCAACACCAGTTTATTTGAAAAGAAGCCCTGATAAGAAGTCTTCAGAGAAAACTACTATTTAGACATTAAAGGAGCTGACAAATGAAAAAGAAAATAAAGCATTGAAGGATGCTCAATTAAAAGACTTTGTGATACAGGCTTTGTTATGAGCTGTCCCTTACAGAAACTACGGTATCTAGCTGGCAGGGAAGGCCATCAGAAAAAGTGAGGAATGGCAGAACCAGAAAACAGAAGCAAATAGTTTTATTATCAACTGCAGTTCACTAGGCAAAGTTTTAATTGAGGTGCAAAGCTTAAGTTACAGTGTCTCCTAGCCTCCGAGAGTGAGAGCTGTCCCCGCCCTTCAACCTCAGAAATAATAGGAAACTAAAGTTAAGAAAACATGCAGCTGCAAAACTGGATGGAGAAAACACAGGCCATCTCTCCTGTCACATGTCCAAAGAGCCTCAAGCCTGTCCCATCTGAGCAGTGCCACTAAGAGACCCTAACACACTTGTTTTCCTCCAGAAACAGAACACATGAGAACCACCCAGGGCTACCACGGTAGAAGCGTGAGGTTGGTTTCGGTGTGGTCTCCATGTCTTTTACCAACTGCTGCTGTTACAATATACAAGAGCCAGAGATATTACATATTTCCCACGCCAGGAATTTAGAACTGCCAGGCTGAGATACCAGGGACCCTGTGTTGAGGATCCAAAACAGGGAACTACTAAATTCCCACAGACTGTAGGAACCCCAAGGATACCCTCACTCTTGCAGCAGTTCCTGGCCCAACCCCTGTGAACCTTCTAGCTTTAGCAATAAACAAGGCGGTAGTTCCCATTTAGCAGGTTGGCTAAACAGTCTGAGGGCAGCAAAAAAAGGAGTCCCCTCTGTCACCTTGTCTTTGGCTGTGCTGAGCTTGATCCTAGCACAAATGATTAGAAAGGCACCAGAAAAAAATGTGGTTATGGGGAATCTAAATTCAGCATCTTCCTGGACATTAGTAAATTGAAAAGACAACATCTCAAAGTTTCCGGATGTTGACTGACCAACACACATTGCAAAGCTCATTCCTATCCGTTTCATTTATTTGACAGTGCATGTAAGATTCCTTGAAGCTCACATACCTTTTCAAATGAACTCAGCTATATAATAAGAGGCCAAACACGTCAGCTGCTGGGAAACCTCTCAATGTTCTGTCTATTTTTACTTTTTAGTATCCTTACTAATTTAAAACACCATCATTCATAATAGCATGTTATTCAAATTTTAGCAAGAACAACGCCCTCAGAGGCCAGTATTTGATAAGGTTCTGTCATACCCAATTCAGTTTAATTGAACAGCAATAACGGTCGCTTCCAGGACCGAGGATATGACAAGCAGGTATTTGAAATGGAGCTCAGAGTCCTGATTACTTGCATGTTGCCAAACAACTATGATCTACCTACAGCTGGGTTTTTTTTTAAACTCATAATAGTAAGTTTGCATCTGAATATTTTCTTGCCAGAGGAAAGCATCCCTGGGCAGCACGTTTAATACAATTGAGTTTGTTGATTTGTTATTCTCCTTTCTTTGTGTTCTAAGCTTATCCGCCTGCTGATGCATTACCACCCTGTGGGCAATGCCCACCAAGTACATAAAGTTGTGATTCAAGGTACTTGATAAATGTTAGTTTGATCCCAGGATATTTGGTGGAAACACCTGCCACATGAAAATAATTTGTATCTTTTTTTGATGCCAGAAAAAGATGTGTTGCTGTGGAAGCCAAAGTAGAGCCAACCTAGATACACCCATGTCAGTTTAGGAACAGGAAGAGTAAGGCTAAAATGATAGTTGCTCATTTAGACTGAGAACAACAAAAATCTTTGGACCTACTTGTTCCTGAGTCCCCCTTAGCACTTTCTATGTTCCAGGTGTGGCCAGCAACAGACCATTCAATAGGCTGCAACACGGTTTGGTGGGGTACTCACACACATCAAGACAAGTTGCAGGATTTGAAGGAATATTCTTAAAGAACCAATCCTATCATGGCAACACTGTGGAGGAAAGGTCAGATTTTAAACACATATAGGGAGCCTACAGCTGCTAAACAATGCCAAACGTGAACTTCAAAGGCACTGATAAGCCTAATTCATATTGCTCTCAACCTTCTGACTGTAAGAGTGAAAGAATTCCACCCCCAAAAACCTCATAGTCTCAGTAAGATACAGAAGAAAAAGCTTGACCACTCGTGTAAATTCTGCAGCAGGAACATAAAGGTTTTGGGGTGAGATTTAGGGTATTCAGGCACTGAACTGCCAGTACTTCTGAACTAAAGGGTTTGCCAAGTTTCCAAAGGCATTATATAGCAAAGTCATCAAATATCACATCTTCTCAAACCCAAACCAGTGCTTCCTCCAAGCACCCAGACAAATCTTAGGAGTTTGAGTCACACCACTGTGCCTACATACAACACACACCATGTATCCTCCACACAGACCATGGAAGCAAACCTTTCAGGAGATGGCTGGCATCCTCCCCCAACATTATCTGTATCACATGCTAATCATTTGAAGAATTTAAGAGTTTCTTTTTATCTCCAGAGAAATTAGTTGTGAATGAAATACAAAGATGAAAACTTGGAACATGCTAATAGTGTGTATTGTGCTGCATATAATAGAATTGTCTTTGAGGGATAAAATGCAGCAACACAGCATTTATGTGTACTACTGGCTCCGGGATATATATATATATTTTTTTTTTTCCCCACATTTCTGTCTTCCATCAGCTCTGTCAGGGAGAAAATTCTTAACATTTGGCACTTTGCATAGGTCAGCATTTACTGATTTTCTAAGGCCAAGTCAATGGATTTGCTTCCTTCCATTTACTTGAAATACTGCTGTATGTTTACCAGTTTATTCGTTCAAAAGTAACATTCATCTCCACAAAGAATTACACTGTCATTACAATAAATGAAGAATCAAGAAAAGGCTGGAGCTGGGGGGAGAGCCTAGATAATTTGGGGATTTTTTCATTTATTATTTCTGAGATTAACTCAAGATACAATGTCCGTGAGTGAATTCCTACGCACAGCACTTTAGCTATACGTGTCTTCTCAGCAGATTTTTGTTGTAAGATTATCTGAATCTCAGACACTGAAAGAGCTGGACAGGGTCTAGCAGCCATGGTGAAACACTAGCACCTGATAAAAAGTTACTGCTAGATGTTATTGTCAAGTCTTTTGATTGAAGACCTTACCTTCAAATGGTAAGGCTTTATGTGTTGTAATGTATTAACAGGTCTACCAAATATTCTAATAAGGGCCATTCCTTCCCTTTGGGGCAGCAGAAATATTATGGTCCTGGACTGAATCTTTAATTCACAGAGCTTTTCTTACGGTGGTATCTGTGTGACTGTAAAGAAGTATTTGCAAATATTCTGCATAACACAACATTACCCATTCTCTTGGCATCTTAGCCACTGCTTAGGATCTGCTTTTCAAAGCTGTGAATTCCTTCAAAATCTTGCAAATACTCCTTGACGTATAAGTTCAAAAAAGATGGCTTGGGTATTACATGCAGTATAAGACACAGCTTAGGGCAATTGCCTGACGGGGCTGCTACATAAATGTGTCCACCAGCCTTGCTAATGGAGAGGGTGCAGCCACTTCCAAAGAAGCAGCTGGCAGAAAGAGCATATACCAGAGTAGGACCCGACGCTGCAAACTGTGCAAGTCATCCAGAACAAAAGCACAGTAGTTTTATCTCCCCACTGACATCCCACCACATGACTACCAGACCATAACCCTGAGATGGGTCAGACATTGAGAATGGCAAATGTTTATAGCCTGCCGAAAGGTTCTTCAGACGGAAAGATGGCTTAAAAGATGCCTCCTAGCACTGAATTTCCCAAGCATCATCACTGATTTGCTAAACCTTCTGTTTAGAAGCTGTTAGCTGACAGCTCACTACAAACCATCAACACTCCTTAAAGCATTAGATGACAAACACTATGTAGGGAACTGCAATGGATAGACCTAGGGGCTGTTGTCAGTCCTGCCTGAATTTGTTCACCTGGACAGGTGGGAATAACAACCCAAGCAGGACAGAAAGGAAGAAAAAAAAAAATCTTTTCTATTGGAAAATTTCAAGAAAACCGAAGTACTTTACTAAAACAAACGTACTTTGGTTTAATGATTTCACTTAAAGCTATTGCCTCTTAACCAGCTCTACTAATGTTCATGTTTGTAGTAAAAAAAAAACCCCAAACAACCAAAACATAACACCACAGAAGAATGATAGCATCCCTAGGGTTTCCTTCATGCCTTGGAACCTTTGAAGGAGGTTATTGCCACTTATTGCCAGTGAAATGCAAAATGCTATTGGTGAAAAATTAGATCCTTTAAATCCAATGCTTTAAAACCGTACGTAATGTCTACTCTGAGGTTGTGCTGGTGAAGACAGTATATACAAAGCTTACTCAAAGTCACCAGTTGCCACTCCATATACCTATTACAGATGGTAGTGCTGTTTAACCTGTTCTCAGCTTGCATTACCTTGTGTTCTTTTACAGAAGCAGTGGCTGAGCAAGAGGGAACAAGGGTTTTGCCTTTTTCTGGCTGCTGTGAGACCCATGCAGCAGACAGGGATCACTTCTTTGACCAAAGGACCAAACCAGACTGAATGGATCGAATTGTTCAGTGCCACAGTGCCATCCCATGCTGTGAAGTGCCATATCTGACCCTGTGCCCAACCTGTTCAGTTTTATTAAAAAAAAAAATCCAAAAGAGCCCCCAGTTTTCTGCTGGCTCAGCAAACTGTATAAGCTAGGTTCACGAGAGATGCCAGGACCACAAGGCCAGGGAATAGTGGCCAAAAGAACAGGATTGCTGTGATTAGGCTGATCTGGGCTACTATGGATTTCCAGCTATAATTTTCTCAGCTGGATGAACCTGACTGGGGAAAACAGGGAGAATCACCAGGTACGAGATTCGGAGTCTGCCAGGGAAACACGGACCAGCTAATAACCAGCACTTACACAGCTAAACTGCAGGGATGACTGAAGACATGCAATTCCCTAGGAGTTTTATTAAAAATCCCAGAATGCCCCAGAAAATTCCTGGACTGGAATAAATGACCTGCCCTGAAAGGGCTCTGTGGACAAATCAGAGATTTACTTTCTGAAATTTAATTTACCTCATCCAATAGTCCTGAGAATTTTAGGGCCAAAGAGGGAAAAGCAAGGAGGAAATAACTGAAGCCAAGGAGAATAATACACTGAAGAGGGGCTATGGAAGAAGCAGCTAGAAGTACAAGCCAGCAAAAAGGGTTGACCAGAAGCAATGCAAGTTTCTTGATGTATCCTGTCTAGCATAGGGTGCTTTCTCTTCCCTTTTCCACTCATTATATCCCCAAATCTGCCCCAAGGATGGGTTAGTGCGTGTGTCAGGGGCTCCTGCTGCACATTCTGGTTATCAACTCCAAGGAATCATCACCTCTGCAACATGGCTGGACACCAACATGCTGGGTGTGACAACGTACACCTCTCCACAATGTTGACCAAGTTTCTTCTATTCCCACTAAATGCCCCAATAGCAGGCCAGTAAATCCACCTTTTCCAACCTGTCCAATGCCCCAAGTGAAACAGCCACACGCCTGCTGGTTAGGGTGCTAGTATAGGATGCAATCACCTCAAATTTATATCCCAGGCTGAGCCACAGCAGGAATTAGCCCACATCTCCCTGTTCCTGTAAGCTCCCCAGGCCCTGAATATATGACTGTTTCAGAGTAAAGTCTCCTCTTCTAGCCCTACCAGCAAGTATCCTCCCATCCCCCTCCTCTCCATACTGGGAAATATTTCCTGAAAACACTTTTGGCACAAAAATCACACCTCTACCAGAAAAGAATTGTCTGCTTTTTCTGAAGAGAAATATTCCCAGAAATATGATTTAGTCTGTCCAACTGATAGATTTACCTTACCCTGCCTTCTCATCTATTTCATACCGCTGGCTTCTGAAAGTCTCTCACTGCCAGTATTTCCTGCTTCCAGATGGTCAGTAAATAGCACACAAACAAAATAACCCTTGAATTTTCACATTTCCATCTCCAGCAACTGTTTATCCTGTGTATCAAACACATCTTTGATTACATTCTCAGTGGGATAATAAAATTATCGCCTCTTATTAAAATCTGATGATGTATGCAGGGGAAAAAAAGGGACAATTGCACAGCATACCTGTTCAAGGACTGTGATAAACTCGCCTCTGATGACTTCCAAAGAGAGAAAACAATTTCTGAAGGTGGGAAACAGCTCTGTCCGTAGGTTGCTATTAAGAGTGCTGTGGCTTGTACCAAGCTGCCTTTTAAAAACTAGCAGGCTACCGCGCTGAATGCTGATCTTCACCCATAGACTCTTTTTTTAAAAATTGTGCTCCATCTGGAACAATAAATTTCTCTTGCCTCAAACATTAAACCTTCTTTAATCCTACAGACTAAACAACAGGTGGTAGATTATTTTTCAGAATTAGCAGCCAACTGCTAGAACAATTCTCAACCCAATTACTTTGGTTTGAGGTTTGAATTTCATGGCTTAGTGGCAGCCTGCATTTCTTACCAGCAGAAACCAACGTCAGTCCTCCAAGACATGTCCCCATTTCCCCAGGCCTTCCAAAGCAAAGACAACTTCACAGCCCTCACTTTAAAGGGAAATATGCTTCCTAGCATTAAAACCCTTAAAGTAGTAAGACTCCAATTGCAAAATTTAGGAAAAGTTTTTGAAGGCATTTGGAATTTTCCGATCATTTTCTCCCACTGGGCCACAAAAAAAAAAAAAAAAAAAAATCACACAGTGTCAGCTCAAGTCAATTTAGCATGTCATATGACTTAAAATGTTTTCTTCCAAATTTGTTCAATAATCAAAAATCACCAAAGTAAAACTTTGATTTAAAAAAAAAGATTTTTAAGAAATCATTTCAGGCTAGAAGACGGGAACTTTTCAGTCAGCACGCATTGCCATGAAAACACTTTAAATCTGGACCTGCTTTTTTGAAATTTTGTAGTTGACTTCTTCAAAAGAGACCTTTGTCCCCAAACTTTGTGTTTCAGTAAGCTGGCATTTTCTGATTAAAAATATTGGAGAAAATCCTGACAAGCTCTAATGCTAAGCATTTCTGAAAAATTCCAACACTGAGTGATTTAAACCATTATCCCTGAGTTGTACAGGTGTGTATTTTTAGCAGTGGCAGTTTTTACACGAATAGCCATTACGGGTGCTGCCATGGGAACAGGCTAGCAGCAGGCTATCATTAGGTAGCTGGGAGTCCAGACAGCAGCTAAGCCATGGGCATCTCCCTGCTTCCACTCGCCTTTATATATCTGATTGTTGGGTGACCTGTTTAAGGTAGCTACCTTGTTCGTCCCCAGTGAGTGCAGGCACCTCCGGAGGGCAATTCATCTCATCTCTCCAACACTGATCTCATGATGGGAGATTAAACCTCCTCCACATCAACTACAGAAGGAGGGCAGACGCCTGGTTTGAACAAAATGCCGTAGCACCTCCGCAGCTCAGAACATGGATCATTGCATGGGTAATTGCCAGAATTTTCTAACCACGGCCAATGTGCTCCCTTGCAGACTAGTTACCCCAGTGGCTAATTAAGGGGCAAGTAATTCCTTGAAAAAGGCTCATCTGAGATTAAAGTGAAGACAAACAGAACATGACAGGAAGAGCCAAGGTTATCTAAGGCCAAACTTTTCCAGACAATGAACTTTTCCATGATCTACCTCTACCCTACCACTGAAAATAAAGAGAACCATCTGCCTTGTAAAGTTCACCTCCAGACTTACAGATTTCTTTTAAGTATATTTAGACACAAAAATAATTAAGGCATCACTATATATCGAGCATGTTAATTGAAAAATCAGGGACTATGCACTTAACTTTAATTAGCAACTGTTCAGTATTTACTTAGGAGCTTGTCATGCTAGAACTTGTTTAGCTTGCTGCCAAAGATATTTTTGTCACGCATATTTTCCACATTGGTTTGAAATAAGGGGAGGATGTGGTGTATCGCACAGGGATTTATACGTTAGTGGAGCAGGCATAATTTCGGATATAATTCTAGAGAAGAGCAACAATGAAGGTGCTACAATTATTTTTACTCTGCTCAAGCACATGAAAAACTCCAGGCCTTATTATGACTGTTTGCCAAACACATGAAGCCTCTCCTCCCTCTTCAGCCTAACGCTCTCAAGCTCCAGCAACAACAGGCCCATCTCCAGAGCCGGTTCCAGCTCAGACACACTCAACGAGCTGCTGTTGCTCTGCCCTCCTGGCTTGCTCCGCTAGCAGTCCCCAAAATACTCCTCTCTGTGCTGCTGCCATACGTACACTGGTCCTGCTCTGCCAGGCAGGATGCTCAGCTGCTTGTCACACTTCCCCACACATTTTAGGGGGTTTCTGAGTGGTTTGGTTACCTGTATGCTATTTCTTCAGGTGTCTCTGTGCCTTCTGCCCTGCATGCCTTGCACGTAGGGATCTATTTTATTCATGACAAAGGCCCGTCACTCATTGGTCTAAAGTTTTGATTACACATGCAGCACCAGAGATACTTGCTTCTTCCATTTAGTTCCATTTCTCCTGCTACCTCAGTTTCCTCAGTCTCTCTCTCCCAGCATGTTGTGCTCCTGTTGCCTCCTGTCCCATTACTCAGGGTCAGAGTCAGAAGAGCCTCCACACTTTTAACACTTACTTAGCAAGTCAGGTCTATATTTATCAGAGCTCTCTCATTGCCGTGACTATACAAGGGCCTCATTTCTCCTCTCTTTCACTCCACAGACCCCATCTGATATGGTTTCTACCAGGATTCAGCAGAGCACAGGGAAGCAAGCTTTGCAAGAACGGAGATGGAGTGATTTATTCCCCATACCTATTCTTGTCAAGGCTTTGCCACTGGGAATACAAATGAGCTGCCAATTAGTGGTATATTATCAGAGCTTGATACCGGTAATGTCATCAGTGAGACAGGGCCATAAAACCTCCAGTTCTATAGACCAGAATAGGCCATAGGCATGCTTACGTGGAAAGTCAGGAAGCAGCACAGGTCACACACCACTGAAGTCAAAGCTCTAGAGTTACTACCTTTCCTTTGTGAAGCCAATTCTCCTCTAACATCTTCCCTTAGATACTCTGTGTGTATTATTTAAAAACATAACTGCTACAAAGACACAAGTTATTCAACACCCATTTCTTTAGAGCCTGTGCTTTGTCTGCGATATTTCTAGACAATAGCAATAAACACCTCAATTTTAACCTTAGCAAAGCAAAAGACTGCAGACACAAAACCCCACAAGCACAATATTCAATTAAATTAAGTGCCACTTCATTTGTTTTCTTTGATTCTTGACAGCTCAAAACTCAATTTGGGGGAACTGCTCCTTGGTGAACATTTTGAGGAGGTAAACAAAATCTATTGCCTTTTTACTTTTTGAAGCATTATTTTGTTACAGCCCAAATTTGCAAGAATGTAATTATTACTTTCTAAAATGTAGGCCCCATCACCTCACCTTCTTTATGCAGGGGGCAGGACGAATGTAAAGAAAAAATGGTATTTGCTCAAAATGAAATCATCATAGAAGAATTTCTGTATCACCAGGAAACACAAAGATAACAGGGTCCCAGTGTGCAGAAGTTGAATATGAAGCAGCGAAGGGCATGGCAGGCTTAATCTATAGGAACATTCAAAACAGCATCTCAGCAGGATCTTCTCTTTGTCTAATAACTGGTGGGAAAGAAACAGGACCTTCCTGAGCTTCACATGTACAAGTAGGTAATGCAGCCCCGTTCGAAGGGAGAACAGTACACTGCCAGGGGGAAGAAACCACAATGCAATACTCAGGATGAGCTACTCTGGCCACTCGTAATTGCTACAGGCATGGGTTTTATCCACAGCCTTTGAGCCAACAAAAGACACATCATCAAGCACCTAATAGATTTAGGCATATCCATTCCCAAATTGCTACAGAAAATCTGCCATATTGCACGACCATGTAAAATTTTGAAGCTGAAGCTCGAATAAGCCTACTTAGGGCCCAGATACCAGAAAGAGATTTGGATGCATCCACTGCCCTCACAGTAAATTGCCTATTTTGCTACTCACTGCTATTGTCATATGCACACTTTCAGGTGAGGGCTTGTATTGCCATTATGTATCTCTATTACCTGCTAGGAGAGAAGCTATTGGGCTTACAATTATCTATTACTGGTACCTGGATACATTTCCCGAGGGAAATTTTCCACTAATTCATACTCTTCTCATGTTTGCTGCATCGTACCTGTCATTTTTCTAAATTAGATAAATAAAATATTTATATTTTGTGACCTTGAAAAGAAATGTGGACCACTAGCTCAGGATGAATTTCCTTGAATTCAATAAATATTAATAGAATACAACAAGCACCAGACCAGAAAAAGAACGACTGATACAGACCTAATGAGTGTGGTGGCATTTATTATTTAAATGACCATTAGAAACACTCTTAGCCTTTTGAGGAATTCAAGCAGGAGTAGTAGACAGATGCTCCTGTATGCCAGAGATTAATGATTCTCTCTGTGCAATGCTGGACCGATTAATATATTTGTGTTGTAGTTGGTTTTTTCTTTTTTTCCCTCCAATAAAGAAAAGCAAATTAAAAATAAAATCTGAACCTCTTAGGTGTCTAACTTATGTAAAAGGATCTACTACTGTGGCTTCTGGAAGGAGACACTTCCCACACAAACTACTGTAGCCTGGCTACATCCAGTTTTGTTAACCCTCTAAAGCAAATTATGTTTCAGAGACAAGAGGACAACCGTGCTGTCATAGAATGAAAGTGTTTTTACATGCTTTTGCCAGAAATAACAATTCTAATCAGGAATGGAAACTGCTGTGTTTCAGCAGATCTCATAAGCCATATAACAGACCCATCAGGAGCACTGGCTTTAAGACTTAAGTTTCATCATGCTGAGATCTGGGTAACATAACTTACCATCACTTGATTAAAATCAATAAATCACAGTGATATACACCTACCAAGACCATCTCAACCATTGTAAAGGTTGAGATATGAAAGACAGCAATGTATAGCACAAGTCTTCCCTTTATGTCCACAGTGACTGCTCCCAGCAGACAGCAAAGGAGCTCTACAAAGCCAGGGTGGCCCAGTCCCATCCTTCAGTCAACTGTCCTTGCAACCCCATAGACCAGTCCCAGCACCAAAAGGTTAGACAAGTCGCTTACAGGGGCTGCATCTCACCTCCAAAACCCAGAACTTGCAGAACATCATCTACCATACAACCACAGGCCAGAGGAAAAGGTATCGAGTTAATATTTGCATAAACAGACCCTGAAGTCAGTCAGACAAAGCCTCTAAGTACCACACTGTACATTTTGCATGTTTGAACAAGCACAGGAAATTTGCCACAATGGAGTTCTGATACTGGTTGCAATGCAATTCTGATTATTTCCACAAAAATTTGGAGATGAAAAGAGAAATAAAATAAATCACATCAAATATCATGATTACTGGCTACACAGGGCAAATACGAGGGGGAAAAAATAAACCCCAATGTACTCCATTGATATAATCAGTAATGCTTGGCATCTCAGAAAAATAACTTCCAAAATGAGAGGCGGCTATTTAACATAGAAATTTTTCAAATCAGGCTGAGTGAAAGTGGAAAAAAAAAATAGCATTTTTACGTGTGTAAAGCAACAGCATTAAAAGCTTAGTACCACTTGTTCTGGTAAATCTTTGTGAAAGATTACAGGAAGCTGAAGCTCTTAGGCATCCTCTTATTAAAGATAAATGCAGCAGAAGAGGAACATTTCTTATCTCTCTTGCTGCTGCCTGTCCTTACCTTCACACCTTGATTTGCTGGCTGTTAAACAAGGAGAGCTCTTGCTTTATGGCTGGTTTGTAAAGTTTTGAAAGGTTATAAAATTTTGAGTAGCTTGAACCTGTTTAGATAAAGCTCAGAAAAAAAGGCAAGATGTTTGATGAGATGGTTACTCTACCCTTCCCTCCCCCTGCAATTCTGCTGATAGGTAGGTACTTCTTGAAAGACTGGGGACAGGAGGCCTTTCTCCTCTAAGCCCAATCTGAGTCCACGAATATCGAACCTTAGGTTTGTTCAAAGTTGGCAAATGGCATCCCCAATATGGGAATTTGGACACAAACTTCCTAATGTCTTTTGGAGGATTTTTTGAATAATGAAGGTAAGTTTGCAATACTTTTGTGAGAAGCTTTAAAGTTTAAAGAGTTTAAAGCCAGAGCCTGATTTGGTGTAAATCAGCAAAGCAGCTCTGGTTCCTGCTGGATGATTTTAATGAAGATTAGACAAGGAAATGACAAAATAAAGTGGAGCCAGGCTGCAGAGGAAGAGAAGCTAGGAAGAGGATGACATTTGACTTTTAAGGCTGCCTTTGGAAAGGTCAGGTGTCTAGATGCCTGTACATTACATCACACTGGTTAAGGATCAAGTAATTTCACAACTGCCTAGATGAAGTCAGATGTTTACTGAAAGGTAGATAATGATCATGTACTTGAATATGATGGAAAAAACTTGTTAGGTGCTGATATGTTGCTTTGAAAAATAAGATAGAAGCTGAGACATTCCTTTCTCTTCCCTCTTCCTCCCCCTCCAATACTCTACACAATGATTTAAGCGAATTCCATGTTAAAGGTACAGACTTAAACCTTCTCAAACTGAATTTTTGAGTTCATTATCTGAGCAAGGAGTATGGGTAGGAGATGGACAGCTTGTTGAACATAACCTCTCAGCACATTCCCTGATTCTGCAACACAGCCACATCTACAAATAAGAAATTGTTTATTCCTCCTGACGTGTAAACTTCTTGCTGCAAAACTCAACACCAGAACCCGGCAGATTTTGCCGCCATTCACGTCTGTCCACGGCTACATTTAAACGTGCTTATCCACCACTGAGCAGGTATTTACAGTCAACGGTTTCAGCGCTTACAACCTCCATACGTTACAACCAAGAGCATTTTAGGTGTTGTGGCATTGTACACAAGTAGGTGGCTTCCACACTGGACACTAGATAGACCCTCTACAGCAAAGCAGTGTTCCAAAGGTTCTGCTATCAGCCCCCAAAGTCATTAAACAGAAGGCAATGATAGGGCAGAGAGATTAGAGTGCTGGCGTGGGTTCGACGTCCTGCTCTGCCACTCACCTCTGTGATCATGGACAATCTATTTAGGGTAACAGCACTCCTTTGCTTCCCAAAGATGTTGCAAGAGGCACAGATAGAGCGGTGATTGAAGTCCTTGCAGCCTCCCACAAAGAGGTGATAGTTCATCTCTGCATCTGCAGTTAAGAGCTATCCTGGCAAATACAAGAACGTGAAAGGAAAACACAGCCAGCTGCTATTTCCCAAATGTAATCTTTGCATAGGATTGAATCACCTCGATATTTTCATGCATCACAAAAGAAAGTCTTGCCAAGCACAGATCTACAACCCCATAATGACAGAAGGCAAATTCACACGATAGAGCGAACGTCATTCCTTCTGCTTCAAACCAGAGGGTAGTTTAGAAACGTCTACGTAGATCAGAAGGAGGTAAATTAATAGTCAAGCATTCACTTAACTATGAAGTTATGACAACTTCTACATAGATATAAAGTATTGCCAGGCAATTACCTCTTTCAGTAACATAATTTGTCTATGATGTACACTGCGTGCCTTACAACACAAACAGTGAAAATGACCATATATCTTTGGAAGAGCATCGGACCTTTGTGCCTGACAGCTATTAGTCATGAGGTGCAGTTACATAGAAACATGAATACCGTTGAACGTGATGGAGTTTACACTCTCGGTATCACTCCATTTGTTCCTCTACAAGTGGCTGTTGCAGATCTGCATCAGGCTTTATTGCCAGGCCAGATTTTTAACCAGATAAAAGGACACTCTGGTCCCCTGTGGCTCTTGCTCACGGTTTAGTCACAGCTAGATGAATTAGAGTCTAAAGCACTTCCAAATGAAGTGTGATGCCCATTCAACACTGGTAATCAATGCCCCTAAATTTCTCTGTGATCAAGTCTGTAATGGATTCAGGAGCACACGATTCAGTCTCTATATCAGCAAGTCCAGTCAGGTGAGCATGCACCTGCATATGAGAATTTTCTCTCTAGCATCTGTTACAAATAAATGCAGGTCAGGACCTGCTTCCAGTGAAGCTTTGAACAATCAGTTTTACTCAGGATGCAATGCTCTTGCTACTACATGATTTTCACCACAAACCCATGAATGGTAATTATATTGTTCACAAAGTCTACATAGTCCTCTGCACATGAAATAGGCTTGCAATGCCTGGAAAACTTCTGGATGTCTATCATTTGAACACTGCTGACTAATATCAGCAATAGTACAAGCAGAGTGGCTCTACCTGTTCTATGGCAAACCAGGCTGCTATCCAACAATTTTCTGTAGGGTTCTGGTAACAAAACCCACTATTGCGTTCACAAAGCACTCCATTCACTAACACACCACAGAAATTGTTAACGGCCCTAGAACAAACAGAAGTTCCCTCAGTATCATTATTCCAGATGCTGCAGTTGCTGTGTTAAGCCATTTCCCTTAAGCAAAGGGCCTGTGATTCACTACACATACATGCTCCAGCAATAGAGGGCAGGGGGTGTTTTGGTCTGTAACACAAGGCACCAACACAAGAAGCTGCGGAGATCTGTACACTGGCACTGCCAAACCAGACAGCGTGAAGTCAGTTTAAAACAAGAAGCAGTTTAATTACAGTGACACCCAACTTTGCCCAAGTCAAACTGATGACTACATCTGACCGTAACAGCTAGAACAGAAGGACCCATTTGGAAAGTCTAATGCCATGTGTGTGATGTTACCCATCACTGGAAAGATTGAGAACATCACAGTTCTCCTATTCCTAAAGCAATTGGTTCAGATGTGTAAGAGTTAAAATCCCTCACTGTTCCTCTTTCAAGGCTTTGTGGAGTGCCCATTTGTGCCAGAGTGGCAGCACATCTCTGCCCACAATGCTAGTTTACCTGTTACCTTTTTAATGGACAAAAAGCTACTTAAAAATCCCAAATAATATATGACCCAAAGTTTAACTCATTATTCTGGTTAAAAAACCCATCCAAACAAAGCCACCGTACAATAGAAGGCAGAAATAACGTCTAGAACACGATCATCAGAATTACAATGATTTAAATTATTTTTCAGATGTGTTTAGTATTCTGTAAAAAAAATCAGGGACTTGTATATGGATTTTTAATCTTCTAGTAATTTCTACATTCCAGAAGAAGCTAATCCCTGTGACACTTCATTGGATAAGGTACTAAATTACAGACAAGCATGTGATACTGCAAAGTAGGCAATTTAAAGCCTTTCTTTAAAAAAAAAAAAAAATCACCCTTGATTGAGGCATCTGTAATTTGGTTTACACAGGTGATACTAAAAACAGTTTCCTGATGAACACAGCTCATTGCACAATTATTTATTTCAAAGATGCTCTAAGTCTGAGCTGCGTTTCAAAAGGGATTGGGCAAAACAGGCATTTAAACCTTTGACTCATTCTTAAAAGATCGTTTTTATCTACACTGAATTGAAATGCCATCGAAAAAGAGAAAAGCCATTACTCAAGCTAGAAGCATGTTTCATTCTTTAAAGAGGTCATATATATGCAGGGAAAAAAAAAATCCCCTTTTTTAAATGCAATCGGTATGTGTATACCATCACTCGTCTCAATAACTAATTAAGCATGTGATAAGTGCTTTGTTTAAAGACATACCTGTTTAATAAAGGCAGAAGTGTCTTTTTGAATTCAAGAGTGCAATGCTAAGTATACACTTCAATGCTTTGAAAAACTGCTTTTGATTTTATGGAGAAGAATTTCAGAGGGAAAAGGAAATGATGGTCTCCCCGAGTTCTTAAACCGAACTGTATATATGATTTCTGATTTACTGGAAAAGACTTCATCCACCACACTTAATTGCTAACAAAGGAGACCTGTACATACCTCTTGGAGCTTGCTAGTGTAAACACAACAGAACCCAAGAATCTGCTTTGCAAATGAGGGTTAATGCAGCATACGCTATGCCATATAGGACTGGACAGCATTAAACAAAGGTTAACCCTCAGCAGCAAAAGATATTAAATGGACTCTCTTAAAGAAAACCCTAACAGCAAAGGGGGAGAGAAGAAAAAAGCATTCCCTCTCAGATACTTAATTATCTGCAATGTATATGCAAATATCCAGAATTTGATGAGGTCTTTACTTTTCACCTTTAAGCACCACATTAGTAATTCATGAAGCCACTACTAATGTTGTTGAGTGCAAGTGGCAGTGAAAATTAAGCACTAATGACTTCAAAGGTAGGGTGCCCATAAAATGAATAGATACCTCTGAGGTCATCCATACTATCTGAACATAAGTGGTGGAAAACCGTGCATCAGCTCAGTATCTCATCAGCCGCACATTCCTAAAAAAGCATCACTAATGCCAAGGGTGGTTACACAAACAGCAGATGAGTTGCCATGAACAAAAGTTCATACCATCATTACTAAAAAGATTCCCACACGTTTCCTGGCCTGAAAACCGACCAGCTTAGGAGACAGCATTTCAGTAAGGCCAGAGAAGCAAAATAACACACTAGCGAGTCACTGTACTGGGGAGGTGGGTCAACAAGTACAGAATCTGTGACCACTTTGGTCTGTAACCTTTCCAAAGGACAGGAAGATTCAAGCAAGTGCAGAATTATGTTTACATAGTCATTTGAGCTATTCAGGGCCACTTGAATAGTCTGAGCACCAGTTACCTGAAGAGTTAATCTGTGACAAACCCCCCTGCAGCAAGTCCACAATGTGACTGTTAAACTGCTGCAAGAAATCCACTAGACTTCAAGCTATCGAAACAAGTGCATATTGGATAAGGCTATTGTGGTAAGTTTAGTCCTGAGAACTAGCAATATTAAAGAGCAAGTATTCGATTTACAACATAAAAATTACAGGGTTAATTTGAAGTGAATGATACATTAGTAAATTCAGATAGCTGCTCTTGGTATAACAGCAATCAAGCCTCCTATGAAGATGTTTCTGCACAGCTTGTTTTCCATCTTATTCTGCTTTCAGTATTCCAACCCCAAAAAATCATTGGAAGAAAAATTTAGTATAAATAACTTCAAGAGAAAGAACAAATCAATGGGCCCAGTATTTCCACACACTTGAATTATTTAACTAGTATTTAACTTTCATGATTCCAATATACAGATATGTCAGAAAACACGCTGCTCTGGAAGACCACAGCCCCTGTTGGTGTCCATTTGAATAGTCCCGTGGAGCTGTAGCAGTTTACACCCATGGAGAATCTGCTGTAGACCATGAATAGAGAAGGGAAATTTGAGTTTTAAAGTGATATCCCCATGAAAAGCTGGGCTTGTAGATCAGAGATGTATCTGACTGCTTTGATTTTTGACAATAAGCATGAAGACCAGTGAAATATATATTTAGAATCAATAAACTTGAGTCTTAGCATGGATGGGTGGTAAAGGCACACAAGCTGATGTGCATTAGAAACAGCAAAATCAGTTCATTAAAAATGAAGAGGGACAATAGGGAGAAAGTTACATTTTCCAGAGTTTGCCATATAGCTCTTTAAGTGGGTTCAACAGTATAAAACAGATGAAATGGCAAAAAAAATCCAAATACAGATGCTGCACAATCAGATCAAATGGCACATATTTTATTACAGGCAAAAGAAACAGGTAGTTGCACCCTTTGCAACACACTGAGATTAATCATTCATTATGGGTCTGGCAGAAAACGAGAAGGACAGGATAAAAGACTGCTGCCATCAGAGGCACTCCCCAAATTTAACAAGGTAAAACTCCTGTTCAGCTGCAACAATGAAATTATCGAGGTCTGAAAAGCACGGGACTGAGAAAGCATAAATGATTTATAACTGACCAAGGACTCCGCCTTAGCATGCCTCTCTGAGCTATGAATCCACCTGTCTCAGACAGGAGAGGAACTCCTATCAGCAGGAACACATCTCTCCTGTCTCTTCCCAGACCAGACAGCACACCAAAGGCACATGGCAATCTCAGGAAGGAACATGGGGCCCTTTGTAAGTGTGGTACAATAGCCAGTCCACTGGGCTTTTACAGAACTATTTCCTTCTTTACCTACAAAGATTTGTTCCTTGCAAGACTCACTCCAGCGCTTCCCAATGCTTCAGTGCCTGGATCTTGTCTGTTTACGGCAGTGTCAGTCCAGCTTTCCATTCCTCCCAGAAATCCTGCAAGCACTGAAGATGTTGCATGGAAAATAAGACAACCCTGCCTAGGAGCTGGGGGCCTTCTCCTTGCAACAGAGCACTTCAAGAGCACTGCAACCAACCAACCCCTGGCAGCCCAACGCAGCATGTCCTCCCACCCATGGCAACCAACACACACCTTGGGTGATAGAGGCTTGCTAACAAAATGCAGCTTCCCCCACCAGGGAGTATTTTGCAATGAGATCATTCCCCATTGAGCTGCTGGCAGTGGGTGAAGTACACATAGAAAGCGGCATGCCATGGCTTCACTTGTGCCCCACAGTGCCCCTAGAAGAACATTGGAGATAACAGAATACACCTAAGAAACACCCTCTTAGAGCCAGGAGTAGCTGGACTTGCCAGACTATGGCAGGGAGGTTGGAACTAGATGATCTTTATGGTCCCTTCCAACCCAAAGCATTCTGTGATTCTGTGACTAGACAGCAAAGTTACAACAATCAATTACCATCTGAGTTGTAAGCTCATATGCTGCAGGGCCGGCACTTACCCCTGAACCTGTGGAACAGGATTAGAGCTGACAAACCTGGAATCAAGAGACAATCTGACATACACAGCAATACACCTGGCATAGAAATGCTAGAAAACAACATTAAAACAGAAATTCTGGTGAGGCTGGAAATCCTCAGACTTTGACGTGTGAAAGCCAGCCCTTAGTTAAAGGGTTTTGGGTAGGTTGTATCACAATTGCTAACACCAGGATTTCTTTTCCTGAGACAGGCGGCTCTGCCCTGAGTCAGCCCCACGTTGTAACTCCGCTCCCAGCCCGTCTTGCTCAGCAAGAACTGGAAGATATCTGCTCAGTGGTGTAACTATGGGAATAGTGCCACGCTCCTGCCTTTGCCTCCTCACAGAACGTGGATTTGTGGCTTTTAAAAATGGAAATACTGCTTTCCAGCATGAGAACTCCTCTTGCTGTTGGGGATCTTATGCAAAAGAAAAACAATGAGAATTAACATATATAAAAGGGAAAAAAAATTCCTTTGAGAAACACATGTAGCCAGCTGGGGAACAACTCCCAAGAAAATTGTTATACAGTGGTTAGTGAATTACCCTTTCCAGAGTGGCAGCAGCTAAATTATCAATATCCGGCAAGTGGCTGTCTTGATTACAGTAAATCCTAAAGGCAATACAGCCTCTTCAAGGGAAGAACCAACTGCATTGCTATTTGCAGAAGCAAATCACTTACTTCATGTCAAGCCTTTGATTTCTGCATGCTTCTTCTAGACTTTGAAGGTCACATTATGCATTCAATCCTGGGTCCCACAACGTGTTCTCTGCCTTAGGAAGTGAAAAGAGTTTAAACTGCGATGGTAAAGGTGGAATAATGTGAAAATTGGTATGGATAGTCCTGCACAGCCAGCCACAACTTACAGTTCTAGGCTGATCTTGCAGACCCAGAAAGGCCCTGATTTACCTTCAGTTTTTATGAATCCAGAAGAATGAAGCAGTGTTGACTGGGAGAAGAAAAAAAAAAAAAACATCCAAAAACCCCCACCTCAAACCCAAGAACTGAAACATGCTCTTGATTGTGGCCTTCTTTGTCTTCAAAGCATCATTTAATGTCTCAACCATCACACCTAAACTTTTAGTGTTTAAAAGGTGGTCTTGTCCAACCTCTCTCATCTTCTGTCAAAACAATCTTAAAACAAGAGATCTCCAGGCTGTGGTTGGCTCTTCATGCGCCTTTTAAGGACACAACATCAAGCTTACCGATGCCAGCAGAACTCTTCATAGGTCCTCTTATTTACAGTCATTGTTTTTGCTGGGTGTCTGGGAGAGACTTTGAGTAAGCAAACCATGCAAGAGAGAAAGACAGCTTGGATTTTTTCCATACCAACTTTCTTCTTTCTTATTTGGCAAAGATGTTTTTAAGAGTCCTTAATTTTAAAGATGAGATTTTCAGATAGATGGCAGCTAATTGATTACAATTGGTCTTCCAATTTTTTTTTTTTTTTTAATCTTAGGGTGCCTAACTGCAGATACCACTTCCAAATTACAGTTCTTTCCCCTAGCTGAACACAGCTTCCAGAGAAGCCACCTACCTTTTGGGATGTGAATCTGAGGAACTCAAATTTATACTTCAGAGGACCAAGCAGCATCATATTAACTCATTCCTCAAAACAAGCCTGTGCAAGGAAACCAGGGACAAGCTGGAGCTCAGAGACTCCAGGAGATACAAAAAGCACCCTTTCAGGGCAAGAACTAGATGAAATACCACCTGTCAGAACAAAAGCAAAGGAGATGCTGGGTTTTATTGATTCCTCAAACCTCCACAGATAGTGAGGTTTACCAACAATCAGGGTATGCAACACATTTTCCCTGAGGATCACCAATTACCTTGTGCAGACACCTGTCATTATTTAATCTGTCTTGTGTTTGGCTATTCAAATAGATCAACATTCAGTGTTTTCTTAGGGTGCAGCACAACCCAGAACTCACCAATCTTCTCAGCCTTCTATCTGCAAAGGGGGCTTTGGCATTAGGAAGAGATAGGTGAGTGCACACATCTCACCCCAATTTCTATTTTTTGCTAGGATATCCTTTGAAATCTTGTAAACTAAAAAAAAAAAACAAACCAATCAACAGTTTGATTCTTAATATAGATATGCAGGAGAGAATCATCTTACCCAACAATGAATGGCTCAAAGTCAGGCATCTAGTCTAATATAGTTATTGTAAAGAAATCAAGTGCCTCTTAGACAACTCACTATCGTATCAGAGGGAGCTTAAACCATTGCTTAGACACTTGCCCTGCAGATGGGCAAATTAATCCTTCCCCAGGATTCCTGTTTTGTATAGCCTAGCCTCTGCATTCCTGCTATTGTTGAAACCACAAAGCAGTAGTAACAACCTTCTATTTACAGTCGATGCATTTCAGCTCCTAAACAGAAAGAGTACCTGGCTGAGTTTCAACAGGAGAAGCTTCCCTGCTCTTCTGCACAAAGGAGATGCTGGCTTCTTCTAAGAGTAGGATAACGAAGAACTTTTAACGCCAACAGTGTGACCTAATCACCTTGAGTATTTCGAAAGAAATACCTACAAAGGCTGCACATGTGCCATATCTACGTCACTACTGATCAAATGCATCCTGAGCATTTTATAGTGGTTTTTACTGACGTGAGGGACAGAACCATGTCAGTCTATTATATCAGCTCTCTGCAGGACTGAGCACAGCACTAAACCCGAGTTATAACAAGGGACTAAAAGAAGCATCTTTGCAGCTGGTCTTTTTTGCCTAATCCTTTTCCACAGCAACAGAATGAAAGTGGTTCGCAACATGCTCAGAACTGGTAACAGAAGACTCACAAATGAGTCTGAATGAACTCCTCACAGACCTAAAGCACAGAGTTGATTGTAAAACAAATTGATTTGCATTTGATCCAACAGTCGTTCTCACACTTTGTATTTCCTTCACCCAGCGCTGTGGACTATTTGGAACTAGTCATTCTTTCCCCTCTAAAAAACCAAGTGGTAACTCCAGCATGACTCCCACAGATTTAGCAACACATGGAGGCAGTGAGAGGCCTCCACAGTGACCCAGCTTTCCTGCACAAAGGCTTTAAGACATGCACTATCAGAAAACCTACAACACAGAGCTCCCTGTCAAAAAAAGCTAGCAGATGGCAATTCAGAGGAGGAATTCGTGGAGAAAGAGAAACAATCAGAAGTAAATCACAAAAAAGGTTGGCACAAGAGCTCAATTCATGACCTTTATAAAGCTTTCTGTGCACACAAAGCCCAGCTGTACCTTTTGGTTCAGTCTGAATGGGATTTCTTTACTACTTTCAACCCTGCAGGTGCAGAAGAGTAGACAGAAGGCCAAGGACAATGGCAACAGTCCTGGAGTAATGAGAGAGTGGTTAAGGCCTCCGGCTACTACTTCAGTTTAGACCTCACCCGAGGTTTGTGCCTCACATGGTGCTCCCAGCTGTGTGCATGAACCCTGTTATGTAGGGATGGACATCAAAAGTTGGGTGTTTCCCAAAGGTGGAAGACACAGGCTGTGTGCTAGCCCAACTCCTCCCTGGTAGCCTGGGTGCTACCTGCCACCTGTGTGCCACAGACCCTGGTGGTGGTGGCACCAGGCAGGATGTGCTCTAAAATACCAGCTCAGACATCATTCCTGGACATAACTCATTTCCCTTCTAGTGCCCTTGGTCCTCATTCACTGCAAAAGACTTCTGTAAGGGACAGAGGGGTTCCCCCTGGTTCCCTTATGTTCAAAGGAGGAAGGAAACATTTCTCCCCTTCATCCTTCAGATGCATGGTCCAAGCTGCCTCTGTTCCTGGTTTGCCTGCATGGAGAATTTAAGTCCCACAACACAAGTTCAAGGCACATGGGAAGGATCGGATGACCCTTTCATCACTGTGGCTGACAGAAACGGCCCTTAAAACTCTGAGTAGCAAAACAGCTGGGAAATACATTCACTTCCCCTTGGAATGGCAATATAGGTCAGCAAACTGACATAGTTTCATTGTTTTCTGGATTTTTTTGTTTGTTTGTTTATATGCATATTTAATGGCTGTTTGGAGAAAACACTTGAAGGTATCTTGTTCCTATTCAGTAAGGAGGCAGCAGTAACCTAAGAGAAAAAGCTATTCTCCCATCCAGTTGGGATTCCATGTTAAGAGGGGAATCCCTCAAAGATTGAAATACTAGAACTGAAAGACATCCAGAAAGACTGCAGCAAAACCTCACAGAAACCGGAGGCAGCTTAAAGGATGTGCCACCTGAATCCAGTGCGCCCTGGCTGGACTACATCCCCCACAAACCCTCACAAGTTTTCCTCCTGTGTGGAGAAAAACAATCTGTGGCTTGTCTTCTGAACACACCGTGCAGCCTAATGCATTGCAAACACCTTCCTAGTAGCAGAGCTGCAACAAGTCATCATCTGTCCTGTACTCTGGAGCTGGAGACCTAGCTGTTTCCACATTTTAAAAAAAGAACTAACAAAGAAAGGAACTTCTTGGGCAAAATATTTTAAGCCAAAACAACCTTCAGCCAGGCTATTGTTTGCCCTTTACCTATTGCAGCAAGTACCAGATGAGATATGATGTAGCTTTTACAGGCAGCCTTGTAAAACCTTCAAGTGCTCTGCGTAGTAAAGTCCACCGCTGAGATTGTGATCAAAAACCTTAACACAGGACAAATGTCAAAGTGAGAAGAGAGCTAGGAAATGTTAATAGCACGCCTTTAATCGCACGCTGGCTCTTCATCACAAGGCAAACGGCTTGCTAGAGCTTCAGCTGTACTACAATAACAGTTTGCCAAAATGAATGTAGCAGCATTGTTAACACTGAGCTACTATTATGTTCTTAAGTGTGCATGACTTACTTTTAACAGAACAGTTCAGTTCACATTTGTAACACAGACAATAGCAGCACTTTGAAAGAGGGTATAAAACTTTCAAATCTCCAGAGGCATGTTCGATGTGACAGTAATTCACAGGTTGTTCAAAGCTTTCTTTCAACAGAAAATAGTCTCTTGCACCAATACAAGCCACCATCCCCATCCCCCCTCCCCCCCTTTTTAAAACAGTTGTTCCATTCATAAACTGAAAGTGGAAGAAATAGCAAAAATTTTACAATCACTCCTAAAAATATACAAAGAAAATCTAAACCCATCTCAAATCCATTTAAGCTGCAAACATCTTTAAAGACCATGAATTTCACTGGGCAGGAAACAGGAAAATAGCATCATCTGTTGATGTGCAACAGCCCATTATTTACTCAAGGCAGACAGAGGGAGCTGTTGCTATTCAAACGAGAGATGCTCTCTGGTAGACACACATGATGATATATAATCAAGTAATTTGATCGATGACTGGCACCGAAGACCTCATTTACTAAGGTCAAAGAGAAAATGCATCTGTAATTCCCCCATTTGCTTGTATAGTTTTCATCATCTCTTGCAAAAAAACCCCAAAACCACCAAACAGTAATGCAGAAGCATTGCATAACATTAAAAATAAGTTTTTCAAGCCTGCCTCAATTACAGTCCATTATGAAAGCCAAGTAGATCTGAAAACATTTCTCCCCAGATGTGCCTCATACCAGTGTACAGGGAGAACTTACCAGGGATCAACAGAGCAGGTTGCAGACCGAAAGGACCAAGAGGCACATCCTGTGCATCGTCGACCCAGGTTTAAATTGGCTACTGCAAGCTCGCAAAGTGACCTTGGCCAGGTCACTTAACTCTGGTCACCCACCCTCTCGCCTCCCAGCACTGCTGGGAGCAGTTCTAGGTAGGACCCAGCTCCAGTTTTCCAGGTTCAGGGTATTTTCTCAGTGACCCATCTAAAGGCTGGCACCTAAATTGTTGAAGAACAAGCTGTCCTCAAAGCCTGGGAACAGGAAACCATGAGGACCTGTCCCGGAACAGACTGAAGTCCAGCTACTTGATGTCTTCTATCCAGCAATTATTCAAAGCAAGAGTCAATACAGATCTTCACCCCACTACATCTTTCCACTTTGACAGGCAAGAGATGAGTGTTCCCAAGAAAGATTTTATCTAGAGCATAAACTGGATATTCTTAACTTGAAGAAACCTTTCTGATGTTTTACTGATACCCTCCATAGCATCCTCTGGCAGAGAGGCCCACAGGTTATTTAAGCATTGCAAGGAAAATACAGTGTTAAACTCTCCATCCAACAGCTTCATTTACTGCCTTGGGAGAAGTTTCTCAACGGCTCTTATTCTTCACCCCACACATAGAAACAAACCCACTGTCCAATTATCAGCTAGGGCTCTAAACACTGCTGTCCTCCCAGGAAAGGGGTTCACCACAGAATGAAGGACAAAGCCAGCACCTTGGAGATGCAGCCAGCGGACCCAGTTGGAGTCACTAAACCCCACAATTGCTCAGAGTATTTGGCCAGCAATAGGCTTGGTGCACAACATTGTTTCCTTTGCACCTCATTTTGCTTTCTAGCAGCTTCAATACAGTAACAGATTCCCTCATGCAGTGCAGCAATGTCCTTGGCCTCAAAATTGTGACAAGACTAGCAACAATTAGCCTAAACTGGGTGTCTGAAGACCTTTCATTAGCAGGATCCGTAGCAAATTGTCTGCAATCCTCTTAAAGCAGGGATCTCAACTCTGAACAGGAAATTCTAGGAACACAGAAAACACATCAAAATATTATCCTCTTCTATTGCTTTTGCTCACATTGGCAAGAGCGTTGTGCTGTATGAAGCGAGCTTCAGTTCAATATTCACTGCAAAAAAAGCCTCACAAAAATTAATGGTGTTTTAACACGAGCTGGTCAAAACGCCAAACAAAACAAGAAAGCGCAGGAAGCCAGCCTGACTTCCTGATCCATTGCCAGCACCCTACCCTTGCTGGGCTTTGCTCTGTTGCAAACAGCAAAGAAACAGAGGACAGTAAGAGGGCAGAGATTGTTTACCATGTTTAGAAGACATCCTTTGGAAGATTACCAGAGAGATTGTTTATTCCTTTTTGCCATGTCTCAGTTTTAACATAGTTGGCATCCAAGTAATTAAGCAGGGAACTCTATTGCATGGAATTTAATGACTGATACCTACTCAATATCAGAGTGCAGGCTTCCTGCCCTGTACTTCATGCTGAAGTTCCTCAGGTGGGACTCCCCAGTGGCACAAAGCCTCCTGACCCAAGAACAGGGTTCAGCAGTGCAACGCCCAAGCTGCTCTTTCTCCTACCTTTGAATTTGTCTCCCTACTGCCACAATTTAATTGATGCCTGTCAAGTTGTTAAATCCTATCTCATGTCATACAAGGAAGAGGCATACATCATTATTCTCCTGAGCAAAGCCTGAGGTATTCATTTGCTCCACAGAGGGGATTCAGTTTCAGAATATAGTCCAAACCTGTATTTTCTATCTTGTTTAATACTTTGATTTATATCCTCATTAGCATGGGGGAATAGCTCCTATTAAAACTATTAAAGATAATTTTTGCAATAATATCAAAGGATATGAGTAGGTGTAATGATAGTACTAACGATAAAAATTAATAACCATTCATTATTTTTAATCATATGTACAGTTGAAATGAATAATCAGGAAAATAAACAAGACATTTTATATGAACCTCAAACTAAGGGGATGTGAAAACACTATAAATTACACTCTAAATTATCAGCTGTCCACTCAGAGTTTAATATTGCCCTTTTGCGGACAGGAAAGTGTTTCGCAGGCAGGCCAGACACCCAGGAACCAGCGAGCAGCGTAACATCACACAAATGTCTGTTCACCTCTTCCATACCTGCATCCTTTGATGCTCCCTTCACTCTGACGCATCCAAGACAATGGGGGCAATTTGGCATCTTACCTCCAGGTTTTATACAAAGATCACTGGATTGGGATGTTATTAATGATGAAAAATACCAACAGTATTTTTTTCCTTTAGTCTTTACAGCTGTTCCTTTGCTATTGGCCACATCTGTTGAGATCATCAGCTCTTTAGCTTGGTGCTATTTCTCACTCACAGGGAGGACAGCACAGCCAACGCCTCTAGAGACTTCAGGGACAATACATCTTGGGTTCAAGCTCAGTTGTCAGCACAAGCTACCACAAGAAATACCCATGCGACTTCGCAGGCTTCATTTAGTGCTCTCGGTCAGATCAGTGCCCACCCAAGATGAGCTTTGCACAGCAGCTCTCAGCAGTGCATGTGAGGAGGCTGGGCTGGCTTAAAGCAAGAGCTCTCCTGCCAGACTGACGTACACAGCAGTTGATTCCCCCAACCATGTTCCCATCCAGTTACAGGACAGCTCCAAAAAGAACTAACTTGCAGTACTTGTTTTGGATTTCAGGCATGCAAGACTAACACCCAGCAAATAAGACACCGTACCACTCATCCTTGTTTCAGAGCTCTGAAAACACAGCTCACGCTAAGCATCACCTTCAAAGCACGTAGTTCAATGATACTTGCACCTTTAGATCTTCAAGGTGGAAAGATTTCTTCTCTGCTTGGAAGGACTGTCATTCAGGTTTTGTTTAAGGACAAAGGGGCAGGTGGAAAATAAAGCAAGAAATAGACCTCTTAACTGATCAAGTTATTTTCAACAACAGAACAGCAATTTTGTCTTTCATTACAGGTCACCTTAAAGGTTTTGCAAGAGCCCTTGCTATATATTAAATTCTCCAGTGAAAGTTACAACAGCCACTTGAAGGTTGAAGTGGTTTTATCTTCAGAATCAAGTGCAAGCTTTGCTGCTGTCAAAAGCTCTCTGCTTGTGTCATCGAAACATATGTCCTGTCTTAATTCTGAAATACCTGACACAGCTTTCCATCTGCAGACAGGTTGCATCTTTGAAAGTTTCACCACTTCAAAGCTTCAGTAGCTACACTGATCCACAGGGGGCAAAAAAACAAGTCACATGGGACCTTTTCAAGAAACATGCTTCTACCTTGTCCTCGGATAAAGTTCTAGGTCAGTAAAAAAAAAGTGCCAGCAAAAGGCTACCAGAACCTAGCACTGCATGCTCATAAAAGCCCTTTTCCAGCTGATGAATCGAAGTCCCACACACTATATGTCACCTCAGTGCCTGGCTGTGCCATGCAAACTTTTCCAAACTTGGCCAAGGCTACCAGAAGTCCCAACTGCTCCCATAACAAGACTTTCCACGCTAGCAATTGCAGAGGTAATTCCCAAAAGCAGAGTTTGCCTCCTGGGACACTGAAAAGAGCAACGTAAAGCTAACTTCCATTATCTTGTCAACCTAACTCACCTAAGGTCAGAGGAACCATTTGAATAAAGCAAGTTGTCCAAATCTCCCCCCCCCCCCCCCCCCCCCCATCCCCTTGACAATTTTACAGGACACGCAGGCCCCTTGTGCCAAGAGTGGCCAAGCTGCCCCATGTCAGTAAAAGCTTTTTATCAGCAGGAAAGAAAAAAAATCCAGAGTCAAAGAGGAAAGAAAAGACCTCTTATCTACTGGAGTGTTTCACTTCTGCATCTTACCAGAAACTTCACCATCCAGTGCTCATACAACTGTTGGTCTGGCATACAGCAAGTTATGCAGGACAGTGGTCATGAAGTCTTGTCCTTGGTGGAGGGAAGGCTTCACCATCTGGAGAGAAATCAGAGGTAGGACAGGCAGCATGAGTCCTGCTCCAGCTCATCAGAAACCCAGAAGAACCACTCATTTGGCAACTAGAGGGTCACAGAAGACACAATCCCTTTACTGTGTGTACAAGGGCTTTGTATTTTGTGCAGCTAATGGATTAAGAAGCTTTTCCTCTCATGTTTGCTTATCTGCAAAACTTGCATTCTGACAACACTGAGTGAGTTCATGAAGATCAGTATTGCCTTGAAAGAACATGGAGATGCTGGGAACCCAATTTCAGAGCACCATGTGGGTTGTTACACAGGACTTGGACAAAAAAGTATATGTTAATCCAAAAAAAACCCCCTCAAGCTCACAAGTTCATGCTACACAGCTCAGATCATGAAACTGGCTGCTCAGCGCAGCAGAGCAAAACCTCTGAGGTCTGTTACCAACTAGGACTGAGGGTCTCACGGCTGAGAAGCCCAGGCTGACTTTGCCACAGACCAGCCATCCAGGTTCCCCACAGCACAGCACACCCAAGCCTTTGCCAAATCCTGTCACTGTCTGGACCCACTTCCTTACCCCAAAGAGAAAGCCCAAGGAGATATGAGGCATGATAGCGCGGGGCAGCTAAGGCCTGCTGGTGCCCTGAGCTGCTGGCTGCCCACCAACACAGAGAGATATCCTGGGGACAGAAGCTCAACGGCTTCTCCCAGGGATCCCTCCTGAGGTGAGCAGGAAGACAGAAGATGAACAGGGTGGGTGTAAGGAAGTAACAAAGCATCTTCCCACTTCCCTCCTGTGGGCAGGGTCCAGACCTGCATGACCTTGGTGTCCTTCGGCACAGAGGATCAGACTGCTCAGGGCCCACCTTGTATTCAAGGCAGCCAAGACAAGCCCCTGCCCACCAGCAGGATGTGGCCAACAAGTCCCAGGACAGGGACCCCGGTCGTCCTACCAGGGAAGATGGATTGCTCACAAGCAACCCCCTCCCTGGGGCTGCAGGAGTCATGACAATGTTCACAGGCAGCTCCAGGAGCCACTTAGCTGGTCCTAGAGGTGTTGATCCCTGAGCTGTGGCAGGGCAGTATAGAGGGGTACCACCCTATAACCCCAGGAGACCATGAAACCAGCAGAAGGGCAGAGGGGCAGCTGGTAAGGAAGGGGTACAAGGTGCCCACCAGGTAACCCATACTCATGTTTTTAAGCAGCTCCCTGCAAGCATCCCGCAGCCAAGTGCAGCCTGCAAAGGTCTCCTGCTCTTCAAGGAAGTTGAGGCAGTACTGTAGGACCTGGAGAAAGGCAGACCTATCTCACAACAGGCATCTTTCTCTACCTGACATCCCTCTCCATTACCAGCCCTTGATCTAAGGGCCTGACCTACAGGTGCGTGTGGCCCCAACACACACAGCCCTGTGCAAACATATACACAGGATCACCCCACCTTGCTGCACAAGCATACCTGTTGCTGGCCACAGCACTCTCTGCTCTTTGCAATCCCCCAGACAACACAAAGGGAATAAATAAGGCATTATGGTTGTAGAGCAAAGATTACTGCATACCCTAATGACATCTTGAGCCATGCTCAAGAGCTAAAAACTATCACCACTAAACAGTTAACAGCTGTTGGACAGGCAGAGATATGATCAGTAGTTAACTACAGCACCCCCACTCCCTTCAAGCCTCACTCTATGGGAAATTTTAGGGTGCAGCCAGTACCACAAAACCCTGCACAACTACAGCCTGCTAACAGCCTCCTACACCACTTGCAGTTTAAGCTAAAGCTACAGGGCAGCCCCAAACAACCCCATGAAGGGAAATCAACCAAACAATGAGCACCCCACATACATCAACCTCATAGATGAAGACCAATTCCCTCTGGCAGGGCAGGCAGAGCTGAATGAGAAGCAACAGTAGGTCTAACATGCAAAAAACAAATGTAAGCTGATGAAACTGAGACATACAAAGAAGGACACCAAATTTGGTGAGAAGCAGAGCCATACAAAGACTTACCCACAGCCTAAAAAAGCAGAAGAGCCTCTCAGATGGGGCTTAAATGGTGGCGGAGAGGACCCAGGTGAGGCTGATCAGGGCAATTATGGCCTGCAAGGGCCCTCAGGCCCTGCAGGGCTGTTCCCCATTGCTGCCTGACAGCAGGCAACCTCTCTGAGAGAAAGAAGGAAATCAGACAACTAGTTTGAATCGATTCCCTTCCTTTTTGGGGTGCCTTCCCCCACATTCCTTGCACAGCTCTGGGAGAGACAGCTGGCTCTCAAGGCATCTTCCCTTCCTCAGTCAATGGGGATACCTTCCAAAGACAAGAGAGTTAGACCGATGCCCAGAGTTAGGGAGGAGGGATCAGAATTGAAGGTCCTGATCTTGAAGGGTTTTGTTTAAATCCCTAACACAGCAAGGCAGCAGACATGACTCTCTGTGGCATTACAAAATAACTACTTTTCTCCCTTAGAAAGATGTCAGATGTTCACTTTTATATCCAGGCTTCTTGCCTGCTCAGCGAGTGGCATCTGTCTGCACTGTGGGACTGGTGGGGAGGTTTGTTCCCTCACGAGCCCACAGTGAAGGCAGTGGGAAGGCAGGTGATGAGAGCAGAGGATGATGACTGCTGAAGCCCCACAGCCCCCCAGACAGCTCCAGGGAAAGCTGGGGTCTGCCCAGCCCCAGATTGATCAGCCACAATGGTGGTGGCATCCTGCAATGCCAGCTTTGGGAGGGTCCCAGCCTTTGCTCTCACCCTGGGGTCCTCCTGTATCAATGGCTGGGGCTGGAAGCTCAGTTTCCATGAATGGGACTTCCCTTTTCTCCTGGTGCTTGCTCCAGCTAAGAGTTGCAGGAGGCATTGTGTCTGCCCTTCAGGCACGCTGAAAGAAGCAGATAACAATGTGTGTGTCCTTCACACATCCACACTCCTGTGCACAAATCTGGTTGTAGAAAATAGATGCTAAAGTGATGCCAGGGAGCTACTCAGGCTTCTCTTTGTTTTTCTCTTTCTCCTCACTTAGTATTTTTTTACTTGAGTGAGTCCTGTGCACTCAACCTTGTGCTC
The DNA here is from genome assembly GCA_027574665.1 of Rhynochetos jubatus. Lineage (NCBI taxonomy): Eukaryota > Metazoa > Chordata > Aves > Eurypygiformes > Rhynochetidae > Rhynochetos > Rhynochetos jubatus. The sequence goes on along the minus strand of CM050651.1, from coordinate 74,566,578 downwards.
TCCGCAGAAATTGCAGTTCCCAACACATCCATGTGCTCTCACAGCAGCTCTGACACCTTTGGTGTCCGATCCAGTGCTGCTGTCAGTATATGTTCCCCTGAGAGAACTTTCCGGTCTGCTCTAAATGAGGAACTGGATCATTATGGTTGTTTTTACTCTTTCTTGCTCTCAGAAGCATCAGTTCCCAGATATAAGGGCATTATGTGGTAACCCACCCAGCTGAGCAGCCCTTGAAACTGGGGAGGTTACAGCCTGGCTGGGACTGGAGTAACTGGTGCACCTGGGGAGGGGGGTTGGCCCTCTCTGTAGGGAGGGTGCCCTCCACCCTGACTTTGGAATGGGGTTGGGGGACACAGGGCTGCAGGTGGGCCCCTTTCCTCTCCCTTTCTTTCACCAGGTATCACACACAGGACCTGGGATGGGGCAGAAATGGGGCTAAATCCTGTGGTTCTGGGTGCAGAAACAGGGCTGTCAGACTGGTCCCCAGCATGTGGGGGGCGGCATGTGCTGGGCCAGCTGTAACACCAAGATGATAGCCTTTGGGTCAAGCGGGTTTTGGAGCTCAGATGCCATCCTCGAGTTAACTCTTTACTCAACAGTTATTTGTTGGAGCCTGATGCTCCTGGGTCTGTTCCCGGCACTGCACGTGGGCTGGCACCTGTGGGGGTTTGGGGCTCAGCCCCAGGCCTGAGTTGAGGGGTTTTAGGTCTCAGGAGCAGAGATTGAGTCATGTTTCTGGGGTTGAAAAATGGGGTCATTTGGTGGGTTTGGGTCTCAAACGCAGGCTGGGGTGCATGTTTTTGGGACTCAAAAACAAGCTCAAGAGCTGGTTTCGAGTCTCCAAAGCAGAGTCCTGTTTTCAAGCCCTGAAAGGAGGCTGTTCTGGGGGCTCAAAATCAGGATCATTTGGCTGGTTTCAGGGTGAGAAACATGGGTTTAAGTTCTGCATTTTCAAGTACTTGAAAATGGAGACTAAGTCCTGGGTTTGAAAGGCCAGCATGCACCAGGCCGAATCAAATGTCTGCGATAATCTCTGGGGGAAAAGGTGTTCTTCACCCCATCTCCATGTGTCCAACTCTTTATTCAAGCCAGAACAGTCATTAACTCATTAGTCCACATTTAGACAATGCACCATTATGACAGTTCATATTCTTATGACAGTGATTGATTTATGACCTTGGCAAAGCCCACACTGCTGTAACGAGCAGAAGCTGTCTGGGCAGGGCTGTCCCAGCTGAGTAGGGCAGGTGGCAGCATCACCCTCAGTGTAGGCAGCCCAGCTTCTTCCTTGGGGATACGGTAAAATCTGAGCAAGTCTCTCCCTGTCTCCTTTCAAGGGCAGAAATGATGTGTTGCAGCACATGTGGGGTACCCACTTGGCAATTTGTGGGGGCAGAACCACCAGCCCCATCACCCTCATGTGCCGCAGACAGACCCAGGACTGAACCAGCTCCTCCATCCATGGGGAGAAAGGCACTTTTCATCGAGAAAACAATCAAACAGCGTCTTTGAGTTCACATGTTCCACTTAGACAATACTTTATGTATTTATTAATTATTAAGTGTTTAATAATCATGCAATATTTGTAAACCAAAATTCATTATTATTTAAATAATTGTAAATTGATTACTCAACACATACTCCATATTAAACTGTGATACTTATAATCAAGCGATGGCAGTGATTTATTTACAACCGTGCCAAAAGCCCCCAGGTGCCGCGGCGAGCAGGAGCTGCACTCCCATCCCCACGAAGGTGGCAGGAGCCAGGCAGGACCAGGCAACACCCAGCAGTCACCCAGCACAGGCTTTTCCCCTTGGCAATATGTGTGGGGAGACAATGGCCTGCTGCAGAGGCTAATCACAAAAATGAGAATTGGATCATGTCCCAGGAAGTCCAGTTAAAAAGTGGGAAAGGACTGCAAGTTCAAGACACAAATAGTATCTTTAATTGGGAAAAAAAACCCCATAAAAATCAAAAAGCCCTACTAAAACCAAAAGGAACAAGAAATGTCTGTCCAAATCATGAAGCAAATGAAGATACTGACGAAGAATTTGTATTTGAGGAATACAAAGTGATTCTTAAAAAGTGATTCCATAAATCTCCACCAACTGCTAGGAAAATGCTCCAAATCCAAGACCTTCATGGTCTTGGTGGGGCTTTCCGGTTTGTTGTAGAGAGTAACCCTCTACCAGCAGCGTAAAGCAGCAGCTGAACCTGGTGCTGGAGCTATTGATTTCTGTCACGCTCTTTGAAGCAAGTGTGTGTAAGTATAGGAGAAATCTCAGAGGGGAGAATAATGAATAGTAAAATGTTGATTCTTCCAGAATAGAAGTAACATCGAAGGAACATGGTTGTTGTGGCTTAACCCTGGCCAGCAGCTCAGTCCCACACAGCTGCTTGCTCAGAATTGGAAGGATAAAAATGAGAAAATTCATGGGTTGAGGTAAAGACAGTTTAATAGGTAAACCAAAAGCCGCACATGCAAGCAAACCAAGGAATTAATTCTCCGTTTCCCATTGGCAGTCAGGTGTTCAGCCACCTCCGGGAGAGCAGGGCTCCATCATGTGTCAACAGTTACTTGGTAAGAAAAATGCTGATTGTCCCCCCACATCCTCTTTCTTCCCCCAGCTGAGCATTATGTCACATGGTATAGGATATCCCTTTGGTCAGCTGTCCCGGCTGTGTCCCCTCCCACAATCTTGTGCACCCCCAGCCCACTCACTGATGGGGTGGTGTGAAGAGCAGAGAAGTCCTTGACGCTGCGTAAGCACTGCTCAGCAGTAGCTAAAACTTCCCTGTGTTACCAACACTGTTTTCAGCACAGATTCAAAACACAGCCTCACTATGACGAAAATTAACTCTATCCTGGCCAAACCCAATAAAATAGTAGAGGATAATCATACCTGTCTATAACTAAGGCTTGACTGTTGCATTTCACGTTTCCTGAAGATGATGCTACAGCACATCCTTACAAGTCATGGGTTAAAACCCCTTCCTGTAAAGGAAAAAAGATGGTAAAAATCCATGCCTAAATGTAGCAACTGCAAAGTATAAACTTTATCTCTTTATTATAGGCAAGTATAAACTTTATCACTTTGTTATAGGCAAGAGATGGAACCAAGAAATAACAAACAACCTGCTGAACAGCTGTTTAAGAATAACAGCTAATAAACTGAATAAAAGAAGAAAAAAACAAATCTACTGAGTAGGCTGTTAACATCTGACTCATATGGAGGAACATGTTTCCAGCCTGGGTAACTAAGATAATCATTAACACCAGTTTTATGTTAGCTTTAAATATCTTCTGTAAGTATCATGGAAGAGCAAGTAGTTCATTCCACCCCATAGATGTAAGTACTTGTCACCTAGCTTTGCTTTAATTATTTTCCATTATCATGTCTTTATATGAGCAGGAAAAGATGCTACACTTAGCTCATGGCCACGAATAAGTTAGAGGAAAGAAGAAAATAAGGAACCCAAGTAGTACCAATACAAGGGTGTCTCAGAGTCAAACTGCGCTTCCCTTCCACTGTCAAATATGATCAGAATGACCTAATCATGAATATATTTATGTACAAATTGTGAAGTGTGTATATAAGTCTGTGTAGATATAATTATATGTATTTGCAAATGATACTTGAGTTGGAAGAAACAAGTGATTCAATTAAGTCCAAATGTTTCCCACATGCAATCTGGTGAAGTATAATTTCTTATCATTACGCTATCTCTGCAACTTCAGAAGTGAGAACTAAGCTTTCATGTCTTTCAGAAAACCATTACAGAAATTAATGGTCCTTGAATAGGTAAAAAGGAGTAGGTAAAAATAGGTTAAAAGTAGTACTTGGCAGATAGAAGAGCTTCCTCAATTAGAGATGTCAAAAAAACCTAATCTGTAGTATGTAGGCATGTAACTTTATGGGAAATTGTTATCAAATGACTAACCAAGTAATTGCAAAAACAGTCATTCCCAACGGAGAGCTGTGCAGGGCTTTGACCTGTGCCGTACACTGCGCTGCACCTCTCCCCTTGGAGCCTCATCCCCTGAAGGCTGCGTGCCTGCTAGTATTGTCCTTAACGTATGAATTGTCCTTTCTTCCAGGACTCTGGGCTCGTGTCAGGAGTTTAAACCCTTGTGCTAGGAAGGAAATACAGTTTAGAAGACACACTAATGGTCACTTAGGTAGCCAAGAAGTACTTCCCAGCAATGCACCTGCACAAAGCTTAACAGCCAATTAGTGCTGCAACTCTGTGCTGATTAAGCATGCTCCCTCCAGTCAGCACTATGAGGCTTGTAGGTGAGGAAAACAGACAGGGAGACTGAGCAGGGCCTGATGAAGCTAGGATGCTTTTCAAAATCTGAGTACTCAGATTTCAGTTTACAGAGATGTCTTTAACAGCATGTGTTCAGGTCTGGTTTGTCTGTACATGCCTCTCTTTTGTAAGAAGTCTAAAGTCAGAACGGTATGTTGGAGAAACGTGAGTATGGCTGGCACAGGCTAGAAAACACTGAATCAAAACCTTTTCCCTAGAGCATGGTAAGAGTGAATCTTCGCTATTTGATACACCGAGTCTCCACCAGCCCAGAAATCAAAATATGAAGACCTGATAAACCTGACCAAAAATCCCACATAAATCAATTTTTCTCATAACAGGGCCAAGCTTCCAGGTTTAGCGGGTAGGATCTGACAAACATGAACAGAAGCAGGACTTGCTCCTGTCTGGATCTGAAGGAGTTTCCTTTTGCAGTGCAGATGAACTGTAAGTGAACTGCAACAAAACCAATGCAAACAAGCCAAAAAGCCTTCACCTGCATAATGCCTATTTTGGATAGAATAAAAGCACTAATAAAGAGAATTTCCATAGACTGCTTTCTCAGGAGCTCACTCAAGTTTTCGGCCTACAAAGAGCAATCTTCAAACTCTCAATGTCAGGAAAACCTCCCAAAGATTTTGTCTATATAAATGCTTTTCAAGTCAATTTGAGAAGGAAGCATCAAGAGTATTCCAAAGCAGTGTTGGTTATGAGAGCAATTGTCAACATTTTTGAATTCCATTTTCGTTTGGCAGCCCAGTGAGTGCTACTGTGCCAGGTTTTTATCTTGGAAAAACAAAACCATCCACTGAAGCTCAAAGATGAACATCATCTTCCTAGGAATGTTAAGCAGATGGAGTGGTGGACATGGGCACACAGCCTGTCAGACTGTAGATGAGCTGCCCCCATACTTTGCTTTGAGGATCTCAGATAACTAACACTTCAGTTCAGAGAAAATTTTATGAGGAGAAAGAATAACAGTTTTAGGTGAAAACCCCAGATATTATTCACCAAATGGTCTTCTCAGTTCTTCTGTCACTTGGGCTGTAGTCAGTCAGACTCTACCTTCTTTCAAACACATTTAGGATCAGTATTTTGACTCCAAGAAGCAGTTGAAATAGTTATTCTGTCAAACACATCCACCACCCTGTCTTCATAGTAGCTCTTTGTTGGCCAAACCAACACCAGCAAGATTTCTTTTCTTATTTTTACTACTTTAAAATAACACCCCCAAAGGAAAACAACCCCATGCTCCCGTACAGGTTGGGGGCTGTTCTGTTGAAGGGCAGCTCTGGGGAAAAGGACCTTGGAGTCCAGGTGGACAACAGGATGACCATGAGCCAACAGTGTGCCCTCGCGGCCAAGAAGGCCAATGGCATCCTGGAGTGCGTTAAGGAGACTGTGGCCAGCAGGTCAAGGGAAGTCCTCCTCCTCCCCTACTCTGTGCTGGGGAAGCCTCCCCTGGAGTGCTGTGTCCAGTTCTGGGCTCCTCAGCTCCAGAAGGACAAGGAGCTACTGGAGAGGGCCCAGTGCAGGGACACGGAGATGGGGAAGGGCCTGGAGCACCTTCCATGTGAGGAAAGGCTGAGAGAGCTGGGGCTGTTCAGCTGGGAGAAGAGGAGGCTGAGGGGGATCTTATCAATGCTGATCAATATCTAAAGGGTGGGTGTCAGGAGGGTGGGGCCAGGCTCTCCTCAGGGGTGTCCAGGGGCAGGACGAGGGACAATGGCCATCAACTGGCAAACAGAAGGTTCAGCCTGAACATGAGGAAACCATTCTGCCCTGTGAGGGTGACAGAGCCCTGGGACAGGCTGCCCAGAGAGGGGGGAGTCTCCTTCCCTGGAGACTTTCCAAAGCCGCCTGGACTTGTTCCTGTGTGATCTGCTCTAGGGCATCCTGCTCTGGCAGGGGGGTTGGACTGGATGATCTCTGGAGGTCCCTTCCAACCCCTAACACTCTGTTAATCTGTGTAAAACTCAAGGAGCTAGTCAGAGCCTTGTTTCTTAAATGTTTATTGCTATTGGGCTAAGATATACCACCCCCACCCCCCCACCCCCCCCACCCAAATATCCCAGTAGCTATCTTTCCATGGCACAGATGTGCAAAGTTACTGATGTCATTCTTCAAAACCTAGAAAACCTGGACATCTCTTCCTGCCTGCTTTGCACGTCACTGAGTAGTCGATTTACTGCACTGCAGTTTGTGTGTGCAGAAGCAGCAGGTAGTTACTGTCATTAGTCGGTGTGTGATTCTTTCCCTTTTGACAGAGGACTTCCTCGGTGCCTCTAGCACTGCTGAAGGAGGTAAATATCTCTGCAAAACTGTGCCCCACCAAGGTACTCTGGGAAGTAGCAGCGAGACAAGAGGCTAGTGAATAGCTGCCAATTACAGCCCAACAAGCAGCTAAGTGCTTTCACTGGGAACTCCCCAAGTGGGCTGGGAGGCCACAGAATAAGGATCTTGGCAGCTGAGAGGAAAGGAGAGCATACTTCCCTGGGTGCCACGGCAAACTGGAGCTTCAAGGACAATCCAGGAAGAGCAATACCAGCTCCTTTCTCTGAAGAGGTTCACAAGGAGAAATGGGACCTCTGCCTGCTACTGCAATACTACTGGTGAAGACAGCAAAAATAAATCATCCACAAGCCTTTTCTCACAGCCTTTGGAGTAAAGGACCCCCCCGAACAAAGGAGAATGGGGCAGAAAGATGTGAAGAAGTGGCCATAAACACAAAAGCTGGAGCGTGCCTATTGGGAAGTTTTCGCAGTCTGGAAAGCTGTTCTGCAGCGAGGTGCAGAACACAACACAATGAAAATACAATTGCTCAACATCAACCAGGCAAACCAAGGAAAAGATTCACCCCTTGCATAACAGAAGCAAAGACCCGGCTCACAGCAGTTAGGTTTGGTGTACATCTCATTTGCTATGACACCACTGTCTGTGAGGTAAATGGGGACCGTGTAACTACAGGTGCTGATGAACAATTTCCACCTAGGACCTGTGTAGTCAGACTGACTGCCAAGTCAAGAACACAACTTATCCTTAAATGTGAGGAGAACCAGCCAGCATCCAGGGCCTTCCCCTTGGTTAAATACTGGTCCATACACCTGGAGTCAGCCCTGAGCTACACAGGGACGGCTGGTACTGCTATTTGTATCAACACACAGCCCGTCAGAGAAAAGTCTATTCAGAGGTCTAGACATGGGCAGTAAAGGGATGCTAAAGTGCTGGAAGGGGGAATTAAAACAAAAATGGGGGCGATGGTCAGGAGGAAGACACAAACAGCATCTTAATACGATTTCTGGTGCTGATGGGACAAAGTCCCTCAGGACTTGGTCAACCCAGGGCACAGCCTCCCATCCTTGCCTGCATGTGCAGGGTCAAGGCAGTCACCAAACCAGGAGGAGAGGAGAAAGCTGCTGCCAACTCACAGCCCCTATGGAAAGTTAACGTTGCTATGGCAGCTGTAAATGAAAAGTGTGGAGTTTTAGGATTGATAATGTAATTAATTTACCCATGTAGCAAACTTACATTCAAAATACCTCAGTCAGAAGATCCTGGGCTGCAGCGTGATTGCACCAGAAGGGGCTCACTGAGCAAACCTGAGAGCATCCGTAGGGAGGGTAATGCAAAGCGAATTAAATATTCTCAAAACATCCCTCTGCACGGCTAGATTAATGCTGCCATATTGATGTATGCCAGACCAACACTGGCACCATCCTGTGCCACTACGTGTGGCGGCGTCACTTCCCAGTGTTAAAGGAACTGTATGAACACCGACCTGTAACACTGTCTTTAGATTTGATTTGTAAAGTGTCAATTTGCACCACAGCCAATCAACTTCCAGGCTTTAACTTGTATTACATTTAGCACTATTAAAAGATTTAATACTGTGCACCAGGAACAAGCAAACCACAGGGGATGAGGTGACGTGAATGCTACAAATCTGCCTGAAATACCCGTAGTTTAGATAAGTAGAACCCATGACACAGAAAAAGCATTAAGAGGAGTGAATAATATGACTGATGAACAGACAAGACACTGAAACACTCTGTTTAAGTGTATACCAGTCACAACAAACACTGGTCAAGTGGGGTAAACAAATGCATCAAGTTTTGCAGGGATTTCGGTTCTCCACAGGCAAGTTCTGGTTGTGAGATCACTGTAACCAAGAGGAAATGGGTGGTGCCTGCACTTACTCAAGGGCACTGTATTTTGGGGACCTCAGGATTGCCTCACGGATGGCTTTGGGAATAGGGTCAATGGGGTGCAACTTACCCTCCTGTGTTTCATAAAAATCTCGGTAAGTCCAGTCTCGTACACCTTGATTCTTGACTCATGAACTCAGCATTTTAAGGACACAAAATAAGGCTGCTCCATGCCTGCTCTGCGGAGCGAAACTTCTCTGGGACTCCGTAACGGGAACAGTCTGTACGGTGGGGAAAGGATCCACTGTAAGTATCAACGGTCAATAACCAAATCACACCTCCATCAGTAACTGTATGTTATATATCATGTCCATATATTTACATTCACCATTAAGTCTGAAAAAAGAAGAGGGAAAAAAGATTTTGAGGCCAAGCACATACTAAAAATACAGAAGAAATACCAAATCATTGGTGTTTGCTTGGTTTTTTATTTATTTCCCCTATGGTAAATATGTGAAAGTAAAAAAAGTAAAAGAAGATCCTGAGTTACTGGGAAAGGAATCCCAACGGGATGCATCCATCATGTGTTACACAAGGAAAAGCAACGATGGGGATGCACAGTAAAGGACGTTATCATAACACTTTATGTTAATATAGTAGACTGGGATGTGGTGAGAGGTTCCAGCTAACCCCTTAGGCAGACTGCAGACAGAGGGCAGAAATGTCTCCCCTGTTCCATATCCAGCCGGGCAGCAGGCACCTTTCCAGAAAAACATGTGTCTCCTGCAGGTCCTATTTTCCATCTGCCAGGCCTGTGACAGCAGGCATCCAGGATTAGGCAAAATGAATGTCTACACTATTCCTAGGTGCAAGCTTACTGCAGGGCAGATGCAGAATTACGAGGTGATGTGCTTCCAGTTGCCTGAATCTGCCATTTCCCCTTCTCTCACAAAACCCAACCAACTAACCACTCCCTCCCGTTGAAGAATCCAAGTCAGGATCTGTATTTAACCCCTTTCCCATGCATAGGTACCAAGCCACTACTTGTTTACTCTCTAGTTAGGTAGGTCATCTAAGTTGTCTGCGCCAATTGCTTTGCTTCTAGTTTTGTGCCCCACTTTAAAACTCTTTCTTGATTTTGCTGTATGAGATGTGACAGAGAAGAAATTTGTCGTGCTTTGCTCTGTCTAGAGGGATGCCTGTACGGCTTCTGGTTTATGTAGGCAACTGTTTTCTAGTGTGCGGGACCTGAACAAGATGTTGAGCTTTGATGACAGGCTGCTGTAAAAATGCGTATGAGTTGTAGGGTGTCATGGCAGTTTAATTCTCAAAGCTGAGGGGATTTTTCTTGTTACCAAACCCTGCTTTGTTGTCTGACATGTGGGTTCTACGGACTTGCGGTCAAACACATGGAGTTGTACTCTCTGAAGGGCCTACACATTACCGACAGGAATTTTTTCTCCTAATGATTTATGATTTATGTGCCCAAATTCCATTTCTGAAGGTTCTTGGGCCAGAGTCAGGGAAGTATTTTGGAACCTAGAGTTATAAACCAGCACAGTAGAGGGAATATCAAAACAGCCCATAAATGCTTCCACATCTGCACCGTTGGGACAGTTTTGGAGAAATGCACTTGCCAACACCCTTGAGTTCTCTTTAGTTTTCAAAAATTCAAGAGTTCCTGAGTGAGGAAGGGGTTATTTGAATATAAAGTTAATTTCAAAGCACTGAAAAAACAAAATTCCTCTAGAAGCAGCAGAATACGGTTGTGATTTCAAAAGGGGAGGGGGAAGGAGGATTGTTTTTTACAAAAATATGAAAACTTTCATGCAAAATATAAATCAATCTCTCTGAAATAGGCAATCCAGTCTCTATTGCTCACTTCTCTTCCCATAAACTCTTGGAGGGAGAAAATGACTGGTGCAGCTCAGCAGGGAGCAATCACCCCTGAGGGCAGCGTAGTAACCAGGCAGGGTGCAGCCATGGCATGTTATTGCCCAGACCAGACCTGCAGCAAACGACATCCCAGCAGCCCCTAGACCTGTGATACACCCCGCTGCCCCGTGAGAGGGAAACAGCCTGGTCAGACACTGACTGGGGTCAGGTCTAACCCCGGGTTGTGTGGTGGCATGACCCTCCCATGCCCTTTCATGTTCCCTTCACCTGCACCACCACACACAAACATTTGGGCTCGGCATGTGGACGTGACTTCTGTTCCCTGCTTCAGGTTTGTGACACTTGAAAGTCCCAGTCTGCTCTGGTAGTAGCAAGTCTTTGAATTGCCTGTGTATGCATTAATGGAAATATCTATCAGTTATGGCTGGAAAAAGCACTGCGCTAAGTGGCAGAAGAGCCAGCAAAAACATACCCATGTATTTTTAGTCACCCTGGGATTAATTCCCAGGCAGGTCTCTGTTTACAGTACTATATTTACATGGAGCAGCCATATGGAATAGGGATATTCCTCCTGACAGCTGCTCTGCTTTCCTCAAAGCAACGGAGTGAGGAACTGCTTCAAAATAACACCTGCCACATTTCTGTCTCCCTCCAAACACCATGACAAGTGCAAAGGAGATGACATCTGCCTCGGTGCAACCCTTCTACTTCTCACAGCTCACAGGGGTCAGCTGGGGGCAAGTGTTGCTGTGTCCTGCCAGGAATACCCCAGGCATGGACCTCAACTCCCATCCCTGGAGAGGTACAGGCAAGACCTCGGCCCATCACTCACCTTTCAGTACTATGAGGCTGATGAACGACGTGTAAACAATGCACGTGTTTGTTCCTCCATTCGCCTGAGGGAAGCCACTTGTTTTAAGATGTCTTCATTGGCTTGCCCATCCTCTCCGTTACGTTCACATAGCACACTGTCATTTCCTAGGGCAGAAGACAAAAATAAATGAAGTGAATCAGCGATAAGCATGACATCTTCTGAAACTGTTGGTCTGCATCTTTCGTATCTGAATTTTTAAAAACAGCCAGTATTTTCTCCTCCCTCAACTCCAGTTAACCTGTCCCTTTGTCAGGACAAAGGACCAGGAAAGCAGGAGGGCTGGACTGCCTTGTTCCTGCAGAGAAACCTGTGAAGCAGCACCATGAGAGAAGTGCAGGCAATTGCCTAAAAGGTTACATGTAGTCCAGAAGGGTGACTGATTCCCTTCTGCTGTTGTCACCCTGCCTTTACTTCACCCTGGGGAGACAATGCAGAAACGTATCACCCTCAACCACAGGCCATATTCTACACTTTTGGAAAAAGCTTCCTCACAAAGGAATTTTCCCCCGACTTTGCCAAGATGAGCATCACAAGCCAAATCCTAATTCTCATTCTAAAAAGCCTGACATCTGACCCTGTTGAAAATTTAATAAGTTTTTCTTTCCAAGTTGCGCTGAACTGCATAATGGAGGGGAAATTGTCAAAAGTTGCCATAGAAATGGGGAAAGAAAGCAAAAATTATTACAAAGAAAGAAGACAGATTCCACCAGGAGCTCAAAAGGTTGTAAAACCCTGTTCTGTAATCCTGCTGAGCAGGATGAAGTGACCTTAGCCCACAGAGGATTTGGGCAATCTAGAGACATGCAGAACAAACCTCTGAAAATCCCTGAAATGGAAGAAGTGAGTGTGCCTCTTCAGCAAACAGATCAACACTACAAATATTCCCAGATCCAGCTGCCTCGAGTTAGGCTTCCCAGTCCAGAATGGGGTTCTCTCAAGAAACATTTGCCCTGATTTACCTGCCTGAACTACAGCCACTTCCCTTGGCTTCAAAGGTATTTTTCCTGTCAAGATGAGCACAACTTCTCGGCAACCTGTTCCAGTGTCTCACCACCCCCTTCATGAAGACCTTCTTGAGAGGTCCTTCTTGAGAACTTGAGATCACTATATAAAACTAAAAGAAAGCAGATTTAAAAAAAAAAAAAAACAAACCCAAAAAAAAAAAACAAAGCAAAGGAAATTGTTTGGGTTCTGAAAGCCTCCAAGTCTCAGAGAATACAAGTATTTATTATCCTCTTCCTTATGCATTGACTTTTGGCTGACAGAAAATGGGGGATACTGGGTGAAACAGATTACCCCAAAGAGTTATTGGTCCAACCCACTGTTGCCATTTTTACTGCCTTTTCTTTTCACACTAATGTATATATTCATTGTATGCACAAGTTTCGTGAAATGAAGCCTTCATAACACTTGGTGCCTCCAGCAAGGTAGACAGAAATGTAATTTTAGCTTAAAAGAGCTAGTGGGTAACAGTTCCTTCTAGTTCCTCTCCTGCAGGTCTCTAGTCCCAGTACCAGCTGCTGTATCTCCCCTCTTTTCCAAGCAGAACTGGTTAAACAACCCACAGGGTCACAATGGTATTGACAGGCTCTGTCAAAGGATTAGGAGATTCATTACACCATTGGCAATTAGTTGTACATTTTTTCATCTCTCCCGTTCACTGTAAGAACAAGACAGGACATGTGACAAACATCCGTCTAAGCTGGGCCCCTTGCACTACGTGTCCAAAGCTGCACGCAAAAGCAAGCTCAGGGGCAAATCAACTTGTTTCGAGCCACTGAGAAATCCTGACAGACTGCAATCACGCCAAGTTCCTCTAAGCTGAATCTGACATCTCTCTCCTGTCTGAATGACTGAGAATTTCAGATACAAAAAACTGATGGGCAATCAAGACTAAAATACAGAATTACAATGTTCCGTAGCATTTTCATAATCATACAGCAAGACTGAGCCTTAAAAGGCCCAAACCTGTCAGTAGAGACTAACAAACAACGCTGTCTCAATTTTCAGGGAAACCTAATGAGTGCGAGAAAGATCTTGCCCTCAGGAAAGAGAGCACGTGGGTGTTCAGCAAGGAGAGGATAAGCCAGTCTCAGTCAAGCAGAAAACATTTTGCTGCCCGCATTTGGCACTGGCACTTTGGGAACATTGGACAGGTCACTTTTATCACCAGATTGCCTCAAACCAGTATCAAATTCGTTTGATTCCTATTTTGTGAAGACACAAACACCAGTGCAGACAACAGTTTCCATGTGTTGCATTCAAGATACACCAAAGGTTTTAAAAAACATTTATGGAAAACAGTGCTAAAAAGCAAAAAAAAAAACCAAAACAAAACAAAAAACACTCCGGAAATAGATTTAATTTTGGAGGGGAAGGCAAAAAAGATTATCGTCACCATCATGATGAGGCTTGGAGCAACCTGGTCTAGTGGAGGGTGTCCCTGCCCATGGCAGGGGGGTTGGAACTGAATGATATTTAAGGTCGCTTCCAACGCAAACCATTCTGTGATTCTATGATCATCTGAGCAAGTCTTCTGCTGTTCAGAGCAGATGCATGCCAAATTCTTTCCTCCTAAAGTTAAAATTCATAAAAGTATACATCCCTGCCGTTAAACCTCAGCTCCAGACAGAGAAATACCTAAATCCAAACAGCAGCAGTTGCTTACGTGTTATTGATTCCCAGTCCTACATTTGCTTTACGCGCAGATCGGTTTAATCCAGGTGAGCAGAAAGGAAACACAAGGGGGAAGATTCTCAACTTCTTATTCAGAAAGAGATATTTTCTACCTGTCTTTGTGTAGGCATTCCACAATATTCTCCCTCAACGGATTGAGGAGTGCAGTCCTGCTGCCTTGCAGGGAGCCTCCTGCTCTCAAATCTCCTGAGTGCTTTGGAAAAATTGACTATAGAAACATTAGGCCTGTGCTTATGAAACTGCTTCTTAACAGATCTGAATCACAGAATCATAGACTGGTTTGGGTTGGAAGGGACCTTAAAGACCATCCAGTTCCAACCCCCCTGCCATGGGCAGGGACACCCTCCACTAGACCAGGTTGCTCCAAGCCTCATCCAGCCTGGCCTTGGACACTTCCAGGGATGGGGCACCCACAGCTTCTCTGGGTGTCGTGGTTTAACTCTGGCTAGCAAAATACCACGAAGCCGCTCTCACAAATCCCCCTCCCCTCCTCCAGTGGAGGGGAAGAATCGGAGGAAAAAGGAATAAGGAAGCTCGTAAAATTGAGATAGGAACTATTTATTAATTAAACCTAAATCAATATATACAAATACTACTAATAATAAATAATTAAAATAGTAGAAAATGAAGCATATAGTACAATATATACAGTATGATACAATTTCCCACCATCCACTGACCAATGCACACCCAGACGTTGAGGGATGAAAATCAGACCCAGAGAGCCCGAGACCCACAGCCCGAGAGCGATCGCAGCCCGAGAGCGATCGCAGCCCGAGAGCCACGGCCAAAGACCAGAGCCCGGGAGCCTATGCAGCAGAATCCAAGCAAACCTTATCACTGATAACACGGCCAGAAATCTCAAAACAATCCACCAGCTCCCACACGAATGAGCCAGCACAGGAGTTGGCAAAGCAGCTAACGCAGGAAGGTTAGCAAGTGCCCGGAGAGACGAGAAAGGGAGTAAGGGAGAGAGAGAAGGGCAGAGCAATGGCTACCGGACCCTCTTCCCCACCCCAAGAGACCAGAACATGACGTACTATGGGATGAAATACTACCTTGGTTAGTCTGGGTCAGCTACAGTATCCGCAGCGGACAAAAGACCTTGAGTTCAGTACAAGCCATCCCCAGCACCAGCTGAGGCCTTATCAATGTTTTCACTTAGTGTCCAGCAACAGAGTTCCCTGGCAACCAGAGTAAAGGGAGTTAGCCCTTTCCTGACTGAACCCAGCACAGTGGGCAACCTGTCCCAGGGCCTCCCCACCCTCTCCGGGAAGAATTTCTTCCTGGTATCCAATCTAAATCTCCCTGCTTTCAATTTAAACTCATTACCCCTTGTCCTGTCATTACAGGCCCTTGTAAAAAGTCCCCCCCAGCTTCCTTGTAGCCCCTTCAGGTACTGGAAAGTGCTATAAGGTCTCCCCAGAGCCTTCCCTTCTCCAGGCTGAACAAGCCCAACTCTCTCAGCCTGTCCCCATAGCAGAGGTGCCCCAGCCTCTTCGTGGCCTCCTCTGGACTTGCTCCAACCGGTCGATCCGACAATCTCCAGGATTAGAGAGCCACTCTGCATGGCACTGAATTACGTGGAGGGAGCAAACGTGCTGCAGGGAGCCTTATAGTAACAAATACAGAAAATATGGAATTTAATAGAAACGAGGTCAAGAAATCCGGTATCTGATAGCCCCACAGCAGTCAAACTGAATAAGGTACTTTTTGAAGCTTTGCATGTATGAAGAAAATAAACAAATATTCAGTAATTAGAATAGCTAACAAGCAAGGCTCAACTATCTAAATGCTTGCCAAAGTGTGAAATAAGTTGCCCTTTAAGCTTTGTCTCTATTTTACAGGCATTACAGCTATAATTTGTAACAGATACAGTAGATGAAGCTGTAGTAGCTGATACTGGAAATAAAGTATTACCACTAGATAAAATACATTTGAAAGGAGTCAATTAAGATTTTTAAAAACCATGCCCCCAAATTAAAGCTATCTAAACATCTTCTGTTACAAATCCCTCCAATTTGAGGAATTTTGTTGCCTAGGCAACCTGGTCGCAGTGTATCTTGGATAGTTCAGACCACGCTCGCTGTTTTAAATAGAAATGCCATCATTTAACGCACAGCTGATTTTTAGCAAAAGGTGTATATGTGCAACACATGCCAACAGACAATGTGTATTTTTTGCATTAAGAAGCCAGTACGGTCGTGTAGCACTTGCAGAGGTTAATGTGAAGTGTAAATTTAGGGATGAGCGAACAGAAATGTAATGGCACCGAAATAGCAGTAAAGCCTGATTAGCTGGGTGGGACTGGCAGCTACACAGACAGCCCTGCATGTGTGAAATGGTCCTGATGATCTCATCCCAGAGAGGTAAGAAATAATCAAGCAGTGGTAAAGGGGGTTGTATACAGCTATTTTGCACTTCTTCATTATATCCGATTAGTAACTGGCCAAGCAAGTGAATCAAATTTTACGTTGTCACTTGAAGAGCTGTTGGCTAAAGACAGACCCGCTGGCTAAAGACAGACCCATACAGGTGTGCAAAAACACTCCTCCAATTCCAGACCTAATGTTTTCTCAGGAGTTTGAAATGGTGTAACTGGTGTGGGGTTACATATTGCTGGAACCCTTGCCAAAGGCATTGCTGGAAAACAGTCTGGCAGTAAAACTAGGAGGTGTTCAGCGCGAGGCTCAGTACCTTCTGCACAGGTGAGTATGGCAGGTGATGATTTCTGTGAAGATATTAAAATTTCCTGGGCAAAGCTGCCCAGAAGATGTAGAGCAGCGACACTCTCCTGCTTGCGGGAAGGTATACAACATTCAATTCCAGCTAAACATTTCAAATCTCAGCCTGAAACAAGTGGCACTCCTGCCTAATCCATAATGGCCTTGTTAGAAAGGGGAACAAGGCTCAGCAAAGGATCTACGTGATGCCTTGTGTTGCTCATTCAGCTGGGCGTTATATTTGGTGTTGCTCTACCAGACAAAGAAACCTCAGTCACTGTTTGGTTGCAGTACTGTCACTGCTAAATATCAGCAAGTTCACTTTCTGAAGGAGTTGGAACAGGGGGACCACAAGACCTCCGAGAAGTTGGGCCAAAAGTAACCACCACGACTAGTGAGAATTGTAGTGATGGGAACTGCCTACGCTGACAAAAAAAAGGCACTGGGACAGTCGAGGTGACAAGGAAGAATCAAATTTTGAGTGAGTTTCTAATTATCAAAGTAGACTCATGACCTTTACAAATGTATCATGTAGCCAAGCAATGCCAAGCTAAGTGCTTTTCAGAAGGCATGTACCTATACAGCCCTCTGACTCACTACCCAATCCCACCCCAAAGCCTTCGCAAGCGGAAGCTTTCCACAGAAAAGCAGGAAGAAGTGGATAGTACTGAGGCAAGAGACAATCCTTAACTTAACTCTGCCTGATGTGGTTTTTAAATGGTAAACTGCTTTCGTACAGCCTAAGTTAGCTACGGGAAGCCTTGTGTAGCTTAAAAGATGTCAAGAGACTCCAGGCTGTTGTAGGCAGAATGAGGGAGAAACTGAGAGCATCAGTAAAATGCAGTGTAAGACCTCACAAGAACGGTGACATTTCAGAAATACTTATATTATTTTCCAGTTACTTTTATATACTGTTATATATTTTATGCCTGATTCTTGGATAATGTACAGTAGTCGCGCAGGTTTAAGTGGCCGGGCTTAGCTGCAAGCATCATTCCAGCAATTAAGCTATTTCCCCAAATCTATAAATTCTACTTCAGAGTTGTTTGGGTGACAGGGCACCATCGATTCTCCCTTCCACAGAAAGCTTGCAAAGCAAATCAATAGGACTGTACATTTGGAGGTCTCTGACACCAAAAAAAAAAAAAAAAAAAAAAAGAAAGAAAAGAAATCACCTGCCATAAATACTACCATACTAAGATAAAAGTTTGCTTTGGAACAAGATTATGCTAAGACACTGAATTAATTGAACTGATTTATTAGCACTTGAAAAAGGTAGTAAATGATGGTGACCTCAGCTTTTGTGCCCACAAATACCATTATCTAACCATCTTTACTTTCCTCCTTGTAATTTTTTTATTTGTTTAGAAGCCTTATTTGCTAATAAAACTCATACATTTATAATAATTCTTCCGTCTTGCACTGCAGGTAAGGACAGACACAAGGAATATTGAGGAATTTAGTAGAGCTAAGTGACTAATTAGATTATGACACACACGTTGGTTAAATAATTTATGATCTTGAGAGTACAGATAAGTAAACTCTTCATTTCAAATATAGAAGATTTAAGTTTCATTCCTCCTTTGATCTGAACGGAATCCTTCCAGAGATTACTTGTCAGCTGATTGAATCTTGTAGGGAGATAGGGGTTCTGACCTCTGCTTATTTATTCCATTTTGCTATTTAACTTTAGTTTGCTAGAAAAAACAAGGACAAGGCTGTGACAGTTCACAGAGATGCAATTTGTCTATTGAACTTAGCTTGGCATCTGTTAGACACACAAAGAAACAAAAGAAACTGCATAAATATTCATCAGCAAAGAAGTCAACCATAATGCTGGATTTGAAGCATTATATGTTATTTTTGTAACGATAATAGTGATTCATCAGCCCTAATGATACCTCAGTACATTGCCTGACTGATCTTTTACTCGTGTGAGTATAATTTATTTTTCCATTTTATGTCCTGCCTATCATTTCTTCCCAAAATATGGAAGTAGATTTACATAATAGAATTCTGCTCGGTGGCACTGGACAGGTTGGAGGTTTTTCTTTCAGGAGCGCTATCAGCTCCTTCTTCCCTTTGCATCTCATTTGAATAAAGCCTATAATGTGACAAGTGCAAGATGGCACTGCCATACAACTGGCTAATTGGAGGAGGAATTACGGGGTAGGACTTAGGTAGCACAGACTCAGTTTTGAAACCTATCATCACCTCTTGAAAAAAAACACTTTTTCAGCCTTGTTTCAAAACCACCTTTATTTGTCAACTCTGTTTATCCTTATAAATGAATCTTCTAATGACTTGTTTTTCTGGATTGTAAATCTGCCAGAACACAGAGAAACAACTATCCTGTCTTACAAGAAGTCATGGTGCAACTTAATGCCGTATTACTAAAGCTATCCCAGCTGGGATTTGTAACACATGGAAGAAAGTTACATATTTAAAACCACAACAGGGTCCTTTTCTCTACTGACTTTCAGAAGGTACCTAAATCACTCAGGCTCATTTACATGTATGCCTGAAACCCCCCCAAAAGGTGATGAGGGAAGGATATCTAATTCTTTTAACACAAGGAAAATTCTGAACTGGGCTCCTAAGCCTACAAGTATTCTGCAATGCATAACAAAAATGCCTACAAGTCATCTGTGTCCCATTTAAAATATGAACTGAGGGCTTGCTTGATTTGTTGGAAGAAGACAAAGGGAGGAACACACAACTGTTTTGTTGTAGCTTCCCTCTAGTCAAAGCATTGCAAAAGACCGGGACAGATCTTATTCAAAAGAAGGTGCCCTTCCTTCTCCTCCCAAAAGGAAGCAGAGATATTTCTTAAAACCACCAAATATGCAAGAAAAGCCTCCTCAAGACAAGTTGCAAGGGGGCCAGCGAAGATGCCAGCTGCAGCACTGAAAGGTCTCCAAGGAGTGGAGCTACAGCTACGGTCTCACACTGCGGAGCTCGGCAAACCTCTGGCAACCCCAGTCCTGAGCAGATAACGGACCTGTGCAACTCAGGGTTGGCCTTTCACGATTCCCCTCCTTCTAGGCCTGAACGGTGCTCACTGTGAGGACAACCAAGCACAGGAGCACAGGCTCAGAGGGACAGCGGGATTTCAGACCTCAGGGGTTTTCAAGTCCCTTCTGATCAAAGCCCCCAGCAAACCTGCCTGGATGCAGCGCCAGCCTTGCTTTGAGGGGGAGCTCGACCTCTCCCTCCAGCCTCGTGCTTTAGAAAGGATCACAGCACACAAGTCAGCAACAGAGAAATCCAGCAAGTTTCTGCCTTCGTGATTCAAATTCCCAGTACTGACAGTACGATTGAGTTGAGTGATTTTGGTTTTGCTGTAAAATGCCATTTTCTCTTGCCGAAAAGAAATGAGACTTTGATGACCCATGTTGGCAAGGTCTGTTCGTTTTAGCCTCTGGTCTCTTGGGAGATGCTTTCCCTAGCAGTCTTCTCCTGCCCAAACTCACTCCCTCAAAACCCATTCTTTACAGTCTCATGGTTTGTCCTTAAGGTACATCCAGCAACCCCCAGGGGTCCCTAGAAAACACCATCCTTGTGGCTCCTCCCACCTGCCCTTTGCTGAACCCTGACCGGTGCCAGCTACATTTCTTTGAACAGGATGGAGCATCTTGCATAATTAATGCACATCCTTGTCCCTCTGCTCGTTTCAGAGAACATTTTTACTTATCGCTTGCTTGGTTAGGAACCATGAAACCAAACAAAGTAGGTCTGGAAGAGACCCCACGGGATCATCTCATCCATTACCCCTTCCCTAAGGCCTACAGAGTTAATAACGGAACAACAAGCTTGCAAACTCCAGCTGCCAGGCTTTGAAACTTTGGCTTCTCCCAAAGAAGTACGCTGCTCTTGTCAACATGGGAGAATCTGCATGTGCTTGCTGATCTGTGCAGAGATTAATTTTGAAGCGTGCATTGTGCTCAGACGGCCCACTGCTACCATTATATGCATCAGTAAGTTTCATATTATGCAACTACCAGCACTTATGTTCAAAGAAAACACTTTTTACTCATGACAAAAGGTAGTTGCTAAGGCTCTCATTAAAAGACAAAAGCAATGGAAGATTGGTCCTTGTGCAGAATCGGCTTCTGCCTATTCTGTTAAAAAAATATTTATAATGTGAGGGAACGCATGGTTAATTTTCTGCACCCCTCTCTCATGTAGCACAGCTGATTTCTAACACGTCTTTATTGGATCTGACTGCTCAGTGAGTTTTAGACATTATCAAACACTCTTTTCACTGTACAGTTTCTCTATCGGTCATTCCTCTGGAGACGCATCCCTATATGAAAAAAGCTGTTGTCTTTTCTCTCTTCCTTGTTTCCTTTAGTACTAATTTTCTGGTCATTCCCACCCTTGTAAAGCTGAATTTAGAGACACTGTCTAACAAGGAGCTCAGATATCTGAGCATGAACAGGATCTGTTCTCTGCCAAGGAGGTTATGTGTACGAATTCCAGTTCCAGGAGAGTCAGAGAATTCACGAAGCTGTTCTAAACCGGAATGTGGACACTGAAGTCCTACAGGATATCAGCAGCTATTGCAGCCTGACTAAGATAACATGCAATCTGCAGTACCTCAGAGACCCTCTCGTGGCTAATTTGGATACGGCTACACAGGGTCATCCATCAGCTCGGAGAGATTAGTAATGCAGCCTCATGCTTTAAGCAAAACTGCCTAAAATGGGATGGGAGAAGATGTGAGCTGTGTGGGCCCTGAGGAATGACTGCCCGTTCCCTGCAGCTGTATCCCAAAACTTATAGAAGTACTTGACACTGAGGTAGGCAAAGGCACAGTCATAATTTCAGCGAACTAGAGAGTAGAGCACTGTGAGAGATTGAGAGGCACTGGGCACAACAGTATTTCTCTACCCACAGTGCCAGCTGCAGTGTTCTTTAGGACTTCTACAGCCATATCTGCCTCAAAACAAGCACTAAGATTTCTTACAAGCAAAAGCAAGAGTGAATTTTGCACAATTAGGAGCGAATTCCTTGTGAGGGCTTTGCAATATTGTAAGCCTGAGGCCCCCTGAAATCCTCCAGCTGCATTCTCTGCTCTTGCACATTCACCTGCAGCAATGTATGGCACCAACCTGTACAGAACAACGTTTACACGCTGGTGTGCATGCACGGACACCCCACATCACCAACCTATGCACACACATGCTTCCAAGAGACAGCACAGAAAAGCTGGGCCACAGACCAAAATGCTTTCACTTCAGTGGCAAAACCTACTAACTTGTAGCCCTCTTTGGAACACCATCAAGTACCCTACAAGGACCGTCTAGGTTGTGAATGTGGTGTGGAAGCAGCATTCATGTCCATCATCTCCCTTCAGGCAGCAGGGAACGACACAGGACAGGCTGCTGCTGTGGCCCACTGATCCTCCCTCCCTCCCTGTCCTTTCCAGCACATATCATTGATTACTTCTTCCATGCTTTTTAGAGCATGCAAAATTCTTGTGCGATCGCCCTTACTTCTTTTGAATTCTGGTGAAAATAGTGGCTTGTCTTTTTTGCTTATTACAAATAATGATGGTTTGCTGCCTCATAACATGCTGAAAACTTTTTATGACAGATGAAAGTTTGCTTCGAAAGCATCCATCCAAACAAAAATCTCAGCACTTAAAAGACACTATTACTATCCCACAGTTTTACATGACCAGTCTTGGGCTTCAATTTCTAGAGTAATTAAGAATCACTAAAAAGATTCTTGCAGGACTGGTCTACAAAAATAGAGGGGCAGGGGAAAGTATGGAGAAATACGCAGGTCATAAGAAGAAAACTGCCGATTCTACAGTACATTCTGTATATGTTTCTATACATAAAGATGACCTTAGCTTTTATTGAAAATGAAGGGTATTCCTAAGTTACTAGTGAACGCCAACCTCCCATCTTTTTCTTATCCTATTATAATGCAAAATTATCCTTTATGGGTATGTATTCTCAACCCTGGCCTAACGTGTAAGCAGGGCTAAGATCTACATTCAGTAATGGAGCTGTACTATGCCAAGATGTGATCAGGATCAGCAGACATTCACTACAGAAACCTCCCTCAAACAAGAAATCATGATTTCCGCCAGTAAAATCTTTCACACAGGTACGACTTGAAAAGAAGAATATATAGCAGTGACACAAAGGATACACAGAAATAGCCCGCGCAGCGAAATCCTTGTCATTTCCATGAAAATGTTGGCACTTGATCAGAAAAATCCTGCACTTTGCTGAACTCTATCTGCTCATTTGTAGGAGCTGATAAGTCTGATTTTAACAGGTTAGTCATTCTGCATGGGAAGGGCGGTTGAGAGCATTTCATTACCAGTCCTGTATCTAGGTATATTTTGAGCCACACGCCTTCTTTCACAGAGGTGGATTTTATGAGTTCTAACGGTATTTTGTGTTAAATCCTCATTTTAAAATGATTAAAATTTTAAATGATAAAGAACAATTACAGAAAGGCTGCTGTTATATGTGCAGGTGTTATGTGTGCAGTAAGTTTCCTTCATGAACACTTAAAATTAACTTTAAAGCCTATAAGCTAGGCTTAGACTACAGGTCCAAGCATGTGATGTAGAAAGATTGAGGAAAAATAACTTTTACCAGTATTCACCGACAGCATGGCACCAGCCTTGAAAACAATGAGGAAGCAGTGGAAGCAATGAGGAATCAATGGCCAAGAAGGCCAATGGCATCCTGGGGTGCATTAAGAAAAGCGTGGCCAGCAGGTCGAGGGAAGCTCTCCTCCCCCTCTACTCTGCGCTGGGGAGGCCTCCCCTGGAGTGCTGTGTCCAGTTCTGGGCTCCTCAGCTCCAGAAGGACAAGGAGCTACTGGAGAGGGCCCAGCGCAGGGACACGGAGATGATGAAGGGCCTGGAGCACCTTCCATGTGAGGAAAGGCTGAGAGAGCTGGGGCTGTTCAGCTGGGAGAAGAGGAGGCTGAGGGGGATCTTATCAATGCTTATCAATACCTAAAGGGGAGGTGTCAGGAGGATGGGGCCAGGCTCTCCTCAGGGGTGTCCAGTGACAGGACGAGGGACAATGGCCATCAACTGGCAAACAGAAGGTTCAGCCTGAACATGAGGAAACCCTTCTGCCCTGTGAGGGTGACAGAGCCCTGGGACAGGCTGCCCAGAGAGGGAGGAGTCTCCTTCCCTGGAGACTTTCCAGAGCCACCTGGACTTGTTCCTGTGTGATCTGCTCTAGGGCATCCTGCTCTGGCAGGGGGGTTGGACTGGATGATCTCTGGAGGTCCCTTCCAACCCCAACCACTCTCTGAATCTGTGTAAAGCCTTACAGACTATAAAGGAAAGATGAGCATTTTGATGAAACAGTTGGTACACGTACATTCCTTCCACAGATTCCACATATAAGATGTAAATTGAGAGTTACTCTGTGAACCTGCAAAGAAAACTTACACTGCTCTATCTGGAAGTAAAGATTTATTTTGATGCAGGTATTAGAAGCTATAGTAGTTCCTAGTTGACTGTGATGTGATAAATAATTTTCTTTGGGCTTTACTACAGCTGGAGTAACTGCACATTGTGTATAAAGACTTAATTTTGCTGAGATGAACAGGGTGCACCCAGCATGGTCTCCCTTCCTTTCTTACCCCACTCCCCACATTACAAGTGATGTAAATTCAGTCACACCCGTGACTGCTGTGGATGGAATATTGCAAACACGGAGGTGTAAGACAATATAAAATGAAGCCGTGAATGACACAGTAATAATAATAAATAAAAAAAAGAGTACAGAGGCACAATTTCTCAGGAAAGATTGAAAGAGGAAGAGAAGCCACCTTCCCTTTCAGTCTTCCACATCAAGAATATTTAAATACTCTGTTGGCTGTGAACAATGTTGTGATTTGGAAGTGCCAGATCTAATGAAAGAAGGAACATTGCTGAACACAAGCAATGTGGATAACGAAGAAGCAATGAGCAAGTTAGAGTCCCACGTGTCTCGTGACTGCTCAGTGAAACTGGGAACAAGAACCTGCTCAGCCCTGCCCTTAAGTATATTATTTTGCTTCTCTGTGTTATTTTAACCCAGGGAATCTGGATGCTGTGTTAGCGGCACGCCTTTTAGAACGAGAACAGCCTTGTCCCGGTTAGATCATAAAGGCAAGATTTTTCAGAAGCAGCAAAATCTAATTTCCAGCAAAATTCAGTACGAATGCAAGTCTAGTTCTTGTAAAATGCTTTGGGAAATTTCCCTTAGTAAAACTGCAAGCCAATCCTCAGCAGCAACAAATCCCATGCCCTTCAAGGGTTTTGATTTCTGAACCCTTTCTAAGGGCTTCAGCCAAAGGAGTGACAAGAATCTTCCCATTGATATGACTGACATCTTCCTCCATCCCTGGGATCTCCTCCCAGGGGACCATCTAGAACAAAACCAGCATTTGGCCATCCTGTCACATACAGAAACCTCCAGTTAAATGCCAAATTCCATCAGCATCTCCTGGTGACCTCTGCGACTTATGTGCAGTGGTCAGCACTTAGAGAAAAAAAACAATAAAAATCTAGCCACTGTGCAGGGAACAAATCAGGATTTACAAGCTCTGACAAGAAAGGGGAGTAGAGAATTATCCAGGCATTGGCTGGAATGTGTAGAAACATTTGCAATGTACGTTATGGCAGAATCATCTACAGGGATGAGATCCTGCAAAATGGTTAAAGTGTTGTATCTAAATCACTCAGATGGCTCTGAACCAAGTGTCACCCATCACTCATAAGTAACAATTGGAAGCCCCGCAGACCTGTCATAGCATGTCCTCGGATTAAACATAATGTGTTGATTCAAAAGCAGAGGGTCACACACTGCACAGTAATTAACCTAGGAGGTTATCAGCTGTGATTTGTTCTGATACCCCATCACGCAGGACTGCATACTGCTCCATGGAACAGCACCAAAGCATCTGTTTTCCACTACCAAACAGGCTTAATGCCAGCCAAAACCCCCCAAAGTTATTTTCCACAGCAGGGGACAAACTGATGCCATACATTTTATTTCCCTGAGGAATGAGGTTTAAAAGAATATTAACAGCACTGGACAAGAAAATTAACTATCAGGCAGAAAGTTGCTTGTAACTGGACTGAAAAAGAAATTATTACACTAGCTGGAAGACAGAACAGGACAAAAGAAAGAGGAGAGAAAACCGTATTTGGATAAACAGCTCAACCCTGCTGTTCACTCTTCAATAGTTATTCTGCCTGACCATCTGGAAATTCCTCTGTGGTGATTCCTTTTTAACAGTTCCATAATCACATCTTAATTTGTCATTTCTTAGAAGCATTAAAAGAAACATTTTGCCTCTGCCAGCCCCATCTGTGCCCGTGCACAAGCAGATCACGGTTGGGCAAGGCACACACAAAGGCTGGGGATGGTCTCACCAGCCTTCCAACACCAGTACAGAGGAAAACTCTCCCTGAGAGCCTGCTTGTGGCACCCACAATCCCCCACCAGACTGTTTCCATATCAATAGTGGTTCATGTTTAAGAAAACAGCCCTCATAACATCAAAAAGACACCCCAGAGATCATCCAGCCCTCAGGCAGAACAAGTTATCCTGAGGGTGCTTGTCCTCATGAACAGGTTTGGGATATCTGGGTGGACATCCCCAGTCAGCCAGCCTTCTCCAAGAGCTATAGCCTTACCTGTAGAAAATTTTCCTAATGCTTAGCTTGATTTTTTTTTTCTGTGGAACTGGAGTCCCATTACTTTTTCTTGTATCCACCATGAACATAGAGAGCAGATTTATTGCCTTGCTCACTGCAGCAGCCTTTTATTTATTTGGAGGGATGTCCTCAATCATGTTCTATGGTTTAGACTAAGTAATCCAATTCTCCTCCAAACTAAATAAACATCACAGGAAAAAGATAAAAAAGTTTTGGTTTTAAGTGTCTCAATTGAATTAAAAAAAAATTGACATGAAGAGCTATTTTAAACTGAAAGTTTAGAATTTTCAGCTAACAAAATGTTGAAATTCACTGCCTCAGAGAAAATTTCAGATATGTTAACGCATCAAAACAACCGAAAGGATATGCCCACAAAACATTCTGGTATCGACGGTTCCATAGCATTTTTCACAAAGATGTTTGCTATGACAGCTTCTCTCGGCTCTGTCACATCGCATTGACCCAAACTGAACAAAGCTCTTAAGAACGTGCTTAACTACAAAAATATGAGCAGCCCCACCACAAATAAAATCTGACTTAGAAACAAAGTGTTTTCTTAAAATCCTTTCTGCAGGAAGCCACTGCTTGCAGTTATAAATGATCCTTACTGTGGGAGCCTCCACAACTTACAACTAAGTGTGTCCATCATTTGAGGAACTATTTCCTTTAAAAAATATATATCTAAGCACCCCCAGCCAGCATGCCTCCATGGAGAAGTATGGTCCAGCACACAAGCAAGAGGGAATGGAAGAGATGTGGCTTACTTTGAACTGTGTGTGGAGCTGATGTTAATACTAATGCAAACTGGAAGGGACACAGGGATATCTTGCATGACCTAGTCTGGTGATGACAGCCGTGATGAATTACTCAAGATATCCTCTGAAACCTGGCAGAAAGACTGCCCTAGATTCATGGAATTTATTCTGGGAGGGTCTTCATGCTCCATAAAGACAGACAGGCAACTCCAAAGGGCAATGAAGCTGTAGGTGAGCAGCTGGAAGTACCATTTGCTCTCCTGTACCAATTAGACTTCTAACTCTAGGTATCTGAGAAACAGCAGGATGAATCCAGGGGTGTCTATATCTTTTGGGATTTCTTTTTGTCCCAAGTGGTGTTCAGAAAAGGACTCTGTAGGTGTGAATGACTTGCAGAGAGGAGGAGGGTTAGTATTCTGTCAGACCTGTTTGTTACCACTGACTTTAGGGGCTAGTCAGCGAGAGAACACCAGCATTTTGCAAAAGGCACGCAGGACGGCAAGGGTGTTACACCACTCTCCCCTCCAATTACTTATCTAGACTGCAGTTACAGTGTGGAAATGGATGTATTATAATCCTTTCACTACTTGAAAGTCCTGGTGCACGCACTCCTCCACTTCGTAACAACAGGCACTGGTAACTACATACATCAGATTTCTGTTAGAAACGTCATACATCCATCTTCTGTCCCAGTGTTTCCCTAATTTATCTGGTTCTAACTTTGCTGCTTTCATAGTTCATTCCTAACCACTAATTAAACTTATTGATTGCTTCAGAGGAAGGATGTGTAGGGAATGGGAATGCTTTTTAACTCACTTCTATCTCCCAACTCTTTGAACAGCTGCTCCTTAGAAATAAACTTACCCTTTTAATTACTCGCATAAAATGTAGGTCAGGTATGGCCTAGAGGTGTTAGTTAACTGTGTAACAGCAGATGCTATGGGAATCTGTATTCATGGGATCCCACCGTTGAGTGTGACATGCTGGGAGGCTGTACGGAAGGAGCCAGCCTGCAGCTCAGCACAGGTACCTGGGCTACTACAGATTTGTTAGAAGCTGCAGAACCTAACGAGGGATTTGGAAGTTCTCTGAGGATCAACTCTGAGACATACATTGTCACAGGGAGACAGGAATCGTAGAATCACAGAACCGTTTGGGTTGGAAGGGACCTTAAAGCCCATCCAGTTCCAACCTCTGCCATGGGCAAGGACATCCTCCACTAGCCCAGGTTGCTCCAAGCCTCATCCAGCCTGGTCTTGGACACTGCCAGGGATGGGGCATCCACAGCTTCTCTGGGCAACCTGTCCCTGTGCCTCCCCACCCTCTCCAGCAAGAATTTTTCCTGATATCTAATCTTAAGCTCCCCGCTTTCAATTTAAACCCATTACCCCTTGTTTCCTCACTACAGGCCCTTGTAAAAGAAAGTAGGACCAGATGCATGTAAAAAGTATATTTTCTGGCCTCTTTTCCCCTTCCTTCTACCTTCTCAGGAAGTTCTGCTGAACAATTTCCCACATGCATCACCATAAGCATTGTCTCCTTGCATCTTCCTCCCAGGTAAAGTCCCATCCCACCAAGGGATACAACTAGAGCCTCTCTGCCACCTGCATCGTGGCTGCACCTCAGCTCTGCTCCCCCACCCAGCTGTCAGTACCCTCCCGAAACATGGGTCAGACCAAGTGGGATGTCTTGGCATGGCAGAGCTGGGCCATGGAGTTGGACAGCATTGCAGGGGGGCCAGCACAGCCCCCCCCATTCCTAATTGTGCATTACTAAAATGCATGGTGACCAGATGTATTAAGGACTTTGATAGGGAAATCATTGCAAATGGGGAAAAAGAGAGTAGCCAAACATGAGAAGTAGGGAGAGGAAAAACATTTCACTTGGAAATGTAAAGTCCAAAGCAGAAATAATGTATTTCAATGATCATATATCCCAGTTTAAAGCTAATGTATCCTTCTTGAAAAAGTTGCAGCTTAATGTTGAGCGATATTATTTCATATTCTTTGACATAATAGAATACATGTATTTATGTGTGGCTGTAAAATGGTATTATTTTTAAAAGTTATTTCATTGAAGTGGTCGACCTTTTTATGTTTCATGGGTACATTTCTTATACAGTAATAGAAAAACCGACTGTAAACCATTTTATGTTAAAGTACCTGCTCATTTAAATATTATAACCTGGATGATCAAATAGAGACGACTGTATGATATTTGAGGTGGCAGAGATATAGAAATGGTCCATTAAAAAAAAACCCTTCTACTTATAATTCCCCTGTTATTTGTTTGCACTTAAATTTGATTTTCTTGTTTTTAATTTTATACTCCTGGGTTTTAAAATGTTGAGCAATTATCTGATTTGTAGCTACAACAGCAGCATGTTTACTTGTAAAGCGTCTTTCAAATTAAGATCATTACTCGTCCTTTTAGATTTTCGCTTAACTTTGCAACTGAACATTTGCAGCTCAACAAGAAACAGCAGTATTTTTTACATTCCAAATGGCTCTAATACCAAAGCATTTTGCTGATTTAACGGCTGGTTTTGCAGGATAGAAAAATACTAATAATTCTCAGCAAGCAGAAAATCAACAGCTATCATTTTTCAAATGGGATTTCTATAGCTCTGTCAAGTGTCCCATATTGTACAAAGGAAAGGCAATTCAATACAGTATTTGATTCTGCCTCCAGAGATGAAAGCTTGATACAACTTTTTCTGGAACCCAAAATGCCAAATAACGCAGAGCCCTTAAGGTGGTTGAGAGCCTTAAACGCAAGACTTAAGTGTCAGAAGAGCCTGAATCCCACGGACACAAATATTCAGTAACATATTCAACACTTAAGACCTACTGCCACCTTTAGATGCCTGCCATTGATGTCTCAGCTATATCCACGCTTGTGTTTCTAGCGCTGAAAACCATCTCAGAAGCCCTAAGCAGACCAAGGGCTGTAATCCTGAAGATAACTTCACCTCTCAAAACACACGCAACCACCACGCGCATCCCAGTAGTCTGGTGCCCGCTCGCGATGCAGCCGCGCTGGGTGCCGAGCCCTCAGCTTATGCTGGCTTGAGCACAAAACGTCTATCTTTACCCTTTTCCATAGGTGTGGGCTCTGACATCAGGGCTGGCTGTTTCCAAATCTCTTCTTTCCTTGTCCATGAGCAGAAAAACAGGTTTATACCCAAAATTTTCATTACAGCCAATGCAGTGGAAAATCTCGGTGAAAGATGAGGAGTACGCTTTCCTGGCTTGGCCAGTTGAGTGGGTTCCTGACCTGCCTCCTCCCCTCTTTATTTCCTCCTGGTATGGCCTGAGCAGTTGCTTGAACAACCGCTTTGAGAAAAGGATCCCATTTGCACACTCCCTGATGTCCGCACTGTGGCTGGGGGCTGTGCACACACCTGATGGCACGCAGTTGCGTCTCCGCTGTCCTGGGGGTGAGAGCAGTGTAGCCGTCAGGTAGGTGTGTGCTGGGAGCCCCAGGCTGCCGCAGAGCCCTTCTGCAAGCGTGGTTTCATTGCTATTTGCACCGTGGCAGTGAGCCCCCAGCCAGCTGCGGGTACCGCGCATGCTGCTGTTGCACCTCTGGATGGTAAAGCACGCACTGGTGCCAGGAGACACAGCATCAGACGCGGTGCACACCTGGACCACAGCTGTAAGCACACGTGTGAGCTCTTGAGTGTGAGCTAGCTGTGAGCACAGCACGCACAGAGGCCATTTTGTAATCCACGGTAAAAAAAGCAACGGTTAGGTAAAATAATTCTAACGCAAATTCCCAGAATCTTAATTTTTCACTCGAGCTTCCTCCTGGGTGCTCGGGGGGGTGATTGACATTCATGGCACACAGCAGCTGACGTGACTGCCGTGCAAGCGGCGCAGGGCGAGGGATGCAGCTGTGCACGTTACCGGAGTTTTAACGTGGCTGGTGCCCTCACACCAGAGCCGAAAGGGATCGCGCAGGCAGTTTTTAATACCTGAATAACCACTCTGTTGAGTGCCTCCTGTGACTGGTTAATTCCCAGGGGAAGCTGCAAAGTTTCAGCAAGCTCAATACCATAATAGTTTCGGTTTAGAAAAGATAATTGGGAACTCTCCCTGACTTTTTCTGAAGGAAAACTGATTTGGAAAGGGGATCGCTATCGAAGAACATTGGAAACGCTCAGCCGAATCCAGCCTGTGGCTGCATCCCCTGGTGACCTGCGCTGCTGCGGTACGAGCAGAGACATCCAAGCTCAGTTTACCCAACCAGGTAAAATGAGGGGTGGGCTGCTCTACGCCATGGCTGTGCGGCACCTGCCCCCACGCTCTGGAAAGCAGTCAGAACTGATGAACGTGACCCCACACCCCTCCTCAGTTCCCTTGGGTGGCCAGGGGGTGTTTCTTTTATTTTCCAAACACCTGTATCAGGTATTCTGCAGCCCTGATGTCTTTTTCTAAACCAACTGCATCTGTAACTCTTCGAAGTTTTTAAAAGGTCAAAAAATAGGCAGTGAATTCCCTGGAGATTGACAGTGAGAGTCCTTGTGGAACATTTAAATGCTACGACTCTTCAGTGGGAACAAGAGTAGTGGCCTGAGGAAAACACACGGGAGACCACGGTGTGCATTGCACTTTTTGCATGTTGCAGGACAGCCAGAGAGGCCAGGAAAGCTCCCGTATAGCAAATGGAGAGGAATGAGGAAGGACAAGCAAAAGCAAGGTGGTACCGAGCACTGCAACTGAGGGCAAGAATCTTGAGGTGTCGGAAGGATCCCTTTGATTTAACACCCTGGGAAATAAAGGCTGGTGGCAGTTTAGGTGCAAAAAGAAACCTTATTCAGGGAAAATGCTGTACATTTACCTGTACCCACAGAGAATCTATGAGCAGACTCCACACTAACTTGCCCAGAAGGTCTCCTATCACCGTGGGAGCCCTCACCAGCCAGATGCCTTCAGCCAGGCTCCTATGCATCTGTCTTGCCTATTCGAGAAACAAAAGCAGCGAGATGCTCGGCACAATCAGACATATTCAGGAAAAATAAAATAACCCTGCTTTTAAATAGTGTTCCTAGTGTAGTTTGATGAAATTATAGGTACCTCCCCCCCCCCACCACACCACCTTCTGACATCCATCCATTGGCTTGACAAAGCAGGTAGTCGCACACACTCCACATGAATGCACCCGTGGCCAGGTTGCCTTGGAAACCTTCACTGCTACCTAATATTGTTATAATTGTCAAGAAAATATAGGTTTTCTCCAGTGATGCACAGCATGCTTCCATTTTACATAAATGCAAGCTTTCCATCTGCAGTTTTCTGTTTTCTGAAGGTTTGCTTTGCTTTCTCCCCAGAAATTTTAGAGACATTTTCTCTCCAGAAAAATTAAACTGTTGTTTAAATGTTAGAAACGCTGTTGTGTCGGAACAGGAGGCCGTACAGCAATTCCAGCTTTCCTCTGTCTGTCGAAAGGGCTTTCTAACATTCAGGAAAAGGAGCCCTGCACAGTCCTCTCATCCACATTTTATTCCATAGACAGTTTTGAGGGGTCAGCCTAAGTGCCCCCTACAACCTTGCTCAGGCGGCATGCTCTCCCCACCATCTGCCTCACAGTGGTGTGTCTAGAACAACTATTGGAAACCCTGAGCAGCTTTTACTAAATAAACATTTCCAGTGTGTACTAGGACTGCTATGGGATGTACTCACCTTATGTATGGTCTCAAGGGAGCCTCTGGAGAAGACCTTTAGATGCTCATCTAAAGGAGATCTACGTAAAGGCTACAAGTGTGTCCACATCGCATGTACTTACCAAAGAGGTTAATTTACTCTTGGTACTATGGTGCAGATAGATCCTAAATCCTGAGCTCCTTCAGACTGCGTCAGCTTGCAGCTATTTCTCCAGCCCAAGGCCCAGCTTGTGGCAGATGGAAACTGCAAATTCTGGTTGTCCGATGAGCGGTTTTGCCTAGAAAAGAGGCAGGGAAAAATCAGACACACTGGAGCACTGCGTGCCAAGGGGTTCAGAAAGAAATGTTTGGAGGTAGCACTCGAAAAGGGCACAGCTGAAGCAGTAACCCCCAAACGAGAAACCTGAAACACTCGGTGGTGACTGCACAGAATGCCTTAAGCTACGCTGAAATGAAGTTTTCCTTGGAAAAGGAAAAAGTGAACCATTTCCAGTTAGCCCAGACTGAATGCTCTGCCTCTGCAAAACAACTGCAGTGCCTGATTGCACCATGCTGTAATCCCGTGAGCTTGAAACCGCACAGTCCCTTAAAAAGCTCCTCCAAAGGCAGCGTGGCCATCCCCAAGCAAGCCCTGGGGCTGAGGTAGGCTCTTCCTGAAGCTGCAGGGCTGAGAAAGTGCCCTGGGCACCCTTTCCTGGGGCTGGTGTCTCAGCTGGGCATCAAGCCCAAGGAGTAGTGCCATCACAAGGGCCAGCAGAGCTGGGAGGTTCCTCGCCCCATCACCCTGGTTTTGAAAAAACAGTTAACCCAACTTTATCTGACACCAAGCTGCATAAGAGGCAGATCTTTCAGTAAAACTAAAGCAATGTAAAAAAACTAAGGCTGTAATCTAAAGCCTATGACATGTCTTTAGATTCCCAGATTAAAATGGCAGTAAATCAGCTGTAGCAAGACCAGAAACTATGGCTTCTCCATGTATTCTGGGGAGAAAGATACCAGTTTCTTGCCTGTGCTGGTGTAATAAAGCTGTTCTGTACTTTTGTTCACAGCCCCGAGAAAACCTCTTGAATCTGAAATGATGTCTTTTTAAATATAAAAGCACTGACTTGGATTTTAACAAAAGAAGAAAAGTTGAAAACAATTCACTTCCACATTTTTCATGACATCTGTGTTTTCTGGAAGATGTATTTTTAGCAAAAACACATGCTTTAGCCAAATGCAATTAAGTGTCCCAATACAAGGTTACCTGGCGTTTTTTCCCATTGACCTGCATCCAGTTAGTAGAGTTTAAGAGATTCAGTGGTTATCTTAACTTTATCCAAATTAGCTGCAGACCTCTGTTTCCAAAAATTACCCAAAGCCTACTCTTTAAATGCTCAGCATGAACATTCAGAGTAGTGTTTTTCAAGTGCTCAGGGCTTTTGAGCAGAGGTGGCAATATAGATGCTAGGCACCAACTCTGAGTGAGATACTCAGGTTCCAGCATTCCCAATCTTCAAAACACATGGATGTTTGGCTTCCAGATCAGCGCTGGCGAATTTGGCAAGTGCACCTTGAAAACCTTAGTTTTCCCCAGGCAGAGCTGCTGTAGAAGAAAATCAGCTGAACTATGGATCTGTATTTGAGATCACAAGAAATTTAGCAAGAAAGATAGATGAAAAAATAACGAAGTAAAGGTTAATAACTCACTGGCTGCCACTCAGTACTCATCCTCTCCCAATACCACACTTTATTAAGGTGTGTAGGTAACAGGTATCAATGTATGTGCAAT
This sequence comes from Rhynochetos jubatus, assembly GCA_027574665.1. Taxonomy (NCBI): domain Eukaryota; kingdom Metazoa; phylum Chordata; class Aves; order Eurypygiformes; family Rhynochetidae; genus Rhynochetos; species Rhynochetos jubatus. The sequence goes on along the minus strand of CM050651.1, from coordinate 74,532,045 downwards.
TCATGCAAGTAGAGCGTGCCCATTCAAACATACACCTCAAAGCACCTGGCACCAGAACCTATATCTGCAATTTTTAAGATTAGAGCAACATGATTTGGTTCACATGGAAGGCTTCTAGGTCTGCTATTTCTGAACTGTGCAAAACTTCTTGGACATCTCTTGTGCTGTGGAAAATCAGATGGTTTTACCATAATCTCAGACACCATTCTTACTAATTTGAAGCACTGATGATCTGGCCTCGTAAAACCTGAAAGGAATTACGAGAGCTGGGACATATTTTCTCCTGCTAAAAATGTCAATGCTTGATTTATCAGTGTATTTCCTCTTATATTGCCATGACTTTGCTTGGAGTTGCTGCAATGTTGTTCAGGGGCAAGTGATTTTTTTTCTTTCAGTCCTCGCTCCGTGCTTACGCTCTTTACCTTTCTGATCAGAGCAAAATACTGGGCAGATGATACACAGCAGAGGGAAAATGTTCTGATGGACCAGCTGTTTCCTTAAATGATATTGTTTTAGGAAAAATGCCAGTTTAGATAGAAGAGAGAAACCATCTGACATGGAATAAAATACTAAGCATTTCAATACTGCCTTTTTTGGGGTCTCAATTTCCTGTTTCATTCCCACTTTTATATGACAGTCTATCATTTTGAGTCCTGCATCTCATCATAGATACAACATATCTTAATTTATTGTTCTCCTTCAACTCACTAATCACATCAACGATTCCGATGTGGCCGTTTCACTAACCTCCATCTGAAGCTGCATTCAGCAAACACAAATAGCCAAACATCCACATTTCCAGTGAGACAGCACATGGAAAGCACGGCTTTTGCCCTGACCTGTTGTAAATAGCCGCAGAAATGTCCTATTACACTCTCAAATACCATAACAGAGATTAGAACTGCAAATATCTGAAGATGTAATGCACCCCTTTTCCCCTTTTCCATAGTAAATGCTAGCACACTGCTAACCTGGGCTGGCTGCGTGCCGCAGTGATTTCAACGGAAAAGCAGCACCTGGCTGCAGGAGGTTCTGCAGGATGGGAAGCAGAAGAAGGTTTGAAACTCAGCAGATGGCACAGGCGGGCGCTGTGCCAGCCCAGGGGCACTACCTGATGCACCTACAGAGCGCTCGCTGCATTTGTTATCGAGCTGGGAGAGGGAGACATCTTTGCTTTATTATCCCTTCTCTTCCCCTTTTGTGTGATTTTGCTTTTAGCCACCAGACAACAGCAGTGCTCTTCTCTGGAGTGTGAAAGATTCAGCAATAAAAGGAGCTGAGGAAAAAAAACCAACCCACACCACAAGGAAAAAAAGAAAAAAAGGTACCAAAAAAAAACCCAATAGGAGGAATCTGTTGTTTTTTTGTAACAACTGGTCACCTCAAACCTGCAACCTGTTGGCCTCCTGTGATTGCTAATAGCTCTGTTTATTTGGAGCCAGACCACAGTGGTGCTTTTGGACCACAGACCGGGCTGGCATCGTGTAAGCCTGTAAGGAAGCAGTATTTGTCATTGTCATGATTTTGTTGCTTTTCCCCCACGCTTGTAAGAGTTGATAACAAGCGACTCAGAGACAGCACAGCTGGCCTGTGAGATGTCTCTGCATGAGCACAGGAATGGCTCTATTCAGAGAGCAGGCACAAGTTATTCCTCCCAAGCTATAAATAAGTGCCGTGGCAATGCAAAAATAGCATTTACCCTTGCACCTGCTCACTTTGTCCGGGCTCAGCTCTTTGCCTTCCCAAACATTCCATGGGGCAGATCTGGAGGAAGTGCTCAGGACAGGATGGTTTGAACGGCAGAGAAGATCAGTGGGGTTTTTCCATCTATACATTTGGGCTTTCCCAAGCTATGGCTGAGCGGAGAGCTTGGCATTTCTTCTACTGAGATGTGAGCCAGTTTGGTAGCTCTATCTGCACTCCAGTGGGCACTGAAAAATCTTGTCTGTGCAGTTTGAAAATGAGGAATTCTTGGAAAACAAGCAATAAGGAAACCTGGAATAATAATAATAATAATTAAAAAAAAACCTTATAGATTTCTTGTCTGAGTCTGATGTGAATTTTGCAGATGACACAACTGACATCCACCTCGCCCCAGCTGAATATGTGGACAAAAAAGTTATTCTTTGCTCCTCCCCATTGGTCTGGTTCCATCAGTGTAGCATTTTCCTCTCCTCCTTCCTTCAGCCATAATGTAGGACACCAGCAAGCCCACCCTTTACTCCAATGCAGCTCAGCAAGGGTAAATCTTTTCTCTTGGGAAGGTTTTCAGCAAAGCGATAGAGAATTTCAGGGCAAGTCTAAGGTAAATTGGCTCAAGCTGCCTCACAGACACTTACCTAAATCACCCTTCTTGTAGTAGGTAGCGCAGGCACAACTATTCGTCATTTTCACAAGCACTAAAAATAAACCAGAACTGTTGAATTCATTTCTTCTCAAATAAAGAGATGTCGGAAAGCAAACTCAAGTTAACCACTTGAAAAAATACTTTTCAAGGGCTGTAATGCAAAATAACAAGGAAAGAAAGGAAAAGGAAAAGATAGATTTTATATTAAATTGCATTAGCCAATAATGTGATAATCAGATGATGGAATTTCTTTGTGAATAACCCCTGCTATATAATGGCAGCCCACGTACAGTACCTTGATACTTCGTAGTAACTTGCTCTTTGCCCTTGCATTATAAAGCAGAACACATGATATTTTAATGTAAAGGAAAACGTCAGGTTTGACAGCGGGAGGCAATGAGCAGCTAAGTTTTAATACTGCGACGGCATCATTCAGGTTTTCTCTCGATGAAAAGTAAATTCTTTATGTCACACGAGGAAATATTTATTGTTTCAAGACTTTTGTGAGAAAAATGGTACAGACGTTATGGTTCAGTCAGAGGCATGAAAGATTATGTTCAACTTTAAAATCAGGCACATCCAAAATATTCTCTTTCCATTTGCATTTCTTTTGATCCACTAGACTGCAGCTGAGACGAGAGGAAATTAAGTCAAAGACAGATTCCCTTCCAATTAAAATCTAGTAGAGACAGAAGGATTAATCCTTTTCCCTGTTCTCTCCAGGCTGTGAGCCTTGCGGCTCCCAGGGAAGTGCTGGGGATGGGGAATCGCACCCGCAGGCTTACGGGAAGAGGGTCTCTCCCATGGTTGTGGCTCCGATCATCACGGCTGCATGCAGGTCACCAGTGGTGAAATCCTCCGGAGCAGCATGGGATACTCCTGGCTTACAACCCATTCTTGCCCCAAATCACTGGAACATAGAACAAGGGGCATGGAAAGGTTATGCCAGAGCTCTGATACTTTGGGCTTCACCCTGAGCCTTGCTGAGGGGGCATCAGGGAAGGGGAAAGAAGCCTCTACAACCATGTTCGTCTGGGTGGGAACTTTTGGTGCATCTGCCAGTGCCGTCAGACTGTGGGGTAAGGGGCTGTGAGCCTGCCCTTCATCCTCCCTCCAGCAATCAGTCTTGGTGCATCAAATATTACCTGTATGAACAGATTTTCGGGGATAGGACTTGAAGATGGGGACAGTTAATTGACAGAGCCTGCTGTGCAGCGTGTGACAAAGTGGATGCCTTCTTTTGCAAAAAAAAATCTCTGGTCTTCTGCTAAAGCAAGAAGGAGTTAAGCTGTCTATGCAGCTGATACATGGCAGGATTTAAAACTGTCAGCAGTAAAACCCACATCATTCATATGTGTATGTGCATTAGGATTTAAATATGGATGCCAAAAATGAAAATGCAGCTTTCTGAAGAAAGGAAGAGCACATTTCCTAATATAGATCAATTTTTCCATTTCTGGAAGAAATTGAGAGAATTAGCAGCACCTGCAAAAGCAGAAAACAAGAAAAGTAAAAGAATCATGGATAATTAATACTCTGAAGGCAAAGACATCTTTCATGGAAAAACATAATGGGCCAGAAATTCAGCTGCTGTACATTAGTTGATTTTACATCAGCTGAGGGATGTGTTTCAGTATGATTCCACATTCTTCTTATGTTACCTGGGAGATAAATGATTCAAAATATAGAGAGGACTTAACATGCATTATCTGTCATCTTTTGTTGATTAATAATTTCAGATGTTTTTACCATTATTTAATACAGAGAGGCATTACACAGTAAATTAAAATACAACAGAACATTACATGCAGCAAAGCATTACTTAAGCATAATCTCTTAAAACCCAAGCAAATGAAGCAAATCAATTTTAAAGGTCATTAAGGGGAGCCAAAGTCGAAATAATGAAATTACCAAATTATCTCAGGTCCTAGGGTGCTCCTGGGACAGCCAATGGACAGGGCAGAGATTGAGGCAGCATTTCCAATTTTATTCTCCTGGATCACCCTGACACACCCCACTGGGGTGAGAACATCCTATTATGTTCTTACTCTTTGGCTGGAACAGGATGTTATTGGCCTGTGCATTTGCATGGTTGTCTGAAAGGCCCTTCCTAACAGCATTTGAGCTGCTCACCCGGTTGCAACTGAGTTCGAAAGAGGAGTAGAAATCTCAAAATTAATCACAGCGAACTGTAAAAACTGGGTTGAAGTAGCGGGTACTGCTCTCCCCCCATGCCATGCGTCCTGAGCCAGGCAGCTCAGAGCGAGCCTCAAAACTTTTTATCAGATCTATTAGATATCAGGAAGAAATTCTTGCTGGAGAGGGTGGGGAGGCCCTGGGACAGGTTGCCCAGAGAAGCTGTGGGTGCCCCATCCCTGGGAGTGTCCAAGGCCAGGCTGGATGAGGCTTGGAGCAACCTGGGCTAGTGGAGGGTGCCCCTGCCCATGGCAGGGGGGCTGGAACTGGATGGTCTTTGAGGTCCCTTCCAACCCAAACTATTCTGTGATTCTATCTCCTGCCTGGGTAACCATTAGCAGATGGGCAGAGGGATGGAACTAGGGACAAGGATCTGAGGACAGAGGAAAAAGGAGGAAGGGGAGATGGGGAACACCTGGAGCAAGTGGGTGGAGAAGAGTGAGAGGTAATGGTGAGCATCCTGTTCAGCACTGAGAAGCACTAACAGTCTTTTGCCAATAAAGAATTAATGGAGGTTTTGGGGGAAAACATATCAAATTAACATTCTCCTCTACGGCATTTTCCTTATCAGGACAACAGTCTGCAAGAGACACAGCCACAGGATGGCCAAATTTGCTTGGGTTGTCCAAACTTCAGTGCTGAGATAACTGCTGAAGAATTAACACCCAGCCTTGCACTGCTTCCTCCCAGAGGAGGAATTGAATCACCCTATTCCAAAACAGCCACAGATTTGAAGACCACACCCCAGATCTCTACAGCAAAGGAAAAGGCTTAACATTAAGGAATGTAGAGTGCATCCCAGATAAATCTTACCAATAAGGGTGATATAATCCCTCTATAAAAGAATTCTCCTGATGTGAAATATATAGCAGCCAAAAGGATTCATCTTGCTAAAAGGACTGTTATTTTTTTATTGACTAAATGGCTAAAATAAAGGATATGTGTGCTCTCTCCTCGAGCACAGCTGCAGAGGATCATAAGCTATTGAACAAGAGCCCCATTCTGCCCTGGGATGTGGAAGCTTGACACAACTTCTTAAATGAGGGATTACTGCAGATTTAAAAGGAGCATCACATACCAGTTTATTCTGCAAGCAAATTTTGCCCTGTTAACTGCTGTGTTTGCTGCTGCCTCTCCAAGAAGCCAGCAAGGACTGGTTAGCCATTCTTTAGATCTCCATGCTTTGTAGGAACTCCGTTAACAGAATGCATAACCTGATATTTTCCCCTCATGCTCAGGACCAAGCCCTTTTCTCTAGCTTCCTTTCATGAAAGAAGGGCCTCCTGCAAAAAAAGAGAAAACATACCTGAGGTGTGTAGCCCAAGCTATCAAGGGGGATGCTGCCAAACAACTCCATGGAATGCTGGTAGAACAGGAGTGCATTTGGCCAAGCATTCAATACAAATCCCTTTTACTTCCTACATTGCCTTGGTGGTTGGAAGAGAGCTATGATAAATAAAAAATTCAGCTTTAGCTCAGTAAAATCAGTAACTAAAAATCTTAATTTTGCTGCTAGAACTGCAAACCAAGTGTGTGGCTGACACATTCTGGCTCCTGCCTGTACATGCTGCTGGCAGCTGGCAGTCATTCACCGGGCGGTTGAGGCTTCTTAAGGCCACGGCTCATGTGATGTCTCCACGCATTGGTGAAGGAGTCCTAGAGCAATGAACCTCCTTGGACTAAGGCTCAGTCTTTGTGAACGCTGCGGTGATGGCCTCAAAACCAAAATGTCGTATGCACTTCATTGGGGTGAGACTCAGTAAGACCTAAAAGATACGCTGGGGTGGTGAAGAAAATGCACAGGAGCAAACAAGATTGATTGTTCACATGTAACAGGCATGTAGCTGCTTGCAGAAGTCCATCTTTCCAAGTTGCAATTTCCACATCCTTCAGAACCCTTTGGGTTGTGGTAGAAAAGGATCGACATCTTTGACTTAAAGCTAAGATGAAAACATGGGCCATTAGTGGACAGAAAACATTTGCAGATGACTGGATCACATATGAAATTCTGCAGTGGCACTTTCTTCTAGTACAGTAAGACCAGGATACACCGGACTCTTATCCTGCGATAATATAGACACTTCCCAATGCAGACCAGAGTGGGTTACCTCTTTTCCTGCTGGGACCTAGCAGCCAGCATCTTTGACAGCAGAAAATTTCTTCAAAGGGAGGAGAGAAAAAAACTAAGTGCACCCTAAAACGGAAGCCACCTACAGTTGCTAAGCCGGTTGCCCATCCAAGTGAGGCTCGTATATACAACACATTGTAATATACACGCAATACCTGTGCATATACCACTGCGTATGAAAACAATTAACTAAAGTCAACATAACCAATCACTTTTTCCTGCTTTCTGAGCTCAACTCTGAAGTTCCAGTTCAATCTAGGACAGAGAGATGGATATCTGGCCATAGGAAGAAGTGGACTTCTACTTACCCTGAAGAGTCAAAGGTTGTGAGGGAGGCTAAACAGTTGCCACCCTCTCTCCTTCCCCATTAAATATGCTAGACAAAAACCCAAACAGTGTCTGTTACCAGTGCAGATATTCAGATTACACCAGATTTGAAAAGCCCAGGAGCTACCTGGGATAGAATCCCCCCCCAAAAAGCAGTGCTTGCCTTCGCCAGCCAGAAAAGCTGAACGCAAAAATAATTAGAGATAACATAAAATGGCTTTGCCCTGCGAACAGCAGGAAAACATGCACTGCAAGGAGAGCTGTGTGACTAATTGATTTGAGGTGTTTATTGGCAGTCTGAAAACCAAACACACCCAACAGGTAGGTTTTTGAGTTCGACAGAGCTAATGCATCCTATTACCCAACAGGCTTCACTGTGTGCCTTCCCCAAAGTCTAATAAAGCATGAACTCAGAAGCCTTAACCTCAGCTGGGCATTCCTTTTCCATCTCGACACCTATTTTCACAAAATTCACAAAGGCACCAGTGAGACTTTTGGGTTGCATCCAGGCAGTGGGTATAATTGCAATTAAGGGGGGACAGACACAGGCATACATGCACACAGATAGGTGACAAGATGGGACAACAAATGCCACTGCATCTCTGGATCCAGGCTGTATTTTTATAGTCTTCACTGGCACCAGGTGGCAAAACTGAACGACTGTGTTGCCAGACAGGCACAGGCTTGCATGTCCCACACTGCTGAGCATCATTTGGGCAAGAAAACTGTTCCCACCCACCCCCACATGAAGATATATCTCTAAGTGAGGGCTGAATTACCTCAAGAATGGAATTATCCTGACTCTACCCTTTGTACCCCCAAACAGGATTGTTTTTTCCTCAGAGGAATAAATTAAAGAGTTAGGTGAAGGGAAAACCCAGGTATCCTTGCCTCTAAGCTTGCAAGAAGCCATCACTGGGTAACAATCAGGTCCCTTTCTTTCCCAGGACAGCAGCTGATTGTGTCAACACACTGTGGGAAAATTTCCCAAATATTGTGTTGCGCTGGTGGTCTGGTGGTCAGGATAAAAGACCCCAAGAAGTAAAATAGATAACTTTTTTCATAAACAGAGACAATGAGGGGAAACAGAACTTCTACATTCTCCCTCTGAAAGCACAATGAAGCAGCCCTTCTGTTTATTTATCAGGTGGAGCTCCTTCCTAAAAGAGCTGATCTCTGCAGCTATTACAGCATCTGTCATAACAGCATGTTTTCACGGCGAGACAATGTTAGAAGAGCTGTTGAGACAAAGCGAGGTGTATAAACACGGAAACACAAAATGTCCTGACTTGCTCATCACTGGAGAAAGCTCTCGCGCAGGTAGCTGTCAGGCAGTGACCGGGTTCAGCTCTTCTCCCCCAGGGTGCACGCTTGCAAGAAAAAGCACACATGAACACCCCCTTTCTGGGGCAATTCCTGCTCAGAGTGGATGAGATGCCACCAGTTCTGTACCTACAACAGGGATTTTTCCAGAGAGGGTGCAGACTTCTGTGAAGTTTTACGGCAGCCATTCCTTTTCACATTGATGTAGAGATTTCCAATGTCTAATGCAACCACAGTTTAATGTAAGGATGAATTACCTCCTGCCTTGGAACAAAAGAACTTGGGTCAAAAATCGATAGCCTGGATTCTCTCTGCACCTCTGCCTTTAAGAACAGTGCCCCTTCTACCTCAACAAGACATAAACACACGCAAATATCTTCTGCTATGTTTTCTTAAACGCGATGGTCTTTGCAGAGATACAGAAAGAGGTGTCCTTCACTTCTCAGAGACACATATCTATTCCTTGTTTCCAGGCCTGAGAGAGAATTCCTGCAGCTAATTCACAGAATTGAACCATTACAGCTCTGACACCTTGGCCCAAGACCATGGGACAACACAACCTCCAACCATGCCTGAGGGCACAGCACAAAGGGATGTGTAAAAGGCAGGAGTTTTAACAAGAGTAGCATAAAATTAACAGTTGGCTATTAGCCTTTATGTACACAGAGTGTTTTTGCCAAGTAGGTTCAAGCCCACGAAAAAGAAAGAAAGATGTCTCTGTCCTCAGGAGGGCTGAAAAGAAAGGCTGAACAGCAGAGGAAAAAAGTCTGGTGACAAGGGATCCTGGGATGCTGCACAGCTGCTGCAACTTTCTTCTTTTCCAGTGTGAAATGTCATGACACAAGCAAGAGCCACATTCAGCCATCAATATTTATAAATTTCAGCAACTACCAACTTGCTTTTGAGAGCAGATTGTTATATACAGTGCAACTCCAGCAGACTAAAAGACAAGCTCGATACCAAACTAATGAGAAATGAGATGAAGTTAATACACTGTAAGCCTTGGCTAAATCTGTTTGTCCTATTTATTCATTGCCTTGTTGATCTGGAACCTTTAAATAAGAAATCTGGCCTGTTCACAATTATTGCTTAATTAATCCTCCAAAGAGCTATGAATAATGAGATAAAAATAACAGCGCCCAGTGTAGAAAGAAGGAATATAAATAGAGATGAAATATTCTGTCTGGAGCAGGCACTTGTAGAACAAATATCCCTGCTTCTACTCTGTTAGCAAATGTAAAAAAAAAAAAATCTTTTCTTAAAAAAACATGAAAAGGCCACAAGCAGAACTGTCAGCCAGCACCAAGCTGACCATCACTGAACCTGAGACAAAAAAAATATCATTTATGCAGGAATACCTTGGCTGATAGGAGCTGCTTGGCATCTTCCATCACCAGGCCACAACCTGGGTACCGAGTGAGATACTGAGCTGAAGCTCAGCGTTTCCTTATTGGATATCTGATCTCTTCACATGTACGGCTGAATTCATCCTTCTCACACATTTGTCTAGCAAGGCAACACTTTAATGTCTCTTTGAAAAAGGGGAAATAAAGAAAGAGTGATTAACAGTCTTGCCAGTACTGCAGGAAAAAAACATCACACAGAAAAGACGTTGAGGAAACTGCTCTTGTTTCACAGGATTACTAGGGGAAAAAAGTGAAAATATATTGAAAAAACCCCTCACTAGTTCTCTAGGTGAAATTTTTAAATGAAAATTTTCCAGGAGAGCACGTGGGCAGTAATGAAAATAGCAAAAATCAGGTCTTGAATGAATGACCACTACAACAACACACTGTGAGGGAAAGCCTAGCTAATGCTATGTCCCGTCTAGCCCTGGCTGCGTACGCTCTTATATGGTGTGAGGCTTGGTCTGGAAAACTCTAATTTACACACATACTACTGCCTCCAAGCAGAGCCTGGAGGACTGAGATTTCACCTATCAGTGACTATAAGCCCCATTATTTGAGATTCTCAAAGCAAAGCAGCCTCAGGTTGGCAAAAACTTTTCGTTCTTCTTGAAAGGAAGGTCTATTCCAGTGGTCATCACGGCACTTTGTTTCTTTGCTTGCAAAAATATGTTGTTTCCTTTCAGAAAATATCCAATACTCCCCAGTGGTGATTAAAGTTGTGAAGAGGAGTTACCTCCTTGCTCTGAACTAAGAATGAGCCCCAGGTTGAAACAGGCTACACCCATGTGAGAAAGAGAGGATTGCCGCAAGCTTCTAAGGAACTTGGTGACCTATTTATCCAGAAAATCACTACCCATGCTCTTCTTTGGTTTGTCCACCTTCACCATACATGTCTTAACTCTTCTCAGAAGACTAACATGAAGTACAATAGAGAGGCCCCTTGTGAGAAAAGGATTTTTGGGGAACAAAAATATTGGGAGAGAAGGGGAAACCTCCAGGGAAAAAGTAAGAGGTTAAACGATGAAGTCATTCTGAAGATGGAGTCCCTTGTCTCACTGAAAGGCAACGCGCGGTGGCACTGCCCAGCTGGCTGGGGCCCAAATGTAGGCTTTTCTCAGTCTTATGTTTTTCTAGCAAAGTGAGGAGTCGGGCATCTTGCTGTACCTTACACAGAACAATGCTGCTCTACTGGATGTGCCAATGGAAAAGCTCCCCTGTTGCTGAATTAATGCAGACAACAATATAAATTCAGGCACTGCCAGTGTGTAGAGTTTGAACCCCAACCACACGCTTGCCCTGGGTGCTCAGAAAGGCCGGCCAGATGCCAGACTAACCAGTTAATTCTTTCCTCTAGCACCAGGGTGGGAATCCTCTTGAATGCAGGCAGTCTTTGGCTATACCTTTTGCTGTAGCTCCTATTGCCTCTGTTTTTGGAGCGGGCGTTCTCCTGTTTCTTGGGCTGAAACGTCTCAGTGTCCCATCAGAGAAAGAGGCTGCCCTGCAGTTTTCTCCCCCACAATCAAAGCAGTACAAATGCCAAAGTAGGAGAGTATTTAGTATTCTGAGATAATAAGGTGAGACAGTGGAGTGAAGACAAAACAAGCTGCTTACCAAATTTGCCTTCCTAAGATGGGTCATCTTGCAGTGAGGAACAAAGCCTGCAGGTTCCCTTTTTCTTTTCCTAGTGCATCAGTGAATTTCCCTTTTTCACAAGTCCCTGCTCTTTCTCTTCATGGACACACAAACGTTTCCCACCACTCTGAAAGGAAGAGCTGCAAGAAAAGAAAGGATGCAATCATTAAAATCCCACCTGCAAAGAGTGCAACACCCAGCACCATCCTGTCAAGCCAAGGTAGAACCGAGCCTGTCTGTCATGAAGCAACGGAAGGTTTGAGCCCTGTTTGCTCCAGACTGCCGATAAAAGCAAACCCAGGTGGGATCAGGCCATCAAAGAAAAAGGTCATTCTTTTAACTCAGCTGTTTAAACCAGGTTGAAAATAAACACCCAGCCTGGCTGAATGCTTTCAGAAGACTGACAAAGGTAAGGCAAGGAGTAACTGCCATGTTCTGTCTTTACCTGGCATTGAACTGCGTGCCCCCGGGAACAGTCAGAGGCCTAAACATACCTGCAACCTTGAGCAGGATGGATTCAGAAGCATCAGGATTGTTTTGGGCCTGAATTCCCTTTATAACTCCAGTCTCCTTGGTCAGAGAGAAAAGGAGGGGGCACTCTATGTCCTACAGTTCAAGTAAAGCAACTTTTCTGTGGTGCAGTCTGCAGTCAGGAACAAGGAGTCGGATGGGATCTCCTAAGGAGCTGTGTATTAAGGATCAGGTGCCAGAAACTCTGAAAACCTCCACACTGAGACTGCTGCCTTCTCTTCAGCTGAAAGTGCCGAATCTCACGTGACAAAAAGTTAAGCAATACCAAAGTGATTAAACAAGTTGTCCAAGGAAGAAGCCTTTCGAAGACGCACCCCCCCAAGTCACCCCAACACTTCCCCCATCTCTCACCATCCCTCAGAACTGGGACTGCCTTTGTGTTCCATCACAGTCATATCCATTGCCGCCAAAACCTGTCACACAGGTCAAGGGCTAATAAAGGGAACCATCCCATTGGTATGCAGGCAGACCAGGAGTGTCTTCCCCCATAAAAAGTGGAATGACCTCAAAGAAAATGGGGTGTTTCTTACTGCCTGCCTTAACCAGCACTAGAGTGTGGAATGAAACCAGCTTCTTGCTAGAAAGCTGAGTGTTTCAAGCCCAGAAAACACTACTGAACGCTACCCCAACAACCAGCACTCCTCAGACTAATCAATAAAAAGCGTTACTCTTCTCCCCCAAGCCAAGTGGAAAAAACGGTGCCACATCGTCGATGAGGATGTGTTTTGCAGCCAGCATCATCTCAATAAAACGCACACGTTTCCCAATTAAGAAATGCGGTACCCGGTGACGTTTAGCACAGATCTCATGGAGCCGCACTCGGCATCGGTATGAGCTCAGCACTGGTCAAGTCTCATATCAAGGCAATTGCTACACCCAGCAGTGTCTTAGTGCCCCCAAACCAAAACTTGAGCATTAAACTAATTAGCAGTATGCTAGTGCTTTTATACATCCCCTGCAACCAGCAGGATAAAAGATAAATAAGTTGTTAGCCTCTCCTAAAGGCTTCCAGACTATTTATTTATAGACTCATTTATAGGTGCCCTTCACAGAAGCATCTGACCTTTTCATAATGATTACTGAACCTCTCCCATAAAGTCTGTGCATAATGAGACAGCATTATAGTGCCCAATTTAAAGAGATGAGAACACGGACTGAAAGCAAGTAAATGAAATGATCTGGTGGCCGAAGCAATCTGTTCCACAGACACGTGCCAAACAAAGATGCTATTACTCCATCACATCTCCTTTAAAACCCACACAGACTGCTCTGGTGCTGCTCGAAGAAGTTTGCGAGCCTAACAGCTATGGACCGGCACTGACCTCAGCAACAGCAGGAATAAGATGCTCACATCACAGACCAGCAGCACCTTCCAATTACTGCTGCGCTTTGTGGAACGGACCTACGAGCGGTGAAACCACAGATTTGAGGATGGCTTTCCTTCCAGTCTCCGAAGTTGCTCTTGGTGCATGTCTCAAGGTGGGAAAAGGTTTCCTCTGCCTAGATATTTAGACATGTTGGAGAGTCAGAGCAAAACTTCCTTTCAGCCCTTCAAACAACACCCTCACTCAAAATATTTATAGAATCACAGAATGGTTTGAGTTGGAAGGGACCTTAAAGACCATCTAGTTCCAACCCCCCTATCATGAGCAGGGACACCCTCCACTAGACCAGGTTGCTCCAAGCCTCACCCAGCCTGGCCTTGGACACTTCCAGGGATGGGGTACCCACAGCTTCTCTGGGCAACCTGTCCCAGTGCCTCCCCACCCTCTCCAGCAAGAATTTCTTCCTGATATCTACTCTAAATCTCCCTGTTTTCAGTTTAAACCCGTTACCCCTTGTCCTGTCACTACAGGCCCTTGTAAAAAGCACCCCTTCACCTTCCTTGTAGCCCCTTCAGGTACTGGAAGGTGCTATAAGGTCTCCCCAGAGCCTTCTCTTCTCCAGGCTGAACAAGCCCAACTCTCCCAGCCTGTCCCCATAGCAGAGGGGCTCCAGCCCTCGGAACATCTTTGTGGCCTCCTCTGGACTTGTTCCAACTGGTCGATATCCTTCTTACGCTGAGGGCTCCACAGCTGGACACAGCACTCCAGGTGGGGCCTCACAAGAGCAGAGCAGAGCAGGAGAATCAACTCCCTTGACCTGCTGGCCACACTTCTGATACAGCCCAGGATACAATTTGCCTTTCATTTGCTTTCAGTGAGACATAGGTTGCTGTGCTGACAGTTGTCCATAAGACCCAACCACGGATTTGATTCCTTTCTGCACCACCATGCTGGAAAAGTTTCCAGTTTGTTTGGGGTTTTTTTTGCAGGCAATGATGCCATCTTGTCACGGAAGCAAACACAGAGATATTGCTAGAGCTGCATCTGGGGGACAAACTGAACCTCTCTATTGCTAGAGGATTACCAGTATGAAGCCTGCATCCCAGAGCACTGAGAATCACCTGATGAAACCAAAGAGAAACTGGGAAAAGAATTAGTTTTTAAGTATGACCAGGTGATGAGAAACACCTAGAAAGGATATCTTCTGAGATACGCCATGCTTTACCTGAACCGAGCCAGGCTCTCTTGGGTGCCCCATACAGCCCACATGGCAAACTCCTAACAATCCTGACAGAAACAAGAGGGGGAGAGGAAAAGAGGAATGAGTGAGTGCTGCAAGTGCTCAGTTTCTTTAGGTATATTTGAAAAGAGTCAGAAGGTTGTTTTCCACTCGATGCTTCTTATCACTGCAATTAAGAATTAAAATAGCAATATGTTAGGTTTAAAACTCAAAATTTCACTGATTTAGGACAAATAAATTTTTTTCAACACACTGGGGTTGTTTTTTCTTTCAATGAAACAAAACCACCAGAGGTTTTAGTTACCTTTTTTATTTTTTTCCTCCTTTTTTTAGCCTGTGAACAAAAAAACCCATGGTATTCACACAGTTGTGTTCTACATTAAGGTTTTGTACTAATGAACTATTTAGGAGCTGGGGTTTCCACCCCAAATGGTTAATGATTTGATTTTATATGGTAGTATTTTAATTGAAACAACCCCTAAGGGCATCACCATAGAAGTAACTCCAGATGTCTGTACCACATTAACTACAACAAATTTTCGAGTACCAACTCCAACGCTACATACAGGACACAGCCCTCACCTTACATTTCAGCCTGGCATCAGGAAGGGAAACAGCACCATCATATTGTGCTAGATTATACGGCTACTCATTTAAAACAGTGCAGTTCAGAGGTTACCGTGCTATAAAGTATTTGTTTTTATTGCTTTCCTCTTCTGATACTTTGAAGAAAGATAAGGGTAAGAGAGGGACACATATAAAGCAATTTTATTGTCTGTGCACTCAGTAGGTTACAGAAAGATTCAGTGCTTTCTTTCAGCTTGTTTTATTATTATTTTTTAAACAAGGAAAACCTTGCAGGAGACAGAGAAACTGTTACGATTATTTGTTCAATTGACACAATGCCTCTTTAGGCTAGTTCTGAGTTTTAAACTATCATTTTGGCAAATAAAGATTAGGTTATTTCCAGACCAAGGTGGATGTGCTAAGCCCCCTTGTAATGCCTGCAGAAATGGAGGAACTAATGAAGGAAAAAAATATCTTTGGGATCTAGACCTGCCACAGGAGTACCCTTGCCAGGGTATTTAATGAATATTTTGCTGCTTTGTGCTGTTTGCTAGACACCTGTACTCCAACAATTGCAGATTCTGGAAAGACTCTGCAGTCACAAGGGAGTATGCTGTAACAAGCATTATTTTAACTAAAAGCTCAAAAATATTTTTTGGCGGGTCTTATAGGCAATTTATTCTGTAAAGAAAGACTTTCTTGTACTTCCAAATCTTGCTTTTCTTTTTTTTTTTTTTAATTTTTCTTCTTCTTTTTTTCTTTTTTTTTCCTTAAAGATATAGTGTTTTGCTCCAACTGAGAAAAGAGCCTGCCTGAAGAAAGTGGTGGGGAGAAGGGAAAAAACAAAGCAAACCCATGCCTCCTTCTACTCACAGGATTTCCAGTGAAAACCATTAAACAGCAATAACCATTCTCCTGAGCCAACTAAGTCCAGGCTAAGCCTTTACCAAACTGAGCTGACCTGAGCTGCTGTCACGCAGCAGCACATCTGGAGGCAGCCATAGGTATAATCTGAATTCACTACACATTCTGAAGTTCCTCTAAGTCCATACCCTTACCTCCATCTCAGCCAGCATCACACTGAGGCACCAAGTCACCTTTGCCTTGCTTCTGAGAGATGTGCTCCTGCTCTTGGAAGTGCTGGCTGCAACAGCTGGCGATGCTCAGGCTCAGCTTGCGAAATACGGACCTGTGTTACACAAAAACAGAGTCTCAAGACCTGGTGACAGCACAGTGTAAGATACACCCTTCTTGTGTTCAACAAATGGGACTCAAAAGGGGTGAAAGGAGCGTCAACTGTGGTCCCACAGCAGAGCATCAGACCTACCCCTCCAACTCATGCTTGCTATCCTGCAGTACTGGTTACCCTTCCTAAAAGTCTGAGTGGGAAGTCCCAGTCTCCACTGAAGTGCTGCTAAACCTATTCTTAAGTCTTAAGTGGCATTTCAGTGGTCAACAACGTTTGTTCTAGACTCCATATTTCAGCCATGCCAGAGCAGTACAGTATTTCTTGCTTATATGAGCATTTCAGTGTGATTGACTTTGGGTAGCAGGGAGCTGAAGACATGCCAGACCTGTTTCGTTCTGACATTTATTTGTGCAATGAAATCCAAGGATCTTTCATTTTCTTTCTTTTTTTTTTTTCCTATGTGCTTCATTCAGTGCTCTCTCTGTGACATTAAAATCCATCACGCTGCTGGCCCTGGCGTGCGTACCCATTAGATCGTACGTGCCAACAATGCTAGAGCTCCGTGATGGGGGAAAGACAGCAGAAAGAAAACAAATATATGTGGCCTGAGGAAGTCAATTTTAATTTCTTCCTAAGCTTTCCCTGATTTAGGGCAAGATTCTGTTGCCCTTAATCATGCTGCGATACACTAACCTCCCTCTCAAGGAGGAGGCTATGAATAAACGCCATGCAGCCACAGGCACTTCTCCTCCCATCCATTTGGGCACCGCACAAGATGCCTGAAGCAGCCTTTGGTAGCGTTATCCTGCTCAACGGAGAGAAATGTCCACAAAAAGAGCCATTTCCTCAATTAAAGAAAATTAGAGGGACAATTAGAGAGAAGTGGCTCTTTCCCGATCACCAACAGACACACAAAGCCACACAGCTCCAGGGTCTGGAACAGAAGCCATCTAGTCCTCTAACATTTCCCACACAAACTCCTGCATTCCATTTTATTGTCCTTCCCCCCCCCCCCCATCCAGAAATAGGTTGAAATTGAGTCTCTGTGGCCAACGCCTGTAATTTCAGAGACCTCCCGCATTGCTGATGAGCAGCCAGTGGAATAAGCCTTCCTCCTGCGTGAAGGAGAAAGGTCACCTGAAGGGCAGCGCAGAGAAGCCTCCCCATCTCTACCTGCATGCCGTTGGAGACAGAACAAACATCAGTTGCCACCGTCACAAGTCCTAGTAACCTTCAGCGGTCACTCGGCGTGCTCACAAAATGTCATAGAGGAAGGCAATCCATAGAGCCAGCGTTGGAGCGTACAGGGGCAATCAACCATTGCCAAGGCTGTGTGCTCTCACATGTGAAGCGGCGTGGAGGCAGGAAGAGCAGTATTGACATTTAGGGGCATATACGCAATGATGTCTCACTTAACCCGCATGGGGCTTGCAGCTCTACTGCTAATTTTATCTGAGACCTTTTCCATGCAGTTCTAGGTGATTTGTGTTCAATTTGGCTTCAGCTTCATTCATAGCCAATGGTCCAAAATAACAGAAAACTGAAATAGCTGAGAGCAAGTGCTCATTTTCATTGTCTCTTGGATGTGAGCACCATTAGCATTCCTGGGTTCGCTGTACTGCAAACACAACACGCGTGTGTCAAATGGCACCGCGTAGCGCAGTTCCGCTCTGACAGTTCAGCTCTGTTCTATATCTCCACACTCCTTAGGGCTGCAGGGAAGTCAGGCCACAGTCAGGGAAAGACACGACACTGTGTTACTTAGAATATAGATGCTCAAGCTTGGTCTTGATCCCCATAAAATGAAGGGTCTCTTCAAGTACCCAGGGAAGTCTGCTGTCCGCCTGAGTCACGGTGTATGAATTCAGGCAGTACCAGCAGAGACAAAGGTGACAAGATACAGAGAGGGGGAAAAAAGAGAAGGAAAAGTCTCAGGAAAGAGTTAAATGGAGTGAGAAAGCTCAAAACAGATAGATGAGGTTTACCAGGAATAACAAAGTAATCACAGAACCACCAAGGTTGGAAAAGACCTATTAGATCATCTAGTCCAACCATCAGTCCAACACTACCACACCCACTAGAACACTGGGAGAAAGAGAGAGGGGGAAAAATACAAAGTGAGAAGCAATGGAGTTCACAGAAACAGAGAGAAACGGAAGATAGTTGGGAGACACTGAGAAAGCTGAAACATACATGGAAAGGAACAAAAAAAGAGAAAATTTTGAAAAAATTGGAAAACAAGCCATACTTCTGATTGCTGCCTTCTCTCTTCCTGAAGCACACCTGAGGTTTTGCAGGCAGCTCTGTCACCCTGGTCTCGTATTTAGGCTGTTATTCTAAATGAAACATGAAAAGTCACAGAAATGACAGGGCATGTTCAAAAATGCTATCTTAAAATCTTCCATTCTGGGCAAAACACTTGTCTTCGTTCATGTCGGTTACCACGGTGAACAAGTTGCAGCACGCAGAGTTTTCTGAGCACACGGTATTTTGCAGGACCCGGCAGCTGGATCTCTTTGCAGCTTGCTGTGTCGATAAGTGCTACCTCTAGATAGCAAAGCCTGTTGATGCTACCCTCCTTTTCTAGCAACTACTACTCCTATCTACCCAGGCAGAGCTGCAAACACCAGCCCTCACCTTTCCAAGTAGATTTTATTTACTTTTTGTCCCATTTGCAAAATGTTTCCTCTGTGAAAAAAAGATGGAGCTGTGATGGAAAGTACCCTAAGGGCAGTTTTTGAGTGCTACATTCTTACAGGTCTTTGTTGATGAAGAAGAAAAGTCAGGATGAAGCTCTTCCTTCAGCTGTGGTGCTTACAGAAGTGGTCTTTCTTGTGCAATAGCTGCCTGTCTTCTGCTCAGCTTAAGCACCACCATTTCCTCACTGAGGACACAGTCTCATACACTTGCCCAGACGAAACTTGTAAGAATTGACATACTTGTCAGATTTGTTCAGCGTAAGAATTACTGGGAAGGAAAAAAAAGCAGAAGATTACTACATATGCCCCATTTCCTTTGGAAACCAAGCTAAAAGCATTATAGAAAGGCTTAGAAAATAGTTACACCCATTAATCTTTGATTGACCTTCCTGATGCTATCAAAACCGAGAGCAGCGAACCATGTGTTTTCCGTTTGATTTGCTGTGTTCTTGTTCAATAGTTTAAAATCTAGGACATGTCTTGAAAGACAACTGTTTGACTGGGGCAACCAGAAACTCTTTGCTTGATGACACTCTCCCTCACTTACCTGTAGGTTTTCGGCAAGCGCTTGCCCTCTCCTGATGGCAAAGGAGCTGCCAGCTCCGAAGGGTCACAGCTCAGTGACACATCTGACACACAAAACAGGAGTCGTCACTATTGCAAACCAACTTCCCGGCTCCATTGGCATCCCAAGTCACTAAAAAGGCTATTGAAGATTTGCCTAAGTCAGGTTCAGAAAGTCAGGGAAGAGTTTAAGGTGCTTTTGAATGCTAAGTGCTACTCGCACCATGCCAAATTTCTGCATATATGATAATTCCGAACTCTGAAATAACAGACTGGTAGAGTAAATACAAGTATCCAGAGGCAGACGGGCGGTCTGAAGCTGCACAAGTCAAAAACGCACCGCCAGAAACCACTTCTGGGCACAGGACCCTGACGGTCGGCTACGCTAAATCTGCAGATGGGCTCCAATGTGCTTCGGTCTGCACCAACAAGGCATTTCCCAAATTCTGACGTTAGCACAGCCCAGGAACTATGTCCAGCAGGCAGTTTCCATGTGGGCATGCAGCTCAGCTGAAGGAATTTAACAGCATGGACAAGGTCAAGTCCTGCCAGCTGGCCTGAGAACCCAAAACTGCTCTCTTCTACTGTTTAATCTACTAGCGCAGATGTAGCCCGCAGCTGACGGGAGCGCTGACAGGGCTTGTTTCCTCACATGCCATCCACCATTTACTTTCTCCAACCTGAATCCTTGAAAAGATGTCCCATTCCTTCAGGATCATCATCCTACAGTGTCCTGCCCTTCCACCATATATCTAAACCCACTCCAAACCACATCTCTAACTGAAAAATTCATCTCTCTAGGTGGTAGTTACAAATCCTTTCCCAATTCCTCCTTTTCCAAACAAGGTGGGTAACATTTTACAGAGATGCTGTTGCTTCTCCTGCTGCCATGCTCACCTGGATAGCTTTGTGTTGCTGTATTTTAACCTGATATGCACACATAAGGGGAAACCTTGCTGGTTCTAATTTCCAAGGAGCAACTGCACAACCTGATACAGCCAGACATCACTGCCTAATGCTTACAGAGGACTCTAAGAGGTCAGTAATCGCAACTAACAAAAAGTGATGTATTTTGGTATGTTTAACCTTCATTTCACAAGTCACACAGCTACATCTGAGAGGGTGACAGATGAGAAAGAGGAAGTTGAGACCAGATTTTGGATTGGAATGTGCATGACATCAATTTAGAAGTACGTGGATAAGACTCATCATTCCACTTAACTCACGCTATTCATTACAATTCCTATGGATCCATGAGCAATTGCTAATTATACTTCAGATATATGACAGTCAGTATGGCATATACAGGATCACCACCAGAAAAAAAAAACCCAAACATTTGAGGAATAGAAAAATCAAAGAAACTATGAATAAGCCAATTTTAACACCTTTCAGCTAGCTGTACAGCTCATATCCATTAAATGTACCAGTTTGCTCCGCTGCCAAAGAGCACATTATTATCACAGAATGGTTTGAGTTGGAAGGGACCTTTAAAGGCTGGCTAGTCCAACCCCCTGCCATGGGCAGGGACACCTTCCACTACACTAGATTGGTCAGAGCCCCATCCAACTTGACCTTGAATGTTTCCAGGGATGGGGCATGCACAGCATCTTTGGGCAACCTGTTCCAGTGTTTCACTACCCTCATCATACAAAATTTCTCTTTATAGCTAGTCTAAATGTACCCTCTTTCAGTTTAAATCCACTACCCCTTGCCCTGTAGCAATAGGCCCTGCTAAGAAGTTTGTCCCCATTTCTCTTATAAGCCCCCTTTAACTACTGAAGGGTCACAATACAGTCTCCCTGGAACCTTCTATTCTCCAGGCTGAACAAGCCCAACTCTCTCAGCCTGTCCCCATAGCAGGGGTGCTCCAGCCCTTGCAGTATCTCTGTGGCCTCCTCTGGACTCACTCCAACTGGTCAATGTCCTTCTGATGTTGGTGCCCCTGGTGCAGGTCGCAGCACTCCATGTGGAGTCTCACAAGAGGACAATCCCCTCCCTCGCCCTGCTGGCCGCACTTCTCCTGATACAGCCCAGGATCCAGTTGGCTTTCTGGGCTGCCAGTGCACACGGCTGGCTCATACCTAGCTTTTCATCCACCAGTACCCCCGACTCCTTCTCCTCAGGGCTGCTCTCAATCCTTTCATCCCCCACCCTGTACTGATGCTGGGGTTATTCCTTAGGAACAGGAAATAAGCAGAATGACATGCATGCTGAGGATGTTCCCACAAACCTCTCATGTTCTTTAAAAAACAGCATTTAACTTTTTTAAAACAAAAAGAGTGTTTCAGAAGAAGTTCCATGGTGCACCCCTAAGTGAACGCCTAGTTTCATAGTTCACTCAAGTATATTACTTCACAGTTATTGTATTGTCACAGGTGACACACACTATTATTTTATTCAAGACTTTTTTTCTTGCTTTTAATTATCTCTTCTGAAAGTGAGTCATTCCATGAGAATGTAGCATCACTGATAATCCGCATTCCTCCACAGTTCCACTATCTAATAATACGTAGGTTTTCTTCCTGTCAGGATGGCACTGTATAATGTTGTTTCACTCCAATCAGTGGTGTCCTTTCACTGGAAGCAATGGTGGGTATCACTGACTTGATGCCCGACTACACCCTTGGATTTGATTAGATTTGGTTAAAAGTGGCAAAGGAATTGAAATGTTACACACGTTAGGCGTGAGACTGAAGAAAAAGCCAGTTTATTGTGCCTGAGATCACTTCTTCTTCTCAGAAGAAAGGTAAAGAAGGGTGTCTCTTTAATCTCACAACAGCCAATACTTTGGTGTGTAAGAGCCTTACCATACCTGAAGGAGCCCTGCACAACTCTTGGCTCTATCCAGGTCATTCTGTGTGTCCCAACAACCAGATCCCTGACCTAAAAGATCAGTGATTTTGAAAACCACTATGAGTACATCTACAGCATGGACCAGCTTGATTTTGAGAACACCACTCATAGTAACACCATCTTCCAGCTGAAAAATCCACGTGGCCCAAGCCGCATGAGAAAAAGCAGATGTAGGAGATATAACGGAGGGCTTTGCAGTATCCGTAGCTCCGGCTGAGATCAAGTGACAAAGTGTTGACATCCTGAACATGTTGAGAGCTGGGAGATCATTTCCCAGCTAGCGTTATTGTTTTTCAAAATCAGCCTTGTTTATCCTGGTGCTAACATGAAGTGTGAAAATGAGGTATGTGCTTATCCAATCTTAGTGATTAGGCTTGTCAGCCTGTATTCCATGCTAACCCAGAAAATTTGGCAGGCTGCAAATCTGCCTTCTAATAGTCACCCTTGTCCATAGTATTATAATACCAGTTCAGGTATCACAATAAAAACCTGTTTTCTGGGTCCTGAATGACTGAAGGGTTCTTGGATGTTATATTCCAAAGAGGGAAAATAGCAGACTGCTGTTCTGGCTGCCACATAAACTGCACTTCCAAAAAAAAAAAAAAAATCCTGCAAGGGCAAAATTTATAGAAACTGTACAGAAAAAAGCGCTTCTGTTGGGTCTGCAACCTTAGCCACAACACTGTTTCCAGGCTGAGAGACCACAGGAGAGTCAGATGCTCCTGGACTCTTCAGGCATTAAAGATATGGCCAAGACAAAGAGCCAAGCTCTACAGAAGAGTGTTTTCACAGCTCACCCACAGCCTGGCAGCTGGGTGGCGCTAAAACCCCAAAGCATTAAAAAAATTGGCTCATGCCACCTGCCCGATCCAAAATTCAAACCGCAGAACTAGCCTAGGCAATTAGGGAAAGACTTACCAGCGGGCAAAGGCCGCGCGCTGTACTCCTGCGGCAAAAAGCAAACCAGCGGCGTGACTAGGGTCTCTAACACGGTATTAACTTATGGAGGGTAGAAATCTGTGTAATCAGCTTCACAAAGAAAGGGAGGTCTGAAGCACCAGGTTTCACATATTTTATTTTTTTTTAGACATTCAGCACACAGCAGTTGCCCTTGGCCTTAATGAGGTGAGAAAGATGGGATTTCTCTGGTGCTGTCACAAGGGTACAGTTCGCTGAGGATTCCCGTGGCTAAGCACCATTTCTCTATTTGAACATTTTTAAAGAATTTCCCCCTCCTCACTATCCCTCCTGCAAAATACATGTATCAATGCCACCGAATTCATACAGATTCAAGTTCCTAAGAAGTTCAGAAGAGTCAACGTCAAGATTTTTCAAAAGGAAGCGGTGGTGGGGTTTTTTTCAGATTGAAATAATATTTTTTCTGTTAAAATTAACTATTCAGTGTGCATTTTAAAATATGCATAAATCGAAACCTAAAGTAAACAACTAGACTCAAACTTCCTTTACTCTGGGTTTGGGGGAAAACAGAACATTTTTAAGCCTGACCAAAAGTTCAAATATATGTATAAAGCTGTGAAGCACTTGACTACTACAGCAACAGGGGAGGAGGTACTCGGAAGAGACGGAGAAGTAGGCTGGGTGGGATTCTCATGCTGTTTCTTAAGCCATACGGAGATCAAACAGAACACAGGTCCAGGAGACAAAACCTGAAATCCAGCTGAAGCGCAAAAGCCTTTGTTTTGCTTGCTACCTGCAGCCCTTTCACAAACACCTGATTTCACGGTCCCTGCTCCTCTCTGTCCCGCCAAGGCTATGACTGCCCAGCCCAGCAACACCGTGCTGACGAAATCAAACTCCCAGGGGACCGAAGCTTTCTTTGGTTTCTAAAACCAAAGAGAGGGAAAACGTGATGCACCAGGTCAGACCAGGGGTCTAACTAATGCTACAACAGCAGGCATATTTGAAGTTTTTTAATTTCACTGTAAGCTCTTCTATCACAAGAGGAATATAAGCAACCTCATCCTCATCACTAGTGCATATCTTGCCTGTTTATTCCCTCCCTCCTTTCCTAGTCATTTTTTAAGCCTTTTTTTCAGATGTTTTCTATTTCTTTTCTTTGGGCAAGCTGCACTATGCTCACTGCAGGAGAAACAAGCTGCAGTGGGCAACCTGTGCCTCCCTGAAAGCAGCAGATGACCAGGAAGAGCGGCTAGACTATAACAACAGACCATGAAGTTGTCACTCATGCCCCAGAACATTTAGTGAAGGACCATCTTCAGAGGGGATGAGCTTGGTGTTCTCCTCTGCACAGGATGGCAGGCTGCAGCAGATGAGCCTAGTGCAGCCACAGTGATGCCTGCAGCAAAGCTCAGGTGTGGGCATAGATCCATGTGCGATTTCTGCCTGGCTCCTTCTACACAGAACCTGATTCAACTACATTTGGCACTGGGAGAGCTCTCCAAAAAGCTCTGGGCAGAAAGGGAAGTGTTTGCAGAAATGAGGCATTGCCTAATCAGATGCATGTTCACGTGCACTTTGTTTCCTTTCATAAAGCAATACTGATGCAGAAGCCCAGACATTGCACCCCAGCACATCTACTCCTCGAGCAGGAAGGCTTGTGACAGAGCTTGCATGTCACCTTGCTAACGAAGCAAAACCACCACCCAAAGTAATTTAACCCTTTCAGGATGGCTACGTTCATCAAGACAGTGATAACGGCAACTAAGACCCTACCTGAACAATCGCATTCAAAGCCTTTTTGCATCTTTTGCCAAGGGCAAGGCAGGGATGCCAGGCTGCAGACCTTCGGGGAAACGACCTGCTGTCTGGAGCTCTTCTCTCTCTCTAAGGCTCGAAGACAGAGGTTACAGTGTCTGATTAAAGCACCCCATCAAGGTATGCAAGACTCGACTGGACAGGCAATGCTCTCTGGTTTTTGAAAGCTCAAGGATCTTTGTGTTCATCAAGTGATCCCAGAGAGGAGTTGGAGCTTGCGTGGCCAGGGACGGTGACACTGACTTTCTGAGTGGCTCTACTTTTTCTATACACCACCAGAGTCTGGCCCTACACGCACATAAGGAATCACAGAGCGGTAATTTTGCAGCCTCCATCAATAAGCAGCAGGAGGCAACATGCTGGATACTGCTAAGTATAGCTGCAGTTAATTTATCTCTGGTTGATCAGGATATAGATTCTTCAGGCTTCTTTCTCCTCTTGCTTGCCTCCTCTAAAACCAGAGACCAACTCATGGTTGGCACTGTTTAAGGTGGTGGGGATCAGCTCCCCTAGGAGCAGCTGTTCTGATTTTCTGTCTCCTCCTGTATTTATTTCTAAAAGGCCGGGTAATTACTCAGGACTGAAAAATCTGTGTCAAAGCAATCAGTAGTGTCACCTCGTTGACTTCAGAGAAATTGCAGCAGGAATTAACCTGACTACACAATTCTTCCTTTCCCTGTAACAAACAGAATAACCTATCTAGATCCTGCCTGTAGGCAGCACCAAGAGGCCACTCCAACCACATCTGTGGGGCCTGATGCCTCTAAATGCCATTTTTCTCCCTGCTTCCACCCACAGCAGGCAGCTGATGTTACCAGTTGCCCCTTGTCTCAGCCAAGGGATGCGAGGGCAGAGCCAACGGGGCCCCTGCTCATTCCATTCCTTCCCTGTCCACAGGCTGAGATGGGAGCCAGGGGTCACTGCTGGAATTAGGGTCAGGAGAGACAACATAGAAACACAAGGAAAGTTCTGTTTCTGAACTTGTGGAAGTACACATAGTTCTTCTCGCTGTCTCACCTACGTACAGAGGAGAGGGGAGGGATTTTAGTGGAGAGCTTTGAGAGACAGGTAAATAGATCTCCATCCTTGCTCTAAATGTTATTTCTTTTTTGTCCTTTCCTTTCCCCAGAGCTCCTTATACTCTAACCAAAACCAGCTCCTTGAGAGAAAGTGAAGGAGAGAAAAGGAATTGTAGTGGTAGATGTTAGTTCGCTGAACAAGCCACCAAAGTGTGAAGAAAAAGATTTTCTCCTGGAGCAGGGGGACTTGTTCATCATTTACCTCATGTGTTTACCCTTGGGCTATCATTATATTAGCGACATTTCCTGACTGAGCTGGAGCACCTGGTAACTATAGTAACCACATTTTCATATCTGCCCATAAATTCCCTCGGTTCTAATTAGGGCACTCATTTATAACAGCAATAACAACACTGGGGAAATAACAGCAGACTTAACTCAGACGCAGTCACCTCCCTCTCCCTCATGTCACAGAAATGATTCGTATTTTCGTGGTTCTTATACCCTAAGATGCTGCTTGTGGCACAAAGCCTACCTTACCTGCCACGCTGACCGCTTTGTATCCATCTGCTTCGTTGTCCGTACCTTCTCACTTTCTAAAAAGTCCGTTCATCAGCCTTCCAGTTCACACAAAAGCCTGAGTCCTTGCCAGCAAGCTTCGCACCAGGCAGCATAATCCTGTTTTTCTTGAGAGAAGGAAGAATTCACACCTAGCCTACAATGAAATCACACACATTGCACTACTGCAGATTTTACAGACAGTAGGTGGATGCTATTACAAGCAGAAAGGCTAAGCAGTTCAACTTACAAATTCACCTATGCAATCCAGACAGCTGTGAAGAGTGGATAAACCATGTCTTCCAAAACAAATGACAGGTAAATGATGAAGCGGCTACATGCAAGAAATCAGCACCAAGCAATAAACAATTGCAAAGTTCAATGGCTCAGTGTATTTCACCACAAATTATTTCCTTCTCTATGAAACAATAAAAACTTGGTGAACAATTTGAAGTCTGCTGACGTGATTTAAAAAGATGGATGGGCTGGTAGGTAGTTGAGAGTGTTTGCTTTATTGTTCGCGGAGTCACCGCTCAGAAGTACATTTGTTTTGGAGTCTATGTGAATTATTGTCAAAGAGATGACAAATCTCTTTCCCACTTTAGGCTACACTGTGCAGGCCTTACACGAGTTTGTTTTGCTAGAAGAGAAAAAGACATCACTCCTGTGTATTGGCATAGAGAAGACAGCAAAGCCCATCTCTGCAGAGATCAAGAGACCCAGGGCTGCTGGGCCTTCAGGTTTCGGGGGACTTGGTGCATTCAGAAAATTTTCTCTTGCTAGAAAAGCATGTCAATTAGTATAACTTAGCCATGACTGTCAACAAGAGTATTTTCTCTTGAACCTTTATCTGCTTTTCCTCGACGTTCCCTGGAGGCTGAGAGAACTGGGTAAGAAGATACACTGGAGTTTTTGCTGGTGCTGTTGGCGATTTCCACTTTGGAATATTAAATACACTCGAGTTACCCTGCTTGCCTTCCCAGAGTAGCCAGTCCTTATGACACCAAGCCCAGCAGTGATTTCATGTCATTAGGTGTTAGTCCATGCTACAATGGCTCGACAGCTGACTTCAGCCAGGGTTTTGGGGCCCAGATGATGCCCAGCAGACAGAAAGGGTGCCACCTTGCATGAGAAACCTGTCCACAGTCCCACTACCAAAACGAAAATACAGTGGCACATTTAGACTCACTTTGATCACAAAGAACGTAAGGTATTTCACTACATTTTTAACTTTGGGATCACTGGCATGAGAAGGGATGCTGCGGCCATGCTCCACGAAGCTTCCTCATTCCCGTGTGCCCTGCTTTCAAACAAAGGACCACCAAGAGAAACAGCACCTTCTTGGCCCTGGGAAGCGATACCTGACTGTGGTTAGAGCCAACGCGTGTACCTCGCCCCTGAATTCCCAGTGGATTTGCATCAAGGCTCAAAGCACCTTGGACAGAACTGGGTGAGCCAACCTTAGACCGTGGCTGTAACAAGGAGGTAACTGAGTTTGTTCACTGTATGCTATTTTCTCTCTTTATCAGGTCTCTATACCAAGAAATAAGAGCTTTCAAAGTGAACAGTGTTGTGATGAGAAAAATGTAAACGTCAGTGAATTGCCAAAGAAAGGTTCAAGTTATTTGCCAATTTAGTCATCAACCGTGGTTAGAAAAAGTGTTGATGATCAAATTCTAATATAACCACAGAAAGTAATTTAAAATGCTGCCAAACATGAAGCACCGTAACATCCAATACCACATATGTGTTTTTTTGTTAAATAAGTGAAAAGTAATTCCAGTCGCTGCCAGACTGGATACATTTTTGGAGCCTCCCTCTGTTCATGAAACGCTCTTTGGGGCTTTGAAGGAGAGTAGCCTGTTGTGAGTTGTGTCACTCATTGCTGTACCCTCATTTCTCCGTCAATCTCTTATTTATTCAGGCTGCAGTCTGTTAAGAGGGACGGGCATTTGCAGTACACATGATGCGTAATGAGGCTCCAGTCTCTACGGAAGCCTCTAAAAGTGCCCATCATACTTTGCTTACTGGCTCTTTCCATTTTCATTACGAGGGAACACACTCAAACTGTCAAAATCTTTCCAAATGACCCCACAGAAACCACAGTAGCCTAGAGTACTTCTTGGCTCACTGAATATTATAACTAGAATGTGAAAAATACAACTTTTTTTTTTTATTTTACTAGTTACGGAAAGCAAGACTTTTAATTGCCCAGAAAATCAGGCAAAACGCTAATTAAAAACAAGATGAAATAAACAGTTTCTACGTGATCTCTTGAGCTTGTTTCGTTGCAAAGACATCCTTTACCTGGCATAATGTGCGGTTTGCGAGACCCCCGTGTAAGGTTAAGCATTCCTTGGTAGTTGCCTGGAAACGGTGCCAATGACAGACTGTTCTCATTAAGGGCAAATAATGCAGGAAGACTGTTAACAATTGTACATCTGAACGTTTAAATCAATTCATTTTGGACATGTTTTTTCCTCTCTAAAGATGCAAGTTCTGAAATCTTACCAGAAGCGTTAGCAGGGAATAGATTCCAACTTACACGCATGAGTACGCACAGAAATTAATTTGAAATTACCACTACTACTGTTATTATTCTTTAGCCTAATTAGCGCTGAGCAGGAAACAATCATCTCGGTTTTGGAGAGTTTGAGAGGTTTTTGTGGTTTTTCTTTCCTGTTCTGTACCGTGTGAAACCTGGCGCTTTTTAAAAGAGGTCCTCTGAAAAGTAGGTGAGACAGCTTTCAAAGCTGCAGCTTGGAAAACGAGCGAGAAGAGCAGAAATCCACCCAAAAATAGCTACCGTAGCTGGAATTGGGAAAGTCCTTCTTGGAAAGGAGACCTCACAAGTTTACTCTTTTCTTCACAGTTTGGTGAAGCCACGCTGCTGCAGTGGGCACAAATCGGTGATGCCGGCACTCACCCCAGGACACACTCTAGGGCTTTGGGGAGCAGGTACCCAGGCAGGGCTGGCATTTCCCAAGCCTTACTACTCCTGCTTTTACTCCATGAGATTTATCTACTGAAAGCATTAACGTTCCAACTTATTTCAAACTCCTCTAAACCAAATGCAAACCCAATCTGCACGAATTCCACTGTTCCAGACACCGTTGGAGCGACCGACCATGCTTTAACTCTTCCAGTTAACAAAGCTGTGGTCCCAAGCCAGTTCCCTCTGCTTTCCATTGGCACTTTACAAGCAGGTGAAGCCATGGTCAACCATCAGAAGCACAGACCAACCAAAATACCTTCTTCTTTACAGAAATAAATGATAGCACGAAGCATCAGAGCTGCAATTAGAAGAGTTTTAACTAGTTCAAACTGCTAGTAAATGAAAAGGAAGAAGGATACATTTAGGACTGGGAGGAGAGCGGCTATTCTTACAGTATTCCAGCCATATATTCACTTGAGGGGATGAATGGGAGGAGAAGTGGACATATTTATGATGTTTAAGTACCACATCCTGCGTGGTCATTTCACATTTGGTCTGCTGCTTGCCTGCTACATCGGATTTGCCTTAGATTCACATCATCGATTTTGAATTGATCTGATGGAGGAGAGGACTGCAGTGTTACAAGCAGCAGACATCAAACTGTGGCCAGAGTCAGGAAATATCCGTTCTCATCACAAGATCCACAGTCTTTCACTGAAAGGCATCAGTATATTTAGTACCTGTACTAAATTTAACACTATATTTAGCAAAATCCATTCCATCACATGAAATTTTCTTTCTTTTCTTTTTTTTTTACAAGAGATATAAAACACAGTGGGAGAAGCAATTAAGTAAGAATAAGAGGCAAAAAAAGAAGATAATTTTGGTTTAGCTTTTGCCTTTCCCCCCCACCTACCCCAAGGGTTAATCACACACCATATAAAAGATGATTAACAAGAGGGAAACATCTTTCTGAATAGATGGAATTGCATAAAGCTGTCATGAAAACAAGTTAGCGACCTGTGTTTTCAGGGAAAAAAAAAAGGGAGAATTTATCCATTTTTTTTCCTAAAGCAAGATAAACTTCACTTTCTGGAGAAGCTTACAAATAGCTGGACCAGCCAGCTAGATACCACCAGAAAACAAGCAGATTTTATAAACAACTGAAGAAGTTTGCCATCTGGCAATGCTGGGAATAAGAGATGAGGGCGAACTCCATCCCACAAAGGGAAATGAAGACAAAGCCTTGTGCCAGACCGTGAAGGATGCAGGCAAGATAACCACTGGCAACAACGCTTTCCAGACTTGTTTCTCTGCTCCACCGCTGCAAAAATCAATTTACAACCGAACAAAGAGAAACTGCTGAAAGAGTGAATGCAAGATATTTTCCTTGTCCTTGATAGCTTGACATTTCCAAAAAGCGTGGGCCATGAGGGCATATCTTTGGAAGAAAGCATAGTTTTCCTTGGATAATAATGACTGTCCAATAGCTAAAAGTCGTTCTCCTGAAGAAGACCGCAGAACCAAAGCTGTATCAGAGACATATGTGCAAAACCTTTGTGTAAACAAACCACCACATACAGCAAACTGGCTCACATTTGAGGCCTCTTGGGCTGCTGGAACAAACACTAGTCGGTATATACAAACTTGAATTATTAACTGAAGATAACAGCTGTAAATTCATCTCCTTTCTCTCACTGACCATTGGAAATCAGACTATATTTGCAAGCCCAGTTCCACGCATGCTCATCAGATGGCTATAAGGAATATTTTTCACACAATGCAGAAGTTGAGACATTTTCAAAGAAGTCATTCGCTACTCACGATGTGTTGCATCGAAGTTGCATCTGTCTCACATGTCTGTATCCTTTCTCTGACTGGAAGACTGAAACTTCCTAAACAAAGAAATAGTAAGAAATGAATAAACAGCATGTTCCCATGACAGTAACCTCTCCTTATCAAGCGAGGCACTTCTATTCTTCCCATTGCAACAGTATGTCTCCTATTATAAATTCTAGCCTCACGCGAAGACTCGTAGCAAAGTCCCACTAAGATTTAAATCTGCATCACCTCATGCTGGCTGCCTGCCAAAAGGGAAATTTTTACCTGTGGCAACTAAAAAGCCGCCCCAGGTGTAGGCAAAACGAACTGCGACTGAACTGCAGTGATAATACGCAAACGCCGTTTTGCAGCATTTGACCCCCTCCAGCAAGGATACCCCAGCGCCTTGCGCAAGACAAACAGACCAACCCGCTCAAAGGAAAGAGATCTTTTGCCTGTTTAAAAGGTGTTCTAGTTATAAATTAAAATTTTAGGACTGACTGAGGAAAAATTTAAAAAGACATGTCCGTAATTCCATTCAATCCATTTTATAGCCTGGTCTTAACTCTGGTTCCTTCTACCCACGGACAATCGTGTCTACAGCAAGGGGCTTAACCTGGCACCGATGAGTGGTTTTAGGCCCCCCCACCACCCCAAATCCTTTTCTTTACACACATTAAAAGCAGACTTTTACATGGAGTCACTAAAGCACAGCACCTTCCTTGGATACGAAGTCATAAGGCAGATGGACGGACATATGTACAACTGCAGCTAACTGCTAATGTAGCCATTAGCTCTCAACAACATGACACCAGTTTGGGACATTTTCTGGAAGAATTTATTTTTACAAATAAAACCTTGGCAGCCTGAGACTGATATAATCCTGCTTTCATGCAACCTGCGTGAGACATTTAAAGGGACACTGACCTCATTCTCCTTTCACTCCACTCTGCTGAAGGTTTAAATAATACCCATTCCTTTCATCACAAACATACTATATAGACATGGAAATTACCTATATGACTCAACTTCAAAACACTTTCCTTTAAATTCCATCTTTTTAACACAGGGGGACCGATTCCTGATGGGGGTATTTAGATTTTACTCAAGAAAATTCCTACACTGTCCAAAATCAAATTAAAATGGAACAAAAGCGAATGAGAACGCAAAATGAAAGGCTACAACAGTAGAAATCTTCCAAAATATGTGTCCATATCAGGAATGGACACGAGTACAAATGCATCCACATACTTATTTGAGGTCCATCACTATGGACACTGGAGTTTTCCATATGTGGAAGGACTATAAATCCAGAGCTTCAGTAACAGCAACTGAGTCTCCATTATGTAATGAAAGAGACTTTGGCCCTGGGGTCCTGCCACACCTAAACCAGGCAGATGGTGAAGTGCTGCTGTAAGCAAATAAATAGGGTCTTCTCTTACTTTCTGGTTTTAGGTGGTGCTGATGAGGTCTTTCCCAAGGGGTTACCTCTCACAAAGCAGCTAGGTTACGGCTGTCGATGCATTAACAAATTTCAGAGGAATTCTCTCTGCCTTTTGCATGTAAAGCCATCCTTTTAACGGGACAGTACTATCACTGCGTGCTGCTCATATGTGTACACACACATTCAGAAGGACTAAGAGCTCTTTTCCAGGCTCCCACATAAACACTTCCAGTCAGATTGTTCCTGAAGAAAGACCAAAAAAGATTATTTTAAAAAAAAATCACTAGTTCATAAGTATTTTGGGTTTTTTTTTCAACATTTTCCTACCACTATTAACAAACAAATAAGTAAAATGGCTTTCCCCTCAAGAATCAGTCTATTTGCAAAATATACAGTAGACCTTTAACTTATGTTTTCCATCCTTGGCTTTTTTAACAGATTGCCTACTTCTCCCAGGTGAAGCCAACACATAGCTACATGGGAAAAATGAAGCACACAGGGAGAAGACTCTCTCAGTCATTAAATCTTTTTCATTGGCAACTCTCCCTGTGTTTTCATCTGTGAATTTTCTAAGGTAATGGCCAATCTCAAACCATGTGCTGAAGTAATAATTTCATGATAAAACTAATCTTTCCAATAAACAGCTCTCTGAAACACTCTGCTTTTCATTTTCAAAGAGCCAGAAGGATTATGGTAGTGATTTGGATATCTATTTTTCTAAAATTGCCCTCCAAATCTTCCTTATTCTAATGTAATGCTCAGAATCCTTAGCAAATAAGAATTGCATCTAGAAGAGGAGAAAAAAAAAATTACAGCAAAAACAAATGTAACCTTAGAAAATCACCGATGTAAGTAGTTTCATTCCTCGTACTAAAAACCATTTGAAAACTAATCTACTGCATGTTCTTCCCTTTCAGAAAATGCAAATTGATCTTTCAGTTTGAATACCTGTCAAAGTACAACCACCATAACGTTGATAAGTCATTTTGCTCATCAGTTGATAACATCTGATGCACTGCAAACTCACACGTAGCTCCACAGGAACCGCTGGACCAGATTACACACAAAACCGGGGGGGGAACGATCGCTCTTGGAGAATCTGGCAACAGCATGAGTGAGGAGTGTGTCTCTCCCACGGGCACCTCCCAGAGCAGTATCAGAACACATCACAAATAAAGACACCTATATCAGGTTACGACACTTCCCAACGCAGCGCTGGTTTGTTAGACTTCCACAAACTGTCACCATGCCCCTTCCATACGGTGAACGGGGAGGATATTACCAGCTGCCAGGAACCTAAAGATGGGTAAATTTGCTAAGAAAGAGGTAAAAAAAGCAGCAGCCAGTGTTACTGGGACATTCTGGAACAGCTCACAACGGTGCTGCTACGCAGAGTGCCACTTCAAATACCACAATATTTTAATACCCACTCTGGCAAAACTGGATGATGCTATGGGTTACCTTACCAAAAACCACTATAAAAAAAATGAAATCCTAGGTACCCTTTGATTTCAACCGCTCCACTTAAGAAGTCTGTTCTAGGTGGAGGATTATACCAGTTTCAATAGTATCACCCACTATGGAAAAAAAAAAAAAAGAGGCTTTTGGGAAGGCACAGGAATATTGGCAACATGATGCCCTTTTTGCTTGTTTTTAAACTTAAGGTTTAGCACTCAACCTAACCTGTAATTTTGTACATGCACTCTAAGTTTCTGGGGAACGTTGCTCTCTAAACGAGAAGACCCTTTGTTCAGAAAACACTGAACAAAGGCAAAATCGCCTTTGATTGTAACAAAGCTGGGAATTCGCTCTGTGAGCAGCACTTTCCCCCTGACTTTACCCAGTTTGAAGTAAGATGTCTTGAATAACCCTGGGGTGTGTGCTCCTTCCAGGAGCAATGGGAAAGGAAAGCATCTCCAAAGCGAGAGGAAACTCATTTAATAAGTGTACAGACCTCTCCGCGGACTACTTGAGAGTACCTACAGGTCTAGTTAGACTTTTAGACCAATACAGCAAGTCTAAAACAGTCCCAGAAAATCCTTTTCCAGATTTGATACCTTATTTCTGGTTCTCATACTATTCATGAGCCACCTCTTTCTCTCACAAATGCTTATATTTTTCACAAGCACTCACTAGTCATAAAAAATTACTTTAGCCTATGAACTGTTTCTAAACGCTTCATCTCAATGATTTGTTATTTGCAGAGTGCAATTGGTCTGCTTAATTACTTACTTCTGTCTTTTCGTGCCCTCAGCAGATGGCTGAGCGCACTTAAATCAAGAGAATAATCAAACTAAAAAAAAATAACCGCCCTTATTTTTTTTTTTTTAGCTGAAGAAAGACTGTTGGCAATCTTTGCAGGATTTTCACAAATCACCACTATTTGAATATTTGTGAGTAGTGAGCAGGTTACATGCTCATGTGGCGGAGTTTTGCCTGTGCTCATCTCATTCACAAAAGCAGCTGCCTCTGCATGCAAATCCTTTCTGTTCAGCCAAGGTTTTTTCCTGCTTCCCAATATTAAATCCTGATCAGAAATCCATCTCTGGCAGGAGGAACAGGGCAAATTTTAGGGTGCTGGAACATAAATGGCATTTCTCAAAGGGGACTAGGAAATTGTACAAAACCAGGTAGTACTTTTAGTCTTGGGAATGACAGAAGGAATGAAGGAGAAGGTCATAGCCTCGAAGAGTCGTTTTTCAGCTCTAAAAAAGAAGCCCATTACAGGTGTTTGGGCCTGAGCAGATGCTGCAGCTCCAGCCTTAGCTCAGGCATTACCAGCTCTGCAAGCACAGCCCTGTGTTACCACACAGACACTCCAGCACAGCAGAGCTGCTTGAAAGACACCAAATTACTCATTTCTGATAAAGACTACCCAATTTTTCCATCTCTCTCTATGAATCTTTCATTGAGTGGTAATTAGGTGTCTGAAAGTTACCTGAAAGCCAAATCCATTCCCCTTTGTGAAGAGGGGAGAGCTTCATAACAAAGGGGCCTGTTCCCTTTCCTGCAAGTCACAAAAACCTCCTAAAAAAATATGCAGTTTTGCCTCAGAATGACAAAAATCCCACCCTACAGGGCAAGCAAACATGAACATTTTGTTCTGGCATTTAAAACCAAACAAACAAAACCACACCAAAAAAAAAAAAAAAAGATAAAAAGAAACAGGAGATCAATCCAGAGCCATAAATACCAGTGCTACTGTAACGGAACACGTGTGCATGGACAAGGTCCCACTGCCACGCCAAGCAGCTTTGGAAACGAAACCTTCAGTTCTCAGTTGAGCGCTGTCCTGCCCCAAGTCAGAGATGAATCTGACTGTTCAGCCAGACAGTCATTTCACGAGGGTTGTGTTCAGCTGGTGGGACTCCTCTCCCACTGCTCATGGGGCTCTGCTCCGGCTCCGAGTCCTCGTGTACTCACTCATACAAGGGATGCAAAGTGGATGTCGTTCGCTGCCGCGCCGATGGCTTCTGCTCAGTTCCACCAAGCCAGCCACGCTTTGTTTAATGACATGCACTAACTTTTTGTTATTTAGGACAAAAATATAGCTTTTAGTCTAGCTTTCTTTAGGTCCCCACTGCCTTTTTCAAATGCAGACTCAATTCCTTTAAGGAACCCCCCTTTCTTTTCTTCCCCCTCTCTTTTCTCAATCACACTGAAACTGAGGTTGTCTCTAAGCTTCTCTCTGCTTTCAAACACAGTTTCACACTTTCTGTCTCAATTCTGTTACATGCTTGTCAATCCCATTTTCTCCTCAGCGTGGATAAGACCAGACTGGCTCTGCTTAGAAACAACAGGCTTTTCTGGGAGTTACAGTATTTCCTGAATATTGTTCAGATTTCCTGCAGAGTGAACTGATGGCAGAAGGCACACAACTGTTTTTAAATCCTCTTTTTTTTTTTCCCCCTTCTCATCTGCCCCAGATTAAAACTCAAAGGGATTTAGAATATATGCTACCAACTCGTCACAGCCCCTCATACATTAATACCTGAGGTCATCACTATCAGGTACTTGAAATGTTACAGGGTACAAGTTTAACTCCAATTTTCTCCTGAATTTCTAAATATATTAACTCCATTTCTCCTTGTAAATCTAAATTTTCTCAGTTGCAGAGCCCAAAACATCCTACTGGGAACAGAGCTCCCAAAGTTTCCTGAAAGAAACCACATTCTTTGAGAGTGGGATTTGTCAGGCAGATCATTGGTAAAGGAGTCTGTAGGGCAGAACTGGGTCCTCCAGCTTTGTGAGAGCAGGGGTGCAATACAGGACTGGATGATATGGTTACCACCCCTTTCAGTGAAGAAAATGTGTTACTTCTTCAGTATCTTAACAGGCTCCAAGTCACACCTAGAGATAAATCTCTGAAGAACACCAAAGTCCAGATGAATACCCCCAACATGAAATTGGCATGTACTAGACAGCACCAGCATGCAGCAAGCATGTACGAGTGCACAGTACACAGGAGAATGGCTCTGCATGACATGACTGTAACGTGAATGCACACAGGAGCGTGTGCAGGAGTAGAGAGTGCAGCCCAGTGAGAGAACACAGCCGTTCCGGCCAAGCAAGAAGTACAGAAGGGGGTGAAGGAGTGGAAAGAAACATCCTTGCAACGAGCAGAAAGACCTACAGACTGATTTCTCCATACCTTTCCTATGTCTGAGTACTCAGAAATGGTGCCAGCATCCCCCTGTGCTATCGTGCTTGTTCTGCGGGATGCTGGAGAGCCAGAGGGCTTCAACACAACCAGGCAGAAGTGTTATTGGAAAAACTCAGGAGAAAGGGGTCCTTAACCTGAAGGCTTCTTTCAGCTCCTGGAGATAAGTGCTGGAGGTGAGGTGCAGAAGTGGTAGCAGCTTACACATCATTAGGTTACCTGACAGCTCCTTGCTACCATTAATAGAGAGAAGGCAGGTGAACCCCACGGGGAGCAGCGCAGAAGCAAACACCGGGACTTGTTGGTCCTACCTGCAGGGAAGATGAGCAAAAAGCCCACATTGAATCAAACACCACAGGTTAGTACTTGAAATGAGATGCCACAAAGACTAACTCCCTCCACAGTAGGGCTATAGCCTCAGGGACACATCCGGAACAGCAACAGCTCTTAACTGAATAAGGCCAAGGTAGAGGGAGGCATGAAAAAACTGATACCTGGCCCAGCTGAAGGGGAAGACCGAGCCAGGACAGGGCACAGCATCAGTGGGATAAGCTATTGAGGAAAATGCAGTGCTTGGTTTTATCCTGGAGCTTTACTCTGCCTGCGCTTGGCTCTGGGTCACAGTAACAGTTAAATGAGCATAAACTCATGTTCTGTACTGGGGACAGATCAAGGCAGCTCCAAGGGAGAAGAGGGCTCCGGGGTGGCTGCAGGGAGAGAGGAAGAGTCTGATGGAAACAGGGCACTTGGCTCTTCTCAAGCTAAATTGTGGCCAAGGGTGATGATGCTGCAAGAACCGTACGGAGACGAGGAGAGTGAAGGTCTGAATTCCACATGGGAAATATTGCCTTATCCTTTTTTCAACTTCTCCTTTTGCAGAAAAATTTCTTTTTAAAACTGAAATAATTAAAAAGCAAAGAGCATTTAAAAAAATGAAACCAATTAGATGTTTAGGTCAATATAACATTACTTTTTTTCTACTTCTTTTCCTCTCCATTCTCCTAAAAGAGCAAAACAAATTGTCTGGGACACCCATTTTGACTGCTGAACTAAAAATCCATATTCCCCAACCGCTCTCCACTGGCTGTCAGTCCATTAACACTTCCCAGGGCCAGGTATTCTACGAGCTAACAAAACCTGGCTGGTATTGAGTTAGAGGGACCAGAGAAATGGTCTTCGACAATGCTGGCTCTCATTTGTCTTTACACTAAGTATAGTTAACTAGAGCCTGGCCACA
This sequence comes from Rhynochetos jubatus, assembly GCA_027574665.1. Taxonomy (NCBI): domain Eukaryota; kingdom Metazoa; phylum Chordata; class Aves; order Eurypygiformes; family Rhynochetidae; genus Rhynochetos; species Rhynochetos jubatus. The sequence goes on along the minus strand of CM050651.1, from coordinate 74,493,302 downwards.
TAAACCCCCTTAAAACAGGGGTTTTCTTCTATTTCTCTGCTGGTAATATTGTTTCACACTGCCAGCTAGCAGAGATGATGAAAGTCAGGTCTATTCCCAGAAATTTTTATTTCAGGTTGAGCATTTTCGGGGATAATTCCAGAGGAAGGCAGAAATACCCTGAAATGCCCCCAGGGGACATCCTTTGGGGAATATCTGGTTGCTGGCTCGTATTTTAGAGATGATCAATATTTTACCCAAGCATGAAAAGAAGAGCTGGTGGTTAGATTTCTTGCTTGCTGCAAATTACTCACCCACTTCACTACCGGGTGCTGCGTGTTCAGGTATTGCAGGAATTGTTGTGACTGGCTCTGAACTAAATGCCTGGACAATACTTGGCAGCAGGTGAAGAAGACCCTCTGGCTCTACCTCACATTTATGACACTGAAGTGTAAGTACCTTCCTAGCAGTTCAGTGCCTGGACACCGCTGCCTGCCTATCTTAAATTTCCAGTATGTTGAATATTTAGCCACAAGCTGTGACAGTGCTGTCTACCCAGTGTGTGAACAGTGCCTTCCCAATGTAGGATTATTTTCCTACGGGACCTTGGCAAATCACTCAATCGCTCCATAGTTTAGTTTCCTACATGCAAAACAGAGACAACTTTTACTTTGGTCCCCCCTATTTTTTGTCTTATCATTAGCAGATGCTTGAGGGCAAGGACTGTCCTTACTATACCTTTATGCCTCACCTCATTGTAGAACTGAGTCATAAATATGAGCATCTGAGTCTAAATAAAAGACAAATACAAACACACGACACAAAGAAAACTGAATGCAAACAAAATTAAAGACTATTGATGTAAGAAGGCCTGTCTATGCGGGAGCTACATGGTGCAAAGGTAAAATTGAGTTTCTTTTATTTTCTCCCCCACACTTAAATAGAGTTTAATTCCTCACTGACGCAAGTGTTTATGCAACCCTTGTTTTTAGAGGTTACATTTCTCCTGAAAGCTGTGTCACACACATCAGTCTTTCTTCAAGGTCAGGATTTTGTTTGATGTCTTTGTCTTGAGCAAACAAAGGTAAATGGGAAAGAGAAAACACGCACTAAACTAGAAACTGCTGAGCTTTCTGTATAAACGTTTCCATTTGCTCCCGGAGTTGGCTATGTATTTCCTCTATTTAATCTTTTATAACTATATAAACAAATCAATGAATCCAACTGCCTCACATTTCCAAATGAAAAAGAGAAAGCCAAAATATGGTAGACATCATAGTGTCCAGTTGGCACCAGTTTTGGAAGACTTAAATCTTACACGAAGCATGTAAATTATGAAACGAGTAAATGAAATGTCAACACAGAATTTTTTTTTTTTCCAGGTGAGAGCCACAATTTTAAGATCTTCATCTTCTTTCTACGAAGTGGTGCATCGACACAGGGATAAACAGTTGGTCCTGTTGGACTAGAAAGGACTGATAAATGAGAACAATGAAAAATTAATGGTTTACATAGTGGCAACCAAGCCTATGAGACTACTGCATCTACCCAAGGCTAGAGAAGTAGCTTGTGCCAGAGATAGGACTTGATCTCAGACCTTCAATATCTTAACATAGGTATTTGACATAATAAGCACAGCAAAAGGGATTCTGAACAAGGTGTCATCACACCTTGTATATTATCCTTGTATAAAACTCAAGTATAAAAGGCACAGCTGGCAGAGAAAAAGGGACGTGCTGCTGCTCTGCTCAAAAACAGACCAGAAAATTTGGTGGGCTAGCCCTCTTCCTCTACGACTTTCTCCCTCTCACTAACAGGAACACCGAGGTCACCCTGCAATCAGAGACTGCTGCCACATGAAGGCAATGATCCCTTCTTGGCCCTTTCCAACTGCCCAGCAGCAGCTGGCAGCCCTGCAGCAATGCCCTGGCATTACCTGCCCTCCCCAAGGAATAAGAGCTTACTTGAGAGCATCTCACTAGGCAGCAAATTAGAAGTGACCTGAACGATGGCCTATAATAGCAGGAAAATGACATTTGCGGCCCTTTCTCGTGCATATATAAAGCAGAGAGTCAAAAGAACAGGGGCTGGTGTAACGCAGCACAGCTCCACTAAAATCAGTGAAACGAAGCCAAATGGGATGCACTGAGGATCTGGCCCATTTCCAGCGACTTTCTGGGTTTTTGTTCATTTACTTGTAAAATAACTGCAACAGAAGTAAAATATAACCTGAATACAGGTCAGCTGCTAAGCTAATACAGACTTCCCATAAACGACTGGAAGGCTTTACAGACATAATCCATGTACAGCAGAACTCGGCATTGCCATGGAAACAATTACATTCAAAGAACAAAATGCAATTGATATCAAGCCATTCGGAAGGCATTTAAAACTTGTTATGCACTTAAAGTACAAGGAAATTAGTTTGCTAATTAACACACTGTTCCCAGCCATTGTGATTTCGGTCTTTAATGGTGAGAGTGGTACTTGCTGCTTTGCTTTCCCTCCTAATGCTCCCTCCAACAAACACACTCCGCTTAAATACAATATTTCAGCATTTGTTTCAAGCCACGTAATAAAAGCTCAAACTGCAACTAGTCTTTATCCTTTCTTTCTCAGCCAATGCCTCCAATAGATCCTTTTTAATCTCTCCTAATGTCTCTAATGTAATGAATCCCATATATAATGGCATTATAATGGTTAGAAAGTGCTTAGGCAAGCCTTCCAAAAAGAAATAGGCTTCAGACTGTTTAAACAAAAAAGCCAAAACAACAATAACAAAGCCCTCTCCAATGAAAACACCTTTTAATTAACTGCAGTGCTCAGGGCACTGCTTAATTATGAATTACGATTTCTAATATCGCACGCCTAGTCTTGCATGAGGTCAGTCACAATTTTTACCCAAGTTTGCAGCGGAATGACCCCAGATGACACCCAGCACTTGGAAATGCAATGCTGGTTGCATGTCAAGAGAAAAGATTCTCTTCTTTATGACAACTTTAGCACAAGCCTCTGGAAGCAACAGGCTACTAGGAGAGATTAACCATGCGGATGGGAGTCTCTCCCGGTGCCTCCAAGAAATGGGTCTTTTGCATATGACACTTGCAAAATTGTTGCACAGACAGTGAAAAATGGGGGGAGGGGGGGGACTTTTTACAAGGGCCTGTAGTGACAGGACAAGTGGTAACAGGTTTAAATTGAAAGCAGGGAGATTTAGATTGGATATCAGGAAGAAATTCTTGCTGGAGAGGGTGGGGAGGCACTGGGACAGGTTGCCCAGAGAAGCTGCGGATGCTCCATCCCTGGAAGTGTTCAAGGCCAGGCTGGATGACGCTTGGGGCAACCTGGTCTAGTGGAACCTGGTCTGGTGTCCCTGCCCATGGCAGGGGTGTTGGAACTAGATGATCTTTAAGGTCCCTTCCAACCCAAATCGTTCTATGATTCTAGGTCATAAAAACTGAGTAACATCTGTAGCTCTCAAGATCTTGATCGATTCCACTGTCCTGTAGGCATTCAATCAAGATGCCTAAAAGGGATGCGCAGTTGTCTTGACTGTCATCTCCAGCCACTGGACAGAGATGAAACTCCAGAGAACAATTCAGATCTCAGCTGGGCTCATTTGCTCTCCGGAGGTTCTTCTGTCTCTGTTACCTCCAGAGAGACTGCCACATGATAAACTCCTGTGTTATGGGCAGTAAATTCAGCACCAAAGACCACATCAATGCAATAAATAGGAATGTTTTCCCTTTATTTGGTGAAAAACTGAGGCACAGAGAGATGCTGTGACCCGACTCTTGCAATTAGCAAAGCATAAGAAGCACATGTGTTTCCAAATCCCTCATCCCGATGCAGGAATGTTAAGACCTGCTATCGCTCATTCACATCCAAATATTGATTTTGGCAACAGCTGAAATGAAACCAAGTCCGCAACGACTTTTATTTCTGCTTTTTTCAGACTGCCATGTTCTGTCTTGGGCGCACCAGCCTTCAGCAGCTTTTTCATCTCTGTGCAAAGCAACTGGCCTGCAACTGCGTGTTGCCTTTCCTTCTCATCTCAGAGCAGACATAAACCACTTCCAAGCTCCTCTCATTCATTCACTGGTGAGCTGGAGACAGCTGCATTCGCAGCACTGCCAATAAAGAGCACAGTTAGGGAGAAGAGCCCCCTTCAATCCTAAATACTGTAGGCAGCCTGCAAGAATAACACACCCTCTAGCTAAAACTGTGTCCAAGTCCCTGTCTTCAGGGCAAGAAAACATGGCCCAGCATTGCCATGCATAGCTAAATACATCACTTCCAGGTGTGCTGCTGGGCTCAAAATGTGGCTGGAGTCAAATAAAATCCTCAGGGGTTCCCAAAAGTCGATTTTGTGTGAAGGAAACTGAAGCACATGTTAAAAGTTAAGCCTATGATAAGAGTTTTGCTGGACTGAGATTTTGGTGCTTAAAGCACTACAGCAGTCTTTTGGCAATTCCCAAACCAATCTAGGCTAGTAGCTTCCAGAAAATGAGCCAAACTAAAAAGCAAAGCAACAACCAAACTAAAAATAACCCCACAACCACTTGCTGCACTTTGCTGTATGACGAGGCCATAACCATCAAGGCAGTTTTCAGGGTTATACTGAAGGATAGAAAAGCAAATCAAGTGCCTGTCCTGCACAAAATCCCCTTTAGATAAGAAACTTTTGCAGAATCGGGACCCAAGGCAGAAGAAATTCAGCTATTCAGTCTTAAAATTGTGAATCGTTGAATACTAAATGGAATACAAGCAATCCTGCAATGGCTAATCATGAGATTAAGGGTAGAGAACTCAGCACTGTCCATACAATTCTGCCTTGATGAGCCAGAAAAGGGGTATAGGAAGTAGTTTAATAGCTTTTCTCCTCTTACCCTGGCCAGACTGCAGGAAAAGGCAAGGATTATCTCCACACAGAATTTTCACAGAACATAAGAAAACATTTAAACCCACTAATAAAACCCTCATTACCTGATAATTTTGAACCTTCCCACGTTAGACAACACGAAGCTCTCCTCACGAAGGGACCTGCTCGTCACACAGCCAATGACTGTATCCTGACTGACAGTTCTTGACTCTGCCTTGGCCATGCTGGAAGGTGCTAAAGTTATTCCAAGATCCCAATAGCAGTCTCCCACATGGGATATTAACTGTAGTTTTCCATCCATCATGTCCCCCCAGAAAAAACCCCACCAACCTCTGAAACCCCCCAGATTAGCACAATAATTGTATTTCCTGCAATATTGCTTCTGCTGACACCTTATTCTTTGAAAGACAGACTTTGAGCTAATCATAAGGTATTAACTATAATCCTATAACTCCCCCAACATCAAAAAAATCCTGAAGTAGACTACAGCATATTTAGAATATACTGTTCCTCTCTTTGGGAGCCAAATGCTTCTCAGAGGTAACTTAATCACCAATTACCCATAAACTTGGTGTCAAGCATTGCCACTCAATTTAATTTGCTTCCTGACAAAAAATGCCGTCCTGGGGTGATCAATATGGAACAGAGGAAACAGTTTGTGAAACCAGAGGAAAAAAATTAGAGAGAATGAGAGTACATTAAGGTGTTTAACCTGTTTTTGATGTACACACATTGAAACTGCACAAGGAAGGTACAATCCCCAAACGAGGAAGCAGAAAGACAAAACCGCCAATACAGGATAAGGAAGGATGCACTTAATGCCTCGGCAACTTGACCTTTATGGTACCATAACCAAATCACAATATCTAGCCTAAGGGAAGAAGAATTAACATGAGCTCTAACCACAGCCCAACGCTCTAACCAGAAGCCTGATGACTCTTACATGCTAGAAGGCAGAAAAGACCATTACGGGTTATCCAAAAAGTCACCAAAATACTTGCGTTTGACCCTGCCCTAGGGCTTACTTACACCTACAGAGCCTGAATTTTTATTCCTGTGTATTCTGTAGCCTAGAAAAAGAAAATAATCCTTGCTTCCATCAGTTTTATAATTGGCGGTAGCGTTTCCTAGAAAGGCCACGCTACGGCCTGCTCGCTCTACGCACCGCTCCAAGTGGCGGCTGCACAGACAGTCGCAGACACCGTTTGACACGCAGAGGATGGTGCATTTCTGCATGGCAGCAACACTGCAGGCTTGCCTTGAATTACACACTGTGGACAACCTGGCGAGTTCCTATTGAAATGGGTGACTGTTCCTTCCTCAAAATACACTATTCGGGGACAAAAAGGGCAGGATGATGAAAAATAGGCTTTACCCGGGTGGGAGAAGGCCAACCAGAAAGCACTTGTTGGACGTGAAGTAGAAACATGGTCAGTGAACGTTGGGAAATCAGGGTGATGTTTAGCAGAGCAAGGGGGGCTCAGTGCAGATGACAGCTCAGAGGGAAGCAGAGCCATCCTAACCGAGGGTCCCAGACGGGGAATTTGTGACAACTCTGTAGACCTGAGTAATACATTTGTATCATAGGACGGAAGCAAGGAAGGGATTCAGGAGCCCTGGTTTTTAATGATTTCTTCTCTCCCAAGACAGAATTAATAGACTTATATCAGGGTCAGCTCCAACGAGTGTTTTGTGCAAGTCTATAAGTGTTCTTCCTGTGTGAAGACTAAATTAATGCCAACATGCCACACCTGTAGCTGCTCCTATTAAAAAGCTTCAAGGAAGCAGTCCTAAATTTCAAGGACAGAGGGATCATCAATAGCACCAAGAGGAGCTTGATCAGTCAGTTCAACTACCCCTTTCCCGGTGCAAGAATACACAAAACGTGTAGTGCTACTTACCAGCGCAAGGAAGACAAATTTTCTGTTCTACCACATTTCATAACACCACCAGCTTGTCATCAAGTCAAGGGGAACAGGAGAGCTGAGCCCCACCATCTCACATCCTGGCCACAAGACTGAGATGGGCTGTTGCGCGAGTGGGGCATGTGGCTACAGCCAGCGTGTGGAGTGAAGGGGCTAGAAAGAAGTTGAAGCTCAGTGTAAAAAGCATCTGACCTGCCACCAGCATGTCTGGGGACAGGACTGGGTGGTGAGCATTCTGCTCCCTTTTCAGCAATTCAGGAGAGTAGAACTTGTCAATAAAAAAAAAAAAAATACGGTTGACGCCTGGGAGAGGGATCTTTCACTCACTTCCAAGAGGTGAAGAGATTGAGTTGGCACCCAGGGGAGAGCAAGTTCAGATCTCTGCAGTCTTCCTGACCTGTTTTGGGTTAGTCCACCCAATGCCTAGTTTTCAGTGGTGCAACTGGACATGCAGGGAAGTTTTCAAAATTATCTAAGATTCTTGCATCTAAAAATCAGACACTGAGCCTCAGACATCTGCCTAAGCTCTCTCTGAAGTCAATGAAAAAACAAGACAGGTGCATCCCACATCCCCAGCTTGTTGCTACACTTGTATTATGATGGATCAGCACAATTTTCAAGGCATCAAATTGACTCACAAGCCTCAGTGTCAGGGGAAGGCAAAACATCCCCGATCTTACAAGGTGGCTCAGAAAACAGCTCTCAAATCAACAATTTTTGTCCTAGTTGGAGTCTGGCCAGCTTCACGTTCTCCATATGGCAGCAAGTCCAAGGGCAGAGTGTCCTCTCCCAGCTAGCTGGTGAATGAATTTGCTCTGCAGAGACAAAAGTAGCATTTATTTCCTCAGGTATCCTGGGCTTTCATTGCAGTCCCATAATCCCAGCATTCATACGATCATAGAGCTTCACACAAAAATGAGAACAGTGGATTTAACACAGGTCTGTCACTCTAATGTTTTGTCTGTCAACTATTGCTGCCTTTTACTGAAGAAAGAAGACACCTTTACAACAGAATAACTGGAACACTATGGCCAGGAACTGGCAAACAGAAGGCTCAACCCGAACATGAGGAAACCCTTCTGCCCTGTGAGGGTGACAGAGCCCTGGGACAGGCTGCCCAGAGGGGGGGGGGGGTCTCCTTCCCTAGAGATTTTCCAAAGCTGCCTGGACTTGTTCCTGTGTGATCTGCTCTAGGGGATCCTGCTCTGGCAGGGGGTTAGACTAGGTGATCTCTAGAGGTCCCTCCCAACCCCTAACCCTGTGAATAAGTAGAAAAGTCTCATGGTAATATATTTTTGTTAGCAGCTTCAAGATGTAAGATTTCTTCAGCATTAAAGCTACAGAAAACTTAATCCAAGAGCAGGTTGAACGGCAGGAAATGCATGATGAGATACAAAGACTTATTTAAAGGGACTATTTAAAGTCAAAAGGTATTTTATTATCACAATTATCAAGTTGGAGATGACAGGATGGGAACGGACAACTCGGCTTGACTGGACACCATCTGTTACCATCCACTTTCTGTGAGTAAAAAGGCAGCTTTGAACTGTCAGGGTACTGCTAAACTAATGCACATCTGGCTCTTGAATAGCCAGAGACAGTATTTGAAAATAACCATTTGGAATATGATCAGCTATCAATCGCTTCTTTCCAGAAAACATTTTGGTATCTGAAGGCACACACCTGCTGAATAAATATTTTAACTTGCTTAAATGCAATTGCAGTCCCTTTACACAATGGAAAAGGGCTATCCTGGCCCTATATACTGAGCACCTGAAAGCCTTCTGTGAGCCAGATTTCAACAGTGTGCACACAACCACAGTGTCCTCCTGCTCATTATTTCTTTGAACTCAAACAGTACCCTCTCATTGAAAAGCATCACCATTTCAATGCAAGACTCAATATTTATTCTATGAACCCTTAACTTTCATGGTTATCAGATAAAAAAAAAATAAATAAAATGTTAAAACTGAAATTACCTCGGAGAGCTGCAATTAAAAACTGAAACACAATGCAAGCCACTGCTACAAGAACAGACACTATCAAATACACAAAACCAAAGAAGAAATCTTAGGATTTAGATCTCACTGCTTCTACTTGAGAAATTGCATTTGGCAATATAAATTGCCCTTTCCTTCCTGCAGTAATTCTTGCTCTTCTGTCAGAAACAGGATAGAATAAAATCTCATGACAGCCCCTCTACATTGCTAGGAACATTAATTTGAGATCTGGCCTTGGTTTAAGACCATCCTTGGTTGTACTCCTTTAGAGAGTTTTTCTTTACTTGAATGTTCCTGAAACTCCTGCACTGATTTCTGTCTCTTCTTCCACATGATGCAATTTGACCATGAACACCAACCAAAAATAGTTAAAAATCTTTCTCTCGTCATCATTTATTACTTGTGTGAAACAATATATTATTTGCTTTGTGAAGCAGTGAATCCTTCACACTCCTGTAGCAGTAAGACAAGAGCTTCAGTAATACTCCTGACTGTTCTCTAAATTTTACGGTACAAACCCCCATCTTTTATTCCTCTTCACATTAATCATCCAGCCAATGACCAAACACACGCTGTAGAGCATCCAACAGTTGTGTGTCACCACCACGTCTCTGCCAGCTGAGGGCTGCTGGGATTGGCATTCAACAGCAGCTCACAAGTAACTTCAGATATGAAAGTTAAAATCTACTGCCCCGTTTAGGCATAGAAGTGATACAAACGGCTCTCCACTTTTCGTGGCTTCATCAGTATGAAGGTAAACTTTATACAAAGGCATATTTTGAAAGGATGAGAGGTTTAAATTGCAAGTGGGTAGATTTAGATTAGATATCAGGAAGAAATTCTTCCCAGAGAGGGTGGGGAGGCCCTGGGACAGCTGTGGATGCCCCATCCCTGGAATTGTTCAAGGCCAGGCTGGATGAGGCTTGGAGCAACCTGGTCTAGTGGAGGGTGTCCCTGCCCATGGCAGGGGGGTTGGAACTGGATGGTCTTTAAGGTCCCTTCCAACCCAAACCATTCTGTGATTGTATGAAACTTCAGATGTCAAAGCAACGCCAGGATTTCATTCAACACTCACTACTCCCAACTATTCCCATTATTACAAGACCCTGTCAGTCTACAGAGATGTGCCTCTTGAAATCCCTGCCTCCAGTTTAACAAGTTTTGTAAAGAGCAGTCTGTCTGGTTTGAGTCTTGGGGTGGACTCCGGAGGGATCAGCTTCACATGGGCACAGTAAGTGCCCTTGGTGCACGTTGCACGGAAGTCCCGTCCCAGAGCAGCCCTCGCTAGTGCTGCAGCATGAACAGTCCAGTGGCTGTTACACAAGGAAAAGCAAACATTTTAACAGTGCTTTTATTTAGTTGGCTCAGAACAGCCTAAACAGTCTGTAGGAACATATTTCAGGGTAAAGTTAGCAAAGCCTTTATGCGAAGTACAGCCAACAAGGGAGGAGCACAGCCCAGTATCTTTGAATTGAGGGGGATAAAGCACTGAGCAAGGGCATCAAATGCACATTTTGCCTTTCAGCCCTGTCCTCTACAAGACAGTGTGTGGGGAACATCGTTTGCCCTTGCTCACCCACACTGCTTAGGGCTGCCAAGCCCACTCCGCCTTTGTGCATCTCTCCTCTGCTCCCACCTCAACAGGGCTTCTCTGGGGACTGAGAGGATGGCGGGGGGGCAGACTCCTACCTCAACACCAGCAAGGGAAATTATCACACCCAAAGGAATATAATGGAATACAATCCATTTCTCCTCCACTATGTGGGGACAAAAGGGTCAGGAACAACAATGAAGCGAAGATACCACCCTCAATGCACACCTCAAAGATAGCTGTAAGCTGCATGTGCATCTACAGAGGATAGACTACTGAGATCTGCCATCTCTTCCAAGCAGTAGCAAGTCCCTGGGGAGCTATTTCTCTTGTACTGTAAGTAGATATCAATGGGATTGTGTGTGTGTGTGTGTATAACCACTCCTTTCATGGCTAAATGTTTTTGTAGTATTATTTTGCATTAGTATTGCCAGGACTGCATTATCGTTGTTCCTGAATTTTTCCTTTCTTCTGGAATATTCCTCTGTGCAAGCTGTGGCTTACTATGGGCTTTTACAGAAGACAGTCGGAAGCAGAGCAGATAAAAATCCAGTTAACTTAACAGGCAGTAAAGTGCAGCATTGAAAAACAAGCCTTAAGGAATGCAATTGTTAAGCCAGCAGAAACGATACTGTTTTCTGGAGCTATTTAGGACCTTCATAAAAGAGAAGGGAATCTAACAGCGTGCAGCAATGGAGAAGGGTGTAAAAGCGAGATGTCTCTAAGTCCTGCAAACGGTCTCATCCAGCAGCAGGCTGGATTTTGTGTTGGTAGGCAGGGTCAGTGCGTGCATACAGCCTCCCAGGGAAGCTAAATACCCAGCTTCCCCCAACAGGCACGCACCAACTAGGCACGCACCAACTAGGCATGCACCAGGTAGCTGACACTGCTTGTTACAATAGGACAAACAGTGCCCATCATCTTCCTGGCCCCAATTCTACTCCACAGGTCCAAGCAGAGAAGGGGAAGAGACACGGCTCCACTTGTTCTTAATCAAATTGAATGTGTAAGAGTACTGGCTACACAGCTAATACACCAGCTGAGGAACAGAGAGCAGAAACTGGAGCTTGCTGTCCATCAAGCTGTGAGCCCCTGCCATCTGCCTTGTCATGGACAATTATAGTCGCATCCAAATCTGGCTTCAACTTACCCACTTGAGCAGAAAGCGAGCAGGTTTGTTTGTCAGCGAGAGCATTTTGTAAAGCCTCCAGCTTTATTTGTACAAGGCTTCATGGCGCAAATGGGGACATAAAGAGACACTTTGAAAGGGCAGTGTGGGTAGGCAGAGCAGAGACATGGGTTTCAACAAGCCCATCCAGACACCCTATGTAGTAGGTGAAGCCTACTAGTTACTATACTGCTAGTTAGCAGCTAACTCAGACATAAATATGTATGACCTGGAATCCAACACCCATACTGCAATGCAAACCAAACAGCAGATAATTCCCTTTTAGCTTCTGGTCTGTCACTGACAAGTTGAGTGACCTTGGAAAAGTCACCACCGCCTTCCTACCCCTCTGTTTGAACTGTAGAGCAAGGACGGGAGAGGCAGTCTGCTATAAATGGGACCTTGATCTTCACTGGGATTTCTGATGGCTCAACAATCCCAATAATAAACATTTCAGAGATGGAACTACCTAGAGTCATCCTCAGGCACTTTTTGCATTGCATATGTATATATTCTAATTCAGGCACCTACACATTAACTGTAGGTGAAGACATCACCTTGTGCTTTTATTACCCATAGTCCAAAGATACTGCACATCCTAAAAGCCACCTTGTAGGATGAAAGAAGCTGAAATACAGAAGCTGGTAGAATGCCTTCAGCTATAAATCTGCATGGTAAAAACTGGTCCCTCTTTCCTCCAGTCCATTCAAGCTGGCTTTTATCTATGTACTAAGAAACCCTACTCCATAGACAGTCTGAAGTAAAACAGCCATGGTAGGCATTTGGAGCATCGATAACTGAAATAATTGGCATATTACCACCCGAGACTCAGAAAAGTCACCTTCCAACTACAATGGGTTGCCTCTGACAAAAGTCAACTGAGGCGCATAATGCCGTTGTTGTTCATTAGGTTTCCATTACTGATAAAATCTCCGATTTCAATATTTAATACACCTCGGAGATCACAGTGCATAACTTAATGCGCAAGCAGATAATTTGCTGATCAAGGTACATGCTTCACATTAAGGCAAATTGTGGCACACTTTGCTGATTAACTGAAGCACGCACACACACAAACTACACCGCTCTCTCTGTGAAGCATTGTCCTCACTGGAGCTAGATTCTCATGGTAGAGAGCCAAACCCTGTACACCTCAGCTCTTACATGCAGTATAAATGCTCTATCATCCATACTTGAACTGTTTTCTGTGCTGACACACTGGTTTCTTGCACATACAGGTTCAGGACACCACTGGCAATAGTGAAGTAGGCTACGTGTTGAGACTGCTGTGCCACATGCCTCCCATTATTACCCCTCTTTTGGCTATTTATATGCCCGCACCTAAATTCACTCCTCATCTGGCATCTTAGGTGGTGGAGAACAGCTCTCTGGGCAGGAACCGTGTGTTTCAGGGGTTTCTACACTTCCACAGCCAAGCATGAAGGCATCTGGATGAACGACAGATACAAACTGGTTTAAGCTGTTTCTGTGGAAAGGGACAGGCTATCTGAAGTTCGACTAGGACAGAAATCCAGGTCAAACCCAGAAACAGATAAATGTATATATATTTTTTTTCATTCAGCAATTCAAAAGTCTCACTTTGCTCCAGGGAGCAGCAAGACCCAGGTGTCAAATCTCACAATCATTCAGAAAACAGAAGGGTCATTTTTTACCTTCCTGCTCTGTTAATTCACATGGGGTTTCTTAGGGTGGGTTTAAATCATCTCAGGCAAAGGAAAGAGCTTAGTCAACGGACAAGTGCTCCTAACCACCCAATGAAACACAGGGAAAGGAAGTAGGTTGGGGCAGCTACTCGTGGTTTATGTTCAGTGGCATTTCAGTAGATCTCACTACTATTATTTGGGCTATATAGCTTACAGCTGTTCCTGATCTGGGCTATAAACATCCAAACCAATTTTATTTACACGGTAAAAATTGGGCAGAATATCAGCAAACTCTCTGGAAGCCCAAATAAAAGGCCAGATTATTCCTGGAGACAGCATCACTCCCGCTAAAAACAAGGACCAGACACCAGAGTTCATACTGAAACCGTTCTGCAATGTTTTACCCGAGCACTGCCCATTAACATGCAGCTAAACCCCTGTGAATCACTTAGAAAACGTACCCCCAAGTCTGAATTTGTCAAGATTTCTCAAGACCTCTATATGTCTGAGATCCCAGAAGGTACCAGCAACTTGAAGACGTTTTTATATTTCCTCTCTGTCTTCGAGCTCAGGCAAATTAATAGGAATATATTGGCTCAGCCAATCACACCGGAGGAAATTGAGCTGGCTATTTAATGATCTCCAACAGCAAACGGCCCCTGGGCTAGAAGAGCTCCCAGTGGAGCACCATTCCAAGTTTTAGCAAAAGATACACTCCTTCTAATGGTTTCAAAAACTTTTTTTTACCCTTTCACTGCCAATTCTCCCCCCAGACTCTTTCTGCGGGCAGCAACATTCCTTACCAGGTGCTGCTTGCCTGTGTCCAAAAATAGTCCTGTCTCCTGGGCCTGCTTTAAACAGCACCCCTCACTCCGGCTAACTGACGCCAGAGCCAACTCTGGATTTGAAGTCAAAGAGTGAAGGACAGCAACGATGCCAGATTTGCGGTGGAGACAAACTGGCTTTCTTGGATCTACACCCACTGAGAGCTTGGTCCTGGGGGGTTTTAGCTGGTGGGCTAGTGGGTTTGTATCTGATGAGCCCCTAACCTGGGCTGCCCACATTTCTGTAAATAACCAAGCGCAGTTCAGCAGCTGATCCAAAGAGTAGCTGGTGAGAAAAACAAATTGTCCCTTTTTCCTTGTTTCTGTTAAGATATTTGGGAAACTCTTCTCTCCTGAGGACTGCTATAACAATGTTCTTCACACATGATTTCACGTGACTATTAATCATGACAGGCCTTGTCCTTTTATTAACATACCGGTTAAACTTATTCCCTCTTCAAGGCCAAAGAAAGGCAATCTGTGATCAGGAAGAGAGAGGAGTCTCTGGCCACTGGGCAAGTGCAAGAATAAACAAAGCAGGAGGAAAAAAAAGAAACCCGCTTCCAAAACCCTGCCAGGGAGCATCCTACCCACCACATTACAAAGTCAGGTCCTTGCATGTGGTATCGTCTTCCTTCTCTCCCCTCCCAGTGACTCCTGAGAATTTTGCTGTGCCATGGCATCAATTTGATACCAGGCAGAGAATCTTCCTGCTCTGCCTGGTTATTCCTGGAAGAAGCAAATCCTCCCTGGCTGAGGACTGCTCCGACTGCTCAGGGTCAGGATTTCCTCTGTCACCAACAGCGCTTTAACACAAAACCTCTTTTCTCTAAAGCAAGAATACAGACAGTGCTCCTATACCAGGGGACGTTCCCATACACCCTGACACTCATTTATACATAGAGGTCTCACACCCAGATGCAGCTGCAACACAAGGAAATGTGCCTGGGCCAACACATGCCTTACAACCTTGGATAGAAGAGACATGGCAGCACGAAGCTACACATGAAGGCAACACTCGCTAGACGACTCCACGCACACACATAAGTTTCTATCCTGTAAAAATAGAAACACTAGAAAGTCTATAGCATCCCAACTCTTAACCGAGTCAGCTGAGGTGCCTACACTCAACTATTATAACCGCAGAGCCAAAAATCCTTACCTACTTTGGGAGCGGTGACAGGGTTGTGATAAGCCCAGCTAGGCTCAGAGCAATACATCTCCCTCCTGCCAGAGTCCTTCCTGGCCGTCTGTAATGCATCACAAGGAAGATTTCCTCAGCTCACTTCAAGAATTGATGGAGATACCTGCATTAAGAGCTCCCTCTGCCATCTGTAGATCGAGGGTCACTCCAGACAGGTAAATCCCATGGCCAGATGTGCCAAATTCCTTCCACTATACAGACAGCTTATTTATAGCAACTCACACAGAAAGCTTTGATTTTGTCCCCAAACTTATCACCTTGTGCAACTGAAAAAAACCCCTCTCGTTTATTACTAGTGACTCTAGGTCCCTTCTACTATGGTTTGCAAAAGCAATCACCCCACCACAAGCATCAAGCTCTCAAATCCAAAGAGCAGATCCATCTAAATATTCCAACACCTACTTCCCACTCGGTCAACAACAAACTAATTCCTGGAGGAGGAGGTGGAGGCTGAAACACAGCCAT
This sequence comes from Rhynochetos jubatus, assembly GCA_027574665.1. Classification (NCBI taxonomy): domain Eukaryota; kingdom Metazoa; phylum Chordata; class Aves; order Eurypygiformes; family Rhynochetidae; genus Rhynochetos; species Rhynochetos jubatus. The sequence goes on along the minus strand of CM050651.1, from coordinate 74,477,600 downwards.
ATAACCACCCCTCATTATGAGCCATCCCTCCCTCCAGCAGTACCAGCTTAAGTTCAACGTAGGTGTCTGTAGGGCAGCAAACTTCAAACTAAGCCCCTCTCAAAGCCTCTTAAGGTTAGAGATTTTAGGCTTTAAAACCTTAAGCACAAAAACTGCACCTCACAATAGCTCCTGTGGGTGTTATAAGGAGCAACAAATGCTTTTAAGCACTCTTAAGAGAGAAAAGGATGACAATGAAATTGAGGGGAAATGGAGAAAAAGATAATCACGCCACAAGTTGCTGCTCTCATCTCCCAGCTACTACCCAGGCAGCAAGAACCCAAGCAGCCAGCAACAGCTGCCACCCTATTAAACTCAACAATTTACAGGTGCTCGGAGGGAGCACTTGCGTGCAATTAGCTGAGCAAATTCACTTACTTCAAGATGCAAGGCCCAGCTCTCGGCTCTGCAGTCTGGCTCTGCTCCGTTGGCTTGGTGGAGTACTGCCAAGTTACTCCAGACAAGGGTCTGGCTTGCGGATGTTAAGGAAGCTGGGAAAGCCTTGCTCCACAGCGTGATCTTGCAAATGATTACAGGTGTATCAGGAAGTAGAACGCACGCTTCTTACTCTGCAACCGCTCTCTGCCTGTGGAGGGTACTGGTGCAGTCCATTAGGCCTACAGTAAAATGAGAAAATAGGGCTCCATCCTAAGCAAGCCTATTTGGGGGTATTAATCTAGCCAGCCCAGGTAACAGGGATGGGAAAGACACAGGAAGTAGATGTGGTGCAAGTAACAAAGCTCTCATACTTGCTTGAAAGCCTAGAATGGGTAAAAAACCATCATCACCACTGACTCAGGCTAGTGCTAGAAATGGTCTGAAGATACATCACAACAGGGACCTGGCCAGGCCTGACAGCAGTGGGTGCTGTGCCACCTGTGCTGGGTGTCATGTGCGTACACAGGGAGCCCTGGCCAGGAATGCTGCAGCCCAGAGGACAATTAAATCACAGTCATTAACACCATCCCTGCAGCCAGGCAAGAAACTGCTCCCACCATGACCTTCACCCGAAAGTCTCCCCTTGCCATCTTTGCTCTGTGCCTTTTACAGCCTTCCCTTGCTTCTGTGACCTGACAAAAATGATAATCAACAGTAATAAATGTTGTCGAGCAAAGCCACATCTACGGTGAGGCCCCATCTTATGAATTCTTTGCTTACTTGAGCTGGCATGAAACAGGGTGAACATAGCCCTCCGCAATCAGCAGAACTACTTGCATTTATTCCCGATGAAATTCTGGCCTGATGATTTAGCAATCAGACAATAAGAAAGCCAGGATGATTGTTTTCAGTGTGGAATAAATAAATAAATAGGAATACTTTGTGACATGATGTCTCTTCTTGTGCTGTTCTTTCTCTTCCAGTTAATCTCATTATTGCAAATTAGGGAGTTTCTCTGGCAGTTTAAAAGGTGTACTCTCACGCACACAAAGGAAATAAACAAAGTATTTTGCTTCAGATCTCAGTTGCAGTCAATTTATTCTTTGAGCCTCTTGACTCAAAAACCGTAAGGCTTTGGTCTCTTTGCTTGTATCAAAGTCACACACAAATTGAAACAGCCCCTGCTCACATCCACTCAAATGCAGTAACACTGCTGCTCTGATTTCGCAATGACCTGAAAGTACTTCTGTATTCTCTTTGTTTCTACCTGCTTCTTTACTCCCACTCTCCAATTACACAGCAGAAAAATTCAAAGTACCTTCTAATTGAGGGTGATCCAAAATGAAAGCTGGCTAGGAGGCTGAAATCCAAGAGATGAATAGGGTATCTTTACTTACACCAAACAGTCCCACGATAACATCTAGAAGATGATGGCTTTCCTGCATAAAAGCCAGGGTCATCCTCGTTGTACAGGAATACAAAATCACAGAGCACAGGGCAATAAAAAGGCCATGCACTGCAATCCTTGGCTACTGCAAATTACCTTCCTACTGTTCGGTGCCCGGCCTGTGACAATGTTCCCACTGCTCAGAAATGTCCTTTCCCTCTGAGAATGCCTCGGGTTGAGCAAGAACGGTGCCTGAGAGTATGATGAGAGGGACTGATGTTAGAAACTCCTTGCTAAATCAACGTTTTATTTAACATGATAATTAGAACAAATATCTCAGAGACTTGGGTGATGTTACAACTTGAAGACAGGCTGGAAGCACTTAAATTGCATGTTTAAAATTGTCAGCACTCAGGGAATTGGCTACAATGCTATTCTGAAGCTCTTGTTAGCACCTTTAGGAGGCGTCAGGATCTTGAACTCTGTATGCTGTGCAGTGGTGACTGCCACAAGGTACAGTATGTTCCAACAGCAAATAACTCTGGAGCCATCAGGGACATGGGCTGATAAGAACAGCAGAGCCTCCCACCCATCCATCAGGGACCAAAATTCAGAACTCGATCTCCCTGGGCTCCTGCGGTACTCAGCAGAGGGAAATCGCTCCACAGCATGAACCTGGCTCTAGGAATGCCTGACTCCTACAAAGACAATGATGGGTCCAGACCTAATGTAGGTACCTTCATTAGATATCTGAAGCTACTGGATTCAAACTAGGTGCCTGGGAACTGTTAAATTTAGCAATAATGCTGCCTGGCTGCATGACTGTGGAATGACAAGAGAGTAATGAAGGATCAAGTGTTTTTCCCTTCCTGCTATGACTTGTGCAAATGAATTTGGACTGCATTAGTCACGGCAAGCAATCAGACATATAGTGTGAGAAAACTTTGATGTGCTGCAACCCTATTTATTATGAGATCCAAAAATCAGATGGCTGTTTATCACACTGTAACTCTTAACTGAGTGATAATCCCTCAATTTCTCCTATTTTCAATGTAGCTGCTGCTTATTGCTGCAATCCTTGCAAATATAAGCTTGCTTTATGACACACCAATTCATCCCTAGGCTCAGCTTCAGGCCTCCTGAGGTATTAACCACAAGATAAGATCCATTGAGAGATGTGAATGTAGGCTCACTCACCCAATAAACAACCTTTTACCAAGTGGGCATAATCCCTTTATCAGATTATGCCTGATAGTTGTATTCTCTAGTCTGCAAGTGCTTTTCGAGGATCAACTAGGAGCAGCACTAAAGGGAAGAAAAAAAAAAAAAATCCTGAAGGAGGAATTTTGCCACGAGAAGGATTTCTGGGCTTTAAACCAGCTAGGCTGTTAAAAATTCAGGTGGGTTTCAAGGAGAGCAGCAATTGATACAGTCTGAAAAGGCATCCTCCCAAACTCGACTGGGCACTGCAGTTTATCCCAGAGCCCTCAATTCATGAGACGACTCACGTGCAAAGAGCAGAGAGCCAGGAGAGGGTGCTCAACAATAACTAGAAGAGGTCCCGCATACTGACTGTGCCATGGCAACAGTGATGCTTGCACACAGCCACTTACATGGGACTGCCAGAACCAACAGGAAGAATAGAGGACTTAATTCATATTTCAGAATTACCAAGGCAATTTTAATGTATCCATTAAAAAAAAAAATGAATACAGGGAAGTCAGTAGGAGAAGATTTTAAAAATGTGGGAGTCTGCCTGCCAGATTTTAGGCACAAACAGTTAAAATTCCACCCAAATCTCTGTGCCCGTGTGTCCTACCAGCAAAGAGTGTGAAGGTCTCCAGTCGGTCCACAGAAAACACCAAGCATTGGGGTCTTGAGGAATCTGAATTAGACAGATTTGTGCTTAACTCATTTAGAAAAAATATCATGGCCTAACTCCCAGAAGTACTGAACTGGCCAAGGATTTTGGTGAAACAAAGCTTTTCATGTTTTTTTTTTCCCCAGTTTTGAATAAATTGCTTTAGTTGGATGTTAACTGGAGTAAGTCTGTGGGCTTCAACATTTGATAAATAAGGCAGTGTTTCTTAAGCATAGAAAATGCTGCCTTTTGGTAAGGTGCTTGTAAAAATGAGAAAAAAACAGAAATATTCCTTTTCAGGTTGAAAGAGCTGATTAGAAACAATTACCACTATTACAGTCATTGTCTTTCAAAATTATTCTTCAACAAGAAAGACAGAACCTCAGCTTTCCATGCAAGTCCTGCAGGAATCGGGCAGGAACCAGGACTCCCAGCAAAGGCTGCATCCCTGCAATGTTGATATGTGAGGTCCAGCAGGATGGGAATCTGGGACTATGGGTTTACTATTGACACCTCCTTTATCCTAACAACTGCCAAGGTTATTACACAGTCTGTGCTGTTTCTAACACAAATAACTGCATGGGATTACGTTTGCCATAGCAAAATGAGTGGGGGTGAAGGAAAAAAAAAAAAGGTGTGCAAATTATTTATCAATTAAGTTTGAAGCAAGACTTTTTCATGGAGTCTGCTGTCACAGCTGCCTAGTTTGGAAAACAGTGAAAATTCAGGCTCTCTGAACTGATTAAATGACTATTTGGATTTAAATGGCATAGGAATCGAAAGTTGACTCTATCTGCTGATTCTATAGCCCTGTTTTTCCTCATTGTTTTTTCTCAAGCCTCCTACTGTTTATAACATTGAAAAATCCAGCTGAGCTGAATGTCCAATGCCTTCACTACGATCGAATCTCTCTTTCTGTGCACGTGATTGACAGCATCAGAAAAGAATGTTTTCCTTAACTAACAAACACTCGCTTTGGCTTCATTTTATCTGCCCTTGCTTGAGAACATTCAGCCCCTGAAAGGAACGCCACCGGGAATGACCTTCTTGTTGATAACCTCCTAATAACTCAGACAGATATTAAACCCAGTTGTGCCAGACAGGCGCTGGAGGAGTTTCATACATGACAATTGCAAAATATCCTTCCGTAGCTCTCAAAAGTAGCAAAGCATCTCTTGAACCTACTTGGCAAAGACCCTGCGCAAGGTTAAAGATCCTTTTTCACTTTATTGCGTGGGCTGGGGAAAACACTGATCCACATAGACATCCCTTTCAACACCAGTTTAATGTCACTGTGACTTTCTAGTCTGTGGCATCACCGCTGCTTTACTGCCACACATGTGGAAGGGGAGAGTCAGACCACGCCGTGTATTTTGGCATTACAAGTCTTGCTTACCTAATGTCCCAGATTATTAATTTCTCATAAAAGTAACTGAGAGCTAGATCTGTTTCCTCCATGATTTCAAGTGCTGTTACCTTTAGAAAATCTTAGGAAATAGAGGTGGAAGGGACCTTAAGGGAATACCTGTCCAATATGCCTGCCCACAGCAGCATCAAGTAGACTAGTTGTGCAGGATAGACACTTAACCAGACTAGTCTTAGAAAGAGATAACAACAGCCAGGGTTTAAGATCTTCAAGGCTGCTCTTCAGGTGATTCTGAATGACACTGAATGGCCTTGTAATGTGAGCTGCACGTCCTTCTCGGAACAAAGTATGTCTTAAAACACCACACTGTATACGATACACCCTTCTCAGCCTTCTCCAAATGTGGATTGCAAAGCCCCAGCTATGGGATATCGGTCCCATCGCCTTTCACAGAACCTCAGCTAATGGCTTTTGAAGCCAGGTACTGCAAGAGCTGGTGTCTGTAACCAGGCTATTTTAAAAGGCTCAGAAGCAAGTTCCTATTACAAATGTTAACCAACCAGTATCTCCCAACTAAACCAGCTGAGAGCAAAAAAACCCAAAAACCCAACCAAACCAAACCAACCAAAAAAACCCAAAGTCCCAAACCAATCCAGAAATACTGCACTCTGTCCAGTCTCTATCATTTTTACTTAAGGGATCTCAGCTGATATTATTATTCAGTACTTCAGGAAATCTGGCCATTTAAGCCTCTATATATGAACATCCCCATGCTAAAATATATCCCTATAAAGACATTGGTGGTGGAGAGAAAGGCTGATTTCTGTAGAGGAACATTATCCCTCATTCTGAGATAACAGAAATGCCTCTAGACTAAACAGTATGTACAAGGCAGCACAATTACACTCAAAGCAGAGGGAGGCGAAGCTCCCTTTGCTTTGGCTGCCCAGTGTCCAGGCAGAGGACTGGCACACCCCAAAGCAGAGGGCACTGAGGGGGGACCACCCATTTCTTTCTACTATGAGCACCCAGAAATCCTTTGATTCAATGTGCAATCAATGCTTGAGGGAAGTTGGAAGAGGTGGAGGAAATATGAAAGTCGAGGCTGTATTTCAAGCACCTGCACTTGTTTTACTTCAGGTGCATTTTACTGGGCAAGGTGGTGTTATGGTGTGGGAAAGACCATGAGAACCTAAAGCCAGGCAAGGTGAGAAAAGTGAAAACACAGAGCGTAATGTTTGAGTTGGAGTCAGTAAGCAGTGCAGAGTGTGAACATGGAAAATACTGACAGGGAAAGGTGGTGGTGGTGGGAAGAGAGGAAGACTCAGGAGATGGAAACTCAAGAATCAGCCCTGATCCAAGTGCAATGGACTATGTCCTTGCCCCAGAGACCTGGCCAGTAAAGATCGCTTGAATGTTTCACTGGGGTAGTGAATGGGTTAATGTTCAGCCTGTAGTCAATTCATTTTATTGGGTGCATTAGCCTGTAAGTAACGCTTTACATTTTTCATTTATGCCTATCCTGTTTACAGTCTTTTTGCACACAGATGTGACCCAGAGAACGAAGGTTATGACACATGTAAGGGAGCCAGATCAGATTATAGGGGGAAAGAGACAAAAATATGCTAGATTAATAAATAGCACATTCCTGCTTTTCTACTAATCATTGGATTTAATCAGAAAATATTTAGATAGCTCCACAATTTCTACCTGGCATAATAATGGATCAATAACAGATGGATACTGGCCACCTGTTCTCAAAATCTCTGAAGATCATCTTAAATCCTCAGGTCAACAGGATCCTTACCTGGTTGTTAATGCTGACAGCCAGAGTTCTTTGATGCAAAGCTTTAATTGAATTAGATGCTCCTGCAGTCACTGATTCATCATCCTAGTATTCAGTGCAGCTCTGCTGAAAAATCTGCAACATTTCCAGTCCTTCAGAGGTGGCCTTACTGGGAAGAGGATTCCTTCCATCCCAGAAGCTATTAAATATACAAACAGCTTGGCACTGAATTATTTTTATGTGACTGCTGGAACACTAGTCTGAATTAGGGCTGTATTTACATAAATCAGTGTGGTAATGGTCTTCTCCGCCTTTTTTTTAGTTAAAAAAAAAGAGGGGGGGGGGAGGGAAGGAAAGAAAGACAAGTTGAAAAAGAATAGGAGCGGCAGTAACGTTGAATGGAATAATTTTGTGCTGCTACAAATCAGTGCCTAACCACTAATGACAAGCAAAGGAGATATATATAAACAGCCTTAATAAAAAAGCCCTATTCCAATCACGGAAAAGCAGCCAATGCTACCAATTCAATCATAAAAGCTTTCAGCCTTAATTTGTAATGCTGGACTCATTCCTCAAAAGTGCTCTGCTCTTCCTTTCGTCTTATAATCGTGTTTTGGGGTAGCTTTCAGGTTTGGTCACACCTTGGTGAGGTCCTTCAAAGATCAAATTGAGGGTAGCATTTTCTCTCCTTTCTTTACATACGCTGAAAAAGAAAATACCCCAAATTGGGCTTGCTCTTGCTCTGTTGTCAAGGCCGGATGGTCTCCAGCATTCCCACCTGAGAACACTCAAATCCCAGCCACCAAACTCTCCGCTTCGGCATCTGGAAGCAGACGCGCTGGGCGCTGAGCCATTTCCAAGGCTGGCCCACCACCAAGCGCAGGGCGATGCGTGGCAACATGATTCATAACAATAAACGTTTCTGAAGTGCTTCTCATTAAATTATCAGCACAAAGTGACGGTAATTCCTCCGTGACGTGGAACAAGGTTTTGCAATGCTGGGAGCCTGCTACGCGCCGTGCAGAACGCACAGTCTCAGACAGACAGGTTTCCATGGCGAGCCCCCTTCCCCGTGTTTCCTGCAGCGAGGTCCAAAGACAGCTCCTGAGAAGCAGGAGCCCGGAGGCCAAGGTGCTGGATGCTTTGTCTGAATCTGTGCCTAAAAGTCTGCCCCTTCTCTGCAGGCTTTTGTATGACAACGAAGAAAGCTCCAGCAACTCTTAGGTGCCCAAATCCCCTTGGTTTTGGCAGTTTCACTGAGAATAAACAAGGAAGATGGGATTTGCCGCAGGCTCGTGGGAATGCCTGTCTCCTGCGGTGTGCTTTAGCCCTTCGCACTATCTAAAGCCGTATTTCAAGACCCTGCTGTAGACGTAAATGCTCAGTCTCTCAGCATCCTCAGAGGGATGTGTAATGACATATACACACATGGAAACCTCCGAGTTCTTGACGGCAGGGAGCTTTATGGCTGGCCAGTACGGAGCCATTATACACTGCACGTTGTGCCACCATACTAGAGTTTGAAGTATTGCGACCAGCCTTGTCTAGCCTAACACACTGGCCCCTAATCTGGTTCCCCTATGAGGAGCCTTACCATCGTGTCCACATGTAATCAGACCTGTGCAGCTGCCTACATGTTCTTTTTAATTGGATTGAAGTTAATCACAGTAGGATTAATTTGAAGAGATCAAGGAAACAGAGTGATATTTGGTGAAAAGCAGATGGTTTCTTCTGGATGGAATAAAGCTCTGAAAGCAATATGAGGCGTTTAACTTTTCAGGTTTACTGAGATTAAAACCTCAGGGATTCTGTAACTTAACTATAGTATATTAAATCACATTTATGCCACATCAATGAAAGAACCCTTCGGAAATTAACTGTGTGGCTTTCAAAAAGAAGTGCCTTCCTGACAGATAGCAACATCTGATGATCATCAAGCACTGCAAAGGGAGGTATGAAAACAGACATCCAAAGCTGGCATAATTATTCCCGAGCAAACAAAAGTTAAGCACTGCTGTTTTGATGAGAACCAAGAGCATCCTGCCTCTCCAAATGGCATAACATGTGTCACTGTTAAAAATTAACCATAATAAATGGACTGGCAGTTTGGCACTGAGTTGTGATTTCAGCTGTTTCCCTTTTTGCCCTCCAAACAGAGCTACTGTAAAGGAGTCCGATATCAAAGCACAGAGTAAGCACACAGCCTATTTAGGCCACTAAAATTCGACCACCTAAACCTTGGACTCCTTTGAAAATCTGGACTTAAAAGATTACGACAAACATGATGAATCATTTCATTAATGAGCTGCTGTTCTTTTTCCATCTCCTGCAGACACATGTAAACTACATTTGCCCATTCCCATGCTCAAATGCACACACATATCCTGATTTCTCTACAAAGTCAGACCTTGCTGAAGTGCCATAATTGGTACATGACATCCACATTAAGCAGGAAAGAAGCATGTCACTAGAATGAGGATGCAAACTAGTTGAAGCTGAGCCAGGGATAGAGACAGTAGGTCTGCGGACCAAGGGAAATGGGAGTTTAGGGAAAACCTATGCAGAGTAATGTTGGTATGTCCCTCAAACACCAGAAAGGTGAAAATTTCCAAAATGAAAAGGAGATATAAGAACCTTGGGTCTTCAACCACTAAAAAAAAGGCACCTAGAGCACACTCACGCTCTATAGTCACTGACTTCTGTAATCTAGTGCGAACAAAGCCATTTCACTCCCATAGAGGGTTCAAAGGAAGAAAGAAAGAAAAGCTCCATCAACCATACTGAAATTGAACCACCAAACAAGGCATTATCTAGGCTTGCACAATTCCTTTTCACAACACGTCTTCCAAGGATATGCACGTGGGGTTGCCATGTGCAGAACTGAGACCAGTGAAGGCAGGACTAATGAAAAGGTCTCCACAGAGATGCTGGGGTTTATTATATCTTTTTTCTTAGCACAATATCTCCCAAATCTGATCAACAAATTCATTTCTACCCACAGTTTTTTCTCTTCTACTGAGTTGAGGGCAAAAACCCAAAAGTGCAAGTTTTACAGCACCACATTTCTATTTAATTTCTCAGGGCACTGAACGATTACTCGGATAGATTCACCCATTGAAAAGAGGATCCTGAGTTAGTTGCGAAGTGTGCTCACTTTAATTATGTCTAATTGTGTTGTGTAGGGATATTAAATCACATACATCAGTAATATTAGCAGGGTCGGAATACTATTATGGTGAAATGCATTCCTTCATCTGAAACATCTAATCAGAGCTCCCCGGTGATGTAAGACACTTCCCCACAGATGTGCCCCCTCATCCTCCACTTACTTTAAGTACTACAGCCTCCACTGTCATCATACAAACAGCCACAAGTTTATCTTCACACTAAACAATTGGCCTGAGGGCAGTATTCCCTGTTTTGAGGCGGGGAAGTAGGTGAATTGCCAGAGCAGATCCTCACCTCTTCCTATGCCTGCCAAAATGGGAGCAGGTGGAAAAACAATAGACTCTGGAAAAGGAAAAATGGAGAGTCACCAGGAGAGAAGGCGGCACAGCACCGAGAGCACAAGGTTACTGCTGTACGCCCAGAGGCTCCAAGTGCATACCCTATTTACAACTAAATACAACCTCAGCCAAAGAATGTTGTAAGAAGAATGAAATCCATTAAGATGTATTTTAATCTGCTTTAAACACAACATAACTATTCATTTGCTATAAGCATGTCTCATTTAAACCCCGGCGGGGTCCAGTTCTCCTCCCATTATATGCATTTATTTAACATTTCATAAGCTGCTGGTGCTGAGAGGCAATTTAGGGCAGGACCTCAGAGTGATTATCACTTAGTGCAAAGGAGCTTATTACCTTACACCCACACTCTGGAGCAGTCGCTAGAGATATGCCAGAGTTTATATCAGCTCAAAGTAACGATTAGCTATGGATATTAATAGATGCACAATCATATTTTTCGGTAAGATTACGTCACTACAGATGTACTATCGTAAAGTTTTGCTTTTCATCATTAATCAAAGGTGATATTCATGAAGCTGAAAGTAGTAACAACAACCTTGTATATCTTACCCTTTTGACAAACTAAGAGATGCTACTCATAGCTAAGTATACTTAATCTACAATTGCTATAAATCTTGTAGGAAAACATTTGGTTATATGACTAACAATAAATTATAAATATGAAAAAGTAGAATTAGTTGACTCTCTTGTAACCCAAACACAATTACACTGCAAGTATAGCGATTGATTTAGTTTAAATATGAACATAGACACATACATTTGATTTGTCTGGGACAGCTTTCAAACACACACGGCGCACATATACCACCACATCACAGAAAACAAACTTCCTGGCACTTCTTTGGCATAGAGAATACTCCAGCTGCTAAAAGAACAAGTTTTTTCACTAATATTACATACATTGCAATAAATGCTTCTTTCTTGCTAACACAAAGTGTTCTTTCAATCATTAAACAATATCTACAAACTTTCCAACTGACTGTTAATCATTGCCTTGGCAGCACTTCACACCAGTGCAAAATGGCTGAGAAAGAGTTACACTCCCCTCGCTCAAACGACAGCCCCTCTACTCACAGTGCATAGCTTATTTCATTTCGGGGCACTAGGCTCAGCAGCTAAAAAAAAAGAATCACAGAATGGTTTGGGTTGGAAAGGACCTTAAAGACCATCCAGTTCCAACCCCCTGCCATGGGCAGGGACACCCTCCACTAGACCAGGTTGCTCCAAGCCTCATCCAGCCTGGCCTTGGACACTGCCAGGGATGGGGCATCCACAGCTTCTCTGGGCAACCTGTCCCAGTGCCTCCCCACCCTCTGCGGGAAGAATTTCTTCCTGACATCCAATCTAAATCTCCTTGCTTCCAGTTTAAACTCGTTACCCCTTGTCCTGTCACTACAGGCCCTTGTAAAAAGTCACCCCCACAGCTTTTTTGTAGCCCCCTTTGGGTATTGGAAGAATCTGCTTCTAGCTGGCCCTGGACACAAAGAGCTAGTTCAGCTATGAGCAAAAATCACGTCACCCCCACCTCCTCTTCTCTTGTAAAACTGCAAGCTCTCTGGGACACAGTGCAGTATACACCCATACAATTCACCCTGCATAGGTGAAAAGTAGAGGATTCTGTAATCTGGCCTTGCAAGTGTTAATTAAAACAAACTCTCCATTCATCGTATTCTTAATACAGAATTCTGTTTTGGAGTTCTCATTAATGACTGAAGTATTATTGCCAGATCTGCATTTGCCAGTCAAGCTGCCAAAGCTTTCAGAGGAGGATGAAAGAGTTAATTAGAAAAGAAGGATCAGAGTTAAAAAAAGTAGAGTACAAATGACTGATTAGGGGAGAAAACGAGAGATCAATTTTTATAAAGGGAATTGTATTCAAATGCCAACTTCGTCCAGCAGTCTGCATAATTCATTAAATACCTCTAGCCCATACATGCCAGCTGTTAGCTGTACCTGTTTGAGGACATTAATCACACACTAGAAAAGTCAGTTATTGTGTTAAAAAAAAAGATTGGATATATAATGAATGTAACAGGCACTGAACAGGAAGAACATTAACTCTGATGCCACAGACATGGGTGGATGGAGAATCTGACCTTCATTCCGTAACAGAAACAAGCAGTATCGTTTTAGAGAATGTTATTTTACTGTGAAAAATTGAAATTAGTGTAGTATAGCCTCTGGGCAAATTTTTTATCTAATTTCCGTTTTGAAAAATAAAGATTAAACTAATTTGAAATGAGTAACTTTTCAAACTTCATTTTCCTGAGAAAAATTCAAAGGCCTTTCACAAATGAAGTGCCTGCATAACACGAAAATCAGGCATTAGCTGCTGTTGTAAAAAAATAAAATGGAAAATGTCCCTTTGGATTACTCAAAAGCTATAAAAACTCCATGTTGAACTAAAAAAATCCTGCTGACTTCGATAAGCATTAAACCACACCTCTTGGTACAGTTCTTCTACATTAAGCCTGATAGATAAGTAAAGTAACAATAAATATTGTCTCTATCATATTGCCAACTTCTCGTTATCTGCAGCACAACCCTGCCAGTTGTCAAATGCATGAGCCAGGATGGCCAATAGCTACGAATTGTGCCAGACCCTGGTTTGCCTACACTGTCCGCAGCTTGGGCATGGACACCTGGCCTGAACAGCCTCAGGTGTGCCAGCTTATTATCCATGGTTCTCAATGGGTACATACAGCTTGTCCTGAAGCACCCCAAGGTGCTCATCAATGCTCGACACTCGAATATGCAAGACAAAAGCCAGCTGGGGTATGTCTTGAATTATACATGGTTCTAGCATGGATAATTTCAGTTGACAGTGGACAGGGTCAACATTGCCCCAGAAATAAGGGCTTGGGGGTTCCTTTGCTGAAGAGTGAATGCTTATCCCACAAAGGCAAAAATGTTTGTTGGAGTCTGCCCCAGCAAGCCCAAGCACAACCAACCTTTGTTATCTCCTTCCAGGCCATTTCCCATCCACCTCCGTGGCTCCTACGATGAGAATCTTTCAATGTATGTCATCCCCTGTTTCATTTACCTCCTCAGCCTGGTGATACTCAGAAGCTGGTGTGCTTCACAGAGCTCTCCACCTCTTTGCTTGGCAGTTTATGCCACTGGTCCTGTCTCCCATCCCTTGTAGGGTGAGGACCAGGATCTCTGTGCATGAGTAAATACAACAGGAAGGTGTTAAGAGCTTTTAGTAATCAGTTATGCATGCTGCAACCAGTTGCTTCCCCTTGATTGCTCCTTTTGTGTTAAGAGCTTGTCCTTCACACGTCTTCCGACAGCAGAGAAATTCTGCAGCTAATCAGTGCGCTAATGAAACAGTTGTTCTGTTAATAAATTTTTTTAGAAACTGGCAAAGAAAGAGGCAGCTTTACAAATGAGCCCTCCTCTTCAGCTAGAGCGCCCATTCAGCTCGAGTGCCGCAAAACAGCACTTCAGCAGTCCTTAAGCTTTACTACTTCAATTGTTGATTTCTTTCTTCCCGGGATCATGAACCAATTAGAAGTGTTACAAGAAGTTACTAAGAGCAACCAGGTCAGACCTATGGCTATCACTATAACAAAGTCCCACCTGAAGAGTCCCAGCCCCAGCTGAGAAGGGAGCCTGCCGTGCCATGGGCGGCACCAACACGCAGCAAGGGTCCCCGCTTCTGACACTTGGCAGTCCATGCTCTAGAGGAACCCACCCATGCGTGGTGGTGCTGACAACAGAGCACCCCATGCTGGAACGGAGGGCAGCCACGTCGAACAGGGCTCTCGGAGCCCATCCCAACCAGCTCTGGAGATGCAGGGTTACGTACCTCCCAGCTGCCTGAATCGCACCTTTCCTGTGCTTTTTGTAGCTTGACAAACTATCATTTTCATAAAACAAGCTGGGCTGAGAAAAGCAGCAGCTGGCTTGTTCCATGTTTCATGTTCCATGTTCCAGGATGTATGAAGAAAGGCTGAGAGTTGGGCTTGTTCAGCCTGGAGGAGAGAAGGCTCCGGGGAGACCTTACAGCACCTTCCAGTACCTGAAGGGGCTACAAGGAAGCTGGGGGGGACTTTTTACAAGGGCCTGTAGTGACAGTACAAGGGGTAACAGGTTTAAACTGAAATCAGGGAGATTTAGGTTGGATATCAGGAAGAAATTCTTCCCGGAGAGGGTGGGGAGGCCCTGGGACAGGTTGCCCAGAGGAGCTGTGGATGCCCCTTCCCTGGAAGTGTCCAAGGCCAGGCTGGATGGGTCTTGGAGCAACCTGGTCTAGTGGAGGGTGTCCCTGCCCATGGCAGGGGGTTGGAACTGGATGGTCTTTAAGGTCCTTCCAACCCAAACCATTCTATGATTCTATGTTGCATGTTCATGTTCCTTGTTCCATGTTCCAGGATTGTTTAAAATGTATTACTCTTTTTTTTTTTTTGTTGTTCAGGGATTTTTGCATGAGAAGGTGACACCACACTGGCAAGAATTTTTGCCAAAACCACAGAAATTCCTCCCGTCTTCCTGCCCTTGACACCTGGGAGCTCTGGGCACCGACAGAAAAGCCCATCTTTTCCCCAGAAAGCAAAGCGCTCTCACTGCCAACACTCTCTCTGCTAAAGGACTTGGCCAGAACACTCAGGCCACCTGGACAGCAAGGTCTGCTGAGACTCGGACATGCGTGGTGTGTCAACCTCAGGCGGCATGCTCATGGGACCGGGGAAATCCTGCTTCCCGGCCTGGCTCCTTGGACAGCTTCTCCTGTAGCATTTGGTAATCGAGGGACTACATGTCCTACCAAAGTCCTCTGGCAAATTAAAACGGAACTTGTACTCGGTATTATTTCAGATGTGAAATTGTAAGCTGCTTTTGTGCAGCATTCAGTAAATAGTTAAGGACAAAGCAGATTTTAACAAAAAGAGGTAGTGAGATACTCATGGATTAGTTCTGCACTTCAGCAAGCCTCAAAGAATTGTCTATACTATCTCCCCGTTCTCAGGATGTAGCTTTTTCTTTTCAATGAGCCTGTCACCTCCTGTCAGCATCCCCTCTGCCTTCCTTCATCCTCTTAATTAGTGACTGCGAGCTCTGCCTTTGTTCTCTCCATTTGGCTTTAAGCTAGAGAAATTAAATCGGAGGAATCCTCCAGAAGGCTTTGTACCTGCACATGAAGGTGTCATAAATAGCTTGTTAATGATTTGAAAAGTGACTAATAAGTAGCTACATTGGATAACCTTTCAGCACGCAGAATCATTTGTAAAAAATTTAATCAGTTTAATGGCGGCTAGTTTAGAACTAGTATGAAACGGGCAAATTGAAACTCGTACCAGCACCATCGTTCCTCCGTGCCTCTGCGAGCGAGAGACTTCCCTCCCAGATGTCAGTACTAGGGCAGAGCCAAGAATTTGGGGGGAATTAACTCAAGGGCTGAAGCCTAAGGCAGACGTCAGGCCTAAACCCATTAAGTTTGCTTAGTAGGAAACCCTGTAATTAAAGCAATCCAGTCCAAAAACCTCAGCTAAAATAACTCTCATCTTCAGGGGATATCCCCATATCTGCTAAGTCAAATAAAAATTAATTCCTCAATTTTCTGCACCTATGCTGTCATTACAATGCCATTTCTAATCCATGTTTTCTTGAGGCAGGCTCAGCGTCATAATACTGCGCTGGAAAGTTATCAAATACTTTACCTTCTAGCTGTTCCTGCCAATAAACCAAACAACTTGGAAACATGAGCAGTGGCAAGAGACCTTGATGTACTGTTCACATCCACTGCTTCCTCTGCCAGTGCTGATCTTCAGAACTTGAGATTAAGGCAAAAATGTAATTAAAAAAATATATTAACAAAATTACTTGTTTGCAAAGATACATCCCTACACCCCAACTCCTCAAACAGGTGCATATATCACACCTAAGGGGAACACAGGTATTAACAGGAGCTTCAATTTTACAGATTTCATGCATTAATGGGGAGTGAAAAATGTACTACTATGGCTGGCCACATCCCAACTTGGGATGCAGTGGGACTGTAGTTGAGCCAGCATATGATGCTAAACCCCTCTGACAGGAAAGTACTCAATGTTAATTATTAACTAATAATAAATTACTCTGGCATTGACCTACACATTTGGTAAGATATAAAGACGCTCGTGTCTAAACCTAACTCTGTGTAAAAGTAAGAGGAATGGTCTGCGAAGAATAAGCTCGCTGAGAGGTCTGTGTGCGTATCATTACCAGACACGACACTGTGAACAAAATAAAACGTTCCTATCGTTAGTGACAAGAAATGAAGGTGCTTCTGATCCCAGGCGGGCCAAACAAAGGTGTTTGCAACCACAGGACCGCAGATTTCACCATATCAGCATGCACGTCATAAATCCTTACCCTGAACCAGACTACATGCTCTGAATCTGTCTAAGAATCTGTGACAAAACATTTCAATTTTTCCTTTTTGAAACAGTTACTTGTTTGGAAACATCCTTGAAATTTTCTTCTTTTTAAATATTTCAGAAGTCTTATTTAAAACACAGTAGTTCAATATGGGCTTTGGCAAAACATCTATGTCAGGGAGAAGTGACATGAAAAACATCTGAATATTTATTTCTTTGAGCATATTTTCTTTTGGGGGGGTTGTTGGTTTTTTTTTTCTTCCCTCTATCCTTTTCTGGAACTGCCAGATCCCCAATTTCCTCTTTTTTTTTTTTCCAGGAATAGACATCAACTGGCTAATTTGTCACCATAACCATGCAGCTACAGATCAGGGATCCCAACCCGCAGCTAATAGCAGGGTGGAGTTTCTGAATGCATAATGATTGAGCTCCAGCAGTGAAAACAATTTGAAAGTCTTCATCTGGGAGCCTGATCCAAAAAAACATCAAAACAAATGGCAGGACATTTTGGTGTTAAAATCCAGGGCACTGAATCAGGTCCAACCTAGACAGAAGCTCCATGAGGAAAGAAAGTGAAATATTTTTGGGAGACAGGGTGATTTTGGGTTTTTTTTTTATGTTTTTGGTTTTGTTGGGTTTTGTTTTTTTTTTTTTCCCCAGGAAGATGCTAGAAAACAGGTTTCTATTTCACGCTTCAAATGAAAATAAAAATTAATGAGGTGGAAAATATTTGAGTTACAGCACAGAAATATAAGGGTTTGATTTTTTTTTTTCTTTTCATTATATGAGGTTGAATTCCCATATAATGGCCCCCAAGACTTGCACAAGCAAAGGCCACTGACAGCCTATTTAGGAGGCATGATGTTGGGGTTCTTTTTTCTGCTTGAGAATGTGCTTACTCCTCTGTTCCTGCCTAAGCCGTGTCTCACTAGCCTTGACTAACCTTCAGCTCTGTAACTTAAACGCATCACATTTACGGTCTGGTGTGCTTTGGAAAACCTGATACCCAACTATAAATGGGAATTCATGACTCCACTGTAGTTTCTTCCATTTGTAAGAAGATAAATATGTATAGCATCAATGCTTCTTGGCTCCCTGGCAGCAGTGCTGTCACCTCTTGATCTGAGGCAAGCTTTAATGATGAAAATCAGTAGTGCTTTCTGACTTGGTATTCACAGAGAAGCACTAGTGAGAGAGAGCTCCAAGTATTTTTTGATTAGCGCATTTCTCCAGGCAAGAGTCTGATTGAGTAGTAATTTCCAGGCTGAAGCCCTTTGGACCATAGGGGCATCCTTCACCCGTCAGAGTAAAGTCCGTGGCAACTAATTCCTTGACTTCAGTGGGCTGAGAGTTTTCAAAACTCTCCTTCACAAAAAGGATACCTACAATCAAGTCAAATAAAACGAACCAAAACCAATTGAGACCCTAATTCTGACAAGATTTATGATTAGCCCAAGACTTTTGCACCTTTACATCCTGCCATCCCTGTGTTTTGTGGGAAAACAGCACTAGAGAGCCTATTTGTAGGTCAGTACTTACCAATACAAATGCAAAAAACCTGTGTTTCCCCCACTGATCGAAATACACAGTGCAGGTAAAGAAATCCCACTTTTTAAAGCATGCGATACAGGGACAAATCTACCACCTGGGGTCAATCTTACCGACTGTAAGAGAAATACCGTGCAGTTCGCTTCAGCATACATTTCTCTGCCTGCACTGTCTCGTGTGACACAGCTTATGCAGACTCCAGGTAAACTAATTATTGGCTTATCTGTCCTGCAAAAGTAAACTCCCTATGGATTTCACTGGAAAGATGACAACCCTTTTGAAGAATGGTATCGCTGGTCCTTTGTACCAAGGAAGTCATTAGAAATTGGAATCTGTGATAAACACATGTTTTTCTGATACAGGTCCATGGTAACTGTGCAGACAAGATGTAGATGTTTTATTCTTCCTTGGTTTTCTGATTGCATTTTTGTTTATGCATTTACTAAGGTCAAATGTATACTATGTAAAACCCTTCACAATGTTTTTAGCAGCTTTTCCATACAGCCTGTAAGCCTGTAGTCTTTTCTGGCTTTGGGGTATGTATCAATGCTTTGCCAAGTTTACTGGACACATTTCCCAGCATAAAAATCTATGATTCTACTAAAAACATTTGTTTTGCTTTTCTGTAAATGACAGCAGCTTTAGACTTTCCTGTAACAGAACAAATCACTGATGAATCTTAGAAAAAATAAAATACTAGCTCAAACTGAGGATTTATTACTTTCAGCAGCAAAGCAAGACCAGGGTTGGGTTTGTGGGTGGATATTGAGTTTTTTCATATTAAACTAGGTAACTTGGAAAGAAATGCTTTTGAGCTTTGGATTTTTAAAATGCTGACTTGAAAATGTAGCCACAAAAAAAAAAAAAAATCTTCCTGCACAAAGCAATTTGATCTCACTTAGGGTTTCACCTTTGAAAGCAGTTGTCAGTATATTCTGAGAGACTGCGTAAGTTAAAACCTGCTGAAAACAATATTAGGAGAATAAAGGCAAATTTCTCACTTTTGTGTCCTCCCAGCTTGACTTTATTATAGCATGGAGATGCACTAGCTGTCACATGAGCCTGCGTGTGCCGCACGGATTCCTCCACTAACGAGGAGCGATGAGCACACCCCCATGTCTTGCTGCATTTTGCTCAGCCTGTCTCTTTGCAAGGATCTCTTCTCATCACTTCTCAGCGGGAATTTCTTTCTTTCGCAGAGGAGGATGGAGACAGCTTGGTGGGTGTTTGTCTGTATATGGCTTCAGAAGAATAAGTTTGAAAGCTGTATGTTGTACAGAATAATACTAAGCTGCTTATCCTCCCCATCTCAGTTACCCTCTAAATAATAGGAGCTGTAACACAGGGAGGTACAAAGATATTTGTGTAATAAAAAATTGAAGGGAGCTCCAATGTTGGAAAAAGAAGTTATATAAATACCATAGACACAACAATCCTTCACTGAACATACCATACTGAAGAAATAACGTTCATGCCCATCAGCATGGACAAGTTGTTCAAGACTCCTCCCAGGTTTGAACAGTAACTGGACCCTGATATCCTCAGGAAAACATCCGGAACCTCAATCCAAACCTTCTGCTCCCAACACTAAACTTCAACTTTTCTTTAGGACCTGATTTCAGTAGGTGACTATAAATGAGAGAGTAATCCACTGAAATCAAGATAGCACCCAGGGGAGCTACAGAGGGGACCCCCTCTGCCTCCCATGGGCATTTACCTCTAGTCTGGGCTGCAGGCGTATAGTGCAGCAGCTCTCCTCAAACAATTGTACGAGACAGGCCTGTGAGCTCTTGCAGAGAACAAGTCCGATATAGGTAAGCCCTGCCATCACCTCCCTTCTAGGGAGCAGCAAAGTCCAGTTTTGCCTTCACACCCACGAAACCATGTGCAGCCCGTGTTCCAAGGCTCACACATCAGCCTGGACCAAGCCCTGTGCTGCTTTGCTGAGAGTTCTCCAGGCAAAAACATTTCAAGGCAGTTCTGGCACCTTATGGACCATGGCCCCAGCACCCTCACTTTGAAGCTCAGCTCTGTGCTTCCACAGCATCTCAGACGCATTTGGAAGCATCAGCACATTTCAGTTTTGTGTTTTGTCAGCTCTCCTCCTCTGAGTGACTTTACACAGTGGCTTTTCTCAAAGGTTCCTACACTGCTAAGCAGCTCCCTGACTGTTTCTCCTCAGAGACTCCTTCCAAATAGGAAACAGGACAAATGTGTAGGACAAATATTAATTTTGCCATAGACAGAGCACATGCAAGTTAAAAAAGACTTAGCTAGAGGCCCACAGACTGTCATTGGAGATACATGGCTGAGTGTAAAGTGTTAAAGCTGTGAGAGCTGAAACCTGTTCCAGCATCAGCTGAGAGGTCTATCATACAACTAATGGCATGGATATATGGAAAAAAAGCTGGGACAAATGTTCTCTGGCAGACCTCACTGGAGTAGTTTAAGATCTCGGCACCCCGACTGGCTATAACTCACCACAGCTAACATACCCGAGCGGCTGGTGCAAGCACTCCCAGTTTATTCCTGGGCAAAGTAACACAGATTCATTTAAAACATTCCCAGCACTGAAGCAGATCAGAAATCTTGCACAGGATTGAGCGACAACACAACAGTGAGGACAGTCATGCAACCTAGAAGGATGAGAAAGGTAAAACAGGGACCAGATAGTGGTACATCTTCAGCAACTCCCATCAGACACACAGGAGCATCCTGTACAGACCCTAAACCAACAGGGGCACATAGATGGGCAGGCTGCTAGCTCAGAGATGATCTATCACCTCCGTGCTCTCAAACCACTTCTAAAACATCTGCAGTTTCATTTCCGTTTAGCAGCTGGAGAAACTGAGGCACAGTCATGAGGAACTGATTGACCTCCTGGCTTTCAGCTGTAGAAGCCAGCATATAACAATCAGTTCTCTTGAGTCCTAGCCCAGGGTTTTTATTAACCAGACCAGGCTACAAAGCAGCCAGAAACCTAATTACGCCACATTGGAACCAGGAAGTATATGACAAAACTCACAGAGAAGAGGGAATCAAGCCATAATCTACTTGGTAGAGACTCTATTGCCAATGCAGCTCCCTTAGTCAGAAAGAGCTTCCATTCGGTGCCAAGTTGCAGGAGATGGGCTGGATTTCATAAGCTTGCAAAGAGTCCTCGGGCATTTGTTACTTGCAACTTCACAGTTTGTCTTGTCAAGTTATAATATGACCAATAAACAAACAAGTGATTCTGGACTCCATGCAAGACACAATGCTTCTTTCTTGCCTCCTCTCCTCAGCCCGTTCTCAAGAGATCTCTATTTTACTTTCTGTTCTTGCCCTTCTGATTCCTGCTGAATCACACTGTGAGTAATAAGTGTTTCGTGATCTCTTGTATTTTTCTTCTCAAGTTTCTTTTCAAAGACACAAGAACCATAGGAAAAAACACTCCTTCAGAAAAGATCAGTTTCACACGTTATGAACTGTAGGACAAGGATTCAAGAGAGAAAGTCCTTCACAAAGTAAAGAAATTGCCATCCCCCCTGCAAACTGGTGGTCATGGTCATTCTCTGCCAGACAGATCTCATACGGACCTCCCCAGAGGGAAAAGAGCAGTTTTGCCATCTCTCCATAATGCTCACAAGGAGAAGAAAAAGCTCTCTTATAGACCTGAATAAGGATAAAAGTAAGGGTTCACATGAAATTCAATTAGAAGATACAGACTTTAATGACACTCTCTCCCTGCACAAGTACATGAAGTTCAGGAGAGCTCAGGTGCAGAAGTGTCATCGTTCGAACAGTTCACGTTTCCCATCTCTTGTGTGGATTTTTCCAGTGATTTCTTTTGGTTTTTGTTGTTGCTGTTGTTGTTGGGGTTTGGTTTTTTTTTTGAATGCTTCTAAAATTTCAGCGGTTACAACATTCTGCATCAAGAGTTTCCATGGTTGAACCACATAGTTTGTAAAGAAATGCTTTAAGCCTTTGTGTGATAGTTTTTCCTCGCTGACCTCTAGTACCTGAAGTCCTGGAAGAAACACCGATCAAACATTCTCTACCATTAACTCATTCCACAGTCCTCCAGCCACTGCTTTCCAGCTTGAGAAGTCCTAAGCTGCTTGATCACTCTCCGTGCTGAAGCTCTTCCATATTTTTATTGTCCTTGATGCGTCCTTTGGATCTTTCCCAGTAACGTTATTCCAACGTAAGGCTGCCAGAAATACAGAGTGCTCAAGAGGTGGGAGACGTGGATTTATACAGTGTTAGAATAATGACTTCTACCCTGTTGTCTGTTCTTAATAATAATTCCTCATCTCACACCTGCTTTTAGGACTGTTATTGATCATTAAGCCCATGTTGCAGCAGAACTATCTATTTTAACCCCAATATCTTCCTCTTGAAAGGCTAACAGGTAGCTGGTGACCCATTGCTGAATGTACAGTAAGAATTGATTTTTTTCCCTCTACGTGCAACACTTTTGGGTTTTTTTCTACACCGAGTTTCATTTGCTGTTTTATTATCCAACCGCACAGAATAGTGAGGTTAATGGCAGTGTACCCCCCTACACAGGTAAGAAACAGAAGAATGGAGACTTCTGCAGGGATTTCAGCAGAGCAGAGGGCAAAAAGATGGGTTCTGTTGCATCCTCAGTTTTCCCCCATATGAGAAAACATTCCTTCTAATGCTGCTTTAATATTCTTTTACACCCACAGTGCTGGAGGGGGTCCACACAAAAGAAGCCATTTCCCTTTGCTTCCAGAAGTGGGGGACAAGTATACAGAAGGAAAAAAAAAACCCACAACTGAACATGGGGATGGAAGATTAAATCTGAGAGATACTAAGGAAGGAAGAAGGGAGATTTCGATTAGATATCAGGAAGAAATTCTTCCCGGAGAGGGTGGGGAGCACTGGGACAGGTTGCCCAGAGAAGCTGTGGGTGCCCCATCCCTGGAAGTGTCCAAGGCCAGGCTGGATGGGGCTTGGAGCAACCTGGTCTAGTGGAGGCTGTCCCTGACCATGGCAGGGGGGTTGGAACTGGATGGTCTGTAAGGTAGAGACCAACTCAAAACATTCAGTGATTGTGTGATTCTATAAGAACCGTCAAACAAGTCCTTAAAATGCCACAAATTGGTTGCAAGGAGGGGTGGTGTGGTGTGTGTTCTTTACACCAAGATGTTCAAAAGCATCTGTCAGAGCAGTTAGTCAAGCCGAATATAAACAACCACCTAAAATCTTGACATCTCCTAATCAGCTAGCCGATGGGCATGGAGTAAGGAGTATCATAGAATCACAGAATCACAGACGGGTTTGGGTTGGAAGGGACCTTAAAGATCATCCAGTTCCAACCCCCCTGCCATGGGCAGGGACACCCTCCACTAGACCAGGTTGCTCCAAGCCTCATCCAGCCTGGCCTTGGACACTGCCAGGGATGGGGCATCCACAGCTTCTCTGGGCAACCTGTCCCAGGGCCTCCCCACCCTCTCCAGCAAGAATTTCTTCCTGATATCTACTCTAACTCTCCCTGCTTTCAATTTAAACCCATTACCCCTTGTCCTGTCACTATAGGCCCTTGTAAAAAGTCCCCCCTCAGCTTTCTTGTAGCCCCTTCAGGTACGGGAAGCACCTGATATAAGGTGCTATAAGGTCTGCCCGGAGTCTTCTCTTCTCCGGGCTGAACAAGCCCAATTCTCTCTCCAAGTATGGAGTCACTCAAGCCACAGGAAGGAGATGTAGCTGGGATGGGGAGACAATCACAGGCCCCTGAAGATGGGGGCTCGACGTTCCTTTTGCCGTTAGGAGAGCGAGTGCGTGCACTGCGCAACAGCCCAGGCAAGGCTGCTGGGGGTTGGGATGAGCCACCCAGCTACAACTGGGCAGGTAACCTGTTCCTGCAGCCTGCACACAGAGAGATCTGCAGCCACGGTGGCCCGGTGCTGCTGCACACTTTTGTTAAAGATCAGCAGCTTTTAATATTGACATTAATCCTGCCGCTTGCCCAGCTTCACATTCAAAACCCCTCTCAGCCACAGCGCTGCAAAAGATGTGACAGCAACTGGGGATGGCATCGGCAACGCAGCAGTCAGGACGCAGGTTTGGGAAGCATATGGGCAATACCCTGCAAATCATCTCCACATATAGCCATTATTTCAGAGCAGATCTTGTGTATGTAACCGCAGCTTCTGTTATCTCCTTTTCTCTCCTACCTTCTCAAATCTTCCCATCTGTTTGGCTCTCAAATTAACTGGGCATTTTAGTATGATGGGCAAGCTCCTCCAATCTATTATCTGGAAGGGGATTTTAACAACTTAGACTTGCTGGCCTGCAAATTAACTCTTAGTTTTCTGCAGTTTGCTACAATTCTCCACAAAACAACCTGCTACATGCCATACACAGAGACTACCATGACATTTCAGGATGTGCATGTCCCTATCCGATATGCACGTCAAGGAGCAGCACTCTATTGGGGCAGCAGAGTCTTGTTAGCCCCAGATTAAGTCTATTCTTTCCAGTTAGTACAACCTTAATGTATTCAGAAGGCCTTTTGGCCAACCTTGTTTGGATCCCACAAGCTCAGCTCATCCATAGACTGGCTCAGTTAGCTCCACTCCATTTCCACAGGGCAGCACCAACATCCCTCTGTCGCAAGTGCCCATCTCGCTAAAGGCACCTTTAGTCAATACCATGTGCCCAGCACATCAAGTTTTTAAGAACATCTGAGTAGAGAGAGCTTTGTAACCAATGAACGCTCTGAAAGAGCGGGCAAGGGGCTTGCTGGGAGCACACTGTCCCTGCTCAGAAAAGCAGACTGCAAAAGGATGAAATCTAACATTTCACTCCGTGTCAGGGTATTGCAGAATACATCATCTGGAAAGTGATGTCCTTAAAGGACACCCACCTATGACCTGTGAGCACCAGTACTGTAGGGAAACCACAGTCCAGAGAAAAACTGAAACTATTGTATCGCTGGCTTCCTAATCATAATTGTTTTTCAGAGCTGAGCTAAAGGCTCTCTCCTGCAGATAAGTTTATTCTTGCTTCTACGCATATATATTGAAATTTCTGATGGTCAAAACCATGTATGTTGAATATGTTTCTGACCAATATAAGTAAAAACCCACAAGCAACAAAATACCTGTATGATCCATATTAGAAATTCCTACCAAGGACACAATCTAGCCCAGTCCAAAAGGAGATTAGTAGCAGGCTTTTGTGCCTGGAGGCACACAAACATACGGTTGGAAAACAGCCCGAGGGCTTGACTAAACTGATTGAAAGCAATCAAAGGAGTCTTGGGAGCTTCTGTGAGCTTGCGCAGACTCCACCGTGAGCTTCCTGCTCTGTTTTCCATCATGGTGCAAAATCTAGGCTGCTCTCAGACTTGCTGTCCTGGGCAAATAAACTACCTCAATAACCAGAAGCGCCTTCTGCTACATCTGCCTGCTCTGGTAGCACACAGCTGCCCCAAGCCTATAAAATGTATTGCTGCCTGGTTTTTCATCCTTGTGCTATGGATATCCTGACGACAGAATGTCTCTTCTTCATGTGCAGGGAGCCTGACAAAGCAAGACCTTGAGACACTTCCAGCACAAGCTCAAGGAGCACCTACACCCTGAGACAGAGGCACCGTCCCTTCTAGCCTGCAGGCTGGTTGATTTGCTTTACTGTGTAACACTGCCTAGAGGAGCCACCTATGGCCTGGAGCTCCAGACAATAATTAAGTTGTTGGTAGGTTGCCCCACCATTACAGTAATTGATGATTAAAGCAGGCACAGGACACCGCTGAGGCCTGGCACGCAATAAGGCTGTGCAGTTGCTCTCCTCCAAATTCACACCATTGAGCAATTTTGTTACACGCATCATGTTCCAGGATGCTAACAGCTTCGCTGTTTCCTAATCAGCTGGGGCAATTTACACAGTCTCTGGCTGCGTTTTACATCAAACCTCATTTGATTTTCTGGTATGCTGCAATACTACTAAAGACAACCATCCTTCAAATATGCTTTCCACACACATCATTCCTCTTCTTTACCCGTTTTAGATGAAAAGGGCAAGACACAGCTGTGTGTGCTAATTAGGAGAGTCCTTATATATTGCACTCAGCATACTTCTCTGCTCTGTTTCTTATCTAACCCCAGAGTTGGTATAGTAAGAGGTTGATAATTACAATGGTATCACTGAGCACAGGTTTGCGATGGAAACGATGATATTTTGGCTTGTCTCACGAAAACAGCTTTACACCCATCCAGCAGAGATGCAGGAATCTGAACACTAGCTTAACCTAGCACTAGCTTATCTTTTTACATGCCCAGAACAAACAGGAGAAACTTGTGGCACGACCGTGCATAGGCTTGTGTTGCTGCCTTATAGCTCACCAGCTCAGAATAGATCTCCCGTAACAGAGGTCTCAGGTGAGAGGGAGATCTTCAGTCTGAAGTACTGCCTGATTGGAAGAGAAGAGCCCCAGGACAGTCCCAAGCAAATACATCTGTATCATCAAATGCTCACCCATATGCAGATGGCTGGAATTGCACAGTGGGGTTCCTTCTTCCAATCTGCTGCCACTAAGAGCTGTTTGAGCCAGATCCAAAACCTCTTCAAGTCAATGGGAGTTTTTTCAATTAACTTCAATTGAAATTGGGTAGGATCCAGAGAATTAAGTGACCCTGGAGATGTCTTCTGGGTGTCTGCTGACACTCTCCAGGCGGGAATTTCCAGCTCATTTGGGGTTTGGTTTTTTTAGACAACTCTGAAACAAGAAAGGCTTAGTTCAAATTTCCAGAACTTCACACTACAGAAAAATCCTGGCCCTGTTAAAGTGAGAGGAAATTTTGCCATTGATTGGAATTTACACTTATGACTACTATTTGCTCTACTCCAGGAGTTTTACCGGCTCAGAAAGCTGCTCAGCTTGGCAAACGGGTTCTTGCAGTATCAAACAAGCACGGCCAAAACGTTAACCACGTAACCGCTGCTCTTGAGATGCCCCCTACAACTCAGTAGTACCTGGAGACTTCCCACCACACTGCTTCTTGGGGGCTTACAGCAGCCCTACCTATGAGCTCTGTTAACATCAGCCTTTCCAGTCCTCCCACGCTTGAGCTGCTTTTAAACACTCTGTAGGTAAGCTGAAGTCTCCATAAGGTTTGCATTAACCTGGTCCACTTCTCAGATGTGAAGCGTAGCTATTCCCCAGTCTGGTTTTACTTCTGCACATAACACAATGACCTACTAAGTACTGCTAAGAGCTACGGCATGACCCGCTGGCAGTAATGCAGCTTTAATAAATTCAAATGCAAGGCCATGGCAAGCAGGCTTGGTATTTTTTTGAAAGAAAAGCAAAAATAAGCATAACTTTCAATGAAAGACACCAACATGGATATTCAGGACTCAGCCTTTTCAGAGAGCTAGTGAAGAGGTTTGCTGAGGATGCAGCAAGTTAAAATTTCCTACATTTACCTCAGGTAATTATATGCCTCTAGTAGGAAAAAAAAAGTAAAAAAGGGGAAAAAAAGCTTGGTCAATGGTGGAACAGAATGGCAAAGGTTCTTTGAGGTGACAGTCCATCAAGAAAAAACTAAAGGTCATTCTGAAACCCTGTCAAGTGGGATGTGTTGTCTCCCACTAAGTCCTGCTGGGGGCCAAGGGGATGGTATCCACTGAAGAGGCGTCCGCAGGGATGCAGGACACTGCTGAAGGCAGGCTGCACAGGGCAGGTTAAGGATGCAGTCAAGGGAAGGGGGTTGTTTAGGGTATCTCTATCCCACCCCCTCCTTTGTGTCCTCAATTGCTGTGTCTCCTGCAGTCTTAAGGTTAAAGAGATGCAACTTGATGACCCTTCCATATACAGCTAAACGAAGCTGATATAAACTGATAGGTTTATGTACCGATTCGGTGTTCTGTTTATTTACCTAGCGTATCTGGTTTTGGTTTAACCTGTAACATTCAAGACTCTATCTTGGAATTTGAAAAATGAAGCTCTTTTATTTCTTTCTGCTCTCAAATTTTCTTTTTTAAATTTGTAGAATACTCAGAATACTCAAAACAAGATGTTTGGATCTTGAAAGGGAAAAAATGCTTTCAAAATTCTCATTCAGAAAGTAAAAACTTGAGGTTTTTCTGTTGTCATTAAACCTGAATGGATATACTGGCCATTTTTCATTTGTAAACTTCTGGAAAGCCTACACAATCATCCGGGCTATCGATCACAGCATGATGAGCCATTGTTGCATTGTGCATCCCTTGTTTTTGTATATTTCTTTCTCAGTAATATTATTTCTGCTCCCTTTGCTGTCCTATTAAACTGGTTTTATCTCAACCCACAAGTTTTTTTCCCTGATTCTCTTCCCCATCCCACCTGGCGGGGCAGAGAGCGAGTGAGCAGCTGTGTGGTGCTTTGTTGCTGACTGGGGCTAAACACAAACACCTTCCCCACAGGGAAACTGCCTGGGAGAGACCCCTGGGAGACTCTGAGCCTGCAGACCTGGTATCAAGACACCTATGGACCTCCACCAATTCGAGGTTCTCCCTCAGTGCAAGTCTTTACTGCTTATTCCAGGCTTTCTAAAATATTGGCAGAAAGGTACTGAAGGAGTCAATGTTCTGTTTGTTGACATCATCAGTAATAGCATAATCCTGGCACACAAGTATCTGCATGATACAAGACGCTCTGCAGAATCTAAATCTTGGCATTTCTAGAAGTATGACGATAGGCAAAACGATGCGACTTTGTAAAGAGTCAAACTACTAAAAGGAGATGCTGCTGGGAGGTAACTTGATCTTTCACTACCTTTTCAAATCAATCTCACCCAATCTTCCAAACTGTGTCCTGAGCTACTGAATATAATTCTGTGCTGTAAACACCAGGACAAAGTCAGCGTAAAAATCTTGCCATCAGCTAACTAGCTCGGAGTCTTTCCTATATTTTGTGTTGACTGGAATGATAAATAATTTATTTTCAGAGTGTCAGATCTCAGGAATAAATTTCTAAAACAAAACTCCTGCAAAACACAATTATTATTCAACTCATTTTAACAATTCGATAAACGCAGTGCAACGACTTCCGTTAGCTATTCTCCTAGCCAAGGTCTACTACATCATTAAATATTATTGAGTTGGGTCTGCCATTTTGCTTGAAATTATGTGCCTGGCATTTTAGTCTATGGCTATAAATGCTGGAAATGTCAGTTATATAAGCATCCATCTTTTTCACTACTGTCTCCCATCAAACATTAATGGTAGGAGCTCTAATCCATTCTACACAGTCCCAGATATCTACATTTGCTAGGAATGGAACTGTAACAGAGCACACTGACAACTCACAGTAAGTAATTACTCTTAGAAATATCTCCGTAAACTCAATTTGCTCCCAGAGGTCTTTTAAATTATATCTCGTTAGAGTGCAATGCTTTTTCAAATGACAAGGTCACACAAAAAAGCAAAACTCTATTTTATCTTTATCAGAGCTTTACCCCCCCCCCACCATAAAACTGTTATAACACATAATTCCAACCAGATAGAGATATTGTGTTTTACTGTTGGAGCCCAGGAAAGCTATAAAGCAAGCAGAGTTGTTGTTTACAGTCACAATATATTTGGAATATCGTACAGCATTCTAGGTGAGGCAAACTAACGTCAGATGAGTGGGAAGAAGTACTTCCTTTTTAAAAAAAGCATTGCTGGTAAAATAATTTTCTTTTGAATTTACACTAAAAAGTGCCTCATGAATCAGAAATGATGAACCTCAAACAATATTAGCATGGCAGAACACGCACTTTATCCCATCACCCTGTTTATCTGCCTTGGTGAGTTTACAGCAAGAAGCTATTGAAAAGAACATGGATTATGGCGTTGACCAACACATCTAATTTTATTACAAGTCTTGATAGTTGGTATTCTCTCGTACAACCGCAGCTTCTGAAGCCATGCCATTAGGAAATTATAGCAAAAATATTCTTGCCCTTGTTCTTCAGAAGACCAGGAAAATATGTTGTAGTGTATCCTTAGCTGAAACCTAAAAGCTAGATAAACTCTTCAAAAAGCGTAAGAATCTATTTGGGAATAAGAATGCTATTTGGGAATGGGGTAGGAAAGGACTCCTCGCTCTTTAAGTCTTCACTGCATGTACCAAAATGGTTGCCATGCAATCACATGGGACCATGAGAAAGACAAGTACAGTGCAAACGTAGCAGCATAATCACATTTTAGCAGTAGTCATATCATAGAATCACAGAATGGTTTGGGTTGGAAGGGATCTTAAAGATCATCTAGTTCCAACCCCCCTGCCATGGGCAGGGACACCCTCCACTAGACCAGGTTGCCCCTGGCCTTGAACACTCCCAGGGATGGGGCACACACAGCTTCTCGGGGCAGCCTGTTCCAGTGCCTCACCACCCTCTCCATGAAGAATTTCTTCCTGATATCATTTTGGGTAATAAAACGGCATCTTGTATTAATAAATAGAGATTTCAGTTTAACTGAAGGAGACGAGGCAGAAGCAGCCAAGCAGACCCTTCGTTAAGGATATCCTTAATTTTGTTCCCGTCTGACCATTTGAAGAATTCTGCCTTCAAGTGAACATGCGCTTTTATTCTGAAGCCCAAGTTATCCGACACATTAAAAGAATGCACCAAATCGAAACCCAGCAGCTCTGGTATGCCTCAGCAAGTAACTGCCTCCAAAGAAATTCTCCAAGGAATTCAGAGGATAATGAGGTGCTGTCACAGAAAATGCGCAGCCCAGTTTGAGAGCTGCTCTACAGGGGATGGGACACAACATCGTTCTGCAAGCAGGAGTAAGCCCAAGTCTTTCAGGAACGTACCTAAATGAACTCACCTACTCAAAGCAGAGGTCAGAAAAGCAGGAATAACTTTGGGAGAATAGATGTCCTCCTAGTGATGGGTTTTTTAAATCCCTTTTCTTTCACAAGGATATTGTACAGGAGTGATTTGGGAGGGACTTGCTGGAAATTTAATGGGCATAGCATAAGGACTGTCATAACAGTCAAAGTTTCTGAGCAGCACTTCCACTTCTATACCCTTTACCATCTTGCATTTGACTTATTTCCACTGTTTTCTTTGACAAGCACAGGCTGAGATCTGCAAAAGGACAGCATCAACAGACAATCATCTTACAATCTTTCCCAGAAAGTTTACCTTCTCTGAGCCCTACCAATGAAAACAAAAGGCTCCTGATTCTTCTGACAGGGGATTTACTCGTGTTGTTTTATTTCCTTGCATTGCTTAATCAAGCCAATATATATAAAAGGAAAATGCCTAAATTTTGCCTAAAAAATGTCTAAAATACCTAATGCAACCTGGTCTAGTGAAGGGTGTCCCTGCCCATGGCAGGGGGTTGGAATTAGATGGTCTTTAAGGTCCCTTCTAACCCAACCCATTCTGTGATTCTATATATTAATGCTTGTAAATACAGACCACAAAGCTACAGTTTTAGCTTGGGGCTGCAATGGAAGGGCTGCAGAACCTTTTTCAAACATGAGAAAAAATTGAATGAACGAATGGAAAGACACCTATTTGATGGAAAGTGAGATGTGAGCCTTCCCAACACAGTACAATTCAACGGCGTGGTCAGTAACGTGACCCCATGCAACAAAAAGTACCCAGCATCAAGTCCTTTGGGTTCTCGGTGACTTTCCAAATTAGGGCTTTGCTGCTCTGTTTCTGACAGCTAGAAACCCATCCCTCTCTGACAGGGGATGGCAAGGACTTGAATAAATTCTTGTTGACATGCCATGACTGCTTCTTGCTGCTACAATGGTATTTGCTGTTATTTGCCAGAGGTAGGAAAAAATGTATACGTAACCTTATCCCATTTCCTCAGAGCAAGTAGTGACTGAGATACAAAGGTATCTGTGTATGCAGGGAAGGGTGGAAGGACTCAGCAGGAAATTAAAACTCTATTTTAAATGTGTCTTGACGGAGTCCTTCTAGAGGGCTTAGGGGAATATAAGGGGGCCCAGTTAGGACTGTCGTTGGGAAGTCTTCTAAGAGGGGCTCTTTGGACACGTTGTACCAGCAGGACTTATGAAGTCCTCTTCGAACAGGACAATGAAGGAGACAGGACCTGGGGTGGGAAAATAATTTCTCCTCTCCCAGTATTTCTTTGATCTTCATTAAGGATTAGTGGCAATGAAAAAGCTTGTGGATGCAAAGCATCAGAACAGTTATTCATGGATATATATCTAGACTCTGAAAAATCCCCTGTGAGGCACCAGAAGGCAGCTGCTTGGGCAGAAAGCGGAATCCACAGTGGAAGAAAGCATCTTCTGAGCTCTCCCTGTAAGTCAGGGCACAATCAGACTTGTGACTTTCTGTCCCTCCATACCGTGCACGTGACAGTGTCTGTGGATCACTCCGTGCAGTTAAAAAAGTCATCCAAGTGAATAAAAATGGATAGAATGGAAAATAAAAAAAAGCCAGCACAGGATGTACGGATTTCAGGTAATTTCCTGTATCCTCATATTTTTCATACTACAATTTGCATGACCAACAAGCACTGCTCAAAGCTTCTCAGTTATTGAAGTCTGTGGTGAGAATCCCTCAGCAATGGTTCAGACTGTTCGATAAAACCTCAAATAGGTCAAATCTGCCATTAATCTGCATCAGGTAACTTAATGAATTTAGGTTTATACTCCCACAGAGCTGGTTCACCTGACTTCATGAAGAGAGCTGTGTCATTTTAATCCAGATGTAAATTTGACTCACAGGGATAGAGTTTCTCTGATTCACATCAGATAGGAATTTGATCCCATGACTGCAAAGAGCTGAGCTAATTTATGTCGCTGGAGAAAACTGGGACAAACGTCTGTATCTGTAAAACCATAGTCTGAGCTCCCTCTTACTATAGTATCAAACATTTCAAAACCAACTCATAGCCTGAATTGTCTTTCCTTTTTTTGGCCCAGTTCTTTAGTGAATAGCCACAGAACCCTGATATATTTTAAGAAAACTAGCGTTGGCTGATAAAAAAGTTAAACAAACATAATTGAAAGTTAGATTTATCTCTTTCTGTAAAAATATTCCCTGTGTCTGAATTTATTCACCTTTTTTTCTGAGTTTTGACTTTTAATGTTGAGTTTCATTTTGTCTTGCCCCAAAAAAAGCCAGAACATTTCAAAACCCAAATGAAAACCATTTCTGCACAACAACTTCTGCTTAAGGAAAACAAAGGCTTTCATCAAACCCATGGTTTTCAGTAGGAAAACACTCAGATGGAAAATTTTCAACCACTCTACCAAACGTCCGCATGCTTTCATTCTGGCCTTTTTACCTTGCTGGTAACACTTTACTCCACAGTGAGTCCCATTGATTTCCCAGAGCTAAGCGTCATCTTTCCAGTCAGCATCCACGCTACGCCATCCTGGGAGTACAGGGATGTTGGGCTCTATGGATCCATGAGGCGGGATTTCCTCTTGGTTTCTTCTTTGCTATCTAAAAAGGGGAAAGGTTAGCAATTCAACACTGCCTTAATTTATCCAAGCAGAAAGAGCATTTCTAATGCTTCTGAGACTGCTCAGCCTATCAGGTACATCATTCCTTACCTCTACAGGCTCTAAAATGAACACAGAATAATGAAAAAAAGACACAGGTTTCCATTTGCTTATTCTTTAAACTGAGTTTCTAATGGGCAGAAGATTATCCAAAGGTCTTGGAGGATGTTCTCTGAGACTACCTGGATGATGTTCGTGATCTCCTTAAATCTTAAAGATCTCCAGATCTTTTTAAATCTTCTGGTTTTAAGTCAAGGCTGAACAAATACCTTAATAACTTTGAGTCAGTTCAGCCACAGGTTGTTAGGCTTGGTGCAGGAATCAGTAGGTAAAATTTAATGCATGCAAGTCCGTCCAGAAGTTCATCACAGCGCCTTCTGCCTTAACAAACTACAAGTCTATGCAATGAGCAACAGACTGTAATCAACCTTTGGCTAACATTTCTCATTCCCATAGTTGTATATTTTTTATTGCAATCCTACAGAGACATAAAAATTAAAAACATAACAGCAAGCCTGAAATCAAAACAATGACATGGAGAGTAAATGAAACAAACCAAATGACAAAAGCCACTTTTTGTTTGTTTGTTTGTTTTTCCTATTTAATCACCCTTTTTCTTTTTAATGTATAGATCCCATTTGCAGCTTTTCAGAACCACCAGTAAAATGAAATGTTCTATTATGCACACACCTCTGCCGCAAAAATCCAGGCTCTGCTGTCACTCTTATTTCCCACATGCAGCATCACTAAAGTCTCAGACATCCCTGCACAAACAAGCCTTTTAACAGAGCATTTTGTCCTCCTTTTACCATTCTCACTGTGAAAATATCCTCTAGGCTTTCTCCAAGCTGAAGGATGATCAGAAGTTTTGTGGTGTGCTGATAACAACCAAACACAGTGAGTCTCTCGAGATGTAGTTTGGACCACGGCTTGTATTCCACAAGTGCATGGAGACCGATCACAGGCAGAGGTTACCCCTTTTCGCCTCTCTGCACCCGTCAGACAAGTCGCTATCTCCTCGCGGAGGGGTTAGCTATTGCAAATAGTGGGAGTGGGAAAAACGGTGATGGGATTATTTTTCCCCTGATCTCCCATGAGTCGGCAGTTTGGAGTCAGAGCTGTGGCCAGGCGAGCACCCATGCAGCCATTTTCAAACAAATCACACAGGTTCGTTTCCAAAACTCAAGAGAAAATCCATTAACTCCTACAAGGCTTAATCCAGATTACAGGACCGCTGCTGAAACTGGATGCCAGCCCATAAGATGCTACAAACAAAGCTGAACTTGTGCCACTGTGGGTTTCTGTAGCTAAGAACGGGCTATCATCATTTCAATGCACAATATCACCCAGAAAACACCATAAACCTTTAACACAACCATAAAGCAAGACTTTAGCCTTTTAAATAATCTGCATCTTGACTAGCTGTCCAGTCTGCTTTCTCCTTGCCAGTTATATTGAGGGGCCATAAACAAAGGGGAATGAGAATAGCCAGTAAATTAAAGTCCAGACAACTGAAAAGGTCAAAGTAGTATGCTTTATTATTGTCTGTCACGGAGTATGTGGCATGTTAAAATTCATACACTGGTCTTTCAAGAAAATAGAAACAATCTCTAAAGTGTAGGAGAAATCAATCAGCATGCACTGACTCTACTAAAAAAATTGGAATGGGTGTATCTCAAAAGTCCTGTGGATATCAAGAAACAAGCCTCTGTTTCCTCTCTGATGCCTTAATGGATGGGAACTCGGAGACAGACTAAATTAATCACAGAATCATAGAATGGTTTGGGTTGGAAGGGACCTTAAAGACTACCCAGTTCCAACCTCCTGCCACAGGCAGGGACACCTTCCACTAGCCCAGGTTGCTCCAAGCCTCATCCAGCCTGGCCTTGGACACTCCCAGGGGTGGGGCATCCACAGCTTCTCTGGGCAACCTGTCCCAGTGCCTCTCCAGGAAGAATTTCTTCCTGATATCTAATCTAAATCTCCCCACTTTCCATTTAAACCCGCTACCGCTTGTCCTGTCACTACAGGCCCTTGTACAAAGTCCCACCCCAGCTTCCTTGTAGGCCCCCTACAAATGACGGACACTTGCATGTGGTTCAGCAATACTGTAAATTCAAGGACAGTGAGAGGAACTGAAACAGCAAGGGCTCCGTTGCAGTCCCTTTGCCCCCATGCACAAATCCTATTAACAACAACAACAATGTGTTAAATTCAACTGTTAAATCCAACAGGCAATTCTTACCTCAATTATCAGCTGCTGAGGTGGTCAAGGATGAAATGAAAAACACGAGATGGCACTTTCAGCTGCAGATCGCTCAGTCTGTTCATGGATGGCCTGCAACGTAGCAGCATCAAGGCACAGATCCACAGCCCTTAGTGAATCTGCTGCTGTTACTGCTCCTCTGGCACTCAGTCCCATCCACTGGTGGAAAATACTGGATCTCAAATGGGATCTCTTGGATCATGAACGCTTGCTGGCCTGTGCATCTCAGAATACCTAGCAGGGGTAGCAGTGATCTTTGAACACTGCACAGGGCAAGTTGGTATCATTAACTTGCATAAACGCTGCTCGTTTACTGAGAACAGCCTGCCTGCTTTGAGTCCCTCGGAGTGCAGCTGCCAAAGGACATGTCCCTTTAATTCCACAAGCAAATTATTAGAAACAGAGTTGGCCAGATGAAGTCTCTTTCCAGGAATTAGCTAATTTTGAACGTGATTGTTTGTGAGTATAAGCAGAGAAGAAGAATTAGAGGGAGCTGACAGTTTTGAAACAGGTTATTTGTGATCAAGTCCACCAAACACTAATGAAACACAATGTCTTGCCTGCAGCACAGCCCGGTAAATTTTTTGTCACATAATTATATGCTACTGTGGCAGAACATATTTTCCACAATGATTTTCTTTCTATCTATCTACCTACCTATCATGGGGGAGTGGACCAGCAATTTGCAAAAACCTGTCTTTAAACAACAATAAAAGATAAGTAGTGTCTGGTCTTACCATTTCATTTACAACCTGACTAAATGCTCCAGCTCTCTCATTTGGAATAAATGTATTTTCTTCTACTTTTTCCTAAAGGAGGATAGCGGAGTTGTTTTCACAGCTGCTGGATTCATTGCTCCCGTAATTTTATTCTCCCACAGAACCAAAAACTATTGTACTTTCGCTCTGTAACCGCAGTGCTGTGGTCACAATATGGTCCCTCTCCTCCAGGGGGTTCGAGGGTGTGAATTGGGCAGGGAAGATGCCTACGGCTGGTGTAGTGAATAAGTAGTATCTCACCATCACTTTTCCAAGAGGATGGAGAATAAATCCTCAGGCACATCACCGTGTCTCTTCCTTCACTTGGAGGAAAAACAGGCACACGCGCCTTTTATTACGTTGTTAAACACGCTGCCTTTTGTCACATTTTGGTCAGCAATAATTTTACCAAATTCTGGTCCCCACCAAGGTTTCTTCTCTCAGTTATTATTGTTACAGATAATGAAATACTATTCAACAACACAGTTGTGCACTGAGCCTTCCTGAATCTTGTCTGAAGATTAAATACTTTGGAGGTTTAACTCGGGAGAAAAGCTGTCTGTGGAAACATGATCCAAACCTGGGTGAGATGCACCAGAAAGATAAAGCAGCACACAGATTTCTGGGGTTAAGAATATAAATCCTATAACAATCCTATAAGAAGCAGACCAGACTTTCCCATACTCCCATGTTAAAAAGCCCTGACAACAGGCTTTTCCAGCATAGGTTGTATCAACTCCCTCTTCACCCTGCTACTATCCTCAAAGGTGCCTCCAACAGCGAAATACATCTATTAAGCCTCAGTACATTTTCTGGAATCTTCCCTTCATGGGAAGACTCCCTCCTGTCCTTTCACGGCTGAAATTTGGATGCAATGTCCATAGTTCCCCCCCACACCCCCCAAAAAAAGAAAACTCCTATGCTGAACATCTAATATGTACTATCCACAGCAACTGAATATTTTGAAGGGTGCAGAGTCACCACATGCAGCCAGCCCAACCTAGCAGATCGGAAAAACACAGATTTTAAACCAGCTTAAAGCCAGCCAACCAGCAGGTAGTTTAGAAGGCTTCCTTTAAAAATACTTCCTTTTCCTTCAGGAGCAGTTTGAACTCTTGGCACTAAATGCCATGCCAAGTGGTTTTAGCAGACGGGAGGGGGCAGTAGGATATGTTTTAAAGGTATTTCATCTCCATACCATCAGTAGGAAAGACTGCACGGTCCAGTGGCTACATCACGAGGCTGGAACTTATGGTGTATCTAGAATCACGCCAGGGAGCACCATGTTGAATGCAGACTCAACTCTTGGACCAAAAGCAGGAAAAGGCACGGCAGCATTGTGCTGGAACATGTCAGTTCTGCTGGGTACCCAAGCTTATTAACTGCAGTACGGCACATTGCTGATGTGACTGTGCTCCTCAGGGAGCCCAAGGGCATGTCACTTGCCAGGCTGCAGCACGATGCCGTTGTTCTCCCTTGATTGGCACTGCCACGGCTGCCCATGCACCACGCTCCATGGCACAGGGTGCCCCTTCAGACACCTGAGCATGGCAGCTGACTTGCATGCCACGCATTGCACAGGA
Source organism: Rhynochetos jubatus (assembly GCA_027574665.1). NCBI lineage: Eukaryota > Metazoa > Chordata > Aves > Eurypygiformes > Rhynochetidae > Rhynochetos > Rhynochetos jubatus. The sequence continues at coordinate 74,439,252 of CM050651.1, read as the reverse complement.
CCTGGGGCAAGGGTCTCCACCTCTCCCACACCTCCTAGGGCTTGTTTTGTTTTAATATGCCAGCTGACACATTTTCACACCACTTAAGGTTTTTTTGTCTTATATCTTAAGATATATTTTTAAAAAGATTCTGGTGTCGGCAAGAAGCAAGACTTTCCCACTGTGGTTGGTGGCAGGATCACACGTATTCTAAGGTAGTTTTCTAGGCTGCAAAATCGGAATCACACCAAAATTCCTCTTTCTAGGTCAAACACCACTTCCTAATTCCAGATGGGAGATGCAAACAATCTAATACCTCTGGCAGCCTCAGAACCAGGAGGCTTTCATATCATGACTTGGCTTGATCTGAATCATTTCAGGGCAGACTAGTTTAAATCAGGGCAAAGCAGAGACTTGATCCCGTACGACTCCACATACTGGCACTACAGAAGGCACAATGAAGCACTGCATGTAACCACATAATGAAAAATTAGCAGTAAAAACTTGAGCAAAACCAAAACCTGTCCACAAAACATTTCAGTTTTAATGAAGAGACTGTTTAGACAAAATTCTCTATCATCAAAAAACTGTCTGACTGAGTGAAGGTGGTAAAGCTGCTGTGTTTTTCATCACCTGAGATGTTCCGCTTCTGGAAAGCACATCTGCTGAGATAAAGGGATAATTCTGACATGTTGGTATTTTACAACAAAGACCTATGTGAAAATTTTCCATCAAAACCGCTGAGGCAAACTGGGCTTGTGATTAAATAGGAAGAAGCACAGTTTTCCACTGAAAAAAAAAAACAAAACCCAAATGCTCCAAAACGGAAAATCTCTCTAGGGCTTTGCTACTGCAGTGTTTCAAAAGAAAATTAAGTTCCTTTTGCTTCCCTGGGATCACACTCCACCCAGTTGGCCAAGCATCCTGGTTGACTTGTCCATCTCGCACCACGGGCAGGGACTCCAGGGGTTACCACCTCTCTCCAAAGGATAATCACTGAAATTATACTCTAGATAAGGTTTCCAGCATAGAAAAAGAGGAATGTACAACTCCAGGAAGGCAAAACCAGACATGGGAGTTCACCAGCTCACGTATTTCAGCATCATTCTAGATCTGTTCAGAGCTCACTGCAGAACTCATTCCTCTCTTACCCATTCTCTAGTTATTTGAAAGTGGTGGGAGTAGAGAATAGTGGAAAAAAGTGTTTCAAGCATCAGGAGAATGGACTGATGAAGAGACAAAGGGCTGGTAGTAGACATTTTTTGTTCCTGCCTTGAAGCTGGATTCATTTATGTGCTCCTGTCTGACTTGCAATCAGTTCACTGCACTTGTCCGTACTTGGCCATCCACGTGGGCTGAACCTCATGACATTTCTCCTCCTCAGTTCTCTATTCCCTCAGCACCTACTTCTTGTGTGAAGCAAAGTATCCACCAAGTAACACTCCCTTGTGCAGAGCAGCTTCATGCTGAGATGCTCTAGATAAATCAGGGATTAACAGGAATATTACTCCTCGCCAGGACCTCACAAAACTTAAACAGAGACGTGTGTTAACCTAACCCTGTATGTAAGGAGCCTGCCTCTGGTGCCATCCCAGGTATTCCTCTCTACTGCAAAGAACAATCTCTGTCAGCACTTCCAAGGGGGCAATAATCCACCTGGTGATCAATTTGGCACACCAGAGAGGGGAGAAGGCCCAAACCTGGGGGAAAAGTTAATGGGCTCTGTGCTTCTCTCCCCTGGGCAGGTGATGTCTGTACTCAACACAGCTCTCTTGTACTCCGGCTCTCCTCAGCTCGTCGCTTCCCCAAACCAGGAACTGCCGATTCTGCATAAAAAGGCTCAGTGAATTATATTTTTTGACGTTTTTCTTTTTTAAATTCAAACAAGATTCATGTTTAAATCAGATTTTGGAGAGAGGTTCAAGGTTAATTCTTTTTTTATCCAAATGTGGCTCTCCCATCCTTCATTTCTACCTGCAAAAATACTTCTGCTTGGTTTTTCTGACAGCCCTGGCTTTATCTTCACCAGCTGCTGTGTTGCTTTAGACATACTTAGCCTGTTCCCAGCTAAGTCAGCCTTAACAAAAAAAAAAAAAAAAAAGATGTGGGAAAACAGACAAGTGAAACAATGATGATCCCAGGCCTTTTTCTACCCCAGCCACTGGTACAAGGTCAGCCCATTCTGAGAAAACAGCCCTCAAATACTATGTAGTTGGCAGCTCTACCATTAACTGTTTCCTGTCTGGTTTAGGTTTCCTAAAGTGCCTGCTCCCACTGGACATGCCCTGCTGCATTAACCAAGCCCCTCAACTGCTATCAGCCTCCCCCACGGCAGGCAGTGTCACACTGGTGTGTTAACACCTACACATTCATGCGCTGACAGCAAGGGTAAGGAGGTAAAGCCACATGACCCAACTGTAACTTCTTGCTTGATGGCAACCCTTCGGATTTACCCTTATTTGCCCAGTAAGCCTAACAAGAACATTTTGTTAGAAGGCAGAAATCAGACCATGTCTCTCTAAAACGAAAAGGCTGGGGATAGTGAATGGAGCATGTCCCACATGTCCTTGGGAATCACCAACACAAGCCAAATGGACAGGAATGTTCTGATCACAGAACGTTTTGGGTTGGAAGGGACCTTAAAGATCATCTAGTTCCAACCCCCCTGCCATGGGCAGGGACACCCTCCACTAGACCAGGTTGCTCCAAGCCTCTTCCAGCCTGGCCTTGAGCACTTCCAGGGATGAGGCAATCACAGAGTCCCTAACACGGTGCCCTTATAGGTATTACCGTGGTGAAGACACCCTACATCAGGGAGTGTGCTGTGAGGCACTGCATGCACGAACACCCTTGTATTTGGTGCAACAATTGGATAGATTTGGTCTTGGCTGCATAAATTAGGGTATTTCTTTCACCCTCAGTTTCCCTCATATCTGCAAAAACCTAATACTTTGGGAAACCAAAGGAAAATTACTCCAAAATCTTGAAAAATCCAGCTGAATGGCACCGTCACAGCTCTGGATGATCACTACTACAGAGACAGTCCCGGCTCAGGCAAAGGGAAAGAAGGGGAGCTGGTGTGCCACACACATTTTGTGGGTTATGGCAGCGTGAAAGGGGTGAGCGTGTTTGAATTAGGCTGCTCTAGTAATGGGTTTCCTCTTAGACAGGACTGAGCTGTGCCCAGCAAAACGAACCTGCATACAACTTAAGTATTTAGACCGATAAATGTGAATATCTGTGCTGTAATAAAGGAGTAATTTGTGTGAAGGGAAACTGCATTATGCTTATTCAAAGTCGAATTTATTTCTTCCCTTTCTTATTAAGAAACTCATTTTAACAATCCCAGCCTCAGGTCAGGGTTATACTTACAGGACTGATTTAGTATCTGGCAGTGCAGAATTCAAAATTCCTATGAAATTCCTCACTGTAGTCAATCAACAGGGTAAGCCCCCAACTCCGGCCAAGAATTTTCTATTTTTCTTTTAATTAAAAAATAGCTTGAGGGCATGTAAGGCTTAAATTACTTGCATAGAGAAAAATGCTTCTCTGAGAAACCTATTAGGAGATACTGCTTGAGAGCAACAGAAGCCCTTCAGAATAAACAGAAGTTTAATTTTTTTAAGGTAATGGAGAGGAGGGGAGATATGCCAGAGTTTTCTTCAGCTCATTTTGCACTGTCATCTTCTGCCCTAAAGCCACAGTTGAGTTACCTCCGAGGAGATCAAGCGAGGGCCGCTGGGGGAAGAGTCAGTCACTTAGCAGTACGGTGGCAGGAACTTGTCTGTGTGTGGATCCCCGCCAACGTGGGTTTATTTAAAATATGCAAACCTTGGATCCAAGTCAGGTATGGAAATACAACCCAACGATCGCTACGGCGGTTTGGCTTGCACATCAGCTGGCACTTTTATGACATAAACATTGTTAGTTGGCATAAAGCACCCGTAAGCTCTAACTCAAACGAGAGCGGCAAACAACCTCCGCTGCCCCGAAAAAAAATCAAAGGGGAAAAAGCAAAATCCCGAAGTCACACACTTTTTGGCTTCCCGGAGCTGCACTGTACTGAGCACCTGTAGTGCCCTTCGCCTGTAAGCACAGCGACCACATGCTGAGGCAGCGTGTCTGCCTACCCCAGAGGGAGGTGGAATAGCCCTGTGCCATCCGAACGCAGGAGCAGAAAGATGAGAGCCAAAGGCGACTGCGAGTTGGAATTTTTAGCGGGCAGATGGGGAGTCAACAGCATCAGGTTGTATTGGGGCAGCCGGAGCCAACAGCATTTTGATCAGAGTCTATATTTACAGGGAACTTACAGTTTGCATCCCCAGACTAGTGCATACCCTTCCCTGGCTAGGGCAGGACGCCTTTCCAGCAAGACAGGACCTGACACACAGGCTGTTCAATCTCTTCTAGGGAAACATCAGGCATATGGCACGCTCCACTTCCCTCCCCTCCTTATTTTCTTCTGATATCCCTCATTTTCACTTAAATGATGCAGAATCCTCCTGCACCTCACTCTCTAGTAGCAAGGCTGAATTTAAAACAAAAAAAACCCCGGCCAGAAATGGCAGATTAGGTTTAGAATTATCCCTACTTTGAGAGGCAATGACCACATAATAGTGTTACACTCTAGTTAGGCTTAAAAGCAAAGCCCTGAATTAGAGAGCAGATCATAACATTACCCTGACCAGACACAAGGCTTAAATGACCGAGAATTTCATGACGAAATATGGATGGGCTCATTTAAACACTAACAAGCTGTTGTCTTGGCCTATCTGCAGAATAACCAGAAAGGAGTAGGTGAACTTTCAAAAGGCTCTCCAACAGCTGCCAAGCCTTTTGAACTATTCTGCAAACAGATCCCCCACAGTGAGGGGGGACAGACCAACCTGATGCTGAAGAAAAGTCACACAGAATGAGGCATTTCTGTCTCATCACCAGGACAGAAAATTCTTTCTTCCCTAGCTGCTTAAGGAGTACTTTCCTAGCCTGGGGAAGGAGCCCTCTGCAGCTCTCTGGGCATAGGTGAGGACCAAAGAGCACCTACCACTCCAACTCCTGACCCTTCTTTTGCTAAGGAGCATGAAGGAATCCATCTAAGAACAGAAGGCAAATCAAAAGGGAATTCAAATTTTGTGTTGAAAGCTGCTATACTCACTTGTGCATTACATCTTGTGACACTAATGGATTAGAACAGGATTTCTCTGTCTTTGTGAACGTGTAGACCCTCTTTTGGCTTATCCTCTCACGTGTGATCTTGAGTCGGCAGCAGCTGAGTTCCTCCAGGCCAGGAGCACAGGCTGCAGTCCCAGGCTGCGAGCGTTTCCTCCCACTCCAGTCCCCTGGAACTGAGCAGAGATTCAAGAGAGCAAGCAGCTCAAGCTAGTGCAAGCACTTAGAGGGTGCGACCTTACCTGGGTCCCACGGCCCGGCCCTGGATAGCAGGAACCAGTGACGCCAGCACAGAGAAGATGGAGCCATTTCAGACTGCCGCAGACACTTCATGCTTCCTTTTCGACATTCCCAGTTACAGGCAACAGCACCACGTAGCCAACAGGGATTGCTGAGATAAAACAGAGTTGACTTCACCAGGTGTAACCTCTTGGGGCAAGAAAAAGCCTGCAAGAAAGAAGCCGTCACTGTGACCCTACCAGGACCTGCATCCTCTGGCCAACCCTGCCAGGACGCACGATTTACACCGGAGCTGAGCACATGGAAAGCGACCCATTAGGAGAAGACGAAAGCTACATCGTTCCTTAACTGACTAAGAAGGTGTCACCTCTTTGTTGTCAGCTATCAGCTCTGATCTTACCCAGGCGACATGAACATGCACCAGCGCATCAAAAATCACACGGATCTGACCTGGCAAGTTTGATCCTGTGACTGCCAAAGCTGGATTCTCTCTCCACACCTCCTGCCGCTAACAACCTCTGGGATATAAAGAGTGTTTTCAATAGCTCAAAGAAGCCTTTTTAATACAGAAAATAGAAAAAGGAGTTCACAAGCTGAATGTAGAAATCTTACAACGTGCTGAAATTTATTTATATGAGCTTTTTAACTAGGGGGCCTCTAGCCATCTAGCAGACCCTGTACAGCAGGGGAAGTGTTACCTTCTCCAGACAGGCATCATGCCATCTCTCAAGCTTTTCGTACGGTCTCCAGACCTTGCCTTATTTAAGGCCTTAAGCTTGCTGCGTAGTGGAAATGAAACCAAGCCCATCTCCAAGAGCACGGGGCAGCCCCGTGTGCAAGGTGAGGTAGAAAACGTGCTAGCAGCAACCACTTTGGAGACCCATGGCACAGGCCTTCTCAGATAGAGGAGAAAGAAATATATCCTGCCGGGCTAATTAGGAGATGGAGCGAAGGTAACGCTGTCACGTCTTCCTGCTTGTTTAAGAGAATGGAAGCTGGAGAGAGGATTTAATGTCGGGGTTCACTACAAGAGATAAAAAGCGACGGGGACGTAATAAATATAACACCTTCTGCGTGGGTTGCCTGGGATACAGCATCTAGGAAAAACAGACAGAGTGGGTGAAGTGCAACCCAGTCCCAATTCTCACAGCAATCATTGCCACCAGAATGCATTCATGTTGTGCCATTTTCCATCTTGTTATAATCTTTGTCACAAGAATGAGGTTATTGGACGAGAAAGGCTTTTCCATATTGGCTTCAGCAGCATTGCTGCCACTTCCTTGATCTTTTCAATATTCTGTAATTGATCGGTTTGCCGTCCCAATTTCCCCTTGTTTACAGCCTCTGTAGCTTGTAGCTGGCCAGGCAATTCAAGTAGATAAAGGATGCCTGAAAACTCCCTTGCCTTGTAGCACTCTGCTTCACCAGAGTAATCAAAGATCAGGGGTCACGTCTTTCAGCTGGTGTAAGCAGATGTAGCTCCAATTATGCCGGTTGGGTTTATTCTTTGCTACACGCCTTGAGCAAGCAAGGTCCACTCTGCAGTCCCTTGAACAGGCCACCACTCTGTAGAAATGCCAAAATACACTGAAAGTTTCCATAAGAAGATGCAGAATCACACTGTCTCATTCTTTCTACGGCATTTGTGGGAAAACAGAAAAATCTGACTAAGTTCTGCCTAAAAAAAATCGCAAATAATGAAGAGGAAAATCTGTAAGATTTAAAACCTTTAAAATACTTCTTAAGTTCAGCTTTGTCTGTACTGGAGGCAGGGCTCTGCATCTCTTCTTGGCAATGCTAAGATCACCCCTTTACAAAGGCACAAAATCCCTAAGGAACTTGTTAAAACCTGCCACAACTTCATGCTGCTTTCCCACCTACTTCACCAGGTCCTAAAGTATTCCTTTGGTCTACAACTTGATTTTTCTTCTGTAGAAGGGGAATTGGTGGTATTATTTTCCATCTCATTTACTTAAACAAAGAATTTTTAGGATAGGAGTTCCAAACTCTGGCATGCCTAACACTCACAACAGGCAAGTCGTTTCAAATGGCACTTGCCCCAGTCTACAATGACTACTTACTACAGAAGTCGTTAAAATAGGTTGGCTGGCCAAAAGTACAGGTGAGAATTCCCTGCCAGGGCAAAAAGCATCTCTTTCCAGGTATGTAGCTTCTAATGCATGGAAAACCTGGTCTCTGTCCCATTAAGGAAATAACAACACTTTTGCCTGCCAAAACACGAGCTTCTCTTTGCAAGAACCAATATTGACAGAGCCCCTCTGGCAGCACATGAACCGCCCTGCCCCTCACATTCATGTGGGACCCCTCCATACGGATCACCACAATGATACCAGCATCCCATAGAGGCAGCTCTGCCCAAACACCTTCGCACGGTGAGGGTTACCAGATGGCACCCCATGCACCAAAATTGCCGTCGCAAGCACTGTGCGCCACTTCGGCGGCGAGGACGTCACTTGCTCAGAGAGTCCAGAGCTCCAATGTCCCAGCTGATGTTGCAATTATCAGGCAGTTTGCAAATCCATAACAAAATAATCGCCTGGGGAGTACAAGGCACTCCTGTGAGGGAGACACTGCACTGGCTGTAGGGACACAGCAGTGGAGGTCAGCACAGAGCTGCTCTACAGAGGGGCTTATTTTTTCACTCTGCAGAAGAGTGGTGTCTGTTTGCAGTCCTACAACGGAGTATTAGAAGGATTAGACTGTGTATACATGCCGCATACTTTCCACCACATAGGATAAAGCATAAATGCTCAGAAAATTACAGTATCTTTGAACCCTCCAGATCAATCTGATTGAAGTACATACATCATTTCCAGTTTACGATATACTTCTTGACATCAAAGGAAGGGATTAAAAAAAAGGACAGTGTGATTTTTTTTAATCAGGCTGATTAGAAGCACTGCTGTGACATCTCTTCTATGGAGTTTCAATAATTCAGTGACTTTCTTTTAAATTGCAGTATTTTGTATATTTTAATCTCTTGTTTTATTTGGCTGCCTTTCAATTCGTTTCCAGGGAGCTCTTGTGTTAGAACCCTGGTATTAATTTTGCTGTTGGTTTGGCATTTTAAGTTTTTAATGTTCATAAGAAACCTGAACTGGGAACAATTTGGTTTCCTATTAGTAAAATAAATTGATTGAAGGCAATTCAAAAAACAATCGCCAAAAATAATCACCTTGTACTGGTCTGATTTACTACGGCTCTATTTCCCTCACGCTGGAGTTAACTTTGAGATCACTTTCTTCACTCCTAAACAGCTCATATCCATTGACTAGAGACATGTAGTTCAGGATCAGCACACAGAGGTGCCCAGCTGCTTCATTTTCTCCATTTACACTGGCGTAGTAAGTGGGGAGCTGTTGGTTTAGAGGTACGTGTTTAGCTCTTGTAGATCAGCTGGGTTATGCTAATTTGTACCAGTTAGGAATCAGGCCCCTGCTTTTCCTTTAAGTTCCTAACAATTTCAGCAATGTGCAAGTTTCCTAGAATACTAAAGTAGCACAGCTTCTTTTCTAACCCTGTGCAGAAAGCAGAGGTCACTAGGTAAGCTTCTTCTTCTTTGCTCTCTGAATTTTAATTGTGGTGATTTCACAGCCTGGCTCTAATTTCCAACACTAATTTATAATGAAATCTCTGTACTTTGCTTAGCTCCTGGCTTTACGCTTCTTGCTTGCTGGGTCGCTCTGGATATTGTTAGCTGACTCCCTGCTGAGAAACTCCACATAACTGCAGAAAAAAAAAAAAAAAAATTTGCAGTGCCCTTCCCCAAAAGTTTTCCAGGTAGAATTAGCTAGAATCAGATTTCTGCCCCACAGCTCAGCACTGTTTGCTCTTTCTGCATCATCTCCGTTTAACACGGTGAAAAAACCAATGCACAAACCTTCCAGAGCACAAAAACTTGCAATAATCTAGGACCTAATTATGAAAAGAGAGTTGGCCAAGCCTGTCACCACAGCAACTGCGCTGGAAGAGTCACTAAAGGCAACAGGATATGTGCTGATGGTGTCTAGAAGGACCATAAGCCATTAAATAAAGGTAACAGCCAAGCAAGTTGGCTGCATGAGGTACCCAGACATTATTTCCCAATCCTCCCACCAACAGTTCCAAGTGTTTTGGTTCACTTGCTAATGTGGAGGCTGGAGTCAGACACCTTCCCCTGCTCCATTCACTGTGGGCACTAGGAGTATCCAAGGTGGGGCCCCTTCTGCAACTGGGAACTATTTGCTGCGAGAAAGAACGTCCCAAGCTGACTCTAAATCAAGGACATTTTAAATGTCAGCCCTGCAAACTCCACTTATGTCAGCAAGTGCAAACCCAGCCATCACTGAAGGATTTTACGACAGAAGCCAGATGGGAGCAGCAGTGAGGATGCCTAACCAGGGATGAGATATCCCCTGCTCCTCACCAGCCTCTGCAGCACAGCAGAGCTGCATGACAACTGGGAACGCGCTCAGCAGAGCACACAGCCATCTCACACATCACTGGGTTCAGTTTCTGTCACTCCTTCCCACTTTTAAGTTAAATGGATCATTGCTAGAGCCCCATTCTACCAATCCTGGCTTCTGCTAGGCAATGGAAATATTCCCGCGAGTAAGGTCTAAGCCTGCTTTGCGAGATGCTGCCTTACGCTCAAGCCTGGCACCACCGTCGTGCTGTGTTTGATTTATGGTTACTATTCCTGTCAGCACCACAGGCCTTTGACACTCAAACCACATTACTCAATTCCACCTACTGTTGCCAATAACAAGGGCTGAGGTATCAGTTCCCAGCGGTTTGATACGTGAAGCTGAAGAATAGTTAGATTATCACCAGTTATGCAGACAGCGTGTTTGACAGGCTCGCAGTGATGTTTTCAGCTGTCAGTCGTTGCACCTACTGTGTGGAAAGCACAAAAGGGGCACACGCGGAATCTGCACTATGAAGACATCTACTTTGGAAGCTTCTGGATAAATACATTCTATGACATAATTGTGGTAACTCAAAAAACATCATCTTTATCTCTTGGCAGAGAGGCAGTTTTCCACATGCAAATTAATAATAGTAAGTTTGACTCACATCAACACTAGAATAGAGGGTGGGCAGGACCATTTTCAGCACCAATTCTGCACTGCAGCAAACTCTCCCATGATAAATGTCTATGGTACTACCGCTTACCTCTGCAGACAACAGTTGTAACTGAACAGCGATATTTGGTCAGATTAAAATAAATAAAAAGAAAAATAAATCATTCATTTTCCATTTCAAAGACCTGCCAGTAGAAAGGGAAATCAAAGTTATGGAAGTCAATATTTCAATTTATGTGGACACCGTTTGCAGAATGTGTATGATCAACTTTTCTCTGGATACCAGGCTCATTTGCAGTTTCCTAAACCAAGCAACCCACACCACTACTCTCTTCAAAATTATGGTTTAAGTGAGTTATTGCCAGGGGCAGGAACATAGTTGTACATAGTTTTACTCTGATTATGTTAATAGAAGGGAAATACAGAAAGATGAAACAACACATCATCCTGATTAATGAAATCTTTGAAAACACTATCGTAGTTTCTTTTGGTATGTACTTTAGTTACCTACCCACCAGGTTGTCTGTGGGATGTTGTGTACTGACACAGCCAATGCTGGCACCTCCAATCTCATGGAAGACATGAAGATATATATATTTAGTTGCCTTCAGTCCTGAAGAAGCTTGGACTCTTTCAGCCCTGGCAGCAGAAGTGTCAAAGAGCTGCCAGTATCTGGTTACTGTTCTTTCTTCCTCTGCTACTAATCCCGCCACACAAAGGAGGTATCCAGAGTTGAGTGTGATCAAACACTGGAACAAGGGTCCAGAGAGGCCTAGAGAACTCAGTTCTTGGAAAAACTCAAAACTCAACTGGACAAGACCGAAACAACCAGTTTTATAGGACATAGTTCGAGCAAAAGTCAGACCAGAGACCTCCAGAGACCACTTCCAATCTGTAACATACCCAAATTTTAGGAAGGCCTTGAACTCAAGAGGGCTCTCTCTGCTGGAAGTTCCATAAACACTGAGGAATCGACACTGTCACAAATCATCCAAGACAGGTAGATAAACAGCCCATGCATTACTCTTCCTGACACATGCTTTCCCCCGTGAGGAAGTGCTCCGATTCACTTTGAATACTCAGGAACAGCATTATCTCACCTGTGGTATTTGCTCACCACCCAGTGGGTTCTAGAGCAAGAGGCTGAAGAAAGGCAAAGGTGAGTTTTCCATCCCCAGTTTCATTCAAAACTATTAGAGAAAGCACAGGTATCTTTCATCTGGGAATGGTTGTATGCTAAAAGAACTGAAACATTTCTTAGCAGCTGCAATGGAGGTTTTTGCAAGAAAGAGCAACCAGGCAAATCGTTTCAGGCAACAATTCACTTGTCCTTTCAAGAGATTTTCTTTTTTTAATGTGATAATCGGAAAAACGCTTACAAGATTTATCACAGGAGCAAAACGGGAACTTGGAGCAGCGTGGCTGAGCAACACGAACCAATGCATGGGATTCTCTGTGTTGTATTAATGGCTCTGCCACCCACAGCATGTTGACCAGCAGGCTCTGGGCTTGCGGTGTTACTCACATGGCTTCATCAACAGCATGAGCAGTTGGAGATTTGCACAGTGGGCGCTCATCTCTCAAACGATGAAAAATAAAAAAATAGCCAGCATCAGCGAGAGGGTTCCCATGGATATCGAAAGCAGCACAAGATTAAGAGCAAACATGCTAACAGCATCGGCGGTCAGGTGTGCAGCTATGCATGCCCACGAAGAATAGAAATAGTGCCGACCTCTGTTGAGCAAGTTGTATTCAAGATTTATTGATTCTATCATCCACCAAATGAGAAATAAGTGAAGCAAATCAAAGCAGAAGCTAAACGGAGCAGAACAACATGAAACCTGTGCAGGATGAACATCTCCGTGCCCATCGCCTGAGGCAACCTGCTGCTGAAGGATAACATGCCAATGCTAATCAGATGATCGGCTTCCTTTCCCATTAGGCATTCTGCTAACTCAACAGATATGCATTAGCTCTCCTATTGCTCCTCTAGGAATGCCAGCTCAACTTGGAGGCAGCCCTGCTTCCCCTCTGAGCCACATTTCAATATTCTTGCTATTCATCCATCTCAAGTGCAGCCCTGGAGATGTTGAACCACCACGCCACATGGTACTGAGCACTAGTTGGCCTGCAGCACTGCGTGGCCAGACTTGTGAACCTTGCCAAATATAGAGTCATAGAATCATAGGATAGTTTGGGTTGGAAAGGACCTCAAGGGACCTCATCTACTTCCAAGCCACCTGCCATGGGCAGGGACACCCTCCACTAGACCAGGTTGCTCCAAGCCTCATCCAGCCTGACCTTGGACACTTCCAGGGATGGGGCATCCACAGCTTCTCTGGGCAACCTGTCCCAGTGCCTCACCACCCTCCCCGGGAAGAACTTTTTCCTGATATCCAATCTCAATCTCTCCTCTTTCAGTTTAAAACTCCTGTCCTGTCAATACAGGCCCTTCTCCTCCTCCAGTGTATCTTCCAGATACCTTGCTCTTCTAAGAAAAAATGTGTGATCCTGCAAAGCAGGGGCTGTTGAAAGACCATGTGCTGGTCCCTGATTGGGTAAAAAACTAAGTTACAGCAGGGATAGTTGAGTATGAGTGATCAGAAAACAGCAACATTTCTTTGAGGGGTTGGGAACCGTCCCTGTGCCCAGAAACCCCGCAAAGAGCTTTTGCACACACTTCTGTTTTATCCAACACTGATGCATCAACAAAACACCAACCCACAACAGCCTGTGGAAGAAATAAAATTGTAGGCTTTATCAGCCTCCAGGCCATGAGTTTCCCACCTCATCTTATTCAAAAGTGAATACAACTCAGCTTTCTGGTAAAAAATAGAGAGAACTGCTACTCTGGGACAACTTACAGCACCACAGGGCAGCAAGATACATGATGGATTTTACCTACATTCAGTCTTGCAGGGCCTGATCCAAAGCACTTGAAGTCACTGGTTTCCATTAGGCTTTGAACGCATTCCAAGGGCTGATATGTAAAACAGTAGTCAAGTGAGAGGAATGATCTACTGGGAAAAAAAAAATGTTCTGCATACTAAGTAGGACTGATTCATTCTGGTGAGCGCTTGATTATCTGCTAAAAAATATATAAATGTGTGTGTATATATGTTCTCCATTGAAGAAGATATTTACAGATTCACAGAGTGGTCAGGGTTGTAAGGGACCTTCAGAGACCATCTAGTCCAACCCCCCTGCCAGAGCAGGATCCCCTAGAGCAGATCACACAGGAACAAGTCCAGGGGCTTTGGAAAGTCTCCAGGGAAGGAGACTCCCCCCTCCCTGGGCAGCCTGTCCCAGGGCTCTGGCACCCTCACAGGGCAGAATGGTTTCCTCATGTTCAGGGTGAACCTTCTGTTTTCCAGTTTATGGCCATTGTCCCTCGTCCTGTCCCTGGACACCACTGAGGAGAGCCTGGCCCCATCCTCCTGACACCCCCCCTTTAGATATTGATCAGCATTGATAAGATCCCCCCTCAGCCTCCTCTTCTCCCAGCTGAACAGTCCCAGCTCTCTCAGCCTTTCCTCACATGGAAGGTGCTCCAGGCCCTTCCCCATCTCCGTGTCCCTGCGCTGGGCCCTCTCCAGTAGCTCCTTGTCCTTCTGGAGTTGAGGAGCCCAGAACTGGACACAGCACTCCAGGGGAGGCTTCCCCAGCACAGAGTAGGGGAGGAGGAGAACTTCCCTTGACCTGCTGGCCACGGTCTCCTTAACCCACCCCAGGATGCCATTGGCCTTCTTGGCCGCGAGGGCACACTGTTGGCTCATGGTCATCCTGTTGGCCACCAGGACTCCAAGGCCCTTTTCCCCAGCGCTGCCCTTCAACACATCAGCCACCAAGCTGCACTGATACATGGGATATTCCAGAATGAGAAATGTTATTCAATTGCAGCTGAGTCAGACATGCCACTCACCAAGTCAGATATTCCACATACAAGATCAGACACACGGCCTCCTAAATGAGACAGATTAGCTGTTACGCCAAACGCATCAGCCCTTAAACAGGTGAAGTTCACAACTGGCTCAGATATGCAGCGTGTTCGAAGTTCATCATAGAATCACAGAATGGTTTGGGTTGAAAGGGACCTTAAAGCCCATCCAGTTCCAACCCCCCTGCCATGGGCAGGGACACCCTCCACTAGACCAGGTTGCTCCAAGCCTCATCCAGCCTGGCCTTGGACACTGCCAGGGATGGGGCATCCACAGCTTCTCTGGGCAACCTGTCCCAGGGCCTCCCCACCCTCTCTGGGAAGAATTTCTTCCTGATATCTAATCTAAATCTCCCTGCTTTCAAAGTTATCACCTACTGATTCACAAAGATAATTTAGTAAATCGTATCTGCACAGAGTGTGTTTCCCACCAAAATCTAGGGTAAGGTAAGCTCGATATGAAATGGCTACCTAGAATCAAACTCTCTGCTACACAGCAGCCATTAATGGAAAATACATTACCCTTGAAAATTCAGCTTTCTGAGGACACGCTAAGCATGTGACTGGGTGAAGTCACTGTCAGAAAATGTTACAGTCTGCATAACTGCACAGGAATAGTAATTTTTTTTCTACAGCTGATTATTACTCCCCAAACACAGGAGACACCAGCCAAACTGTACAAGGAACTGGAACCAGGGATTCAGCACTGTCAGAACAGAAGAACTGAAGTCTCTCATAAGAGATCATCAGTCTTTTATATCAGCTTTCAGAGGTATTTCTGGAAAATTTATCAAGCAAGCAAACAAAAATTCCCCCAGGCCAAGCAGAGCATAGATACCAGGACATTTCTGATGCCTATATTATAGGATATGGTAGTTATTTATCCATGTGTTTAAATACGCTGCTTCCTTAAAGCTCAGCATCAAGACTGACGGCACTTCATTTCTTTAAGGAACACAGACTTACACACTGCATGAGATGACATGGGGTTGATTTATTACTGATACTAGCTTTTTGTGAATGAGTTAAGGGGGATTATAGCATATTAGTCCACATTTTATTCTATACCCTCTTCCTACCATGCCAGTGCAAATACACCTTGGGAAACAGGCAGAATGGAGAGACTTGGGGGTGAATAGGCTGACTCAGCTCTTGCATTTCTCCTCCTGCATGATGACAGATGTTCACCTCTTTTCCATGCCCACCTAGTAGGCCAGGCAATAAAACATTCTTCCTTCTCTTCCCAAGCTCCGAGCTCAAAATTAACAACTTCTGATATACAAACAGGAAACAAGGGATCTTGCACTTCCTTACCCATTGCTCTTATCCATTCCAAACCACCTGAGCTCTTCATGGCTGTGCCACATACGTGCACATGCCTGCCAAGTGATGTCCACCCGGTCCATGCCAGCTCCTTGGCACACTCACCATCTCGTGGCACCGGGAACCAAATCTCCAGGACAGGGAACAGCACTGGATTACAGATCAGACCTGTGTTAAAGAGGCAGGACAAGAACAGATAAGGCAGGGGGATAACCACAGTGCTTTTTTACAGATATTAGTTGTCTTTCCTGAGTTGTCATTTTACAAATATGGCCACAATGAAGAAAGGGCCTGCCCAGTGCCATTAAAATAACGGAAGTGTCAAAAACTGAACACAGAAATATCTTCACCTCCAGACAGCCCTTCTCTCCATGGTATTGTCCTACTAAAATACCTCCCCTACATTTGCAGGTTTGGTAGCAACTCACCAAAAGGCTTAAATACTCCCCAGCCCCTCGCACACCCTCTCACCTTTGGGTCAGTTCACTTCACCTGGAGGTTCAAGCATCCATCTAGAACTCCTCCTAAACCTGCCTCTCCCACATTACACCCAAACAGTCCCACGTGTGGTGACCATGAGGAGCAGCAGAGAGGCCTGTCCTTTCCCATACCCTGGCATAGGAAGGAACAAAGTTCCAACACCTGGGAATTAATCCACAGTCCCCAGTACAGTTAGGACATCGATTTACTTTCGCAGTGTGGAGCTGAACTGTATCTGCTACACATTAATGTAATACTGCTCATACTGCAAACAGTCAAGGGTCTCCGTTGAAACAGATGCTTAAAGAAGAACTATAAATGCATCTCTATCAGGAAAACACTCAAATATATACCTTGCAAGGAGACTGCAGCCCTTGCTAAAACTTTTGGCGTCAGCACCAGGGATAGGGTTGTTCAATATTAGGACTGTGCCAATGTTGATGGACCCATTTCCCCATCAACACTGGTGTCTGGAGGAGACCTACTCCAATCATCACAGCTCGTGACAGGAAAGCTATCAACTGGGGTACACAACACCATCGGTGCTAGGTCCCACTGGTTGCATTTCGTCAGTGATAAACCAGGACGAACAACTGAAGGGCAAAGAAAAAGGTGCAAAAGGGTCAGATCTAGAAGCTAGCTATGCCCAGTTGCTCCCATGGAAAAGTGTGGGAGCAGAGAAGGGCTGAGTCCTCCAGTGCCTCTGTTTATACAGTTGCTTCACAGAAGCTGAACTCCATGGAAAATCTATTTTATGGTCTATAGTTTAATTTTGTGAATTCATTTCCTTTCAGTAAGCAATATCTATTTTGTTATTTTAATTTAATCTTCGGAGTTGTCGTGGTTTAACCCCAGCTGGTAGCCACAGACCACAGAGCCATTCGCTCACTCACGCTCCCCCCAGGATTGTGACAGTGAAGAAGATCAGAAGGGCAAAAGAAGGAAATCTCATGGGTTGAGATAAGAACAGTTTAACGATTGAAATTAAATAAAATTATGATAATAATAATAAATTGTAATGAAAAGCAACAAAGAGAGAGAGAGAAACAAAACCCAGGAAAAACAAATGATGCAACCACCTGTCGACCGATGCCCAGCCAGTCCCCAAGCAGCAGTCAGTACCCCCCAGCCAACTCCCCCTGGTTTATATACTGAGAATATACGGTATGGAATGTCCCTTTGGCCAGTTTGGGTGAGCTGTCCTGGCTGTGCCCCGTCCCAGCTTCTTGTGCACCTCTTCACTGGCAGAGCAGGGGGAGCTGAAAAGTCCTTGACTTAGTCCATGCACCGCTTTGCAACAACGAAACCATCAGTGTGCTGTCACATTATTCTCATGCTAAATCCAAAACACAGCACTGTACCTGCTACTAGGAGGAAAATTAACTCTATCCCAGCCAAAACCAGGACAAGGGTTTACTCTTTTACATTGATTTTAATATTCACTCCATAGAAGGTCTCTGTTTTACTACTTAGTTGCTACTTACTTTGCTGCTTAGTTGTAGCTCTTCATGTGGTGGGAAGTGGGAATCTGTCCTTCATACAGAAATGTTCTGGGTGCCACAGATGTGCCCAATAGAAAAACCCACCAGAATTTTAGCAAGGTGTTATCACTGTTGGAATGAGATGGCAAAATTTATGAAGAAAACTAGGCAGAGCCCAAGTAAGATGTTCTGATGAGATGGGAAAGCGGAGGGATACAGGGCTGTCTGGGAAGAGGCCGCTGGCTTCTAGAAATGAGGGATCTAATATGAAGTGAGACAGGAAAGAACTATTTTAACTGTCATGCCTGGTGTTCCAGTTCATACCAGCTAAGAACTTGTCCCATGGCTTTTCTTTTAGGGCAGCACACATATGGTATGGACTAGCTTTGTAAACCTGATGCGTCTGTGGGGACCAAGATGGTATGAAAAGCTCTGTCTGCGTCTCCACAAAAACCCAATCACAAGGAAGAGTCCACTGCTTCAGTCCAGCTCCCATATGCTACACTGCAGCAGGTCCAATTTTTTAGTGAAGAATAAACCCCAGCTATTTCGCACTGAGATTCATTGGGTCACACAGTAAAATGGCTAGCCCTGCAGAAAACACGACAGTAGGTTGTATTTCAGAGGAAAGTCTGAAGGTATTTGTTTCAGAGCACAACATCTTCTCTTACTGTAATGGGTTACTTCTTGTTACAGTAGATTTGTTGGTGTGTCTCACTGTGCTCAGCACAATAAACAACATCTGCAGCTATTCACTTGGCAATCTGTGGAGGCAAATGGTTTTGATAGTCAGGATTAAAAGTGGGCAATAATGGATTTTATGGGGAGCTAGTAATCAAAAAAACCAGCTTTGGGAACACTTCTACTCAAAGTTCAGCCCAGTGGAGTATTTTAATCACTCCTTTGAAAACAAAGCATTGGCTGTTGCTTGCCCGCACTTTTAGGGTGCACTACAATATCCCTGAAAATAATTTGGCTAGAGCTCAATTTATGAAATGGTCAGGACTTGCAGAAACCATGTTCTCAGTCTAAAACCAGTTTGTGTCAGATCAGATTACCCAGCTCTGCCTGTGACAGGTGAGACTCCCTGGCACAGTCTCCGCCTTACCTGGCTGCTGCATCCCACACTGACAGATCAGGGTGACCCCACACTGTTAGAGGCTGTTTGGCTGCTCAGGCAAGACCAAATGTACACAGCATGACCCATTCCTGAATCACTGATAAAAACAACATCCAGGGAATGCCACTGCAGTGCCTAGTTGGCAAACAGCTGCTCCATCCCCACTCCTGGTCACAAGCCCCATTTCTCCTGCCTGCAGAATTGCTCGGATCCATCTACCTTTTTCCATCCCTTTTTGTCACAAGAGTGAGAGAAGGAAATCTCCTGGCACAAGAAGGGGTAGCCCACATGTTAACACCTCTTTTAACACCTACTTATCATGGGCCAACCTTCATGGCCCTAAGGGTGGAAATCTTCATAACCTTCCTACTGCAGAATATGGCCATAATTGTTCACATTTTCTCAGGTAAAAGCAGACTTTGTTTCCTCTCTAGAAGGGGCAAGTGATACTTACAGTCCTGCCTCTTCCTAAAGAGTTGGTGTAAACCCTACTGCCAACATGAGAAATGTGCTTCAGTCCCGAAGACAGAATTGCTGGCATTCCCACACAGCCCACGAAGCAGTCCCTGTGAACATTTTGCTCAGTTGTTTCATAGCATCACCATTTATATTAGGAATGAACTGCAGGTCAAATAGCCTAACAATTCGGTTCCTAGCTTAGCAGCTTGAGGGTCTGCCTCAGGGCCTTTCACACCAGCAGCTATTAACTACAAAGAAATGTCACTTGTGCTGGTCATTATTGTTAATTATGGAATCCCTCTATTCACACATCTTCCTACTGAAAGCTTTTCCTATCAGAACTCCTTCCCCCATCACACAGGGCCGGGTTATTGTAATACACCTAGAAGCACAAAGCAGTGCACAGTAGGGTTTTATGAAGAGCTGATCCCCACTGGCTCTGGCAATACAGAGCAGGCAATGGGCTAAAGCCCAGATCATTGCTGTCTTGTACTCCCTGTATTCTCAGGGTCACCTGGGATGCAGGTTGCCAACAGCCTTGAGGTATATGGAGTCAGAACTGTTCACCCATGTCCATTTGGGGCAGATGAGACCTTAGGACCTGAGTGAGAACCATGGAATGGTTGGGGTTGGAAGGGACCTTAAAGATCATCCAGTTCCAACCCCCCTGCCATGGAACACCCTCCACTAGCCCAGGTTGCTCCAAGCCTCATCCAGCCTGGCCTTGGGCACTTCCAGGGATGGGGCATCCACATCTTCTCTGGGCAACCTGTCCCAGGGCCTCCCCACCCTCTCCGGGAAGAATTTCTTCCTGATATCCAATCTAAATCTCCCCGTTTTCAGTTTAAACCCGTTACCCCTTGTCCTGTCACTACAGGCCCTTGTAAGAAGCAGCCCCCCCAGCTTCCTTGTAGCCCCTTCAAGTACTGGAAGGTGCTGTAAGGTCTCCCCGGAGCCTTCTCTTCTCCAGGCTGAACAAGCCCAACTCTCCCAGCCTGTCCCCATGGCAGAGGGGCTTCAGCCCTCTGTGCATCTCCTGAGCATCTCCGTGGCCTCCTCTGGACTCGTTCCAACTGGCCGATATCCTTCTTATGCTGAGGGCTCCACAGCTGGACACAGCACTCCAGGTGGGGCCTTACAAGAGCAGAGTAGAGGGGGAGAATCACCTCCCTCGACTTGCTGGCCACATTTCAAACCCAACAGTTTGGGTTGGAATGGACCTTAAAGGTCATCCAGTTCCAACCCCACTGCCATGGGCAGGGACACCCTCCACTAGACCAGGATGACATAGATGGGCGGCATTTCTAGATTCATGTAACACTTGTCCTCAGAGGGCAACGACAACTTTGAAAAGACAGCAAAAGTGATGGTCAAATCGACAATGTTCAGAGCAAGCTAGCTCCATCTCACGGTCACAGGTTTTCCGTGGCGTACTGTCTGTGAGCTGCTGGATGTGCCGTGCTGCCTCACAGCACAGGCAGGCAGGGGCTGCAGCAAAAAAGAGGATAATGAGCACTTTCCAGAGCAAGTAAATGAAAGCTGGAAACAATCACAGTGTGGCACAGAGCCTCAACACACACAACTACAACCACCACCACCAACGCGACAGTTGTTTACATTTTGCAGGTCCATATTAAACCAGGAACGCCCAGGAGACCGTCACCTGCCCTTACCTCAAGACAATTCTGACTCGCAGCTTTCAGCTCACGTGGATGGAAGATCTGCAAGGCTCTTCTCACTCCTGCGCCACAATACTCCTGCAGGAGAGGAACCAGCTAAGTGGCTGCTGCTCAGCGGTGTCTGCCTCTGTCATAAAGCAAACAATAATCTTTCCACTTCCAGTGGGAATTGCTGCAAGATACAACTATCCTTACAGATAGTTATCCCTAATTGCCCCCTGAGGGTGCACTCTCTAACTCTTAGGTATCAGTCAGCAACCCAAATCCAGAGCCCTTATTTCATCACAACTTGGTTTGTCCTGCGATCCGTAGCTTCTTTAGAAAGAAACGTTCAGGAAACATCTCTTTTCATAAATCCAGTCTGAAACGCAGGCGGTAGCAAATAATTTCTAATAATTTATGTCTAGGATGACAGGCGGTTATAACAGCCAAGGAGTTATCCTGCGAGCTATCTGAAATGTGAGCTCAGTATGCCTTTCCCTTCTTGAAAGTTTTATGTGCTGTATTATTGTGGGGTTGGACTCCACAGGCTAAATAAAGCTTCCTCTTGCTCTTCCAAATCAAAATGTAAAGTAACACAGGGGAAATAAGCATTTTTCTCCCACACAGCAGCGTGTACAAAACCCTTTCACTGAAGAAAGAACTACAGTCAAACCTGTGGGTCATTCTTCTTTCTGTGAAAAGACTGGTTAAAAGTATATGTTAATGTTCCATGCCAATTTTTCTTCTCTTAGCCTCTTCCTTCCAGGGCTCTCATTACATTCCTCCTCTATGTAGTTTTAAAAGGTTTTCTTGTTTGACAATTTTGCTGAAGGCAATTACGTTACTTGCCTTCTCCCGAGCTCAATATACAACAGCAGAAGTGGCACGCTGTACAAATGGTTAAAATCTGTTTTAAAAACACTTGGAGATTGCTATCAAATCTCGCCGTGTGGCTTGTCATTTGCATCTAGCGAGTCTGAAAAGCTGTAAAATCCCACTGTGGGATAGTCCCTTACTTGAAGCTCAAGAGACAAAGTTTCTCTTTTTCAACAGAAGGCATTTTTCTGTATTAAACTGAAACAAAACACCCAAATTTAGAAACCAGCCATTTAGAAAGCAGCCACTTGTGTTAAGTGTTCAGGAGTCAAGCTTATTCACCTTTCTGAGGAGAAAACAGTCCTTATTTTCAGATTGCAATGATACCAATGGCACATTACTGGTCATAACAGGCTTAATCTCCAGGTGGCTCCCTCCGTGCAGAACAGAGCTTGACATTCACCTGCCACAACCAGCCAGACTGCAGCACAGGTCCTGCTGCAGGACGCAGCTCCTTTGGCCAAACACAAACCACTTTACCTGCTGTGGAGTTATCAAAGCCAATATAGCGGTAATTCTATGAGCAGAAGAGGTTTCGAAGGTTGGCTCCTGAGGACTTTCATTCGGAACTTCCCTCTCGCACACAGATTCCCTGGTGTACAATTATACACTTGAGTTCAAATTTCAGTCTTTCCCTTTAGTGGGGCACTGGTACGGGTTCGAGTCCTGTACCTGACTGCATCTTTTCAGAAAGTTTGCAGAAACTCAGTGTCGTGGTTTAACTCCGGCTAGCAAAATACCGCAAAGCCGCTCTCACAAATCCCCCTCCCTCCTCCAGTGGAGGGGAAGAATCGGAGGAAAAAGAAATAAGGAAGCTCGTAAAATTGAGATAGGAACTATTTACTAATTAAATCTAAATTAATATATACAGATACTACTACTAATACGTAATGAAAATAATAGGAAATAAAACATGTTACAATATGATACAATTATTATACAGTTGCTCACCACCTACTGACCAGTGCACAGCCAGGTGCTGAGTAGTGAGAGTCAGACCCAGAGACCCCGAGGGCCGGAGCCCGAGAGCTGTCGCAGCAGATTCCGAACAAACCCTGTCAGTGATAGCATGACCAGGAAAACTAAACAAACCCACCAACCCCCTCACGAACGAGCCAGCACAGGAGTGAGCAAGTGTACCGAAGTAAACAAGCAAGGGAGTAAGACAGTAAGTACCTGCTCCCGGACGCCCTCCTCACCTAAGCATGACATACTATGGAATGAAATACTCCCTTGGTCCGTTTGGGTCAGCTGTCTGAGCTGTGTGTCCCTGCACTGCCTGTAGCGAGACAGCGAGAGCTGGGAACGCAGCTGCAGGAGCAGAAGCGGAGAAAGACCTTGAATTCAGTGCAGGCATCCCTAGCACCAGCTAAGAACTTATCAGTGCTGCTCTCAGCATCCAGGAACACAGCTCCCAAGCAGCCATGGTAAAGAGAGTTAACTCTTTCCTGACTGAACCCAGCACACTCAGCACGCTCAAGGCTCCTCTTCCTAAAATCAGCTAATGAGTTAAATGTTATCAAGGTGGAAAACTAAAAGTAAAAAAAAAATCAGGTCCAAATGAAAGCCATGCGATGAGTGGGAAGTACGAGAAGCTGATTAATATAAGAAAGTAAATGAAATGTGCAAACACGCTGACCATGGGAAGGGCCTCAACCCCCACAGGCAGCCAATGTGCCTTCCCTGCCCAAGCCCTGACACAGCCTCACTGCCTGGGTAATGTGCATGTTCAAGTCTACACGCTCCTGCTACGTGACCCATAAGCACCGCTCGTGGTACTCCAGGTAGGAAGAGAGTTGTGATATGGGACGAATTCACAAGAAAGCAATGCAGCGGGGTCAAAACAAGTCGCTCTCTCCCTTTGCTGCTGGAAATCCTGTTACCATCCCAAATAACATTCCAAGGAGGAATCTGCTTTCTCAGCCACCATCTCAAAATACCCATCTTGCAGGGAAAAAAAAGGCACTGTGCCCACAATACAGGCAGACCGCATTTGCATCCTCTGGGGAAAACGTGATTGCAGCCAGGCCCTTGGCATCAGCCTGGTGCGTAACAACCTCACGGGTTGGAGTGAGACACAGGCATCCCGATCTCACTGGAACCTAACAAAGAACCTGGGTAAATTCAAGCGAATCAAAGGAAATTTAAGGACCTTTGAATTGCCTGAATTGTGAGAGTTTCAAATTATAACCTTAAGGTCAGGTTAGTTTAGATTTTGTGTTAATTTCTGGTTCTTTTAAACGCTTATTTTCTTTGCCAAGCAGACTTCCCTATCAAGGGAATTTAAATTATATGTGAGCCATTAATGTAGACAATATATATTGCCACATTGGACAAAGCACAAAGGACATTTGGAAAGCTGAAATTGGATGAACTTTGCAAGAAAAAGCCAGCTTGGGGAAAGTTATTTCTAAGTATCACTGCCAAGTTTAAGTAATATAGTAATGATATGGAGCTGGACACATAAAACACCATCTGGATAATTAAAATATACACAAAGGTGGTACGCAGACAAGTAGCTGAATGTTAGCAAAGTGAAAATGGTAAAAGAAATTAACCCTTCACGGACACACTCATGTCAGAGATAGGTGTTACGCAGGAGTAGGGAAGCCTGCTCCTCCAAGACTCAAAGCACACATCCCTCTCTGCTCATCCCGCAGGTCCTACCAACATTTTACCTGCAATTCTGTAATGTATTTAACACTTACGTATCTTAAAACATCGGGTCTGCGCTTGTAAATCCTTATACTCACACATAACGTACCTAAGTGTTTTTCTTCACTTCAAACAAGTTTGCTGCTCTCTCTCCCATCACTCGTAAGAATCCATACTGCATTTTCTTTGTCTCTTTATGCTACTGTATACAGAATCTCACACGTAGTGACGGTTGGCCTTCCAGAACAAATGGTGCAACATGGCTCTAACATGACAAAAATCAGCAACTGTTGTTACTGTTGATAAAAACCTTGACCAAATACTTGTAACTCAATTCTCCATCCCAAATTTATCAGAAGGTGGCAGTATTTCAAAGCATTACTATTTGGATTTACCAGAGGGGCATTTATTTGTTAATTGACTACTTGTTAATAATGTATTTTATTATTCCTAACATTTAAAGGTCAGGAGCTGTAACTCCTAGGGACTGAGGCACAGGGAAAGCAGTAACCCACATTACGCTGCAGTTTAAGAAGGAGCCTGGTGAACCCATTAGGATGGGGAGATATGGAGGGCTGCATCTGCTTTGCTACCACTTTTATTCGCTGTAAAATATTTGTTATGTTCTTTTATAGAAGCGACCACTTCTATAAAAGGTAAGAATTTCCAAGGTGTCCAAAGCTTGCGCTCATGTCCCAGAGCAGTCCCTAAATTCAACAATGTTACCAGGAAATATTTTGCCTGATTTGCAGCCTGTACCCCCTGCAGATTTATACAAACTACCCCCTTACGCATTTCAAACATGGTTTTAAACAACCCTTACACACACTGCGCACCGCTCTTCATGAAACTAAAAATACCCCGCTCTTGTGTTTGAGCTGCCACTGCTTTGCCTTCCACCCACGTACAACACAAAGCAGATTTTAACAGCCACAACCCTTCAGCACCTATCGCTTTACATACACAAGAACATTCTGCGGAAAGGCATTCACTGAACAGCTTCACAGCAAATCTACCTGTAGCTTGAAACTCCATATAATAGCTCTGGATCAGCTAGGAGCCAGCGTATTCAGGAAAACCACTGCAAACAAGGTGTGAGTCTACAATCGAGCGTTCCCATGTGCACGACCCCACAGTGAAACTGTCTGATTGAATTAAAAAGAAGATGAGAGGGAAGAGAAAGTCTGCCTTCATCCGGCAAGTAAATCAGCAAAGGTTCCTATAAAAATAGAAAGGATGACAGAAGAAATCTTTGCTTCTGCGATTATCCTTCCATTATACACTTCCATTCACTTTGAACATTATTTTCTCCAATAACTCTAGAAATACCTCTCCAAGGTACAAAGGAGAGAGGGTAGAAGTTACAGGCTAAAATACAGTTCCTTGGACTAATACATCTTCACCCCTCCATTTCTTTGCGCATAGCTACAGGAATTACACAGAAAACAGGAATGTTTTATTGGCGATTTGTTGAGCCCACTCGCTGTGTCAAATCACCTGTGCCAACACATTTAAGGAAATCATTAAATGTCATAAAAATCACTCATGAGACCAAAACACAGTGAAGAGATCTAAGCCAATGAGATATTTCAGCAAGCTGAAATAAGCACTAGGAATATTGCAGTATTCCTAAATCTGCCTTAGTTGCCGTAGTCTTGGGCTAACATTCCCAAGTATTTATTGAGGAGTTTAGCTGGATTTACAAAAACAGCTTAAAATCATGGAGTTTATCCATATAAGTGCCTTGGGCATCATCCTAGAGAACGCAGCAAGAAGCATACACGTGGTGTTGCACCTACATGCACTTGTCAGGGAAGAAGCGGGGTTGGGTGTTCAACTTCTGTGGCACTTCTGCAGAAAAGGGTGTGCAGGCAGCAAGCCTTCCTTTACAAAAAAATATCTCTGGAGCCACACAGTGTAACCGACAAAAAGCTTGAATTTCACTAGCTGATCCCACTGTTTCTCTTCCTCAACCTTCCTTATTTTTCAGTGTCTTTAACAGGATAAGAAACTCTACAATTAACCTTGTTTCTCAGTTTGAGGTTTTTATCACTTTATGTGAACAGAATGCAAATTTCCAAACATTACCAAGCACGATATATTCACTGACCACAGGGTAACTTCACATTTAAATGAACACCTTCCGCTAGACCAGGTTGCTCCAAGCCTCATCCAGCCTGGCCTTGGACACTCCCAGGGATGGGGCACACACAGCTTCTCTGGGCAACCTGTCCCAGTGCCTCCCCACCCTCTCCGGGAAGAATTCCTTCCTGATATCCAATCTAAATCTCCCCGCTTTCAGTTTAAACCCATTACCCCTTGTCCTGTCACTACAGGTCCTTGTAAAAAGCCCCCCTACAGCTTCCTTGTAGTCTCTTCAGGTGCTGTAAGGTGCTGTAAGGTCTCCTCGGAGCCTTCTCTTCTCCAGGCTGAACAAGCCCAACTCTCTCAGTCTGTCTCCATAGCAGAGGGGCTCCAGCCCTCTGAGCATCTCCATGGCCTCCTCTGGACTCGTTCCAACTGATCGATAACCTCCTTATGCTGAGGGCTCCACAGCTGGACACAGCACTCCAGGTGGGGTCTCACAAGAGCAGAGCAGAGGGGGAGAATCCCCTCCCTCACCCTGCTGGTCACACTTCCCCTGATACAGCCCAGGATCCGGTTGGCTTTCTGGGCTGCCAGCGCATGCTGCCAGCTCATGTTCAGCTTCTCACCCACCAGCACCCCCAAGTCCTTCTCCTCAGGGCTGCTCTCGATCCATTCCCCACCCAGCCTTTAATTGTATTTGGGATTGCCCCAACCCATGTGCAGGACCTTGCACTTGGCCTTGTTGAACTCCATCAGGTTGGCACGGTCCCACCTCTCCAGCCTGTCCAGGTCCCTCTGGAAGCCATCCCTTCCCTCCAGCGTGTCACCACAGCACACAGCTTGGTGTCATCAGCAAACTTGCTGAGGGTGCACTCGATCCCATCATCCATGTCACTGACAAAGATGTTAAACAGGACCTGTTAAACAGGTTCATAAACCTAACAGGCTTTTGGAACTTTGATAAGAGAGAACCTGCTTGGGCAATGTTTCCCAGAAAACATTTTTAGATCTTCAAGAACCCAGATGAGAACAGTATCCCTTTGGTAATCGGTAGATATGGTAAATTTGCATATTAGATCACTGAACAGGAACGTCCAAGGTGAGGATTAGACCTGAGAGGTGCAGAACAGTTAAGTAGAATGTAGCCCAAATTAGCTTCACTGCAGGATGTGCTGAGTTGCCTCCTCGTTAGGACCATTTCTTCCTGCTCCCTCCTGCACCCTGGCCTAAACCTAACACATAAAAGGGAATAGAGACTATAAAAATGAAGATTTCCATTAGGAGGCTCTTTCCTGCCATGGTCTAAGTTTAGGATAAGCATTTCTTGTACGGAGACAACTTTATAAACACATGTACATTGGCAGCATCACCAGCCCGTGACACCTCTGCGCAGGGAACTGCAGCCCTCTGGCAGGAGGCAAGCAGAGAGGAAAGAGTGGCTCGGAACACTTTAATTCAATTAAGTCAACACGTTTAACCCCCCTGAGATTATAAATCCTGGAAGGTTTTATGACTTTTTTTTCTTTTGCAATGCAACCCAGTTCATCTTTAACTACTGTCCTTTTGCTCGGATCTCTTCAGACAGCGAAACAGCACTCAGTCCCACAGCCAGAAGGAATAAAACCCAGTGCATCAAGGTAAACAGTGTGTGGAATTGCTATGAATATGGATCCTCAGCTTCCCTTGAATAACACTGATCGAACTGACTGTTCCATATTCTGTGCTTACCTGGGAAAATGACTTCAGGATGTTGAATATAGGTTAAATTCTACTCACATTACATCAATGCAAAACAGAGACATTTAGTGGATCTACTTGACGTCCACAGCAACTAAGAGGAAGTTTCATCCACCTGTACTTTGATAAGGGAAAATTAGGCAGGGAAGCATGGAATTAAAACACTGAATGATTTCCATCCCCAAATACCAAGAGAAGAAAAGGAATGTCTGATTCTTGCTCTTCAGAGCAAATTAAGACTGCCAGCTGCATGGGGAAAAAAAAATAAAATAAAGAAAACCCACTGTCTCCTGTAAAGTTCTGATATAGTCACTCCCTGACAATCATTTTGGCCAAAAAGCCACACTCTGTAAATACTTGAGAGTGGTCTCCACTACCTTGTTTTGCTCCTGAGGCGAAGCATGAAGTGAAACAGCGATGCAGGAATATTACCGCAGTCACTCGGCTCTCCTCTTACAATAGCCAGGCTCCTTTGGAAGGACCTCCGCGTTGGCAGGCTGCTTTTCATTACAACAAGGTGGCCAATTTGGGGTATCACATGCAGCTGAAAAATTGCGAGTAAACTGCCATTACTTGCAGCAGGAACTCAAAGGGCTTTGACTTGCAGAAGGGAAGATCACAGGCCAACATGAAATTCTTTTCTATTTAGGTGGACTGGAGAGAAAATGAGGGTTCGTGCCCTCAAATTGCAGCGATCCTTTGTTCTGTTATCTCCTTATAAAATAGTGGGAGAGCCAAATACATTTCATTTGTACTCAGAGACGAGAGTTACCCCCGTGCTCAGTTATACAGGACAAAGCTCTATTGAATTGGCCGGGACAAAAGCATGCGGTTTGTGTTAAGCATGGATTCTTACAATGCCATCTGGTCTCTGAGGCACAAGTTTTACAAGTACTTAAGCATCGCTTTGCTTAGTGCTGCAGTGTTCAACTGATTGAGCAGCTCAACTCTTACCTTTACCAGGAAGACAGGCACACAGAAGTCAAAGTCCTATTTGCTTCTGCCATTGCTTAGAGGGTTTTTGTACGGCCAAGGGCAGAGAGCAGTTCAATACCTCTCTCCCTGTGCAAAGTCAGCTGGGTCTGGATAAACAGGAATACCCAAGGCTCTATAGCTACATTTTTCAGAATCCAAATTCTTTAAGATCTGGCTCTAAATGGTTAAAGGAAACAAATCTCTTTAGGGGTGATGTGACACTAAATGCCACTTGTGTTCTGAAAGTCCTAGGGGTCCCCTGGTTTCACAAGCAATTTAGTTCATGCCCAGGAAGGAGTTAAAGACCTCTCTGTGAAGTAAAGACCAGTCAGTTTTCCTCATACTGGGTTCCACTACACTCAGTATCCAGAGAGGGATAGTTCTGAATTGGCACGAAGCAGACTGGAAATAAAGAGCTTTCCAATGGCTTTGCCAGGCGAGGCGCACCCACACAGAGCTTGACTATGCTGATACTAAATGCTTTGGTCTTCCCCATAAATAACAGTGCTTGAGAAAAGAGCGAGGTGAAATCTCTGACGAATTACACAGACGAAAGGAGGTAGGGATCATGAGGCATCTTACTAGGTGGCTCTCCATTTTGCCCCCTTTCTGTTTTCCTGGATTTGAGTTTTCAGAATGGGTTATATTTTGCCTGCAGCAATTTCTTTTAATAACTGCAATTATTCTCTCCCATTGTTCTGACTCTCACAAGCAAATTAGGGAAATTCAAAGGCAATTTTCATGATTGTTTGTTGTCAGGGGCTTATGAATGGCTGTACTATTTTACTGGGATGTTCCATTAAATAAATAACTAGTATGGCACAGGAGCCATAAACAGCCAGATAAAGATCAGTTTATTTAGAGACAGATCCTGCTTGGTGTTGAGGTGGGCATGCAGGAGACCCAGCAAAAATGCCTCCAGCTAGACATAATTACGGCTTCCATAGAAACGTAGATTGGTTTGGGTTGGAAGGGACCTCAAAGATCATCCAGTTCCAAGCCCCCTGCCATGGGCAGGGACACCCTCCACTACACCAGGTTGCTCCAAGCCTCATCCAGCCTGGCCTTGGACACTGCCAGGGATGGGGCATCCACAGCTTCTCTGGGCAACCTGTCCCAGGGCCTCACCACCCTCTCCAGGAAGAATTTCTTCCTGATATCTAATCTAAATCTCCCCACTTTCAATTTAAACCCACTACCCCTTGTCCTGTCACTACAGACCCTTGTAAAAAGTCCCCTCCATTTTCCCTGTAGGCTCCTTCAGGCACTGGAAGGTGCTATAAGGTCTCCCTGGAACCTTCCCTTCCCCAGGCTGAACAAGCCCAACTCTCCCAGCCTGTCCCCATGGCAGAGGTGCTCCAGCGCTCTGAGCATCTTGGTGGCCTCCTCTGGACCTGCTCCAACTGGTCGATATCCTTCTTATGCTGAGGGCTCCACAGCTGGAGACATTCAAGAAAGGGCACTATTGCTCTCCCCACGTGTCAGTGTGCCTCTTTCAACATTTCATTTCACATGTTTTTCACACTCTACCTGGAAATTTGTGCAAACAGGGGGTAGTGTTGGGAGACTTTCGCATCCCCCTCTCTCCCAGTGCTTGCATAGCAGGCAGGGAAAAGCTGCAGGCCACAGCAAAGGCCATTCTGAGTAAATAGCAGCAGGACCATGTGGGAAATAACATTCACGATGTGAGCTGAGAACAGCAGCAAGGCTACATTTCTGGAAAAAATAATCCAAAGTCAAAGCCCCTAAAAGGACTCAAGTATCCATTTACCCTGCTCAAAATGTCATGTAAATGTGTCACTATGTGTCATCCATCAATGACAGAGGATCAGGAACACATGCCAAATAATTTCAGGTTTAATCTGGCTGGAGGAGGGTGAACGTACAAGGCAAACTTAAGCTAATAACTTCCAAACACTCCCATATCTCTGAGGATATTAACATATAATAGGACTGATTCCCACTTCCACCAGCATGCGGATATCTAGATATGCAGGTATAACTGCAACGACAAGCCAGGTATAAATTTGACAAGCGTAAGGTTTTTAGCCTGTTTTAGCTTTTTAAACCTCTGATCAACTACAGTCAAACCCAGCAATGTGGGAGAAGCCTCAGTTTAAGTTACACAAAATCGAATTGGACTCAATACAGCCAGCATTGTGCTGATGTCCTAATGGACTCTAGAGACTCAACAGCATCAACTATCTTAATGAATGTTCCCAGTTGGTGCTTGTAATTAACCACGAGACAGGCAACTACATGATACAGAACTTCAATTCCAGTGCTTGCTGAACTACTTTACTGCTTACTTTATTAAATGTTGATGAGGAAATACAGAGGTGAGAAATTTCAGCAAAATACCTGTAACCTGCCTAAAAATTCACAGGTGGAATCTTCCCTGCTTATGTAATAGCATTCATGCATCACGGATTTTGTGCAAGCCACCTTTGCTACAGAGAGAAATCACCGAATCATAGAATGGTTTGGGTTGGAAGGGACCTTAAAGACCATCCAGTTCCAACCCCCCTGCCATGGGCAGGGACACCCTCCACTAGACCAGGTTTCTCCAAGCCTCATCCAGCCTGGCCTTGAAGACAGAGAGGGATCTGTCTGTCTGTTCTGAATCAGGAAGAATGTCAGAGCCATTGCTAAAATACCGATCAAACCCTGTGCTCATAAGGTGCACTGAAGAGGGCCTACTCCACAAAACCTGGGAACCCATATCACCCCGAGCTGCTCCTAAAAGCCCAGAGGCAAAAAACTAACTGTGGCAGGAAGGCTTTAGCAAATCCTCCAACTGTTTATCCCAAGGCAACTTGGGATAACCAACCCTGGTTCTGGAGACATTAATCTACCCTCAGCACCAAAGACAATGGGAATGTGAATTGCTAAGCTCTTCTTACAGAAGGACCACGGATCCCAACCTAAATAACCACTTTTTGTAACTTTTAGTCCATTTTTCAGAATCCTTTTTATCCAGTGCCTTTGCAACCTGCAACCATGCACAGCATGGCCTCATGAACTTGTTCAGCCTCACGTTCTCCTGAGCACTCCGTGCCTAAGGACTGCTGTCTAAGAAGACAGTGCTTTTCACCCTTTGGGAATAAAGGTAGCAGTTCTGTTCAGAAAACGCCTATGTACGTGCTCACTCACAATAATATATAGGCTATTGATATCCCCTACAAAATGAAGCACATTTGTACTAAAAGAATAATTGAACATATCAATCTGGAAACTGATCTTGGGACTCATGAATTTTAGCAGTGAGAGTCTGCATCGCTCCACAGCAGCAACTTTCAGCAGTATTTCATCGTGGCAAAACACCCCACAGGTCCCCTTTTACTTCATCCCCTTTGGGCCTGAGTGTGTGCTCCAGGCAGCGGGCATGCCCTGCTGCCCCGTGCTCTCCTTGCTCGCTCGCAGCCTCTCCTAGCCAGCCATGCCCCTGGCAAGGTCCCTCTCCCCTCCATCCTGGTGGGCCCACCTCTGCGAGACAGCAGCAGTCAGGACAAGGTGCACAAGTACATCTTTCCTGGCTGCAAAACCTGTGTAAAGCAATTCCAGGAATAGAGATTTGTATCCGGTAACAAGGCTCTGCCGACCAGCTTAAGCACCAAGCCATGGGCCCAGCAGTCTCACGTCTGTGTCCTGAGTGAGGGCAGACCACACAGGTGAAGGAGCCCTCTGCACCCTCTCTCTTCTACACAGCCACGCCAAGAGAAAGGGGACCGAGCCACAGAGATCCTTGAACTCTTTTGCCACAAATTATCTAGTCCAGTCCTTTCCTCAGGTAACGTTTACAAAGTTGTGACTTCATTCCCTTTTCTCTGTGTTCTGAAGAAATGAACAAAGGAAATTAAGAAACTAGATTGGTTTCGCATTTATTCTGATTTTTCTTTATCCAAATCTAAGCTTGCATGAATCCAGAGAAATAACCCTAGGCAAAAAAAATATCAGTGCAGCTACCCAGGGTCATTTAGACCATCCCATACCTCTGCTGTGTTCTTTGTCACTCTCTGGTAAACTAAATTTATAAATTGAAGTGAAGGCAGAAAAAATAATCAATGCTTTCTAGAGCCATTATCGGAAACATCTGATGATAGACAACTCTGTTAGCAAAAAACCCCTAGTCTTAACACCCCAGCCTTCCGCATCAGCAGTCTTGTGCTGGCTTTGTTGTTCCTGGTCAATAGAAAGCTGGTTTATGATAATTTAAGAAAGGTTACAGTGTTGGTTGCTGAAGAACCATAAATAGCGGTACACTGAGAGAAAAAATAGGGCTGGGGAGCTAAAGAGAAATAACGATTCTAAGCAGGCTGGATGTAACCTTCTTTATTCCAAACGACACTTTTGCCCGTTAAGCGTGATTTTAAATAACACATGCTTGCCATCCCAATAAACACCATCTGAACTACCAAACCAATGTTTTCAACAGAGAGCTTTATTTAGCAAAGGGCCTGACCCAAAGCCACTTTATGTAAGAGAATTTTCCTGATGATTGGAAAAAATGAAGCCATGAAACAAGGACAACTACTAAAAGCAGACGGAAGACTAAGGGGAGATATAACAGCAGTAATCAAGTACATAAAAGGTTGCAGAAAAAAGGAAGGGAGCAATCTATTCCCCACTTTCAGGGTGGACAGGATAAAAATAACAGGCTTGAGTCACAACAAGAAACACTCACATTTCACAAGAAAAAAAACCCTGAACACTTGTTAGAAGCGAAGCACTGGTCTGCGCTACCAGAGGAAGCAGCAGTCTCTCTCCCCACCTTCGGAACAGGTACCCAGGCAACTCTCAGGAGGGGCTGAGGCATGTCTGGCTCTGCTTGGGCACTGGCAGCCTCTTCCCTGCCTTGCTTCTGGCAATTCTTTCCTGCCCACTTTTCCAAACCGCAGCAGCTGGCTGCAGGATGAGAAAGCACAAACCCTCCCATGGTTACCAGTACCTAAGCCTCCTCTGTTTCCTAAGGATCGTTATGAGTCATAATAATGCAGTTATTAGTATTGCTCATCCTGGAGTGTAGGAAGAGGATGACCACCTATGGCAAGAAGGAGCTACTGGAACCTACAGCTACTGGGAAGAAGTGGTAAAATCTCTGCAGACCTCCTGTTTTCAACTTGAGAAGTACCCATCTTGGGTCAGAATACATGCATCCAGTCATGGAACTGAGACAAAAGGTGTAAGACAAAAAGAGTGAAGGTGTAAGACTGGGGTATGCACGCAGCAAAACTCCTCTCTCCCACCAAGCTCTGCTAGCCCTCTGCAGAGTCTACAGCCAGATTGCTGCATTTGGGACAGGATCACAAGCTGGGCAGAGACCAGCAATGGAGCTGCCCCATCTTTTCCTGGGACCACATGCACCAGGAGACACAAAGGGACTTTAAGTCTTTTGAGCTGTAGTGCTCCAGACTGGAGAAAGGCACCTCTGCAGAGGAACAATAGAAATCTGCTGGGTGAGGCAGATTAAAAGATGTGAGGATAAAATTCCTCTTTACAAAACCCACATGCTTTTCCCCAATTCAACAGTGCTTTGTCTGGTATTACTGAGTATGGAAGTAACTTACCTCTGAGGAAGAATGAAATGTGGTTACAAAGACACAGCCTTAACTCCAATCCTCCTTTCAGTAGGAGCTCAGACCTTGAACAACCCACTCTAGAGCTTCAGGGAATTCCCTTCCACTCTTCCCTATTGCCTCCATGGTCTGGCTGTGCTCTGAGAAAAACAAGGTCCTTGCCCAACTCCCACTAGACCCTTCTCTGCTTCCAGCAACCCCCTGTGCCTCAGCCCCTTTGCTGGTAGAATAGATATACGCATCCTAGGAAAAGCTGTGGGCTCAACATGAGAAGGATGTCAACCAGTTCAAACGAGTCCAGAGGAGGCCACGAAGATGCCCAGAGGGCTGGAGCACCTCTGCCATGGGGACAGGCTGGGAGAGTTGGGCTTGTTCAGCCTGGAGGAGAGAAGGTTCCAGGGAGACCTTATAGCACCTTCCAGTACCTGAAGGGGCTACAAGGAACGAGGGGGGGACTTTTTACAAGGGCCTGTAGTGACAGGACAAGGGGTAGCGGGTTTAAATTGAAAGTGGGGAGATTTAGATTGGATATCAGGAAGGAATTCTTCCCGGAGAGGGTGGGGAGGCACTGGGACAGGTTGCCCAGAGAAGCTGTGGATGCCCCACCCCTGGAAGTGTCCAAGGCCAGGCTGGATGAGGCTTGGAGCAACCTGGTCTAGTGGAGGGTGTCCCTGCCCATGGCAGGGGGGTTGGAACTGGATGATCTTTAAGGTCTCTTCCAACTCAAACCATTCTATGATTCTATGATTCAAAGTGCAGACTCTGCCTAATGGTAAAAAGCACTGAAACATATTCAAGCCTGCCCAAGAGATTCAGAGGGCAAATCCTGACTGGAAAGGAGACAAGCACTGCACAGTGCCACTTCTGAAAACGGGACTTAAATCTCAGGTGGCCCTTGAAAATCATATTCCACATTTAAACAAAAATAAGAGCCAATATACTGCCATTCATAAGGAAAATTTATGTCTACTTTTACAGGCATGCTTGTTATTTGGGTGCCAAACATCCGTACTTCCCAAAGAGTTGATAAAGAGTTAATCTGCATGTTATTACATAGTTAATCAGTCATTACGGAGTTCAGCTATTTTACAGGTTGCTTGTGAGTTTGGCTTGCAGCCATCTACACCACCTTCAACCAATGAGCTAATAACCTCTATAATACACACCATCCACTCCTGGAGCCACCTATGTTTTCAATCTATCATTTATTACCTTTTCTAAACTATAGATAGACCCTTAATAAAAAGAACGACCATTTTATGTTTCCTTGCCTGAATATATACGAGCACTCAGCCACATCATTAAAATAATTTCACTGCTAAGGCATACCTAATATTCCAAACAGATAGAACAGAATTTAAATTAGGGGGAAAAAGACGGTGATTCCTTACAAAAAGGTCTTGAGATGTGAGAGGAAAGTAGAAAATGGATTTGTACAAAATAACAAGCCCATAAAAATGTGAACTTTACTGAAAAGTTTTCTGAGCTTTGACAAAATTTCAGTTCACTTTGAGTTTTAATTATGATTTTCCATTATCCTTGCAATTTTTGTGTTCTGCTGGCCACAGGAGCAAAAGTATTGAAATCCCACACTGACATAGTGGGCATTTTTAAGTCAATGCCGATGCTTGAACAAGGTCAGGTTTCTACTCCACAGAAAAGGACATGCTTGCTCCAATCCTAAACGGCCTCAGATGAAGGAGAAAGGGAAATTAAGGCAACTGAGAGCAATAGGTGAAGAAGGAGGTTACATTAAAAATCCTAACCAAATATATGCATGTATCTTTGATTTCTGTAAAGGCTCAGGTCCTAGAGTCATGGGATGGGAGTGGGAAAAATCCTGTTGTTTTACAGAAATACATTTCTCATTTTGTGATTACAAAGAGAGGCCCAAATCCATGACTCAAAGGGAAATAAAAATAATATTAAATATCCTCAATTCTTTAAAAGTTAGTTTTCTATGAAGATGTTGAATAATTTTTTGGGTGGGCAAGGAGTCACTAAAACATGAGACCAAGGGTGGGTACCACTGCTTAGGGAATCAAATCACCCTTTTCCCAGTCTCCCTTCACCTTCCTCAACATAAAGAGGCCTTCACTGCAGCTAGGGTGTTGCTCCTTGTCCATGGCACCTTGACACTACTGTGTTTGACACTCAAATTCACCTTTATGCTAAATGAACACCGCATTTGGCCCTGGCATCTCCAGATTTTCAGTTTACCTGAATGCTGGCCCATGAAACTCCTTGGGTTGGGTGACACAGTGGTGGTGGGCACGCCACTATTCTCCGATGGGGAAAGTGAAGCTGTTTTCTTTCACCTCTAACAGTCTTGGTGGGAAACTCGGATCTGGCTATTCTCCCTTGTGGCTGGAGAAGTACTGAGCCAGAAAAATAGACAAAAAATACTATTCTGAGAAGGTGAGAGACACAGGAGCTCTGGCTGGGGAGCCCTTGGCTTGCACGCCAAGTATGAGATTTGATAGGCCTTTATATGGTATCTCCACTTTGCCCTTCAGTGTACCACCTGCTCTGCTCTGATGGCAGGATTTGATTCTTTTGCAAACCACAAAGCTGTAAAACTGCAGAAATTAAATCCATGCAACACGATCCTCTTGCCTCTTTTTTCACAAAGCTGTCAAAATAATGATGTATTCGTGGTATTTTACTTGATGTGTGAAATTTCCAGGACACAGATATGAATCAAAGCATTCTGTGCTATTTATCCTCTCAAAAGCATTTTGAGCCTCTTTCTTTTAATAGATGGAAACTGTAATTTCAGAAGGTGGGTAGTGAAACTCCTCTTTACACCTGAGTGGACAGCTCAAGGTGATAAGGGAAATGCTTGGGAAGCACAGCAAGGCCAAAATGTTTTATACCCAGGTACAGCACAGCCATTCCATGCCTTGGCTGATTTAGGGAAGGAGCATCTGAAGTGGAAGAACGCGTGAGGGTATGTGCACACAACCACGTATATCCAGCAGTGTTCACCTCAGGGACAGGCATAACCAATGGCGATTTCACAAATCGGTGGCAACTCTGTGCCATTATTATACAGCTGAGTCTTAGCTGGAGCTGGTGCCACAAGCTCAGCTGTGCTGCCCAGCTGTACTGCGGCGATGCAGTTACCTCGCCCAAGGAGGCAGCTTTGGGCTCCCTTCAGTTCACAGGCAGATATTAAGCAGGAAATACCTCAGTAGAATTGGTTTAGACAGACACGTTTAGTAAAGAGATAGTCTCATTTCTGCTCCTCATACACATTTAAAACCCAGCTAAAACCAGCTAAGAGCTACACTGGCCTCATATGGGAATTTATTTACTGTTTCTTAATTTATTTATTGCATGCAGTCAGGTTAGAGTGGGAAAACATCAGGCCATGCTTCCAAAATGCATGATGGATTACGGAGTTGGGTCAAAGTTCCCGGCTGGGTAAACCAGCACGGACACCCTGACTTCTAGGACTGTAATGGATTTATAGCCAGCTCAAGACCAGGGCGTATCGCCGCAGAGATTACACTCTGTGGGGCAGAACAGCTTTGCCATTTGCATTTGCACTGCTTCTAGCTTATCCCCATTGTCAACGAGGGACCGCGTACGGCGGTATAACGTAAGGAGCATGTCTTAACGCTGAGAGGAAGATGGGCTGAACCAGGTTCTGGGTACCATTCCACTGTGGATTCGTACTACAGAACTGAAGGTCCATTAAACAAATAAAAAACACACTCAAATCCTGTGGAAGTCAATCAAGAAACTTATTTGCTTGGTGAGGAGGGTTGAACTTGCTGGTTTTTTAAAATGCCTTTTATAGAATTTGGACTGAGTTTTAGTAATGACTGAAAAGACTACAATGTTAATGACTTTTAAAATACGTCTCATGTGACTTTTCTACAAACAATCACTCGTAAGTGTAAATATTTTTGGAAACGTGCAATTCTTCCCAACACTTTATTTGCTGTTCCAGAAAAGTCTTTTAACACAGCTGCAGAAGATGCAGTACTGTTTCTTTACATTTCAAACCTCCAGAGCAACCAATTATGTTGATTGAAAATTGGTTATTTCCTTCACCAATTTCCCGCCAATCAGCATAACATCACCGCACAGGTTCCTAATCAGGATTCATTAGGGTGGATGCATAAAGTATTATGAGGTCTTCTTTGGCATTACTTTGCCCTATTCTTTAGGATAAGAGGCTCAACTTTTTTGTTTTAAAAAAGACATAAGAGCAAATTATGTATGAGTGATACACAGAAAAAAGTAATTGCACTTAAGGAAACAATTACCTGAGGATGGGATCTTCTCCAAAGCGCGTATCCTTGGATGTAACCCTTTACAGAACAGCTCTCTAAAACTGCAAACAAGATAACTTCATAAAACTTCTCAGTCACATCCCAAATACAGGGACAGGCTGGGTGGAGAATGGATCGAGAGCAGCCCTGAGGAGAAGGACTTGGAGGTGCTGGTGGGTGAGAAGCTGAACATGACCCTGCCGTGTGCGCTGGCAGCCCAGAAAGCCAACCGGATCCTGGGCTGTATCTGGAGAAGTGCGGCCAGCAGGGCGAGGGAGGGGATTCTCCCCCTCTACTCTGTTCTTGTGAGAACCCACCTGGAGTGCTGTGTCCAGCTGTGGAGCCCTCAGCATAAGGAGGATATTGACCAGTTGGAGCGAGTCCAGAGGAGGCCACGAAGATGCTCAGAGGGCTGGAGCCCCTCTGCTATGGGGACAGGCTGAGAGAGTTGGGCTTGTTCAGCCTGGAGAAGAGAAGGCTCCGGGGAGACCTTACAGAACCTTCCAGTACCTGAAGGGGCTACAAGGAAGCTGGGGGGGGCTTTTTACAAGGGCCTGTAGTGACAGGATGAGGGGTAATGGGTTGAAATTGAAAGCGGGTAGATTTAGATTAGATATCAGGAAGAAATTCTTCCCGGAGAGGGTGGGAGGCCCTGGGACAGGTTGCCCAGAGCAGCTGTGGATGCCCCATCCCTGGCAGTGTCCAAGGCCAGGCTGGATGAGGCTTGGAGCAACCTGGTCTAGTGGAGGGTGTCCCTGCCCATGGCAGGGGGTCGGAACTGGATGGGCTTTAAGGTCCCTTCCAACTCAAACCATTCTATGATTCTACATCGCAGACTTGAAAAGAACTAAATTCCACCTATAGAATTTTACACAAAACAGAAACATGCTGCCACAAAACCACATACAGTTGATTACCATAATTAACTCTGTTGAGTTTGTATTATTTTAAAGAGCACCTTAACGAATGTCACAAAAACCTCATCTATTTCCTCCCTGTCTCAGGGTCTTGAGTTTAATAAAAAAACGTGGCATAACATTTAACATCAGATACAAGGGAAACTACTGAAATGGCTGTTGAGTTTCTACCTGAATTTATCGGTGCTTTTTCAAATGCCAATGCTGACGGCTATTTCTGTTTCAAAAAAGATGGGGCAAATATCTTGACATGTTGCTGGAACTGGTAAGCGGCTCAGAGGCATGCCTAAGGCAGCAGCCCAAGTTAATTCTGTGCCTGTCATCAGCCCTTGCAAAATTGGATGTCATATGCCGCAGCGAGTTTCGGCATCTGCAGGGCATTTTACTACTGGAGATTGTGTCTTGCAGCAATGTGACATGACACCCTGGGAATTGCCCTCAGTCCCCTCGCCTCACGTGCTTTGTGGCTACTCCTTTCCACAGCTCCTAGCTACTCCTTTAGTATATTCATACGCCTAACTGACCTTGCAGTCTTTGGAGATTCAGCCCTCCAAGTATTCCCTCTCTACCAAGATTAAGATCCAGGCACAGAGCTTAGCAGTCTCCCATTTTCTGGTGTTATTAACTGCAAAAGATTCAGTTGTTTTTCACTCTTTTCCTTCTCTCTAAGACTATCCAAAACCAGACAGCAGCTTCACCAGGACAGGAATTACTGACTCCTCCTTGGAAGGTACTGTATGTAAATGCATACAGAGAAGATTCCTCATAATGAAGGTTTCCACAGTAGAAAATGTGTTTATTTTTCAAGTGTACTGACTATTAAAAAAAAAAAAAAAATCCATAGCAATGCTTCAGCAATGAGCCATTTTGATTACTGCAGGGCATTTTTTACTAAGATATTCTCACAGTCTTTGATACTGGTTTTGCCCTACACTTTCTGCCTCCTAGGCAGGCTCTTGCACTTTTTTTTTATTTTGTTTCTCATCCTTAATTAACTTGGCAATCTTTTTTTTTTTTTTTTTTATGAAATATATCCTTTCCCTATGAAAGCTGATTAACAAAACACAACTTCTGAAGTCAAAGACATAATCTAAGCAGTAGATCACAGATAAGGGAAGTACCCAGACAAGTACACACACACTGACAGCAAATTAAAAACAAAAAGATTAAAGAAGGTATTTACCATCCGTTGGATGGCAGGCACTGCAAGTACAGTACCGACAGCAGGACTGGCCTCTGATTATCAGTGAGAAGGCAGCTCATTCTCGTCGTTTTAAAAATCTTTACGAGGCTATTCTTTAATCAATGATGGAAGGCGAGGTGATGGAATGGATGTACAAATGTATGGATGTACATCGCTGCAGGTATGCCAATGCTGAACAATTTTCAGTGTGGCAGAAGTAATATTGTCACAGAGCCAGCCCCTCCTTTGGTTGGCACGGCAGGTTTCGAAAGGCTGAATTTCAGGGCTTAGAAAGAAAAGAGAAACGGTAAGATAGCAGAGGATGAAAACTGCCAAACAAAAAATATTCTGCCTCTGTGTAGAAGCAGCATCATCATCACGCATTTCCTAAGCATGTGAACACCTCCCTAGGAGCAAGGAGTACATATGCTTCCTTTTCTTCTTGTCAGCTGGAACAGTTTGAGACTCAGATTGAGTACATGACCCCAAAACTGTCAGCCAGCCTCCTTCCACCCAACGCAGTCCCAGGACTCTGCAGATTCACAGAGGCTATCAATGCAGGACTACACTGTTGATTAGCAGGGACAATTTAGGCTGATAATCTTACTTCACTGCATTCGTTAAGTACTGAGTCATGGGTGTCTCTTCATCTGCTTTTCATCTCTAGGACCCTGAGAAATTTTACCACATTCAGTGACTTAATGGATGATTTGGCTTAGAACTACATTCCACAACAGCAGAGCACCCTGGAGATACACTCGCTTGTCATAATACATAAAGCTTCTTCCAAATCCATTGTGCGTGGCTTTACACTGTTCACTGCAGACCTTGAAGAAAGAAAATACTCTTTTCTTGTCTCATTGCTCCCAGGATGATGCTTGAAAGCTGGCAAATGAAATATTGGAAAGGAGTTTCAGAGTTCTGTTATATATTTGTTTTTCTCTAAGAAACAGAGTGGAAAAAGGCTTCACGGAAAGTTGCTTCAGAGCGGGATTATGAATGCTATTTACAGAATACCCCAGGCATTAATATTTGACTCGTACAGGTGTGCTTGCTAGAAAATGATACATATCCCTTGTACAATATTAATCAATACAGCATCCCAAGATACGAAGTCGCAGACTCAGACACCTGTGCGAAACTCTGGCTCCAGAGAAATAAAGCTCAGCCACTCACTTCAACGGCAATCAGAAACGTATCCCTGACAGCCTGGCTGACCAGCCCTCATGCCTCGGCGTCAGGCACTCAAGGCACCTCCAAACCACCCGTAAGGAGGAATGCCAGGAGTAAACATCCATAGTCTCTCTACAGGGAAAAGAAATCAGTGAAGATTTTTCTCCTTGGCCACTTGAGTTTTCATCAGTCTTGATTTTCTGGGCAAACGATCAGAAAAATCAAAAGGAACACTTTCTAAGAAAATACCTTTGAAAGTGAAAGAAAAGCAACAGCTCTTTCCGGAGTGTTTGCACACACGTGAAGTATTCACAAAAAGTGAGGTGTTGGCTCTGTCTTTTTGCGGTTTTATTACTATAAATAGAAAGAAATGAAAATACCCTATTATCCAGCAGCAGTATAAAGCTTTTAACTGCTGTTACCGGCACAAGGGCCTTCCAAAGGGCCTAGGAGTGAATGATATACAGAGATTTAACCTTTAGATACGGTAACAGGCCAGCTGAATAGCATTTTCATTTCATACGTGTGGAAATACGATGAGACAGGCTCAAGCTAGTCTATATATTTTACAAATGTGCTTAAATTGGGCATCTCAAGGATGCAAAATTCCACTCTTCTTTAGGATTTATGAGAGCATCTTGTGTGAATCTCCAGTCTCCTGCTTCCTCTGTGAATGCAACCATTAACAGTGTATGACAGTACTGGTTAGAAACAGACAGGGGAATTAATGTCACTTGGGTGATCTTGTCTCCTTGACACTGTTTTACTTTACTTCCACTGCATGCTTTCACTTTCATTTATATATGGTACAATCATATATAGTATATTCATATATATGCCAGTTCTGACCTCTTAAAAATATAAACTGAACTCTCCTCCCAACCCCAAATGCCATTACGTGGGCCCACAGCAACACTGATATGGGTAACTGGAGGGCTGGAAGGCAGGCTGCCATGTGGGCCAAGAGAGTAACATGGAATTGCCAACCCCGCACATGATACTCAAGGGTTTCAGGCGACACATCCCTGCTCAGTGACTGGCAGTCCTTCTCATCTTTTGCCAGTTATTTAAATCCCAAGATAAGGGAGAAAGTACACAAGCAGGAAAACGACGGCACCAGTTTGTCCTGTTGTACGCTCAGCTCAGGTCTCGTCTGGCAGTGTAATGGTGGCGTCTCCAAGAAACCTCACCATCTTCTGCCTCTGTATGACTCTCTCATGTCCCTGAAATATGTGGTGTGTCCTGTGGCTCTCAGCCAAGTGGAGATTTTTTTAAAGCAGCCTGTAGGTTTGGCACGACTGATTCTGAAACAACAGATGAGCAGCATTCTGCTCTCCCCAGCCATGGATTGGCACATGGAAGAGACACTCACTTTGGTCAGGCCCTCATACAAACTCACCTTCCAGCTCTGGGGCCCTCAGTGTAAGAAGGATATTGACCTGTTGGAGTGAGTCTAGAGGAGGCCACCGAGATGCTCAGAGGGCTGGAGCCCCTCTGCTATGGGGACAGGCTGGGCTTGTTCAGCCTGGAGAGGAGAAGGCTCTGGGGAGACCTGTAGCAGCCTTCCAGTACCTGAAGGGGGCCTACAAAGAAGCTGGGGGGGTGACTTTTTACAAGGGCCTGTAGTGACAGGACAAGGGGTAATGGGTTTAAACTGAAAGCAGGGAGATTTAGATTAGGTATCAAGAAGAAATTCTTCCCGGAGAGGGTGGGGAGGCACTGGGACAGGTTGCCCAGAGAAGCTGTGGATGACCCATCCCTGGCAGTGTCCAAGGCCAGGCTGGATGAGGCTTGGAGCAACCTGGTCTAGTGGAGGGTGCCCCTGTCTACGGCAGGGGGGTTGGAACTGGATGGTCTTTAAGGTTCCTTCCAACCCAAACCATCCTATGATGCTATGATGATTCTATGATTCTTTCACGTGTGTTACAGTCCAGCATCTATCAAACTGTCACACTCACTGTGTATTTGTGAAAGCTCTCCTACTGAGCTGTAGAACTTGTAACTTTAAAAAAAATGTTGTTCTGAAATGATAGAATGCACATAAAGAATACTCATTTAGACAGCAAAGCTATAAACATAGTAATTTCTACTCTCAGTATTTAACCTTTATATTTTACTCAGGTTCATTAGGAGCTTGTAAGAAAACCATGAAACAAACCTTTTAAAGTTCGATAAATACCTTTCCAAAAACGATTAAACGGGGAAAAAATAATGCCTGTACAGAAAAATTCAAGCCAGTAAACAGACCCATGGTCTGCCCAAAGGCATCACTATGCTCCTCATCCAGTGCAATGTCACTACCTATGCCACAATTCCACGGGTATATTGGTTTCCACGGGCATAAACAGGCGCATATATGTGAGGTAAACAGCACACAGACTGTATAAAGACATGTGAACACGTACGGACAAATACACAGATGTTCCCTGTCTCATATCTTCTTCTTCTTGTATGTATGTGTAGAGAGAGCACCGCTATACGCGTACAGTATGTATGACACGGTGACATTTGCTTCTAACAGCATGCGCCTTTTGTTCTCATTTTGCTTACCTGTCACTTCCTCTTAAT
Organism: Rhynochetos jubatus; assembly: GCA_027574665.1. Taxonomy (NCBI): domain Eukaryota; kingdom Metazoa; phylum Chordata; class Aves; order Eurypygiformes; family Rhynochetidae; genus Rhynochetos; species Rhynochetos jubatus. Next base: position 74,394,288 of record CM050651.1, on the reverse strand, counting down.
CACGCGACTGATGCCGTTATAACCTAATACAACTAGAAGGCGCTGCCAAACGCTTAGTAATTTGCAGCCTTCTCTTCCTTCACCGCCGTCTCGGAGTCCAAGTGGCACAGAAGCAGCTTGCTTGAACCTTCCTGACCTGGACAGCTGCTCGAATAATGGCTCAAAAATTAACACCAGCTAAAAAAAGTGTTGAAGGCAAACTTTTGGCATGTGTCCTTCTTTGTTCCTTTGCAGATTTCAAGTATCTTCTGAAGAAAATTAATGTAAATAGACTGAAATGTAAAGATCCGAAACAAAGCACAAAGTTGTGCATAAACAAACTTCTTTCATACAATGAATTCACAGGTGAAGACGACTTGTTTGGTGTTCCACTAATTCTGAGGGTCTGAGGAATGTTCAAACAGGAAGAAATACAGTGGTTACTGTATCGCATTTACCTCCGGAGTACCAAAACATTGCCCGGTATGACAACACCAGCAATGGCAAACGAGAAATCCTGCTCTCCTCTCTTACTCCAGCCTTGCTTCCACTTAATTTAGACAAGAAAATTATGAGCAGCTCAGTTCCTTCTGGCTAAAATACACCCTAGTTAAAGCTAGCCCCAAAAACTGCAGTTCTAGATTTTCCATGTCTGAAATTCCTGCACAGGCTCCTAATTCTGGACCTGCCAAATCTCTGGGAAGCCGTGGACCCCCATAGCTGCCCCACAAGCCCCTTGCAGATGGCCTTCCTAGGTGACCTACCAAACTTAATGCCACATTAAGGCCGCTCTCATCTGTTGGACCCGCCGCGGATGACAGGGGCTCCCACATCTCCTTCCAAGCTTTTTTTCTAGAGATAATGAGGACACGAGTGACAAGTACAGAACCTGCTTCCCGTAGCAAGGAAATGTCACAGAAACTCCTCTGAAGGGTATCCTGAGAGCACCCTTAGACCCCAACCCACTGCGTGTACAATGAGCTTGGGCGCACAACAGGAGATGCCTCACAGAGGGTATAGTCCCATGGGTGAATGAAACTAAGGACAGACGGCCACAAGTGTCAGGGCAGGTACAACGGAGCACATCTCCAAGGTGTCTGCTCACCTACAGATGTTACTAGGCATCTCACTCGATTTAAATACAGTTTCAGTCCCCGGGTCCTATTCAAAGCTGGATGCCAACTTCTCTATTCACCGCAAGCCAGACCTCTGCAGAGCAGGTAATGGGGCCAGTGGGACTGTGCACCCAGGCACCCTGCAGCAGTGGAGGCTGTCACGACTCAGGTCACCCAGGCATTTGGTAAAATCCCCTTTCTTGAGTCTAAATGTCAGTTTGAGCATCCAGCAGAAGAATATTAATGCCCTGCTCAGGCCACATCTGAAAACCCCCTGAAACACTTGTCCAGGTCTGCTAAACGATGAAGAGCTGGGGGGGGACACAGCTAACTCCAAACAAAGCAAAAGGTTAAAGCTGCCATTGCAACTGTCAGTCACGTCCACACGCAACTGCTGGTACCGATCTCCACTGGAAAACAGCTGCAGAGCAGCACAGGCAACGGTCCCAGATGCAGACGGCATAGTCAGCCCCGCCAGCCTCTCATCACTCGCTATGAGGCCTTTGGGGAAGCAGAAAGAGCAACTGCATGAAGCTAACTGCTTACGTCACTTTGTCAGATTTAAAATCTGATTTTTTTTCTAGGTAACTAATTATACAAGAGAAATAAATACATGAAAGCTTTATCAGACAGACAAAAAAAAGCGGGGGCCTCCTCAATAAAGAAACCATCATCAGGCCGTTGGAAATGGATCAGACAACATTACTGTCCTTCTGCCATAACCCTTAGGAAAAATGGGATAAAAATACTATCTTAAACCATTCCATCCTTCTAAAGCAAAACCTACATCCTTCCTTTATTTCCCACTGTTGCTGTGTCCTCCTTTGCCAGCCCTTCAGTTTCCAATTAAAGACATTTCCTGCGCTGAGCAGAAGGACAAGACCCGAGTCCCACCAGCCAGGACACAAAGCCGAGGCTGGACTGGCAGGACAGAGCAGTGCCAGTGACTGAAAGCCATGGGCTCAGACGTGAGCCAGACATGCAGTGTGGCTCATACCAGAACCTTCCTTTGGCCCTTTGTGCTTTGGGCATATCTTGCTTCTTATGCCGACAGCGGTTATGGGAACCTGAGCAAAACCCAACAAGCAGCTATGTAGCTTCCCTAATAACGAACTTGATTCTTTTTTCTTTCCTTGCTCTTCTGATGCCACCTGCATGCAGGCATGGTTATAAATCACAGGGAAACATGCCATTAATCAAGTAGCAAGGATGTTCTACATGAGGAATGAGCATTCACAGACAGAGAAGCCTCTTGTTTTATTTGGAGCTGCTTCATCGTAAAGAGGGCAAGGGAAAGGAGAAGCCCACCGTGGGTTCCTTTTCTAATTCCCACCCCAGGCTTTACTAGTTTTCTCTCTCCAGTACAGAAATGAAGCAGGCAGTAGCACTTTTTCCACCACTGATAAATGTCACTGACATCTGACTAAGGGTATGGGCATACAGTGATTTACACTCACCTGGAAGGTCCTTTACACGGTCCCACTGACACAAGGCACTGTGGTGCATTCAAAAGTAAAGTTAAGAAATCTCTGAAAGACAGAATTCCCTTTTTTTTTTTTTTAATGTTTCCTATTTGTGTGCGTGCATGCATGTGACTTTTCACTACATTTCATTGCAAGCACTTTTCTTTTAAAAATAATCTTTACCAAAAAAACCCCCAAAAAGTGGCGGTAGTTTATATCAGAACTTTGAGACTCCCAAGGCACGGCAGTCATTCTTTGCAACTTACTTTGTATCATTAAATTGTCTGAAGTACACCTTCCGATTTTCTTGTCAATTATTTCCTCCTGCTGCTTTGAAGACAAGTAAATGGTTCTGGTGATTTATTCCTCCAGGCATTTATAAAACCTGCCCTGGTAATGAACCACAAAACAGTTCCTGATGTCGGCAAATGCTGGGACCTATGGAAGGCCCATGAATCCATCAGAATATTTTCAGATATTTTTATTCAGAAGTATTAAAAAACTATAACATTACCATTATTTTTATTTCATGGAATTAATTCCACAATATCCAGTGTTTTGTTTAGGTTTGTGTCAAAACTGAAAGCTACACAGTTATTTTTTTATTTCTTGATTGAGTGCATATTTCATACTCAGTTCAAAAATATATGTGTGGATATAATGTTATTTTTCATATTAATCCTTACAACTGCTTCTGAAATACGTTTTTTGTCTCCTCTCCTGACAGAGAAGCCAGAATATGGTTGCAATATCATTTTTCCTGGCATTTGCCTTTAAATCTTTCTGAGCAAATTTCAATAAAGCCATTTGTTGTGAGGTAGTTTACTTTAGAAGAAGTTTCATATCTAGTTGTATATCTTTCCTGATACTGGCCAAAAAATCTGAAGCCTCATATGGATCTTTTTAAATAAACTCAGTGATAAATAGTCTGTAATTCAATAAATATTTTGGCCTGTAGTCATTTTCTCCACAGATTCTCTCTGCCATGGGAAGATTACGTTCGGAAGACTGTTAAAATATGAGCAACATTTCAAAGAATCCTTAAAAATCTATTCATCTACATTAAGGCAAGAAATGAGCTCATGGCAACTGGCAAATTCACCATCCTCTACAACAAACAATTACAGGAGTGTGGAGTATATACAGAAAATTACATACCCTACAGCTAAGCAGGATATTAGATTTGCCTGGTTATAAGTAAGCCATCAACTGGCTTATGGCTACACTATTTATGAGTTATGCTGTCTTTCAAGATACAACTCGCATTTTGCTTAATGCCACATGACACATCCAATTTAAATCAAGATATGGCAGATAAAAACGCTGTCCCTAATAAATGACTCAAGTGTTTAATATTTTTTGGGCTTCTTATTCTGAGTACAGGGAATTTAAAGGCAGTTCAGAATAGCTTTCATTTTATGCATCTAAGATTTCTTTACCTACAGTATAAGAAAATCATATAATTGTGGATCTCTCAAGATGCCCTATCGGCTCTGAACGTAGCCATGGGGAGGATTTATTTTTAAAACAGGGATGATTGTTGCTGATGTCTGTGTTCCTCCTATGGAAAAATATGCCGGGATGTGCTCGCTTGTAGCGCTCTCCTAACATCTCCGTCTACGTTCCCGGTGCACTGGCACTGTTGTGATCACCCCACCTCAAGAAGGATGCAGGCTAGAAAAGAGGGATATCAAAAATAATCAAGACTGCTTTGTTTAAGAAGGGGGTCTACAGAGACAGACAACTGAGCTTGCAGGGAAGACAGCAGAGGGGTATTTTAATAGAGGTCTGTAAGATCCTGACTGGGGAAAGATGAAACTATTATTTGCTGCTTTTCCTATCAGTGAGATGGAGGCATCCAGGGAAATGACAATGCAGCAAATTCAAAAGAAACAGGAGGTTCTCCTTCCACACAGCACAACGGGGTACTACACAAGCTGAAACATAAGCGGATTAAAATATGGATTAGCCAAATTCCTGCAGGCCAGGTCTCTCGGGTCCTACTAAATACAGCAGCCCGGTTGCAACCCCTGACCTCGGCAGCCCCTTAGCCAGGGACTGCCAAAAGTCAGGAAGCTATCCAAGGGACAGGTCATTCCAAACATGTTATGGTTGCTAACCCTGAGCACCTGCATGGGGCCCTTGCTGTGGGGACAGTACTGGGCGAGACAGGCTTCTGGGCTGATCCAACACAGCCACTCTCTATCCCTGTGTTACATCTTCAGCTGCTCTGGAGCTGGTTCCACCAGTGTCCTCCCATTTGGAGCAATCACCATTTCTTGCCCTCAACATCAGAAGGATATTGACTGTTTGGAATGAGTCCAGAGGAGGCCACAAAGATGGTCAGAGGGCTGGAGCACCTCTGCTATGCGGACAGGCTGAGAGAGTTGGGCTTGTTCAGCCTGGAGAAGAGAAGGCTCCGGGGAGACCTTACAGCACCTTCCAGTGCCTGAAGAGGCTACCAGGAAGCTGGGGGGGGCCTACGAGCAACCTGGTCTAGTGGAAGGTGTCCATGCCCATGGCAGGGGAGTTGGAACTAGGTGATCTTTAAGGTCCCTTCCAACCCAAACCATCCTGTGATTCTATGATTTTGCACCTGTCAGAAGTTGAAAAAATGCCAGCTCTGTACATTAGAGTAAAACTAGGGCACAAAAAACAATATCCTGTTGGTTTTTAACAACAATTAATGGGACACACTTCAGCCAAATTTACACAGAGGAAAATATGCCTAGGCTTTGGTGGGATTCCTTTGGGGTTTTTTAAGTTTTGGTATTCTGTGTGGTGTCAGGACACCACATGGAGTAACAGTGATGAGGGGAGTGTCCCACTCTTTCTGCCTGTGGCTCCGCAAGCAAATTGCCCGTCTCTTAAAGTGTACAACGTCAGAGAAATCCTTCCAGAAAGCTACTTGGTAATGGGAGAAGTGACACTACATAAAATGTTCCACCATGGGTACCCCCAGAGGAGGATGTTTAGTCTCCAAGGGAGCCAGCATTCAGAGGTCATCGCACGCCCCTACTCCTGCAGCTGCTTCCACTCATATGCTTTGTTATGATCTCCATGTGCTAGTAGTGTGCTGGGGCTGGGGCATAAACAGCGATATGCACCTGAACTCCTTACACATGCATTAAGTGCTTTCCATAGTAAAAATCCTGCTCTAGGGAAGTAACTGGCCCTACTCCTTTGCAAACTGGTTTTGCACTGGTGTTTTTAGCTATTAATGTCAAGAATCCACTCAAATACGCTGCCTATATCTGCCCAAATGTCAAGAAACTGCCCAGGTGGCCTACAGCTAAACTCACAGCTATGCCAAATCAAACCTGAAAGATGCTGCAAGAGAGGAATCCGGATGAAATTCTGTGATATTCAAGTGATCTGACAAGATTATCATAACACTCCCAACTGGCTTCAGCAATCAGGAGAAAAAAAATGAAAGGGGGAAAAAAAAAAAAGAAAACCTTTCCAGTTCTTTTTTGTCACCTGGACTTGTCCCAGTTACACTTGGAATTCCAACTAAACAATACCCAGAAATCTTCCACTTTGTATCAAGGCTGAATCAAAAGCCACCCAGATTTATTTTTTTTGTAATAACATTACACATCTCATTCAAAGTTTTAAGCGCCGTGCGCCTATCAGCCATCTGCTAGTGTTGGATAGGATGAGTAGGAAAATAAATATTTTAGCATGAATTCAATTACTGGCTCTTTTTACCCAGGCAAAATAAAATCTCTTTATAATACTATGAAACACAGCCAGATGCAATGGGTAATGAGCAAGCTCTTGCACTTAAGGGAGTGTGGCTCAATTCCATTATCTGCCAATCAGGATACTAATCATAGAACAAAGCTCCAGCTACAGGGAAGGAAGGAAACCCAAAAAGGAAAAACTAACAAAAACCAAACCCACAGTCCCAAAAAGGAACTCAAAAAAATAAAGAAAAAGAACGAAAGAAAAAAGCAATTGTCCTTTAAATTAAACCTATGCAAAGCAATAGTGCAAAACTGGTAAGAGCCCTGGAGCTGACAGCTTGCCTTAAAAGCGAAAGGAGATTCCAAACGCTTCCTTGAAGGAATAATACCCGCTTACAAACACATCAAAAGCACAATCTGCCAGAAAGGAGAGAACAAAGGTAATCAAAAATAGTCTGAGAAATACATTTTCTAAAAGCAGCCATGAAATAAGTTCACTGGTAACCTATTCCCATATATCTAGCAGGCAGTTAGCGCAGTACATTAGTGACAGAAACGCATTCACAAAAGACTATAGGTAAAAGAAGAGGTCAAACCTTAAATCAGTGCCAGTACATTGACTTTGGAGGAACATTACTGGTATTTATTGTGATGGGGTCTGACCCAGAAAAGCTCTATAATAGTCTCCCCAGGAATCCTGACTCCATAATAATGAAAAAGATCAGGTATTGTCTATAGAAAATGTGTGTTCAAGTTCACGGGGCACACATGGAAACCACCCATCCCATCAGCCACACGCCGCATGCACGGAAAGCACCGGCTCACGAAGATGTACCAAATACAAAACATCCACCCATGCGCAAGTAACGCGTAGAGGAGTTGCAGTTCACCCCTTTGTATTCTCTGTGCACACGTGACAGTTGTGGACAGGTGCAGCAGTTTCCAATATTATTCCATCTATGCACCACCAGGCATTTTCCACAGAAGAAGCAAAGTCCCTGTGCATTCACTTGAAGCCCAACCACATAATGGGGGGTTGCTTTCTGCAGACCTTCAGGCGCTGGGTGCAGAGCTCCAAGCAGATGGACACCAAAGACTGAACACTGTCAGAGTTTCACAGAAAGAATCACGGAATCATGGAATGGTTTGGGTTGGAAGGGACCTTAAAGATCATATAGTGCCACCCCCCTGCCATGGGCAGGGACACCCTCCACTAGACCAGGTTGCTCCAAGCCTCATCCAGCCTGGCCTTGGACACTTCCAGGGATGGGGCATCCACAGCTTCTCTGGGCAACCTGTCCCAGGGCCTCCCCACCCTCTCTGGGAAGAATTTCTTCCTGATATCTAATCTAAATCTCCCTGCTTTCAATTTAAACCCATTACCCCTTGTCTTGTCACTACAGGCCCTTGTAAAAAGCCTCCCCCAGCTTCCCTGTAGCCCCTTCAGGTACTGGAAGGCTGCAATAAGGTCTCCCCAGAGCCTTCTCTTCTCCAGGCTGAACAAGCCCAATTCTCTCAGCTTTTCTTCACAGGAGAGGGGCTCCAGCCCTCTGAGCATCTCCGTGGCCTCCTCCGGACTCATTCCAACCAGTCAATATCCTTCTGATGTTGAGGGCTCCAAGAAAATGGAGGTGACCAGCTATGTCCATGCCCATACCCACATCATCATCCCAGCAGTATTATTTTTCACCAGAACTCTCCTTTCCCTTACACAGCACTAAAGCAACTTGGAGGCACAGGCTCGCTAACCCACCCACTGTTCCCTCAGGTCTTTCTGTACTTCATAGAATCACAGAATGGTTCGGGTTGGAAGGGACCTTAAAGACGACCCAGTGCCACCCCCTGCCCATGGGCAGGGACACCCTCCACTAGACCAGGTTGCTCCAAGCTTCATCCAGCCTGGCCTTGTACACTGCCAGGGATGGGGCATCCACAACTTCTGTGCAGGTCAGAAAGCCTCAGCGCTAACAATTTCACGTAAGCTGGTAGTTACCATATATTTTTTGTGACAAGAAAACTAGAAAGAAGACCATATATCCATAACTGAGAGGCACTCGAGCTTGAAAGGCACTCCTCGTTCCTGGTGAAACAGCTATTGAGCGAATCTTGTGACAAAATTTGTCTGTGTCACTTCTCTAATAAAAATACAGCAGTTGCACAGTTCATTTTACAGCACAATTGATAAATCGATTGGAACATTTCCTGCAGAACTAATACTGCCAGACACAACTTCTCCAAACTTTTCCAAGAGAAAGGGTAGCATCAGCAATATCTGCTCGAGGAGGGGAAGCAATGTTTGCCAATAAAATTGAACTAGCAGAAGGAAAAATCTAGCAGCAGGCAAGACACTCAAGGAAGTTTTAGCCAAGTGCATGTGCTTGGTGGACCTGGTGGGAATCTGGGTCTAGTTCCTGGCACTGCTGTAAACTTCCTTTGAGACAGTGGCTAGCTCAGCTCCCTCCGAGACCTGCCTTCCCAGCTGGTAGTGAGACCCTGAAATAGGAGGCTGAATGTCTGTGTGTGACAATATCCTGCTTGCAAAACAGGGAAGAAGAATGAGAAAACATTTTCTGCCTGGAATATCCAACCGTACCTACTCTGCCAGGAACTACTCCTTACCCAGCAGTGCTCAGCACAGAGCACACGGCAAGGCTTTGATGCTGGTCATGGTCCACTGGCTGTATTCTAATACAAACAATAATGAATAAAAAACATTTTCCAAAGTGTCTTTTTTCTGGCCGAGTATAAAACTTAAAAACGCAGTAGACAAACTCGCAGTGTTCTTTAAACGTATCTATAAAATTACTTTGAAGTAGGAGAGAATGGTTTATTATTTCAAAGTGGTGCAGCCTTAAACACTAGGAAATTATTCCCCTGTATTTTCCCCTATTCTCTAGCAACGGCAATGAATGTCATAAATCTCATTTTAAATCTAGTGGTATGTACACATAAAAAGTGTTACATTAGTTCTGAGCCCACAAAAGGTTACTCGGAATGAATCTCAGGCTAAATATATTTATATGCAGTGATAAAGCCTTAGTCTACATTAAAATCACTCTGACAGTTTATGAATTCAAGGCCTCACCAATGTAAATAAAAGAAAGTCTTGTTATTATAAAAATGGAAGTGGAAATAGAGCAATGATGGAATAAAACTTGGAGATAAATTAAAGACTCGCTAAATGTCTCTTATCCTGAATGAACAGTGCGGTGACAGTGGTGAGATTGCAAGTCACTTCATGGGGCTACGTTTTCTAAGAAAGTTTTTTAATGAATTGTCCTTTGAGAGTCACAGTCAAGCACACACACATCAGACAAGATGATATGAAAGAGGAAGATAACGGGGGGTTGCTTTTCAGTATTGCTGCTCTTGGTTTTGCCTCTGTGATTCCTACTAAACAAAGGAGCCGTACGGTTCAGATCTCTCTCGGCTCTGAAAGGTGCTGGTGGGAGCCTGACAAGCTCCACTAACAAAGGCAGGCTGCCAAGAATGTTCGCGCAGCAACACAGCCCGCTGTGAGAAGGGCTGTGGGATACCAGCGGGCTGCCTTTCTCCTCCTCCCTTAGCCCGTCCTGTACGCCCTGAAGTGCACAGGACAGAAAATCACCCCGAGTCACAGTGAGGCAGAGCCTGAAGCGTTGCTAAGCAGCCTCTGCGTGCAGCTTCAAACTCCAGCCCTTCCCGGGCCCACTTCTTTGCTGTCCCATGTGCCACAGCCATGTATTTCCACTTCCAGTGTCTTGATCCACCCCCTACAAACTTCAGTATCTCCATCTTCCCTGATAGGGAGTCTTACCTGCTCCACTGCTGGGTCTCCTCAGCTGGCCACAGCAGCTATCCCAGCACACGGAGGCTCTTTTCCCCATCACTCATCCTTCAGCTCCATTCCTCTCAGTCTTACGACCTGGGCTGCTGTTCTAACCCCCACTTCAGTAAGGCTGATGCAAGGTTTTCAGATTCCAGCTCCTAGTAGAAATCCCCCTTCTAACACCCTCCTACTCCCACTGGAAAAGCATAACTCCCCCAGACTCACCTAGGACAAAGCAAAGTCCATAGCGTCCCCCAAAGCTGGGGCTAGCCCATATCTGCTCCTTCCCGAGAAATTCATGCCTAAACCCAGAAGATAGGTGAAAGGAACTCTCCACTCCCAAACACAGTATTTATTTCTCCTGCACTTTGGGAAGAGAAGAAAAGGGAAAATGGAAAACAGATTTCATTTGGAAAATAAAACAGCGGAAGTCTACAGAGTGGCTGCTAGCCCAGTGGCTAACTCATTAATGCTCCTGCGGTCTGTCTCCTTGTTCCAGGTGAATGCCTAACCTACAATTTGTTTGGACTAGAGTTTGTTTGGCTTCAACTAGCCTTTAATTATTCACACAAAATGAAACTCTAACAAGAAATAATGACCAGGGCATAAGTGCCTTCTGGTAATCAGAAGGCAACAGCTTGAATCAGCATCTCTTAAACCACATGTGCTGGTCCCAACCAATCAAGCCAATTTTTGAATGGAAGAAGAAATTCCTACTGAAAAAGCCAACGAAACCAACAGGCTTCTAGAAAAGAAACCCAGAGCTGACCGTGACACACAGGCCAGGGCTTGCACGAGGGAGCTGGACTTTCTTTTCTGCAATCTGTATCGTCACTCCATCAGCTCCAGGCTGAGGGATTCAGGAAAATGGGCTGAGCAGCAGAAATGACTGTGAAAGAGGACTGAAGGGACATGTGAAGAACAGAGGGGAAAGTAGAGAAAAAGTAGACAAGAAAAGTGTGAGGCAGAAAGCAGACAAAAATGAAGACAAAGAACAGCAAGAACAATGCAAAAGGGGGCAGATAAAAGGAGAGAGGAGAGGAGCAAGACAGAAAATCCATCTTGCCAGAAACAAACATTTCTTATCAGTTAGAGGCAAGTGGTACCTCTGCAAAATCCAATTTCAAATGTCAGAAGAGAAGTGATAGGGAAGGAATGAATCACCTACACAAAGGTACGAGTTCCTTAATGTATGAAAACCAACACTGTGAGGTGCAGAGAAGTCTGAAGGACATCGGGTTTTGAAACGAAGGTGAGGAATTTCCCATTAGGAATGGGAAACATTTCATCACTTGAGGAAAGGTAGGGAGCAGCTTGAACAGCTCTGCAGCTCCAGCCACACCTCTCCAGATCATCCAGCTGAAGTCTGTCATTGACGCTCACAGATACTTTTGCAAGCAAGAGACAGATTAGTGATCTCAGATTAACATGAAGTGAAGACAAGTCCTAGTTTACTGGTTTAGAAAAGCCAAACTATTTCTCCTGCTGGAGCAATATTTACAGGTACGTCTACTTGGGACTGTGATATTCCAGGGTTTCTGGAGTCACTCTGTGGCACTCACATAGACCTCCTAGTCCCTAGTGCTGCAGACACCGCACACTGGCAAGGATGTTCCTGTAAACTCCACCAAGGCTCTTAGCACAGCGCATTAGTAGCATACTCCTCTGCTCTGAGCTCATACTCTGTTCATGGCCTCTGAAAGGAGAAAAAAATCATAATTAAGTTCTGAGTAAGACCTTAAGAATGGTACTTAAGTGCTTCCCAAAGGCTAAGATTCCCTGATGATGAAGAACCAACCATCTCAATATTTCCTCTTACTGTGCACAAGAAATAACAATGCACTGTAGCTAAACAGAGAGTATACTGCCACCTGAAAAGGGCTGGATATTAATTCAGAGCCAGTCTAACAACAGTCACTGAAATCCTTTGTCACATTTACCCAAGGCAGGCCTTCTCTGGTGAACTCTTTACACATAAAAATAACAAATATCAGAAAATATCAGCACAGAGAATCAGTGGCATACACTAACTATAAAGATCCATCAAATAATGAATAGGACCTCAAGACACTACTTATCAAAAAATAGAGGCTTTTCTTTTCAGGAAATCAACAATATTTCTTAGTAAGAAGAATAAATCTGCCTGGATATTTTAAGACACCAGGTAACAGTTAGTGGGACGCAGCTATATTGCTTCTCGACTAGCCCAAAATACAACCACGTAACAGAGATGAAGGTTTTATACGCACTGCCTACACATCCAAACTCGTAACAGCAACAGTGTTGAGTTTGCTTTCTTTTTCCTAAACTATTTTTCTTTGGAAATGCAGTGCAACACCAGAAAAATCTTCATATGGCAAAAACCCATGTCACCACAGCATAGATCGCTGAATGGCAGCAAACTGGCCATCAGCCCATCGGGATAAATGCGTGCACCATCTGTGGGAGGCTCATCTCTTCTGGCTTCATTTTTGGAAGATGCCTAAAAAAAGGGACAGCACAACTTGGAACAAACTCTTTGTCCTGTCTATGGTATGGAATAAAAGATGGACGGGATTTTGCCTGTGGGGAAATTCTGTGCTCAGCAACACAAAAGACTTCTGGCAGCAAGTCTATGTTACAAAGACGACAGCCAACGGTGCCCGTTCATTGCTAGGCCATCAGACATCATAACTTCTCTCTGTTATTTAAAGCAGACATAAAACGTGACTAACGGCGTTTTTCAAGATACTGATGATATTTTCAAGATACTTTGTTCCTTTCAAAGCTTCTTTGACAAGACAGGAATACTTCATGTTGGAAAGGCTGCCACTACAGGATCGTGGCTTCCCAGAAGTGTAAAACTCCCGTTTCTGAAACTGCAGATCTGTCACATACCAGACTTAAATATTCATGACAGTTTACAGTGGTTTTTTATTTGCTTTATTTTGTTTTCAGTGAATGGAGTTGTTATACTTGCCTTACTGAAACCAACCTAGGATTTAAAAAAATTACGCACTTCACAGAAGACTCAAGGCTCTGACTGTCGTGAGCTTTGATGAAGAAAGATGATGCTTTTCTGCCCAGCTGATAGGGGTGCATTATTTTCAGGGGTTTTAAATAGAAAGAAGAAAACCAATAAAACAAAAAAACAATGATTTAAGCTACCCAAAGGTATAAAATATGTTGAGTTTTTAAATGCCATCAGAAGCTCCTTGGGTCAGACTGGAATTATAAGGGAATTTAAGGTGTGAGTTCATAGAATCATAGAATGGTTTGGGCTGGAAGGGACCTTAAAGACCATCCAGTTCCAACCTCCCTGCCATGGGCAGGGACACCCTCCACTAGACCAGGTTGCTCCAAGCCTCATCCAGCCTGGCCTTGGACACTGCCAGGGATGGGGCACCCACAGCTTCTCTGGGCAACCTCTCCCAGGGCCTCCCCACCCTCTCCAGGAAGAATTTCTTCCTGATTTCTAATCTAAATCTCCCCCCTTTCAATTTAAACCCATTACCCCTTGTCCTGTCACTACAAGGGAGTCGTCACTGACTGGGTGACTTTCCTACTCAAAATGATCATACTGCCTGTAATTGGGTGGCACTGGCACACCTTACATCAGTGAGAACACTTACTATTTAGCACGCATACAAGCAGCCACCATTCGTAAAGTAGTGGAAGTGCTCACGTTTGAAATGAGACAGAAGACACGGAGCACTTTCAGGAAACAGTCCCATCTGTTTGCTGTCCTATTTTTCAATCTCCAAGCTTGCAAACAGGTGACAGAAACCATAAAAATATGTGACAGATTACCAAAAAAAGGGACCGTCTGCTTTGCTGTGTGTCATGACACAATATACAGGTTATTTTCAAAGGTGTAGTTTTTATAGTACCTACAACCACTTCCCAACCCTACCAGTAACTCAGTATTCAGTCTCCATACACCTTCTTGATATCTCCAGGACAAAGGAGTGCTGACGGCTTACCAAGGACATCAGCTGACTGAAGAATACTTTATGCTCATATTGAAGCACGGTTTTTCAAATAGTTTTCCATGTGAAGATCAGTATACTGGGTGAGCCAAAGGAAGCACTGGCAAAGGAATTCCTTTCAAGAGGATATCGAAACAGCACCTATGCATTTATCTTTTAATAAATATTCTTCTTACAATATCAAATATGACAAAAGGAATGGTTTGAGTTGGAAGGGACCTTAAAGACCATCCAGTTCCAACCCCCCTGCCATGGGCAGGGACACCCTCCACTAGACCAGGTTGCTCCAAGCCTCGTCCAGCCTGGCCTTGGACACTTCCAGGGATGGGGCATCCACAGCTTCTCTGGGCAACCTGTCCCAGTGCCTCCTCACCACCTCTGGGAAAAACTTCTTCCTGATATCTAATCTCAATCTCCCCGCTTTCAATTTAAACCCGTTACCCCTTGTCCTGTCACTCCAGGCACTTGTAAAAATTTCCCCCTGCCCCGCCAAGATTTCTTGTAGGCCTTTCAGGTATTGGAATGATGACAACATAAGCTACATTTCGTCTTGACCTAACTCCCACAGGAAGCACTGTCATGTATCAAGGGGAGCTGGTAAGAGGCCAGTACTATGAGGTACCACTTTAGGGTTGCAAAGCTTGAGGATTCCCAGTCGTATGTGTTGAAAAAAATTTTTCTATAACATTATGGCCTTAATAACAAAGTGATGCTGAGCTACTGCCACCAAGTTTTCCCTTGGTTTGGGTGAGTAGCACAAAAGAACAACTTACCCAGGGTCTTATCTGATGACACACATTGACAGAGAACACGAGCTCTGGGGAAAATTATTCAAAGTGAAGGAAGGTCTCAGTGACTTCGCCTCATCACAGGACTCCGCGCACCACAGCTAGGGGAACAACTCCTGCCTTCGCACAGCCACCGTGGTAAAGTTCCCACTAACATAAAAGCACATATTAAGAAGCAGCACGTAGTGCATCAAGGCAGAGACTTACCACTTTGCTGTAGCAAGGGAATAAAGTCCTAGGGATTTTTCAACACTGATGCTGCCCATAGCCCTAATCTGAGACACTGTTTCACTAAAGGTGCCTTGGACATCTTACATAGTGAAAGAAACTTGGCCCAAGAGCTGCTGCTTTGCAACGACAATCTCTTTTCCAACACGCGTGCAGTCCTGCGGTTCAGGTTTCCAAATCACACGATCAGGGAGTTGCTAAACAGTACTCTAATCCCTAGAGAGAGCCTGCAGGAACTGATATTTGAACACTTTAAAGCAGAATATTTCTCTTTATCAACTTTCTAAAGCTTTCTGAATAATTTAAAAAAAAGTTTGGCTACTGGGGACTGATGAAAGCATTTTGCCTCTGGCTAATCCAGTTTATTGAAAAGATGGCTGCTTTGTGATCCCAGCTATTTCCAAGGATTGTTACACCAGCATTTTATTTTCTTCCACTCTGGCAGAGTGCAACTCTGGAATCATACTTTGGGCTGCTGATAAAGTTAGCTTCTCCCCCTGCTTATCGACCGATCACTGTAGGAAATGGCTCTCTAATCATTTTAAAGACTCCCCCCTGTCATGGCAAAGAATTGTCCCAGGATTTTGCTCTACTGGGATGTGAAAATACAACCTAGAGGAATGATTAAATCATCTCTCTTCCCAGATAGCTTAAGGTACCACTGTAAAGAGAGATACCCTAAGCTGGGTATCTGTTCAATTTCCAGAGTAACCAATGCATCACTGTTTTACATAAGAGTTGCAGAAAAATAGCATATTTCTCTTAGGATATCTATGGCTTTTCTTGTTTTCATCACGATACTTATCTGAAATTATTTCAGAGTGCCACAAGCACAGGACTGAGCACAGGGAATTCCTGCAGATCCATTCAGAAGCTGTAACACAGGGCAAAATGACTGACATAGGTCTAGTTCTTGTATAAATTAGTTGTTCTAAGCTCCTTCACTAGAGGGGAGACATAGGCATCTCGTCCAGTCCTACCTTGTGATGAACTGCCTTCTGGAAGAGCCTCTCTCTCTTTTGATTTTCTTTTTGGCCCACAGAGGATGTACAGGGTTAGACAAAAAACATACCTAGTGGAGCTAATCTTAAATTACATGGACCCTCATCTTATTATTCAGCTAGTTTTTAGAGCCAGTCCTTGGCTTGGCCAGGAAACAGCATTCCTGAGAAGAGGGACACAAAGGTGAGCAGCATGAACCAGAGCAGCAAGGACCCTTTATTTGCATAAAGAGGCCATGGGTGTTTCCAAAAGCACAGACACATGAAGCCTATTAAAAATTAAGGATCATTAACACACCCAACTTGCAGGAGACACATTTCCTAATCCCTGGTAAGGCCAGCCTGTCTTTGAAATACTAAATACCTTTGTGGATCTGGCCCAACACCTTGAAGGTTGAAAACCACACTTTTCTGACAGACCATATGCTAACACGGCACCTGTGTAGATGCCAAACCCTGAGCTCTCTGTGACACCCTCTGAAGCACTGGGAGATGCTGGTAGTGTCACCAGTGTGCTGTTATGGCAATGGAGCTTCAAAAAGCTCTTTTTCAGAAGGCTGCTTTCTGGAGGGATATATTAACGGTCTGTGAGCTGTAAGTGGCCTTCAGTCCTTTAGCTTCATCTGTAATTCAGGGATAACAATGTCTTCCCTCTGCTGTTTCAGTCTTCAGTTTATAAGAAGCTTGTTCTTTAAACTTGCAAATGTTCCTACTCATACATTTGGAGCGTCTTTAAAGCAGCATAAGCATGTTGCTAATACCATTTTATAGAGCATTCAATGCGAATGTCAGGGACACAATGAATGTCAGGGAGCAAAAATATAATAGACTCATCTTTACCGGGAGAGAAGGGAGTAGAGAGGCACAAGATCAAAATCTGAGTCGGTTGGAATGACGCAGAAATTGTTCCGAAAATGTGAACTATTTTTCTTGGGATATATTAAGCACGTAGACTTTTTTAACTCATGGAGAGGTTGGTGGTTTTAAGCTTTCCTCAAATTAGAAGTTTTCTTCCTTCTGGATTGTAAAAAAAACTGAAAGAGTTTGCAGGTTCTGAAAACCAGAAAACCAAAAGACTTGTGAGAAAAACACTTTTGCAGCTTGATAGATTTTCATTAAAATTTTTGGCTGGGGGTGGGGAGAGCTACTAAAACGCCATTGTCAGAAACACACTGAACAACTTTGGGAGGTGAGTGTTTGGGGAAAAATAATCAAACACTTATATTCTTAGTGAAAGAACAAAAACTTGAAAGAAACAATACTGAAATGGACCTTGGATAGAAAATAAACAGCAAGAGCCCAGATAAATAACTGGGTTTGCAGGACAAACTATTGGCCAGATTTCTCATGTGCTTCTCAGTGACACATCCATGAGGAGACAGAGATGTGCTAATAAGGGTTTATACCTAACCTGCTGACACCTGGGAGCAAAATCTGCTCACAAATCTGTGCAAGCTGTTAGCTACAGACAGGGAGAAAATTCTCCTCATCTCTAAAAAAACCTTCTGCCTTTCATTTGGGAAAAAAGAAAACACAAAATACTACCCATAAAACCCCACAACTGTAAGAGAAAAAGGTTTCATTTTGGGGGTAGGGAGTGGAGGAAGTAAAGTTTGGGTTGTTTTAAGAATTCCAAACTTCCTGCAATGTGCTTTCTCAAAATACAGTATTTCAACAGGAAATTTGCTACCAGCTGACGTGTGATCAGAGAGAAATGTCATTTTACAAAGTCCACATTAACAAAACAGTAGGGAAAGAGGAGAAAGCAGAGGTTATGAACATGAGTGATGAGGAGAGCTACTTTTAAATTCTCAGAAGGCAGTGATGAGGAGGAGCTCTCCAATGAAACCGAGAAAACCGAGGTGATAACTAAGTTCCAGGGAAAACATCCTGATAGCGAGAAAAGGCTCCTGCCCGCCTTTTTATCCCATCCTGATAGCCCCAGCTGAACACAGGCTAAGGTAAAGCGACTTCCCAAAGTCCACACTAAGCACACGATCTGCTGACAACCAATGCTGGTTTAAAACTAGCGGGGCTCTACTACGCCCTTGAACCCTTTAAGAACTGCTGCAAGGCCCTCAGTAAAGGAGCGGATGATCCATCACGTGGCGCATGTAACACTGCCTAGAAAAAGACTTAAGAAGCACTCCAGAGAGAACAATCCTGCACTGGAGGGGAGATGGACGGGGCGGTCTATAAATCCTTTTCCTCTGTAACTTCTGTAATTAAGCAGAACACATTGCTCATTCTTATGATTCAAACATAATCCTGCTGTTGTCTTGACTGTACAGGATTTGCAGGCTCTAACTGTTTTAATGACAATGCACCAAAGAAAGCTTTTTCTTTGCTTTCGCAGACAAATCCAGAGTCCACATCAGGAGGGAAAGAATCCAGTGGTGTGTGAGGGATTTTGGCCTTATAATTATCTTTCCAATTCCAGCATATTCCTTTATTTGAATTTTATTTAAACAGCTTTAAAGCTGGAGCTAAGGCAGGGGGTGGGGAATGGAGAAAGAAATGGAAAAAAGAAATCCCACAGCACATATTTCATTGCAAAGAGATGCAGAAACCCTTATGATACAATGCAGCTTCACTAACTCCAACACAGACTTGCAGACATGCATGCATACATTAGAAAGTAGGTACAAAAACACTGTCTTTCACCAAGGAGTATTTGCTAGTGCTAGCCTTTCCATGGTATCAAAGGAAAGTAAAGCCCTGGACAGGTACTTACCATCGCAGTAATGGTTCTACTGAACGCATTTTATCTACCTTTTCCAGACCAGAATGAGCTCTGCTCTTTCCCCTTCTCCCTAACTTTCAAACGAGCCAAGCAAACCTGGGCATTTGTTGGTCTGGGGTATTTTTTTGCTCAGGCTCCCTAAGTCCCATAGCTCTGGGGTTCCCACAGCAGCACCTTCCACAGAAGTCTGTCCAGCTCCATGACCTGCTGCCTCCTCTAAATTGTTGTGGCATCAGTGGCTGGGGCTGAGGGGAGAGGAAGGATCTGAGTTGTGCCAAAGCATGAGAAATGCCAGAAACAGTGTGTATTATTGAAAGGCAGGTGGTAAGCACTGATGGGCTTTGAGACCTTCTGTTAATTCCTGCAGATCTCCTCTCTCTCTTCACAGACATAAACTGTAAGATCTGCTTACTCGGAATTCCACCTCCAGGAGAGACTATCCTTAATAACACCCACAATCTGTGTTCAGAAGACCAACTACTCTTCATGTTTTCCTATATTCTAGTGGAAGTACCAAAATAAGGGTTTTCCCTTATATCTCCCTTCTTGCTACACCCCAGAGATGGCAAATCCTTACTGAGAGCCAGGAGTTCCTTCTAAGACCTTTGGCCAACCTTGCTGTAATGGAAAATGCTGTTTTGTTTCTAAAGGGCATCAACAGAAAGTGAAAGATCTGATACCTTTGAGAACAGAGCACTCTACCTGCCATGGACAAGGAGTGTGCTCACTGTGGTGTCATTTCTTAGGAGCTGGACAAATATCCTAAGTAAAATGTATGGCACTATCTTCTCCTTTGAAAGTTGGCTCGTTCTGATCAATAAACTATCACAGTTATGATGCACAGAAAAATTTTCTCCTGGAGCAATATCACAAAGTGATAGGCTCTTTTAAGATCTCATCCCAGATTCTCCACGACTCCACGTGAACGCAGACTGAAGGCAAATACTGATACCGCTAGAAATGCTTCAGACTGCTAATGAGCCTTCCACTTAAAAGAGAAATGCAAAGAATTCCGGCTCAGAGAGTGCTAAGGTGCTCAGGTGTTATTAGGGGGCCTCCAGCCTTAGGTAACTCGGGTTGAGAAAGCCAGAAGTGATTTTTGGAAGCACTGAGGAGGTGGCAAACCATGAGAGGAAATGCACCTCTGTTGTGACGGCTCTGCAGCCAGCAGCCTGCAAGCCAGAAATTCTTACTATACCAACAAGGGTGTCCCCTGGGAGCGTCCATGCCCTCCTGCTTGAGAGGGACAGGGTTTTGGTCCCACTTCCACTGCGAGCCAACACACAGCAGTACGCGCTGCCCGCAAAGACAGCTGAAATTAAAAGGTTCCCAGTGTATTTTGGAAGGCTTTGGAGAACATACAACGTTGAGAAAACACCTGTCTCTAGATAGTGCTAAACACAAACATACTTTTTCTTCCAGTGGGTATGCAAAAGCGCTCAGAATCTGCTGCTTTGAACCTCGTTTGTCTGTTCCTCGGTGCAGTCTAAATTGCACACTCCTCATGCAAGGCCACTGCATTAACTCCTGCAGCATCTTCTCTGTTCACAAGACACCAAGGCAAGTTATGCATTAAGCCCCAAACTGCAGACTAAACTGGATCTGGCTTCTCTGGTGCCAGCTGCCAATTCAGGATCTCTGCGGCCACACAAGGTACAGTCTCACCTGAGGCTTTCCCTACGGGAGCATCGCAGGCAGCCGTGAAGCACAGAGGACTACCCCTAGTACTAGCACCACATTTACCCATTTTAGGAAAGCTGCTTCTCCATTCTGTGGCCCACCTCCTCCCTCTCAACTCGAGAAATCTCGCCTGAAGACAAGAGGTTATAAACTCTTTATACCTGCAATACCCTTTCTGTGCATTGGTACGGCACGCGACGCATCAGATCCCAGCTGGTATTTTTTTTTTCATCATAACAAGTGCTCAAAGTTTGGCTGATCGACTGCAGAAAACCACAAGCTACTTCCACTTCACCTGAAGATATCCTAAATCCCATGCAAATGAGGGAGAGATATATTTGTTTATCGACACAAGCAAGAGCTTTAAATTCAAAGCAAGTGACAGTAATTCAGATAATACAAAACCACTGTGCAAAATTACGTGCTGAGTTGCTGCCATTACTCTTTCACTAATCTGCAATATGCAGAAACTGTGAATTTAATGAGCTTCAAAGTATTTTGTTCTCAAAATTCCTTACTTTTTGGTAATGACATTATTTCAAATGATAACTTTTACACCATGTCCCTAGTCAATCATGTCAATTCTCTGAAAGATGTACCTAAAGTAAAACAGTAAAATCAAGCGAGAGAAGGAGAGGTTGATTTATCTCAAGGACTTTGCACCTTAAATAGTCAGTAAAATATTAAGCATCCCTATCGATAACAGGTAGACCGTATTATAAGCTTCCTCACAACTGGAGTTCTAAGGAACAAAATGACATCTTCCTGAAAAGGTGTCAAGAATGTCATTTAGCCCTTTTTATAGTGGGGACCATCAATCCATCAACGTTTATTGGAGACAAAATAATTGTCTTTTCTTTTGGTGATGGTATTTCATTATATGCAGGAGGATAAATAACTACAGTTCAAAGCAAAGTAAGATGAAAATGGCCCTGTATTTTTTCCTGGGGTTCCTTTTCTTCTTCTTGTTTAATTTAATGATGAAAAAAAATTATAATTAAATTAAGCTTGATTCTGTTTTAAATGCGCATCTTAAAGTGAAAGCAGAGAAATGATTTTCGTTTTCAAAGTTGTTATATCCCAATTGATCTTCCACACATTGGCATTATTATCTGATTGTGAAGATGTATGCATTTATCAAAAGCTGGAGCCATCTGTTCTCAATTCTATGTAATTTCATTACATATTCATCATTTATCTAGTCTGAGTATGTGACATGGGACCCTACTGACTAGCAATTCTATACTTATTATCACTTCACACTGTGTTTGGATGGACATGAGGCTGTCAACTTCCATTAATCTACTTTTGATGTAAAAAATCACCATCTTGGGATAAGCCTCAGAGCTTCCGAATAATCAGGCCACACTGCTACGTAAATATAGAGGCACCAGCGTTTTTATAAAAAAGCCTGCAGCATTTATTCCTGCTTGTCTTTCACCATCAGTAGGCAGATGTCACCCTGCAGACACATCTGGGGAAGGGAAGCCTAAACCTCAGCAGACTGGCACACCTGCACATGCCGGCACAGACTGCCCAGAGTACTGTTACACTGCCAAGCGCCGCTCTCCTGAATGTGGACGTGGGCAGGAGGTAGCAGATGCAAGGAGAAGTTTTCTAACCCAGGAAACCAGGCGAAGTGACTGGAAGGTTTGGCATAATTAGAGAGCAATGTCTGCATCAACCCACTGCATATCTAAAGGTATTTAACTGCAGTCTATCACAGTAACATGGACTTTGGAGAAATTGTTGCCTGTTCAACAGCATTTTGGATGCTTGACAGCATAACCAGGCGTCTTCTTGACCTCTCCAGTCTCATAATGCATCCATTCCTTTTGCTCCGTGTGTGCTTCAAAGGGGAGAGAGGCTCTGAGCCAGGTTCTCCCCAGGCACAAACCGGCATCAGCTGACAGCCTGGGCTCTGCACGCCTCCGCGTTCGTGAATTATCTACTGCATTGTGACAGAGGTGATAGAGATGACCAAAGACGGTTCATTATTCACCGAACTCTGGTTTCGAAAACGAGGTACGGTGATGGTAACTACGGCACAGACAACTATTTGTCTACTTCACACGACTGTTCCCTATTGCAGGTTGCAAACTCTTTTTGTGAATGCTGTAGGGAGCAAAATACCAGGCAAGAGCATGGCTCAAACCTATGGCTACCGCAGAATACTTAAATAAGTGGAATTTGGTTTTCTGAACATGAATATTCACACTGGAAAGCTCATGTTAAGAATGAGACTCATCCTATCTGGAAACACAGAGATAGGCTATGATTTGTCTGTCAAAAGGATATACACCAACACGTCTCAAACTGCACATTATGCGCACTTGAAATTTATGAAGCGTCCGTAGGGATGGTGCGAGACAGGATTTTATTCCCTATGGCTAACTATCAGCTCTGCTGCTTTTCAGAAATGTTTTTTCCTTGCTGTTTCCCCATCAGCTAAGTGGGGATGAGAGCACTCACCTCCATCTGCGGATTGCTCTGTTCTCTAACAAAGTTCCGTACCACAAATCAACACCGGTAACAATCAGCTCAGTTACGCAAGTGACAACAGCTGACTAACTCAGGAGCAGGTGACAAATACACCTTGTCACTAACCAGAGGTCTGCTTGAACAGTTCAGTGTGCCAAGGTGGAGCCTGAACTCCCAGGACAGTTGCTGAACCCACTGGCCAGACGCTTGTGGTGGTAGGCAGACTCCTTCTGCTAGGTGCAGGGATTCGCACAGGGAAAGAGAGCGCACAAGTTCACACGTGGTAAATTCGCACGCCACTTTATGGGGCCTCACCATCTTCGTGCAGACAGACCTCATGCCAGCAGCTTCTCTCCCGAGGATCACAGAATCATAGAATGGTTTGAGATGGAAGGGACTTTAAAGATCATCTCGTTCCAACCCCCCTGCCCTGGGGAGGGACACCTTCTACTAGAAGGAGGCATAACATATTTTAGCACATGGAAACCATGTCCAGGAAAATCTGGAAGTGATGACCAGGGCAGACCACGCTAGTGCAGAGCTTCTCAGCACCACAACGCACTGGGCAGGCTACAAATGCTGTAAATCACTTGGATGCCCTTAAAACTGTTACCCACACTCTTTCTAAAAGCACTTCCTGACCACTGCAAGCCATTAAACACTCCATTACATGGCAAATTAACTGTGACGTTGTGTCCAAGAGCTAGTCTGGATAACTAAAGTCCTTTTGCTTTCCTTACTATAAAGGGAACTTGCCCCTTTCTGTATTTTCTCTGCCTTACGCAGTTCCACTCAGTGGTCCTGTGCTGTCAAATAACGTTTGCCTTTGCTTTAGCTGTTCAGCTCAATGTTCACGACTGACCAATTTATCCTCGTGTTATTTAAGAGGGTTTTCATTGACTTCGCAACGTGCTTCAAAGTTCTGACAGTAATAAAGCATATTCTTATAATTAAAGTCTTTAACTCAATGATGTGGTTCACTTCAGTTGAAGTTTAGCCTGCTTGTGCCTGTGAACACACACTGGTTTTAAAGTGTCCTTCCGAAATCATAAATTCTGGCAACGAATCCTCCTGAAATGATAACATTCAGACACACGGCGGGCAGAATTAGGAAGGAAACATGTGCCGAGCATCACCGCAAAGCTGGTCATTTGTAACTGTAACTGCAAGCTCTCATCTTTAATTACAATCCAAAGATTTCTTTTTCCTCTTTGCCAAGCGCTCCTGTTAGTTCTGATAATTATAGCGAAATACTTGCTAAAAATTAAGCCACCTACACAAATCTGTCCCAAAAATAAGTGCTGGAAGCAAATTATAACATCTCCCTGTCATTTCATGGGTATCTGGATCGTCACTAGATTTATGTTCTAATGCTACATTATTACCTATTACCATAGTTGTTAAAACCTTACTTTTCATGCTAATGAAAATGATGAAAGACAGGGGTTTTGACATAAATACTGTAATAAGAACCATATTAATGTGACAGACGATTGCTCCTCTGTGACAGACTATGAAATCCTGTGCAAGAGTTACAGAAGGTTCATTTACATGTCTGCTCGTCCATCTCTCCCTACAGGGAAGCAAAGGACTCACACTCAATACCGGAGAGGGATGAGAATCAGAAGTAAGGTGGCCAACGGGCACAAACAGTCATCCTAAAAGGAAATGCATCCCAAGGCATACTTCCTTTCTTAAGTGCCCGTAAGCATAAAACGTCAGTTGCAGGACCTAAGGTCAGGGTCCTAAAACCTCTTTTCAGGCATCAAATTAGGTACCTCTAGGCAAAACTTTCAAAATGTAGGACAGAAGCAGCACTACCAGCAAAATGAGATTTGTGCTCTTAAGCCACGTCCTTCTGCTTTGAATTTACAGTGTTTTTCTTTCACCAAGTCTGACATGAGTGTAGTCATCTTCCAGTCGTGCTACCACCCCAATTCTTCCCATGGCCCTCCTAGCTACTTTCACAGACTGCAAGTGTGCTCTACTTCTGAGGAATACATCCTGACCGTCCTCAAAGAGAGATATGGGAAACGGGCAGCAAGGGAGCCAAGACACTCATGCATTCCCAAGCATGGATGACGTGGAGAAGGGCTCTGAAGGGCACTGCGGAGCACAGACACAACCACTCACCAGCCACCCATGTGTTGGAGTACCATGTTCAGTCCCACAAGACACAGAAGCATGACCATGTCGCACACCACTGACTCTCTTTTCGCTGATAACACTCAGTTTTAGACCAGGTGTGACCCCACTGATTTCAACCCAACCAACGACTCTGATTAGGAGACTGTAATTTTACTCCAACTCACTACCGCCACAGTAGCTACGATGCTGCACGATGGGTGCCAAATGCAGACTAGTCCATCACGGGACAACCATTCTCCCTATTCTTACAAAAACAAACAAAAAAACCCCACACCAAAAATACCCCAACAAAATACAAAACAAAGCCATCCACAAAAATCCAACACCCAACAAAATTAAAGAAAATAATAAACCCAGATTTGTTTCTATTTGCTTTCCACTAGTAAAACACCTTGTTACAGCAGTATTTCTTTTCTTTTTAGAGCTGCTCTCCTTTCAAAGAGAAAGAAAACAGAGATCACATAGATAATTTATTATTAAAACTCTCATTTACTGATAATATGCGAACAAAAATTGGTTTCCCTGTTTTTAACAATGTAAACACGGTATCTGTTAGAGGGACTCCCTGAAGGTTGCTTGTCTTTTCACATCTTTGATGTCTCTTTATCCCCTCTTGCTTTATTTTGATTATCTTTCTGCAAACTTCGTCATATTATCATACTTTCCTACACTTTCAATGTTCATGTGTTTGTTCTTTGACCTTCCTTGAGCAAGTGGCTAGGACTGATTTCTAATTTGTCTTGAAAGGTGAATTTGCTGTATTTTCCTCAGCAAGGAAAGTAACTTGAAAAAAGAGGTTCTCTCTCATGTGGTTCTTATCCTTGAAAACTAAATGAAGTGAAATTTCCAAGACTGCTTGTGGGCATCACCTTTCACTCTACAGTTTAGCACATTTTGCTTTAGCAGCAGTTCAAAAGTTCATTATCCTACATCTGACGCCTTCTGCTCGCTACAAATGCCTGCAGTACAGCAAAAAGTTAAAAACATTAAATGATTACAGCACACAGGAGCCCACAGACCCCATAAAAGCAGCACTAGCATGCTTCAGCTGAAACAGCATCCCACAAAACTTCCAAATACTCATTTGGTTTTATACTATATGATCAGCTAAATTTGAAGTTTAGGCTTTGCTGATGTGGTGGGCTGACCCTGGCTGGATGCAGGTGCCCACCAGCCGTTCTATCACTGCCTTCCTCAGCTGGGCAGGGGAGAGAGAACGGATGACAAGCTCATGGTTCTAGGTAAGGACAGGGCGAGATCACTCACCAATTACTGTCACAGGCAAAACTGACTCAGCTTAGGAAAAAATTAATTAAATTTATCATCAATCAAATCATAGAATCATGGAATGGTTAGGGTTGGAAGGGAACACCCTCCACTAGACCAGGTTGCTCCAAGCCTCATCCAGCCTGGCCTTGGACACTGCCAGGGATGGGGCACCCACAGCTTCTCTGGGCAACCTGTCCCAGTGCCTCCCCACCCTCTCTGGGAAGAATTTCTTCCTGATATCTAATCTAAATCTCCCCGCTTTCAATTTCAACCCGTTAGCCCTTGTCCTGTCGCTACAGGCCCTTGTAAAAAGCTCCCCCCCCAGCTTCCTTGTAGCCCCTTCAGGTATTGGAAGGTGCTATAAGGTCTCCCTGGAGCCTTCTCCAGGCTGATCAAGCCCAACTCTCCCAGTTTGTCCCCATTAGCAGAGGGGCTCCAGCCCTCGGAGCATCTCTGTGGCCTCCTCTGGACCCGTTCCAACTAGTCGACATCCTTCTTATGCTGAGGGCTCCACAGCTGGACACAGCACTCCAGGTGGGGTCTCACGAGAGCAGAGTAGAGGGGGAGAATCCCCTCCCTCGCCCTGCTGGCCACAATTCTCCTGATACAGCCCAGGATACAGTTGGCTTTCTGGGCTGCCAGCACACATGGCCGGCTCAGAGTAAGAGAGAACTAAACCTAAATCTTAAACCACCTTCCTTCCACCTGGGTCATCCTGCAGAAACCCACAGACCCCACAAAACCAGCACTAGCACGCTTGCAAAAGAAGTCACCTGTGTTAAATGACGTATTTGTATGGCACCTTTGATTCTAGTCTTTTTTTGGGTACAGAAGATACTGTCTTTCACATCATGTGTTTGCCTTCACTATGGGATGCTGCAAAGTCAGCACGCTTTGATAAAGCTGTGAAGTAGGGACCTTGCGTGACTGCAGGGTTAGTTTGGGACTCATGACTCGTGTGCACTGGGGAACTGAGTCCTGACAATGATTTATTTGTCAGTGCACTATACTGACAGCCAAATCAGCCAGAGAGCAAGTGAGAAATAAAAGGGCAGTGAGAAAATATTTGGGTTTGAAATTGTTCTGAAAATTTCTAATAAAAAAAAATCAATTACAAACAAAAAAAAATGTTGTATAGTGTCTAAGGCTATGTTTACTGGCTTGCAGCAAGGAGCAAAGTCATTTATCTTCAATCCAGTCACCACAGACAAAAATAGGAGTGCCGCTTTTTTTTCCCCTCCATTTAAAAATCCTAGGTAAATTGGGTTGCTAATTTGATTTCACCACTTTCAAGAAACCGCTTCAATTATTTGTCCCATAGGTTTGCAATAACAATTTTCAAACCACTTCCAATGCACCCTTCTCAGAAAAGTTGTGTGTCACCAGTTTAAAATTGCAGCTAATAAACCAGCTCAAAAATAACTTGAAATCCAGCAGAGAGGAGGGATGCTGCATGTGGAAAACCAAGACCTCCGCTGGCTAAAGTTCAACTCCTCCATCTGAGACATGTAGCAAAGCATCTTCTCAGTTTTCTACCCCTCTGAGAGCCAACAGTCTTTTTGTGTGTAGGTACTGACTGCATGCTCTTTCAGACACAGACCTGACTTTTCCATGCTCTCTGCTTATACAGGTGGGGAAATAAAGACAGCTAACACCCTTTGTAAAATTAGCAATAATAAAAAAGTTTGTCTTAGTTGGGGAAGAAACCCAACATGTCTGGTTGCAGACCTCATCTCTAGATCTCTTTCTGATGTTTTCAGATGCCACTGAACCAAACATGTCGCAGGGACGTTTCTGCTCCAATCAGCATGCTGTGCATCCCTGCACCTTAACCCCTGCTACCTCCCTGCTTAATATGTGGAGCTGTTTAGAAGGAAAAACAGCTAGGAGCAAAGATGTGAAACTTGCCTGCCTTTGTTCCTTCAGAATTAATCCCTTAGAGTCTCCTTGAAGGAGATAACGTGTGAGCCTCTTGCACTGGTTGCTAACAGTTCAATGTTTATTACAGGCCCCACTACCCTGCCAATGGGCTCTCTGACTTGCCAGGAGAGGCACAAGGCTCACTGCAGCCTGACACAGCTACTGAGCAGCAGTGGGTCCTTGCAACCGCAAACCTCCTCCACAATGCACCGTACTGCCCACCAGTGTCTGCTGGAAATCCCCCACTGCTGTCCCAGGAAACCTGCTCTCAGTCCTGTTCCATCTGTCCTCAGCTCTCCCTGCTCTTCCTCCTCCATGTCCCTCCCTGCTGCCGGGCTTGTCCCATGAGGAACGGGACAGCCTTTCTACACGATGATGTTTACAGAATGTTTTTCATCTGCTCCTCGACACCGGGAAGGGGCAGGGGGAAATACGTTACATGCATCCTTAAGCTCATTGGCGTCTGGAGACCCCACAGTTAGCCAGGATGCAGAGACCACCCCACACATTTCGAAAGCCCAAATCACACCTCAAACAAAGACAGTGAAGATGTGCCATTGCCATGAGGAAACATGTGTAGTTACTAGACATTACATGCTGTTCTGGCATAACGTCCTTTTTCCAGTGACACTTCACAGAATCACAGAGTGGTTTGGGTTAGAAGAGACTTCAAAGACCATCCAGTTCCAACCCCCCTGCCATGGGCAGGGACACCCTCCACTAGCCCAGGTTGCTCCACGCCTCATCCAGCCTGGCCTTGGACACTTCCAGGGATGGGGCACACACAGCTTCTCTGGGCAACCTGTCCCAGGGCCTCCCCACTCTCTCCAGCAATAATTCCTTCCTGATGTCTGACCTAAATCTCCCCTCTTTCAATTTAAACCCATTACTCCTTGTCCTGTTACTACATGCCTTTGTAAAAAGACCCCCCCAGCATGCTGTTTGTACCCAGGCAGAATAAAGAGTGATGTGGGAGGGGTCAATTAGTGGTATGAGAACACCCAAACCTCTGTTAAGAAATGAGATATTCCCTGTGTTCCGTTGCATATACTCCCTACACAGTTCAGCATCTTCTTTCTGTCATGTTTCAGGAGCAGTGATAAATGGCGATGAAGAAATTTTGGTCCAGTGCCACTAAGTTATC
The DNA here is from genome assembly GCA_027574665.1 of Rhynochetos jubatus. Taxonomy (NCBI): domain Eukaryota; kingdom Metazoa; phylum Chordata; class Aves; order Eurypygiformes; family Rhynochetidae; genus Rhynochetos; species Rhynochetos jubatus. The sequence goes on along the minus strand of CM050651.1, from coordinate 74,364,864 downwards.
TGAATACAGTATAAATGAGCACAAAATAACTAACCTGTCCTGGTACCTAATCAGTAAAATACGATACTGCCACTGGGGTTCCTGATGCTTAAGAACGTATGACAATCCCTAGTTTCAAGATGAGGTATGCCTGTGTTCATGGCATATTTGGAAAGATCTGGAATTGTTAAGCCATTTGTAATGCATCAAAACAAAAGATTTATTAAAACAGCAAATGGTCACCACTGCCTTTTTTTTTTTATAAGTCAAAAAGCAGTAAATACAACATTCAAGACCGGACTTCATTTCAAAAATGTATGTTCATTGTTGACTTTCTAGTGTATATCAAGAAAATGCTCTCCCCCAGCTAAATATTTTGCAAGGATTATATTGTATTTCAGTTGAAATTATCTCCTGTTTTCAACCAAAACAGAAAACAAACATCATGTTTTTAAAAAAATAGTAATAGTTACTAAGAGCTTGACACTATTTAACTTGAAGAAAAAAATGGTCGTCTTTATTTTCAGCCAGAAGACATATATAATGTGTAACTCAATGGAACACTTGCTCTAACACGGGCAGGGGGTGGGGGAAGTTGTATTCCTCATTATCAGTTCTTCTTAAACTACACATGCAAACACCAACAGATAGGACTCAAGTGTTTATCCTTCCAAAGCACAGGAGCTAAAGACAGAAACAACCTATGCAAGAACCTGAAAGGAGGAACTGCCCTGAAAAATGATCACATAAAATCAGGATCTTCTTACTCAATAGACTAGTTCACCTTGTGTATTCACACACACACCTCTGATCCTTTTCTTCTGAAAAAGGACTTTCCATCAGTATTCTCTGACAACTATTGGCACAGGTCCCTCTGAATGAACTATCTATTCTTTTCTGGAATCACATGAATCCTTTGTATTTTTCTTTCCATCCCTGTGCTGCCAGCTATAACTGTTCCAAAATTACAAGTTAGGCTGTTAAAAAAAAAAAGAGGGACATATTTTAAAGGAGATAAGAAAGAAAAGGAAGTAAGGTCCATTCTTACTTTATTATTTTTTTAATCTGTGTGTTCAATATAAGGTCATTTCCAAGCGTCTCTTTGGGGGCTACAGGCTTCACTGACTTGATTCAGAAAGACAAGATCACAGGAAAAAAAGTACCACAAGAATCACGATAAATTCACAAGAGACGGGAATGCTGTGCCCAGGGCCACGTAGACCCAAAGAGGCTCTGATCTGCTGATCCTGAAAGCTGTATTTAGGTATGGTACCAAACAAGTAACTTTGAAAACACAGACACACTTTGTAAAGCAAAGCTGCTCCCCGTGACGTGGCCTATGAAAATCACTCAATGAGCTACGATAACTTTTCAGGGTAAAGCACTTGGTCTGGTATTTCTCATCTACAAAAGTTTCACCCCTGCATGATGCTGCAGAGACAATGAGATCAAAGCTCAGCCTTGCACTGAAACGTAATGCCTCAAATCAGCAGCCCAGGCCCCATACACCCAGCAGAGCATGGAGAAGACACAGCATCTCCACAGGGACAACTGCCTCCCGAGTGGCCTCCAAACACTTCCCTTCCTGCTGTGAGCAGCTGACCTGGGGACAGCAAGCAAGGTGGGACGGCTCCAGGCCTCCTTGCGTTACAAAGGTAATTTAGACTAAAATCTACTAAAATCAACACAGCCAGGAGCTTACCTTTTATAGCAGATTTTTCTGTGCATGGAAATACTGTAAAACAAATGTTTTTTTCATGTGAAAGCTACTTACATAAAAGGTAAAATTATTGTGTTTATATCCAGTTCATGCCAGAATAATGTATTTGACTAAAATAGTCACAGTGAATTTTTACACCATAAGATGTGCTGCTTATCAAACAGAACCGTGAGCCTTCTTCCCTTTCATATTTATGAACTTCAGTATGCAATCTAAAAAGCAAGCGATTTGAACAGATATGATGTTGATGGGACTCTGCTCTTTCTAGAATTTCATGTTGTGCCATCATAAGCCAGCTGGGAGACTAAAGAAACAGCCTTCATGAAATTCCTTCAACATGCTCGTGTTTAGCACGTGAGATGTACAGTTCTGGTGACACGCTGCTATTTAAAGGGGAAAAAAACCCAAAACTGTAACACACACACACGAAAGTCCCAAGAGATTCAACGCGTTGAAAAGCGGTATGAAACAGCTTCTGTCCAAAGGATCAATGAGCAATCCACAGATTCAATCACCCTCACATAAAAATGCGGAAAAGTGTAATCCCACTGCGTAAAAATATGGAAATCCCTCTGCTACTGGTGAAATAACTGAAGCAGTACTCTACCGAGCTGTTGCATGATACTTCAGCATTTTAATCAAGATCATAGAATCACAGAGTGGTTTGGGTTGGAAGGGACCTTAAAGACCATCCAGTTCCAACCCCCCTGCCATGGGCAGGGACACCCTCCACTAGCCCAGGTTGCTCCAAGCCTCATCCAGCCTGGCCTTGGACACTCCCAGGGATGGGGCATCCACAGCTTCTCTGGGCAACCTGTCCCAGGGCCTCCCCACCCTCTCCAGGAAGAATTTCTTCCTGATATCCAATCTACATCTCCCTGCTTTCAGTTTAAACCCATTACCCCTCATCCTGTCACTACAGGTCTTTGTAAAAAGCCTCCCCCAGCTTCCTTGTAGCCTCTTCAGGCACTGGAAGGTGTTATAAGGTCTCCCCGGAGCCTTCTCTTCTCCAGGCTGAACAAGCCCAACTCCCTCAGCCTGTCCCCATGGCAGAGGGGCTCCAGCCCTCGAAGCATCCCCGTGGCCTCCTCTAGACTCACTCCAACAAGATAAGCATAGCTACATGCACAACTATTTACATTACACGATAACTAGAGTTCCCAACAGTCAGATTTCCAGTGCTGTCAGAGAGCAAAGATGTGGCATAAACTCACTACAGTCCAATTAACGTGGCCTCCAAATGGAGAATGGAAAAATCCAAAAAAGTGATTACCTCTCAGGACTTTTAGGTGGGCACTGCATCCATGCAAACTTACAGCTACCACGTAAGAGCAGACGGCGTGGACATGGTCAAGTGCATGGTGGAGACCTGTCTCTTCCTTGCTTCCATCGAACTGGGTGGAGATAACAGACTTCACAAAACCTCACAATTTCAAAATCTCCGTGAAATTTTTCATTCTATCAAACAAGATGATGTCCCAGAAGAAAATCTGTGAAAACTGTACTTAGTTTGTAAACCCTTGTTATTGTAGGGTCAGGAGGAAACCTCCATCTTAAAATATAATTAAACTTAATGGGAAATGGTTAATTAAATTAAGAAACGTGAGAAAATTCCCTCAGGCTACAAGGATTCTGATTACAGTGTTGCTGTAAGCCTAAACAAGGCTTAACATAGTGTAGGGCACGCAGGGCCAAAGCCTCTGGACTATTTTTAACATGTTGCAGAATGCTGGTAATTAGAAATAGGAAGTGTTAAATCTACTCATGCCAGGTTCACACGGGGAATCTCATCAAGTAATAATTGAAGGGTTTCTGCTACTGCAGTGTGATACACAGTTTTAGGAAAACAACAACCTACCTCATTAGCATCTGGATTCAGACTTTGGGAGCCTGGATTTTCTGGACAGTAAGAACAGGGGAGCAGGTTTGTTGTTATTATGAACAAAATAGATCCAAACAGGGTCCAGTTGCTTCCTAACACTCAGGCCGATCTCTTACAGCTAAGAGGGAGGTATATTTAAATTTGAAGATCTCCTGCAATTTCTGAGGAAACCCATGGAGACTGTACGTACGTTAAGAGATAAAAATGGCCAATAACTGCCTGGTGGAAAGGGAATTGTAAAGCAGCACACGATCCAAAATCAAAAGGCGTTATTAAAGTACCCATGAACAACCCTAAGCAAGCAGATTTTTTATAAAAAGAGTGATATATAACAAAATCAATAGTAAACAGAAAATTTACGGATAAAAAGATCTGACCGAAAATTCCTGTAAGGCAACAGGGTTCCACTTGGGTCAAGCAGAACTTTTTTCCCAGGTCTAAGCTGACGTGGCTCCACTAACACTACAACTTTCTGTACGCAAGCTCTACGGATTCCATACAGACATAATGCCATCTCATCTTCACCATGCAAAAGGCTGAAATCACTAGCGACCACCAATTCCTGGGATGACCCAAATTACCATCACCAAGTAAACAACCCAACCAAACCAAAAATAAAACCTAAGCAAAACATTTATCTAGACAAATGTACATTCAGCACAGAGATGATCAGAGATTTGTATCCCACTGAATCATAGAATCACAGAATGTTTTGTGTTGGAAGGGACCTTAAAGATCACCTGGTTCCAACCTCCCTGCCATGGGCAGGGACACCCTCCACTAGACCAGGTTGCTCCAAGCCTCATCCAGCCTGGCCTTGGACACTGCCAGGGATGGGGCATCCACAGCTTCTCTGGGCAACCTGTCCCAGTGCCTCCCCACCCTCTCTGGGAAGAATTTCTTCCTGACAGCCCAACCTAAATCTCCCCTCTTTCAGCTTAAACCCGTTATCCCTTTTCCTGTCGCTACGTGCCCTTGCAGACTGAAAAGAAAGTCTGGAAGACTATACAAAGTAGTATTCCACAAACAATGAAAGTATTGTCAAGTAAAGCCACTGTTATGAATCCCTTGGCCTTTTAAAGGCAATCATTCACATCTCCTTTCACCAGAATTCTGCTTTCTCTGTCATTTCATAAACGCTCATAAATCATCGCAACATCAAACCAAACCCCTACTGTACTAAATGCAACGATAATAAAGGGAAGAGCATTTTAATGAGACACACAATTATGCTGTACTGTAAAGTTCCTGAAGGGCTTCTTTTGATTTTTTCATTTGCTCATTTTCCTCCTGTAATCGGTTTGGGTTTGGTTCTTTTGGCTGCTCCTCCTAGAGAGTCTGCTAGAAAGGCATCAGAACCCTGGGAACTACCTTTGTCTCTACAGGAACTGTTAGGCCCCACTCCCTCAGCACAAAACCATAGACGAAGACACCTAACTGAAATGGGCAAACCTTCAGAATGATGAGTTGCCATCAATTCCTTTTGGGACTAAGTAGGTGAATATCTACATCTGAAGACAGATTTTTTTTTTTTTTAAGTATTTTTTATTATCTAATTCTGTCTCCTTCCTCCTTTTACCACCTTCTCTGCTGAAGTCCTCCCTAGTTGTTTCTTTTCTTTATTGCAGTATGTAAACAAAAGAGATGTTAAAGCATTAAGAAGACATTCAGGCTTCAAAACTACTTTAAAAAACCGTAGATTGTGTTTGCAGGGGGAAAAAAGATATTTGTCATCTTTAAACAAGAGTTTTCAACCATCTTCCCTGGCTAAATCCTTACCCTGAAGAGTCACTTGAATGTAGAATAAGAAGGTACAATTATTTTGTAACAATAAGAGGGAAAATTAGATTTAAGGCCTGCCTCCAGCAAAAAGATCCTAAAGTGGCGCAATTTTCTACAGAATTTCAATCGGAGCACAAGCTGTGCTGCTCAGAACAACAGGTTCACTTTCTTAGGTTTTAAATAAAAACATAATTATTTGCATCCTTACAGACAGACTGTACCTTTCAAGCTTTTGTCCACATCTTACACCACTTCAACAGGAGGAAATGTCTGAATACCCCCTGAACTTGGGACAAGATGGTATCAAGAGCACAGAACGTGCCGCAAACGCCTGTCTGGTTTGATCCCCTACTAATGCTTGTGTGACAAATCCACTTCACCTACAGAAACTCTCTTCTAATTCTAAAGTCCCAGGAGCAAAAAAAAATTTAACAGGCACATCAAGTGTCTTAAGACCGTTTGACACCTCCCAATCCTTTTGCTTTTGTGGGATCTCAACAAAATGCATAGCACAGGCTGGCTTTGACAAATCCTGACTTACAAGTCAGACCCTGCCAAGATATTTGAGTTTGCCCCCCCCAGAACCTAGCAGTCACTGGGGTACAGCGTGTATTTCTAGGGTGCGGTCAGACTGCCCAGTCACAGTGCAGGGTGTCACGGCGTGTAAAGCAGAACCCATCTTCCCGATGGGGTTTCCACAGCACAAACCTGAGTTTGCTGCTGTCACTTTCCACAGTTTTCTCTTTGACTAACATCTTTCACCATCACATTTTGCAACTTGCAACACAGAGCTAAAAAGCATAAAACAAACCACCTTCCTAGAAAGACATACATGGTCAGAGGTGCAAGAATCATCATGGACTAAGGTTATAGAATCATTGAGTGGTTTGAGTTGGAAGGGACCTTAAAGACCACCCAGTCCCAACCCCCCTGCCATGGGCAGGGACACCCTCCACTAGACCAGGTTGCTCCAAGCCTCATCCAGCCTGGCCTTGTTAGCCTACATGTCTCTCCTGGCTTTGGTACCTACATGCACTAGCTAAACCTACGGTTTGAGATGTGCCAAACCCCAAGGATCTGCTAAATTATTCTACTGAAACAGCATATGACTAGTAAGGAACTGCCTTAATGGACAAGTCTGGGGCATTGCGCTGGTTGGAAAATCATGACCCAGCCTCAGCTCATATCATCTCCTCTGCACTGGAGAGTTGGTGAGCTCGTATCATCCCCCTGCATACGTATTGTTCCAGCTATAGCCAAGGAGAACTGGTGCTGCCTCCAGTCACGTAAACACTGAAGTCTGTAAGTCACAGAATCATAGAATCACAGAATGGGTTAGGTTGGAAGGAACCTCAAAGCCCATTCAGTTCCAACCCCCCTGCCATGGGCAAGGACACCCTCCACTAGCCCAGGTTGCTCCAAGCCTCATCCAGCCTGGCCTTGGACACTTCCAGGGATGGGGCATCCACAGCTTCTCTGGGCAACCTGTCCCAGGGCCTCCCCACCCTCTGCGGGAAGAATTTCTTCCTGATATCCAACCTAAATCTCCCCTCTTTCAATTTAAACCCATTACCCCTTGTCCTGTCACTACAGACCCTTGTAAAAAGTCCCCCCCAGTTTCCTTGTAGGCCCCGCAGTCATGGCAGAGTCTACTCTAAACACAGGTCTCATTAAAATGCTCTTCTTTTTATTACCATTAACAGGGATCAGATTTATGCTTCTGTGGGGTCTTCTCTGATGGTAGCATGGGGCATCTGAAAAGACAGGAGAAAGCAGAAGCATCTTTATAAAAAGAAAGAGGTCTGTGCCTTGCTTCATAAAACCTTGGGCTTCTAAAATATTAACTTTACTTGACAGTATATTTTCAGTTTGTACAGCTCTAAGCTTAACTGTCTGTCAGAAAATTATATAAATCTGATTGCCCCTGTCAGAGCCAAATATGCTTTAGCTTTCAGACTTCCCAGAAATGATGTTACTTATCCTTCAGAGACGGAAGTGGTGTACTGCTGGTACAACCAGCATCTCATTATGGAGCCTGAAGCAGTTAATGCTGGTTTTGTGCAATACTGCATTCATCTGGGAACATGCTGATAGCAGAAAAGGTGGTAACAGCCACCCCCATCACAGAGGGGAGCAGACCCATGAGTGGTCTGCCTGGAAGCATGGAAAGCAGAGGTGGGAAATTGCTGAAAGGTCCAATTTGGCCAGACTGTCAGTGGAGATCCAGAATAGCTCCATCTGCTTAAATAGGGGAAAATTCCTGGAGAGGAATCAGCTGGACCCAAGCACATTCCCATGGTGGCCATAATCACAGAATCATGGAATGGTTTGGGTTGAAAGGACCTTAAAGCCCATCTAGTTCCAACCCCCCTGCCATGGGCAGGGACACCCTCCACTACACCAGGTTGCTCCAAGCCTCATCCAGCCTGGCCTTGGACACTTCCAGGGATGGGGCACCCACAGCTTCTCTGGGCAACCTGTCCCAGTGCCTCCCCACCCTCTCCGGGAAGAATTTCTTCCTGATATCCAATCTAAATCTCCCTGCTTTCAATTTAAACCTGTTACCCCTTGTCCTGTCACTACAGGCCCTTGTAAAAAGCCCCCCCCAGCTTCCTGTAGTATCCTTCAGGTACTGGAAGGTGCTGTAAGGTCTCCTCAGAACCTACTCTTCTCCAGGCTGAACAAGTCCAACCCTCTCAGCCTTTCTTCATAGGAGAGGTGTCAGCCACAGCCTCTCCAACAGCTAGGTCTGGAGAAGACCTCCACACGTTGACTAGCTCCCACTTCTGCTGTGCAGTAGGATCAGTTTGATGGAACATTTGTATTTCTGAGTAAAGTGAAAGCACAGCTCCAGATTCACCTCTTTGGCCCCAGATGGTCCACTTAACTTCCCTGCTGCGCTGAATGGTTATATATCTTCTCCCAGATTTGAAGGATTTCTGTGGTCTCCAGCAGGGAACAGCCCCATTCAAGTTGGAAAGAGAGAATCAAGAGGAAAAAAAAAAAAAACCCAAGGCAAGACCAAAGACTGATTTGTGAGGAATTTTCCATTTGTTCCCCCAAAACAAACAACAATTGTTGCCATTCAGGATCCAGTTGTATTTTTTTCCCCAGCGCAATCTTAGTTAGGTCCCGCTGCACATACGCATTTTGACAGCCTTTAATTAAAGAACCATATGTTACATTTCTACCAGGTCTCAAAATATTAGCTTGTGCAGGCCCCACAAATGGGTAAGTCTCGGTAGAAAGCTGATTGAGGGACCTACATAAGCAGAATGATTAGCTTTAACTGCAAGGCTTTCTGACTGATGGATCTGTTTGGAGTTTTTTCATGGTTTGCCTTGTCAGGGGGACTATCACATAGGAGAAAAGTCCTTTAAACAAATCAGTAAGTAATGAGAATTGCAGCACTAATAACCATTCTATGAAAGTTTCTTCCTAGGAATAAAAATAACATTAGTTTTTATCACATGCTGTGTTTTTCTAGCATGGTTTTCCATCTCTGAGTAATGACTCGGGTATAAAATAAAACTGCTAATTTGCTACGCTCGAGTTTTCACTCTCGCAACCGCTGTGCTTTAAGCCGTGTCTGCTGAAACCTATATTTTGCATATGCCTCAAAGTACTGCAAGGTATTACTGTGTTGCTTCCGAGAGCTTTAAAGTGCTCAAAAATGGTTAAGGTCTCTCAATGACAAGCCGTACCGCATGAATTCTCCACATGCTGGCAGAGCAGCTGCTAAAACCAATTAGGTCATTATTCACTTTCTCCATTTTTTTCTTTAAGATGGGAGAAAAAGACAATACTTAAAAGTTTCCCACATGATTTCAATAAAGCCAGTCCTTTCAGCATAGAAACCCAGTGAAATTATTAATGGAATGAGGCCAGTCAACAAGTCCTTTGCATCAAAACAAGGATCAATAATATCAAAGAGAGCCTGTAGTCAGGAGAATGTCCCGAGTATTTAATCTCAAAACTATTCTACTCATTTTGAACAGGTTCTTGGACTCATTTTGGGCTGTATTTAATCCTGTAATTTCTAGTGCGTTCTAGTGTAATAATGTTGAAACCTTGATTGTTGTCTGCATCTCATTTCCCCACCTTAATTATGTCTAAAAATAATAGTTTCAGAGCCATAACAGCTCAAATATTTCCCCATTAGCAAAAAGCTAATTCCTGAGCTCATTCTAAGGGCAATTAAGTTGGAAAAGCAATTAAGGTTTCAGAAATCCCTGACAGTAGGAAAGGTTCAACCTAATATCCACAAGTACATGAAAACAAAGTGTATTTTAGGGTTATTAGGAAAATACGGCCTCAGACTGTGGCCAAGATCTCACAAGAGCCTGGTTATTAATAGCCTTGCTGTGTGAAGCACGTTTCCACAGCAGGTGTCACATAGGTCCCGCAAAGCAAACTGTCAGCTAAAGGCTGAATTAGTACATGCCACAAGGACAGCTGAAGACATTTCTTGCTAGAGAACAGCCCTCAAAATGGGCTGTGCACCACCTACACCTTCCATTTAGCTAAAGCTCTGCTACTTTTCCAAGAGCTTCTATCCCTTGTCGATGCCATCTAACAGAAGCTCCCCGCTTCCAAAGGCCTTGCTAATAACAAAAACTGTTGGTCCCCAGACCCAGCGTCATCACCAGATAAATTTCACCATGTGCAAACCACCCAGGGTTAGGCTGGTTCCTCCCACTCTTTCTTACTCATAGAATCACAGAATGGTTTGGGTTGGAAGGGACCTTAAAGACCATCCAGTGCCACCCCCCTGCCATGGGCAGGGACACCCTCCACTAGACCAGGTTGCTCCAAGCCTCATCCAGCCTGGCCTTGGACACTGCCAGGGATGGGGCATCCACAGCTTCTCTGGGAAACCTGTCCCAGTGCCTCCCCACCCTCTCCGGGAAGAACTTCTTCCTGATGTCCAATCTAAATCTCCCCCCTTTCAATTTAAACCCATTACCCCTTGTCCTGTCACTACAGGCCCTTGTAAAAAGCCCCCCACCACCCTGGTTCCTTGTAACCCCTTCAGGTACTGGAAGGTGCTATAAGGTCTCCTCGGAGCCTTCTCTTCTCCAGGCTGAACAAGCCCAACTCTCTCAGCCTGTCCCCATTAGCAGAGGGGCTCCAGCCCTTGGAGCATCTCTGTGGCCTCCCCTGGACTCACTCCAACTGGTCTATAATCCTTCTTATGCTGAGGGCTCCACAGCTGGACACAGCACTCCAGGTGGGGTCTCATGAGAGCAGAGTAGAGGGGGAGAATCCCCTCCCTCGCCCTGCTGGCCACACTTCTCCAGACACAGCCCAGGATCCAGTTGGCTTTCTGGGCTACCAGCGCACACGGCCGGCTCATGTTCAGCTTCTCATCTACCAGTACCCCCATAGTCCTTCTCCTCAGGACTTGGGGGTACTGGTACTCACATAGTCCTCCTCCCCACCTAAGTCCAAGTAGGATGAAAAAGAGAAGGGTCTGGGTAGAAGAGCGTAACAGAAACGAGTGGCTTTTATGTCAGAAAAGTAAGCCACATTCTAGTAAGAATCTGCAGGGTCTGAGAGCAGATATAGAAAGGTTTTGGGTACCTCACACACTAGGAACAAATCTTTTTTGTTTTTAATTTTCAGACACCTACACACCAAACAACTGAGCTTCAACCTTGCGTAAACTTCCTTGCCAGCCAGCTTAAAGGAAGTTTGAAGGCTGGATTCAGTTTCCTTGAACCTTGCCGTCAGCCTGAACTTACAAGGTAAGCTGAGACGACTGCGTGAATGCGTCAGTATTTCCCACTAGCAGCTAGACTAGGAAACCAGTAAAAAATGCCCCACTCACAGCACTTTGGCCCTCCTGCAGGAGGTCCCAGCCAGCCTCTGGAAGGGCAGATGCAAACACCAACATGCCGAAACAAGGAGGAAGAGAGCAGTTGTGGATTTCGACTGCAAGTGGTGGAACTGTTACAAAGCAAAGGCTACAGAGGAATGTAAATCTGTATAATGTAAATGTAAATCTGAAATCCTCATAATGAATATTTGATACTTCACAAATAAACAGCAAGGAAATGTATCCCAACCCAAACTGCCCAAGAGTTCAGAAAAAATAAAAGTGTGTGTGGGAAGAAAAGAATGCATGCAAGAAGGTTGTTTTGAGGTTTCTTTTTGGTTGGTTAGGGGTTTTCTTAAATAAAAATTTTTAAAAACCCACCACAAACCACCACAACCCTGCTGGTGGTGTCAGTACTTGGTGGTTGTCCCTGACCAAAACCTGGCCTGAGCCTGCCAGTCCATTCCCTGTGTGACATGCTGTCATGATTTTTACATTGCTGATACCACGGACTGCCCTTATTGGCTCCAAGACTGTTAAGAGCCCCTCCAGAACTAGGCAGTTATCATCAAAAAATAATCATCACCAGCACGCACCCGTGCATCGAGCCATGTCATAGCACATTTCAGAGAAGAGAGATGCCATCTGTGAACCCAAGCCAGTTTGTGCCAGCTGAGCCTCCAACACAACTGCGACTCCCCGTCTCAAACATGACTCTTGGCACACTGTACTGTAGGGTTTTCCTCTGCAGCACTCATCAAAAAAAGTATTCAAAAAAAAGAAGAAGAAAAAAGCCCATATCCTAGTTGATAGCACATAGAAAATTAGTTGTGCTTTTACCCTTCTTGTTACAGATTTGCTAATTCAGGAATTTTGCTCCTGGCGCAGTCGTGCACAGATTTTAAACACTCAGACTCACGCGCGTGCCCGCTCCCGGGCTTGGTCTCGGCTAAACCGCAGCTTTCCATACCTGTCAGCCTCAGTAGCACATTCAGCAAGGACGCACCTCCACGCTTCTCCTCCCGTGAATAAAGATGTTTGAACACCTCCCGGACACGCACGGGTGACCAAGAAGCGCAGATCATGTTGTCACTTCGTGCTCAAGTCAAGTTCCATAGAAATGACCTGAATGAAGATACCAGCCTGCTTGGTAAGGATAATAAAGTTGACGAATAATGATACATCTTCTGTGATAGCAATTTCATTCACTGAACAGATTTGACAGTACAGCGAGGTTATTATGCATTATTTTTAGTACTAGAAATCAATGGCACTATTGTCCTTTTCAGTTCAATTTGATTTAGATGAAGCTCAGTGTGCAGAGAGAATAATGAGGAGCACTGCCTCACATTAAATGGAAACAGAAATCATGTTCTTAGCAGGGTGTGTTTTATGATAAGGTGATTGTTCTGCGAACAGCTTCTTATTTCAATATTTTGGATGTTTAAATAAAGTGTGTGCTCCAGACAGATGGAAGTCTTTTAGGAAATATATTTCCCCAGCAGAAAAATGACAGATTCTTTCATGAGGAGAGCTGCTGTCAACACGAGTCTCAAGGGCCTGCTGTAGGGTGGATGGACACAGAACTCGTGAGAAAAACTCCACTGAAGAATGATTGTATGACTTGGGCATCTGTCAAAGCCTGGGTTTGAGTCCCTTGTTCTAACAAGGGCTTGAGTCTGGGGCTTCCATCGCTGCAACAGAGCCCCCAGTCTAACCTAGTATCTCTTATTCATGGTGAAAAACTTTATAAAGCTCTCATTTTATTTTACTGCAGGATAGATTTTTTCATATATCCTTTTAAATGTCAAACATTTTGGCAAGGCAGAAAAAACTACTTTCTCCTAATCAAGGGAAGCAGCAGGACAAATTTTCCTTATAGAGTTCTGTCAGAGGATTTCAGTTTTCATCTGTTGATGCAAACAACTAAAAAGCTCACAATTCCACCCCCCACAAAAATAAATGTTGCCTCTTCTTCTTGGCTGAACAGAACAGACGCAGCCACTTTTTACCTAAGTCTGGGTGACAAATCGCCGGATCATACCCTGCCTTTCCCAAGTGCTAGAAGACCTACGTTCCTCCTGCTCAGGGTTTGCCCCTGCCATCTTTTGAAACTGCACCTGTGCGGCACAGAAACGTGCTCTGCATGAAAAACAAACAGATGAGGGACCTCCTGGTGATGATTATACCAATATGGCTCCTATTTCATTAAATACATTTATTAAATTAATTAAATGACTGTAATAAACCCCTCCTGTTGTGCATTCCTCTCGAGCTGGAAGCGGTTTTCTCAGCTTCTCTACCTAAATATATGAAGACCCAAGGAAGCCTACCTGATACCTGAGGACATGCAGTACTTCTGGCAGAAGCTATCTGTGGGTGTACACCCTTTTGTGAGATACCACGCCACTTAAACAGGGCCTCTCAACAGTATCCATTGGCCTGTTTTGTCCAGGAAACCCAGGGATCCATTCAAGTAGCAGGAGGTGGCTCAAGTCTATGAGTTCTGCCACAGAAAGCATGTAGGGATTTCTCATATAGATTTTGTAAGGGCTAGAAAAGGGATGAAAGCCATGACCAGACGAAGAGTTACAGCTAGGCTGGCACCTTGCATCCAGGGCTCACCTGGAAGCCGGTTCAGTGTGAGCTGCAGCACTCATTTCATGTCTTACAGAGGCAGACAATAAAGACACTTGTGCCAGTAGATGGCATTCTGTCTGTGACCTACACGCAGGATTTCTGCAGTAAATACAGAGCCTGCAGCTCTTTCTGCCTGCTCTGTGGAAGAGGCAGTATGTTGGTGACAGAAGACACCCAGCTCTGTCCCCAGACCCTTCGCTCCGTTCAGGAGTATAGCTCAGCTCCCCTCCATACTGAGTTAAGCTGTGCTGGTTGATGCACATCCTGTCCGTCTGCAGTCTGCTCCTAGGCACGGACGGGAGGCTTAGTGTCCTGCTAAGCAGGCACTCACCGCCTTACATCTTCATCTGCAGCACAGGCCTGACACAGGACTGCCCTGCCTTGGAGACCAACAAACGGTTGGGCTTGAGGAAGAAGTTGCCCGATTGCTGTTCTAGCCAGAAGGTGACAGCTTGCAGAATAACCCTCTCCTAGACATGAAACTCATCTGGAGGAACTCGTGTCTAAGAGCAAAGCAGCATGCCTGAATTGCACGTGATCATCAGCCAACTCCAGTACACTTCAAAGACCTCCGGCTCTCCTCAGTAGGAACCCACACCCTACACACCACTTGTGCAACATTTTGGCAAGGCCCTTTCTCACTTTACCAATGCACAAGCACAAATTACAAGCTTTCAGTTCTGATGCGCAGATTCTGAGCAAAAGAGGTAACTGATGCTTTTGAAAACATGACGCAAAGCGGAAGTTCTTCGATAAAAGGAAAAAAAATTACCTTTGCAGCAGTCATTCTCTTCAACACAATCAGTTCTACTAAGGCTTTACTCAGCACACCACTGAAGGGTAACTTCATAGCAATTTTAAGCCACAGAGACACTGTACCTGCAATATTATATTCTTGCTGGCATCAACCTTATTAAGACCGGTTCTTCCCTCCCAAGAGGCACCCTTCACCGTGGGCACCACTGGATGCCTTCAAACAGCAGGCATTTCCTCTGAAACCAGCATTCCTGTGGCACTGAACAGCACATATCTCACTTGTTTGCTTACACCACCTTTCTCCTTTTGGTTAGAAAGAAGCAAATGATCCTCCTTCACTTTGATCCCACTTTGCTAAACTATCATGCTTCAAACAACTTTGGTGTTAAGTATGTAGGACAGGAGAAAAAAGAAAAGAGAATGAAAGAAGGTTCTTGGAAAATAGGACACAAGTGTCTCCACTAGAATGACTATAAACTAGACACCCAGAAGCAAGAGGGGGTGACAGTTTCCACACGCTGGTGCTTTTTTGTTTATCCCAATATATAGCCTCACTTTGATGTCCTGCCCAAGCTGAGGTGCCCAAGAGCAGACTGAGAGCCGCATCTCATCGATTATGGCAGTTAAATTCTCCTTTAAGGAGTATTATCCACACAACACAACTTCAGGCACACAGAACTGACATTCCAGGTCTGCTGTAAAAAGATGAGACAATTTATTGATCGCTCAGTGTGGAAACACCAGCCTCCAACCAGAAAGCTCATTTTTTCTCCATCAAGGCCTGAAAACACATACTTTTGGTAGCTATAAAGCTTTCAAGTAATGAGGCTTCAGGCTGCATTACCAATCAAAATCCATTAAATGGTCTACTTAATATAGCAGAAAAAATTGCATAAGCATTCAAATGAAGTTTAACAAAAAACTAACCCACTTGGAGTTACTCAAATTCTGCTAAGGATTTAATAGAGCTTGATCTTATTCACTGCAAGTTTGTGAAAAGCTACAAACAATGTTGTTTTGGGCAGGAATGAAACACTTTTTCCATTAGACAGCAGGTGACTATTTGAATTTTCCACTCCTGTGAATATATGATTTATGGTTGGAGTGATGGATTCAAAACCTGGCCTGGAGAGTGACTGCTGTACACAAATTCCACTTTAGGTAAATACCTTCAAATTCTAAGTACAGGCAAAGGCTCTCCCCCACCCTCAGTCTGCCTTCTGTGCATGTGTAAAGTGCCCTCTAATAAGCACAGATTAGATCACAAGCTGAGCATGTCAACAGCAAAATGCTGTGGTGAAAAAGCAAATGTCTAAGACATAGAAAAAGGAGACAAGCCTATAGGGTACAAAACCTCATCCTCATCCCCTGCTGCACACTGGTTTTTGCACTCTGTCTACTTTTAGATCCTGTACTGCAAGGAAACGACTCACCAGTATGAAGGAATCCAAAATAAGTTCTCAAAATCAGGAAGTGTGGAAAACACGCATAGAAAATATGCACAACACATCACTGCCGGTGATATTATCTGCACAGGTATTTTAGTATAAAGCCTGAAAGCTATTTTAACACATGCATTTTCCCATAAGCATAAAAAGTGACCATCCAAAAATTCAGACAACATTTTTACATATAAGTGTGAGCTCATTTACAAAAAAAATTATTTAAAACCTCTGCAGCTGCCCATAAATATACAAATGCTTGAGCTTGGTTTACAGGAAAAGGCAAATACTAATGGACCAGCACTATAAATCCTCACAGTGGATCATGCTGCTGCTGAAAATACAAATTGCTAAACAAAGAAAGTTAATTCTAGTGTTCAAACTAGAGATTTCAGTGCCCGTTTCTGGGTAAGTTACTACGTTCTCCTGTGTACCTGTGTTGCCTTGTCTTTGAGGGATATAGGAGGGCAGAGAGTTTGCAGCCACAAGGGAGTACGCTTTGTGCTCTTTTGTATTCATCTCTCAGGTATTTTTTTGTGCTCTGTTCTATGTATCTCTCAGGTATTTTTTGCAACTGCTTTTGAGGCGGTGCAAGCTAAAACACTGTACACACAATCACTGCAGGCGTGGCTGGTCAAACCTTACATTCTGGAGCAGTTTCAACTGTATTTTCTCTAGGAGTTGCTTTTCACCTCTTACTTGCTATTGATTTTGAGTGGCCTTCGTGTCCATTTGTGACAGAGCAATGACGCCTCTCATCCCACATCCAATTGAAGTGGCTGATACTGGCAGGCTGATACAATGGTAAAGCAGATGCACGGCTCTGCACTTGTATTTGTGGGTTTGAGCTTTTAACGGCTTCATAGAGCCCCTCTCAAAAACTCTTTGGGTCTGTTTCTCTGGCTGTAGAGATAACCATGCTAGATAACACAAGCTATCTCACGTACCAGAAAGCAGAGTAACTTGTATAGACCTCAGGGCAGCATCAGGGTGCTGAACGCATCGTGTTGGTTAAGCTGGCTGCATCCAGCTCTTGGGATCCCCTTAGCTACCTCTAAGGCATAAATAACATACCTTTATCCTCTCAATAGCATCATCTCCTGCCTCCCCCTGCCAAACAGTATCCTCTTTCCCCTCCTTCCCCCCATTATCCTGGCAGCACCAAGCTGAGAGAGGCTGTCCTGCCACCCACAGCTGCCCCATCACCTTGCTGGCGCAGCAGTAGTGCGGCTTTAGTCAAGAAGCTTCAGGCAGAAGAAATTGAGGGTCCAGGCACTGTCTCCCTTAAATCCTCCTCCAGGACTCTGCCCATAGTGGAAGCAACATACAGGTGGGATAAAACCTGTAAGTTGCTGGTAGGAGCACAACGAACCAGGTCTTGGTTTCGGAAGCTTTATAAATTATTCAGTGAGATGGTCCTACTCCTTGCCTTCACTGGCTCTCGGTCAGGGCCCTAAATCCACACAAGTCACCCCACGTGGGCAGTTCCGCAGGTGTTCTGTTTGCTCAATCTCTTTAAGGAATGGCTTATTTTCCTTCTCCCACTATACGGTTTCTGGTACAGAGACGCTTTTTCTCTTGGTAGGTTGGACCAAAAGACTTGGGTATTAAGTCAGTCTCAGAAACCACCGATTTGCAATCTTCCTTACTGAAGGTTATCTGTACCCACTGAATGCAACATCTATGCCGCAAGACTTGGCAGATGAAACCTGTTCTGTTGACTTTTTAAAATGAATTTTCTTGAAGAGGATGAGCAAGCAGAGAGGCACTTCCATTAGCACATCACAGAGCTAATACAGTACAATTTTACCAAGGTAATTAAAGACAGAAGAATGTGATGATCACATTAAGGTCATGATTAAGATCAAACCAACAAATGAAGATGTTCGAGTGATGAAATCATCAATAGATCAGGACATAAAAATCAAACAACATGATTTACAGTAAAAAGAAACTCTTTTGTTCAAACCTTCCTTTGGAAGAGGGCAAGAAAAACAATTTCTTTCTACTTTGAGGCCTCAGCCCCACTCACTTTGAGCTGTAAGTACACTGACCTGATTGAGGAAAAGCACAGACGGATGATTATGTCCTACACCACGACTCGAATGTTTGTTCTGCTCTAATGTCCTTGCCAAGCAGATTTAAACAAGCACCACAATATTCTGAGAGACATTTCTGCCTCTCACTCCCCGATCTGGTTTCACGTGGCCTTTCTGGTGAAAAGGGGGAGTGCTGTACGCTTGTGGATTGACGCCTTTATAGTTCTGGCAAAGCCAAGAGAAATGTCTTGTCCAGTCAGAGTTGCACTAAACCCAACTAGACAACTGTAAAGGACATGAGTGATGAAAGAACGACCATACTCAACCCTCTTATACAATGATTGAATCAAAAGAGTTTCTCTCTCCCTTACCAACTGATTTATTGTCTGGCCCTGACAGCTGGCCTGCCAGACATATGTTTGCACATACGACTACATTATGCTTTGGGTAATATCTAGGAGAGGCTCTCTTAAATAAACCCCTCTTGGGAGCAGGGACAGGTTGCCCAGAGAAGCTGTGGATGCCCCATCCCTGGCAGTGTCCAAGGCCAGGCTGGATGAGGCTTGGAGCAACCTGGGCTAGTGGAGGGTGTCCCTGCCCATGGCAGGGGGTTGGAACTGGATGGTCTTTAAGGTCTTTTCCAACCCAAACCATTCTGTGATTCTATGAATATGAAGAAAGAGGGACCTTAGGACATCATGTTCATAAATGGGGTCTGACTTGTCATTCTAGTCTGCTCCTTATAATCTGTGATTAACAAATGAGGTACAAAGCTCATCGAAAGTAGCCCACAGAAGAAACAATAGATTGAGCAAGACTAGTGTGCCCTCAAGCCCATAATCTTGTGTCTGACAATGACTAGTCACAATTTGCTCAGAGGGAAGTGAAGGAATACTACTGCAGACAGCAGTGGTTAAACTTATCTTCTGTTAAAAATCCTCCTTCTTATCCTAAATAAGTTGTTTAACCTTGAAGCACATGGCCAAGTCAGTCTTCCATAACTATTTCTGCACTGCCCATAAACTTTTCCTTTTTATAACCGTAAAAATCTGTTACTTTTCCAGGAGTTTTGCTAGTCTACAACAGCTTAAACTTTGGTGCAGATAAGAATGTACTCCTTATTCTCAGGCCTCATTTGTGGCAATCCTCTGCATTCACAATGGAAGCCCCTATCTCAGACTACTTATAGTTTTAAGTCACAGTGTGCTGTCCCACGAATGCATTATCACCCACAGAACTGCTAGTTGACACGTATTGTCTATTACCCAGGCACTGCTGTCTGCTACAAATATGCTGCAAATTATCAACATTCCTGACTTCTGGATAGAAAATGAGGAATTAATCTGATGAATGTCAAGTTGGGTTCACGTCATGATGCTCTTGGTGTCACGATCCATCATGAAAGATTAAACAGAGGTATCCTATGAATCAAATTCATTTTAGTCAGCGAACACGATGCAAATTCTTTCACTGAATAAATTTACCTCACCTGGGCTACAGTAGCTTTCTAAGATTAGATGTACATGTTATGCTCACGGTTTCAAGCCCTGTTTCTGATCAGTTCACAACCAGCTACGGTTGTGTAGTTACCAGACAAAGCAAATGCTATACACCTCCCATTGACTATAGAAATAACGGTGCATTTCAGCAAATCAAACACAAAGCTACAGATATTAACCCTGCAAGTCCACAGCAGAAATATTTTTTAATCTAAGGTGAGACAGGCTCATAAATAATTTACAGGGAGTTATGACTTTATATTATCTAAGTAATATATCTGAGAAGAAGGACTAGAATCACTGGTGTGGGCTATTCCCCTCTGAGATCTGTAATAAATTTCTTACATTATAATCTGTTGTGAAAAATATTCTGGTTGTCACGCTCCATACACTGGAGGCATTCTAAGTGGCCTGCCACTGAGTCCCCATTGGATGGTAACACTGTCCAAATTTCTCATCATTTCACACTTTCACTCCATAGCCTCATGCTTGTTACAGCTCGCTGCTATAAAAATGATTTTTAATGGAAAAGATCTGACAGAGACTTTATGCTTCCTTGACAAAATTTTTATTGGGTTGAATACCGGAGTATTACTGACGTAGCTTTGGACAGGCAGCTATGAGCTGAGGAATTGCTTTGGGAGGAGAGTAGGGAGGAAGCTTTTATTGCTATCCTTATATCTCTGAAATGAAATGCCCTCAGAGCAAAGGGAGAAACTTGGATGCTGCTATCACAGAACGCTATGATCCCCTGGGGCTTATCACCACGCTCACACCATCAGGAAGAAGAGAAGCCACATATTTTTTCTCCAAAAGTTTAACACACCCTCTCATCTCATGCCCCTTTATCACCATAATCCATAAATGCCTCCCATTCTTGTAGTCATCCCCACCTGATGCCTACAAAGTGGGGGGTGGGCAGAGAATAAAGACTCCTGAACACATGGGTCCACCACCAGCTCTCTCCCTACCGAATGTAGTCCCGCTGCACCTCCATGCATCAGCTACCTGGGGTACTGTCCTGGTTTAGGCCCAGCCAGGAACAAAAGACCACTAGGCCTCTTGCTCGCGCCTCCCCAGGTGGGATGGGGAGGATAAAATATAGGGAAAGTCTGGTGGCCTGAGACAAGGACAGGGAGGGATCACTCACCCATTACCGTAATAGGCAAAACAGACCCAGCTTAGTGAAGAAAATTGTCTCTGTCGCTCCTTCCTCCTCACGGGAGGACTCCTCACACTACCCCTACTCCAGTGTGGGATCCCTGGCATGAGTCCTTCCCACAGGCTGCAGTTCTTCCCGAACTGCTGTGGCCTGGGACCCCCTGGGGTCACAGCTCCTGCCAGCAGCCTGCTCCAGTGTGGGCTGTCCACAGGGTCACAGACTCCTTCGGGCACCCCCCTGCTCTGGCGTGGGGTCCTCCCCGGGCTGCAGGTGGGTCTGTGCCCCACCGTGACCCGCCGTGGCTGCAGGGCACAGCCGGCTCACCATGGGCTGTGGGGAACCTCTGCTCCGGGCACCTCCTCCCGCCTTTCCTCACAGCCCTCGGTGTCTGCCTGGTTGTCCCTCTCACGTCCCACTCCTCTCTCCGCACTGGGGACCTCCACATTCTGCGTCGCTGCTGCTTCTCTTTTTGTGCTTTCCCCTCTTAAATATGCTAACTCCCAGAGGCACTGACTGGGTCTGCCATGGCCAGAGGAGGGCCCTACTTGGAGACGGGGGGCATGGGCAAGCTTTTCCCAAGCTTCTCACAGGAGCTATCCCTGTGGCCCTTCCCGTTCTAAGCCCCCTACCACCACAGAAACCCAACACAGGTACAAATGCAGGGCTATATCCCATGCCATAACTATGCAAACTGAAGCCAAGTGCGAAGCCAAACACACAATCTATCCTGATTAATGACAGCCATGGTCACACTCTCATCTTTGTCCTCGTTCCTCACAGCAGCATGCCCTTGCACACTCCTTTGTACCGACAGAGCTGTTTCAGAGCATCAAATAAGAGAAAAGACAAAAAGAGATAAAAAAACCCCACCAGGCATTTCTACAGCAGTGGGATTGGGGCAGCTGTTGGTTAACTTGGCTAAGCTGCTGTGAAACTAGAAGCTGAGATGCGCTCAAGGAGAGTACAGAGGCAATTACCGGGAGGTAAGCTGCCTGGGCAGGCCAGGTTAGATGCCTCAGCGCTCTTTCTGCCACAGTTTGTTCCTTCTGTTCAGGAAGGAGCTGAGTACAGCAGTCCAAGGGCTTGACAATACAAGACAATCAAAGATTGGTTCACCCGTTTCCCATCACCACCATCATTAGGGCACATGCCCCCTCCAAAACCCACTGCTCCAAACCCCTTGCTCAGGGCAAGTGTCTAGGCTCACCCTTCCTCTTCAGTGCTAAGAAAAGGGCCGTGACTGTCCAGCCTCTGAACAGCGCCATGTAGCACCCTCCCAAGAGGAAAACCAGAGCTGCTCTATTAACTGTGCCTTACCCTTTCTACCATGTTAGTAACCAACAGCACCCCAAAGCAGGCAAGCTTTATTCAAGACAAACACTAGCAAACCCCAAGTAGCAAACCTCAGGGAGCTAAGCACATTAGTAGTCCGAGTCTGACCTTCAGAAGTTCTGACTAGCTCCTGCTGACTTCTGAGAAGTAGAACATCTACATGGTTTCACCAGGAAAATTTTAACACTGAAGTCTAACATTCAGATGCAGCCTAAAGATGTTAGGTCTGGATTTATAGAAGTATTTAAGGGCTTAAAGATGCACATACAGACAGTAGTAGAATTTTGAAAAATGCCTAAGTACCTAATATTATGAAAATCCTCTGAAAATCTGACTAGCTAGATATCTGTATCTTGAAGCTCTTAATGCTGAATTGACCAAAGTTCATAGTGCCCCAACACACTCTTACAAATCCTGCTAAAAATCTGGCCTTAAGGAGCCAGTGGCTTTTAAAGACTTAGGGAGTTTGGCTCAGACCCTGAGAAGGATTTACATGCCTATAAGACATGTAAATACTTCCCTGTCTTAAATCTGGCCCTTGGTGTACACATTGCTGTCTACCTCCTTTTTTATGGTGACGCTTTTCTGCAGGTAATACTGTGTGGTATGAACATTCCAATGTTACTTTGCTGGCATCTGCAAGCTGAAAAAAAATGATAAACACTTAGAAGAGCTTTTTGATAAAGCCAGATCGACAGTAATTGAAATTACGTGCTAAATAAAAAGTACTGCATAAGGCAGCATACTGTACAGAGGCCTCTTACAGTTCCCTAAGTATATGTTGACCTAGTAGAAATCAACATCTATTGAAATAAAGGTTAATTAAAATTTATGAGCAGAATTTACAACTGTGAGCTGTCCCTCAAGGGTCTCCTCAGTTGGTTGAAAAGTTTCATTTACTAAGAAAAATACTGCAGAAAGTTCAGCTAAGAAATAAAGAGCGTGCAGCTCCATCCCTTAATTCAGAATACAACCTTTTGGTCTAAAGACTTCTAATGTATCTCCCAAGACTTGAAAAGACTCACATTTCTTGCGCTCGACATGATTGACTCAGCTTTGCGAGATAAGGATAACACACATCATTTGATTCACTCTGTGTCATTCAAATGGCAAGAGGACAGTCATTTATCTAAAAAATTACTTGATGAATCTTAACACAGCTTCCCAAACAAAAAAGGATTATTTCCCTCTTGCCTGATGAGCAATGGCACAAGCCTGTTTACCTGGCTTCCCATACTGTGGATCACGGCAACGTTAATGTTGTTGGCAGTTGCTAGAGACACTGTCAGTAACCAAGCTGTCTCACTCAGTACGAACAGTAAACGTGGGTATGTTATGCTGTATTAAAGGAGATAAAAAAGGAACAGGCTGCCCAGGGAAGCGGTGGAGTCACCATCCCTGGAGGTGTTCAAGGAACGTGTAGACGTGGCGCTTTGGGTGTGGGACTGTTAGGTTCATGGTTGGACTGGATGATCTTTTTGGTCTTTTCCAACCCTAGTGATTCTGTGAAATCGTCAACAGCACAGTGTCCACTGAAGGAGCCAGGCACGGAATAGCTGAGGCTGGCTCTTCCTTCTCACTAACAACTATGACAAAATACACCTTTTGCATTGTCTAGAATAAAGATCTGTTCACTGAAACAGCAGCGGTAGAACCAGAAGAGATGTAAGAGCATCCGATCATACCTGCAAGGCTTTGCTCTGTGCTAGTCTTGTTACAGGTACTCGCCTGATGCCAAGCCTCTTTGCTGTTAGTGGTGTGAGGTTTTGGGGAGACAAGCAATACCAGACAGGGAACAGCCATTTGGACAGCTGTCACCAGGAGCCCAAAGCGGTGAAAGCCCAAGGCCTGGATTCACTTTCCTGACAAGCTGTGTTGCAACAGTTGCTTCGTGCTTTCAGCATTTCTATGTCACCAGCAGGCCCGTCTGGAAAAAGAAAACAACACTGTATTTCATCAAAAACACCGAGCCTCTGACATTTGGTTCTGTTCCACAAACAGAAGGATATCAAGAACTTTCATGGAAAAATCATGAAGCACCATGCAAGCTGGACACATTTTTCCAGAAGAGCCAACAGCAATTACCTAGGATATGAGAGACACACAGGACTAAAATGCAGTTGAATGCAGTCCTGCTGAGTTCAGTGCCCACAAGCTATTCAATCAGTCACCTTCTCCCTACCAGTGTTTAAGCATCCGTTGTGTCCATGAAGAAACCCATGCAAGAGAGGCTGCAATAAAGTTAAAAAAAAAAAAAAAAAGGCAAGTCCCCCAATTACATTAAGCAGATCTTTATCGTGGGCAATTGTGGGCAAGAATGTTAACTAATTAGTTGTGCAGATGGGCCTGCTTTCTCTTCCTATCTCTACCCAGAAATATCATCTTGAGTCTGAAATAAGCCTGGTTTTGAAAAAATTCTGATGCAGAGCCTCATCAACTCCTTGGATTTGAGACAGGGTTTTCTCCTCTTTCTCAACGCCAACTGGAACCATTAGAAAATGTCACTGGATAGACTGAGAGGTGGTCAGGAAGAGAAACCAAGGCTAGCAAAAATCTCAGCAGCAATATAAAAAGCAAGAGAACAGCAATTCAAGGGAATTTATGTTTTCATTTATTATTGTAGTACCTTTCTCTACTCAGAGGGAGATTGAAAATAAATGACATGCTCAAGTGAAATACTGAACGGATCAGGTTTTTGTGTTGTGAATATAAAATCATGCCTGCTTTAAAGTACTCTGGGAGAATGAAAGCTTTAGATGAAATTCTGTCTTTTCATTTTCACATGAAGATCTTGCTGCAATAGCAACAGGATGTACACACTGGAGATCAGAGAAGACAGTTCTAGCATGATTTACTCTAAATCACTTGTCCCGCTCCTCCCCAGTAAGCCTACAGCCAGTCTACTGGCTGAGAAGTAAGTTAACCCCATTAGAGAGTTCAGCACTGATAGGTTTAAGCTACAAAGCACCAGGCTGCAGAACCCATGTCTTAATTCGCAGATGGATCAAAAACTGCATCGATCTAGACCAAGCATTCTACCCAGGCAATACTGATGCTTAGGAATGCAGATGAGAGCACTGACTGTGTTTAAGAGAGATATTTCTCTTAATAATGGCTACACACAGTTTAAAAATCTCCTCAGTGAGAGGTTACGTGGGGACCACAATGTTTCCTGGTCACAGATTGACAATAGACCTCTTTAATGCAGCTTCATAGAATCCTGAAGCACCAAGTTGCATGCACAACCTCTTTACACCTGCCTAGAGAAAGCCTTCCTTTTATTTGTTTTAACCTGATACCCGCTCACTTGGCCAGAAGCCACAAACTAAAGATTCCCATTCATCTTCTTCACACTTGTCTTAATTTCAAAGTCTCCTCTAATCTCCCTTCTGTCATTTCTCTGCTCAACTAGGGAGTCCTAATCAAATTAGTCTCTTCTCAGGGAATTCAGCATATTATGGAGCCTTTCACCACCTGGTCAGCAGGGTTAATACACTAATAGAGGTTATTTGCATGTGTTTCACCTCACCAAAATACCAGTCCAAATGCTGAAGAGTGAAAGGGCTGACTGGTGTCGAGAGCCGACCTCTGCAGACCTCTAACTACGGGCCATGTCCTTTGTGACTGAGGAAGGAATTTGAGACAGCAGGGCACGGTGTGAAGGGGGAAAAGGTCTCACATTGATTTCCCAATGCTTTACAGCTTCTGGATTTCGTGTCCCATGTCACAGAAAGCGTGGTCTCCCTCCTCCTCTGCTGGTTGGCTGATCTGAGTCGCTTATGATTCTGTTTCTGCTTCAGAATAACAACCCCTGCCCTTTCATGGCTCGCAAATGCCCTGAAATTCCTCAGTTCAAATCCTGCTGTTGACCTAAGCGAGGGGAGTTATAAAAGCTGTCTAAAACAGGCTGAATTTGATGGCCCTCCAAGCCCTCTGCAAAAGCCATTTGCCGGGCAAGTTGATAGGTTCCCAGAGATAATGGTGATTAATGCAACGACAATTTGTGTGCGTGTAGCTGAGTCACTGACTGACCAACTTCGTTTTCTGCTGCTGAACAACCAGGTTTTAGAGTTGTTGAGTGTATCATGCTCTTTGAAGGTCTAGTACATGTCATCATGCCATAACCTCCTGGGTTGACATTGTATTAATACGAAAGGGAGCAGCACAGAAACCACAATCAACACAGGCTTAAAAATTCAGTCTGTAATGCTCCCAGGAGAAACTAGCCCATACTGAGGCCTGAGCTGCTGTGACTTGACAGCTACTGGGACCCCAAAAGGCACCATCTGGGGTATCTGGGCCCTTCTGTCACAAACTGCTATGTGTGAAAACCACAGGAAAGATTAACAATCCCTGACGCACCAACCATTAGCAAATAAGGACTACAGACTTCTTGGCTTATGTCACAGATTCACAGAGTGGTGGGGGTTGGGAGGGACCTCTAGAGGTCATCCAGTCCAACCCCTCTGCCAGAGCAGGATCCCCTAGAGCAGATCACACAGGAACAAGTCCAGGGGCTTTGGAAAGTCTCCAGGGAAGGAGACTCCCCCCTCTCTGGGCAGCCTGTCCCAGGGCTCTGTCACCCTCACAGGGCAGAAGGGTTTCCTCATGTTCAGGGTGAACCTTCTGTTTGCCAGTTGATGGCCATTGTCCCTCGTCCTGTCCCTGGACACCCCTGAGGAGAGCCTGGCCCCACCCTCCTGACACCCACCCTTTAGATATTGATCAGCATTGATAAGATCCCCCTCAGCCTCCTCTTCTCCCAGCTGAACAGCCCCAGCTCTCTCAGCCTTTCCTCACATGGAAGGTGCTCCAGGCCTTTCCCCATCTCCGTGTCCCTGTGCTGGACCCTCTCCAGTAGCTCCTTGTCCTTCTGGAGCTGAGGAGCCCAGAACTGGACACAACACTCCAGGGGAGGCCTCCCCAGCACAGAGTAGAGGGGGAGGATAACTTCCCTCAACCTGGCAACCATGCGTACAGGGCTGGGTGTCCAAGAGGCACTGTGCTCCTTAAACCTCTGCTATTTTCACAGGAAGTCTTGTCCCAGTACCTATGAAATCCCACTAAACTTCTAACTTAAACTTTAAAATACTTCCTCTCTCCATTTTTACTGACTTGGAAATAAAGATCTGGGTACTCTACCCTGGTGCACAGACAGCTGTGACCACGGTCAGGGAGGAATACAGGCTGCGGGCAAAACAAAGAAGAAAACTCACCTGCCCCCAGGGCTGGAGAGAAAAATATTATTGAGAGCCACATTGTAAATAAATCCAGAAGAATCAATGGTCTTTTTATTCCTACCCAAAATGTGGGTTGTATTTCACGAGAGGAACAAGCAGAAGACAGACGGTGAGGGCGTAGATTAACTCTCACCTACCCCACACTGCAGTAGAAGGTTACTTTCCTAGATTTCCATATGAGAAAGCACCCACAGGGACCAACTGAGTTTACGTCCTCATTGTGATCCCAAGATGCTGCGGGTGACAACAAAATGAAAGGCAAATAATACGTCCAACTGTGCAGCAGATGAGTAGCAGAGCTGAGAGCCCAGACCACTGCCTCCCAGTCCTCTCCTAGCAACAAACCACTGGCACTCTCCCTGGCTTTTCTTCCTTCTTCCTGCTCTTGCAGAGAACAAGCTGCAAAGTCCTCGCAGCGTTTCACATCCGTGTGTATTTAAGTGTCTTTGCAAGTGACACCTATGTGCGTACCTAACCACAATGCTCTGCACAAAAGCAGGTATGCCTGAAGTTTTTTATACGATGAATCAGAATCCACCCTTGTACTTTTATCAGGTAACAGTGACTGGAAAGCAAACCCGGTGTTTCAATACAGCTGATGTGTTTGTGCTTACAAAGTCTGCAGAGACACACCCGTTAAATGATGGAGAGAAACTATTTTTCCCTTACTTTCTATCCGGTAAGGAAGACTTCCCTTTTCCTTAGCAAACAAGCTGTGTTACGATCAGCACGGGACATACCCATTCTAGTTTTATATCCCCGGTGATTTCCTTCCAAACCTTTTGTTATTAAAGTATCACCAAAAGACACAACGGTTAATGTTTGTGTTGGATACGGTCGCTTTGTCTGAATTAAAGAACAGCTTGTTGATTACAGTATCAAACTCTGCAAGTGAAACTTCACACTACTGAGAATATATTTCCAGCTATTATGAAAATATGCCTCATTCACACGCCATACGCATAATAACCAGACATTTGGTAACAAAAATTCACTATCCAGTGATAACCAAAACCATCCAAAGTAAGACTAGATTTCTAACAGTTAAATACATGGTATCAGTGATGCTGCAACTCACTGGAACCATCTGTGCATGTGCAATTTGTGAAATTGGTCTCTTAAGAAATAATCTCAATGAGATTTCTTTGTGGGGTAAGTCACTCTCAGGTTCAGTTGGAGATGGCAGCCTGAACTGCCAAGCCACTGGTTAGAAACCTAAACACAGTTTTGAGCTTGGGCATATCCTACCGTGTGCTGTCCAAAAAAAAGGTTCACCACGTGTCCGTGTCTTTTCACAGCACCCTGCACAGTAGATTCATCCCCTGGCAGGTGTCAGATGGAATTTGATCCCCATCCTCAAGCTCGGACCCTGCAGTGAACTTTCTTTACCTGTACCAAGCCCTTCATCACCAGATCCTGACTGGGAATGAGATTTTAATGAGGTCCGAGGCCCCCTGCATGACAAACCGTCTTCCAAGGTAGCACGGCAAATGTCACTGTCAGCGCCGCGGGTTACATTCCTTAAATCACGTGACAAAACCAGACAACATGGAAAGGGAGGTGGACATATCTGCTAATACGTGTATGTACATTTGATCTAATCCTACTGCTTTTGAGAATTTCTTGTTCTGATGGGACGGAGAAGAACCTGAGACTGTAAACATGTTTGTTTACACGACTATTTGCAGGGGGAAAAAAAAACCCAAAACAACAAAAGAGTGATCAACTTCATTCATACTTGGGTGGCTAGATAATGTACCTAAAAAAGCCTTTACTCTAAATCCTGCAGTCCCATGGATGACATATATTGTTTAGACTATATTTCGACTGGAATTGCACCTCCTATTCCCCTGACTATTCACTCAAATAAATCCAGCATTTACTGTGGTGGCACTCACATTGTTTTTCTGCTCCCTCCCCACAGATACTTCTGGCAAGTGAATTTCCTGGCAGGGACGTTATGGAAGCAGCAAGTTTTAATTTAACAGTGGAGAACGTAGACAAAAAGTGAATTTTAAAACTCAAACAGAACTATGCATAGCAGAAACTTGCTTTAAATATCACTCTCATTATATTCTGACTCAGTAAAGTGCTGAGGAACACACTTACCTTTAAGCATTGTCAGAAGTCCCTTTGAAATCTCTGTTCTAATATTTTCCTGAACTGGAACCTCCATCTGGGGAGAGAAACAATACCTTGTTATATGTGATGTGTCTAATAAAAATGAATCAGCACAGCTTGCATTTTGATTGCCAATTACTTGCAATCAACTGCTCAGAAAAACTCGCTGATCAAGAAAATATTCTTAAAAATATTCATTAAAAATATTTGTGAACAACTTCGAGTGTATGCAGGAAAGAATACCTATGAACAAGTCCAATTAAATACAGGAAGGAAAACATATTAATGTTGCCACATAAGCCAGGAGGTGAAACTCCAGGTTTATTAATTTCTTTTCTATCAGTGATTTACTTAGCTCTTATTGTAAAGCCATGCAAACTAAAAATTCAGCTTGCTGTTTGAAACGCTAACAGTGTCATTAATACCACTGGTTAGTTTTGGAATATGCTACAATAAAATGTTTTATTTGAATGCATCTATATTCACCATCAAAAAACTTCATTAAATCTCAGTTACTACTACTCAGAACTGAAGTTAGGCAGACTGTATCATAAATACTGAAGAAAAAATTAAGCCTATAAAAAGCATGGCAAGCAATAGGAAAGGGAAGCAAGATAAATATTCAAATCCGTTTCCATGTCATGCACACTTCTGAAGAACTATGAGAGTGAAAAGTACCAAAAATGCTAAAATGGCCATTAAAAAAATAACTCTGACCCTAAAATCTGGCCCTCAATCAAGCTGAAAGAATATGCTTACTCAGCATCTTCCATATAAGAGGATATTTAAAAGGTTCAAAGACAGAAACATTCACGTTCCAGTGAAAGCTGAGAGGCTTTGCAAACCTAATTCTCATTTGGGTCCTAAAATCTTCCCCTGTTCCTTGAGAGGCTGGATAAAATATTAAATACAAATTAAAAGTTATATTTCCCAGCTGTTCCAGATACCATTTTTTTAAAAAAAGCATTTTTGAAGGAATTGGAAGGTTTTAGGGGAAATTTCCTATTTGTGCAGAATTGCTTCAAGCTTTAACCCAAGGATAAAAAAGTGGAAAATATATTCACTTGTGGAAATTGAACATTTTTATGGGCTTTCTGTCTGAAACATAGGGCCTCTTTTCCTGGAAAACAAGTACTGCTCTGGTCAGGGATACTGGGTCATCCATTAAAAATACTAAGTAAAGAGCTGCTAGAAGTGAGTTTAATTCAGTGGCATCTCCGTCTGAAACTCATCCCATCAGCTGGACCTGCGCCTGCATTCCCTGTCTTCTGGGCAACCTGCTAATTGAGCCACACTTACGAAACAGCCAACTTATGGCTAATTGAGCCACACTTATGAAACAGCCAACTGCAAAGAGTTTAGCTGACCTTAAGCACGCACCTCCTTTCAGTCGAAGTTACTGACTTTGTGAGCGGGCAACTGCTGTGAGGAGTGAGGCCAACCCACCACATACACACCACCGACAGGCAGAGAGGAATACTTCAGTGAGTGTACTACTGTGGGAGCTGTGTCACTGTTTCTGGAAGCATTTCTCTCATGGACGCGTGTGACGGGATATCTCCAGACTCCGTCACAAAGGAAAGGAAGCAGAGGAGTAGATGTGAGCATGAATAGCAAGAGCAACTAAACGGTTTTCTTGCTGACTCCCAATCTTCCACTGTCTGCTAAATGCAGCAGGTCATGGCACATTACAGTCTCTCCTCATGCTGAAACCACCATCAAATTCAAGGCACATTTTACTGCAAGAGACAAAAAGACTTGCACTGCTGCTCCCACTAACTTTGCCGTTGTTGTCTTACAGTTTGGCACCATTTATCCTTCTATTATTTCCTTCCTAAGAGCAAAATATCTTTTGTATTAAGTAGGTGACAAAAGCTTTAACTTCTGAAAAGAAGAAGAATGAAATTAGGAAGAAGTGGAATTGGATAATGGCAGTATTATTCATAGGAACACATACCTAATTTATATAGCGCTGCTAGTATGCCATCTAAAATTGCTGTAACTCCAATTAAGCCCATTTAAGTAATGAAAAGGACGATTCTACTGTGTCTGAATATTAATCTCGTGGTCTGTTTTACCTATCAGAAAGTAAAAACATATTCCTAACTCATATAGTCATTTCACAAAAATTACTAGCAAAATTTCCAAGGTGCAAAGGTCCATCCAAAAAATATTATTCTTAGATCCTACGACCAGATTTCTAAGTGCCTGACAGCACCTTGGGCCAAAAATGTCAGAGAGAGGTTAAATCTGCATCAAGGTACCTAGATGTGAAAAGCATTTAACGCTGTCCCGCACGACATCCAAGCTGGAGAGGTATGGATTTGATGGATGGACCACTTGATGGATAAAAAGGTGGCTTTACGGCCGCATTCAGAGAGTGGTGGTCAGTGGCTCAATATCTGAGTGGAGACCAGTGACGAGCAGCATTCCTCAGGGGTCGGTGTTGGGACCGGTTCTGTTTAACATCTTCGTCAGTGACATGGATGATGGCATCGAGTGCACCCTCAGCAAGTTTGCTGAGGACAGCAAGCTGTGTGGCACAGAGACACGCTGGAGGGAAGGGATGGCATCCAGAGGGACCTGGACAGGCTGGAGAGGTGGGACCGTGCCAATTCAACAAGGCCAAGTGCAAGGTCCTGCACATGGGTCAGGACAATCACAAGCACAATCCAGGCTGGGTGGAGAATGGATCAACAGCAGCCCTGAGGAGAAGGACTTGGGGATGTTGGTTGATGAGAAGCTGAAAATGATCCATCAATATGCACTTGGAGCCCAGAAGCTGAAGCATATCCTGGGCTGTATCAGGAGAAGCATGACCAGCAGGTTGAGAGAGGGGATTCTCCCCCTCTACTCTGCTCTTGTAAGGCCCCACCTGGAGTGCTGTGTCCAGCTGTGGAGCCCTCAGCTTAAGAAGGATACAGACCAGTTGGAACGAGTCCAGAGGAGGCCACAAAGATGGTCAGAAGGCTGGAGCACCTCTGCTATGAAGAAAGGCTGGGAGAGTTGGGCTTGTTCAACCTGGAGAAGAGAAGGCTCTGGGGAGAATTTATAGTACCTTCTAGTGCCTGAAAGGGCTACGAGGAAGCTGAGGGGGGGATTTTGACAAGGGCCTGCAGTGACAGGACAAGGGGTAACGGGTTTAAATTGAAAGCAGGGAGATTTAGATATCAGGAAGAAATTCTTCATGGAGAGGGTGGGGAGACCCTGGGACAGGTTGCCCAGAGAAGCTGTGGATGCCCCATCCCTGGAAGTGCCCAAGGCCAGGCTGGATTCTAGTAGAGGGTGTCCCTGCCCATGGCAGGGGCATTGGAACTAGATGATCTTTCAGGTCCCTTCCAACTCAAACCACTCTGTGATTCTGTGTCTGTCTGGGGGAGACAGAAATAAATAATCCCCCAAGATCCAGAATTATCTACAAAAATCAAGTACTGTAAGTATTCCCAAATTGAAAATCCATATAATCAGGTAACAACTTTGGAAAACGTGGGCATTTGAAACCCATTAGAAAATGCAATTTAATTAGTAAATAAAAGCTTACTTCAAGTTTTACACAAAATTTCGTTTTTACAAAAGGATGTTAAATGAAGTTAGACAATCTCAGTTCAAGACAAGAGATAACATTAGCATTGGGAAACAATTTTGGAGAAGGGGTAACCTGTATGGTTTTGAAACACAGTATAAGGACAGTGGAAATTCATTACATGATATATCAAACCAATATTTACTTCTGCTTTGTAACCAAGTCCAGAATGTATAGTATGTATATCACATTACTCTTGATGCCCCACAGATGGGTGTGCATGCTCAGCTTCAAGCAAGCAACTCCCACACTCATCCCCACAATTGTGTGCAGGATGGAGTCCAGTATCACCCAGGACACAGAAAGGACTGAAAGAAGAACTGCAGGAGGAGCGATAAGTAATTGGGCAAGTAGCTCCTCATGTACCTCATGACTCAACTGCTGTACATCACATTCAACTCAAGTAGGAACCCAAGTAGCTGCTCTTTGTATTAGCAGTATTCACACACATAAATAATTTGCAACTCTTTTCCCAATCCATTAGTCCTTTGGTAAGTCATATGCAAGTAATTCTCTTTATCAGCTTCTTATCCCTAATGCTACCTTTAGCAGGCCATTTCCCCTTCTTCCTAGTTAGCAATAGATAAAAGAAAGCTTTTGAGTCCAGTTAGAAGACACTTTGGAAAGCTTGAAAATTACTCCACCAAATATATCACAACAGTAGAAAGTGACATCCAGCAAGCAACGGGAGAAAGAAGCACTGCCCTCAGAAACATGTGCCCTTGCAAAAGGCACCCATATGTGCCTGGCTTTCTGTGTTTAAGGTCCCTTTCCTGTACCTCAAACCTCCCTTGTCATAAATCCTTTGGCTTCATTTTCTCTCATCTTCTTCAATTACCGCTTGCATATGGATGCAATTCTCTTCTTACTTAGGTAGGCAATTATGAAAAGAGATCTTCAGAATCAGAGCCAGCATTGTCAGGCACGAACTTGTACTGGATAGGTCCTACAGCCTCCAGCTTGTTTTTCTTGGAGCAAGGAAAACCTCCAAAACATCGCAGTTCAGCTGTGCCTGTAGGCGGGTTGTTCTACCCTCCCTTGAGACACCCAGAGTGGGAGTCTGGGCTTCTGATACAGGCAGCAACATCAGGGAGGCCCCTCCAAAGGAGGATTTACAGCAAAAAAATCCGGCTCCTGCTCCAGCACATTCCTCGCACGAGCCTAGCTGGCTCTACTGCCCACATAATGCAGCCCAGTAGCTCAGGAAAGAGGGCAGCCATCAGTTGGTCCCAGGCTTTGTACCAAAATTCTCGGCCTCAGGATGGAGCCATCTCTGGCTTGGGGCTTTTTGGAATGTATTGTGACTTTTCTGTTCCAGAGAGTTTAGATAGAACAATAACTTCTATGAAAATCAGAGAACAGCAGAGAGAGCATAGAAGAGCATGGGATGACAAACACAGGTCCAGCCCATGAAGAATTTGATTGTCTCAGAATAAGGTCATATGCCCAAATTTCCCAATTTCCTAGGGTGAAGTCGGAAATGGGCAGCCAAGAAAAGTGATCACAACCAACACACAAGACAGAAAGTAGAGTCTGTTTATATGAGGAAATACCTGAGAGTGTAATGCCCAGTCCCACAAACATGCTTCAAGAAGCTAAACCCCCTCCTTGTCCATCTAGGACATTCAAAGCCTCTGCTGCTCCTTCTGCCAGGCTGCAGGCTTGCCAGCTGTAAGGCAGTGACTGCGACTCTTCCCATCACCCGCTCTGGGCTAGTTCAGGTACTGTTAGCAATGGTGCTGCAGCAGGGCAGAGCAGAATGCAAACTGATAAATGTTGTGTCGTTGCAGTCATCACTGCTATTGTAGCTGACAGAGAGAGCATGTTTAAAACAACAGCATCATGACCATTCAGCCAGGAGATGCTTTACCTTATGCAACCAGGCATCAAAAACCACAGTGGGTGCCCTAAAGAATGAACTAGTGAGATTCTGCCTATATTGTAAAGCCTCCAAGCATTCCCAGGCATTCCTACCCAAGACAAGTGAAAGGTAGGGATGGCTAAAACGTAGAGGGGAAAAAAAATCTTAACAAGAATTAGTTATATATTAAATACTCATTAAAACTCACATTTTAGAAGTATGAGTGAACAGTTAAGGACACTCAAGCTGTTAAGAAATGTGATTGTCTCACATTTGTGCCAAGAAAACTTTAAACTAAGCAACACTGCCTTGTACAGTATTAAGGAGAGGTCAAGAATCTGATCCACACATTCATCACAAGATGAATGGATTATAAACAGACTTTTAAGATGGCAATAAAATCATTCATTACACTTTTTAAATGAAAAGTTGGAGTAAAAAAAGCAGCCAGTGGTAATAATTGCTATGAATAGCCACAGCTGGCAAGCAGCTGGATTTCAAATGGGCTTTCTTTCCCAAATGCCAAAAGCACTAATTCATTGCTGCGACTCCGCTTATGTGAATTACAACTTTTGCAAACACTGTCTATTAGCATGATATACACAGCCCCTGCGTGCTCTGTGCAGAGCACACTGTATTAATTTGTTGAATGGCAAAACAGAGGGGACCAATATGACCTACATCATCACCTCTACAAGCATGGCACTGCCAAAACCTTGTATTCAAGGTTTCTGAAATCACCCTGCTGGCAACAAAAGTTTCTGAAAGAAAGGGTGACCCTCTAGTAAAATTAAAACCCTGCATCCACACTTTGGGAAAAACACCGTATTCGTGAAGGCTGTGATTTTTCCGGAATATATACAGCAGTCATGCACACAAGCTCAGATTGCCAGCCAACCTGAGAGAACACGATCAGCTCAAACTGGCAAAGACACAATGATTTACACTGAGATTTTCTCCCCTTTCATTAAACACCTTCCTACAGTTACTACTATAAGTATTTATCAGAGTCTATAAAAGTGAGCGGCACCCAAAATGTATCACCTTCCTGCCTTAATTGCACAGAATAAGAGCTGTGGGCGTCCGCTGGCAAAGGTCAAGGTTGCAACAGCAGTTCGATATCCCCAAGAGCATTCTGGATAAGCAACGGAACAGACTGCCTTGGGCATCTCCAAACCTAAGGGGTCTTCAGGATCGTCTGCCATAAATAACAACACAATAATGCTGCTGTAGCTGCAGTAGTCTAAAAATAAAAGAACATGATAAAGCTTCCAAGTACAGATCTCAAGACTTCCGTCTACATTTTCCAAACAAGCTCCCCTATTCTTTTTCAGCTATGAAGGACAATAGATGTAGCTGGCCCTGCCCTGCCTCAGTGCAAAGACCAGAGGAACTCTCGCAGTTCCTTCCAGTCCCGATTTCTGTGAATCTTTGAGATCACAACACAGAATACAGCCTTAACATTCAAGATGAGAAGGGATTAATAAAGGGTATGATTCACAGTTTCTGAGGAAAAAAGGAGCACAAATCAAAGAATTATACCCTCCTACCACACAAAGTCCGTGTAGGCTGATGCAGGAAAGTTACTGTGGCTGCTGATAACAAGAAGACAGGGCAGACGCAGGCTGTGCCTGTGTTACACTGCCCACAGCAGGGCCTGGTTGAAAACGTCTATGTTCCACTGCAAACACCAGTGAGAACAGCAGCTGCCTTAAAAGCTCTATTTAAGACCAGAGCACGTGGACACTTTCATAGTGTGGCAGCATAGCATGTTCAGGAAGGATTCCAAATACAAATCTTTCTTTGAGAAAAAATGGTCCTCAAAACAAAAAGGAATAAAGTGGGCAGTCAAGCAACAAACTGGCATCTCCTGAAATTATAGTCTGAGTTCACACTTGGCCAAGACACTGGAAAAATCCTTCTTTTGATTGCTGCAAGCTGCCCTAAAAACATTCCTTTTGGGCTTGTCACTGAAACCTGCTAACTAGTGTAATAGTCCTCCTTGCTAAAACAGCGTTCATTTATCACGATTAGCCTCAACTGGTAACCTTTTCCCCAAACCTAGTGAGTGAAATTACTGGGAGTTCAATAAAGAATACTATCCCTACAGGTATGAAACATGGAGAAGCTGACAGTGTACCCTGCATACCAGGAACAAAAGTGCCTTGTACCGTTGTCTGTGGTACTTACACAGGTGTAGTGTAGTGTTGGGGCACCCTGTGGTCTTCAGCCCGTTTCTTGCATGACTCCTGATGCTTGTATCCCCATGCTGCCACTGAAGGAATTAAAGCAGAGGCAGGCTGACTTGCTCACAATCACATGAGAACACTAAGTGTGGAGTTAAACCTGCATCTCCAAACTGGCTAGTGCTGGCTCCCCTCCTTCCTCAGTACCGTAAGTGATCACGTAAAACTTTGTCATTGGGCCGGTGCGGTGATGGGAATCGCTGCAGTGTTTACATAAACCCTGGGCTATCACAGTTCCCCTGACTGTCCATCTAATCCATCCTCCTGGATGAGAAATGTTAACATCCGTTCTGCGGTAGAGATAAAAGCTCACAAATAATCGGAAGGGAGATGCTTCAGCGAGCACAAGAACTACTCTGGGCTACCCAGAGAAGCAGGAATCACTTTCCTTAGGATGCAAGACCCAAGGACTGAGCGTAAAACAGAAAACACAGGTCTATTTTTAATTTGTCCAGCATCACAGAGCTAAGGGAGAGAGGGGACAGGTTCCAAACACCATGACCCACTGGAGGCCAGCTGGTCCCACTCAAAGGGAGGCTTGCACTAACACCGCGCTGTTACAGTCACTGGGGGATGCTTCGTGTCCCCTCAGGGTTAACTTGGACATGGCTCGCACTTTTCCCTAGCCACTTTTCCCAGACTAAAGACTTAAAGACTGGATGATCTTTAAGGTTCCTTCCAACCCAAATCATTCTGTGATTCTACAAATACAACCCTCTGTGCGGAGCCTGAGCGTGTCAAAACAACGTTGAGACTGCTGCTTCATTTGGGCAAGGGGAGACTGAGCTGGACGGTGAACGTGGTCCTACAAACCTTCAACCACTTTGGTCTTTTTAAGAGAATAAAAATATCTTGAATAAAACCCCTGTGCATTAAATTCTGCGCAAGAAAGGGTGAGCCCTAAGGGAGAGGGATTAGATACGTTACTCAATATGGTATTGGAGGGTGCTAACGGACAAGGCTGGGGAAGGAACACGTACAGAATACAAGGAGAAGCACATGACTGGTCAGGACAACACTTGCAGAGGCTTTCTTCACTTGGAGCCCTCAAAAAACAGATTATTCTGTGCTAGGAGGAAGGGGGAAACAGTAGAAACACTGCCAAGCATTCCACACCTAAACCAGTGAATTTAGGAAGTTAGACTCCCTGAGCTTCCTAAACAACCAGCGAAGAAAGATTTCTGCAGAAAGGAGTACAGAGTGTGTTTCCCAAAGCGCCATTTACAGACAATGGAGAAAAACGAACCTAATTTGCGCACAAGACAACTAAACTTGTTGCGTAAGCGTGGGAGGTATGAATCTCCTTCCGCAGCACAACGCACAAGCGTTTCAGCACACGTGTCTAGGAAGACAATAAGCGCACACAAATCTTTCCAGAAAGTAGTACAGAATACAACCTAAGTCAGACCTATCAAAATAAAGGGGAGCTGAGACTTCCAGCACTTGCCTGCCTTTTCACTGGGTGATATCCTCTCCCTACCTTTTTAGACAGGATAGAGGAGGCAGTAGTGTACAGTTCTGCCCATCTCCAGCTGAAGCACACCATTCTCTTCTCTTCTCAGCTCTAACGGCTGCTGTATAATAAGTAATTGCCACTTCACATTCGTAGGAACCATTCAGGAAAAAAGACATTATCTGTGCTTAGGGGCTGGAGTAAAATCAGGAGGAAAGCAATTGTACTTCCCAAACACGCATCACTTATTGCCCCTTATTTTCTGTCCCCTCTCTATCCCAATTTCCCCATTTGCTCTGTTTGCATCTGCCACAGATCTCTTTGCCTTACAGAAAGCTCTGCAGGGTTCCTTGCACCAGCCTTCTTCCCTGGAGTGGGAACAAAACACACAACACAAGTAATTTTTTGTATTGTACTTGTTTTCCCTCAGAGGTGTCTCTCAAGGATCAAATCCAGCCATGCTTGAGTCTAATTGTGATGAATGAACCCAGGTCTACTACTGAGTAATGTGTGTGCTTAACGTAAAGCAGACACCTCACTGGGGAGCATTAGCACCATATATGCCCAAGAGTTTTTGCCAAGTCCTAGCCCGGGTTGTACTTCCAGGTGCAAGTCCGTAGCAGTCCCAAGAAAGCTGAACAGGGTGCAATTTTTAAGACTGATGAGGATTACCTCTTGCCGTGGGGTAACCCCAGTCAGTAATGAAGCACCACAGAGCCGCTCACTCGGTCACTCTTCCCCTCCTGGTGGGATGGGGGACAGAACTGGAAGTACTTTCACCTAAATATTCTCGCACATGCCATGACACTCATCACCATTCAGCCTCGGGGTAGCTCTCTAGGTGATTTTTTTAAATAGTTGTTTAACCCTGAACAAGACCTGAAACACATTCAAGAGACACAGCAATAGGAGTGCGCTGGCTTGAACGTCCTAAAGACATTCAAAATTCTCAAGAGCTGGTGTAACTAGACTGAAGAAGAAAGAGAAGGGGGGAAAGCATTCCCCCATCTTCCTCACAGAATGGTTCTTAGAGGAGAAAAGGTGAAGAGTGTGATTATTAAGTTTCCAAGATGGTGGCCGAGGTACGGAGATGACAGCAATACTGAGCACAAACACCAGATTAGTCTCTTGACCAGGAATGTTATTGTATGATAAGCTGATGTTAGATGGTACAGCAAAATGATAATCCTGATCCATCTCCAGGAGATTATAAACTGAACCACAGGGAATACCTACAGTAAGTAAGGATTTACATACACAATCACACGAACAGATAAACCAACACTGTGACCAGTGACAATTAAACTAATATAATGAATGTTTGTAACAAATTTATTTTAACATACTATGGTCAGATCTGTCATTATCTCAACTCTTCAGGCTGTATGTTGGGTGACAAAAAGGACTGGTTTAACCCCAGTTCGTAAGCCAGCACCATACAGCCGCTTGCTCACCTTCCACAACCTGCAGTGGGATGGGGGAGAGGACTGGAAGGACAAAAGAAAGAAATCTCGTGGGTTGATATAAGAACAGCATAATGATTCAAATAAAATAATAATTATTATAGTAATGATAAATTGTAATGAAAAGAAAAGCAATAAAAAGAGTGAGAGAAGCAAAACCCAGGAAAAACAAGTGACACACTCCTCGCCATCCACCAGCTGATGCCCAGCCGATCCCCAAGCATTGATCGCTGCCCTCCAGCCAACTCCCCCTGGTTTATATACTGAGAATATACGGTATGGAATGTCCCTTTGGCCAGTTTGGGTGAGCTGTCCTGGCTGTGCCCCGTCCCAGCTTCTTGTGCACCTCTTCACTGGCAGAGCAGGGGGAGCTGAAAAGTCCTTGACTTAGTCTATGCACCGCTTAGCAACAACGAAACCATCAGTGCACTGTCACATTATTCTCATGCTAAATCCAAAACACAGCACTGTACCTGCTACTAGGAGGAAAATTAACTCTATCCCAGCCAAAACCAGGACATCTCTAACACATGGTACCAAGATGAATGTAGAGATGACTGCAGAGAAAACATCTGTCTTTTCACTTGCGTGTTCATTCTGAATGTGGACTATCCAAGCATGGAGAGCTGAGCCCAACTTTCGATAAGCAACCTGCAAGACAACTGCCCAATACATTCTAGCAAATCCAGCATTCCTTAACACTGCAGATTTGGAAGGGAAAACCATGTTATCGCTGTGCTCAAATACATTCACTCCCCTCAGAACCAAGATTCAATCACCTCCAACACATACTCAGTCACTCCACTTGGCTGTATGAGCTACAATTCATCAACACACACTTTCTGCTATCTTTCGGCAGAGACATTAATCCCAAAACATAGACACAGAGGTACCCAAAGAGGACAGTCAGCTCCTCATTTTAAAGGGAATTAATAGACCAAATGAGAACAGAAATGGTTTCCAGTCTCAAAAGGCAGCTCATAATTTGGTATGACATTGCTCATACAGGCTCATTAATAAATTAAAAGTTGGTTTTGAAGGAGACAGGTTAAATTTGAATATATAGTCCTCACAGGATGCCTGGAAAGAGACAGGCAATAACATTTAGCATGTCACACCAGAGCGGGGTCACTCTGAGGAGCACTGTGCAAGACGCAGGGCCGATCAGATCAAGATCCTGACCACATCACTCGTCTGCGCCGTAGGATCCAAACAGAGCACATAACAAAATCCCCCCAGGTCAGCACGCAAAATGAGCAGAAATAAACCTTTGGAGGCAAAAATGCAAGATGTCAACATAAGCCTTTGCTCAGTTCCAGTTTAAAGCCAGTTTAGCAAAACGGAGATTGAAATGACATGGGAATGTTAGGTAGACCTATGACTTTATAAAGAAACAAAGGAGGGCAAGACTGACCTGGAGAAGGAGCCTTGCACTGAGGAGATCTCAGCTATTATCAGAACTTCAGCAATGGCAGATGTGTGACCTCTCTCCCATCCAATTCCCTGTCTGGGTTTTGTCTTTAGTTGATTTGCACTCCGAGGCTGGGTTTTTTTCTAAATAAACAAAGCAATTGGCACTAGGGAGCCCTGGTTCATTGCAGACTGCAAACCCTACCATAATAAACTGATTTTATTCATATTAATGAGAAACTGTCTGTTTTATCTGCCTATAATTGGTGACTGTGGGTCATAGCCTATTCCTGCAGTCACCTACACTGAATTAACAAAGCACGTCTACTCGGTTTCCAAGGTAAGAAATCAGAAGGTGAGAAAGTAAAAGTAGGACTTTGTTAACGTAATCAGGAAACTGCACTCAAAACAAGGGAAACCTACATTATACAAATCAGTATTTATGCGGCATTATTAAATGAGACACTGCAGATTACAGAGGCTTCTAGAATCAGGTGGGCTGTTACCCATCTGATACAAGCAGGGCAAAGTCCCAGCATGTTGTGCAGGACTGCAGTGATTTAGAAACCAAGAGAAAATTTCAGAGTCAAAGGAGAGGAAAATCATTCCTCTAGTTGGTTTGCCTTGTCTCTATTTTCTGCTTAAATAAAGTAAACAAGCAGCACAAACTGATGATGACTGACAAAAGAAATTTAGAACAAAATCCAGGATCACTCTGAACTGCCTGCATGTTGTTGATAAGTTGAATAGGGACATGTAAACAGATGAGATCCCTGACCAGAGCAGAGGATTGCTGAGGATCAGCATTACCTATAAAACCCTATTACAATTCAACATGATAAAGAAAAATTAGACTATTTCCCACAAAGATATTCACCATGAAGAACTGTTGCTTTATATGAAAGAAAATCTTCTCTCCTTCTCAGGAGTTAAAAATCTATTTGTAATAGCCAGGTACTCATTTAAGATTGCCAATTTAAGCAAGAAATCAACATTTGCCTTATTTATGGTAACCACTTAAACATCAAACTTTGCCTTGCTCCAACACAGGTTAGCACAGCAGCTGAACGGTACCTCAGTTTCTAAGGAAGCCAGAGGAAATACAACAGCCCTACTCTCAGTGATACCGTACTGCGGTTGCAGAGACTTCTTTCTTCAAATGGACCTTTCTTCATTGCTTTCTTGATGCCTGTGGGGTCTTTCATCTATAGAATCATAGAATGGTTTGGGTTGGAAGGGACCTTAAATCCCATCTAGTTCCAACCCCCTGCCATGGGCAGGGACACCCTCCACTACACCAGGTTGCTCCAAGCCTCATCCAGCCTGGCCTTGGACACTGCCAGGGATGGGGCATCCACAGCTTCTCTGGGCAACCTGTCCCAGGGCCTCCCCACCCTCTCCAGGAAGAATTTCTTCCTGATATCCAATCTCAATCTCCCCTCTTTCAATTTAAACCTGTTACCCCTTGTCCTGTCACTACAGGCCCTTGTAAAAAGTCCACCCACAGCCTTCTGTTGGCCCCTTCAAGTACTGGAAGGTGCTATAATCCAACAACCTTTTGACATCTGTGGCTCCTTCTCTCAAACAATATTCATCCAGATCCAGACCATCCAGTTTTCAGCAATTCCTACAAAGGGGCCCACAAGATGCTCTGAGCAGGTGACCAGTAGCATGCAGACCTTGGTTCATGGCATTCTGGGGTGTGGTCCATCCTTTCCTTCACGGTAGCTGACTATCCCTGCTTTGCTGAGAAGCCACTGAAGCCACTGCAAGCTTCTAGGGAGATATTGGGTCCCTAATATCAAGTCACAAGAGATGGCTTTACTGCCAGGCAGAAACATGCCCTCTTCTCGGTCTCACAGTACCCTGCCAGTTTTCCCTTTTCCTTTACTGCACACCCTTGCTTGCACACCCATGGTTAAACAGCTTGGAAAGTTTGGGGTCACCATCTCCTCAGAACTGCCAAGAGCATGATTGGCATTTTGCATTGCCTGGATCATGTACGTGTTTTTGAAGGAGGTAAGATCCACGGGGATCCAGGTTTCTGGTAGGGCTCATACATTTTCCTTTTCTTTTGTAGTGGTATATGGCTTTTGGCATGGACAGAAGGTATGTGATCTTTGTCAAATCAAATGTCTAAAGACACCATGTTTGAGGATAAAATTGAATATACGAGTGGCTTAAAAGGACCCCACAACGTGGGCACGTTCTGTACTCTGTCCTTTCTCAACATCTGCAGGCTTTGGAAATCTTGCATCCAGAAAAATCAAATGCATACACTTCCCGGAAATCAAATGCATTCAGAAAGCAGAACTAACTACATTGCACATAAAAAGCCATTACAGTTTCCTCCTGCTTTTGAGACTGCGGTAAGCTTAGCAGAACTCGATTAAAGTTTATAGTGTACTTTACCAGGAGGGCAATTTTGATGTAATCACAGACAAAAATCAGATAGGAAGGTTGTCATAATGGCTTCAAAATATGGAGAGACAACACATCTAAAGGAGGGTCTTTGCTGTGCATTCCAAGGCTGAAATACATTTCAATTTATCCCTGAAGGCCTCTACTTTGGCCTATTAGCCAGATAAAGCCAACCTCGATAACGGGAGGAAGAATTCTACCCAAATCCTGATGTTTTAGGTGCTCTGTCATAAAAAAAAAAGAAATCAAACACAGAATTTCACTTTTAGATTTTTCCCCATGAGGTCCCTGAATGAGCATCAGGATTCTGAAGTTAAAAATTTTAATTAAAGAGTATAAATTAAAACCTAACAATTCACTAGCACTTGTGTCAAATCTCATTAAAAATACAAGGCTGCCCTTTGTCCCCACTACCTCCCGGCTTCCTTCAGAGTCACTGCCAGAGGAGATAAGTAGTATCCCTCCACACTTCTTCCTATGCCTATTCAGTTTTTCCTAAAATGCCTATTCAGTTTTACCAGGGACTTCTTCAGATGC
The DNA here is from genome assembly GCA_027574665.1 of Rhynochetos jubatus. Lineage (NCBI taxonomy): Eukaryota > Metazoa > Chordata > Aves > Eurypygiformes > Rhynochetidae > Rhynochetos > Rhynochetos jubatus. Next base: position 74,320,478 of record CM050651.1, on the reverse strand, counting down.
AGGGATAGCAAGATCACAGCCACATTCAAATGATATACACAGTTAAACACTCCACAGCCTTCCAAGAGAGGATAAAACACCATGATGATTTATTGATTATTTTCAAAAGCAGAAGGTCAGAGGTGAGTGGATTGGTTTATTTCTAAAAACACATGGGCCAAACGAAGCTGGATTTTAGAAAATGCCAGTTGCTAGTGACGTTGCATCTGTTGATAACCTTGCATCACCACATGAGCAACATTTGGGACTGGGGGCCCGTGGATGAAACACCTACAGACACATAAAGACATTTAAGTGGTGCACACACACAGAATGAACTCCCATGAGATTTTTACCCATGCTTTAACTTGACCGCAGCTTTCCAGTGTGACAAAACCTTTGTCAAGCTTCTCTGTACAAGGAGGAGATCAAACACATGCCACTGTTATGGGAGGCAGAAGGTAGCCCTGGAAAAATATCCAGAGAGTATCCCAATTGAGCAAGAAGACCCCTGTTAAGCTGTGCGCCCTGGTCTTGTGCACCCAGGGTTCATACCTCGGTCTGTGTGCTGTTGGCATGAAGAGATCTTGGCCAGTTGAGCTACAGGTTACATCAGCATAGCAGAGATCAAACTTTTCTAAAAGTCTGCAACTAAATCAATTAAACTTTGTGGAGGACAGGAGAGGGACAGAGATGATGGAAATTATATTTCATACAATCACAGAATGGTTAGGTTGGAAGGGACCTTAAAGATCATCTAGTTCCAAACCCCTGTCATGGGCAGGGACACCCTCCACTACACCAGGTTGCTCCAAGCCTCATCCAGCCTGGCCTTGAACACTGTCAGGGATGGGGCATCCACAGCTTCTCTGGGCAACCTGTCCCAGTGCCTCCCCACCCTCTCCAGGAAAAATTTCTTCCTGATGTCCAATCTCAATCTCCCCTCTTTCAATTTAAACCCATTACCCTTTGTCCTGTCACTATTGGCCCTTGTAAAAAGACCCCCCTCAGCTTTCTTGTTGGCCCCTTCAGGTACTGGAAGGTGCTATAAGATTACCAGAAGCCTTCTCTTCCCCAGGCTGAACAAGCCCACCTCTCTCAGCCTGTCCTCACGGGAGAGGTGCTCCAGCCCCCAAAGCATCCTCACGGTCTCCTCTGGACTCACTCCAGTAGGTCCATGTCTTGCACTGAAGACACCAGAGCTGAACACGGCACTGCAAGTGGGGTCTCACCAGAACGGAGTAGAGGGGCAGAGTCATCTCCCTCAACCTGCTGGACACACTTTATATGCAGCCCACAGTACAGCTGGATTTCTGGGCTGCAAGTGCACATTGGCAGCTCATGTCCAGTTTTTTCATCCACCAGTACCCCCACACATCCTCCTCAGCAGGGCTGCTCTCAATCCTGTCATCCCCCAGCCTGTACTGATACTGGTGACTGTTGCAACCCATATGCAGGACCTTTAACTTGGCCTTGTTCAACTTCACAAGGTTCACATGGCCCCACTTCTCAAGCCTGCCAAGGACCTTCTGGATGACAGGCCACCCCTTCGGAGTGTCAACCGCACTACACAGCTTGGTGTCATCTGCAAACTATCCCCACTATCTGCAGACTAAATCCCACTGTTGAAGATATTAAACAGTACTGTCCCAGTACAGGCCCCTGAGGGACACCACTAGTCACTGATCTCCATCTGGACTTTGAGCCATTGACCACTACTCTCCGTATGCAACCATTCAGCCAATTCCTTATCTACCAAACAGTTCCTCCATCAAATCCGTATCTCTCTAATTTAGGGAGAAGGATGATTACATTTCTTGTCCTCAGCTTCTGAGGCATGAAGGCTTTACAAATATCAGAGAGACTACGCAGTCCATCTGTTCAGAACATAAAAGTAACACGCTGGGTCAGGCCAAGGGTCCATCTAAGCCAGAACACTCTCACTGACAGCTACCAAAAGCAGATGCCTAGGTAAAAGGGTAAGAATAGATCGTCATATTTGGTACTCCCCCCATCAACAAACCTCCTCAGGACTCTGGGGAACCCTTTATCCCCTGCATGGGCTCATCCAGTCTTTCACAGAGACCATGGCATTTTTGCCAGTCATAGCATCCTGTTAACAAAGACCTCTAGAGTGCAATTAAACACTGCATGAAAACCACTTTTGTTTCTTTAGAAACTGACCCATAGGGTTTTGTATTGAAAGAGACTGTAATTAACCGGTCCCTGTCACCCCCGCCACACCACTCTGTGTTGTTACCCACTTTTGTATTCTCTTGTCACCTCTCTTGGGCCACTACCACTCTCTGAATCTTTCTGAAGTTGCACCACGTCATTTTTGAGCTGAAGGGAGCAGAACCACACAGTCTTTCAAGATGCAAACAGGCCACAGTTTGGTACAGCACCATGATTCTGTATTCCTTTCTATTCTACTTTTAATATCCCCAATACTGCTCTGCTTTTTGACCTCTGAGCTGATGTGTTCAGGGAACTCTCTGTCATAAGCCCAGATCTACCTCCCAGGGACTAATGACCAGTCCAGAACCCATCATATATTACGTGAAGCTCAGATTGTTTCCCCCCAATGCATCACTTAACATTTATCTATGCGTAATTTAATCTGCTCATCTATTGCTCAGCCACTGAGTCTCATAAGGTCCTTCCATAATTTTTCAGTCAGCCTTCATCTTTACTGTTGTGAATAACATTTGCTGATGGCACTAATTCATGTCCTTAATAGCAATTCACCCCTTTTCCAGCTCATTTATGAATATATTGAGAATGAATAGATGAATATGAACGAGTATCAGCATTGATCCCAGCACAAACCCTTTCGAACTCCACTGGCAATCTTTTATTAGTGTGAAAACAGAGTCGAGTCCTGTCCCTATTTTATACCTTTCAAAAGTTCTCTTTGTGTGGCTAAATTAATGGTCATGTACACAAGCCTCATGTGCCATAACTGCCCTGTTTTCTTAAAAGCTTTCAGGTTGGAGACCTTGTTTGAAGGTCTACAAACATCATTTCTCCTTCAATTTTCCTATGAAACCTTTAGCAAGGGACAGAGGAGTTTCCAAACATTTTATGCATAAGAAACTATTAAATTTACTTCAGTTTTGCAGCTGGTTTGGGGTTTTCTTAGGTTCTTTTCCAAAACAAATTAATTAAACCTAAGAAAAGCTGTTCTAACTCATCAAATAGAAACTTTACTTAAACCTCCACAAGAAGTTTTATAAAATAAATCAAATTCACAAAGTCATGCCCTGACAACTCAGTGCACGCACAAAACTTCTTAGAATAAACCAAAACACAAGAAGGCTGAGAGTGTCTGCAACTTTAGCAAAGAACTGCCTTTTGTCTCATAGGCACAAATTGTCCCTTGCATACTGCACTGTGCTTCAAGGCATTTCAAAGTGCCGCATCTCACTGGGTGTTGTGTAATAAAACAAAAACCAGGGTAAATGTAAGAGTTTATCTCAGTTAAAAGATAATTCAGATTTATCAAAACGTTTTGGTGAAGGAGAAGTGGACACTGACCAAGGCACAAAATACCAATAATCAGTCTGGCCTTCCTCCTGCTCCCCCACATCAGGAGCGATGACAACAGAGCTAGAGGGGTATAAATCTCCAGCTGTGTTAAGTATTCAGGGGTATGGAGATTTTTCTCACAATCCAAGATTTAGTCATGCTGCTTGACCTCCTCCTGCTGCCTAATAGTTGGTTTCAGTCCACACAGAAAGCAGATTTTGCATGCCCACAAGACAACATCCATCTCGACATGAAGCCCATGCCAGCTACCAACACAAGATTATTGGTTTGGGGTATACATTGCTACGCTGGTGGTGCCAACCACACCACATGTTGAAGGACTCAAAGGCATCCTCCTGAGTATCAAGTTTCAGGCAGTAGGGAAGGACGCAAACCTTGTATTTTACCAATTCCAGCACAAAACATCTTGCCTTTTCAATGCCATTCAACATAAAGTCAAAAAGAAATACAAAGAAGTTTTAAAAAGTTATGTTTGAAATGGATATGTGAAACTGCAATTTCATAACCAAAAATCTCAAAAAATGATGAATCATCAATTCTCCCACACTTGCTTACTCTAAGGAAACTGGGTTCAATTGTCCTCTCGCTGACACTACTCTTAAGTGTCAAGTTACTCCATTAAAGTCAATGGAGCTGTACTTAAATATATTCTCTAGGAACAAATTAGATGTGCGATTTTCACAGCATGGAAATTTCCAATCTATTTCTACATGATTAATCATATTTTCAATATCTGCAGATGGTTTGTTTCCTCCAAAACTACTACATTTGCCCTGACTATAACTATCCTTTTACAAACACTTTTTAGGCAGGTTTTTCATGTACACCTCATCAATGTGGGAGGGTCAGATATCACAAGCTCCATGGAATCTTAAGTTCCTGAATCTTTAAATGCTGAAAATCTTAGACTGAAGAAAACATGTCTTAAATTAATGCAGAACAGCAGCAGTTCTCTTATGGTTCTTTTCCAGCCCATCTCTGTCAGTCTTTTAATATTTTAGAAGGAAAACCAGAAAATTTCAAGTCAAGCCTCAAAACTGTAATTAACAGGAAACGCTTTGGATATTTATAGCTGGCTATTCCCATTTAGCAGTCTATATTAATTTGCTTTTTATTACAGCAATCTCTTTTTCTTGCTAGGAAGGAAAAGAGAAAGCTAAGCTCGGCATTAATGCTATCAGATACTGGGGAGGGGTACAGTCATAATAACTGCATCACTGAAGACAAGAAATACATTCAACAGAGCCATGCAAACAGCAAATTAAAGTTCGCTGGCTACCTTCAACCCAGCGAGTGGCTATATTTAGTTATCCTTACATGATTCTGTTGTGCCATCTTGGTAAAGGATTGAAGAAAGCTTTGTTTTGATTAGAAAAACACTCTTTAAAGAGCCTGCATAATCTGCACTATAGATTGCACCATTCCCTTGAAAAACATCCAAGAGCAAACCACAAAGAATCATCAAAATTTGCCTTCTTTTTACCCCTAAAAGAAATAATTCCACAGTAATTCCTTCCCTCTCCATTTATATTCTTTCTCCCATCAGACAGCTAATATCCACACTAATCCTTTAGGCAAAAAGAAAAAAAAAAAACCACAGAAGAGTGTCTCAGAGTATCTTCACACACCTTTCCTCTTATTTTCCCTCTCCTTCTGAAGGCAGCAGAAGAAAAAGAAGTAGGCCTGAGATTAATTCTTATCACCAGCCCTGCGGGGCTGTCATGTCAGGGGCTTCTGAAGCTATTTCTTCTGGCTCTTCCACCTGCAGACACTGGAGGTGGCAACAAGGAAAAAGAAAAAAAAAACTAAAGGCTTCTTCTCCAAACAGCAATTAAATCTGAAGTGGCAGCGCCTGCCTTTACTCACAACTCCTGACAGCAAAGGCCGAGATTACAGCAGGACAGAGGTTTGTTCTCCAGGTCCTAATTGCTCTCTGCAAGCCCTTCAGAGAGTGACAGAGGACTGAGCAGAAACTTGCACCTTAACCCCTTCTTTCGAGCTGTACTTCTCTGCCTCTTGGCTTTCCCTTCCTTTCCACCTCCTCTGGTTCTCTGTCCCCAGCTTTCCCTTCTTGTGCAGCTTAGAGAATGGTTTGGGTTGGAAGGGACCTTAAAGCCCATCCAGATCCAACCCCCCTGCCATGGGCAGGGACACCCTCCACTAGACCAAGTTGCTCCAAGCCTCATCCAGCCTGGCCTTGGACACTGCCAGGGATGGGGCATCCACAGCTTCTCTGGGCAAGTCCACCCCCTCAGCACCATCCCGCAGCCAGGCTAAAGCGGGCGCTGTAGCCTTGCCCCGAGCGCCGGGCTGTACCAGCCCTTCTCCAGACTCGAGACCACGTGTGCTCAGGGAGCCTCGGCAGGAGCGTGGGGATCCTTCCCATGAAGGCCAAACCACCCTGACCTCTGCCATGAGGAGCAGCTCAAGCTCCCTGCGGTTAACACAACGTTGGCCTAGCTGCTTTTCACAGCTGCCCTAACCCTTTGCCCCTAGAGCTGCCCGTAGGCCTACGGTTGCTGTCCTAGGCCAGGCGGGTGAGAGAGGAGATCCATCTTCTGCTCCCCAAAGCAAGAGGATATGCAAAACTCTGACCCATTTAAAAATTGCTCAGTAACCACAAAATCTTTGATTACCACTACCTGCTACTAAAACAAGGGCAGAAACACAGCCACTCCTGGTTCCCTGTCCTCAGATGCTCCTCCTTCAATTCCAGCTCTCTCTTCTGTACCTGACCTCCCATTCGCCCGCTGACTGATGACCGAAGTCCCTTACACATAGACAACACTCTATGTTGACCCCTAATCCATCACAGAGGCCCCTGGGCCTTGACAAGGGAGAGACGCCATCACTTTTTTATGCCCCAGAGTGTCCCTTGAGGCCAAAGCTCTGGAGTACCTACTGGAGCTGCCTGGATCTCTGATGCTGCTCACACCTTCTTCTAGCAGCTCTCTTCCAGCTCCTGCCTTCCCACTGAGCCAGGAACCTGTGGCAAGCCAGGTTTGCAGACACTGAAAGTCAGCTAGTAACCTGGGGAAGGAGGAAAATCTGCTAAATGCTTATTGTTAATTCATTTGTTTCAAATAAAATACCACTTTGACAGACTGGTCAGGAGTTTAGGTGAGTGTTTGACTTCAAGAGAGAAAAAATCCAAGAAAAAACACAACCATAAAGCCAGAACCAGAGGAAGCCAGGCAGGGTTCAACCAGAGATCCTGTGAGTTGGTGCCACAGTAGGTCACTCAGTCCCAGCGTGACAACACCCCTCCCACCCCCCATCACCACAGCGCTCCCAGCACTACTGGGCAGAGACAAATCCTCCTACTGGCTCTGCTGTATGAGCACCGGGGCTGACTGCCCTGCCACACTGCTGGGGTGAGGAGGAAGGAGAGCATCCCACTTCACCCTTGAAACAGGTGAAAAGGGTCTGAGGTTTCATTTAGTCACCAGCAAACTCCTGAGAGTTAGATGCTGCAGGGGATAAGCAAATGGAATGGTTTCTTTTGGAGTAAGCAATGCTAAAATTAGGAAGTGAGACTAGCTGTGCCGGGCACTGCTATAAAGAAGGGAAGTGTTGGAGGGAGGTGGGAGGATGGCACAGGTCTCATCCAACAGCATGTGTGTCTTATCCACTTGTTTAATAAACAGGACTGTCTTGCTTTGGGAATATTCAGAAACCCACTTTGGATGCATCCAAGAGGAAGGGCACAGTAAAGGAAGACAGGACACAAAGCAAAAGCTGGGCACGGGAATAAGAGTAAATCACAACTGGGAAGCTCCAACAGAAATTGTCCTGCACCAACAAACCAAACCAGCCCTCCTCAGGTACCAAAACATCAAGGTAGGTTCAAGTACATATATAACATCTCCTCCCCGGAGACAGTTCTCTTGGCATCAAGATGAATTTCCAGTCGCTATCATTACTTTGCTGCTACTTCTGAGCAGCACAGCCAGGCTTTAAACCAACCCTGGCTCCTAATCAGAGGCAGAAAATCTGCTGCACGAGGCAATTACATTTCACTTTGCTGATTTTGTTCAGCATTACTGAAAAATCAAGTCTGAAAGTTCCCTTAAATAAAACACAGAGAAAAATTCTCAGTCTATGCCAAAGTATTTTTATGTTTTCCATCATTTCAAAAACATATGGGTGGCTCATATGCTACTTTGGAAATGTTACATGAATGGGGGAGTTTGAAACATCTCAGCTTTCTTCCCTTTCATCTAATCTCCTTTATCATCGTTTCTGCAATGACTCCAAAATCCCCCGGGTATTCAGAAAGCACTCAAAAGGGCAAGAAGTATTTTAGGACACCAGCTCTTCAGAATCAATGGAAACCAGGTGAACAAACTCCTTGGTTTACCTTGGAGAGTTGTTCAGAAACGTTCCTGGCCGTGATTCTACCTACAGAGTTATAATTCAATGCTTTCCCAAGAATGGGCATAAGCAGCTGGTGAAATGAGATTAGTCAGGCCCACCTCTCTGCCTCCCTTGGCATCACTTGGCCATGACCCCTAGGCTGGAGGTGACAGCCCTCATTTAGCCAAACAATCCACGCCTGTGAGATGAGCTGAAGGACCAGATCCTCTGAAATTCATCAGCCAGAAGATGTTAACACCATGCCATCTTCTTTTCTCACACAGTTCCTCATAACCCTTACACTACTTCAGATAGTTCAGAGAAGCAGAACACCCCACTGTCTCCTCCTTGAGACCACTTAAATACATTTCAGCTTCTAAGTAAAAGCTCTCAGGTCCTAATGGATCACTTAGTAGAAACAAATGTGCTGGAGCTGGAGGAGGGGACACATAAAAAAAAGCAAACACACCACAACAAACACAGGTGACACAGGGATGTGGTGACTTACAGGTAGGCAGAAGCAGCAAATTATCTGCAGCTACTCAGGACTGAGAGAGACGTGATCATGTTTCACATATTAGATTGAAAACATAAAGCAAAATCATAAAAAAAAAGAACTCATCTGAGAGAGTTTAACAATTTGAGGTAACAGCTAAACAACACAAAATCACATGCATATATAGTTAATTCATTAAAATATGCTATTACAGTCAAGCATTTCCTAATCAGATAATTAGCAGCCTCTAATGCAATTAAGTTTACACAGCCAGATAGCATAATTAAAAGACATCACTGAAACAGAACCATTATCACAGGATAAGGGTCTTTTGTCTGATTGTTGTTTTTCTTTAGAAAGTTCTAGCCAAAACTGTATGTCCGAGGGAAACATGTGGGCTCCATTTAAATGCTAGATGCATTTCCAGAGAAGACCAGAGGTTATTCACAAAGTGCAGGATGAAAAAATTCCATCCAAGTGATACAGGAATATTTTAAAACTTCATTATAATTATGCTAGTCTACAATTTTTTCAGGGCTGTTGGTTGAATTTACTCTGTAACTATCTGCTCTCCCAAGAGCTGGCACCTGCTCTCGGATTCCATGGCACGGAAAGGCTCACAGTGCTAGGCTGCAGCTCACAAAGACTTAAAAGAGCAGAACCTTCCGCTTGGGACCTGTAAAGACAGGAGATGTGTGTCTAGCTAGACAGCACACAACACAAGCATCGCATTCAGTGCTCAAAACTTACCCAGCAAGCATCTCCCCACAGTAACAGCATATGGGAGAAAGCAGGCTTCTGCTGCTTGGACTCACTGAATATTGCTCTATGCGATACCTGAACCAGTAAGTACCTTGTTACTGGCATCTACAAGAACCAGCCAACTCCACAGACAGCCTTAGGGCTGACTAAGGTTTCAGGTCCTGCAGTTTCCTGGCTCTGTCACATACCCACTATGCTTCCACTTTAGTGGATCCTTGCAAATAAACCCACCAGATTTCCACTGCTCCTCACAGCTTAGGCTGCAGTTAGATCCAAGAGTACAGTTCACTTGCTTTAGCGAGTTGTTCTGGGTTATATTTCTTGTTCTGAACAGGGCAAGTGTATGTATTTTCAGGATCCACTAATAGTGTTCCTCTCAGAGGTTGTTTCCTGGTGCATCAGGACAATCCACCTCTGACTGAGGAAATGAGAAAAATGCTAAAAAAACCCAAACATGAAAGTCTGCATGTTTTATAGAAAGTTGCAAGGAATCCTGCAAGGTCCCCAGGAAACTGAATCTCTGTATTCAAGTCTACAATGACAGGTCATGAAACAGTCCCAACCACTTTCATTCAGTAGAATCTTTGTTATTTTTTTTTTTAAAGACTCTGTGCCCCAACCTGGATTCACTTGCCTCCTACAGGTTGACCAGAGAGGTTGTGGGTGCCCCATCCCTGGCAGTGTCCAAGGCCAGGCTGGATGAGGCTTTGAGCAACCTGGTCTAGTGGAGGGTGTCCCTGCCCATGGCAGGGGGGTTAGAACTGGGTGGGCTTTAAGGTCCCTTCTGACCCAAACCGTTCTAGGATTCCATGATTCTACACAACGAGCAAACCAAAGATTTGGGGAGATAGATCCCACCCCAGCTGCAAATTTTGGCAGAGAGCAATCTGACCCATCTCCTCAGCCTGCTGCACAGGATTTCTGTAGAGACAAGCCTGCAAGGTGCAATGATCTCTGTTGAAAAGTGGAAGCCAAGACACACAGTGTAGAATAGATGCCACACTTGCAGTGGTGGAGGTTAGGTGACCTTCACACCTTGCTTCGACACTGCAAGACTCCAAGATTGAATTCGGGCAAGCGGATGGAAGCACCCATGCTCCAGAAGAACAGCGGTACACTTGTACAGGTATCTTTGCACTGCGATAAATAAGCACGCTTTTCTTCCTGTCTATTTGTGAAAAACAGTAACATAATTTTCACTCTGTTGAAATAGAGAGGCTTATTTACATTCCCCTAGAATTGAATCAGGCCCAGCTGTCACCCATGACAGCGCAATTTAATGCTGTGGTACTCTGTGCCACGCAAAAGGAAATAAAAGGGACCTCGATAAATATGCAGTGCTCAAAGGGAACCACAAAAGCAATGAATCTCACCAGGGAAGGGGCAACCTGGGAAAAAATCCCTCTTTTTAGCACTTCCAAGTCACTCAGCAGTGGCAACGAGGCTTGGCAAACCCAAAGGAGGTAGAGTGCTGGGCTGGACTGATGGACGGTGTCACATTTTACATCCGTTTTGTCACGTGGTAGTGAAAGCACTAAAAAGAAGAGAGTTCCACCAAAGAAGCTTTCGTATGGGAGTCACAGCAAGAGATGGTACCAAAGCTGAAGTGACTTAAACACCTGCAAACATTTAAACTTAGACCAAAATAAACCAAATACATTGAGCCACACAATATGGCATTCAGCAATAGCTTTTGATGTAGAGTATTTAAAGTTGAAGCATCCAAAGGGCAAGGTAGGTCATGAAAATTCTCACACATATACAGACCTTCTTCAAAAGGCTGTCTGGATGGAGGAGCTCTTGGAAGTCGCTAAACATGGCTGTCTTTCCCTGCCCATAAAAGTCTCGTTAGGCCTCATAGGCCTGGTGGCTCTGTGGCTCTCCTTAGTTGGGCTAATACACTTCAGAGAAAAACAACTCCCCGTGGAGTTGACGTAACTACTGGGTCTCGGCAAACTGGCGGTGTTAGTTCAAAGGAGCAGAGCCCTGCTGAGATTTAATTTCATTTGCTTTGTTCTCACTTCATCAGCAAGTGTATGGAAAGGTGGCAAAAAGCCAGCAACTTTTCTAGCTGTTTTCCGACCTGTCTGTAAATTGTCTCCTTCTCTCCTGGAGCAGGCTTCTATTACTACGACAACTTTCTGTCTCTGTTCTTTCTCTGTTAGGACTGATTTGTTGGACAACAGTGGCTGCTGGGAGCCTGATCCAGCCTGTTTTGCAGCCCCCTGGCTCCACTGAAAATTGCACAACAGGGAGGCAATAGAGCCACAGAAGCAGGTATCATCTTGCTGACATCCCTTCTCCCTGCTTCCTCGGAATAGAGAATCCCTTCACTGCCATCACCCCAGCCCGCCCAATTTTAACTCTTCACACTGTCTATTTAGGATCTGTATGTTGGGGTGTGGAGGGGACAACACACCGCTGGTGTCTTCCTGTAGTCCTGACAGGCCTCAGCTCCATCATCCTGCAAACAATTGGATCATGATTTAGGTGGGCCTTGTTCCGCTGGAAGAAAAATGGAGCTGTTGAAGTTGCTGAGGCTCGGGAAGCTGGCTGTGCTAGTTATAAGGAATGGGGGAGCACAATTTCTTTATCTGTGGAGGTGGTTTTTTTCCTAGACTTTTTCACACGAACCTATTAAACCTCCTTGGGACAAAACCACAAGCAACGAGAGGATGGAGTAGCCCTCCCTTCCATTCTCCCTTAACACTGTGATTTCCCAAACCATTATTTCCCACACAGGTTTCTTCACTCTGCAGCCTGCTGCACTTGGTGATGGGGTTTTACAGTGTTTTCATAGTGACGGAGCAGCGGCATTTACTTCTGCTTTCTAATTACCTCTTTCTGCTAAGCAGCGTTGTCTCAGTCTTAAACGGTGTAACCTTCACTGAAGAAAGAGCTCTTTGAAGTCCGGCTCCTGACGTCTCCCAGAGAGTTTTGCAAAATCACATTATGCTTAGCCAGAGCTTACAGTAACCAACGCTGCGAGCAGAGTTCTGATACTGATCTTCTCCATCTAGTTAAATTTGTGAATAGGAGACCGTAAACTTAAGATTTTAACGGGTGGAAATCAGTCCTCTGTATAGCCTACATGTTTTCTTATCTTTTCTCTCATCTCACAAAGCATCTGACAAGGAAATTTTTCAAGCATTTTTTTGTTTCAGCTCAGCATGTGACAAACTTTGAAAAAACCAGCCCAAGTTTGATGTGAGAAAGAGTAAGCGATGTTTCAAACACGCATTATGTCAACACCTTCCTCTGTCTCAGTAAACCTGGGCTAAGGCACTCAATGCAAATCACCTCCTGAAAGAACCTGAATGTGTTGACTGCAGTGCAGGCTTCCTCAGATTTGTAAATACAGATTTGTTATGCTTTGTTTTACTGTGGGCTTCAGAGAGAGCGTGCCCACACACTTGCCAAATAAATACCACCGCTCCCTCTCGTACAAATACTGAGAGATTCAAATGAATTTTGTTTCATCCAAAAGGATCACGAAAGCTTGCATGATTGATTACCATCTGCACATTCAAATCTTTCACATATATATGTATTTATATATAAAATAAGTAGCTTGAAACCTCAGGGCAGCGGGATCTTTTACCTACAGGGAGATTTTGCTGCCTCATCTCTTTCCATCAGGCTGGGGATGGTCAGACTCCCGAGCAAAAGGAGTTCTCTTGTTCTGACAAGGCAGCTTGACCAATCCAATCACATCCACAGCAGCCTGCATGACCCACACAACTCTTGGAAACCATATTGAGGTCTGGGGACAAGGAAAAGCTGTAAGAGCAAGGAGGCAAGGTTAGGAGAAGAATGGAAGCTTGGCTTTGCTGTGTGTTTTGTTTTGAGCTTAGACTGGCCCCATCAAAGAGTTAAATCTGGTTTCTAAGCCCTGACCAGATTTCCTTTACAGCAGATCAGGAGAATGTGCTGCATTATAAACAAACTTTCCCTGCAAGCCCAGAGCCCCCGCAGGCACCCCTGTTAATAACAAATAGTCTGTGAACTACGCAGCCTGGTTTCCTGCAGCGTGCTCCCGTACAGATTCTCCAGTGCCTAATTAAAGTAGCTGGGCTCCTGCTGCCCTCTTTTCCACTGTGGAGGCATCAATTTGGATGTCATTCTCCTCCACCACATCACGCCTTCTCAGGTATGTTTTAGGAACATTTTATTTTACAATCCCTGCCCTTCAGCTAACTTTGGTTCTAAGTGGCAAGGCAAATTCAAATGCTGCTGAGGAAGCAGAGCGGCGAACAGCCTGTCCAGACTCACATCCTTGGGAAACTGCTCCTAAGTGTGGCTGAGGGACCAGCCACCCTGCCTGCTTACACCCTTTGACAAACCTGCCCTCTTCTTCTTTTGCAGCACCCCATGGCCCTACTGCACTCCCAGTATTTCTCCTGGCTTGCTGAGAGGCGGGGAGCAGGCTGACCCCCAGCTGACCATGGTACCGATTTATAAATGTGCAATTTTGGGAAGGATGCTCTTATATGGTATAGGCCTTACGGGAGCAGATAGACACATGCTGCCATGTTATATCGGTCAGCAGTTGGTAAGATATGATGGGTTGCCCTAAGAAACATATTTATTTCTTTTATTAATCACCTAATACATTTTTAGTACCTTTAGTCTGGGCTGGAGACACTGCTCAGTGTTCCCCTCCACTCCCTGGATGACAGCAGAGCTGAGCTGAGCTGAGTGAATGCTAAAGGCTGGATCCGAGAGTGTCACCAAAACGTTACCGGTGCTTTTGAGAAATAGCATGGCTCATATTTTTCAGGAGTGTATTGGCCAGCACCTTATTTGTCACTACAGCTTCATGCATGTGAAAAAACCCACATGTGTGTGCAGAAGGCAACTTCAGGCATTTCCAAACAGAAGAGCTCCTAGCTTTAGCAACCTCCTTTCCACAGAAACGCTGTTTCTGTGGCCATGAGTTAACGGTTGCAATTCTCAAGAAAGGAGAGCTCCAAAAAACTTAAAAGATTGTTTTTCAAGTTTTCCTTGTCTGGCAAATCCTCCCGTCCCCACCCCCACTGAGTCTGGAAAGTTTACCTGTATGTATCTGAATATTCAGAGGAACAAAGCCTCCTGCACACACTCAGCTCGAACGCCTACTTTGGTCCGGGTGGACGAATACTACTGCAAGCCTCTGAGCAGGCTCCTCCGGCCGTTCCTGGGCTAGTTATTAATTTATGACTTCGGGTCTCAATTGTTGTGTTACTGTTAAGAGGGTATTTTGAGATGGACATAACTTCACATCCCGAAATGTTCCTCTCCTGCCAATAAGTACAAACCGCTATGTCACTGTAAACAGCGATAGGGGATAATCAAATTATCTTGCTTTGCTCTTTTCCCTGCAGCTGCATGTGGTATCCATTCAAAAAGCAAACAAACAAGGGTACCCAGGGGTTTGATTGAGCTACCTGTGACGGGAAGGCTGTGCCTTTAACCCCATGGCTCAGTGCTGCCCAGCTGCTTTAATTGCAGCCAGTGGAAAAACTCCCTTTGATTTTAATGGGAACTAGCACGACACTGCTGCTGTGCAAATCTTGTCCTAGATGCTGTAGTACAGCGATTACAAATCCAGTATCGGAGAGGCGGCACCGCGTAAGACAGGCTTTCGTGACACATGTTTACGACACCAAATACAAACTATCAGTATTATGTTTGCAGGCCAGGAGTTTCTGTTAACCCAAGTTATGTGACACAAAATCATTATTTAGAAATTGCCCAGCCATTTGACGCGGGTAGGAGGGGGCCCGACGTCCGCCTAATGATCCCAAACAGCACGAACAAGACTAGATGAATAGGAATCGTTAGATTATTATTTACGCAGCGTTTCTCAAAACACCAAACAACTCTACCACGTGAATAAAGAGTGCAAACTGTAATATGAGGAAAGGGGAAATAACGAGTTTTAAGAAGAAACTTAAATTATTCACAGAAATCTCAGTCCTGCTGTCTGCAGAGAACACCAATTACTACTGGTTTACATGCACGCAGCACACGCTTTCCTGTCCTGAAACAGAACCTTGCCATCTTCCTCAGTTCATACCTTATTTCATAACACCGCAGTGTGTCCTCCAAATTATTGGCAAACTGCGGTACTGCACAGGAATTCAGCCTATGAAAGAGCAATTTAGCTCATACAACGATCTCCACGCTCAGAAAGAAGCGGCAAGAAGCAGCATGTCATGCCAATGATTTGGGGGTTTTTAATCTCTTTTTGCATAGTGCATCCCCAAAAAATTTGAAATCAAAAAGAGGAACAACATTATCTACCTGTTTATCTATCTAGCCTGCAGGTTTCCAACACGGGACTGCGAGAGAAGTGTTTCTAGCTGTAGGCAGGCAAAATTGAGTCTTAGCCTTGAACGCTTTGTGGCAGGGGAGATGAACGCGTAACCACTGTGCCATACGTCAGAGGGGACAACGCTCAGAAGAAAGCAGTTCAGCAGATGCAAAAGTAAAGGATGGCCTCCAAGCCAGAAAAAGGAAGTGCCCAGCAGTGCCTCAGTGCTCCCACGGCAGGTACCTGGCCCCGAGGTGCAAGCCAGAAGCTAAGCGAGAAGAGAAAGAAAAGCAGAATTATGAAAGCTGCCCTCACCTCCAGTCGGTTTGCTGGTGCCCCCTAGCAAGGGCTCAGCTAGTAATTGATTTTTTTGGTTCAGTGACTGGACTGGAAACCTCTGAAAATGTTAGTATGTGCAAGCGTGTGCAGAAAGAGGCAGATCCTAAAGAAAACTGTTAGTTTCGAACTAAAAATATTTCTCCTCAACAGTTAATGCAAAAAAAAAAAAACCCAACTGTGTTTCATCCAAAACTTGCTTTGTTTACTTTTTAAATTTAAAAATAAATAAAGGCAACCTTAAGCTGAAATCAAAATATCGTCAAACATAACAACATAACCTTTTGTTTTGAAAATAATCAAACCCTGTGCGGTCTGTTTTCTTTTCAATTTGCATTACTAAACAGTCCAGAAACACCATGTTTTTCAAAAAATAAACTACCCAAAACGGCCCATTTGGCTGTTTTAGCTCAGCTTCGCACCTAACGCAGCATCAAATACGAGAGGCAGGTTGTGGGACATGTCCCAAAGAGCCTGCAAGCTGAAGGGACGCAGTGAGGGGTCCTTCAGTCTCCCTCAAGCCAAGACACCCCCCTGTGCCTCGCAGCTGCCAGTCCCTTCAGTGATGCTGCTTGCACTGCAGGCATCGCTAATGCAGCAATAACTACGGCAAAGGAGATGCAACCCAGGCAGTATAGGGATGAATTTTAATTTCAGGTGAAGTTTGGAGCATCTAAATAAAGCTGAGCATGTGCTTTGTGTTTGCAGCCTTAACACAACCGATATTCTGATTTCTCATAAATAGCCTAAGCGCTTTCTTTCTCAGAAATGTATCAAAGACTGTAAAATGAGGTGCTAGAAAACTTAACTGCCAGCGCCCAAGCAAACAGTATCATTACAGTGTATATAAAAGTCTCCTGGGGGATAGGTTGGGCATAAAAATTCAGCTGGATCATTAGGAGGCGATGATTTAACTGAGAAAGCAATATAAGTCTCCAAGTTGGCAACAGAAAGACATAAACTGAGTTGGAGGAATTATTTAATGACTAGCAGACCAATAAGGGGAGGTATTTCATTGCACTGTAAGATACTCTGCATCATAGGAAAACTGCAATTTCTTAAATATGAGTTATTGGGTTTGGTTTTTCTACCCCTGCAGCTAATTCCTGTCACGTCAGGGACACTGGTGCTTTAAAATCCCCAAGACAAACAAGCGTGAGGAAGAGTCAGAGGAGGCCAATGGCTCCGAGTACTGACCCTTCCTGGTACCAGACAGAGCAGAACACTCTGTGGCCCACATATGTTGTGCATCATTTTGCACATGTGGAAAGCAACCTCCTTGCACTCTACACACAGCCTGAGGATGTATAGGATACCAGTCTCAGATTCCAGAAGGCTGCATTCAAGTCCCTAGTGTGCCTGGGATGAAAAATTTTGCCTTGACTCATGCAAATCAGAGTCCAATACCTCATCCATCTGCATCCCAGGACAACTGCTCCAACTTCTTTACCGAATTTTTGGCAAAGCTGTGCTGCACACGTAACTCAGCAAGCGGGGCCCTGGGTTGGTGCCATGCTGACGGGCAGTCCGCGCTGGCACGTCTCTTCCCCTGGGCTCCAGGAAACAGGAGATCCCCTCCACTCCTCTTCCTCAGCTTCCCCATTCCAATGCACAGAGAAAACTGCCTCTGCTGCAGAGCACCAAGGGGAGATGTGAAGGACACGCAGGCTGAACCTAGTGCATCACGCTCAGCATCTTTAATTAAGACAAAATAGCAAGAGCTAGGTTTTTCTTAAACAGCTGCAGAAATTACTCTCTCCCACTGGCTTTCGAGGAGAATGTAAGCCCAAATGTCACTACAAGCCTTGGAGCATGCCACTCCAGAAACAAACAGGTATGGATATGATGCACACAAAAAAACAACAGGGTTTTTTCTACCTATATTTAAGATGATTGGCAGGAGGTGGTAGCCTTTTTTGATCCTGTCCTTTTCCTCTTTGCCCCAGAGGAGCTGAGCAAAGGACACAGACCCAGTGGCAGGCGTTCTAGGGTGGTAAGGCAATGGGTAACTCGTTCTTGCTGCTCACACCACAGTATGAAAGGAGCATGCCACAAGGAATGGGATTGTGTTGCATCCCAACAGCCCAATTTGGCTACCACACTGGAGCCCTTGGGTTTGGATCTCACTGGAGGTCCACAGCGATTTCTTACTGTCAGTGATGCTGTTGGACTCCTCCGTGGCCCTTCTTGAGCCAGGTCCTGCTGTACATGTGCAGTAGTGCGAGCCACGCTGAGACAGTTAAACATCGCCCAGCAGTGCCGGTGGGAAGGTTTAAAACTGGCCAGAGCTGGTGCACGGGGTCCTGTTGAACGTGGTTTGAATTTCAGAATCAATTTTTCTGTGAGATGAGTGAATGCAAAATGGGAAAATGGTACCCAGGGAGGAAATCTGAGACTCAAGAGACTGCAGAGTGCAGGTACTTCTGAGCTATGAGGGTTTTTCCCTATTTTCATTAGGGAGGATTCTTGGAAGAGAATAGTATATTCCTAAAAAAAACTTAATGAGGGAAAAAAAAAAAACCAAAACAACAAACACTTCTCTCTGCAAGACTTGTGGTTCACACTCTTTCAGGCATGCAAGCATTCAATGAGTTCTGTGAAATCTTCGTCTGTCATCTCGAGGCTAACAGATAGAGTCTTGGTACCTGAATTATGGGTTAGATTCCCAGAAATCTGTGTTGAAATAGGAAACACGTGAGCACTAGGAAGACCAATAACGTGCATAAGTATACACACCACAGAATTCATTATCAACATACTCCCAGCGATAAACATGTGACAAGTGGAGGTCTTAGATGCCTGGACAGAGCCTCATGAGAGCTGTGGCCCTGACAGGTCTAAGTGGAAAGTCTCATTTCCGACACGGTCCTTTACAAGAAATGTGTGTGGTTCGCTCTTTGGCCAGTCCGTGCTCATACAGAACTAAACTTTCTGATTTGTGACCTTAATCACAAGGGCCTACAAGAAAGCCGGGGGCAAGGGTGGGGGGGGGGGGCAGCACTTTTTACAAGGGCCTGTAGCGAAAGGACAAGGGGTAACAGGTTTAAATTGAAAGCGGGGAGATTGAGATTGGACATCAGGAAGAAATTAGGAAGAAATCCTTCCCGGAGAGAGTGGTGAGGCCCTGGGACAGGTTGCCCAGAGAAGCTGTGGGTGCCCCATCCCTGGCAGTGTCCAAGGCCAGGCTGGATGAGGCTTGGAGCAACCTGGTCTAGTGGAGGGTGTCCCTGCCAGTCCCTGTTTGTTGTTTGTTTTGTTGGTTTTGTTTTGTTTTTTTTATATATGCTTAAAGAAGGACAGCAAAAAATGCAGTACAGGAAAAAAAAATTACTTTCTGTGAAAAATTTAGAGATTAACACTTATGTTTATATTCATTCAGAATATTCCAAACTGAAAAATCGGTTTACAACAAACAAAATTGCTTCAATGCTTTGGTATGACACTGTTTACTGAGGTTGAAATGTCTTAAACTTCAGAGGAAATATATTAATATTTGGAAAACATCATTCATTTTCTTCCTTAAAAAACATCAAAACAATTAAAACCCTTTAAATTAAACATCAGGCTTTTTCAAGAACATACAGTGACAGTAAAGCTCAACCTTCTACTGAAAAACCTATTTAAGAAATTAAATGTGGTGGTTCTTTTACCCAGAGTTTTTTGATCTGTATTTGGAAAATTAAAATTTCACTGCTGCCACAGTAAGGCATGTATTACTATTATCCCCTACCAGGATTAAGTTAGTATCCCAAAACTCCCAGTCAGGAGCAGGTTATACTGTAGTAGATTGTGTTAAAACAGAGAACTGCACATAAATCAAGTAAAGATTTTACCATGATTTACTATTCTTTTTCCCACACTGCAAGGTCCAGGGGTTTCTTAGACTTGTATAACCAAGAGAAAAAAGTAAATTAGCTCAGTACCTAAGTGGAGTCAAAATTTCTGGGCTCAGCAGTTGTTTCCTGTGTACCTGGGCCACTACATTACATAGAAATTTCTTCCTAAAGGAGCATTAAATGGGACGTGCACTCTATTGCTGAAGGATCTAATGGAAATACCTTCAAAATAATAGAAAATCTCACAACTAAAGGGCACGTCCGGTTATTAAGCTGACTCTTCAGGATCTTGTGCACCAGGGAAAACAGCTAATGCTTCAGTCCTTCCTTGCCATGCTCTGGCTCTCTTCTTATGGCCTGATGTTATCACCAGCTAGTGAATGAGCTTGAATGAAAGCAAAAGCACTTTCCCTTCTCTGCCTGCTGGATGTAGTCAATGGGTATCCAGATGGTCCAGATATTGAAATATTTCTTTAAGCTCTAACAAAGTCAAATGCTCTAATTTGGGCTGGATTTTCACATAAGTGTGTCTACGGACAGATACGGAGGTTCCTTGCATAGAACTACTTCAGCCATCTCAGAGCACGCTCCTGCCCAGGCAGGCTGTGGGACAAAAGTGGGACAAGGCTCCACCATTCCTATGGTACAAAGCGCCTGGTGCAATCTCTCTCTAATTGACCTAAGATATAGTCCTAGGACAGAAAAGATTTTGCTACCTTCCTCCTGCTCCATGCTATATATTATTTAGTATATGATACTGGGAAACTTCCAATTGCCTTTAACCATTCTTCTTTCAAATATTCTTCTTTCCTGTTTGACCTAGACTTTTCTTTTCCCCGTTTTCTTTTCTTTTTTTTTTTTTTTTTTTTTTTGGGGGGGGGGGGGGTGTCTCTTATTCTCATTTTCTTTTGCTTTAGAAAAAATGAGCATGAAAATCAAACCTTTATTATTGTAGTTGATTCCTTCAATGTAGCTATTACAGCTATCAAATATTTGCAATCCTGATAACAAATTGATTGGTTTTGCTGCAAGGAAAGATCAGGCCTTGCTGGAGTGAGATTGTTGTTCCTGCCGCTGCTGCTACATATCGATGCAGCGCTACTAGTGATTTTTTATTAATGAGGAGGAAAAACAGGCTCAGAGCTTTCCAAGTGACCAGACTGAAAGGAACAGATGCAGAAACATTTTTACTGTAATAGTATCTTGACATCCCAGTACAAATGAGGGTGTCACTATGCCAGGGCTTTGCTAACACAAGAAGAACACTCCAAATCCAAAGAGCCAACAGGCCAAACAGAGGACACGGAAAGGGGAAGAGAAAGAGGTAGACAAGCATATGCTGGTGCCACAGAGCCATAGTGCGATGGGCCAGAAGTTGGTACGTGCTGCTGCTCTACAAACAAGGATGACTGTTATCAAAGCTACTTCACTGAGCTGGGAGCCTACCCCCTGCTTGCAAGATGACACGAGCCATCATCTCACTGAGCAGCAGTACATTTGGCAGCACAGAAAATGCAGATAATGAGGGCAAGGTGGAGGAAATACAAGAAAGACAAGCAGCTATGTCCTCCTCTAAAAGCTGGCCCAGAGGAAGGAGAGTCCTCCAATGCCAGCAAACAGCCCTTGGAGCAAGAGTGGCCCACGCTCTAGGCTTCCCCATGGGCACAGGGGTCTCCCAGAGCATCTGCAGTGCTCCAAGCACTGCTCCTTTGACAGCACAAGGACTTGAGGGACAGTTCTTGGAGCTGGCTGGCACAGTGGATTCCTGGACCTATGCAAAAACCTTGGCCTTGTAACACAGACA
The DNA here is from genome assembly GCA_027574665.1 of Rhynochetos jubatus. Taxonomy (NCBI): domain Eukaryota; kingdom Metazoa; phylum Chordata; class Aves; order Eurypygiformes; family Rhynochetidae; genus Rhynochetos; species Rhynochetos jubatus. The sequence continues at coordinate 74,299,065 of CM050651.1, read as the reverse complement.
ACATAAAGCCGTCAGATCAAGGACAAGAGATCCAAGCAGTTACTGCAGGCAGGAGGGTTGAAGGCATAGCTCCACAGTGCCTGTTCCATACAACCACCAGGGGCCAGTTCCACACATGGCAAACCAAGAGCCACTGAACCATCAGTCTGACTTAGTGTTGCTCACCTACATTATGTTATCACGCATGCAGTGCGTGAACTTGAAATGACAGCACTGACGTCTTTCTTTCCTAGTCTGTGGAACATAGTCTCTTACGAACTCACGCTTTTCACCCTAATTTTAATCCAGGACAATCATTTTGCAACTGAGGAAAAAAAACCCAAACCAAACAAATACCCAATATATCCACAAAACAAAAACTTAAGCCCACCGTGTGCTGTGTCTAACCTTGCCGTGATGTCTGCCTTCCTCTACTGATGACAGAGGTCTCTGACCAAATCCAACAGGATAGAATCACAGAATGGTTTGGGTCAGAAGGGACCTTAAAGATCATCCAGCTCCAATCCCCTGCCATGGGCAGGGACACCATCAGATACAACCATCCCCAGCTTCCTGCCACCTTCCATTATCAAACCACTTTACTCTCAGTCCAAATATTCCTCTCCGTACACACACAAGTCATAATCCATTTGCCCTGCTCGAATTTAAACACGCAATGCTGGCAGAAGCAAGAGAAAAAAGAATAACTCACGCTGTGTGACAGAAAGCATCATAACCACAACTGATTTGTACAGAGGCCATCTCATGTTTGCCCATTCACATTTACCACAAGTTTTTCATGCCTGTCAATCTTGTTTTGATTAAAACAGCTTTCAGGGCAGTCCCCCTTGCATTTGTAAATGAATCCTTCAAATACACAGATATCTCACTGATGCCAGGAGTCCACTTAAACACTTCTCCTCTGTGGAATTCTCTGTAAGCTCTGAAACAAACCCACAGCCATGGTAACACAGACAAAACCATGAGACGGCTCTTTTTCAAGCTGTTTTGGGACTAAACAAAGGATCAGATAGATTAATAACCTTTTAGAGAGTTAATGGAAAAGCAGAATAGGAAGTGTGCCATCAGGGAAGATTAATTGGGTTATGTCCAGGTTATACAGCTGATTGCTGCGGAGAAATGAATTGTGCTGACACGTGCTGGGAACATTCCTCCTGTCCTGGCTTCTGCAACCAGACAGAGCGAGCTCTTACAAATACTTCTGCAGGTTTCTACAGAGTTGGATGTCCAGGTCCAAGTACAAGGTGAGTGCCAGAAAAGAGTTATTGAAAACAGAAAGAAAACTGGATCATCTAACGTCACGCAGTTCCATTCTGGAGCAGATCATACATCAGAAACAGTAAGGGTACGGCCCTTGAGAGAACAGAGCTGATCACAACACACGGGAGGTAGGAGACATGGCACATCACCTGGAACTACATCCAAGAAAACGACTTTGGCACCATGAAGGAGGAGTCAGCACAATTACCTAATTCCATAACTTAGATTAAAATAAAATTAACTACTTGACTGGAGCCTAAAGCAGGACATGCCTCAGTTCAGCCGCTGTCTCCCTCTTCTGCCTGAAACCTTTCCCTGGCAGCTCAGCTGTGCTGTTACAGACTCCCAGGGTGCTCCCAGGGCAATCAGATGAAACTGATTAGGTTCATCATCCCAAGGTAACCTGCTCATGCACCAGGACGTCATCTAAGTAACAAAACTCTGCCACCAAGTTGTTTCTCTTCAGGCAACCCAGGCACCTTGCTCATGGGTCTCAAATCTATGCCAGGCAGACTTCAAGGCACTTACATCCCTCTGGGCATCACTCCTGATGCATAATCCGGACTGATCTTGAGATACAAGGGAAAATTTGCCCCAGATGTGAACCTAGATATCGGTATTTCCATAAACTGGACTGGAAGTTCTGAAACCACCAGACAGACTGAACAATGTCACATTCCATTGGCTTCTGCATTTTCTACTAACATTGGTGCTAGGCACTTTGTAAATACATGGGTTTAAATTGAAAGCGGGGAGATTTAGATTGGACATCAGGAAGAAATTCTTCCCGGAGAGGGTGGGGAGGCCCTGGGACAGGTTGCCCAGAGAAGCTGTGGATGCCCCATCCCTGGAAGTGTCCAAGGCCAGGCTGGATGAGGCTTGGAGCAACCTGGTCTGGTGGAGGGTGTCCCTGCCCATGGCAGGGGGGTTGGAACTGGATGGTCTTTAAGGTCCCTTCCTACCCAAACCATTCCATGATTCAAAATCAAAGACTTCCAGGTAACCTGTAAGAACAGCAGATAGGAAGAACAATGGAATATAAACATTCCATTTCATGTCAGGACATGAAAAGAACATGTGACACACAAGTCTAAGAAAGGATGGTTTGTTCAAATATTGCTTTTCTCTGTAAAAACTAAAAGTTTAATTGAGCATTTCTGGTAAGCAGCTGAGAAACCATGAAATTGTTACTATCCTAACAAAAAAGGCAGCTAAAGGGCAGAAAAGTAAGTTGGCTAGAGAAGAATATATTGCATTTCTTCTGATGTCGTGAAGGTAGCAATTAGCTTTCAGATTGGCTGAAAGCTTATTCTGCTGGAGGCTGAAAAGCCAGTAGCAAGTTATCCCCCAAAATGCAGCATTTACAAGTTTATAGAGTCGCTTGACTAGACTGGGTAAATGATAGAAAACTGCAAACATGAGCTAGAGAAGAAAAGGCTTGTTTGGCTCCTAGAAATTCTGGGCACCCTCAAACTTGCAGCCCAAAGCATGTCATTGACGCAGACATACCAGTGTGTAAGCAGCAACAAATCAATTCGTGGAGATCTTGGGAAGGAAACCTGGAAACACCAGGGGTTTAGGGGTTTTTTTTCAGTCTCTTTAAGCCTTCAGGTTACTTACAAAATTTAATCACTTAATTAAATTAGATTAGGTGTTACAGCTAATTTAGAGAATACAATCGTATTATTCTGTCACAAGCATGGGTTCTTATCGGTGGCCAGAAGACTCACAGTGAAGGAAACGTGCTTTGCTGGAGTCACAGGGGAGAAGGAAAGTGCCAACAGAGACCGCATTTCCAAATTCAGCACATCGAAGCAGATGACAGACCCAGCACCACCTCCAGTGCAAGCGTCTCATCCTACCGCTGGATCTGTGAGTGTAACTTCAACTGCTCTAAAATCATGGCTGCTGGTTCTCTGGAAACTGTTGTTTCCTCAAGATACTGTTCCAATTTCATTAACTCAAGCCTAAAATTAAAAATAAATTGTGTGAAGCAGAAGCTCCCTAGGATCTTGCAATTGATTAGCAAAATGGATTTCCCTGTTCCCACTAATTCCAATCACAAAACAAACACCAAGAATCTGGGACAGGGAGGAAGGTGTCCGCAAATTCTTCCTGGTATTGATTATTGTCCAGACAAAGATTCTTTGCCAAAGGTCCAAGATCCTCAATTAATTGGTTTTGATTCACCCACATTTCCATGACTGCCAGACACTTCCACCTTAAGAAATCAACACTTTGCAATAAAACTTCATTGTGCTGTGGAGATTCTGTCTCCCCAGGATCACTGGGATTTCTGTGAGAAAATTTTATGAAATGGCTCTTCAGGGCTGATCAGAGAAATGACTGACCTTGATAGTTAAAGTAAGTTGTTGAGGGTAACAGTGCTCAAGTGGTGGTCTCAAACAGGCAGCCTTGGCGAGATGTGCTTCCTGTGTACACTAGGCCTAAAGGGGTAGAACAATTAATGGCATAAAAGCCCAAGTTTTCCCTTTTAAGCACCATTCCAAAATAGCACAGCGACATGCCTCGGAGATGCAGTGATTAGGTTATCACTGGAGAATATGGTATTAGTTTGGGGAGCTTTGCAGACATTATTATTTCTTTTATGACAGCAGTTAAAGAGCCCAAATCATTCACTGTGAGACTTGAGATGGTGATTATACAGAGAGAATGAAGAAGAAAAATCCCCCCCCAGGGAGTTTACGTTCTAAATTATACTCAGGTACACTAATTATTAGGTTGCCTGACATTTAATCAATAGCTGAACAATTTAAATGCTTGACAGAAATGAAATATGTGTCTTTGATTTATGTATGAACAGGTTTCTAGCAGCAAAAACTTAAAACCTTATAAACCAATTATTATTCCCATTACCTCATCCTGAGTGACTCTCTGGGATGATAAAGCCCATCTTATTTGGACTTATTGCTGAGAAATAGACTTCTAAGGCATAAAGTTCTCCAGATGGATGCTTTTTGGGAATTAGTTGAATAAGAGAGATTTAATCCACCCAAAAGTCAGTATACTTAAATAGATGATGAACATAAAAAACTCATTGCTAATCCAAAGTGACAGGTACTAATAGGGTACTTAGTGGATTAATAGCTAGCATGCCATGTTGCTAGGACCATGCTGTTTATTTCAATCCTGTGCTGGAATGGATGCAGAAAATAAACTCAGTCCCTTAGGCACATTTAATTCAAGTGGACAAAAACACTTGATTGTACATCTAAGCAGGCAAATGAACCTGTACGTTTATCTTTAAGATGCCACATTCCTTCAAACTCTCGAGAAAAACGACATAAACCAATTTTGGGAGAACTTTCAAGTGGTTACACGTGGGGGGTTTGCTGGTTTTGATTGCACTTCCTTTCGGCAAAGTGAATTTTTCAGCTTTACAGCGCTGTCTCTACAGGTCTTAATTAATACCATGCACAGGTGGCATGAAGGATAACCACAGTAAATCACACAAAGGGGTATGAGTCTCTGAAGAACTGTTATTAAAGATAGTCACATCATAAAACAATAGGCTAGAAGGATGAAACTGTCACACACTCCCCATTGCTGTTGGGGCTTCTCATGTCTGCAATCATTCCTTCTCCAGAAGGAATCAAACATGTTTAGCCAGAGGCCCAACCCGCTGAAAAAAATGGCAAGACAGACAAAAACGTATGAAAAGACTCTGTCCCACTATCGCTTTCTGTGACCTGAGGTGCTGAGACCAGCGTGCTTGGTGAAGAGACGATAACTCCCATACTCCTAGCATGCTTCTGCAAGTGCTGTTTTGAGGAGGGGTAGCATCAGGCTCCCAACAACGAGCCCCCGAAATCCCACGACCGTGTGCAAGGGCCTACTGAGTAAAAAGCCGAAGGCCTAGTTGCTCTCTGTGATGAACAACTCTCCCTCCTTTTCTCCAACTGCGCACAGGCAGGGTTCCAAATCTAACCTTCGTGACTTAGGTTGCGTGTTTTCCTATGGTCACACACTTGAAAAAAATATTCCGGATGGTAATTTGTTGAAAACTGACCGTCGGCTCACTGACAGCACAACAACACGACAGATTCCTGCAGAAAAGCAGACTGAGCCAGATTTGTGGGATCTTCCATCCATCAGGCTTCCCGTGTTGCTGGAAGAAGGATCGATCAGAGGATGCTCAGGGCTGTTGGGAAGCTGCAAGGATCATGCCCTCTAGTCTGCCATGCTCTTTGCCATGAATTTGTTTAATCATTCAACACGTTTTACTTTGCACTGAAGAAGCTGAAATGGAAGACATAATGGCCACATCTACATTTGTTTCTACTTCTATGATTTTTTACTCATGGTAACCACTTGCTCAACCATTATATGTTGCCGATGGTACATTTCTAAATCATAGAATAATTTAGGTTGGAAAAGGCCTTTGTGCTGGTTTTGGCTGGGATAGAGTTTTTGTCACAATAGCTGTTTTGGGGCAGTGTTTTGGATTGGTGCTGAGAACAGTGTTGATAACACAGGGATGGTTTCGTTATTGCTGAGCAGTGCTGACACAGCGTCAAGGCCTTTTCTGCTCCTCACCCTACCAGCAAGTGGGCTGGAGGTGCACAAGAAGTTGAGAGGGGACACAGCTGGGACAGCTGACCCCAAGTGACCAAAGGATATTCCAGACCATATGGCACCATGCTCAGCATGTAAAGCTGGGGGAAGAAGGAAGAGAAGGACGTTCAGAGTGATGGCATTTGTCTTCCCGACATTATGCATGATGGAGCACTGTCTTCCCAGAAATGGCTAATCACCTACCGATGGGAAGTGGTGAATGCATTCCTTGTTTTGCTTTGCTTGTGTGCGTGGCTTTTGATTACCTATTAAACTGTCTTTACCCCAACCACAAGTTTTCTCACTTTTCTGATTCTCTCCCCCATCCCAATGGTGGGGAGTGAGTGAGTGGCTGTGTGGTGCTTAGTTGCCATCTGGAGTTAAACCACAACACCTTTAAGATCATTAAGTCTCAAAGTCTACTGGAATGGCACAGTTTGATATAGCTAGGTGAGATACTTCCTAAATATAGTGAAGATACATTTGATTTGTTAGGGGTCACGTCGGAGATTTACGGTAGATGAAGGAACTAAGCATTTTTTTTTAAGTATTAGTATGCTGCATTAACTGCCAAACCGCACCTCCTTTTCAACTGTAATTGAAACGTGAGGTACAGCACCATACACGAAACCAGCACAACGTGATCACACTGTTACGAAAATGAGTATGAAGATGAAGATCTCTTGACTTCTGTCAACAGAAGCAAAACAGCAGTAAGGAAGCAGGGAGCCATTAAGGAGTCAGGTATGCTGTTTTCCTGGGATTGAATTCCTCTGAACAGATTTTTAGTTGTCTTTAAACTATACACTGCATACATGAAGAAATACTCTGAATATCTGCCAACTTCACAATATGGGCACAAACAATTATCTTTTCTTATACTGAGAAAACAGAGAATAAGTAAGCGGGGAGAAAAGGTTTTAGGACAGTGTCATAAGAGTTCAGCTACAAGCAAGATGAAAGAAAGCTCACTTCCTAGATGAGAAAAAAAGGTATTTCTCATTCTATGGAGGCCTAGTGATGTAAAGGTATTATAAAACACATCTGAGTTTTCAGTAAGAAGATTTTAGCGTACCAAAAAAGAAAAGTTATTCAGGAAAGCTTTTTTATCAACTGGCCATACGGCTGATAGATAGTAGCAAAAATCACTACTAAAAGGAAAAATAAACTCTCAAAACCCTCAAAGACAGAGTTCTTTGACTGTGAGGGAAAACTGTCTATGATTTCATAGCTTTAGCCAATACCATATTTTAATAATCATTCCAGAAGAACCCCAAATTTCAGCAATTTCTGTACAGAGGTTTTGGAGCAGAAACAAACACACACACATACTGCTAAGCAGGTTTTAGCAGAACTACACCCAGGTATTTAGAATCAAAAAGGTCAGGACTCTGGAAGCAAACTCTACTACTTCACGTACTAGATGCAAATCCCATCTCTGCATTAGATTTTAATCTCTCGGTGCCATGAGTGTTGCTTCCTACAATGAAGACAGCAATCATCTAAACCAGCTCCCAGTGTCTAAAAGCTGAGTTCTTGAAAGACATCTTTCCTTGGTTTGAAAGCTAAATAAGGCTGGTTTTTTGAATCACAGAACGGTTTGAGTTGGAAGGGACCCTAAAGACCATCTAGTTCCAACCCCCTGCCATGGGCAGGGACACCCTCCACTAGACCAGGTTGCTCCAAGCCTCATCCAGCCTGGCCTTGGACACTGCCAGGGATGGGGCATCCACAGCTTCTCTGGGCAACCTGTCCCAGGGCCTCCCCACCCTCTCCAGGAAGAATTTCTTCCTGATATCTAATCTAAATCTCCCTGCTTGCAGTTTAAACCCGTTACCCCTTGTCCTGTTACTACAGGCCCTTGTAAAAGGTGCTGTAAGGTCTCCCCAGAGCCTTCTCTTCTCCAGGCTGAACAAGCCCAACTCTCCCAGCCTGTCCCCATAGCAGAGGGGCTCCAGCCCTCGGAGCATCTTCACAGCCTCCTCTGGACTTGCTCCAACCAGAGCATTTTACTTATTTTCACCAGTAAAACATGAGCCCCCAAAACAAAACATTATTAGTTTATAAAATGTATTAACTGAAAGTTTCCAGGTAAAACTGTAACAAATTGCAACCATGCACTTGAAAAAATTATATTTTTCCGCTGCCCCATATTCTGGTGTAAACCATGTATTAATTGAACACCAAAACCTAATTTTGTCATTTCTGGTTAAGAAACAAAACCGTCAGATTCTAGCAACAGTTTTCAGGGAAAATTATCTACAGTACCATTCAGGAATCCATTTCTTCTTGTTATCCAGAGCGTAGGTGACCGTTCTTACAATATTCCCGAAGCACTAATCGCATGCATCGCAAGAAACAATACATTTTGGAAGTCACTGACTGGCCGCATCACAGACTCTGCCCCTCCCCAGTCTGGGTTCCACTGGGTGTGGGCAGGCAGACAGGACGGGCGCGCAGAGGCCCAGGACAGCCAGACAAACAAAAAGGTTTGTGTGTAACATGAAAGTGCTTCTTGCTTTTTTGAAACGTAAAACGAGGGCAAGTTTTGCCAAAATGAAGGTGGACCTGTTTCTTTAATCCCATCTTTTGGATCCCAAAATGTGAACAGTCCTACTCCACTGCCCTTCCATCTACAGGCATTCTTCACAAAAGATTTGGAAGAAAAAACGTCTCCAGTTTGAAGAGCCATCTCTTTTTGCAAATCTAATCTTAGCACTCCAGTTTTGCAATACTTTTCCCACTTTCCACCCTTGCTCCCTAAATGATCTCATAAAAGAGATATCCCTGTGCCTACCTCACTGATATGCCATCTTCTACTCATATAAACTCATAAGAAACAAACACACCCCCTTTTCTAGAAGATCAAGGTCATCATGCTCAAAGCTGGATGAGGCTTGGAGCAACCTGGTCTAGTGGAGGGTGTCCCTTCCCATGGCAGGAGGGGTTGGAGCTGGATCGGCTTTAAGGTCCCTTCCAACCCAAACCATTCCATGATTCTATAATCCTCTCCCTCCCCAGAAAGCTATTTGGGTTACATGACACAGCATCAGCTGTACCATTGCAGCGTCTCAGAAAGGAAATATGCAGGTACAGCTGTTCCTCAATGATAATCTGCTCGCACAAAGATTACACTCTAATTAGGAAGAGCTGAGTAGGTTTCTAAAGAAACTTTGTCCAAACTGCCAATTAAACACAGACTGAGTTTATTATGATTTTCACAAAACTAGGGCAAATTGGTTTCATCAGCTTTGTTCACTCTCACAGTCTTTTTTCTGGTTTGAGTTCTGGCCAGGGATGAGACACAAAAGCAACAAAAATGCCATAAAGGGGCAAAATGCTGTTCTTGCTGGATTTAGAATACACAAGTGTTCATTATCTCAGTCACTCTCATTCTCTGAATAAACAGCCCCTACCAGGCCATGCCGACCTCCTCTCTAATTCTAATTTCTCTTAATTTAGGGAAAGCTCTAGGATACAGCACCAAACTATGGCTTGAAGGCTCCCTCTAAGAGATTTTAAATGCAGGGATAAGGAAAAAAAATTGTTCTAGTACTCCCTGATTGCTTTTTAAAGCCATTTAAAAGCATTGAGTAGTATCTATAACTGATTCCCACAGAGAAGAGGAAAACACTGGAGCTAAAGCCCTACTTTCCCCTTTTTGCTAAGGGAGCAGCTGTTGCAAGTGATGAGGCATCCCTCACCCTAAGGGGGTTCGGCAATGCTAACATCTCCCCTGTGTAAGAGTGGAGCAAGTCTGCTTAGAAAGCTGGGAGACCCAACGTATCTTCACATCTCAAGGCCGCAGGGATTGTGAACTCATTGAGATCTGCCACCCTGAGTAACATCGTAGAATTTCACTCACTGAATCCATAACTTTTAGTGAACCAAGAAATACGTTACTGCAAAAAAACCTCTCACCCTGACCTTGAAGTGAGATATATTTCCAATGCAGAATCTTTTATCATCCTTCTGCAAGTCCTTCTGCTGCTCACCCTCGCTCCTCAAACTCTGTCCCTTCAGCTAACCTGGATTTCTCTAACACGAACTCCCAGTCTTTCCCTGGACACTGGCAGACTTGTGCCTTGACAGAGTTTTCCCGTTTCAGCTCCACAGTACAATTCCAGTCACCAACGCTTTCAGGAGCCCCAACCAACCACGATCGCAGCTCTGCCAGCTGAGCATGGCACTGTTCTCTTCCACTCTGTCTAGGAAAAGCTGGTAATGGACCAGAAAAGGGATTGACGCAAAACCCGCTGAATTACGGCATATGGAAATAGCAAACATTAATTAGGTAACAACAGCTTAAATCTTCCTTTTACAAGACTGTAAATTTGTTTCTCATTTGATTTATTACAGACAATTTGTTGAGGAAAAATTAAATTCCTGAGTGTCCAGTGAACCTTGGATGGCTGATGGTGATTCTCTGCTATTTCACAGATTCACAGAGTGTTAGGGGTTGGAAGGGCCTTCTAGAGATCATCTAGACCAACACCCCTGCCAGAGCAGGATCCCCTAGAGCAGATCACACAGGAACAAGTCCAGGGGCTTTGGAAAGTCTCCAGGGAAGGAGACTCCCTCCCTCTCTGGGCAGCCTGTCCCAGGGCTCTGTCACCCTCACAGGGCAGAAGGGTTTCCTCATGTTTCCCTTCACTGTTTTCTACCATCCTGTGTGTGAATTGTCCTAAGAATTACATACCTCTAATAAAATACCTGTTTCTTAAAACAAGCAAACAAAAAAAACCAAATAACACCCAAAATCACCACCTCAGGTTCATAGGAGTGGCTGTAAAACAGCCTGGAAATCACAGCTGCATGAATGCCATGATGGGACCTGAAGTTTAAGAACCGTAAGACACATGTTCAGGGATCTAGCTCCCCATCAGAACATACACGTGACAGGATATAAGAAACTTGTTAATGGTCATATTCAGATGCTAAATGCAGCTCCTTCACTGAAAACTGGAAGGAGCTGTAGGATCCCTGAATGCTTTCTTTAGTGGGATCCACTTGTTCAATGTTTGCTGTGAAATCTCAGTGCACTTGTTTCCTGGTTTATGTGTGGAAGAAATAAAAAAAATTCTTCCCAAAAGGAAAAAAGCGGTGATGATACCATCATTCTGTGTATGCAGTAAATGGTTGATGTAATGAATACATTTCCGAAACATGCTTCCTGTGCCTGAGCCCTGAATTTGTCAGGATTTATCAAGAATGGAAACACATTTATCGATCTCTGATGAGTTCTAGGCTCAGACAATCAGAAGTGTCCCACCGGCTAAAAACCAGGATTTTTTTGTTTGCTTCATTAAACATTTTATATTCCTTACACCAACCTTATGCAGAGTCTCTGCAAGTCAAACAGCAACACTGTGAATTTAAATAGGCCTTGAAGTGATTGTTACCTTATTTTTTCAAACTGCTGTTCCACAGCTGGAAATCTTACCAAGGTCACCTTGATTAAATTATACATGTGACTGACAAGAAAAACAAGAACAGCTAACTACAATAACTCAAAAAAAACCCTGAGTAACAGCTCAATCTACCTGAGACACTTAACAGATCCACAGGCTTCAGGATCTCCGAAGGCAGAAAAACAATATAGTCGGAAGCGAGAGACTCAACACAATAGAAACTGGCAGGTGAGACCAGCTTCATTATAGCAACCGCTAATTTGGATGCAACAGTGTCAATAAGAATTATACTAATGAAACCATCTTCCAAAATGTCAGGCAGTCACTCCAGTAAGGTTTGTATACAATTTTCTAAGCTGGTTTAATGTTTGGAGTTTGATTCATTCTGAAGTTCTACATCGTCTTCCTTAACGATTCCCTTCCATAAGAGTGCGCCATGCAAAGACAAGAGAAGAAAAAATATACACTGCTGAGGCCAACAGAACTTCTTTTTTTCTGCACTGTGACTGCATTTCCTTGGAGCACTGGCACCAAGATGCTTGCAAACACCAAAGAGATATGAACATACTACAGAAAACCAATATGTTATAGCTGCACAGAAAGATAAGCAACAACTTCTTATATTTTAAACTATATACAAAACAGCGCTGTTCATTAAAAAGCAATTCCTTAAATGCTGAAGGCTTGCAGGGCACAGAGTGCAAAAATGATGTGTTCTCTTAGCACAGCCACAGCATAACATGCACACGGTAACTCAGCATTTGTGTTTCAGACGCTCAGGATGCACCTCTCTTCCCCTTAAGCACCCCTCGAAGTCAGTGCAAGCCTTCATTCTTAATTCAAAGGGACAGTGGATAAGGCTGTGGGGCGTATCTATTCATACAGTCACAGAATGGTTTGGGTTGGAAGGGACCTTAAAGATCATCCAGTCCCACCCCCTGCCATGGGCAGGGACACCCTCCACTAGACCAGGTTGCTCCAAGCCTCATCCAGCCTGGCCTTGGACACTGCCAGGGATGGGGCACCCACAGCTTCTCTGGGCAACCTGTCCCAGTGCCTCACCACCCTCTCTGGGAAGAACTTCTTCCTCATATCTAATCTAAATCTTCTCTTTTTCAATTTAAACCCATTACCCCTTGTCCTGTCACTACAGGCCCTTGTAAAAAGTCCCCCCCAGCTTCCTTGTAGCCCTTTCAAGTACTGGAAGGCTGAAATATTCATAAACAGTAATAGAACCTTGGTAGTAAGAATAGAAATTGAAAGCCCTTTTTTGATGGATAAAAGTATTTTAGGCATTTGATGGTACAAACACTACCCTATAGTTTTATTCTGTATCTCACTTTCCGCTAGGATTACCAAGCAATGATTATTATGAGGAAAACAAAGTCCCATCACTGAAACAGGATGGTTTCCAAGTAGCTGTTAGGATGAATCTTCCACTGACAAGAGAATCACAAAGAAGGTGAATAATTTCTTGGAATTCACATACTATATATATCAGACAGTAGCATATGAAAAATACATGTATCGTTGCTGTGAAGAATCCTTTGCTGTGTGCTTTGGTTTGAAAAAGAGCTGGTTTCATCCTGATCTAACTTCTTGCTTCTCCATTCAGGTTCATCACTGACTTGAGCGCAAGTCAAGACAGGGCCAAGGCTATCTTTGAATCCAGAGCAAAGACTTCCCAGTTTGGGAAGTCCTACTGCTCCAGTACAAGCGTGCCTTGCTCACAACACCTGTGTTCAGTTTGTGTATCACTTGTTCATCTTATTCTCTGCTGTTCTGACCCTTTTTGCTCTCTGGAGGCACCCAATATACTTCCAAGAGAAAACAAGTTTCTGAGAGAAAGACAGCGGCAGCTCTAGGTTTCTCTGTCCCTGACAAAGCATTTAAACCTATCTGAATTGTGAATTTTATAACAAATTAAACAAAACTGTTCATGTTCATTCCTGCTGAAATACAGGTCCCGTTTAAAAATGGGATCAGTCTGATCCTTGGATCATCAAGGTTGTTTGGAAGAAGTGTCCTTATGCTTCTCACTGCAAATCAAGGTTTGATTTCCCTCCCTCCTCCTCTTTTTTTTTTGTCTCCCCTTTTGATCTACTTACAATCAAAACAATATGCAAGCAAAAGTGCATTATTTTGGTCTCACTTTAAAAAAAAAATCAGAGGGAAGAAGAAAGGGAATGGGAAGTCCAAGTCTTTGCTGAGAATCGCTCCTGCAGGTGCTGTGGGTAGTGAAAGGCAGTTTTCACAGACAGGGAGCACCCTGAGGGTGACTCAGCTCATCACGTTGTCCATAGGCACTACCAACACACCATCTCAGACTGACTTCTTTCTGTGAAGCTCAGCTCCAGCTACCTAAGGCCTACTGGGAGGTGCTTTCATCCAGGATTTGGCACCGTCTATGCTCTGGAAGCTGAGACCCAGTGGCAGTATCTATGCTGGTAAAGGGAAGAAAGGGAGCCCTAGTATAATGCGCTTAAATTGAAAGCGGGGAGATTTAGATTGGATATCAGGAAGAAATTCTTCCCTTAGCGGGTGGGGAGGCCCTGGGACAGGTTGCCCAGAGAAGCTGTGGGTGCCCCATCCCTGGCAGTGTCCAAGGCCAGGCTGGATGAGGCTTGGAGCAACCTGGGCTAGTGGAGGGTGTCCCTGCCCATGGCAGGGGGTTGGAACTGGATGGTCTGTAAGGTCCCTTCCAACCCAAACCATTCTATAATTCATAGACACACAACCATCTAAACAGTGCAAGTTATTGGAATGGTTTGGGCATGGATTTAGCCAGGCCAGTTAGGACTGTCCCAAATAGTATCAGGACACAACTTGGGGATTACTCGGACATGTTCCCATGTGGCAGATTGGATGAAGCCATCAAATCTGCAGAGAGGAGGATTTAGCAAGCTGGCTGTGAACTGAGCCATGCCACCCTGCTTTACCCTTTTGGCTAGGGAGTACACCCTGAGCTGGTTATTGAACAGCAGGGACAGCAAACTGGCATAATTAGCCCCCAGTCTTAGCCCCCAGGCTCTGTCTGAGTGAAACCTGCGCATCATGCATGAAGCCAGCCCTGCTGCAGGTGCTGCTCACAATTCTGCACCGATAGCAGCCCTTGCCGGGGCCAGGCTGGACCTAGCCATCCACAAATGTTGACGTATAAATGGGGTTTGAGGCACTTGCCCGTGGTCTGCTACAGACTGATCAGGCTGCACTCCCCCAGCACGGACACCCAGCACTCGATCTGCATGCAGATGTGGGCAGCATTCTGGGGGAAGGTGCAGCCTGCCCTCACTGTCATGCGAAGGGAGTCGCCAGCTGCAACCCAGAAGCCTCACAACTCTGGGAGAGCCAAGGTCTCCCACACTTCCTGAGGCAACTGGGGGGTTCATGAACCACATTGAGATATTTCACTGCCTCTGCCCATGGCCCTAACCCCTTCAACCTCAGCTCCACAGCCAACCATAACTCTTCCCTTCATCTTGCAAACACAGTACTCCCAACCAGCGCGCTCTGCCGCAGGAAGAGCAGGGCCCAGGATCATTTCTGACCCATGTTCATTTTTCTTCAGGGAGATGCTGGAGCATAAACATCATTCAACAAGAGCAGCCTTTTCTTTCCTTTCCACAAAGAGGCATTTAGCTAGGCTTGGCAGAAGGAGGTAAGCCTCCGGGAAGACATTATCCTGACAGCAAACACTGGTGACTGCCTTTGTGTGTATGAATGTGTGTGCTTGGCAGGCTCTAGATGCTAAATAAATATGGGTTATTAATAAAGCACTAGCTGGAGATGGAAAATAAGATTGAATGCTTCATCTTCCCGGAGCTGTTTCAGGATCTTAGGGGGGAAATAAAGAACAAAGACAATGGAAAATGGAAAGCCATAGGGGAAGGACTGGGGGGAAGGGAAGCCAATAAAGAGGAAAATAGCAGGAAGGAGGAGGCAGTAAATTTGGTTGGCTGTAAAAGAGGCTCAAGCAAACAAATGGTAACAAAATAACACTGGTATAAACAAAACACCAACCACCTCTTGCCCCACTGAGATTCAAACCGAGATGTGAAAACACAACACGTTGCCCAAGAGCACTTGTGAGAGACGGGGAAGGAACAAGAGACAAGCAAACAATCTGGAAGGGAAAAAAAAGGAAGAAAACCAGGCATACCATGTACCCAGAGAAGGAACCCCCATACCACACTGGGGCTTTAAAGTGCTTCAGGACTCGGCAGAAATGACCAAGAGTCACAGAGGGGCTCTGCTCCTCCCTTCACCCCCCACTGACATCCTACCCAGCACAGCCGTGGGTTTCACCTCCTCTTCTGCTCCCCAAGCCTGTGCTTGAGAGACAAGCGCCAGCAGGTTTTCCTTTCACCTTGCCATTTCCATAGCCTTTTCCAGCTCATGTACGGTTCATACCTGGGAACCACAGTGTTGCAGTATCCTCCCTTCTACGAACTAACCATGCAGGTTACTCTGAGGCAGCACTATGCTGCCATACAGTGACACTACGATAACCTAACTTTGCAAGCGTCTTATCAAAGCATTTAACACTACAACAAGCTTTAAACTTAGACTATACCCATTTTGGCCTAGGAGGTCTAATTTTTATACTTCCCAATTAACAGAGGGGCTACTTTTCTAGATCAAATGGCTGTGTATAATTCATTTATTTTTGCCAAGCAACAAAGCACATCATTAAGCCACCCTTGGGCCTAGTTCTTGTCTACTTGTGCTACAAGAGTCCTACCACTGTCATACAATTAGTGAAGTCTACAGCTTAGAGTTGCTGTCATGTTTTTGACCATGGCTAAAGAGTATTTAAATTTGGCTGCCTGGTCGCAGGAAGCAGTGTAATTTTCAGAGACAGCATCCACATCTCCACTGGTTTTAATGGCAGGCTTGCAGACAGAAGAGATTCAAAATTTGGATAGTTAACATTCCTTTTCTATAGGAGTGGGTCCCCTTACCGCTCAGGGCTCCTGAAGCCTAACCTGCAGCTATTTCTTTAACTTACCCCAACACACACCACCAAACAAAATCTTTTTTTGAAGAGCACACCCTCTTTAGGTTTTGACTTAACTCATCCAGGCTTGGATCTATTCCCTTCATTCTCCAAGAGGAGATAGAGACTGAAACTATCGTTCAAGGCAATAGCATCAGAAAAAGACCACACTAAAACAAACTTACTAGGTTCCATACGTTCTTTTTTAACATATGACTCAATGCATGCATTACATAGGTGGGCTTACTGCCTTGTTTTGCAGAAATCCAGCCACGCTGCTCAGCACACCCATGTGCAGATAAAGCACATGCACGTGGAGGTTTCAGCAAAGCACACTGGTCTGACAGGCCATGAAAAATTGATGTGCGCATGCACACAGAGGCCAGGACACGTGGGACACATTGTTCTTGCTTCGCAAACCCAGGTTGGCTACGTATGAGGAAGATGCAGCAAACCTCTGTCAACCGTCAGAATATGAACTACGCACTGGCACCCAGCAAAGGCTTACAGGATAAAAATCCAAAAGGCAGGACAGCTGAAAACCTTCTTACTGCCAGCCTTACTATGGAGCACTAATACCAGCAGCAGCTATTGAAAACCAGTTCACGTGCCAACAAGTGCTGTTCAGGCAGAGATAACATATGATTCCTTTGCCTTCTCCCCTTGCAGCAGGAATACGATACCCCTGTAATGACAATGCAAAGCATGAGGCACCTTAGGTGGCCCTCAGCCCTAGAACTCATTTTAGCATGCATTTCTATCCCCATTACTGATATTCTCTTCTACTCAGGTACCAGATGTTTACATGAAAACACTCTGATTACACTTTCTGAGCACGGCGTGATATGATATGTACCATGAACATATGTATAGGTTCATGGGCCTTCAGACAGTTCTCAACTGAAAGCACATGAATGGGTGCTTACGGCAGGGTTATACAAGCGGAGAAAAAAAGAGCTGATGTTACAGAATTAAGTGACTTTGTACATCTTTTGATAAGTATGTCAACTAGAATAAAATGTTGTGATAGGGCAAACATTAATTAAGTGGAGGCCATTTGTATCTTCATCTAGTTGTATTACTCAGAAATCAGTCTTATGCAACAGTTCTGTTTTGAAGGTGACATCACAAGGCTGGGATCAAGGCACTGCTACACGCAGCACGAGAACAACAATGACAAGTCTGTTTCGGTTTATTCTTCAAAGAAAATTTCCAAGAAAAATGCCCCTGGAGACTAAACCACTATTAGAGGTGTCTAGCATACCAAAATTTCCATCCAGTGGATGCTAAACAAGGTGCTCTGGAAAAATAAACGTTAGCCGCAGAGCTGGTTTCCATATTTCAGGCAAAACATTTAAAATATCTTTTCCACAAAAAAAAAAAAAACCAAAAAAAAATAACAACAAAAAAACCAACCTCTTGTTGACAAAGGAAGGATCTCTTCTGCAAATTTTATACTCACTTCTTTCCTTTGTCCTGCAAAAAGACAATTTCTCTCCAGCAGACAAGGGAAGAGTAGCCCAAAGCCCGTGAAACTGCAAAAAAACTCCTCTCTTTTTAATTAACCAGCAGTGTACTTCAGCCTCAGCATACATAAGCTTTCCTTGCTTCTGCCAGTTTGCTTTCCAGGAGGGAAAGGCAAGGACCGTCTCCTCCTCCACCCAGCACAGGCAACAGAGCTGTGCTATGCTGCAAGGTCCCTGCCACAGCACTCCAGGGCAAGCAGGGCGAGGATGGAGTTCCCTAACCCACTGCCCACATTGCTGAGCTACCTGCTCTCCTGAACCAAGCTCAGAGCAAACACACCAAGTGAAGGGCCTGGTCCAGTCACTCCTGCTGGCAGGATCAACCCTGCTGCAGCAAAGGGATTATTCACATGAATACAGACTGCTCCAGTGACAAAAGATACAGGTTGTGAAGGGAAGAACCCTTGCGTGACCCCGCCACGCATGCCACATGCAACCATCCTCAATTACTCTCACACCTGAGGACATGCTGCTACCATCACCAAAATCTGTTTTGACTTCAGGCATTTGATGTCACACTCTCTGCCTGCCAAATGTTTGTTGAAGTCCAGGGATGGAAGAGATATCTTCTACTCTTTCCTTTTTCGTTTTTAATTAATCTGGTTGCTGGCAAAGGCATGCGTATCCAACGGAGTGAGAAGCAAGGAAAAAATCAAGAGGATTGCTAATGAATCCTCTTCTTCCAGGTATTTCACCCCATTCTTCCAGCCTAGATTGTGGAAACCTTGGAGCGGCTGCTGCCTGCAGTGGAAAGCAAACCTTCAGGTGAGTCATGGCTGGGGATTTCTAGCTGCCACTGCTTGCCACCATATTGCTCAGAGGAGCTTATAAGATCACCAAAGGCAATAAATGCCTTCCTAAACCCAGCTCAATCATATAGTTTATACTTTGATTTCATGAAACGGTAGAATCTATAGCCAACAGAACCCAAACGGAACAAAATTTTCACTGCACTTTAACGAAACCCTTTTGTTGCTGCTGGAATTGAAAATGCATACCACAAGGCAATAAAGCTCGGTGGTTGCTTTGAGAAGTATAGCTTGGTAGGGTTCTGTCTCTGTGGTAGGGTTGGATTTGTTTCTCAAATCCATACTATCTCGCTCACTGTAGCCTAACAGTGTTTTTCCCCAGCAGTGTTGTTCCCTGATAATATGTCCCAACGTTAAAAAACTCTACCTGCTCTGGTCAAGAAAGCATGGCAAGACAGAGAAAAGCTTGTGACAGACTCATGGAAGGGGCATCATGCATAGCACAGAAGCCCCATCCCAGCAAAACTCTAGGTCTAGACTCCCCAAAGCACACCTATCATTATCCATAGGGATCACTCATGCAAGCAATACACAGGAGGCCAGGAATCAAGGGCACTAGCAGAAATGCAGTCACACTGAGCAACCCCCTGGTTGACAGCACCCCGTGAGAGGCATCCGTTGAAAAACAAACCACTCCTGGTTCCTGCCCCAAACAGCCATCGAGTACATTGCTTTGCATGTCTTGGGAATCTGATCCAAAGCAATTGGGGAAGCAAGTAGAGCCATGGAGTCAAAGAATGGGTTGGGTTGGAAGGGACCATAAAGACCACCCAGTTCCAACCCCCTGCCATGGGCAGGGACACCCTCCACTAGACCAGGTTGCTCCAAGCCTCATCCAGCCTGGCCTTGGACACTTCCAAGGATGGGGCATCCACAGCTTCTCTGGGCAACCTGTCCCAGTGCCTCCCCACCCTCTCCAGAAAGAATTTCTTCCTGATATCCAATCTCAATCTCCACATTTTCAATTTAAACCCATTACCCTTGTCCTGTCAAGTAAACCAGCTGCCTTTGGAAAGCGGTATTATTTCAACCTCCCTGGGAAAAAATGTATTTGTCCCCTAAGTACTGATCTCAGTAGAGAGCTGCAAGTACGGCTGTTTCTGTTTATTCCTCCTCACTCCTACAGATACACTGAAGTCTCTCCAAGGATTGGAGATTGCTCCTCTCTATTGCTGGGAATGTTGATGTTAAGAAACCTATCTCAGAAAACCAGGGTTGGACACGAGAGTCAGAGGAACAGCAGCAACTCAAAAACCTAATTCCTGGAAAGAAGAGAACAGGCTGTATATAGACTCTGCATGAAGCTGTATCTCAGAGTAAAGAACATCTTGGGAATACAAAGACCATCTGTTCAAACCTAGTCAGAAGTTAGAGCAGACACAAGGGCCAGGTTTTCCTACCAGCAATGGAAAAACTCAGTCTGAGCTCAGAACTCTCAAATGCAAAAGATTAGCCATAACATCATATCAGCATTGATCTTCTCCCCACCTTCAACCAGCTAAAAATCCAAATTATTTCACCCTCAGATGTCTCTGTAATAAAATGATGGCCTCCCTTCCCTTGTGGATATTGTCACTCTTGAGCAGTCTCCGATCCCATACCAGGCATCCCACAACCACAGCCTCTCTCTACTTGCCCCTCTCTGTTGCACTGCATCAGCTGGACTGGTGGGCTACAGGCTCCCAGGCTTTCTTGGCCTGGGCCACAAAGCCAAAGGCTTGTCAGGGCTAGCCCCTTGAACACCCAAACCCACCAGTGCAGTTTGTCTAGGTCTGTATCTGAGTGCCACCTACCCTTTTGTTCTGACTGAGGAATGGTCTGCTCTAAACCTCCGTCTGGGCTCGTGACAGCAAACATCTCACAAAACCAGTACATTGGATCCCAGCCGTAGCGGTTTCCCATGAGAAAGGTCACCAAAAAGGAGGGATGCAAAGTTACACCAAGTGACCTCCGAGACGCAGTGCCTGCGCACTATTATCAGAAGGATGGTACTGCTGCTTACTTTGCCAGAAAACACACATCATGCAACAAAGACTGAGCACAAGAGCCTGCCAAATAGACCCACTCTCAGAGCAACAACACTGGTACTTTGTACAAGAGATTAGATAAGTTGAAAAGAGTGCATTTACTGCACATGCTTCCTATCTTGGTGTCTGGGCTTATATCTGCATTATCTGATTAAGTGGCTGTTAAATAACCCAAGCTGACAATATAGGCTCAGGGAAACCTTTTATCTTGATCTGGATGTGTTGAAGTAATCTCCAAATATGAATTTTAACAATGAAGGGCATATGGCCAACACAAACCTATTATTCAAGGCATAAAGGGATCCTTGCACTAAATCAGGCCCTACTTACATCTGATAAACACCAAGGGAAAACGCTTCAGAGGAACATGTGGCAAAGTCACTCTTGCGTACCGCCTCTCGTTAGAGCTCTTAAAGCAGGTAAGAAAACGCAGTCTGGTCCACGCTACCAATGAGGGAACCCAAATTATAAGAAAGGGAAATGGTTTGAAAGCAGGAAAAGAAATTATATGTTCTGAACCACCCACGGACAGTTGCTTTCTCCACCTAGAGAGAGCACATCTCTAAATATCGTGTCTTCTACAACACAAGCAGGGAGAGAAAAAATCTCAAACCCTTTTTAAGAATATGAAAAATATCTTCAGAATATAAGTCAAAATATTCTTATTACTCATACAGATTCAATCCTTTTTGAAAGAGCATGAAACGATAAAACAGTATTAAAATGTTAATGAGGCACTTATCTGGTAAACAGTTTCATTAGGTGAAAAGAGCATTTGTGGGAAAAAATAATATTTCTCCTTATGAAAGGATTTTTCCATCATGAAAGGAACTTGAGGCACAGTTGAGCAAGTGGCTTTGGAAACATTTGCTCCACACCTAGCTCCACTTCTTTGCCGGCGAAGACATGGGGAAGCATTTGTTCTGTTTGTGAAATCAGAGGGAGGCTTTTATCCACACATTTTGGCAATGGTCTCTGGTTGTATAATGATTTCCATATGTTTATCACATCTAAACAAGAGCAAAACAGTACAGTACCAACTGGTTCTGTTTACATTATGATTTAGCCATGACATTTGGTTTTTTGGAGAGGATGTTTGTCAGGGGCAACCAAATGCTTTTCAAAGTACCTTTCACTCTTTGACACGGAAATCAAAGACCCTGCCAGTAGGAAAGGGAAAAATCTGGATTCATTAGAAAAAACAGCAAGGTCAGAACAGCATGAAAAGAACACGGGATAATATAGATGGAACTTGCAGTAACGCCAACATTTAAAGTTGTCTGACATGTCTCATTATAAGACCTTGTTTGCAATTACTCACAGCTCTGCCAAATTAGCTGGTTTGCCAGCAATTAATTGCCTTTGCTAGGTGTCTACCTCAGGCTGGGTTTGGTTTTTGTGGTGGGTTTTTTTTGTCTTTTTTGGGGGGAGGTGGGACTTCGGAAAAAATGCTTCATTGTTTCTGAAAACTGGAAACAGATTTTATTGCAGAAAACACTTTTGTTTCCCCCTTTTAAAAATAAATAAGTGAATCAGGTTTGAACAATTTTCTCACTGAGCAGTAATAACGTTGTAGAACTGGACCTCACAACTTTGCAGTGGTAGTTTTAAAGATACGAAGTTTTCATTGACATCACAGGGAAAAAAAAATACACAAATCCTGTGATGTTAATGTACTTAGTTGAGTCTTCTACGAAGTCAGCAACTGTACAGCAGCACCTTGTGAAACAGAGGAACTGGCAGTGGGAATAGCTCGTGGGAAGTAAAGGAGGCTGAAGGCAAAGCTGAAACCAGGCATGGCTATAGCAAGGGACTGAGCACCTGAGGAGAGGAAAAGATGTTTGCAAAGACTAACACTGGATGATAAGCTCCAGGAAAACTGGTGCAAAAGGGAAGGCTCCAAAGAGCAGAAAAATGGGTGACCAGAACAAGTTTAGGGTAATGAGGAGAAATCAAGAGACAGGGAGGGACCACCTACCATGAAAAAATGCACCAGTCTGGAAAAATGAGTTGGGGAAAACTGGCTGATGAAGATCCCAACACACGCCATCTGAACCAGAAATTGGGTCTGCTTTTCCAGAGTCTCCCCATTCCTCAGTTATGGCAGCCAAAGGTCTGTGCTGTTCATCCAGCACACGACGTCGGTGTGACCCTACACTGTGGAGTCTCCGGATTTTATAGTACTACAAATAATTATAATAAAGAAAGCTGAGGAAATGACCTACAAACACTCTTTTGAGTTAAGCACTCCAATTCCAAGCAGCGCATCTGTAAGCTTCTCCATGTAACCTCAATAGGGCCCTTTTGTGACACCGCCTCTGCCATGCGATGCACTGCTAGAGCTAATCTCTGTTCTGCAGGACTTCTGGGATTACCACAGTGCCATCATGGCAAGAACTAAGGACTTCAGTCAAACCATACACAGCTTTAGGAAACAACAGGAGCTTTAAGAACTACAGCTCAATGGTACCACAACAGCTCAGGCCCAGAAAGACACTTTTCAAACTAACCAAAACACATTCTTCCTTTTTGATTTTTTCCTAAAGAAAATATCACCTAAAAGGAAGCTTTCGGCCGTGAACATATTTCTCAGCAAGCGAAGACTTTGATTCTCAGCACTAATAAACATATAATTACAACTGCCCAGACCTTGAAGAGCCAGGTCCAAAGGTAAAAGTAGACCCAGGAGTAGAGAAGTGTTTCTGTGTTACACAGCTCAGATCTAGCCAGTGACAAGAGGGAATGTGCTCTGGAAACATGGCTGTGTCAAAGCTAGAATTGCTGTCAAGCAAGGAAAAGAAGAATAAAAAACCAGGCAAAGGACAAGAAGGATTGCCTCAGTTACTGCAGGGAACACTGGCATTGCCACGACTCCCAGGAGAGGCCTCAATATATCTCCATTATATAAATCCACGTGACAGGCTAGAGAACATATCCCACACACAACACCCTATAATAAGCCTGAGATGCCCAACACAACAGATCAACATCCACAGAAACTGTAAAACACTTTTTGCGGAGAGTTGGTGAAACTAAAGGTATCACCAGTTTCCCAGGGCCAGGCAACAGCAGTAGACTGGTGACACGAAAATGCCTAGTTGATCCTCTAACCAGCTCAGGCTGGCTTCAAGGAGCACTGGAAGGGCTGAATCAGGCGTAGTGGATCCGCTTGTGGCTGTGGAGAAGTGCAAAGCACTGCCATGTTTTCCCCTGCTCCCACCCAGCTGGGATGGCCACAGCAGCAAGGGGCGCTTTCCCCAGACTGAGCACAGCTAGATGTGGAAGTAAGTAGCAGCAAGCAGACACAGCTTCAACTGAACTCCTTACCTATGCTCTGCTCGACATCACTAGCAAAAATTTCTGGAAAGGATTAGAAGCGTTTACAAAGTGTTTTACACCTATTGGCATGCTTCTGCAGCAGCCTACAGGAGGAAATAAACCCAAAATCCTGTACATCAGTTCCCACAGCCTCCCAGAGAAAGCATTTTTCCAGTACGAAAGGGGAAGATCATGCTGTCACTGGAAACACAATACACATCTTTTCTGTTTTAAAGGGCAGCACACACTCCTAAGACAGTTCTTAGCACTGCACATCAAGGAACAGGCTGAATCCAGCATTGTGGGTGCTGGGAAATATGCGAACATTTAGGGTTTTTCATTTCTACTAAGTGGAAATACTTAATTATGGCAGCAGAGGTAATGAAGAAAAGAAAGCCTATTATCAGAAGCCTGAAATTTACTCAACTGGGGTCCACACCTGCACTGGAAAATTTCCAGAGATCTGCAAATTGAGAAGACTGAAAAATCAAGTCTAGAAAGAAAATGACTGTGTAGGGGAAAAAAAAAAAAAAAAAAAAAACAGACAAGTATCTCCAAAAGTTATTCACATAAGTGAGAGAGAGCAGCCCTGTTCCAGTAGGATGACAAGTCAAAGGGATCTGGGTGATAGAGGGGAGAAGATAAGAGCAGCAGCCAGTGGCAGAGGTGTGACCGTGTCTATCCTGGGGCTCTTGCTTCCCAAGTCAGTGATGTTTCCATGAAACCATATCCAGAGAACAGGACTATAGTAAAAGTGTGGCTGTTTGTATATTCTAATGGAAAAGGTCTCACATGTTACACAGGTTTGTAATGTTCACATATACAACAAGTATGTTACATGGATATTTACTCAGACCTTGGTAAACCGAAGCAAATATCAGTAAAGACGCAGCTATCCCACTACACCAAAAGGATGTCATGCACCATGTGGGAAGGAGTCAGCTCCCTCTGGAATCCTTGCTGCAGGGTAAACTGCCTCTCGAAAGCTTCCCATGTGTCCCCACTGACTTTCTAAGCATCACAGCCTATCAGTGCTAAACAACGGATCTGGCCAAGTCTAGACCGTGGGTACGTAACCAAACCCTGGCAGGCCGGATGGCAGAGGCAACTCCGCTGCCTCTTCTGCTGGGGAAATGAAAGGCTGGGGATAAGCATCACTACAAGTTCACACACTGGTACTTCTACGTGAGGAGCAAGAAACCCAATAACCAACTCTGAACAATGGTTGTAGTGAGGTTATTAAAGTTCTTGAACGCTTAAATCAGAAGAGAATATGCAATGAATAGGTAAGACCAGGTTATTCTACAGCTGTGTCCTGCAAAGAGACAGACAGCTTCCCTTGACATAGCTGATGATGGCTATTGTCACATCCCACAGCCCAGAGTAGACAGGTCTCAGGTCCCATTTGCTCCACTCATATCTATGCTCTGATTTTGCAATAGGTGCTATTTTTATCCTTACCCTTTTGTGTTCTCTGCGTCATTCACTTACATTCTTTGGCTAAGCATATGAAAGGGGCTTTAACATGAAGGGAACATACCTGGAAAAGCAGCTCAGAAGACAACAGCTTCAATCCTTCCTGGGTGCTGCTCCAAAGAGAAAGAGCCTGCTAAGATCACCTCTGAAGCCAGCATCTTGTTTTGCTTGGTTTCAGCTCCAGGGAGCTTCCTCAGAAGATTCCTGCCTTCACCAGAGGGCTGGACACAAAACACACTTAACTTCTAGGAGCTCGGAGCCAGAAAGTCCTGAAAGGCAAAGTGTCAGCCTAGGAGCTGGACTACAGATTTCTGCTATATCATTTAGCAAGACCCAGAAATCCTGCTCGATGTCTATAAAGATTTTTTTTTCTGAACATTTTAATTTATGGTCGATCAAACAATGAGTAGAACACGAACCTCTGACCTCATCTCCCCACGGAACCATTGCAGTGTGCAGCATCAGTAATATTCAACATCACATAAGAACAGGCTCCAGAAAACCGTAGGACAAACTTCTTATAATCATTAACATCTAATTAATTTGTTTATTCACTCATATTTTTTTTTTTTTTTTTTAGAAAACATTTTCTGAGGAGAAGATTTGCAGTCATTTTCATGTGGAATGAATTATACCTTCTAAGAGAATAAAATCCATCACTATATTCCTCAGATTTCTGTTGATTCATAAGGTTCCAGCTGAGCACCAGGAAACACGTCTTCACTGTGAAGGTGACTGAGCACCGCCACGTGTTGCACAGAGGGAGGCTGGGGTGTCTCCAGCCTTGGAGATATTCAAAAGCCATGTGGACACAGTCCTAGACAACTGGCTCTATATGGCCCTGCTTGGGCAGGGAGGGTTGGACCAGATGACCTCCAGAGAACCCTTCTGACCCCAACCATTGTGTGATCCAATAGAATACTTACTTTCACATCTATTTTCCACAAGGGAGAATAAATCTTAGTAATTCTACTCATCAGCACATGAAAATAAGTTCTACCAAAACAACAAGAGAACACACAACTATGTTGGAAAACCAAACACAACCAAAGGTTGACAGCTGGTGCCCTCAATACAGGTTCTTCCATTTCATTTCAGTGCTCAGTAGCTGCACACTAAACATGAAAAGCAAATGAGAGATCTAGTTGACACATCCCACCTGCTGGTACAAGATGCATTTAACCCTCTAAGGGAGCACAGGGCTAGCGGCAAACCCTGGCCAGCCAAAAGACACGCACAGGGGAACTGCTGAACTGAACCTCTACTAAAGCATGGTCATCTCTATAAAGTTAACCAGAAATTCAACTCTGGGTTTCATTGTTTCATTTTTACCCCCTGATTTTAGGTTATTTAAATCCCAATGAGGGGCAATTATTCCCAGTTCTAATAATAAAGTGGAGAAAACAAGTAAGATATGAACAGGCAAAGACTGGGATTAATCACAGTCACAGGTAGACCATGATTAAATAAGAACCAAACCAGCTCAACCAATCCAACCTGAGGAACGATGGATGGAAGGACTTCAGTGAGAGCCATGTCCTGTTTGACACTGCATTTCTATACATAGCAAGTTTGGAAGAAACACAATGCAGAGAGAGAAAAGGCAAGAAATAGTAAGAGTCCACCGTTCCCTCATTCAGAACTTTCTTTCCCAGCGGGAAAGAAACCCTTTGCCAGCTGGAGAGGAAGCCTAGCTCGCCTACACACATCCTAGAATCCCAGAATGGTTTGCGTTGGAAGGGACCTTAAAGCCCATCCAGTTCCAACCCCCTGCCATGGGCAGGGACACCCTCCACTAGACCAGGTTGCTCCAAGCCTCATCCAGCCTGGCCTTGGACACTGCCAGGGATGGGGCATCCACAGCTTCTCTGGGCAAACTGTTCCACTTCCCAGAGTCCTCAGGATTGCACTCTCCACTGCTCTGACAACTGTCTAACACTAAGTCTCACTGTTCAAAGTTACATATTCTGCTACTTAGCGAGTCTCCCTAAGTCCCTCCATAAAGACCACACAGATAAGCTTCTCCTGGAGGCAATTCAGTGCAATTCAGAGTCTACCCCAAGGTGCTTTGGAACGTCCCTGTAAAAGTCTCAGTTGAGTACAACTTAGGAAGATTAGTTTTTCTAGGCTAAAAGTAGTGTCATTTTAAGCTAAATATAGCCTGACTAACCCCTGTGGGCTTTTCATATTTAAGGTTATTAATAGCTTCGATTTATAGAAGAAAATGCAGCATTTTATAAAGAAATACAGTTAGGCATCTAGCTAATTTAGTTTAAATTCAATAGAAAAATAAGCGAAAAGGCAGTAAAGTCTTCCAACTTCGTAAGAGTTCATTTTAAGAAACGAACAACACAGACCAGTGCAGTCAACCGGATTGACAAGCACAGGGATTGAAATGTGAAGGAATATTCAACTCCGTTAAGATGCCTCTCACGCAAGGCAGAAAATCTGCAGGACAAGGGTGCAAGCTTGAGCAGATTTAAGTGTATTAAAAGTAAGTAGTGAGCCTACAAAAAGAGGAAAAGGGACTGATAAGCGAAGTGTGGGGCTTACGTGAATATTACCGAGACTCAAGACACACTAGATCTTGAACAGGTATAGAAAAGTTCATGAAGGTATATCAAGCTGTAGAAAGCAAGAGAAAGGGGTAAAAGTGCTTTCGTCCAAAAAAGACTAAGCCAAGATTAATCATCTCTCCTCAAACCCAACAAACAGTAACCAAGTTTTCAGTACAAACAGTGATACTGAATAAAGAAAAGATGATGGTGAGGACAAACTGTAAGGAAATCTCTAACCATCAAACCTGGGAAGTTTTCAACAGTAAGAGTAATGGGAACAAGAAAGAACACTGGTTTCTAAATGGAGCTAAAAGCATCTGGGAGCAAGCTGCTGACAACCTTTCCTTATAGCAGTAGAAGGCTAGACTAAGGCCCAGAAAAACTACCTTCAGTCCCTCTTTCCTAAATGTCTTCATCTACTGTTTTCCTTAGTCAGGTGCATAAATGCTTATCCAATAAATGCAGAGTGGCACCTTTAAAAATGAAATTTCCTTTGCCCTTTTCTTCTCCTTTTAGGCTGCAGAAGCATCTTCCCATAGAGCAACTATTGCGTATTGTTTGAGA
This sequence comes from Rhynochetos jubatus, assembly GCA_027574665.1. Lineage (NCBI taxonomy): Eukaryota > Metazoa > Chordata > Aves > Eurypygiformes > Rhynochetidae > Rhynochetos > Rhynochetos jubatus. The sequence goes on along the minus strand of CM050651.1, from coordinate 74,270,545 downwards.
CCTCAGAAAATCACTAGCAGAGCAGAAAAGACCAGAGCTTTACTGCAGATGGTAATTATTAGCACAGGAGGGCCAACAACCGCAATACAGCTGTATAAGGTGGCCTTCCTGGGTCACAGCATGAAGAAAGGGGAATTTTGCTTTGACCATTTAACTACAGCATTCATCTTTCTTTACAAAGCTGAAGCATCATGAAAAGAGGATGCATAATTTTTATCCGTGGGCTGCAAACAAGCGTCACGGGTCTGATTCAGCAAGACAAGGCAGGCTTTGAATTCTTCTAAATAGAACTTTGGTGCACAACAACAGAGACCAGCATTCCTTCAGATGGGATCTTGTTGTAGGATGAACTGGTGTATCTTTAACATAGAACTATGGAATGGTTTGGGTTGGAAGGGACCTTAAAGACCATCCAGTTCCCACTCCCCTGCCATGGGCAGGGACACCCTCCACTAGACCAGGTTGCTCCAAGCCTCATCCAGCCTGGCCTTGGACACTGCCAGGGATGGGGCACCCACAGCTTCTCTGGGCAACCTGTCCCAGTGCCCCCCCACCCTCTCTGGGAAGAATTTCTTCCTGATATCCAATCTCAATCTCCCTGATTTCAATATAAACCCGTTACCCCTTGTCCTGTCACTACAGGCCCTTGTGAAAAGTCCCCGTCAGGCATCCAACATCTAAGTACGCTTAAAAATGCAGCATAGAAACTGCACAACTCCCTGATTAACATTAAGCACATGCTTTACTTAAGGGGAGTGAAGGTCCTGGATGAGGTTAACAAACATCCTGCAGTAGTCTGAGTGTTGTGACTCCTTAGCTGTAAATGCAGACACCTAACTCTGCATACGGCCAGCACACAGTATGTCCAGTGTATACAAAAACCGTCAAGGTTATGGCACAGGTCAAGCACAGCTTTATTAATGAACAGAAAACCTGCAGGTTTTCCACGAATCTTTAAACATCAGGCTTTAAAGCCCTGTGCTTGTTATCATTTTGTTATATCCATAAAACAACCACAATTAGGCAACATAGACATGGAGAGCTAAATAGTGCTGTTCCAGGTAAAAAGAAACACCCAGATTTGATAGTAGAGAAGCCTGAATCGCTGGTACTCAAGAACTACTGCTGCATCATCACAATGCAGGGAAAAACAGGACCTTTCCTTTTGTAGTAGGTGATGGAGATGGACCTCAAACACCAGAAGTTTTTTGGGAACTGGGAGAAACTGCGCTCCGCTCTGTGTAACATGGAAAGGCCAGAGGCTCTGGCAGGGACCCGTGGTGCTGCTGAAGTCCTCTCTGATGGGATGCTGTCTTTGGCTGTACTTTAGACAGTATTTATTTTAGACACTGGTTGACAATCAGCTGGGCCCTGCCTTGTTTTACACAGAGGAACAGTGTGGTCTCCATGAAGATTTTTGAGGGGCTTTCCTGTATTATTCCTTATTCCCACACTTCCAAATTATCCTGCCTCAAATATTTCAGGCTCTTAAATTAAGCCCTTTAAGGAGATTATGGAGACAGGAACTACATTCAGACCCTTGCCCTCTTTCAGAAACCTAATTAAATGATGAAACTTCCCCCTCATCTGCAATGGCAACAGCAAGAGAATCCTAGGCCATCAGTTAAACATTCCAAAACCTTTTAAAACCTTTTTCTTTTTTTTTTTTTACAGCAGATTGTTATTTATTATCACAAAATGGGGGTAACTGTAAAACATCACTGCATTTTTCTACCATTGGTAGAAAAAATCTTTGACAAAAATGGGCATTAAAAAAAAAAAAAAATCCCTGTTTTCAATATCCAGAAAACTTGACATTAAGGGAAGACATCTGAAAAAAGCCTATTTCTGCCAGAGCATGAAATCAGTGTTAAGGTTTCCCTCCTTAGCACTGGTACACACGAAAATAAGGCAAAGTTTTCCTGACCAATGTCAACTATATTCTATGAATGCCATTATTTTCTTTTAGGAAAACAGGTTACTTTTCTCCCCAGTCTTAGACGACTTTCACAGAGGATGCATTATTAAATTGTTTTATGAACAATATTCAGCACTTTTAAGGCTTCTGGTAAGAAATAAACCAAGACAATATTCCACAGAGACTCCTCTACTTTGGAACTCTCCGTGGTTTTTAGTTCCATACAATTAATGTTCCTTCATTTCGAGCCAGTTACTATTATGAAAGGTGATCTGTGAAATTAGGTAGCCCATTAAAAAGGACTGTTTTTTTTTATCTCTCCCAGAATATCAAAGAATAAATGTATAGTCAAATATTCTTTCCTTTGTACTTTGGTAAAAGACTCTATTACACTCAGATAATTCGGGAAGAACTATGTAGTAACAGTTCAGTTTGATGCTACTTTTTGTGTTATTGTTCTGCTTTCCTAAACAAACTTATAAGAAACATATATACACATTGAAACAAAAATTAATCAGAGCACAGAATGGAAGATCACCTCAATTTTACACAAAAACCCGACAATTATACAATGATAAAATTTGGTGTTTTCTCCAATTCAGAGAAAGAATCAGTTTTTTCCATAGAACATTCCTTTCATTACTTGCAGTTCTCATCAGTGTGGAGGACCCGTGACTGGGAAAATACTGCAGCCATCCCGGAGTTCCAGAGAAACAAATCAATAGTCCCATCCCCAGCCAACATAACACCCAGGTGCCTCAGCTAGCAGCATGGAATTCTCCAAATTAGGACGGAGCCGCAATTACCTCTAAGAGGTTCACGGGCTTCAAGCACCAGAGCTCTTGATAACGTTTCTGAGGCAGAACACGATCATGTAGAAAGACAGGGTATTTCAACTCTTGGTTTCTTCCCAGCCAGGACACATCCTTGCATAAAAATTTATGATTTTCTGCTTTATAGATGAAATGGTGAATAGTATCTTAGCAGAGTTGAAAAAACTGTACTTTTCATGTAAAGCATTTGGCCTTCAGTTGCTCATTTTCTTCAGAGAAGTTGTAATTCTAGTCTTAGAAGTGCCCAGTAATTTTTAGGTTTACAGAACATTTTTCAAATGAGCAAACTGAGAGGTGATTTAAAAGCCCTGACTGCATGCTGAACCCTGCCTGCCCTGAGGTCTCCCATCTCCAAAGGGACGTTTACCTCTTCAGCATCTGACTCGATCCCACATTGCAAGGTTTCTGTCTACTGACCAAACCAGGCACGAGAAAGCACTTGCTGACACATAAGGACTAAGTCTTACACTTGGCTATTTGCAGGCAAATTCTTCACTGAAGATGGTGGAGTCCAGTCACTGCTATAAGGTAAATTACAGGAATTTCATAAAACTTAGTAAATAAGATAGTACTTAATTTTCATCTCCTTTGTTGTTTTGAAAGACTGCATATTGAATCAGCCCTGGCATTAATGATAAAGCTATTTTTATAAAACCTGATGACACACAAGTGCTTTGGGAAAGAAAATTCCATTTTCAGGAATGATTCCAAGTCACCTTTCAAGGTAAACTCAAGAACAACTATGTAAGTAAACAGCTAATAAGGTGGGGTTTTTCAAAGATGCAAAGAATCCAAATACATGAAACTTTTTGCAAGCCTAAGGCCAATGTTTAGGCATCCCCGAAATGCTCAAAAAATGTTCTCTACAGAATATTTCTCTACAGAAAACTGCTCCAGGTTCTTCAGTGTCCTTTTCCACCCAAGCTGGCAGCCTATGAGGAAGAGTCCCAGAAAGGTCTTTCCTACTCCAGCATTATCCAATGCCATCACTGACAGCCTAGACAATAGGATACCAAGTTGTCTTCTGAAATTCCACACAATTCCACGGAAATTCCTTATCAGTATCATAAGGTAACTCCTAATTAGCACCAAGTCAGTTAAAACACAGGAACAGTCACAAGTAAGGCAAACCGTACAGCAGGAGATGTGAAGAGAGGTTATCTGAACAGGCAGAGTGCTCCTCGTCTCAACAGCAGCAAGGCCACAGCAGAAAGGGTCAGCACAGTTTGGCACTTGAGAAAGGATATGGACAAAGCAGGAGAAGGCCATCAAAAATGAACTATGAAACAGGTAAGGAAAGACTGGAAGGCTGGATAAAGTGTCAGGCTCCTGCTAAAAGGTTGGTAAATACACAAAAGGTTGCTGCAAAGGGAACAATCTGTCCACCACATCCATGGGAGAAAAGTCAAGAAAACATTGCATAGACACATCAAGCCCTAGGCAAAGTCAACAAGTCAATTAAAACTGCTTAAACAGCCCCACTCGGGGGGTTAGAAGGATGGGTTGGGCACATGAATGTGCATAACGACAGAGAGTACTTAAGGGACTGAAAAAGAGAGCGTGCATGCAAGAGAGACCCAAGGGCTTGTTGAGCCAGAAGTGCAGGCAAATTATTTTCTCTCAGAAATACAATATCCTCCTAATTTCTCTGCCTAGAAAAAAATACAAAAGATTCCTGGGAGAGACTTGCTCACATCCCATAAATACAAAGCTATACTACTTTACTTCTTCATATCACTGGAATAGATTCAAGGCTTCTTCCAGAGCTTCTGCTTCCTTCTGCATCTGTGCTTTGCATCAGCTTCTTAGCCAGTGACCAAATACCTACATCTGAGCACGCAGTGACTCTATGTCCCGGTTCAGGCAGCGCCTGCTTGGTTAACCTCGTCTCCTTCACACTTTGTATTGCTAAGGAGCACTCAGCCCTTTCCAAGGAGCATAGCATTTTAAAACATTAGTACACAAGTGAATAATACTGGCATACACAAAACATTTTGCGGAACACAGGGCATGAATTCTGGCAAGATAATAAACATATACTGCAATTTCAGCTAGATGACACATGGGCGTTCCAGACTAGTTTTCAGCAATGGTAGCACTAAACACAGTGATATGATTGATGTAATATTTACCAGATACTGAGAAATCCAGAAAGACTAAGGAGTAATTGTAGCAATGCTCTGAGTCACAGTCAGGAGAGACACAGATGTGTTCTTTCCTCATGCAGAACCTCCTCCCTAAATAAAAGGTTCCCAAGCTTAGCCTGCTGAGAGACACAGAACTGCATCTGGGCAGATGCCACTAACATGGCATTTGCCAGATAGAGGAAACAGAACATCAGGGAGTTGAGGCAACCCGTATCTTCACTTGCTGGAGCAAGGTCAGCTGCAGAGACAGGGTGTGGTAGGGTGGTCAGAGACAACTTAATCAATGCACAAGTCCTCGTGCTTGACAATACACATAGCTTCTTCCACCCCTGGGGTGAACACCTAACCTTGTCCACCAAACTCTTTGAACTAGAGTATCATTTGGCAAAAGTACCAGTTAGGGTAATTCAGGTTTCAGATCAAAGTATTTTTCACAAAAGTGTTATTTGTAAGTGTTCAAAACCTTTTAAAAATAAGGTTTTCTGATTTAGAAAGTCTAAGTCATTAGGATCCAAATTGGAGCCCTGAGGGACAGCACTCAGAGCCTACCTAAGTCCCTAGAAAGGTTGCTGTAAGCTGGCCCTAGGCTGCTTTCTGTTCAGTACCTTATTTAAATCCTCAGCATCACTCCTTTGAAGCCTAAAAGGGCAGCAAGCTTCCTTCGCTGACCATGCGCAGGTAATCACACCACCTCAGTAGGGTCCCCAGCTTTCACATCTTGGCATTCTTCCTCCCTTTGTGATGAGAAAAAGGGATGAGGTGAAGACTCAGGAGCTTCATGTAACACCCAATGTGATACCTAGAGATGAAAAATTATCTTGGTCTTAAAGTATGTTTATTGCTTGGTCTTAAATTGTCTTTCGGTGAATGGAGAGCTGCAGTTACAATCCAGGTAGACTCTTCAGTAGCACCAGATTTTATCCAGTCAGAGATGTATTAAAAACCACTGGATTTAATTCCAGCTGTTATTTCTGACTTACAAAAAAAACATGCCTGGAGAAACAGTCCAAATCACAGCATCATTGCATGGGGGTGCTACTTTCATTAACAGATTTCTCAGAAGTCTGGTAGCATTTATTGTTTAAGGGTCATTCCTTTACATACAACAGGTATTAATCACCTACTTCGACATCATCATGTTCAGAAAAATCACAGCTGGGTAAACCCTCAGCTGCTAAAGCTCTTGATAACAAGATGTTAATTCCTTTATTTTGCTGAACAGTTAAAGCTTCATTATGGATTTGTAACCCCCTGTTTGGCACTTTGGAACCAAATCTGTAGTATTTCTTTCAACCATCGGGCAGCCAGGCTGCGTCATACACAAGGGGGTAGTATGGCACAAATGCATAATCCTCGTTACGCCCATTTACCTAACAGAAAAGTTGAGTGGTCTTCAGGATTCCTTTCCTCTCTCTCACAAAAAACAACCCTATACAAAGTCTGGATACACCTTTTGGACTACACTCTCCATAGATATACACAAACTTGTTTTCACTGACTTTTAAGGCAGTTGTGCCAACGTACGTCTACTCCATGTCTGAGCCAAATAAGAGTATGAAATGCTGTATGTGCTTGACCATTGTACAATGTTCTCCCTTCCCCTGCCTAAACATCCTCTGGGCAAATGGACAAGGAAACAACCTCGTTCCAAAAACGTAACCCCTTTACTGGTTTTGCAGTAATATCTTACCAGTTCCACTAGTGATCAAGTGGAAGTTACGCATTATTAGCCAGCGGACCTCAAAGGAAGATTGTTCTCTGTAATCATTTAATATATAAATCCTGGCAAATAAACTCTGGATAAAGCCATGACAACTTCCTTGCTAGATTTACTATCATCTTTGTGTTGTTTTCTTCACGTGTTCAGTGTAAAACTCACTGTCCAACATGTGGAGATGAGAGTTATATGGCAAAAAAAAAAAAAAAGCAGCACAGCAGAGATGACGTTGCTCTGTGGATTCCAAGTGAAGAATTTCTATGCAAGGCATACAACTCAAGAGGAGAAGAAAATTAATCATTACTGGCCATACTACTTTTTGCTCCAGTCATTTGCTGCACACCCTCAAGATCCTCAAGCTGGTTCCCCAGATGACCACAAAACTCAAACCAACATGGCAAACACTGCTGGTTCGAAGTCCCATGGAGCATGCAGCAAAGAATAGAGCCGTACTACATCCAGGAGGTCTGGCAATGTCAGAAACACTTGGGTTTACCTTGTACGCCTGCTAATTGTGTTTGCAGAACCTATAACAAAGTTCTGTCATCTTCAATGCTAAACTGCCTATACGTAATCTTATTTTAATTTGCTATTTTACTGCCTCTAATTGCTTCTCTTCCTCCTCATGGAAAAGCTATGTTATACTTTAAAATGATGACCAGAGACAGAATACAGGTAGCACTCCCCACAAATGGGGTAGTGTTATTTCCTGCTATCTGCAGCTGGAACTGCCCAAGTTCAGCCCCTAAAGAAGTCCTTGGTATGAAGGGACAGCAGGAGGTATTTTCTTTGCTCCAACAAATGGAGCCAAATGATACTGAAAGAAGAGAAAGCAGCACTGACCAAATACCTTCCTCATTCCTAGCCTATAGGATTTAACACAGGGTTCCTATCATTCCTTGGAGACACTAATGAACCTCATTGTTAAGAAATCTTACTTGACATTTTCTTTAATTCTCTCTCAGCCTATTTCTCTGAGTTACTTTGCCTCAATACAGCCCAAAAAAGCAATTCTTGACCTTTTCTCTGCATTAAACTTTTGAATTTCATTTTAGAAACACTTTTTCAGAGGAAAGTTGACCTCTGACAAACATATACACACAAAAATCAAACCTAAAAACCAAATACAAATCATTTCAGGTGAAACCATAGTGTGTGACTGAGTGTAGCTTCAGATCACCAAGGCTCCATCCTCACCAACAGCTCAGATTCCTTCAAGTACCAAGAACCCTCTTCACTCCAGGTGCCGGCAGCACGCTGGGGTATGACACTGCACTGGGGGGGGTTGTAGGGAGGGATTTATGGAAGTGTTGTGGTTTAACTGCAATTGGCAACTAAACAGCACACAGCTATTCGCTCCCTCCCCACATGGGAGGGATGGGGGAGAGAATCAGAAAAGTGAGAAAACTTGTGGGTTAGGGTAAAGACAGTTTAATAGGTAAAGGAAAAGCCACGCACACAAGCAAAGCAAAACAAGGAATTAATTCACCACTCCCATGGGCAGTATTCAGCCATCCCCAGGAGAGCAGGGCTTCATCACGCATAGGGGTTACTTGGAGGGACAAGTGCCATCACTCCGGACATCCTCCCCTTCCTCCTTCTTCCCCAGCTCTGTATGCTGAGCATGATGCCATACGGTCTGGAATATCCCTTGGTCAGTTGGGGTCAGCTGTCCCGGCTGCGTCCCCTCCCAACTTCTTGTGCACCCCCTGCCTACTCACTGGTGGGGTGAGGAGCAGAAAAGGCCTTGATGCTGTGTCAGCACTACTCAGCAATAACGAAACCATCCATGTGTTATCAACACTGTTCTCAGCACCAATCCAAAACATTGCCCCAAACCAGCTACTGTGACAAAAAATTCTGTCCCAGCCAAAACCAGCACAAGAAGAAAACTGAAGGGTAAGTCACCTGCACAACAACATCCATTGCAACAGATGTACGAATAACCTGCTCAGAACTGCAATAAGATACATACACAAATTCTTTGAAAACAAGGTACTTAAACCATACAAAACATATCTTGTTTGAGAAATTACTTAGATGGAAAAAAATCAAACCAGCTATAACGAACATAATGACTTGTAGCTCAGAACTACACACGGCAGTTATTTAGCAAAAAGGCAGCTGGACGGGATGACGAATACACAGAGCCCGATCAGAATAGCTGTGTCATGCCAACATGCACGGGTAGAACTAACATCTATGACTTGAGAGTCAGTCCCTTGCATTTTATGGGTTCCTTTTCCTCAAGTCTTTTGTCCTTTCTTTGCAAGAGACAATTCATCAGGTTTGTTCCATGCCAAATAGAGCACTATAAGCCATATCATGAGAGAGCAAGTGCAGCACAACAGCTACTTCCTAACATGACCTTTGTCATATGGGTATAATGTATGATGTATATACAATCTACAAAGTTTTCTGGAACTCATGCTTCACAAAACCACAGTGAAAAGCGTTACCATGGCTAGAAACCCTGTTATTTTTAAAGGATATATTCCCTAGGATAGATATATTACACACTAACTGAACCCTGTACAAGCTCGTTTTACCAAGAAGCCCACATGTTCATTACATCAAAAAAAGTACTTCCTTAATATCCTTGTTTCCTTAGTACTCTTCCCTTGAACCATCAACACTTTATGATGGATAGAGACTGTCTTTTCGTCATGTATTTAAATATAGTGCCTGCTAAAAGACATCCCTGTCACAAGTCTCCTAAATAATACGGTAACACAAGCACTGAAAAGCCTCAGGTTTTACATTTTGTGCTATTCCTTGGTCCCACACCTAGACATAACATCTTCGAGAGAGTCTGAAAATTCCCTTTCAACGAGCTTTCTTACTTCTGTTTAAAAGCTAAGCACGAGACTGACAAAGGTTTTTTTTATTTGTGTGTGTGTTTTTTCTATGGAAAAATGGCCACTGCATGATGCTGCCTCCAAGTACCCATTACTACTGCCAGATAAAGCTCTGGCAGTTATAATTTGAAGCAGATTCTGTGCCTTATGTGGGTCTGTATCAGGAGTTTTCTCCCTTCACATCCAGCAGAGTAGTTGCTACAGATAGTTATTAACCCAGCTTAAAAATGCTGTCTTGCTATCATTCCCCGTGTATCCCACGTAGGTTCCCATTACCATGGTATTTCTTCCCTCACAGGCTCTTTGATCTATGTATCTCACAGCTACTCTGACTAGCTGATACAATGGCTTTACAAGCATTTCTCTCCTCTCAAAGAGAATTTTAATCCATAAAGATACTTATTGATAGCTTGCTTCCTGCACTGCGTGCTTTCCTTAGCACGTAACTTCAATTTCAAAGAATTACCTGTTCTATCATTTCTATAGAATTCATACCTCAAGATAGCAGTGTCCCATTTTTTAAGCATTTAACCAATTTTCTAAAATAGCTGTTATATCACCATCTCCAGTTATAGCAGATATTCTCATTTATCCTGGCTGTTCCCTAGTCTTCTCAGGAATGCCACGCATATTTGGGGTCAGGCTGGTTGTGTCTCCATGTCCTGATAAATTGAGACTTCACCTTTTCAATCTCTTTTTTTTTTGTTGTTACTCCCTTTCTCAGTCTTACCAATCTGTGTCCTAGTTTTTTCTGGAACTCTAATGTCTCTCTGAAGAGAAGTTGTCCCACCAACATCTCCATGTTTCTTTGCTTTCCCCTGCCTTTGGGTTTAAGACTCCCTTAAACTATTTTTTTATTTCAGTTTCAAGGACTGCCTGGCTTGTTCCACACTGGTTCTCTCTCCCCATACAGCCTCCATCCATTACAAATTTTCCCTGGTTTTCTAATGGATATGATGTCCTTCCCCTATGCTATTTTCTTTTGACGTGAGATTCCCCAGCTGCATCTGTCTCTGCATGTGACACCGGCAGCTTGTCAGAGAACGCTGCCACATAGACTCCTCCCTCAAACCTACTACCTAAGACCTTACTATTGCTTTCAACAGTTCAATAATTCATCTTTTTCCCTTCCGTGGAATGGGTACACACAAGCAGAAAGCACAACCAGCAGCTCTACTACAACACAACATAATGGCTGTGCCGGTCATGCTCACACACATATCAAGTTAGGTCTTGCACAGCTCACCCTGCCATCAAACCACCCGACATCTGCATCCCTGACAGCCAAATTCCCCATTCTGTAACCCATCTCCTTCCAACAGCTGAGGTACACGTCCCTGGGTGCACATCCTCGTTACACGGGGATATCAGACCCTCATCCCAGGCAGCAGGAAGGAGACAGCAGAGGCTACGTGGAGTCCTTCTCCTCATTCACATTGCTGCCTTCTTGTCAGGAGACTTCATTCACTCCCACCAACACATCTGAAGGTCATACCATGTGAGGGTCAGACTGCTCCATGGTGCCTTTGAGTCTCCGTGTGGTTTTCTGCTTCTCTGAGTATCTCTTGTTCATCCCAGCTAAATCGGCTGACACACAGTAATATTCTGAAGGCCATGAGCTGCTAAGCACTGACTTAATGTAAATCTCCATCTACCAAAAAGGCAGGTGTCACTCAGGATTGTGGCAGTCACCCAATGCCCTGGATGAACTAAATCCATAACTATTTATTTATAAAGGAGCTTCACTGGAACGAGGTAGATGGAAAAACACAGTTCACCCACTTTGTCTTTCATTAGGTGTCCTCGTCAGGTCCTGTGACTCCTCTGCACGCCATCAGCCCTGTTCCACCCTCGCAAGATTTTGTTCCTGCAAGGGTGCTGCCCTTCCTATGACCATCACTTTGAAGGGATGTCACGTGTCCCTGAAATACGAAATGAAGTGAAAATTTCTGAGCTCCATACATTTGTGGTCTCCATGGCAACAGAATAATCACATCTGTGCCCCCTGCTATATTTCAAAAGGACATAAATATTGCTTGAATAATACAGGGCTGTAGAAGCAACCACCACACATCTGTTTAGTTTGAAATCAATGGTCCCTTTACCTTCTTTCTTCAAAATAATGAGTCTTACCAATGGTGATACCAAAAACTAGACCTCCTTCAGCTTTGCCTCTCCTTTGGTTTAAAAAACTGCTTTATTCAGACTCTCAGGCATGAATGCAATTATTCTGTAAAGCCCAACCTGCTCAAGTAATACAATCCCCTCTTAAATCTGTGGGGGCTTTCTGAACAAGAGAGAGCTTCTGAAGTTTGGCTCATCTCTGCTAATATTTTCAAATATACAAATATGGTAAGATTAGTAATTAAATTAAAAATCACATAACGAATCAGATAACATTAAAAGATGAAAGTTGGAGGAGGGTATGGGCGTGGGGTTCTTATGAGAGACAAGAAGTTTTTGTTTCACCAAAGAGGTGTTTGATGAAGTTTTGAGCTAATCTTCCTTATACACTAAGAGAGTAGAACTAACTATTTTTTCAGTAAGACTGAGCATAGCAAAAAAATATACATGATTATGAAACTGCGAGATACTAGCTGAAGTTGTAGATGGAATCAACATATGGGGCCAGATGCGAATGGCCTTCAGATGGGTAGGTGCAATCGATGTAATTTTCCTAAAGGGGGCGCTCAGTTTCCAGACATTCGGGATCATCGCCTTTATGGTTTCTCAGGTTGACCAATCAAAAAAAAAAAAAAAATTAAAGGGACCCAAAAAATCAATAGTCCCTCTAGCAATGCAGGTTTTAAACACCAAAGCCACGTCAATAGTAAGAGAGCAGGCATAGTGTGCAAGTAATCTGGCTGATTTAAAAGTTAACAGACACAAAAAGTCTTTGCATGCAAGGAGGAACACTTCTAAAATTACCCCTTTCAGACATCAATAGCAGCACTGCAGGGCCTTGCTAACCCCTCCTTCCCAAAACCAGTCACCTACTTTACATCACTGCAATTAGCAGCGGCACCAGATGTTCATTTACACCTTCAGAGATCCAGGTTTGTAAACTGAACACTCCTGTATTATGCTAATGTGATTTTAACACCCTCAACAGGCTTCTGGTTTCCTTCTCCTCCCCGTCTTGAAATCTACTGATAATTTTAACCCAAGGATATTACACTCAGAGCTCTAGAAACTTCAGTCTTAGTGTTATTTGATGGGGTGACCCAGGTTCCCCAAGATGGGTGTTTGCCATCACTACACACCCCTTAGGTACCAAGGGCACAACACCCATGGGAAACCCGCACCTTTCCAGGTAACAAAGCCTATTCAGATAACACCAACTCTCTCTGTCACATCTTTCAAACGCTCCTCTAGAATCTTTAATAACCATCAGGCTGAATCATATTAATTTGTCAAGGGACAACTAAGAAGTTGAAACCTTAGTACAAAGCCAGCAGCACAACACAAGAGTATTTGGTCCTCCAAATCTCCTACAGGCTGTGTAGGAGCCTCCTACCCGGTGTGCTCCAGCACTTCTGAATATTTTAGCTTAACTTCAGGTGCCTGTTCTACCCTGGTTTTAAAATGTAGGCACTGGAATGCCTGACCAATGCCCACAGCTTTTGTCCTTTCCAAATAGGTTATTCCTACAAAGGTACTTCCAGTGTGCAGCGAGGGCTATCACATTCCAGGGACAGTCAGTTCTAGAGACAAAAACATTCCACCAAAAACCTATGAGCTCTTCAATCAGCAAGAGGTTTCTAGGATAAGCCTTTCAGATTACCTCTACCTGTAACTGAGGATGTTGTCTGTGGTACCTCAGGAGGTGTGTTCACATAATCTCTTCAACAAACCCATTAAGACACTTGTCAGTTGTTTGGTTGGTTGTTTTTTTAAGCTGTTATTGTTGTTTCTGGTTAGTTGTTTTTCAGTTTTCTTAAGATTTTACCCATCACTTTTTAGAACTCTTCCCCAGGACTCATTTTCCCTACCCCTTCAGACATTCTGCGACACAGAAAGCCCCCAGCTAGTCAGCTGTCTCACAGGCTAACCCTGCAGAGGTTAATGCTGAGCAGCACAGAGCGGACACAAGCCCCTTTTAGCTCACTGTCAAGTCAAAGATTATTGGCAAAAGCCAAGTCCTTCAGTGGAGGCCTAGGGGAACATCATCACCGTGACACACATTTCTTTCAAATCAACATGTAAAATGACAAACATTTTAAGAATCTTATGTCCTAAGCTTTAGGACATAAGAGGCAATCTTTCTGACCTTACAAGAACTGCAAGCTTCACAACATATGCCAAGTACATCATATATCAAAGAGGAGTTTCTAGAATCACAGAATGGTTTGGGTTGGAAGGGACCTTAAAGATCATTCAGTTCCAACCCCCCTGCCATGGCCAGGGACACCCTCCACTAGCCCAGGTTGCTCCAAGCCTCATCCAGCCTGGCCTTGGACACTTCCAGGGATGGGGCATCCACAGCTTCTCTGGGCAACCTGTGCCAGTTTCCAGAACTGTTTGCAAACAGGAATGGCAAGATTGCGTCCTGTTTTACACTGAGAGGTGTGATCTGGGTAGACATTAAGATGAGCCTGAGGACATCTTAGCATGCAGATCATTCACCTCCGTGTCTTGATTCAAACCACCTCTGTAAGAATCAGAAGCAAATGCACTCAAGTATGGAGAGGAAGCAAATAATTCCTGAACAATGAGCAAGATGAAGGAGTTCTCAAAAGAGCCCCAGGAGCTACCAGCCTGGAAAGGCAGTCACCAAAGCAGATGCTGATAGCACTTCCAACTTACAAAGGCAAGACAAAAATACAAAGGGAGGAAAGGGATGATAATCCACAGCACTCTTTGAAAGGTATGAATGCCAGATAGCTAAAGGAATGGTTTAGTGTAACATAAAAGCTTTCACTACAAATAACAGGTGATATTATGGCAGAGAAAATGTAAGCTGAATATCACAGTTGAAAACTAACACTATGCAGCAATTTCACAAAGGAAACAAGTTTCCTGACTGCATGCCTAAAATTAGACAAGAGCAAACTTTACAAAGGGTCAGCTCCTCAAAGAAGCTCATCACACAACAGCTCCCAGCTGTGGAAAGCCACGACAGCCAAGTCTGAAAATCCTGTCACTTCATTTGCTCAGCGCTCTCGGCATGAACTGCAGTGCAGAGATCTGACCCCAAACATGCATTATCCAAGCCCATATAAGACTCACTTCCCCACTCAGTGTTTTACCCCAAACGCTATTAAAAAGAAAAACAAATCATTCAGCGAGTTCTGTGATGGCATTCTTATTTTTTTCATGCAAAGATGTTGACTAAGGTTGGTTAAGAAGAATCAAAATGAATGTGATGGAGAAAAACAGCTGCTGTTGTTTTAGACTGGCTCTACAAAAACCAGTAAAGCAAGGTTTGTAAAACAGGTTTTACAAAAACCTGTCCAGCCTGAACAGGATTATGATGAATTAGATAATTAAATTGCACTGAAAGTATTATTATTGGAAACATCTTTTCTGCTACAGCTATCTCTGAGAGGGTGTGTATCTGTTGTTCTTTGGTTTATACTGATGGCGATCACCAAGCTGCACCTTCTCAGCAAGTTGTTCAGATGCCTGAGACACTGCCCTTGTGGCTATACACACAAAGGGACAGAAAATAAACATTATTATAGCTAACATGTCTCAAAGGCTTCCTTAAATATCAGGAGTGGGTTAAATCACAAGCACTGAGTCTCATACCCAACATTTGACAGCAGCTAATGCCAGGTACTTCAGAACAAGATACAAGGAAGACTTTTGGACCGAGGTACAGAATGGCATCTGCCCAACTTTGAATAGACAGATGGTGATTCCTGTTGTACAAGTTCTTTTACCTCTTCCAAAAGCTTCCTTCGTTTAGTATTTTCTCTTGTCAGCACACAATCTAGTTGTGCCGGTAATCTCCCAGTTTTCACCTGACAGCATTGTGAGGAATTAAGTCTTATAGGTGAATAGAATACAGAAAAAACCCACCTCTCTCTACACAGGTTTTTACCATGGCTGTTATAATGGGTCCCTTTGTCAAAAATTCTGTTGGCCTGCTCACAGCCTTACGACACATAAGAAAAATCTTTCCTGGGATGAGGTAAACCCTCTCTGGTGAGATCCTAGAGGTGTTTCAGCAGTCAGCTGTTAGGCTGTCACGTATCATCTTCCTGGTGCAATGACAAGCCTATGAGAAGAAGAAATCGGGCTGTGATAGTCATTTTTGAGACTGAGCAGTTTCTGAATTCACCAGGCTTTTTTGAGGGAGATTTTTTCCAAAGATGAGGAAGCAAGGTGTTTTCATTCATAACCAACCCTGTCATGCTGGACCATGGAAAGGGTGTAACAACTTGCTGCTTTACATTTATTAGGAGCACCTTTATCACACACATACTACTAAAAAAAATAAGGCAGAAAGGCTGGGCATTCTGCAGATGAATAGTTAGCCTTTTCCAACAACAAACCAAAGAAACAATTAAAAGGCTTTGGCAATAAAAGCTTAACAGATGACACACTGACAAACCACTACAATTATAAAACGTATTTTCAGCTAATATGCTTAGCATAATGTACTCCACAAGCATTAATGTATTATCAAGGTGGCTGCAAATCACTTTATCAATTATTGAACTGCAATAAAATATTTATAAATGGGCCCTTAATATCAAATGCAAGTGTGATACTTTCAAACCGTGGCAAATGCAAGGGAATGTGCTTATCTTTTCATTAACAGGAACTTGTGGAGTGTTAATAAATGGCTTTGCCTTAACTCATGCTTTGCTTGCTTTGCATCTTCAGTAGTTCTGGCTGAATGGAATAATACAACCGAACAGTGACTCGGTTTTGCCATAGTCTGTGCAATAAAACAACCCATTATGAGAGCACTTGGATATTGCTGTGAATTAAACCCATCCTGGGTAAAGAATCTACTTAGCTTAAGAGGTCCCTTCCATGAACGTTACTGACTACATGGGATAAAATTTCAGGTGATCTTCTATGACCTCTTTTCTGACTTGGTACAGTAAGAAGTGGTTTGAAAACAGTGGATTTTTCATTTAATCTTGGGGCAATCAGCAGAACACATTAAGAACATTTCCAATTAACTGTGGGCAACTAGAAATACTCAGTTTCAGCTAAATCAAAAGTTCCCAGAAAAACAAAAAGTTTGGCAAATACTACCCCAAAAACCCTGGGGAGGTCCAGAGTACTCCCCTCGGTCCACCCGATCACTACCTGACAAAAACAAAGACAGAATGGACAAAATCTGGACTTTCATTCCAAAAAGGGAAATTTGGCCATAAGTCTCTCTCCCAAAAAGCCTTTTCAAAGGTTCTGCTTAAACTCCAGTGAGAAAAGGAAATCATTCTTGAAGCCTCAAGAAGCAGCACCACTGTCCAGCTGCAGCAAAAACGATTATCAGGTGAAAATGATAATAGTAACAGTTAACCAGGGGTCTCCTGAGTCTCTGAATGGAAATCATATCCTTGCTTTTTAATCTTACAGGGTTAAAAGTTTGAGGATATTCTTCCATAGCAAAATTGGAAGAAAGGCTACTATTACATCACCCTTGATGGTGCTGATAACAGGAGAAAAGTGAACTAAATTACAGAGTGGTATTCTTCCAAGCAAGAAATTACTAACTGCATTTCTTAGTAGGAATCTGCTGGTGTGTTCAGCACAGGGGGTGTGACAGGGCTTTACTCATCCTGCTCCCAGGCCAAGAAATCTATTTTGGCTGATAAAGAGGGCATGCAAGAAAAGAGGACTTGACTGCCAAGTGATACAGCAGGTAACAGGAGCCGTTACACAGATACAGATCTGACAAACACTCACAGTCACTGATAGACTGTACCAAAACATACAGCCAGATGCACAAATTCTTCCTTCAAGGCCTTTAGCCAAAGTTCACACTGTCAGAAAAGGGGTTGCTGAGAGCTACCTTTGCTGCTGTCACTACAGCCACAAAATTGCAGCACTTGGAGTGGTTTTGAACTGTAAACCATCTAGTGACAGGCTGATTGCACAGTCCAAACATCATCTAGAAACACTGAAGTGCTGCAGAGAGCACTGTTAAACTTCATAGAACAAATTGCTAAATATAGGTATACTTGATGGGGTAAAACCACTACACTGGAAAAGTCCATGTTAAACTCCTCCTGCCCTCCCAAACACCAGACGGAAAACATAGTCCTAGCTCACAAGGCAGGCTCAGGATGCTCTCTGAAACACTGGGCACACACTGTCATTAATTTATGCCCATTTAGCTCAACAAAACCAGAGATCAGTAATTTTGCTGTGTGGTAGGAATTTTCAGTGTTTCCTTCAAAGAAGAAAACCCCAGAAAACCACCATTGATATAAAAAGACATATCTGAGGTCGATCTCGATCTGGTTCTCCTATTGTAGCAAAATGCTGCCTCCGAGCTACTGACACCCAGGTTGCTACGATGCCTCGCACCAGCAGCCACATCCCAGCGCCTGCCAACGGAGCTTCAGCTGAGGAAGGGGCACAACAGGAGACACAGCAGCATGGAGGAAAGGTCCCTCTGGAAGGGAACAGGAGGCTGTCAGCAGTCTCCAAGCCAGAGGACACAAAGTGCTGGGGACCTGCGTATGACCCGCAGTCACAGCAGCTCATTCAACACAAGTGGGAGTCTCCCTTCAACACGGGTCTGCCAACCGCTTTCTTTCCTGTATATCATGTCATATATCACAGAATGGTTTAAGGTGGAAGGCACCCTAAAGACCATCCAGTTCCAACCCCCTGCCATGGTCAGGGACACCCTCCACTAGCCCAGGTTGCTCCAAGCCTCATCCAGCCTGGCCTTGGACACTTCCAGGGATGGGGCATGCACAGCTTCTCTGGGCAACCTGCTCTTTCCTGACGGCCTTCCCTGGTTCATCTTGCCATGACCTACCTGAGCAAAAGCCTTGGGGTGGTGGAATGAGACCCTGCTGACAGCACTGTTGCTGTAAGCTCTTTCCTGCAGGGCAGCAGCAGTGTATCACAAAGCCTGCAGGAGACAAGTGCTTGGATGAAGGGCAGCCTGTCGATCCCCAACCAGAACAGCATGATCCTGGCAGCATCCCCTGGACCATTTTGCCTGCCAGCTTCTGGAAGTGTGTCCCATCAGCTGCATATATCTTGCATCTGGAAGTGCACAGACTTTGAGTAGAAAGATGAAGTAGATACCTCATGAAATACCTCCCAGAATTTGTTCTCTGGAAAGGTTTCTCCTAATCTTTTCCATTTCAAACTCCAGTCAAAGATACAGAATCACGTTTTTTAAGGAAGATAAGAAATGGAAGAAGATACATTTGTGCCCACTTCATTTGGTCTCTTCAACACTTCGCCTGACCTAATAATCCTTTAATTTTTGATGCTGGACAACAGCACGTTTTTCAGAACACCCCACTCATTCTTATCACATTATGCAGGGGACAAAGAACTAACCACGTTCCGAGGTAAGTGGTTCTAACAGTTAGCTACCTTTGCGCATAGCACTTACCTTTGGCATCCAGCCACTGATCTATCACATTTACACAGCATTTTCAAAACGTGTAGTAATGAGTTAACTTTGCTTCCACTTAAATTAATCCTGAGCCAGTCAGGCTGCGTGGCTATGTCCCTCACACACCTGTGGTACAGGTACACATAGGTTACACACTCCCCAACACTGTGCTGACTGCTGTACTGCACGCAGAGTACCTGCTTCAGTGGACTTTTTAGTTCACCATGAGAAGTATTTCAGGTTTCTTAGCTTCCCTTCACAATATAAAAAAATACACAACCACAGCAAATTTAGCAAGAGTGACAGTGTTAGGTTCTAGTGGTGGCTGGAGCAGTTGTTACTCCTCCTTCCAGAAAATGCTGCATCCAGAAATTACTGGGCTGCCTATGGAGAAGCTCCACAATGGTTGGCAGCCCAGCATATTATGGTAAATCAGTATCAGTGCTGATTTGCTTTAATGAACTAAGGAGTAAAATCTCACCTTTTCAGGTAGCATCACAAGAGCTGCAGCTTCCCTGCAGTAGCAGCAACGTCAAGGCGAGAGACATAATAGCCAGGGACAGCAAGACAAGTGTAATAGCAATACATCGCAAATCCAGATGTGCCCTGCCACTCTGCATAACAACTTTCCCTCAAGCAACCTGACAGCTGAGCAGTTCTAAAAACAGTCCAATTCAGCCACGTACGATGCCTGGCCAGTTGCAATAAATGGGCTGAAGACGTCGAAATGTCAACGTCATTCTGCACGGAAAAGTGCTGTCGCTAAAACAGATGCTTCCAAGAGACGTTTTCTGTTACTATCTCCCTTGTCATTGCTTGCCCTAGTCAGCACAAGGTGTTTGGGAGGAGCGCTGACACACGTCAGAGCCAACAGCATGCTCATCATAAGCCCCCAAGCCCCCATAAGAGCTTGATCCACCCCATAACCTTTTGAAATCTAACTTGTTACTCCAGTGTTTTCAGGCTTGGGGAAAAATACTGGGATGGGCAGGGACTACTGTTTCAAGACCAGCCATCACACAGGCTTTATCTTGCAACAAGAAGGATATTCCCGTTAGAAACTGAAGAGTTGGAAGATGACTACCCTTCCAATTCATCACTTTATTATTTATTTTTTAATTAAACCTCTAGTCTGAGATCCACTCTTTTTTCTAATAGGGCATTATTGTTCCACCAGTATCACAAAAGTAACTGTCTGCAATTTCCTAAGTGGAACAAAGGGTTCTTTTATTTTCTTTTAGCCACTTCTGCAACCTTTCTTAAAGAACTCATTACAGAAACACTTCTGAATGAATGACAGCACCTAATGATATTCTTCTTATAGCAGCAATACACAAGTGGGACTATTTTACTTCATTTTTCTGCAATGGTAGAACACCCCTGCCACAAAGTTATGCTAACTCAGGCTGCTCTCTTCTTCCCTAGTTATTACAATGACACTTAAAATGCAGATCTTAAATAGACCCAGCAATTATCTGGGGTTTACCTAACAATGACTACATGATAGTTATGCTACACAGCAAAGATTTTGCATCCTTTACATTGCAGAACAGTCTCTAACTCACTAGATAATAATTAAGTTGGAAAAGGGGCCTTGTGTACTTAATGAAAGTACAGGGCAAGGAAAACTGATCAACCTTGGTACTAAAATGCTCCCAGCCTAATGGCTTTTCATTTTCTGGGTTTAGTTTTATTTCTTTTTCTTGCAGCTAAACCCAGAAATTTTATTATTACTGGAAATATGTGTTGAAAATTAAGGAGTTATTACCTTGCCTCAGATGTCTGAAATTTGGAGAAAAACACGAACAAAATGCAGAATAAAAAACAATCAATTGGAAACCATTGGTATTTTTAACCAGTTTTAATTCACAACCTGGAAGTTGCCATGGTCACCCTACGTTCTCTATAAGACCTGTGAAAAGATGGTCTGAAATAGAGAACTACTGATGAGGGAAGCACATGGCAATGCAACCAAGTATGAGGGTTCTGCTGTATCCAAACTGATCCTGGCACAGTGATGCTCAAATGCAATGTTTCAGTTAAAAAATTAACAACCTGTTGAAAACAAATCACACAATCACAGAATCACTAGGATTGGAGAAGACCTAAAAGACCATCCAGTCCAACCATCAACCCAATACTACCGTACCCACTAGACCATGTCCTCAAGCGCCACGTCTACAGGTTCCTTGAACACCTCCAGGGATGCTGACTCCACCACTTCCCTGGGCAGCCTGTTCCAATGCCTGACCACTCTGTCAGTAAGTAAGTTTTTCCTAATGTCTAATCTAAACCTCCCCTGACGCAACTTGAGGCCATTTCCTTTTGTCCTATCACCAGTTATCTGGGAGAACAGAACATTTCCAAGAGGCAAAGCACACTTACCATAGTTTAAATATCTCAGTACTTTTTTAAGCCCACAAACACAAAGCTTTTTAGAATTCCAGTGTTGACGGCACTCCCTTCTTACTCAGAGCAATCCTGTTTATTGTCCACAAGCATGATCGTAAGTCTAGACTAACTGCCCTAAGTTAAGAACTCACTGAGATGTCTTTATAAGCCTTGGGTTGAAAAGACTATCCAAGCATTTAAAAATGAAATTTCATAATGTTTACAAGTCATTACATAACGTGAAAGAAGCTTTAATTTCTCCACCACCTTCTTCAACCTTCCCTAGAATACCATTATCTGCTCATTAACAAGTTTTTATCCAGTTCATCTCACCTTCTGCCCTTGATGCATTTCTTCTGCTTCATTAGGTATCTGCTGCTTTCATGTTTTACAAGATAAGGACCCAAAACAACACACAGAGGGACACAAAAAGTACCTCTGAGAATAAACAAACAAAACCAGGCATCTATACCATCCCCATGTCCCATACTAATAACGAGAGGCTTTGACACTTTGAGTGTTAACCAACCTAAATCTCCCCAACTGGAGTGGTTGGTATTTTTCACTATCACTTATGTGTGACATGACATTCGTTAAAACCACTGACTGATGTTCAGCAACTGATAGCACAGTCACAGGTTAGATCAATTGTTCAGATATTCAGAGCCTGAGATGGAATGGAAACAGCTAGCTCATTAAACCTGAGGTAGAAAAGTTGTTGTGTGTCTTCTATTTTCCACCTACTGCTGAAGACTTCATTGCAAAGTTGGGCTGACGTCTCAACCCTTGTTCTGCCACAGTTGAGATCTGTATTTCTGCTCAATGGTAATGCTCCTAGCCAAGAGGAAATGGCAAATTTATGCATTTTGAAGGAAACCTCCTTCCATTCTGATCTCTCTCTGGGTTACAAGACACCCCAAACGCTCACCTATGCAATCACTAGGACAGGAATGGAGAGAGTGGGCTGGAAGCAAGCATGTGCTTCATATCCTCAGCATCACAGCCAGCGCTGACGGGCTGGCGCTTCACAGATCCAACAAAATGGCCCCAGGACACCTCCTTCCCCGGAAGCAAAACCAGGATCAGTAAACTCCACATTGTGCTCATACCCAATAGTTGGTACTATCTTGGGATAAAGAGAAGGAGCATACGAGGCTGTAAACCATATTAACAACACAAGAAATAACAATAAGCCATGTTCTCATGCTCCCTGTAAACCTCTCTGCTGCCAAAGGCTCTGGATTCATATGCACAATGCTCCTCAACCTGTAGAAATGAAGCACTTAGCTAAATTCACTAAAATTGACGCATCTGGAAAAAAACCCACATTCAAAATACCCACTTTCTTGGGGAACACACCCATTGAAGTTACCAGTGCCCAAGCTTCCCTACTGTTCCGAAGCTGACTGGTCCCTCGACCCTTACATCAGGTCTCACCGCATCTCTGAAATTCCAAGCAGGTTCTTTTATAAACCTGGCTGTATGCCTTGCACTATCACCAGCATTTGGAAATCAAAGAAGCTATAACTTAAGTAAATGTGCACTAAAAGTCATGTTATATTCAAATATTTGATTATGAAAGCTTCCCAGTACATTCCAAAAGCTTCAGATCTCCCGGAAAGACTGTTCCGAGTTCCTCAAGACACCCCTCCACGCCGCCACTCTAATGGGTTAGATGTGTTCCAAATATACAATGCGTAATTGTCGACAATCAAAATAGTTATTAAACTGACTTGTGAAGAAAGGAGCTTTGAGAACATGCAGCCTTGGTTTAGTGTTATAAACAGGTCTGCATGAATACAGAGTTCTTCATAGAAAACAGCATGCTGCTGGAAAGAAAGCAAACAGCTGACACACCATGAGGAATCATGCCCCATTTTCCCTACTCGGATTGTGTCTCACAGCTGGAGAGAAGTCTTGTGCAACAAAGATAATGGCCCACCATCGAAGAAATAAGACACATACAGGCAGCCTGCACTAGCCCTAAACAAATAACTGTTGCCTTCCCTTTCTCCCACCATGCAAAACCAGAATGTAATTTGGCAATTCATTTGTGAGCTCAAAGAAGGCGTCAGAAAAAGAGAGAAGGCAGGACTGGATGGAAAGCCGTGGCCATATTGATGTGTTAACCTTTCAAAACTCAAGCTGCTTTTGTTTTTGAAAAGCTGTGAACTCTGAACACAGGTTATTAGAAGTAAAGCAGTGCCAGCTGAAGTGGAGGCAAATTTATCCCGTGGTCATTTCAGAGTAAATTTTCTCACATTCTAACATAAACAGTCTGCTCCTGCATGCTCACCTGATATACCACAACCTGCCCCAGCCTAAGGCACAGCGGCACTTAGGGATGGGAAGCCCTGGGCGTACCCACATCAGCTTGGGACAGTGGGGACAGAGGAGGCTGTGCATCTCAGGGCTGGGATGCGAGGTTACAAAAGGTGAGTCCAAGGAAAGTACTTTTGGAGGAGAACCCAGGAAAGCATGACATCCAAGAGCAGAAACCATCCTCTCATGAAAGCCACGTGGACTGTTATTAAGTATTTCAGTACACGCTCTTTGCAACATGGGCATTGTCACTGAGTTTGTTCTTAACATTAGTTTGACCTGATCATGCAAAGGACGTAAATATAGACAACGGAGAAGGAAGATAAACATCTGGCCTCCCTTTAGGACATTTTTACTCATGAAGCATAGCCATTTCTTATGCTGTAAGACCTTTGTGAACTATGCTTTAACATGCTATTTAGTTTTTCTGGCTACATGTTCCTCATCAAAGAACTCTACAGTCACTAAAGCAGATATAGTCCCAATACTCTTTTAAAGTGGAGAATTATACATATTCTTCTAGAACAATCGCCACATCATATCTTTCATTGTGTCAAGAGACCCCACCTCACCCGAGACTACCTCCGGAGAAAGTAAAGCCTGCTTCCAGACAGCATGAATAGTATCTGTGATTTGCAAAATACTCCAGTGCTGCTGTTCCCCAGCCTGCGTAAATCTGTAGGTCTCTTTTCTGGAGATGCAGATCTTACCCCAGATATCAGGATCTAATGGCTTCAGTTTTGTACCAGCTCCTTCCAACCTTCCTTTCCACAAAGGGTTTGAAACACAAATTAAATGCTATCCCCTCTGTCCTATACGTTGGGCACCACAGCAGTACTTCAGAACCCGTTTAAAATCTATTTAGTGTAAAAGGCTGATAAAATCACATGATTTCTCTTGATCTATGGCGTGATGCAACACAGAACACCGCAGACTTAAGAGACACACTGAGCTCCCGTGGAATGACACAAACCCAGCCAGTCATTCGAGCTACACCAAGGCACTCTGTGGCGCACACACTCCTAAGCCACTTGCCCAAAATCACGTAAGACAGATGCACTGGCCACAGGGATGGCTTCACACCTTCCAAGCTGCCACTCCTGTCTGGAGATGGAAGCATTCTCTCTAGGACTCATCCATCCTTCTCTCTTGTGCAGCTTTGGTCTCCCAGGCAGTTCAGAGAATCTCTGTAACACAAAGCTGACAAGGTTACCCAGGCCTTGATATGACTCCTGTAATGAGACAGAGGGATGCCAGTGTGCTGTCTTAAGGCTGTTTAAGAAACAGAGACTGTAGTCAATTGTCATCAGCTCTGGAAATGAGGCTGATACAGGAGGTGAAAGAAAACTGCTAGGAAAGCACAAAGACCTCCACTACACTGTTTTTCAAAAATCTTTGGAAAAAAGCTTTATTGGAACTTATTTTTAAACTCACATAACACTGAAATTCCAGAGACTAATTCTTTAAAGACAAGTTGACAAACTTCCATAGGAGGTTAGTTTGGGCATTCAGAAGGAAGGACCCTTACAAGCAACCAAAACCAAACCAGCAACTTTCCACAGCAAGATAGGAATTAAAAAAAAGGGCTGCAGGCAACTAGGTATTGCTAAGGCATGAAGAATATTTCCTATTGCATCTTTGAGCTACACACCCAAGGAAAAAAAAATCCCAAAAGAAACCATGTTTAAATTCTTTCAAAGTACACAGAAGGAAATAAAAAAGCTTAATCAAGGAAGGAAAAATAACCAAAAGTGATTCCAGTGGGACTAGACACCCCAGGTGGTCATCCTCTTTCTGGTATAATATTTCTTTCTTGTTGTGGTTAAGTAAAAATAGAGTTTAATTTGAAGAAAAAAAAAATAGAGCCGTCCAGATATTTCATTTCACTTGCAAAGCTCTCTAAACTGGCCTGGATCTCACAGCAGGTTTATTCTAACGCACATTCAAACTGAAGAACTTGCAATGATGCAAAAGTATTTATTTCTGAACAGTTTGCAAAATTGTTTTGCAGTGAAAACAAACAACAAACAAGGAAAAAAACATCCTATTGTTCTGCTACAATCTGTCAGCTAGATTCTCATTTAAGATAAACAGACAGAGATTTACCAAGGCAGTGGAGCTGAACCCACTTACACTGCCTGATCCTCAGTTCCTCATACACACCTTAACCACCAGCAATTTAAAACTCCTGCATCAAAGGGGCACTTAGGAGGAAACACGTTTCTGCGGTAAAGTCGTATTTGCCAAGGCAGTAATATCCCTGACTAACGCTCCTTTCAAAGAGATGCTGAGAACTCCCAGATAATGTCTAGGATGCAAGCTGACATTTATAAATTAGGCCAATCCTTTTCCTGAAGCATAAACATTGCAAGGAATCAAGGAACCCAGGACATTAGGAAGTTGGGTTTATGTATTTTTAAGCACCAAGGGTTACAGATGCCACCAAACAGAAATATTTACAACGAAGGAATTATATGGGAAAAACACAGAAAACTGAGCAATCAAACCAAATTACCTTGTACAAGCTGAGCTGGGCAAATTGTACTTGCTACAGCATACTGTCCTGGTATGAGATAAACCAAGACAGCTTCACCCTCTTGATGGTGGAAGCAAGATGCTGGGCTGTATTCGCTGTGATCCAAGCACATAAGTGCCCCAGCCCGATGGGAGCCTGACTCTTTAATTATTGACCCAATGGGCTGCATCTGGGGGCAAGATTTTCCCAGAATCTTTTGAAAGGAAGCACGCTGTGAGTAACTCTGGTCACCGTTCTGTGCTGTCAAATAAAGCCCCCTGTGACGTCCTGCTCAGAAATGATAACGTCCATTTTGGAGGCAGAACCAGTGTTTATCTTCAGTGCCAACACAACTGTCTTGCAAAGCAATCCCCTGCCGTGTAGAGCCCAGCACTGTGGACAACGATGCCTCGGGACGATCAGCAAGGAGCAAGTCAGACAGATGTGCCATTTTTGATGAAATTTAAAAAAAAAAATCTCTTAAACAGAAACTTTTCAAACTTGTTAATGACAAGTGCCCTATTTCTACTGCTCTCCAATGGCCACTGGGCATTTAATTCCCTCAGGTTCCCTGAAAAATTCCAGCACACGTTGCTTTAACCAGATCAATTGGCATATCACGGCGTAACACTAGCTCTGCTGTTAAGAGTGCGAGAAGCACCATGATTGCAACTGGGCAAAACAGAAACCATAGGCCTGCAGAAACAGGCAATTCCTCCCTGATTGCAGCAAAACTGTCCAAACTGAAAGTTCTTCAAACTGCAAAACCCGCTGGGAACAGAGGGTGACTGTGTGTGTGGTTAGTGCAGACCGATCCTGCACCACCGTCCCTACTTGGCTGAAATAAACACAATCGGACCTTTCTGTACTGGGTTCAGTCAGGAAGGAGTTAACTCTCTTTACCATGGCTGCTTGGGAGCTGTGTTCCTGGATGCTGAGAGCAGCACTGATAAGTTCTTAGCTGGTGCTAGGGATGCCTGCACTGAATTCAAGGTCTTTCTCCGCTTCTGCTCCTGCAGCTGCGTTCCCAGCTCTCGCTGTCTCGCTACAGGCAGTGCAGGGACACACAGCTCAGACAGCTGACCCAAACTGACCGAGGGAGTATTTCATTCCATACTGCATCCTGCTCAGGGCATAGGCAAGGAGCGGGTTCGGGAGCCATTTCTCTCTCTCTTACTCTCTAGCTCGTTTACTTCCTGGCACTTGCTAACACTCTCCCTGACTCCTGTGTTAGCTGCTTTGCCAACTCCTGTGCTGGCTCGTTCGTGAGGGGGTTGGTGGGTTTGTTTAGTTTTCCTGGTCATGCTATCACTGACAGGGTTTGTTCAGAATCTGCTGCGACAGCTCTTGGGCTCCAGCCCTCGGGGTCTCTGGGTCTGACTCTCACTACTCAGCACCTGGCTGTGCACTGGACAGTGGGTGGTGAGCAACTGTATAATAATTGTATCATACTGTAACATGTTTTATTTCCTATTATTTTAATTACTTGTTATTAGTAGTATTTGTATATATTTTCATTTAGTAAATAGTTCTTATCTCAATTTTACGAGCTTCCACATCTCTTTTTCCTCCGATCCTCCCCCCTCCGCTGGAGGAGAGGAAGGGGGATTTGCAAGAGTGGCTTCATGGTATTTTGCTAGCTAGAGTGAAACCACGACACCTTCACCGCTACTTGAGCTTCCCCAGACTGGAGTGACTAAAACCTAGATATTCATGCTGCTTTAATATACAAGGTTTCAAGAACACAACTATAAATGCAGCACACAGTTCCTTTATTTTGGGGTGCTCTAACAAACAAAATTTCCACAGGGAGAAGAAAGTTATAATACATCAGCAAAACCCGTAAAACTGAAAAAGAAACATTCCTTGTTTACTGTAATAAGAAACAGGATTAATCTGTTCCAACTCAGTGTCAAAAGGGAAAATTCATAATTCATAGATTCTCATCAGGAATTATCACCCCATGATAGCTGTTAGCTCACAGACGACAAGCCTTATTGCTCAAAACCCTCCTGAAATGAGACATTAAGTGGATATTTAGACCCAAATCTGTCCTATTTTGCATGCACTGTTTTATACATTAAACAACTAGATTTGCTGCCAGTCTTCTCCCAAGGATGATCTTTGCTCTTCACAGAATGTCACACCTTTCTTTTTATACAAATACCATGTAAATTTTATTTATTTCTGTTCTCACAGGCATTCAGTTCTTGGTTAGAGCTGCTACGCGATACGCACCCAAGTCTTTCCTGTAGGATCAATCAATATTTTATTTACAAGGAAAATGCCTTATTTACACTGTGGCAGAAGCAAGATGTTTGCTGAAACATTGATGTATAAATAAAATGCTGAAGAAACCACCTGAATAGGAAATTTTTCTCTAAAGAACACTGTTCAACTGGTAATTGGAGCTCACAAAAATCACTGGGCAAGTATTACATCATGTGATATTTGCTTTAAGACCCTCATGGACAGCAGCCCGTATCAGGAGTAGTGAAATTTGGCTTCTCTAACTACAATGCAACAACCAGGATGAAGACCTGCCTTGGCATGGTCTCTACAGCTACACAGGAAGAGTTTCCCTACTCTGAGACCCTCTTGAATTTAGGGATCTTCTATCCTGTATCTGGACAGCATGGACATTTTTGGAAGGGTACCTTGGTTTGGGGAAAAAATGTTTTAGTGAGAAGGTGTTGTTGATGGAAAAGGGGAGGGAGGAGGTCAAGATAGAAAAGGACAGGGAAAAAATAAAAGGGAAAAAGAAAGGGGGAAAAGAGCTGTTTCCTAGAGCAGGAGGTAGCTCGGCTGATGACACACTCGCTTTCATAAGGCAGTAAGAAAGCTCCTATGAATTATGTGCTATGAGAGCACCTAACTTTGCCTTCCACGCCCCACAGGGTTACCTTACTTCTGCTGGCCCTCCTGAAGACTTGCTAGTTTTGGCTTGATGCTCAGAGCTTGAGAAATTTTTTCCCATCAAAAGCATTTTCAAAACTGGTACCTCCTGCCTTCAATTCAAAACCATCTCATAGGAAAATTCCCAGTCAGTGGTACTTCTGTGACTTAATGGTCCTGGGAAGACATGATGTAGATATTACTGAGATCAATTCTGAGAGATTAAAGAGTCCTCTTATTGCCCAGTTTCTTCTTCTCATGAAGGTCCTTTGACTGCAATCAGGTCACCTCCAAATCTTTCTTGCAAGCTGAACAGATGGACTCCTTTAAATCTCTCACCACCAGGCATTTCCTCCAGCCCTCAGTCCATTTTCTGTGGTTCTTTGATCATCTCTAATTTTTCACCAATTTTCATATTACATAATTAGGTACCTAAATAAGAACTCAAAAGTCTACCTTCTAGGAATCTCGTATTAGAGTAAGTGAACAAAGTCCCTCTTCAGGTGATTATAACTAATGAAGAACTGTGCATTACGTACATCTCAAATTAAGCTTTCCAACATGCGCTGCACTGCAGTTCATATGTCACCCTGCAGATACATCTCTGTGTTTTCCAACATGTGCACACTGTGTTTTATTAGCTTGCACAGTTCCTGACAATGTTTTTTAAAGCGTTCACTGTGCTCAAACCTGTGTCTACATTCTGATGATCCACTTTTAGTCGTGCTCTACCTTCTTCAAATGCAACACCTTCACACTTGTGTCCAGAGTAAATACTGTGAACTCTAATTGTAAATAATTTTTCAGGTGCGGTGACATTAGCTGATTTGTTTCTTAAATCAGTGCCTACCTATTCCATAGGCCTGGATCTCACATCAGAATCAGACCTTCCAGAAGACACACTTTCCCTAGTTGTGGGATTTTGTTTGCAAGTAACTGACTGAACAGGACTATAATGAAATATTAGAGGAACCATGAAAGTGCTGTTGAATAGTGCCATTTTCCCTGGTGAATTAGTACAGACACACAGCTTTGGAGGCACAGGTTCCTCTGCTGATGGGGGACAGCAGGTCAGGAGAAAGAACAAGGATGGGTTTCCTACACTTACCATAACAGAAAAGCTCCCTGGATCCTCTGATCCTGGTTGTTTTGTGTAACGGCATAAAAATCCAACATTGCTTTCCAATGTCTCAGCTTCAATTCGAAGGGAGTAGTTAAACAAGGAGTGATGTTACTGTCTACCTTGTAAAACATTTCCTGATATCGAGGGCCAAGACACACCTGGATAATGAGCTGTGTTACATACAGCATGGCACCTGTGCAATTCTGGAGCCCGGTCTCCAAGAACTGATCTCTCTCAGTAAATAATGAACAACAAGGAATGACTGCAGGACGGTTTTGTTGCTGATGTTCTGCAGTAAACTGAGCCGACAGCATCTTAAACCACCCAACCATCAGTCCCACTGGCTCCACTCCCCAGATCCCAGCCAGAACTGTAAGAGGAGTTTGTGGAGGTAACCTCATTTCACTTGCTAAAAACATTTGCAAAATAAGGGTTGTCAAAAACACTGCCTGAAATTTTTCATTGCTTTAGGTTCCTACTTCTGCTTCTCTACTACAAGCAATATGTTTCCCTTTCCAATGCTTCGATAAAAGACTCTGATCCTGGAGGGAGTTTCACTTTTGCCAATGGAAGGGAATATTCCTACAGGCAGTTCTGTTACTCCAGTTGGCCGCCCTATCTTTCCTGTGTTCTATGAATAGCGTGTAAGATCTTGGGAAGTGATCTAGCAGCAGCTTGTCTGCAGAAGCAGTATTCTCATTACAAATTTTGATCAGCAGGGTGCCAAATATTTTTTAGGCAATTTTGATCCTTGTGCCAACAGATATAACAAGAACTGGTCAGTAGAACACATGTATTTTACAAGAAATAAGCCTGACTGATAACAGAGAGAGAGTGACTAGGACTTGGCGGGGAAGGGCACAGGACCCTGCAGGATGGTGCAGAGAAGGCGGCAGGGTGTGAGGACTGTTTGTGGAAGCAGCCTGTGCAGAGGTCACACGGAAAGGGAGGACACTCAGACCTGGACTTGTTCCATATAACTTCAGGTGCTTAGCTAAAAACACTTAAATGAGAACTGGTGCACAGAAGGAGAAAGAAAGGTGTGTTGAATCACCCTCTGGAGGGGCCAGAGATTTGAATTGCTTTTCATGTCCTGTTTCTTCCTGTTAATTGAAGGATGAGAGGAGCAGTGCAGAAGCACTCCCACTGCTAGCTAAAGCACTCCCAGTTAGGCACGTAGCAATAGATGGGATAAGCCTCGGCTCACTGCCTGATCCTCCACGGGCACCCCAGTCAAAGACAATGCACTGCTACAGCTTGGCTACCTCAAAGCATCTACGTCAAATTTAACACTTAGGCACAGAAGACTTAAGTAGCGGGGTCCATATAGCTCAAAAGCATGAGCCTTATTGCTCAGGGGAAAAATAAAGGATCAAGATATTCTTGGAAAGACTTACATTCTTAGACTAACCTCAGTATATGATGGAGGCTCAGTGTATTTTTCTTTTCCAAAACTCAGGAGCTGAGACTCAGGGAAGGATTCCATTAAGACAATCCCTACTCATTTTCTCCACTGATGCAGTAAATGGCTGTGAAAAATTAAGCACAAATGGTAAGTTCCTCTTCAGGGCTTACTCTGTGGAAGGCCATACATCCTTATGAAAAGGGAGCTTCTCTTTGACATCTGCAGCCAGAAGTGTTAACGTTCTTTTTCTCTCATTCACAAGATAAAGAGCCATGCAACCTTTAAACGGGTTACAAATGGACTTCACTGTTTATGTCTTATCATTATGCCTGGAGAAGAATGCAGGCCACAGCGTCATGGTGAAATGACCTTTAAAATCATCTCATGCTGCAGTGGAAATAGGCATCATGCCCCAGGGCAAAGCTGAGAAACCTCTGCCTCAACCCCTAAATGTTCACTGTGGCAGGGGGAATAGAGGGGTAAAATGAAGGTAGAAATCTGTGGGGAAGCTGGGACAAACAATAGATTTGTCACAGGATGCTTGAGGCGGACACCCCACCACAATACCAAAAAATTGGGGGAAACATTTTGAGTGAGCTTGGGCTGAGAGCATAGCTTCCTTCACAGAAGGCGAAGAAACTTCAGACACAACAGTTTAGTCATCAAGGCATTTGCCAGAGTGGCAAAACCAGGGATTTAAATCCCCCTGAAGCTGAGGAAGGATAGCCTAGGTCTGCCAGTCGCCTACACACATGAAACCCTAAGGGATGTTAGAAATAATCAAAGAGGGCTGAGTGCGAAGCAACGACAGCTACTTGAACTGGGTCAGTCCTAGGCATGAGAGGAGTCCCAATTATGCTTCCCTGAAAGCCCTAGGGAAAGAGAAAGCCAATACTTAAAGAGGCAACACCTCTGGTGCTTGCATACGGCTGACAGCATTTTCCCATGACGTTTTTGGGCTCTGATCTCTGAATCGCTGTGAAGTTTTGCTTTCAGCACCTAAACATATTAGGAGGCTATTTCTGTGACACAAGGCAACTCAAGGCTCCGTGAAGGACATCAGGACTTCAGAGCGCTTGGTGCAGAAATCCCTTTTCAAAATAGGGCACAGACTTCTAAATAGGCCACCACATATGTTCTCTATACTAAGTTCTCAACAAAGGTTTCGATTAGCAGAAACCAAGGTTCAATGAAGGGTTGAACTGAAGGCCTAGCACTTTGAACAGTCAATTTAGTGCCAGGAAAGATGACATTTATTGAACTCCTATTTCCGTCCAAGCAATCCTATGGTGCTTGAATCTTAATCCATTCCTCAACGGCTGATTGGAGCAAGCATAAAATAAAATGTTTGAATAAAACAGAAATATCAGTCATCAAATCTGCTGTCAAGCTTTCTGGCAGCCAGTGCAAACACAATAAAGAAGAGAATTTATGTGAGAGTACACTGGAAATTTGCTGCAGCCAAGCCCGTTGTAAGCAGCCTGCTCTAATAAGGCTTCAGCAGGGATACATCCTCAGGTTTTTTCCACCTCACAGAGGAAAGTTTCAGAGCATTATTGCGGTAAGGTAGTCTTTGTTCCCTTTCTCGCTGCAAAGCCCCATTTGTAACAGGTTCTTAGACCATTTTCTGTTGAGAATTGTCCGGAGCTGTTCAGTATTCTACGGAGATGTGATCAAACCAACAGAAGCTGTCTATAGCATCTATTTCTCCAAGTGACTCCTGGAGGGCTCCAAAAAAGATCTAATACACAACAGCGATGGCACAAAAAGAAGATCAGGCTCAGGAATTTAGGGTGTTCTGCTGTAGCATTCAACAGTCCCTCAGCCGCAGGGCGTCTGCAATATCCGTGGTACAGAGGCCTTGCACACCCATCACGAATCTTCTTTATACTGTACTCGCCAGCCAGCTTTAGGGTCAATTCACAGGTTATTCACTCACCAGAACCACAGACACTAGAGCCATCAGAGCGGGAGAGATTTCTAGAGATGTCTTTTTCATTAAGGTAAAACAAGCTAAATTTACATCCTTTTCAGTTCCTCTTTACCCATTACACTCTCAAAAACTTTCAGGAGTGGTGTATTCCCATTCAGCACCATCAATGCTGTTAACGAGACAATAGGACCCAGAAGCACAGCCCCAAAGAAGCAACATGCTCTGCCAACTCTGAGAGTAATACAGGCCAAAACTCAAATTCTGGGCCTCTACTGCTTGTACTGACCAGGATTTCCTACAGTAAAGCAGTGCATTCTCTTCTGAAAATGATTAAGGAGGGATTTAGTTGGATACTGAAGTCACATTCAAGCAACTTCTGCAAAAACAGCTTTACTGGACCTTCCATTTGACACCTGCTTGCAAGCACGTGGGGATCTGAGCATTCTCTCATACAGGAGTTTTGGTGGCCTCAATCTCCATCCAAGAGGAACAAATGGTAGCTAATATCATTAGCGTTGTGACAGGACTATGAGGCAAGGACTTGCCCAAACTCCGCAAGGTCTTGGGAGAGTCATGCCCCAGCTGCTGTCTCCGTAGCTGCCAGGAATTAGCATGTATGAGTAAGACTCCATTTGTGATGGAGGAAGAAGCAGCAGAGATGGGGCCAAATATTGTGTCTCGCTTTCTCACTGGGAAACAAAGACAGACTGTGATGAACATCCTGAGCAGTCTAATGCGGCACAGACTTGTGCAAATCAAACTCAAGTGACCCACCCCCATATCCGGAGACCTAATCCAGATGTAGTAACAGAGCACAAAAGCATCTGAAGAACTAGCAGTGCCAGCTAAACCTATGCAGGCATGCATTCAGGGATAGTCTGTCAGTTAAGAGAAGGACTGTTGCTGCATGTTCCTACCCCTTCACAACATATGCTCCCCAGTAACAGCATACCAAAGCGTGCACTTCTTGCATGCAAGTAATCAAATGTCCCTGCCTGTGGGAATGGTTTTGTATGAAGACAGAGCCTTCTGAGATAACCCCTGCTCTGAACAGCAAAGCTTTCTTGTCTCTTTGGGACCACCCAGCTAAGTGAATGCTGTGAAATGTAGTATTTGGGAGTGATCTAACAAGTGATCTTCCCTTGTGCTACTTCAGTGCCTAGAGAAGAATCCTGAAGAGAACACCACCTGCACAAGAGACCGTATACTCTGGTACCAAAAGGATGCCACAGACCTCCCCCCTGCTGCTAGTACAACATGTATGCCTCCAGAACTGGAGAGGAACAGCAACTCCCACAGTCTGGAGAAGCCGGGTGTAAGCTACTGCCTGACAGACATGCAACATGGCACATACCCATCTTTCTCAGCTGTGCAGCAAGGTAAGAAGGTAATGATCCCGTTTCAGGAATGCCAAGAGCAGTTATCCATTTGGCATCCCATATCAGACTTTTGAATTTTAAAGGCACTACCAATTACACAACTCTGTTGCATATCACTAACAACCTGGAAGCTAATCTCTGTTTAATTGCAATAGTAGCTTTGTGTCTGAGGACAGGACTTCAATCGTTAACATTTGACAAGCACAGACTTGTTGATTACTATGTTTTAGAGTTAAATGGAAGTGTTCAGAATTGACAGGCAACTCTTGAGTTGTTATCGCCTCCTTTGCTTAAGAGTGCTTTTTCACCATCCAACTTTAATATCCTACCCCCTGTTTCTTATCCTGGAACAGTGCCCCTGTACTAATCCAGAGATCGCTATTCCAGTAATCAGAATCAGAAATATTGCCTGTCAACTGACCCACACTCCAAAGAAAACCCAAACCAGACAAATACCCCCCTCCAAAACCCATCACCCACAATAAATCAACAATGGTCAGTTCAACTCTGCTATAACAAAATACATGTAGGTTGAATACGATTCAACTTTTGAGCTCCAGCTGGCATGAAAATCCATCACAGGTATCAAGAGAGATTAAAAAATCCAGTACAATGTAGATTTGTATTAAGGAAGAATCAATTAATAGGAAAACAGTAAAGTGATCACTTGTGAGCAGGTCCTCACGGGATCAATCAGCTTTAAATAGACTAATGGAAAAGGTCACAACAGAGCAGCAACGAACACCCTGTAGCCTGTGAGGTTCATTCAAAATCTGAAGCAGCAAAAAAGAATCATAGGACAGGAAAACCTACAAATGTACTTTTGCATTATCCAAGTAGTCTGCTCTAACAGGGGAAGAACAAGTTAGGATTTGATTTTCTGAGGAACAACCAGTTTTCATATAGATTGAGACCTTTTTCCTATCAAGTAAGAGAAACAAAATGGAGCTACGAAGCTGTATTGCCAACATCAGCAGTACAACCAGCACCCAAATCTTAAGGCAGAATTAACAAAAGTCTTCCCTTTTCCAGTATCCACTGCAAGACCACAAAGGTGATTCCACTATGATTTTTATCTTCTTTCTTTTAATGTAATGGCCACCTGATTTCCAAGTTGCTTGAATGAAAGAACCATTACTTTCTGCATTTATTATCCTTTTATTATTTTACTGCACCACACGGCTGCACATGTAATTAAGGATTTAAATAATGAATAGATATTAGCATTATGTAAATCATCATAATTTTCCATTAATGGGAACTGGTGGTAACTGCCTGTGAATCATAAGCATTAGCAGTCACACAGCCTTATTCATTTTTATATTTGAAACTATATGCCTGTTATAAATTACAATCAAAGCAGCTCTTTTGACTACTCTTAGATTGTTCCCAACTCAATCTGTTGCAAATCTGTTAGCAAAACTTTATGTCCAAGGCCCTTAAGAGAATATGGAATATATTAGTATCTTGAATTAAGACAGCATGGAGCGCTCAAACCATGATTATCCCAACCAAAATTAAATCCTCAGAGTTAACATTATGTACGTCTATTCAAATTACATTTAGTTAAGGTCAGTTATGAAAAACAATTGCCATCTCACTACTTCCTGCTCTCATCCATCTTTTTTAATAAACTCATAACTGAGCTATAATTGGAGAGGTTCGCTTAGGCCAGGACTGGAAAGCATTGCTTTCCTTAATTCTTCTTGCACTTATTGTTCTATTTCCACTGGAGCTTGGGGCTTAAACCACCAACACCCCACATAAGGAATTCAACAAACAGGCAAGACAACAAGGTCTATTCTGAACAGTACACTGCACAGTTTTCTTGTTCTACATAAACATGTTTTAATCCTGACTTCAGTGAAAGATACTGAATCAGCAGCAAAGGCTAAAGGGACACCCTTCTGCATCACTCCACAGTGCTCAAGAGTCAGCAATGAGTCTCACTATATTAACTTTGCAGCTGTCTACATGCCCGTTATATTAAAGATCAATAAATTAATCTACATGTTTTGCAACACAACCTCTTTTCACAGGTCATGCAGAGACCAGAAAACCCAGTGCTAAGATGCCTAGATTGCTGATGAAGAAAGGATTTGGAAAACAGGGCTTGGAACTGGAATCTAGGCACTTAGTCTATCTACTCAGTTGATGAACATACTGACCATCACAGGACCTAGAAGAGAGTTCAAAGATTGCTAACCTTTCCCTGAAAGCACAGAGCATTTACTGATTTTCCTGGCCTACACATACACTGCACAGACTGTATGCTAAGAATTAATCCCAAAATGACAGGGATGCAGTTGATTTATGTGACAAAGCCCTAACACCAATATTTTGAGTAAGGTGAGAGTTTCAATTACTGTGGCTTAAAATATTTGTAGGTCATATTCACAGATCCTCACTCAAGGAATGGTAGCCTGCTTGGCAAGTGGGATTTTGCAAAACAGCTTAATTGTGAGAAACACTGCATGTTTCTCAGAGTGATCTTTAAGCATTTAGGTACAAAGATCCTTTTCTGCCTGTTTCTGGAGCAGAAATAGCAGCATGTGCATTGGCAGTGGACCCAAACTATACAATAACTGTTCTTTATGTAGCTATTCCAGATTTACGTTGAGCAATTTCAAAGTGGGCTGGAAAATTGGAGGATCAGGTTTTCTGCAGAGGTACAGTGGCCACTTCTGTGCAGCTATGAACAGGCAGCAGACAGTTTAGAGCAACTGCCTGGCCTGCTCAGCATAAAGAAGCACTAGGCAAGGACCCTAAGCTCTTTCCTGACCGACTTACACAAAATTTCTGGAGACACACGAAAGATGTTTGCAGAAAACCAGACACACTAAAGCACTACACTAAAATAGTAACCCTCCAAGTTACTGTATGTTAGTCCCACGAGGTCTTGTCTTTTCTCAGGTGTAGGATAGGAAGCTTTACTAAATCAGGGCAACATTTTGTTATGAAACCCATGAGAACTGATAAAACAGCACTGAATGTTGCCTGTATTACTTGCTCATACAGAAAATCCTTGCCCATCACTCCAGCAACCCAGTGCTACTATTGATAGTATTCTAAGTTGGTTTTATACATTTGCTACGTGGACTTGACTACAGGACATCAGAAAAAGAACTAACAGCCAAAGACATGATCAGCTTGAGGTAATGAAAGGCAGACATTAGACACTGGCTCTCAGTTTGGACCGCTGCTTTTCTTGGCAGAAAACCCATGGCACACAACAGAACACCAAAGGGAAGTTATGCGATCGTGCTCCAAATGTTACACAAGGTTGACTGCCAATAATATGTTAATTTTAATTAGGAATATCAAAACAAACATTTGCAAAACATCATTCAATGAACTGGTACTCCATAAGCCCCTACTGCCAGTTAGGAGCTATAAGGTCAAACCTTTCCACCTCAAAGTTTAGTTTGTCCTGCTTAAGTGTAATTGCCAGGTTAGTGACTTTCAGCACAGGAGAAAAGCAGACAAGTTGTGATCAATAACTTTAGATGTTTTTAAAGCAACCACAAGAATCTAGTGAATTTTTAAAAACATAGTTAAACCACTTGAATTATTCAAACAGGGAAGGTATGGTTGAAGGACAATCCATAGCGTAGTGTGTCGTGTTTCTCAGATTCCACTTGGAGATGCTTATCCTTTTTGTAAACCCTTCTGCCTTTTGTCCTTAGGGGCAGTGGGAGAGAGCAGCATCTGTTTAATGCTTCCCTTTCCCAGCACATACATGCCCACTAGAATGTATCTGCTCTATACTGATCACTTCCAGAAAGAACCTCCAAAGTGAAAGAGAATCAGCCCTCTCCTAAACAAATCTGAAGGGCACTTCAGCTCCAGAGAAAAGCCCGTTACCAGGATGGTCAGACACACACAGGCAGTATGGAAAGGTCCATTTCTCCTGCAGAGAAGAGCTAAGGGATCTTCCCTGAAGGTCTCCTGAGGGAAGAGCCCTCATGAGTACCAGTAATACAGCCATATCACCTCGCTCAGGGGGTTCCAGTACGTCTGCTACTGGACCTGGAAGGAACCCAGGAGAGCAGAAATGAAAAAAGCAATGTTAGGAAAGCTGACCTCAGTACAAGAAGACGCACTACTGAGTCCAGGAAGGTCCACACCAGCAGCAATGCCTCCCAGCATCAAACAACAAACTTGTGACCATTCCCCACATATAAACAAGGCCCTAAAAACTGCAGCATGTAGCAGGAGGAGAGCAGAAGAGGTCAACACCGTCCACTGATGTTAAGATCTCTGAAGTAGCAGGGGAGTTGTTAAATGAAAATTCTTCAGCAATCTTGACAAGCAGACTCACATACCACTATCCAGAGGAAAGAAAGAAAGTTTGGACTGGGATTCAGCCGAGATATTACCAATATTGAAAGGGACTAATAATTTTATGTATGAATTTTTATTATTCCCTCTGAGTCATGGAAAGAATAAATATGAGGTTTCATTTCACTTTCAGAATTTTCAGAACAAGGCTCTCAAGATATAGCCAGAAAATTTTAAAAAACTGTTTCAATATCTCTTTTAGTTTGCTTTATCACACTACTTCTAATGCCCAGGCCTGCCTGAGGAGCTGTGTGAGCTAAGTCATCAGCTTGGAGACAGAAAGAGCCTGGCCCACATGTAAGCTGTTAGTTAGGAAATGGGCAGGCAACAGAACAAACAGAAACAAACTTGTCAGCAACATTTGGTGGATTGAGCACACCAAGGGGAGTATTTACACTATTTTAAAGTGCTTAGTTAAGAGCCCTGGATAAGTACAGTGGGAAAGGTAATGGTATCTAAGTACTTCAGAGCAATAAAAGTAGGATATTACTAGAGCAGAATTTTCTTTCCACTGCCCAGGCACTACAGAAGTACTAAAATAAGCCTATGTCCACACTGGAACAGAAATATAGACTTCCTAGTTTTAAATATATGTATCATGACTATTTATGAGGTCTAAACCTAGGTCAGAAAATTCTTAGTGGTGGATGAATGCTGATCACACACATCTTTAGAGACCATACCATCAGGTCAGTGTTTGATCCCAGTCCCCTCTGCTGAATACGTACCAGTGGTGGGTAAAGAATTCACAGCAAAGAGACTTAAGTCCCTTATCTACCGTGAGAAGAACCTCAGCTGCTGGCAGCAGCCAGCACCAGTCAATGCCAAGTGGAATCACAGAATCACTAAGGTTGGAAAAGACCTAAAAGTTCATCCAGTCCAACCATCAACCCAATACTACCGTACCCACTAGACCATGGCCTGAAGCACCACGTCTACAGGTTCCTTGAACACCTCCAGAGATGGTGACCCCACCACTTCCCTGGGCAGCCTGTTTCAATGCCTGACCACTCTTTCAGTGAAGAGGTTTTTCCTAATATCTAATCTAAACCTCCTCTGATGCAACTTGAAGCCATTTCCTCTTGTTCTATCACATTAGTTACCCAGGCCAGCACCCGCCTCCCTACAATCTCCTTTCAGGTAGCTGTAGAGAGCAATGAGGTCTCCCTTCAGCCTCCTCTTCTTTAGGCTAACCAACCAACCTCCCTCAGCTGCTCCTCATAAGACTAGTTCTCCAGATCCTTTACCAGCTTTGTCGCCCTTCTCTGGACACGCTCCAGCATCTCTTACATCCTTCTTGTAGTGAGGGGCCAAAACTGAACACAGGATTCGAGGTGCAGCCTCACCAGTGCCCAGTACAGGGGCACAATCACTTCCCTGCTCCTGCTG
This sequence comes from Rhynochetos jubatus, assembly GCA_027574665.1. Taxonomy (NCBI): domain Eukaryota; kingdom Metazoa; phylum Chordata; class Aves; order Eurypygiformes; family Rhynochetidae; genus Rhynochetos; species Rhynochetos jubatus. The sequence goes on along the minus strand of CM050651.1, from coordinate 74,229,832 downwards.
ACCACGCTGTTCCTGATACAGGCCAGGATGACATTGGCTTTCTTGGCCACCTGGGCACACTGGTGGCTCAGATTCAGCCAGCCATTGACCAACACCTCCAGGGCCTTTTCTGCCTGACAGCTTTCCAGCCACTCCTTCCCAAGCCTGTAGTGCTGCCTGGGCTTGTTGTGACCTAAATGCAGGACCTGGCTCTTGGCCTTGTTGAACCTCATCCAACTGACCTCAGCCCATCGATCCAGCCTGTCCAGGTCCCTCTGCAGGGCTCTCCTACCCTCGAGCAGATCAGCACTTCCACCCAACTTAGGGTCATCTGCAAACTTACTGAGAGATGACTCAATCCCCTTATCCTGACCGTTGATAAATATGTTAAACAAGACCGGCCCCAAGACTGAGCCCTGGGGGACACCACTTGTGACCAGCCACCAACCAGACTTTACCTTGTTTACCACAACCCTCTGTGCTCTGCCTTCCAGTCAGTTTTTAACCCAGCGAAGAGTACACCTGTCTAAGCCACGAGCCACCAGCTTCTTTAGGAGAATGTGGTGGCTTTAGGCTAAAAAAACAGCTCTGACCTGAGCCCCAGGGAGGCAGAAGATGTCCTTGTAGGATAGGTCTGGCCAGCATATCGAGCCCTCTGCTCCCCACAGAAGGGAATTGCCTACAACAATGATCCTCCTCTTCAACAGAGGAAGTCTTGATGCGTGGGATGACCCGACTCTCCCTGAGTCACTTCCTGGGTGACCCTTCTATCGTATTCCTGCTAGCTTGGCCCTCGAGTTCCAGAGCCCCGTACCCATTGTGTAAGGGCAACTGGGAGTCTGAGGAAGACTGGGAGAGGATTCACCTGCCACCCCAAGCAGGGACCTGTTTCCATTACCTCCATCTTTCAGGTCTCTTCCTCCTTCTACTTGGGGGAAGACGGTAGGGCATCCTGTGCTTCTTGTGGAGCCTCCACCTGCTGCCTTTCCCTCAGGGATCCAGAGTGTGGCTCCACCAATCCATCTCCCTCTCCATTCCCTGATACTCCTTAACCTTTCCACCTCCTCTTTCAGCTCTGCCACCAGGCTAAGCAGTCACCTACTTGGTCACAGCGCACACAGGGGCTGTTGCTGCGGCCCTCCAGTCCCAGTGCCAGGCTCGGGCAGTCCCTGCAGCCAGAGCCCCGGGCGGCTGCATGGGGGCTCCGTCTGGGTCCTCATGGTCTTTCTGGTGACAGTTTGTGGCCGGGTAGAAACCATCGCTGTGTCCTCTTCTCTTCTGAGAGGGAGGGGAGGGGAGGGGAGGGCTGCCGGTACCACGCAGGCTGTCAGGCTCCTTCCCTGCTCACTGGGCTCCAGGAGCCCTCCGTTCGCCTCGATCGAGCGCCAAGCCACGGCAGGAGCTGCGGCCCCACAGTCAGTCAATTCAGGGATCTCAGATTTGGGCCAGCTCAGACTCAGGGCCTTTGAAGGTGAACAAGCGGATTTAAAGTGAAGCATTTCACAAAGCATTACTCAGGTTATTGCTCCTCTGATGCCAGTCCAAAGGCTGCCTCATTCCTCAGAGCCCAGGAGTCCCTGGGACCATATTTCTGCTCTGAGGGATCACAGACAGTGGAGGATACGGCAGATCAGGGAGGAGGTGAAGATGAGAACACCGCGCTCTTCCCATTTCAGCTCCCTGCCCTCCTCTGCCAGTTCCTCTGATGAGGGGAGGAGAACGAGAGCGGTACACGTAACGCCCAAGGAAAGGTCAGAGCACTGATGGCTTGCCGTTTCCACAAGGCAGCCACACAGAATCTGAAGATGCAATACATCTATTGAGGGTTTGGGGTTTTTTAACTGAGCTGACAGAAACGAAGGAACAAGTCATGCATTCCATCTCTCCAACAACACCGGATTGCTTTGTTTACAATAAAGGTCAGAAACAGTGACCTGGTTAAGGGCTAAGTATTTTTAAAGGTGAAACACTGATGAAAGCAAAACATCATTTATTTTTAATTAGCTACCAGAATGGTATTTGAGTTTTCTACAAGCACAGCACAAGCACAGTATTCTAACTGTACCTGTTTAGCTCTAGCAAAAAGATATCACTGCCTTTGAGTAGAAATATAGCGATCTGGAAACCATTCTGCAGGAAATGGGCAGAGCAGCTGCAGAGCTGCTGCTTCTGGAGGAGCCCATCATCATCTTCCCAAAGGTCTAAATTCCCTAGGGTGAGCCAGGCCCAAGAACTGTGAGAAAAGAGATTCCAGTTGCCTGAGACCTTTCCCAGCTCTTGATCCGTGGCCGTCTCTGTGACGGCTGTATGTGAGATGGGGCCAAGTAACTAAGAGGCCTCTTCCCATCATGGGGAGGGACCTGCCAGGCTCCTGTGTCTCAGCTGGGTGGATGCTCTACCACTAAATACAAGGCCAGGCCTCATAAGCCAGTGATTTGTAGTTGTCCAAGATGGATCAACTCTGACAGGAAATACCAAAACATTTGTATTTAAAATAGCCAGCTGCCCCATGCTTCAGGGAGGAGGGCCACGGAGATGATCAGAAGGCTGGAGCACCTCTGCTATGGGGAAAGGCTGAGAGAGTTGGGCTTGTTCAGCCTGGAGAAGAGAAGGCTCTGGGGAGACCTTATAGCACCTTCCAGTACCTGAAGGGGCTACAAGAAAGATGGGGGGGGACTTTTCACAGGGGCCTGTAGTGACAGGACAAGGGGTAACGGGTTTAAACTGAAAGGGGGGAGATTTAGATTGGATATCAGGAAGAAATTCTTCCCGGAGAGGGTGGGGAGGCACTGGGACAGGTTGCCCAGAGAAGCTGTGGGTGCCCCATCCCTGGCAGTGTCCAAGGCCAGGCTGGATGAGGCTTGGAGCAACCTGGTCTAGTGGAGGGTGTCCCTGCCCATGGCAGGGGAGTGGGACTGGATGGGCTTTAAGGTCCCTTCCAACCCAAACCTTTCTATGATTCTATGACTCAGACAGAGTGCGTACATTCCAGGCTCAGTCTCCTGGTACACCTGATTCAGTCTGGGTCTCCCAAAACCCAGCCCATCCCATCATAGTGTCAGATACTCTGAAGCTGACTGAAATTCGACAGCCTTAAGTTTCAGAAACCTTTGTCTCTCAAAAATATCACCAAAGTAGACAAACTAATGAAACAAAATATCATTTTGGGGGCAAATCAGTATTTTCTATTTCACTAAAAACATCCCAGGCTGCTCAAACTGTGAGATTATCTTCAACGGCTCTCTACATCTCCTTTGGAGAAAGATGTCTTTTGGTATTCCTCTCGTGTGGCACCAGATTGTGCCTTGGACCTTGAAATTCTGCAGCAGGGCTACGAAACACAGGTATTTAATCCAGATGCATTGACATAGGCATATGCACAAAGCTCTGCCTGAAACTCAAAGTCAACCAGGTGATGCTCAAAATTACTTTTTCTAAGTTTATACATTAGAGAAGAGGCAAGTCACTGCATGATACTGAATTTTAGCCACGATGCTGACAACAAATCACAATGCCTTTTTAAAAGAAGCTGTTTTCCCTTTGCTCTTAGCATTCTCACAAAGAAAATCTTATATACAGATTCTGATCTATATTCCACTTAAAACCACTGGTAGCTTCCTATTCTTTTTTATTAAGAAAATATTTTGTTTAAACCTGGCTTTCTTAAAACAGATTCTAAATTTCTGAGGATCCCAATGTCTTGAGAATTCACAGAAGCTTCCCATCCATGAGCATGAAGCAGGGGACAATGTGTGTCCTGTGATGCATTGGGGAACAATCTCTGGATAACTACTACCTCTGTGACAATTTGCTTGCATTCAGACCAGACTACTTCGCTGATCTTGTCAGGCCACACCAACACATGAAATAAGCAGAGACAACAACAGCTCACATAAAAATTGCAGTCACAAACCTGCGAATAAAGATGTCCTAGACACATCTTTGCCACTGCCTGCATTCAGTTTTAGGCATTTTCCCATAAACAAGCCTTGTTCCCTCTCCTCTCTTCCTTTTTTTAGAGAAAGGTTCTCTTTAAGATCATCTTCAGATGATCCGAGGAATATTCCCCTATGACATTTTCCTGTCGACCAGTGAACTACTCTTGGTGGTTTCCCAGATCTCTTGCCAACGTAACCATGGAGACCTTGCCAGTTGCTACATCATCTTGAGGAATTTTCTCTCTCTCTCATTATCCAAATGGAATCACAATGGCTGCAGCATTTTCTCCATTTTTGCCACACTCGCTAGGTTACATGCTTGTTATGCCAACTGTTTAATTTATTGCTCATTATTAAATAACAGTGTTTGCTATTTATGTAAGAATAACATGCAGGGGAAATGTACAGAGGAGATTAGGTAAATGCTTATATTCCAAACTGGCCATGGGGATAAGACTCCAACCCGTGACATGAAATAGTACATAAAAGTTCAATTAGCTGAAACAGAAAGCTGTATGCGTCCAACTTCAGGTGGTGTTAGAGCACAGCTACTGAAGTGGAAAAGCATGGACCCTCAAGTCAAAGGATCCAGAAACATATGCCAAACCTACATTTAACTGGTGAACCTACAACTGTAGACACAGGTTCCGTTTCCTGTCACTGCTTTCCAGCATCCTTCACAGGGAAGGGAAGGGAAGGGAAGGGAAGGGAAGGGAAGGGAAGGGAAGGGAAGGGAAGGGAAGGGAAGGGAAGGGAAGGGAAGGGAAGGGAAGGGAAGGGAAGGGAAGGGAAGGGAAGGGAAGGGAAGGGAAGGGAAGGGAAGGGAAGGGAAGGGAAGGGAAGGGAAGGGAAGGGAAGGGAAGGGAAGGGAAGGGAGGGGAATTCCCACCATTTTCTTAGACCTTAACTGTCATGCTTTTCTACTCATGTTACGGATGCCTCACTGAGGTTCTGATCCCATAGCAAGGCAGAGAAAGAGAGTCTGTTCTTCTGGGTTCTTTCATTCTGCCTTTGATTCTTTTTTCTTATCACTCTCCTCTTTCCTTTGCACATTAAGGACATGGTCTGTCCAAATAAGGTGGAATCTTTTGCAACATTTCTATAAACCCATAGCTAAAAGCGCAGTGCAAAGCAAAGCTTGAAACATCCCAGAACAAGCTGGTACAAGCTAGTCAGATTTTTGTTTGGATGATGGACAATAAGCTCTGCCCATTTCCACAGTACCAAAGTTACTGGTTACCACCAGCACCAGGTGCAGAAAATTGTTTTTTCTGCTGTTGTTACCTTAGGCCTAAGAGGCATTTATTTCTAATTCCTTTCGGGAAAAATGAGGAAAAACACTTCAAGAGCAAGAACTCCAGCAGTTTTAGCCCACCTTGCCTATTCTGTGCTCTTTTACAACCTTTAATTAGAAAAAAGGCTTCAAAAGCATTCTTCCCCTCAATCACTCCTAAGAAAAAAGGAAAGCAAACAAGCGATATTGGCTAAGTATGCCTTATTTAACACTTTACATTTCAAACGCGGCAATAATTCTTTAGCTTTTCCTAATACATCTATTAATGAAAGGTAGCAACTACTTCTAACAGGCATCGTTGCCCATACACCAAGCAAATTCAGGTATCTGTACAGCACCCATACCATACCGCTGACCCATTTATTCCATTGAAATTAATTCACCAGTGCTGGGTTCACAAATAACAATAGGTAGTTTTCATCACAAACAGCTTACACAGGGTAGAGAAACAAAAACAATGTTCATGGAGAAAAAGCATCTGCCCCCAAAACTCATTATAACACTATGTCATCTACTTCTCACAACATCAGTCCGTGGCTTGGCATGTTTGTAAACGTGGTCTGGGGCAACTAATCCCACTGGCTGTGGCCTGAGATCCAAGAGAACACTGAAATGTTCTGTGCTCAGACAGTGTCAGGAAAGGGACGGGGCACTACAAACACCATGAGCCTGGCTGTGGTCAATGGCAAACCTGGCTGGCATTGCTGTGCCTGTGGATATTGATGGAAAGCAAGGGAAGAGGAGGGTTGCATGGATAGGAAAAGACCCATTACGAGGTGCTGAGAGCCTGAAGAGCCTGTCAGGAAATTTTCCTGCTTGGAAAAGTGGAAGGCAATTCAGCCCAAGTGAGACTGACAGAACTCAGTTTTCCAACAGCAGTTCCAGTGGGCTATGTCACAGATTCTACTGGAATTGCAAAACACAGTTTCTAGTTCAAGATACTCTAGCTTTTAGATATTGTTTCTTGCTAGGCTTTCCCCCGCTCCCCCATGGTTTGAGACAGAGCAGAAAGTGCACAGCTCCTGGGGCCCTTATATCAGAGTTTTTCCTATACTATGCCATCCAGTAAATAGCACTGCCTCTTCACAGCCCAAAAATAGAGGGTTTGGTATCTTTCACAGGTAGCAGAGCAGTTTCTGTAGCTCTAGCTTTACTTTCGAAGTAGGCGAAGATACCCAGTTACTGCCAGTTTTATGCAATAAGTTTAGAACCTCTTCTAATACCAGACGTATAGTGCTCATGCTGTACTAGCCTGCTGCAGTGATGTAGAACTGTCCAACTTAAAGCAACTCTTGTTCTACTTCAAAGCTCTCAAAGGAAGCTGAAGTATAGCTGTTAAGTGCACAGCAGCCTGTTAAGCATGGGCGACATTTGCTGAAGTAGCTCTCTACCTGCGTTTTATTAATCCATATATATACGTGTCAGTCAAGAAGGAAGAAGGGCGAGCTTTTTTAAAGCTCGTCAGGAGAAGATGCTAAATAACAACAGCTTGGGAAGTACCTTATCTGAACTAGCTAAGAGTGTGACCAATCTATTACTGAAAAGTTTTGACAATGATGGTGTGAGCAGGCCCCTCGTGTGAACTGGTCAATGGACACTATAACAGTAGCCCTCAAATTCTGAGTCAGTTCCTCCCTCCCCCAGATCAACCCCATTTCAACCCAAGAGCTATCATAGGGACTGGGCACATTCAGAAGACCTGAGTCCCACATATCATAAACATTGCATAAAACGAAATTGTTGATTTGGTGAGAATTACAAGGTTTAGGGCAGGGAAAGGCTTTATACACATGGTTTTACAAGTGGAAGAGAGCAGGCAAACACCTTCCTAATACTTCAGTCATGTCTAGGGTGTGTGTGTATTAGGGCAACCAGGGCAGTAGGTCACCCTTCCAGGGAAAAGAAAACGCAGTAACAAAGAAGGGAGGGAGAAGTCAAAAGTACACGCTGAGAAAGGATCAATAATCTGGAGCAGATGAAAAACTGAACAAAGCCCTACTTGAGCTCTCTGAGCATATTCTCCTGCCCTAGCAAAACATCTTTGCTGAAGAGAGGAGACAGAGCATGCAGTACGAGCAACCTCCCTGCCCTGGCTAGTCTAGCATTACCTCCAGTTTACCAAGTGGGTACAGGGACAACCAGAGATTTACCACAAGCACTTTTCTTCACCATAAGCACTATTTGCATCAACCTTTATTTTGCATTTCATCAATATACTCACATTTCCTTCAAACTTTACCTTGACCTGAGATAAAAGTGCTGTGAAAGTAATCACCTTCTTCTGTGTGTAGTGACCCTTCAGAGCAGATACTCAAAGAAACATCTTCTGGTGAGACGCATTAGCCGGGAAAGCTCTCTGATGACAGAGTGGGCTGTCAGGTAGAAAACTAAGAGTGTTGGGGGACCACATAACATCTTTAAATCATGAGCATGTTTTTAGCCTAACGGGCAACAGCAGTATTTTCACTATAAAAGTAAACAAGCAAAACAACGCCATTATTCCACCCCCACCAAAAAAAACCAAGACACACACACAAAACAAGAAAGTAAAACCCCAGGTCCTCTAAACTCCAGACAGATAGCTCATATTTAGAAGGAAGGCAGAGCAATCCTCAATTTTCACAAGTGTTAGCTGTGAAGGTAAACTCTTCATTTTTAAATCACCCTTCTAACCCATGAGAAGATTAAAACCTGCTCTGGCATGACTAAGATTTTAATTGAAGTTCATTAGCTTGAATTAAGAACATTCATTCTTCTCTGCAGTGCTGCCTGCCTGCCCTCCACACCGTGGTAGCAATGGAAAGAAGCCACTCTAAGAGCAGGTGTAAATGGGCTTTTCAAAGTGCTCATCAGCACCTACCAGGGCTCCTAATCCCAACAATTTCAGTGACAGGAAAGCAAGGCCAAGGCCAGCCACTTCTGAAAATCTTGCCTGGTCCAAGTAAGTACAAAAGTGTTCCCTGTGATTACGATAAAGCATCCCCTTTCATACTGCCCTCACCTCTTTGAAGCTGCCCTTACCACTAAGAATTTCAATACAAACTGGGAATTTTTTCTCCTCAGTTCACATAAACCACAGATTACAGCTTGAGCTAGAATAATTAAATGAGAATTAGGTTAACACGTTAAACCTTAGGGTTTTTTCCATTGTGAAAATGTCATTTGGGTGACATCAAAAAGCTTAGGAATGTGTTTGAGCAAAAGATGAACAGAAAAGAATTCTGAGGGATTTGAAAAAATAACTTATATTTTCAATGGCTTTTCATTTCAAATGTCCTTTCATTTTATTTTTTAATAGCTTTAAAAATATAAATAAATAACTTAATTTTATGTTATCTCAGTGTGCGCTGACAGGCCAGAAAGCCAACCGTATCCTGGGCTGTATCAGGAGTGTGGCCAGCAGGTCGAGGGAGGGGATTCTCCCCCTCTACTCTGCTCTTGTGAGGCCCCACCTGGAGTGTTGTGTCCAGCTCTGAAGCCCTCAGCATAAGAAGGATATCGACTGGTTGGAACGGGTCCAGAGGAGGCCACAAAGATGCTCAGAGGGCTGGAGCACCTCTGCCATAGGGACAGGTTGGGAGAGTTGGGCTTGTTCAGCCTGGAGAAGAGAAGGCTCTGGGGAGACCTTGTAGCACCTTCCAGTATCTGAAGGGGGCCTACAAGGAAGCTGGGGAGGGGGGGGCTTTTTACAGGCATCTGTAGTGATGGGACAAGGGATAATGGGTTTAAATTGAAAGCAGGGAGATTTAGATTATATATCAGGTAGAAGTTCCATGATTCTATGATAAATATAAATAAATAATTTTAGCTTATCTTATCTTAAGACAAAATGTAATTTGTCCTGAAAATTTTACCTCCCTTTCCATTCAATTCAAAACTTCTTTTCGGATGGGTACAGGTATGATAATGAAAGAAACTGTCTGGGTTTTCTCCTCGGCATCAGTAGGAAGAGAACGTGTCCATATGGCAAGGCCATCTGACCTTTCTTTAGTGAAACAGCAGCTATGTAAAACATATTCACAACATACAACATTTTTTATTTGCAAGAGATGTTGAAGTATTAATGAGACCTCAAGAGGATATTGCAGACCTGTGCCCCAGACCAAAAGTATAGATATCACTGGAAAATATAACCTGGAAGAATTAGCATTTTCTCCTTCAGCGAACTACTGATTTTAGATCACTTCAGACCACGTAGCCTCCAGGTGATTATCGCTGGATTCACAGCAAATGAACCCCTCATATGTTCTGTTCAATTTCCAATCCTATTTCCTACCTGTAGGCTTTCCCCCAGTGATTGCTGGCTCTAAACATTACAGTGCTTGAGTTTAATGGCACTCTAGCTTAACAAAACTCTTCATGGTCATTAAGAGAAAATGATTGAATTAATTCAGAAACTCAAGAGCATTCAGTTGAACTGATATTAAACCTCAAAAATACATGAGCCAAAGTCCATTTAGGAAAAAGAAAGGTAAAAATGGATAGTAAGAAATAGGCACAATTCAGTTTTAATCGAACTAAAGCATCTTAAGAAGAAAACACACTAATGAAGCACTTAATGACTACTTAAAATTATTTTAACAACTTATGACTTCAGAGAGAATGTAAAAGATAATTTCCCATCAAAAAGCCTTATGCAAAGTCACACCACAACCCATTAAGTCTAAGAGCTTGGGTTGAGTAACGCTGCATAGTCACGTCACAGAGAAGGGACTTGCATGTTTTCTGGGCAGAGACAGTATTCTGCGTTTTATATATTTATATATAAATATATATACACAAGGCACAAGAATAGAATAGAATGGTTTGGGTTTGGAAGGGACCTTAAAGACCATGCAGTTACAAATCCCCTGCCATGGGCAGGGACACCCTCCAGCAGACCAGGTTGCTCCAAGCCTCATCCAGCCTGGCCTTGGACACTGCCAGGGGTGGGGCACCCACAGCTTCTCTGGGCAACCTGTCCCAGGGCCTCCCCACCCTCTCTGGGAAGAATTTCTTCCTGATATCCAATCTAAATGTCCCTGCTTTCAATTTCAACCCATTATCCCTTGTCCTGTCACTACAGGCCCTTGTAAAAAGCCCCCCCCAGCTTCCTTGTAGGCCACCTTCAGGTACTGGAAGGTGCTATAAGGTCTCCCCAGAGCCTTCTCTTCTCCAGGTTGAACAAGCCCAACTCTCTCAGCCTTTCCTCATAGCAGAGGGGCTCCAGACCTCTGATCGTCTCTGTGGCCTCCTCTGGACTTGCTCCAACCAGTTTATCTTTCTTATGCTGAGGGCTCCACAGCTGGACACAGCACTCCAGGTGGGGTCTCACAAGAAGAGGGGGAGAATCACCGGCCTTGACCTGCTGGCCACACAAGCAGGATTAGTTTCACAGGAGCATAAATGCATCAGACCCAAGACATCAAGCCCAGTTCTTCACAAGCATCTGTTTAATACCCACAAAGTTGAACAGGGCCCACAGTAGAAATCAGTCCAGACTCCCCCTCCTGCCCATCCAAATCACACAAGACAGAAAACTTCTCTTAACATGATATATAAAAATTCGAAGTCCTTCAGTATGAAACACATCAAGTTCTCAAAAATCAGATTGTGGCACAGAATTGACGAACAGGAATACCTAAAATTCTTGTAAGACCGTAGACTTTGTGATGGAAACACTAAAATAGTTCTAGAAATGAACCAGGCTCCATGTTACAGTGGTATCTTGCAACCGATTTGAGCCTGTAGTCCATTTGTGCAAATAAACTCACCCTTTCATTCTGGCCTGAGCCCTGGGTAGCAATATCCTGTTTACCACCTCCTCCCATACATGTTTTGTTCTCTCTCCCATTCCTCCAGTAGCTTAAAAAGGTAAAATGAAGTGAGGTCAAAGGTCTACCCACACGTACTGGTCCACTGGGTTGGCAAACATAATATTTGTTTCCATAGCAATGGCACAAACGGGAGAAATCTGACCAGCATTACAGCTCATTTTCCATCCCCTACCCCTTGCTACTCATGTGCAGCAGATCAACTGCATGTGGTTTTCAGCAGGAACAAAGGCCAAAGCCATCGGAGGTCCTCAGCAACTGCCCCACCAGGTCCAGTGAGAGTGCCAGCCCCACACAACTGCTCCCTGTCAGCCTGAACAAAGGCCAGCTTGTTCTTCACACCCAACCCTCACCTTTTCATCTCTACACTGCAACCGGTTTTTTTTCCTCCTCACAGTCAGACAGCCCCACCAATCCTCAAGTACAAAGGCCCTCCTCCCTCTTCCTTCTCACTCTTGCAGTGTTACACAGAGCGTAAGTCGCCTTCTCAATAACCACGGGGCTTGGAGTTGTGCTGCATGTGGTAAGTTCTGCTCTGCTTCAGCAAGCATCCAAGAATCTGGACCCTAGTCATCATAAAACTGGCCCTCAGCTAATGTGTTTGCATTAGAACTATGTTACATTACTTCACAGTATGAGAAATGCAGCTCAGCAGTTCAGCTTTTTATCTAAGCTAGTCATGTACTAAAGTGGCAATTCTTATACCCGATTCTCAGCAAGATAATTCCTTTACAGATGTTTTCATGGCAAACTGATTTCCCTCGTGTTTCACTGTAGTTACAGTCAGCACTGTTAATTTATTTTTCCTTCTACAAGGCAATAAACTGTTGCACATTTTCCCTGGAAGGGAGAGATATTACTGATTTATGTTGCATAACAGGAGAGTCTGATACCAACCATTGATATAGAGGAGCAAAGACCACTGCAGAATCTTGATGGAATCAACACAAACTGCAAAATACCACTAGTTTAGCAGGTGACAATAGCATCCTCTGCCTTAACATTTATCTTTGCTATCTTCAGAGCAATTTACTTGCACTATATAACTACTTAAGCTGTATCTTCAGAGAAATCATGATGCTTAATGTTTCAGAATTGCCAACTGTCTGGAATTCAGATTGAAAATATCCAGGTTACAGCAGCTATTCATAGCTCAGTTCCATGAGAAGTTGGATTTGGCATAGTCTCAGCATACGGATGCCAAGAAGGACCTGTAGAGCTCTTCCACAGAGGAAATCCTCTCTCAAGCATCAATATAGAAAGGTAAGGCGTCTTGAAAGACAACAGGAAAAGATGATCTTCCAGACGACCTTTCACTTCAGACAAGGCAGACTGTACAGAGGAGAAGCACTCTTCACTTTCTAAAAAAAGCCTAGAAAACTCTCCATTTAAAGCTCAGAAACAGGACGATCCTTTGTCCCGTCTGTTCTTGCACCATGTTCCGTTTAGATCCTGAACAGATGAGGTAATAGGAGCCACTGAGGAGGAAGAGGGTCTGATTTAAATTGCACTTGCTGCTAAGACAGGGTCCTTTCTCAGCAACAGACAGGTCATGTAATTCCTGTCATGAGTTGCTGTTCTAGAACACCATACAGGACTAAAGATACGGGACTAGTCCATACACCCTGTGGGGGAGAATCGCTTGAAACGTTTGAAATGTGATGGCGCAGGGTCAATTCTCTGCATTCACAGCCTCATCGTAGGCCTGCTGAGAAGCAGCCAACAAGGAATTACAACAGCTCCAGAGAAAATATCTCCCAATAAGCATGGCAGGAGGCTAGTAAACAATGCCAGCAGTCGGACATTTGAAAAGACTGCTTTCCCACTCCCCCTCAAAGACACACTGCTCTTAAGCCAAGCTTAGGAAAGAATAGACCAAATGGACCTGGCTTATGGGGGCAGGGAGACTGAAACTAGTCAGTGGATTCCTGCTCAGGACTAAGACCACACTAGTAATTTTCCTAAGTTTCCAGGAGACAGCAATCCTTCAAACAGATGAAAGTACCTTTGGTTCAGCAACGCTATCTGGTTACAGACAACAGCAGTTGCAGCTCTCTTGGGGAAAACCTGCTCGTTGCCCACTGAGCAGTCACTGCTGATCCACACAACATGCTGCTCTAGGGAAGGCTCCACCACAGGGCTTTACCCTTCGGGAGGGGACAGTAAAGGGCTTCTCTCCTGTGTGCCTGCACCCAGAGAGCAGGCACACAACAGGGAAGCAGCTTGCTGTACCTTGCTTCGGGATGGGGAGGACGTGAGCTAGGTTTAATTATTAGACCAGTTACAAATGTTGATAGCATTTTTTTGAAAATAATTCAGAAGCATGTTTCCTTAAAAAAGAAAGAGAGAAAAGATGACTAGTCTGGAATATAATACAACAAAGGCTATTTCTTCCAGACTTTGCCCTTTTGATTATTTTCAATAAGAAAGTAACAACAGCAAAAAAAGCAAGAGCAGAGACAACAGACGACGGAATCCAAAATATTAATCTGCCAACATCTACAGCTTTGTCAAACTACCTTGTTAAAAAAAGTCTTAACAGAAAAGTCCAGTGCCTCACAAATTTAGGTTCCTAGAGCAAAGATTTTTCAAATAGAGTGCCTCACCACTAAACCAAGATGTTATATTCTGCAGAAGATGGCAAAATTGAAATTACTTATCTGCTCAAACAGAGATTTAGTTATACTGTAGAATTCAGTGCCTGAAAACAGTAAACAAACAGACACCTGAAAGATGGATCCATCTGCAAAAGTCAGGGTGAGCTCAATGGAAAAGTGCCTATATCTCCTTAGACCTTCCACTCAAAAAGTCAGTTGGGCTCCATCTGTGTGATTCACCCAAAAGCTCTGACACTCAGTCTGCTTCTTATCCCCATAATGCCAGTCATACTCTCCCTTGCTGAGAGAGTTGGGCTTCTTCAGCCTGGAGAAGAGAAGGCTCTGGGGAGACCTTATAGCACCTTCCAGTATCTGAAGGGGCTACAAGGAAGATGGGGGGGTGTGGCTTTTTACAAGGGCCTGTAGTGACAGGTCAAGGAGTAATGGGTTTAAACTGAAAGTGGAGAGATTTAGATTGGATACCAGGAAGGAATTCTTCCCGAAGAGGGTGGGGAGGCACTGGGACAGGTTGCCCAGAGAAGCTGTGGGTGCCTCATCCCTGGCAGTGTCCAAGGCCAGGCTGGATGAGGCTTGGAGCAACCTGGTCTAGTGGAGGGTGTCCCTGCCCATGGCAGGGGGTTGGAACTGGATGATCTTTAAGCTCCCTTCCAACCCAAACCATTCTGTGGTTCTACAATTCTATGCACGTCCCCTGGGGCTTCAGCAGAATTAGAAAAATTATCATAAAAATGCGCGCCCCTTAGGAATTAAAGTCACTAACACCAGCATATCGTGAAAGAAGCAGGCAAATAACAAAACAAGGCCTTTTCTCCTTCTACAGTTTACAACACAAATATTTCCAAAACGTTTTTGTAAAGGTACCGTTACAAAAGTACTGTGTGTACCTTTGTGCACACTGAGCCAAAGAACTTGACTGATCTCTTTAGAACATATTACTTTCTTTCTCCATGTCCTAAGGAGTGGAGAAGTGTACAATCACCATACTTGTCTGTACTACCCTAAATAACTTCTCGGCCCATAGCATGTATTAAACAAGGTCTCAGAGAGGTTTCAGAGAGAAACAGCTTTTCAAGGTCTATGAGCAAAGGCAGGACCAGAGAAGAAAAAAACAGGACTAATGGTTCCACGGAGGAAAGGCTAGTTAAATCATGCCAGGGTATCCACAAAGGCAAGTGCAGTAGGTTCCATTTGTTCTGCTGCTCCTAGGGTAGCTGGCTGGTCATCCAGTGGCATCTACGCTTGAACTCGCAGAGGTTTTTCTGTGCCCAGAAGGAATGCACTGCCTTTGTAAGAACTTGATGACTACCTCTTTAGGCATTTATTTGGGTTTGTGGTTTTGAATTATTTAAGCAATCTGGATGCACCTCTCTCAAATATGCAGCTTCCAGCATCCACTTAAGATACCTAGAAGACAGGTAACATCCTTTGAAGTTGAATTCTACCTCAGACCAAGGGCACTATGAATGTAAAAATCTGGCCTGTAGTGTCCCCGTTCAGATTAAGGATTTCATGTTATCAGCATTTCACAAAACAGTATTGAGGAAGAGGGGAAAGTAACATCTAGGTCTATAAATTTCCAGGATTAAAGAGAGAAATGAAACTAGAAAAGAACAAGGCAAGTGAGCAAGGTCAGAGATGCAGCGGTGGAAGAGGGCAGTTGTTCTGAGTTCCCTACCATGGAGAGCACGTACCAGGCATGTACATGAGCCTCCACTGAATGTTCCCACCTCTGGCAAAACTGTAATGGGAATGGCTTGTCTACAGAATACCTTAGAGAAGTAAAAATTTTTGCGAAAGTACTAGACAAGATTTTCCAGATGCCCATTAATTGCATTTAAGGTGACTTTCCATTGCAATTAAACATTTGCCCAAATGATTTCTCCCTGGAAACTATGATAACTCAGAGTTCACTGAATTTTTATGAGCGCACAGCTGAGCCAAGAGATGAAGTTTTACAGACCAGTAGAAATAAGAAGTTGATCAATAAGAGGTTAGGATGTTGGGAGGATTCCCTCTGTTCTGCTCCACTGTTCACCTCACCCACCACCATTTTACATTGCCACTTCCCCAGCAGTGCTATTTCTACTTGTTCAACGTCCTGTTTAAGCCACCTGCAGTACCTTCACAGATCTGACCGTTGCATGTATTTTCTAAGAGCACCCAGTAAAAATAAACAAAAAATAAGTCCTTCTTCCATCATAGTCTGTGGTGAAATGCGAATTAGCCTCACACTCTACAAAAGGCAACTAGCAGGCTCAGTAATTCATAACCAAGTAAAATAAAAAGGACTTTTTTCACCAAGTAACACATTTTTTCCTTCTAATAATGTTTTTTTCCTGAGGAAAAAAATAAAAAAAGGGAGTAAGCTTGAGAACAAAGTGTACCCTCTTCATTCTGTCAGACAGTGTTGTGTCCTAGAAGACCCTTCTGTCCTTTGTGCCCAAAAAGTCTGCAGGGTAATCTGAGATGAGGCATTTGTTACACCAAACCTCAACACCTTCTATCTTGGAGACTGAGGTGTTGCACAGTGTATCTGGAGCATCCTAGAAGAATGAATTTTACCACTTCTATGTGAAAAATCCTGTGACCCCCTCAAAAGGTGCAGCTCTTCTCTCTTCCTCTTAAAAGCTTTTTCTCATAGATACAGCCTCCTTGGTTTGCATGAAAGTTAAAAGCATTCCTTCAGGTTTCTCATAAAGCCTTCCCCAAAAATTCAGTGCAGCTTAGGTCGTATCATAGCCTGAGCACACTGACCTGTGCTGATGAAGAGAGCAAGGTCCATAGCAAGCTCTGGAGCCAAGAGAACTGAAAAGGCTCTTACTGCATTGCTGGTGATAACACATTTGAAAAACAACTAAAAAAACCCCCAGAAAACCCTTTGTTGAAAAACAAAGCAAACAACAACAACAAAGGAACCCAAAAAAGCCACAAAACAACCCTCCACGCCACTGAACTCTCCTCTTGCACACATTCGCTTGCACAACACGGTCCCTGAGGAGATGCTAGCTCAATACGGCCCTGACAGCATGGCACAGGGCCAAGGAAAATAAGCTCTGCCTCCTGGCCAGGCTAATTACACCAGGTTTAGTGCTATGCTGACATGGTTATACTGCCTCCAGACTTGGTGACAGGCCTGTCAAACCTAACTCCTTATTTCTTCTTCACAACTTGTGCACAGAGAAGACATGTGTAGTGTCTGCCAACACATGCTCTGTTGTACCAGTTTGATTTTACTTCTGATGAAATACTACATTGTTCAATCAAGTGGGTGCAAAAAAAAAGTGGGTGTCCAAGTACAGTTCACAAATCAGCTCTGAGTAAACATCTTTGAAACTGAAACAAGCCACTTTCGACCAAAATACACGGGCAGGCACACTCCTCTTTGCTGAGGTATGGGAAATGACTACATTAGAGAGATGTGTAGAGCCCAGGAATCCTGAGACTCAGCTCTCTCCCTCTTTCCTCTAGCTCCAGTGAGGTTATGATGTCCTGATGGCTTATAAAGAGACTTTGCTGGGTAAGTAGAGAAGTACAGTCAGAGCTCCCACACATCACTCTTTCCCACCCCATGTACTCCTCAGCAAAGTCCCCCGTAATCTGCACAGCTCATGCAGAATATGGAAACGAGCCTCTCGCCTTGTAGCCCAATCCACAGTGCAGCTCTGGATGAGTTGTTGCACTTAATACCAAAGTCTAACAACACTCCTATGAATCCCAAATAACAGAGGAAACATCAGAAGGCAGCATAGTCCCTCCGCTACTACTGAACACAAAGATGCGCCTTAAAAGCAGGGCAGAGTATTCTGCTGTCAGCTCAACTCCACTCTCAGCTACACACTGATAGAAAGGTCTGAACGCTGGCTCTGCCCCGACTATGCACCCACCACATCACAACAGCTTCTTCACTCGGGTTCAGTTTGAAGGCTGGCACAATGGATAGGAAGGACTGTCCCTAACCCTGCCTCTACCATGACATGGCACAGCTTGGGAAAGGCACTCCGCAGAAAGGTGGGAAATCTTGTCATCTTTTGTATTTGGACTGAAGACTGGAATTCAGTTACATGGAAATTTGAGCTTTTCCCTAAAAGTAAATAGGTAGTCTGCCTACCTGCAGGGAAATGTTTAAAGACGAATTCTGAAGCTTGGAATGTCAGATGGATGATAAATCCATCAGCCCTGAGGAGAAGGACTTGGGGTAACAGTGGATGAAAAGATGAAAAGCTGAACATGAGCTGGCCGTGTGCGCTAGTAGCCCAGAAAGCCAACCAGATCCTGGGCTGGATGCAGAGCAGTGTGGCCAGCAGGGTGAGGCAGGGGATTCTCCCCCTCTGCTCTGCTCTTGTGAGACCCCACCTGGAGTGCTGTGTCCAGCTGTGGAGACCTCAGCATCAGAAGGATATCGACTGGTTGGAACGGGTCCAGAGGAGGCCATGGAGATGCTCAGAGGTCTGGAGTACCTCTGCTATGGGGACAGGCTGAGAGAGATGGGCTTGTTCAGCCTGGAGAAGGGAAGGCTCTGGGGAGACCTTATTGCAGCCTTCCAGTGCCTGAAGGGGCTACAAGGAAGCTGGGGGAGGGCTTTTTACAAGGGCCTGTAGTGACAGGACAAGGGGTAATGGGTTTAAATTGAAAGCAGGGACATTTAGATTGGATACCAGGAAGAAATTCTTCCTGGAGAGGGTGGGGAGGCACTGGGACAGGTTGCCCAGAGAAGCTGTGGATGCCCCATCCCTGGAAGTGTCCAAGGCCAGGCTGGATGAGGCTTGGAGCAACCTGGTCTGCTGGACGGTGTCCCTGCCCATGGCAGGGGGTTGGAACTAGATGGTCTTTAAGGTCCCTTCCAACCCAAACCATTCTGTGATTCTATGAAACATATAAATGGGGCTTGAATTTGCAACTGGTTAGTATTTTATGTCGGTCATGTCCTTCCAATGCTGTAAGAGCAGAGAAGCAAGAAATAAAGTGTTTGATGAAACACGGGGAAGCTGTGACTGGACAGCTGTATCAGAAACACCGAGTGCCTCCAGAAATGCAACGTAAGGCCCGAGGCACCCTCACCATGTCCCGTACAGGTTGTGGCACTCCTCCGAAGCACAGAAGCTTGTCTGGGAGCATTGTCTGACAGGCACAGTGTGCAACAGACATGTACTGCATACTAGGGCTACCAAAAGGTGAAGATAGTGAGACTGGGAATTATTTATAATATGTATGTATAAAGAAACAACCACCTTTTTTAAAAAAATGTCTCTCCCGTACTCTAATCAATGTGTGGGGGGATTTTTTGTTTGGTTTTGGGATTAATTTTAGTGTTTTGAGAGTTGGTTTGGTGTTGGTTTGGGTTTGTTTGCTTTGTTCTTGTTTGGTTTTTTTTTTTAGAGAGATGGTGAATTACAGTCCAAGCCGACATTACAGCTGTTACAGCTGTGCAAAATGCTGCCTGTACATTTACTACCTGCTCTGTTTTTCAGTACTCCTTAAACTGTGGAAAACACTCTTGGCTACTCAGTGAGCTAGAGTTCATGAATTACTGCCTGGTTTTGGCACTTAGTGGATCCATCCTCAGTTCAAGTGCTGTAGCTCACTTCTAGAGACAGCAGGTGCCAGCAGCTAGAATTTCAGAGCCATTCCAGCCAGGCCAGGCCCGCCACATTTCGTCTGGCAGTTAACAGAGGTTCAGTCTTCTGAGTGCATTCACCAAACTGATAAAAACATCTTGAACTTTCAGAAATATTGAGTTCATCAATTTCACTGAAGCATGGATTAAGTTGCTGAAAAAATTATTTCATTTCCCAGTGTAAAAAAAGTGGGTTTTCCCCCCATTAAAAATATAAAAAAGCTATTCTACATTCTATTGACCCAAGATCATGTTTTTTTAAAGCACTGAAAATCAAGAAAACCAGTGTTTTACTGAAAATTAATTCCTTCTCAATCAACTTTGCTTTTGAAGAAGTCCTGGTTTTTATACAGAACTGACTTTTGACTTCAAATTTGCTCAACAGCAAGCAGTGCTATCTTGTATCCATTCTTCTGCATCCAAGCAACTGAGAATTATACTTGGAAAGGACAATGAAGAGTTAAAAATACACACCATTTCCTGAGAAAAAGTAGAGAATTTCTTTAGAGAATAAAGTATAATTGCTAGGCATTGATAAATTGTGTAAGAAACACTATTGATGATTCCTACCAGTAGAACTTGCTGCTGAATAAACTCTGACCTTGATACTCAAGAGACCCACTTAGAACATCCTGCAAGACAATGATATATTTCTCCACACTAACCTTTGTGAGTAGTCTGCCTCTTCAGCTCCTTGAAACAAGCTAGTTCCAATTAAAGAGGAAAAGTGGAACTGTTTCATACATTTGTTTTAGTGACAGGATACGCAGGGGTTATGATGTCATAGTGCCAAGAATATCAGGCAGCAAAAGCCGGTATAGGCTTTCTTCAAATTTCAGATATGTATTATTGCAACACTACAGAAAATATTTCCTTCTTTATGGAAAAAGCTGAGCTGTTGGAGGGAGAGAGAAAATGGCACAGAAGTGTAGAGCTGGAAGGAGGTGGTTGTGTCCACATGCCTGACCGGTGCAGAAACAGGCACACTATTTCACTTCCCCGCAGTCCACCTCCTATACTGCCACGTGGAGAGAATAATACAAACTGTCTCCAATTTCTACCTGGTTAAGTCTTACCTTCTGCATGGGACACTCACATACAGCACAGTATGGGTTTATCCTGCCCGAGGGGTAACTCCCAGTAAAGGAGCAGTCAACAGAGAAGACCACCACGAGATGGCAGAATCTTCAAGGACAACTATCCCAAGGAAAGCGCTGAGGTCCCTCCTGCCACATGCAAGACAGGCACTGACTGGGGAGAAGAACAGAGAAAGACCGGTAGGTTTTGGACGTTGAACTCCTCTGTCTCAGCCCCTGAAACAGAATGAATCAAAATTTTGAAGGGGAGCATATAGCACACCGGAGGAAAGACCCCACACTGCTCCTTGGTTGGCCATGCTGTGCTGTTCCAGTGGTATTCTCTTCCACACAGTATTGAAGCTTCATGTCCAAACAACAGGCAGAAGTACAGCTATAAATCTTTACCTGTGAATTTCGAGATCGAGCACTGAACCCCACTGAACATGTCACAGAACACCTGACAACACCAGAACAAACCAACAACCTGCCCAGCATCCTTCGTACAGACCTTCTGTGCAAAACACCCAAAGCCACGACACGGGCAGCATTCCTAAAAAACAGAGCAGGAAAGGTGCAGTGTGGCACCTGTATCCTCTGTCACCTTTTCTTTGCAATGGGAAAATGAGTCTATAAGATTCTACCTAGATGTCTTTAAGGTCTTTTGTGCCTTATGTGTTTCTGGGACTATCCCATAAGAGAGACAAGCCTTGTAATGGGGAAAAAAGTGAAGATTTTCAGAGGCATTTCTTAATCCCTGGATCTGTGTAGCAGGGAGAAAGGTGCAGGTATTGGCTTTGCACTCTGAGATGCAAACTTCATCCCTGATGAACAGAAGCTCCACGTGGTAAGAAGCTCCTGAGGAGCCAAGCTGTGAAACATGGCCTTTATCCTAGAGCTTCAGGCAGTCTAGGCTCAGGATGCGAAGAGCAGCTGGGATGGACTTGTTCAGTGTTGAGCAGGAAGCCCGCACAGCAAGCAGGGGAGAGATGCAAGGTATCCATGGAAAAGAACAGCTAAGGAAGTGTGCCATGGCACAGTTTGCTCATGGAGCTGAAGCACAGAGGGAGGCAGGGACCAGAGAAGATGTGACAGTAACGGAAGCAGATGGGATGTAGGGGACGTTTCATAACGTAGCAGGAGAGAGACATTAACATGTCTGAAAGCAAAGACAAAAGACAGTGACTGATGCAGAGAAGCAGTGAAGGGATGTAGGAAACAGCATGGCTGGTGAGGAGGGGGAACAAGTAGAGTCAAGGGATTCGCTTTCATCCTGATGTATGCTGAAAGGAAGTCTCGAAACATTTAGTTTTTCCTGTGAGGGAAACTCTACTCTCCAATCACATCCAAAAGGAAAAGGAAGCCTGGTGAGCAGTCGGTTCTGAACCTCCCCAGTGTGGAAGGCAATGTGCTTCAGGCACACTCCTCTTTGTTTTTAAAGCCTGAGTGGCATCCAGCTACGACTATGACTATCAGATAATGATGACAGAAATCAAACCATACATGAAAGAAAAAAGACCCTTGTGTCACGGCGTTTCTTTTATGAGTCATTTTTGCCTGCAAATGAGAACCTTCTTGCCATATTCCGAATGAACAGCAAATCATTAGCGTCTCTGGTTCTTGCCTCAGTGGCAAACTGAAACAGGAAAAGCTCAGCTCTGGGAAGGAATGATGAAGTTAACTGACAACTTTTTTTCCAGTTACCTTGCTATTTATGCTTAAGATCAGTCCTGCTCGTTATTAAAAACAACCAACAATTTCAGGTATTTAGGACGGATTCCACGAGAACCCTATTTGTCCAAGAGAGGCACGTGAAACACTTTCTCCTGCAAGCCATCAGTGATGAAAAAAACAAAACGCTATCGATTGCTTGTTTTACATCTAGAAATGCACTATGCATAAACAATAATGAGCAGTAAATAAAAATTTCTTCCTGGCTCCGCCTTTAATTCCATAGAAAAAGTAAATTTAGCTGGTTGAATGCTAGGTCTCCCTCCTCCACCTTTTGTGTTTGTTAAAGGCACTGCAGGAAGTTTCATTATTAAATGAAGTTGGTAAATGAAACTTCAACTGCTAGTTTCTGTAGAAGAGAAATGGTCCCACTGACCTCTTTGAATCCAAAGGCTGTTATTACAGACACAGAGGGCTATCCTCTCCTACTTTCCAGGTCTGCTGCTGCCATTCTCAGAAGATTCAAATTAATTCACCTGATTTGTCACTAGCCCTTCTCAGAACAGACACTTATACATTGCTGATGGCTTAAAATCTCTTGTAACAGGTTTCTACCATGACTTTTTGGATCTTTAAAAGAAAACCTACACTTGAGGAGTACATATAATGCGCAGAAACCTACTATTAAGTAGAGGCTTTTGGGTGATCTTCCACATACTTAAAGGGGTCAAGCATTTTCCATTTTGCTTTAGGAGAGGCTTCAAAACTTACAAACTCATGGGTTGTACACTCATATGGATTAAATGGAACAGAATTCCTTATGTGTCAAATCTAGAAACAAGTCAAAGACCAAAGACTTCTCAAGCTCTTAGCAAGCCACGTCCTGTTGAAAATCCATGTTTGGTTTAAGATGCAATATTACAATCTGCCCTTTTTCCACAGGGCATACATTTCATTTCTGTTTTCATAACACCTTGCTACTTCCAGTATATATCATCATATGTAATTTGGTCAATGAAAGTTAATAGGAGTTCTTCCCGCTTTGGAAAAGATGCGGCAAAATCAGAAAATTACCTGCTTTTAAACTAAAAATGCAGTGGCAAATAATTTATGTGCAGCCCAAACAGTTTAACAGGAAAATTCAGAATAAAGAAACTTGCTATGACAAAAATCAGTGTGACATAAGAAAGGGTATGTACAAAGAAAAAAACAAAAAACTTTGGGAAAGTGAAAACCCAATTATTGTCACTTTGCAAAAAAACCCTATATTACAGCCAGATCTGATGAAAAGATAGAAGACCTTTCCAAACATAATGTTAATTTTTAAATGTTTTAGGAGGACACTAAAAAATGCACAAATTCCAGTTTCCCATGGAATAGGGTTTTCCAACAATCCCATCAGATAAACCTGGTAATTAGTTGGGCCTGAAGCTCCAAACTGGCTGTCCCACACTACAGTTCTGACAGATACTAGCTGCCTCTGTCCCTTCTGCAGTTGCTCATGTAGCAGGTCTCATCTGATAAGGCAGCCTTTCACCCAGAGAAGAGACTATAGAGGCAAGATCCATATTCCAGTACAGATTCCCAGCAACAATGAGATCACAGAATCATAGAATGGTTTGGGTTGGAAGGGACCTTAAAGACCACCCAGTTCCAACCCCTGCCATGGGCAGGGACACCCTCCACTAGACCAGGTTGCTCCAAGCCTCATCCAGCCTGGCCTTGGACACTGCCAGGGATGGGGCATCCACAGCTTCTCTGGGCAATCTGTCCCAGGGCCTCCACACCCCCTCCAGGAAGAATTTCTTCCTGATATCCAAGCTAAATCTACCTGCTTTCAATTTAATAGGTGAGAAATTTCCTATGGGAAAAACACTTCCCAAGAAAACATCAAGAGTATGCTTAACGATACGGGAGAAAGCTTGAAAATGCATGCCCTTTAGAAGAATTCCAACTGTGTTGCAGACGGGCTTGCCAAATCATAGGCCTGACATGTATTAAAACCAAAATATCTCACTAATTGCATCACATTGGTACAGTGATGAAAACATATACCGCCACACATACACAAATATATTTCAAATTAAAGAAATGCTAAAAAATAAAACAATTTGTTCCGAACTTCAGCCTTAACTCCACCTCCAAATTAAGGAGCTCTGTAGGCCAGAAGCTTTGAGACACCAATTACATTCGTGTTTTCAGAAAGATGCCACAGAGCAGCATTAGCTACACAGAGACCAGCTGGTTCCAAAGCTTCCCAAGGACCTGCCTGATAGCGCTACCACAGTCAGCAGTGTGTTGGGCCAAGGTACAACCATCTCACCAGCAACCCTAACATACACCCAGAATACTCATCTCACCTGCCAAACGTAAGAAAAGAGTATTAAATAAAGGTTGGATGCATTCATACCATATGAAGTGGGTAAAAGATAATCGTTCCAGTGTCAAAAAGTGGAGCCAAAACTATCTTTCACGTCACATCTGTGTGTTTATACAAAGCAGGCAAGTTTGCTAACACAAACCCAGCAGGCTGCGGAAGTAAAAATGGTTTCAGATAATTGGTAAGATACAAAGAAACTACTAGTTCGACAAAAACATAATTACAGTGTCCTGCCCAAAAGGATCTGCACAAAGCAGCAAATCTGAGAGCCATTGTGATACCACAGAAATGTTTTTAAGGCAAGATTTTTCTCATATCCTTCCACTGATATAACAGGAAGCATCCCAATAGGTAATCTATCACTTCACAATAAAAATGTAACACCTTTGAGGCAGTGCATATCTTAGTATCTTCTATTTTGGGGAATATAATGATGTGCTGGACCTCTTAGAGAGTTAATTTAATGCAACATAAAAACGATTACACTCACAACAACAAGAATCTATAGAGATGAAATAATGAGGCACGATGCAGTGAATTACAGACATTATATTAATAGTGTTGACATTATTGGTGGTAATACTGTAACATGCAATTCACAACATCATGCCCTACTTTATTTCCACAGAGAAGTGAGTCTAATAAAAGCAAATCAGCTCTCACTGGACCTGAAAGTATTTTTCATTTCCCGAAGGAGTGCTTTGATTCTTCAAATCTTCTGTTTAAGGGATCAAAATTGTTATTAGGAAAGCTGGCCAGAACAGGTTGACAGCTGAGGAAATGTTAGGGGCTGGGATTGGGAGGCAGAGGTATTTGGTGGGTTTATGTTCCATTTTTAAATTTAGTTTCAGACCAAACTGAACACAAACTTCTCCGTTTCTCTCAGTGCAAACAAGAAGCCCACATCAGCTCCACTTCCACTCACACACAGATGTTGGGCTGAGAATTTTTCTCCCTGGCTCTATCAAGCCCACAGGTGTGATGACATCTCTCAAAGCTGCCTACTCTTCACCCGGTGAAGCCCTGACTCGTGGATTCAGGCTAAACAGCTCAAATGAAGCAGGGTCTGTTTTTCCGGGACACCAACTTTCAGCCTAAGCCACAAAACTGCAAAGGCAGCATGGCCAGCAATGACAAACAAGACCATTTGTCTGCAATCTCAGAGGGTTTTGAAGTGGCTTTGTAGAAGGTCAGCCCCAACGATACCGGCTTTACATCCCTACAAACGAAGCCATACGTAGGCATTCGGCAATTTTTGTCCCAGAACTGCCCAACCTCATAGAGACTAGTTTTCACTGCAGCTGGAGCTTTACAGCCTGTGGGAGCGCTCACCTGGATGCACACCCCTCCTTTATTCCTCTTTCCTTTTAGGACATGGTCTCAAAAACAGTGACATGAAAGATATGCAAGATAAGTAACTATGGAAACACATGGTTTATTGGTACTCTCTGTAGCAGGAGACAGAACGAGGACAGAGAGGAGGACAATAACTTGGCCATAAGCAAACTTACATTTGGAGAGAAGGCAGAGTAGTACAGTACTCTTGGTTGCCCTGCTCCTCTGGGGAGCCGATATGGGGTCAACACAGCACAGCGCAATGCATCTACTCTCCCTGCTGGAATGAAGGCCAGAAACGTGAAGCCTCATCCAAGCATCACATGAGAAAGGCTATTTTCTGATCAGTACACAAGTAAAAAGCCTTGGTGAGGAGGAAGTAACACAAGGGACAGTCACCAGAGCCTTATATGCGCATGCATAGCCTTAACTGCTCTACAGACTGAGCTGGTAGCCATCTATCCCCTTTCCAAAGAGGGTTCCATGGATGATTCGGTGACACTGAGCTAAGGAGTGAGTGTCTGACCCGCAGGCTCAGGAACTTTGATCTTCAGCCTTTAAGGCACAGCTAGCCTGAATCTCATTCTCCACTCAAGCTGTTTTCCTAAACAGAATACATTCTAGAAGGGCCATTCACGTAAGGGCACGGGTGCCCGTAAGCAAGCAGCCACAGGACCCTCAGCAAACATTCCTTCAGCAGTCCCCTTCCCAAGTGTGGTCCTACTCTGCTGTCACACCAGAACAGTATCGATACTAAATTGTCATGAAGTTAACTTAGAAGGATAGAACTTCTGACCACTATTCTCCTTAGAGAACATACTCTAACATTTGTCCCTCAGGGAACAATAAAAATTGCAGCATGTTTGGGTCCTTTTTTTAAACAAAAAGTAATTTTTTTCACAGAAGCTGGCAGGAAGGAAAAAATTGCTGCACGAAGTAGAACACAGATGGGGGGAAAAAAAGGAAAAAAGTACATCTGGAAAAAGACGAGAAAGAAGCTGATGCAGCATGGTTTGGTGGACTTCCTTTGTCAAGCGCGTTCTCTCATCTTTCCCGACTAAAACCATTTATTTTTATTCATTACAGAAAGAACTGAAAAGATTCCATAATTATTCATTAGATACAAACATAGAATAAGTTGATCTTTGCACATCTTATCACTTCAGACTTTAAACGCAGGGAGACGTGATTAAATCAATATTCTCAAAGGAGACAACACTCTCTAATAGATGGCTTTAATAATCATAATTTTGCAATCCACTGTGCTTTGAACGCAGGAGTGAATTAGCCACGGCAAAGCCAAGTCACAGGAAGAAGGTAGGCATTAGTATATCATCGTCTTTTTTCAGCTGTGGAAACTGAGGCCAAGGGATTACTGGTAGCATTTACAAAAGGAGGAGGCACTTAAATACCACAATCCCCCTGGCTTTCAGCATACTACAAGAATAAATGCTTAACTCACTTCTGAAACAGCATTTTAGGAAATAAAATGACTCAATTTCTGTAAGGATGTTTGAAATCCCTCAAGGTACAGGTAGTCATCCAGAAGGTAAGCACGTTTCCTTAGCTGTCTGGTACTACCAGGGATGCTATTGGCTTCCCTATGCTCACCTTTAAACGCATACCTGACTTGTGAGACTGGGTTTTACCCATGCTTCTGGAAACATCATTTATTCTCCTTATCTGCACTGCAAACACCATGCACAGGCAGCCCTGGCCTCTCACAGTCAGATATCTGCTGGAGGTTGTTGTTGCTCCTGTTGGTCAGGCTCCCTATTGCCAGTGCAAAGAGCTATGTACAACCTCAGTGCTCAAATCCTTTCTCCCCTCCAAGTTCTTGTCCTTTCCACTTGATCCTAAAGGCATCTTCGGTGAATAAACAGCTAAAAGAAACATGTCCACTCCACACCTAGCAACAGGAACAAATCCCAGCTGTTTGCAGTATTTGAAGTATGAAAGTGAAGAAAACAAGGAAGATGTCTTGCTCAAGGTTAAAGAGTAGTTCAGTATAACAGTCAAGACTACAAGGGACTGTAATTCCCAGTCGACGATCTAGACACCATGCCTTTCAAACATCTGCAGTAGCAGAGCAGAAATGACTGTATGTTCCCCTCCTCCAGCAGAGCCTTAACTGTAGTGATCAGGGATCAGCCCTTCTTGATATCTTAATGGTAACAGCTCCATGACATAAAAGCACTTCTTTCTCCCTAAATATTTTGTGAGGGAAACACACCCTGCGTGAGCAGCAACCAAATCCTGGAGGTCTGTGGTTACCAAGGAGGAACACGTCAGAGATGTTTCTACTCACTGACTGAGCTCTTATCAGGGCAATCAAGAGAAGCACATGCCTAGGCAAGATGTCATAGTAGTGGGCTCACAGCAGTCGCTGAGGGAGGTCTTGCCATGTATCTCTCTCGATTAACCAACAAATTCCCTCCTAGAGTCATCTGAAATAGGAGCGCTGCCTCTGAACTGAAACTGAATTTATCTCCCTTTCATTTTTTTGTCACTTATCCCCACTTGGATTATGCATTCCAGTCTGGAACTGCACTCACAGAGGCTAATCTCCTACTGGTTTCTTTGCTAGGCAGTCAGACCCTATCTCCAGTTTTAATAACTGTCACTGTGTGACATTTGTGGATCAGGATGTAAACAGATTTAATAATGACAATGACACCAGAGCAGGTTGATCCAAACAACAATTCCAGGATAGGAACAGCATTACCAGAAAGTTTATCAGAAACTTTCTTTAAAGCCAACAAAAAGAAGAACAATAAAAGTCAGAAAAGGCTGAAAAGATTCTAAACCTGAGCATCTTTACTACACACCACAGCATAAAAAATCCTGCACCATCTTCCACAGAGGAACGTCTGAGCAACAGAATATAACCCAACAAACAGTTACATCTAGGAAGATTTTCACTTAACACAGGAAATCAAACTTCTCTTTTTTCTTGCTCTGTCCTTTCACCCTGAGCACCCGAGCTGCATTTTTGCAATGCACGTCACTCAGAAGAAGATTGGGTTAGGATACACAGGGCCCCAGCTCTCTTCCCAGCTTTGGTCTCAGCACAGTGCTTCCCTTGTGGCTGCATACGCTCTCTATCTCTCATTTCTCTAGTACAGCCCTTCATATTATTATCAGAAAAACTGGAATTTTCCAGAGGACACTATGATTCAGTATGGAACACCTTCTAGTGGAAAGTGTCCCTACCTGTGGCAGGGGAGTTGGAACTAGATCATACAATCACAGAATGGTTTGGGTTAGAAGGGACCTTAAAGACCATCCAGTTCCAACCCCCCTGCCATGGGCAGAGACACCCTCCACTGGACCAGGTTGCTCCAAGCCTCATCCAGCCTGGCCTTGGACACTTCCAGGGATGGGGCACCCACAGCTTCTCTGGGCAACCTGTCCCAGTGCCTCCCCACCCTCTCCAGGAAGAATTTTTTCCTGATGTCCAACCTAAACCTCCCCACTTTCAACTTAAACTTGTTACCCCTTGTCCGTCCCAAACCATTCTGTGATTTTATGACATATAGCAGCAGGGTACCACAGACAAAAATTTTTTAAGCATCATGGAGACACACCACCAGAAAAATCATAGAAAGTCACTCATAGCTGCATCCACAGAACAAGCACTTGGCCCTCCAGGGTTTGTTCCTGTTCTTGACACGTCATGCCCAGCCAGGCAGCAGCAAGAGACACACAGAGGCAAATATCTGTGCCAAACTCCACTTCCACCAGCACCACGACCTAGGTTTTATGGACAACTTCCCTTGTAAATGCCGACCTTGGTATGGTCCTGCTGAGACTCAGTACACACTGAAATTACAACAAGGACTTGCCAGGCAGTTCAGAATTCAGGCACAAATACCAGTGACATTACTATGAGCTAATAATTTAATTCCATTGCTCAGTAATTAACACCAGCTTTCTGAGTGCAAAGGTTCTTGGACAGGGTGCCTTTCTCCCTAAATATGAACATTTGGAGGATGTGAGGCATGGATCAGCTGTGCCAAAAAGTAGGGGAGCCATGAGGAGTATCTTGGGGACTATCTGCCCTGTGAAACTGAAGCCAAACAACTCAGCTGCATGAGATGTTGGTGTTTGCAAGCATGAAGCAGCAGGCAAGAATAGGCAATAGAATCACATTTTCAAGACTGAATTATCAGTCATAAAATATAACCTCTAAAATATCTATCTTGTAAGTCCAGTTTGATCCTGCATGTATTTGATTTTGTGCTCCTTAATAGTGCAGATAAGTTTCCAATACATCCTAAAACTCTGTATGTATTCCCTGGCTTTACAGCAGAGATTGTCTGATATTCTGGTGCCTCTTAGTAACTGAAAGCAGCAAATGTTCTGTAATCTCTGCAGCAGTGAAAGATGTCACCGGAGGAACCTGCTGCTATGTCACGGGCATTTGCAAAACCACATTTAGGAATACAATGTGACACTGCTTGTTCAATGTGATTGAGCTATTGCAGAGACTCGTGCTAGCTAATTAATTGCCAGAATTGCTGAAGGGCAAGAATCCTTTCCAGACAGATTTATAGGCATAGCTGGAATAAGCCTGGGAACTTTTCCTGCTTTCCCCTCTGCGTGCAGAAAGGAGTCGACTGCGAGGCTGGCACTTGCACTGGTGATCAGCGGTGGGCTAACAGTGAAATACTGTTGTGCTGGAGCTGGAAAACCCACCCTAACCTTGAATAAATAAAACCCTTCTGTGCATTTCCCCAGAAAAGGATGAAATCAAGATGTAAAAGTCATAAGTATCAGGCTCTGAAGTGTAGGGATAGCTAAAATAATCTGTTCAGTATTTAAAACATGAAAATCGCAGTGAATTTTTACAAAGATCCTGATTTATTTTTCTCCTTAAGCAATACAAAAAGAAGTATGTGGATTGTCAGTTTCCCATCATTAACGTAGAAGCGATCTTCTTTTGTTATCTATAACAATTAGCTGTGATGAGTACCTTCCAAAAGAATCTTCTAAAGCACTTTTCAAGTCTTAAGGCTCTGATTCTATAAAGCTATATTCACATGCATAATGATAAGCTTACAAAGAGTGCTTCTGCATGCAGCAGGAACACCAATATACCAATTTCCATCACATTCCTATAGGGTAAATATACCCCTCTCTTTCTCAGATGACTGGAATTCCAGTTGGTCTGGGTTTTGCGCTGCAAAAGCCGAGTGTACTTTCATCAATGCAGTGATAACAAAGCAGGGAGAACACTGTATCGAAGAGGAAGAGAGAAAGAATGCTTTATAGAAAAAGAATGCTTTATAGAAAAGAAAGACACCCAAGCAACGTGAGTCTAGCATAAGCTCATATATTTGCTCAGCAAGCTTTGTATTCACCTACAGCATTCAAGCAGGCTAGACCGGTTGCAACTTGTTCCAGCATTTTACAAATGCAGAAGGAAGTCCTCCTATTGAATTTAGTGGAGAGGAGATTAGATTTAACAGTTAGTTGACTAATTATTCCATACTCAGGGAAATGCCTAGTACAGCTGAGTCAATGGATCAAAACAATCCATCAAAACTAGTAAGTATTGATAGAGATGAAAAAAAAAAATCAGACAAAGCTTTCCAATTAGGGTTCTGACAGAAATGTCTTTATCGTGATCCTAGGGAGGGAATTCGGATTACTCCAGCTACACACACAGGTTCTCAGCCTCTCGGTCATCCTCCTCCATGACTGTTGCTGCATTCATGGACCACTTCTGAACTTCCCTTCTGGTAGCTCAACTCTCGGACCACAGCATTTTCATTTATTTCTTAAATCAAAATTTCCCATGACATTGCAAAATGGAACATTTCTCTATCCAGATGCCCACCAATACTTTAAAACAGTCTGTATGGATTTTGGTTAAGGAAATAAAGCGACCAACTTTGAAGAAACGTGACAGCATTTTCTCAAAGAGGCTGACCCTGCCTTGAGGCACAGAAATTGCAATTTCTTGATTAAACAGCAGCACAAGTATCTCAGGGTTTATATTCTTTTGCTGGATTTTAAATACACTACCAAATTGGAAATGGGGAGAAGGGACAGGCTTCTTCTGTTTCTTCCTCTTTCTTTCCCTTCCCTGACTCCTCACCTTCTAACACACAAGTATTTTGTACCAGTTTGCTCATGAAGGCTCCAGGTAGAAATCAACATACCGAAAGGTATATTTACCTGAAGGCTAATTCCAGGAAACATTCTGCCTCAGGGAAGCAGTTTAGCATGTGCCTGTCCCAAAAGACATTAGCATATCCTTCGGTGACTTTCTTACACTGAGGCTTGAAGGATGTAATCTAGAAAAATTCTCCCGCCCACATCTTTCACTTTCCTAACTGGCAAAAGATATGTGCTATTTCAATACGTATTCCAGTCCACAGCAAGTTGAGCTGGATTTCCTTTGAAGAATTGTACTTTCTTTTTCCTCCAAAGAAACACAGACTTCCTACATCCAGGCAGACTCAGACGTTGATACGGCCACCCAAGTGGAAAGAAGTGATTCAAGTTATTGATCTCACTCAGATGAAGCAGGATCCCCTAATCCAACATGAATCAATCCCTTCATCAGCTACCAGAAATTGGGGGGAGAGGGGCTACTCCATAATTTCAATCACAGACTCCTCTCTGGGTACAAGGGGATTATTCTGCACCAGCGAGAGCTGCAAGGGAAGACACCATACTGGATGGAATCCTTGAACCATATATATGCAAGAAGTGAATACATGCGAAGAGTTTGTATTCTAGCTCCTTAATCCTACCCCAGCAGAAGGCAACTATTTTAGGGATGATCCACTTTTAGGAGGAAGAGGAGGACTGTCTTTTGCAACGTACACACAAGGAGACTGATTAAATCAAGTGTTCTATTCAGTTTCCGTCTACAAAACTGTAACGTAAGAAAGCGCATCTCCCCAAGAATCATCTGTGAAATTTATTTAACATGCATTTGAGAATGGTTGCAATCACATTTCTGAGCCTCCTACCGGTGACAGCTATCAGGATGAAATAGCATTAGTGACATGAACAGCATGACTGCATTATGTAAGAGATTATGAAGCAGTTTCAAACCTGCTTTGATACAGCATTAACAACCAGCGGGAAAAACTTTGTTTAATATTTCAACAACATGTTTAAAAGTTAAACACTTTCATTCCTCTGATGGTGCAAAAGCCTGAGCAGTACAGAAACAGAAAAAGAAGAGGGAGACATTTCGAGTCTTTTGCCTGCGATGTTGGACTATCACAGAAGCCTTGTCAAAAGACACGCTTGCATCCGACAAGATGACCAGCATCAGCAGTAGACCTGACTTGCAGCGACTTCCAGTGTATTTCCTTATGGGCACATGTCGCTTTCCCTTTCATTCTCATGGCTTGAAAATACTGTTTGGGGTGTACGCAAAATGAAGCAATTCTATAGAGCCCAAATGGGGACAGAGGACCACCTCTAGGCTCTCACATCTGGGTCTTGGGCCCAACCATGGATAAAACTTATTTCCTCCAGTATCTGCAGCTCTCAAATGAGAAGGGCTTACTCTCCCACCTCAGGAAAAGCCTCAGAACAATAACAGGGTAATGATAATATTCACTACTCCCTGGGGAAGATGGGACAAGAAAAAGTGTCCCTTGAAACACGTTGGGGACTAATCAGCCAGGTCCCTGTTTAGAAACTGCGAGACTGTAAATCAGGCTGGATGAAAGTGAGAGAACTATAGTTGTGTTTAACACTGTTTTTTAATCCACAGACACACTGGCAATACAGGGCAAATATTTAATTCACTTATGATGTTATGAACTCCTTTAAACATCCTCTGTATTTCTTTTAACTCGAGGCGTGCTTCCTGTCTCCAACCATTCCTTCTGTTTTCCAGGTGTTCTGTATTTTCAAAATGAAAGCACAGAAATACTCTGAAAATGCAGACAGACTTCTAGAGGAGTAATGAAGCTCAGAGGGAAGATGTGAGTCACGGCAATGATCCACATCGTTTCCTATAAATGCCATATGAGAACAGTTCGTTCTGGCCTTAGCATCTGTGGCCTTATCCCATGTACGGATGATGAAGAGTATCCCCAAGGTATCCTTCAAAGAATGGACGACTTTTCCCATCATCTCTTTGAACTGATCCCATCATTGTAGAAGGAAAGTACATATTCTCCCAGTATTTTAGCCATACGAAAGACAGTATCTATGTCAAAATGGTGTCAGACATTTTAAAGCACCTGGATAAACTGTATCACATCTTAAACCATTAGACTTGGCTTCCTACCCAGCATTTCATAACAAAATGAGAGTAACATACAGATTAACGGTTGGGATTTTACTGCCACTGGGTGTACCAATCAACCAATGACCCTACTCCGTCAATAAAGGGAATTGCACCACTGTCAGGACACATTATCATCTTGGGATTCAAAGGATATTTCATATATGAAAAATTGTTTCTCTCCTTGGCATAAATCTGGCCAGATAGTTTAACATTAGCATGAATTGTGCAGAATTTGTTTTGTTGAAGTTGCCACTAGAACTGTGACGACTAGAATGGAGAACTACCTACTACAGAAAAGGTCACAGGTCTGAGAGTATAGTGCCTGGTGAGATTTGGGAATACCACTGCAAACATTTCCCTCTTATTTGCTCATGGAAACCCAGCCCTATCTTTTCAAATATACTTGTCATACTTTATTCTTGCACCTATTAATCAAAATCATCATCACATTGTTGTGCGATTAACTAAGTTTAGATGGTTTGGGTAATGACAGCTATATCATTTAGGTATTCTTATTACAAGGAGATATGTGAGCAGTCAGTTTCCTGCTCAATGTTTAATACATTTCTAATAGGTAGTTTATGCAGGTTTTGATGTCACACTAAATCATCCAGTATTTAACTGTGGCACTAAGATTGATTCAGCTTTGCAGTGGGAGTGGAACAACTGAGTGCACACAAGAACGTTACCAAAAGCTGAGAACAGCGTAAGTTAATATACAATACTGCCGTGCTGGATCTTGAAAGAACATGCCATCTTTTCCTATAAAATCGGGATCTAGTAGGTAGAGTGACTTGCTGGATCAAGATATTGAGGCATGGCCAGGATTCTGAACTGCTTCTGGGTTTTTTCCCTGTCTGTTCATTTTGAGATACCTTCTGTTTTCTGCAAACTGAGCTGCTTCTGACCACATCCCCGGTAAGGCAGATGTAACTGCTATCATCAGAGAAATAAAAAAAATCAGTTCTGTGTTACTTGGCACCCCCTACAATTCACGCCAGTGCCTCTAGCTCCTCTGTCTCACTTGGGTAATTGGAAGTAGCAAAGACCAGGCATGAGGGTCTATGCTTTCTCAATCACCAGCACGATGAACACATGGCACTTCACAAAAAAGAAGCTCTCTCCGTGCAGAAAGAGTATCACTTGCATACAGTCTCACCCCTTCACACTGCCCCAACCCGACCGGCATCCAGGTAGGGACACAGAGCATCCCAGCACGCCCTTTTGCCTTCAGCTCGACACAGAGTAATTGAGATCACATAGGTTCTGCTCAACTCCAGGTAAAATTGAACAGAAATCATTTATATATTTCTAATGTCATGTCAGCAGGCAAATCCTGAGTTACTTTTGGATGGGTTTGCTCCAAACCCAGTCAATAGACTGATGACATCAGACAGAACTGAGTGTGTATTGGGTTTGCCTGGCAAGGGTCCTTTCCACACCTTGCCTCTGTGAATCATGTACTTCAGAATTACTGTTAAAATCAGCATTCATCACACAAACTTCACTCACACCAACAAAAAGAAATCCTCACGCAAAATCAAACAACATGATCACAACACCAAATGAAAATGGACAATTTACACAGAATCCACCCCTCATCCCTTCACCTCAATTACAACCAAAACTCTCCACAATCAATTCCACTCTTCACTCTCTAGCTGTGTTCAGTCCTTGTTTTACCTGTTGCCAATTCCAATTACTACCCTTATCTCAAATTCCTTATGACCCACCTTGGGCACCAAAAATTACTATTACGGGTTAAGCCCAGCTGGCAACTAAGCACCACACAGCCCCTTGCTCACTGCCCCCATGGCAGGATGGAGGAGAGAACTGGAAGACTAAAAGTGAGAAAACACTGAGTTAAGATAAAGACAGTTTATTAGGTGAAGCACAAGCCACACCCACAAGGCAAAGCAAAGCAAGGAACTCATTCACCACTTCCCATCAGCAGGCAGGTGTTCAGTCACCTCCAGGACAGCAGGGTTCCATCACATGTAACAGTTACTTGGGAAGACAAACACCAGAACTTTGAACATGTCCCCCCTTTTCTTTTTCTTCCCCCAGCTTTATATGCCAAGCATGATGCCATATGAGCTGGAATATCCCATTGGTCAGTTGGGGTCAGCTGTCCCAGCTGTGTCTCCTCTCAACTTCTTGTGCACCCCCAACCCACTCACTGGTAGGGTGGGGTGAGGAGCAGAAAAGGCCTTTAACTCCATGTCATCACTGCTCAGCAGTAGCTAAAACACCTCTGTTATCAACACTTCTCAGCACAAATCCAAAACACAGCCCCAAACCATCTACTGTGAAGAAAGTCAACTCTATCCCAGCCCAAACCAGCACAGAATGTTTTCCATCTCTCTCACTGCCTTGCTGCTCAGAGATTTTACTGCCTTCCACCTCCAGTGTCTGTGTCCCTACAGTCTGGATTGCTCCCCACGCAGTCTCCTCAGCAGACCAGCCACTTAGAAACCCACCAACTTGCATTGCTTCCATATTTCCATCCTGATCATAGTAGGACCTCACTACCCCAATGGTTTCCATAACCACCTTTGTTTGCCCCCCATCCTGTGCAGAAAGCCCAAGCCCGCACTCAGAATTAAGGATTTCCTTATGCAGCAATGCCCTATGCATATCAGAGGGTTTATGTGCTGCAGCTAAATGTAAACATCCACTAGAGCAAGGGCCACATCATGAGAGATATTTAGGTACCAAACGGATATCTATTTATTTGGTGCCTGAGTATCTAAAAAAAAAAAAAATACCTACCCCTAGCTACCAGGGCACAGACATTAAGCTACGCAGCAAGCACTCCTGCTGATTTCACTAGGAGCTCTGCGCAGTAAAGCCTTCCCTCCTCTACTGGCACATTTTGTATTTCTCTCCTAGGGTGCTCAATTGAAAATGTCAGTCATCCCCCACTACAGAAAAACTTTGACACTCTAGGTTTAGAGAATGCACAGAGAGAGCCTATAATTATTTATTCATTTATGTTTCTTTTATTTTTAATCCTTTGATTTCTGAGAATCACCAGCTAGATTTTTCTGGCACAATAATTATAAATACTTCATGATAGCGTACGGATGTAAAAATTCTATTTGAAGTTTTGACGGGAGTCTGTGATGAAATGTTGGTGCATCGTTTTTAGTCATCTGGGGACTTCGATGCCACAGTAATTTCCAGAGCATAAAACTTATGCATTTACACATTACTTCCCACCTTCCTCATTACTTATCATTCACTTTTTCAGCTTGGAGTGCCATCTCCCAGCAGAAAATTCCACCGATGGTTTTAATGTGGCGTATACGCTTCAAAACTGGCAGGAACAGAGGCAGGTTCAGCCAGAGAGAGGACACATACTTGGCGAGAATGCACGCACATGAAAGCTTACTGCAACACTAGCAGCGTCAAGTAAATGACAAGCTGAAAGCTACCTGTACCAGTGACAAGCGGAGGAGGCTGTACCACGCGAGAGTGCGATGTAACATACACTGTACACAACTCCACTGAGAAAAAGAGAAACGATTTCCAAGACCAAACTGCTGTTTAGCCCTGAACAATTCACCACAAAGGTCTGTACTTCTGTTTCTTCCGTTTTCTCTGCTAGACCCCAGAGGCAGGGCAACAACGTTCCTCAATACATGTCCCATAAAACCCAAAACCAAAGTACTTATGTTAGTTGCAGCCCCAGAATTAGAACTCTAAACTGATCAGCAAGGCTGGTTTCCAGTTCTGGATTTCAAGTGGTGGGAGCAGCATGGGTTGCATGTGGAACTGGAGTGAAACAAAGGAGGAACAATCTCCTCCTTTGTGCTGCTCTTGCAAAGGGGATGCAGCAATACTGAGAAGAAAACTCACCCACAAGGAATAACTTGGACTAGGAAAATACAGTAAAACAGTGCAAACCCAGCCTTTTGATAGGAGGCTGTCGAAGCCCTTAGATTAAGTGAAAAGTTGAAATGCAGCCCCGATGTGGCCTTTTCTTTCCCATAGCACACTACCACCCATTCATCAGGCCACTAAGCAATCTTTGCAGATCATACAAGCAAATGGCTTGAAGTAGGTAATCTGGAAGTATCAGGAAAACAGGCTTCTGAAGTAGTAATGTCAAAAGCATTGGCAGCAATGAACTGTTGTAAAAGGAAATGTTATCTTGAATAAGCCCAACGATGACAGTGATTTCATGAGAAGAAAAAAAACCCTTCAATTTTATTTCACCTCCTCAAACATCCCATCAGCAATTCTGAGACGGGGACTAAAGTGTATCTCTAACTAGCTTTATCTTTTTTCCCCACAGTTAGAGCTTTTATTGCAATTGTCACCTGAACTTAGAAGTTCATATTTACATTTCACTCAGTGCTTGTGATTTGTTTACAATGCTGGCATTTTCAATCCCAGTTCTATAAAATATGAAGACAGAAAGAGACGGTGTACAACCAACTACAGAAACTTTCAAGCAGTCCACATAAGCTCCACCCAAAGGTGACTGAAGATGCCGGAGTTGAAATGCTCACAGAAAGAAAGATGACAAGAAACAGCCTTGCTCAGCTCATGAATTAAAATCTCCTTCTGCTTCTTCCCTGAACTGATCCATCTCAAATACACTTTTTAGGTTCAACTCAAGAAAACATATCTGTCATTTTTAAACTAAAATAATAAAAACAGTTCCTCCTTTGAAGTCTTCATTAGCATGCATTATTTCCATTTCCAGCATGGGAGCGGCACTGACAGTTTTAGATTTTCATGATTATGAACGTCAAGCTCACAAAGAAGTAAAAACCACAATGAGTTGATTCCTTGCGAAAACATTCTTTAAAAATAAAAGACAGAGAAATTCTGATTCTAATAAAGCAGCCAAATCTTGATCGGAGTAAGAAGTATTATGCAGAATGGGAAAGACATGGCAGGGGGGTGGAACTAGACAGTCTGTAAGGTCCCTCCCAACCCAAACCATTCTGTGATTCTATGACATGTAAAGAGACCTTTAAAACCCCACAGCCAGTTGCAATCCAGGCTGGGGCTGGTGAATTTATGTGATGAGTGCTTTCTGTCTGAGTCAGGAAAACTACTCGCTCAATCCCATATACATAAAGGATGGAAAAATCAGAGGCACTTTTCCTTATAAAGTACTTGATTCATTGGACCTTTGCATAATTCACTGCACTGAAAGTGCAGAGGATATCCAGAAGCCTTCACTCCAGACGTTTTCCATTGCCCCATTTGTAATGAGGCTCTTAAAGGGGATTATGTAAATTATGTGAATATGAACACACACTTATGTATGGACACAAACCTCTGCCATTTCTGTGCACACATACTCTCACATTTTCTCTTTCACGAAGAACACAAAAACACTACTGCCAAGTTTTCAAGTCATCACCACTGCAAATGAGCTTTTTCCATTTGATCATTAATAAAAAAATACCAATGGTAATGGAGTACATGCTACTTTCATCCCTTCAAAAAATACCTTTTACTTGATGCATTATGTTTTGATATAGCGCAGTCAAATTAAGCAGAGGCTGGCAACTACATATGGCAATCTGATTAATGACATAATATGATTTATGTGCTTCATTTTAGTACATTGGGTCATTCTGATTTTTTTTTTTTATATATTCCTACAGATGTGAATGAGCACCACATTAAATCCTGTCTCAGACAAAAATCTCCCATTGAGATTGAAATAACTGAACTTTTTCATTTAATGGGGATTGCATAAGGGATTTGGGTTAGATTTTTGATTTTTTTCTAAGGCAGCCCAAATGCCATCTAGGGAATTTTCAGAAAAGTCGATACTGGCAAACGCCAGGCATTTTAAAGACAGTAAATAGCTATTGGAGTGCACATTTAGGCACATGAAACCTACGGAAGACCCAGACCAGTTCAGATTCGACAGCTCTCTGAGGCTACAACAGTCAGCATGCAAAGTCCACTGACACCAAATGTCCACTGCTGAGGTTTTGATGCAGACCCTGGTACATTTTCATATTTGCATGAGCAGCAGAGCCAAAGAACATGCATGCCAGACAAAGATGTGATTCCAAATCACGCTATCAAAGGCACGGAGGTAGAACCATAGTCTCTTTGTATTTCTTTCTCCTTACAACAGGTACTAATAGCACAAAAAGAAGCTACATGATCCAGCATCCCTCTCCATCCCTCAACCCCTTTCAGCAACTGCTTACATGACACACATATAGGAACCTGTCTGGATGGAATTAAATACTTCTTTATACCATTGACTGTCTAGAAAGTTGAGGATCAATCAATTACAAGCCATAACTTAAGGTAATGTAATTTTTTTGCCATGAGATCCTGTCCAGAATATTTTTTTAAAATTATTATTTTTAGCAGGTCTACAAAAATAAATGAGAAGAAAATAGTTTTCTGGGTCTTAAAATAGCTTAAATTGCAGTATTACCTTGGAGCTTTCTGGTGGTGCTAATACTGCTTCTTCTCATGTCAAAAGATGAACAGAATTAGGCCATTCTTGAGAGGTTTGAAAATCCAGCTCATTAATGACTACTAGATTCATCCAGTTTCTTTCCCATTACAACAGTTTCAGAAATAATATGAGAACATGAGCTAAAAAGAGAGTATGAACACCTCATCAAAATATTTGTTGGAATTCTGAAAATTTTCAACAAGCCTCTATAACCAGGAGGCAGAGGGAGACAACAGGATAAAATGCAACTACAACATTTCATTTACATATTTTTTCAATATATGTGTGTTTTGGTCATCTGCAGATATTTCTATTTTAAAGAAACACAACGTCAAACTATCCTTCTATTATTCCTGCAAAAGCTTTTTATTATATCTCTTTTCCTTGTAGTTTTAGACAACACTTAGGCCTACCTGACACTAAAGACAATTCAATTCATTAAGCTTAATTATAAGGGATTGGAGTCAGGGATTGGTTTATTGCTTAAGTGTACACAGTAATTATTACTGATGTTAAGAAGGATATTTAATCACTAAGAGGCTCCTATTGCATTATTGCTGGTGGCACTGGCACCAGATTACTAAAACTGTGTCTTCAGTGTTCATCAGCATCACACAGACACATGAGATTTTTTTTTTTGTTTCTTTCTACATTTTTTACTTTCCATTGCTTTGTGGACCAAGAGAGAAAAGAAGGGAGCAAGGCTGGTTTTCTCATTTCATTGGGGAAAATTAGCAAACGCCGCTAAGACACAAGCAAGTCTGGAAACACAGCAGTTTGTCTCAGGACTTCAAACTCTAGCAACTGCAAAGAGGCAACTCACAAACAATCTTAACAGGCAAAGTCAAAACAGACTCACACTTCTTCATTCTTAACAAGCCAATGCAGAATTTGCATTCTGTAGCCTGAAGTGAAGACGTGCTGGGCAGTTTCCCATTCTCCACACCACTGAGGTTGCTTAGCCGAGGACCAGGCTGCATTTTCTGTCCCTCATGATCATCACAACAACTCTGGCTGCTTCTGCCTAATTCTACTACAGTTGACCGGTCTGGTGCAGGCGTTTCCAGCGTAAGAGACTCTAGGAAGTCATACTGTCCCACCCCAGTGGTCTCCCTCCTTGCTCCATGACACACTGAAGCATTCCTATTTTTGGCTCCTTGTTGCTGAAATGCCACTGCTCATCAACAGCAAAAACATCACTCCCTCCTTCAACTTTTCAAATGAACTCTTCTTCCAGTTCATTCCCTATCGTTAATCAAATTGTTATTCCTACTTTGCCTTTTTCAGTACTTTCCACTCAAAAAAAGACCCTGACACAGCAGGTAGCCAAAGCATCAGAGTCTTCTCTCCAATCCATGTTATTTTGGATGGATTGGTAAAAAAACTGTGATCGCTTACTAACTAGACATACCTGGTGTAATTAAAGGATCTAGAGACATGTCATATCAGGAGGGACAACTGAAAATAATTACACGTGCTGAAAGCAACATCTGCAATGTCTCAGCAAGACCAACATTTTGGACTGTTGAGCAAGCAAGAGGTTAGTGTGATATTTACAGTGGGGATCACCTGTCAGGAATCTAAAGTTCACCTTCATTCAAAAAAAAAAAAATTATCTTCCCTCTGTCATAACGGAAAGTAGCAACCTAAAATAAACCCTTCCATTCCCTGGTACTTCCAAAGTGTATATACTAAAACCATTATGGTACTGTCTTTGTATTTTAAATAGAGTGATGTAACATATGTCCATTTCAAAGGGCATACAGAGCAGAACTTGACATGCCCTATTCTATCTTATCTAATTTGAAGTAAAGTTTGTAGACTCTGTCCTGCTTTATGCTTAACAGAGATACAAACCTGTCATGATCAAGAGAGCAGGATTCTTTTTAGAAACCCTCTCAAAGAAGATGACTGTATCAATCATGAGAACAGTTGTGTATGTTAATATTCTAATATCAAAATGAAAGTGCATTATTGTTCTATAATCACAACAAAATAGAAAGGCAGGATTAAAGGGGAGGTTACTTGCAGGATGTGTTCTCAT
This sequence comes from Rhynochetos jubatus, assembly GCA_027574665.1. Lineage (NCBI taxonomy): Eukaryota > Metazoa > Chordata > Aves > Eurypygiformes > Rhynochetidae > Rhynochetos > Rhynochetos jubatus. The sequence continues at coordinate 74,187,353 of CM050651.1, read as the reverse complement.
GGCAGGTAATGCTGCAGCTCATTACTTCTCCGATATATTATAGATATAGTTAAAACCCAAGAATGATACTTTAACTGCTCATCATGAATTCATTTGGCTGGCAACAAAAGCAAGGAAGACAATGCAAAGGCTGTGGCAGTTTTTCTACCTACTCTGTCTCCGGCCAGCCAGCCCTTCTTCCCTGCGCTTCTGCTAAACTCAAACCAGTATCAAACCTAAGTGCCTGACTGTGAAAGTGATATGTCTTTGGCAGGCATGGTATTTTTCTTTAGTCTTCTGGAAGTTAAGCAGATTTTTTTTTTTTTTTTTTACTTAGCTTAATCAAAGATATGCGAAATCAGCAACAAAAATATTGCCCTAGGGTAAAGAAAAGTATTTGCTCATAAAATGGCTTCTTACCAAAACAAAAAAAAAAAAAAAGAAAAAGCAAAAAGAAAAACGAAGATTTTACACAGCTGATTCCTTCTTTCTGTGTTTTATGGAAGACTAAGCAAGACTGTAAACTCAACAGGAAGCCGAAATCACACTTCTTACATCTGCAGCAAGAAACCCTCTTATTGCAGGGAGTTTCTCACAAAACTTTCCAAGCTTAGGAACCAGCATGTGGACAGTATTCGGGGACTTGCCAGCAAGCCCTTGGCAAGGCAGACCTCCGGATCACATCCCAGAGGGCCCTTTTCTAGCCATCCATGCTCACTCCTAGTCAAGGCTTCAATATGTGCTAACTCGTATCATAAGGCAAACATCTGGCAGCATCGTTTTAAGAACTTTTTCATGTTATGTGAATTCTACCTGTAGCACAATTCAGGAGGGTGAGGACACAAAGATGCCTTAAAGCTTCACAGTGACACATATGGAAAATAGAAGTTGCATCCTATTAAATATGGCTTGTTTCATTATGCATTAAGAGCAGAGCCACATGACTTTGAAGTGCATAATACCCATAAACACACTAAAACATCAGGAATTGCTCAGTCTCAGATCAGGAAGCCAGAAGGGATGATCACCATCTCCATCTGACTTTTGTCATGCCACCAGCCATGAGCCCTACCTCCTAATTACCATGACAAGCTCCTGATTGTCTGTCAGATCCTTAGCAGCTACTTTACAAAGTTTAGAGAGCTCATCCACAGGATAGTGAAGTGCTTAATTACCTTCCCTGCCAACACAATGCATACCTTATACCTAGCTTCTAGCTAGTTTTCCTTCCACAGAAACAAGTATAAAAAAAATTTTTAGCCATTGCCAAATTTTCGTGCCTTCCGTAGGTGGAAGAATGGAATGGATCCATTTAACTAGTAAAACAGCTTCTATTGGGATAGTAAAATCCCTGTATCAGCCAATAACATAACCTGGACACCCCAGCTAGGGAAAACACTCAAAGAAATTAAGAAGCCAAAGTGTGGGAAGGAAAAAATACTTCACAAAGGGGGAAGGAAATTTCAAGTGATTTAATAAGCACTTGCAAATGATAAAGTTTGCACAGGTCCAGATGACTTGAAATTATACTTGACTAATTATCTTCTCTTGCCAACGTTTATAGAGAAAGTGTAAAGTACGTGCATAAAGCATGCAGGTTTTATATAAACGCACATACTTTGCTATAAAAATGCTCTCTTTGTCCCCCGCTTAAGAATAAAGACGATAGCATCATCCAATCAAAGGAAGAAGCAAGAGCAGTTCAAGGGGAGAATTATTTTTATTGTAAATTTCCAGAGGGAATTAACCAATTTTCTGTATTATGATAGAATCAGCATATTGTAGATTGAACCTGTAGATAATGTCAAAGCAGAAGAGACGCTTTCAGATTTGTGTGCCAGCTGAATCTCAAACACAAAAGGCTGCCGTACTTCTGTTTGCTCTGCAGTTTTCTCATCAGTGTGCACATTATTGGACCTCGCTGTGGTTGCAACGAGCACTTCAGCCTGGCTGACGGGAGACGTGAAAATACCCCTTGGACCTCGTGGGATTCAGTACTTGGCAGCGGCTGCCCCTCCCCATCAGTGCGTGCGTGATGGTGAAAGGAGAGGAAGGAAATGAGATCATGGCCATAATCAAAGAATTTTTTGACCATGGGTACATGCCATGCTGTTTAAAATAAAAAAAAATAATAATCTTTTATTATTATTGCTATCCTACAACCTAATCCTGAACATGATTACTTCATACAGAAAAGTTGGCAGGGAACTGACATGAAAATAAGGGCAATACAGAACAGCTAGGAAAAAGAGAGTGCTCATAGCCTTGAAATCCTGCTTTCCTATATTCAATTAGCATCTACATTTTAACACCTCTCCTGCAGTGTTTTGGGAAATGACACAGTGCCCTTCTGGATACGTTGTATTGAAATCGGTGCATTCAGTGCTAGGTATAATGAAACAAGCATTAAAGATGATATTTTACTCTTTGGGTTTGAATGAATTTTTGGAAGAGCAGGTATGAATGAGTAGTAAAGGGGCTGGCACTAAGCTACCCAAGTAGCAAGCGATCACCTAAATCTAGCACACAATTAAGTTTGGTAACACTGCAGAAATGAGGTATCTTCTGTTTCCCACTAGAGTTGTCCCTAATTCTTACTGTTCTCCTAGTTTCTTTGGGAGCAGATGCAGCAGACCACTGCAGCTTCTAGTCTTAAGGGCACTAACTAGGACACATCCAGTTTTCTACAGCTGGAAATAGCATGTTGCATTTTACATCCAGGGCAGTTAAGAAAAAAAAGGGGAGGGGGCGCGGAAAAATCAAATATCCCCAGCCTTGGGGTTAAGTACTGCCCCAAGACTCAGATGATGTAGCCATCGAGAAGCTATTTCACCTTCCAGACACACCAGGAACACATTCTCATTTCATCTTCATTGTGGGGTGGAGCCGCAGCGTTGCTTGAAAATTTTAGGCATTAATTTGCCTGGTCATTCAAAATAAAGCTGCGCTTTCAACTTTTAGTCACTGCATGTTGCTGTGCCTGTTTGATACCTGGACACCCGTTACCGTATTTCTCACACTTTCAAATAGATACCGCTCGGCTGACTATATTGATCAGAATACGTAAGCAAGTATGCTTACAACCAACAACTAAATTTTCTCTATTATCCTCCTTCCAGTTCTCCTCTTAATTTTCCCACTACTTCTTAAGCTATAGACATGAACATTAAAGATGCACTCAGTATTGGTTGTAACAGCACCGAAGCACAATATAAACATCGTACTCCTATTGTACACTGCTCTTTATGTAACTGGGATCCATGTAAGTCAACTCATAAGCCCCATAGGGCATCCATCATTCAATATCCCATTCGCCACCTATCATAGTGCCTAGCACCTTTGTAAAGACATGGTGTCCTAGGACAGAGCCCCCACCCACACACGAACAGCGAGCATTCTCCACCTCTTCACAGGATCATACTGGAACACACGTTGGTTTTAGTTTTTTCATAAGCTGCATGCAGACTGCAATGATTTCAACCTCTTCTTTATTATTTGCTATTCCTTTAGCCTCACTGTCACCTGTGGATTTTATCAGTAATGACTTCAGCTTTATTTGATGAAAATGTCATACGGGCAGAGCCAAGGACCAACCCACCCAACTCCCTACTAGGCACACATGTACAGCTACAACTGTTCCAGATTTACAATTTTATTATACCTTTTTTTTTAATATGGACCATATTGATATTGCTTATTTCCGCTTCTTAAGTAAAATGTCATGCAATACCATCTCTGTACTGCATCTCTCCTGCAAAATGGATATAAAAGTGCTTTTCTGCTTCACAGAGATATGAGAGCCTGCACTGAAGCACTTTGATACTGTGACATTAACAGGCAACAAAGAAATGCAGATATCTGGTCTTAAACCAAGACCATTCCATTTTCTCACAGGAAAGTAAGTGTTGAAAAGCACTTACTGCTTTTGCACAAGACGTTACTGGTGGGAAAGCAGAGTGAAGAGATCCTTTCTTCTGAAAAATCAGCCCCAGAGACTTCTGTGAAGAAAAAGTCCTGGAAAAAAACTAGACCAAGAACAGCTGAAGGTAGTGTTCACTGTTGAAAAAGGAGGCAAAGACATTGTCAGAGGAAAGGGACTGCAAACACTGAGGGAGAAATACTAAATAGGTGGAAGGCTGAGGCATAGAAACAAGTGTGAATGCAGCAGACCTGTACTAAGCAGCAGTGGAAAATTTCCAGGCTGCAAACAAATTTGTTCTTCCAAGCCTGGAATCTTAGAGGCATACTCTCCAGTATGCCCTCGCTTGCCCAAATGAGCAAAACCAAGCATCAGTTCAAATCCCTTAGTGCTGTTGTCTGCTGAAACCAAGTCCTTCTTCTGGAACCTTCAGAGAGAATCCTTAACAAGACGCACAGTCTAAAGCTGTGGGGATGAAGTTTCAAACACGCTCCAGCACCTCGCAGCTCCCTTTGTTCTCAATGGGGAAGATCTTCCCCATTGTTCTCAGCCAGAACAGCCACCAGCGCTTCCAAAAGCCTAGTCCATAATCTCAAACCCCTTTCAATTTGCAGGATCAAAAGTAACTTTTGCAATGCATAGCTTTACGGCCCAAAGGAGTGCAATTCACACCGATGCTGGGTGAATAATTTACGCATTTATTTAAGTCTTATTGCCTCTTCAGCAAAGTAATAAGGATCTCTCTACCTGTGTTAACGTGCAGTTTTAGTACCAGAATAAATAATAATAAATAAAAGGAAGACAGTACACAGACTAATAAAAAAATAAGGTTTAAAAAATATTTTTTCTGCAATGTAGTGCATAAGCTTACAGAATTGCTTTATGCATGGGGGTTGTTCACCAAAAGCAATGCTCACCATGAAAATACAGGCACATTTCTAGATTTTCAGGGTGCAGTGTCTAGTCCCTGTTACAAAAGACACACCAGAAGGTTCTTGCAGCCTCACTGATCTGCAGCGTCATGGACCCATGCAGCAGGCTAGTAGTAGAACAGGAAAGAAAATACAGGCCTTCTGTGCTCTCATTAGTGCTCTGTCCACTACTAATAAATCAATAGTGAACAATAAAAATGAAATGACATTTTAATTCTCAGAAAGCATCATCTCCTAGAAGGACCAAAAAAGTTAGAAACACAGGGCTGAAAAGCAGGAGAAAAGATTTCCTAGAGCCATATCCAACCCCTGCAAAAGCACGTCCAAGCTTTTCCTACAATATGTGCACTACCTAAGACTCTGCATCACATCCTGGCAGCCCAAGCTCTTACTAGTCTTAAGAGTTAAGAAGTTGCACCTAGCACATCTTACCTAAACCATCCTTCCTGAAGTTCAGGCCTATCACTACTTGTTCTGGTGCAGCAGCCTTTTATAAACCTGCAGTTAGAGCTCTCCTTGATTTTCCCTTTGCAGGAAAACCATTTCCCAATGGGGGAATACAAGTTCTTTACACCAAAACACAAAAGCCTACCAAATGAAACAGCAGAAGCTACACTAGGTAGGACATTCAGAGCCAGACTACATAGCAACAGGTTGCACAGGGAAAAATTTGGCATGTGAAGGAAGACACTTGAGTAACTCACCAGGACTATTCCAGTTCTCTTAGTCAGCGTATACTGGTGGATGAAAAGCTGGACATGAGCCAACAGTGTGCGCTGGCAGCCCAGAAAGCTAATCGTATACTGGGCTGTATCCAGAGAAGCATGGCCAGCAGGGCGAGGGAGGGGATTCTGCCCCTCTACTCTGCTCTCATGAGACCACACCTGGAGTGCTGTGTCCGTCTCTGGGGCTCCCAACATCAGAAGGATATTGAACAGTTGGAGCGAGTCCAGAGGAGGCCACAAAGATGGTCAGAGGGCTGGAACACCTCTCCTGTGAAGAAAGGCTGAGAGAGTTGGGCTTGTTCAGCCTGGAGAAGAGAAGGCTCCGGGGAGACCTTACAGCACCTTCCAGTACCTGAAGGGGCTACAAGGAAGCTGGGGGGGAATTTTTACAATGTCCTGTAGAGACAGGACAAGGTGCAATGGGTTTAAACTGAAAGCAGGGAGATTTAGATTGGATATCAGGAAGAAATTCTTCCTGGAGAGGGTGGTGAGGCACTGGGACAGGTTGCCCAGAGAAGCTGTGGCTGCCTCATCCCTGGCAGTGTCCAAGGCCAGGCTGGATGAGGCTTGGAGCAACCTGGTCTAGTGGAGGGTGTCCCCACCCATGGCAGGGGAGTGGGAACTGCATGGTCTTTAAGTTCCCTTCCAACACCAAACCATTCTGATTCTACAATATAGAGAGGGGTTCAATTGAGCAAGTACCTTCTCAGAGCACTGCTTTTATTCCCCCTGTCTAAGCATCTTGTTCACACAGGTCTTGTGCTGGATATGCTTTCTCTGTGTACAGAACCAAGTACTCAGGGGCCTGATCTCAGCTGACAGTTCTAGTTGTCATTTTAGCAAAAACACAAACTGTATGCTGATATTTGATCCCAGCTAGAGTCAACTGCTCATCCTTGGAGAATCCTGACTGTCCTCAACCATCTGGAAACACTGTTTAAGTTATGATACACACAGCCCCCACACTTACAGAGCACTTTAAAAATCAGTTTATTAAGTAAATATTAACTCTAACTGAATTTTTTTCTACTTGGCTCCCTCTACAAATTCCAATATAGTTTGAGAATAATTTTCTACCCAAAACTTTCAAGCTAGAAACATTATACAACAATAAAATTGGGGAGGGGAGGCGTGCGAGTGAAAGGACACAGTTATTTCAAGAACCCGGTATATAATATGCAAGGTCTGTGAATAAGCATGCTAATCCTTTCCTGCATTTATTTTGCAAGAAGTTGGCACCAGCCTATGCAAATGCACTGTAATTATTCTTGTATTCTACAAAGAACTCAGGTGTCAGTATCTGGCGGAAAAATCCACATAGCAGGTAGCTGTGATTTTTCTAACTTGACATGTTCCTGTTTGCTAAGGATTTTTTTTTTAATTGGAAATTTCTCTGGTGTGGGAGAGATGTTTTAATCAGGCATCAATCTCCAACTTAAAAGATGTAAAGTAGGAAAAATGAATTGTGAAGCTAAAATACTTCTACATGATAAATTTCCAACTAGGAGCATTCAGGGAGAATTTATGAGGAAAGATTTATATATTTAACTATCTTTTTTTTTTTTTTAAGAATTAAGTAATAAGTCTTCTGAACATCCTCCTTTTCATTATCACCTAGCAAAATAATCTATGGCATATTGTCTGCACATTGTCTCTTATCTTGTTATGTGAATGAAGGCTGTGATTTTAGACAGTTTTTAGGTGAGTTTCCAAAAAAAAAAGAATAAAGGAAAGATTCATTACCTTCATAATTAGGTCTGTAAAAGACAGCTACATAGATTGTATTATATTGCATCAGGAAATCTTGCTTTGGGCAAGAAATCAGGGTTTGACATTCAGAGCTCCTCTTCTATATCCAGCCTGTTTTATGAAATCACTTTGCAAATTGGGTCTTCCAGAGTAATGTATGGCAAGATGGTCACAAGCAATGCTGGATTCTTGGGAAAATTTCCCCCATCACCACCCATATCTTCATCAATCATAAACTAGCATTCAGGATGTGCTGCTCTCCGTACTTGTCCTGCAGTGTCTCTGCCACTGCTAACAAAGTTAGGTTTTTCTGTGGCTGGTGAGATATGGCTTCACCTTTTCCCACACTATTCGGGCTCAAGTAAACCCTTTCACCAATAGCTATAAAAACAGACAGCCATACAGAGCACCCAGAAAAAAATTATGTAGTTTTGTTTTCCAGCTTAGGTACTGCCCAAATGTTTGCTCGACACATGGAAGGGCTAGAATATTAAATATGCTCCCACAGCATTTTGGATTCTGGGATGAAACAATCCGATTACCATAAAAACAAAGGGGTTGTAGAGCTGCTTGAGCTGTGATCCTGATAAGAGAACTGCTGCTCTCAGGAAGCCAGACTGCTATCATAAACTGGATTTCATCAATTCAATTTTTTGAGAAACTAATTTGATTTTTCTCTCTCATGCAAGATGAGATCATGGGAAGCTGAACAACAATAAAAAATGTATAGTCATTTGTTGACAGAAGCCCAGCATAGCTAAAGAAAATGTAGAAGTGCTAGGTACCAGGACTGTTATCCCCTTTTCATGCTGTTCCAGTGACATTACACATTTCCCACAGCAGATGACAAAAGCAGGAGCTTATCCAAAGAAGAAACCACCCAGGCTAATGTACATGACCCTCACACCCCTGGTTAAGCTAAAATAAGGAAGACCAAAGGCAATTTAACCATACTTCTGGGCAGGTCCTTCCAAATCTTCTTGCCTCTCACTCCTTATGTTTTATCCCTTTAGATCATCTGTTCAACATTAAGCTCAATAGAAGATCTAAGCACGGCTGAAGCAAGCAAGCAGCACTATGATACAAGGAAATAACATGAGTACAGAAAGCTACAAGGAGGAACTGAGGCATCAAAGAAGAAAATATGCTTCACTTGAAGAGCTCCACCACTGCACATCACCAGCATAGCACAAGTCAATGAGAAGTTGCATGTAGCTCAGGACTAACATATGGAACACCCAATGACCTTTAGAAGGGAATTTTCTATCTAGCACACAGGACAACATTCACTTTAGATAACAAACCCACAGATTTAAACAGTAAATCTTGATATCAAACACTGAAGCATACCTCCGTCTTTGGAGTCCACTTCCATAGTCTGCCTTTGAAGTTCTAGAGCCAGATTTCAAAGACATATAAAATCACAAGTCCCGTCCTTACTTGGGTAATTTTTCAAACCTTACCTTGTGAGAAATAAATGAAGTCTACGTCTCGTGACTCCCTGGAGCCCCCTTTTTAGAGGTGGTATTTCCAAAGCATCTAAGTAATTTAAAGACTTGGGTATCTTAATATACCTAGACCTTGGCAGAACTAGCAGGCTTACAAAGCTTAGATTCCATTTGACAAACCCACCATCTCCACACTGCAATCTCTGTTGATCACTATAAACAATTTTCTATGGTTAAATTGCCTTGTCAAAAGTAGCAAACTAACAAGCTTTGCGGACAAGGCACTGCACGTATCAATCATTTCAAATTGCTGTGCTAATGTTTCTGCTAGATCTGGGAAACTCGTCTCATCATAAAAGTCTCTCTGTCAGTATGGCCTAGGTAACCAGTGCCAGGAAACCACAAATGTTTGTGAAGAAAGATACACAGATACCCAGGGGCTGGAGTTAATCCTGATGAGATTTGACACATTGACACAGCAGTGAGCTGAGAATACGTTTCCTGCCATTTGTCTATTTGTTCATAAGAAATACAGCAGCAGCTCTGTTTGCAGATGTGCTTAATTTATTTAGATTTCTTCACCTGTGATAGAGACTTACAGAAAGCTGTTATTTGGAATAATGAGCAGATGAAATAATTCAGCATGGAATAAACTGTAAATAGTGCTCGATTCTCAGGTGACATATAAATGTAAAAAGAGTGAACAAGTTCTCATGAAACTCAGCAAATGCATTATTCAGTTACCTGTTGTTTAATTTATCGGCTACCATTCCCCACCTCTTCCCAGCGACTGCTGGGACAAACAGTTCCCCGATACACTCACATCTGTTTCAGACAGAGGACCACATGACTGCACTTCATTACTGTAATCCCTCCTGTTACATACAGAAGAGGCAAACATTTCAGAAGCTCATGAACTGCTAAGGAAGCCCAGCTTCCAACTGAAAATCATTGGGAGTTAGGGATGCAAATGTGTGGAAAGATCTGGTCTGTGCCACTCACTTATATGGACTTTGGCTCACACACTTAAAGGCCTTTGAAAATGGGATTAAGTGCTTAACTCCCACTGACACTTAAAACCTAGGTCCAGGTTCAGAGAGTACAAGATTGAGCAGGGCAATAATTTCCCAGTATCATCTGTGTTGTTTCTCTGAGGTTGGGTACTCACTTGGGAGATCCTGTAAAAGAATCACAGCACAGCGAAGCATCAACTTGTTAATCTCTGCAACGGGCCTATCTCCTAAAATCATCCAGAAAGTGTATGACCAGAACGCTACTCACTAGTTTCATTTGGTGGAGGATTTAATTGACAAACTGCTCAATACCAATTACCTAGTTTCATTCACATACTGCAGGGGACGAGAAAGACTCTCTCAAACATTTTATCCACAGCAGCTTTTTCAATTCCTGCTTTTGGACAATAGCATATTCCATTTTGATGCAGTACCTGAAACAGAACATAAATTATGCCGAAGATAACATAACAGAAGTTCTGGCATGCCACAAGAAAGCATAGTGCAGTTTAGGTTTTGGAGAGAGAGAGTTTCTACCAACTATAGCCGTTTGGATTCCACATACCTACAGCTCCTACCACACTTGATATATCCAGAGGTTCACTTCGGTTTAAGCAGCCTGCCAAGACTTTCTCCATGCTTTTCTCTTCCTCCTCCCATTATCTAGGGGTTCAGTAAGTCTTGTTCTAGTCTCATTGCCAAGTTTCCAGTGCATCAGAATATCAAACCAAATGACTTGGTCTTACTTGCAATCTAACTCTAAAATATCCTGCACTACGGAACACTCAGCTCTTCCCTACTAGTTTGCCCTGTGCCACGAGTTTGGGATGCACCTCTGCAAGCGAAGAAAGTGCATGCCTGTAACCACTCCATGCACCCTTCTCCTCCCATCCATTAATCAAACCAAGGAAAGAGAATCTTGGCAGAAGATTTCCCAAAAAATGAAGACACACTTCAGTAAGTGTGCCTGTGATGAATGAGGCCTTGGGGACCTCCATACCTCATTAAAATTTCTGTGACCTATAAGAAAGAAATGAAAAAAGGGAAAACACATAGATGACACAAAATTACAGAAGCCACTCAGGCAGGTTTCCATATATCTGAGTTATTATTACATGTTAATGATTTATTATTGCCTGGTTTAAGCTGCAACACACTACTTGCATTGTAATCACTTGCCTATAAAATACGCTGTAGGAAAAATCACTGCCTCTACCAAGATCAGCTCTGCTGTGTTTCAGAAACACGTCATTACAAAAAAGGGCATCATGGAGTCTAAACTTGTCAGGTTGATTTTACAGTGGGCACAGGCAGCTGTCCACATCAAAGATCCAGGCCTTACATGCAAGGCAAAACTGACAGACACAAAAATATTCTCCTTAAATCCTAAATCAGAAACTTCACACTGAATGTGACAGCACAACCAAAGTCTGGTTTTGGTCTCTCTTTTCATTATTTTAATGCAGATAATCCTAACAGTGGAGCATTAACTACTGTACACAGAGGTATACACTGACAGTCTGGTCACAGCTGAAGGACAGGAAAAGCTGGTGTCAGGGGAGAAGACAGGTATTTGCAGCAGCTTTAGCTGGGTTAAGATTTCAATCTGATATTGAAGAAATGGCACCTCAGAATTCAAGCCTTGTCATAGACACCTACGCAGGTTTGGGTACCCCAAAAACAGCCTGCTGTACTCAGAATATCTAAAATGAGTACGAACAAATACAGGATGGCCATACAGCTACTATAGAATGCAGTGATAAGGCAGTTATGTTGCTTAAAAGCCAGTTTAGAAAGCGCAGCTTACAGCCCACTGTTTCAGAGAGAAACGTAAACTTGCTTCGTCCATAACGCGAGCCAACAGAGCTCCGAATTGTGTAGCACTTGAACAAAACCACCATGCAGAGTTCCAAGAAACATTTTCTCATTGAACCCTGAAGACAATGAAAATAATTCCATTTTGACTCCAGATAAAATGTGAATTGTATGAGAACATCACACCCCAAGCAGGCCAGTCTCTTGTGTCCCATGTGAATGTCCTAACATATAAGCCTAGAGCCCAAACTGTTCCAAACTCTCTCTCAGTCCCGTAACATTTACACAAAGCTTAGTGATTTCTGTATAGGACTGGCAGCCGAGAAAGTCACACAGAATGCTCTCATACACCGATTTTCAAGAGGAAAGAGAAAAAAAGGACAAAATTCTGTGTCTGGCTCTGAACCATGTAAACTGGAGCCCTAAACCTCAGCTCACCTGGGGCCGAAAGGATCCCAACTCCTGAGCTATTTGATGTTCAGCTATCAAAGAAAATAGAATTTTCCATCGCCATCTGGGGAATGGTGCCAAACCCTCAATATGGATTGTAACATTTCCAAAATCAGCATTTTGCATTGAACAAACTTAATTAATACCACAACCTCAAAAATAAACAAAATTAAACCAAACTTATAAGAACAGTTTGCAATTCTTCATTACGAAGCCTGGTATTTTCTCTTCCGAGGAATTCCACTGCTTCTGAAAGGCATCAATTTTGTTGCCAGGATCAAGATGCTATTATTTTCATTCTTTATGAGCAACCCTCCAATCAGGTACCGAAGAAACACTGAACACACACACACACACAAGAGGAATTTCAGACACCTTTACATCCCTACACATTTAAGATAAACTACAGAAAAAAGTCATTCTTTTCCGTGTACCTAGAGATCTGTGCCTTGCCAGCAGATCCTCCCTGCCAGTGGAGCCAAGAGAAAGTGCTGATGGTCGTGTATGCTCTTCAAAACCATTATGAAGGGCTTTCAAAACATACTGGGGGGGGGGGGGGGGGGGGGGAAGGGGGGAACCACCAGAAATGCTGAAGCAATGAAACATTAAGTATCTGCTGCTGAAATGAGTAAGAATTCCCTTACTGAGATTGGCATTAGGGCTTTTGGGCACAACTGTCAGTCAGGAATCCACAGCTTCATTAGGATTAAACTTGAAAGACTCATTAAGGTTTTCACCTACCACACTGACATACTGAACGCTTTTTCACCTCCCTATTCCCATTCAAGCATGTACAGCTACAGGTGGTTTTCTTTCCTAATTATCCTTGTAAAACACTTTTGCAGGATGATTTCATTGGTATTGTCTGGCATTTGAATAGCACTTTTCAATTCCTTTTCATCTGTTCAGTCTATATTATTAGATTAGATGAGCATCTTTATGGAGTATTCTCTGAAGCTGTTTCATCTCTAGCTTTTCTCAGCACTTTTAGGTATAATCCATAACAAAATAAAGGGTAAGGAAGCTATCGATTATAGCACTAGAAGGACCACTCCATCTCCATAAAGAAGAGATGTTAATGAAACAAACTGACCAAAGGTCAAAATTGACAGGACTGGGTCTGCTGTGCCTAAGCACGCCCACATACACGAGGGCTACTGAGCAAACAGCATTCACCCGCAGATTTACCAGTAGCATTGCTTTGGAAATTAATGGAAATCTCAAGGTAGAGCCTAAAAATAGAAAAAGGAATCAAACCAAGACAGAATGAAGAAACCGAAAGATCTGAAGAAGAGGTGCTAGGTACCCATCTGACTTTGGCCTTTTGTTCTTGGCTCCTATTGCAGGAAGCTGAACATGTACTGCCACTATCCACCTCTAAATATTCCTCCCTAAAATCTGAACCACTACAGTTATCTTGGGAGAAGCAGGAAGACGGAAGTTCTGAAAGAACATGCTCCTTGATTTTACTCCTCAGAGTACATAAGCTTATGTAACCCTTTATGCACCCAAAGCACATCTCCTTTCCCATCAGCTGTGAAAACTGCTGACCACTCAGCACTGTAATCCAAGCTACCAGGCACAGTGAATTGATAAAAACCTGCTGGAAAATATTAAATCACAGCTTTTTATTTACTGGGCTAAATCCAAATACATGCAAGCTTTTGTAGCAACGTCACTAAACCCAGCGGTGGGGCATCAGCCAGCCTCTGCTTTGAATAAGGCCTACTGTGTTTTCCACAAATAAATGTGGAGTCCAGGCCTCCATGTATCCACTGATACTGGACATTACGTTAATGCTTCCTCAGACAGGACAGAAAGCTGTTTGTGGTTTAAGGGTGTGCTTACCTCTTCACTCATACTCTGCCAATATGTCAATGTGTGAACCTACCAAGAGGTGGCACTGGAAGGACACGCTTTGGAAGGACAGGCAAACTTCTGCCCCAGGAAAGGGTGATGAGAATCAGCTTGCACACACAAAACCTCAGGAAGTGCTCATGGTTCCTCTGTTTTCAACATGTAACTGAAGGCAGTGTTTCTACCCAGTTCTGCAAGTTCATCACACCAAACCTACTCGCACAAAATGACCAAACAATGAAGGGTCCTTTTGGCTTTGAACACAGAAACACTAGGAAGCATAAAAACAACTAGATCACATTATTTTTAACCCAAAAATTATCACAAGGACTATTATTTTTTTAAACACTGCTGATAATGAATTGAACAGAAAAAAGCCACTAGGCAAGATGTTGATACTTAGTTCAAAGCTGCCCTGAACCTTAGGACTCTCCAGAAATCTGTGACAATTACTAAGACCACCAGGAAAAGCAGACTTGCTTTTAGGAAGCTCAAGTCTACCACGCAGTGATCTACATCTCCCATGGAGAAGTTTAAGCAATCTGCAAATAGCAGAAGAAAGGAAGAAAATTGCAAATCACAGTATTAGAAGACCACTTGTATATTACGTATGGCAGGGCACCCATACTTATAGTGTATATGTGTGTATTTACACATACACCTAAGCACGAATTTATCAATACATTACTTAAATTACATTTTAAACACTTTTCCAGAGCAACATTTCAATAGCATCCATAACAATATGGATCACTAGTTCTGAATTAACTTACTGGAAACGTGCTCTGTGGGAAGTTTCAGAGTCCAGTTTTTCTTTTTGGCTGGTAAAGAACAGTTCTCATTTTACTCTCCTTCCCCTCCGTCCTTCCCAAGTTGTTGTAGTTAATGAATCTACTCATAACTCAAGACAAAAATTTGGCTATGTACAATCTACTCACATGTAATAGCTTCTATGCAGCAATTAAAGTACTTTGAGTAGTTTATTTCTGAATAAAGGTTTGGTGTGCTGACTTGTGTGCAGTGCCCCAATCAGTCTCCAGACCTATCACAAGACGGAAATAAAAATACTTGTTTTAACTGACATTTCACATAAGGTTGGCCATTCGGTTTCATCACAAGGAAGAAGTTGTAACAACATTTACAGATGTGTACTGAACATTGAACAACTCTGGAGTCTTTCAGTGACTACGTAGTTTTGCAATTCATCATAATCAAGAAGTAATTCAATTACTAGATAACTTAATTGTGACTATCATAATTACAACCACACAGTTTTGAGTTGCCATAATGCAAATCTACACCTCGATTGCCAAAGTACACTTAAATCTGGTTTACACTTATTGGGCAGTCACAGCTCTGTTTCTGAGATTATTGGCTTGGGGAGGGAGGTTTGTTGGGTTTTTTCTTGTGATGGACATCACAGTGGAAATCAAAATTAAGACCCAGTGCAAAAAGATTAAGTGTTTCATAAGTATCTGTACAGCAAGCAGATGAAAACTATTTTTTTTGCCTTTATGAAGGTAAAATAAATAATATCTGAGAAACAAGTTTAACTCACCAATTCGTTACAACAAAATGTTATCAGTCTGTCACATTTCAATTACCTGTGCAATCAAATCATAAATGAAAATCACACAGCATTAAAAATACCTCTAATGTTCCAAGTCAAAATATATTCTTTATAGAGAGAGGTAACTCACATCGTTATGCTTCAAATTGATTACCACAAACTGTACCTATAATTAGATATAACTAATGCAATTTAAGGAAGAGAAAACTAATATTTGAAACTAAATACTGTAAGTAATCTTGTTGCCTTCCAGTCAGTTACCAAGCAGAAAACATACTGTCTTGCTAATTTATTATTATTAGAAACAACAGACTCTTAATCTATTCTAAGGACATAGCTACATTTTTAAGGTGCTGTATTTCAAAGCAACAAACTTGCAGGATTTTTGCTCAAGTAAAGCGTGCAGAACTCCTCCACTATTACTATAAAAGGATGAAGCAGAAGAGGTAGAGTAGGAGCCAGCTCCAGACTGCTACAATACAGATAATCAACATTCTCTCATTTTTAAGTGCTTAAATGCTCAATTCATAATGGAAAATAAACTAAAACAAGACCATTAGTGGTTTTTCAGGTTTTTTTTTTTTTAAAAACAAGGTAAAATCTTTGTAGAGTTTCAGGTGACAGGTACTATATAAGCCAAAGCCGACAGCTGGCATCGTTTCAGGTAACATCTTTTTCTTAGGACCCCCAACTAATGGTTGCACTATGCAGATGACAGGACACACAAATGTGCAGGCAATATTCCATGACAATACCTTCCACCAAGCCTTTGCAATTCTTCTCTAGCATTCTCAGATCATCGTTTACACAATTAGCTCTTCGCCCACACACAGCAGGTATCATGGATTCCACCACCTTCCTGCTAAACCAGTGTTATGAACTCCCTTACCCAGTAGGTTTGGATCGACAACAGGGAATGGTGAGACTCAATCACAGAATGGTTTGGGCTGGAAGGGACCTCAAAGATCATCTAGTTCCAACGCCCCTGCCATGGGCAGGGACACCCTCCACTAGACCAGGTTGCTCCAAGCCTCATCCAGCCTGGTCTTGAACAGTTCCAGGGATGGGGCATCCACAGCTTCTCTGGGCAACCTGTCCCAGTGCCTCCCCACCCTCTCTGGGAAGAACTTCTTCCTAATATCCAATCTAAATCTCCCCACTTTCAATTTAAACCCATTACCCCTTGTCCTGTCACTACTGGCCCTTGTAAAGTGTCCCCACAGCTTTCTTGTTGTCCCCCTTCAGGTATTGGAATGCTGCTATGATACCCCATACCACAGCCTCCTTGCTCCATCCATAATAGCTCCAGTGTGAGCACCTCATGCCTTCCAGCCTTCCCAGCTGAAGTATCAGGTACAGATATTTCCCACCAACTGCTCAACTAGGAGGATGGACAGAGGTTCCCCACCATAGGGACTACAGTAACAGCATCACGACCCTCTCCAATTCTAGGTGTGAAGAATTCTTCCTCCTCTTAGCCCCCTCACAAACTATGTGGAATTCTCCCTTTATGTACTTACCCTCTCTCAGCCACACCAGAAATAATGGCTGAAGAAAAAACTGCTCTGTTCTCTTAGCAGCAGCTGCTGTTGCTACTCCCTGCTGCCTCCCAAGGGCTCCTATCTGGTGACAAAACACAATGCATAACCCAAGGCAATGAGGCAAATGGATCCAGCTACTTTAAATTGCAATTCTCTGAAGCAGCAGAACATGAAATTTCAGCACAACCTCGAGTGGAACAATTCACATGTCAAGCACTGCTCGAGCCTATACCCCAACGCACGACTTCGCTTCAATCATACAGAAGAGTCACACTCATACTTCGTACACGTTAGCAACACAGCTTTTATCTCACTTACTGCCAGAAGATAGCAACACTATACTCCTTCCCACACACTAGGAATTACAATCATCTCTGTCTAGTTGCCCAGAGCCAAAGAAAGGTGACATAAATATTACGTACTGCTTGTTACCATGGCACAAAGAGCCAAAAGCAGATAGGTCATATACTTCAGACCTACCCTGGGAAATCCTAAGAATGACCAGAACTTGGTAAGGTGGGATTCAGAAGACTCAAAACCCACAGAACGATGTTGTCATTACACAACAAAAAAATTCTTATATTGCTGGCACCGGAAAAGCTCTGTTCCCTAGAATTTAGCTTCTCTAGCTCAGAAACATTGCAAGCCTCCGCTACAATCTTCCAGACAGCTTGCTGTGCTGTTACGCTCCCTGCTAGCCGGTAGGCCTCAGGTACTGTGGTTTCCAAGGTGATCTGTGGGCTGAAGACCTCACCAGTACAAGCAGTCATACCGGTCATTTAAACTTATTTATCTCAATTTTCAAGCCCTGAAATACAAGCCTACTGCACAATAACACTTCATATTGAGCATGACTCACCCACCTATAAGGAAATGATCCAAGACCAGTCACTTCTACAAAGGCCACTGAGCAGCATCTTCTCACAAATAACTTACCAGCATGACTAAGTGAAACTCCTGACATCACACTGAAGTACCTTGATCCCTGGTTCCATCACTACCTCTAACAGCAGGAATATTGTGAGCAGTGGTCCACACATTCTTCATTTCACGATCAGTATCGCACACAGACCCCTCCCTTCCCATGCAGTGAGAAATGGAAACCTTGTTACAAAGATGACTGTCCTACAAATAGTTCTGAGCTCTTGTAACGGCACACAGTTCGCTTAAAAAGCCAGTTCTACAACATCAACAGAAAAAGCGATGTTTTTCTACATGGATGTCCACATTCTATGAAATTTAACAGGAAACAATGCTACTGACTTGATTTCTAATTTCTTCCTTAATGCCACGTGTCCACAACAAGACCCACTTTAAAGAACACATCTGGACTTGGCAGTGGAGCAAGCCATCAATTACAACCCTTCCTCTTGCACCCATATGCTCTGATGCAGCACTTAGTCTAAGGTATTTTCTGAAGGCACTTAGTGTTCCCTTTTAACTTTGCAAGAGCAAACATCGAACTATTCAAATAGGAAAACTAAGGTGGACAGCAGCAATTCTATAAGCTTTACTGCAAGATGGGCTTCAGCAGTTTTCCTCAACTGACCCACAATTTCCCATAGTGCAGCCAGCAGCTCTGAGTAAACACCATTGCCTCCTGCCAGGCCCAAATCTAAAGCTTGCCAAAACGAGTGTGAGCCTCCGTTCTGCGGAGCTTTAAGACCAGAGAAGTTGATAAGCAAGAGTATGTTTGTGTGTGTGTGCATCCATGCAGGTGTGAGAACCATAGGTGGGACCCTCCAGATCCACCCTCCATGCTGTAAATTAGGTGTTAGCATTGGGCACAGTGCATATGAAAATCGCACATGAGAATCAGCTACAAAGCTCAAAAAAAAAAAAAAAAAAATATCTTCAGCATCCTCTTGTTTCAAGCCATCTAAAAGCTGTACATTCAGCATTAGGTCTTGTTCCTACTAATATATAAGGAATCTTCAAAAGAAGAGAATACAGGAACAGCTTTCTGACCAAAATTCAGCACCCACAAGGCCCAAGGCACACGATTAAACATCTTGGTACAACAGGTAAATCCACTGCTTCCCTGTAGCTCATTGCTGTCAGGGCTAAGCAGCTATTAAGGAGGTACTCAGCATCTGTTAACTATTTTTTCTGCTGGACTGAGTTTAATCCCATGGAAAGCAAGGTAAGAAATACAAGAACATGTATGCACACACCCAAACTATTGAAAGAATGCTAAAAATCTCATTTGTCTTCTACCAGAGAAGAAAGAAAACAGCACAGAAACAAAGCAGCACTATGCATTTACATATCATTGAAGAGGTGACCATAGAGTTACACAAAAGAGTGCAGACTAAGATATAAGAGATGCTTTTGAGCAACTCAACCCACTCGGAAAAGATGCTTGCTCACACTTGGTGTGCACATAGGAACCAAGATCTTTCAAGAATCCTATATCAGTTATAACTTCTTTGTTTTGGATCTCTCTTGTTCTACTACCAGAATAACTTGGCATCACACACTGATCCTTGGAACATAACCAGAACACAGTGCAATAAGAAAATATAATTTTCTTATTATATAAATGGGGTGCAGAGGGAGTGCAATGAAAGTGTCTTCTGGGAGAAAGAAAGTTGGCATCAAAGATGGAAAAACTACTGAGGACAATTATTGCTCCAATATTTCATTTGGTGATGTTGTTATTTAAATTCTCCGGAACTGCAGCTTGTCAAACTCTAACACACCTTGCCAATCGTGTGAACCAATTGACCTTAACCTAACTTAAGGTCACCATTCAAAAAAACCCACCCAACACCAGACATTGCTATCAGGGATTATATGCAGAAAAGACAGATGTAGAGAAATTAGCATTATGCTTTTATAGCTCCCATGTTGATACTCAACAGCTGATATTGAGTTTTAGTGGACACATCATTGGTTTGTTAATAGCAGAAGTCATAAAAGCCCTAATGAAGCCCCATGTGCACCCTGATCACACAAAATAAAATCTTGTATTCTTGTTTCAGCATGTTGGAAAAATCCCATCTTTCCTGTATGCTCCAATTTTTAATTATTTTCCTGGGGGGTTTGGTTTATATTTTGTTTGCTTCTTCCTGTTGCTAGCCTTCACTTCCAGTATTCTGACATCCTGAACTGTCAAGAATCAATGTGTAAAAGCTCTCAAACTTGATTATCAAAATACTGAAACAATTTCCTTGTGTTTATTTTCTTTGCTCTCTGAGCATTTGCAGTAAACTGCTTCCAAATTCAATGTTTGCTTTTAAGAGGCTGTAGTATTAGCCAGAGAAGCTCAGAGTGCAATCCCGGTGATATTATGCACTATGAGACAAGCACAAAAGAAATCCAGAGCTTTCTATAGCCAACTTTTTTACTATGTAATTCAGGAACAAGCATTTTTTCCTCTCACTCCCTGTCTAAGACAGTTCATTAAAAAGAGCATCAGAAACTGCTTGCTCTTTTTGTGACAGATTTTGTGCTCATGAGAAGTGACAGATAATACTGGTAGATGCTGTTTAGTCTCCGGGATGTTAGTCTGCCCAAGAAGCCATCCCAATTCCCAGTTCACCAGTCAGGCTTATAAATTGGGCAGTGGCAAGTTGCATTAAATGGAAACAACCTCGAGACTATGGTGTTCATTGCCACGAAACACAATCTCTGACCTACTGACATCGGTTATTTAATAAGTTCTTCTCCGTCCTGTTGCCACAGGGTTTTAAATAGGCCTTCCTTACAGACCGTCATTGGAAGAGACACAGGGCACTAAATTACCTGCCATACAAAAACTGCCAACAGGAAAAGCACTTGTCATGTTGCCATACAACATCGACCTGCCAACGTATGGCTGTTAAGGAAAATGCAATGCCTTTGTTTCCTTCCACTGGAAGCACTGACAATTCTGCACGACTATCCCCAATGGAAACACCAGCCTCAGGAAGTAGGCATCACTTCTGAATGTCACAAGACACTTCATGGAATTACATGGCACAGTGAAATTAAGAACCATTGTGGACTCACACTGGCAGCAGAGTACAACCATGTCCTCATGCCTGGGGTTTTCCTTCTAACCTATTGCTGACCTGAAATCCCACATCTTCCTTCTCTGACAAGTCTAGCTGGTTTCAGAATATATTACGTGGCTGTGTGAATTCCAAAGAGAACTACACACAGCCAAACTCAAAGTCACCTTCCTGAAGTCTGACCTGATTCCTACCAGTGCTGAAAAAGTGAAGAGTTGAGTACTTTATACGCAAAAACCCATTCCCATGGAAAAATTATGTGGAAAACAGTGCCTTGTGTTTGTTTCACAAACCAATATGACGGGCTAGTTCACAGTCATGGTAGCCTCTAGTGTTCTTAAAACAGACACAACATCCATTGAAGGTCAGGTAAGGGGAAAAGAAACATTTCTGGGTGTTGTGGTTTAACTCCGGCTAGCAAAATACCACGAAGCTGCTCTCACCAAATCCCCCTCCCCTCCTCCAGTGGAGGGGAAGAATCGGAGGAAAAAGGAATAAGGAAGCTCGTAAAATTGAGATAGGAACTATTTATTAATTTAATCTAAATCAATATATACAGATACTACTAATAATAAATAATTAAAATAGTAGAAAATGAAACATACAGTACAATATATACAATATGATACAATTTCCCACCATCCACTGATCAATGCACACCCAGATGTTGAGGGATGAAAATCAGACCCAGAGAGCCCGAGAGTGATCACAGCCCGAGAGTGATCACAGCCCAAGAGTGATCACAGCCCAAGAGTGATCACAGCCCAAGAGTGATCACAGCCCAAGAGTGATCACAGCCCAAGAGCCGCAGCCTGAAGGCCGGAGCCCAGGAGCCAATACAGCAGATTCTGAGCAAACCTTATCACTGATAACACGGCCAGAAAACTCAAAACAATCCACCAGCTCCCACACGAATGAGCCAGCACAGGAGTTAGCAAAGCAGCTAACACAGGAGAGTTAGCAAGTTGCCTGGAGAGACAAGCAAGAGAGTAAGGGAGAGAGAGAGAAGGGCAGAGCAATGGCTACCAGACCCCCTTCCCCACCCCAAGAGACCGGAACATGACGTACTATGGGATGAAATACTTCCTTGGTTAGTCTGGGTCAGCTATGGTATCCGAAGCGGACAAAAGACCTTGAGTTCAGTACAGTGCAGTGCAATTGCTGGGCATGAGGCAACCTGGCAGATCAGCACTTCCACAAGAGATAACGTCCCAATGAGATAACGTCCCAGTGAAACCAAGCATGCTGGACAAATCCAGCCATCTTCAGCTGGGCAAGAGACACAGCTTCTTCCGCAACCTACCTGTGGCCTACATTCCTCACTATGACAAGCAACTTGCTTAAGAACTGTCGACATCACCCAAACAAACAGAATCTTAGAATGCATCACGAATGAGAATTCCACCACGTACCATTCACACACTGTATGATTTATGTTAATTGCAGCAGAACTTCCATGGTAGCGGGCCCTAAACCACAGCACGGGGTGCCAATGTTCTTGCAAAACGCACTTAAGGTGTTCCTGCCTCCTGAAGAGATCTAAGAATGAAATCAGTTAATGTTTACATGGTACTGCGGAGGTAGAATAGTGTTGCATGGACCTTCTCTCCTGGCTCATCCAATCCAGTCTTCTAGCACTGTAAACACAGTAGCATGCAATCACTGCTGTGAAGTGATTTAGCTCCATTTAAAAGCAGTTTAGCAATCCCATTGTCCCCATCACACACACACTTCCTGTGAAGCTGTTCTAGAAGCCCATTCCCTTTCCTCTGCTATACCAAAGCCTCTGTTTCTGGTCTAAGCTAAATTCGCAATCAGCCATGGCCTCTTCCCCGGGCTACCAGGAGCTGTCATAGGACAGCCTAAGAGTTGGGCTTGTTCAGCCTGGAGAAGACAAGGCTCTGCGGAGACCTTATAGCACCTTCCAGTACCTGAAGGGGCTACAAGGAAGCTGGGGGGGGGGGGGAGCTTTTTACAAGGGCCTGTAGTGACAGGACAAGGGGTTATGGGTTTAAATTGAAAGTGGAGAGATTTAGATTGGATACCAGGAAGAAATTCTTCCCGCAGAGGGTTGGGGAGGCCCCGGGACAGGTTGCCCAGAGAAGCTGTGGATGCCCCATCCCTGGCAGTGTCCAAGGCCAGGCTGGATGGGGCTTGGAGCAACCTGGTCTAGTGGAGGGTGTCCCTGCCCATGGCAGGGGGTTGGAACTGGGTGGTCTTTAAGGTCCCTTCCAACCCAACCCATTCCATGATTCTGTGGCTTAGGTGGAATTAAATGTTAGAGAAATAAACTACTCATTTGTATACAAACTTATTTTGTCTCCAGTTCACAATATTGTTGGTTATAAGGTCACCCTTTCTAGCTCCCTAAAAGGAGACAAGCTTTCCCTCCAATCTCTTTGCTCCTGTTCTGGAGTCCCCTTTCCTTGATCAAGAGACCACAATTGCACACATGCACACACAGCCCACACCACACCCTTCTCCCACAGTTCTTCTAGTAATTATATGTTTATTCAAGAACAAGATGGTACACTGAGAAAAAAGGGAATAGTCTTCAATTGTGGAACACACTGTACAATCCCCAGCAATCACTGAGACCTTTCTCTTCTCTCCACTAACCCTTCCTGTATACAATTTCACTAGTGTGAAGTACCTAGGGAATACAATGTAACCTCGGGCATAACATTTTGGAACAAACACGACTTTGATAGCCTTGGTTAAAGCTTCAGGACTGGAAGGGAGGAAAGGACTGGGAGTAACTTCCTGGAATAGGACAAAACAGTCTCCTCTGAAACCATCTGTACATGGAACATCCCACTAAATCTTGTTCCAGCACTGTGTCTCAGCACAAACAAGACAGCGTACACATGGGCTCAGACCCACTCAACAGTCGTGCCTTTCCTTTGCATAGCAAAATTGGAGTCAAGCGATGGGTAAGCACATCTGGGAAGGGTTAGCACCACAGAGATAGTCAAGCATGGGTAAGTGTAAGTTACCTAACTACTGAGAGGAGTAGTTTATGATCTCTCTATTAGGGAACTATTGTTAACTGCAACCAACTGCTCAGGAACCTAGGCTCCCATCACAGGATATAAATGTTAGCTACTCCCTTCAACCCATACCTGAGAAAACCATAGAAGAAGGTTTGACTGAGGTTTTTTTGCATCTGTCAAAATTAAAAGGAAGTGTGAAATGCTGTATTTTCCCCCTTGCAGCAATTTAACACTAGAATGCAGGCACCCATGATGTACTCCTTATTTACCCATTGACACCACAGCAAAATTTTGAGCTGGTGTCTCACAGAGCCTAGAAACTCCATCCTATTTACACTGCGCAGGCACATGTTCATGAGTCCTGCAATACGTCTTCAAAGCAAGCACTCCATTTCTCTGGAATTATGGAGTGTGCAACTTCACACATCTGTCAGCCAGTCTATAAGCTACAGGCTGCAGTGTATTGCTGTTTTCTGAGCTGGGATCATTTTGATGAACACAGTACAAGTAACTAGAGGGATTGCCTACGTGTCCAAACAGGATGTGTACCACACCAACTCACATCTCATCCGTGAGGGGATTGAGAGGACTGGAAGGAAACTCAGCAGGTCACTGCTCCCACCTCACACGTAGCAAACAACAGAAGTGTTTAATTTGCTTGCTCACTTTTTATTATATTCAACTATGCAATAAACAGGTTTTGCCTTTTTCCAGAACTGTCCCCTGCATCTAAGTTACCTCTTTAGAAAAGGGGTAATGTTCCTTCCCAAAGGGTGCCTGAGAATGCTCAGCAGAGCTAGGATGATGAAAGACCAGCAGATCGAGTGGAGAGAAGGCTTGACTCTGGCATGCAGTACAATTTCATGTAAGCCCTGGAAATGCTGAAAAGCAAAATTATAAGAGATAGAGGGGACTGCTTGGATTGTGTGCAGCTCAGAGCAACTGAAGTCTGCTAAATTAAAGCAGAACGGAAAGAAACCCACTGAGCAGTGTGGAAGTTTGTTTTTAAGACTCTCATTTAAAGGCTGTTTCACTCAGCAGATCTAAGCACTCCTTTAGAGTCTTACCTTGTCTCAGTGCACTGTTCTGTCTGTCTAACAAAACACAGTCGTAATGACCAGGAGTCTTCAGTTAGCATGCCCTTCCTAAAAAAAAAAACCCAACCAAACCAGTGGGAAAGTGCAGGGTCTGACCCACCTAGACACAAGATAATATACAGTAGGCTCTGTCCCTGTTTGCTTGCAGAGTACTCGACTCTTCTACCAGTTTCACTGCTATGTGGGCAACATACTTTCAGTGTTCAAAGTTAAGAAGCTTTTCCTAGTATCAAGCTAAGATCTCTATTGCTTCCAATTAGATTAATTACTTCTTGGCTTCACCTCAGAGAAAGACAATTGTTCATTGCCCTTCTCTTGTGACTACTTCATACACTGGAAGAGATCTCATTTTTAGATTGAGCAAGCGGTTTCTTTTCTTAAAGGTAACATTTACAGCTTATCATTCTTGGTAAAAATGATAAGAAGTCACTATGGGACTCCAAGATGAATCTACACCTTCCTGCAGTGCTCACAGGAATGGCTAAGCCAGTCATCCAACCAGGTTCTCACTTTTACCAGAGCAGAGTAACTACAACTACCTCTCATGCCTAATATACATCACTCTTATTAACACATCCCAGAACATTAATGACAGCATTTCCTGCAGTGGCATCACCTTGTTGCCATTATTATATATTCCAGTACACCAAAGACATTGTTCTCACTCTGTATCCCAAACCATTTTGAAGCTCTCTGAGATTCCAAGGGATCAGGTGTCCAATCCGAAAGGCTGAATGCCTTCAGGCTTGGACCTCTGCGGCCTCAGGTAATTGTTTTGTACTGCTCATCACTTTGCAAAGGCAAAAAGCAAACCCAGAACACTCCAAAGAGAACTAGAAAAATTAATGGCAAAAGCAGATAGCGTGGCTGGAAGCAACTTTTAGAAAGCAGTCCTGCAATTAATGTGCATTGCAATAATGCCGCTCACAGCTGATGACTTCTTACTACTTGCCAGCTCCAGACAGGATGCAGAGTGCCAGGCAAGTTCACCTGACTGTTTCTTACATCTACCCTATGTCCACACAATACATGGAAGCAGATCTTGGGAAACATATATTCACTAATACAGAAATTGGTTCTCTAAACACAGTTTCCTTGTTGTCATCGTTTAACCTCAGCTAGTGATAAAATACCATGCAGCTGCTTGCACAGCTTTCCTCCACCACCACCTCCAGTGGAGGAGCAGAATTAGAGGAAAAGACAGGGAAGTTCATAAAATTGACATAAGAACTATTTACTAATTGAATATAAATGAATATTTTAGAGATATATATGAAAATAATAGTATTAAGTAATAAAAATAATAGAAAATAAAACATGATACAATTACTTACCACCCACTAATACACAGCCAGGTCCTGAGTAGTGAGAGCCAGAGCCAAAGACCTATTGCAGCCCATTCTGAGCAAACCCCACCAGCGATAGCACGACTAGGAAAGCTAACTGTCCCACCAACTCGCTAACGAACGAGCCAGCAAAGGAGTCAGCAAAGCAGTTAAGGAGCAACAAGAGTTCACAAAAGAGTTATGCTCCCCAGCCCACTCTCTGCATATGTACCGAGCATGACGTGCTGTGGAATGAAATCCTTTGATCAGTTTGGGCTGGCTGTCTAAACTGTGTCCCCCACACTGCTTGTAGTGAGAAAGTTGGGAACACGTGGGCAGTATCAGCAGCTGAAAAGACCTTGAATTTGGTGCAAACACTCACCAGCACCAACTAAAAAGATGCCTTATCAGTACCTTCCTCAGGGTAAATCCAGACATCTAGTTTCATACCAGCCACTGTGAAGAAAACTAACTCTTTCCTGACTAAAACCAGCACACTTACCTAAGATGAAATCAGAGCTTTCTAACCTCCATGTTTGCAATTTAATTAGCTCCCCGCACCTTCAGTCCCTTCTTCCACATTTCAACCATTTCTCCGTGGGCTCAATTTAGACAGCAGTCGAGGTAGCTGCGTGAAATAGCCAGCAGTCACGCTAGAGACAGGCTAGCTCCATTTATTCTGCTGAGAGCAAGTAAATTGGCTAGGAAGCTGTCAAGTGTTGAAAAATTGTCCATGAGAGTTTCTCCTTATTTTGAAGAATGCATTACTCATTTGATCTATGTTTTTAAAACCAATGAGATTTTTCAAAATATCAACAACATACACACACATCCTTTATTCTGAGACAAAACATATAAACCAAGTATTTGAACAAAACATTATCAGCTTCTAGTGACAAACTAGATTCACTGATCTGAAAGACTCTGCCCTGTCACCCTTCAGAGCTGGACAAACTGCTGGAAGACAGCCCTATCCCAAGCCCAGTCCAAACATGCATTACTCCACTGAGAATTTAGCAATTGGAGCCTCCTCAGAGCAGGGACCACAGTGTTCCCAGTTTCACTGCAGTCCAAAAGGGAGGATGCTTTGGAAGCAGGAGCTGTTGCAGACCAAAAGACAACCTTTTCCCTGTCACAACTTTGCCAAGTTCCACCTCAGCAGCAGAAACACTACAGAGAATTGGAGCCCAACTCTACCACAAGCCTTGGCCCCGGATTCTGAGAGGCTCAGCAATGTCCCCTGCCCAAATCGACCCTCATCTTGCTGTACCGGGAAGGTATGCGCTCCCACGGGCAACAGCTTTTTGTGCATCTCTCCTTGTGGCACTCCTGTAAAATAACTGAGTGCTACTAGCCCTTTTTTTATACAGAGGTAATGAGGCAAAAAACCAAAGGACTTGTCCACATGGAAAAAACATTGGGATCAAGCAGCTACAGAAACTTAATAGCATGATCAGTAGCTCTAAAAGGCTATGTGGAATGGCAGGTGACATAAAAACCAAAGGCTTTCATATGCTGTAGCTTTTCTGCAGAAGAATTAACACAGTTGTTCACTCCTCAGCTACTCACAAATCACTGGGTGACAGTTTCCCATACAAAGCCCAAGCAATGCGCCTGCAGAGTCATAAGAAATCCATGCCAAAGGAAAAGCAAATGCCAATGTCCCAAGGAAAAGCCATCTCCAATAGTCCATCTTTCAGTGCAGCTCAAGTGTATGCCCATTTACTCCAACAGTGTACAGAAGGTTCACACCCTGGAATTCTATTTGTAAATCAATTCCAAGAGCAATGCTGCCTCTTGACCAGGGTATTCTCTGTGTGCTGCTCCAGGCAGGTGAATATGGCTCAAGTGACAGCAGTTTCACCTCTTGAAGCCTCTTATTTCAACTCTAAATAAAATTTACAGATAAAAGGCTTGCAGTTATAGCTTGATTTACAAGGCTTGATTTATACTGACGGGAGTAGAAAAATCAGACTGCAGGTGCTGTGCAAACTCCCCAGCAGGGAAAGGTAAAACAAGGCTCATATTTGAGGTGTTAGTTGTAGGGCAGATTTGGACACATTTCCCTTTTAAACTGAAAAATGTTAATGTGAAAAGTTAAGGGGCACATCACTAAAACCAGAATTTCAGTCTGGGCTCACCACCACCACTGATGTACTAACAAAGACAGTGGTTCTTGCCTGTAACACTGACTCCTCATTATAATAACACAGAGCATTTAAAGGCTAATTTGTCTCAATGCACCACAACGATAAGACCCCATCAACACCACAGCAGGGACAACTGAGTCCTGAAGTAGCTATCTGATTTGTTTATATGCTCATGTTTTGTGTTGGGCCGTGCCTGAACACATGAGAACCTGCTGCAGGAGCTCTTAGTATCAGGTGAACTACAAGCAGACCCATCTCCATATGGAGCAGATCTCATTCCCACTGTAGGATTTAAAAAGGGGCAAGTTAGTATTTTCAACACTGGATCAGGTCAGCAGACAAGGCAACAAGAGTCCAGTTCATTTTGCAGCCTTTTCGCCACTGAAAAACATCTAGCCAAGAACGGGGTTTTAGGCTTCTTCAGCCCTGGTTTGGTTTTAACTAAATTAAGACTGGAGGGTATTTCACATACACAAATTCACTGCCCAATACCATAGCCAAGCAGAAGATAAACTTATCCGGGAGAAGCATAATTATCGTCACAACAAAACCTACACAAGACTTGCTGAGGCATTACCACAGGGTAATAAGGTTATAATTGCCAACAGTGATAATTACAGCTAATGGAGAACTCCAAAACAGAAGCATGCCTTCGTCTACCCAGCGCCATCAGTCAGGTCATTGTTACTGACAGGACATGACCACATGGAAGAAATAAGACATTTCAATGCTGCTTCATAGAAAGGTGCTCAAATTATTTAATTGAAAGCAGGTGCAGAATATCAATCTTTATTTTATTCATAAGTCTTCTAACAGAAGAGGTTTATTATTGCTTGTTAATACACGTGGCTGTCTCCCAGGTAGGAGTGGAGCACACGGTAGGTTGAATCTGTATACAACCTATTTCAGCCCTGAGTAGCATGCTTTCTTCAAGCTCTCAGTTTCCAGAAGTGATAACAGAAAGAACCAGCATTTTCCAGTTCTCACAGAGAAGGGATGTTACGTTATGCGTAGGTGAGAAACCCAGCAGGGGCAGAAACACCCAACCTGTGGGAATGCAATCTTAAACATCAACAAGTCCTCAGAGTCATTTATAACCCATCATTCCTGATCACTGATTGCTCCTAACGTACATGGCACTTGATAACAAATTATCCCCTTCATCTCCTTGCCAAAAGAAGAAAGATGTCATCAAGCGTACAGTACATTTACTCTAGAAACTATATTTGGTCGCTTAAAAATGAAGCCTCCCTGCCCAAGTTTTGACAAGCTCTGAAAAAAATCTGCCAGCCACTAAGCTCAGTTTAAAAATAAAATAAAAAGCACATATTGCAATAACAAATCATTAAAATTATACGTTGGAAAACTTATATCACTATTGAAAATACATTATTAGAATTTAATAACTTCGTGCCTGATGCATGGATGAAGTATTATGTGTTCCCAAGAGGTATGTGCATACCATGTCAAAAAACAGAGGAAGAGGTAAGAATGAAGAAACAAAAGCAGCCTGCCATTCCCTCACCCAGTACTGGAGTATCCAGCATTCAGTCTCAAGAACTGTGCAAAAGCCAAAGATTACAAGATCATAGAATGGTTTGGGTTGGAAGGACCTTAAAGACCACTGAGTCCCACCCTGCTGCCATGGGCAGGGACACCCTCCACTAGACCAGGTTGCTCCAAGCCTCATCCAGCCTAGCCTTGGGCACTTCCAGGGATGGGGCACCCACAGCTTCTCTGGGCAACCTGTCCCAGGGCCTCACCACCCTCTGTGCCTTCCAGTTTCATCCCCTTCAAAGTCCTTCTTTAGTTCCTCTAAACCAAGATCATCCTTTGCATGATACAAGGATTGCCAGTGAATTTATGCGCAGCTGTGGGCAAATTGCTTGCCTGACCCATATTTCTGCTACTTTCCACTGCACAAGTCTTGTCTTGTCAATCATTCCCTACGCAGCGCCTACACCAGTGATGTCTTCAGCTGCTGCCCTAGTATTAATAAAGGACAACAGTAATCTGATTATTCATTTTCAAGGAAACCAGTCTCCTGAGCAGAAGTTCACAAAAATTCCCACCCCTACAGAGCAAGTCACTGACTGGAGCCAGTCAGCAAACTTGGTTAACTATTTAACTGGGTTTATCAGATCTGAGTAGCAAAACCTCCTGTGGATATAGGAGGTGTGGTGTAATGCTCTGACTTTGCTATGGAGTTCACCCAGAAGTATCTTTCAAGCCTAAAGCATCCAGAACTTTGAAGGCATGGACACAAAGCTAAAGTAGAAACATTACCTGTATCTATGATCAACTGGAAACAGCATTTCTTAGAGCTGTGGGTTGTCATACATCTAGGTAGAGGCCAATAGTGTCCTTCAACTCTTGACAATGCAAAGGCCCTGCACTACAAGCTTCGACTTCTGCAGTGTTCTCTGTTTTCTTCAGCTCCTACACAGCAGAGATTTCATTTTGCCCACCCATCTCCCTCCCTCAGACATGCCTAGAACTCCCAGTACTCCACCGCTTTCCCTGTGGCTGATTTAACTGCACCCAGTGCCAGGCTCTCTACAGTGTACCACGCAGTTGAGCACCAAGTGGAAAAGTTAATCGCACTATTAAAGGCAGTCTGAGGGCCATTTGAATGAG
The DNA here is from genome assembly GCA_027574665.1 of Rhynochetos jubatus. Lineage (NCBI taxonomy): Eukaryota > Metazoa > Chordata > Aves > Eurypygiformes > Rhynochetidae > Rhynochetos > Rhynochetos jubatus. The sequence continues at coordinate 74,156,158 of CM050651.1, read as the reverse complement.
TTCTTTTCAGTCTGATCATCAACACGCCTAGGATGTCCATGATCGGAATGCATCCTTCTTTTTAAAAGAAAAGGGTAATGATGAAAGGAATCTGAACACATTCTTTCTCCAGTTATGCTACAGATGCTCAGCTCATCCAAGGACTAGAATACAGTACCCAAAAACTCAAAAAAAACCCAACACACCTACCCACCACATTCATATTCTTTGCCCATTCCAAATGTTATAGTGGATTTCTGACATGGGAAGTAAGTCCTGTAGAAAACAAAATTCAACCTTTCAGTATACCACCATCTGAATACCCCTCCTCTCTTAAATAAAAAGCATCACCTGAAAATTGAAGACATTCATTTCATATACCAAATATTTCCCAGAGTTATCATTCTGCGAGCAGAGCCAACTCACAAGGGACATCATTAAAGAGGAGGACCCAGAAACGTCTTCAGCACTCCTCAACTCAGAGGCAGTGCTGTCTCCCAACACGTTCTTTTTCACCCTCTGAGCACACACTTGGGCAAGTGTTTGCAAACACTGCGAGTTCCACCATAGGAAAAAAGACAAGGAGTTTCTGTATACACCTAGAAACCTAGAATGGACAATCCCATTACTGATGCAATGTGGAAAGAAAGATGCCAAGCTATTTTTGTTTCAATTCAGAGAGAAATTAGGACTTAGTTGCCTAAAGAACAAAACCTTGTGGCACTCCCAACACTGAGTTTATGTGCATTTTGACCATCTTGTCCCCCAGTTCAAAACAAGCTGCCAAGCACTGCTGTTGATCTTGTACAGGGCAAAAAAGTTATTGTTCATGGTGGAAAAAAAGGAAAATACCCAAGAAGCGTAAAAGACACACAAAGATGAAACCAGTATTAGCTAGCTGCCTGCTGCTCTATTCAGTAGCTCCCTCAAAGCAAACATCGCACTTGAAAGCAGACTGCGGTGTGATTCAACCCAAAGAATTGCACCCACCAGATCAAGCAAGCCATATTAAGATAGAATGTCAGAAATAGACACACGTATTTTTCAGAAACTTGAAAAAATTGATGAAAGGATATATAGCCAGGCTGGTTTAGGCGCAGCCGGGAACAAGAGACGGCCAGCTCTCTCCTTCCCCTGTGGGAAGTGGAGGAGAAAATGTGTGGCCTGAGTCAGGGACACGGAGGGATCCTTCACCCGTTGTGGTCACGGGCAAAACAGACCGGACTTGGGGAAGAGAAATCAATTTAATCTGTTACCAGAGTACGACGATGAGAGACAAAATAGAACAGATCTTAAAATCCTTTCCCCCCACCCCTCCCCTCTTCCCGCGCTACCTCCTTGCCCGGGGGTTGTGGTCGGCCCGTTACACGGTGTCTCTGCCGCTCCTTCCTCCTCAGGCGAGGGTCCTCACACTCTGCCCCTGCTCCAGCGTGGGTCCTCCACACGGGGTGCCGTCCTTCAGGAGTCCCCTGCTCCAGTCTGGGACCCCCTGGGGTCACAAGTCCTGCCAGCAAACCTGCTCCAGCCTGGGCTCCTCTCTCCATGCACCACAGCTCTTCCCAGGAGCCTGCTCCAGCGTGGGCTGCCCACAGGGTCACAGACTCCTTCGGGCACCCCCCTGCTCTGGCGTGGGGTCCTCCCCGGGCTGCAGGTGGGTCTGTGCCCCACCGTGACCCGCCGTGGCTGCAGGCCACAGCCGCCCTCACCATGGGCTGTGGGGAACCTCTGCTCCGGGCACCTCCTCCCGCCTTTCCTCACAGCCCTCGGTGTCTGCCTGCTTGTCCCTCTCACGTCCCACTCCTCTCTCCGCCCTGGGGACCTCCACTCTCTGCGTCGCTGCTGCTTCTCTTTTTGTGCTTTCCCCTCTTAAATATGTTAATTCGCAGAGGCACTGACTGGCTCCGCCATGGCCAGAGGAGGGCCCTACTTGGAGCCGGGGGAGCTTTTCCCAAGCTTCTCACAGGAGCCATCCCTGTGGCCAGGACCAAACCCAGCATAACTGAACAAGTCTCCTTCCAGCAAATCAGGCAGCTTCACCAACAGGTCAAAGTAAATGGGAACTTCCAACCAACCTGCCATCCAACTTCCAACAAGTTTTCTCTCAGCACATCAAGATAAGCCACAGAATGGACTTGCACATGCAGATCAAACTGCATTCTCATCACCTAATGAGAACTACTATCATTAGGCCTCCTGTAACTGACTACTAGGCACTAGGACCAGTCACAATAATCCTCCTGCAACTCTTGGCCATGGGCATGGGAGAGCCAAAAGCCTCCCAGCCTGAAAGGCCTGTGTTGGAAGGGCAAAAGTTTGCTGACTGTGTTCTGGATACATTCCCCTTATTGCAGGCTGAACCCTCACACCTGAGCCAAGGTTAGATCCCTAGAAAGTAGGAGGAGGCACAGTAAGTCTGGATCATCACGCCTCTGCCTCATTCCAGGTGCTTCCCATCAGCAGACTGTAGAGTCCCTAAACACAGGGAGCCATTTACAAGTGCTGCTAAGCATTGTGTGATGCTGTCTTCCAACAGGAACCAAAGATGCTAATTTTTGGCCTGGACAACTGCAGGCTTATTCCCATTTCCAGAGAAATTTGAAGGATACACATTTCCTGTGTTGAAGCTTTCAGTTCAGGGTATCCTACTAGCAAGGGTTTGGCCTGCTGCAAGGGTTTGGCCTAAAGTACTGGAAAGAGACAGGTGGCAGGTTTAACCCCAGTCCTTCTGAGGTCACTTCACAATTAAAAATACAAAGCAAATAGCAACACACCCAGGAATGCCTTAATACCCCCTCTGAGCTAGTCTCCCCTTTGACAGACCTGAACCTCCAGAGAAAAATAAGAAAGAAAGGAAAAACATGCGGAGAAAAACATATGGAATACCTGCACTTTATTCTGGCTATCCATGGATGTACTTCAGCCTGGATTAAATATATCTCCAATTCTGTTCCTTTCAAATGGTTGCTTATTTGTCTTAATTTTTTAGTTAACTCCCTTGATCTCACTGTCACTCTGTTTTCCAGCAGATACAACTACTGGGGTTATTCACTGCCTGCAGATGCAACCAGTAGGGCTGACAGGGCTGGGGGATCGCTCTTAACCTCTGTCAATCCAGTGAGGGAATTTTTAGCTACTGTTTTCATAAAATCTAAAAGATCTTCATAAGGGCCATCTGCTTCCTAGGCTGACTGTCCAGAACTTCACAATTGAGTCACTATCCATTATCATTTCAACACAGGCGCTTTTAAATCTACCCTTAGGAATCTCCTATATCAAGCCCATAAATGAACCTATGTTCAATCAAAGACACTGCACAGTGCTGGGCCAAGTTCTTCTTGTCATTACCATTAAAGCTGCATCTCTGGGAGTTAAAAACAATGACATGGGTTATTAGCCATTCTACATCACAGCATAAACTGATCTCCTTTAAATGGGTATGTTTTGCCAAACAGGAGGGTGGGTTTCTTTTTAACTTAAAGAGCATCAGTCATCATTGAAGATGAGATGACAGTACAGGCAGCCAATGGATAAACTGAGAAAGATGATCAGAAAGCTCCCCGGGTCTCCTACTCACCACAGCATAAGATTCCCTGATGCTACTTCAGCGAATGTTTCCTGGTTGTTCAGAACATCGGCTCTCAAGCAGGCCTGCATATGGAGTTCAAACTACAGCACTCAGCTAGACATACAGACGGACAGCATGTAGCGCTATGTGCAAAACCATGACTCAGGTTAGCTGGGCATGATAAATTGTCAATGCAAGCTCAGTGCGTGGCTTGTCAGAACACTCATTTTCAACACGACAATTCATTTTCTCTTAAAGATATGCTGCTGGTTTCCATCTGCATTTGAAATGCAAATGGGTTGTGCTTTATATTCACTGTTGAATTGTTTCATAAAATAAATATTTCGACTCCCAAGCCAAACCCATGTGTTCTGTGAGGGATTCCAAAAAGGGAAGGATTTCTCTGTCCCCTTCTTTAAGAGCACAAGTTGACCACGTTACACAGATATTAACCATCCATTGTTGGCTGTGCTAGGTACCTGCATGTAATCAAGGTGCCTGATCTTTGAAAACACCCATTTTAACTGGGATTATACTGTTGTTTTCATTCAAGAGGTATCACAGGAAACAAGCAAATGATGTGAAAACTCACTACACGAAAAGTTCTTTGCACCCACGAGTTCTCAAAGGAAACATCAAACCAACTGTAAGTGGAAAAGGATCAACTGAAATGGTAGAAGCAGGAAGATAATTAAACAGCATCAACTCGTACCAGACTTACATTCCAACTACAAAGGCTCTGCAGCTCCGCCTCACACTTTCACATAGCAAACAACTGGCCATTGCTAGAAAGCTGAGCATTTGGGATCAACATCAACACATTTTATTCATTGGAAAAAAATCTGAATTTCTAGGGCAAGGTAATGATCTGAAGCCCTGGCAAATGCATCATGGCAAATTATTTTAGACATCTATACCGAAACGCCACTCAAGTCCCTATTGATAAAATCTGACAGAACACTTCATCAAGCAGTTTGTCAAGTTTTATCAATACTCATATGTAATTGTAAATGTAGGTTTTTGAAACCCTGAAGAAAAAAAAAAAAAAGAGAAGCCCTGCCTTTCTTAAAACTAACACTACAGATTCAGCATAAGGGGACTATAGTAAAAGGAGGACTGTGTTGGTTTTCGTTGGTTGGCTGGCTTGAACTTTAAAAGGGCACTACATAGCAGCTAACAGCTTAAGTTTCTCTTAAGGTTTGTTTGGTTTTCTTTTGGTTTTGAAACCATCTGCTAAATCAAGGCTTTTTTACCCCAGACTTTTTAAAAGAAACAGTTTTCAAACTAAGTGGTTATACATACTAAATGGTTACCACAAAGTTTTTGACTTTCCTTGATAAATAGAGATGCACTCATATAATTTCCAAATTACTTGTCATTCCTGAGTCACTTTCCTCCCACCTATTTCAGGGTTTATTTTGTTACAGGCTTTATGCCAAGGTCATCAGTTTGCACACAATGTGGATGTTAGAACGTTTTACAACAGTTTGGGGATGGAAGTCTCTTTCCTATTGATTTGCAAATGAAGTTTTACTCCTGAAAAATCTACATTTTCTTTCACAGCTGATTAACTGAGGCATATGGTTGCCACATAAATGCTTTTTTGTGTCAGGTACATGTAACTATTACTATGGGAGAACTGTGCTTCATTAGTTTTCAATCTGGACTTCATTCGGCACAAATCATCTTGTCTATATGTCTTTCTTGTGTTTGACATACCCTGAAACCGTTTATTTAAGTGCCCATAGAAATGTAAACAAAGCTATGAAAACCCTCGATAATTACCGTGTCTGACCTCTGGCAAAGGGATTCTCCTAAATTAAAACCTATTTGAATGAAACCACCTTGTAGAAAAACATCCAGTAGGGATTAAAAGAAGTCCGGGATCAGGGATCCAACCAAAGCCTTGGGTAAATCATCCTGTGTCCCACTACTCCTGTAGCAGGGCTTTCATCCTGTTCCTCTGCTCCTCACAGAATCCTACAAACAGTGCCAGTGCTTGGCCTTTGCATTCCAGCCTGCCACACCGAGTCATCCGGCTCGAGGTGTGACTGCACGCTGACCGTACTTCAGCAAAGCGCTCAACAGCATGCCCAACTTCAAACCGGCGATAATTCCCATGGAGTCACAGCTGCCCTGACCAGTGCAGACTAGGGGTCTCCTCGGATTCCTCCTGTGACTTCCGGGGAGTAAAACACTCCTGGGACTAAAAAAGTCTCCTGTCTACAATCAACCGGTGCAGGGGGGGAGTATAGGTGGAACTAGATGATCTTTAAGGTCCCTTCCAACCGAAACCATTCCATTATTCCATTCCATGAGATCTGTAATTCAGTGTTGCTGTCAGGTTACATGGGCACCTAAAGAGCTTTCGAAGAAATGGTTCTCTGGTCTGCTGGATAAGGCAATTGAGCTTTATTTGGAAAATGCTGATTCACTGAACTTAGAAAGAAGCTTTTGATTGTCACGTATCAAGCAATAGCTTTGAGCACATTCACTTTTGTTTCCCAGAACTCTCCAACAGAAGAGCCATGCTGCATACACATGCACAGGAGCATGCTGCAGTTGTTTCTTGAGAGCTTAGGAGCTCCTAATTACTATAAACGACACTCTTGCAATCACATGACTCCAAGAGATTAATAGATACAATCTCTACTCAGCCATAGAGATCTGTTTCATGCAGGTGGAGTAGTTTTCCCCAGGTTTGTTTGAAATCAGCTTATGATATAAGTGTTAGGGGTACCAGCTGAGAGCATGTGAACCTTGGAGCAACTGAATGTTCAGCTCTTGTACCCAGCCAAGGCCAAAGAATACCAGGACAGTCCTAAAAAGGTGCATGTGCACTAAGATGGGGAGACCCTTAAGTAAAACGTCACTTGGAAAACGCAGCTGGCAATTCTAGAAGGCAAGACATGGTTATGGACTGTTGATCCATGAGAATAGCTTGGTTTACCACCTTCCTTTCCTGAAGAAATACTTCCTTCAGATCTTCCTGCACTCTAGCCCTCCTTTCCCATTTGCTCAATTTCCTCTCCCTTGAAGAAGTTAACCCACTCATTCTGTAATCTTATTTTTTCTGCAAGCAATTTGTGCTCCACAACTTATTTTCCTCTGTAGAATCTGCTACAAAGTAGCTAAGGCTAGGGACAAAGGCAACAAATAAAAACTCTGGGAAAATAAATTTAATCTCCTTGAAAGCAGCATGGAGCTGAAAGGATAGCTAAATAAAAATAATAATAATAATAAATCACAATTTGTATGGCGTTATGCTCTGCATTTGAATGAATTAAAACATGGGAGAATTCAATGCCACCTTTGACACTGATACTTGGATTATTGTTTATAAAGCAATCCTCCTGAAAAGAAAACACAAGGATCCCTGTGAATACATGATCCTCTATGGCATTCACAGAAATAAGCAGAGCAAACCACCAGATCTAACTTCAAGGCACGCCTGAGCAGAACCACCCTTCCAAAAAGAAAGTGATTCGGTTAACACTCAGATTCGCAGAATAGATTCCGCTGTGAAGCACTTGTATCTACAAACGGTCACAGGCAGCAAACTTCAGGCTCAGGACAACATCCTGATATTTTGGTTGATGCCACCAGTGAAGTTAAACATGGTAAATAGCAAGCTATTATGCAGCAAGGAAGGAGAGGTATACCTCAAAACACAGCAGGCTAGCCTGAGGCCTGCAAGTCAGCTACTGCACAGCACCTATGCTGGAGCCTCAATACACCGAATATTTTCATAGTTAAGGATGGACAACCTTTGCTCAGTGGAAAAGGAATGGATTTAAGCACATGTACTAAACATCTCAATAAGCAAGCCTGACTTGCTGAGATGCATAAACAGCTTCTACTCTGTTTAATCCATTTAAAACACATCTGACACCTTCAATGCTGTTAATTCTGATCTTCAGTTATGTCAATTAACTCAAGTGGCTGAGGTCTTCAGGGTCCTACACGTATATATAACATTCTCTGTTAAGAAAGAGGAAGTCAGACCTGCTGACCTAGGGAGTAGAGCTGGGGGGGAGGTCTGGGGGGCTAGAAACTAACCTTTGCCCTATTGCTATGTGCACAAAATTCCATCACCACCCGGCTGATTATTACACAAAAAACCTTCTATAATGGGTTTATTTTATATCCTTCCCTTTTCCCAAATATTCTCGTTAAGGAATCTCAATACCCTTGTAAAACCACAGCACAACCTGGTTTATGTCACAGAAGCCACCATCCAGAGATGGACTTGTTTTCTTTTGTGCCTGCTACCTCTTAAACTATGCTTTGTATTGCTTCAGATACATAAAGGTGGGGTCTAATTACAGGCCCAATTAAAGGTACCTTTTCTCAGCTTCCTTTTCAAAGTGCTAGATCCTAACAATATTAACATTCTCCTCTGGAACCTCTTGAGATCCTAGCAGTAATTTCATGCACCAATAATGTTTTACTGAAAATAAACAGACCTAAACCATTGGTAACCTGGGAATAATCACCAAGTCACACATGTCTTGATCTACAGCCAAACTGCCTAGTGACCTCTGTAATTACGTCACTCATTAACATATCCCCAGCCAGCCCAATTTCCCTCTGGCTGATGGAAAGCATACCTGTCCAGCTATGCAGTCTGAAAAGGTGTGACCGACAAAGGCAGTGAAACGTAATGGGATAGAACCCAGGTGCCATAAAGGTTTAGGCTCACTGGAGTGGTTTTGTTGTAGAGTGCTGATGAGCAAATTCCAGGTCTGCAGCAGGAAACATATTTATTCTGGCACAGCTCTAACATGCGTTTTAAAGGATTCAAGACACCTCTTGCATTCCTATTAATTGCATTCCAGCCTCTGCCAAAACAGTCTGGACAGAGGCATGTGAGACTCCACTACTGCCTAAAACAAGGGAACTATTCCCCTCAAAAGTACTGATGCCTCCATATCCATGTCCCTTCTTCTCCACAGAAACCTTGGTCATGTGCTGAGGAATGGGCAAATGTCAGAATAATATGTTTAAATCATAATCAAAACAAACACTACACACAAACAACACACCACACACCAGACCTTTAATCCTCCAAGCACTGAGAAGAATGAGACCGTCTCCTTTCATGTTACATACAGCAAATCTCTTCACACCAGCAAAGCACTTCCAGTAACCCCTTACAATGTAAGTGCCTGCTGGTTCTTCTCTGAATTGTAAAACTTGGCACATCTACACCAAAAAAAGGGAAAGTTAGCTTTTTAGCCACAGAACCATGTTCCTAATTGCAACATGAACTTCAAGGTGTCAGAGACTACTGAAACAGGGAAACAGATCACTCCAGGGCATGTGGAACCTGGGTTACTAGCAGGTTTTTAAGAACTTTCTAAACAAGTGTGTACCAAAAAAAAAAAAAATACACAACTGTATCCTTTCTCAGATCAGAGGAAAAGAATACCTGGCCATTGATATTCATCCTTGAACAATTTGTGTGATTTCCTGTCATTTCTAGAAAAAAATTCAAAAATAACTTGGAGATTACAATATGTATTTTCCCCAAAATTACTTTTAGTTTTTCTAAAGCTCAAACATAAAACATATCAATCTCATAAGGTTTACCTTTCTACTGTAAGGTAGTCTAATGGAGAAAGAAAAGCTACTCCAAAGTTCAGTTCATTCATTGCCTTCTAAAACATGCAGCTTCAATCAGCCTCTGGCACTTATATCTGCCCAAATACAGAGTCTGGTTGACTGGTTTAGACCAAAATCTAACTGTAAGCATGATAAACCTTTCTCTTTGGCTGAATCAACAGGCAACTGGAAACAGTTTGTAATGCTAGAAGGCAGAGAACAATAACATACTCTACATCTTCAAGGAAATTACTGTATTCTTAAAATATTTTAATTCAATTCTATTTCTTTGGTTTTAAAAGCAACTGAAGTCACTCATCTCCATTTCAGTGAACAGCTCTTTTTCTGAATTTGCCATTAAACTAAAATGGAGAGAATGAGCTTGTGGTTTTCATCAAGGTTTTCTTTTTTCTTTGTTTTTAATGGCGTGTTGAAACCCACAGAACAATCACTCGCTCTCGTTATGTTTCAGTCTTCGATTACAGCACTACAGAGGCGCAATCTTATTTCAAAATTGCTTTTTTAATGGGAATAAGTCAATCTCATAATTTATTGAATTCTCAAACTCCAACTACAGTGGCGAACACTGTGCATAAGCTAAATCAAGATAACAAATTCTAGTAAGTAATATAAAACCACAGAAATGTAATCATACAGTTTCAACAGTTGTTCTTGTCAGGGCAATGGCAAACACCCAGATGAATCTGAAATTTACACTGACCTTTGTTGAATTCAGCCTAAGAACCACCTTACATGACAGAGTCTGAGATCTCTGCTCCAGGTTTTGGGGTCAAGTCATTTCAGATGACAAGTGCTTCAGGAAAATCGGCTAAAATAACCTTCACAGATTCATTCTCATTCCCATTGGCAGAACCTGGATTTAATTTCTCTTTATGGACTTCTCCGTTTCATTAAGTCCTACCATTGTGGGCATTAAAGACAAACCTCCAGCCTGTCATTCCAGCACTAAGGATTGGGGCATATGTGAGCTCCCTTTCCTTGCTGGACACCAGGTATGGATGAAGCAGAAGGAGAGAGATACACAATCGCTTATGCCATGGTATACATGAAGAAAGCAGGAGAGCACGTATCGCCACAGCTAAATCATAGCCCAACAGGCAAGAGGCTGGGATAAGACTCCCAAAAGGTGTCAACTCAGCACTTTCAAAGATGTTGATATAACCTGGCGCAAACAGTTTATCTTCTTTCCACTCTCTTTATCTCTGCAACTTAGATTGCAGCTTCTTTAGGGAAGAACTACATCTTAGCATACAGAGGAAGAGACCCTCAATTTAATCTTCTAGGCACCACTGTAATTACAAACAACAATAAGCAGGGGAAATGATCAAATAATTAATGTGAAAACACACTGAGAGGCATCTTATAAATTATTCAAGCAGGTGCAGTTATTAATAACTTCCTAGATTATTGAAACTAAGCCAACAATAAAAATCAGATTTATTTTTTTTACCACTTCCTTCCATTACCATCACCCTGTAAGACAGAAAACTACCATGGCACATTTATCCTGAGTGAGGACACCTCCGCTGTTAAGTGTTGCCTTTGGACAGAAAGCCTTGCAGGGGAATTTTTCCATTGCAATGATTTGCAAAGTCATAATAATATTTCTATGTCCATATTAAATTTTATAGAGGTTATTTTTTTATTACCAAATATAAATTTGGGGCCTCTATTACCTTCCATGCTGTCTTAAAATAATTCCAAGGTTATGCTGTCATCGCATAACTCTGGAAATTTGTAACCCTAATTCAAGCACTAGAAATATAACACATAATGTACAGCAAAAGAAACAACGTAACGCCAAGCACAATTTTCTACTACAATAAGCTGGGGAGTGGCTGAGCAGAAAATTCATCTTTCATATTGTACGCATCAGTAGTCCATAAGTGAAGATCATACCTCTATCAAATGCTTGAATGATAATGTCTCTCGTGAAGCCATTTCTGAAGTGTCAAAAGACAACAGCAATAGTTTTCTAAAGTCCTAAAGTCAATTGCTTGGCTATCTGAGAATCGACGCAACAGAGAAATCTGGCTTTGCTCACATTCATTTTGTACTCAATGTACCCAGCCCTGTCTCCAGGTCCTCTGCTCTCCACTCTGTGAGATCAAAGACAAAGCTTCATAGAAGATGCAACTTTCACACCGATATAGAATAGGACAAAGCAGCAATAAAGCTCCTTAGTTGTGAGATATTAAGAAGAGCAGGGAATTTATTTATATATTGCATAACCAAGACTGTTAAAAGGCCAGGAAATTCATGCACAATACTCCACAGACACATTGTCTGGCAAGTTGTTTGTTAAATCTCAAGTTTTGCCAGACTGATAGACCTTGTACTAAGCATTTTGCATCACTGTGATTCAACTTTCCATACAATCAAGGGGACCAAAACTCAGACTTCTCTTGTAAAGCAACTCATTACACAGTGATGAAAAACACCATATATGAAGCATTATCATCACTGTATCATGCAGAAATAGAACCTCACTTAGTGGGAAGACAGCAAGGCACGCAGTGATAGGGGAGAATCAGCTAGCAAGCACCAGGTTCAGCCAGTAACACATGCAGAATAGCAGTGGAATACAAAAGTCTAAATCGACACCAATAAAGCAGGAGCTTCATTGAATGCACCAATCTATGAATGCTACACATTATGCACTATGAAACAGCATGACCTGCACCATCTTAAGAGCTGTCTCTGTGCACAAATCTAAACATTTTATATAGGTTGCTCCAAGATAGAAACAATTTAAAGAAAATAGGTCAAAGTCTGTGGTAACTCACTGTTTTTCTGAAATTACCAAGTCAGAATTGTTGGGTGCTACACTGGGGATGGCTCCACTGGTTTTAGCAGTCTAGGTTTCACAGCTTTACATAAACCACACTCAAAACAGACTAGAGAACAGTGTCTCTGCCTCCATCCCAATGCAGGCGAAGTGTAATTAGGTTGTTTTTCTTTACCATGCAGGAAGTCAAACTGCAGGAGTAAGAGGGTTAAGCCCTGAAAATACAGGGAAATCTCAATGAACAGAGCACAGGAAATGAAGCCCAGATCAACAGCTTGTAGAAAAGAAGTCTGTGGAAGGAGACAGCTGAGCAGAACATAGCCATAAGTAGTAAGAGAACCTGCAGTCTCACATCTTTCATGAATTACACAGGACAAAGTACTAAGCTAATCATAGAATCATAGAATGGTTTGGGTTGGAAGGGACCTTAAAGAGCATCTAGTTCCACCCCCCTGCCATGGGCAGGGACACCCTCCACTAGACCAGGTTGCTCCAAGCCTCATCCAGCCTGGCCTTGGACACTGCCAGGGATGGGGCATCCACAGCTTCTCTGGGCAACCTGTCCCAGTGCCTCCCCACCCTCTCCGTGATTAATTTCTTGCTGATATCTAATCTAAATCTCCCTCCTTTCAGTTTAAACCCATTACCCCTTGTGCTGTCAATACCACTAATACCACTGTTTGCTGTAGAGTCAAACACCCGACAGAGCATAGTAAACAACAACAAAATGCAATGAACGCTGGGCAGAGACCTGTAAGCAAGTGTAATGTTAGTTGCACTGAAAACTAGCAACACCAGGAAACATTTCAAATGTATTCCCCCCCCTCCTTTGCTCCAGAGTCTGCAACTTTGCTGTACTGATGTGTGAGCATCCACCCAAGAGTGGCACACACCAATACTACCCCATCCCCCTGAGCCACATTTCAGCACTACAAGGAAAACGAAACAGCCAGACTCACGTCATGGGTCTTTTATTTTTCGCCAGTAGGACCTTTGTGGTGTGAAAAAGTTAGCATGAATTCAATGACTCGGGACACTAAATTTTCATCTTCAACATCTTTGGCAACCTTCAAGTTTTGCATGACCTTTAACAGTATTCCTCATTTTCTGAACAGCCAGCCTGAACCACCTTGTCGGAGAGCAGCAAGTGCTTGAAACTGCTGCTGATGCTTAGAGAATGCGGTTTGACAGCACAGAAAAGAATTTACAGGGCCAAATAATTGAATTGAGACAATAAACAGACGTTTGTGTACTGATTCTAGCTTGTCCCCCTCTCTGAGTGCATCTCAGCCACAGGATGAAACTGGTAATGGTGAGGTGCATGGTGGTAATTCAATTAGAGTACTCAGTATTACTGTAGGAAGTAACACTGGAAATATCTCCTGGAAAATAAAGATGCCTTACGTTCAGAGCGAGATATAGTGTACAGTAGAAAATGTATGGGCTCTGAACCTGAGCAGGAAACACAACCACAATAAACAGCTACCAGTTCTGCAAGCATTGCCACTCTGCTCAAGCTCAGACAGGGATCCTGCAGGAAAACCAAAACTTGATCATGTAGCTAAAGCCCAGTGAGAACTTGTAGAGAAGGACAAATGATCAGTGTAAACCTACCCATAATCAGAAATCTTTATAATTATTCTGCATTGGATTTGGGAAGTTTATACTTTTTTTTCCTCCCTTAAATGGGTCCTCAGTTTATAAAACACACAGCTCATTCTCCATATAGGCAGACAAAAATCACCTATCTAGTGAGAAGCAACAGGAAGGAAAGTCCATAGTGCATGTAACTACCACATACACACGGGGATGGAAGGGACTTAGACAACACAGGGCCAACTGCCAGCTCAAGGTAAACTCAGATTTGCCTGTATCATTCCTGATCAATATTTGCCTGACCTGCCATTAAAGAGCAGCCAATGGACACTTCCGATCCCCACCAGAAAGCCTAATCCATCGTCCTTTTCCGTTGCAATGGTTTTTCTTAACTTTCTCTTTTAACCTACAAATGCCTGTGACATGTATTACAAATGTGTAGTATAGCGGGTGTTTTTCCTCCTCTTTTTAAAATTAGGCTTATTTTAAATATGTTGATATTCTGTTAATCACCACTACCCTTAAAATGAAGGCATACAGCTACCAATAGTAGCACGTCTCCCTAGAACCCCAGTGTAAAATTAGGAAGGCACTGAAATAATAAAATTGAGGGAGGGGGAAATCAACCCTACTTACAATTACAGTATTTTCACTATTGTTAAAGAACTTTGCAGATGAGGGTTGTGCTTCTTATGATTAATGCCACTTACTTTCTGGTCAGCATAAGCTCAGCTATGAAATCTATTTTTGTAAGACAATCTAAATTTATGTGAGGAATAAAACACAGGCATTTTATGTTATAAACATACTGCGACCAGAAGTTTTTGTGCTTCTTGTAGCAACAGACACCCAAAAAAGATAAAAAGTCTTTAGATATTTGAAGAGATCTTTAAATCTCAAATTTTCATCAGAAACAAGCAGAGCCAGTCAACATCTTCATCTGAAGAAATAAAATAAAATTAAAAAAAAAAAAAATCAAAAAGCCTGAAGAGGTGCAGATCAAATAAACCCGTTTGCTTTGCCTTCACTGTGTGTCTTCTGCACAGGGTTTCAACCACATTTCCAGGGCTCTCTGCAAATTCTACACGAGCCTTGTGTCCCTAAGATATGGCCGCCTGTCACAGAAGAGGCCAAATTGTGCATTCCCTCCCTGTGCTCTGCAGAGCCCCATGGTGACCCCCTATCCTCCCAGCCGCCTGAACCCTTCCAGCCTTTTCTAAAAGGGAGACAAGCATCAACTCTTTTCAAGGGACTAATTCATGTGTGCAAGAAAAGGTAAATCCATGTATACATTTGTATAAGCAAGCTCTGACTCAAGGTAAGGCATATGAAAGTGGGATTTTCTGGGAGGTTTACTGTAGATCTGAACAGAAACAGAGTTAATCCAGCGTGCTCTACATCACAAAATTCACCAGTGATAATTGTAAAATTGTAGCATCACTAAAGCCACAAAAGCTCAATGAAGATTAAGGAAACAGGTTTAAAAAAAAAAAAAGTTATTGGTGCTGTCAATTCTCCAAAGGATCTAGTAAACCCAAAGGCAAACAAGCAGTCCAAATCCGGCCCCCCTGGAAAACTTAGAGCAGTAGATTCTGAGAATTTGTCACATACGCTGTTGTAAAACAGCTAGCAGTATGTCTTGGAGTTGACTTATGTCTACACAGAATGGCAGCAGGCCTTGCTCAGCAGAGTTTTTGCTCTTGAATCATCATCAAAGTTCTTCTGGTCCAACTCAATAGAATGCTAGGAGCATTCATTGTTCGACGAGGTCCTTTCTCTAAAAATATATATGCCTGGCCTCTTACATGCAATCCCTTCCCCTGGGGCAACAATACCCTTGTACAAAAGGGAGCAAGACAGTGAAAGACAAGCATTTCAGTTTTGAAGTAACTTCTCAGAAATGCATTTGCATGTGTCAGATGAGCTTTAGCACACATATACTTATCCTCAGCAGGTAAAAATTCAAGGTTTGCTTTTACAAACCAAACATGTGGAAAACCACAATCCTGCATCAAGGGCACCTCTGCTACTGCTGTCCCAGGGTCACACAGGACAGTCACTGCGACCCAGCTCTCCCTCGTCACTGTCCCAGCGGTCCAAGCCTGCTCCCACATTGTATCCACTGCATCTGTAGTGAACCTATTTGAGACAAGAGCACTTATCACTACAGCAATACAGGCCCTCAACAGCATTAGTAATGATATTTCAGCATCTCACACGTCGGTCAAAATTCCAATAGTGCGCAACATGAGAACGGAGAGCTCTTGTGAACAGTGGCCATATCAGCTGGTCCCCAGATATCCAGGCTCAGCCAGTCACTAGGAAAGGGAGCATTCGCACAAGAAAGTGCACTACTTGCTAAAGCCCTTTAATTCAGCAGTTTACTGGCACAGGAAATTCAGTACTTAAGTCAACGGCTCTTATTTATAGCCAACTTGATTTAAAAAAACCACAGAAAACAAACTTCTGTTTCTTTCCTACCATGACTTTTGACCAATCTCCCACCTGCATTTTAAATTGACAGAACCCTTCTTTCAATATGACACCAAAACAGAGCTGTGGGAATTCAAGATTAGCTCACAGTAAGTGGAAATTCAAGATTAGCTTCCAGTTGAAAATTCTACGGGGCTGTGGTTCACAGTTCTACACTCAGCTTGCAAACACACTCTGGAAATACAAGACCTTAAATAACAGATGATATTGCAAAGCTAGTGGATGCCACATGGTAAGATACAAAACCGTCAAGGAAAGAAGACATTTTGTAAAAAGTAAATAAAAATGTAGTATCAAAAATTGACTATATTTATTTCATACCCCCATAGGATTTGGTTTCATTCCCAAATGTTGCTATACCAATAAATCCTCCTTCCCTAGGAAGTTGCAGCAACACAAAGGATAGAGGAAATGACACATAAACAATCTGTGTGTTGACAAGAAGGCAATTTTGTAATATGTTGTTATTTATGGCCAACACTTAAGCAGATGGAAGATGCATCAAAATGAGAGTTTCATTTAGAACACACAGGCCAGGGAGAAGTCTCTGCAGGAGAGGCACACCATGGGAAAACACAAGGCACTTAACCACTAGGACTGCATCATGGTATTTATTTTAACTTAAAGAGAAACACATGGTAAATACGGGAGACAAGGTAAAGGTGCAACACAGAGCATCGCTCAAGTAGGTAGTGAAAGGTGGGTGTGTGGTGGTGGTATGGAGTGAAGGTTTTCCAGGGGCAGCCCTCTTGCTTCCTGAAGGAAGCAGTAGATCCCATGACACGTCCTGCTGGAATTCTGCCATTCTGCTGCTCCTTCCCCCAGAAGGAGTAACATCCCTCCCTTTTACAGGTGCAGGCTCTGAACCACAGTCCCCACGGCGAACGCAGCTGCAGGACTTGGCCTTCGCTCTGTGCACTACCTGACTAGGTTTGCATCCCTTAGGCCTCTGCATTCATTAGACATCCCAGGGGCTGCCTCCCTCCGGCACTGCTCTAGCACATGGTGATACAGCAGGGAGCAGCGGAGGCAAGGAACAGACTGGCCCAACAGGCTGATGAGCAATTTCCACTTCTAACACTGAGCAACACAGCACGCAGCTCCCCACGAATGCACTGATTTTCTCTGCATTGCTTTCCATCGTATTAGCTCATGCACGAAAGGGGAAAATAAATTAGTAAGGAAAAAATATTTATGCCTCCTCCTCCTCTCCCCCCTCCACTATTTCATTTGATTCTAAATCAATTTGGAAGCCCTGCTGGCATCAGGGCCCTGAAGTGCTGACAGCCTCAGGGAGCTTTTAATATCTGAGAGTCCAACTCTCTATTTTCCCCTCAATTGCGAGGTCCCTCAGTCGTACCAGGGGACACGAGAGGGAACAGAACAGTTTCAGAATAGCACTCTTGTTCTAATAACTGATTTAACCTCCCAATCAAAGCTGACTTTTAAAAGTTGCCCACCCACTGATGATGCATCCATATGCAACTCTGGGATAACATAACCCTCTCATCCATCTCTCCCACCCCCGCTGGCAATCCAGCTCCTTGTGTCACATGATTGTGTTCACCAAGGGTTACGTTTGTGGCCTGGTTTCCAAAGCAGTTGTATGCTCTGTCTACGCCTTTCTGCTCCCCTCCGCTAAACTCTGAGCTCATTAGCCAACTTCAGCTGCATTTGGCAGGAAGGAAGAGACCTCAAAACCATTTATTTTTTGCAGGAGTCAGCAGCAGAACAAGAGGCTATTTAAGACCCTGGCTGTGGGAACCACGAATACTCCCCCTGACCAGGCCCCAGCAAACCTACTCGAGAGATGCGCCTCAAGGCATAAACCCATAGGAAACCAAGGTTCATTAGCTCTGCCCCTCCCTGAGCAATTCCAATGTTTTCTAGGCTTCCTACAACTTCATTCAAGCTTTGTGATGCTAACCACAAGCTCGACCTGCAATATTTAACAATATTCTCTCTTCTGGCAAAGTACTTATATACAATTTGGGAAGCAAGGGACAGGGAACCAAGAGCACTGTGCCTGCAACAGGTAACATCACAGAAGGATTCCAAATGCAAGACAGGTTCCTCCTGCCCGCTGGATCTGGCCTCTTCCATCACACAGAAAACATCAGTTGGGGTGGTGGTGGCTTTTTTTTTTTTATGGGTTTGTGTTTTGGGTTTTTTTGGGTGTTTTTTGTTTTCCCTTTGCAGGAGCTGTCATCACTATCAAGAAGTGCACAATAATGAGACAAGGAAGTGGTACTTTGTAAGCCCATGTAGGGAAGCAGTGCCACTGAAGCAAAGGTGCCCGAGAAGTCCTCCCTTCCCAGCAACTTACTCTTATCCCTGAAGCATGTTGACATAAGCACCTGGTTTCCTGCAAGGATGCACATAACAGGGAGAAGATCCGGCACAAGGAGCCATATGGAGAAAACAAGGGGTGACAGGTACGGGTTGCACCGGGAGACGTTCTGTCTTGATACAAGAAATTTTTCACAGAGAAGCAATCAATCACTGGAATAGCCTCCCCAGGGTCGTGGTAATGGGTCCATCGCAAGAAGATTTCAAGATGCAATTGGACAGCATGCAAGATAATCTCATCTAGGCTCTCTATCCCACAAGGGTATGGGCCAGTTGATTTTTCAAGGTCCCTTCCAACCTGGGCTGTTCTGTAATTCTGTAATTCTAAAATAAAGGATCTGTCCATTAAGTCCATACCTAGTCCCACGCATACACCCTCCCAGCGCTCACGACAGGGACAGGAGCATTCACAATAAAGAGTCTGGGGAAGAAGCAAGGACTAGGGAGTGAGTCCTTTTCTTTGGTTGATGCGGATGGCTCAAATGCAGAGCAAACTTCAGCTTTAGAGCATATTTCTGGAGGTCATGCCTGAGCTCTCTTATGCTAATAATTGCTAGACAACAGTTTTCATGTGACTATAAAATCAACTACCAAGATAAACAAGTTTAAAAAGATAGTTCAGGTTTGTCTGGGAGTATTTGCAAGCTCAAATTAAATTTAGCCAACAGGTATGGCTGGGTGAAAGTAGAAATGAAAGTGGTCAAACAAACCATGTTAAAAAAAAAAATATTTTGACATTTCTTCTCAAAGTATTTTTTTCTCCTCCGAGAAGTATTTGCTTTTGGTAAAATGCATTATTTCCCCTCTCCTTTCACTGAATGAAACACTGTTTCATCTAATACTTTCTCCAGTTTTTTTATAGACTTTGAAAGGCTGAAGTTTCTGACTAACAAAAAGTGCAAGAACAAAAATTTCTCCATTCACATCAATGAGATCTTTTTTTTATTATTATTTTTGGTGAGGAGAAAAGAAATCTGCAATTCTATGAGAGTTTCTGTTTCTTTCCCTACAGCTCTTCACAACTTCGCGTAGTTAAACTGCACATTAGCCTTCGAAGAGTTATGACTTTTGCTTTCAAAAAACGAAAGTAGGACACTTTTAGGTCTGAAGCTTAAAAGGGCTTAGCGTGACTTAAGAGCGTCAGCTCATTGTCAGTGTTGAGACTGCAGAGATACAGCTGCAGTATCAGCTCAAACGCACGAGTGACAACCACCGAGCTAAATGAACAACTTACAATGCTATGTTAACAGCTAGAGTGGAAAATACAGATATCACAGCTTGTTAAACTGGGTTGGTTAGAAGGCTTGCCAGATTTGTTTTGGCAGGGAGCACACTGATAAGCACCCACAAGGTGATTTACAGTAACACAGCCGCAGCGATGCTGCTGCTGTCAGAGAAAGGTTTCACACAATTGCCTCCTAAGAGGCTACCCGATGGTGTAGCAGGGCACGTCACCAGGTATTGTTTATGAAGCCAGCAGCAAGCCAAATAGGCAGAAGAAATTAGTGTAGAATATATAAAGAAGCAAGATTAGTGCTTCCCCCCCCCCCCCCCCCCCCAGGAGTCCCTTTTCTCTGGGGTGATGATTATTAAAAGCCCTGATTTGCTAATTATAAAGGTTAACCTAATTGTAAAACCATGAAAATGAATATGGATATTTGTCTCATTATTCTGCACATCTTTATAGCGATGACTGCTTTGCCTTCTGCAAGGGGAAAAAAGAACAACAAATAACCCCCCAAACCCCACCCCCCCAAAACCAAAACAAAAGAAAGGCAACCCACACAACTCCCTTCCACCATTTCCCTACAATCGCTCCAGAGTCGCTTGCCAGCAGAAGGCGGGACAAACCGTACTTGGTGACAGCTCCGAGACTACCTTCACGTAGTTCATAAAGACAAGAGGAAAATACTAAGTATTGACTGCCCTACGCTTGCTTCTAAAGCATGGCTGGGCCCAAAACAACAGGTAGTAGTCTCACACTGAACCTGCACAAGTGGCAACAGATGCCATTGGGGTAAAGCAGCACAAAGGGGTACTCCTGCCACATCTTGCAACAGGGGAGATGCAAAATATAAAGTAATAAATTAAAAAAAGAGAAATACACTTCTACCTACTAAACAGACTATCCTTCAAATAAATGACATGAGATACCTAGCCACGAAGCTGGCCAAGAAAAAGGAAAATCTCCTTATTTTAATGCAAACAGGAAATTTTAAGTTATTTTCACCTCAAAGCTTTCTAAACATGCCTTTTCCCCCAGTACATTTCCTTCTGAAAATGTAAGCATTAGTCAGCGTTATCAAAATATTTATCAAAGCTTTCCAGACACAATAAAAAAAAAAACCCGACCACAAACAAACAGAGAGGAGATTGCTCTGCCCATCCACCCAGCATCTCTTCTTGCATCAGACAGCCTGGTTGGTTCCTTCCCATCCCCTTCTGCTGCTTATCACACCCACTGTCCCGATTTTTCCCATTTAAAATGCACACAGCCACCTTTTGAGGCCAAAACTGGGGGCCAGGATGTAGCAAAAGCCAGCCAGTGTAAATCCAGCAGTGTCATGGAGCCGCGGTGATTTACACGGCCGATGCCAATGGCTCGCGCTGCCTCCTCTGAAGCGCAGGACAACTTACGTGACCATAAAACAATAAATAACAATAATAAGAGTGCTCTGCACACATTCTGACTTGAATAATTGCTTTCTGTCTCTCTCCATTCCCCTCAAAGTCTCAGCAGGACACAGCTACTCCCAGTACTTGCTTTGCTAACCCAAAGAAAACCAAGCTCTTAAAGCGATACATCCCCAGAGACATTAGGAATGTATTTACACAGCAAAGCTGAGGCACCTTGCAGCAAAGCCAACATCCCTGCGCTGCCTTGAGAGACACAGCAGGGAGACAATAGCAGCAAGGTAGGCGTTGGCTCCTTAGCCAGGTATGAATTTACAAGGGAAGCCAGGAAGGCTTTCAGCAAATGATCTGAACCTCCACCTCTTGCTCCTTCACCGCAGCATTGCAAGCTCACACTCTCCCAGAGCGGAACCAGTTTCTTGTCTCATACACCAGTAAGTGGTTTGCTGGCTAGTCACACTGGGGAAGACACCTTAGTCACCAAAACACATATCCAGGCCACCGAAAGCACTTGTACCCTGGTGGATTGGGTCCTTGCCGGTGCGCCTTCCCTGGCTGCCTTACCCATGTCAGCGTAGGACACTACATGTTGACTACGTCCTGCTGTAGTCACACCTAGTGTGTTATAGAGAGCCAGAACAAAATTGCCTAAAGGGTCCAGATAGAGAAATTGTTGGCAGCCTTGTTACTCACGAAGTCCCTCACTACAGTGTCATTGATTTATGGATGGTGACAGGGGAGCCTGTTTCACTGACCCTCAGCCGTTTGCTCAAGACCATGCAGGATCATGAGGACACAAGTGGTATCTGTAGTTCTGGAGGTCTAAGTTCAGCCTAGGAGCTTCATAGTTCCTCAGTTGTCCTCTAATCCTTCCCCTTCTTCTGACCTAGGCTGTGTTTCCTGTCCCGATCCCCTCCAGAAAAAAAAAAAAGAACGTAATGAAAGAAAGAAATCAGTAAAGAGCCCTGTGAAGCAGAAGAAAAAAGGCACTCAAAGGGCTAGAGATTCACAGAGATAAATATTGCAGAAGAAAATGGGCTTGATAAGAAATGGTGCAAAGAGGAAAAAAACCTGGAAAAGCCATGTACAGATTTATACTGAAATGGAACGGGTGGGTGGAAGGTGGATTGTCACAAGCTCTGTGCCCTGGACTGGATCTTCTGTTCATGTCAGTGACAACGCTCTTACCCATATCAACACCTAGGTCAGTGGTAGATAGTTTAGGAGATCCCCATAGGGAATGTGCAACACAGATTAAAATCAGAGTGTAGGACTGGACAAAAAGGGTCTGGGGAAGAGAAAAGAGAAGAGGAAGAACAGGATCCCACTGCATTAGCAGGCATAGGTCCCTGTGTAATCATACCTGGCTAGTGATGTGCTGTTAACTTTCCTGCCTTCCAGAATGGGAAAGTCCCTAACTATGCAACCATGACAACAGCACACAAATACAGATTATCTGCACAGTAAAATATGCACCTTAAGAGACCAATGAAGGCAAAAACCCCCAAGTCCACCAGGTTTACAGTGTGGATCTCTTCAGTCACTGGATCGCTTGCATGAACTCAACCACTGCTATAGGTGTAACTGCAGAGGATGCTCTACATTTGCGGGTAACATCTAACCAATTTTGGTATGTCTAAACCAAACAAACAGGAAAAAAAACCCCTATGCTATCATTTCTCTCTAAACCTTGGAAAACTATTGATGTTATTGTCATTGTATCTTCCATCCTGACTCAAGCAGAGAGCAGAAAGCCACACAACACTCACAGCCTCCAAGGGAGCTCGGCATGGAATGCAGACTCCTGATGCCTCGCCTGGCGGAGCACCTTCCTCCACAAGCTGGTAAGTCAGTAGCCTGACCCCTGCGATAGCAGCTTCGCAGAAGGGCATCGCTGGGCAATACAGGTAATTCTCATGTGCACCGAAACACGCAGTCGGGTAGCTAATACCATCTGCCCCTGACAGCCTTTCACATCACAGGGGCTTCCCAGCAGGGCAGCTCCAATGTCACCACACAACTTCTCCATTATCCCTGTTTTTCTAAAAGCTGACAGAGCTAACATCCCATTCGAAAGCCTTGCCTAAGGGCTCTGGGGGCTTGAAGGAAAAGAAACTGGTGCGATTCGCAGGCTGTCAGCCGCAGATCAGCAGCGAGAACCTGACCAAAGCCTACTGCTTCTCCAGTCCCGGGAGGGAATCTATGGCTGCTGTAGAGGCATAATGTATTGTCCCCGCTCAAAGTGGAGCCTGCCTGTACCAGGCAATACATAGAGGCTGATGCATCTGCTTACATGACAGAAGGATTATTTTAGCCACTGAACCTGTAGCTTTTATAGCCAAAGACTGTAGATTCGAGCCCTGTTGTCAACGAGCCACCACAGGGTGCTTTACATTATAGTATCTCTGTACAGTAAGAGTTACCATGGCTTCCAGGAGGCTATATTGCTGCTTTTAAATATCACCATGTCAACTAAAACTCTACAAGGAGTTGTTGTGCTTCTCAAGGGGTTGGAAGTCCATGCTTTATGGCACTGAGTATGTATTGTTTTCCTGCCACTGGTACACAGTGAAACCAAAAATGGCACCATGCACAAAAGTGTGCTTTTTGGTAACTTTTTTTCAAGTCACTGTGATTATTTTTCATGCCTTATCATCCTTCCAGATAAACAACGTGACATCCTTCTCTGTAAAGTACAGCGAGCACATAGCGATCGTTTTTGACTACACAAAGGGCAGATTGTTGTTACTATGACAATACAGTGAAAAAAATGAAAGGGTGACTTCCGTGCAAGTCCATGTAAGCCCTCCTCGTTCATCCCCACATCACTTCACGCTTGAGGCACAAGCTTACTCAAAAGGATCGCTTCTTTTAAAGCGAGAGAGGGGCTGAAGGGATGTACGGGACATTACTTGCAAGACCAGGGGATTAAAGCTTGGGAGCTCAAGGAGGGATTTTCAAAACAGCTCAGTTTTGGCATAACTCTGCTTTGAACGCAGCAGTGTTAAGACTCCCATTGTCTACAAAGTGGGAAGTGCTACTATTTCACTTGGGGAAAGAGGATCAGCAGCATGGGATTTAAAAATGCCCAGGAGTTTTGAAGTCCTTTGGTACCAGGAAAACACATTTTACCACTTCTTACACAGCCAGAAGGTCGGGAAGTGTGGATTTGGGAGGGCTGCCTTGTTTCATCATGAAAGCTCAGAGCCTCACTGAAATACTTGTCTTAAGAAGACAAGACACTGAGCTGACCTTTGACTACCAAGACATCATAAAATCCTGAGAGCCAGCAAACCTAATAGGGGACTGCAGCAGTTCACAGCAGCTTGTCCTCTTATTTTTTCTTGGTCTTCCCTAGGCTAATGTCTTGCTCTGCTCCAGAAAGAAACCCTCTGTATAAGAACAGGGCGTGACATTACTCAAGTAGACGGTAAAGGACAAAACATAGAGACAGACTAAATGAAAAGCTTGGAAACAAGCATCCCTAACCTCTGTGTCCTTATGGGATAAAATCTTTCCTCTAGTTTTCCAGACCAGCAACTTCCTGGGTTGAACCAACTCTACTCATTGCTGACTCTCTAGAAAATAAGAAAGACACAGAAAAACTGGGAAAGAGCAGGAGATCACTGTGAGCAGCGAGTGAATTTATACTGTAGCCAACTGCAGGGACGGTGAAAGCCTTTTAGTGGCAGTGTGAAAAAAAGAAGAGAAATTAGAAATTAGTGGGAACAATCATCTTCTATTCCCAGCTCTGCATCCAGCTACACAAAGATGGGAAACCTTGATCAGCATAAAAAAGATGTAATGACTGGAGGAGCTTCTGCTTCTGGAAAAATTCCAAGAAACAGACTTGGGGGGGGGGGGGAATAAATAAAAGAATCCTATTTATTTTGAGATGTTAATTAATTTATCCAATTTCTGTTGAAGATCAAAGACAAAATTCTGGTCCAGGAAGGCTAGTGGACAAGAAAGCTCACCAGCACAGAGGAACTGCATGACAGAGGTAATTCTTTTAAGCCACAAACTTGGGGATTGTGGCGGGGGACAGCCCAAACCATAAAGCCAGTTTGTGCCAGGCGAAGGCACAGTTTTTGCTCACGGCCACAGGCCCAGCTGTAGCTTCTGCATTCGCTTTCTGGATAGGACACGCACATGAAGGAAATGCACAGGAAGATGGCAAGGGACCACAAACACCATCCAAGAGGTCCACCAGAAGCACATGTTTCCCTTCTGAGCTCAAAAATGCCGGAGAGTTTGCCTCTGCTGGTACGGCACCATTGTTGGAGAAGAGCGTTACTATCAGGGGTGTTCTGGTAGGTGAAAATGACCCTGAGGCCCTTCATTTATGCCTTCCTTCTTCACAATGGATGAACATCAGTATGCAGTAAGTACACACTTGCTAGCAGTCCTAACAGATGCAACTGAGCTTCTTTACAGGCACCCGGGTCCATCCACACTGACAGCTTTGAAAGAGCATGACCTGAGCAGGCAGCTCTGGATAACGTGTTCTGCAGCCTCAGAAACATAGACAACACCACAGAGGGTGGTCCATAAGCTTGCATCAAATGAAATCCATGCCCGGTTGTTGCCACACAAGTGAGTACCTCAAATTTCTGAAAGGTTTGCTTTCTTCTCCGTGCTGTTTTCCCTGTGCCATTTCTAACTGCCTGATCCACCCTTATGGGTTTTTTATTTGTTTGCTTAAAATGAAATGAGCCTAAGGCTGTGCTCGGTTTCTGCATATTTTATTTGATCATGCTGTACTTCAAGTACTACACCCCTTCAACGACGCGGGGCCTTGGCAGCTCCGCTGGAGCTCTAGCGCACAGAGAGGACAGATTCACTGCCTTGTGCTTTCAAAGGAATTTTCCCTCTCCTTTCACTGAGAATTATGCAGGAAGCTCAAGCAGAACCTTCATATATTCTGCAGAGACCTTTAATTAAAAGTTTCCAGGATGTATCCAGCTACTCTATTGTATCATCCAAAGACAAAGTAGGAAAACTTGGTGCCCCTTTGCCCTCCCACTTACACAATATCACTGTGAGTACTTGAAGTAACTTTATATGCCTGGCCTTAAAGGAATGCTCCATCTTTGGGAATTTGCACACTTCATGGTTAGTCTCATTTGCAAGCCTTTTGCTATTACCTTAAACACAGCCCTGCTTAGCTTTCTCCATTAAATTAATTAGTCATCCTACACACGTGATACTGGATCCATTTAGCTTGTTCCCAATGGGAAGAAAAAGAAGTTTCCTGTACCTCATGTTGCATGGAGTTAGAGACCAAATTGGGCTTTGATCCATTCCCACATGAAACCAAGACCATTCCAGAAAAAGGTCACCATGAACTTACTGTTAAGGCTAAATCCTGACCCTGCCTTGCAGGACATATGGGCAAAAAGAAAACAGCAACTGGAGCGACCTTTGCTTTGGCAGTTCTCAGCAACAGGTCTGACCAGCAGCACCACAACACCAACTTTGCATATAAACTCTGATGACAAGCTGAATATCCACCTATTTCAAAGAAGGTGACTGTGGAGAAGGGCTTGGAAGCTGTAGAGCACCACAGAAGCAGCAACTTGTGCTTTCACGGGGAAGAAGTGAGAAAGGTATATCACTTGTTGCTACCTAAACAGCCCTCTGAACAAAAACATGTGGTCTAGCTAGTAATGAACAGCTACTCAGTATTACCATCCCAGATGTTACTGCTACACAGTGAAGACTGGCTTTATAACATATGTCCCTTAGAAATATGACTTTTGCCTACATAGCCAGGCTAGCCTAAGTCCTCACAGGGGTCTAGCTATGCTGACACAAACACTTATACCTCTACATTCGTGTTTCTCAAAGGTATGCAGATATCAACTATAGTTTCGTTAGCTAGGCTGGTTTAGGCCGCCAGAATTATCCTGTGACAAAACTAAGAGCTAAAAACACAAGAGGAAAGAGAGGCAAAGTGACATGCCCAAGGTTATCGAATAGTTCCGTGGCAGAATCAAGAATCAGGTGGAAATCTCAGGTCTCACTCTTTGCCCATCACCAGGCCAACACCCTCTCCTTTTTTTTTTTTTTTGTCAGACCAGCTTCTTTTAGATGACACCCTCCATGTGTGGACTATGTTTAATACCAAATTTACTTGTCTGAAGATAGTTGATGTTACGTGGGATTTCTGATTTAGTGGAGCGATACAAAATATACTGAGCACATAATACAAACGTAACTTACAGTTAGGAAACTAAAGCAATTGCAACACACAGTCTAATCACAGTACCCACATGAATGCTACTACTGGTATCTGAATATGCAGACCACTGTGACACAGGGCATCCCCTATCACCAGGAAGGAGTACATGGGTTGAAGCCAGCTGAAACCTGTTGCTCTCTTCCAAATTATTTTTCTAGTTGTCTAGTTTTTTTTACTGTATGTTGGGCTGAGCCACAGAGCCAATCCCCCATGCTGGTCTGGCTAACCGAGAGAGACAGTCACATTCTTTTAATGAGCTCATGGAGAAACATTTACACCACCAATTAATCACTCAACTGTTGATAGCTGTTTAACTAAAACAAAGGCCACCCTCTGGTCCCTTCTGTTGAGATGAAGTCATCTTTCTTTGCAACAGCTGTGGGCAGTCAGACCCTGCATTATTCCCTGAGCTTCATGGGCACGGTGCCCTTGCCCAGCTCCACTGAGCCTCCTTCCATCGTAAGGGTTTACTGCTAAATCACAATCCCACATTGCCCTCTCATTGTTAAGGCTCTGCCTTGGAAGCAAATGAACATTTGCCTCTGTCCTGGTTTTCAGGGCTTTTCCAGCACGATGGTCAGGATGAGGTAGGATTCTGACATGGGCAGAGATCAGGAATGTTTTCCTCCACTTCAGACATCATGGGTAGTTCAGGTATTGCTTACAGACTGAGTTGTCCAAATAACAGATTTCAAAAAAATATGCTCTGGATGAAGCTGATCTCGGGCTATAGGTACATGTATCCTCTTTTTGAGCCCAACAGCCCTTACCTCTCTCTCCATAAAACAGACAGAGCTAAAGCCTATGGCAGTTACCTTCACTTAATCGCTAGATCATACAGCTTGTGAAGAGGAATGAGTCAACAAATCACAGACACAGCCAGGGCCAAGAAACAGAAATAGTTTTAAATGTCAAAGCAGACTTCTGATAAGCTCCTGGTAGCTGAGGTGAAGAAAGCTGAAATTCTGGGAGCAGGGACAAACAATACCTGCAGCTTTCAAGCAAAGTGATGGGGAGGTCAAAATACAGTGGAAAATGAATGAAGACTTTAAGAGCGTCTTATGGGGAGACAAAGAATAAGAAACAGACAAAGAAAACCTGTCTTTTCCAATTTCCAGCCCCAATGAGAAACTGTGCTTCAGCCTTGGAGGCAGCAACAGTCACTTCAACAGCAAACAGCAGAGGGGCTAATATTAAAGGACTCCAAGTTAAACCAAACTTTCAAGAGCTCTTTGTAACAGTATACAGATACAATATCACTTTGCTCACATACATTAAAATCATCAGAGATGATCAAATCATTTCTGTAGGCCACAGAGCTGAGCTTAGCAGATACCAAAGAGCAAGTAAATATAGAGGACACTTAAAAAAATCCTACTGCAGGTTGCAGAAATGACATTAAAATCCAATGTTTTACTATCCTCAATTTAAATTAACACCTAAGAGCATTGATACCTAATTTTCTTGTAGAATAAATCCGATTCTTATGCTAGATTCAGATTTATCGAGTTAGTTCAGACATATCCTCCTTGGCATCAAATAGAAATCTACACCCATGTTTATTTTACTTTACCTGGTTGTGTTAGGTGAAGAGCAAAGATCTTGCACTAGTCCAATCGTCTGAAAGTCCACAGGAGATGCAAAGCTGGTTAGCAAGCAGAGTCACATATTTTAGAGGCTGAGGAGCTTTTTCTTTATGAGAACTTTGGTTTCAGCATTAGTGCAGATCTTATTCTGTGTTATGCAGTGGAGTGAGATCTCTTCAGCACTTCCTCCTGCTACTGGGATAACTACAAACTCCTTGTAATACTTGCAATCTAGTGACACCTCTGAAGTTATCCCATCCATCTCATCTAATGCTACTGTTGAATTTCCAGCATGAAAAAAGGGGAGAAGATTTGAGAACAGTTCAGCAGTCCCAGATTTCACTAAAACTAGCAGCTGTTTGGTGTTCTGCTCTAAAGTAAAGGAGAGGAACACTCAGCTGTTTCACATCATGCTTAGCACCAGCTGGCCACCAGCAAGATGAGGTGAAGCAATCAGAAGGGGCAATGCATTAATTGGCACTAAAAGAGAGGTCTGGAAAGGAGCTTAACTTATTTATAATGCAGGGTCATCTGAGACGAAGTTAAAAAAAAAATCATAGGAAATAGGGTTTCATCAGTTCTACTCGCAAAACTGTCTATTCCAAGGTACACATCGACAAATAACAATTTCAGTGGAAGGTCTGAT
This sequence comes from Rhynochetos jubatus, assembly GCA_027574665.1. Classification (NCBI taxonomy): domain Eukaryota; kingdom Metazoa; phylum Chordata; class Aves; order Eurypygiformes; family Rhynochetidae; genus Rhynochetos; species Rhynochetos jubatus. Next base: position 74,126,653 of record CM050651.1, on the reverse strand, counting down.
GATCCTTGTTATCTGGATAAATCTAGGCAAAAAGAGCTCTGTTAGAGGTACTCAATTCCTTAAGAGCTCCATTTGTTTGGAGCTAAAGAGTTGAAATGACCTGAAATTAATTTCCTTTATACGTTATTGAAAAACTTCGTTCTGTATTCCAAGAGGAAATGGTGCTGGTTTGGGAATGAGACTTTACATCTTCCAGGCATAACAAAAGGATGAGTTGTATCCTTTGGGAACTGAGCTAACATGCAAAAGCAGCACTCCCAGCCTCCATGTCCATCCCTGCCTCCGTTTGCTCTCATCTCCACGGGGAAGCCTCAGACATGCTCACAGTCACATAAAATAAGTGTTTTTTCCTGCTACCTTCTACTTCTAATTCATTAATTTCATTTGACTTGTTTTGTTTCATGTGGTTTATTTGTTTCACTCCTGCCACTCCTCACTGGGGGAATTTCTTCCCAAAGTAAAGTGTTAGCAGTGTTTCTTCAGGAAGGGGAAATTTTATCTGCTGTTCCAGTGGTTCCCAGACCCTACTGCTCAAAACCTAACAAACAGCGGTATTTTTATTAACAATACCAATAATCAATTGGAAAGTTAGCCATTCCATTAGCAGGAATTAGAACAACATGATTTTGGCATAACTAGAACAGAACTGTAGCTGAAAAGCTTATCTATACAAGGGGCAGGAATGTTATGGAATTGCATCGTTGCCATTACAGAGTTGAATTTCACACTATGTTGGTTGCTGCATCCAGAGATTAAATATTTTCTCATTTCACGTGTTTTACAGAGACTCAAGCTGCACCTCTTAGGGGTTTTACAAGGAAATATGAGAAAACTTTATTTCCAGTTTATTAGAAAATACGAATAGATCCAGTTATAACAATAAGTGCAACTAGAAATAATAGCAGTTGCTGAGAGCTGGACATAACTGAAATTTTTGATCAAGAAGTAGAACTTAAATTCTTCATGGTACCTCAGCTAGACCTAAATTGCCGGATGTGAAAACAGCATGTAAAACCATGTGGAAGAAAATAAGGGGAGAATGACCATGAGATGAGAGGGAGGATAAAACCAGCATCCCAGCAGCAGATGACATTCACATACAGTACATCACCCACTACTTGGGCTGCTCTCTGAGGGGATGAACAACATAAACCCCTGGGCTGGGTCTGAACTCAGTCTCACACTTTCAAAATTCTTTTGGGCTTCCAAAACTAGGTGATAGATTCAGATCTCTAACTTTCCTGGATGGCTCCGACTATAGCCATCTGAATCCCAATCCTAATGCAGTCTACTTTATGTCATGCCAAACAGTTAAAGCAACTTTTTTTGTGTGGTTGATTGTAGCTTTTACTACCGTAGAGGCATGTCACGCTTAAATGCATTTGCAAGGTCTACTTTAGTGTACATATAGCTTACAGATGATGTGTTAAAACATCAGCAGCAGGGAAATAATGATTACTTATGAATTAAGATTGAATGATTTTGACTTCAGGGAGAAAAACAGGAGTTCAGAATGTCCCTTCCCAAAAGCATTACTTTCCACACTCATCTGGAGGGGAAAATAATTGATTTATGGTACGAGATCAATAGGGTTCTACCATATATGCTGGTTTATATTGTGAGTACTTAGGAACCCCTTTATGGCAACTTTGTGCTCAGCAGTGCAACTGCCTGCACATGCATGCAAAACAGCACAGGGAGGCAAAGGCAAACTCTCAGGTAAAGCTTGGGAGCTGATATTAGTTTTTATGATAGAAAAACACTTATCTCCACCAGTACATTTGATTTTTCAATTAAGATTAGAAATTCTTCCTTGGAAACCACTGCTGCCAGTAATCCTTTTAATTAAGCAGTATACAGAATCCCATAATTTCTGTGTTCTGCACCTTAAATCACCAGAGCACTTAGGTATTGCATTTCTTTCACAACGTTTTCCCTTTCTGCGCTGGTGCTTCAAAAGAATTAATACATGAGGAGCGCTACCCTAGGAAAAGGGACAGACAAAGCTCTAAGGTCAGCCTTCAAGCCACAGTATGGAATGAATTTGGCAGGCACCGTGTCAATGGAGGCCTGCATTTTATCTGCATGTAGGAGATGGATGTGTGTGTTATTTTAATACGAGATCTCATTACTGATTGTATTAGGATCATTTTGCAGTTTTTCAGAGGGCATGGCTCTTTTTGCAGTATTATTATTCAGTGCCTTCTGGTAGCTGATAGAGGGAGCTGTTATCACAAAATGTCAAATGCCAATAACGCAGAGACAATATCTCCATTATACCTCTCACTTGCACAACAGGACAGAAGTAGATTCAGATTCAGTGCCCAGCTAGGGCTGGGAAGTGCAGGAAATACTGAAGGTAATTTCAGGGAAGGCACTGGTGAGATTGGCATGATGAGAGAGATATTTTTCAGTGAATTGGAGCAGGCTGAAGTAATGCTCGGAAACCATGAGTAGTATTATGTCTACCAAGTGGCTGTGGAAATGATGTAATGAGGCATTTGAGAATGAAAAGAATAGCAGTTAATTAAAAATCAATAATTAGTTAATTAATCAAAATAAAATAAAATTTTAAAAGTTAAAATAAAATTGAATTAAGAATATAAATTTAAAATCGATAATCAGCAAGTCTGTCTCCTATCAGAGGCCCAAGAGAGATCTGTACCAGATGCTCATGTTGTCACATGCATCAGAAATGTCCAGATACAGAAATAGATACTGATGTAAGATGTTTCAAAGTGCTGGAGTAGCCAGTTGGAGGGAGTATCCGATCAGCTGCAAAGTGGAAATCTGGGAATGGGGCAGAGCCCCAAAGCACCTAGAAAACCAGTAGCTTCTGAGACACCAGTAGTTACCAGTATGACAGAGCCCAGCCGTGCACAGCAGCCTATGCTGGTAAATTACACCCCGAGACAACTTAGCCATTGAGGGGTTCAGCTGAGTCAGCAAGGAGTACATAAACACCCTACATGTGCATTTCAGACTGGACCACACTGCTGGTGGCTTGGATATCCAGCTGCTGCTTTGGCATCAGTTTGCAGCATGTGGTATCCAGCTTTACTTCCACTGGTTTAGGTACGGTCTCTTACTTGCCCGGATTACCATTTCCATTTCAGGTGCTAAAGATAAGAAGCTGCCTCACCTCCTCTTCCTCCCCCTCCAATATATTCCCATTAGTGTTTTGAGATGTTATTAAAAATACAGAGGGAAGGTTCCACTTTCAGAGCTGTGGTTTCAGGCTGCCTACAATCTTGGAATAAATAATTGGCTGATTTTCGTAAGGCTTCCAGCACAGATATGAGAGCTGGGAACTTACTGTATCTCCTCAACGTCAAACAGAAACAGAAGTGTAATCCCACGACTCCACAAACTGGGACTATATACACCAAACATGGGCCTGACCCTTGGGATATAGGCACGGCTCAGAATTCAGGTTTTCACAAATTCTCTTACAGTAAATGCACAATTAGAGAAAGTCAGGGATGAGCTCTGCACAGAGGTAGCTCAACGAGGAAAGTGTAAATTGCCTCTCTGCCAGAAATTTCAAAGTAGCAGAGGTGTAATCATTCATCCACTAGCCAAAGGAGTTAGCCAAAAGATGACAAACATCATCCCATTGCTCTGCCAAGACTGCAAGTCACAACAGTGAGTTATTTGGTGAGGGAGGGAATATCTTTATTAATATTAAAAAAATTACACGAACACCTCTGTTAGGATTCAGCCGATGGGCAATGACCAGACCTAGCTATAGTGATTAAAAGACCTCATTCATATCTAATGATCACACAGAGTAATCATCTCATTGCAAAAGGCAATCAGACGCTTGTTCACTCTTCTTATCTTTTCTCCACATTTGTAGTTACTGAGAAAGGATCTGCCTTTGATCATCTTTTCTTGTGCTGCCCTTTAAGTCATTTCATTAAAGGGCTATAGTTTCCTGGATTAATGGCCATTTGTCATTTCCCCCAATCAATTTTGCCTCCAGTCTGTTGAGACCTTACGAACATTGCCTCAAATGTTTTTCAGAATTACAGTAGTTACAATGCTGTGCTTAGAGGAAGAGGTTTTATTTGAAAAAAAGAAAATGCCAGAAATACTTTGGCCTTTTTTTTTTCTTTTAACTTATGGAAATCTTAATTGAATTTTTCATTTAAAAAAAGAAAGAAAAACATTGATTGACTCTAGTTTTGTCTGCTTCTCCAAGAAGTCTTCATTACTTCAACTTTTCAACCTGATTATTTCTCTTGAATTGCCTCCAGAGCCTGGGCTCAGCCCATCTGTTACAGCTGAGCTCTTTACTATCTCTGTTTCATTTATCTGTCTACCACATCTGCTTTTCAGGCTCAAGCCTGACCTGTAGACTTTTTAAAAGAGCACAGTATTTTGATAAAATAAGTGCCATGCTAAAACCTTCGACTTCACGGAGAAGACTGCCACCTCCGCTGTCCCAGGGAAGCACAGCCTTTCTGGTTGTCCATAAAGGCAATTCACTCCGTATCAGTGGAAGGCTGAGGTTCAGCGGCTGAGCTTTTCAGCATTCCGATTTGCCTGGGAGCTGGTATTACTGCCATCCTGACGATGAGGGGGCGTTTCAGTGTCTAGCAGGAATATGTTGAGGTTTTTTTGTTTTTCTCCACACAAAATCAACTTTCCAGTTCTTCAGTAGCAGAAGAAGAGGGGGGAGTGCCATGGGTCCATCCCCATCCTGTGCCAAGACTGATTCTCTTGCAACTCCAGCACATTTACTAAGAGGGTAACAAATTTAACACAACCCTTCACACAGAGATCTCATACCCTTTTCAACCAAGCCATGCATCCTCATGGTGCAATTTACTCCACTGTTACAGTGATGGTATGGAGATGAAAAGACACTAAGCAGTCACTAATTGTGTCTTAGCTCCTGGGTACTTAATACAAGACATATGTGACCACATTTTCACAGTGCTTTTTAAGCAGGTAATTCCCTTGCACATGGATTCGTAGAGCTGTTAATGTGTTAATCATTAGGGTAACACCAGAGACCTAACTGAGGCTCTCTAAATGTTAATGCCAGAGCTGCTAGACTGTGACTGCTATCAGCTCAGAGCCTTAGCAGGACTTTTTCCTAAGCAACTGAGATCTAGGCAGAAACATATGCCGGGCCATCCAACATCCAGCTGAAGCTTCTGAAAGTTAGAGGTTGTGATGGTTTTGGCTGAGACAGAGTTAATTTTCTTCATAGTAGCTAGCATGAGCTATGTTTCAGATTTGTGCTGAGAAGAATGTCGATAACACTGAAGTTTTAGTTGTAGCCAAGCAACGTTTACATTAAGCCAAGGACTTTTTAAGTTTCTCATACTACCCGTGTTCTTATAGAGAAGAAACTGGAAGAAAACACAGCCAGGACAGCTGACCCAAACTGACCAAAGGGATATTGCATGCCATAAGGCCTCATGCTCTGTGGATAAGCTGAGAGGAATTGGTCGGGTGGGATTTCTGCTTGGGGATAGGCTATTGATTACTGAATGGTAACTGTTTCATTGTGCATCCCTTGTTTTTGTATAATCCTTTATCAGGAATATAGTTATTATTATTATTTTCTATCCCTTTGCTGTCCTTTTACACTGTTTTTATCTCAACCTACGATTTTTTTCCACGATTCTCTCCCCCATCTCACTCTGCTGTATGGGTTGGACAGGGTGGGTGAAGATGTAACCTTGGTTTGAGGCTGGAGGTCATGAGAGGTGATTCCTGTTCTCAGTGGGGTAGAAACACACATGGTGCTGCTAGCGAGCAGTAGTGGGACATTACTATTTGCCCTACTACTGGCAGCCTTTTTTGGTAAGCCTGTGCCAGAGGGGAACCCGTGCACCCATCACATGCAATGTGAACAGACCCTGTTGAAAAAAGGGTTTGTCAGGGTTTGCTCAGGGTCAGTCTCACCATTATGCAATCCACAACACTACATTCTGGTCATCTATCATTAGATACCTCCATCAAATATGGCCACAATTTGTAAATGTGATTGAATTGCTTTGATTTTTATTTTTTTTTAATAGTAATTCACCTAAGTGACTCCCATCCAATCGACAGGCGTATACAGGTCACGCTTCATTCGATTTGGATGGTTCAGTTCAATCAGCATTCATTTCTCTTCAACGAAACCTTCCAGGGGTAGACTAGCCAGGACCTGCAAGATGAAATTGTGACAATAAACTTCAGTCTTTTTGAAAGAGGCCTGAAATGCCTGACTGGCAAGACAGAAGGCAGCAGAGAGCTGAGGAATCAAACCTCATAAAAGTCCTACTTAAACCCACAGTGATGTAGCTACCAAGCATCTTAGTGAAACAATAAATACTATTTTACATGGATCCAAAGAAACAAGGGATCCAAGGAAATGTTCCTCCCAGCTGAGTGGGCATTTCCCAGGACTTGTTGGTTTTATTACCTCATCTATGCCCTTAGCTGTCAGCAAAGCAGTGCTGAAAGCCCCCCATTTAAAGCAGGCCATAGCAAACAGAGATTTACCGTCTCTCCAAAGCTTGTATAAATTTACTGTGGGCAAAAGCTCAACAAAAGCTTATAAAAGAGGTACCTGTGGCTTCCAAATTAAGCCCGTTTTCTCTAATTAGCCTCCTTTTCCACAATTTTCCTTTTTCCTCCACTCTTAAAAAAGAAAATAAAAAGCAACAGCAGTACTGTGAAGACCATAAAATCCGTGTGCTTATGCTGAGCAGGGACTTGACACGTTAAATTTTTGCTGGAAGAGAAGTACAAACTTCTAGATCAACTGCAAAACAGACAAGGGAAACCAAGCATTCTGGCTGACTTGGATGTGGTTGTGAGAAATCTTATACATTTGCCTGGCATTAATTTCTGTCTGGTTATATTCTGAAAGAGTCTGTCCTCTCCTTGGAAGTTAATTCCCAGCATAATTGTTCATTGTTTACAAACCAGTTTCTGTTACCCCCTCCCGCCGACAGCAAAACCTCATTTCGTCTTTTCATCTGATAGATATCTTACTGAAAGCAGCCAGCACGGAACTAGTTTATGGCAAATACTGTCCTTGTCATTAGATTATCACTGCAAAGAGCAGGGACAGACAATTTGTTTGTTAATGTTCAGCAACTGCAAATAAAAGGCTTCTTCTAGGACTAGTCTGTGACAGAGGAAATCTAAGCTAATTATTTTAATAGGTAGCTTAGGAAGAGTGAATGTCTCCAGTAATTACAAATGGGCTACAGAGCACAGAATATGGTGCCCTGTGCTGGGCTCAGCATGAAATCTTGGGTCTCCAAAAGCTCAGTTGGTCTAGCCTTGCTTTAAGCTCTCTCTACATCATCAGGAGAGCTGTGCATAGAGAGTACTAGGTGAAAATCCTCGGCTTACTTGGCCAATCCAGTTGGATACATCTGGTCCCAAGAGCACCTCTGCTCTCCCAGCTCTGTCACACAGGCAAAGGATACCTGCTGCACTTCCCCTTGGGAGCATGAAGCGTAAGTTGGATGCAAACCCGCAGACTGTGCCAAGCAGCAGAACTATCCCCTCCTTTATTTTCAGCAACTGAACGTTTCAACCAGTTCTCCTGGAAGACAGCAATATCCAGGGACCAGAAAGCTAGTGGCTAGAGGGAAGGAAATTCTCTCTTCTAATAGGTACACATTCAAGGCATTTGCATTTTCCAAACAGGCAGCCCCATTTTGAAATACTGGAACAGGTTGTCCATGGAAGTTGTGGATGCCCCATACCCTGTCTGTCTTCAAGGCCAGGCTGGATGAGGCTTTGAGCAACCTGGTCTAGTGGAGCATGCCCTTGCCCATGGCAGGGGCGTGAGACTGGATGGTCATTAAGGTCCCTTCACACCCAAACCCTTCTGTGATTCTACGATCTTCATAGCCATCTTAAAGGGCCTAATAGTACTTCAGATCTAAACAGTGGCCTAAGCACTGCACTGGGAATTAACCATGTATTTTCTTTACCTAGGAAGCAGACATGCTTCTCTGGAGACAGTAAGGCAGTGCCTTAGACAGAACCTGCTCCTAGGTAAGGATTTGTTATGGAAAGTTTCCCTTTGTCCTCTTGGCTGGCAAATTTGTATACACTGAAATGAAAAATTGCCTTGCGTTGAGCATGCGCAGTCGTTTGCCTCAAAAGAAGGGTGAATGTGGCCCATGGCTCCAGGATTTATTTGCACATCTGTTCTGAGCAACAGCTGTGCTATCTTGTACGGTTACAGCCCTTCATCTACCTTCTTGCTCCCCATTGGAGCAGCCGCTGCTGCTCTCTGCTGTGGATTACCCACCTCTGAATCTGCCAGCTGAGCCACCCAGATGAGAGGAGTAGTCCCTGGCCTGTCTCAGCCCAAGTCAGTACTGCAGTTAAGCACAGTTTGAGTAACCACCCTTTGCTAACCATATTTCTCCTGGTTGAAGCAGGGCAGAGGATACCGGGATGTCCAGGTGGGGGAAGGCATTGAACGAGGTGATCTCTGTGTACAGCACCTGCAGCCCAAGGTTACCCAAACACACCCTCATTCAACTTACATGTGTTTGTCTCCACAAAGCAGTGAGAAAGTACCACACTTCCCAATAGTTCTGTGCCCTGACTTAATTGCAAGAGGGGAAAAATATGTCCAACCACAAGGACAGGTAGCTGAATCACAACTTCCAGCCTGCAGGGATGAGCCTGGATAACCAGGGAGGCTCTTTCTGCTCCTAACACACATTGATCTATTCACTGCATGCTGAAAACCTCCAGGCTTTTATTCTGTATCAACAAACAGTGCAGTCATTTAGGTTGTACCAGATATTTACCCCCTCCCTGTCTCTCCTCAGAGACATGAATAGTATTATGAATGCAGAGAAAATGTCTGTGAAAAACAAAGGGTCTCACAATCAGTGAAACCCAAACCAAACTTAATAGAGCAGGCCTGGAAAATCTTCCGTAACCAGCTCTCCATAAAGGCATCATACAGAGGCAACATGCCTGTAATACAATATTTTGAGTTGGCTTGTTTGTTTTAGCAAAGAGAGTTATTATCAAATTGCTTTGAAATGTTTACACTGAAGATGAGTTTTCTCCCTATTTGTTGTCTGCAAAATATGGTCATCTTTTATCTTCATGCAGAGATCTTGATTTGTACCTGCCTCCAAAGCTAACAGTGCTGACCCAAAAATAAATCGGTGAAGCTGCTTAACAGGACGATAACAATCCATTCCTTCAAAATAGCTGGAGAAATTAAGGACTAATAAGACACAGAAATTATGGATCAGCTAGTGATCCCTAGTAGTTGCTAAGCTTAATTTAAATACAGGAAGAATATCACGTTTCATCAGCTTCCATCTTCAGATTTAAGAGCTTCTCAAGTTCTCATTTATACCTGAAGTGTTACTGGCACATACATTAAAGCTGACAAAATCCATTTACTGCAGCAAGGCATTCAAGTTCATCTCCTTATTTTCCCCAATCATGTTAATTTTACTTCACAGTTCTTTGTTTATAAAAAAAGAAACAAACAAGAACTTTGTGTTCATTAGTCTAAAGATCTTCCACGATCATTTACGTGCGTTTAGGGACTGCACTTAGGAGCATTGCTAACATTCAGTCCAACTGTACTTTGAATTCCCACTGTGTCCAGCTGTGGAGCCCTCAACGTAAGAACGATATAGACCTGTTGGAATGAGTCCAGAGGAGGTCACAAAGATCCACACAGTTTACAGCATGCTCATTTTGACCTTTTCCTTAAGAAAAGAGGATCTGCCTCTGTTCATGTCTGGGAAAGAGAGACAGCAGGGGTTTACTTTATGACTCGATTCTTCGGTATCTGGTAAGCCACATGTGCCAAAGAAAGGTCAACACTGGTCTCCTCTCTCTCCTTGGGCCCCAGGTCTCATGAAACCAGTATCTGAAGGCATCTGCCACCTTGCTCAAATGTGTCTGAAATTGGCCAGTTTGTACAGATGTTCTTGGGGAAGGAACAGGATGGAGTCAGACACAGAGAGCAATTTCATACCATCCTCATATCCTCAACACACAGGCTTAAAAATGAAGTGTTTTTCAGAGTCCTTCTCTTTGGGGAAAGATTTTTTTTCCCTCAATGCAGGCATATCCCCACACAGCCATTTACTCTTCAGAGAGGTCAGACCAGCCTATGCCAGCAGACACCCTAAGAAAAAGCAAAGAAACCTTTAAAATAGTGTCAATTCATCACCAAGTCTCAACTCCCCTGACTAAAACAACCACAGCACCTTACAACAGCTGAAATACTGGACTGAGTTCCTCACTGTTGTTAATTAGTTGCCCTCCATTGATTTATACTTGCTGTCATCTGCTCCATTCTAGCCATAATTTCAGTGCTGCCATGAACACACTCCTGGTAAAAAGCTTCGGAAATTCCCTGTGGTAACGCAACCCTTTTTCATTCAGCTATCAAATATGCACGTATAAACCCCAATGTTTCTGCACCAGCGCTCGTGAACACCCTGCGGCCATCCCTGACATCCCAGCACCACCTCAGTCCCTTTGCAGGAGCCTGTTTGCTTTCTTCCATTCCCTCCTCCCTGTACCCCCACCTTTGCCTAAACTCACCTGTCTCCTACAGGGAGCTCTGGTTCATCACTTCTGTATCTTCCTTTGGCTTTTCTTCCTTCAGAAGAGGGATAGTTGGGAAGCCAACAATCAGATGGAGTGAAAATGGGTCATTGTCAGAATCTTCCATCCTCAAAGATCTGTGAATTAAGTTAAATCTTCTTTTTTATATATATTTTTTTTTTATCTCCCACTGGTTGTACTTCTGTGGGGATGAAAGGCTACATGGAACCTGAATCGTGGGCATCTGTACCATCCACACCTCATACCACGCACTGCTCTGAGCACAGAATTACAGAATTATTTAGGTTGGAAAAGATCTTTAGGATCAAGACCAAACATGAACCTAGCAGTGCCAAGTCCACCACTGATACAAGCCAGGACACCATTGGCCTTCTTGGCCACCCTTGCACACTGCCAGCTCATATTCAGCTCCTGTCAACAAACATCCCAGGTCCTTTTCCACCAGGCAGCTTTCCAGCCACTCCTCTCCAAGCCAGTAGCATTTCAGGGCATTGTTGTGGCCCAAGCGCAGGACCCAGCTCTTGGCCTTGTTGACCCTCATACATTCCATCCAGTCCCATAGTCCTGCGTGCATCTGAGTGGTGTAGCAGGTCACTAATCATCTCCCCTTGGATTATGGGGACTTCACGCTGCTCCCCATCCCTGTCTTCCAGCTTAGGGGGCTGGGTATCCAGAGAACAACTGGCCTTGCTATTAAAGCCTCAGGCAAAGAAGGCATTGAGTACCTCAGTCTAGGGGTAAGACCTGACTCTTAAGCCCTACACTATATCCTGTGTCCTATTAACCATCCCCATCAATCCCTACGGCCCTATGGCTCAAAGCACTGGTGCATTCACATCTTCTCTACCACGTTTCTGCTGCACCTCCTCCACCACAGACCCTGGTTCTGCAAAACATTCATTCTTGTCTCAAGCCTGAGCTTGCTCCTTCCCCTCACTTCATAAGCTTTTCTGGACCTGTCTCAGTCACACATGTCGTTGGACGGCAGCGTACAGGGGCACACCTACACTATTCCATGTTGATGGGCTGCGTTGGCCTTCTGGATGATTCCCAAGCAGGTGGGAGAACACCAAGGACACAGTTTGCTTGCCAAAATAGTGTTAGGACAGGCCAGTAGGTTCACAAGGCGGGGGGGGGGGGGAACCCAAACCAAAACCCAACCAAAAAACACGAAGCAAAATGATCTTTTCCCCATTAATTTTTTTATTCTTTTTTACAGCCAATTTCCTGCTTCCTTGTCCCTTGTCAATTTTTTTTCCCTCTGCCTTTATTCAGGGCTCTTCTCTTCCTGCTGTCTCAGGACCCGAAGCCCATTATGTTCAGCAGATCTATCTACATGTCTGAAGATAAGCACCAACAGAACTGGTCATAAAATCAGCACCCTGAAGAGATGAGATCATTTTACACGTGCTGTTTGTTTCCTGCTATACCGGGGAATTTACAGTGGCTGCTGGCCACTATAAATACTGAACTGGCAAGGGGTGTTTCTCATATATTTTACTGCAATATTCACTGCTGCATTTTTGTCCTAAGAGTAATTTGATTTGTTGTAATTGATTTGGGTGGGTTTTCATTCCTAATTAACTGCTGTTATGATGGAATGATGCAATCCTTGTTCACAAACCAGAATCGAGAAATGAAATTCAGAACAAGGTAATAGCAGGAGGATGGAGGAGAGCCTTACCTACCAGGAAGGTCAAGCAACGGGCTGGGAAGCCAATTAGCCATGGTGTTGATTGGCGCTGCTCACATAAGTGGTGTGAGCAGACATGCTCAACCTTCTCATGCTTGTGGTCAGCACCCTGCAAAGTTAATTTCTTTTTAAGACTTACTTAAAGGGACATGCATCAAGAATTGCTCCTGAGCGACGTTTTATTAGACCTTGCCTTTTGCTGGTGGTTGCCCATCATGAGATCTAGTAGTGGAAGGGCATGACCAGGGATCTCTACAAACACACATGAGCTGCCACCTCTGCCAAACCCCTCTGCTTGCACTCAGACCCTCCATCTGCACAAGGGCATGTGCATGGCAGAAGGAAAAATAGGGCTTGTGGAGGGAAAGAACACCCCAGCTTCCCTCCAGCCAGACTTGGTTTATTTTTGGATGCTGAAGGCCAGGAGCAAACGCTGAAACACAGGTTAGAAGTGAGATCATCTTCACCACTACTCTATCTGTCAGGCCAATGCATTTGCCTTTGTTAACTTGAATGCATGCTGTTATTTTCCTGCTTGCTTATTTGCACAAGACCATTGAGAGTGGTTACAATTTCTTAGCTGGAATACTTTTCAGTTGTTAACCTTGATTTTAGGAGGGGACTGAAACCAGGAGTCACATGAATTCCCCAAGAAAGCATGAATTCTAAATCTTATTTTGGAGATGCCTTTTGAGAAAATTGGTGTACAAGTCAGAAGGTCTTAGCTCAGGCTTGAGATGAAAAGACTTTATTGATAGCACTCTGAAACTCTCCCCTGCTTTTGCAGCACTGTTGCAGCAACTACAGTTCGGATACAAGGCATGTTCTCTTAGTTGGATAATAAGAAATGTAAAAGCACCTCCATGCATCTAAAGTAGGTGCTATTGCTCACAATTGTACCTGTTTTCCCCTGAATTTTCCTTCCGCCCCCCCCCCCCCCCCCCATGGAGTAAACAGGTAGTGAATACTAAGTGTTTTGATCAAACCTGAAAATGTGTGTACTTGGCAATGATTTTGGTCTGTTTTCTTGGCACCCCATGGTTTGGATCATAGAATGGTTTGGGTTGGAAGGGACCTTAAAGCCCATCTAGTTCCAACCCCTGCCATGGGCAGGGACACCTTCCACTAGACCAGGTTGCTCCAAGCCTCATCCAGCCTGGCCTTGGACACTTCCAGGGTTGGGGCATCCACAGCTTCTCTGGGCAACCTGTCCCAGGGCCTCACCACCCTCTCTGGGAAGAACTTCTTCCTGATATCTAATCTAAATCTCCCCCCTTTCAATTTAAACCCGTTACCCCTTGTTCTGTCATTACAGGCCCTTGTAAAAAGCACACCCCCCCCAGCTTCCTTGTAGCCCCTTCAGGTACTGGAAGGTGCTATAAGGTCTCCCCAGAGCCTTCTCTTCTCCAGGCTGAACAAGCCCAACTCTCTCAGCCTTTCTTCATAGCAGAGGGGCTTCAGCCCTCTGAGCATCTTTATGGCCTCCTCTGGACTCGCTCCAACTGTTCAATATCCTTCTTATGCTGAGGGCTCCACAGCTGGACACAGCACTCCAGGTGGGGTCTCACAAGAGCAGAGTAGAGGGGGAGAATCCCCTCCCTCACCCAGCTGGCCACACTTCTCCTGATACAGTCCAGGATATGATGGATGCTGTGGGCTCTCATTCTTTTCTGCAGAAAAGGCTCTGAGCTAGTTTTTGTGATGCCCCAAGGTCAAGACTGCCTGCCTCCTCCCTACACCCTGCCTGGGTTAAGTGAGTCAAGCCAGGTAATGTCTAACCCAGAATTACAATACCCATAGGACAAAATGGAAGTATTTCTAAATTAATGTCTTTATGGATTTAAGCCAAAATATTTCTATTTTCTACTAGAACATTCTAATACATTTCCACTGTGGGAGGGAAATAATGTCGGCTGAAAAAAACCAAACCACACTTTTTCGTTCAGTCCTAGCAACTAGCTCTGGTCACAATCTTCCCTTGCCTAGAATGAATGATATGATGGAAGGTCTTTAGTTTCAAACAGATAAGCTAAGCTGAGCTAAGATAATGGTAAGCTTCCCCCAAATCACAGCCTCCATGTCATTACCCATTTTTTTTCCTTTTATGGAGATGTCCAGATGAGGAAAAGATTGTTGTCTTTATCTGAATCACAAGGAAGAAGTAGTAACATTAGCAAACTATTCAAACCATGCGTTGTGAGGAGCATAAACAACGCTTTCCTTTCAGCAAAATATCTCTGCTGATCCTGGGTTTCAAAACGTGGCGTGCTTGGGCGGGAGGCATGCAGTAGGTAAACGCAGACACATTTGTTCTATTTTGAACCTGAAAAAATGCTGCTTAATTAAATAAGAGGAAATCATTTCATCTCCAGTGAGAGGTTGATCCACCCTCTCTTGTGGTCTTTCTTATTTCCTTTTGCCCCTCCAATTTCTTAATAACAGATGGCCATGCTGGTGTTAACGATATTCCCAGCATGCCCGATGGCAATACTAAGGAGATCTATATGCTGCTATTAACATTAATTGACAACATTGCCCCTGATGGACAAGCTATTATCTTCCTAAGCTTTAGTTGTCTCAGTCTGAATACTTATCTTTATCCAACTGGTAAAGTCAAGGTCTCACTCTATTGTTTTCTCCCATGGAGGGTGATTTATTTGATAATACGGTTTCAAACACAATTTCTTCCTAAATTATCCTATCCATTCCATTATTTCTTTTCTATTATCTCGAAACTCCGAAAGACTAGGTAAAAAATTAGGTGCCAAATTCACTGTAAGTTTAGAAACTCAGACTGACATGTCTAAATCCCTTTGATGAGATTCTCTGATGTCCTTCTGTCTTTCCAATTAACTTGGGGTGATGCAGTGGTGATAAAAAGATTTGGTCAGTATTTGTCTTCCAGATGTTGTGTAAACAATAGTAACTGTATTTCATCTACATTTACTCTGTTACAGTAGCAATGCACATATTTTTATTTGATAAAGGTCATGCTTACTTCCTTTCCATGCCACAAAGTCACATTCTGGGTGTGCAGAGAGTGTCATGATTAAACACAAATTAAAATATAGACTGGAACAGGTAGTAGTCAAAGACGCTCTTGGGGAAAGCACTTACATCTATATTATCAGGACAGCCAAGACTTTAATGCTGTGATACTGTCATAGCAATTCAAAGCTAAGCCACTTTATAAATATTAAATTCCTAAGGAAATGGAAATTCATGGTGTACTAGTTTTGGAACATTACTTCCACCTGTCACTTAGATCCTGAATGTAGAGTCCCTGAACAGCAAAGGACTTTCCCAATATGAAGACGTAGGATTTTCTTTATAGCTCTGTATAAGAAGATCAACTTTTGTTGCTCTGTTTTTTTCCGGAAAGACATGTAAACTGCTCGCCTCTCAGCATCATGTTCGGCTCACAAGAAGAGTTCTGAGCCCTGTTCTGTTACTGCATATATTAATTGATAGCTAGCACCCAGGTGCTACCAAAAATAAGCAAGAAACACTTCCCTGTTTCCCAAGGAATATCTATTTGGGGCCAACACTGTTGACCAAAGCTCATTATCTAACAAGGCCAAAAAGCAAATCAATTTTGTCTGGCTTTCATAATAGCAAGCAGACTGGAGTGTGCATCCTGCAACACCACACCCTCGGCAGACTAGACTTTGCTCAAGACAAGGCATTACGGAACAGACATAATGGCTGGCATATTGGCAGCTTGAGGTGCAAAAATACTTATGGCACCACTCCAGAAACAGAAATAGGAACAGTCCTATTGGAGTGTCCTTTTAGTCTTCATATGCTTAGAGTTACTCATAAGGGGCCCTCTGATTTGACTGACCAGCTCGTGAGCACCTGCCTGAAGGCCAGCTCTTAAAAGCCGCATAGCACATACATTTTTCACTAACGTAACTCCTGGGTGTAGCTAGTTTGTTCCTTTCCATATACTCACCCTGAAGGACCTATTAAGCTAGGCAGTAATGAGTGAAACCCCCTATCTTTGTTACTGCCTTAACAGCTGTGATGTAATGCCTTACTATTCCTTCTTCTATGGGGTGGGGGCCCTTCTCAGCTCTCAGGCAACATCTTACAGACGGCCAAGAGGAGATCCATGTGTTCAACATCTTGTAATAACCTGAAATCTTTGCTTTGCTTCGAACCCGCGGCTTTCTCAAGAGCAGGGTTATTGTACTGAGACAGAAGAGAGCAAAGCTCCGAGTTCTCAAGCAGAGTACAAGCAGAAGAAATGAAATTCATCAATACAGTGCCCTCTTGGTCAAAAGTTCACTAAGAGAGAAGGGAGCTGTACGATGCACCCATCTCCTTTTAATTGGCTTGGAGCTGGTTCCTGCCACACTCAAGCAGATGTGGTGTCAATAGAAGTCATGCAAAGGCAGAAACTTTTAATTATTTTAAAATAGCTTGCTTCATCTTGGGAAGCTGTGGTTAGGACTTGACAGGGAGAGAGATTTAAAAAAAAAAAAAAAAGAAAAAGAGAGAATGGGCTAATATTTGCTGGAATAAATCTCTGAATTTACTTCCAAAACTCTGGTGTCCAGGATTTATTAACGCAAAAGATAGGTTGTTCAGCAGCACATAAGAAATAAAAGTGCTATGAACATTTTTGCAGCCATGAGTGTTTGTGACAGAAGCATTGTGTGCTTACGTGGGACTTAATCACATCCTTTTCTTAACTCAAAAAATCGCATCTGTCTTGAGAGGGGAGAAAAGAGGCACCACACAACTTATCGCAAACCACGGGACAACCACCTGTGTATTGGATACTTGAACCATTAGTTCTAAGGCAGAAGTCAGACTGAAATACCTTCGTGTATATATATGACAACCATTAGTTCTTGAGCAGGCATAACCTCTCCTAGATAACTGATGAACAAACAGCAGATAAGGCAGTTAAACCTGCTACTCACCGTGAGTAGGTCTGTGATGGTTAACATCGGCTTGGGATCATTTTCATTTCCCTCAATCTTCCAAAAAGCTGTTACGGAGAAACAGAGAGGGACATGCACTTTTGCTCAGACTCATTTGCTGTTCCCTGAGTATTTCCTCCCCATCTGAAAAGGACTGAGCATGGCCAGCGAGGAGGTATTTGGCAGGCTGAGTTCTGGGTAGCAGGGAGAGTCCAGGAGACGCTGAAGCGATAGAAAGTAGGAAAAAAATAATTGAAGACACAGAAAGGGACTCTGTAGTTCTTTTTTTTTGCTAGCAGAAAGCAACAAAACATTGCTGGTCAGAAAGCAAATCCTCTGCAAGAACACTCGATACGACATATACAGGGCAAAAATAGTTTTATAAACCTTGTTGATTGAATTTTGTCTTTTAAAATGTCGCAGTTGTGGCTCCATGTCTATCAAAGCCTAAACGCTGTGAATAAAAACCCTTTGATGTGTCTGGAATCTGCTCCTTTAAAGTCACAGTGAGGGAAAACCCACCTTAGAGCTGAGTCCATCGTGGACTAATCACAGGCCCGTGATACGGTTGCCATAGTATGAAACTTTCTTACAGCCATCTCATGTAACGATGAACATCTCCAGGGCTTAGCATGGACCAAAATGTGCCACAAAGGCATAATTACATGTTGTGAAAAGCTGAAAACAACTTTCGCTCTAACATCCTGTTAAAAGTACGTCTTCCTAATGCTGATTCAGCATTTCTTTCAAATATTTTATCAACTCAACTTTTGTTGCACTGTGAAATTAAGCCACAACTGATACCCTCTGGTAAATCCCAGCTCCAAGTCCTACATTGTCCTAGTACCTATAAAAAATAGGCTTTAAAAAGAGCTTACTGTTGGCATAACTCCCTTCCCACTGGTGTTAGAGGACACTTTACCACTGAGTCCAAGAACAGATTAATGAGACTAGAGCAGTGAGCTTTGACAAATCCCATCCTATCTTTGTTTTCAGACTTATAAGGCAAGGGAGAGATCAGAAGAAATATTCATTGCTAATCAAATAATCATTTATTACAACAAAAATTCTAGCCAATTATGACTATCTGCCTGCTGTGTTTTTGCAGCGGTCTTCTTCATACCTGTGCCCGCTCGGATTTAGTTCAGCACATCAAATGTCTGTCAGCAGCAGTATTCCTTCCTAGCACTAAGAGGATCAGTTCAGCAGTCACTCCCCTTTCAGCACACATGTGCACAGTTGCCGAAAATCATCCTAGCAAAAGGTTTCTTACCAAAACGACAAATTTGTGCAGGAAGGGGGAATAAGAGAAAAAAGAAAAATAGGATAAACCCCCTGGTGGCTAGAGCTTTGCTAACCTGGCAGAATTAATGAGTGCTTGCTAGGAAGTCTCTGTAGATTTTTTTTTTTTTTCTTATGACAAATATCCTCTTTTCAAACCTCAAAAGCTACCCGTAACATTTTGCTTTCAGGCAGCATGATGCAGCCCTGTACCCCCACAGCTATGTCTCATTCCTGCAGACATACCCACAGAGACGCCTTTAGGCCACACAGACAGTCCTCCTGCAGCCCGTGGCCTGTCCTATCTCTCCAAATCACGTAGAAGGTGCTCCCTCCTCCCTACGGGCTCACCATCCTGGCGCCATATGAAATTGCCAGCTGTGCTGAAACATGCAGGTGGGTCTTAGATGACCCAGAAGTACATCCAGCGGTGCCCAAGCCCAGGCTCGTAGCTCACACGTCTGTTGGGAGAGCACAAGTGTCCTTTCAAAGATGACCTTGATGACGTGCCTGAAACTGGGCCAAGAGCAGCCCTCACCTAAGTGCAGAATGCCCTGAAGTGCTAGCAGAATCAGGGCGCTGCTTGCTACAAAACATACTTATAACCATCCCCAAAGCTTAACTGCTTCATACTATGAATAACTCTTTTCCTTTTTCCCAGTGACTGTTTGTGCATTTCTTTAAGCTTCCCAGTTTAAAATAAACACAGACAAAAACAATGTGTTTGAAGGTGCCAAACTGTGCATAAGGGTAAGGCATGTGCAGGAGTGCAAGCTATTCCTGAAAGACACTCTCACGCAATGTTTTCCTTAGTTTAATAATAAATAATAACATTCGAAGCTCATGGATTGAATTAACAAGCACAGGATGACACAGAAAAATACTCGGTTTTTTGGCTGCTGAGTCTCAGTTACACAAACTATTTGCCAGAGCTGACAGCTAGAAGGAAGATGGGGATTCATCTTCTTGGATCATATGGGCCTTTCATCTAATTCCCAACTGCTGCAGTTGCTCCTTATTTTTCTGCTCTCTTGTTTTGACCCATTTTAATTGACTTGGCTTCTGGAGTTTTGCAGTAAAAGGGTTGTACAGAAATGCAGCTAAAACCAAGTAGGCAGTTGAGCAGAGAAGAGAAATTCCTCTTGGTTCTTGGCAGAAGAAGTCATGTCAGACTTCCAACAGAAAAGAAAGACCATATTTTGGGCTCTCAGGTTCTTTGTTCTCTGAAGACTTGGAATTCTGTAGAGCAGGGGCATAAGCACATGGCTTCTGGCCACTTGGGACAGAACATTTGCTATTCGTGACAGCAAAGGCGTTGACCCATCGGGGCCAGGCTCTGTCACTTGGGTGGGATTTCCATCCACAGGGTTATGTTGCTGTTCCTCTGAGTTTTCAAACACACCATGATGCATTCTTATTCCGGTCCCGAATCTTCTCTCAGACTTTCCGGTCTGGAAGAGCTTGGCAGCATCCAGTAGCTGTTGCTCCCAACTCACCTTTCCTTTCCTTTTCCTGTTGGCTTTTCTTTCAGCTCTGGAAGTCAGTGAGGCCATTTTCTTTCACTCCACACATACGGCTTTGCATTTTATTGGACAGAAAACCACGCTGGCACTCATGTTGAGTTTGTTTTATTCAGCTGTTTTCCAGCCCCACATGTACAAAAGCTGGTTTTATCTCTTGCTTTTCATTCTGATGCTTGTATACGCCTCTGCTTTTCTGAGCTGTGCTTGCTTTATGACCTGCTGCTCAGTCGGGAAGTTGGCAGGTGTTTGCTGTGTTCATACGTGGAATATTTCTCTTATCTTCAGTAAAACTGCCCTGGAGATTTTTGCCTAGATTGCACCTTTTGCATGGTTTTATCTATCATTTGGGTTTAGCCAGGACATCCAGATTATAGTAATAGTGCACACTGCTTAACAGTGTAGTTTACACACTACTGCAGGCGTGAGGATACCTACGAATGTGGCTCACTCCATGAAGGCAAAGGGAGGATTGATGCTAGCGCTGAACTGCCTTCTGGGGCTGAATTTCTCAGTTTGAGGAGCTGACAGGCAATGGAGGATACTTCCCTCAAAAAACAGAGTTCATCAGGTGTGGAAGGGAATGCTTTGGAGAGGAAGTGAGGGAGGCAGGAATTTTTTTGCCTCCAGAAATAAATGCTCAGAGTGATATCATACTCTGTGGTGGACGCAGCTGGCAAATGATCTGTTGCTTTTTAAATGTGAAAGTCATTGTATAGTTGTATTTCACAATCACGCACACCTTACATTTTGAAGATTGCCGGGAAGAGTGTTTAAATATCTTAGCGCAGAGGGAGTGTTTGCAATAATCCTGTCTCCTGAAGAGACACAGCCCACAGAGCTCAGGATGGTCTTCGCTGCCAACTCTCCTTTTAGCAAATGAATTCCCATCTGTGGGGGGTAGGGGCTGTGCTGGAGAAATTTCAGAGAGGGATAATAAGACATTTCTCCACCAGAATTATAGCTAAATAAAATTTGGTATAAACTCAGTCTGTCTAACGTAACAAATACCGGCTCCTCAGTTTTGTTAACTCGTTATCCTGACAGTTATCATGGTTACGCATACACAGACACGTGTATACACACATGGTGCTTTGTATAATTCTTTGGTTTTACATTTTAAATTACTGAGAACAGAAATAGTACATTAAAGCCCAGATTCTGCAATCAGTGCCTTCTACAGTCATGTTTCCTCCTACTGATTTCATACTGTTAACGCTCAGTTGTACCTTCCATGTGTTTGTGAAAGAACGTATGCGCAATATTGTACACTAGATAACACTTTCAACATAAAGCTGAGCAGACAACAAGCCTGTCTGTGGTTAATGGAAGCTCTGGAAGTTTTGAGTTGTAGTGTAGAGCATAACCAAACACCACTAGATACTTTCTACAAAAACCGAACCCCATAGTTTCGGGTTCTCCCCCATCACCCCAAAAACAAGATTTAAGCTCTTTTTGCACGCAGACTTATGGCTACAGCATTCATCTAAGCTGCACAAAGCCTTCTTTCTATTCCTTAGTCTGAATCAGGGCATTTTTTCACCCACGATGACTGCAACTCAGAGGGCAAGGGTCTGAACCTGCTTGTTTTGGTGGTGGTTTTTTTTTCACATCCAAGGCTAGTGTGCTAAACCCCATGAGCTGAAGAAGACAGATAGATGTGGAAACATCACTAAAGGCGATGCAGAGCTAAAAAAAGTTATGGTGTGCCATGACATCATATTCTGGCTGAGACAAACTCAGTCAGAAAGGTTCCTACTGGTCCCTATATGGATTAGCTGAAGGCAGCCTCCTGTAAGCATCAAGGGCAGTTATTGAATTGCAGACCAAAAAATTGTTTCAAGGACAGAGTGCAGGAATCAGCTTCTCAGCGGCAGTAAATCATCATAGCTCCATGCCTTTATACCAATTGAGTATCCACCAAGGTGTCCATCTGTTTCTATTGTTAATGAAGCCAGAGGATGAAATGCACGTATTTTAAGGATGGGGTATACGCCCTCTATAAGGGTGTAAAAAAAAATTTTCCCGGAGAGGGTGGGGAGGCACTGGGACAGGTTGCCCAGAGAAGCTGTGGATGCCCCATCCCTGGCAGTGTCCAAGGCTAGGCTGGATGAGGCTTGGAGCAACCTGGTCTAGTGGAGGGTGTCCCTGCCCATGGCAGGGGGGTTGGAACTGGATGGTCTTTAAGGTCCCTTCCAACCCAAACCATTCCGTGATTCTACGAAATGTGAGTAGCCCACAAATACTTGCTTGCATCCCTTGTGTATTCACTTGGTGGCAGATTTTAGTGTCCATTCAGGAGCTGACCCAACTTTGAGATGTTTGCCTGGCCACGACCTTTAGCTGGGTTCTGCATTTCAGTCAAGAGCAACTACAGTCCAAAAGCTTCTAAAGTTTATTGGGGAAAAGACCATATTCTACCTTAAAATAAATTACACAGAGGGTAAAGTACAGCCCAGAGCATTCACCATTTCTGCATGTAGTATGAACAGGAGTCCTTAGCATGCCAGAACAGGGCTTGGAGGAACACAGTTTTACAAAGTCAGAGTAAACTATAAAGAAAATGGATAAAACCCCCTCATAGTTCACTATTCAGGAATAATCATACAGCATCTGCCTTCATGTCTATAGCTGCATTACAATGAAGGACACAGTCAGTCTCTCAAACATCCATTGCTGGCATGGCTTATCATCTCCTACCTCTCAAGCTGATCCTTCTGCCTCAGTTAAGTAGTTTTCCATTGACATTTTCTGTTCTTTTTCACTGCTGTAGGAGCTTTTGATGACACTGGCTGTTATGTGACTTCCAAAACTCAGATCTTGTTTAATGAGGACAATCTGATTTCCCGGTATCTTTTTTATTTTTACACTTCAGATTCCCCAAATCGTGCAGGCTTTTTGAAAGGACTCAGACCTCCTTTAGTGGTGGCAGATTTCTCTGGAGTTCCAGTCTGCTCCTGTAAAGCTCAGAAAGCACAGGCCAGGGGGAAGGGGAAAGCATTACTGTGTATGTACCGTTGAAACTCACTCTCTCATTTACTTACATAGAGGCGAGTGATATGGTTGAAATATGTTTAAAATCTCACTAATTCAAAACTTCACAGTTTAATCTCATTTTTAATGGGCTTTTCTGTCTGTGAAGTACCAGTAACCTTTCCTCCTAACTTAATCCTCATTGTACCTCACACATTTATTTATTTATTTAACCTAGCTGGTTCCTTTTAACTGTCACCTGCCCTGAGGAAGGTTGTTAACCTGTTACAGATCAGTTGGACCATTATATCCCTTCCCCACCTGCTCTTGGGAATATTGCAGCTCTTGAATCGACAGTAAGCCATTAGAGACTTCTTTTCCCAGATATTTGCTTCTGTCATGATGCTGTTACAACGCTGCCTGGTACCTTTCAAGCAGTCCTGATTTATACGCTGGGTCACAAAAAACAAAAGGCAGAGTTTCCATAGAAACATCCTGCAGCTCCTAAATGTGACCAAGCCTAGGCTGAAGGATGCAGGAGGTAATGTCTTCCTACCATCTGCGCAAAACTGATTTTGTCAGAGGCAGCAGACGTAACTCATCTGCTCATGTTTGTCCGTTTGTGTGGGTGTGAACGGACACAGGACCTGGCACATGTCTACAAATACAGATGCATATGTATGCATCTATCGAAAGCCGCCCCACTCCTCTATTTTCATAATGGCCCCGAAAGAAAAGAATAGGGGGATTTAACAACATTACATTAAAAGCGACATTAAAAAACCCCAGGTCACGGCATTTGCTGCAATCTGGAATGCTCTCCCTTCCCATGCCGCTTTAAGGTCCCCATCAGCAGAAATCACAACTCCTTCAGCCGGTAATGATTCCCTCCCTGCGCTCTGGCTAGCTTGGTAGGAAGCCTCCGCGCTGGATCTTGATGCGTGTCTGTGATTTAAGGCTGCTGGCTACTTCTTTGCTAATCCTCAGCACTTGGCAATCGTCTTTGTGTTTGTGTAGGGTCACCAGAATCTGTCTGGGCTGTATTGCAGAGTACGGTAAGCACGGACAATAAATCGCCAAAGGCCTTTTTCTGAAGCCATCACAAAAATATTTAAGTGTGGACAAGCAAGACTTTGATTCAGAAACGTGGGGCAACCACTAAGAATATACTTAAATATAGGTACACATTTAAATGCCCTCCTGAACCTGGGTCTAAATATTTGCAGATTGAATCTGAGCTAATTAGTACCAATAACCATGTTAAATTTCTGCTGAGCCCATAATAAGCTCCTCCTTCATCGTGTGGCCAGGGTGAGCGTACATTCACTCCTTATTTGAACACTTATAAAATTATTTTGATTCCAGAACTAATTAGCTGGACTGTATCTTAATCATTCCTACTAGTATCATACAGACATAAGCAAACTATCACATGATTCCCTACCAGCCTGATACATTTCAATTTAAATATAACTTAATAATTGCAGTACTAATCAGTTAAAATGTAAGTAGGAAAAAACATTGGATGAAGACATCTTAATTTAAATATAATCCATTAAGTAAAAACTGCTATTCTAATTAGTGATAATGTAGCACAATTAGGAAATAAAATTTGATTCGTACATTGGAATTTAAACTTAATTAGTAACTGTTATTCTAATTAGTAAATGCACTACTTTTTGTGCAGTGTTTTGTCTGGGAGAAGTGCATGTACAGTAGAGATGATGGTGAGGAAGGAGACGTGAGAACTGAGGTGAGTAGCACGCAGGAGTTCAGCCAACATCACGCCCAACGTCCCACACCTGAACCAGCACTGACCTTACAACAGGAGAGGTTCAATCTCACCCAAAAACCTTGATGTGAAGGACAATTCACCGTCACCTTCATGCAATCTCTTCCCATGGTTAATTACTTCCAGTGCCCAGATGGAGTGTTTCACTTTGACATCTCCAGTCTTCTCTTTCCAGACTTGGACCAGCAGATTTCCAGAAACTAGGGAAAATAATTGTGGAAATCAGCTGGATCGGAGTGCTCAGTGTTTTGAATTAGGAAGATGCAAAGCTGTCCTAGAGATAAAGGCACTACAACTACCACAGCTCTGCAGTCTTACAGAAGGGGAGGAAATTGGAGGATGGAGCTTGAGACCTAGCTGGATCAATAGCTTTCTCAAGAAAGATATTACAAACTTCTTTTAACAGCAGAAGGGAGGGGAAAAACACCCACTGGCTGCTGTTTTCGTTGAGGTAACCATAATAATTTCAGATCTCTTTCCTGGAAAAGAGTTCATTTAAACCCCTTGTTATGCACACACAGTTAGTACCATTCTCCATTGTATTACTTTGCATTTATTGACACTGAATTCTGTCTGCTATTTTATCACCTCGCGTCTTCAGCACTTCCCTGGCAATTTTAGGTTTGTGTTTCTGAAATAGCATCAAACTACCAGGGAATTTTGTCGCTTCCCAATCACCCTTTTTACAGTCACCTGTGACTATGCAGAACACACCAGTTCCTAGGACTGGTCACTACTGGATGTCCATTTTAGAGATCGGCCGTTTCTTCTTCACTTCATCACTTATCATTTAACAGAGGAAAAGAAATTGTATTAGGAATAAAGGAGTTACAAATAATTAACACATAGGAACAGTATATACAAATTAATTAACCTTTTCTCTTATCCCATGATAGCTTTAAAAGATTGTGGTAAAAGAGTCTTCGACAAAAGACTTACAAAATCCAGTGCTCTGTATTGATTGTGTTCTCCTTATTAATATATATGTTGCTACACAGAGATTCAATAGATTTGTATGGCAACAACTTCCTTTTATCTAAAGTACATAGATCCCAGCTTCCCCCTCCACTCCTCTATAATATTTATCTAAAAGTCTACTCCCTCCATTCTTACTTACAGTTTACACCAGATGCTGACAGGCTTCACTTCAAAAACATACGTTACGTTTGCCACTTCCCATTCTCCTGGTACCAAGGGCTGTTTAAGGAGTACACGAAAACGACACATCTGGTAGATTGACCCTTTCATACTTGAATTCCTCTGCACCCCTTGTGTGAATATTAGTTAGCTTTTGCAACTGGTTACTATGCTGCTTGTTAATTTAGTCAGAAACCTTCTCTATCAGACATTTGAGACACATTTTCAGAAAAGCAGCCCAGAAAGAGATGTTGCAATGTGGGAAAGCTCCCTCTGTTCCATCAAAATGGATTTATTTTAATGGATTTTTATTACATAGTCTGATCTTCTCTGAGTGCCCCCAATAGTGCCTTGATCATTAATTATTCCTATGGAGTAAATGGCAATATACTTGTTTCTGATATGTTTGGGAGGTAGAAAAATATTCTTTTGCATTTAGCCACCTCAGCTTCCTCACTCCCCTTCGTTTTATTTTCTGTTTGGGTTTTTTTTGGCTCTTCTTATTAGGGTTTAGTGTTCAACCTTCCAGAATTTAGGCAGGTCTTTTTGTGTGTGTGTGCATGTGTATTGAAACCTCATTTCTATCTTTCCTTCATTTACAACACTGTTTGACTGGAATCCTTTAATTTTAATTTTTTTTTTTTTTGTCCTGATGGGTAATACACATTTACTCTGAGCTTCTACTTAAAGCATTTATGTTATAATCCAATAATTTGACCCTTTTGACTGCTCCTTTTATGTATTTATTCCTGCTCGGTTTGCCTAGATGGTTAGAGAGTAAGCTTTTTCATTCTTCCTTACTTTTCTTTACTTCCCCTTTTTGAAGTTAAAAATGAAGCAGCACATTTTCTGTTCCCGGATGCGAAGGTGGAGAAGCAAAACACCAGCATGCATCCACCCCACAAGTGTTTCCACTGCTCAATGTCTTCTCAAATGGGTTACATAAATATCAATGGGGAATTTTAACAGGATGACTGGGTTGGCTTTGAGGCAAGGACAGGGACTAGTGAACCATAAATGGTTCCCTGCAATGCTGATTTTCTGCAATTTTACAAATTATATGAGGGTAATACACATGGGGGAGAAAGAGCAGCCTCTCAAGCTGAGGACTAAGGCTGGTACAAACACACATCATGTATAAATTAAGGTTGACAATTAGAAGAATGTTCATGTCCATCAATGATAGATTTTCAGTCAGAAGAGGAGGTTAGGAAAATGTTAACTAGTTTTAGTAGGGGGAATCCCTAAATCTAAGGGAAACATCACAAGACTCCTTCTGGGACAGCAAAGACTCCATTTAATAACTGAAAGATCTTTCCTAGGTGCCTCAGGATGCTTTTACGTCCTTTTCTGTTGGATTAGAAGATCCTCCCCTGTGAAAAACTTTTGTGCTGGCTCTCCAACTTGAAAGGTAATTCAAGAACTGATTCCATTTTGGCAATGACTTTGGCAGCATAATTCACCACTGTGGGGCAAGAGAAAAAAAATAAATAAGAAAAGGCTGACTTTGTACCAAACCTGCCATTCAATAATCACTTGATGTTCCTGGGTCCTGAGTTATAAGAATAATCAACTCCTCTCCACCAAACTCACATTTCTACACATTTCCCTCATATGTCCCCCCCCAGACACCTCTTTTTCCACACCAAAGAACCTTAGGTCATTTAATCACCCCTCAGAAAGCCATTCCATACTACTGATAATCCTTATTGCCTTGCTTTCAATGTTGCCCAACTCTGCTAGGTCATTTTTGAGCTAGACAAACTGGAATTGCACGCAGCGCTCAAGATGTAAAAACACCACGCATTTAAACAGCAGCCTGGGGGCATTTTCAGTTCTCTTTCCCTAATCATTTTTAGCATAACTACTAATGAGGACTGAGCAGATGTTGAAGCTCCAAGACCTCTTTCCTTACTGGCAGCATTCGCTTTAGAGCCCATAACTACACGTGTAAAGGTTTGAAGGGTTATTTTACCCCATACAGGGCTGTTGTTCCCAAGGTGTTTTTCACATCCCGTGGAAAAAAAAACCAAAAGGCTTTGAGTCACCTTGATTGGCGAAGTGTCATCTGCAGCGTATAATTCCCTGCCTGTTGGTACCAGGAGCCACTCAGACAGACAGCTGCATCCATCCGGTGTTTCAGACATCTTATCAACCTGGATTTGGGATGTTTCCCTATTGCAATATCCTCTCAGGTTTCCATTCCAAGAAAGACACATAAGCATCTGCCTAATACCACTCTTGTTAGCTAAATATTTAAGCACAAAGCCACCATTACACACTGAAATCCTTTTATCTTCAGCAGCGTTTCAGCATTTGCTTGAATTGAAGTATAAACTTCAGTATTTTGCCGAGTGGAGACGCCTTCTCGAACAAAGCTTTTATTGAAGGAATTAACTAAACAAACCCAGCTTTCCTAAATCCTGGGCTTTCACCTACTGGAAATGGGTTGAGTGTGTGTACGGCTTAAGAAATGAACAGACGCTGAAGTTGCCCATCAGAATTATTTTATGCCAGCAAGTCCAAATGCTGCCTTATTTGTACTTCACTAAACGGGGGACGCGGACTGAGGGGAGGTCTTGAAGAGAAAGGCAATAGCATCAGGACACCGGGTGCACACACTGCATCACCAAATTTGAATTGAGATAAAACATCATCCTCTCTCTTGAAAATGCTTCTCTGACCTTGGCTTAACGCCACAGGAGCCCCTTGAGGGGCATCCACATCAGATTAAATGCACTTGCAGTTTTTATAAAAGGCAATTATTTCGCTTTAGATTTTCTCTGATAAGTCAGTATTAAAGTCAGAATGCTGCCCTGCTCTTCTGCCTGCCCTTTGGTTGGGGGAACCAAGAGCCATTTTATTTGACCGTTCTTGTTTTCCCAGGGAAATATTTCTTCCTGGTCTTATTTCACTGCCCAGGACGTGGAAAACTGCACCCTGCTTTGGGACTCGCTGTAGTACAGGGCAGGGAGAGGGTCTTCCCACAGGATTTCCCAGCAGTACAATGGCTGTAGACACAGGGAACACAAACACCAAAGAGGAAGGTTGTCAGCCTGCATTGGGTTACTTGTGCATATGAACAACTACCCACATGCTTTACCAGTTTTGCACAGTGCCTCATGTCCAAAAACCCCTCCAAACTCTTTTTTTACTGTGTATTTTTGCAGCCTCCAGTACAACAGAGTTGGAGTCCCTTAGCTCAGCTCTTAGGCAAAAACCATGATCCAAAGACCTGATGGGTAATCACCAGATCCCTGCCAAAGTCTTACTGCAAACTGCCTGGGAAAGCAGGGGCAGAGGTAAGCAGGGGTAAGGGATTTGCTTAGAGTCTCGTTGTGAATTAGTGTTCGAGGGAAGAACATTACCTGCCTGTTCTGGGCTATACAAATTGCATTTCTCCCCCATCTGCATGAGCCGAAATTACAGTTTGTCTCATACAACAGACCTGAAATAAGCAGAGTGTTCTCAGTGAAGGGCTTGTACCATTAGGGTCTAGTGGATAAGTAGTGTTTGTTCCTACAAAATGATGGTCATGTCCTCTAAATGCCCTTTGCTATGATATAGCTTGATTAAGCATCCTGAATAGCATCCTGACAAAGAATCAGCCTCCCCTCATGCCGCACTAAACACTGCAAGAACATCTCAGCTAATTTCAGCTGTCAAAAAATTAACCACCTAGTCACAGCAGTCACCTGGGTACGCCGCACTCAGGGGAGATTTGGGGCTCAAGCAGACTTCATTGTCCCCCCACAGCTACCTGCTTCTCTGCAGGAAAGAATGATTCATCCTACTCTAGAATAGGCACGTAAACCAAGGATTTGCATCACATTCTGGTAATGCTCTTCTCTCCTCCTCAGCTCTTGATGACTCTCGAGGGAGCCCAGATACCCAGCATTGACCAAGCCCGGGGCCAGGTGGCTAAAATAATTTAAGATAAATCCCATGCAATGATCTTACTCCCACCCCAAGCAGCCAACCATCTGAATTGGGCAGATCTTCAGAAGAAAGCTTGGTGGCAGAAAGATCTGCTCCTCTGTGCAAGACAAATGCCATCCTTACTTACAGACAGGGCTTGCAAGTAATTGCATTTCAGACAAGATTTTCTATCGTTGTCCCTGCTGAGCTGCACGGGGATGTTCTCATTTCAACATACGATGGAGTGTGGCTTTGGCATGTTCTGTGTAGAGTGTATTTGACATTTTAATTGATGCCATTTGTTAATTAAGAAGGATAAATGATGACAGGGAGAGGGCAAGAGATCTTATAAAGAATGAATAATAACCTTGTTCAAAAGCAGGTAATGAGATACCAAGTTAAAAATATGTAAGAGCTTGCAAAAATGTCTAAATGTTTTTCAGAAATCAGGTGCTGCTTGTCTTCTCCTTATCACAGAAATGTCAGGGAGTGAAATTCATCAGTGACTTACAACACGTGCTCTTTACTCAAGGATTTTCTAGCAGAAAAGGCCACGTATCCCTAGGTTAACCAACAGCTGGTCTCCTGCCACCGCGTGGATTAGTGCTCACCATTCCCTTTCTCTCTGCTTGCCGTTATGGCAGGTCCCACCAAGGCAACGGATGCGGCCCTGCCATCACCAGGCTCAGCCTGCCCGGATGGGGATGAACCCTGGTCTTGCATGGGGATGGGACAGACTGCAGCGACTTCCCTTGGTGGCGAGGAAGAAGAAAGCGGAGTTGGTGGCATGATGCTCCACACTGATACCCCTTTCAGATGCACCAACAGCTGTGTTTGGGGCTTGTTTTCCCTAAATACTGTCTGTGTGCTATGCAAAGCCCCTTAATAGGGAAGAACAGAGCAGCATCTGTTAGCCAGGAGGGTGGCTCTGCAGAAAAGCAGATCTGAAAAAGCCTCAGGTCTAGCTCCTTTCCATGCAGATGCACATTTAAGCAGGGAGAGGAAGAAAGGTCAAGCAGAAGCTGGAGAGGAAACAAAAGCAGTTTGCACCAGCTGACATAAGGAGTGGAGAGAAAGGCTGTCACATCCAAATTCCCAGTGCTTGTCCCTGTGAACCAGAAACCCCCCAAGCTTGGTATTTTGCACCGAGTAGGGCTTTTAACACCTATCAAGAGGCAGGCTCCCCTTCCTTTCCAGCTTCATCTAGACTCCCCTGCCCAAGGAAATGGCATTTTCTGCCTCTCCTTTCTTTCATGGGGTCGGGCTTGACCCAGAAGTGGTCCCATTGCCATATTGAATTGCCCAGGCTCACCTCCATCTTTCTGATCTCGCCTTCTCTCTTCTCCTGCTCCTCTGCACACCCCAGAAGAAGCACTGATACCTATATCCATGTCTGTGCTGCGTGTAGCGTAAGTCCTTGCATCTGGTACAGGCTGGAAAAGCTACACAGCTATGGGGGTTGTTTGCTATGGTCTACAATGAGTATATGATTGTCATGGTTTAACCTCAGCACAAAGATGTATGTCTCTCAGGATGAAAGGTGAGATGGTTTACAGAGGGTGTCCACGTTCAGGAGCTTAGCAGCGAAGCTGCATTTTTGGATTAACCAGCAGAGCACCCAAAAGATCTCAAGTCCCCGCTGCGGCTCTTCTAGGGAGCCTGGGTTATACCTTCAGCACATCTCCTGCCTTTCCCAGCCCTCAGTTTTCCTTGACAGGGATGGGGAAGGTAACAGCATCACTGCAACCCTCTCTGGGGCTCCAAGACTAGCACCAGCACTGGGACAGTGGCAGGGGTCTGCACATGCAGGTATATTGCAAAAGGCTAGAAAAGTTCATTTTTAACTTCCCTTAAAAAAAAAAGAATCGGTGAAAAGTTTGGGGAGATGATAAATGCCAACTCCAGATTGGTGCAGCCTGACTGTTTATGGGTTTTTTCTATTTGTTTTAGGTTGTTTACTCAAAGTATTCATTTGTTTACCTTGTTGTTTTCCACTCCCTGCATCTGTTCGTTTGTTTAAGTACAAGCCTCCTCGTTTTCCACTTCTGTTTCCTCTCATTACAGTGGAGCATCTGCTTAGCACTTTAAAAAAAAAAATCAATCAAAAATAATCTTATACCACGGAGCAGAAAGTTTTCATAAAGTATCAGCGAAGAATGATTATTGTCTGCATAATCCCTTTTATTATTGTCATTTTGTTGGGCTCCAGTTTAACAACAACTCTGGATGCCCTTCAAAAATGCTTTTTTGTGAGGGAAAAAGGCAGGGACAATGCTCTAAAAGAATACCAAAGAATCAGCCCTCCCTGAAAATAACCAAGATTATTGTCTTTCTCTCCCTTTTGAAAGTCCTTTACAAACCAATCTTGAGATGGGGTTAGCCTGCAAAAGTTTAGGGTTTTCCCTGCTAGCCAGAAATTCCAAGTCAGGATGAGCCTGGTTAGCCAAACCTCTGCAGAAATCTCAGATGGGCACGTTCGTGTAGAGCTCATGGGAAATGCAGCATCACTGTCCCCCCACCAGCTCCCCCTCCTCGCTAAACCTCTCCTCTCATCCCTTCTTCCTTGACCAGCAGCTGCTGGGGGCTCTCCGAGCCCGTGACCCTGCACTGCTCTGCCTCCCCTGCCTGCGCAGCACCCACCGCTCTCACCAGGTACACTGAGGAACGTCACCTGACCAAGTGACATTTAGAGGAAATTGTCCTGTCAACTAAAAGAAACGTGTAATATCTGGGGAAAAGACATCAAGAACATGTAAGGAGGGGACACGAGGCCCAGTGTCCTCTTCCTGACTAATGGCTGCAGGCAAGAGAGATTAATTAATGTAATCGAGTCATGCAAAGTTTCACGATAACATCAGGGAGTTTCACACGAGTGATTAAACCAAGTGGCAGGTAGATGAACCTCTGACAGCTTTTCCAGCAACTGCCCAACTTGCCTCCATGTCCAAGTTCAGGTCTAAGAGGTAATCCCATTGCCAGCAATCTGTCACAGCCGAATCGGTATGGCACAAACTACATCCCCAGCTCGGCCCGACCCTCCAGCTTATCCGTTTTATTCTACATCCACTGCTTGCAAGGAGTTTTGAACAGCAACTCATTAGAGGTTTCCCTGAGCAGAAGCGTATGGGGTGAGTTACTACTGGTATTCTAAAGTAATAAACACAATATTGGATTTGCTCCCTACGATGTGGTCACACTCTGCTCCAAAATCTGATTATATAGCAGCCTTCCAACACCTGAAGGGGCTCCAAGAAAACTGGAGGAGGACTTTTTACAAGGGAATGTAGTGACAGGACAAAGGGTCCAGCTGTGGAGCCCTCATCATAAGAAGGATATAGACCAGTTGGAATGAGTCCAGAGGAGGCCACAAAGATAAGAGGGCTGGAGCCCCTCTGCTATAGGGGCAGGCTGGGAGAACTGGGCTTGTTCAGCCTGGAGAAGAGAAGGCTCCGGGGAGACCTTATAGCACCTTCCAGTGCCTGAAGGGGCTACAAGGAAGCTGGGGGAGACCTTTTACAGGGGCCTGTAGTGACAGGACAAGGGGAAACAGGTTTAAATTGAAAGCGGGGAGATTGAGATTGGACATCAGAAAGAAATTCTTCCTGGAGAGGGTGGGGAGGCACTGGGACAGGTTGCCCAGAGAAGCTGTGGATGCCCCATCCCTGGCAGTGTCCAAGGCCAGGCTGGATGAGGCTTGGAGCAACCTGGTCTAGTGGAGGGTGTCCCTGCCCATGGCAGGGGGATTGGAACTAGATGGTCTTTAAGGTCCCTTCCAACACAAACCATTCTATGATTCTATATTCGTCACATGGTTAATGGTACAAATTTGGAAAAATGCATCTTCCCTAAGCTGCACCTTCTGAAGGTCATGATGGTGGGGCCTTGTGAGGGCACGAAACACCATGGCTCACCTATCCTGGCCCTTCAGGTCACCACGGGCACAGCCTGGCTTGTGCTGGCGCATTCCCGGTCCTGGAAAGTTCTGCAAGTTGCAACAAGTTCGTGTTGGCTCCTGCAAGTCCTCAACATGGCTTTTCACACCAGCACAAGGCATCACTGGGCAACAATGAAGAGGGAGCCCTCAGCACAGCATCTTTGTGTGCTTTTTGCACGAAGGGGGACAATTTTGGCCCTTTAGTTTGCAGCAGCCTGGAAAAGCATGAGCTCCTTTTCACTATCTCTCACTGGTGTTAATGTCACCTGATAGTTCCTAAAGAAACCCCCCAAAATAAAACCCAAGAAACCACCTACACAGCAGCACTGCTCGGACATTGTGGCATTAGGAAACCTCGGCATCTACTTACGAGTATACAGACAGAGCATCTGGGTTGAGTTGTGGGAAGGAGCAATGCCTTGAAGAAAAATATGTGACAGCGGATCCTCTCTACCTGTTCCTGCCTGTTTACTCAGACATCTTTTTCTCCTCTCACCAGACATAAGACAGGGAAGAGTTTTTACAACACAAGATAATACTTGCTACATAAAAGTACTGTTCCTCTAATTAGCAGAGATATTCACAGCAGTGAATAAAGGGAAGCTTTTTTTCCCTCTGCCCTGTTCTGCTGTAAGGATATGATATCATTTAGAACATCACTTAATTAAATACTAGAAAAGAGGACACTTTGGAATTGAATAAATTCTTTTCTCCAACAACTCTTTCTAGTGTCCAAATATTGGTCAGAAGAAAAAAAAATTAGACTTGTCACAGTCATCTGGTACTTAATTGGTTTTTTATTTAGTTCAGTATTAAAGCATGAACTTTGAGGAAAAAATTAATTTATTGCTCTCCAGTGTGGACAGCTCGCAATGACTAATTGTGTGGAAAGAAAGAAAACAACCCCAAGTCTTTGTAAAGCCCAACATCTGATCTCGGTATCATCTATCATCCTTTACAAAACTCTGACACAGGAGGTACATCATTTCTATGTCAGTACTGAAAAGAAAACTGAAGGTAGGATTTTCAAAGCTCTGCTCTCTCTTCATTCCCATTGAAACCCCTAGTGAAAATCTTTACTCCCTTCCCAGACACCAGGGCATGCCAAGCATATCTGAACACCCTACATCCATTAAAAAAAAAAAAAAAAATCAATAACTGCTTGTTTGTATCATCTCCATTGTGTCAGGTTAATGATGTGGAGACCCAAAGGTCATTCTGACCAGTCCGAATCCACTGAGGATACTCCTCCCTTCAAGTTGCCTCTTCAGCCCCCAGCACAGCTCTTCTCACGGTGCCGTTTGCTCAGGAAGCAGAGAGGATCCTGCCAGTGCCCTTTTCTCCTTTCAGCTTTGCTCGAATTTAGACAGCAACGGGAGAGGACAACCAGTATTCCCCAAGGCAGGGGAAAGGAGCGGTGGGATTGCTTTGGCCTGCTGCAGTGCTTAGGGTAGCACCAACTTCCATACCAGAGCCTTGGTAGAGCTAGCGGGGCCAAGCTGGGCAGCTGCTGGGAGTCAGCTGCAGGAGCTGGCAGGGCTTCGTGGGGCTGGCCCACGGGACCATCCTTGCACTTTTATCAGACAGCAGGCCAGATCTGTTGAAAAGTGATAACAAGACTTGTATTGACACCAGGAACAGAGGGCTTGATACATGCCTGGTGCATCAGGAAGACACATGCAGCAGGGGATAGAGGACAATGACCATCTTGGGCATCTCAGCAAGCTGAGAACTTGATCTTAGAGAGTAGCAGCTGTCCCCATCCTCCTCCTGCAACTGCATTGCACGGATCTGGCACAGTGATGCTAGTCCCCATCCCTGCTTGTGCATCAGTGATGTCCTGCAAGCAAGGATGATTGAAGGGATGTTACACGCGTGAGACTGTCTTAGCTGGGAAAACCCTGACAGCACATATCCCTACAAATGTGCTTTTAGGAGAAAAGTGTGGCTTTGGCCAAGTGCTAAAACCAGGTTAGCAAAGACCAGGCAGGTCATTTCTGCACACCAGCAGATCATTGTGTTTATTAAAAGCTACAGACTATCTTGTTTCAGTCGCCTGGTTATCATATGGTGGCTAGTGTGCTCTGGGGACAGCACTTGTGGTAAGGGGAAGGAAGGGGGAGAGCAGGGCAGAAGAGATCGCTGCAGAATCAGTGGAGAGTTAACACACAAAGAGATCACAGTCTCTTCATTAGCACCAAATAAGAGCAGTTTTGAAACACATGAAACACTTTGAGCCTTTTACTGCACCATCTGTTTTGTCCGGCTAAAATCTCATATTAATCATCTTTACTCCTTGTGAGTAATTCCCTTAGGGAAATTCTAGTGAGCATGTTTAAATTTATTAAAACTATCACAGTTTATTAAGAGTCTGTACAGAGTGTCTTCTGCCTTGCGCACCTGATGATGGGGAGAGAAAAACAGTGCTAATCACAAAATAGTTTCTCCCATCTCTATCCCTCCTGGTATTATTTGTGGCAGAAATAGGTATTGGTGTTGCAGTGACATCTCAAGCATGTCCACTTGGCAGTGTGCCAAGCACGTTTCTCCAGAGAGCTTCTGTCAAAATATTAAGAAAAGATGCAGATGTGGTTACAGCTGGTTTAAGAAAGACAAGGATATAACTAAGAGAAGAACAGTGTCCATGAAATCCCTCAGCTGCCCTCCCATTAAATGAAGTACAGAGGCCTGATCTCAATTTTTAACACAGGCGAATTTACCAGGCAGCCCAGGTAGGCATCAGCCACTTGGTCAACTCTAGACCACATCTCCTGAGAGAGCAGAGAAGATTTTCTGACTTCATTACCCTGTGCAGCTAAACAGAGAACCAAGCTGGCACTGCCAGGAGCACCCGATACACCACACAGAGGAAGGACTTTGTATTCTAGGAGTTTTCAAGTTGTTAATCTCTGACAGCAGCACAAGGAAATACTGAAACGGTTTCCATCAGGCTTATTTTGTGTTCTCCAGCTGCACAAAAAGACCGTGGATTTTTAATGAAACTCATTTGCCTGGTCTGAATTATCACTCTCTGCCTCAGTTTTCACTTGTATAAGGAACACCAAAATACTTCTTTTCCTCTATGAAAGTTATCATTTCTCTGTGAGTAATGAAGATTAACTAGTGCATATAAAGGGTTGTCAAACCATGGCTAAAGACTGAACAAGACTACAAAACCCGTGTCAGAAGGAGTTGTGCTAGCCCACAGTCATTCCAGTAACACAAATCCGCATTACGGGGATGTCAGCCGCTGCACCAGACCCTGCGGTGGAGCAAGGGCTGTGCAGCTGCAAGACCCCTTCTGCCCACTTTGCTCCAAGGCTGGTAACATCTGTGGGCTGCAATGTCCCAAGCCACCAGATTTTGGCCACCACAGACCGCAGCCCAGAGCCATTTCATGTGTTATTGGAAGTATCTCAGGCCAGGTTCACACAGGGCAGAGGCATAGGAAAGTTGAGCACAGCTAGGTTTTTCCGGCTAATAGCAAATAGTTACCCCCACAAAACCCCTTCTACAAGCTTAACACACTCCACCCAGGCAACTGCCTTAATCTGTACTGGCTAGTGACTCCCCGCTGAATAAGCTTACTTCTCCTTGAAGGGGTTGCCAGCCTAACTCAGCTCATGTGCCTAAACTGGCAAAACCCTCTGAGGTGTAAACAGGCCATCCCAGCTGTACAGAAACTCATTCCTGGGTAATCATTCTCCATAATGACTCGTACACACAAGCCCAAAACATGGGAAAGCTTCCCCCTTAGAGTACATACAGGTTTTCACCGGTGGTGATTAATAAAATCCTCTTCCTTTTCTTCCTCCCTCCTCATCTCCCCCGCCCCTGAATTAATCAGGCAGGGAAAAAGGGGGATGTGGCTGAGTGCCATGGGCTAAAGGATAAAAATCACACCTGCAGGCAGAGGGAGCAGGGACATGCAGAAATGCCATATGGAGAGTAAACAAGCTGTAGTGACCTTCTCGGGTCTTATCAAATATTCATGGGAAGCAGGCTCATGGGGATATACAACTAATAATAATGAACCCACCAGCAACTCAGCACCTCCAGCATCCTGGCACGTTCCAGCTCTCCTTTCCAACACCATTGCTTTCCCCCTTGCGTGCCAGATGCCTGTCAGTCCAAGCAGCGCACACCCGAACCAGGCTCCTGGTGGGCTTCAGCCTAATACTTGGAACTAAAGCAAAGGAGGAGGGTGCAATAGTGTAGGAAGTTTCTCTGCATCCAGACCTTTTCAAATTGAGACAAGTGGACAATGTCAGACCTTCAGGGAGATCTGGCAACTGGTGGATTCCACTAAATTAAAGGATAGAGGCTAGCACCTTGCAACACCACTGTCGAATTTTCACTCTTGTACCTTGAACACAGACCTTGGGTTATTCCCAGCCTCTGAGGAGCATGTTCATTAGATATTTTCTGGAGATCAGGGATGGCATGTGTTACAAAATTACTGACCTCAGACATGAAAGGAGTCATCCTATTAGAAGCCAGCCATTCAACCACAGCAAATTACATTTCTTGAAGGATTTCAGCCTTGAATTTTCATTCCACAATGTATTTCAAAGGAAAAAATGGGACTTCCAATACAGATAACTGGAAGAATGAACTATGCGAGGCCATGATTTTTCCAAAGGACAATGATCTATTTAAAAGCAACACAAATACACTGAGTGGAAATGATTCAAATTATGTTGATGTGACTAGTTAGGGAAGCTAAACGCACGCAAGCCTTTGCATCAGCGGTGCTTTCAGCTTTAATCTCTTAAAAACAAAGGGAAAAAAAATGGCAGTGTTTTCATTGCTTGAAAGATAGTGACAGTATCTTGATTTTGGTATTCTTTGCTTCTCTTTGAACTGTTTTTCTTTCTCCTACATACTTCAAATTTCACAAAAGTTATTTTAAAATAGATATAATTGCCCAGAGGTGAGATGGAAGAGAGAGAGAGACAAAGAAGGGTTGTATAAAGGCTGAAGGAAAGAATAGCTGGACTACACCTATAAAAACTACCTGGCCCCCAATAAAATTGTTGAAAGCTTTAAGAAAGGGCTTAAATGTTGCTGAATGCAACTCGGGTCACTTGCAGTAACCACCTGAAGGTGAACGTTACAGCCATTACAACATTTGCAAGAGATTTGGTGAGCAGAGAGATTATTCACAGCTGGGGGGGGACTGCACTGAAGATGGCTGGAGCTGTTGTCCCCCCAGTCTTGCCCAATTGTGGATCGTGGGTTTTTCAGGGTGGAAAAAACCACCCTAGCACAGAGCTGCTGCTCTGGTTTCCCCCCTATACTTTCAAGTGGCTCTTGTATCTCTCACTTTCTCAGGCCATAATGTGTTCCTGTGATAAGTTAAACAGTGGAGCTTTTTAGCACAGAGATGCATGCCTTGTGCTTGGGTGCCTGTGGGTAGAGTAAATACATGTCATGGGATAAGCTCCATTTCTCCTACACTTTTAACCACCTCCCTTATGCTTAGCACATTAATCCAGTATATATGGACGTGCTTCTAATATTCCAGACATCTGAATAGGTCCAGCTGCTGTTAAAAAACCCAAGCAAAATAAAGCAACAAGGATAAAAGCAGAAAACATTCTTTTTCTTTGCCCATGTGTGAAATTTCTCCAACAAAGCTACATTCATTTGTGGTTTATTGGTTAAAAATTGGTATTACGGTGCTGTGAAATGTTGAGCGAGGAAGCCCAAAGAGAAAGCAAAACAAAACTCAATCCCTGAACTACCTGGGAAGGAAAGCTTAAGGAGAAGAGAGTTTCAAGGAGAAGACAGTAGGAGTGGATGGGCGTGCTAAACCACGACGATGAGGATCTGTGAGGTAACAGGGATGAATGGAAAGGTGAGGGCAAGGAGGCCAGTGCAAGAACACATTATTGTTGATCATGACAACAATATTTTAACCCTCGTGGTGTTGTGCTCTCTCATTGCCCAGGAGAATTTTTTCTCACAAGCAAGCACAGGCATTTAGACACACATGTACATCTTAACACCAGCATCCACCACGTTGTCAGAAGTGGTCAGATTATAGCAGCATCATGCTGTAATTCCTTCTTTTGTGCCAGCCAACTCACCTTTCCCCTCCCAGCATTGAGGGCCGAGCACATCGTTGTATACCACCCGACCTCTGGAAACACGGCACGCTTCAGTTTTAATTCAATCCAACCTTTCCGCTTGCTTTGGTGTTCTTTGCTCAATGTCACAGCAAGAGCAGCTTCCTGATTACCTTGCTACATGTTTATAATTAATTTCTCTTGAGAGGATTACAGCCAATATTATTACCAAATGCATTTCCTAAGTATTGAAACAGCATTGGTTCCAAAAAATACATGTGATTTATTTTCTCCCTAGGGAGTAGACATTTGTAAGTAGCAGATTACTGACATGCAGCAACCAGAAAGCAAAACATAATAGCAATTAATACAGCATTGGGAATGAAAGCCCGCTTGCTGCGGAAACCTCTCGACAGCAGCAACTCGACAGTGCCCGTGTCACGAAACCTGCCGCAGCACGCAAAATACCAAGCAAGATTAAGACTAAGAGCATGGGATTTAAACTCACTGCAGCACAGACTATCCTTTTATTCTACCTTTGAACAGCACATAGCAGACAGACATCCTGCAAAAACTACTAGGACAAGCCTTCCAGCCTTCCCAGGGCACATGGTCAGCAGGGGTAAAGCAGATCTGCAAGAGGATGGGAATAGTCTCTCCATCCCTTTCATTTTTTTTCCCAACTGGAAAAACAGCACTTAAAACTTTACTAGAGGAACAAGGTGATTTGCAAATGTTGGTAAAACATTTTGCAAACCACAGAGAGGAGGGAGAAGCAGATTGAAAAATAGTTACTTTCCTTACCCTGTGGTAGCTTTTAAAATTGTTTCTAAGGGTGAGCACAGGGCTGGTGGTAATTGGGGACCGTGCCTGTAGGAAACCTGGAGATTGCTGGGATCTTCCCACATATATCACAGTTGTTGCAGCATCCAAACTTTCACTGAAGTGTTTCTGCCTATGACGAGAACTCAGCATAAATTGCTAACTTTCTGAGTCCGTGGCGGGGCTGAAATAACCATGCTAAGGAACTTTATGCCCATCACTCCAGCATAATGGCCTGCAAGGTTTTTAAAACCTAATTAATAACATTCAACAGCCTTAACCTTTTCAGTACCGTTTGCTGAAGCAGAACATCCCATTCCCACGCTTACAGCCTGTGGTTGCTGCAGTTTCCTTCGATGAGCCATGCATTTGAAAGGATGGCACGGTACCATTAACTATGAGGGTCTGAACTACAAGAAAAAATGCTTGGATGGCAGCGATAAGTGAACTATTCACCTCCAAATTATACTAGAGGGGTTAATTACCATAATGCCAATTTAAAAATACAACGGGAAGCTTGTTCTTCCCCTTTCCTGACCCAAAAGCCTACATGGCTTCACACTGTCTTTCTTTTGACAGCAACAAACTTGGAGTCTGGCTTGCAGCCAGATTTGCGGGGTTTCTCCACATTTTTCCTGGAAAACTTCACACAGTAACGAAAGTAGCTCCTTGAAACACACACGTGCAACAACCACCTTTTGTCATATGGCATTGACTACCCTCAAGTTGCAGCTGTTAAACCTGGAGATCTGAAGAAAAGGGTGTTGGTATTAACTGTTAGTGCATTAGCTGGAAAGACACCACTGTATGCAAGCCTTTTTCTCCATCCTCTTTTCCCATCTCCTTTGAAATCGTGATACCGGGCCAGGACAATCTACAGTGTCTCCCAGCAGGGCCATTCTTACGCTCTTCAAAACATACCGGACAATAATCACCAGACTGCCCATTTGGCTCAAAACATTTTCCAAAATGCCTCCAAGTGTTATTTTCCCTGCGTGTTAACTAACTGAGCGGATTCGGCGGTTCACGATGTCTTGGGTTATGGCACTTTCACTTGGTACTACAGGTAATGGCTGCAGATTATCAGATGTCTACAAATATAAGTGTTTCTCATAATCTAACCTGCAAAGTAGGGGGAACTTGGGATCCTTAAAAACAATTTAAGCAGAAATAGATTTGTTAAGAAACAACTTGACTGCTTGCCTGAACATCTTAGCAAGATGAATTTCTGTGTGACCTCATTAATGTCCAGCCTGTAACACCCAGTTTATTCATAAATGAAGGCACATTTTTCCATGCATTCACTGTGAGATGCATATGGCATGAATTTCTAGTCATTTTTTATGTATTGATGCCTAAAACTTATTCTAATTCATCTAAGCTTTGATAAGTAGTGAGTGAAAATTCAGCATATTAAAGACAAAAGGAACCTGGATGAGATGCAATTGATGTCAAGCATGTAAGTTACCCCATATAGCCCCATCTCATAATCATAACTGTATAATCTGATTGCTTGAGTCCAATTATTTTAAATTCTGCTAGCAATCAATAGCGATTCATCCCTAGAAACCTATTTGACCTGTTTCCTCAATGAGGCACAATTACACATGTAAGGGTCCTCCATTAACCTTTGACATAGGTAGGAATTAGTGATCAAATCTGACACACAAGTGATGGAAAGTTGCCAAGCAGTCTCAAAAAAAAAAAATAATCTCTAGAATGAACCCAACACCAAGGCCCTTCCAGGGAACAGAAATTCACCTGACAAAGTAGATATTAAAAGATAAGAGAGGCTTTATTGATCTCTCATTTCTCCCTACTGCAGCATTGTTAATTGCAAATGTTAAGAGGAAAAGTATTCAAAGTAAGCAAAGCTTTTTGATATTAACCTCAATAAATGAATTAAGCAGCAATACCTCACATAAAATTGGAGATCACTAATGGGTCAAAAAATGCAATTCATTCTTGCTCTGGGCAATCGAGACTCTCAGATGATAGACCTCTGCAACTTACTGCAAGCCTGGTAATTGCTACCCATTACTGCGATAATCAGAGTCTGACCCCAGGGATGAGCGATACCAAAATCCTATTGGATTTCAGCAGCACGGGGGCAGCAGCCTCCACCAACAGGCCTGTCCTTTGAGACGGCCCAGCCAACAATCCATCCTTATGCACTTGAACAAGGTTAAGTCATTTAAACTGCTTCCAGAAGAGCAAGGGGTTAAATTCATCCCAAAGCTAGCCTGTTGAAATAATGATAAATCTGGAGCAGTGTTAATTAACAACGGCAAGAGATTCTTTTCCTGTTAGCAGTAAAAAAGACCACGACCATTCACAGGCAGCTGTATTTCAGCAGTAAAGCTATAACCAATATTGAAAGTTTCTGGTTTAGCCTCTGAATCGCTCCTTAGTCATTGCAAAGCTCAAAGTAGGAAAAGAGTTATTTTTGCTCTCTCCAAGGGTAGGCATCAAGAGCGCCTATGAGGGGGCCAATGAAATAAAACTGACAGAAAAAGAGTTACAAAGCCTGGAATAGCAAATATAATCTTATTCCCTACCCCACTGCAATTTCCTTTTACATCATGCAGAATTTGTCATACCTGATTCAAAGGTCCAGAGATGCCAATAACCCGCCTTTAACAGAATCCAGCACCTGATGCTTTGAAAGAAGGCAGAAACAGCCAGAACCTGTGAAAGTACCCAATAAAAAAACCCCTCAACATCCTAATTACTAGGAAGAACAAATCTGCAAAAGCATATTGCAACATCAGAAAGTTCCTACACCTCATCATCCTCTCTCCTGGATTCACTCTGCTAAGGACTGGCTTGCCCTGGCTCTCTGAAAGCTACAGCAGACCTCGAGACTGGGTGCAGTGTGAAGAAGTAGGTGTGCTGCCTGACCTCAGCAGAAAGGAAACTCTGATCAATGGTTATTGAAAACGACTGAAACTGCCAAAGCAGCACTCATGACAGCTGAGGCTTCTGCTGGTCCCTGTTCTGTATGGTCATGAGGGAGGCAAAGGAAAATGGGAAAGTATTTCTGCTTAGCTTGGTGATGACACCTGGCAAAGGACTTCAGTGACACACTGGGGTTGGGGTCTGGTCTGATTTTGTGCTTGGGTTGACCATCAGAGACAAAACCAAGCTGCAATATACATTGTAATGAGTTTTAAATTTTGAGGGTACCTATAAACTGGCATTTTATGGCAGTGTACCAGTAGGCTCAGTTCTATGAAGATAAACCCTGTAAGAAATGTTAATCTCTAAATTAAGAAAAAAATAACTGCAGTTACCTCATATTTGAGCATATATTTTAAATTTTGGGTTGAGCTGGGAGCAGAAGACAATTGAACAGTGGAGGGTGTCCCTGCTCACGGCAGGGGGGTTAGAAGTAGATGATCTTTAAGGTCCCTTCCAACCTAAAGCATTCTATGATTATATGGTTTCTTGTAACTTGATCCAAATTATTTTCCTCATCTTGCACACAGATTAGATCTTTACATTTCCAAATCAAGCCCTAAAACCAGCTTGAGGGCTCACACACTTGTTGACGTGCAATGAGCTCGCTCTGTCCTCAGCACCCTAACTGAGCCTCACAGCCTGTAGAATGTTTATCCTTGCATCACACATGGAAAGTTATTATTCCCTCTTTACACAGGTGAGAAATTAATGAAAAAAAAAAGGGATAAAAGGGTAGCCTGTCAAGTCTTTTTAAATTAATGGGAGTTAAGCATCTAAATGACTGGGTGAATTAGGACATTAAAGAGTCACCTGTTGTCAGGCAGTAATTCCTACTGCTGTGCTTCATTTCTAATACACGGATTTGAAGGTCTACCTACCCCTTGCTTTACCTTTTTTATTTTTGCATCTTGCAAACTTGGAGTTGGTTTGTGCCTTGTGCCCTAAGAGACAACATCGCCACACTTCCACCTGCTGCTTGCAGCGATGAGCCTACGAAGAGCACACTGCCCTGTTT
Source organism: Rhynochetos jubatus (assembly GCA_027574665.1). Lineage (NCBI taxonomy): Eukaryota > Metazoa > Chordata > Aves > Eurypygiformes > Rhynochetidae > Rhynochetos > Rhynochetos jubatus. The sequence goes on along the minus strand of CM050651.1, from coordinate 74,082,015 downwards.
TAACTGATGATGTCAAACTCCTGGAGGAATTATCTGTGACTATGGGAAGTCTGGGACATCCTGGAACAGCCTGGACCTTTTCCAAGTGGTCCAGGAGAAGGAATACACTAGAACTCTGGGAGATCAGGGAATTGATAGACTTTTTCTCTGTGCAAACACAAGTGATTCAGAGGTGCTCTATCTCAATTTTTAATTCTGTAGAGATTTTGCTTTCTTGAATTTGTTGTTTAAAACTCTAACAGCGCGCTTAAAATACGCACACGCATGTTGTGCTTGCAGCACCTTGCAATAAAACCAATGGTGCCCTCAAAGACCACATCTAAAAGTTTCTTGCCAGCACTATTTTTAAAAGAAGAATGCAGGGTAACAATACTGGAGTTTTGTTGTGAAATAATTATACGTTTCATCTTTCTCTGACACTGATCTTGTGGGCTTCAATACGCTGGAGCGCTCCACAGTTCAGTGACGCGAATATGTAAGTACCGCTTCCATCCAGCCAGGTCATGTAGCCTGCACGCCAGTGGCAACCTACCTTTGAGATGGTCATCAGTAGGCTTTGGTCATGAAGGCGTTCTTGCTGACGTTCAGGAAAGGTGTTGTTCAGTACCGTAAGCTACGTGGGAAATCAATGAGCTGTTTTACATCTGCCACTCTCACTGCTGTTTTGTGTATGTGACTATCTCCCCTATTAATTTCTTATCTCCAGTGTCCCAGTTCCATCTCCCACTATTGTCTCCCTGCCAGTCAGTTATGATTTCAGAAAAGTCTTTCAAAATTATATTTTCTCTTTAGAGATTAATGGGAGAAGTGGAAAAAGCAGGCACAGGTTGATGCGAAATCCCAAGGGAAGAAGGACTGAAAGAGCACATTAAAAAACGTTGCTTATGTCATTCATTCATTTCATACCTGACAACTCTTCTAGTAAGTAATCACACCGTGCCGGAGATGGGCAAAGTTCCCATTAGATCTCGTGGCTCTCCAAAACATAAAACCTGAGTAGTGCAGACATGATTCATAAAGGGCTGTAAGACAACACGGACACCTTGGCACAACAGGATGCTCAGCCCCACGGGTAGAAATCATGGCAGAAAGCACACACTGAAACCTTCCTGGAATTGTCTCTTGCCTCTCACCCCCAAATTGTTGGTAAGTACAATAAATCCCTTCTGCAAAATCTGTGTTCCTCCGTCCCCCCTTTGCAGTCTCGGTAATGGTCTCTCTTGGAAAGAACAGCAATACATCGTGCATCGGCAAGAACAAAGATGCCTTAGGAAACGCTGCTTTTCACACACATTTGTGATATTTTATTTCTCCCAGTTCTGCACGTTTGTTTGCATTTTGTAGCTTCCAACAGTTTCAGAGGGCTGCATTCATAGTTTATTTTTATCTTGTTTCCAGGTAACGCAGAAACACTTTTTTTAAGGTATTTTGTTTCAAAAACTGCTTTGTCCTTTCCTGGTGCTGTGCCCTTCATCCCACCGCCAAACCGGTTTCCAGCTCATAGGAAGTCAGATCCAAGTGTGGGCCAGCAACACCCTGGGAAGTCCCAAGATTTACACTCCTTATTCCCTGCTTTTTGCAGCCTGTGGTGCTGTGCATCTGCAATAGGGTGACGCAAGCTGTTTAGGGCATTTCACCTACAAATCATCTTTCCAACCATCCCTAATGACTCACCTTCTCCTAGCCTTTATACATAGACACTGACCCATGGGGGCATTCCTCATTTGCATCAGTTTGAGTGAAAAAGAGGATCAGGCTCAATACCCAACAGGTACTTCGGGGTTTTCCACAATGTGCTAAGCGAAGAGTGATTTTATTAGCAAGTCAGTCACACAAGTCTAACCAGCTTCCCATTAAGTGCTTGGTTTAGTATGTTTTGGCCCACCTAAATATGTCATATAATTAGGAAAATGATCAACTGAAGTGCAGGCACAGGTGTCTCTGTTTGTTATTTATCTATGCTGCATGACATTTAGACGGGAAACAGCAAATACGTGTGTGGTGCAGCCTGCGACAGCCCCAGACTCACCATGGAGCAAAATATCCTTCTCAAAAACATCACACAGAGATGGGTTGGTCCCCGCCTCTGCAGAGTCTGTTCTACTATCTCAGGGCTCCAGTGCCCCAGGGAAAGGAGGCACTTCCCAGGGAAATGGAGTCAAACCTGATGAGACTAGCCTTTTCTACACACTGGAAAACAGTGTCTTGAGTCCTTCCCAGCATCGGCCCATGAAACTCAGGGAGGGTGATGCTGCACTCGGGCAGTGGGGCTGTGTCATGCTTGCATAGTCCTGCCCATGCTGAAATCCATCCTGCAGTTACACTACGACCACTGCCTGGCCCACCTCTCAGATTTACAGAGTGTTAAGGGTTGGAAGGGATCTCTAGAGATCCTCTAGTCCAACCCACCTGCCAGAGCAGGATCCCCCAGAGCAGATCACACAGGAACAAGTCCAGGCAGCTTTGGAAAGTCTCCAGAGGAGACTCCACCCCCTCTCTGGGCAGCCTGTTCCAGTACCTTACTTGGGAATAGATCACCGTGTTCATAGGGCTGGAGAAATGCTACTGCAGCTCACTGCATCCAAAAGGATGGGTCCTCAGGGCTGGGAGCAATTCTCTGTGATGAACAGCAGAGTCAAAAACCAAACTACTTTTGATCTAACCGTGTTTAACTACAAGAAGGAGCTGTCTGAAGTAGATGACTTCTGGACCACGCCATCCTACCAGTCCCTTCCTGCTTTCTTCTCAAAATCTTACACCACAAAAAGCTTACTTCCTTTGAAAAGAGAACAGAATCGCCCTTTATACTTTTATATACTATACTTCATACTTTTAAAGGTGATCTTGAGATTAAAAAAACAGAACCTATTTGCATTCTGATCCCAGCAGGATAGAATGCCATGCAGTTTCCTGTGACTGGTCCCTATTTAAGTACCCAAAGAAATACTATTTGATCTTGTGAAGCAGTATTAAGTAATGGGTTGTGGTCTCTTCTCCAAGGATGTAAGCTGACGTCCCTTCTGAAACCTGCTGCTAATAGGAGAAATGAAGGTGCAAGAAGCAAGACCCAGTAGAAACTCCAGACTGTCCCTGACATGGCCAGTGCAACTTCTCCCAGGTCAGTGATGCTCCTCTCACTTTGGGGTGAGAAGAGCACTCTGCAGTAGACCTGCTCCCAGGACAAGGCATTTATTTCACTGTTCCTTTTGCCTCCTTCCACACACCAGCAGTAGTTTTCAGTCTGCAGGAAGGTGCCTGCCCAGACTAGAGAGACAGCGTTTTTTTCTGCTTGTCACTCGCTACAAAAAGGAGTGATGGCTGCAGCTTGACTCCAAGACACGAAGCAGGAGGCAGCAGATGCATGAGCCTCCCTTCCTGCGCTGTGTCCTTCTGTGGCATCTGTTGTCAGCGGGCAACATCAGCAGCTGAGATGAGGAGTAACATAAGAAAAGCTTCATTTCTATCCAGTCATATATTTGAATGGGAAACTGAGTCTGTTGTTCTCATCTCCATTACCAGCAGGATTTTCGTTGAGGTGGCTATGAATTTCAGACAGCTGGCGAAACAAGTTCCATGCTGTTATCTGGATGTCCCTTGGTCCCTCATTTAGCTCCATCTTCTTGGTACTTTGGAAAAGAAAAAAAACATTCAGATGCAGAAGCTTGTTCATAGGAGCCACCCTACTCGGTTGATGACCTGGGGCCACAAAGAACGACACAGTGGGCCAACACCAGGGAAGCCAAGGATCAGCTCTGAGATCCATCTTCAGCCAACTAGAACCACAGAAATCACCTTTGACGTCCCACAGATGCTTTCCCCAGTGGCTTCTTTGGTCTCCCTAACACCCCCAAGATGCTTTGCCAGCTTCCTGACAGCTTACGATGCTGAGACACTTTGGGGAGCCGCTCTCCCTCAGTGATATCTCTCTCGTCCCTGCTCATTATTTAGAAGCTCGTTGAGGGGCAGAAAGACCGAGTGTGGGAACAGGGAACTGGAACATTTGGTTTCCTGGCTTCAAGTTCCTACAGTGTCTGGACAGCAGGGGAGAGGCAGGTGGGAGAAGGGGCAGCTCATCTGTCTGGAAAGGTTTGTACTTGCCCTCCTCAGCAAGAGCAGCTCCCATACGCTCTTCTCTGATCCACCTCACCACCAGCCTTGACTTTTCCGTGATTTCTTTCCACGCCTGTCTCCATGTCAGTGTGTCACCCACTGAGCCCCTTTACAATGAGCAATTCAGTAGCTTATACCTGCCAAAAAAAAAAAAAAAAAAAAACTCTGACAAATTTGTTTTAGAGAAAAGCATGAAAGAATACTTTGATCCAATTTTAAAGGTCATTTTATTTGTGTAAATGCATAAAACATTCAAAGTAGCACCTAGGAGCTCCAGTAACTGCACGTAACACTTTTAGTGGGAACTGCATTCGTAACACAGGTTACACTACACTATAGCATGAAACAGTTCAAACCACATCTGTGAAAAAGATCACAAATCTCAGAAACAAGCTGTTGAGTGGACTGCGGGGAGAACACTTGTTCAGGAAAGAATAGACCAAACCTTTGAAAACCAGGCCCTGATGTTTTCTATTGGTATTGTAAATGTGACTGTAATTGGAAGCTGTCAGCTCCCAGGTAACAGAGGCAAATTAGGGTGATGAACCAAGGTAAGAAAGCGAGGCGATAAATGGAGACACACTTTGCTGTCTGCAGGCAGACACAGTCAGTTGTATGTGAAGGCTGCAATGCAGAGCACTATTTATAACAACACTCATTTGGAAAAGTGCCTAATACTATGCCAGGTAGTTTTAGGAAAAAAAAAAAAAAGGAAGGGGGGAATATATTATGATTGAGTTTCTTTTAAGTTGCTTTTCCTCCCCTCCACTGAATTTTCCCAGTAGCTCTGCTGTGCTTTGCTCCATGATCACAGAATGGTTCAGGTTGGAAGAGACCTTAAAGATCATCTAGTTCCAACCCCCTGCCATGGGCAGGGACACCCTCCACTAGACCAGGTTGCTCCAAGCCTCATCCAGCCTGGCCTTGGACACTGCCAGGGATGGGGCTTCCACAGCTTCTCTGGGCAACCTGTCCCGGTGCCTCCCCACCCTCTCTGGGAAGAATTCCTTCCTGATATCCAATCTAAATCTCTCTGCTTTCAATTTAAACTCATTACCCCTTGTCCTGTCACTATGGGCCCTTGTAAAAAGCCCCCCTTCAGCTTCCTTGTAGCCCCTTCAGGTACTGGAAGGTGCTATAAGGTCTCCCTGGAGCCTTCACTTCTCCAGGCTGGACAAGCCCAACTCTCTCAGCCTGTCCCCATAGCAGAGGGGCTCCAGCCCTCTGATCATCTCTGTGGCCTCCTCTGGACTCACTTCAATCGGTCAATATCCTTCTTATGGTTGAGGACTCCATGATGCTGAGAAGTGCCTTCACACCCAACTTCACTTTTTGCCCTCCATCCCTTGTTTGAACAGTACATAACACAGGCCCTACGTTTTTCTCTTTGCAAAGTTAAGAAGAACTGCAAAGGGAATGATGGCTCATTTTCCTCCAAAATCTGTTTTAAATACATTCTCACGCATGTGAGAGGCTTGTGGTTTAGATTAGTGTGTATCTCACCAGGATCCTAATTTTCTGAAGGAGGATCGTAGGGTTTTGACGAGGCAGAGCTCTGTAGAAATAAAATAAGAATATCTTTGCATGCTGCTTTGAGCATTTTCTCTCAGTACTTGGCCCAAAAGGAGTCTGTCCATTGTATAACAACTGTGCTATGGATGGATCACCCCTGATTCCTGCTGCAAGTGAAAAAGGAATCAGCCAAGAAGGGAAGAGGGACCAGAATGGGCCAGTCACACTCTGCATGTTGCCACCAAGGCAATCTATTTCCAAGTCCAAGTTGTGTCTCTGCTGATATATGACATACCTTTAGCTGTACCCCAATTTCTCCGTAGAGGTGCTTTGCATGTTGCATTAGCCATGGAGACAGCCTAAGTGCCCTGGGGCTAGAGTATTATTAGATGGCTAATATCTGGGGAGATGGCTCGTACTGTTTTGGCTGGGTCCAAGGACTCCTGAACCACATGGAGTCTTTTCTTTGCACTTGGGGCTCACACACCAGTAACGTAGTGTGGTCCCATCAGTTTAGTACCAGCTTTGCATTGCAGTAAGTTTTTACATGAGGAATGAAGCAATGGAGTCAGGCCTTAATAGGGGGACTGATTGCCTGGGCAGAAATCTTCTCCTCCTAGGGTGGGATCCAATGTCATGTTCAGCCTGCTTTTTTATGGCTGGGAAAGCCTCTCAACGTGGTAAGGCTGTAATATTTACAGAGGAAAGCTAGTAAAAAAATTTATTAGCACAATAAAGCACCAATTCCAGGGTATATTTTATTAGCAACAATAATTACTAATCACTTAATTTGGTATTTCATATTACAAGACCTACATTTTCCGGCCACTGTCTTCTCCTCCCTAAGGCTGGCATAGGTCAAGGATGCAACTCTCATTTTACGTGGTGGTGCCCTGACACACTTCTCCCCATTTACATTGATTATGACTAATTAAAAGTTTATATCATAGAAAGACCAGATAAAATACACTTTAAAGTAATTCGATATTTTATGGCAGCAGTAAAATAAAAACCTTTCTTCCAGGCCATGTTTTAAATTCAGACTGAAGAGTATTTCCTGCAATATATTACTGTATATATACATATACCGTATGTATATTTCCTGCAATATAATACTGTACAGATGTATTTTTGGGCTTTGCTGGCTTAAAGGAATTTATTAAGCTCAGGAAGATGTCCAGCATTTAGTCATTTGTATCCCCATGTTGGTTACATGGAGCTAACGGTGTAGTCAAGGGGTTTGCCGGTGCTTGTCCCCATGAAGTGGCTACGTCCCTATGCAAGGGTGACAGCAGTGGCATCATGCTTCAGTGGAGGGGAGGGAGCTCTCTAAAAAGTTTTTTGGCTTGTCCTGCAGGTGTGTGCGATCTTTGCATGCCAACTGGCCACAGTAGACCAGGTGACACTGGGATGTCCCCCAAGAGCTTGCAGGATATACACATCTCTCCCCTGCACGCTTTATTTCATTCCTCTCCTTCTCCATGTTAATACCTCAGCCAAAGATGCAAACCAACCAGGACTGGGTTGACCAAAGTCTCCCTAGTCTGTTTAAGGTTGAAGGTCAGACTGAGGATGGGCTGTAGGGGTCTCTTCTAGTCCTAAAAAATGCAAGATAAAGTCCCCATGCACTTATATCCTCCTCTTCCTTAAAGAAAATGGCATGTAGATCTCAAATCTAGATTGTTCTTCCTTCCAATTTGAGGAAGCAAACTGTCTCCTTCCTAATTTGGTGATTTCTTGTCTCTTGCCCTTGTTGAAACTTTCATGCCCGTACAGAGATGTTTTCTTGCATGTTGTATGTACATAAACCCACAGGCTGAAGGCAGCTCATCATAAAAACCCTCAGTCACTGTTTTTTATCTGTATATGCCAATTTCCTGTTTAATTTAAAATATATCTTCCTTAGCATGTTTTACTTTAAAGATGACACAAACTTCCCATAATAGAGCATGTTGGCAGTGAAATAAATCAATAAATAGATTAAAATAAAAGCAAAACATCCTCTCAAATGCATAAAACTGCAATAACTTCTACCATTACTGTTTTAAACATCAAAAGTTACACCAATTTCTGACAGCTTTCCTTGATTTACTGACACTATTTAAGTAGTGCATATTTTATAGTACTTACTGCTACTGAGCTGAGTTTCAAAGCGTTCAGCCCGTACCACATCCGCCAGCTTGAACACAGCACAAGAGGAGAGCACAGCCTATACAAGCTCAGTTCATGGGCACATTTTCTGCTGTATCACGGTTCATGATACAGCCGAGGGCAAGCACAGGTTAAAAAAAACCAGCTGACTTATCTGACCAGGGCCACTCAGAGTTGTGCCACTCTTTTCCTTGCTGGACTGACATGGAGAAGGAGGATGTACTCCCTTTACACCATTGCAATAGGTGTCCTAGGAAGAAAGCAACGTGTAAGATCCTCCTGCTACCTATCCACTGTGACAGTAAACCCCACAGACTTACCTGAGATGACATGTCCAATCTGTAGGCACTTTGGAGGCTGCTAACATGATCCACAGACCCCTGATGTCAGTAGGACGTTTCTCATCATCTTCAGTAGTGTTTCCATCAAGACACAACATGGAAAAGAGGCGTTGATTAAGAAAAAGTAGCAGAAGCAGCAATTCAATCCCTACAGCTCCCATCCACAAACACACTGCACCAAAGACACCCATTGTACAGACTTTGTGGATGGGTATAATCAATGTTACTTCTTCATTTCAAATTTTTGCTTGCTTGTTTTCATTTCCGCTGAGGAGAATTTCTTATTCTTGAAAGCCTGAAAAATTTTCAGGCTGTATGGGAGTGTGTGGATAGACAGGCGATGCTACCTGGGAGATGTACTTGATGATTGCATCCTTCCCAGTTCATACATAGCCAGCACATACCATCAGAAAACACATCACCAGCAACTTCCACCAGATAAGAAGCATTTCCCACTACTGGTAGAAGCAACACAAAGCGGGCAGAAACATGAGCAAGGATCCATTCCTGTGTCTATTCATAACGAACAGGATACAGCTAGAAAAAGCTATTCACGTGCTTTAAATGCCATTTTCTAAGCATAATTACAGCGTGTCCCAAAGGCTGCCCATCTTGACACAGGTGAAAGTACCTTTGCAAGAGCAACTAGGAGCCCCACCATCTCTCTGGCACTGGAACGCATCCAAAAAAGGACAGCTGAGATGGGGAAGGGTCTAGAGCATAAGTTCCATGAGGAGCAGCTGAGAGAATGGGGGTGTTCAGCCTGGAGAAGAGAAGGCTCACGGGAGACCTTATCACTCTCTACAACTCCCTAAAAGGAGATTGTAGTGAGGTGGGTGTTGGTCTCCTTAGTAAGAAGTGATAGGATAAGAAGAAACAGCCAGAAGTTGCACCAGGGGAAGTTTAGATTGGATAACAGGAAAAATTTCTTCACTCAAATGGTCATCAAGCACTGGAACAGGTTGCCCAAGAAAGTGGTGGGATCACCATCCTTGGAGGTATTTAAAAGACATGCAGATGTGGTGCTTCATGGCATGATTTAGGGTAGACTTGGCAGTGGTGTGTTAACGATTGGACTTGATCTTAAAGATCTTTTCCAACCTGAACAATTCTACAACCCTCACAGCAAAAAAGCAATTTTTCTGGCCCTCCTGTGCCATCTCCTGCAGAGCATCCTGCTGGGAAATATCATTAATATAGCAGTCGTGCTGAGAGAGAAACCAGTGACGATTCACCGCACAGGAATAGTACCTGAGTGTCAGGCACTTCTATCGTTGGCTGCAAACATCCCCTTCCAGCCTGATTTTTCTTTGGAAATGATAGCTATGGGATCTCGTTATGCATACCCTTGCCTTTCCACCCAAAGGTCGCTTCTTAACCTCTGTGGCAATTTTTATCTAAACACAACAGATGGAGCTCTCACAGGCACTTAGATCCTACGCGTGCGACGGAGTTGGGTTGTAGGTAGAGAAATATTCCTTTCTTCTTAGCCCCTGGGAAAGCATCTAATGAGCTTTAATAAGCACCAGCATATCTGTACAGGAAAAAAGCAGTGGAAACCAGGCTTCATTACATCCAGCATGTGCAAAAAAACCCTGGTTTGAAATAGTTATTTAGAGTCACAGAATGGTTTGGGTTGGAAGGGACCTTGAAGACCATCCAGTTCCAACCCCCTGCCATGGGCAGGGACACCCTCCACTAGACCAGGTTGCTCCAAGCCTCATCCAGCCTGGCCTTGGACACTTCCAGGGATGGGGCATCCACAGCTTCTCTGGGCAACCTGTCCCAGTGCCTCCCCACCCTCTCCGGGAAGAATTTCTTGCTGATATCCAACCTAAATCTCCCTGCTTTCAGTTTAAACCCGTTACCCCTTGTCCTGTTGCTACAGGCCCTTGTAAAAAGTCCCCCCCAGCTTCCTTGTAGCCCCTTCAGCAATTAGAAGGCTGTGATAAGATCTCCCTGAAGCCTTCACTTCTCCAGGCTGAACAAGCCCAACTCAGCCTGTCCCCATAGCAGAGTGGCTCCAGCATCTTCATGGCCTCCTCTGGACTCGTTCCAACTGTTCAATACCCTCCTTAAGCTGAGGGCTCCACAGCTGGACACAGCACTCCAGGTGGAGTCTCACGAGAGCAGAGTAGAGGGGGAGAATCCCCTCCCTCACCCTGCTGGCCACACTTCTGATCCAGCCCAGGATCTGGTTGGCTTTCTGGGCTGCCAGCTCACACAGCCGGCTCATGTCTAACTTCTCATCCACCATTTGCAATGGTCTGACTGGCCATCCTGGAGAGACTGGAATGCCAGTGGATTAACTGTGTCACAGATCTTGTGGATTATAAAGATGCTCTGCCTTGGTGGATGGTGATCCTTGCTTTTGCATGCAGACCTCATGTTGACTTTCTCCAAGCAGAGCTGAGAGGCTGGGATTTGCAGCATGATAACAACTACGATGTTTCTAAGAAATCCCTAATGTAATGCATGGCTTGTGTTTATTTGTCCTGACCCAGCAAAGGGCTTTACCTGGATAAAAGGCTGATTGGATCTGATGGACCATCTGCACATATCTAAATAGAAGCAGGGGTCCAAAGTCATTGTGCACACAAGAAATTTCTGTACACTTTAGAAACTCCCATGTTGCCTGCATCAGTAACATATCTGTGACTCTGGAAAATAAGACAGCTAGTCCTACACAAGTTATCCAAACAGTGGAGTATGAAGATGACTGGAGTGTAAGGCTGGGTTTATCAAAAGTCTATTGCAGGCAGATGCTCTGCAGACTTCAATGAATACTTTGCATTTTCAGTTCTTTTCAAATGCAGCTCTGTAAACAGTGAATAGTCCCACTGTTAATGACTGGCTTGCTGTATTTATAGAAAGCCAGATGTTGTTTAGCTATGGTGGGATTTAACAAGCAGTCTAAGAACCGATTTTTTTTTTTTTTTAAATTCCCAGCAACTAAATCATTAGAGTTCTGTTGCACCAACAGCCCCAAATGAGAGGGCATCTACTCAGCAGCACCAGCATGACACAGGACAAGGAGGTGATGCTTTTTCTACGATCACTTATGCAAAAATGCAGCATCACTTCCTTTGACAGAAGGAAGCTCCCAGTAGCTCTCCCCATCTTTCTCCCACCCATGGGGAGCAAGAGGCTGGGGTCTTGACACTTTTGACAGCATGCTACCAGAGTGCTTCCCTCTCCCCTTCAAGCTTGCAGGAAATTTGGTTTTCCAGGCACGAAGTCCAGCCTTTTGTTCATGCTGAGGAGGAACCCTGCCCTGGTTGAGAAGGGGATTTCATTTTGAAAGAGCTGAATTTTCTATGGAGTGGAGCTGTCGTCACTCACTGGCTTCTCCAAGGCTCTCTATAGCAGGCTGAGCACTTTTGTTTGTTGGTTTTTCTTTTGCCTCTTCTAAGAGGTCCTGAACAAATAGGTTTATGGCAGTTTTGTCCCTGACCTCAGCCTTATATACTGTAACTATCACTGCTTTTTCTCAGTCAACATCTGGCTGGATATGTGCAGATATACAGCCCTCCCTTACACAACCTAAAAGTGATTTCTTCCCTTTGCCCGAGAAATGTTCCAGCAGATATTAGCGTGAGGCTGACAAGGCTGCCTTTCTTTTTGGGTTTACATTGAATAAGACAGAAATCCATACCTCGATTCTGTGATATACCTAGCTCACACTATCAGCGTGTCAGCCTGGATTTAAAGAAAATACATGATCACATCTCCTTGGGGATCTTGAAGCACCAGCTAGAAATGTTAGGCCATCTGTCCCCAGATCAGGGAGAAGCCTGGTGACAGGAGCTGTGTTTGCCCTGCTGCCTCCAACGTCTCATTTTGCAACCTGTCTTTCCTTACGCTCTTTTTCTTTATTTCTTTAGACTGCGGCGCTCAGGCTTTTTGTTCACACTTTGGTAGCTAGAGTACACTGGAGCCTCTTAACACACTGTCTCTGCCCCTTGGGAGAAGGGTGTCAAACAGTGGCCAGCCTCTTTGGGTTCAGAAGGTGCCATACTCTGTTAAAGGACATGCTTGCTCTACAGGTGAAGGCACTGGAAAATGGTTCAGAAACCAAAAGGAAGCGAAAAACAAGGAAATGTCATAAATTTGGAGCTGAAGAGCCTGCTGCCCTGTTCAGCAGAACAGTATTTTCCTTGTCAGACAGCAAGTCATCATCTGACAGTTTCATAACAGCAGCTATTAGGTGGTTCACGCTCCTTATTCCTTGCGTTCTTCCCATTTGTACTCAGCTGATTTTGCAGAGTCGTAGGCACATGAACCTGTTGTTGTTAAAAGCCTGGTTTCCAATCTTGAAACCCTCTGTTCATGCACCTACATCTGCACTTAGACCTAAAATTGGCACTTGACACCCACTGAAAGAGGTACGTGCCAACATGCTTTCTGAATAACTAATCAGTGTGCAGGTGTTTAATTGCTGAATTAAAAACCTGATTTTGAAGACTGAGCTTTAAGTGTCTGTATTTCTGTAACCAACTTTAATACTGCCTTCAGAATTTCACCATGGGAAAATAATCTGTCTGGCTATGCCAGAGAACTCTTATGCTCAGCCCCATTCCTGTGCCTCTACCTAGCACCAAATTCCCATCCAAATTTCCCCAGGTTCCCCTCTTTCTGCCTGCTTGGATCCAGAGATGAAAATGGTAAAGCGAATAACCCAGAACAACTTAAACATTTTTTAATTTCTGTTCCTGAAAGCTTTCCCATGGGTTCCTGTACCTCCCAGACTGTGTGGAAGTTAGGGGAGATGTGAACCAGAGGTGTTGCAGGTGACTAACTGGGGTTCATACCTCTGTTACCATTTCAGGGGGCCTTTTCACCTGCTCCGACTGACTTGTTTTTGTTGAAAGACTGGAATCTGAGCAATGAACTTCTTAATTCAAAGACAAAGCAGTCTCATGGTACTCATGGTGGAAAACAAAGATGGAAGAAGTCACCTAAGAGTAAAGCACAAGATCTTCAGTGGCAAGAATGAGTAGGAAGCAGACACTCCAGAAAATACTGTGACACCTCTCCTTTTAAATTCATATGATCAGGACAATTGATCTTCTTGGAAATTATGTTTTAGGTAAAAAAATTGTTGTCAGGTTCACTGACAAGAGTAGCAGGATGAAATTTTCTGTCCTGTGTTTTGAAAGGGACTCAGTAGATGATACTAACTCCATCCTGGCTTTCAGATGCATCATTTTAGCACTCCACTGTAAAGGACAAATGAATCCAGCCCCCTAAAAAGAAGGGTTAACAGAGAGCCAAGCCCATATCACCTTTAAGTGGCACAAGACTTCTGACACCTCCCTGGAACAAGACTTGAGGATCTGCCTATGGCAGTAGGTTTGTCCAAAGATAAACGGTCTGGAGACACTTATTGTTAACAGGAAGTTTTGAGAGACGTGAGTTTACGTGACCCAAGAGCCAATATAAATAAAACAGGAGAAAGGAAGGAAGTTTTTAGAGAGGAGGATGGTGCTGTAGGTAATGGTATGCTACAACAAAAATGTAAGAACAGCTGTACAGCTGAACATAATCTCAGGGCACAGAGAAAAATCAATATATTTTCCAATGAAAGGAACCAGAAGAGTTTTGCTGGCATGGAGTAAGCGCATTATGAGAAAACTAAGCTCCAAATGCCAGAGATGCAAGTTTAAAAATCTCTGCACATCTTCTCTGCACCAGATTTGTGTTTTGGATGTTGATGAGTACCATAAGTGTGTTTTAGAAGCTGTGTTGTGGGTTGAGGTTTTTTCCCCTCTCTAAGCACTGGTATAATGTTGGCCATTGCTGACCCATCATGCTAATCAGCTGCTGAAAAACACTACCTTTCTATTTCAGCATTTCCCTTCCACCCACACACATAAGCCACTATGTCAGTGAATGCCCAGACTTCAAAGCCTGTAGGTAATAAGCATTCTTAAATTCATTATACGCTGAAAACAAATAGGGTGATTTCCATACTGAGATTTACACACGCACTTAAACATACCTGAGTGAAGCAAGACATCAGGCTGCAGAATTCAAGACCTCTGCAGATGGATCAAGTCTGGGGCAGTACTAGCCAGCTGTTAGAAATGGGGGGGGGGGGGGGGGGTTTGTGCTTAACCCAAATTCCTCTTGTTGCAATTTAAAACTGTCACTTCTTGTCCCATCCACCATAGAGACAGCTGATCTCTTTCCTCTTCACAACAGCCTTTGTATCCGGCCGCATGGCAAAACTCAAAATCAGGGCATGAGAACGAAACATGGGTCCAAACCCTGATCTTGGTCATCTCTTTAAGCAACATAACTATCACCTAACACATGCAATATTTCTTATAGTAGAGGGTCTTTCTCTGTCAGATCACTGCTGTAAGAGTGACCACATTTGGGTCTATATTTTACATTATTCTCTTCTGACATCCTGCTTCCTTTTCAAACACAAGCCCTTTCTTCCTTTAAGATATGTCCTTCCAATGCCACTGTATCATGCTTTACTATTTTGTACAATTGGCTTTGTAAGAAACGGTCAATAAATCTACACTGTTTTAACAGATAATTATTCTCATCCTATATAGCTCCTACTCAAGGTCCCAAAGGATTTCCTCACCCCCACAGCTTGACTCATCCTTTCAGCAAGCCACCGCTCCCTCCTCCACTCTTCTCACCTTGGGACTGCATTCCATTTCTGAAATGACTCCCTGAGATATCCTGAATGGAAAAATTACAAATTGGCTCACCAGGAGGTGGCAGTGGTATTTGAAGGGGAAACTGAAAAAGCATCTGGCCACGTGTGGCACAACGCCAACATTTGTACCAGTCTTCCTTGACTTCTGATCAACCCTTGAAACAGAACCCTAATCTCAACTGCTGGACCCAAGTTTTTGTACCAGATCACCCCTTATCGTACAAAATAGACTGGGTGAAATTATACAGGCATCAGAACACCTGACACTACCTGTATCTTCACAGAGGACACAGGGAAAGTCCCCCCAGAAAGGGACAGCAAAGCCATACCCAGCTCCCCTGGCTGCTGTCACGCTGGTAAGCAGAATGGCATGGGACCAAATCAAGCTCGTTTATCTCTGACCTGTGCTCCTCACACCTCAGTGAGCAGTCCCTGTGGCCTCCTAACAGCAAATAACTCATCCTTAGGGATGAGGTTAGCTGAAGGGGCACCGTCGTGGTACAGCTCGATTGGGCTAGTGAGGTCAAGCCAGCCTTGTACACAGACAAAGCCTTTTAGCTTTGAGTCCCTGAGGGCTAAATTCACATTCTTCATTTTTCTTTCTGTGTAAACTATTCCCCTCCTTTCTCTCCAGCATCAGCTGCATGTTTTTCACACTGCTGCATGCTCTTGGCAGTAGCTTATCTCCCCGAGACAGACTTAAGAAAACATTTGCTCCTTTGCTTTAAAAGTAACTAATGATGGCAATAGAGTGGAGTTTTTACAGTGCCTTGTGACTCCTCCCTACTTTTCTAAAGTTGTTATTTTAATACAAATAGTGAGTATATTACCTTTAGTAACATAATGTATCCCATTTTGCTGAAATATATACTGAAATTATTCAAGTTATTCTAGATCTTTGCTGCTACTTATTTTCCAATAATTTTCCTATAGAATATACAATGGTCTTTATTGTATGTGACTCTCTCTCTGCACAGTACTCCTTGTTTAAATTTAGCTCAATCTTACCTTACACCCATTTCACTTTTCAGAAAGATTCAGAGCAGAGATATCATCTCTTCCCTTTATTCCTTACACAGATACCTCTTTCAGAGCAGCTCGGTGAAGATTCAGACAGTGGCTGATCCAACCTTCTGGGTGCTCCGGAGCTTTGATGTGCTGTCAGAGCAATGGGAAAGCCATGACTAACCTGAATTTGGTAAGGGATTTAATATCAAGCTCAGATGAAATAAATCAAATGGAAGAGAGATGGCATCAAACGCACATGGTGGAGAGATCACGGGGGGTTAATTGGCAACCTTTCCCTTTGATCATGATCCAAGCATCACTGAACCTAAAAGCCAGATGTTTGGTTGGCTACCTTAGGAAGAGGCAAGGGGTATGCATAGTCATTAAAAAATAAATAAGTCATGATTTTTTAAATGGTACCTATAATGAAAGAACTTTTAAAACTTTCTCTGTAAGAGTCTACTCAAAGGCCTTTGAAATCAAGCAGGCCACATATGAGGTGAATTTAATAGATGATTTGGGTTGTGTGCAACTTTCTTACATCAAAGTTCTCTTTGGATAATAAAACATTGACTACTTTCATTCTCTTTGGTTCATATTTTTTTATTTTAAAACTTAACTATTCTTGTCAGTAAGAAACTTTTTAAAGCACACGTGGCAGCACACACCTATATTCTGAGGACAGACGTGCAGGAAGAAAATCTGCATTGTGACCCACCAGCAGCACTTCTGTGCCACTGCAACGTGCTTTCTTTTAAATGACTTACACTATTCAGTTCTGTTTTTCACCCCTTTCTTGAGGGATGGCAGTTCAGTTAACACAGTGACTCTCATTCCTCCAAAATAAACGTTTATGATTGTAGGACAGGACCTAAAACACTGCTGTGCACATAATCACATCCAGTCCAATGAAGCAAGACGCAAAGGAGTGGTGCTGGAGAAGCATGAGACATCCTACTTAGCCTTTTCAAGTATCTCCAATTTGAAGCAACTCAAGACACTTCTCAGGCTAAATATAAGTAGATACACACAATTTTGTTCTCCAGTTTCAGAAATAACCACGTCCTCCACCTTGCAAGTCCTGAAAGCCATGTGAGCCTCTGGCAGATGGAACTTTAAAAGGGTCAGTTGTTCTCTAAGTCCTACAGCCAGAGTAGCAAAGTGGCAATCTATGCATCTATAGAGTTCCAGCACTGACCACGACCACTCCATATTTGGCTCTAGAAGAACCTAACAGTTGGTGTGATCAAGCGTGGCCAGACTTCTAATCAAAGTTGGTGTTTTTTTGTTGTTTGAGGAGTTTTTTTAAATGGTATTGTGCTGGGTTCAGTCAGGAAAGGGCTAACTCCCTTTACTCTGGTTGCCAGGGAACTCTGTTGCTGGACAGTAAGTGAAAACATTGATAAGGCCTCAGCTGGTGCTGGGGATGGCCTGTACTGAACTCAAGGTCTTTTGTCCGCTTCGGATACTGTAGCTGACCCAGACTAACCAAGGAAGTATTTCATCCCATAGTACGTCATGTTCCGGTCTCTTTGGGTGGGGAAGAGGGTCCGGTAGCCATTACTCTTCCCTTCTCTCTCTCTCCCTTACTCCCTTGCTCGTCTCTCCGGGCACTTGCTAACCCTTCTGCGTTAGCTGCTTTGCCAGCTCCTGTGCTGGCTCACTCGTGTGGGAGCTGGTGGATTGTTTTGAGATTTCTGGCCGTGTTATCAGTGATAAGGTTTGCTCGGAATCTGCTGCGTAGGCTCCCGGGCTCCGGCCTTCAGGCCGCGGCTCTCGGGCTGCGATCGCTCTCGGGCTGTGGTTCTCGGGCTCTCTGGGTCTGATTTTCATCCCTCAACATCTGGGTGTGCATTGGTCAGTGGATGGTGGGGAATTGTATCATATTGTATATATTGTACTGTATGTTTCATTTTCTACTATTTTAATTATTTAGTATTAGTAGTACCTGTATATATTGATTTAGATTTAATTAGTAAATAGTTCTTATCTCAATTTTACGAGCTTCCTTATTCCTTTTTCCTCCGATTCTTCCCTTCCACTGGAGGAGGGGAGGGGGATTTGTGAGAGCGGCTTCGTGGTATTTTGCTAGCCGGAGTTAAACCACGACAGGTATATACTTGTTTTCCCATGGCAATTTAGTTTCAGGTGTGATCCATCCAAAGAAATGCACTGACTATTGAGGCAGGTTTAATAGACATAATTCTAGAAAATATATAGGCTAATTCTGTCCTCAAGGTATGAAATAGGGGAATTGAGATGCTGCCTTGGAAGGAAAGTTCTATTTGTGGCAACACTGCCAACCTCCTCCTCTATATTTTTGCCTGCTCCGGAGATCACCCTAAAAAGAATTCAATCGCCACCATAAAAATTCAGAACTTGACTGATAACGCATTGTAAATAAACCCATGCAGCACATCTCTCTAATAGAATAATTATAGGTCTTTTGATGAGATACTTACAAAATAGCTCATTTTAGATGGAAGAGAAATGATCATTCTCCATAAAACGGTCTCCTAGAGCTTTTTAGAGGTACGAACACGTGAAACCTGGGGTGGAAAACCCAGTCATTTTGTGGTTTGTAGCATCAAAATACACGTTATAAGATCCACTCAGACAATCCTAGATGAGCCTGGATAACAGTCTGAGCTTCTGGTGCTCATCTGAACTGAAGCACCCAAACCTTTTGATGTTTTCTTATCATTAATTATTTCAGTATCGATGTTAATTGCCTACACAACGCATGGAATTGACAGTACATCGAGGACTCAGCCTGTCTGCTTTGTAGCTGGCTAGCTGGGGATGCAACTGCTTTGCTGCTCTCATTACTATTCTCATCAGGCCAGACATGAAATAAAAGCAGCAACACTCTACCCCCCTCAAACACAGTCTGTTGTGGGTTCAAGTCAGATCAGATAGTTACCAACAAGAGAAAAAATGGGCTCAACTGGCATCACAACAGAAATCCAGACAACACTTTTTCCCTTTTAATTATTAGCTTCAAAAGATAAATGCAGGGACATTAAGGCAGGCTTAGAAGATGCGGCACAATACCTTTATACAGGCTCTCACTGCAGGGACCAATTTGCAAAAATTAATACAAACTGGAGACAAAATAATAATATACAGCAGATGTAAAGCAAAACCATACTGAAACAAAGAAGAAAGGACAATAGGATCCTTCCTTCACTGCAGAAAGAGTGCCTCATTAACACCATGAATCACACCAAAGTTAGTTCAGGCTCCAACAACTCCGAGAGCTCAGCAGCCAGCACAGTAACCTGGTGTGCCATATCCCTATAATTACAGCCTCCACAGCTCCCACACGCTCCAGATGTGCATGCCTTATGTGCTCTGCTCAGCAAGACAATAGCATTTTAACCCACAACGTACATATCTCACGGTTCATGTCCCTCTCGTGTCTTCCCTGTGCTAACTTGCTGGAAGAAGTGACTCCACAATAGCTCCCCGTTTGAAACTCCTCTTTGAGTGCTCAGAGTGAAGGGAGGCTCTGCTCACATCCAGACCTGGATGGCATTGGGTAAACACCCCCGCCCCAGTTTGTCCCCAGGTTCCTTTGTTTCTGCCAGCAATCTCAAATCATCATTCCCCAAACCAGTTCAGGTCAGGGGCAGCAGAGACTGACCAAGATCTTGGTCTGTTTGTTTTACTAAATCAGCCTGCATGCAGTTGCATTTGGTTGTGTTGACTGCAGGGAAAGAATGATGATGCCAAGAGGTGACGAGAGGGGAGGAAGCCCAGGATGAGGGATTGAATGGCTTCATCCATAAAGCTGCAGCTGGAGCAGGATGCGTGAGCACAGCCTGGATCCTGCCTTGCAAGCCCTGTGCTCAGGCCTTCCTAAAGCAGATGAATAAAGCAAGCAATCCTGAAGCTATTTCCTTCTGCAAGGATTGCAGGAGGTTGGCAGTCTGACTCTCTTCAAATAACCAAATCAATCTTTTGCACGTGGGAGCAAGGTTTCAAACTCTCTGGGATTTAAGAGTCTAAAATCCCACTAAATTTTGTTTGCCCAAGTGGCAAGGGAACGCAAGCCTCTGAGGTTTGCATTTCCCTTCGACTCCAAGGAGGATGGCAGAAATACTGTTATGATATGATGGTGTAATCAGCATCCCGCTGTCAGAAGGGCATGGAGGGGCTGGTCCAAGACGGCCAGAGGTCATCAGCCAGACCAGCCTGCAAACTGTCCTTCTGGATTCTGCTTAAATATAGTCTAATAAGCTACAGCAGCTGGCACAGGAACCTCTCAAATTCCCCTTTTTCCTGCAAAAAGACAATGTTTCATTTAATCAGCTTGTGAGCCTGCAACATTGCTCCCTACTCCAGAGCACTTGAGGGCAGTTTTTCTGTCTGTATCCCCAGCACATACCAGATCTACACAACTACCTCTGTGCCGGCCCTCTCCCAGCTGGAGTTCGGGTTTCTCTTTCTGAGGTTTCATGGCAGTATCTCCCTGTTTCTGCCCCCATCTCTTCCTTGACATGCAGCTAAGAAAAAGCAAACACCTACTCATTGCCATGCTAGCCGCCTTCCAACACTTCTGTGAGCCACATCAGGACTGTTGCACATTGGCAAATCAAATACCAGATGGCTGTTAGTTATACCATCTCAGAGGGATGGATGGGAAGGACCCAAGGGACCACAAGGACCTAGGGATGGCCCAAACATACTGACACACTCATAGCAATGCAGATGAAATCCCTGTAACGTTGGGCTGGCCGTTGTAAGCTTCAGGTTGGTGCCCCTTTTCCCTGTACCTTTTCTCCTGTTATTAAATCAAGTTTCCAGGTCATAGTGGCAGCTTCTATTTAGATGCTTAAAATGCTTTGAAGTTCTGGTTTTTTTTAATCTATCCCAAGTTTTTGTGGGCTCCATCTGCTGCTGTTTAATAGCAAATCAGCAAACCTTACAGCCCTGAAGCTGGAGTTACTTAGACGTGCCACCTATGATGCTGGTGGCTGTTCAGCAAGTAGCCAATATCTAACTGCTCTCATTTCCCCCAGCCCAGGACAAATCCCAGCTTCAACTTATCATGTACTATTAGCAGAGGTTTTAGTCATACCTTTTGTGTCTTTGGTTCAGGTGTTTAGCACTGCAGTGCCACTTAGTTCTTCTGCCAACTGACTTGTGTCTTCTCAGCTGCAAACAAAGGTGATAATTTGACATGTTTGCACTTAGTTCATCACTTATAATGGTGTTTATGGCACTAGAAGCCTGTGCCACAGTGTGACTCCGGTTTCTCCACTTCTGGCAAATACGAGCCACACGTACACTGGAAGGAATACCTATGTGTGTTTCAGCAGAAAACGATCTCTCAGCCCTTTGGTACCCTCCCCGTACTTTCTTAGTGGTTCCCCCAATACACTCACTGTTGTTGTTTAAAAAACAAGCTTCAAAGTGTTTTGTGGCTACCCCCTACTTTCGCAATTCAACTCATTTGCTACTGTTGAGCGGCACAGTAAGTGGCTCTGACTAGTAGATAGTTGGCCCTTTACTTTTTCTTGAGGCAGCTTCAAAACTAACACATGCCAAGGCAAAGGAGAGTAGCTGGCCCAAGTAGCACAACAGCCCAGCCAAATCTCAAGTGCAGAGAGAGAAACTTTCTTGTATGAGTGCCATCTCCTCCCCCTCATTCCATCATATATCCAGTGACGAGTCACCACACCCCTCCAACTCTTCTGTCCCCCATCCCCAACACATCTAAGCCAGCCATGGACAGACTAGAAGTCTAGCTTACCGTGCAAGAAATGAGTAACTAGAGCTACACTACTGGACTGCAACACCTAGAGGTTTCAGCTCTAGAAATGGAGCTGCAGTCACAGGCAGGACAGGCAATCTGTACGTCTGGACCTGGAGAGAGTCCCTGGCTTGAGGAACAGGGGACAGAGAAAGCCATTGCTGCTTTTGGCAGGCAGGCTGAAGGAACTCTGGAAACTTGCCTCCAGGCAGTGTGGGTGGAAGGAAGGAAGGAAGGACTGGGAAGTGCTTGAGGTATCAGGTGAGGTCAGAGGATAGTAAAATATAAAATACACAATTTTTGAGTCTTAAACAGATACCCAACCCACCCACTCATTCTGTTTAGGAGCAGGAAACCCATATCCACATCTGCTCTGAAAAATACCTGTGTGTCGGATCTGTGGCTTCGCAAGAGGGAAAACCTTTATTTACTACTCAGTCAAAAATGGCATTAAGCCCAGAGTCGTTAACTGCCAACTTGCTGGACCATGCTCAAAAAACCAAAACAACCTTTCCCCCCAAAATAAACCCACACAGGGATAGCTCTGACCTATGAAACTATTTGCTGGATCAGGTGCTGTCTGTCCTCATAAAACCAGCACAAACATGGCCTTGTGTTCCCCAGCTGTGATCCTATATATGGCAAGGAGACGCTACAGTGCACAGGTTTGGTACAAATGAGTGAAGTCACCACCACGCTTACCTGCCAAGCCTTGCTATAGTCAGAGATGGATGATTTGGTTTTCCAGGAGGATGAACCTGCTTCCCTTCTGTGATTAAATATCTTCCATATTACATGCCTAAAGTTCATGCCCTGTGATTATCCCCTTTTGGGAGATACAGTCCCTGACAGGGAGGTACCACCATCTGAAAAAAGACTCGAAAAGCTAAGGGTAAGTGGAGTAGGTGGCATAGAAAGGTAAAACACCCTCTCCAAGGCAACCCAGAAATTGGTAACTGTGCCAAGTTATCGCCTGTCTTCTCTACTCCCTCATGCTGCCTTTCAGCATGAATCAGCCATCTGGCTTCCCTTTGCTTGGGCTTTGCTATGCCAGCGGAGCTCATCTCCGCCATGTGCACAGAGCTATATTTAGAGGGAAATTACTTCAGCCCTCTCCGGCCAAACAGGCAGAAAAAGGGCTTCTGGAGGCATCGCTCCTGCACGATGGGATAGGGATGGCAGAGCTGACCCTACAGCTGGGCATCGCTCCATCTGTGACCTCCAGCCCTGCCAGCGCTTCACCTGCACCGTTGCGGGATGGAAAGCAGCATACCTGATGTAAAAGCAAACTGTAATAAAAAAATAGAAAAAATGGCAAGAAAGGACCACTGCTGTTGTGTGCTTATCCAGAGCACTCAGGGCAAGAGGCGACTGCTCAACCTCTTGCTGCAGCCCTTTGTGTCTAACAAGCAGCCCATCCCGCTTGCTCTGTGTGGCTCAGCACATTCAGAGTCTGCTCTTAGCAGTGGCTACCTGCTGGGACTATGCCTCATGGTGTCATTGCACAACTCTGTGACAAAGGTTTTTCCTTTCCCTCAAATGCTCTTGGGCCCCATCACCCTCCATCTCCCTCTTAGTCTGTGCAATGAGCACACATCACCGCAGCATCTCTCCACTTGCTTTTCTTCCTCTGTCTGCGTACACAAGGGCAAAGGCTCTGTACACCCACACTCCTTACACCTCACTCTTACCAAGGGTTGCAGCGCTGCTCTGGAGCTGGAGGGGGAAAGGGATGGGCAAAGATAACAAAGCAGGCTCCTGCCAAGCCAAGCACAATGCAAACAAAAGAAAGCGTGTAGATGGCAGAGTGCATTTGCAAGCCTGAGAGACTTCACAATAAAATGCCTTTTCTTCCTTCTTGTCATCTTCTTGTTACAGGGAAATAGCAACCGGAGAGGATTCTCTGTCAAGTTTTGTGCTGTCTTTGTTGACAGCTAGATGATGTCTTGATTTTGAAACTTGAAGACGCATCAAACAGGATCTGAAAGGCTTTTTCTCCCATTATATGCAGCAATCTCTTTTTCAAAGATATGCAGTAAGAAAGGCAGTTGTCAGCAGGCACCAGTTTGGGTGCTGAATTAGGGTCAGTGGCCTGTGCCCCTGCAGGTACTTGCCCTTCCTGCTGGTGGAGGGGACACAGGGCATGACAGTGGAACACGCTTGGTACCCTGCTGGGGCCCAGAGGCAAGGTCTTACATCTTTAGAGTGAATTACTAACTTTATGGGCACTGGACTTGAAACCAGAGGAATTTCATAATCAGGGAAAGAGCAACGGTGATATTAAAGGCAAGGTGAGGATCATCCCCACTTGGCATGCCAGGAACTCCCTCATTTGGATATGGGGCCAGTAAGGACAGATACTGGGACTCTATTCCTCACACTGTGCCTCTGCTTCCCTACCCCTCCTGACTCCAAGGTGGTTTTCCCATATCTGCTTAGACTGTAAATGCTCTGAGACAAAATAATCTCTGTATCTTCTTCGCCCAGAGATGCTGACAGACGGTCACCACTTCAGTGCAAGCAGCAGCCAGCCCCTTCCTTGCAGGAAATGCCATGCTCCAACACAAGTAACAAGGAAATTAAAAATTCTCCCTGTTTCTCATTATTTTTTGTGCAGACTCTGGCCATCAAAACCTATTAACGTGAAGTATGTTAGCTTCAAAAGTCACAGCAGCCCAGACTACGCAGATGGCCAATGGTCTCACTGCACTAATTCAGCCTTGTCTAATATCTGCCAAAGAATTGTCAAGTCTCCTTTCCCTTAATGCTTTAAAAAACCAAAACTTTAAATTGCAAAAACAGCAAGATAATGAGTACAAAGAGGTATTTATCCTTTTCCTAATCATGCAGACCATTCTTTCCTCTCTTCTTTTAATATTTCAAACTTATCTGACTGCAAAACTCAAAAGGTTACATTAACCTCAACTGAGTAACTTTTACTATTGCTTCCCCTGCTCTCCTCAAGCAGCAGATCTAACTTCCCTCTGGAGCAGCAAAGCTTTACAAGCTTTTCAAAAATAACTCCTAATAAGGACAAATGAGCAGACTGCCTTTTCCCTTCAGTGCCTCCACAGGTCGAGATGACCAGAGGAGCTCCTGCAGGTCTGAACTCAAGACAACATTGTGCCCTTGGCAATAACCCTCTCAGGAGCCCACCAGAGCCCAAGTGTGGCCGGAGAGTACATGAGATCCCGAGGCCCCAGATTTCCTCTCTAACCCATAAGGACTCACCCAAAGTCAGTGCCCATGAACTCATCAGGTGAGGCTTATCTGCTATAAAGGGCACTTGGGCCCTAGGAACTTCTCTCTAGAAACTCCTGCTTGTGAATTGACAGCATTCAATTAATCTCTTTGCCCAAAGCTGATGCTTTTGTTCAAAAAATGGACAGAGAATCTCCTTTGCATTAAGGTATATTGACAGTTAGGACTTAAAAAGTACCATTTTTTGTTTGGTTGGGTTGGGATTTTTTTGTGGATTTATTCTTTTGGGTGAGGATGGCAGGCAGTATAGAAATGTATTTCTCTTGGAAACTCAGCCAAAGGTGAGTTTAATGGGAATGCACCCTTTGCCTGCTGAAGGGTGGGGTGGCATTAAAGCCTCTTCCCTTATTGTTTCTGCTAGGGGGTGGTGCCCACACACAGCTTGTCAGATGCATTGTCTGCTCTCAGATGAGAAGATGAGGATCACCTAACTGTAACATTAGCCAGATGTTCAAAGCATGACACAGGTGTTCTGCTTAGTGTCCTCTCTGTTTTCTCAGTGACCATCACAGCTCATCCCAGAAGATGGGTAGCAAACTCTGAGTAAGCAACAGTCAAGGTAAGTGTCATGAAAAAGCACAACTGAAGATGCTCAGGACTGAAAGCTGACAGTCTGAAGCACTAATTTAATTATTTAATCAAGTTGAAAGTAGTTTAGGGGATTTTATTTCTACTAAATTAAAAAAATTAAAATTTTAAATTTAATTTAGCTTGCTTGTATAAAAGACATTTAGGTTTTTTTTTTTTTTCTTTTAAGAAAAAAACCTCATATCTACCTGTTATCAGAACACCATTACGAAAAGCATATCTTCAGGGTCAAATGGCATCAGAAATCTAACTAATAAAACCCCACTTCGACAGACATTTTCCTCGAGCTCCAAATTGATTGACAAATTGTTCATTGCACACTCAGGCATGTCTATCTTTCAGACAAGAGAAGCAAGTGTAAGGTAGGCTCTGCTGATTTTTTTTTTTACCCCAAGACTATCTTCCTCCCCAAAAGTGTATTGCATTCAAAGAAAACCACACAAAGAAAAGTAATAAAATACAAGTTCTGCTGACTTGTATAAAAAAAGCCTTTTAAAAGGTTCAAATTGTGATTATGGAACCGAAATATTGCTAGCCCACAAGTGGTTGGGAAAAATATATTTAAGTTGCAGTTCAGTGTTTTACAACAATTATATTTTAGCTCTTAAACTGACTTGCAGTCCTGACAGATTTACTGTGGATTCAAATTAACATACCATAGCTGAATCTTACTGCTGCCATAACTTTTATTCAAACAGTCGTATTTGCAATGGCAGCAACTATACTTTTACTGTTGGATAATTTTTGCTAAGTAAAATAAATACCAGGTTAGATTCAGGCTTTTGTCTGTAATTCAGCTGAGAATGCTGCCACTCAGCACCAAAACTTAAATTGCTCTTACAAGCAAATCATACCGCTGTGTATTTTTGTCCTTTGGGGGCTGGAGGTAGTAGTAACTTGAGAGTGGAAAGAGGGCTGGAAGCTAAAACCAATACACTTTTCTGGGCTGAGAGCTGTTGCCTGCTAATATAAAAATGAGTGGTGTTTCTATAGGACCCCATGGGTTTTGGAACAGCTTAGCATAGGCAGGCAGTGCCACCCACGTGTCTCCTGGTGCTTCTGGTTGCCCTTGGTCAAGCTTTGGCCATAAGAACGCCACTGGATTATGGCAATACAGCAAGTTACCATCAGCTGGCTCCACCTCTATAACCGACCACGCTCACGCCTGCACTTGACTCCCATGGTAGAGGTAAGATGCAGGGATTGTACCTGGGCAGGGGTAAAAACACAAGCTTGGGGAGTGACTGCTATACACCATGCATTGCCCTGGGTTTATCGCGTTTAAACATGTGTCCATTTAGTTCTCTTTCTCTGAGCTTTTTAGGTCTCGCTTAGCTGAAATAAGCTCTGCTCTTTATTTGCTTTTGCCGTGTCCCTGTTCCTGACAAGTGACTTTGGTTTAAGGATTTAGATTCTCTCCCTCTACAGACTTGGAGTTGGAAATAATTCCCATAATAAAGACTCACTTTAAAAGTTATTGAGCGGCGGTTGTGTGACGAATGCCTATTTACTTTTAAAAAGAAACAAACCCAAAACTTCAAAAACTATGTCATATTCATGACATAAAACCTTCTAAGTATTCAACCACAGGGCTAAAAACTAATGTTACAGTTCACCTGGCCCCAGCTGTATCACACAAAGGCAATCTGACACAAGACACACTCAAGTCATGGCTCATGCGGCAGAGTTCACTCTCCTCTCAATACACCAGCTCATCCCCACCTTGCAGTACTTACACTCAGAAAAAGTAAAGTTTGAGGCCGGAATTTGGAAGGATATCTGAAGAGCTCATTTGTCTCACATAACACACAGGCTTTACATTCAAATTGGCAAACGTAAAAACTAGCAGATTCCCGGTGACTTTCAAGTCTCACTGTTTAAGCACTCGGAAAGTAAAATACTCAAGATCATCAGTTGTTCAACATGATTGATTTGTTCTGACTGGAGAGAGATGGCTTTGGGGTTTGGGTCAGGTTCAAATGCATCCAGCTTCTCCATAAAAATAAAATAATGCTACCATGATTTGACAGACAGTATTTCCAAGCCTGCAATTAAAGTGGGCACTTCCTCAGCTGTGATGTCTTCCTCGCTAAGAAGCATCACATCATTACCTTGGACCAATGCTGACAAAGGCAAATTTATTATTGGAGTCAAAAGAGGATTTCATTATAAGCTATTTGGTGTGTTGATAGTTTATACGTAAGTTACCGTACACATACATCAGCCAATCTTTACCATTTGTCAATCTGTATGTCCCATATATTAGTACAGATGGGAGAAAAAAGTTATTATGTCCAATGTCCCTCACTTACACAAAAAGTTCATACTGAATTTGATGTTTCAAATCACACACTTGACAATTTTATTGTTGTCAGTGATAAGGGAAAAAGCTCAAATGAAACCAATGTCCTTTGCTGTCAAAGACAAGGGTATCTCGTGTCTTGAATGCCATCACAGGCAGGAAATTGCCTGCCCTGGTTTCAAAGAGAGATTTCTGGAAGAAGAAGAGAATGACTTCTTGACAAACCGCACTCTTTTTGAAAATTGTCTGTCAATCAAGGAAACCAAATCTGTGATTAGATGTTAACTCTTTCAAGCTGACCTAATGTTGTCCACATGGCATGTTTAGGTGCCTTCTTTAGGACAATGTTAGTCATCAGAGAGTAGCTTAGTCTGATTACCAAAGTTTTTTGGCCAACGCCACCCGTTTGCCAAAAATCTTCCTGTTTTACTCACCACTTATTTATCATCTCTCGGTCCAAATGTGGTAATTCCCCTCAAGGCTCAAATAGCCTCTTGATTTGATTCAGAAGCCTGGAAAGAGACAACCACTGTGTCACAGCTTGCAGTAGGCATATGGAAACGTGGGGTGCAGGAACCAACTGGCAAAGGCAGAACCCAACAGCACAAGCCTGGACAACAGGAACGCTCAGCGGGGAGGCTGTGCGCTAGTATGTGCTATTAAAAAAATTAAAATTAAGAAAACCACAACCAAAAAGGATCCCAGCACAGAGGAATCAGACAGTGTGTGTTTGCTTTGTGATTTGCAAGAGCGCACGTCTCCCACTGACACCAGCGGGAGCTGTTTTAGCACACCCCTCTCTGAAATTCTGCCCCTTCTGTTTAGCAGCCCCACAGCTCCTGTTCCCACAGACATGGGGTTTACTATTTGTGTTTGTACAATACCTAGAGCGATGACCCTAAGACTTTCACAGGGGATATGTCTGGGCACAACTGCAGGATACGGTTAAGCACTGAAGCTGAAAGCTGTGGAATTACAGAAAAGAGAACAGGGAAGTTGACAGCAGCCCTTCCCTGTCTCCCACTGGAGGGTAATTGGGACTGACCAAACTATGTACCAGGGAAGTTAGAAATGACTTTTTTTCCCCAAAAAAATCACACAGAATAAGATTAGGAAATGCTAAAATCAAAGGCAGCGCAAGAAAGCATCATGCCATAACAGTGGAAAGAGTTAAGATGCTGGCTACAGTAAGATGTTAACAAAGGCAAAGAAAAACAAAAAATTGGTGAGTCCTGGGACCAAACACTTGTGCAGCCTTCCAGAGTTGCAACATTAAATACTACAGGGTTATACACTCTCCTGTGTCAGGATTTACAGTAATCTTTCTGATAATGTTAATATAAAGATCAGATTATCCAGTTTCTGCCCATTCTTCTTTCTCCCACAGCAGCTGGGTAACCATTTAGGAGACTTTCAAACTGCTGGGAGGTAGCTCACTAAATCTTCTCACGGCATGGTCTGAATGGAAGCAGGATTTCAGCCTATGCATCATTCAGCTGCTCTTGCAATTTTTATCTCAGTTGCTCTCCACTCTGAGACCGCATCTGGCAATATCTACAACCGTTCGCTACTCATGAAAACGTGATGAATAGCAGGGATTGCCAAGAGGATTCATATTAAATCTAACAGCTTTATAATCGTCAATAACCTACCTGTCAGGTCAGGGTATTTTATTAAAGACCCTACTAAAGGCTTTTCTCTAATATTACATTATTGAATACAGTAGGTGGGCCACACCATGGAAAAAGAGAACGTCACCTCTTCTACCTTGGTAGCTAAATAAATACATATATATGCAGGGGAAGGCTACATTATTTAGGTGCACACTTGTGAATTGCCAAGGCTCTCCTGACACACACGTTTGCATTTGCCCTACTCCATGCACTTTGATTTCTGGGTTGCCTTGCTACTTTTCCCTCTGTGCTGGACCACTTTGAGACTATCTCCTACAGAATTTGCTCTATTTCACTCTGTCGAGGAGATTTTTGCCTTTTTGCCCTCCCTTTCCCATAGGGTAGGGCTGTTTTCGATTACCCCAGCTGCTGACTGCATGGTCCTCTGAAGCATCTTGAGCTGGTGGCAGTCAGAGGGACTGGGATGGATCTGATTCAGCCCAGCAGCCTCCATCCCCACAGGCAGCACAAGCAGAGGCATTGAGGGCGTGCTGCTCAGCGCTCTTGGCAAGAGATCCAGGCCAGCATAAAAAGGCTTGGGAAGCCCACCTCATTTTGATACGTTTTGGGAATGAATCTGCTTCAGTCCAGACTGTTCATTATAGCGACACAAATTCAAATGCCATAATTTAGACAGCAAGTCCCACTCCCTCCCTCAGCTGCCGCGATTTACCTCCTAATCCAATTACTCATCACAGCACCTAATCTCA
Organism: Rhynochetos jubatus; assembly: GCA_027574665.1. Lineage (NCBI taxonomy): Eukaryota > Metazoa > Chordata > Aves > Eurypygiformes > Rhynochetidae > Rhynochetos > Rhynochetos jubatus. Next base: position 74,051,922 of record CM050651.1, on the reverse strand, counting down.
CACCACTACCCAACAGGCAGTTAACTCCTCTCAGCCCCTGCATGGCAAAACACATCTTGCCCTCCCTTGAGATTGCATTGCAGATTTGTGCAACACAGGGAAGGGTTATCCCGAGGCAGCCAGTTAACCTAGGTGGGAGCAACAAGCATTGTTTCAGGAGGATGGAAACCAGATACAACAACATGAAGAGTACCAAGTGGAAGGCAGGAACTGGGCTTGGGAGAGGCGGGTACGCATTTTCAGCTTTGCAGAGCAGTGCAATGCAGACACAAGCAGGAAATAAGCCACCCTTGCTCCCTTACTGTGTGATTTGTTGGAGATATCTCTCTCCAAGGGGTTTTTAGAAACAAAGACAAACCAAGAGACCAGGAGAGGGTTAAGAGAAGGAAAAAATAGCTTCCCCAAGGCACTCAGACTTCCTTCCAGCAAACACACTGGAGCAAAGAGCAAACACTTGCAAATGATTCGTGGGTCACATAAACACCACAACGTATCTCATCATGTTCATAAACAAAACAATTGCTCATTACAAACTCAGCACAAAAAAAAAAAAAGCTGCTACTTAAACTTCTGCTTGTTTTGTAAGCAGCAGATCAAACACTCAGGCACTGGGCTATCAGCACTGACTTACACACTCTGACCCTACTACAGGCAGGAACAAATACAGCTGCTCTTTAACCCCACTCACCAAAATTAAGACACACTCCTAATACCCAGAGGAGACAAATATTTACCCCACAGGCCCAGCTAACACCATAAACCACCTCCCAGAACATACCTGCTCCTCATCACCCTCATCCAAGACTTGGACCAGGGCCTGGGGCAGGGTTTAAATGGGTGTTGTGGGTGGGCACTGCAGCTGGGGACCCAGGTGAGGATGGACCAAGCAATTAAGGGTTATTAATGCCATGGGGCCCCAACAATTTTCTGCACATGGTGTAGGGACTTGGTATAACTTGGCTATATCATTTTGAAGCCAAATCATAGCAGGAAAAGCTGCTGAATCTGAAGTTTCAGGATGGAGCAGCAAAGTTGCTGCTGAGGTCTAGCAGACCACTTTTAATCACAGAATGGTTTGGGTTGGAAGGGACCTTAAAGATCATCTAGTTCCAACCCCCTGCCATGGAACACCCTCCACTAGACCAGGTTGCTCCAAGCCTCATCCAGCCTGGCCTTGGACACTTCCAGGCATGGGGCTTCCACAGCTTCTCTGGGCAACCTGTTCCCATGTTTCAGCACCCTCTCTGTGAAGAATTTTTTTGTCAGGGTGTGTAAGCTCTGCCAGTGTCCCAAAGCATACGTAGGCTGGCACCTAGGACAATGTGTGTGGCTCCTCTTGTCCACAACCATGTTGTTTCCATTTAATACAAACATGGCATCTGATTTTTGTTGAGAGCCAGAGAGGGTTAACCAGTTTCTCTCTGCTGGACATGGAGAACAACAGCATGTAGTGATGGGCAGCAGCAAATACACCCAACAGAAATGAAAGTCAGACATGAGGTAAAAATGGTAAAGAGACAAAAAATAATCCCAAAGACCTGGGGGGTAAAGCTGTGACTCCTGTCACCCCATTTTTGTTAGCTCCCTGCGGAGCTCTTCCACGTGTTTTGCGGGAATGAGTGTGTTTTGAGGGCTGGGAGGAAGAACGAGAAAGGGATGTCTTTTATTGCAAGCTGCAGCTGGGTTCTGTTAAATATTGCAGGCGATGGCACTGCAAATCGTCTCCCTGACTGTGACCCCAATGTGATCACTTGCCTGTCCCAAATAATGCTGGGCACGAAAGAGCATGGGGCTCATTTGGAATTGCAGGTGTTGAAACCAAGCAGGAATGGGAAAGGGTATGGCTCCCCAGTCAACAAATTAAAAAGAAAGGACCACCTGACAGCGCCCCTCAGGATGCTACTCCAAAGCTGGCAGAACAAAACTTGCAAGATTTTTCTGTAGGTAAACACATACACACACATATGTGAGCATAGGCACTCACGAGCCTTCTAGTGTCACTGCGAGCAGGATGAGAAACACTAAGCTTTTGAGCAATTTGAAAGAATAGAGCTGCTCACCCTCAGATCCACCCTTTGCAGCAGCACTAAGGGGTCTTGCTTTGCCACAGACCTGTTGCGTGTTGCGGGGAATCGTGAGCACCCAGGATTTTTCCCAGAGGACTGATGTTGCCCTGCCAATGTGCTGCCGCTGCCACGTGCCAGTCAGCAGCCTGCTGCATCAGCGCCAAGGGACATCTGGAGGAGAGGCAGTTTGGGGAGATGCAGAGGTTGGTATGTTCTTGCTGCAGTCACCTGGAGACTTCAGAGGACAGATCTCACTGCAGAAGTTTGGGATGTGAACTCAGGGATATGGCAGTTGCCTATCGGTGCATGGTGTAAGAGCATTTCTTAGCTGACAGCAAGCTGAGATGATAGTTGTGTTTCCAACTCTACGTGCTACCTCAATCTTTTAAAACTCCATCTTCCAGGGTGCCCTCTCCAGTCAACAGCAAAAGAGAGATCCCTCCACAGGGAGGTTTTAGGCAGAAGCTGGGAATACATGGACTAAACACAGGCTAAAAGTCCTTTTCCACTCCCCTAAACACAGCAGTGCAAGGTTTGGATGAGGGTAAGGCTCTTCCTTACAATAAAGTCCTGACCCCCAAAGCTGTTGTGGCCAGAGGAAAGGCAGCTGGCTTCAGTCCTCTGGGATCAGTGATTCAAACGGCTGCCCACCGCCAGCAGATCCCATGGGGGCAAGCAGAGCAAAACCAGAGCACACCTCCACTATGAGAAAACCATCAAATGACTCTAATGAGTTGACTTTCTGAAGTGCCCAGCAAGCCCAGCTGCTCTGCCGGGTCTGCCCCACTTTCGGCAGAGCAGCACACTGGGTCCTGCTTCAGCCTTTAAGAGGGAAAGCGGTTGGATTTGGGTTTCTCATTTGTATTCCCACTCAGAAGCAAGAAGCAAACCTGTTCTGAATTCACCTCATGTATCCAGCCAAGCCACTGTATACCCTTTGGATGGATTAATCTACCTGCTCCTAGTTTCACTCTCCAATTCCCTCTCTGCCTGAGCTGCTCTATGGAATTCCTCATCAAGCCACGGGAGCCGTGTTCCTGTCTTCTCACTTGTCTGAACTCTTACATAGCACAGCTGGACACAAGACAATACAAGGAGCTGTGCTGGCGCTGGATGCCTCTGCCCGGATTTAGCCAGCAAGATGTGCTGGCAGCATGCTCACAGGCCACCCCTTCCTCCTCCGCTCTCAGGCTTCCGACACGTAATGCCAAATGAGCCATCAAAACTTACAGGAAGATGGTGATTTCAGTTTGCCAGTGACTTAATTTTTCCTTGTTACAACAGTATATATGGAGAGTAATTATTTCTGGAAAGCCTTTTCATACTCCATGGAGTATTAAATAGGCAACACTGAGTTCCCTCAGTTTAAATTGCTTCCTCTGTCAAGGTAAATCCTGTGCTCAGCCTCCCTTCGTCTTGTGTTCATTTTCCTGGCTTTAGCAGACTGCTTCTCCCTAATTGACCAATTATGACCACTGTAACTAAATCAATCATCCATCTAGAGGTGTATGCCTGCATTTATTTATCCGGATCAGGAATGCTGTAGAAAACGGGTCATTAAAAATTGCACATTCCAAGCCACAGATATCCATGAGCCTGGCTAGCAAAGAATGAGCTTTTAGATAAGAAAGAAGGCTTAGGAGGGTCAATTAGGTTGGATCCTCACCCTCTCATACACTGGTTTTATTAAAACCCGATCGTAGGAGACAACAGCTTATCTTTTCTTCAGCACAATTATTTTAAAAAATGGGGCTGCACAATTTGGGGATTGCCAACACATGATATCCACTACCAACAACTCTGAGATTATCAAACCCTCAAGACCATCAGATTATAAAGCTAAAGGTCAATTTGGAGAGAAGATAGCAGGACAAAAGCACTTTTCTTGTGCCAAGCTAAACCCAAGCCTCTGCAGAGCGTGATTGACTTCTGAAATAAAACACCAAAGGTCTGAAAGGAGCCAGCCTGCCTCGAGTTATATGAGCCCTACAGCCGAGCCGTTCCTCTTGATACACAGATGGGGTTTCCCTAGCCTTGAAATGCCTTGTCGGCTCCAGCAATATCATAAAGCAATCCCTTGTTACGAGCGGTTGCTCTGGGGAAGGAGAGAGAAACCCTTCTTAAGTCTTTCTCAAACTGATTTTCTCAGTGCTCTCTCTCAACATCTGTTTTCAAGCTACTGAAAGGGAAAAATGTGGCTGTAATGAAAGTGGCCAGCAAAGCCAAGGAGTTGTTCCTATGGTACTATGTGACCCAGTGCTGACCCACAGCCCTTTCATTGACAAGATCTCCAGGAGCAGGGTTCCTACTTGTTTTCCTACTGCCCATCATCTGGGTTTGCTGGTGGGTACCTTTTCCCACAGGTACTGAACCAAACATCCTTGTTCTGTGGGATCTGGCGAGAACATTGCTGTTGATTGCTTCTACAACCTGGTTTGCAAATGTCGAGGTCAACCCTTAGGTATTTCAGATAACAGAAGCCAGATTGCTTGAAGGAAGGCATCCAGAAGAGCATCAGAATGAGCAAACAGCACCTGGTGATCATCAATAGCATATTTTTGCTGCGCTGTTGCTCTCACACCTCATCTTTGTATGACAAGATTTGTATGAAAGGCATGGGAACTGGGAGCTCTTGAATCCCAGCCTCTTTTCTGCTCCTCGCTTGCCATTTGGCTTGGAGCAAGATATTCATAACTTTATACATCCACTTTTGAAGGTATCCTGAGGACTCATCAGACACATCTATAAATAATGCCTTCTACATAAAATATCATGTGGTTTACAGTCAGCTTAAGGCTGAGCTTGGAGAACGACAGCAACACAGCCCTTTCGATACACCCAAGGAGTCCTGAGGACCACTGCAGTGATGGCTTCTGGGACAGCTGATGATCAGGACTCCTTCCAAATAAATCCTCTCCTTGGAAACAAACTTTAGGGTGGGCTTGGAGAGTTGTTTTAACCGATAACCCATTTCTTATAGGTTCTCTTAAGACTGGAGAAAGGAAGAATAAAAGAAGATTGCAAAATTTTACCAGTTTTTTGTCCCTAGAAGGTGCAAAAATTTGATGAAAGCTTGTCCCTGTTTAATTTACCCCAAATACATAAGCATGCCTTAAAAATCAGAGCAGAGAGAAAAATATCCCTCCTTTATAGGGCAAGCAGCACATTTTGATTGAGCATGCATTCATAGAATACATTTTCTGTAATAAACGTCTGCCTTTGTTACCATATATTTTATAATCTGTCAGCTACATCTTACATGTATGTGCAATAGCCACATATTTAAAAAGAGAGAAAATGCATGCATTTTTTACCCACATTTAGCCTGGAGTAGCTTCATAATTTATTACTTCGGTTTGCTGCTGCTGTGATTGAGAGCTGGAAAAAGGGAAGCCTCCAAGCAGGGATCATGGGAATATAAAGGGAATTGGCACTCACAAGGAGCTGAAAAAGTCTTGGGCTTGTGGCCTCATTTTGACTCCTATCAATGCCAAGTGTAAAATAATAGTCTGATTCAGAGCTAAATGCCATCTAGATTTCCCACTGAGTCCATTAATTCTCTTCTTTTATTGTGGCAGAAAGTATTAAATACCTCATGCTAGAATCAGGGTTTCATGCAGGATCTGTATTCCAATTACGCAGCATCCTTTCCCGATTCAAGACATTGTATTGATTTGTTTGGGGGTAGGGGGGATTTTTTTTTTTTTTCCCTTCCAGTTAAGAAGAGCAATTTATTCTTTCTTTACCCTGTAGTTCAAATTGCAGATGTTCTTGTCAAGCTGCTTCCTATAAGAGCTGGTGCATTAGCAAGGAGAGTCCTTGCTTGCAAAGGGATAAGCGAACAGTGGACCTGTTTTGTCTGGCCAGATCACCTCTCTGCAATCTTTGAGGATTATCATCAGTGATGAATTCCAAAGTGACACCTGCTAGAGACAGCCTAGCTAATTATTCGCAAGCTTTTCTGTTTCTGCTGAAGTTTTGGCAACCAGCCTGCAAAGAATGACTCTGAGCTGTGTTTCCACAATAAAGTGCTTCTAGGAATGACACAAACTGCTTTTTCCAGCCAATTGCAGAAGACATTGGCCACCCTATCACCACAAAACCAATATTAAGCAGCTGCTCAGCACTGCCTTCTGAAGGCACTTTTGTCGCGATGTGCGGAATTTAATAACCTCCAGATTTAATCCTGCCGACTGGAGCTGGGCTCCCAGCAGAGACACGGGGTGTATGGAGGGGTGTTTTGAAATTCAAGTTCTCTCACTGGCAAGGGAGCGGCTGGAGATATTCTGGGTTGAAACACTGAACGAGGGCCAAACGATCAGATTTGAAAGGACAGTGTCAAATCACGCTTTAAAGTTAATTTTTCTCTCGGTGCTGGAATCACTCTTGTGAGAAGCCCAGAAATTATTTCCCTATTTCCCCCATCAATGCTTTTTTTTTTTTTTTTTTTAATCATTTGGCAAATACAGGCTCTTGGATGTGCATTTGAGAAGTGCAATGAAAAGGACTAATTTGGCAGGAGGGATAAGCACTCTAATACCCAGAAAGTCAAGCAAAAGCATCTTGACTGTGCACATTACCAGTTCCTGTCAGGGTGGGCGAGGGGACACAGTCTGGAACATCAATGTGTTTCATATCACAGAATGGTTTGGAAGGGACCTTCAAGACCATCTGGTTCCAACCCCCCTGCCATGGGCAGGGACACCCTCCACTAGACCAGGTTGCTCCAAGCCTCATCCAGCCTGGCCTTGGACACTTCCAGGGATGGGGCACCCACAGCTTCTCTGGGCAACCTGTCCCAGTGCCTCCCCACCCTCTCCGGGAAGAATTTCTTCCTGATATCTAATCTAAATCTCCCCGCTTTCAATTTAAACCCATTGCCTCTTGTCCTGTCACTACAGGCCCTTGTAAAAAGTCCCCCCCCAGCTTTCCAAGCAGACAGACTCTTCCCCTTGCACTGGGTTGTGTGAAAGAGCAGCCTCAGCATCCCAGGCTTCCTGGCCAGTACTGGGAGGTGAGGATCCTGTGAGGATGGACAATGCACCCAATGTTGTCCTAGGCTCTTAATTTGGTTGCTCCCAGTAATGATGGGAACCCTCCATGTCTCTCCTGTTCCACTTCATCGTTCTTTGCCCACCTACAAAAAAAGGTCATACTGACACCAAAGTAAATCAAAATGACAACCGACTGTTAACTCTTCTTCAAAAAACTGATTTTTGGCTTGCGAGGGGGGGGGTGCTTGCTAAAGTGGGAAGAAGCATGGGGTTACGCTGAAGTATTCATACAGCTATTTATAAAGCCCAAAAGATATATTATCAAAAGTTTATCCTATGGGACAGACATTCTCCCTGTTCCTATCTTATTCTTTTGCCCTACCACTTTGGTGGAAAGATTAAATTAAAATGATAAAATTAGCACAGAACAAGGGTAATAAACTAGTCCCAGATATCAAGTTGGAGAGCTGGCTGTAGGAAAGCATTGAGTACTTAAAGGACAGACAACCTAAAAAGACAAATAAACAAACCCCATCGTGACCAAGCTGCTGTGTCTTGGGAAATTCATGTGCCGATTAAAAATGGGAGAGAAGGCTAAGAAAATTTATTTCCAGTAGAAATCATATGTAAGCAAAGTCAGACAAGAATAACGCCTGGTTCAGGCACGTTTCCAGGAGACAATACACACAGCTTTAGAGCAGTTCATAGCAGGCTGCAGACACTGCAGCCCCCTTCATGCCATGAGGGGATCTAATGCAAATTGTACTGCCACGTCCCATTAATAAAGCAAAACCAAACCCCAAACCAGCCAGAGATATTGGCAGTAACCATGGTGCGCTCCAGTAACCTGCAACCCTACTGGGTCACGCATCTGCTGCTAGAAGAGGTTTCACTAAGAAAGCTGCCGGGTGATTTGCCTGTCCAGGGAGATCCCACAGTGATGACCCATGGGGTTGTACTAGAAACACCAACAAAAAGTGGGAAGGGAGCAACAACCAGGTCCACACTGGAGCTTCTCAGCATGAACCATGGGCAGTAAGGCAGGGTTCAGCCCTTTGCATCACAGCTTGGTTGGATTAAGGCAGGCAACGTGTTTAACTGTATCTAATGACAATAATAATTTCTCTCCTCATCCCAAGGTTTCCACTACTCATCTTACAGAAACAACAGCATCTCTACTCTTCACAACCCTTACCTCAAAGGGGGTGCACCCATCTCCTGCATGCACACCCGCTGTGCAGTCTCTTCCAGCCCTGCTCGCTTGTGCCTCATGCCTGCCAGCAGCTCCCTCTGCGAAGGGAAAGGGCTTCACTGATCTTGCTTGGCCATCTCCATCCCTTCTTGTGCTTTTCTTGCTGTGACAGGCAATAAGGATACATCAGGGAGGAAAACTACAGGTTTCATAAACGCTTCAAGGTTTTCTTCACCAAGCCCTTCCCCCCACAGCATCCTCTCTCTGGACTTCATATCACAGTCAGGCTACCCATGATTTTCTCACTGCTTCCACAGTTTTGCTGTTCTCAGTCCCTGTCTGCTTGCAAATAATGCAGCATTGACAAATACTAACCACTCCCCAGCATTTACTGTCAGCTCCCAGGCAACCCTCTTCACCCAAACCACTTACCATCTCTCCAGCCTTTCAGGTGACCCTGTTTTGGGTCACAGTCTCGTTCTTACAGCCATTGTACTGCAAAATACACCTCACCTCCTCCTGCCTGAACAAGCAGCATCTGCCAGGTTTGGGGGGACTTCACCTCAGCTGTAGCATGTTGTGAAGATACCACTGGAGAAATACCTCTCCTCACTTAAATACAGAAATAAATTCCAGAGTGGTGCTATCTCAAATGTTGTTTTAATAGCAACACAGTTTGCAAAGTTGTCATCTCTCAGCCAAGACATGCTTGTTCCCTTTCCTTCCTTACCCTGTAATAAATGCCTTGCTGGAAGCAACCCTAAGCCTCAGCCTTAGGTACAGCATAGCATTTTGTACCCTTCTTCCCCACAGCTGAATCTCCTTGGTCAGGCTGAACTTCCCTGAGCAGAGCCAAATGTCCCTTTTGGCTTGGAAACAAAAGCCCTGGGGAAGTAGTCCAACCCACAGGCTCATTTTTATGGAAAGGAGATGTTGCACTGGAGAAGAATTAGACAGAAACACCTCCAAGACACCACCTGAGGAAGATGCATTTGAAACGGAAAAAGAAATAGTATCTCAGATTGTTTCCAAACAAGCACTATTTCAGTAGTTTTGACTTGTTTTCAGGATTTTAAAGCTTATCCTTAGTACCTCTTCCCTTGCCAGCAGTGGTCTGGCAAAGCCATGCCAGAACCTCCCCGTCCCTTGCACATATACCAGAGATGCTGAGCTCTTACCTCAGCTGTCCTTCACACCCTCTACTAACCAAATTACTCAGCAATTATTCTTAGAAGAAGGAACTCACTTCCCATCACTAAGAAATTCACAAGGCTGTAGGTTTGGTTGGCAGATGTAATTTATTTTTGTCTCCAAAATCAAAAAGTAATTCTGCATACCCTTTTCTTAACAACTTTGGGCCAGAAGTTCAGCTCCATAGCAGCTGGTATAACTCCATGGTACTCAGTGGAGCTGGGAAAATTCCTACCAGCTGAGTAATGAACTATCATGAGTGAATGAGGAGTGATCAGGGTAACACTTGGTTTCAGCAATGTGAGATTAAAAATGAGGGATTTCAGGGTTTTGTGTATTTTCTTTTTGGTCTCAGGCATGTAGAGGTGGGGAGATTTTAGTCAGAGATTACTGAGCTTTTGTAACCACGTTCTTTTTTTCTCCTGTGAGCCTGTGTTCCACTTGCAGATAACGTTTTCTGAAAATTTTCCCCCAAGGAAATAATAAATTCAACTTTCAAAGTTATCTCAGCAGTAGGTGGCACTGCTGGGACTGAAACCTGAAAGGGAAAAAAACACAAGATGCAAATTTTGCTCTCAGAAAGGACTGTCGGGATTATAATTGCCATAAGATATCCCATACATGCGGGTTACCCTAACAACCACGTATTGATTATAAATTGTTTCCATAACTATGCTTTTAATGCATGGAGATTCTAAAAGCTTTGCACATGCTCTGTCATGGAGGAAAGGGAGGTTGCATGACTGCAAGCAAACGGGCAGGCTGCTAGCAATTAACTTTTGATTTGTGTATTATTTATCACAACATATACCTTACAGTTGAGCTTTTTTGGAGTGTTTAGCTAGCTTACAAAGTAATGAAGGAGCTTTCTATCGTGGGGAGCATTTGATTTATAGCCTGCAAAATATCCTTGCTCTTGTATAACAGGATTACACTGAGTTCTTTTCTAGCCCTAATCTCTATTAGATATTGTTATAAAATGCTGTTACACATTCTTTAAGGCATGAACATGTGTAATACTCAGATGGACTGAAGCCATTAATTGAATGTGCTGTACTTCTTTCAGAAAAGCTGTGGAGTTCCCATATGGGAACTCCATATGGGAGTATGCTGGGTACCCGTAGTCAACACCAGCAGAAAGCGAGGTGGCTGCTCATTACAAAGGCAGGCTCATCCCCACCATCACAGCAGCCCTGGATTTGATTTCACATCCAAGTGGTTCATCATCACCTGGTCTTCAGAGCGAGCCTTTCCAGCAGATCAGCTCCACACCTGTAAGGCCCTTTTTCACCAGTTTGGGTAATTTTGGGGTGATCCCAGTGGTACTGGTGTGTGTGCTAGCAAAACAGGCTCTACATTCCATGAGAGCCTTTCCTCTCAGGGAAGGGGACGGGCTCTCTGCCCGCTTGCCTCTGCTGGAAGGACAAGAGTCATATTTGGAGCATGGCGGTGGAGATCCGGAGACTGTCGTGGCCAAAGGAGGGTCCATGCAGGGTCCACGCGAGTGCAGCTCCTCTGTTACCGGCAAATGCTGAAGGCTGTGTACTGGGGTCAGACCCATTGCCCCCTGCCCCTTCCATTCGCATGCGGAAGACCACGGGTTTCCAGTGTGAGTTTTCAAACCTCAAATGGCCAAACCTGTGGAGTTCCGGGGGTGAATTTATGGATACTGACAGCTGAGGAAGCTCGGAAACTGCAGCTGCCATTAAGGAAATTGCTCTAGGACTTCTCGCTCCAAGGATATTCTTCCGTTCTTTTGATTTCTGTGGGATTTTAGGTCTTGAGGCAGTCAAGCAAGACCTCTATTTGCACATAAAAACCTCGGGCCCATGGAGGAGCATACGCTTGCCGTTGCAAACCCACAGACCAAAGCAGACAACAGTACCTTTGTATTTCTCTGTGGCACAATTGTCTAAGTATCAGGCTGTGCTAGTTCTTGGTAAGCAAGGTTTTGCTTAGAAAAGATGGGGAAAAAAAGATTAAAAAATTGGGAGAAAGTATTTCTTCATGTGTAAGATATTAAAAAATAAAAATATCCTGCAGAACATTTCTTCCACAGCACAACCCTGCCTGCATTCGCAGCTGCAACAAGTGTGAAGAGAAAGCACCATTTAGGGCAAACTTTTCCAAAATAAACTTACGAAAGGTGCACTGGAGAACAAGGAAATCAAACGGGTGTGATTGCAAATGATGTGTGTGCCAGCAGCTCATTCTTTTAGCGGCTGCTTGCAAACCTCACTGGGTAAGACCCTGGGAAGTACCGTTACAGGGATTATTCCTGCACACTTGTAGCCGGGTATCCCACGTGTACTCACAAGCATGAGTAGGCTGAGCAGCTCGCTCAATGTTGGGCTTGCTCATTTCATGTCTGTAGCAATATTATGGCATTGCTTCTGCTGCTTGTCCTGTTTCCGAAGCACGTAGGGCTGCTCAGGGAGGCTGGACCTTTGTACCGGCTGGGACATCCAAGCCGGACTTGTTATTCTTTCTTCCTTTAATTTTTTTAATTTATTTTCAGTCTGTGACCTCCCAAAATTGGGAAAGAGGCCTCCTTGTGTTACAAACATTGCTCTTATTTAACTAAAAAAACAAATGGTAAACCAAATCACCAAATAGCATTTGGGGCAAACACGGGTAACTTCTGTTACCACGCCCGAACACAATTAAAAAAAACCAACACAGCACAAAGGAAATTATCTTGGAAAATAACTTTCCTCTTCAATCTTTTCATCTCCTTTCACTTTGTTTTGGTTGAAAAGCAACAACGGAAAGTCAGAGGTGGGAGGAAAGACATTTTCGTGACAGGATTGTGGAATATGCAACGGCTTGGGGAAAAGCAGTTCTTGCCAGTCTCATTTGTATTCAATAACTCAGTAGGGTTTTCTTTTTTTATGTACACATACACATGTACAAACACGCAGGTGGTGCCAGTATAATTTTTTTTTTCTGCGTTTACAGCGCATTTCCTACTTTGCCTTTGTCATCCTTGTTGTTTTTAAATAATAACCATTATCCCAGCTTTTCATTTGAGAAGCAGATCATGCCAGGAATGTAAAGATGATGGCAGCTCATTTCCTGTGATCTTAAAATCAAAATTTAAATGTTTTGCCCTTGAATTGTGTTGTAAGAAAACAAAGATAAGGAGGGTAGTGTTGTTGCCTTGTTTGGATTTTGGATTTCCTCCACTTCCAAAGGAATAAAAGGACTGAAGAACTAAAGGCTGTTGAGTATTGTGGAAAGTTATTGTTGTTCTAAAGAACAAAGCCTTTTAAAACATTTTAACATGTTTTACTGACTTCCATCTATCTCCCGCTCTCCTGCTCCTCTGGCTGCCCGACAATTTCAGAGCAATGTGTTAAGCAGAGAGCACTTCGCTACATGCTTTCCAAGCACTGCATGCTTCCCAGAGAGGGTGGGGAGGCCCTGGGACAGGTTGCCCAGAGAAGCTGTGGATGCCCCATCCCTGGAAGTGTCCAAGGCCAGGCTGGATGAGGCTTGGAGCAACCTGGTCTAGTGGAGGGTGTCCCTGCCCAAGGCAGGGCGTGGGATTAGATGATCTTTAAGGTCCCTTCCAACCCAAACCATTCTGGGATACTGTGGTTCTATATGTAATTCATTTTGCCTAGAGAGGATAAACCAAACCAAGATCTGGAGCAACATGCAGGGTTTCTGAGTGGGGAGTTTCAATCTCCTCTTTTGCCCCCATTTATAGACCAAAACCAAATCAGGCCACTTAAGTGACTGACAAAACATGAACTTGAGATTTTATATATATAACCCCCAATATTTGATGCAGTTTTAAGTTTAGAAGCATTTTAAATTAAAAAATGTTCATTTCATAGTGCCCTGGACAGGAGAAAATGAAAACAAAACCTTTATTTTTTCATTTATGAAGTTTTACCCTAGAGAACTCTGTTTTATTTTAGTGAGGTTATTCCTGATTTACAGGAGGAGAGAGAGGTGCTGTTTCCCTGTTCCTGGTGGGATTTTCCTTACTGCCCACAGCATGTCCTCCCTACGGAGCAATGGACACATGGGAGGGAATCATTGGCTATACAAGCAAACAAATGTAGCCATTGACTTTGAATTCATGGCAGATACTGTGATGAGCTCATCTTCACTTCTGATCATCCCCTTTACACAAATTTATTTGCCCTGTTTTTACGCACCTGCTCTTTCCCATTGGTAATTGTGATTCAGAGTGACTTCAACACAAATCCAACCCTCTTCTGCAGCATGGTCCAGGGAGTCTAGTGATGATGAGCCAGATGTTGCTGTAGGTATGAGACTAACGGCTGTGAAATCTCTGAATCTATGTGTTTTTTCACAGGAACTACCTACCTCCAACATCACAACTAAGCTGGGGGTGAAACAGAGGTCACCCAGCCAGATCCAGTACTGAAAAATCAAACACTGGGACTGGCACACAATAAGGAGATGGCATACAGCACTTGAACCTGCAGCTTCACATGTGCTGGGCATCCCTGTGTATCTGACGAGGCCAGCTCTGCCCTGGTGTAGATGGTCAGTATAGTCATTGCACTGATGGAGAGGTAGGTACCAGCTGAACCAGTCCATCCCAGATCTGGAAAGCTGTCTGAGGTGCTCAAATATTCTCTTTGCCTGAGAGGATGCAGCAACACCTTTAATATAGTATATCTACAAAAATACAGGGATAATAAATGTATTAATTTAGGAGTAAGCAACAATTCAAGAAGACCCAGTCAAAGCAGGTAGTCAGCTTTTGCTGTCTGTAGCTAATGATCCTGTCCCATTTATAAGCCTGACTTGGTTATAAAACCAGAGGGGATTCCCCTCTGCCTTGACCCAATTCAGCTTTTGCTTTCAGTGGGAATTTTATCACTGATGGCAAACAAGAATAGAGCTACATCAGTGCCACGAGCTTTTACAAATCTTGCTTATGCTAAACTCAGGTGCAAGCCCTCTTCCATCTTATTTTCCCAAGCATTGAGAGGTACTCAATAGAGGCTGAAGGTCAGGGTTTTTTTTTACACTGAACAGCTATTAAAGAACTCAACCATCATACTCACAGAAGACTGCGGATCCAATTTTACATAAGATGAATAGCAAAATATTGAGCCTTTGGTTTATCAACTTGCCTTGTTTCTTCATGTCCCCGCACCTGTAACAAAGCAGGGGATAATACACCTTTCCTGCATCCATCACCTGCCTTCTCTCGTGGCTCTTGCCCAACCTATCTAACAATCCTGGCACCGGGCCTCCCCCTCGCTACAGTAACCTCTTTTGTCACTTGTCAACTAATTAGACTTCACAGGCTCATTACCAGCATGGGAAGACAACAAGAGCTAAAACAATTATACCTTTTATTTTTTTAAAAAAAGGTACCAGATGTTTACTGAGTCCTATCCAAAGAGATTTTACGGAGGCCTCGGCGCACTCCCAACGGAACGGCATCTGAGAGTGGTGAGATTTCGTTAATTCCTCAACAGGCTCACGTTTCTAGTGGGGGCGTGGATGTTTCTTGTTTTTCTCCAAATGGTGCAACAGATATCGATGGAGGAGGGTTGCCACTCCTGCCACATCACCGCGGTTCTTGGCAGGTAGGGCATTCTGCAAAGTTTTGGCGCAGCAACACTCCTCAGTATCAGAATGTAAGTGAAGAACATCATGGAACGTTGGGACTGGGAGGATACCAAACTTTCTAAGAAGGTTGAATTGCACCTGAAGGATGGGAAACTAATAGGAATTATCCACAAAAAAAGAAAAAGGGGCTGGTAACTAATAGGAAAAATCCCACAATTACTAAAGGATGCGGCAGGGAAGGATGAGAGCGGGCACACGGTACATTGCAAGGTTATGGTGTGTACAAACTCCCCAGTCTAGTTCATTGGAGAGGCAGTTTGTCTCCACTAACAGTGCATTATTACCCATTAGTTTGGAGCTAGATTCATCAACAGGTGAACAAAAATAAAAAAGGACACCCACCTGTAAGGCACCAGCCATATGCCAAGGCAGTGACCCCCGGTCTGCTGGCCCTCCCCAGCCCCCAGGGGTTGAGCAGTCTCATAACTCTCCACATCTGCAGCTCAGCCCGACCCGTGTTGGCTGCCGTGTCCCAGCCCAGATGATCGTATTGGGTTTGTGTAGCCAGGTTTTGGTAGTGGTGGGGGCTACCAGGGTGGCTTCTGTGAAAAGCTGCCAGAAGCTTCCCTATGGGTGATAGAGCCAATGCCAGCTGGTTCTGAGATGGACACACTGCTGGCCAAGGCTGAGCCCATCACCAGCAGTTGCAGTGCCCCTGTGATAACATGTTTAAGAAGGGGGAAAAAGCTGAAGAGAGGGGAATTTGTGGCACAGAGATAGAGACAGAGAGCAAGACATGAGAGAGCTCTGCAGACCCCCAGGGCAGTGGAGAAGGAGGGGAAGGAGGTGCTCCAGGCACCAGAGCAGAGATTCCTTGGCAGCCTATGGTACAGCCCATGGTGAGGCTGACTGTGCCCTGCAGCCATGGAGAGTCATGGGGGGCACAGACCCACCTGCAGCCCCGTGAGGAACCCACGCCTGAGAAGGGGGATGCCCAAAGGAGGCTGTGACCCCGTGGGCAACCCATGCTGGAGCGGGCTCCTGGCAGGAGCTGTGGCCCATGGAGAGAGGAGCCCAGGCTGGAGCAGGTTTGCTGGCAGGACTTGTAAACCCAGGGAGGGGGGAACCCAGGCTGGAGCAGGGGGCTCCTGAAGGATGGCAGCCCACGGTGGGGACCCACGCTGGAGCAGTTCGTGAAGAACTGCAGCCCATGGGAAAGACTCAGGTTGAAGAAGTTGGTGGAGGACTATCTCTCATGGGAGGGACCCCACGCTGGAGCAGGGGCAGGGTGTGAGGATCCTCCCCTGAGAAGGAAGAAGCCACAGACACAACGTGTGATGGACTGGCCACAACCCCCATTGCCCATCCCCCTGTGACACTCAGGGGGAGGAGGTAGAGAAATGGGGAGAAAAGCTGAGCTGGGGAAGAAGGGAGGGCAGGGGGAAGGAGTTTTATGATTTGGGTTTAGTTCTTTTTTACTCTGATTGGTGATGAATTAAATTAATTTTTCCCCAAATGAGACTGGTTTTGCCCATAACAGTAATTGCTGAATGCTGTCTCCCTGTCCTTATCTCGACTCACCAGCCTTACCTTGTATTTTCTCTCCCCTGCCCAGCTGAGGAGGGCAGTGATGGAGTGGCTTGGGGGGCACCTGCCCTCCAGCCAGGGTAACCCACCACAACAATTTATGAAGTTACACAGGCTCGGGAAGCCCTGGTCTGTCCACAAGCAACATTCACACTGTTTCAGGCCAAAGGAGACTGAGACTGGACTCCTTCCCGTGATACCTGCTACAACGGGACCTGGAAAGCTGACACTGCTCATAAATCACTCCAGTGGGGGACAGGCCTTTATCAGGGTGACCCTTTTGTCTGTTATGTATTCGATAACGAGGATTCTGCAATAAAGGCAGAAATATTGTTGACTTCCACAATAATTTACTACAGGGAAAAATCAGGTAGTAAGTTCAATAGAAACTTGACAGCTATAACTAGCACTCAGCTGTGTGCTGAGGAAGCTTGACCTTCTTACCCCACAGGAAGGGAATATAGGAGTGCTTATGGTGTTTTTCCTCTTATTCCTCATCTGTCGCCTCCCTCCTCATCACCTCCCAATTTCCCTTTGATTTTACATATATAGTTTTTGGCACTTCTCTTGTCTCAGGCCTTTTGTTCAAAAGAAGGAAGGGAAAAAATGAAAGCAGAGGACAAACACCTCCTGAAGGAAGGATTGCCAGACAGCTGCCAGAGATAGAGATCTGTGCTTTCAGAGACTGGCAGGAGACAGAAAAAGGAGTGGCGGCATCCTTCATGTGAAACGTGTATGCAGAACAGGAATTCGGGGCGAGAAGAGGACACAGTTGAGTTCACTCGTGCCATCCCAGTGGAGGACTACTGAACAGTTAGCCAGGATTTTAAATTAATTTATTACAAGCTAATAGTGATTTTAAAAATAATTCAGTGGCTGGAAGAACTGAAGCTTACCTGCACACATCTCTTTTTCCTGATGCAGTCTGATAACTGCTGGGATTCCTACAGCAGAGATAAATACTTTCCTCTCCCTTGATAGTCCCCCATCATTTCCTTCATCTCAGTACCTTCTCTCCATCTGCCTCTGGTCTCCCAGAGCTATCTCCACGAGGAGCCGGTGGCAGGGTAGAAAGCCTAGAAACATAATATCTATAGCCAAAATGCATTTCATGCCCCACTGACTACCACAAAGAATATTTTTCCAACACATCTGTAGACACAGTTTGTGGTATTAAAGAGAGGGAGGTCCTCTACTGTGATGGGAATTACACATCTTGATCCACAGGTGCTTCGCAGACATACGTGTCTCCAAGCAGATTTTCTTTGAACAAGACAGGCAGGCAAAAGCTAATACGTGGGCTACTTGCAGGCAGGCTGTGAGCAGGCAAGATGAATCACTGTTGTTCTACGAGATGCTTCAGTAGTAAACGTGGATGGATGGCCCTGGAGGAGGGGTATCGGCTGGGGCTTGGTGTATTTGGTGCTTCGTACACTTGACTAGGAGATGGTCCTATGGAGGCGGCTTGCTGGAGTATGCTCTACTACCCAATGTAAAATAAGATCTACAGTGTGAAAGAGCCAAAACTGTGCCCACCCCATGCCAGGGACCAGCCTCGCATGGAGCTGCCTTGGCAGATTAGGAGAAACACTGAACTGGCTATGCTTGGCTGCCAGCAGCAGGATCCTAGACAACCTTTGGCTCAGCAAATCATCACAACCCCGACAACCGTCTCTCCTCAGCTCCCCGTGGGATTTCTTCAGCTGATGGATTCAGGGCACATTGCAAACAACATTGCAGTGGCTGGTAACTCTGCACCCAGACCCTCAGAGATGTTGAGGGGTTTAACCCTCTTCATCTCTTCCACTGCTAGAAGGAGCTTGTATCCCATTTGTGTGACAGCTTGCATGGAGAGCAGAGGGCAAGAGACCAGCAGGTTAGCACCAGCAGTTTGCGTTCATCAGATGCAATTTACAATGAGAAGTTAATGGCGGGGAAGCAGAGAACTGAAAATACTCTTTGAGAAGTAAATCCCTCTCAGCTCAACAATTCAGAGGTCAGTTCTGCTCTTCTTCCTGCCTTTTTTTTTTCTCATCATTGGCCTAGTTGGGAAGCTACCTTGTGTCCTCAGCTGAGTCCAAGTCCAATTGACTAGGCTCTAGTGCTGGTGAGGACCACCTCAGTGCAATCAGATTTGTACTGTCCTCATTTTGGCTGGGATAGGGTTAATTTTCTTCCTAGTAGCTGGTATAGTGCTGCGTTTTGGATTTAGTATGAGAATAACATTGATAACACACTGATGTTTTAGTTGTTGCTAAGCAGTGCTTACGCTGCTAAGTCAAGGACTTTTCAGCTTTTCATGCTCTGCTGACTGAGAAGGCTGGGGGTGCACAAGAAGCTGGGAGGGGACACAGCCAGGACAGCTCACCCAAACTGGCCAAAGGGATAGTCCACACCGTATGATGTCATGCTCAGTATATAAGCTGGCCAGGGGTCTGCTGCTCAGGGACTGGCTGGGCACAAGTTGGCAGGTGTTGAGCGATTGCATTGTGCATCTCTTGTTTTGTATATTATTTTTTCATGATTATTATTATTATTACTATTATTAATTATTGAAATAAAATAAATCAGTAAACTTGTTCATTAGGGAGTAAGCGAGCAGCTGTGTGGTGCTCAGTTGCCAGCTTGGTGTTAAACCACAACACACACGCACCTATATATCCGTGAAGAAAGCCTTAGGACCATCTCTCCTCCTCCTCAACACCACAACACCAGAGGGGTGGAGGCGTTTGAGCTGATCTGCCTTCGGATATCTAAGAGCACAAGTGCCCAAGGATCTACAGTCAGTGGAGATAAGGGGCACTTTCAAGGGCAATTTAGCGATGAGGTGTTGAACCCATCAGACAGCACTGGTAACCCTCAGGAGGGGCATGTCTCACCACTGTGTATCAGAGTGGGGGCATGGTAGTCCCCCCCTCACATGTTCCCAACTGCAATAAGAGCTGTGGGGTGCTGCCCCTTCATCCACCAGCCAAAGCAAGCAAGCTGAAAGCCTTGCACTTCAGGGTGAATCAAGAAAAAATGGAAGTAAAATTGACAGCAGTAGTAATTTAGGTGGAATGGCGTATTCCTAGCAGTGTTATTGAACCCACTGGCTTTACTAGCGTGTATACGCAGTGTGTAATAATGTAATTAGATTTCACAATGTGTTATAATGACTTTTATGCAATGCAACAACTGTACATTAGGAAGGGAATTGGTTCCCATTACAGAGCCAGCACAAATCTTAGGCCAATACTTCATACCTGACAGTGCCTCTGTTGGGCCTCAGGCTTGGAATTTAATCCAGTAAAGAGCTGGAGAACAGCCTAGGGCAGGGATATCATCCCAGGTGCCCCCATGCTGCCTCCCACGCCTTCCTGTATGGGCAGCATCACCACATCCCAAGGGAACACACTGCACACGTCCTCCCTGCACCTAAACAGCCTGAAATGCACCCAGGGGAGAAAACCCTTTTGTTGAGTAGGGAACATCTCGAGGTCCCTTGGAGAAACTATTTCGGAGCCAGGATGTGCCCATGACATATGAACTTGCCCAGGTGGGAAGCAAAGGAGGAGCACGGCAGGGGAGACAAGATGAGCCACCACGGAGCTGGGGGGCTAAAGAGGGGCCAGAAAAGGGATACTAAGGCGACAAAAGGGACAGGGATCTTAAAAGCCCTCTTTAACCATCCAAATACCCTCTCCCTTGAAGGACTGCACTCCTGACCCAGAGACATTCACTGTGCCCGAGCGCAGCTGCTGATACGCAAGGCGGGTGACACGGAGCCTGGCCCAGTTTACCTCTAGGATAGATGGGGACAAAGAGCTTCCAGCATCACGTCTCCTATTTATTTTAGCACCTGCCGACCACGCCAAAACGCTTGTGGCCCACGCTGGAAAAGGCCACAGCACCGGCCAGCTCGCACATCCAGCGATGCAGTCAACAGCCACAGCAGAAACGCAGCCCTGGGCTCCGGCACGTCCAAAGCCTGGCTTCACCCTGCCTGGCCGACGGCACTGTGACTCGCTCTTGAAAAGCTACATTGTGACAACAAACATTTTACGGCTTCAGAATAAATCATTATTTCGTTTTCCCTCCGAGCGGGCTTGTTTTAAATGCCACTTGCTCTGCCTCCACCGTTAATGAGCATGAGTTGACCCATTTATTCTCCGCTGCACTTTCTGCAGCAAATCACAGCTTTACTGCAAAGGTACAGAATATTAGAGCCACAATTTCATTGGCAAGATTTTTTTTTGCTTGCGAACTCATTTGTATTTTCCCTGAACAGTTCTTCCTCTCTCGTCTTGCTAGAGCCGAGAACTGCTCTTTTTCAGGTCTATTCTCTCTGCTATTCCCTTGGCTTGAGTGAAATATATATGAGATGACTCAGAGTTTGAACTCTCAGTATATGTTTCTAATACAAAGTCTCTGTGTGTCTGGGGACCTAAGACAGATATTTAATTTTAGATAAGAAATACTGGTGACATCATGCCTTTGATTTCTTTGCTGGATGGCTGTGCAGCCAGCACACGGTGAAGCTGTTCAGCCATAACAGCCTCATCACAGCTGCTTAATATTCAGCGTAGGTACAGAGCAGGGAGCAGCCACTGGTCCTCATGGGTGGTGCTTAGCAGGAACACACACTGGAGCTTTTAACCCTGCCAAATCCATGCAATAACACGTGTACAAAAGGATCTTGCAAGGCAAACCAGGTTTTCCAACACATTTTTGTAGGGCTCCTGCACCCCCTGGACAGCAAAGCTCTGAACAGAGCGCATCAGCACAAGAGTCAGCCACCCTGACCCCAGGTGCCACCTTGGATGGCGATTTATACCCCATCACCACACACACCAGAGAGGTTGAATTTAGCCTCGCCATTGGTGACTTCAGCTTCCCACAGCAGCAGATGCTGGCAAGTGCACCCCAGCAGAAGGAAGCATGCACACAGCAGCTTCATTTTTAGATTTACAGCTTAAAGAATAAAAAGGACATGCCTTCATTTTATTTTGAAACATGACTAACTAAAAGCTCATATGCATGGAGGGAAGCTGGAGAAAAAAAATAAGACTCCTGCAGCAACACCTTTTAGTTGAGACCATTTTGGTGACTTTACAGTGACAAATTTTCAGCCTTTCCTGCAATTTTATACCTTCCTACACAGCAGGTGTTAGCCAAAAAAGATCTAGGAGAGATATTAGCATGGATAAACAGGGCATAAGACAGGAAATAAAATCTAATTGCTGAGACACGAGGCAAATTGCGGTACTTGCACATCAGCAGAAACAGTTAGCACAAGGCAGCTTACCAAGGGGCCCTACAGGTTCCTCATTCCTCAAAAAACTGCAGTCAGCCTTGAAACATCTTCCTTAAAGTCAGTCTACACCTCAGCCAGGAGTTATAAATTTGCTGCAAACACTATCAGTTTCATCACTTTGGGCTGTACAGAGGAAGCCTTCCTCAGCATCCCTCTGGGCTTGCCAAGGGGCCTTTAACCCAGTCATGCTACAGTTACTCTTCCAATTAGGGACCAGAGTTAACATCCAGGTGGACACAGAACTGATTGAAGCAGCTCCCAGCCTGCATACAACACACTTATGCTTCTGTTACTTTTTTTTTTTAGCCCTTGTCAGGTGCATCTCCTAATCACTCTAAATGAACAAACCTGCAGGTTATGGATGTCATAGTTAAGAGACAGAAGCTGGATGAGAAGAACCAGTGGGAACCCAGTTGTGAACATCCCAAAGTCATGCCTACCCCAACAGCAATACCTCTCCTCCGAGGGAATAAAGCTTCTCAGCTCCAGGGTTGTCATCTGGTATGTCACCCTGGCCTCGGGTCAAAATTAGCCCATGGCACACTTGAGGACGGTGGGGTTTAAAATCATCCTGAAGCCTGAAAGCCACAAAAACTAGCTGTAGGTGAAATGAGGTTGCAAGGCTTAGCTGCCCCCACATTTCCACATCACTGACCAAGACAGCATCACTTGGTCCCACACCCTTACCTAAGAAGTTTCACGTTTAAAAACATAAAAACAACCCATAAATTCCCTTTACTTTGAATGCGTGAATTTGCAAACCAGGGCATGTGCTTGGCTTCAAATATGAACCAGCAGGAGCGCAAAGTGGATTCAAGGCAGAACAGTGGTGGCCCTTCTTGGTTTGCTCATGGGAGTGACGTGGGGTTTGCTTTTACGAGCCACACACTGGCCACGGAAATAAAGCATCAGCGCTGCTGCTGGGAGCAAACTCCTAATTGCTCTGCAGCGATCGGTTCAAGGATCGCGAGGTACACGCGCCCCCCCAGCATCCCCTTCTTGTGAGCCCATGCTCTTGAAGCTGTAGCCCGGGGCGCTGACGTGCGGGGTTTACTCCCCTTTTAGCACTGTCAGGTGGTAAGCGATTTCCCAGGAAAACTTCATACTACTGTAAATTCTTACCTAAAATGAAAGGTTAAAAAAATCACAACAGCGTGAAGTATGGCTGAAGACTCAGCAGGGGTGTTTCTTCGGTTCCTCGGGGAGCTGGCAATTATTTCTGACTCTGCAATGAGGCTGTCGATGCCAGGCTTTTTTATACTTTTTTCTTTCTTTCTTTAAACTGTAACAAGGTATAATATTTTACTGAAGCTCATTGTACATCATTTTACCGGTGTGCTGCGTCAGGGAATCCGTGTGTAAATCCCGTGCCGGGTAATGAAGCATTGCCTTTAACTACATTTAAGACTTCACCTCGTCGTTGCCCCGCGTAGCACCACTTGCTGTATTACCTATGGTGAATTGCAGCACTCAATTCACCTTCTCTGGACACTACTTATTATTTTATATGCCCCTAACATGTCACTTCTCATGTGCCTCCGCACTAAAAATATTTCTAAATGGCTCCTAACAGGAAAGTCTCCTCTTTCATTTAATCCTTTTAGTGGCTTGGTCCCTGGGAGAAGCAGCGTGGTCCAAAGCAAACCCATGCCATTGATTGGGAGCCTGGGATTAAGCCTACTCCGAGTTTTATTCTCTTAAGCCCACACCGTGGCCCGGCTAGTTGCCCAACTGCGATGCACGGTGAGCAGACGCTTTCCTTGTCCTCCTTGCCCAGGTTTTCCAGGGGATTCAGCCCATGCAATCGAGATGATACAAATTCATTTTATCTGGAAATGGGATTTCCTCAGAAGATAAGGCAGCAGAACTCCCCACACCGGCATGCCAGTGGGCCAGGTCTTGCAGATTGGCATTGCTTGGTCCCCAGGCATCGGCCGGCGGCATCGGCCTGCCCCTCGACCCAGCGCAGAGCCGTATCTCCAGCGGCGGGGCTCCTGCCTTCGCGCTGGCCGGCGGCTCCTTGTTGCTTTGTTGAGCTCGCAGCAAGGTTTCTAGGCATGGGGATGTTTATGTTGACTTTGACACACTACCACTCAGATCTCCTGTATTAGGGTTGTATTATTTTTTATGTGAAATATTGCAGCAGCTAATTGCAATTACCAGAAAGCATATACAAGAGAGCTTGTTGATTGCCAGTAGACAAAGACACTTTGGAAATCTTGGATTTTGCTATAGATGAAAGCCTATAAATTTTAAAATAGAAACCACGTTATCATTTACAATTTCCGTTTGCTAACAAATTCTGCTAAACAAAATTGGTGGCTGATTAAGTAAACATTTATACATAAATAAAACAGTGAAGATCTCTTCAGTTATTGAGATGCAGCCAGTTCAGTCTCTCGTAAATAATACAGTGATGAATTCTGGTGTTACAGTGCGTGATAAAGCTACCTAGCCTCAAAGTCTTAGGCAAACTAATCCATACGCATGAATCAATCAGTTCATTTTAGTCATACCGGCGTTATATAAATGTCACTAAAATCAATGCCTGAAAGACGTAACAGATTAATCAGTCCTCATGCGGTACATCTAACTGGGATGCAAACCCACAGCACATAACTGCACGCCGAACACAGCTATATAAGTAGTCTGAATAAGTGATTTTCATAGAAAACTCAAGGGCAGGCCTGTAATGAGCAGGCGTGGATGAGGAAAATCTGCTGCGTTATTAATTTCAGACAATGCCGAGGTCTTTTTCATAATGTACATTTTATTAATGCTCTCCGTGATAGCTTTTCATACCGGTTCATCACCAGGAGTACAGTAATTACAATGTATTAAGATCCATTCCATGCCTGAGGAGTAAGGAAGTCCAGGTAAGATATGGAAAGCAGGCGAAACGTCAATCACTATTGACTCAGGGCCGGATTAAATCAAAACCCTGCCTTGGGGAACCCAGCAGCTGGGTGGGTTTGGTAATGGCACCCCTCGGACCCGCTCTCCGGTGAGTATCTGCCTCCCCCTCCTCCTCGGCTCACCTCCACGTGTAACCCGTGTACCATCGATACGGAGGTAGCGGACAGGATTCATCATTTTTATTAGGATTTGGGGTCAGTCTGGCTCGTCTTTACAACCGTCACCATTAGTTACCGGGTGTCAGCCTCTTTGGGGTTGGAGAGAGAGAGAGAAACATTGAAGGTTGTCGTAAAGGCCTCCAAGAATAACTCTTTTAGACGTAATGCCAAGGGTTTAAGGTGCGGGATGATGGGATTGTCTGGGGAGAGAAACTAATAGGGAGGGCTCTAATGAAAAAAAATCACCCAACCCAGGGGCCTTCTGCTTTCCTGTGACCTAGTGAAAATACAGAGAATTCCTTCTTTCCTGCAATCTCAGCCCCCCTTTCATCCCAGGCAGCACCCCAGAGCTCCCCCGGGTCAGACAGTCGCAGGCTCAGGATTTAGCACTGTCCTTCTGGGCTCCAGAAACCACAGGCATGGTCCCCGCCAGAGCCTGAAAGATCATGAGCTTTCAAACTTTTTGGAGGTGTTTATTTTGCTTACTGTACTGTCTGATTTTCAGAACATTTCCAGCACAATGACAGGGTAGCTTTTTAATATTTTTCATTATTTTTCTCTCAGAAAAAAAAAGGCTGACAGCCTTCACTGGGGAGGCAACCTGAATCTCCCCGAGACGACGGCCACCTTGCCTGGGGACACCACGCAAGGCCGGAGATGTGGGCAAAGGAAGAGGCGTCCGCAATGGCAGATGAAAGCACCGTATTTCCCGTGCGCCGGGTTGATAAATAAATAAATGTTTCGATAAAGAAATAAATCGCTCGGCACTGGCAGCTGTTAGGTGTTAATGACAACAGCAGCCCCACAGGGCTGGGTGACAGAGGAGGTACTCGGGTACCCAGGAGCAAAACACCCTGCATCTCACCTTGAGCCGCCGCAGCCAAATACCCCCGCGCGTGCCCAAACCCCTCAGTGCCTTGAGGCAGCTTCCAAAGTCTGTTGATCGCCCGCTGGCCTTTCCTTGCACAGGTATAGGGGCTTTGCCCGCAGCGTTATGCTGAATACGGGCAGTAGTTGGTTTATGCCTTTTCCTGGGGAGGAGACGCTGCCACCTTGGCCCCGTTTCCTTGCAAAATCACAGAACGGTTCACGTTGGAAGGGACTTAAAGACCATCTCCTTCCAACCCCCTGCCATGGGCAGGGACACCCTCCACTAGACCAGGTTGCTCAAAATGCCAGTCTGAAGAGAGAATTTTATGTCTAGAGACATTTATTCCGGGTAATTAAAAAAAAAAATCTTTTTTTACTTATGTCTGTTTTTTTCTAATTTCCATTTCTAATTCCAATCTTTTTTTCTGATTTCCCTCTGATGTATAAATCCACACAGTCAGACTCGGAGTAAATAAGGCGTAAGTAAGCTTTGAGTTGGGAAGGATGAAGGAAAACCCCAAAGCTCCTCTCCTGCTTCCTTCCAGTACCGCCCCGCAGCAGCCCGCATCCTGCTAACACCCGTGCCCGAGCGTAGCCCTGCTCCGCCGACAGCGTTTGCAGATGTGTCGTGGCGGGGGACAGGGGACAGAGACTGAATGCAGAGCAGAGATTTACCAGCTTTCGCTCCACTAACTCCACCCCCCCGGCCTGCCATGCCTTATTCCCCGGAGAGATGCGGACACTACTCCGTGCTCATGCCAATGAAGCTGGACCCGGCAGCGTTACTTAACGACTTCTCAACTGTGTTTGGGCATATAAAGGTGAGTACAACGTACACATCCGTATCCTCCTGTCTTCTCTCACGGACACAGCTACACAGACACAGGGACCTGCGCTGGCTGGCAGACACCGACGCAGGGCACGGTGTTGCACACACGCCGAGGAGAACTGCA
Source organism: Rhynochetos jubatus (assembly GCA_027574665.1). NCBI lineage: Eukaryota > Metazoa > Chordata > Aves > Eurypygiformes > Rhynochetidae > Rhynochetos > Rhynochetos jubatus. The sequence goes on along the minus strand of CM050651.1, from coordinate 74,025,134 downwards.
CGTACAGGCGCCGGCTGACACGAATACCGACGCCTCCGCGTGCCTCCGCTGACTCAGCCCAACAGTTGGCCCAACACCATTAACAAGTCTTCAGGGTTTCTTTTCTTTCCTTTTTTTCTTTTTTAATGAATGCTAAAATCCTCGGGGGAACCCCACCAATGGGGTTTGCACCCCAAGGGTGATTTCTGCCCATCCCACCCCCCCACACCTGCACCAAGCAGCCCAAATCCCCTGTGGGCTGCAGCTGAGTATTTACACCAGCGGAGACCATGGGCTCAGCAAGTCCACCCTGTTCACAGGAAGGAAGGAGAAAACATCTGCCGAGTCCTCTGCCCGACGCATCCATCGTCGTTCAGGAGCCTCCTGCGGCCGCGGCGGTGGCACCGCTCGGCTGCGAGACCCCACGCTGGCCTCCACCGGGCAGACGCCGTGGTTTCCCGTATATCTATCCCCAGCTGAGTTGATTGAGAAACGCTATCTTCAAGATACTAAGGCTCTTTTTTTTCCACAAAATATCTCTATTTACACAGGACAGTGAAACCTGAGCAGCTTTCCCCCCAGATTTTGCCAAGCAGAGCCTCTGGCGGACGCATGTGCCGGTCCCTATTTACAGGCGACAGCTTTTCTCGACAGTACTCTGCTGGCCAGTCCAACTTCTTCTGGTGTAAGGACCATTTCTTTGTCCCTCTTTTCCTTCCCTCTTTCCTTCTCTGCACAGCCAGGTCTGTATTTACAACAGGGACCTGGATCCAGCGGGATCGCCTTTATACAGCCCAGCTTGAGAGCAGGGAGAGGGGCTCAGGACGGGGGGGTTGAGCACGCTCAGCCATCCTTAAGAGTGCTTTCAAGTTGCAAAGCCAACATTTGGAGCAGACAAGGCTAATTTCTTATTACAAAAGACATTTTTCACCTGTTCTGCTCATCCTAAAGAACAAAAATGACCGTCCAAGTGGTGAGGGCACTTCCCAGGGCGCTGCTGTGCGCAGGGCAGCAGGAATCTCAGCCGGGCTGTTTTCTCCTTGGGGACACGAGGGTTTTGGTTGAGGCCAGTTTCTCCGGCCTCTCCTGTTGCACGATCCCAAGTGAGGGATGGGTAAACCGAGGCACAGAGGAGCTGAGGCGGCGCACCGGCGGAGGCTTGCTGGGGCAGGCTGGTCTGGTGCCCCGGGCGCTAGATGACACTGTCTTCCATGGTGACTCGCCTGAAGACCGGCTCCTGCTTGGGCGTCCTTCCGCCTTCTGTGGAAAACAAGGGGAGAACAGGTAAAGCCCCAAAGCAGGACCCTACAGCAGCCACCATCTATTTTTAAGACCATTTCCACTCTCAAAGCAAGCATGGGATGCCCAGACTTGTCTCAAAAGGGCAGGCTTGCTCAGAGCAGATGCATTTGTGGCTCACCATCCCATCAGGAATATCCTCCCACCCTTTTTGCCGAAGCCGGCGGTACAGATTCACCTGGCTTTATCCCCACGAGTCAGTTACTTGTTAAACGGCCGGAGGACCATTAAATCAGCCGCTGCTGCCCACTGCTCTCTGGATGAAGGGTGATGCCAAGGTGCCTCTTTGCTCCTCTGGCTTTAGCCCAGCTCAAGCAAGGAGATCCCAGAGCCCAGCTGCAACCACCACCTTGTTCCAGCCCAACAGGGCGGGTGCAAGCAAACTGCATTTTTTGTGGTGTGTCCTCCTGGCCCTTAATAATAAATAGTCGCTACAGATGACTGCAGAGTAAACAGATTTGTTTCGCTACCAGACATTATCTGAAGGGCACTTCACATCCTGAGTGCTCTGCTTTACAGCTGCCTCTGTAATCCCCGCAGTCCCGGGGAGGAAAACGCCTCCTTTTGCAGGCACAGGTTGGGAAAAGGCAGCCACGTGCAATTGGGGGTGAACACATGCAGGCTATTAAATAATTCGTATTTCGGGGAGAGGTTGAGATAGGCTGGACACAGTCAGGAAGAATTAAGTGTTTTCCTGGAGCAGTTTTCTAACTACAAATAATTTCATCCCATCTCCCACCCACTCAAGGGCCAGCAAATTTGTGTTGATCCACATGGCAGTGTAGAAAATATTGCAGGTAAAGTTTGGGGGCCAGAGTCAGCAATTTTTCGGGCATCGAATCATAGAATGGTTTGGGTGGGAAGGGACCTTAAAGATCATCTAGTTCCAACCCCCCTGCCATGGGCAGGGACACCCTCCACTAGACCAGGTTGCTCCAAGCCTCATCCAGCCTGGCCTTGGACACTTCCAGGGATGGGGCATCCACAGCTTCTCTGGGCAACCTGTCCCAGGGCCTCCCCAACCCTCTGCGGGAAGAATTTCTTCCTGATGTCCAATCTAAATCTCCTCCCTTTCAATTTAAACCCATTACCCCTTGTCCTGTCACTACAGGCCCTTGTAAAAAGTGTCCCCCCCCCAGCTTCCTTATAGCCCCTTCAGGTACTGGAAAGCTGCATCTCCCAGTTTGGCTATTCTGGCTGTTATTTTGGCTTTTTTTTTTTTTTTTTTTTTTTGTTGTTTTGTTTCATTTTGCTTTTTTTTCCTGAAGAGGAGAGACTTTTATCCTTTCCTTGTTGCTCATCTCTGGGGTTTTTTTGTTTCCAAGCAGTGGGATGCATTTTCTCCTTTCGTTTCCACTGCTGCCAGCTCAGTGGGCTGTTTTGCATTGCAGCACAAACTGGTAGCAGCTAAAAATGCCTGGGTGCACAGTGTATCTCAGGGACAAAATAAATCAGAAATCCCACCTATTTAATATGAAGCACTCGTTCTGGCTGATATCAACAGCAGCTTAAGCCATGAGGCCTTTTCTCTGTACATACAAATGATAGCAACACAGGCACGGAGGAGGGTGAGGCAGAGGTGACCGAAGGGCAGAACCGAGGCGCTTGCACCAAAAGCAGCTCATCTATTTGTCAGAAAGGGACCCTCTCAAAAAAAGGGTTGCTGAGGCCCTTGGTGACAAACTGTAAAACCTTCTTTCCTTTATGTAAGGTGGAGAAACCATATGACCCCGCGTTTTTCCATGGCTGCCTATGGAAAGCACCTGAGAAACTGCTTTTGGCACATTTCAGCCGAAGGACGAAGCCCTGCCAGAAATTAGGGGCTTTTCCTTTTATTTCTCCCTCCCCCCAACGCCCATTTCCACCCTTCCCTCTCGCAGTGTTTGTGCAGCTGAATGGTAAGAGATGCCCAGGCAAGTGGCCGACCCCTTTCAGCCCCTGCCCACTGAAGGGCAAAGCCTTTGCTGCCGGTGGGACACAAAGGCTGCAGGGCTCCCGCCTGCACTGAGCTTTCCTGCCACGGGGACCCGAATTAAATGCTGCCTGAGATGCCTCAGAGAGAAGTGGGAGAAGACAGGCTGAAAAGAGTTTTATTATAGCCATAATTTACCCGTCGCGCATCCTGCTACTGGAAATAACATCTCCAAAGTTGAAATGTAAGATGCAGTTGATTATAAGTGGCAGTCAGAGGTATCAGGTCATCCATACAAGTATTCCCATGCACACCAGCTGAGGAGGTTGTGCAGCAGCTATGTTTGTGCCTTTTAACTTGTTGTTTGGTGTTTAAAACAATGCTGTCAAAATATCAAGCATTTGCTTCCAGCACATAATAACTGCTCTGTATACCACTACTTTTTTTTTTTTTTTTTGTTATTTATTGAGGTTTTAGCTTGGGTTTTTTACATGTGTACAGCGTATTTAAGGAGTAGAAATATAAGAAAATACGTGGAGGATGAAATAAATGACAGCAAATAATACTTTTTTTTGTTGCTGGCATTTTGGTGAAGACTATCATCACCATCTGTCTGGCGTACCAAATACAATAAGCAGAAAGCACCTCTAAAAAGCTGTTCTGATATGAAAAAGGAAGATTTCCAAGATATCCTGGCTAGTCTCAGTATTTCAGCATTAAACAGACCATCCCTTCTGAACTGGGATGACGTATGATCTGGGGTACGATCCATGAATCCCTAGGGCTTGCAAAAGCCCTTGGAAGAGCCAAACTGGTCCTGCACCAGCTGCCTGCACCGAACGGACTCTGGGTGTAGAGCAGGGGGTGCTGCTGCCCTCCCGGGGTCCCCCGTTGGGTCCTTGCCCCCGGCTGCCCTGCTAATGTCCCTGCCAAGGACAGCCACTAAGGCGACCGCCGCTGCCTTCCCTGGGAGCGCTCATCGCCGATTTTATCCTGTTTCAGCTTTATGCCGTAGGATGTTCTCCGCGCTGTTACCTGAGAGCCTGTGACGACGTGACATTTATACGACATTCATGAGCAGAGACTATTTAAACCCTAAAATATTCATTAAATAAAATTTGCATAGTGTCTGGCTGAATGCAGCAGGTAGCTAAAAATAAAGTACTTTTCTTTCTACATGTACGGAGGAGATTGGGGTGTGACACATGACCAAGACGGTGCTCTTAGGCTTTCCTGAGACAGCTGTTTAATAAGATGAGCTATCCTTTTATCCCTGATGTCTCGGCAAGTCTGCGGGTATTATATTCTTTATAAACTAGCGAGATCAAGAGCATGGGGCGGGGGTGTGTGTGTGTGTGTGTGTGAGAGAGAGGCCAGCTAGCCAGAGAAAAGGGAAGGGGGATGCAGACAATAGGGACAGCAAGGACCTGCCGGAGCTCAGCACCTCCCACTGCTGCCACCGTTTCCCCCAGCCCTCTGAAGCATCTCACTGCTCATTACCTGGGGGCAGGGAGGAAGGAAAAAGATTGGTTAACCACCACAGATTTCAGGGAATTAAAATCAATCAACAGGCGTAAAGGAGCAGCACCATGATAAGTAATATTGCCTACACAGTGCCTCCAAACTGTGACAAATACCCCCATTCCCAGCAACCCTCCAGCCTACAGCGTCTTTCTTGGCCTGTCTTTGCCCTTGTGTCTCTCCTTCGCGTTTCAGGGAGATCTTCACAGCCTCTTACGGCTGTGGCAGAAAACGGGCAGGCATTGCTCGGTGGAGTGTCCTTAAGCAGTAGAAAACACAGTGATTGCACAGTAAAGGGGCGTATTAGCTCATTATGGGGCAGTCTGTGTTGGGATTACACAGGAAAAATAACCCAAATCAGGAGCGAGGGGAAAAAAAGGGATTCACAATTTGCAAAGCATCCCAAGCTGACAGCAGGAGAAAGCAAACACAGAGCCTTGCAGTCCTCCTTCCCCCTCTTCCTGCCTGCAAGCAAGGCTTTCCAAAAACAGCAAGGGATCGACACTGACAGTCCTCACTCCAAACGTGCCCGGCAACACTTGCCTCCCAGAGGTGGTCCCATGTTCCAGAAAGGCGGGTTTATGTATCAGGGTGATGTTTGTGTTGGACCAAGCGCTGCCTGTTTGCCTCTTCTCTGTTTGGTTTTCCTTGAAAGTGGGATGCCTATCGCAGTGGAACGATGAAGCTTTAATCTTCTTGCTATAAGGCAAATCTGATTTTTGGGGTTTTTTTTGTTTTGTTAAACAAAGCTCTAAAAAAGAAGATCCCTCCAGACCAGGGCTGATTATCCCCTTCAACCCAGTTTGCAAAGTTATGTGCCCCAAGCATAGGTATGGATTTAATACCATAATCACTACTGCCTCTTCATCAAGCCGTTAAGTTCTCTCACACCTCCGCCTTGGCTCAGCGTTAAGAAATGCCTTAGAAGTTTTGTCGCTCTCCCTCCTACCCCAGGAGCATTTCAGGCACTGAAGACTTAACACCGACTTGAGTTTCGCCTGCTGCGGTCTGCACAGAAGACACTACTACATCGCCAGTCGCACAGGAATTGTACCTACCGAGCTACTTATCAACAAGCAAAAACCATCACCATGCCCATCATCAACTATCTGACACACCAAAAGCCTGTTTCCAAGGGGAAAAAAAATGACAAAACTAATCCCCATCCTGCTCCCGCGCCCAAACGAAATTACAGTCTTAAACCATGTTTGGCTTAATATAATTAATAATATCTATTTCCCCTCTGTTTTGTGATTCAGCTGTTTCCAAAGCTCTAAGAAGCGCCAACAGTGAATCCTGCAGTGCCAGAACAGCCCGGGGACGGAAATAATCAGCTTGAAAATAAACAGCGTTTTTTTGCAATCCAAGTGCTAATAGGCACGGCAGGCTGGTGGGGAGAAGCTCGAGCGAGATACGATGGGGAAGAGGGGAAAAACAGCCTGTCCACTGATAAATCTGACATACACAGAAAGGCTGGGAAGGAATGACTGCTCAGACTAAAGAAAGCCAAAGATTTTTCAGCAGGACACCATTTCCTCATGGCAAACCCGTCACTGTTCCTGCACGGTTACAGGCACGCTGGTAACGGCTGTGTTGATCCCCATTGTACCACGGCAATGTTGGCTATGGTGTATCCCACCCTCTGCGTTAATTTAACCCTGCCACATCCCTGGAAAACTGTATTTTTGGTGTCTAATACAGTAGAAGACTTGTTACATTCTCCACAAGAGGTGCTTCAATTATTTGAAGCCTCAGCAGCCTCCGCTGGGCTGCGACACGGAGCGGTAAGAGCACGCGGGTCTGAAACGCTTGCTTTGCCTGCGTGTGTAGGTCTGCCATGCATTGCCCAGCTCCATCGCTGCTGGCAGAGAAAATAAACTGGAACAGGGAGGGAGCATTGAGAGCACGACCTGGCTGGCCAGTTGCTGCTCTGCTATGAAGCCAGGTGCTTCCCAACCTCCTGATGGGAAACACTCCCGTGCCGAACCGGAGACCTGGCAAGAGGTCAGAAATGAAGTTTCCTCCCCGAGATGCTTTAGCCTAAGTGCCTGGCTGCGGGAAGGACTCAGGTGACTTGAACCAGACTCTTTCGTAAGCCACGAATACTGCTAAACACCACCACCCCTGGTTCTCCCCACTCCCACAAGCCCCTGCTGAGCAGCACCGAACAGCATCGCCCTGCGCGGGGACAACGCCAGGATGGAGCGGAGCTGCTCCGCTGCTCCATTTCTCCTCCAGCACTGGGAACATCTTGTCTACCACAGGCATCGCCCGCCTGCTCCAAAGCCTTCAGCTTTTACCCTGCTTGGTGGCAGTTGGATGGAGGCAGCACCAGCCCCCAAAGCCCAACACATGGGAGGGTTTTGTGAAAAATCACGTACCCGAAAATCCGTACCGAGCCTGTCCAGAGGCTCTTATTTTTGCTCTCCACCTTTCTAGTCTGTTCTGTGTCTTTCTGTATCCTGACGATGAGTCCTAACTGGTCTCAATGGATTTGAAGGGTGAGGCCGGAGGAGAGTGGCGAAGCGCCAGCATCGGCAGCGGAGGGATGGGAAGGGCGACGTGGCCGAGGACGGCGACGGCGCTTCACGTACACCCGGAGCAACAGAATAAAGAGACAGCAAACAACGACTGAGGAGGCCTAACGGGGACTTGTTTTACTCTTTGACATGCTACCAGCAGTTTTTAATCTCAGAAGAACCAAACTTAAAAAAAAAAAAAAAATCAAATAAAAAAATTAAAAAAACCCAAAATCGTTACAATGATTAAAAGATCCGTCACATGAAATACTACACTCAAATCGTCCGCGTGTCGTCGGCTAGTTTATACAGTAGGCACAAAACAGACCTAGAATCACCTGCAACAAGTGTCGACCGACCGGCGTTGTTCTCACCCCTAAACAAGAACCGCTAGCCTGGTATTTCTAGTCAGCCGTAGCTGCGTAACCTTTGTGCTTAAATTGCTCAGCTTAGGCCTCCTTTCTTTGGCATTGCTCACCCATGCCGTAAAGGAGCGGAGACTCGTACTGAAGACAGTAACGGAGAGAGGAACAGCAACAACAAAAAAAAAAGAGATTAATTGTACAGTACATACATACAGTGTCTTCTAAATCGTGATCAGTTGTTTATTGGTTGGCAAACAAGCTTCACTTTTACAACAAATATTAGTAATGAGGTCATTCAACTGTTGAGACCGTACAAAATGGATCATAAATTAAAAAAAAAGAAAAAAGAATAAAAGAAGAATTCATACTCCGTGCTGCTAATTTACCTCCAGAAAGCCTATGTTACTTAAAAATCCTGTCAAATAAATAAATTTCCTGTTAGGAAAAATAATGAGCAGAAGACTTTTTTTTTTAACTCTTTTTAATTTTTTAAATCACTGCAAAGTACTTTTTAGCTCACTACGCTTCAGTCGATTTTCTTCTTAACCACTGCAGTACAAGTGCCTAAACCGGGGACCGGGCGGAGCCGTGAAGGCCCTTCGCCCCTCCAGGGAAACGGCCCTTCTCCTGTAGAAGCCCCGCTACGACTATTAAAAAAAAACAACAACCCTCCCGGCTCCTGGGTGTGACCCTACGGGCTGGCTGAGGGGGCCGCCTGCCAAAGACGCTTCACAGGTTTATCGTCACGATCGGTTGCGCACTGTCGACGGGGAAGTTTGCCCTGCTCTGGTCTGCCAAAAGGTTCTGCCGGCAATACGCCGGCCGAAGAAAGTTACACACAGAGGAAACGAAAAGACTGCTTGGGCTGAGAAAGAAATGGCGATGGCGTTCCTAAAAACGGTCCTTAGAAAGTGACGTTCGGTTTATTTTTGCTCAGTGAGAACTCTTTTTTTTTTTTAAACGATATGGGGAGGGGACGGAGGGGATGGGCAGTGGAAGAGGCAAAACGAAATTAAAAAAATTAAGAAAAAAAAAGGAGGAGTAATGAAAAACCTTGCTCCTACTGGTAGACAAACTTACAAGACCAGCACAACAGAAAAAAGTTCTTGATTTTTTTTTTTTTTCCACTACATTAACAGGGACGCAAGTTCTGGAGGAACAGAAAGCAGACTATATGTGCAATGCTAGTATCTGTACATTACATAGAAATTGTTCGCTTCTCTTTTTCTGCCATTAGTTTTTATCATCCGTTAATACAGCAAAAAACGTAAAATATGCCTTGAGCACAGGATTCTAGGATTCCCTTCCGTCTCATTAAATTTGTTTTTGTTTTGTTTGCTCCCGCAGCAAAGGGCGCTGCGGTGAAACCAAGTTGTGAGTGACCAAAACCCATGACGTGATCTGGATTGGTAAGAAAGAGTTTTGCTAGCTTGTTTTTGTGCAGCGCTTCCCACCTAGATGTGTCATCGCTACTAGTTTCAAATGCACATTTTTGGCCTTTTATTTTTTTTCTTTGCTTTTTTTTTTTTTAAATTTAATTTTTACTTTGCTTTCCCTCTTAAATCAGGTCCTCGGTATTAAGAGCAACACAGCATCAAGGATTGTTTAAACAAACACGGCATAACTTGAGAAGGCCACGAAGTGTGCCGTTATCTATCTCTTTCATTAACATAATGAAGTCTGTCTGGAGGGAAGGAGGATGGGGGGGAGAAAAGGGGGGGCAGCAGTTACTGTCCTCTCCGGGCCGGCCTAAAAATTCCAGTAAAAAAAGTCTGAGAGTTTCCTTTCGAACAGCATGAAGATTTAGGAGTACACACAATATTACCACTGTTTGGATTAACTCAGAACAGTAAACCGAACGTTACGGAGGGGCTTTTTGTTGTCTCTTTGCTTAATTTTTGCTGAATCTTTATAGACTAGTGACCAAATGAGCGGGTCCTTTTGCACTGCCGTCCGGGGGCGTTCCCTCTTTGTTTGGCGGGACTATAAAACCGTCGCTGCTGCCTCGACCTAGCTGGTAGTAAGTGTGTAGCTGATGGACGTGGTTCCTGGAGCCGAGGTTGGGCATGCTTTTGTAGTAAACATCGTCGGCGTCACTGCCGCCGCTTTTGGCCGGCGGGGGATCGGTCTGGGTGCTGGCGGTGACGCTTTCCGTCATGGGCATGCCGGCCAGCGCGGGCATACTGGTGTAGAGAGAATCCCTGTTAGGCGACTGGAGGTCGTCCGTGTGCTCGTTGGTCAGCAAAGGGAAAAAGCTCTCACTGTTGTCTTGTGGGATGCGCCGCCGGCTGTAGAGGTGGGGCTGATGGTTGTCCGCCGAGTACACCCGGGGGGGCAGCAGCGGGGCATCCGACTCCTCGTGGATGAGCTCCAGGCCCAGGCTCTCCTCGTGGGTGAAGGAGGTGGCGTCGTCCAGCACGATGGCGTCGTCCTCGCTCCCGCCGCCCATGCTGTTGACGAGTTTGTTCATCAGGTTGCGGCTCTGCTCGCTGGAGCGCTCGTGGTTGTTCAGGTAGGAAGGGATGTAGTTGGAGGTGAGTTCCTTCAGGATCTTTTTCTCCAGGGCGTTCTCGGTGTGGTTGTACCCGCGGTCAAGGATTTGCACGCAGTTGCTGAGGTACTCGCCGCTGGCGATGCTGTAGCTGTTGCCGTGATTACCATTCAGTGGTAGAGTATCCGTGACACTTGTATCCCTGGCATTGTTCAGAAGCCCCTCTGAAAAACATTACACAAGAGAGGATGACTTGTACAAACAGGACACTCACGCGGGACGTGCACACTCAAACCCCCTTCCTAGGCTGCCGCGGCTGCTGGGGCTCAGCAGCGAGAAGAGCGTCGCGGCCAAAACAGGAGGGCGCAGCTTCAGCTAACGGAGCTAACGGAAATCTTCCCACCGAAAAAAAAAACCGGAAAGTGCCGTCAAGTATGTGACTTGATGCGGCAACAGCCGGCGGGAAGGAATAACCGCTCCCGGCCGGTAACTCCTACGGCTCTTGAGCTTTTCTTCCCAGGGGAAGTGGAGAAATAGATGGCCCTGGGCTGGTCCCGACTGCCCTGGCTCCAAGTGCTTTGGAGGAAGGAGCAATTCCCCTCAGCTGAGGGAAAAGTATTCACAGCCCAGGGTACTCGTGACCCAAACTTTGTTTGGGAGTGTATCCTTCCTAGGGAAAAATGAGTAAGTCCGCTCTCCCCTTTTGCTGGGCAGGCTGCCAGGGGAAAGGCCTGATCGGCGGGATTCAGGGATTAGCAAGGCAGAGGCACAAAGTGCTTCCTGGGCCAGGCTTTTTTGCAACAAGCCTAAATGCCTTATCTCTCTCGGCACGAGGGCATGGCCAAAATTATTTACCTCGCACTGTCCATGTGGGGATTTTCTAATACGGTCGATGTTGAGGGCAGCTGCTCTGGGGTCTTGTGAAGCCATTAAAAACAGCTCCCATGTCACTTGGAAAGTTAAGGCAGAGGGTTCAGTGGAAGGTACAGCTAGTACCATCACCACCACGGTACGGTGGGCTGGGGGGGAACCTGCGAGGAGCGATTGGGTCTCAGGATGCTCCCAACTAACCACCTATTGCATCTCCACAAGGTGCATCTCCATAGAGTGTCTCAACACCGCCAGCGTAAGGTTGGAGCTCAGCCCTCTCCCAACACACTTTGGTGGGGAAGCGCCTGGGGAGCAACGCGAGTGGGCGAGGAAAAAGAAAAGCAGGTCCAGCAGTTAAGCTGCCACGGTTCATTTTTTGGGATTACTGGCCTCCTCGGAAGAAGTGCAGGCATGGGGATGCATGAAATAATATATCTACCTTTCAGCTAAGGGCTTTGGGCGTTGCCAAAAAATGGCAAGCAACTCCCAGCAAGCCGCAGCGGATTAGAGGAGCCGTTAGCGGACACTTTCAGATGAACAGTTGCTCACACCATGCTGGTACATGGCACGTGTACCTTCCGAAAATACAGGATTCGGTCTATATCTGTGATGGAGTAGTTGCTGCGAGTCAAGGGCTAGAAAGCACTACTGCAGGCTTTCTTCTTGCTTTGGAGTGAAATGCCCCAAAGGTGTCTGTCACCTTTTAGGTTTCTGAAGTGGAGAGGGTGCTGCTGTATCCTGGGTTTCCCAACGAACAAGGGAGTTGTGCCAAAAAATCAACTAGCCATCACAGACATAGAGAAAAGCCATTGATTTTCACAGTGGAAGCTCTCCGACCGAGTCGTGATGCTTGGGGAGAAATGAAAAGTGAGCATTTTGGGGGGAGGACTGTATGTAATGGGTGACTGGTACAACAGCATCTCTCCGATGGTCACGTTGAGTAACGTATGCATTGAGGAGCCGAGCGCTGCGCTTCTGCTGCCAATGCATAGAGCTGGGGTTTGGTGGGGAAATAACATGGAGGCATCGCAGGCGAGAACAGAGCGGAGTCTGCAATGAGACACGCCGTATAAAAATGCCATGACCTCGCAAATAAAAATGTGACGGTTAAAAAAAAATGGTACGCACGGTTATATGAGAAACTACGCTGGATACCACAAAAACAAGAAATAAACAAAGAAAGCATCATCTAATCTCATCTATATATATATGTACACATACATATATATACACACATACATACACACGCATACACGTATATATACATATGTATATTCATATTCTTTTGATTTCAAAACTGTGAGATGAATTTCCTTTATTAACTACATCATCTATATGTGATGCAATAAAAGTGAACTAAAAAAAATTACATTTGATATGCAATGTTTAGCTTTACTCCCATACTTGTCTCTCTGTAGGGCTCTAAACGACAGCATGAAGAAAAGGAAAGAAAAAACAACAAGTAAGCTTACAGCGACAGTAGGAGAAACATGAGTAAAAAGCAAATTGATGATATGCAGAAAAGAGCGTTAACGGAAATAATTTCCACTGCCCAGAATACATGAATTTATTACATGGTTTATTTCAGGTTAAAAATATTGACATTTTAGACAGAAAAATTATTTTACGCGCAATATTCAATAGACTACATTTTTATTAAAAAATATTATCACATTTAAAACGTTTTCCAATGCCATTATAAAACGTTCAGCGTGCAACACAAGTCATGAAATAATGCCTGGAAATTTCAGAAAAGTCTAAAGCTGGTAATGGTCATGCTTGAAAAGACACGCACCGTCAACGTAACTTCCAAAGTCTTAAAATGAATGGCTTTACTTACTGTTAGTTATAACAACCCCTGGCAGTTGAAACCGAAATCCGTTCCCTTGCTAAAAATGTTTTGCCGTCCATCCTTTGCGACAGTGCTTTGTAAGAGTATGACTTTTGTTCGTCACGGGGCTGCTGGCGTTTTACGAACTTTGGTAACTCTGATCTTTCTCAACCGAACACAGGGCAAACTACATGGACTTTGCAAAAAAAATGTAAGAGGAACGGTAGTTTGGATAATGGCATCGCTAAATAAAGCTATTGAGAAGAAAGGGTTAAAAGAAGAAGAGCCAGAGATGAAGATGAAGAGTCAGTGATAACTCTCAGCTTCCCACTTTGCAACGGTCTGTGGCTCGCTGGGGTTAAACTCGCTACCAGGATTGACGCCTTCCCTTAAAATTAGCGCTCATGAAAGCAGTTAGGCCGTTCCAAATAACTCCTGCATCCGAGAGACCGAGCCATCGTACGTCCGTCAGCTGCCAACGGTGGTGAGAGCTCAGCGTGTGCTGCGGGGTGCCAGACCCCTCACCTACCGTCTCCTTCCTCTACGCTGTTTCCCAACAAGGAATCGCTGTCGCCACTGGGAAATTGGATTTTAGCCTTTAAGGTGTCATACCCCGCCTCTTTCCAAGGGTTTTTTTAGGGCTCCCCGCCCCTGGTTCCTGATGGGAAAGCTTCAGTGTGAGCAGAGAGCTTATTTTAAAACACGTAACTGGGGAAGGGGAAAGGGTGGACCAGATCAGGCCTCAGGTTTCGTAGAGCGTCCCGTCCCTGTCGATGACCAGCACCAGAAGTGGTGGATGAAGGTGCAAAAAAAAAAAAAAATCATAGCCTTAGTGATGTGGGATGAGTTAGTTGGATGACGTCAGCTAGCGATGCCCTCGCCACACGCCGATCCCAGCCATGGCACACCCAGAGATGGTGACAGCGTCTACTTTTACAATGCACTATCATTGCTTTAGCGTGCCTGCTGGTGCAGCATCCGTAAATCCTTAAGAACTGCCGAGGCCACTAGGCCTGGTTGGTTTTGCTGAACTTCATTTCTCCTGCAGGATCTCCTAATATTCACAGTTCGTAATTGTCCAGGGAAAGTAACTAGTTTGAAAAGGAATAGCTATACCAATCCTATGGTCAATTAATTAACTTGCAGCTTCCTGAAGGGGTTGGGTTCTGCTCCCTCTGAAGTCAATAGCAAAGCTCCAGGGGCTTAAATGGTCCTGGTCCCACTCTCTCCATCTCCCAGGGATGAAGCCTGGGTAGGTTTCCCTGTTATCCATCTGGCTGTGTTGCACTGAATAGCACTTGCAAACCAATTACACTATTTTTGTGGAATAAAATGCTGTTAGCACAGGTAACTGTATCCAATTTTAGTCTTAAAAATCAGAATAATACAACAATATTAAAACGCACATAAAACCTTTTTGTCACATTTCTGCCCCAATCACTTTGGTTCAGTTGAGGCACCCAGACCTGAACATCAGGACTTCTCTTAAGCAGGTAATGCTGAGTTAGCATTACTGCCACTTGATTTTAAGAGTCCCCCAAAACTCAGTGTTATCATGCAAGAAACTCTACGGAACGTTAAAGCTCATTTCGACATTCGTGGTATGCTAGAGTTCTTAAAATTCAGAGCGTTTTGTGTTTAACAGTAGCCCTTTCTTCCAAAGCGTTCGTGGAAGCAAAGTTATTGCACAAAGTTAGCGTAGGTTAGGAAATTAATGAATAGCAAACAGGTCAAATGTGTGTCCTTTCCTTGTGCTTTGGATGAAAATACCCTGGTGATACAGTTCAATATCTACCATAAACAATACGCTGCCATATAGTACCAAGGGGGGTTTCCTGCTTTCAGGAAAGCAGGAAAATCATTATTTTCCCTCCTCAGAGATCCTTTACTGGAAAGGGCTGCCTTCACTGGGGGCAGAGAGCTGACAGGATGCTGACATACTCACACTTGATTGCAGTTTTACTCTGCAGTGATTCAGCCACCTTGCAAGCAAGCCAAACCCCCGCCCCAGAACAACCCCACGGAAGTGGGAGAGCAGGACAGAGCCACCAACAGGCAGGAGCTGCCAGAGCTACTCCTCACATCCTGCTTTCACGCATCTGCCTCTCCCTCACGGAAGCATCCGGACATCACCTTCCAGACACCGTCCCTTCCCGCAGCCGGAGCAGAGACAAACACGTAGGTGACGAGAGACTGATTTCTACAGTGGAAACCTCCGTTAGATACAACTGACTCTGCCCGTGTCTTTTCCATTGCCGAAAGGAGGATATGCAAGAGCTTCCAGCTTCCCTACACCTTTTTCTAGATTTTTACTTTTTTCCTTTCTAATAGCACATATAAAATGTATTAATGCAAACGGCAAAACATTTCTTACAATATCTGAGCTCTGCTCTTTGGAGCTGACCTACGCTCCTCGTTTCAGCTCTCATTTTTCTTAGAGATCAAGGGCAGTTTTGCTTTATTTTGCTTTTTTTTTTTGGGCTTCCTGCCCAAGCTGGTGAGCCGCTGGCCATGTTTCCCTCGACCATTTCAAACGAGAGCAGCTTTGGGGGCAAAGGCCATTTTAGCTTCACTTACCTTCAAAGGTGTTCCTGTTTCTGAATTGAATGGTTTAACAAGGAAATGCGCTGACAACAAAGAGAGGAATGGATACGTCCGACAAAATACACACACACACAAGACCAAAACAATGCAAAAGCAAGGAGATTAAAAAAAAAACAAAAGAAAAAAACCCAACCAAAAAATCAAAACCAGTATGAATGCTTTGAGTAGAACTGATGAGGGTCTCTCAAAGTGAATTTGATCGCTCATGGAAAAAAAAGCTTCCAGAAAATGGAAAGATGCATTGAAATGAAAGGAAAGGGGATCTTTTTATTGTGCCCAGTTCCAAAAAAGAAAAAGGGTGTGTGCGTGGGGAGAAAGAAAAAAAAGGAAAAAAGAAAAAAAAAAGAAAGAAATGGGCCAAAATAAGCCACAGAAAATGGAATTCTCGCTAGAAAAATTAGAGAGAAACTCCAGCACACCTTGTGCGTTGTACATGCTGACAGAAGGGTTGTTATAGACCGCCGATTCCCCGAGCAATGTATTATAAGGGTTGTTAGTGCCATGAGGACGAAGCAGAGCATTGGTTATAAGATGATTAGCCATGGCTCCTGGAGCAGCCCGATAGAAAGACAGAGAAAAAAAAACACAACAAAAAAGGTCAATCAGGCAAATGTGATATTAAAAAAAAGGGAAAAAAGAACATTCAGAATGACAACAGTTGAAATAGTCCTGATTACAAGCAGCCAGCTAATTAGACTCAGAAAACTGTATGCCACTAAAGCAGAACAGATGTTACTGACGATGCACAAATCCAAACCAATGCAAAAGAAAATGTATCAGAAAGCGGATAAGCTACATTTATGGTGGTTCCCCAGTCGCTCGGCGTGTAAGCAAGGCTATGCCCACATGCTTGCTACAAAGAAGGGAAGATGGCAGCCTACACAGTGTGGGGGAAAAAACTCTCTGGAAAGTGCCAAATGAATAAAAAAAAAAAATTATATATAATGACTAACAGACAACAACACATTCAACTCCCACTATGGGCTAGGATATCTTTTACCGGTCCTTCACAACACTTCTAAAATCAACAAACCAGAATTAAAAAGAAAGGATGGAGAACGTGGCCTCCTCGAAGGCTCTGGGCACTTCTCGGACAGCAGCTGTTTCTCATGTCTAAGAGGGAGAGTTTCACTTCAGGTGATGCTCTGGTACCACTGCCAAGCACATCCACAACCACCCAAATCCACCCTTGAAGGTGAGAGCACCACGGCTCTGTCAGCCACCCCTATCCGGAGAGAGAGCGGCCACGGAGACGCACGTTCCAAGGCTCTGTTTGCCGTGCAAACACCTCATTTCCCCACTCCCGGCCCTCTTGCTGGTGTTTCCAAGCACTCAGACAGCAGCTGACCTCTCGCTTTGGTTCATCCCTTGGAGTCACAGCCTCTGGACTTGTGTTTTTCCGGATCATCACGGCTTGGCAGGTGGCTGCCAAGACCTACCTTGATTCCTACTACAGGCATCAACCCATGAAGAAAAGCCTTCCCCCCCCCCCCCTTTAGCTGACCTTCAGGACCCAAAAACCCATTAAGCCATTGCTCCGAATATCCTCTGGGATCCAAAGAGATGACAGATTCAAAAATGTGCTGCCAGGGCCATTCCCACTGTCAACAGCAGAGACCTAGAGCAGGAATATTCAAGGACACACCATAGATTTTACCTCCAGGACTAAACTGTTAAGACAAAACCTTTGCACCATGGAAGTAAGCCTGCGATGGGCAGCCAGAGCTAGCCTGGACAGGGCTGTCAGAGGACTCTAGTTACTTGCCTGTCACCACCCCCTGACAGCCCCAATCCAAACAAGTGACCGAAAAGCCAATCCCCAAGCCCAGCAACCCTGGCAGGGATGCCTTCATCAACAGCCAGAGCACAAAGACCCCATCTGCCACTTTTAGGGGTGGAGGTGACCCCGTGGCATGGTGGACGCAGTCTTTGAGAGGCATATGGGGTGCTGGGTACAACCTCTTCTCTGCAACTCATTATCTGAGTTTTCTTTCCTTTTCCTTCTTTCTTTTTTGGTGGAGTTTTTGAGGATATCTCTGCCCCAAGGGTCTCTGGCTGGTACAAATACCCCTAGCAGCGAGCTCTCTGAAAGCTCACACCTACTCATTATTTTTAAAATAGCAGAACTGGCCAAACCCAAGGCTAGGTGGAGGCCTCCAGAGCTGCATCCTGCGGTGCTCCTGCCTGGCTCCATTTCCCGGGACCGTGTCTGCACAGGCAGAGGAGAGAGCAGACTGCTCTCCTGCCTCTCCCTCATCCTCCCCCAGCCCTTCCCAGCCCCAGGCATATGGCGTTAGCAGATCACTTAATCACTCTTTTGAGCACAGGACAAAGTAGAAGGCGGTGCTGTATGGGGGCTGCATGCCAGGGAGGCTCCTCGACACATGCAGCTGAAAAAAAAAGACTTGTTTTCTCTCACCTGATATTTTTGGCTATGCTGATGGAAAGCAAGATGAGCTGTTGTGTTTGGAAATAAGGAAACAAAGCTGTCTCCTGTAAGAAAACATTATATGAACGCTTAACTAAACAACCTTCAATGTAACTAATAGGTAAATGAGTCAATTCTTTCTTTCTGGTAATGTATTTTCCATCAATCTCATGTAAATCTGTGATGAGGGACTCTAGGGACCACTTCCCTTCTTGCACTATGCCAGCGTGAGTACTAAGTCCATTACAATTGTTTCTGCTTTCATCCCACTTTTAATCAAGCTGGGCCATGAAAGATTCAAAAAGGGACTCACTTTTATACAGGTGACAGGAATGCCCAGAGTTAATGCCAGCCATAAATTCCAAAGTGATATAATCCTCCCATTCAAGATTCAACCCAACCTCCAACTCGGTCCCTATGAGATTTAATACAGAGAAGAATATACACGCTACGTGGTTTTGAACGCTTTAGCTTGAGGCATCTTTCAATGGCAACTGACAGAAAGAGCATCGTACTTGATGTATGCCTGGTCTCATCTTGTCTAGGAACCCCTAGCAGGCGGGAACAAGCTGATCCCACCACAGCTGGGTAGGTAGAGCTACTTCTTGTGGGGGATGCTCTTGCCATGTGATGAGAGAGGAGAAGTAACTGGTCTGTGTCAGTGCTTAATGCTCCGCCCGCCTACGTTCACTGGGGTGGGGGGGCTCTGAAGCCAGCTGAAATCAGACAAACCTGGCTCTTTCAGGACACTACAAACTAGATTGTTTCTGGCAACTTTTAATGCAGATACACGATTCTGTCCATAAGCTTGGCAAAAAGGTGAAAATACAAAATCAGTAATTTTTGCTCTCTTGGGTGTGTAAAAGAGGGGGCTCGGTACAAAAAAACAGCTGCCCATCGCTGTAAGAAGCTACTAAGCAAATACTGCATCTTCTGCCTTCCCCTGCCTGGATTGCTGAGGGCGTTAAGATTTTCTAATTTATTGATCAAAATGCCACTTTCGATGGCCGTGTTGAGTGATTCTCCTGATGCAAATCCAAACCAAACCCACTGCTAACACGTATCAGCTACCTTTCAACACTTCCAAAAACCCAACACGGCCCTAAATGCCCTGCAGCCGGTTCCTGTCATGGTGGGCTGGCCACAGCAAACTTCACCCTCCGTGGGTCCCAGTAAAGGTAAGCTCTGACATCTTAAAAACAAAACGTATGTACCTTGTATTCATTAATTTGGGCTCGTTTTTCCCTAATTACTTTAGAGCTGCAACATTCCCATCCTCAAAGGGTGCTGAGAGAGAAGGACTGCCTTCAGGCTCCAAAGAGCCTACAGTTAAGGCTTTAGGGAAAACAAGAATACACCAAACATCCCCATTATTGAGTTTTTTTTTCCCAGGAGGGAGAAAGAAAAAGGTAACACCACCAGCCATACATTTAAGTATCACCCTGCCTTTTCCACAACACACTATCATTGCTATAGCAACCATCAAGGCTATTAGAAAGGGTGGATTAAGTCTGCAGACCAGGCACGAGCAGAAGGAGTAGGTAGACTACCAAACTATGACCCCATTTGCATGAAAATGGCCTTGGTAATAAACAGCCAAGAAAAGCCCAATAAAGCAGTCGCGGGATCAAAGCAGCATGCTCTCCCAAAACACCACCAGAGAAAGCAGAGAGGCTTATTCTGCAGCCCCACGTGTGGGCGCTCAGCAAAGGCCGGGTGCCAGGGCTGCAAAGGTCAATGTGTGTCTGGAGACCCAAAAAGCAGAAAGCTCTGGGCTGCGGGTGCCAATCGACCGCCCGGAATCTCCTCCCTGGCAGAGCGCTCTTGGGATGTGACCCTCAGCAGCTGTCTGGCTCCGCGTTGGCAGTGTGCCCAATAGCCTCAGCAAGCAGCAGTTGTTCATCGTTTATTTTTATTTGTTCACTTACGGCTGGATCCTCGGCTCTCGGCATCTGATTTCTCACAGAAAATTCCACAGCCTTCTGTTATCCTTGGTTTCCCTACATTTCAGCAATAACATTACCTACATAAATCCCTCCATTGTCGTCTCCCAAAGCACCTGAGCCCAGCACACAGCCATCCCTCTTTCCTTTAGTTAGCGTGAGTGCCTTCAACTCTGCTGCATTGAAACACCTTTGGTTCTGCCAGTCCAAGGTACCCACTGAAAGCAAACGCACTCTGTTTCCATACCCCTACTGGACTGTGTATGTGGGAGCGTGAATTCAGGGTTGGAAAAAAAGGGGTCTTGAAACCCACAGGTTCACCTGGGCATGTCCTAGTTCAGCACGATGAGTTTGTCACAACCAACAACCATATTTAGCAGCAGAACAGACACCTCTGCAAAAATATTCCCTACAACCATCCCATGTAACCAAGTCTCCTTGTTTTCACTGATATCAGGAAGAAATTCTTCCTGGAGAGGGTGGGGAGGCACGGGGACAAGTTGCCCAGAGAAGCTGTGGATGCCCCATCCCTGGAAGTGTCCAAGGCCAGGCTGGATGAGGCTTGGAGCAACCTGGTCTAGTGGAGGGTGTCCCTGCCCATGGCAGGGGGTTGGAACTGGATGATCTTTAAGGTCCCTTCCAACCCAAACCATTCTATGATTGTACAACATTCAACCGAAGACTGAAGTTCAGTGCAAAACACAGCTGCCAGGCCAGGTCTAACATCCAAACTGACATTCCAGTTCAGGTTTCTGACAATGCCAGTGCTCAGTTAGTTCAAGGTTTCCTGATGCTGGGGTTCCTCAAGGGAAGGATTTACAGCCTGTGATCACGAGGAGGATGGAACAAGGCAAGTATTAGCTGGGTCACACGCAGATGGTCCTGTCCCACTCACAGCATCGTGAATCCTCATGATCCAAGTACCGAAGATCTTTCTCACCGGGAATCAGCCTTTCTTACCGGGTTTAAAAGGCTACGAGGAGGCATGGCCTGTGCTCAGGCTGCAGGGGGAGATCTGGATGGTTTCAATCTGACTTGCAAACTGAGAAACTCTGATAGGGGAACTAACTGGGACAAAGAAACCAAAGCCCCCACAATTTTTACCATCAGTTTAACCACACACAGATTCAGATAACTACGGTTAGCTGCTTTGCGTGCCTATCAAAGCAGGTATTATTTTAATGACAGTATGTAACCAAATAGTACCTTTTTCTTCCATTTCTAATATAGAAATTGAGGTCCTTGATGCAGGACAACAATGAACGTACAAATAACTTTTTGGAAGAGCTTGGTGTTAGGAGCTTAAGGGAAAAACGCAACTTGTTAAACCCAAGTATGATTTATGAACTCACTGAAAGCAAAGGATGAACATGATGATGACAAGCACTTGTTGCCAGACTCAGATTGCATCACTCAGGAACAAAATTCAAATAATCTCCTGTGGGCAACTGGCTGACAAAGCCACACGAAGGCATTTAGGTTAACTCGAACCATCTGCATGGTCCACCCAAGAGGAAAAGAAATGGATCCAACTGCTCCTCCAGACTTGGAGAAATGAGGTCATTCAGCGTGGCTCTACCAGGCCAAAACGGCTTGAGCAGTACTGGTTTAGCTGGGATCATCTGTCCACACAGGTAACAACGCCCTCGTGTATCTTCTTTGGCTTCGGGTCTTATCCATCACGTGCCAAAATCAGCTCTGTCCTTGCTACGTGCATTTCAGCAGGGTGGAAACTCACTGGGGATGGGGAGATTTCCCCCACCGCCCAGCAGACGTGGCAGAAGGGTAGTTTTGCTGAGAACGGGGACCAAACCAGTTAATGTGTTTCATCAGATGCACTAGTGAATCAGCTGAATGCTCCAAAAATGTCCATACAAAAATCAGTATTTTCCAAATGGAATGTTTTTTTCTTCCAAAAAAGTGGTTTGTATGAGAGCTGACTTGGCCTTTTTTGTATGATGTCATGTTTTCATTAGAGTAGAAACAAAATTAAATAGCTTTCAATAAGCACATGAGTCGCAACAAAACGCTTCATTGCCTCTGAGCCAGCAGTCCCAAAAAGTAGTTTTTCTTGGGGTTTTTTTAGTTTATTTTCAGAAGAAAGAAAAACACTGCTGTGTTTTTGGTCAACCTTAATCTTTCTGTTTCCTCCCCATTTTGCCAACCATGCAGCTGCCTTCCTGCAGGGCTGGGGCACGGTGCTGTACTCCTGCCCGTTCTGCCTCCTGAAGCACCCAACTTATCTTGCTATTCGCAATCACCATAAATCAAGTCCCTCTACTTCTCGCACTTCATATACTTGGTGTCAGACCACCCTGCAGAGGCTAGCGACAGCCAAAGAGAACATGGACCATTCCCTGAAGGTACTGCAGTGCCTGAGCACAATTTGGCCCAGACACCATCTACGAGGTTAGAGATTAATCCTCTCCTAAGTGTCCATTAAAAAAAGCCACCCACAACTTATGCTGCCTATCCCTAACCGTAGTAAATTACTCATCTCCTTAACTCGAATGTTACCGAAATAGCCTCTCTGCACCGATTTCAGTATGCAAATCCTGGCTGGTTGTGAACATCACTTAGCATTAACTTACTTATTCCACTTTACTCCTGGGGAAAGAAAATACATTCAAAGTAGGTTTGTAGGAGTCAAAGCTCTACTCTTCTTTGTGACTTTCCTTACCAACATTCAGTAGTGTCCTTTTCTGTATCACAGGCAGAGTTTTCAAGTATTTAAAGAATCCTGGTCTTCCACGTGCTCACTCTCAATTTATTCCAACGATGAGTGCAATTATGAAAAGTGAAATCACCCATCTTTGCTGGAGGAAACCAGGTATTTTCAGCATTTTTCCTGGTTCTCTCCAACAAACGCTCTGACGTTTAGATTTATCGAGCTGTGTTCTTATAACAGCCAACAGGATTCAGTTAATAAACTTCAATAAACCTCCCTATTAAATTTCTATCAAATAGGTTTGTTGTCACTTGCAGCATCTAATCTATTCATTGAGAAGCTATTAATACTGACTGCAGAGAAATGGAGTTTCAGCAAATGAGGTTGTTAAGCTCTGGGCCATCTTCTGCCAAATGAAACATCCTGTGCTTTTATACAGAGACAAGGGGAGGGAAAGTACATTTTTGCCCCTTTTTTCCCTTCCTTTCTTCTGCAATGATTTCAGAGGACAAACCTCTGCTGGATTATAATCTTCAGGCCATGTTTGAAACACATGCAGCCCAGACACATCAATTTATAAATACCTGCCCGATCGCTGAAAGGTTGGACCAGATTATCTTTCCATCATCCAACGTGGGCTGTTCCACGATTCGATGATTCCTTCTCAACTGCCTGGGAGAAATGTTGTCCCAGGATGGGACATTTCTTTTTACCACCACGACACCTTCCAAGGGTTTATACCTCATCGTACCTCGACCCTACAAACATGCATCACCCCTAATTATTCTGTCTTATGCTTATTTCTCAGTAGACCTGAGCTCTTACCCAAGACATGTGGAGAGCCCTGCCTATGGTGGGAATTGGACCATACTTACAGGAATCTCTATAAGCTGCCATGCTTTCTTCCTTCCGCCTTCACAGCTATCATATTAAGATTGCTCTGCAGCAATACTCTGCTGGATCTAATACTCCCCAAAGCCTGCTCTGATTTCAGAAATTGCCTTGCCCTTACTTTCCGTCTTTAAATCTGATCCACCTAATGACTGAACTTCCAATTATATGGCTGTCAATCCTAAAATCAAAGCCAGTTCATAATATCTCCCAAAGGAAGAATGTCATGTCACTCACTGAAATCACTGCAACAAATCTCAGCTAACTCAGTCCCAGGCAGCAGAGAGGCAAAATAAACCAGACAACTATCAACAGTGGGATTCATTCTGCACGTAGGCAAAAATAGGAGTTAAATTCCCAAAGTTTTGATACTTAGTGCAGAAAATTATAATTTTCCTGGCATAAAATGTATGGCTGATTGGGAAAAAAAGAGAAAAAAACCTCCAAATAAACCCCCAACAAACAGCAGAGGCAATGTGGTAGTCCAAAAGGATGCTGAGTTTCCCTTACATTCAGAAAATAGTCCCCTGCTGTCATCTACCTATCAACCGTATCCTGGGCTGTACCAGAAGTGTGGCCAGCAGGGAGAGGGAGGGGATTCTCCCCCTCTACTCTGCTCTCGTGAGACCCCACCTGGAGTGCTGTGTCCAGCTGTGGAGCCCTCAGCTTAAGAAGGATATCGACCAGTTGGAACGAGTCCAGAGGAGGCCATGAAGATGCTCAGAGGGCTGGAGCACCTCTGCTATGAAGAAAGGCTGAGAGAGTTGGGGTGCTCAGCCTGGAGAAGGGAAGGCTCCGAGGAGACCTTACTGCAGCCTTCCAGTACCTGAAGGGGCTACAAGGAAGCTGGGGGGGGACTGTTTACAAGGGCCTGTAGTGACAGGACAAGGGGTAACGGGTTTAAACTGAAAGGGGGGAGGTTTAGATTAGATATCAGGAAGAAATTCTTCCTGGAGAGGGTGGGGAGGCCCTGGGACAGGTTGCCCAGAGAAGCTGTGGGTGCCCCATCCCTGGAAATGTCCAAGGCCAGGCTGGATGAGGCTTGGAGCAACCTGGTCTAGTGGAGGGTGTCCCTGCCCATGGCAGGGGATTGGAACTAGATGGGCTTTAAGGTCCCTTCCAACCCAAACCATTCTATGATTCTGTGATACCTGGAATTTCTCTTTCCTTCATATGTGATTATCAGGATGGGTCATTTTGAGGCCAGATGCTGACATTTAAGCCAAACTAATGGTTGTTTAACAGGGTTGAAGAGATTTATGGCTTGTAAACAGCAATCCCTCCTGGATGATTCGGTAGAACTGCATGTGTACTACTCCCTCCGAATACGCCCTCCTTCTAGGCAACGGGCCCCAGGCAGGGGTACCCATGGGGTCAGCGCAGGAAGTGTGTAGTCTGGAGGGTTACAAGAAGGAGCAGAAGAAGCAGAAGGGCACAGGGGATGAAACCAAAGAGCTTCATCAGGAAAATGCCAGTGGTGGTGAGATGGGGAGGTAAAAGAACAGGCTCCTACACTGGGTAAAATGGAAATTTCAAAGGCCTGATATAATTTGACCATGCTGTTTCTTCTGCAGGCTCTCCGCGGTGTTGTGCGCACTCCTACAAGCATCTGTGGTGCTGGGACAGTGGCACTCACCAACACCAATCTCCCCGGTGAAGAGCAGTAGCTGTGGCGCTTGAGAAATCACAGAATCATAGAATGATTTGGGTTGGAAGGTACCTCAAAGATAATCTAGTTTCAGCCCCGCTGCCATGGGCAGGGACACCCTCCACTAGACCAGGTTGCTCCAAGCCTCATCCAGTCTGGCCTTGGACACTGCCAGGGATGGGGCATCCACAGCTTCTCTGGGCAACCTGTCCCAGGGCCTCCCCACCCTCTCCAGGAAGAATTTCTTCCTGATATCTAATCTAAACCTCCCCCCTTTCAATTTAAACGTGTTACCCCTTGTCCTGTCTCTACAGGCCCCTGTAAAAAGTCCCCCCCAGCTTCCTTGTAGCCCCTTCAGGTACTGGAAGGCTGCTATAAGGTCTCCCCAGAGCCTTCTCTTCTCCAGGCTGAACAAGCCCAATTCTCTCAGCCTGTCCCCATGGCAGAGGGGCTCCAGCCTCTGAGCATCTTCATGGTCTCTTCTGGACTTGCACCAACACCGTGGAAACTGTGGCTGGATGGGATGCTAGAGAACAGCCTGCAGGTTCGCTTTGCATTAGCAGAGAGATGCCAACAAGGACTCTCACCCTGCTTCTCGTGCCTTCATTTCCACCAAACAGGCAAGAGACACTTCTAGAAACCATTAACCTCTTCGTAAGCAGCAGCCAGGACCGAAAAGGAGTAGAAACTGAACTTCTAATCATATTCCAGAGGTGGAAGTAGAGTGGCATTGCTGTTTGTGGCTAAACCAAAGGCCTCCAGGCTCCAAGACTGATGAATCCCTTGAAACAAAGACTAAATTTCCCAATCCTGAGGACTTCAGGGAAGGGAGATTGTCGATGACAAGGATCACTGCATCCCTCAGGTTCATGCAGCACCGTGTCCCTGCTGACTCAGCAACAGTGAGCAAGGACAGCGTTAAGCACTGACACCTCTCAGCACTCTGCGAATAGGATAGGCTCGGGAAAAAGTGCTGTGTCTTAGATTTAAAGCAATGATGACAAAGAAACGAGATTAGCGTATCGGCAAATGATAGTCTCTCCGTGGTCAGGGAGGCTGCTGCCCCTACCAGGGCCATCAGGGGCTGAGCTTCGAAAAGTCCTGTGAATTTACCTTCAGGGAACACTTAGCACCTCTGAAAACAGAGCCCAAAGGATTAAAGCATCTCCAGGGGGAACTTGCACCTCTTGCTCCACACCACGTCCCCAGTCACACAGCGATGGCACTCAGAAAGCCAAGTGTCTGCAGGAGACAGACACTTTTCTTTAGTTCAATTATGTTTGAATTGTTCAGTGCTCAGAAAAAAAAACCCAAAGCAGCAAAGTATCCTTATACCCAGGAATATTTTGGGGAGTTTCCTCTAGGCATTGGCAGATGCATTCATGGACAAGGAAAGCAACCACAGGCACCTTGGATATCCTGGGAGTCTGCTGGACTGAACCTGTCTGCCCCAGTGCCACAACAGGAGCAAGAATAAAAGAAATAAAAAAGGTGATCTGACAAACTTGAAAAGATGTTTAAAATTTGCAGCATTTATCGCTGACTCTGCCTGCCAACTTGTGTGTTCGTACGGCCACAACCTGCTCATTCCGAATGAAAAAAAATCCCCACACGATGAAACCATCTCTGAAAGACATGACATGAAAACGGACTGACTTCACAGGGGAAACTGGGGCACTGTTTGCTGCCAACTGTAAAAGGAATAAATGGGAAGAAAACAGGGGAAGTATTTATTCTCCAATATCTCTGAGCCCCGAGAAGAGCCACAGGTGTTACCCAGGGCATAGAAGACGCGTTTAGACGGACCGGGATAGATCGGTTGATGGCGCCCTCTGAATATCCTATCAAGATGAGTAGAGGCATTCCCACCTCTCCCACGGCTTGGCTGCTTGCTATTTGTTTTATATGCAACATAAATTCAGCAGAAATCCGACTGTCACGCTGGTCACATCAATCCATCAAGGAGTGAATGAGCATCTTGAGGAAGACTGACGCATGGAACAGCAGCGCTTCCACGGTCCAAATTTCCACGCGCTCTCCGCTTTGTCTCCGGCAGCAATGGGTCAGCGTTGCAAATGGACTACAATGAGCAGTAATTGCTCTTTGAAGTGTACCAGGGATGGGGTTGGAGATCCCAGGGGAATCTTGACTTGATTTGCCTTTTTTCCATTTTCCTTTTCTTTCTTCTTTTCTCCTCCTCTGCTTGTCCCTCCTTTCAATCACACCAAACCCTTCCCGGTATTCACCGCTGTATTGTCAAGTTATGTCCAGACCATGACACCCACCACCTCTGCAGACAGCTAAACCGAAACATCTTAATTCCACAACGCTCAAGACACATCCAGCAGCCTCCGTCTCTGAGCAGAGAGGGAAAATCTGGGGAGAGTGACCCAAACCTGAGCCACTGCAGTGCCCCAGCACTAACTCACAGCTCGTCTTCTGGAGTGACAGTCTTCCTACCAAAGGAAGAATTTCACCTTCTACTGTGTTTTCTAAATAACTGCTTCCTAAAAATGTAGGATAATATGGCCACCTGAAGATAATTTCAAACTTCACCCACACTCCCTGCAACACACACAGTCATCCCTGCTGAGTTAACAGCGCAGCTACGATTTCAGCCTGGAAATCACAGCTTAATTATATTTTGGGTGGGTGGGAGGAATTTGATGGGAGATTTCATTTAGGAAACAATCAGGTCTCGGCTGGGTTAGAAATCAGGATATTAATGTTCTTCATTTTAATTTTCCTCTCTGACTCAGATTCCCACTGTTTGAATTTGAGCTCAATTTGTTCTGTTCATTATGAAGAAATCCACATGAATTTGACATTAAACTGATTATCTCTGAAAACAGTAGCAATAATTTCCCTTTTTCCTGTGTACGTTTCAGATTAAATCTTTGTGGTTGATATAAAAACGCAGGGGAGAAATAATAAAGCAAAGGGAAATCAAGTATTTATTCTGGAACGCTACTTAGAAGCTGAGACATGCAATGGCATTTATGCATTTGAGAAGAAAAAGCAAGGGGCAGGGACAAACAAATACCCTGATTTCCACTTCCCATTTCAGCCCATTTGCATGGGGACAAACAGGGAGTGAATATGGCTTTCCAAGCCAGGAATAATACCTGGTGTGTCAATATGGGGGATCTTTGGGCTTTGTGATGACTGCTCGATGGGGTTTGCCAGCCAGGCCGTGCTCCCCTGTGAATGGACCCAGGGGCCACAAGAATAAATTCATATTTATTAGATGATTTGATGATCTTAGAGGTCTTTTCCAACCGGAACAATTCTATGATTCTATATTTAAGACTCACCACCCTACAGTAAGAGCTGCCAGGGATCCTGGGCTCCAATTCTGCACCAACTGTTGGGGTCTTGATGACCCCAAAATATCTTAATGGCCCCAGCGAGACTCGCCAGGGACCCACACTTGCTGTCCAGCCCTGCATACCCACTTCTGGTCTTGCGTCTGGCTCCTGGCTAGACCTTGGACCAGGGATGTAGCCTGGTTTCCAGCCCTGTCTCTGCCAACATCTCCTGCTGCTCTGGGCTGGACTCTGGACCTGATTCATCCTCTCACCTTGTCCAGGGCTGTGGATGGACCCTGCTACCAGCACTCAGCTCTGCCTGCTGGCTTAAGCCCCCCCAAGGACCATGCGCCATCAGCGAGGGCATGGCTTGTTCTTGACTCCACCTCAGCTCCCAGCTCTTCTCCATCATGGTAGAGGTCTCCTCTTACAGTTCCCTGGTGTTTTTTGTCCTTCAGAGCAGCAATGTAAACCACTAAGGAACCCCTCCACAGATGAGGGTGGTGGGGATGATGTGCAGTGCTTTTGGGGGTAAGTGGACATAAACCATACATGCATACAGCCAGAAGACAAGAGGTGTACATACTCCTGCTTGTACAGCAAGGCTGTTATTGGAATAAACTATTAAACTTGCTGTCGAGCTCGCAAGCCAACACTCGGAGCGTTACAGTGGGAGTACAGCATTTGACGCAACACAACAGACTTCTGGAGTAGCTTCTATTTTCAAATAAATCTAGTGGCTTTACCCCTAGCCTATATACTTCCCCAAAGAGGGAAAAACCATTAAGATACAGTAAGTGTTTGCCACAAATAAAGATACAGTTCCCCTTATCTGCTAAGTTGAATGGATACACATAGCTCCATCAGTGCATTTTGCAGTGACAAACTCTTCTTTGTCTCTGCTGTTCTCGAGCCTCACTGAAACAAGGAACACTCTTCTTTAACAGGTAACTTCCATTTTTCCTCTGGAGGAAAAGAAGAAATCAGGCCCCCAGCTTGAAAACCTGAAGGGTAGCGAAGTACCGTATAGTTCATGGTGATTTTTGTTCTCTCCCAGTTGTGTCATATCCAAAGAGAGACAGTAACTACCGTATTACCTCTCACCTAAGACATGGATAGAAATTGGCTGGAGTCACACTGCTGTTCCGTGCTACGACTGTTTGCCAGGCTGTCTGGGCTATCCAAGTGCTCTGAAGGTGCAAAAGGACCCATCCCTTGTGCTCCTGAGGTAGGCACTTGGATGTACGCAAAGCGCAGGCCCATGCTGCACCAGGAGAGCCCTGCAGTGCTCATGCTTACAGTGGTCCCCTGCAAGCTGCTTCTCTTGCCATCAGCACCGTCCTGAGAGACTTCCCAATCTCCCTGGATGACCTCATCTGTGGGTACAGCACACGTCTATGACTAGATTACCAAAGCGCAAGTACAGCAGAATTGGAATAACAGTAATGCTCATTGCTTTTAATGTCTGGCTCTTCTTAAGATTTGTCCTCAGCCCAAGTACCAAAAAAACCTGCTGTTACAACCAAGCAGTCACCTGCTCAGCTTTCTCCTCATGAACCTAACACAGTCTGAAATGGACCAGTCTGTAATTAGATGTTACCTTCAGGATATGTCTAAAATGGTCATATATGTCTTAGGAGTCAAGAGTGAGTAGTTTTCATCACAGAACCCATTTCATCAGGCAAGTTTGGGGTTATGCCTGAAATTCCTGACATGATAAATGAGTAAAATAACATTACGGCCAATTACTTGGGGCAGGGGGGGTAGTAGATAAAAGATGCTCTGGAGCTGGAAAAAAGCCATACGCAGTACAATATCTGTTAAATCAGAAAAAGACATAGTTACATGTCTAAAGGAGGGATGCACTAACACAGACACCGTATTCCAGACTGATGCCCAGGAGCTTCTTGGAGGAAGAAGAGGGGATGAGATGGTACAGAGAGATGCTGGTCTCATACGGGAATATGCATAGCTAGGGCAGTCTTGCCTGGGTCGTTATCAAGTGTCAGCAGACTGTGAGTACTGTGAAAGTGATAAAGGAAAAACAGGCTTACATGAGAAAGTACCCCAGTTGGAGGATGTCTCACAGCTTTCTGTTCCCATGACAGAAACTGTCAACTGAAAACTCAGCACTGGCCCAGGACATGGAGAAGTGGAGTTGGGCCAGGAACTGGAGGTTGGGGTGATTCTGGGGAGAAAGGATCATTTTCTACGTGTTTTAGAAAGGGGTCTGCTATCTGAAGGCTCTGGGAAAAATACGAGCGCAGAAAGAATGCTCAATTTGGTATAATACAGACACTTTCATGTAAAAGGTGTCTAGGCTGGGAGGGCTGGAGGGGGACTTCTGAAGACCTACATAAGCCTGTTGTATCAACCTCGGGCATGAAAAGCTGCTAGCCATACAACTCAAGGCTTGCACACCTGTAAACAAAACATTAATGGAATAGCTCCTTTAAAGCTTGACATAAATATATTAAAATATTAAGAGAACTGTGAAAACTGCATTGCCCCACTGGTCTGTTCAGGCTGCAGCTCTCTGGAGAGGCTGAAGAGACAACTTATGCTCTATGCAAAGCCCCAAGACCACTAACACTTCTTTTCAGCTGGAATAAACAGGATAAAGTGTGAAATATCTGGGGCCCCATGCAGTTGGAATTACCGTTGATGTCAGGTGTGTCTTCCTAGCAGAACTGACCATCTGCTGCTTTGGAGACGCTAACTCTCAAAGAAATGTTTTAAACTCCATTGCGTAGATACTTCTGTCTAGCAGAAAAGAAAACTCAACAACAAATATCGTGCCTGCCTGCCTGAGAAAGAGGGAGGATGCCCCTGTATACTAGTGCAACTTATTCAAGTCACTTAAGCATCCCACCTAAAAGGCTTTCTTTCCAAGACCGTTACCAGGCTGCTTCTGTACTCAGTGGTGAGATTCAGGCCCTTTGCATGATCCATCTTTCCCGATATTACACAAGGAAAATAGCTGGATGAAATCCGTTTTGAAGATGCCTCCCTTGGCAGTTCATTTCCCAACTGACCTTTAAATAACCGGCACATCTAGTAACCGGCTCTCGCCACACTGGGATCAAGACTGCCCACTCGAAACCTCTTCACAGCTTTACCAATTTATGGTCATACTCCCTTCTTTGCATGGCAAAAAAAAAAAAAAAGCCTAAACTGAAAAAAGGAGTGATGCCTTTCTCCTGCTGACAAACCCAGAAGATCCTGCTTGCTAAAGCATTTCCCTTTGTAGCCTCGGCCGCACTGGAGAGACAGTCAACTTCCACGCTAACTAAAGGAGCCAACACTTCATGCATAACGTTTAGTTTGCCGCCAAGACGGAGCAATGGATGGCTGAGGGAAACAGCAGTTCTTGCGGTAACCTTTGTGCAACAACCGATCACCCTCTAAGTTATCCCCAGAAAAGCCTGGCTGTAGCTCTCCAGTCCATCTTTGATGCAAAGACAGAGATGTGAGGGCAACACATGCGGATAAATCAGGCGTTTGCAGTAACGGCATTTTACAGGCGTCTTTATCAATGGATCTGCAGTGCAAAGTGGAAATACCCTGGCACAAAACCCACCAGAGTGGGGTGAGGGAGAAAAGTACACCTCCATGTTAACTACATGGCCTTCCCCTTTGCACTGATTTGGGTGTACATATAACGTTTCGAGAAGTGCATTGTGTACCTCGAGCTTTGCGGCACTCAGTAGTCAATATTGCTAACAGCACAGCCAAAATCCTTCAAGCCTAGCCTCAGACAAAACTCACCCTGAAATCAGTGGAATTCTGGGTGAATAAAGACTAAATAAGAACCAAAGTCCCAGCTCAATTCTCAGTTGAGCTTTGCAGTCCAACCATCAGGTTTGAAATACTTTTGATTTTCGCCGGCACAAGAGAACAGCTGGGCCCAGTAATCCCAATTCTACTCCCTCTTAATTCCAGCATCAACTGGGCAGATACACAAAACAGAGTTTGGCATCTGGTAGCTCAAGGCTAAGCCGCAAAGCAATTGTACTAGAGCAGAAAGAAACCGATCTCCGAGGCTCTTTTTCTGGTATTCCCGTACTGTCGTTTTCCTGCAGCTCCCTGAAAAAGACTTCTCTCAAAAAAGCTGTTCAGATTTCCTCCTGTGCCAGGCACCACATTTCTGTCTTGCATATACGTTTCTGATAGCCTTTCCTCCACAGATGTCTATAAAGTTCACATCAGCCAGTTCTTCAAACTAGCTATATCAACATCGACGCAGACAATTTTGTTCCAAGCACAGTTTTTTTCTTAATATCTATGCTCTGCTCTTCCATTTTTGCTTCCATAAAGATGACAGTAGTGCTACATACCCAGGACAATCAGAACTCCTGTGATGCTTAACATAGGCTGTACAGTGCCGTAACGACCCATTTTCACTGTCAGCAATGAGGCCTGACACCTCAGCAGCTTCTGGCACTAGCAGTTTGCTGAGGGAAAGGCGACATTTCAACTTCATTTCATTTCTCTCTTTTGCTTTTTCTAACTCCCTTCTAGAAACGACAATTCTTGAAAATGCATGTGTAAAAATAAAGAAAGAAAATGAAAAAAAAAAGGGCAACAACCACCACAAAACCTCCTCCCAGTTATCACTGTAACATTGCTGACGTGGGAGAATAAGGGTCCAGTGCCATTTGAGGTGAGGACGAGCAGGGGCGGGGAAAGGGGCAGCATATTTCCGACTCCTTAAAATCATCACAAGAGTTAGGAATACGAAAAAAATAGTTTATAATTACCTCTGTTGAGTGAAGCTGAACTGTTTATATCTCCAGTAATAAAGGAAGACTCGGACTGCTTTCGAACTGTGTCATTCCACATCCTACGAATCCGGCTCTGAAGAGGGATTGAACCACAGCAGGTAATGAATTTTTAGCAGCTGCAGATAGGTTTCTTTCTGCCTCACTAAAGATGGCTATTGGCGTGTCTGGCTCAGGATGAGACTTGTTTCTAGCCAGCTGTAAGCAAGCGGTTGCTGTCTTGCTGTAACCCGCCTCATTCGTGCCAGACCCTGCCCGCCTAACTCCGTAACACAAAGGCCTGTCTCGAAGGAGAAGTGCATGATTGGATTGCTTACATTCTGCACAAAAGAAACAGCACATACAACAGACCCTTGTGAGCTACAGATTTGCCCACACAGCACCGAACAGCGGAACAATAACGTACGCACAGAAGCGCGCATGGTTCCCGTACTAGCTCAGGTAGAGTATCTGCCCTTGTGGCTTTCACGCCGCTGTCTGGCTCCTCCCTAACCAGATCTTGCGAAAAAGCAAAAGATCAGCCAATACGCATCCGTGGTTCAATCACAAGCACCTGTGAAGATGCCTGGGGAACCCAGGTGTCCAGGGAAACTCTCCCTCACCTTACCTCTTGGAGTAGGACGGATGTGTGCCACGGCTGCGTGAAAGTGGTGCTAGGTGGTGTCCCTGCCCATGGCATGGGGGTTGGAACTAAATGACCTTTAGGGTCCCTTCCAACCCAAACCATTCTCTGATTTTATGATTCTATGGTCTGGGGGTTGGGGAATGCCGGTTCCCATTGTGGCAGACCATGTTTTTCCTAATTGCTAAAAATCCAGTGCTTCCCATAGTGGGATCTTAGCCATGCGAGATTCTTCCAGGGCTTACTCATGCGGTCACAGCTCAAAAGTGCCTCTTAAGTCTACTCATTAACTGTGTAGTAAGGGCATCTCCTAATCATGCATTAGCCCTCTATAAATGGAAGCACAATGTGACATGAGGCCCGTGCACTTTTACAGCAATTATTTTTCACCTGGACATTTAATCTATTGTATTTCTCTGACATGATTCATTGTGGATTAATTATTCTGTTTCCTAAGTGCTTTTCAGAGAAAAAATGGATCTTAGGAGTTTTCCTCCCCATGGACTTCTCTACTTATAAGATGCTTTCAACAACTCAGACTGATATCCATCCACTTTCCATCACCAGTGTGAGGTTTCTCCTGCCTCCGATAGGTTGCAGGCACTTCTGTCCTTCCAAGGACAAGCTTCTGCAGGAAAAATAATCTTCCTTGGCACCTCAAACCTCACTTGCCATGAGGGAACTGCTGCCAGGAGACACAGTTCACCCTCAAAAGGGCTTGTTTTATTGTGCTGAGACTGCCAAGAGGGAGAGGTCACTGAAGTCAACTCTTCCCAGAGAGAAAGGCACCTACCCAGTAGCTAAGTTATGTGAACCCAAAGGCTTTCAAATCAGCCACCTGAATGTTGCTGAACACGGTGAGTTGTGGACATTATTGATTACTGTAGGATTCGATGGCCTACTGGAGACAGGGTCCATATTCTACCGCTGCTAACAGCCCTGCATAACATCCAGACCTACGCAAATGTCAAAGGGGAGCTCTTGGATGACATCCTGGAAACTGTTGAAAACAAATAATAATTTGCTCCAAGACATAAATTGCAAATTAGGTTTTCCTGGGAGGTTATAAACTGTTACTCGCTGCATGTCTTTCATAATTTAATAGTGAGACTGTCATGTATAATTACTTCCATTAGTAATACTGAATAATTTTGTGTTTGGTTTCTATTGATTAAGAAGTAAGCCTCTTCATTTTATATGAACTCTTCGTCCATAAATCTGCATCTGTACGTACAAGTTAGCTTCAAAACTGCTGTATGCACAAGCTACATAAAACCTGAATTTTCAGGTGACCAAAAAGTAACAAATCCGGTGATTTAGTAAGATAATCTGACCCCAGTGGATTCTCCTAAGGGGTCTATAAACTAAGGTAAATTGAATGAGGCAAGGAATTGATCAAACCACCAAAGGCCAGAAAGCAAGCCTTGTCCCTCTGAAGGCTATTGCAAGGCTCCTAGTCTTTTTATTTAGCAGGAAAAATACGTTTGTTATAGAATCATTCTTGTACAAGGCAATACGGGTGAAAACAACCTTCAGCTCGTGACTGAAGGACGTACTGGGATGTAGCATAGCTGACAAAATGCCTCCAGCTCCTGATTCCCATGGAAAGCGGGCAGGACAGCTCAGGTGATGACCACCCAACTGCCTCTGGAAGACAAATTTAGACTTCTTATGCTCATCACTCTTTATTTAAAAGGTTCTTGGAGAAAGCCTAATTCCCATCACATCCCAAGGGAAGCCACCACATTGAATTCCAGTCCAGGAGGGAGGGAAATCTGGGTGGGTGCACTGGGGAGCACCCTGAGGCAGCTCCTGTGGTGCCAAGAGGAACTTCCCTCCCGGCATAACCATGAAGGGTATTAGCGCAGTGGGGCAAAGCACTGGGGCACAGACAAGAAGCGCAAGTTACCTGTGAGCCTGTGGAATATCTTCCAGGTGTCCGTGACCCCGAGGTTTTTCCTGAGCCGATAGAGCTCTCTGTACTTTTCCCACTACAGCAATGCATGCGCAGGCATTTTCCATACTCTTTACGTACCTAGCCAAAGAAAGAGCATCGGTGGTTAGCGGGCAGCTCCTCCTCCAACTCACTGCCTTCCGATTCCCAACACGGCCTCTGATTTCTCCTCAGTGGTTCATTAAAACGACAGCTATTGCAATATGTGGGAAATAAGCCTATTACACCTTGCAGCTCCCGATAGTGAGCTCACCGTTTACGATGGCGCATGGGACTGCTTTTATGCAGCAAAGCTGCTCATTGACACTAGTCGGTTGTAGCTTCCTCTGAGGCACATCAAAGGAGCGTGGGAGAAACTACAGATACACTATTTATGACCGAAAATTAATATCCTCATAGATTTGATATAAACTAGCATATTGGCTCATCAAAGTACTAAAAGTTATTGCTTCTGGCAGGGGACAAAGAAGAAAAATTCCAAAAGATACATATAAGAGCTATTGATTTTTTTTTTTTTCCCCAATTATTTCTTGCAGTCCAATTGAAACTCGAGGAAAACGTAGAGCCAGCAGCCCTAGAGATTATATTCCCGGTGCACAGGGGTGGCTGGAGCTTGCTTTCCCACAGCACTGTGCAAGCCAGTCATGTTTTAAATGGGCACCGCTGTCAAACTGGGCCAAATCCTTGCCTGGAGTAAAGCTGTGCCACCTCCTTTGCTTCAGGGAACTACGCTGATTTGTGCCAGGGCAGGATCTAAGCTCTGACTGAGCATCAGGGGTGATTTTTTGTGGGCAGCAATACCCAGAAACCAGATGGGACACCACTGAAAATGAGCAGACTGTGCTGAAAAGCCAAAAGCAGGTCACTGTTGCTCATTGACCAAAAAAAAGCCAAGAAAACCCCCATGAATGTCCAAAACACCAGTTGAGGTTCCTTGGAGCACATGGTTAGCTGTGAAATTTTGCCAGCCTATCTGTAAGCATTTCAAAACTCTGCGAAACAACTGTTTAAATAGCAAATTACAGCTTTTTCATTAAGCTCTTCCTTAAGCGCTTGAGACAAACACAATACCATGAGTGCCCAATACGCTCGAGTGTCTAATCAATCCTTTGCAGAGAGAAAATAATTCAATTGCTTTAATTAGCCACCCACTGCTTGCCTCTCTGCAGCTTTTTGCTGATTTTCTAGTCCATGATAGATAGGAAAGGATTATTTTTTTTTCCCCACTCTCAAATAATTCTTCCCTCATCTCTTGGGTCAGAGAGATGTATCCACCCCACAGCAAGGTACCAGCTGCATTCTCCTTCCCTCTATGCAGCTATAAATCATGAGCAATCCCACAGTCAGCAGTGAGGGTTTAGACTGGGTGTAGACTGGCTTGAGAGAGAGAAGAGATTGGTTCTTCCATGCCAAGTGAGCACCCTGACAGCCAAGAAGGCTGTGGTGCCATGCTAGGATGCCGGGTTAGGGACTGACCCTTTGCGAGGTGCATTGGAGGTGAGAGGATGGACCAGTGAGAATGGTGCAGAAATTCAAAATCCTCATCTAAGAGGCACCTGCAGGTTTAATTAGCGATGGTGATGCTTCCTACATTTTTTTATCATCTTGCCTGGAAACTTTCTTGCTGAAAGTTTTGGGATCATCAGCAGGAACTTGCATCTAGCTAAAGCTTTTAAGATGCACAAATTTGAGATGAAATGACAAGGAGAAAACTCTGAACCCCAAAAATCTACCTTTGGTTTCAAGAATGACTTATTCACACAGCTCTCTAGATGCTTCCAGAGGCATCGCTCACAGAGCTCACTTGCTACGATGAATTTTGTGTATGTTTTCATAGGTCAGATCTCCCTTCCCTGTACAGGAGAACGTGAGTAACACAGGAGCAAGCCCGGGGCTCTTGGATGGAGAACAGGCCTCAACATGGCCCTGAATTTCCCCACTAAGCCATTTCACCAAAGGCCCCTGGTCACACTGAGAAACTGGGACCCAAAAGTACCTACGTATAATCTCTTCCCTATGTTTGTGTTGGATACAGAAACTGGCCTTCGAAACCAAGATGTGCACAAAAAATTATCAGCAGACATGCACAGAAATGGAGAGCTCTGTACTACTGAATTTCAGGGGAGAATAAAACGGTTCTTAAAAATATTTATTACTGATTGTCAGAGGCTGTAAGTTTGATCTACACATACACACTGAGATTTTTATTTTATTTCTTTTCTTTTTTTTGTCCCCAGAGCTTACCTACGTTACTCCAGTGTTATCTTGCAAATGTTAATTGGGGCATACTTCAAGTTCCACCAAGAAGCACTTACTGTGCTTGCTCTGAGGCAGATTTCAAAGGGCCCACGTTAGGATCACCACGGCTAATCAACTGTCACAGAGCACAGGTCCATCAGCTCTTAAAAAGCTGGGGAAGCAGCCCCTGTTACATACCATCAACCCCTATATGCTGCTGTAGAAAGGGGTGATTTCCTGCATTGACTGCAAATGAAGATGTAAAGCCCATTTTGCTGCGAGCACTCAGCCCGCGAGGACCCTCCGGATGCTCACGGAGTCGCTCCCGTCTCACACGGACATATGGGAAAGGAGAATACGGCTGACAGCAGGCAAAGCCCTTGTCCAGGCTGGCTACTGTAGAGCCCTGCAAACTATCAGCTGCCTCTTCCCTGGCCTCTGACGTGCTTGTCACCAGTGCCCTGGCTGCTGAAATGCCACTGCCACATATCTTCGTTATCACCTCATTCCCCGGCATCTTGCCGGTTTCCAGTCTAAATATCACCCTTATTAAGTGCACGGAGATAAATCCGCGCGAGACGATTTCAGGGCACACAGATGACGTTACGCTGCAGTTGTTAGGCAACAAAACACCCCGTTACCATCTCTTTTTGCTGCTGGGAACCGTCTGTCTTACCTTTTTCTGGAGGACACAATGGAAAATGAATATAAACATTCCCTGCAGAGAATTGAATATGGTGAAGAGATACGCCATGATGACTGTGCTTTCATTAATATACATGAGTCCGAACGCCCAGGTCAGTCCTAATAGGCAGAGTAGGGCTATCGCACCTATAACCCAGGACCTGTTAGGAGAAACAAAAAAAAACACCAGAAGGGGTTGGTTTTTCATCTACAAAAGAAGGCTCACGTCTACAAGTAGAAAGACTTTGACTGTGGTTTTAGCAAAATGAAAATTACATATCAAAGTGAGTCGTAGGGAGTTTTGTCTTCAAGCTGGATGCAGTTTACGAATCTTCAAGCTTGAGGAAATACACGGCAATGGAAATGTTGAGCACAGAAATTTATCATGACCGCAGCATATTCGTAACCACAATGTTTCTTTTCTTTATTTTTAACGTAAAAGCAGCGTGTATGTAAATGACATGTAGATGCTATTTCTGCAAATGGCAGGAAAAGAAAATAAACCAGCCAAAACGACAACGCTAAATGTCACTTTTTTAGTGTCCACTGGTTTCACTGGGGCAGGAGTGCCAGCTGGATTAACTTCATTATACTTAACACCAAGACACATGTATTGCTGCATTTTAGCTTGTCTCCCATATGCCTGTGAGCCAGACAAACAACTACAAGCAGGTGGGCAAGCCCTCCCCGCTTGCCAGATTGACTCCACACAAGAAGGCTCTCTGTAATGCTGCTTCACGCTTCTTCCACCCTGCGACGAGGGTAAATATATATATATATATATATATATATATACATGTCTAGGCGCTCACACACCACATTTGCTATAAGAGTAGCTGCTGCCACACTTCTGCTGGGAGAAAAAGAGGGGCAATCCTGCACATCAGCTGCAAAACTAAGATTGTCGCTTGGTGCATCCCGGGAGGGAAACAAGAGTAGGGATGCTGCCAGGGCTTGGCCC
Source organism: Rhynochetos jubatus (assembly GCA_027574665.1). Lineage (NCBI taxonomy): Eukaryota > Metazoa > Chordata > Aves > Eurypygiformes > Rhynochetidae > Rhynochetos > Rhynochetos jubatus. Next base: position 73,985,617 of record CM050651.1, on the reverse strand, counting down.
CAAATGTCCAAGGAAATATGGGTTGCCTGCAGTTTCTGCGTGCTTTCTCCCAGCTTGGACAGAGCTGGGGACATGGGATGGCTGCTGCATGTTATTTTTTTAGTGCACTATCAGGAAAGCTGGGATGGCATGAGAAGTATTCCATGTTACCCTGGTAAATAACATTTAGTCATCTGCTAAATTAACTTCTCAGAGACTGATCTTCCAATACCGGGATATGAGATGAAGTGTGACAAGTGGGATAGGCACTGGGTCCTGCTCCTAATCATCTTCCTACTTTCCACATGCTAAATTACTTACAACTTTAAAGGAATTGGTGCTGCACAGGGGAGGGAGTCAACCTCTATCTCGGAAGCACGGTGGGAGATGCACAGCAAGCAGCTCGGTGAGCATCCCTTTGCCCTTTCCCTCAAGGCCTTGATTTTATTCTCTCTTCCCCTGGTATCATTAGGTGTAACATCATAAAAATGAATGCAATGATACCCAATGTTTGCACACCTTCCTCGCCATTTAACCCTTGGGTTTCCCAAAGCAGACAAGCCAGCCAGCCCCTCTGCTTCCTTGTTGTCCCCAGAATCAGCCTGGGGTGCTGCAGAAGGGCTGGTAGAGACAAGGACTTGCCTACGTTTCTAAGCCACTTCAGCCTTGTAGAAACTTGGCCAAGGTCTGGGCATATTTGGGCTTCCATCTGCTAAGCAGAGCACAGTGCAAGGAGGAGAAAGATGAAGCAGCCAGCACTTAGGAGAAAAATAGGTCCTGCAAAGGCCAGGCAGGCAATTTCTACCGTGGAGACTCCATGGCAGCTGCAGCTTTGAATCCTTTTCCTTTTAGCCGGGCTTGTCGCAAACAGAAGCACATCGATGTTGTATTCATGTTTTCTGCTGTGCTTTTTTTTTTTTTCTTTAGGTATTAGAGCGAAAATACAGCATTAAGTCTTCCACTGAAGTTTATAAAATATGTATTATTTAACCACACGACCAGAAGAGCTCCCTAAGGTAACCACTTATTAAGGCAGTTCTTTAAAAATCATTATTATGTATCTAGCAGACCAGAACAGCTCCTTTGAAGCATTTCCAGCCAATCCCGCTAATAAATATTTAGCACGATGCAAACTGAAAATGCACTCGGAATCCTTCAGAAAGGTAGCCACTAGATAAAGTTTACAGCTTTAGCTGCTTGATATATTTTTCTCCCCGAGATTCCACCATCAGTGAGTGCACATTATCATCTTAATTGCATGCCAATTTTAAAAATACAAACAATTTTTTTCCCCTTAAAAAAAGAACAACAAATGAAGTGGAAAACACTTTTTTTCCCCCCTTCTCTCCCTTCTCCGCAATTAAAAGCTTCCTGTGTTTACAGAGTCTTTTAAAAATAATTCCCAGGATATCAGAAAACTATTCTGCTCCGAAGCACAGACGGTTCTTGAACGCGATTGAAGAGCGTTCGGCTGCAGAGGTGTGCAGGAGCAAAAGAGCTATTTCGTGGAAATACGCTACCTTCAGTGATGGAAAGGAATCTGCAGGTTAGAAGACCCTCAACAGCGCAAACCGCACGTGTTACAGTGTTCTACTTCAGAAAACAAGACCTGGAGATAAAGAGGGCGTGGAGATTTACTCTGAATAGCTCCATCCCGTATCCCCGGGCAAAAAATAAAAGGAACCAAGCGATGAAAGAGAACATGGGAATGATGCTGCAAGAATGAACACAAAGGACTCTTCACCAGAAGAACAAACTGAAAGTCTACTGCAAAGTTGGTTTGCTTCTATTTCGTGCTACTGCGCGTTACGTTTTGGTTGCAGGAGAAAAAGCACAGATGCCCTAAGACATGTAATTTCTAGGCATTTTTGGCTTTCTTTGTAGTTTTTGGGTTTTTTTGGTGCGGCTTGTGGGTTTTGTTTAGCTCTTTGTACAGACTTGCTGTTGCTTTTCCACACTTCTCTGTAGTACGAGTGTGTATCGATAAAGAAACAAACCCATCCGTGTTTTGGTGTAATTGAAAATCAGAGGTTTACAATTAAAGACAATTAGGTACTCCCGTGAGTAAGGAGACTGTCTCCAACACACCGAACACAGATTTGCTTGCAGTGCTCCCATTAACCAGACTGGGAATCATGCGGATTCCGCACCTTTCTGAAAATTCACTTCTGTATTTATATTACCACGAAGCACTCTCGGTGACAGAGCACAACGGACCGGAGGGTTGCTATTGGTGTAACAAGTCTGTACTACACACAGGATTAACTTGGGAACATTCACCTTGAATTCAGGTAACGTCCAATCAAAGAATATAAAGCCAATACGGTGACACTTGGTTGGCAATACATATGCAGCACGTTTACTCTGCACGTTAGCTGTACGCCTGACCGTTTTCCTGCACAGTTTGCTCTTCTGCCTCAAATGCGAATGACAGAAGCTTTAATGATTTTTCAATATTGATCTGACAGCTGGTTCATGAGACCACACTGATAAATGAAATTTATCAGCCATTCAGGTCATTCTTACTTGATGAAGGGTCTGTTATCCTCATAGCTAAAGAATGCATAGACATAAAGACAAGAACACCAACATTAGAAATATAAGGACACAGAGAATAAATAAAGCTTACTGCTGGTCCCCCTCCCTTCTCCCACCAGCCATCACCAAAACCGCAAGCGGACCGGTGTGCCTGGTACACACCAGACAGCCCGGCTCACTGCCCCGGGGAACCGAAACACGTCCGAGGATGCTGGCTTCACGCGGAGAAGCGAGCATCGCTTGCTGCGAGCTGCAGCCACCCCTCCTGGCTCCCATCAGTCAACTGGCTTTGCAATCTCTTTTAAAAATCACAGGTGTCTGTGCAGTAGATGAGTTTTGAAACGCCAGTGTAGGCACCGCAGAAGACTTTCATGCGTTCGGGTGGCAAAACTTCACCGTGCCTCCCGCACTCCGTGTCTGCTGTGCTGTAGCGTATTACAGGAACCTCTTTATTGCTGTTTACTTTTTCTTAAGTGTTAACTCCCAAGTTGCCAACTTACGAGTCAAACTACAGCATTATCTTCTTTTTGAGATTATGGCATTAGGATCTTCTAAAGCCCTGGGTGACAGAAAGCGTTGACCTATTTACTCCCATTTCACAGGGAAGGACAAAGAAAGGACTCTGCCAAGCAAGAATGCAAAGCAGCCTGCTGCAGTGAAGAAGAAGCCAAGATGGCCAAGATTTTCCTAGTGGAGTCATCCTGACCTTCTGGGACAGGCCCTGCACCTATCGCTGCCTGCGTGCTGGGCGATGGGGAGGGCAGGCCAACTCCTGGGCCTACTCTTCGCCCTGTCATGGAGCTTTTGAACCACGATTCCTTGCAGCGGCGACAATGGGTGCCAGAGACAGAGGTTGGCTCCATATGGTCATCATTACCCTGGCCAACATAGCTGGGGCCAGCCCATCCTGCTGAGAGCTCCTCCAGTCCATAGTGGCAACCCGTCAATCTGTACCCCCTGCTAAACACATGGCTCTGCCAGAGGGGATCCACTTCAGAACCAGTCAGAAAGAAGCTGTATTAAAGCTGAATGATTATCAGCAGTAACTTCTGACCGAGGGGGACACTGTGTACGTCCAAGATGACAGACTTGGACTAAGTATGTCCAAGGCTTTGTGTTTTCTGCTCTAAAGCCGTGTAGGGACCACTTCTGCACCATTCACATGCACCTGTAGCCACAGAAGGGGCATCTGAGTGTAAATGGGAGCAGGATTTCATACTTATAGGAGGTTTCCCACAGTAAATTGTGCAAAACATTCCCATTTTCTCCCCACCTTATCCTTGGCTGAGACAGAGGAGGCAGCAATGCTGTCAGTCCCAGCTTTGCCCTGGCATGGTCACTTGGGGTCTTTGGGACAGGGAGGGAACAGTCGTCGAATGAGCTGGATCTGGCCACATCACTTAGAATCACAGAACCATAGAATGGTTTGGGTTGGAAGGGACCTTAAAGATCATCCAGTTCCAACCCCCCTGCCATGGGCAGGGACACCCTCCACTAGACCAGGTTGCTCAAAGCCTCATCCAGCCTGGCCTTGGACACTGCCAGGGATGGGGCATCCACAGCTTCTCTGGGCAACCTGTCCCAGTGCTCCCCACCCTCTCCAGGAAGAATTTCTTCCTGATATCCAATCTCAATCTCCCCTCTTTCAATTTAAACCCGTTACCCCTTGTCCTGTCACTACAGGCCCTTGAGAAAGTGCCCCCCCCCAGCTTCCTTGTAGCCCCTTCAGGCACTGGAAGGTGCTATAAGGTCTCCCTGGAGCCTTCTCTTCTCCACGCTGAACAAGCCCAATTCTCCCAGCCTGTCCCCATAGCAGAGGTGCTCCAGCCCTCTGAGCATCTTCGTGGCCTCCTCTGGACTCGTTCCAACTGGTCGACATCCTTCTTATGCTGAGGGCCCCAGAGCTGGACACAGCACTCCAGGTGGGGTCTCACGAGATCAGAGAGGGAGAATCACCTCCATCAACCTGCTGGCCATGCTGCTCTGGATACAGCCCAGGATACTTGCCCTAACCTCACCCTGACAGTGAAATACAAGCAAAGGACACCCCATGGGGGACAAAGTAGGTATCCCCATGTCACTGACAGCTAAGCAGTGCTGTCTCAGCTCAAGCACCTACAGCATCCCTGGGATGTAGCCCTCTGTGCCTCCCTCCCTCCCAACCATTGACAGGTCCCTGTAGCTCCACCCCAGCATCCAACCACCCCCTTCAGCTTCCCTGACTGGCACCTAATCACACAGGGAAAAATCAAAGCATATTGAGATCAGGAAGGAAGGAGGAGGCAATTCGGAGGATGGGGCTTGATGCAGGGAACAGAATCCCTGCTTCTAAGACACAGCAAGGGAAGCTCAGCTCCCTCAGCTTAGTAAAACAGGCTGAGAGAGTGACCTCTGCATCTGCAATGCACCTGGGGAGGTACTGGGAACACAGGAAAGCCACTGGTATTAAAAAGCTCCCCCCTTAGCTGCACCAACAGGGATCTCCAGCCCGTCCCAGCTGCGTAGCACGATGTTGGTCAAATCCCTCTGCTCCTCCTTGCCCTCTCATCCACTCAGCCTGCAAGATCACTGGGGCAGGCTCCTGTTGTGGCATGTTTAGCACCACAGGACCTGCAGCTCCCCAGTGATGCACTTAAATTAAACGAAGACGTGAGACGGTCTGGAGCTCCCAGCCCAGCAGTGTGGGCAGGAGCAGGGCATGAATTTCTATTACTGCGTTCACAAGCACTTGGGTTTTATGGTAAAGATTTTACTGTTGAAATGTTGCTGGCGATAGCTTATAAAAAAAGAGAATTGGGGGAATTTTTTACTCTGGTGCTGCTATCCAGACCCTCGCGAAGCTTTTCGTTGATGTGTAATAGCCTTTCTTCAAGGGAGCTGAAGGCTCCATTTCATCTCTGCACAGACAAAACGCAAAATCGGTAAACTCGGATTGCCTTTTAGCTTGAGGCTAACACTTCAAAGCAGCTCAGGAGAAAATCGTCAAAAAGACCCAAGCAGTTTGTACCCCATTTCCAACCTGGATGTACCTAGCACCCACTGCCCAAAGCGAGTGGGTGTCTAAAGCAGTGAGATTTTCAAAGACGCCTAACTCCCAAACACTTCCAATCTCCGCCCATAGGGTCCGTAGGACTTAGTCTCTTATATCCCTCATGAAATACAGATCATTCCTTTTCATTTTACCAACTTAAGTGTTGTAAGGAGCTTAACTCTCGTCTTAGCAACAATTCGTGTCCGACAAAAATTACTCCAGAATGTTGTTGCCTCCCCGCTCCGGACCCCGGTAAAGTCTGTGAAACCTATCAGTGGTGCAGTAACACTGTGTCATTATCTGCAACACATAAAACCCATCACTTACACAAGAGAAAAGCCTTGGACGAGCCTTAGCTCACAGGAAAACGGAGCTGCTAACAGGAAAACTGAGATTATATTCACTGGCAAATAATAGTCGAAGCACAAATCGTTGGAATACCTAGCCTAACGCAGCTTGATCTGAAGTGCTTTCTCCAGATTTGGAGAAATTCTTCCAATTCCTGACAGTAAGGGATACAGCCCACTGAACTTAAACTACGTGACTCTGTCCCTTACACAGTTAACGGGAGACCAGTACCCCCAAAGAGCAATCTATCCCCTACAAGAAGAGGTATTTAAGGTAGGCGATGCTTCGCCATTCCCTGAAGAAATATCTTTCTCTGCTGACTGCAGAGGAAACCTGAATGATGGCTTAGGTGGGGGCTTCACTTTCAAATACCTGAAGTTAAAAAGCCCATCTTCAGCGGTGGTGTTATTCCTTTAACCTGCGAAATCTTACCTCACCTCCCTTGTGTTTCTTCGCAGCCCAGATGATGGATAGTGAATGGTCTCCCAATCCGTATAAATACCTAATTCATTTTCTAGTCTTAAAAAAGCCCTGACTTTACCTTGGGGCAAAGACTTCTTAAGGTTAATTACACATCATGTAAAACTCTTTCAAAATCTTATTTTAGTTGTCTTTCCATTTCCTAGAGTACTTTCTCCTTCAGTGATGAGAAAGGATTGTTCGTATTGCTTTCTATATTCCTGTCATATTTCCAGACCAATATTTTTTTTAAAAGTTGGGAAAATTAGCTACTTCATAGAATCATAGAATGGTTTGGGTTGGAAGGGACCTTAAAGACCATCTAGTTCCAACCCCCTGCCATGGGCAGGGACACCCTCCACTAGACCAGGTTGCTCCAAGCCTCATCCAGCCTGGCCTTGGACACTGCCAGGGATGGGGCACCCACAGCTTCTCTGGGCAACCTGTCCCAGGGCCTCCCCACCCTCTCTGGGAAGAATTTCTTCCTGATATCCAATCTAAATCTCTCTGCTTTCAATTTAAACCCATTACCCCTTGTCCTGTCACTACAGGCCCTTGTAAAAAGCCTCCCCCAGCTTCCTTGTAGGCCCAAGGATACTTATATCCTTGTTTAGATGCTTAAGGAATTTCAAAACCAATGCATCTGAAGCTCGGAAACCCCTTCTGCGCTGCCTATCCTTTTAAAACCCCGACACGGACCTTTTTGACGCAAGGTGACCGAATTGCGAGAATATTCACTGACAGCCCAATACAGAGGCACAGACAACCTGCAGCTTACACGGTGCAAAACGCTTCCACATATGTAGATCAGCAATATCCTGGGTTGCTAAAACCTAACTCGAATTTATCACTCTTTGACAATTCAAATATTTTCCCATCTCTCCAATAGCAGAAAAAGGCTTGGCAAGAACATGGGGCTCGGGCCCCAGAGTAACCCAGTTTGGCTAGCGAGCAACAATGCCAGAGTGAGCACACAGGACCTTTAGTAGCTGTTACGGGTGATGAAACCACAATAAAAATAGATGGATGATGTGCTCCCTCGAAAACATTCGGAAAGACCCACGGAATTCATTATAATATGGCGCAAATAAAGCAGAGAGACAGACATTTCCTGCGGGCAAGCAGGAGAGAGACACAACATAAAGCACGCTTTTGTGTCTCCCCGCTGCCTGCCCATACGAGACTGCAGAGATGTTTGTTTTCTTTTCCTCTTTTTTTAAATTCCAAGGATTAGAAGAGATTGATTTATCGAACGGCTGAAAATCTACAGGAAGGAGTTGGAAAGTCCAGCACTGCCCTCATAAAGCACATGTGTTCATCGCTAATTAGTGAAGGAGCGTCTTCATGGTGAGAAAAATCAATGGCAAGCAATAAAAGAGTGCTTAAGGGATTTTGCCTTCTCGCTCCATGACAAAGTTACCACCTTGATGGCACAAAGCCAAATGCCTTCCTAATCGCCTTCCTTAGGCTGCTGGCATTCATCACACGACTTCCCCAGCCGTGATTTCCAAGTCTTATCTCCTGGTTCCTGCACTGACTTCAACAGGAGGTGGCCAGTCCCCTGACGACCCCTTTAACCATCTCGGGGACCAGCAGCCCTGCCACAGCTTCATTTGCAGCAGAACCCCCTGGCTTTACATGCCTTGGAGATGTGTGAAGGTGGGTGTCCTGCCTCCTGGTAGAAAGAAAATTTTATACAGATTGAAATCTGCTTCTGACTTCCACCAGTAGCTCTGAAAATTTCATCCAGACAAAGGAGGCCCTACATGATGCTCAAGCCCAGGATTTGGGGCAACTTATGCTTGATATTTTCTGCCAAAGGCAAAGCATCATCCCTTTCCCCCTCAACTCATCCAGGGAAGTCACGGCCTGCTTTCTGCTTTGTTCTTAATTACTGCAATTGGGAAGAGCAGTTCTGTTAAGCTCATGCCATTTTCTGTAAGTAATTAATTACCCTCGGAATTGCTTACCCTGTTTATTTCCTTCCTCCCAACTTTCCAAAGGCGTGATTATTCAAACCACACTGATGTGTAACCACATATCTGATTGTTTCCACACGCTACACATTCAGCGAAGCCTTTAGACACATTTGTATTATCCAAACAGCACCGGCAGGGCTTGCTGACAAAATACTTAAAATGTATGGCCTTTTAAAACAATAATCATGATTTATGGTTTCACAGAATGACCTTAGGTATTTAATATCTTCCAGGACACTCTCTCAAATCAATAACTGCTGAATGATTTTTTTTTTTTTTTAAATTTGGAAAGGACGACACCTGTCAGTGGGAAGATTAGTGCTTTACAATCAACATTAACTCAGCCATCACAAAATCCACAGCTAAACAAGCGAAAACCAAAGCCAAACCAGTCAGATATTTACCAAACCCTCTGTGAAAAAAACTCAAACAGCAGCAGATTGCAACAAACATCACTGGGAGAAAAAGGCACCCAGACAGAAGTGCAACCTCAGATGGTTTTTCAGCATCGGCAGGGTTGCTGCCTCCGAGGTGCCCACAGACCCTGCACTCTGGCAAAACAGAATGTGCCGTATCTTTCCTGGGTAGGAAGCTTGTAAATAGTTCATTTTGTGCCAACTCACAGTGATTTTTATGGGTTTGCTTTAGGCTGCCTGTTCAGAGTTTGCTCATGCAGAGGAAGGCTACATAGGAGCTAGCAGGGGACTAGGAAGCATTGTGCTTTCCTACTCAGGATCCAGGGAGATGCTGAGCTGACCGTCGGGCTTGTGAAGTCACGGTACTCTCTCCCAAGGCTGTATGAGACACAGAGATCATAGCCTGAGCTCCTGCACAAGGAAAGCGAGGCAGGCAGTTTTGAAGGTCCAGCCAAGTACCCTGAAGCTAACATCTAAAGGGGGTGGTTTTCCAAGGGAGGGAAAAAGCTATTCCTCATTTTCAGATGTATCCAGAATGTTTGGTCATCCTTGCAAAACACTCCTCTCAAGTTTTCTGGTGACAAAGAACATGTTGCCTGCACATCCCAAGCACCGCTAAGACACACACTTCATTTCTCATCCAATTTTATCCAGATCCAAACACTGGCTTGGGGGCTCTTTTTGTTCCCTAGGATCAGATCATCCTTTCCTGGAGCAGCAATCCAAGGATGATTCCTCTCCAAAAGGCATCCCTGGAGCTGCTATGCTGTCTCCAGAAGTCAGAGGAGTCCAAGAGCGCTGCATACAGCACAGCTGGCCGGGAAGGAGGGATTTTCCACACCCTATTCTTGAACAGCCCGCTCAGTCTTTCTGTTTTGTCAGTGGTGCTGCATGAAAACCGTAACAGAAAGCTCATTCTTTGCGGGCACTGCTATTTTACTTAACGTTATAAGGTATAAGCAATGGCCAGTCAGGATTTCAGGTCATGTTTACCAGAGGTTCACTGTGGCTCCTGTAAGTATCTGCGCCCAGTAACTTGTGTTTCAAACCCTTTGTGCTTCGTCCTTTCCACCACTCACACCAACGCACACACCTCCTCGAAGCTGCATGGGTGCAAGTAACCTCCTCTCCTCACTTGCTGCTCCAAAGGAGTCTGTACATTCCCACAGACGCTCCGCCCTTACTTCACCAGGAATGCTGAAGATACAGGATGGAGCATCCTGCACCCAGATGCTGCACTGAGCATCCTCCCAAGAGCTGGACCCTTTTGTTGTGCCGTGTCCTCGCTGTCCGCTCCCAAACAACCACAAACCCAGAAGTAACAAAGGATTAAAGTGCTGCTGTTCCACAAGTTGAGTGCCCTGGGTGAACCCGTTGCAATACTCGATTCCAGACCTTCTGGCATCTCAGTTGTAACATCTTATGGTTAAACAAAAAAGATCTGGAAATTGATAAACGAGTTTATATCTCAATAGAAAAAGATTAAATAATCCTCATGGCCTCCCTACTTGCACCGGTTGCTAAAATGGCTAAAGTAAAGCACAAATTAATCCTCCCTTAGTAAAAGGATACCTGCTGCAAATTCTTGTTCTGCATTGGTAATGTAAGCTCTTCCTATCGAAGGAGAAGAAATCCTGCATTTTCCAACTCGTTCCTCACTGCACCAAACTCAGGATGTTTACTTTTTCTGCATTTCAATCAGCTGAGTAAATAAAACTAGACGGGTAAACCTCTGCTCCTGCCAGCACTATACCACTGTGTTAAATCAAGGGTTTAATTTAAACATTTCCGCAGATGATTTTTGGAAGTTCTATTTAACCTTTGTTTTCAATTTTCTACCTAACTCTGTGGATTATTTTTTTTTTAATGACTTAAGAAAACCCACAGGACTGAAACAACAACCTAATCTGGGGGCTGGGATTAGTCATGTCTCTTTAAATAAAATACATATGTTAAAGCAAGAAAATGAGCAGATAATCACTTACACCCATACAACATATGGGGAGAGTTAGTAAAGGAGGCATGTTTGGGAAAGGGGTTTCTCAATTTTGTGCCTGATGCTCCTCACCCCCTGCCTCCCCCAGCCTGGATCAGACTCCCTAAAAGAGCCCAGACTGGGCTTTGTGAGGTTTTATAGAGTAATAATCAACGTGGAGTCTTTGCATTTGGGTCCTACTTTTGGCTTTTAGGTTGCACGTTCTCAGATTTATTTCTGTAAGGCTGTGAGCAACAGACTTCCCTGGGAAAATTTAAAAAATAAGGGATTATGGTGTGAGTCCTGTTTCAAGTCAGAAACTTGGGAGAACAGACACTTTTTTCATCTGCCCATTAAATCAGGGCTGTGTGCCTTTAGCCCTGGAGCATCTGAAGCTCCCACGGCAGCCAGCGAGTGGAGGGTGGCTCGTTTTGGTCATTCGGGGATTGATTTCTGCAGGCTGCAGCACAGGACATTTCTGCATTGTCCCCGCTAATGGAATGCCAGCGTGTGTTCTCATGAATCCGGCCACAAGTCCCTAAGAACATTCTCTCCTGTGTCTACAGAATACATACTTTTTTTTTTTTCCAGGGAATTTCAGGTTTCTGATACAGTGCTTTTTCTATTGTTGCAGAAGATGGGATGGGAGCATGTTCCCACAAGAGGGAAGAAAGCAGCAACAAAACTACCGCGATTAATGCCAGGATTATACTATCTCAAGGCCCCTAATTAATAGCGCCTCTTTAGCAACAAAAGGAGCTCCCAGCTAAGACTCTCGGTCTCCCTGTCTGAAAGAAAGAAAATTAAATTTCCAGGATGACTTTTGCGTGGGTTTCTATTGCACTGGATGAGCTTTTCCAGCAAACCCAGGACTATAGCCCGACACATTCCTCTTTGAAGAGGTCCCCGTGCGTTGTGCTTTCTTAAAGGGCATGCAGGTGGCCTGTGGCACAAGCCAAGCTGTTCCCTGGCTGAAACAACACAATAAAATGGCACAAAAAGAGGAGCGAGCTCAGAAAGCCTCCTGACTTCTTTCTAGTGGGTCCGCAACTGCACTTGGCAGCTACGGCCGACACATCGTCCTTCCAAGGTAAATAAAATAAAACCTCGTTGCCACATACTGCAGTGCAGAAGAATGTCAGGAAGTCTGGTCTGGCCGGGGGAAACACTAACAAACCCAAGCGCAGCCAGGCAGCGCTGGGGGAAGAGGGGATGGGCATCTGTGGGAACTACAAAGGAAAGGTTATGTCCGTAAGGAAAAGGATGGGTTCTGGTCTCTGCTAGGAGAAGGGAGGTTTCACCCTCTCCCCTCTGGACACTTGGAGAGGCCCCGTGTAACTTCAGGCACGGCAGCTGTTCGGCCTCATCGATGAATCCTTTCAATCCACTTACAGGACTGCCTTTTGTTAACTAAATAACTGCCCTGCCCACCCAATTTCATACCAGTTTTCCCAATTTCATACCAGTTTTCCATGTCAGTAAGCAGCACAGCCCATATTGTGCACAGTAACAGCTCATTGTAAAGACAGGACTTCAGATTTCAGCAGATGTGGTGAGGAGCACATCTGGATTACCATCAGCGTAGCCCCTCCTTTTTTCCCTTTACTAACACCACGATGACTGAAACGAGCAGAATTTAAACGGCTGCAGAACAAGCACTGCACTGTCACACCCGCGCAGGGGAGGGGGTACATCTATCTGAAACCCTCTGTTTTGCACAGAGAATGGAGGTTAAGCATCTGGAAACACAAGGATGGTTTGTCGTGCTGCAGCACCTGGCATGGATCTGATGAAAACCTGGTGTGTGAGGACTGCAGGCAGTCCCAGTACATGGCTGACCACCCGGAAAGGGGCCGATGGACAGAAAACTGAAGATCTGTGCTGGACTAATTCACATATAGATGTATTTTCCTTTGTCACATAAGGTTTCCTATAGGAATATGAATATAAAAAAGATTTAGCGTGCTCCTGTCTCCAACAGTCTGAGACATTTCACACATCTAACATCCACCCGGCACAATGGAAAAGTGTGAAGGAGAGACTTGACTCCAGAAATCACTCCACACGGCAGCAACCTTCAGTAAAACAGCCTCACAGCTGCTCCAAAGTATTCCAGCTGGTAACACGTCCTCGCGAGGAGCCATCTGCTAGCAAGAGTGCATCAATAACGCACGGATATACCTATAGTGAGCATCTCACAAGCTATGGATGCAGGCAGCACAGCAGGCTTTCGCCACCCAAAAAGCTGGCGTAGTCCCTGGCTTCAAAGATCTTTCTTCACTGCAAGCTCGTAAGGGCTGAGGGAATCAATCCTCTGAAACAACACCTTCCTGCGTACATTTGTTGACAGTGAATCAGTTTGTGCTCATGAGCAATTTTGTGCACCCTTCGCATCCCACTTACGCTCTCGGAAGGGCCCCAAGTGAGATGCAAGTGATGCGGGCAGAGCTATCGAAGATGCTCCTCGCTGCCTGTCTCTGCTCACCCACATCTGCCCACAAGTCGAGAAGAGATGAGAGGCCAATGGCCACAATGGGCCTTGAGCACCCAGAAACAGCCTTTGGAAAAGGCTGGGAAGGAAAATCCCCTCCCCCCGCCACGTTCAGGGAGGCTTGGGCAGAAGCTACACGCACCACCCAAGAGCCAGCCTTTTTGGTGTCCTTGTCTGCATTGCTTCACACTAAAGGGATCTTTAAAAGGCAGAAGAGATCCTTACTCTGGGTGATCCCTTAAAATTTCTGGTTAAATATATCAAAGGAAGAAGTCAGACTGAACTTTTTCAGGAGGTCCTAGGTAAAAGCTTGCTGCTGCTGGTGATGGTACCTGTTGGGAAACTGGAGCTGGACTGCCCTCCTGGCATTAGAAACAGGCACAGAAACACTTGCAGCTCCAAACAACATATCCCACATATATCTTCTCCTGGCTACATGCCCCAAAAGCAGGACGAGAGCACAGACCTTGCTGTCTCAGCGGGTGCAACCCGCTGAGCTGACTCAGCCCCAACCTGCCGTACAGGGAGGATGCTCTGAGCACAGGGGAAGGACCCACGTGTGTGTCCACCCTACGTCCCTCTTGGACGTGCTGGGCTAAGCCAGAGAAGTTAACGTGGATGAAAAATACACCAGCTCTGTACCCCTCAAATCTCGTTGCTGGGTAAGCCCTGGGTAACCAGTGCTCCGCCATGGGAATGCCACATTCTCCCATGCTGGCACAATAAAACAGGGCCTGTTCCTGAAGGTTAGGGAAGTTTATTTTTACAACTTTGCGCAGTGCCCACAAATCTTGCAGCCACACAGCATCTGGTTCAGGCACTGCCCTTTGAATGGCTTTTCTGTTGGTGCAGTAATTAAAGGTATCCCAGGTGACACCTGATCCCTTATCAAGTTCATTAATTTAAGTGGAGTTATTTGCCTCTCTATTTTCTATACTTCATAATGTATTTCTAACCTTTAAAGTGACATAGGCAAGCACCAGATTGCAGGGGCGCTTATTAACAGCCTATTAAAATATTTTATGGCCTTTATTTTTACGTTGCCATAGGGAATCAAGTATTTTGCTGTTGTTGAACAGACTCGGGATTTATGTTGCGAGAGCTTCACCACAGCCCAACACAGAGCAGCTCTAGGAAATGAACTGGGAGAACAAACTCCCATTCAGCTCCCCGTGTGCCGTAAAGCTGTCACACGCAGATGGCAGCAAGGGGCCCTCGGTTTGGTTTGGTGTTTGAAATATAAACCGATAAGACGAGACGCAAGGGTCTGGGAGCACGCTGGGAGCCAGCGAAGGCACTGAGCATCTTGAGAAACAGATCTGGGTGTCTTTACCCCAATGACCTAGACCCACAGAGATAAGCTCAGAAAGGACCTTGCTGGTCACCCGCGAAATAACGTGGTCTGTGGCTTTTTATTCCAGAGGTGCTGAACCACATCCACATTTTGCAATTCGGATATAGCCAGTGACTTTGGAAGAAGACCATGATCTTACCCAGAAGATCACAATTTTACCTAGAAGACTGTTATGACCTTCCCTGAAAGTTTTCCAGAGATTGCAAGCCCCTCCCCATTCCTAGGAAATCTCCCTCAAAGGTAAATTCCCTTCTCGATTAAAGATCTGCACCTTCTCCTAACTCAAGCGTGTGTGATACTGAGACAACACATGCCTTGGATTTAGAGACTTAACTTTGTCCTGCTTAGGTATTCAGAAATTGCAGTCAAGCCCCTTCTGAAATACTTGTTTTGATAAAATTCCTGGGGTGAGCTTGGGGTATTCCTGAGTTTATATTATGTTTCTCTTGTTTTTTCGAGCATAAAAAATCATTTGTAATGAAGCAACATGTTTGGAAGGGTATCAGCAACATACTTCAAAGTATTTTAATTGCTTGTGTTTTCAAAACGTTTTAATGATGTCAAATCAGGAACGCATTGTGCCAAGGAACCTATAAAATATTTTACAATGACATTATAATTGACGTAACTGGCTGTATAAATTCCTGGCATTTTAAATAAAGATACTAGAGATTAGCACAAGCAAGATTATTCAGCAGGCAATTATTATTTCTGCTTTAATTACAAGGGCTTTGGATTTCTTTTTTTCCCAGTTTTTAATTTAAATGTCATGCTGCAAGGCTTTCTAGACAGATTTTGTGTGGGTAACCTTAGAAAGACTGTTCTCAGTGAGCAATCCCATAGCAGTACTGCATGACAAGGAGTCATCGTAATAAGTGGTATTAAATGTACCATTCCTTTAATGCCTCATCCAAGACCGAATGAAAGACTAATGTGCTGGGATCAGTCCTGGACATCCAGGAGGGACTGCTCCTCCGATTTCATCTTATCGCTGGGTGATGGCAGGAGAGATGGGCATACCACAGAGCAGCCTGCCCGCAACCTGGGCAGGGACAGACAGGGCCAACGGGCGCCCTGCGGGTCCCCAAGCTCAACGGCGTCTCCTGCATTTGTATGGGTTCCAGTCCCCTTTTTGCCCAACCCTTGGAGAAGAAGCTGAGTGTAAGACTAAAACTTCATCCAAAGGACAGCACCAGGTTGCACAAGCCTGGCCTGCTGGGGGAGTTTTAAGGGGAGACTGATCTAGTTTAAATTAAAGCTGCATCTGCAAGAGTGGCTCAGCAGTAAGAAGAATAACCTTGCAGAGAGCTGCTTTGCAACTGTGCGATTCAGCTTTCTCCTAATGAGCTCCCCTCACACCTCTTCTCTCGCTCCCACCATGGACGAGAGGGGAGAACCAACTTTCAGCCGTGTTGCACAACGCTCTCCTTTCCTGGGTGGGCAGGAAAGCATTGACTCCCAGCAATTTCCTCCTCCTGAAGTTCATTAGATGGTTTTATTAATTAGCAGGCTCCCCATCTTATCATGCCCTGCACCTGAAATCCCACTTGTATTTTTGAAGCGAGCAATTAAAGCCAGATGTACTTGAATAAACAGGCACTGACGGAGACTAATACTCTATCAATATAGCGAAGCAGCTTGCCAGACAGTAAGATGCCCAGGCTCAGACGTTAACCAGGTCCAAGGGCAAAACATGCCTTGGCTGGCAAGCACATCCTCTGATGTGGGCATCCCCAGGTAAACCCCCGGTAACTGGGCTGAAACCAATCAGATTCTGGAGAGAATTTGAGTCATTAAATCTGTCAGGGGCCAAAACAAACAGAAAAGAAGTAAGGCTGCCGCCCTCAGAGCACAGAGAAATAGTAACGATCAACAATTTCAACACCTTCCCTGTAGAGACTGCAATAATTAGCCGGTAATTAGCGGGCACAATTTCCTCTTACGTAGAAGGCCTAGGAGGTTACTTGCTTCAAGGACAGCAAATGCAGCTTTGCTTTCCTTCATGTAAAACTGAATGGAAAATGCCACTGCTGGCAGCCATATCCCAACAAAGACAGAGCTGCATCGTCAGTCCCTTGTTGGTACCTATTAGACACCACTCTCAGTGCCATAACCCAACGTATGGCTCTGGTTACCGCTGATGCCAGCAGGGTCGGTTCCCCTGTACAGTCCTCAGAGAGGAACAGGGGCATAAACAGCAAAAAACAGCCACAGGCAGAGAGAAAGAAACGAAACCAGTCACTTACTTGATATTGTCAAGACATCCAGATTCGGGTTTCAGTATGGCAGTATGATGAAACATTTTATAGAGCGCGATCCCAAGGAAGATGACATTAAGCTGCGAGGGGGGGGAAAGGAAAAAAAACCAAAAGGGTTACATGACACGGCACAACATGATGGGGAGAAAGTCATCTTCTTCTCTGCAACAGATGAGCTGCTGTAGGAAATTAGCCCTCGCTACAGTTTTATAGCAACAGAATCACAGAAAATTGCCAAGCATTTTATAAGTTGAGCTGGCCTGGAGACTGCAGGGCCGGTATGCCACTACATTACCGAAGCCGTGGCACTGTGTATGTTACTGATACGGGGCTGGTTCCAGCATCAACTGTGGTGCTTCAAATGACGTTATGGAAAATTAAAACTATTTACTTTAACGTCTCTGAGCGGTGCAGAGTCATGGAAAGTCATTCCAAGCAACTTGCTTAGCCAGCCCCACTGTAACGAAGCAAAAATGCATCTATATCTTTTAGATACAGAGTAACAGGAGAGATGGGCAGGAAAATCACAACTGCTGAAGATGGTTAGCACAATACAAAGTTGAAAAATATAAAGGGAAAAGAGTTTGGTTTGTCTGTAAAACACGTGATGGTGTTTCAACGCCTCAGTGTTAAGAAGGCTGACAGCTCCTGGAAAGGAGTTTCCCCGAAAGCCTGGGTCAGGGCTTGGGACAAAATCAAAAAGGGAAGATAACTTTTTATGAATGAATTGCTTAGGGGAAAGAAATCCAACGGTCGTAGCTGGTGGGGCGGCCCCCTCCCTGATGTGGACGGCTGCTCAAACGGCCCCCAGTTGCACAAAAAGCAGAAGCAGGGACAATGCCTGCATTGAAGTGCAAGCGCCTGGTTTGCTGTGTTAGCCAAGCTGTAGTCTATTCCAAACAAAGGATGGTTTATTTAAGCCATATTGTAGCGATTAAAGTAGAAGAAAACTCCAACTGCCTCTAAAGTGGGGTTCTCTACCTTGTTGCTGTGTTAGCTGATACGCTGGCAATGTGCTAACCGTGAAGTCAGACGAGCTTCAACTTCTGCCGGGGAGAAAAACCCCCCACTAAACCTCTCTTCAAGTTTGGAGTTTATTTCCTTCCCCCCATCCCAGATTTCCCTTTTTTCACAAGATCAATGCAAAGCTTCGCTCTGGAATTCCAACCCAGGGGGCAGGCAGAGGTGCATCAAAACAGAACTTGGCACTTTGAAACGGCCAACGGTAGAAACCAAATTCCGCAAGCGCCCGCTCCGACGCTCCCCGGCCCGTCTTGCTCAAGTATTTTGCAATGCCAAGAGCCTCTCATAATGAGGGTCTAATTGCTCGTGCCAGGTGGGGTCAAAGAAGAACATGCCTTTCTCAAATTAATCTGTGTAAATTAGAGATAAAGAGTAAAGAGACAGCAAAAGTTTTATTTCTTGACCTGAGAGATGGAGTACTTAATTAGGAGTTCTTACCATAATTATCAAGGTCGCTGGTCCTATAAAGCTCCAAATGAAGTAGGTGTCAAGTCGGAGCCAACATCTGTAATGAAACACAGGGGAGAGAAGGCATTCAAGGACTGCACCCAGGACATACATCAAGAGTGAGCGAGTGACAGAGAAAAATGTGAGCTGCAAAACACGCCGGTGGGAGACAGGAAATATTACATTGCTTGTTCATTTAAATGCTGAATTATGTGCCCAATTTCTGACAGCGCTATTGATGGAGTAAGATAATTACCTCTGGAGGAAGCAGGGAGAAAATGGCACAAGGCCTAGTTGTTAAGGCTTTCTGCATCTGTTGGAAAATAAGCCTTAAAACGTTGGGTTTTTGTAAGGAAGGGGTCAGGATGAGCATCCACGGAACTTATTTTTTGCTTTGAGCTCCTCTTCCCTCCCCGGCTCTGATGCGACGCTAGCTGCCTGTCAGCTGTCAAGCGAGATGACATGTCTCCGGCAAGCAGATCAGAGCAAATTTGGTGCAAATAGGAAGCACGATTTGGGTAACAGAAGGCTGAGGTTTAATTAGGTTCAGCAACTTCCCCTTTAGAGCGTTTTACTTCCCTGAACCTCCGGAGTGTTTTGTTTCCACTAATGTTTCGAAGGTTGCATATGGTCTGGGCTATCACATGAACTTGATTCATGGCCTGAAACTAAATTATTAATCGCTTAATTTCAACCGCATTTAATACTCCCCACATTTTTTAAGGCTCCTGGGAAATTACATTTCCATTCCTAGTTCATTCCAGGCAACAGGAAGATAAAATGGAAGTGACTGGTTACAAGACAGACGAATATAAATTCCAAGAAAGTTTTGCACGATGTTAAAATAATAATATCTTGTCATGTTTGTAACGCTGCAAATCACAGCTCTGTTTATACACAGAGGACGAAGAAAGCATAAAACCGTGCTCACGCTAAACACCCGACTGGAATTTCATAATTAGGCAAGCGACAGGAACGGTATATACGGATATATCACGGTGGAAGAGATAGCAGTTCTCACAAATGACAGCTCCAGTGCACGTGCTGGATGGTTTTTTTTTCCCCTCCTAATGGACTTTGCAACAGGCAGAAAGGTCTGTGCCAGCACCCCCACGGAAGAGACCAGCGGGAGCTGCCTGATGGGAGAATAAAACATGCCCTGAACCTTTACAACTGGGAGAAGCCAAGATATGAATAAATTCGAAGATGCAGATAAAGCTTCTTGCTTCTCTCCCTGATCATATAAATTTCAGGTCTCGTCGGTCTTGAAGATGTATCGATATATATGTGGTCATACTGCCATTTGTCACAAATTAAAATACCGTCACTTCCGTGACCGTCACTCCTGAACTGCCTCTGCAGCTGTTCATCCAAAATCTTCATGCGACAGCGTCAACATCTTAATGCAAGAGGCAAGCAGAGGCTTTCCGAGCGATTGCAGGGAAATCTTGTTTCCTCTGCGGCTGCTGAAGTTCAAGGTGATTGAGATGCAGCTGGTAATGGAACAACACGAGTGACTAGAAACATATTAGAGCCTGATTTCCTATAGGAAAGGGTTTATGCAATGATGACATCTGTGTATCACCCATAATAACGTCTGAAACGTTGCCCGATTGCCACTAGATTTGACAAAGGAATAGAGGTTTTGAGGATAATGAAGTCCCTGAAAAAGTCTTCCCCCATCCCTGAAAACAGACGTCCGCACAGCAGCAGCTCACGCGTTACACGGCATTTCAGACTTTATACCTACCCCATCCTGTAGCAAAAAATGTGACTAGTGCTGATGCCACCTATAAATCAGGGAATACGCAGACCTGCAACTTCTTTCCACTGATAGTAACAGCGTTAGTGTGTGGGAGGGGACTCAGAGGGTTGGGTTTGGGGTTTTTTTAATTAAAAAAATTTGAATTTTTGGCCAGTTTAACATTCAAAATATCCCCCAGCCCCTGCTGCACAGGAGTTTGGAGCACAGTGTATTTTAATTGCCAAGCAACTCGTTTTTCCTTCAGCATAAAGAGGGAGCTGGCTTTTGGAAAGCCCAGGGAAGAGGAAAGACATAAGCCCTTTACCCCTTAAAGCACGATGGCCAGCCATATGGTCACATCTGGTGCAGCTGTTTTTGACTTCCTGTGGTTTAGAAGAGGGGGGAAATCGGTCAAAGCTGGAATACGGCACAAAGGAAAAGCCGTGCTGGGCTGAGCAAAGAAGCACAAAACAACTGGTTTCCTTTCCAGCCAGCCAAATAGCTGAAATTTTCCACCTCATTCCCCAAAAAAACTCTGTCTCTTTGGTTGTGGAGCACAATTCAGTGACAAGAGATGGATGCTGGGGATGGGAAACAGCCAAGGAGCCTGCGCCCTTGGGATAAGAGGGGGATGGCATAGAGCAAGAGGGTCCAACGAGAGACGGCTTCACCTGAGCAAGAGCACAGCTTGTGAAAACCAGAGAAGCTTTTTTTTTTTTTCCCCCTCTCTGCACACTTTAAAGAACGTGATGTCATTTTTTTTATTGGTTTGATTAGAAAAATAGCCTTTCTGTGAAACCGTGTACGAGTCCTGGGTGACTGAACGGGAAACTGCAGGACTGCCTCTAATCCGCGGAGGGGCTTTAAAAAGCCTTATTTTTTTGTGGTCATCAGGAAGAGATGCAACTTTGAACCTGTTTAAGTCATACCTCATTAAAAATGCAAATTAAGACCAAAACATCAAAACACGGGCATCCTGCCAATTGCGTTGAGGAGCTGTAAATTGCTAATCAGACAAGTACCACACTGAGCTTTTCTTCCCTTAGAAGACAAAAACCCACAAGCACAATGAGCTGCATAAATGAGCTCCTCAAAACAAGGAAGCAATCAGGCAACTCACTTCCCAAAGTTGCTAATCTTGGGCTGCCGAGTTACTTCTGACCCCCCATGCGCAGCTGCACCGTGAACACGGACTTGCCGCATTACGAGTTTAGGCTCTGCTGCCATTAAGTCAACGAGCTGCTTCAGGGCTAAATACAAGGAAAAACGGATTATCCGAAGGTCTGCGGATGCAGGGAACGCTGCTCAAAACCCTACTGCTTCTTCCTAGAGTCACACCAGCGTATTCAGCGCTCGTAACGAGCTCCATGGTGCTGCTTTCCCTTTACTTTTTAATTTCCTCCTTTTCCACAGTGACAAGTCGCTATATTCATCCAAAGCTTTTCCAAAGTAATAAAGACTACAAAGAGTTTACTCTATTTTCTGCATGAAGAGAAATCAAATACTAAACTATCCCTGGTGTACATTAAATATAACCAATAAACAATCATTAGCTGCCATCGGAGCATTAAATTTGAAGAGCCCTAAACACATTGCGTTGTTCAGGGAGCTCGGTGGTTTGTTTCACACGGCTATACAGCCTCCTTGTCTGGGTGCAGTAACAGCATATGTATGCACAAGACATGCCTTTCAAGGGTGCAATATAGGTTCTGCTTAACGCAGTCCAGCATCCACATTGCTCACGCTTCCTCCTCCAAATACCTGGTACGGACGCTGAAAATAAAACAAGTTCAGTGGAGCCACCCAAGACAGACTGTATTGTTGGGAGCTATTTTCCCAGCAACATTAACATGCGTAGAATGTCGGCGGCTGGCTGATGGACTTGGAGGTTGTGTACATACGCCGGGCTTTCATTTCGCTTTCTGACAGCTGGACTGCTTACCATGTATATCCCGCTTTATAGCATACCAAAAGGGGGGAGAAACAATAGAGAGATTCGTGTCACGATGAATTTGATCGCCGGTGGATGAATATACCTACAAGTACGCTTTCTAAAATATATGGAATAATTCAAAGCCTAGCTGCTTTCCTCTGAGATCTCCAAGAGGCATTGCTGTGAAACCCAGGACAGTGTAGGAATATGGAACAGCTTCTCGCTGCCTGTTTTGGATGGCCTGCTACTTGAGCGAGTCCTCTCAACGGGCGTCTGCGAAAGTCTCCATCCAGCTCTTGCTGAATTTTAGACACAAGTTGTTTTCAAACACTAACAACAACTGCAAATGCTGTTTTCCCGCTGCATTTCGCAGCGTTGCCCACCACGCTGCCTGACAGCAGACCTGGCCAGGAGATGGATGGATTTGGTTAAGACACAGGACAAGGCAAATGATGTAGCTTTTTATATCTGCAATCTCAGCATCTGCTTTTTGGCAGCAAAACTTGAGAAGTGGCCATTTAAGACTGAGGATTTGGCCCATAAGAAATGGTCACTTGGAAGTCCAGGTGAGCATCACCAGAATTGCTTCAGCAGCGTTGGGAGAGAAGACCGTCCGCAGTGGGGCTTCCTGCTTTCCACCTTTACTTCAGAAATTTACAATCAGAACTGGGTAACGTGCAACATTTCTGATTTATTCGGGCAAAATGGCCAAACACGGCTCAGCTTGCACATAGGAATAGTCCCAGCAGGCCTGAATGGGATGGTCTTTTAATGGAATCACTACGCTGCTGCTGGGTTATAAAAGCAAATTATCTCCCAATATTAGTGGTTTGGACCGCTCCTAAACCAAAAAATAGTTAAAGGGAAAGGATAATTAAGTGCAAGAGAGCATCTTTACTGGGCAGCTACTCCAAAATGCCAATATGAATACTAGGCCACTGGACGCTTCAGAAAATCACAAGCACCAAGTGATGAGCAAAGAAACAGAGAGGAACAACAGCCTGTTCCTGGCTATGTAATCTGGGCATGTGTTACAGGAGGGATGGATTTAGAAAGGAAAATGAAATCAAGCAAACCTACAGTGGGTGTCTAAGCAAATCATTCTGAGATGTATGAATGGTGGCACCAAATGCCAGGCAAAAAACAAATAACACTAACAGCTCCATAAGTCCTGCTTAAACAAATGTAATAAATAATGGAGGGAGGCAAGTAATATATTCCAGAGGATGTTTTACAAAACCCAGCAAAACCAAGCAACTTCTTGCAATCAAATTATGTATGCCTGGCATAGAGTTCACTACAAATTCTAATCAGTTCTACCCTTCTAATAACATTATACAGAAAAATACATCATCATCCATCAACCAGATGGAGCATGATAGTTATACAAAACATATTGTATGTTTTTTATTTTCGACTATGAGAACGTGATGAAATTGTGCACTCTGGAATTAGAGATTATAAATAAATATTTTTGGCTCTGCAAATCCCTGTAAATATTTATTTGCAAAATACTATGTATATATGTTCCATCATTAAAAATACTGCTTTATGATGTGGAGGGGGAAAGAGATCTTACTGGCACAGACATAGGACTGCTGCCTCCTCAACACAAAGACAGCAAAGTTTTGTTGTTTGCTTCCGCTGAATTTCAGCCAAACTTTCTGCCTGTGCCTTCCATGCCATTAAAACATTTGGGAACCCGAGGACTGCTGGGAAAAGGCAGCGTAACCCAGTGAATATGTTTATTGGGCTGTGCTTTGAAAAGGTCCATATATTCATTTGACGGCAGTGGGAACATTTCAGCAATGCAAAGCTGCCGTGGTGCTTTGGGAGAGCTGTGTCCTTCCGCTACGAGGGAACAAAGTAAGACATTTTCAACACCCAACAGTTATGGAGCACTGTCAGGGAAAGCAGCTGGGGTTAGCTTTTCATCACGAAATAGCTGCAATGTTGGGTTTTCTTGGTAGGCAGCCCAAAAGCTGAAGTCAAAAGGATCCCTCTGGTGCTACAAGCCCTGCGATGGTAACCCTGCAGAAGTCACAGGGTGGACAACGTGGAAGGCAGCCACTACACCATCAGCCTGCCAACTGGATCGGTGGGGACACAGCTCCAGCCATGCAGAGATGTAGGAGGATCGTGGCTGGCTTTCCAGGGAGTCAGACTCACGGCCCTTTGGCTGCATCGTGTTTGAGGCTCAACACACCCCACATAGGCCACTGCGAAGAGGTAGGTCCTCCCTAGAAACACTGCAGCAATAACAAACCTGTCTAAAGGGACAAGGCAGAATGTTTCGACACCTGATTGAATGGGGGCTAATACACTGCTGAAGAGGGAACGTGAACAGAAGAGTTGGTTGAAGCAGAAAGCAGGTGGCAGTTGACAGAAACAGTCTTCTCCGTAATCAGCTGTTGTGTTACTTTTTCTTTGCCCCCAAGGCCTGTTAAGTCGGTCAAACTATTCTGGATAAATTGGCAGAGATCTGTGAAACCTTACTCCCTCCTACCTTTATCTGTGTGGGCTACTTCCTTTCCACAAAGTATGACAATTATACAAATTCAGGTTGCTATTCTCCTACTCATGGGAGGAACATGATGCAAATATCCAGCTGGGATCCAAGCCTACCTGCTGGCATGGTAATGGATCATGAGCAGCTCCACTGCTCTACAGAGTTGCTTCCACAAAGGATCAGCTTGGTATATACCAGAAAGGTTTCAGGCAAAAAATCTGCGGTTGTATTTAACAGAATATCAACTGCTGCCATGGCCTGACCCAACCTATGCTAA
Organism: Rhynochetos jubatus; assembly: GCA_027574665.1. Lineage (NCBI taxonomy): Eukaryota > Metazoa > Chordata > Aves > Eurypygiformes > Rhynochetidae > Rhynochetos > Rhynochetos jubatus. The sequence continues at coordinate 73,960,856 of CM050651.1, read as the reverse complement.
AAAAGAGCTTTTAAAACCCCACCGGCTCTATGTATGCCTTCAGATTGAGCCTTTAACTCAGATAAAATGACAGGGACAAGGCAGCCTGACAAGGGAAAGCAAACAAAAAGAAAGTCAATAAAAACACATTGTTAGTACTATTGTAACAAAGCTGGCAAAGAAAATCAAAGACTTGTTTTTCCCTTTGTTTTCCATTAGACGGCCTTGCACGATCATCTAAATTGTGCTTTGATACCAGCTTCAGCAACACTGAAAACATTTAAGAATATTCATAATGATAAATGATGTAGCTGTTCTGATTTCAAAGAGTCTAATGCACTCCACAGTCGCCACCTATTTTGCTTGCAGGCTCTGTTCATTTGATAGAACACTTAAAAAAGAGGAAGAATAAAGCAGTGTTTCATCATCCAAATGAGAAATACTCTTTGGTTTGAGAAGAAGGATGACCTGGCTGATACAGTACGAATCCGAGACTTGGGACAGCCACCTCTGCTGATGTTATCATAGAGTCACAGAATGGTTTGGGTTGGAAGGGACCTTAAAGACCATCTAGTTCCAACCCCCTGCCATGGGCAGGGACACCCTCCACTAGACCAGGTTGCTCAAAGCCTCATCCAGCCTGGCATTGGACACTTCCAGGGATGGGGCATCCACAGCTTCTCTGGGCAACCTGTCCCAGTGCCTCCCCACCCTCTCCAGGAAGAACTTCTTCCTGATATCCAATCTCAATCTCCCCGCTTTCAGTTTAAACCCATTACCCCTTGTCCTGTCTCTACAGGCTCTTGTAAAAAGCTCCCCCCAGCTTCCTTGTAGCCCCTTCAGGCACTGGAAGGTGCTGTAAGGTCTCCCCGGAGCCTTCTCTTCTCCAGGCTGAACAAACCCCATTCTCTCAGCCTTTCTTCACAGGAGAGGAGATAGCATGCAACGATGTGATAAAATGTTGCCTCAGTTCCCCAAGAAAATATCTTTGCAAATAATTTCATAGTGAGGAATTTGTCCTGTACCATCATGGACTGTGTTGGAGAGACGGAAATAAGGCAAGGCATGACTCCTGGCTAAGCTCTGCCTGCACCAGTCTCCTTTATCTGCCAGGTCTCTGGGCTCTTCACTTCCCTCTGTCACCCCCAATCCTATCCCTCCTTGTCCAGGTCCGAGCAATGCCAAGCCCCACTCACACTTTGTCTGTGCCGTAGCTCCGGTAGTCGACCGCCGCTGACACAGCCACAATCAGTGCAGGCATGCCATAGCCAACCAGGTAGAAGTACTTCCTCCGGGAATGTTCGCTCTCGAAAACCTCCACCAGCATGATGTAGAGCTGCACTCCCTCCAGGAACATCCAGGTGAAAGCCGCCAGGAAGAAGAAGTGCAGGAGGGCAGCAAAGACAGCACAGGCAATCTGCGTGCGGATTGAAAAGAGCAAGGGAAGGTGTTTGTACCGTGCTGAATTAAAGCAACAGTCGGGATTACTCCTACTGGGAGGTTTAGTAAGAACGAGGGAGCTCTTGTCTTCCTTTCTCCAAAGGAAGAACCTTTTTTTCACTTGGAAAATAAGCGTGAACTATTTTAAAACAGACACATCTCTGCATATATACAGTATATTGAGAGATGCAAAGGCAGGTATGTATACAGTCTGGAAAATAAACATGTAAAGATGTATATAGTAAAGCACATTTTTACAACCTGCTTACTATACATGCACACATTATCTGCAAACAATGCATGTACAGCCTCTGAAATCCCAGCAGGCATCAGCTTTTGACTCCCAGTGAACAACCAGGGCCCCGACCCTACAAGGACTCGCGTGGAATTAAGGCAGCGCTGGAATACATCCCACTGCATGGTGAAACGTCCCATAAGCACTGAGACGTGAGCCTGTGGCAGCAGCAGAAAGCGCTTTGCCTCTTACCGGCTGGTCAGTCCGGTTGATGCCAATGAGGAAGAGGAGTTCTGCCACGAAGAGGCTGATGCACAAGTTCTTGTGAATCGTGTTGCGGTCGCTCTGCAGCCCACGGAAGAAGCAGAAGGTGAAGATGCAGATCAGGAGGCAGACGAGTGAGAGCAGGATGCCAACCCACGTGATAAAGTCTAGGAGCAGGTCATGGACTGCATCGCTGTGCTGGAAATAAAACCAAAAACCCATAATCGATTGCATGATGCGTGACTTCTAACCCATCCCACACACAGAGTGAAGTTGTCTGAGTCCCTTCCCCAAGTATTTGCATCACAGAATGGTTTGGGTTGGAAGGGACCTTAAAGAAAATCTAGTTCCAACCCCCCTGCCATGGGCAGGGACACCCTCCACTAGCCCAGGTTGCTCCAAGCCTCATCCAGCCTGGCTTTGGACACTCCCAGGGATGGGGCATCCACTCACTGAGCTGTGGTGCAAGGGATCAGTAGCAAAAAGACTAAATGGTCCTAGACTTGAATCCTGCATCAAGAAAGATGCAACCTGAAACAGAGACTCCTGACAAGCTGCAGGTGCCCTGAGCAGACTAAGACCCCAAAATATCCTAGAAACGATTATGCTGTTGTTGAAAATACCAAGATGTCCTAGCTATTCTTGCGTGCAGCTTTCGCAAACAGGGCAAAGGAGCGGACACACAGTATAAAGAACCATTGAACACTGCGATCCGAGTCTAAAAATGTTTCATGCTAACAGCATTGTGGAGATCACAACCGCCGAGTCCATTACAACCATTTGCCAACAGTGAAAGAAGACTCTTTAAATGTTCACAGAGACGTATGAGCTTGGAGGCTCTGGACAGAAAGAGATCACTTCAATGTCTTGGGTTTATTTTTTTTCACGAGGGAAGGAAGAAGAAAGTTTGATTTTTCTTTTTCAAACCCTGGAGCTACATTTTAAAACTCGTGGGAAGTCGACTGATCCCTGGAATGCTACCCAGAAAAAAAGACCAACCTTTTAACACAAATTTACTTTTAAATTGTAACAAACCGGTGATTTTCAGACAACCTGGAAAGTGAGTGATTCCCTGTGATGAACTCCTAACAGGGTTTTACCCCAAAGCCATACAACCGTAGCTATTGCAGGGGCAAAGGTAGGCAACCCAGCCACAAAGTTTGGCGAGGGGCTGCATAGGTGTCCCTTGGCACTGCTGATAAAACACCGCTGGATTGCTCCTGGGCTTACGCTGCATGTCCCTCCCAGAAAGAGGACGGGGGTGTTGGGACACTGAGGGTATCCCACTACCTTATTCAGGCTCTGAAACTTGCCTGTACCTCCCTAGGTTTCCACTAGATGTGGTGAAATTGGAGGTATCATTACTTAGTAAAATGTAAATAAGGAATTAAAATACATGGTGAGTCACGAGACGGCTGTTCGGGGCTCAGCTGAGGGAAAGATTGGCTGGAAATCTCTTGTGGGGGGTTTAAAAAAAAACCAGAGAGGCTTGAAACCCAGCTTTGTGGCCCACCAATCTGTGTTATAAGTGGTGTTCACATTCCCCTCCGCTTCTGGCATTTTGATGACTTGGGCACTATGTAGGCTGGCAAATACAATAGTGTCACACTTCAAAAAGCCACGACAAAGTGGAAACATTTTCCTCCTCGTGGGACAAAAGCTTATGACAGATGGAGGGAAAAGGTGATTAATTTATCCATTTTCTTTGCCTGCTTGCCAGTGATAAAGCCACATCAAATGTCAGGCCTTTCTGATATACTCTCTGCTGTGTCAGCACCCGTGAGAAACAACTCAAACCCTTCAGCTCTTTGGCTTTATCACCGTGAGTGATAGGCATCATACAATAATGAAAGATGGGGAGCCACTTTCCCCTTCATCTCCTCCATACTGGAAGCTTTCCCTCCAGGGGGACTTGGAGGTGGAGAGATGAGGGCTCCTTTCCCCAAACGCTCTCGCAGCTCCTTCTGACTATTTCCAGTATCGTAGAACCACAGAACGGTTTGGGTTGGAAGGGACCTTAAAGACTATCCGGTTCCAACTAGATTCCATGCCATATGCTAAAATATATCTAAGGAACTAGGGGTCACAAGTCCAACAGAGTGGCAAGAAAATCCTCGTGTGCTTACAGTAGATCATGACATAAATGGCTGTTCAGCACTCAGAACACCAAGAAGACGAAGGGCATGTCATTTTCCCGGCGGCCACGTGTTGCTTTACCTGTGTCATTCCAGCTCATCCATCTCTCTGAACTCAGTGCAAAACCATGTTAATGTGAACCCTGCACCTTACAAATCATTCTTGCCTTTGTCTGAGCCTGCTGGGGAATGGCAGGAGAACATCTCCCTGAAAAACCCATCAGCTCAGATCGTCCTGCCAGGCTGAAGTGACCAAGAGCTCCTGGGTGGGGAGAGCAGCACGCAGCAGCCAATGCAGGGGGTAACAAGGTGACAGAAACCAGGCAGACTTTGGCCAGATCCATCTACCCCATCCTGCTGCAGCCAGTGTCACATATTCATCTATCCCACAGCACAGCCTGGCACTGGGAAGGCTTTGAGGGCTTCTTCCCCTACATGAGATGAATCTCTCGGATCTCAGCTCCTGTACCTCTATCATGAAACCATAACTCTGCTGACTTTAAGACACAATGCGGGAATTTGGGGCAGTTTTGCCCCTGGAGAGGGATCCTGCCATCTAGGTTCATGGTCTTCCTCAGGGAAAGGATGCTTGCCCACAAAGCACACCATGCTCAGCAAGAAACGCAGACTTCATTCCTGTGTTAGTATTATCACTCTTACTACTCTTCTTTTTAATATTAATTGTAATGATAATACTGATTTTATGTACATAGCACCCATCCCTGGAGTGCTGGGAAACAACCATAAAAACAACTTCTCCGTAATTACAACCCCCCCCAAACCCAACAAACTCACAAAAGAACAAACAAAAAGGAATAATAACAATAAACAGTGAACAAGAGCAATTTAAAAACACCTTGGGGGAAAAAAATACGATTTCGTATCTTTTCTGGTAAAGTCCAAGAGAAGAAGTGAGCTGGATTTGCAAGGTGGGGTGCGCTCGGTCCTGTTTGGGATGCCCCATTTCAGGTACCACAGCAAAGCCCATGGGTCAGGGAGGAGTTGGTAAGCACTGGCATCCTTCCCATGGCTGTGCCAACTGGCCCCAGGCCAGGCACATCCAGAGCTTTTATACCAGCAAGTCCAACAAAATGGAATTTGCCTTTTGCTATGCACCGAAACTTGTAAAATACCGTGCTGCCACAGGCCACAAAGCAGAATAATATGGGAAAAGGAGGAACCATGGTAATCGCTTCCCAAGGCCATGAGGCGATCCTTGCCATCACCTGACTGCTCTGTGACAAATAAGGGAGCAACGCACCTGGTTTACACACTCGGCATAGGGTGTTCCAGGCTTAACTAGGATAAATAGCACACCAAAATATTGAACCTAGGTTGCCATCTCCGAGTCTGGTCCCCCAACCGCAAAGACATGCCAGAGGAGCAAATCTTCTCTCTATCCTGTTCAAGCACTCCCTGACTGAGGATAGAACAGCTCTGACGTATGTGCTAACGATACCCTTCCAGCATCCTGCAAACCCTTCCGTCCCTAAGGCACACAGAACACATCTAAAACCACCAGTGTGTCAACAATCTACTCTAGGTGATCCTGCTCTGGCAGGGGGGTTGGCCTAGGTGATCTCTAGAGGTCCCTTCCAACCCCTACCACTGTGTGAATGTGTGAATCTGTGAACAGTCAACTCTTCTCGATAATCTCCCCGAAGACCTGGGCAACCAGGAGAGCCTACGGAGGTACCGGACATCAGTCCAAGCGACAGTTACCCGATAGCATCCATCAAACACCTCCCAGCCCAAATGCACCATGGCTGTCCAGACCGGTGCTGCATGGCCCAATGTGCAAGCCACGGGGTGTTGCTACCACCAAGCTACGCTGGATTTACAGGTAAGCTGACACACAGACTATTTTCAGCACAGGAATGACTTCTTGAGTAATTATCACAGAATCACAGGATGGTTTGGGTTGGAAGGGACCTCAAAGATCATCTACTTCCAAGCCACCTGCCATGGGCAGGGACACCCTTCACTAGACCAGGTTGCTCCAAGCCTCATCCAGCCTGGCCTTGGACACTTCCAGGGATGGGGCATTCACAGCTTCTCTGGGCAATTGAAAGAATAGAAATAGTTGAAAGAAATAAAATAATCCACTTCAGTGAAAGGGTTTCTATATTAAGTACATTTTCCATTTATGATTTAGGCATAAGCCTGACCCAAAGCCCAGTGAAAGATTTCCCTGGCTTTGGCACAAAGCCCTGCTTTTGGTCCAGCAAGGACCAGGAGAGTGTTCATGGAAACCTGTGCAGGAGGAGTTACAGGAGCCTTGGTAGCAACCACAGCAGGGTGAGCAGGCAGCCCAGAGATTATCCAGGCTGGGAAAAATCAATGAGCAGCTCTGGCAGTGCCTGTACACCAGAGCTGAGCTAATAAAAACAAATCCCAGGGAATGTCAGCTTATGACAGAATGGCTCTCCCCGAGATGAACAGCCATTTCCTCCCTTATTAAAAACATCAGTAGAAAAAACCAGCAGCCAAACTCAGCTGCCAGCAGCAAAGGACACATTCCTTTGCCTAATCTGTCCCTCCAGGAACGGAAAGAGTAATATGTTTGGGGGTGGAGGAATAAGCAAGCAGTAAATAAAAGCAGAGTGTCATTGAGTAGCTCAGATATGACCGCTCAGTGCCCGGTGGGAGCTGGCAGTGTGCTGGGCTGGGCAGAGACCCAAGTGGGACAGGTCTGAACCTGATGCTGATGTAGTTACCTGTGGCCGTGCGGGCTCCCTCTGCCCTTCTTTCCCCCGTGCTGGTGTTGAGGGGGGATTACTGGTACAACCTGGCTGTAATGCTCCGTGGGTAAGTGCAAAGGGCTGCTTAAGAAGCAAATGGTTTTGTCGATGTGCCAAAAGCATCAGCTGGGCTCCATGGGCTGGGAGGAAACCCCACAGGCTCCTGCATCGCGTCTGGGCTGGCTAAAGGCATCCCCTGCTGTGGCTATGCAGGCATGAGAGGTTTCCAGGGGAAGATTCCCATCTCTGTGGCCAAGAGGGAAATGTGCTGGGGGGTTCCCACTGCTTTAGCACCCATCCTCTCCCTCTTCCCCCTGGATGCACCGAGGGAGGCAGGCGGCTCTGCTCCACAGTGGACACAGCACCCACAGAACAGGTACATATCACCTCTGTTCTCTGCCAGGGCAATGCTGTCATGGGCACCATCTGGTCCTAACCCGGATGGAACAAAGAGTTTAATTCCCACCTGAAGCCCATGTGCAACATCAGTGTCTTCTGACTACGGCCGTTTAAAACAAGGCTCAGATCCTGGAGCAGTCCTGCAGGGCAGTTTAGCCACCTTTACTCTCCTTGCCTTAGTTCTCAAAGCTGCCTTCACTTTCTGCATAAGATACACTGACCATCTTCTTTCTCCTCTGCCTTCCTTGGCAAGACGAGGGCCTCCTAGCAGAACTCCTTTCCCACAAACTTCTCCTCAAAAAACAACAATCATTGCATCCATCGTCCTGTCCTCCCGTGCGGGCTGGATTTAGTAAAGCAGGGCTGCTTTGCTTACTCATAAGGCATCTCCAACCCAAGAAATGAGCTTTGATGGCTGTGCCAAACTCCGCGTAGACATTTATCCAGCCAAGCTGCCGGCTTGTTAATTTGAGTTCCCAGAAAATATCCAGTGACAGCATCACCAGCCTCTGCTGTCACACCGATGGTCTTACCCAGCCCGGTGCCAGGAGACAGCCAGGACACGGCTCCACCATACCACTGCCACTACCTTCACCTTGGTCCTCACGCTCACCCTCCTGTCAGCCAGAAAGGAAGGGGGTAGCTTAGTGCTTGCCAACGGGAGGTACTTGCATTGTGCATTTTAGGAGAAGGAAACCCCGTGGGGTGATGCTGTCCCCAGGCTCTGTGGCACAGCTCTTGACTGTGCAACTAGCCCTGTCTCACAGATCAGAGAGTCACGAAGGGCGATGCTGAGCAAACAGGTACCTGTTGGACTGGGGGAAGGCAAGCCGCGGCTAATGAGCTGCTGTGTGCTCACACTTCTGACACCTGTAAGCGCTGAGCTAAAAAACTGCAAATTCAAGGGCTTGGAGTAAGTCTTTCCGAAGCCAGGCTCTAGGTTGGACACCCAAATGTCGCTGCCTGAGAAGGTTCGGGTCAAGGCTTTGGGGAACACACAGACAAGGACCAGCGAGATGTCCAACCCAGCAGAACTAGAAACAATAAGACACATCTCAACATGTGTCAAACTGAGGGTGGGGAACTCAGGGAACTCTCTGGAGTGACTTAGTGCCCACCTAGACAAAAATCTCAAGGACTGCTACCAGGTACAGCTCTGAATTGACCCCACAGACACAGATTACTTGACCTAATAGGTGTATTTGACCCAAAGTATAACAAGTCCTTACTCTTGGAGTTCATCGGAGTCACAGATTTCTGTTCCTAACACAAGCTCAAATACTGCTGTATTTTGAATTTAAAAACCTCATTATTTTTGAGAATTAACCCCTTTGATGGTACACAATGATTTGTCTTGCAAAACTTACTACATAGAGGTTTCAATAATTTAATTCAGCAGTTAGGGTGTTTTTGCAACCCTGCACCCACTCCTGCTTTCATTCACTGCTGTTCAATCCCACAAGTGCTAATATATGGATAAGCCAGCACTGCAATAACTTCAGCTTGCTCTTTATATCAGAAATGGCTGTATTGCTTCAGGCAATGGACCACTGCATTCCATTTAGACTCCATATATTTTTATTCCTTTCTTTCCTTAGCTTGCCTTACGCTTCCATTCCCTAAATAATTAGCATGGTGTAACATGTTTGTGGTATAGAATAACATCTGAAAGCTTCTGATTAATTGCTACAGTTAAAACACCTTTCTTCCCACCTCCCTTTCTCTTGTCTTTATTTATTTATTTTTAAAAGAAGAGTAAGCTCTGGCATTCACTACATACTGATAAGCAACATTTATCTACCCTGAGGTACCTTTGCTTTTTCTGTTTTGGGTAGTTTTTTTTAATTGCATTTTCCCACCAGCTCTGAACTTGTTTTCTGGCTGCATATTTTTCCCATGGTACATTTAAGATGCATCTGCTGTAATTAATATGATGCAAAGCGCAAGCTTATATGAAAAACAGCTTGTAAATTTTGAATAATTCTGCAGCAATTACATGGGTAGAATGGCTTATTTAACTATGGGCTTTGACCCATGGCATGGGACCCACCATGTTTTATGGCATTTAAGGGTCATAATAAATATCTGACTGATTTAAAAAATAGATATTTAACATAGATCTCATCTGTGTTAAACATATGTCACAATTTAACAAAATAACTACAAGGCTGTAATAATTTTCCCATAACACAACCCATACAAACTTCTTAGCTGATGAAAACAGTCTTCTTAGTAAACTGCCCAAAAGGGCAACAAACGCTGCAGTTCTGTACGGACATCCCTTGTCAGCAGGATGCATCAGAGAGGTCGAGTCTGCAGGTCATTACAGTCCCGCTGTCCCCTTCCCCTGAAACCGGGGCTCTGACAGGGGCTGGAGGGGTACCTGCAGGCGTGGGTCCATTGCTATGCATCCTGCCCATGTGCACAGCAGGTTTTTGGTCTTGGGCACTGTTATTGACCCCACTGAAATATGTGGGTGCATAAGAAACTCTGGGCCCAACTAATTTTTTAACAGGCAGAAAGCATCTTCAAATTAAAAACTCCTCCTGTTCATTATGAACTGTCCTATTAAGACTGGAATTGATTCCAGCAACTTCTACTCGAAGCACACCAATAAATCCCTGCCACCGTGGTCAGCCAATGTCATTTTCTGCCCCTTTGGACAAAGACATATTGCTGTTTCATGCTGGAGAGCCAGACGGCCATCAATCACCTCCTCAGGGGCGCTACCTTCCAGCTCCGCCTTGCCACATACGCTCTGCTAATAATTAAATCCCAGCCCGTAACTCGCAGAGCAGCCACCGAGGTCTCCTCCGGAAAGCACACTCCTTCGCCACGCTACCAGGGAGGGAGATCATTCATGACCAGAAGTGACACTTGTCAAATTGGTGCTGGCTTTTGATTAAGGAGCAGGAATCCGATGTCTGCTCCCCACGATGCCCAGTGTTCGGTCTCATTAGGCACGGGGCTGTGGATACTCATTACACCACACGGTGCTCCCTGCAGATCCAAAAATCCAACGAGCTGAAGTCCGTAAACTATAAATCTCAATTACAGGAGAAAACTGTTTCTGTTGCAAAACTCCCAGAATATTATTCATTATTGTGTGCATGTCAGTCCTCTTTAGGGATCCTCGTCACTGGCCAGAACGCTGCTGTAAGAGGTCCTGCACAACCACGCAATATCCTTTCCCCAAGGATTGTTCTACCTCCAGGAAGACTAAAGGGTCTCTGAGGCAAGGAATGGCTGTTTGTACAAGTCAACAAAGAGCACGCCAACGAGATGAGTGCGAGTCGGTGAATGACAACAACCCCCATTTAGTTTTAAACCTCCACCTTTCCAAACCAGAAGATATTCTGCTGCCAAGATTTTAAAATCAACTCATCGCATAAGGAATGTTCACACAAGCCACCTCCCATCGGCCAACAGCCACACGGCCAGCTTCACCGGCAGACCGGAGCGGGATGGTGCTGCCAGGCAGAGCAGAGTGATGGACACAGAGGGAAGAGCTGCAGATGTTTGCAGGGCAAGCACCTGCCTTCGCCCTTGGGCTGGGATCATCGCTAAAGCGGACATGCCAGGAAGCTGTCCAGTTCCATCAGAGTCAACACAGTGGAGCCAATTTGGCTCTTACAGCAATGATACTTTGGCTGCAGCCAAATGATAAAACATGACCTGAAAGTCTTGAGGTCACTTGTTAACACCCAGAAACACCAATCAGCTAATAACACGCTGGCTTGGGAGCTCGAGAAGCTTCCAGCTGTAGCTCTTTCCAACCCATTGGCTGAACACGGGCAGGCAGGGGTCTCACATTCTCTTTCTGCAAGATGAGATAAGACCAGCGCTACGAGTCTAATGAGGCTTGGGTGCAATGCCGTGCAGGCAAGGCCGATCTACTTGTGTTTTGGGAAGAGGCTCGTTCAGTGCTAGCCTGTATCTGTGCCGTGCAACAGGGACTGCCCTCATTCACATCAGTGGAGTGGAGCGCTATCTGCATTTCCCACATGCAACCTCCAACTTGAGTGACTCAGGTATATCTGTGAACTCCAGGCAGGTAAGAACAAGCCAAACACGCATTTCTTTTGAAAATTCAGTTGTGGGAAACTGGCAAAACCAGACTTGGGTTGCAGAATGCCATTAACCTATAAATATGTGCTCCGAATAGGCCATTTCTTCAGCCATCTCCCAGGAAAATGCCACAGCTATTTAGTGGCCTATCTCCCAGACCCGTAGTGACTCCTGAAGAATACAACAGATACATCATCCTGCAACAGCAGCAGCAGATCTATCCTGCCCGCCTCAGCTTGACCCTGCTGCTGCTGCCAGGATCCCATTTCTTTATTTTTGGCAGAGCTTTGGTCATGCATGACGGTGCTTTAATGTATATTTTTATTGTGGCTCTTCACATTCCTCTTCAGATTATCAAGTGGAACAAAAATATACAAAGGAGTGACACTGGAAGATTATTTGAGAAAAGGTCTTCTAAAAGCATAATAGCTTGTGTGGTTATGTGGACAGGGCTCTGAAATGTTCTGCCTGCACGGAAGATGCCAGATCCGTACCTATCTCAGAGCCGTGGATTCTGCTGCGGTGCCAGGCACATGAAATAGAGATGCCGTAAGACAGAACATCACTGGGTTAAAAACCTTTGGGCATCAGGACCTTCTCCTCTCCTTCCTGTAGCAGCTGAGACTGTTCTCAACCAAAGACAGCCAAGACAGCTCAGGAAATGCAGGACTATCTCAACCATTCTTCTGTTCTTGAATAAAATCCTAAATGTGCACTTCACTCCCCATATTCCCCACGAGAAACATCTACTTTCTGGAGTACCTTCTTTAGCTCCAGTGGGGATAATCATGTGGGAAGCCAGAATTACTCCACGGACTTAAATGCAGGCAAGGGAACTAGCTGATGATGTACTGGCCTCAGGTAGATGTCTATGCAGGATGGTATAACGAGCTTCCTTTTCATGTGTCCCCTTCCTTTTCTCACTGTCACATAGCGAGATGCAGTGAATGTCTCTTTTTCCCCTCGTTGGAAGCTGGAAAACGCTTTTGGCTCCACTCATGCATCTCGCACACACGTGCGGCAGTGCAGCGCACACACAACCTGCACCCCACGGGGCAGGCTCTGCATGCTTCTGTCCCAGCACCCACCACGCTCGCTGGTGGCACAGTGAGGACCCCCATGAGCAAGGACTCAGCCAGAAGATGTTCTGCACTGGTAAGCAACGGAGGTGGCTTAATTCTGCTCAGCCGTCATCCTCAGCTCAGAGCTACCCATGCCAGGAGCTCAACAGGCTTTGCATCGGTGTGACTATCTGTTGTTTCACCATATAGCAGAAGGACAATTTACACCAGATGGTTTATCCCATCAGAGTTACTGTCACACAGCAATTTCCCTGCTCAGCCCCATTTGCAGTAACAGAATGGTGTTACATTGGCCGCTTTTCCCGCCCAGTGCCTTGGCAGCCTGCGAATCCGCAATGCCTACCTTTACCTCCACGTGCGCCATCAGGACTGCAAAGTTGGTTAGGTGATTGCAGGAGCATGTGGTGTGAGTCTTGTTAGTTGTCAGGAGGCGACATCCCTGGGTGGACCAATACCCTGTCATTGTACGCTTTGTATAGCTCCAGAACGAACAGTTCGGATTGAAATTTTCTTCTGACTGCTGCAGGGAAGAAACGAATAAATGCAGTAAAAACGAAAGGGTTTCAGAGATTTCTAAATGCACTATTTTTTTTTCCCCCAGAGGCATTTTGTAACTCTCACCCTTTTAATTTTGGATAAACAATCAGCAGAGGTTTATACGTCAAGTATTACTTGCCGGTACCAGAGGAAGTTAGATTGTTCCTGCTCTCTTTGCTAACGCTAACTTAGTTCTTTGTTCTTGATTAATTTCAGCCATAGAGTAAATCCAACTCTTCAAAATCAGATTGCTTCATTTGCATTGCAGAGCAGAGAAATTAATTGCTTTAAGCAATCAACTTTTGCAATAACTATGCTTGGCTAACCGGAGGACTAGCTGTCCTCTTTCACTGTAATTCCACTTTCCTCTAATATCCCCTGCCACCATGATAAAATAATATTATGGTCTATTCTAATATATTGGTAGTTTTTAATTACCGAATGACATGTGTCAGCAACTGAGCAATGGGCATCAGCTCAAAGGAGACTTTCTTTACTTTTATTAATGCGACGTAAAAGAGACATTCCCCATAAATAACCCAAAGTGCAAAGGAACAAATGTATAATTCAAAATCTAATCAAGGGCTGCTGGGGGCCTCACATCAGCCAACTTTTGCATCACTTTGTTTTAGAGACTGAAAAAGAAAAATAAAGAAGTGCTTTTCAAACTCCCTCACCTTGATGTGCTTGACAGTAAACACCACAGGATCGGCCAGGTAAACCTTATTGCTGAACTCTTTGTTTATTGCTGCCGTGATGACAGGGGAGTTGACAATGACGGAGTGATTAGTTGACATTGCTTCTGTTCCCAACTTCATGCTGGCGTTCTCCGTGGAGAGATAGGTGCCCAGGTTGTTATACAGCACGAAAGCCACCCTGATTTCACCTAGAAAAGCAGGAAGAGCTTAGATATCCAGGTCAGTACACTGTTGGGTGGTTTTTCTGCTGTTTTGTTTTTTGGTTTTTTTTGGGTTTTTGTCTTTTTTTTTTTTTTTTTTTATATGACAAATCTCTTCTCTGAACCAACTTTAAAACTTCTCTGAGGAAATGTGAAAGGACCAAGATGTGGCATATGAAAACTCCCCTCCTCCTGCCAATCACAAGGAGCACCATAAGGTGCAACAAGCGCTCCGTGAATAAGAAGGGCAGAGCTGCCTGGTGAAGAACTGGGACAGGTTGCCCAGGGAAGCTGTGGGTGTCCCATCCCTGGAAGTGTCCAAGGCCAGGCTGGATGAGGCTTGGAGCAACCTGGTCTAGTGGAGGGTGTCCCTGCCCATGGCAGGGCGTGGGACTGGACGGGCTTTAAGGTCCCTTCCAACTCAAACCATTCTATGGTTCTATGAAAACAAACTTTTATAAGCAAACAGATTGTGGGAAGACAGAAGCAGAAGGTGGGCTTATTTTTGGTGTCAGTGGGTCTAACTGGCTCCTGAGAAAAGAGGCCAGGTGGCCCATTTCCCACCTCACATAACACTTTATTTTCCAGGCTATGCTTGGGAAACATATTTCATTTTGGCCTGTGGCACAGATGCAATATAAAGCTATAATTTAGTCCATTAATAAATTCAGACTACCTCAGAAAAGCACAGGGACAAGTCTGGGAGAAGGAATCCAAAACTTTCCTACACAATTCCAATCTCACATGAAGGGTAAAAAAACCTGCAGTAATTTAATTTAAAAATATATCTATTTTCTTAATTTGCCAATCAGGTATCCCCTCTTCCACAAAAAAAAACCCTCGTTAGGGAGCCTGCAGAAAACCCAGGCTGCCAGCCAACAGTTTTTAAATGAAACCATCCAGTTTGCCTTCTGTTTTGTGCATTATTTCACAGGCTATAAATAAGAATTGAATATGGTTAGTTTGCCTTTATATATATTAGTTGTGGGGAGTTGTGGAGTTTCTACAGGAATCACCCCAAGCTCTGAGGAAAGTGAAGCACTGCTGATGCCAAACATCCCTCCCAACCTAAATTCATCTACACTAATTTAATTTTCAGCTCTTTGGTGACCTCCAGGCAGGTGCCAAGCTGGTGCAAATTGATGGAGCTCTCCTGATTTGACCAGAATTCCAGTGATAACATGCTTAGAAATAGAGAATTCCCCTTCCTTGATGCCAATGCAGTTCCTCTTTTTCTAAAAATCTCCAAGGCCTGTTACAGGAGTCAAACTCCCGCCCCACTGGAGTTTTGTTGCACATCTTGGGCTTTACACTGTCTGTAAAAGAAATACTTCTCTTCAAATCCTACACGCAAAGGTACCGAACCCCATCAAGGAAGCCAGTGGCAAAACTTTCCTTCTGAATCACCAGCCCAAGCTTTTCTCTCAACAGTTGTCAGAAATTTCTGGCAGTTTTAGCACATCTGGTTGGGCTGTAACACTGCCAACCGCTCCATGCTTTGTCTGCAGGGATCAAAGCCCATACTCGAGCCTTCCCTCTGCACACAGGTTACATTTTAAAGGAACTCAGAACTAGAAGCATGTTAGGCCCATTAGCAGAAAGCCTGGGAGTTTGAAGTTGGTCTACAGCAGGGCTGTGGAGATCAACAGACGTGTCTGCACCAATTCCTGGTCTGGAAATAAATGGCTTGGCAGCGTGAAGACCATTCACATATACCATCATCTTTAATTTATGCCATATCAGGAGGTTCATACGCTTCAGAGGGAAAGGCACTGATGATTTAGACTCATAACAGTTAATCAACCTTTTCTGCCGTGTTGGCTTGTTATTAATATTTGCTACAATTGTTTCTTCCCTCTCCCTTTTCAGATAATTGTAGAGTGCCCCACTGTGAAGTAGTGTGCTCCAATAAGCCTCTCATCCCATCTGAAGCCTCCTACTGCAGACAACAGCAGTTAAAAGCACTTCTCTGGACTCAGCGCTGTGCCCCAACAGCCATGTCATTTACGGATCTGATGCATTTTCACCAGCAGGCAACGCTTTGGAAGGCTGTGACTCACTCAGCGATATAATACACTCCCAGTCAGCCAACTCAGCTTGCAGTCAAGGGCATGAGCAACTGATGCAGCTGTTAATTTAAATATTAACCTAGCGACTAATACTCTACTTACAACTGGTTAAGCACAAAACAGTGCCTAAAGCACGACTGATTCACGAGGCCAGACGTGCCAGACCTACCGTTTCGACCGTTTTGTTTCAAGGTATTTGCTGACAGCTGAATGGCACTCCCGTGGCCCATGTTCTGGGGAAACTTCAGATCTTCCAGGTTCCCATCTGTGCTTAGTCTCGCAACTTCCAGCTCTGTTTGCAAGAGAAACCGACACTAAGAAAAACCTCTACCGAAATAATCTACGACACGATACTTCAGAGCTACAAAATGGTGTTCCAGACCATCCGAGAGCAGAGGAATCAACTTACAATGTTTCATGCTAAACTCTGTTCGGGCTCCTATTTCTTTTTAAACCTTTGCCCTGAAGAAGTTTTAAATTTAATTAAAAAAAAAAAAAAAAAGCAGCATCAAATAAATTCTACTCTCTGTGGAAGACAAAAGACAACCAGTTCTTGTAAACAAGAACCTCAGGATATTAAGGACAATGGTTAAAATGAAAATCTGAAAATGCAAGTTCTTTGCCACTGGCGATCGGTACTTTCTGTAAATGTTATCGGAGCTCGGGATCTGTATTCATAGAAATAGAAGAGTTGTTCTCATTTTACATATGCACAGTGGGAGTGCTGGTGCTTTCCATCATGCTTGTTTTTTAATTAAAATCAACAATCAAGCAAATAAAGACACAAATATGTATGAAATTGAACACAATTGCGTTACGATGAACAATCTCCCTGTGAAGCGGTGCTCTTATTGCTCTAGCACAGATCTTCCCCTCAAAGCCAGGAGTAATGAAGGCAGGTTAGGTGCTCATTTTGCATGGAATTTCAAGGGTAGAGAGCTGCCTTACTCCTTTGGGCTCCTCTGGAAAGAGTTTTAAGTCCTTCAGACAAAGGGCCAAGACATATTTGACAAATTGCTTGGAGAGATTTGTTAATCTGGGGGCCAAGACCAATCCCAGGTTTCCCAGCCTCTGCTCTCGGTATTTATGGGATCTGTCCCTTACGGATGTTGTCAGTGTTTTCCCGAACAATGTCTGTCTTCAGCAGGTTATCAGCCAGCACGAAGGCACTGTCCTCCACGGTGTCGAGTAGCTTGGTGGCCGCGCGCTGCTGCTCGCTTGCGTTCAGGTCCCTCCACGCGTTCAGCGCCTGGGGCTGCAGGAGGTTGTTCACTGTCTCCACCATGGCCTGCAAGGGAGAGGGACTGAGTGAGGAAGGGCTCTAGAGAACCTAAAGCACCATCGAAACCGCTGACATACGTTCAACCCCATCCTCCACACACATCAGTTTACAGGGAGAGGACAGCATCTCACCTCCCCGCCTACTGGGGCAGCCTGCAATGGAGCTGGGCATCATTCATCCCATCAGATGAGAGAGGGAGGAAATGTTGATTTTATTCTAAATGCAGGCTGGGAATAGCACTTGTCTGCTTCCGTGATCAGCAGCTTTAGGCTTGGAGTAAGAAGAAATTTAGGGGGGAGGGGAGATGAGGAAATCATTAAGGAAACATGCAGGATTAGATTTCAAACCCCATCTGAGAAATAGTTTGCTGCTACCTGCAACACCAGAATTCAAAAGTAATCCTAGGGCATCCAAGGAATACATTTACTATCTGCAAGGGCTATGCTCCTTGGAGCGTTTCCCACTGCCTAACCTCTGGCAGGCAGTCACGGAGACGCAGAGATAGCCGAGTTACACCACTTCATCCAGAGAAGCAGCAGGTGCCCGTAGAGATTTAGTTAAGAGGTTACATTTCAAACTGCTCCGTTCGGGAAGGAGTCGGCCCCGCGGTAACAACTCCAGTCCCTCCTGTGGTGAACCTTCTGCCCTGGGCTGCCAAGCACAAAGAGCTCTCCCACGGAGAACCTCCCACGGGTTAATGTGGATGCACGTCCAGGATCACATGAAACCGCACCGGCCTCGCGACTGTGAAATTACAGCAGCAGAGCCTACCCAAGCCCAAGGCTTTGCTCAGCCTCAAACCCCCGCGTAGTTACTAACCAGAGATGACTCAACTACCTTCCAGCTAACGCTTTTTAATGAGACCAGCCGTACCAGTTGGTAGAACTGATTGTGCAGAGGAAAAGGAAAGGAGCTTTGAGATGAAATTGCTGTTTCCTAACTATTTTCGGTACGCTGAACGCCTAGGCATCAGACCCACACTTCTGTTCTGCAAGGCAAGGACAGTCCTATGGGATTTCAACACGTCGCAAGCCTAAAGGATGCCCCATGGGCTCGCTTTCATGGAAACACTTCGGTATTCACTCCTGGCGGAGTTTCTAAACCCACCTCCGCAACATGACGTGTGAAAAGAAGATACGGCGTAGCCCGTTCTCCAGCAGAGCCCTGAGGAGGAGGGCTACAATGGCAACTCCTGGCACAGAGCATGGGGCACCCTGTCTCACTCACCAGTCACGGGCAGGTGTGCAAACGTGCAATGAGAGAATCTAATCATACCCAACCACAATTTGATTTTATTGCTATACCCAGGTGACCTAGAATTTCAATTACAACAAGGTTCAAGGAGATGCAAAGGCAACCTGACACTGCTGGTGCCTGTAATCCCAGCAAAGGCATTCCACTGAGACGCTGCCATGGGCATCTTTGCCCTAAATGTCCTCGAGGCTGGACGGTTTCTCATACCACCATTGTTCCGACTGGAAGACTGAGCCAGAATCGGGCTCCTCTGACAGTACAAAGCTCCTATTGTCCACCCTACATTTATTTATGATCAATCAACTCATATGCTCTTGTGACAACCTCTCCTGTACCTTAAACAGATCTTCCCCTCCCTGGCAGCTACCACCCTGGTCCCTTGATTAGACCCTTGATTAGAGAACATTTCTCCCGAGCCTCACGGCTTGGTTTCCCAAAGCACGGGGTGACCCATGCTTCAACCACTGAAACAAACCTCAGTGGCTGAAAATCTTGTGCCCTAGTGCTACCGCAAAAATCTCTTTGCCATCGAGCTTTCACAATCCACAACTGGAATCCCTTTTTCATTTCCTGTTAAGTGCAACTTATTAACCATAAATCGATTTCTTAAACCGATTATTAAACTGATTTTCCTAAATAGTGTAAAAATCATCTTAATACATTTACTATGTGCACACAAAAAGCTGGCTGACTTTAATAGTCAAGAAGAAATACTAAAAATCCATAGCATTTAAGTGTGTCCTTTTCAGTGTTTTAAAAGCTGGAAGACTGATCTCTGTAGCTCTCAATAAAATTCTGTGGTTTACTTTGGTAGCTTATGTCTTCACAGACAAAACAGAGGTAGTGTTCTTTCCCAGTGACCAAAAAGCTTGACTATTTTGCTGCACAGGTTCTACACAACACTGTGTTTTCTTGCAAAGACCTTTTATGCACAAAAAGCAGAAAATTAGGATTTTTCTCCCCTTTCAATGTTATCAGGCAGACTACAATTTCCTTACTTCCATTTAGCTCAGCTACTGATGGTGCTTTTAAATCTCTGCTAAAACGTCATCCTGGGTACTTTTATCAATATCTGAACGGTGGAAAGAGTCTTTACAGCAGATCCAGCTCCTGCCTCTGGACGGAAAAGTAATGTTTATTGTCAAAACATGAAACATGAAACAGAGGCTGAAATATGTGTGTTATGGTGAAACATTTACATGTCTTCTGCAAAGATTTTTTCCCAGAAGAAAATATTTTATCTAATGCACTTTTTATTTTATTTTTAAGGGTGAGAGCATGCAAAATTTGAGAAAGAACACGAATTAGGCCTAATGTGCTGCTTCCCACACAACGTGTTCTCCCCACCCCACGGACACAATGCTGGTGAGCATCCATCCTCTTGAAGTGACTAACCTGAACTCAGCCACTGCACATCACTTTGGATCTGGGGTCTGATGCTCCAAGAAAGATTTCCAAGGACTTTGCGTCAGGTCCTTAGCACGGATCTGAACAGACCTGGTAGACTGTCTTCACTGGCATTGCATCCGAGACAAATTTAGGCTGTAACTTTTCCCAGAGGGTCACTCCTCTCACCTGTCTCAGTGCATTAATCAAGCGCTCCGCGCGTCGTATTTCTGAGTGCAGCACTTCATTACGGCTGAGTGCTGTGGGCTGAAGCCAAGGAGATGAGGTGCTAATGAAATGTTTGCATTTTGGACAGGAGCTGAGGTAGGTGTTTAAATGAAACAAAACAGCTGTTAAAGCAACAGTGTCTCTTGAGACCGAGATGCCAACTAGGAAACCTTTGGCAGGGGAGCGGGAACTGTGGGAGGGCAGGCACACGGGACAAAGGTCGGCCTGTGTCTTTGCATTTAAGCTGAGCTGTCATGGTTTAGATGGGTTCGGCACCTGCTCCAATGACTTTGTGGTGAGATGAAGCTCTAGAGTCGAAGCAGTAGTGCCAAGCTCCCAGGAAAGCCTCCCAGTGACCAGCGGAAGGAGGGTTAGCCCTGATGAGAACCTTTGACATGAAGAAGGCATGAGATAGCTATGCTTGGGGGCTGACGGTGTGACGGGTTTTACTGGTGATCCCTGGGGATCTTGATAAAGGTGGGGACTTTCAGAGGGAGTTAGGAAGGTCCTGACCTAGTTTCATCCCAATTTACTTCAAGAGTTTAACATGCAGCCAAGTCGGGAGCTCAGATACTTACTAATTTCTATCCCCACTGAAAGTAGGAGAATTCACAGCAAGTATTATTCCCATTTAGGTGCCCAAAGTCACATGAGATTAATCCTATCCCTGAGGAACCCAACACCTACTGAAGGATGCTGCCTATCTGTGTCTCTGAAGACTCTGTCCTTGCTAAAGGACATTCCTCTGCTGTGGTTTTCTTCTCTTCCCTTGCTGGATCCCTCTTCCAAATGCGGCTCAGCTGTGTGAATAATTTCCAAATCACCCTTCTGAGTCTTGTGCAAAATAAAAACGTGGGGCTTGGAGCTCAAACACACCTCCACATCACCCACAGCATGGCAGCAAACCAATGTTACGGTTGCTGGGGCTTAACGAATAGACAGCACAAACACGCATATTCCCGGGAAGGAGGACAAAAGTAACCCAAGTAACACCAAGGGAAAGCTTTCACAAGGCACTGCTTGCTTGTTTGCAGCCTAAGATCAAACGAGGGAAGAAGGGCATGGCAGAAGGGAGCCAAGAAGGAAGACTTTCCATCTGCCTTTCTATCCCGAGATACGCAGGTGTAGCTGTACGCTGCCCATGATGTCAGGGTACTTACACATGCAAAGCCAAACTCCCTAAATTCAAGCCTGTAAAGAGCAGCCATCCTGGATCAGAGAATATTAGAGCCAGTGGATGTTTAAACTCCCCAGCAGCGGCTACAATCAGACATCGTGAGGAGAGCAAGAACATGCCAAGCATAGAAGACAAACCCAGTGATGGTGCTCCCTCTCTACCATGCGGTAGAGTGTAGATTCAGCATAAATAAATGTTAAGAAGTTGCAGAGGGAGATTTTTCTCCCAACTAAAAGGGCATACGGCTTCTTGATTTTGTCTTGAGATTACTAAAGAGAAACAAAATGTAAAACCTTCCTTCTCAGACACTTACAAATTGGTATTAAAAGATGTACTGTCAAAAGGCAACTAATTAGGAGTCTTACAATAATTATACATTACTAAAAGGCCAATCGTACATATCCCATTGATTTCCTCTGTGACAGCTGCTTCCCTGCGTAAAACTGAGTTTTGCTTGTTCATTTATTTTTATCTTCTCCCCTTCTAGGAACGTCTGGTGAGAATATCTGGCTACGTGACACACGGTGTAAACCTCGGAGGGGAGTATATACCCAGTGATACCACATCCGTTTATTTATCTCTCACCGCGCCACCATCGAAGGCACTGCGCTTTGACAAAAGCAGATTCTGTAATGTAAAATTTGCCTTAAACTGGGAGTCAACACTGGAAATCACTGAGAGGTGGCAGACGTACTCATGCCGTTACCGAATTTGGGACCAGACTGCACTGTGCTATGGTGCTTAAGCACAGCAAGCCTAAGCTTAGCAAACCAGGAGCTCTCCTAGAGTTAGGACCTCTCTAAACCCTTTATTGTTTGGCCTCTTGCCGAGCAGCTGATGGAAGAACAAAAACCCCAACGAATTTATGACTGGAGACAATACTGCTTCGTGGCTAGTGAATACCAGCAGGCCCCGGAGGGAGTACTGGTTGAATCCTTTTGCTGAGTAATTTTCAAATACGCAGTTTGTCCTTCCTCACAAAGCAGTTGCTCCTTAAGAGGAGACTGAACACACTGTATACGTTATTTTGCATGGAACCTACATCACAAGGTCTTACCTCCTGTAGCACCTGTGGGAGAATGAGGACAGTGGAACAGCGCATTAAAGCACCACTCATGCAATGACAACCCTAATTAAAATATCTGCATCTTATAACTTTTAAATCCCTGTCTCATACTGCTAACACTTGTCTTCCTTGATCTCACAGGAATACTTCATGCAATGCACTTTCAAAAATTAGGATAGGAGCTCCAGCAACAACGCTGTGCTTCACATCGCTAGACTAGAATCACGTCTGGCACATGAAACAAGCAGTGCTTGTACAGCTACCCCTGTACCAAAGGTGTTTGCTAGCACAGCCTCATCAAAAAAGGGGTTGCTCACCCTCTCTGAGAACAGCACTGCTAAGACTGTAGAGTGCAGCCTGAGACGTAGCCTCAGGCTGTGCTCATGGTCTGAGGTTCTGGTCCTGCCTGAGGTCTCCAGGTACTGCTCCAAAACAAGTGCATCATCCCATTTATTCCAAGCATGCAGTAACATTACTAGCCCAGTTCTTAATAGCAGCTTGAGGTTTTAGGGCAGAAAAAAAGCAAGAAAACCCTTTCAGGTCCGCAATGAACAGTGAAAATGAAAAAACTGTCAGTGAGCAGATCTGCTGAAATGAATGAGGCCCAACATTATGCTCTTTTTTCCATTTTCCTACTGGAAAAGCTTACCTGCTTCCTTGCTAAGAACAGCTGGTTTTCCTCTGTCTTCATATGAAACACCCAGTGCTAAAACTAAACCTTTTCTTAAGCTATCAATATTTGCAAGCCTCCAAACGAATTGAGTGGAAAGGCACAATCAATGCCATTGATGGCAAGTTCTGCTGGCAGTTGTGCGATTCTTGCCTCTGGCCATAAAACCACCAGTACAAGAGAAACTCCCGTTAACTGTGAACGTTCCTGGCGCAGCCAGAATACGCCCTTTGAAGAAGAGGAGCAGCATGAAAGCAGGGGTCTGGGCATGCAAGGAGTCACTTCTCGCAAGGTTATGGCATTGAAAGAGACCATCTCAGGAAATGACGTTTCCTCTTAGAGCGGCAAATGAACGGCACCCCGATCCAAAAACACAGGGGTCACCAATCAAACTGGAACACTCATCCACTCTGTGGGACTCAGGTCAAAAATAGATGCACGTCATTTCTGTAGCTTCCCAAACAAGGAAAATATCATTTTGGCTAAATGATGGCATTAAATCCTACTTCTTGGCTGAGAAGCGCCATCAAATCCGTCTGACAAGGCTCTTCACCCTCAGATGGTTTTTCGCCCTGTCATTTATTCTCTTAATTCCAAATTAAAATTTGTCTCTGGTCAAACCGTAAGTAAGCGCCCTAGAGACAATTTCTTACAAGGGAAGTCCAGCCACTGTCTAAGGGTTTTTACAAAGCAGTGAGATCATTACAAAACAATTACAATATTCAAGGAAATGGGCAAAGACATATTTAGATTGAAACTAAGTGAACCATGAGTGCTTAAAAATAATAAATCATTAGAATATCTACTGCTAATCTCTGCTTCTGCCTCCAAAACCAAGACAGAAACACTAGCCTACACCTAGGAAGTGGTGATTGGCAACTGATGGTATCAGTTTTGGTGAATTGAGCCAAAACCTACTACTCATGGCAAAGAGTAGGCAACAGATCTTCCTCCGAGCTTGCAGAGGAGTTTCTAAAATTGCTCTGTAGATTGTGAGCAAAGGTTCTCAAGAAAGAGCATGTGACCTTCTCTTTCCTGCTCTACAGCGAGTGTTTGTGCTGTGGGTACAGGAACTGTACTGAGTCAGAAATGGCCTGAATTTCAGCGGCGCCGAGAACTCACTGCAGTGAGAAGAAAGGCACTGACCTTTATTAAAATTAGGCCATCTACAAAATGCTCAACTATGGAATTAATGGTCTTGCACTAGGCATGCAAGGTTTGCAATCTTGGCCTTGAACTACAAATAATCTCCTAATGGGAGCGCACAAAAAAAATAGGAGATCTGAGAAACAGAAGAAGGTTACAAATTACAGGTTATGGTTTTGCTTTGCTTAGAATATGAGGAAGAATATTTTAAGGTCAGAAGGCATCTGTAGGACTGAAATAAAAGGAATTGATTGGGAAGAAGGAAATAACATACGATCTATTTCATCTAATGAGATCTTCCCCGCAGAATAAGCCGAGAACTGCATTTATGAATCATCTGTATTTGCTGCCCTACTGTTTGGGATTTGAGCCCATACAAGCAACCACTAGAGTAATTACGCTGGGGAAGCGAGCGATGCTGCAGCAAGCAAGGCAAACGGCTTGCAAACAAGAAATGCCCCTTTGACAGAGTATCCAGAGCCTTTCAAGGGAACTCCGAGGGAGTCCAGGAGACTCATCTTTTCCTCCAATGGTCCGAATCAAATGGACATTTCCCACTGACCTCTGTGGTTATTTATACTGAGAATTTTTACCAGTGCCACCAGATTCCAGGACTGACTCAGCCTCAAGCACACGGCAATACAGAAAACACTAGATTTTCTTAGTTCTGCCATATCCCATGTGGGCACGGAACCATAGGTGTAGCTCCATCGTAGGTAGAGGAATACACAGTCGCCTTCCTTTTTAATATTTATGGTGAAGAATTTCAGGGTCTGGCGACAAACCCAAAGCTGGGGCTTTGATCCTCCTCTCCCCTAACAACAGGCTCACCGTAGCAGAAACACGCAGGGTGGGGATTTCTAGTTTCGCTCTTGCCGACACAAATCAAGTGCAGGTTTCTCAAGCTGTGAAGTATATTAAGTTCACGGAGTTTTAACAAAGGGCTACCAAACCGCAGAACCCTGCTGCGAGTCACACTTCTTTCAGATGTCCTTTTAATTATATTAAATGAAAGTTTGGGGCACTTTGATGCTGATGGGCAAACATCTCGATCTCTTGAAAAAGCTGCTAAAAGTACTCCCTGTAGCTATAGTTAATATACGACATTGTATGCACACTGCTAGCCAATTTATTCCAGCCACTTTAACAACGCTACCGCGGCCTGACACGCCGTGCAGAATAGCGTCAGGAGTCGAGCAATGCGCAAATCATTAGAGGACTCTGAAAGTTGTTTGACACGCACTGCAGAGCTCTTTGTCATACAGCCAATTAAGTGACCAAACAAGGAACTCGAAAATCCTCATTAATTTGCCCCTTTCTATATAAATGGAGGTTAGAGTCTTGTCACAGGCACAACAAGAACACAAGTAAATGCAGCATAATTCAATTTACGCTCCCTCTCAGGCCTACAAGTTTCTTGCGTATAGTCTTCACAGAAGGTGGGACCAGCCATGCAAGCAAGAGAGAAGTGGGACAAACAGAATTAATCCACTTTAAATAGTGCTGGCTAAGTCCCAGATGCACCTTTTATCTGCTGAGAGCTACTAGGCTAGCAAAGGAAAAAAAAAAATAGTCTCTTCTACTCAGCTCTAAACTTAATGTCTTGAATCCTCAGAGGAAAGCCTTTCATTTTTTGCTTAGTACAGCAATCCAAACAGCCCATGTTATGAGCGTGAGGCATTCAGGAGAACCAGAAGGATAACTCTGCAACCACAGGCCACTGTCTGCTGCCTGGAACCTGCCAGCATCTCAGCACCCACGTCCGCGGTGGCTCCAATAGCACCTGCACCCAGAAGCTTCTGTGATCTCCACAGAGCGGGTGGCACCTCCTTCATCTTCACCGTTGGCTGTACAGACAAGCCTGGAATTACAAAACAGGGCACGCTGATTCACAGGACAGCCCAGAGGATGGCAGGAACCAGAGCAGCAAACACCACTAGATCAGGAAAACGCCACGAAAGCAACGGTCCCGCTGCCTCCTTCCACCCTTCCCACAAAGCCGCCACTCAGGCTAACTCTGGTATTTACTGGCAGACAGCTTTGAAACTACTGAGACTGACTTTTAAAAAATACAAAACCCCCCAAAGAATGGGAACCCTGTGAAGTTTTTGTCTTCCGAGATCTGCATCCCAAGCGCAGCGTGCAATTTCACACGGGAAGAGGTTGGCGCCGCAGCGAAAGGCATCGGCCTCATGATGCCCCAGAGCTCCAGCCCACCAACCCAAGTGAAGCAAAGAGGTGAGATCAGATTTTGCAATCAGCTGCCTTGTGATAAAAAACTACATGCCTGGATGTGGTATGAGCCTTTACTGAAGTTTGTGTTTCCAGCTAGTACCTCTTACAGCAAAATTCTCTAATTTTTTTCCCCTTTGTTCAAGATTTCCACATTAACTTGGCCTCACTTACTGCAATATCTGAGTATTCCACCTTTTTATTTTTCCTTTACTACCCCACCTCTGTTCCCAGAGGGCAGGGGAATTGTACCCATGGCATTTTAATTTGGGGAACTGAGAAATAGTGTGACGCTTGCTGAAGGGCACGGATGAAATCTGTTACACCAAACCCAGCTTCACAGCCAACAAAAGACAAAACATTTTGTGTTTTCCACAACTCCAGTGCTTCAGTTTAAGGAGAAACACCTTTGGAAAATGGACAAATATCAATTCTGAAAAAATTACAGAAAATTTCTACTGGTTTACGTCACACACCAGTCACCAAACCAGCGCTCATCGAACGCGTCACCCATTGTGACTCATTCTCCCACAGGATGACTTTTCCATCCCTTTCCCAAAATAGAGCATGAGAACAGTGCGCTGCGGAAAGGTGGGCATGAGAGATGTACTCTGCTCTCTGGAAAGTCACGTATTGGGTCCAAGCTCTCCTTACCTAACGGAGCACCATCCCGAGGCCACTCACTCTATCCGTTTTGCATATCCATGTTGGTCAGCTCAGCCTAAGCAAACCCAGTATCACAAATTAAAGCCCACGTGGCAGTTTCTTAAACATCACCGTGACTGAAAAACCTCCCAGCAACTGTCCCCTAATTATATTAACATGTATTTATCACTTTACCTGTTGGGTTGGTTCTTGTTGGATTTTTCAGACAAAAAAGATCACTTGCAACTAAAGGAGCAGCATTTGTAACCTGAATCTCCAGTACACAAATCCCTGAGCTTTTACCTCAACAAATATTGTGACACTGCACAAATTAAAGCAATATTTGTTTTAATTATAAAGTTACCCAGAGAGACAAGATGATAACCTGATACGGGATTCCCAGTCTCATGTTTCAATAACTCACAAAATTTGCAGATGCGTTTTACGTATTTATTTATATTCATTTATTTGGGACTCACCCCAACTGCTGCAGGGGCTCTGTCACGGCTACTTAAATTTGCCAGCTCAAAGAAAACAGTAAGACTGATTTTAGCAATTATTATCTTCTCGTGTCACCCTCCTCCTACCCAAAATTCACCTTTTCTCAATTGCACGCTTGACATTTACAACGGCTGAACATAACTCTCGCATAAACCTAGCACTGCACTTTCCTTTGCTCAGGGAGCACAGGACTGAAGGTACACTTCCAGCCCAGCAGCTGGATTCAGCCATGGATGCTCATCACAATAATGGGATCAGCACAGGGAGATCATTCAGCAGAGCTGAAAACTCTATTTCTCTGCCATCAGTGGCAC
The DNA here is from genome assembly GCA_027574665.1 of Rhynochetos jubatus. Classification (NCBI taxonomy): domain Eukaryota; kingdom Metazoa; phylum Chordata; class Aves; order Eurypygiformes; family Rhynochetidae; genus Rhynochetos; species Rhynochetos jubatus. The sequence goes on along the minus strand of CM050651.1, from coordinate 73,933,108 downwards.
AGATTCATAGAACCACAGAACGGTTAGGGTTGGAAGGGACCTTAAAGATCATCCAGTTCCAACCCCCCTGCCATGGGCAGGGACACCCTCCACTAGACCAGGTGGCTACAAGCCTCATCCAGCCTGGCCTTGGACACTTCCAGGGATGGGGCACCCACAGCTTCTCTGGGCATATTTCACAGTGACTTCCCATCTCCTATTGATTTCCCAAGTCCAGAATTTCACCATTTAGGATGTGTTGAACAACTTCTGCTAATTTGCCTTAGCAGCCCAGATATTTCCCTGCCTGGTAAAGCATAAACGGCCTGTAACAGGAATATCTGCAGTCACATTTAACTGCTATTACAGACAAACTCTCCCTCACAAGATTTTTTGATGACTTTAGCTACATGACATTCCAAAATGGAAACATACTGTATGAAAATATGTCCAGATACATTACTTTACCTACATATAATACAAAGCAGAGCTAGAAAGGTACAATTGGGTCATCGAATTCATTCCTCAAGCCCTCCATTACAGGACTGTCCTCTTCAATATATTTACCAGCTTTGTCCATATTTATACTAAACAGCTCAGGCAATGAGTTTTCATCAGTTTCCGTCTACCACAGAGGTAGGTGCATGATTAATGTTTAAACACAAAGTAGCCTTTCTAAGTGAAAGGGAAGAAGTCCTTGAAATTAAGGGTAAGCTGTGTTTGTGCAGAATACTCAGGCTTTATTCTATCAATTCCCAGCTTTCCGCAGCGTGTATCAAACTCACTATTCACTACTGTTTGAAAGAAGACAAGAAGACCAGAAGCATGCATCGAGTGTGTAGAGTATGCCTGTGCAGCTAGTGGAAAGAACACCTACGGGTCAGGTAGCACCCAATGTCTCCAGCAGGATTGTGTGGTCCATGGTCAAACCAGCCTCATCACGTTTCCAGTGGTACCAGCAGTCAAGGTAACTACCTTGAGAATGAGTGTTGCACTTTGAACTCTTCTAAATTCTCCAAATACTAGTCACTTTTTCTGGGATCTTAAGAGAAGTCCCTCCAGATGTGTAACTCTATAACTCACCTTTATCCGTTAAAGTATATGGAAGGGAAAAGGCGACTTTCCCTCATGACCACATCCAAAGGGAAGACAGACAGCCTGCCAGCACAGACGGGTACTGTTTTACTTTTAACGTCCTCGAGATCTAAACCGTCTAACCCCACACGCTAAGTGAAATACGCACTCACAAAATAACGTCAATACCGACTGTAGGCAGATGAATTTTGCAGGAAAATGCAGGTATAGACAGCCCCCTCTAGAAACATGGGCTTCATTTTTACACCTCTGCATGTTTTACGTACACATGTAAATAATGCCCAACCACCCGTAAGTAGAACATCAGTGTTCATAGGCACAAGACAGAAATGAGAAGGTAAAACGTTCACGTTTCTTAAAGCAGCATTAACTCACCCATAGTATACAAACAGGTTCATATAAAAGTCACGGGAGCAAAGGCTATAAGGCAAGGTGACAGGATAAATGACATAACCCAAGGACCCACACCTGAAAAGCCTACAAGACGGTCTTTCCGAAACGCTGGGGCTTGACTTCGCTCACGTAAAACACAATGTAAGCCTACAAAATTTGGGCCACAGTTGGGTGAACCTTATGGGATGTTATGTTCCTAACCCTGTATTTAGTCTGCAGCACTCTCCTCCTTCCTACGTCCCTCTGTGAGGGCGCTGCATTTCATTACGATCCTACCTCCTCCCTCACGTCGTGTTGTCATTTTGAATCGTTTCTAAATTTGCACGTGTTAGAGGGGAAGAAAGAAACCCAAGGGAATGCAGGTGGCAATTGTATGAGTGACACGCCACAAGCAGACCCAGCTGGTCTAGAGGCACCTCCGTGAGCTGAGTTGTGCGTTCTTTACTTGCACACATCCACACTATCCTGCTCATTCCAACGGGCAGATGAGTCTTGTCAGATCTTTCCTGCGGTTTTTCCCACTTTCTGGTTCAGAGAATTTTGCCCCAATTTTTTGTCAAGTCTGAGAGTAACTGGGCAGGTGAGGGGAGATGAAGAATGAAATTATTATCCTGTAACCTTAACCTTAGAACTTGCTGCCACAAAGATGGCAATAATCAGATTATTCACAGAGACAAGACCCACTTCACAGTCATTCAGTCAAACAACTAGACACGTGTATTAAAAACACAAGAAATACCTGGACATAGGCCCTGCAAGAGCGCTCCCTTTTCTGAAGCTGAGTCCATAAAGACAGCAGATTAAAGACGGAATAGAAAAAACAAGTTAGTGACAGAACAAGGGAAAAAAATAAATTGAAGAAAATGCCTATGAAAAAACCCCTTCATTTCTCTCTTTAACAGCTCCTGAAAACCAACCAAACCAAAGGAAGCATGCAAGTTAGGCAGCAGTGGAAGGCTGGAAGGACTGGCTCCAGAAATACGGGTTAGTCCCTTTTCGGTGAAGTAAAGCAGAGACTGGCGACTTTGCAAGAGTAGCTGTTAGATGGGAGGAGACACTGAAGTCAAGTAGAGATGCTCAAGAAATGAAGTTTTCCTTACAGCCTGGAGAGGACACACGACATTTCCATGCCGAACAAGGCTGGAAAGGACCGGGCTGATGGTTATTTACATAAGAGGAGCGTGAGCTCTGCAGTCAGACAGTGCTGATGGCAGTGTGGTATAACCAAGCTTTGGATGAGCAGGACCAATTCCAGGCAGCAGAATGCATGCAGGACTGCATCCGAATACAGGACCTGTACAGACCCCTCCTGATGCACTTGCTCTGGTCTCTGGCTCAAGGCAAAACCTACAGTGCTGCAGCTTCCCTGCTGTGAGCTTGCTTAAAGCTGGCTCAGGCCCGTGTCGAGGAGGGTGAGAGCTAACGCATCACACTGGAGGACAGAGCATTGCCCAGGGCTCCTGACAGCGTAAAGGGCGGCTGAAGGGGATGTAACAACGAACTGAAAATCAGATGGAGTATTTCCAGTTGAGGCCATTCTCTCTCCTTTGGATTAAACTGCTCCCCCACAAATGCATTTTCCAGTCCTCTCACACAGAATTGTGCTTTCCTTTGTAATTCCTGGGCTTAAACGCTTTATATGCTGAATAGCTTTTCCACAACTAATCCAATCTTTTCCATAGGAGCCACGTTTAAGACTGTACTTTGAGATGCACTTGCACACCTCCTGCCTGGTAACTGCACTTCAGTGTGCCACGGAATTCAAAGAGGCACTTATTTACCTCCCCAGGACTTCGCAGGCAGTCTGCAGCGGTGAGCTAGAACTGGTGAGCTCTGCATCGGTGCAACTGAGCCTCGCAAAACCAGGCTGCTCAGAGCCACTGGCTTGGCTGGGTTTGTTTTTGCTGATGTGCCTGGGTCGGAAATTGCACATCAATAGAGATTCGGGGGACCTTGTGCTCTCAACTCACAGCAGTGCAATCCCATTAGTACAGCTGAGAACCAAATTTGTCCCCGAGAGTTTTGAGGCTCTGAAATAAACAAAATACACCCAGGTATCACACAATGCCTAATTTCAATTTCTAATTCATCAATTTGTAACAGTAGAAATCTTCCTCTGGGTAAACTTGGCCAGTACGAAGACTTTACAGAAACAAACGGAGATCAAAGAAAGCCTTGCTGAAAATTACAGAGCTATCCACTCGGGGGTCTTGCCAGTCTGCGAAAGAACAATTATTACCTTAATTAAGCCTGATCCAGTGGAAAGCATAAAGCTTTTAGTGACAGCGAAGTGGCTCCTGAAAGATGATGGCTTTTAAGAATTCTGATTACGCCAGTTTATTTCAATTCATCGTACAGCAGCTTGTAAAAAAAATACCAGTGCAAAACAGCACAGGTGATTACTTTCAGATCCCCAGCACACTTCCTTTAATGATTAAAAGAATATTTAATGGCTAGTGCTTACTTTATTTCTTCTTTCTGACCAAACAAAACTCTTTGCAAATGGCTTTTTTCCTTTTTATTTTGTTTTGAAATTCTCTTGATCATTGAAGGGAAAAACGGAGCAGTAACTCTGCTGCCTTTTGTTTGCCCAATACTACTTCCAAGTTGAATTCATGCATTCTTAAATGAACACGGAGCAGTTGCTCTTCTAAAGAATTAAGTGGGGAATGAGAGCAAGTAAATTACTGAGCCTGTCATCTGGACCAGTGACTCGCATCGCTGTTTTGCAGGACTCCACGCGGTCCAGAATTTTAATGCGGAGTGCAATTGATTTGTATGAGCTGCTTGTGCAAAGCCGATGGTGGGGGGGAAGCTGCAAAGGGGACCCCAGGGGTGACAGCTGAGCCGAGGAGCTCTGCCTTCCCCTCCCCTCAGCAACTGATACCTGCCCCTGCGATACAACCCTATTTCATGTAATCAGAACAAGTATCGGAAGGTGGGATATAACAAGATGAAAAATATGTGCTGGCAAAGCTGAAGTGACAAATGTTGGGTGTGACTAGGGCATATTCAGAAGAGCAAGCAGACTACAACCATGAAACCCGTTAGTAGGTGACATTAATTGCTGGTTTTACCTGATATTGTCAGACATCACCATCATTTCAAACAAAGAACCATGGTATGATTATAACAAATAATGTTATGCTGACGTAACAGTTAATACAATTATTACCTACATTGTTATAAAATAGCTGGAAGCACTAATTAAAAGCATCAGGATAACCCAATTCACAGCACATGCAAAGCACATGAAATGCAGGACTTCAATTCCCACGCGGCTGTAACCTTAAAACAATCCAGAAGCCCTTTGCATTTAGAGCAGCGCAAGTCTACAATAATAACTTACAAGAAAATAGACAACGTTACTTCTCTGAAGACTATTTCTCTTCAAAAGACACCCAAGAAATTTCATTCAGGCTTAGCTGGGATCATTTATTCCGTATAACCTTGGGACCAGGTTCTGCTCTCACACGGATGCCAGGGCCGTCAGAGCCAGCTACGCAGCTGAGAACAAAGTTGTGTCTTATTTTAAGTGGGTGGCCAATATAACCATGTGTTCGCAGCCACAGGGTTCAGCTGCTCTCTGTTCTGATGAGCAGGCCCACACAATTTACCGTCTGCATATGTACTATCCCGTGTGTTTACATGAGATTCAGGGATGAAGAGGGCCTTGGACCAAGGAAATCCTCAACGTTAAATGTTTTCTTATTGGACTCCACAGCCTGTATTTCCTCTCATGACTGCCAACTTCTAGCACCTTAGTATGTAGCAATTCCACTTAATTCTGGAAATGACAAAAGAGCTAATAATTCTCAAACAGGGGGCACAGAAACCACATCGTCATCGTGCAGAAAGGGGCTTCTGGGCTAAGTCACGGGTTGTCATTAAGAAGGCCCTCTAATGCTAAACCATCGAGAAGAGATTAAGTGGAAATATGACGGGATCTTATGTGCCTATGGTAAATGTATCTCCAGTGGAAATAAATGCTTCTGTCTGCTTTTGTTTATATTAATGCATAGTGTTCATTTGACCTTCACATCAGCATCTTGTAACGTTATGAGGCAAAAAAATCAAAATCAACACTTTCTCTGTCTCTTGGGGCTTTAAATATTCAGATTTTCTGGATCAAATTACATGGCATTTCACAGACAGATTCAGCACTGGAAACGCTGGACAAAATTCTGGTCCCATTCACGCTGGCACAAGTCCAAAATAATTGCTGTGGCATCCCTGGAGTTATTCATACTGAGAATAACTGAGCTGAGACCACAATGAAGTACCTGGGATTCATATATCTACACATCTAAAGGTATACATTTCCTAGCACCAGTAGTACACTTGGCATTTACAACTGTTTCGTTTCTCAGCAGAATAAAATACACTGTAAACGAAAAACTGTCAGGTACTCTTGTCTACTATGAAAAAATCACAGCCCTAAAATGGCAGTGGTTCAGAAAGACATTTATAATAGCTGTCTGGAGAGAGCCAAACCCTTCTTCAGCCCCACGTCCCTTCCCAAACCCTTTTGTTTTTACCTTATTTAAGCTGCGTGCAGCACTGTCCTTCCCGCCCGGAGTCAGGTTTCGGAGCTGCACGTCAAGCAAGTTCACCAGCTGGACCATGGCGGACACGGAGTACGTGATGTCACCAGCGTACAAGTGGTTTTTCGTGTGCTCCGCAAGCTCCCGGGCGATGTTGGCAGCCATCTCCCCCGACTTCATCTGCAATTGGGAAAGCAGAGGGAAAAGGTTGTCCCTGGCTGTTAGAATGATGATACTCCAGCCCCTTCCAGCCCCACAGTGTTAAGCAAGTCAACCTCCAGCAAGAAGAAAAGTTCCCAAGAAGGAACCTACAGCAAGGGTCTTCATGGTTTGATCACGTGCAGCGCTTGAGCATTGCCTAAACACAAGTGGTTTTTCCAGCTACAGTTACTACGTTGGCTTCAAACCAACAATTTCTGGTCTTCTCACAGGGCACTGCTGGAATTCAGGAGCAGCTGCTTCATTGCACTGCAGCAGATGCCAACAGAGATGATAGCATTGCTTTCCATGGGATGCCCACCTTAAGGAGAGCATCAGTCAGCTTGTCCCATCGCTTGATCTATGCCACTTGGAAAAAAACCAAACCATCAAAACAGTCTCTCCTGTCAAGAAGGAGCAGTTTCTGATTCCAGGAGATTATTTGATACCAAAGAGATGATTTTTGTTACAAGTCCTGTGCCAAAAAGGTTCCTTTTAAGAGACAAAAAATAGATGACACAACCCAGATAAACAAGAGAAAAAAGTGCACAATTCCCACCATGTGGATTTAATAATCAGGTGCTAATTGGCCACTTAGCATTTGCATGCTAAATGTGCTCCTTACCACACTCTCATTTATAGAGAGGCTGGTGGTTCTCAGCACATAAAAGCATACTAACTCAGGAGCCAGAGGCTTAAGGCTACAAGCAGAGGCCCACTGGAAGGGAAAATCAAGTAGGCTGTTTGGCTGAATCTCCTATTAAAATCATTTTATTGTCTAGTTGAGTCGTAAAGCTCATAAATCACCTGCAGCGAAATTCACTGTGCAATTATTGGGGAGACACGCTCTTTCCCCCTGTGGCTTCCCCACCTTTCTTGCTCTGTGTTGCTCAGTCTATCTGGTGCTCCTTTTCCCTTCTATGCCATGGGACAGGGGACAGGGCAGCTGGTCCCATCCCCTTTCTACAGACCATCCATTATGAAAATACTACTACAGGCTGTCAGTCCTTCTTTCATTATCTACCATTCATTCCATTTCTGGGATCTGGAATGTGTATCTATAGGGAAAATGCCTGGGAAAAGGAGAAATTACACAGGATGACATTTAAATGAAGCTCCCACTTCTCCGTCAGGCTCAATAACCAACTCTGCTGGGTTCTTCATATGAAATTTCCAGTTGTCTTATCTGATTTCTAACTGTTGGAAGATATTTCTCTTGTTCCCTCAATTTCTGGTACTTATCATAAAAGCGACATTCCAGGGAAAGATTGCAGGCGGAGCTTCTACCTCTCTGTAAATCAATTAGCTGAGTTATAAATGAATAACTTACTTCCATCAATTTGACAGCAACAGCCCATCTAATTTAATGAAATCTAACTAAAGATGTTCATATGCTCATCTTCAGAGAATTAAAGCATATGATGATATAGATAAGATAAATAAAGGAGATAATGTGTTGTTCGTCCCATCAGAGCAATGATAACATATATTCAAAAATTGAATTATTTCTTCCTTGTTACACACTAGGCTAATGCCATAGAAACCAGATCCTATTCATACAGCTGCCTGCTCTCCTAAGCAGCTGAAGAAAGCCACGCATCAGCAGAGGCTGAATTTTGACCTCTTCTGTTGGCACCCAGAACTTCACAGAATGCCTGCATCGAATCCTTTTACATAAAGATATGAATTTCAACATTTTCCTGCAGCTCATACTTGAGGCTTTGCATGTATCACGGTATTTCTGTAAGCCTTGCAGAAAACTGCGGGAATGCAAGAGTGTTTTACAGACACTTTAGAAAAAAACCCGCTACCCAATATTCAATGTGTGTATTTTCTCTTGGACCACGCACCGATGCCAACTGGCAAACTCAGAGCAGATTGCTCAGCAGCTACAAAGGCAAACCCAAGGGTTTTCTTTCCCTGTAATAAGTGTCTTATTGCATTTGATTGTTCCTACCTGTCTGCAAGAGCGGTGCAGACTGGTCTCACCAATAAACCCTTTTATCTTGGACGGATCCTAAAAACCGCAAATCTGAGGAATTCTAGTGTGTCCAAATAAACACCCCAAAACAGGCAACAATGGAAGAAATGCCTGAGAAAAGGCACGATAAAGCTCAAAATCTGTGAATTCCTTGGACACAGAACTCATTCCAAACTCACTCCACTCACCCAAGTTTCCTGAAAACAGAGATGTGGCATTCCCTTGGGAGAACATGTCTGGTTGGCAGGTGTTGAAGCTACTTCCTAGCACTGACATTCATTTCCAAACCTATTCGTTGTCACCCAGAAAATGCCGCTACGGGTCACCACAACAGCGCTGAGACACCCTTTCCATAGCATCACGGAATGGTTTGGGTGGGAAGGGACCTTAAAGATCACCCAGTTTCAACCCCCCTGCCATGGGCAGGGACACCCTGCACTAGACCAGGTTGCTCCAAGCCTCATCCAGCCTGGCCTTGGACATTTCCAGGGATGGGGCACCCACAGCTTCTCTGGGCAACCTGTCCCACTGCCTCCCCACCCTCTCCAGGAAGAATTTCTTCCTGATATCCAATCTAAATCTCCTCGCTTTCAGTTTAAACCCATTACCCCTTGTCCTGTCACTACAGGCCCTTGTAAAAAGTCCCCCCCCCCCGCTTTCTTGCAGGCCCTTCAGGTACTGGAAGGTGCTATAAGGTCTCCCCAGAGCCTTCTTTTCTCCAGGCTAAACAAGCCCAATTCTCTCAGCCTGTCCCCATAGCAGAGGGGCTCCAGCCCTCGTAGCATCTTCATGGCCTCCTCTGGACTCACTCCAAGAGGTCGATATCCCATCCTGCCTGCGTGCGTCATGTGAGAGGTATCGAAAATGATGGCCATATGGCATATTAAGGTCAATTTCCCCAATTCTTCTGAGCATTTTCCACTGAAATTGAAGTATCTCCTACGCAGTCCCATCAAACTCAACTTCTGTGATCAGTCACAACTGGTGGCTAAATATTCCGGGCCTAAGATATATCTGGTCTCTTCTAACAACAGGACTGAGCCCCTGTTTTGGTTAGTTCTATGTAACGCTCAGAGCTCACTGCTGCCCAAGGATGCCTTACTAACCTACATCTCTCCTGTAAAGCACATCTTCCTCTTCATTACTGCTGCGTGGAAGACGAGCTCTTTATGAGGTATTTCTTCCAAAACATGTAATACTCTAGCTCAAACACTGACACAGTCACATAGGAACACAGCAACAATCCTTGGAGGTTCCTCAAGGGTTGGGCTGTCGTTTGGAGACAAGCAAGAAGTGTGAGAAAAAAAATGTGCCAAGTAACTGAGCTTTCTACTGGGAGGCTGACGGACAATAAAAGGAATTAAAAATAATACACATCTCTGATTTGGGACTATTTTTTTTTTAATTTTCTATCTTGATTTTGAGAAAATTAAATTTAAGAAGTAAAAAGGATTCTGGGATAATTAAAAGACAACATTCTGTTCAAACCAAACTGGGTTTCTGGTTGTTTTGTGTGGGTTTTGGGGTTGGGTTTTTTTTTCCTTTTACAAATTGATAAAATGTAGTCTTGGAATGCTAATTTGAAATATTTTCTCCTGCCAAAAACGCCAACACACAAAACATAGTTTTCTAGCTCTGTCAAAAAAATTGCTCCCTTCTTCCATTTGAGCATACTGGCAGGACTCGGTCCAGATTTACAAATGCGCATTGGCATACCTGAAATCACGCTGTGCAACACTCTGCTAATATTTTCCAAGCTTGTACCACTATCTCCTGTCTTCGTACGGCAGAAAATACTGTGGAATAATAGCTGTTGGAAAGGGCATATATTCCTGCCTGTTTCATGCATGCCAAGGAACAGAGGCAGGGAGCTTTGGAAAGACTAACAGTGACCCTGCGGTAGTATCACTCCCTGTTCCAGCTCTACCTTTCTCAGGGGTAAGTGACTGCAGCACAGGACAACAGAATGAGAGAAATAGCAGAAAAGAAGTATTTAGGGAAGAAAACTCAGACAAAATAAGAAAGATGCTGGGAAGGGAGGGAATGTGCTGAAACACCAGTGTTCATAAAGGCAAAAGTATTTTGCTGCAGCCTAAGGCTGAATGATATAAATAAGAAAAAGATGGTATGAAAGCTTGAAGCAGGGTTTTAAACATCAGTGACATACAGATGGACCACTCTGCTGGAGAGGCCATGGAGTTGATGCTGTTTTCTGGATGGACAAGCACCTGACAGGTTCCATCAGGCACCAGTAGCCAGGCTGAAACAGGGGCTGTGGGTTAACATCGACAGTGCAACGCCTTTGTGACCCTTTCCTTCCCCTGGCAGAGGTTTCACCATACTTGTGTACATTCCCAGAAAAGAGGCAGAGCGTATCTACCATCCTCTCTTTTTCTGTAAGATAAACATCCCATTCTACTCAACTTACATCAGGTAGTAGCTAAGGATAGAGCGAACGCGTTAGGAACACTGGTTATCCAACAGAGAGCTGGATCACTGCTCTCCAGTACAGCAGAGTTGGGCAAGACTAAAAAACTGGTTTTGAAACTATGTTATTCAAACAACTTAAACTGCATTTAATGTCCATTTAATAACCTGCCAACTGTAACACCTGCTTCATCCAGTACATGATGTCGCTCTGAAAACAGACTGTAGAAAACAACCTGGATGGAGGATTTCATCGTGGTGTCACCAGAACTGCAGCTTCACAGAATCCCAGAGCGGTTTGAGTTGGCAGGGAACTTAAAGATCATCTAGTTCCAACCCCCCTGCCATGGGCAGGGACACCCTCCACTAGACCAGGTTGCTCCAAGCCTCATCCAGCCTGGCCTTGGACACTGCCAGGGATGGGGCATCCACAGCTTCTCTGGGCAACCTGTCCCAGGGCCTCCCCACCCTCTTTGGGAAGAATTTCTTCCTGATGTTTAATATAAATCTCCCCGCTTTCAATTTAAACCCATTACCCCTTGTCCTACTAAGGATGCAACGCTTTCTGTTCTGCTACAAGAAAAGGCCTCCTCTCTCCCAGAGGTGTGACGCTGAGCATCGCGGTGCCTCTCCTCCCTGGAAGCGCCCACGACTGAAAGCCACGGCGAGAAGGTATTTTCAGGCAAGTCACACGCTGCGCCAAGGACGGCACTGATGAAAGCAAGAGGTAAAACAAACAGGCTGCGGCTGAATGTATGACCTCATGATCAGGACTATGCAATGTATCCAAAGCTGACCTTTTTGCTTCCTTTTACTGCGTGACTCTGGAAATAACCGAGGTAGCAGTGCATAATTCAATCGCGCTGGCAAGTTTATTCTCTCGCTGCGTTACGAGGGCATGGTAGGCACCAACAATAAAGTTAAAGTAAATGTCAGGAGGCCAATGAATTGCTGAAGAGGACATTTGTTCTGATCTTCCATCAAGCACAGTAACTCTAATGGAAGCTAATAGAGGGCTGTAAAACCTAATACCATGATGCAAGCAGGTAAACACCCAATGTACGGTCTGAGCACAGCAGGAGAAAGAAAAGAAAGCAAGTAATAATCCTTACCTCACTTCAGAGCCATGAAAGCAAGCACGGCACTTCCCTACCACCCTCTCTGGCTTGGCTGAAATCCCTCCAGGGGACCCATCACCCTTCTTCCTGGGCAGCTTGGACCCAGCCAGGTGAAAAAGAGGGGATTTTGGAGAAACAGATCAGATTAGGAACAATGACATGCTAAGCAGGTATGAACCCTGGCTGCCAAAGAAGCCTTTTTACCCATTTTGCCCAGAGAAGCTGTGGATGCCCCATCCCTGGAAGTGTCCAAGGCCAGGCTGGATGAGGCTTGGAGCAACCTGGTCTAGTGGAGGGTGTCCCTGCCCATGGCAGGAGGGTTGGAACTACACGGTCTTTAAGGTCCCTTCCAAGCCAAACCAGTCTACGATTCTACAGTATCCCAAGATCTCAGTGGATTCTCACTCAGGCACCAAAATTTTAGTTCCAGAGGGATTTGGCAGATCCCCTTAGTCTTTCCACCAACTGATGGAAGGTTCCCAAAGCTGAAGATAGCTAAATTCCTCCAGGAGAATAACAACAACAACAATAATAATAATAATACACAATAATAATAATGAAAACCGCAAAGTCACAGTTGTAACCTGCCGGGCATTTCTGAAAACCTGGCTCTTCAATTTCAGCCTGCTTTGAAAGAGCGTAACAAATTAAATGGGGCTCATTTGTTACGCAAATGATAGCTGGGGCTTCAAATAAAATAAGTCTAACCTTGATGGAGATTTCATCAGTGCAGGCTATTATTTCCCTCTGCTAATGGCTACAGCCCAACCATCTTCACTGAGCAGCAAGAGGTCTCCCAGCTGCCTGGGTGAATTATGGCTGTAGTAAGTAACATTAACCCCTCCAGGATAAGTACATGGGTCATAAAACAAGAGCTGCACAGCTGCTAATGCCAGCAAAGGCAGCCTTTATTAATGTGAGTGTATGGCAGGAGAGCTGCCCGCCCTCCCGCCTGGGACAGAAGGACCAGGGGCTTTGGAATGGCTGTGCCTTGTCACTGCAGCCCCACAGTGATTGATGCCGTTCCTCCTCGCTGGGGAGGGCTGGGTACAAACACAGATGAAGTGAGAAAGGATGATGTGGGGTGTACGCTCTAGCGATCCACAGGCTGTAGAACCTTAGTTAAGAAGGGGGACAGGGAGGAGAAAGCCAAAAGGGTCTTGTCTGTAAGATCACCCCATCCCACGCCCCAGCCAGCACTGGCTCTCCGGGAGCGCAGTGATGCTACCCAGCAGCAGCACAACTAGCCCGCAACGCTGGGACTCGCTCGCTCTGGCTAAAGGAGCGAATAAATCCCCACAGATTGCTGTAAGAAGGATTCAGCCCACAGACTCTGTGGTGTAAACACACATCTGGTCTCTGTTTGTAATGAAATCAGCCGAAAGCACCACTGTGCATTAATAACAAAACCGTTCAACATATTGCTACCGAATAAGCTCTGCTTGTCTTGAACTTCTATTGTCACATGTTAATGCACTTTTAACACTGATAAATGATGAAGTGCTACAAAACATTCATCAAGGGACTTAAGAGTCAAAAGATACGCATTACTGCAGCATTGTTTTCTATTCCAGCAGCTCTTTTACATATTGGGCAGAAGTTAAAAACAGAAAGTCAGAAGCGCAGTGCAAACATTTCATGTTGAGCCTGCCTTTCCTTGGGAAAGATTTCTCAAGGGGATATCCTGCACTTATACGGCATGAGAAAATCCCTGGGGATGCATGAAAGGAAAAGTTTCCTTCTGCAGTCAGTCCATATTTTCTGTTTATCCACCCATCTCCTCCTTCCTCTTCCTCCTTTTCTTGCCACAAACAGGAACTGTCATTCACTCTAGGTCAATTCCACTCTCCATCCCCCTCCTTTGCTTTTCCCTCACCCCCTTTGCCTTATTTTTCATCAGAAGGCTCACGCTTTCTGTGTGACTGCCGGTCACTTTGGGTTCCCTGCTGTGAAAACAAGCAGGGAGCTCTGGGAGCTCAGTGTGTAGGCTCAGTGTGGTCAACACACAGGAAAGGTTTTACCTTCTGAGTGATGTGGTTGATCCAGGGAGAAGAGCAGTTGCTGAGATCAGGTCCTTGGGGCTCCCAGATCCCATCTGGTGAAAGACACCGGAAAGTTGCAACACCTGGAAGAGGAAAGCCACTGTGTTCAGTGTTACTGGTTGCATTTTGCTCCCAGGACCCCATGTCACAGGCTTGATTTAATGATGATGGACATCTCATGCAAAGCCTGAGAGCTTGTTAGCGCTCAGGACCTTGGTAGGACACTTCCGAGCCATCTCAGTGTCCTACTCTCCCATCACCTCAGTGCCTAGGGGCCCTGAGACATAAACGAGCCAAGCCAGCACCTCGAGTGCTCTGCCCCACCGCTGGCACCCTGGGATCAAACCCCGTGCCTCAAAATCCTTGTTTTACCAAGATTTTACTGCTCTGAATCGCCATTAAAACTATTTCAGTGGAAACACGCAACAGTTCAAACGCTACGAACGCCAAGATGTAACGCTCAGCTTTACCGTCCAGCCCCAACCGTCGAGAGGAACTTTAGAGGAGAGTTTTGTTTGGGAAGGGCCGCCCAGGTCCCCGCTGCAAAAGGCAGCAAAGCACCTCAGTCCCTTCCAGACAAAGAGAAACGGTGCAGTTAGAGATCTTTAAAAAGCAAGAAAGCTGGTGCACATAGATGAAAGACTCCGCATCCTATAAAGTGCTCTGCCCTGCAGAGCCGAACTTTTCAGCAGAGGAGTGAATTACAGGCTAGGCCTGACAGCAGTGCCGATTAAAACCAGTGAGAGTTTGCTCATGCCTTCAAAGGGAGTTGGAAGAGGCCCACTGCTAATACACCACAGCTTCTAACAACTCGCGTGAACCACTGTTACGAGATGGGAAACGCTTATTGCCATCCCTTATCAACAAGTTGGTGGGTATTTTTTTTCCTCAGCTATTTTCATCCAGTCCTTAGCGCTTGTGCTTAGGAAAAGGGCTCCCTCCGTCCACCCTTCATTTTCCTTTATTACCCTTTTTTCCTTTCTCACAGCTTTAGTTCAGACTCTCCACACTCTTTGTGAACCACATGATACTTTTTGCATTAATTTTACCAAGCCGGGCTGGCAAAGAAAGCAAAAATGCTCTGTACTGATGCTCACCACTGATGTCTCTCCACGCCCCTCATACTTTAACGTGTATGCTATCAGTCTGACCTCACCAAATTCAAGAGAGAGTCAGTATTCGTATTCACAGATGTGGATGGCTCTCCCGGGCAATGGAGCAGAGAATTAACAGAGTCCCCACTGCAAGCCAGATCCCTCCAGCTCTTATTTTCAGGCCATTTCCTCCACTTTCTGATTTCTTCTTGGCAAGTGGATTCTCAGGGCTGGACACCAAGACTAGCTTGAAAAAGAAATACTTTTGGGAAAGTGCATTTGTTAAAATGCAGCAAACTGAACCATATGCCAAACCCCATTCTTCATTCGACCGTGTTTTAATTTGGACAGAAAATTTCCAAAAGCAACCTTCTGGAAGAAAACAAGAGTAGAAGAAAAGGAGGAAAATCCGAGAAACAATAAACCATTTTGAAGGATTTGGCTTTGTTTTCTCCCCTGCTTTCCCTGCTGATCACATGATGCTGTCTGCAGTGTGAAAAATCACTCACGCTGGTTCAAGAGTTTGATCTGGGAATACCTGGCCTCCAAACTGCTGGCCACGGCCTTTGAAATGCAAACAATGCAGCACAGGGCTTCAAAATATAAGTTTTGTTGACTTCTCCTACCCTGCGCCCCCAAACAGGCAAAGCATTGGCCATCAGCGCATCAGTCAATGAGCCCAGGGGCTACAAATACAGCAGAAGTCAGGGATAACAGGCACGTTGTACGGAAATTCTGGAGGCAGAGGCTCTTATGGCACATCAAGCTCAACTCCACAAGGTCGTTAGCTTGTACTCTCCTTCAGCCAGAGCTTGGGATGCCAAAGGACCTGCCCAACATGCTCAGCATCCTGAGGCTCCAGCCCTGGCCTGCTGTTCACCATTGCTCACCAAGGCAATGCAGACCTGGCAGAGGCCTCAGCAGCCTCCACTGATGAAAGGATGTGTGCCACCGGGGCCCCTCGGCAACCTGCTGGCACACCCACAACGTCCCGTGGGGAAAAGGGACCGTGACCTCCATGTCCTCCTGCCCTTTGACTCACCTACGGAGCCTATGGGACACGGCTGCTTCGCCACCTGGCCCTGCCGCGTCCGAGACCACATAATATCCCGGGCTTCCATGGGGTCGCAGCTCTCCGCGCCGGCCGGCGGCAGCTGGGAGGAGGCAGGCGGGAAGTGCGTGGTCATTTCGTTGGGGACGTCGGCCATGGGCGATGGCGTGCTGGTGCTTCTGTTCCGCCTCCCCGAAGCCGAGGTGGTGGTGGGGCGGCCGGTGCTGCTGGTGGCCACCCGAGGCGTGGTGCTGGCGGTGGTGCTCCCTGGGCCCAGAGCCCCCGATGTCGATACTCCTGAAAGAAGGCAGAGCCGATTAGAGGGACAAAGGAAATAAGGGACTCAAGCCTAGGTCCCAAGGACCTCCCTGCTGCTGACCGCCGTGGCCTGTAGGGTGTAGCTGGAGGTACAGCTCATGCCAGGCTCGCTGCACAGTCACCTTTCAGAGAGAAGCACACAGGGGGGTGATGACTGCTGGAGCACAACCGATTTTCCAAAAGCAATAGCATCTGATGAAAATAAAGCAGCACTTTATGCCCTCACCATTTTTCTTCCTGGCATTTTAATGTAAAAATCTTATTTTCCATCTTTTAGGGAACACCTAGCACAGAAGTGTTTTTAATTTTTTAGTGTTGATGAAGACCCAGTTGGTTTGGACAGAAAAACATTTTCCGTGGTGTAATAAAAAAACCCAACCCCCCAACAAACCATGAATCCACCCCCCAGACCAGCAGTGCACAGAGGGATGAACGCACGGCTTCCGAGTCACAGTTGCTCCATGTCCAGCAACGCGAAGTGGAGTTTCGACATTTAAGACAGCCATGAGTGAACTCCAGCCTAGCCAGAAATTAAAATTAAATGCGAGAATCACCCTGTCGCCCCGAGGAGCAGCCTCTTAACTATCCAGCTGTGTGAGCAGGCTCAGCCCGCAAGCTCCCGAGAGCACAGACTGTCCTCTCTTCCAGGTCCAGCGAAGCAGACCACACTTACTATTTGTGCAGTATTAGTTATTAATGTATGATATTGTTGTCATCTGAGTTCATTCAAGTCAACCTATTTCAAGCACAGAGATGCCTGCCTTTAGTGTAAAATAGGAGTTCTTCCCTTGGGAAAGGTGGTGGTTTTTTTATTATCTAAGTAATTTAAACCCATGATGCTGGAAGCAATTCTCCTGCCCCAAAGTAAGTAATAGCATGGCAGTTGAAGCACACACTTGCTCTGGTTTTAGGTAATTTTGCTCCAAGCCTGAAACACCATCTCCTCAAACGTTAAAACTCAGCAGCAAAAACACAATTTTCTGAGGGATCAGTATTTTTCAAGAAAACATTCAGTTTAAAAATCTTAGCTCTATCATCCCTTGGAAAATGGGATTATCTTCTCCCCCAGCCTCCAAAAAGGTGAGCGATAGCCCAACAGGCACTAAACCAGCTGAGCACCAGGACACTGATCTGAAATGAGGTCTCCCGAGCTCGTTGATCAGATGTTCCAGACTCCTCATGCCACCTCCTTTCCTCTGTGATTCCGGGGTTTGAATGAACTCCAAAAAACAATGCAAAACCCTGCATACAAGGACAGTTTTCTTCTAGCTTCTGCTCAAAGCTGAGCTGAATCCCCAAGCAATGATTTCCATCTGATGTTACTGGGAGGGTTAAGATCTGTAGAGGACTTGAGCAAACATGATCTGTTTTTGCAACAGCAGGTCTTGCCATGAGTACGTATTTTATTTCTTCATAACGATTAACTCGGGAGATAACATCCTGCAGAAATGTCCCCATTTATGCAATAAGAAGTTATTTTCCATTTGCAAAATGACCTATACCCTGCACTACTGGTGCAGAGGTACTGGGTTATGCCTACCCAGTAGGTACCCAGGTACTGCAGATGCAGTTTCAAAGCCAGAACTAGTGACCCCCACTTAAGATTCCTACAGTCATTTGTGAGCATATAGATACATATTTATGTGACAAGGGGTAATGGGTTTAAACTGAAAGTGGGAAGATTTATATCGGACATCAGGAAGAAATTCTTCCCGGAGAGGGTGGAGAGGCACTGGGACAGGTTGCCCAGAGAAGCTGTGGGTGCCCCATCCCTGGAAGTGCCCAAGGCCAGGCTGGATGAGGCTTGGAGCAACCTGGGCTAGTGGAGGGTGTCCCTGCCCGTGGCAGGGGGTGGGACTGGGTGGGCTTTAAGGTCCCTTCCAACCCAACCCATTCTGGAACGCTATGATATACTGAGCACCCAGGAGCTCCCTGTGATCCACACGCAGTCGCGACGCATTTTTGAACTTAGTTTTCTCTGAAAATGATTGAGTATCTTGCAGTATGTTGTTTTTGGAATAGCTCTGGCAAGTTTACTGTAGCAGCCAGGCACAAGGGATTTAATGGCATTTTCCTTTAGCCATAAAAAAAAAAAAAAGTTGTTTTATCTTCTTAACCCCCTTGGCACTAGTGTTGAAATCTCTTTGAGGGCTTGTTCTTCCAACTTTTTTCTTGGGCTTCCTTGCTGTTTTTAGAAATAAACACCTCCATCATTTACATGGGACAACTTACAAGAAAGCATAAAAAAGCTGCCCCAAAGTGGGCTAAGGGAACAAGATGGATGGGATGCCGCTGAACTCTGTTCAAAGGTCTGATTATTCAACGGGTCAGTTTGGTAACGAGCTCCGGCTAACATGACCACCGCGCTAACGCCACCCAGCTTCCCCCGCCCCAGGCAGCACCGCTTGCTGATTTTGCTCACACAGCCCTGCGCTTTAAACCAAAGTTAATTGGTAAGAAGGGAAGGAACAAGAGATCAGGATCATTTACATATAAATGATTCTCAAATCCAAGGAAAACCACAAAGAGACTGCAACCTGTGCAAAATTACCTAAATCCTACAGCACAGCGCAGAGATCAAACCTTCAGATTAACTCAGGCTGCCAATAAACTGTGCATTTTTAACTTGGGGAAAAGCAGCATTGCAGCATCGCTTGAACAGGATTCTTCAGATAATGCTTCATAATACAATCTTCGCTCACGGACAAGCAGTAACCTTTAAAAATCTTCACTATAACAACTAGAAATGTATAATCTTGATTATTTTACTTTTACTACTTGTTTTTACCCCGCGTTGCCGTACCAAGAGTTTAAAGACAGCTCTTGGGTAAGACTCGGTTTTTACTCCTAGGCTTCACATCCAAAACATTCACGAGACCCTGCGGATTTCGATTCCATGAAGCACAGCGCTGCGATAGGTATTTTCACGGTGCTCCCAAGAAAGAAAACCGGGGCTGTGGAAACATCTCTTCCCTAGAAACACCCCCAAGTGACACCTCACTTTTGCCTTCCCTGTGCTATCCAGAGAGCTGGCACTAATAGCAGAACACTGAGTTTTGCCATCGTTCTGACTAGAGCTGGAGCTATATAAAATAAAACACCCAAAACCTTTCCAGTATCCGCAGGGGAGCAATTGCAATTCCCAGAGGAGCCTCTCTCTACTCCCGGCACATTGACTAGCAAGAAAAAGAAATTGTTAGATTTTTCCCTTCTTTCTTTTATTTCCCAGCCTTTGCAAAGAGATCAGGCCTCTGGAGGGGCAATTTTGCTTGGTGGAAGGAAAATCATGCAAGGGATTTGCTCATAGGGAAAAAACTTAAATAAATAAGGGTCTGTCTTAGTGGTTTTTCGGGTTTTGTTTTTGTCTCCCATTTCCTTCTTTTCCCCTTTCCTGGGCTAACATGGCAAGTGCACAACTGGCCCAAGACGAGCACATCATGTCTGCTATCGAGAAAATTCACGTCATCTTAGCTTCTGCTCTGCTCCCCTCTTCCTCCTGCTTTCCGACACGAGAGACCGCTTTTCCAGGTGACTCCGACTAGTGTTTTCATATCAAAAAAGCCCTTTTTATTGCAAGGAAGGCTATTTGAGATCGCTACCAAGCTACCTTGCCTCTAATTATTTTTTTTCTTTTGGCACTTAAGTACCCAGCCTACGACCCGGCGTACTCAATAACTGACAACACTTTCGAAGAGATGTCATGCGTTTTCTGTCCCATGAATAAAGACAACTGGGTGCCCCTCGAGCAGAAATCGCAGACAGGATTTCCTGGGTGAGGTTGGCTGGCTTCTGCAAGGTAACAGATGACAGAAGACATCCGTCAAGCTCTCCCCTGGGGCTGCAATCCAAAGGTTTAGCCTGATGGCTACAAGACAGCGTGAACTCACGTAGCAGGAAGGAGAGGCCACACTCCCAAGTTTTGTGTGCAAGGTCCAAGCAAACCACAATGACTTCATTCTCTGGGAAGTTTTGCGTTCCCAAGACTGATGTGCTGAGATGACAGTGGCCAAGAGGCCCTGTCTGCTCCCTGCGCTGCTGCTGGTGCAAGGCTCCAGCAACCAAGGTACACCACACCTGAGAGGTTCAATGTTTTTGGGAGGATGCAGCAATCCAATGCCCTCTTAAGCACATCCGGGCTGTGTTCACAATTATTTACGCACGTTGCTTTGCCATGCTAAGACAAACGGAGCATTGGTGGTGTCTGAAAGGCTGTGAGAAACACAAAACCTGAAGCCCCCTCCCTCCCTCCCCCTCTGTTAGTTTTGCCCTTTACATATTTGACAACCACATTCTTGAATTACAGCATCCCCTTTTATCATTTCTTCTTCTACTAAAAGATGATGCAAGTTGTATTTACATAGCAAATAAGAAGTTTTAGGCACATCTTGAAAGAAGCAGCACAAAAAACCCCCTCCAAACCTAATACAGTTGGAGGATTATATCACAGCTGTTTTTCTCTTCCCTGTCACATAAATGCATCTTATGGGAATTAGTTTCCTACAGGCATTTTCAAATGCATTTCAGAACCTTTTCTGAAACTCCCTAGAAAAAAATTAGTATTTGAAAATAAATATATTCCCATTTTCTTTTGCCTTTTGCTTGGTGGCTGCTCACCAGCTCCCTCTAAGGTGACAGAATCATAAAATCACGGAATGGGTTGGGTTGGAACTGACCTTAAAGACCATCCAGTTCCACCCCCCTGCCATGGGCAGGGACACCCTCCACTAGACCAGGTTGCTCCAAGCCTCATCCAGCCTGGCCTTGGACACTTCCAGGGATGGGGCATCCACAGCTTCTCTGGGCACCCTGTCCCAGAGCCTCCCCACCCTCTTCAGGAAGAATTTCTTCGTGATATCCAATCTAAATATACCCGTTTCCCCTTTTCCTGTCACTCCCTGCCCTTGTAAAAAGTCCCCCACAGCTTTCTTGTAGCCCCTTCAGGCACTGGAAGGTGATGTAAGGTCTCCCCAGAGCCTTCCCTTCTCCAGGCTGAACAAATCCAAGGAAACAATCTAGAAAAAGATGACTGAAGTGAAGGAGCGCCTAGGTTGAGCCTTGCACGGCCAGTACCATCCCTGAGAGCTGCATAAGCATGTATCCATCAACCCAGTCATTAACACACCGGTGGATTGCCATGTTATCCCGTGTGCACACCACAAAAGACATCCCCTTGTAAAAGCATCTCATGTTAGATGTCTGCTGGAAGACCAAAAGCCACATGGCAGTGCCACCCAGGAGCTGCAGGCTGAAGAATCAGCAAGGTGAGATTAGCCTCTAAATTATGTACAGCTCCTTCCATGTGTTTGAGAGAAACTATGATTTATTTTTACTGCGGGTGAAGGCCTCACATCAAACACCTGAACAGTTCTCCCCTGCGCTCACACATGCCGCTATTTGGGGAAGCTGAGCCAGAACTGTGCGTGAACATAAAAGTTCACACACCGCTTTTGGAGGGGTTGGGGGTTTTGTTGCTGGAGCTGTACTGACTCAGACTGACGAAAGGCTTGCAAAAACCATCAGTGGGAAGAAAAGATGAGATATGCAACAACCCCAGAGCGTTCAACACGGCACGTTGCCTTCAACAACACAGACGTGTGTAGTCCTGCGCACCAAGACAGTCATATGAAGTATGATACGTACCTCTTCGTTTTCCTCCCTCTTACATGCTGTCTGAAGTAGCAGAGGAGGGGGATGCATCTGAGAGAAGAAAGGTCCATTCCCTCGTGGAGTGCTGCCAAATGGAAAAACTCTTTCCAGGCTTTTTTTCCTACCTCTTCCCTTAGGTCATCACGTTTTGTGCCCAAGACTAGTCTGCCCATATGTGACAGTTCTGCTGGGCCTGGGCAGATGGGCCACTGTGTTCTCTGTACCAGGGGGAAACCTCCAGCTGCGGTCCAAGACAAGGTGCAAACTCAACTGTACTTCAAGGTGGAATCACTTAACACGCTGGGTTTTTTCCCACTGAATCTCAGCTTCAACATTTAACATTAAACAATGAAGCGTGAGAGTGAAGTGTGCAAGAACCTCTCAACAGGCTCAAGTCCAGTCAAACTGCCCCAAACTCTTCCTTTCTCACTTTCTCACAACTCCCAGCAAGACAATAAATACATTCAAAGCAGCCACCACATGGGACTGATTTCCAACAGGCAAAATATACGTCTACCAAAGGCCTTTTGAATCAAAACTTTACATTTCTGACAACGATCAACTGTTCATTACACGTGCCGGATTGCTACAGAAAGGTCGTTCTGTCAAAAACATTGCAGCTATTATTGCAAACCTCAGGTTTTGCCTGAAAAAATAAGAACCCAAACAACAGCCTGTTGTTTTTTTTTTTTGTGAAATATCAACTTTTATGCTTTTGTGGGGCTTTGTGCGTCTGTGTGTATGAGCACTTAATACTCTTTGCGGCTCCCAACAGCTCTTAGTGTCAGGTCCCTAAATTACTTGTCATTTTGAAGACAATAGGAGACTCCTTTATTTTCTTCTTTTCCTCTCTGGCCCATTCTTCTCCAAGAAATTATTGGATCCTGCTTAAAATGTGTAACTTTGAAGTTACACTTTTTTAACATCAGCATATCTACCAATACCAGGACATTAAGTGCTGCAGCGCACAGCATTCGCTGTTGTCTTCAGCACGGTCCTCTTCTATCAGAAGAAAGTTCCTAAAGTCTTACCTCTGTTTTCCCAACCCAGGACCTCTGCCAAATCCACCTCCGTGAACATCTCGTACCCCTCGGCGCCCATGCAACGAGGGCACTGATGGCGCATTGCTCCTTCCGGAGGTTGCAACTGATTATGAATGTTTGGGCAGAAATTTAACTGGACCATAGTGCACAAGACACAAAAATCGAGCATTTCTTTCAACATCATGCCATAATGCCTTTAGAAATGTAGATGAACTATGCCCATAGGAGGCCTGGTAAACAGGAAAAGGTTGCAGAAGAGCTGATCTAATAGACAGCAGATCAGGATTTATTATAAATGTTCTAATCTAATAGGTTTGAGAGTTCAGTTCAAGAGCTATTTTTACGCAATCTGGCTTCAAATCGCTCTAGTTCTCAAAAATACTGTCAGAAGCGGTTGCAGTGATTTTGAATTTCTGGATCTGAAAGTATAAAATCTGACTTTTTTTGTTTTGCTGTTGTTAAATCCACATGTTCTTTCACACGGGGCGGGGGTGGGAAGCATAGAATCTCTTTTTAAGGGCACAGCAGCTGCATATTATTACTGAATGTATGGAGTGAACTTCTAACCTCCTAAACAATCTCTGTCCCCTGGCATGATTCACATCCATCAGAGCCAGTGGTGCAGATCTTATGCACTGTCTTCCAACCTGAATCCTTCAAACTCTATTAAAGAGAAGCCCGGTAGGAATTCCCCAGTATCCCATTGTTAGAGAAATCACTTTTGATTTCAATAACAGGTGCTGTCAGTTTTTCATTCAGACCATGTTAGAGTGCAGACACGAGTGCTATGCTCACAGCTTCAAGAGATTTACTGCAGGCTGAGGTTTTTACCTTTCAATTAAACCACGTGTAAGTGTTACCCACGCAAGCTGAAACGCAGCATCTAGTCTCGATGCAGAACGAGCACGCGTGCGGCTGCTGAGAGGGAAAAGCATTTTTCCCATCCGTTTGGCAACGGACGTAGCTTCGTCTAATATGTGCGTCCTGCCTTTTGCCTGCACTTCCGCATCTTTAATTGAACAACCTGCACGCGCTCTGCAGAGGCAGTTCCAGGTCCTTCTCCAGCAGTTCTCCCTCCACCTCAGCACTGCATGGAAGCAAGCGCAGGAGTCATGAAATGACAGCCCACGCCCTGGCATTTTCTGATCTCTCCCATCAACATGATGAGTCCTTCTGAGGGCGAAAGGCAGTCAGTCAGCTTACACCACTACCCAAAATATTTCTTCAGTTGCAAGCTACATACGCAACTTCAATAAGAGCAAACTATCATCTTCAAATAGTCTTGTTCATCTGTGTGTGTAATGCCTCCAATCTCGATGTTAGTCAGCAAGATGGCCAATTGCATTCGGATAAATGCCTTGGACTCTTTTAAACATATCATAATCTGCCTGTGAAATGGCTGGATGGTTGGCTTTCCAATTTCTGAAATGGTTCAAATGCTGTAAATAAAAAAGAAATTGGACAGCTTTCAAAAGGACAGATTAGACTTTTCAATTCTCAGTGATTCGCTGCTTCCAAGCTACACTCCTGTGATCTCTGTATTAATATTTAAAACCTGATTGTGTTATGCTATTATCTTGAAGGAAGAGGGCATAGTACAACCAAACCCAAGGAGACAACCCACTGGAAGTACAAGAAGTCAGGTCCCTGGCCCAGTGGCACGCGTGCGTGCAAGAGCCGGGGAGGGGGGAGAGGTAGGAGGAAAGCTGCCTGGCCCCTGTTCCTCCTGTCTGGTTTGGCAGGCTAAAACCACAAAGGCTGCTTTTCGCGTTTACTATGTGTCTCCCCTTACGCCACATCCACCGGCTGCTGGGAGGCTCAGGATTTGAGCTCCCTCCTGGTTTCATGTTCCATTGCTGGGCTTCCCAACCAGCCCCGTGCCCAGTGTTTTAAGTGCCAACCCCGCTCTGTGAGCAGGCTGGTCAGCTGAAATCAGAGAGAGGAAACGGAATAAACCAGAAAACATCAAAGGTGGAGTTAGGGTTGCTTATACCCTTCTTTCTCTAGCCCAGGTTAGCATTAGCATGCATGTCATGCTGCATTCCCAGACATGGATCAGAGACCCGAAAGCAGGGCCTGCTGTGTGTACAGTAGATGTTATATCCATACCGTACTTTTAGCATCCCCCAGAGCAACCCCAAGGATAAACCTGCCAGCAAAAGCTCACCTTTTGTCTTTCACCAAACCCATCTATTTTCTCCCCTTGCTATAACCCACTGGTTATTTCAAAACTGATTAAAAAAACCCCAAATCCTTCTTCAAAGCCACCAAAGTGATTTCTCTCTATAGGGCGCTTGCTCCACGCAGTCTCTGCATTGTCTTGTATCTTATTTATTCTAGTTATTCTTGCTCCTACAAGAAAACCAGCCTGAACTTTGGGGAGAGCTGACCATTAAAACCAGCAGAAATGCTGAGAAATGCTGTCTTTTTTCATCCTTTGAGCGTGCTCTGGTGCACGCCGGTGTGGATGTGTAAATTGGAGGGGCAGGCACGGCCCCGCAGGCACATCTCGTATTGGAGCACGGATTTGCTCAACCCTCTCCCCAGCGGTTTGCTTTCTGCTGCTGGAGCGACAGGTAGAAAGGAGAGAGGGAAAAAAGCCTGTGCTAAACAGGAAAAAAAAGTATCTTTAATGTAAACCAACGCTAAGAAGCTGACAAAACTCCATTGTAAGAATATCAATATTCAGCTACTTTCCGAAATAAAGCAGTTTCCCTGACAAACCATAAAATGCTGTTTAGCTCCCTTCCAAAACTCTTTATTACTTATGTAGAAACGTCAATATTTTGTAAAGCTCAATTCTAATAGCTGTATTCATGTCGGCTCAGGGATCTGCCTAAACAATGCTTAACTGCAGGACTGGCATCTAAATTTGCTTTATAGATATCGGATGTTCTGCAGAGGGCTTTCACAATGAGAGCGCCATTAATATTATGAAAAGCACATTTGCTTCAGGGAAGCGGATTTATAACAAATAAACAAACTGTGCAATATACAGGGCGTTTTAAGGTAAAATGAACCTGGGAACACTTTCAAGGATCTCACGTTTTCATACCGGGTTTCAATACTTATGGACACAGGCAACTTGGTACGTTCTCAAGTCCACATTGATGTCCGAATAAGCCTGGCATGCAAGCATCCCTCAATCGTATCCTGGAGACTATTTTTTCATTGAGGAAGGACACTGGGGTGCTGGGAACAATGCTGAATATACATTCATATGCCTCAGCATCTCGAGAGGATGGCAAAGCTCTCCAGCCTGAAGGATGCAGGGCTGGAGGCACTGCCATGGCTAGTCATCTCCGTCGAAAAGTCACAGCAGGAGGCTGAGAGGTAGGAAGGAACAGAATCCAAAAATCAGAATAGGAGTTGATGACAAGATGACAATACATATGCCCAAGGTGGAAAAACCATCAGCGCTGATTTCTAGCTTTACATCTGTCAGCTTTCAGATTACTCTTGTTAATGGCTAGTTCAGACCAGCACACTGCAGTGTAAGCACCTTTTCTTGTGTCAAGCGGAGGAACATACCCATTGACCTTGTAGGACTTTGAATTGGGCCCACAGAAAAGAAAGACATAAAAAATCCGACACAAAAGTGAACAGCAGTGTGGCAAAGCAATATATTGCAGGTTGACGCTGTATGCCTGCCTCCCCAGGTTTGGCACGTGGCTTTGCATGCAGTCAGGTGCTAAAGCTTACGTGCCCAGGGGAATTACTGGTCCAAAACAGAGGCACCCAATGCACAGAGGAACATCCAGGTGCTGCTTCACCAGAAAAGGGATTTTCCAAAATGTACTCTTGGACTGGAAGCCTAAACTGCACCTGATCCACTTGGGCTACCAACACAGGTGTTGTGGATCCCCCACGAGCATCAGGAATCTGAGAAAGTTGGAAATTGGTGAAGAAAAGCAGATAAGATGGCACAGAAATGAACAAAATAAATTGTATCCTTTAGAGATTTTTAAGCTGTGTAATCTCCTTGCCTTTCTGTAACACATGAAACCATAAAATTAAGTACCTGATGTCAGTGCAAAGCATAAATTTGTGATACTTTGAACTAAAGAATCGTATCCCTCGTAAGGATGAAAATACTCAACATATATTCAACATATGAAAAAAAAAGTAAATAGAGGAGAAATGAGAGAAACTCTGGCCTGGTCCAATGTACATATCTTGAAAAATATACCTGCTGCCTAGCTAAACACGAATGTATCTTCATATAACTGCAAGATTCAAAAGCATAACAGGAAACCAGGAGAAAAAAAATGTAGTCAAGCAATTTGTGTCTGATTCTGAAATACAGACCCTTATATATTCAGAGATAATACTCTAAGTATAGGATAAAACTACTGCTACAATACAGGGCTAAAGAGCTGCTGTATGCTACTAGCACACAGCCTAAACCTCATTTTACAGCTCTCACAGGTAACATAAAATAAATGTGCCAGCCTACAGTGATTATTAATCTTCCCCCTCTTCAGCGTCTAATATGTTGAAATGTTTTTGTTTTGTAAATATTTCACAGCAGACCGTTTAGTACATGTGTTGAGACCTGTAACGTTACTAGCCTTGAGCCTTTCGCATTCCGTACATGCATCAAGAAGTTTCATCAATTTGCAGGGAAGAAGTATATTAGTTTTCTAGTCATTGCAGCGCTTTACAGGTACTAAAACCCACAAAATCCCTAATATTTTACATTACCCTGCCAGAATTCTCATTTTATAATAATGCTAACCCAAAATCTAGCTCACTTATGTCATCAAAAGCAACTCTTCTTCCATTATCTTAAATGTAAATGAGAAAAAGCATGCAGCCGAAGCAGATAGAATAATTTATAATGAGAGGAAATCTGTCAGGCCAGGAACATTGAAAAAAACAGAGCATAACACTGAACTAATTCGGAATTGAATAACAGACTTTCTAGTATGGTGGTCAGGCTTGATATGAGAAGGGTGGGAGAAGGTCACCCGTGACAGATCCCCGTGGTCAGCACTAAACAAGTCAAGAAATGTTTAAACCTTTAAATAAATATTAGTCTCTTCTCTTGATTTTTAAGAGGCTAGAGCCTGACCGACCATTGATCAGAGACACAGAGTTCATTGGCATGCCAACCCGGAGCTGCTCAGCGAAACACAAACCACAAGCGTTAGCCCTGCAGTGGCAAGCGGCTCGCCTGCTCTGCGCAGTTGCTGCGGAGATTGTTCCAAGGCACAGAAAAATGTGACTTTGCTTGGAGAGAAAGAGGTGCTCTTTGGAGTGCCTCCCAACACGGACGACAGCAGGAGCCTACAGATTCCTGCAACGCCATCGCCTTCACCGTATCAACATTTCCCTTCCTGAGCCTTGGCTGGAAATGGTGCCACCCAACAGTAACGGCTTCTGACTCTTGAAAAACGCAGTGGCTCTTACAGAAAACCTCCGGAGCACAAAAGAAGCTGCAAGCTTTTTTGCTTATCTTTCCTTCAGGTGCTTAGTTGGTGCTGGGAAAAGCTTAAGCCTTTCCATGGAAAACCAGATAGTCCTGAACTACAGTACAGATGCTAAGAACAGACTGGTGGGGAGAGGCCAGACAACCCAGTGTCCTTATTTCCTTCTCCTTCTGCAGAGGACGTCATTCATCACAGTCCACGACGCGCTCCTGGGAGGTGCCGAGACGTGCCAAGGATTACAGTAAAACAAGAGGAGGACAGGGAACGCTTTGATCCTCCTGTGTTATTGTATGAGGAAATTACTGGCTAATGCAAAAGAATGAGCCCTTCTCTCGATCCAGGTTATTCCCCGAGGAATCTCCATCTGCAAAGTCCGAAGCTCAGACAAGGTATTGGGCTGAAGGGACCACTCTTCCCATCTTCTACGCCAAGCTCGGCATGTCCACGGTAGGTTTCTGAGTACAACGTACAACTCCCCAATCCTCTTGGCAGCAGTCACTCGTACAAGGTCAGTCCCCCTGGCCTACAAGCTGCCTTTCCAAATTAAGCTGTTATTTTCCCTTATTAAACTTCATATCTGAGCTACACCAGCGACACTGATTCAGTTAAACCTCCGCTGTCTGCAGCTCTTGTTCAGAGCAGAGCACGCAGAAATCTCATAGAGGCCGAGACGCCTGGTCAAACAGACTCCAACGAGGCGCTGGGTTCTAACTAAGGGAGATGCAGCCTTATTCCAGCAACATGCATCATTTCGGTTCCAGGGGCAGCGATCCGAACTACCTTCCTGGCTGAGACTCTGTCGTCAGGAATGGCAACAAGCGTCCTGCACTGAAGAGACTCAAGAGCATCTCTAAGAGCAGCCTACAAGACACGGGTACCTAACGGGGCATGCTGACCTCAGGCTTACTTGCCACACACGGCTTTCAGCCCACTGGGGGTTGCTGATTTGGGTGAGGATGGGGATGTTTGTCCTTGAGAGAAGCCACTATTCCCTGCCATTCACCATCACTGAGGGAGAGGTGGAGACAACACGAAAAATCTGCTCTCGATCCAGCCAACTGTTAAACATGAGCACACACTGGATAACAAATCCCAGTAAGCAACTTAGGCTGAATGTGCTCTAACAGAAAGGAAATTTTGAGTGTGTGCAAGGAAAACCAAATAAAACACATATGGAAGGAACTGAATCTAAAAGCAGATATTAGATTTCTTTTCTCTCTGGCACCCTGAGCAAATATTGTTCAAGGTTGTTTGACAATCTGTTTGTCAGCCGAAGCGTGCAGGGCTCTGATACACACGTAAGAGAAAATGATGTGTCCCTTTCCGTCAAGATGAGGCAAGTCCACGCTGGGGTGTTTGCCTAAATGAAAGGCAAAATCGTGGCAGAAATGACCGAGGCCAGCCTGAGAGATGTTGAATGAGCTGGGACAGAGCTGAGGAGAAGGGAGAGAGGATGCAGAGGATGTAAAATGAGAGTGAAGCCAAGCACAAGGACCAACCTGCCTAGCAATTCCTTGCTCCTACAATTAAGTTAGGCCTTTCTAGGTTGCTTTTTCTTTTTTGATAGTATCTAAATCTTAAAGCCCAGCCTGTCTGGATGAAAGCAGTACGAGCTAAGCCAGTGTCACTCAACATTCTTCCTTTGGAGACAATTTGTCTGCAGGGATGCTCCAAGTGGGAAATGCGGTGTTAGATTGCCTTCATCAGCCAACAGCAACATTGCACCGGTGAGCTGAGCCCTGGCAGGTGACAGGATCCCTGCTGAAATTCCAGCCAAACATTCAGAAATCCCCCAATCTTCCTCTCACCCAGATTTCTCTCCCTGCACGCTGAATAAAATCTCGTGTGTGTGTAACCTGCATTACAGCTCTCTGGGCACAGTGCTGGCTCACGTCCACTAAAGGGGATCTTAAATCACTAGTTTTAGCTCTTTGCCTCATCCTGGGTTAGTTCCAAAACCTACCCCTACGTGTCTCACCTGTCATTACCTAGAAACCACTTCTACAACTGCCCCTTGAGCAATGAACTGCTCCTTCCAGCGGTATTACTCCATTGTATTCCATTTGTTTTCCTTTCCCAAAAGAGCCTCTACGGCAAACACATCCCGACCTGGGGCTTTCCTCAGCCTCACGCTTGCCTCTCAGCCCTCTGTTCCCTCAGTGCCAAACCCAAGGATACTCTCAATGCCAGCAGTGTTGGATACGTCCTTTCCTTGACATCTAACCCACACTCCAAGTCCAGTGGCCACAATTTGCAGTGTGGGGTGGTGCCTTCAGCTCACATTTATAGTTTATTTTAAGGGTTACCTTGTGATGAAGGGTACCTTGGAGATGAGGGTGTTTCCACATAGGGTTATCCTATCTGAGAGAGGGAAAATCAGACCCGAGAGGAGTGGGACATCACTCCCTGCTACCCCTGGTCACTACCTCTGGGAATGACCATTCCCAGAGGACACAACAGCAGTGGAGCAGACCAGCCCCAGCTCCATGGCGTGACTGCGTCAGGATCTGACTGACACTGTTGCTTGCCACCAACTCATTCCCCATTGCCCTGGAAACTGGGCCAGCCCAACAAATCCCCGGATTAGCTTCAGTGGTATTTTCCGTTGGAGCCAGGTCTTGCCCCTCATCTGCCTGCAGATGCCCTGGGAATGTTGAGGCTTGGCTGTTCTGTTAGAGCCCGTGGGGTTTTATACATCGCATTTCATAGGTGAATCTGTGCAGGAGGTGCACCTACCTTCTGCCCAGGGCTGCGGATCCCCAGCGCACATCCCAGATTCTCCTGACAAACCTTTTCATATTCCAGGTAGGGGTCTAATGGACCGAAGGAAGCCCACCTGAGCACTGAGCGGAAATTAAGCTCGTAACATCCGAGGAATTTTCTAACATTTATCAACATCTTTCCTTCTGCGGAGCCCAACACAACAGGGTATAGACAGGGGAGAAGAAAAGGTTCTTTCTGGCTGACGTGCTGCATCCCAGTGGTAATATTTGCTGAATTACCACTTTCTCCACCTTTGGAGAGCTATAACCAGCAGGGTAGTGCTAAAGTCTGATTGCAGGGTGGAAGCAACACTCATTTCCCCACCTCCAGAACCGCGAGATGAACGAGCTGTGTTTGTGTGTATATGTTTCTATGTACTTTTCTTCCTCCACAAAACAAATTACAATAGAGTTAACCAAATCTGATCAAATAGCACATGGAAAAGGATGTGATAGAAGATGTGCGCTCCAAACACCTGTCTCAGTATAACTGGTATTCTTTAAAAGTGATTTTTTTTAGAAGACATACGAAACCAAAATTGACACCCATAAAAACGTTCGTGACGAACTTCTTTAAGTTAGGTGTGCTCTATCAAAACTGCAGGCAAAGACCTGGTTTTGGCAAAAATAACCACACATACTAGAAAAAAAAAAGTAAGTTATGAGAAACTCCAACCTCAAATAACCCAATCTGAAGCCAAGGGCATCCTTCGTAGGCCAGAACACATCTCATCACACAAAACTTTCCAATCGATTGCTGACAATAGAAAAGCTGTGTCAGCAAAATTTCCCTCGTTGCCTGTCTCTCCAAGCCACGCAGTGATACGGGAGCACAACAAAGCCCTGTTTAAACCTTCCTCGTTGCAGGACATCCTCAGTTTTCTCTGTGAAATACGTACTCAGCCCACACCACCCTTGGTGGCCAGTGTTAGGTGAGCTGTGGTACACACACAGCCGGCGTGTGGCAATGGCGCGAACGATGACAGGCAACGATAGGCCCATCGTTTGGGCAGTCAGTGGGAGACACAGATAAAGATTTGTCTGACTGCATTCACCTGGAGAAGCTTTAGGATGCAGGAAGAGCAGCTGGATATTTATTCCAGGTCTACGATGCTGGAGGAAGCATAAGGCGTTGGGGAAGACGATGCCATCGCACGCTCGACTATCACAGCAAGAGCTGTGAGGTAAAGAAAGGCCCTTATTATTCCCAGGCTGGTAGGCTATGGATGGAAAGAGCTACGGAGAGCTAGAAAAATATTTCAGCCCTTAAAAAGTGGAGCAGCTACCCAAATACTGCCCTGAGAACATCAACAAGTTGTGACAGAGATGTGCTGAGAGAGAAGGAGTTAAGTGCGTGCTCCTGGGGGGCCTCCTGCTCCACAGCCCAGTGATGGAGTGTGTGAAGCGGGCACAAGTTTAGGCTCTTTGGTTGTTTGAAATGAATCCCTTTGAAATGCTATAGTCCTAACCGAATAAAGAGCATTCTTTGGGCACTGAATATTTAGAAAAACGTTGTCCCACTGAGAGAAAAATGGTGGTTGTGGGGAGGGGGGCATGGGGCGGGACGTGAGAGGCACGGTCAGTGGCCAGTTGTAGGGACTGATCTCTGTGCAGCCTGTGCTCTTATGAGTGGGTCAAGCAAAACTTTGCAGACTTCTCTTTTCCTTAATTTTTGTATTTCATTATTTTTCCCCTAGGTGAGAAAACAGGCAAACACAGGGGATAAGACATTTAGGTCAAGACTTTCATACACAGGATCCCAGGTTTAGTCTCTGAACAAGTGGCCTGATTTTTAAAAGTACTAATCAAGCAATATCTCCCACTGCCTTAAAACAGCACTGGCCTTTTGAGTATCAGGGTATTTAGGGGGCTCAGTCTTTGAGTTTCATCTATCTCCCCATCACACAGGGTCAGTACTGGCTTGGGAGTCCAACCTAACGAAGTTGCACGTGTCAGGCCAGATCTAAGAGAATCCTAAAAGAGTAAGGCCTCCATTTGAGCAATCCTCAGTGCACCTTGCCGAGCACTGACCGCTGTACTTACATCACACCTCAAACACTTAGGATTTCCACTAAACCACAAACGTCCTCTTCACACATCAACATGAACACACAGTTTTGGCGTGTGGGCTTCCAAATCTCAATCTGCCATGACGGCAGAGGGAACCCAATGGATGGGCTAGCCCCTCACACTTTAAATAGCCCAAGATGGCCTAAATCCCTCCCATGGTTTGCTGTACACGTCTCTTTGCATTTGCTGGACAGAATTAGAAGCAGGGCCAGCCTTTATTACGGTCAGGTTAGATTAGCGCTTGTGGTTAGAGCAGTGTCTCAGGGCTAAGGAACATCTGCTTCAGATTTGCTCTGAAAAACCTGGAGAGAGCCCGCGCTGCCCTATTTCTCTCCGCTCGCTGGCAAAGAGCCCCGTGCCAGCCTACGCGTACCTTCTGCCTCCCACGTCACTGCTCAAGTTCCAAATCGATTGCCTTTGGTGCTTGGGGGAAAAAAAAAAAAATCTCCTTTTTTATCAGCTTTTGAACAAGTTTCAGTGCTAGAAATAGAATTTCTATCCATATATTTCTGAATTGCTTTGCACAATACACGCTATAAGTCTTCAGAAAATATGATGTGAAATGGAGCACGGATGGGTTTTGCATCTGGAGCTGAAAGGGATGGATAATTTTTGAAGTATGTTGGTTTGCTTTTTTTATATAAAAACTGTATTAATTATCAGTAATAATACAAGAAATAAGGACACAGACTACCACATACTAAACTTGCTAAGCTGATAGTGCAGAGCATGGCAGCATATAGTCCCCAGTTCAGTACAGCTTTTAAGCCTACGCTTAAGGTTATTTAAGCCAATGCTTAAGAGCCTAGCATGGGCTGAACTCATCTCCCAGACACAGACCCAAACTTTTAAACCCCCATTTGCTTCCGTCCTCCCCAGGAGATGAATAAAAGCCCGATCAGCACCAAAAGATGAGGCAGGAATAACACAGGGATCCAGCATCTCTCCCCAGCAGCGCCTACCCAGCCAGAGATGTGCCGACCCCAGGTCGCATCTCCGAGGACGAGAGCATAGGGAATGCATTTTGCTTTATACTAGAGAACAAATGAAGTCATATATAAGGGATCAACTGCTGCAGCAGCACAAGGCAGGTCCTGTTCTCTCCCTGCGCCTATCAGCTCAGTCCCAACAAGCGGTGAATCAGAGTTAATCTTTCGCACAAACTCCACCAAACACTGTTTCAATTGAAAAAGGCTTAAGGTGAGATTTACTTTTTTCAGTGCAAGCTCCTGCCGCAACCACCGTCAAGATACTTGCATGCATTAAAACATGACAGATACTGAATCATGAAGTGCGCTGTATTTCTTTTTAAACACGACTAAGCATTTCTTCAAAAAGGACTTGTACCATCCTAAATTTTAATTCAGCTACTGTCGGTCTAAAATAGGCCCCTTCTCCCTCTGCAGTCTCACTGTGCTACGGCTGTTGAGGCTACTGTAATACTACACACTGATATAGAGCTAAGTGCATTTTATTTATACACTTTGGGAAAAATGGATCAAGCTTCCTTGAGCCTTTTTAACTACTTGTGTTTGCCCTCTCCTTGCACCAGGAGCACACCCCAGTGACAAAAAGCCAGGCGGCGCAGAAGGTTACAATGCCACAGAAAGAGAGGGATGGGAAGGCAATACGTTCCAGAAATAAATTAGTCTCTTAGTGAACAAGGATCCTGTTTCTGAATAAATGTCCTCAAGAGGAAGAAAAATCTGTGATGAAAACCGAAGTTTGGTAAAACATAGCTAATTTGCTGAATTGCCTCAGAACAGACTGGGGTTTTTTTCCTCAAGATTTCCATGGAGATACCAATGTTCCTCACATAAAGCTCTCTAAAAGCCAATAATACAGTATCTGCTGCTTTTACATCTCTCCGAGACACCTGACACACAGCACTCGGTGACCCGTGCCGGCCTTCCAGGTGCAGGAGGTGACGATCCAACCTTTTGGCTGTTTGATGAGACGAGATCCGTGTCCAGTTCTTGCTATTTCCAGGTTTGTGATTTTTTTCTTTCAGCTGCCAACAAATTTTCAAACATACGATATGCCGCAGATCTTGTGGTTTGGATTTCCTCCAGCACTTCACTAACATCTGCCAAATTCCTGTTAAATCCAACGCTGGTTGATGAGCACTTTCCGATGGTGTGAAACTTAATGCAAGTAACTGGTGGAAGCTTGGGAGCAATTAAATTTTAATCAGAGATAAGTTCAGTTTTCAGCATTGTGAGTTATCTCTAGTGTCTAAATAGCTAATATCTGTAATAATCCTTTTCTCCTCCTGTAATCAGCAGCATCAAGCCGCAGAAAGGGAGAAAAGTAACAGCTTAACAAGTCCCCTTCCCTAGAAAGCCACCCACCGCATTAATAACCTACGCAGCCTTGCTCTCTGACATGCCATCTGTATCCCAAATTACTCGGTTGTGTTTTCCAAGTGTATCCAAGCATCTGTCCTTCTCCCAGCTGCCTCTCCTCGGTCTCCTGCCCAGGACGGCCCCTCGTGCCCAGCTCTACTGACAGGGCTGCTCATCCCGCTGCTCTCCAACGCGGTTTTGGCCAAAGGAGCCAGGCTAATGCTTCCTTTTGAAAACACGTACGGCTCCTTGCACCCTCCTTCCCGCAGTCACCCAGTCCTTGAGCGTGAGCTGGCTTTTCCCTGGGTTCTTGGCTTCGTCCTCAAGCTGCGCCTGGAGCAGTGGGTCACCCCAGAAGCCTTCTCCAAATCCCTTCTCCCCATGGGCTATGAACTGAGGGATCTCCTGCCAAAGGCTGCCTAACCCCCAGCCTTCCCCATCCTTGTGACCATGCAGGATGAGCGCAATAGCTTCTAGCAAAGTAAATCAAGCCTTTCTACCTCTCGGTAAGCGATGGATGGCAAGTCACGGTCCCTCTCCTACGCTGCCACAGTGGGCTCAAAGATTTCAAGTTCAAAAATCCGCTCTTGTCAACCTAGAGACTATTTTTGCATGCGCTCTAGCAGGACCAACACAGCCAAGGCGAAGCTCAGCACCTCCCAGGCTCTTCTTAATGGAAAACGGATGCCCCAACATGAGAGTTGGTGGCTGAGGTCTGGGAACCACTCGGAGAAGCGGAAGGATCCCTGCAAAAGCCACTCTTCGGTACAAAATCTGTTTGGAGGAGGCCATGCCATCAGAGATGGGCTTCGGGGAAGCACAAAACACAGGGCTGCCTGGCCTCAGGAGGAAAGAAAGCGAAAGAGAGACCAGAAGCGGGGGTTTATTTCTATTTCTTTGCAAGCGAAAATATCCTAAACCCCCTCAGCATGTGCAGCCTGGGGAAGTTAGATGAACAGCTGCCTGGAACGGAGCACTAATTCATCCATTTTGCTCTCTGTTAATGAATACAGACAATGGAAAATCAGTAGAAGCAGAAAACCCGCGATTTTTACGGATTTACGGACTGATTTTCTGTACCTCATCTAGTCATTTTTATGCCTGTGCAAAGTGATGGCACAGTTGGTGTAAAGTACTACGGAATTATCATAGGGATATTTTTACCCTCCATTTCCACTGGTGCAGCAAACAGCTACAGGTGTCAAACGCAGAAGAAAATGTGTCTTTTAGCAGAGAAAAGGAATATTCAGCAAAACTAAAAATGACATGAATTTGTTATCCCTGCTGCTCTCTCTAGTTCAGATAACACACAGGCAATATGTACTACTTCGTTTCCAGCAAGCTGTGTTTCCCTCTCTACCCCTGCCCCCCGTTTTTTCCATTTAAAGTGGTGTGCGACCACTAGGACCTCTTCGGAGAAAGGCAGGAGGAGCGTCAGTCCTGGTTGCAATTCTGTGCTGGAACAGCCTCTTTCTCTCCCTTTTCTCACCTGGTAAGACCTGTATCCCACTATACATTTCTCCTCATACGTTGCAGCTCAAATCCAGCTGGATCAGGGACGAACTCCGCTGGGCTCAAGGAGAGATTGAAGACGGAGCGAACAAACCATGCTCTGACTTGCACAGCCTCTCCTAGTTCCTAGTTATAAATTTTTCCCCAAAAGACACTGTGTTGGGTAAGAGAAACACGTTCATAAACGTGTGTGCAGCTATGAGACAATCTTCTTTTTTCGGTTAACAGCAAATTTTAAGGTCACGGTCATTACGACAAGACAGCTATTCCCACATGCAAACGCGAAATCCCTCTGAAGCTGAATAACCCACAGTTCAAAAATGCACCAAATCCCAAGTACCACTAAGAGGAGGAAAGGGGGAATTTCATTTCCAATCGAACCAGCAAGGAGCAGCCCAGCACAATACCACTATGGTACGCTCACTTGAATAAACCAACCCTCTTCAAAAACACAAATGGAGACTCTACTTCTTGCACTGGTTCACAGAGATTTAAAGCAAGAAGGCATGGTGACATCATCTGCTCTGACCTCTGCGGGAACTGGCCAGTGCTGTTCCAGCCCCTGTGCCAAAAACTCGGGCTCTGGGGTTTGTATAGCTGCCAGATCCGTCTTGCTGTGTAACTGCTGAATCTGCCTGCTGAGAAGGCAGCGACTCTTAGCCAAAAATTGGCTTGCCACCCTTTATCTTTGATATGAGCATTCACTGCATTGAGTTACTACAAAGCTACACCAGCTAAAGCCCAGCATTACTAAGCAGAGTCCAACAGACTCCCCAGTGATCTTTATTCGGCGTCGTTTTTATATGTGGGCACACAAAACCCATAAACGAACAAGCGCTCCCCCCCGCCCCCCGAAACGGTAGGTCAAGAACAGACAGACAAAATCCTCCCTTTAAAAAGAAAAGAAAATCCCAACACTTCTCCAGGTGAAATTAGCTATGTCTACATTTGATATCTAGAATACAATGAATACAAAGCCTCCAAACACCATGGCAACCAGAAAATGTGAGCTACACCACTACTTTTTTTTTTTTTGCTAAAATAGTTCTTCACACGGGCAACATTCCTGCTTTGGGATTTAAGATAAAAGTGTGGCCGATGGGAGGCTCCGACCTGGAGCGCAGCTGCTGGATGAGCCATACGTGATTTCACGGCTTTGGGAGATTCTGCACCATGTTTTTTTGGTTTTTTTCACTCACTGCACTCAAAGACCTCAGCTATCCCTCACCCACAGCCAATATCTCTGTCTGTGTGCATCCACCCTCGGAAGGAATTTTTTCTATCCGAGAAGTAGCAACATCCAATAATATGATGCAACTGGACACAGACTTTTCTTTTTTCCTTCCACACTGCTGTATAGCTTTCTTTTCCCTAAAATTTTTTATCTCTGACCACTTCAAGAAAAGGTGAAATACTATCGAACAAAAGCAGAGCAACGACCCGCATTAGGGCAAGAACCAAGAGCGAGTTGCAATTTACGGCTCTCTCCCTGAAGCAAGGGTAGAGATTAATGCCATTTAAACCCACTTCCACCTTGCAATTTCCACCATTTCCGGCTACTTTGCAGCCCGGTGTAGTAAAAACCAAGCCGGCAGTGCCGAGGTCTGACTTGAAGAGAAGCCTATCTCCTTCTGGCTTGGGAATTATATCATATTTCAAGGCAATGTACATCTTGCTGTGGACAAAATTAAGTTCAATAAAACCAATTTCCGCTCTGACATTATTCAAACATGGCCACAATCAAATAAAGTAGAAAGCCAAATGAAAAACCCAAGAGCTAAAGCGATTTCATAGATGAAGGCTGAAAAGCTCCACAGATTTGAACTCCTCCCGCTGAAGACGGATGCCCTGCAGTATATTACGGTCCGTGCACTGTAAAATTCTGTGACTTTTAGCTATACTCATCATTTTAAGTGGATCGTGTACTACACTCCCTTCTGCAACAGCTTAAATCCCACTACATGATTATCTTTTCCTGTAACACCGCACTTTTCAGAAGAGCAACACACCAGCGTAGGGAACAAACCCCGACAACAGAAATTTAAGGACAATAGCATCGCTGAGGGATACAGCCTCAATAACTACGCTGGGGCCGGCTGCGGTTCAGCCTTGCTTGGGGCTGTTGCTGTATCTGTGTGACGCACCTTTGCCGTTTGAAAAGCGCTTGGCGGAAAACTCTCAGCTATCCAGTCAGTAATATTGGCTTCTTTAAAAATTTTGGATAAACCTCTTCAGTCTTTATGTGGTCCTAGAGAAAAAAATATTATCTTTGTACCTAGGAAAAGTTCCCTATGCATTTTTTTCTTTATTCTTCACCCATGTGGCTTTCGGCCAGCTGCCCTCGGAAGTCCTGCCCTGTCTCCTGAGGCTGCAATAGAGTGGCAGAAGAGATTTGTGCTAAATCCTTGCTGATCTGACAGACTTGCAGCCCCCGACTCTGAACCCTCTCATCTAGCACGGTGTCACCAAAATGCCCTCTTCCCAACTCGACCCTGACACAGCTTCGGGGAACAAACCACGCGAGCAGATGCACCCATGTCATTTAAATGCAGGGATGCAGGTTAAAACAAAGCTCTAAGCAGCAAATCAAATGTGTGTGTGTCCTCCCCGGCAGCAGGCAAGGCACGGGGAAGCAGTGGCTGCACTACCACCCTGAGGACACCAAGAGCAGAGCCAAGGCTGCATCTCAGCCCTGCCTGCAAATTGCAGGGAGCGTTTCCAATCCTCTTTCTTTTACTTTTTGTTTTCCCCTTCTATTCCCCCTCCCTTTTAATTTGGTGGTTTTTTTGGGTGTGCGAACAAATCGTAACTCTGTGAAAATCAGAGAACAAAGGGAAGATCAAAGAGAGCAGGTAGCGAGATCATTATGTATCCCAGCTGGGGCAAGAGTTTAAGCCTCCGGGGCTTACTTGCCAAGTTATTTTAGAGTTATGCCAAGAGAGCTGTGCCCTCTGAAGCTTCCTGGCATAGGAACTGTTGCGAGGCAAAGCAATGAGGTTTCCAGTGCTGCAGGAGGGATGTCAGGCTGCAGAGCCACCAACTACACAGACATCTAGTTAATTTGAGTGCAATTACTGTCAATAAAATCTGCTCGTTACTTACATCTCCTTGGCGTTGGAGTCTGAGATGCTGGTACATACTGGGGCCCTCTGGGGAGGTGAGGTTTGGGGGCAGAGGCTGGTTGTTACACATCCAAATCAATAATTTCGATGCTGAGGTGCTTGCAGACCACTCTCCCCCCGCCATGCTGCACCATTCCAGGG
This sequence comes from Rhynochetos jubatus, assembly GCA_027574665.1. Classification (NCBI taxonomy): domain Eukaryota; kingdom Metazoa; phylum Chordata; class Aves; order Eurypygiformes; family Rhynochetidae; genus Rhynochetos; species Rhynochetos jubatus. The sequence goes on along the minus strand of CM050651.1, from coordinate 73,892,795 downwards.
GTGGTCAACACCTCTGGGATGAAGCTTTACATGGACAATATGTTTGGGCTGAAAGCGTGGATTGGGCCTAGAAATACCACCACATCCCCAGTGGGATTTGACTAGAGAAAAAAATCATGACTGTAACCGTAGCTTGGGCTCTTCACTAGGAGCCACTTCTGCTCTGCCTTTTCTAGCAAGCCACAGATGGGTGTCAGGTCTTATCCACTCCTGCTGTCCTCAAAACAGGGAGGTGCCAGGTGGTGGATACACTTCCAATGCCACCAGGTAGCCAGAAACTAAAGTTCAGTCCCTTCACAAGACGCACTGGCCAAGCACGCAGAGTCGAAACTCATGGATGCAACCCATCCTCCCACTGCCTGGACCTCTGGGCCCCAGGGCAGCCAGGAGACAGGTATTAGACGAGTGGTTTTGACCTGGCACTACCTGGTTGAAGGACAGCCCCTTCTAGGCGTGCCGGGTGCGAGCCTGTACATCCGTTTGCAGCCCACCTGGAGCCCAAAACGGCACTGCCTGCAGCAACACCAAGTGCTTCACTACTTGGCCTGAACCTACTCGCACGACCCTGGGGCAAGGTACCGAAGAGGGACGCCACTGTGCCAACCTGTTGAGGCAGGAGGGACAGGTGCTTAAAGCAGTCCAGCACTGAGAAACCATTTTGGACAGGAAAGCGTCCTCAGAAAAGCAACCTTTAGGTTTGAAGATGCTCAACGATGTAATTTCAGTGGCTGGGAGAACCTACTTTGTGCTCCTCACCTAACCCGCTCCGTGTCTTTTACAGGTTCACAGAGCGTTAGGAGTTGGAAGGGACCTCTAGAGATCCTGTAGTCCAACCCCCCTGCCAGAGCAGGATCCCCTAGAGCAGATCACACAGGAACAAGTCCAGGGGCTTTGGAAAGTCTCCAGGGAAGGAGACTCCCCCCCTCTCTGGGCAGCCTGTCCCAGGGCTCTGTCACCCTCACAGGGAAGAATGGTTTCCTCACGTTCAGGTTAAACCTTCTGTTTGCCAGTTTATGGCCATTGCCCCTAGTCCTGTCCCTGGACACCCCTGAGAAGAGCCTGGCCCCATCCCCCTGACACCCCCGCTTTAGATATTGATCAGCATTGATAAGATCCCCCTCAGCCTCCTCTTTTCCCAGCTGAACAGCCCCAGCTCTCTCAATCTTCCCTGCCCCTCTTGCATAGCTGAACGCAATCTGTACTACTGAGCTGTTCCCACAGCCCTTTGTTTTCTTCTGTGTTGCCTTTCCTCCCACATTCTTCTTCCTTTCCAATTCTACTCAATTTTTGCAAGACCTGTAGCATTGAGCCAGCTACACACGGGGGTAAAACGCTTTGTGCTTTCCCTCCCTCCCATGCCAGTGTTTTCCTGAAACTCGGAATCACACCTCTGGGAGGATGTTTTCTGGATCTAAATTGTAATCATCTGTGCAAACAAAACAGAAGGAATATGCTAATTTCACTAGCTACTGATTGCAAAAGTCAATACTCCTTGAGCTCTTCGTGCCATTTCTCAGCTTGACAATTCTTCTGGAAAAAAAAAAAATATCAGCAAGTGCAAAATGCAACCTGCAAACCCACGTGTGCAGGTTACTTAGCACAACAAATAAAAGCTATTTTAAATGATAATCCCATTTATTTTCTGCACAGAAAGGGTAAGATGTGGATTTCTGTCATTAGCTGCTGATTTCAGAAATACCTGTATCTTAGTTATCACAGAATCCCAGAATGGTTTGGGTTGGAAGGGACCTTAAAGACCATCCAGTTCCAACCCCCTGCCATGGGCAGGGACACCCTCCACTAGACCAGGTTGCTCCAAGCCTCATCCAGCCTGGCCTTGGACACTCCCAGGGATGGGGCACACACAGCTTCTCTGGGCAACCTGTCCCAGTGCCTCCCCACCCTCTCTGGGAAGAATTCCTTCCTGATATCCAATCTAAATCTCCCCGCTTTCAGTTTAAACCCATTACCCCTTGTCCTGTCACTACAGGTCCTTGTAAAAAGCCCTCCCCCCCCAGCTTTATTGCAGGCCCTTCAGGTACTGGAAGGTTCTGTAAGGTCTCCCCAGAGCCTTCTCTTCTCCAGGCTGAACAAGCCCAACTCTCTCAGCCTGTCCCCATAGCAGAGGGGCTCCAGCCCTCTGAGCATCTTCATGGCCTGCTCTGGACTCGTTCCAACTGGTCGATATCCTTCTTATGCTGAGGGCTCCACAGCTGGACACAACACTCCAGGTGGGGTCTCACAAGAGCAGAGTAGAGGGGGAGAATCCCCTCCCTCACCCTGCTGGCCACCCTTCTCCTGAATCAACCCAGGATATGGTTGGCGTATTATGCTGTGTCAGCACTAACTGACCAGCTCCACAACCGCCTTTTATCTTTTCCCACAAACCTAGAACTTCTACAAAACCAAAAAGGCCATTTCTCAGAACAGAACGTGAAATAAACAGCCACAAGGTTAGAGGGTGCCACAGGTGAAAAATCACTTTCTACAGAAACTAGATACATGTGTGAATGCATGGAATGACTAATCACGCAACCAGACCAAGGAAACAACAATAAATTCAGGTCTCTGGATGAGAAGCAATGGCTCCTAGGTCATGCTTGACTTTTCCCACTGTTTGGAAGGAGCGACCCTTTATTCATACCTCATTATGGGATGGTGAGGGGCAGAGCCGTGCCTGGAGATGGAGCCTGCCACACTGCTCCGAACAGGGTAAGAGGGGGCCTGCTTTTTACTACTGGGACATTCTGTCATTCCCTTGAGTTTTCCACAGGTTTTATTCCTCTGAAAGCTGTTTTAGCTCTTGGTCTGGTGCTCACTTCCATTTGCCAGGGCAAGCATGACATGCGAGGGAGACAGACCGACTGTGCGGAGCCAGCCCTCACTCCATCAACACTGCTGGCTCTCCGGCACTGCAGCTCAGCAGCAAAATTTAGTGTGGTTACACTGGTTTCTTGCAACACAAATACTTCTTATATGGTTAACCTGTGCTCTGCGTGTCCTACAAATGCTACAGCAAAGCATTTCAGGTACCCCGAGCATGGCTGTGCCAGCAAGCAGGAGAGCCTACCTCGAGCGACGATGGCACCGTGCGTGCAGGAGCTTGCTGCCCCATGGGGACTCACGAAGAGCAAGTGGGAGCTCCTTAAATATTTAGGATCTTCATTTCTCAGCGATTGCGATGGGCAGGTAAGCATCGAAAGAGAAATCAGAGGTCTCAACGTATAATCAGATGTGAGTTTAAGGGTCTGCGGAGCGCAAAGGGCTTTAACTAAGTGCATTAAGTAAGCAGGCAGGACAGCATAGCCCCGGTGCTACGGCAGAAGCTTCAGTTCCCCCCAAGGAACTGTTTCACAGAGAGCAGAGGAGAGCTGATGCAGAAGCCCTGCATTCGAAACCTGGGCCGTTAGACTTCGCTGTGAGCAAAAGATCCCTTCCCAGTAAATGAGGCTCAGCACCTGCCATTCTCTAGTCTCCAGCCTTTGTTCGCTCCAGTAACGAACACCTCTGTAAAAATAGCTGTAGATTAGAAAAGGAATTAACCTCCAAACAAAGGAGAAGCTTAATTAAGCACTGCACTAATAGAAAGCAGGGGGGAAGTACAGGTTAAAAGAAAAAGAGGAAAAAAAGACAAGGCAGCTGTGCAGACTTAATTCCAATTTCCCCTCTTGCAGGTCATTTTACCCAATGTAAATTTCCTTTCTGTGTTTGGGCAAGTTTGTTACTGAGGCCATGCCCATAAACAGAAGGGTTTTGTTGCTTTCCATTCACTTGTACCTTTTAAAATGTTTTGCATTACAAGCCCTCTATCAGAAAAAAAAAACAAGGCAAAACAGATTTAAATTAGACTTTGGGAGTATGCCATTTCATAAACTTCTCCCCAAAGAGCTTCAGCTAATTAAACAAATGATTGCAAAATACTCACAATGTCAACCCTGTCAGCTTATAAGCGAAATATCTACACCAGGCTGCAGTTATTTAACCACACACAATGTGGAGGAGCAATGTGCTTTGAAGATAAGCACAAACCTTAGGCCATGAGGGGGCACACACTTTTAAAAACCATGGGTGGATTATGGAGGCGGCAAGAACTTTGAACATCCCTGCCCATAGCCTTGGAGCCAGGATCGGAAAAGGATGGGAGCTGAAGATTTGGGTGGCCAGGAGGAGAAGGAGACTTCAACACATTCCAAAAATGGATGAGCACACTGGGCTGGCTCTTGACACTTGGGCTGGGCTCTACGTTACTGCCAAAAGGGTAGGTTAGGAGTGTTTAATGATGCTCAAGGAAATCTCTGGATTTTTGCTGTTAAATTGCAGCGACTCGGTGCAAAAGCTGGGAAGAAGCCATCAGGTAGGAAACCAGGAATATAAACGCTATGTGGTTAGTCTGCACATAGTTGCTGGAGGCAGCGAAAGTCTCAACTGTCCAAAGCTAAAGGGTTTTAAATCTTTCTATATGTTACATAAAAGCATTCTTTAATGAAAAATTTTTCTCCTTCCCATCCCTTTCCAGCTCGTCTCGCCTTCCTCTGCTGTAATCCAGGCAGCTTGCCCAACAAGCCCTGTGCCCGTCCCCTCTGCCCAAACCATGCATTCTGCCCTTACCCTCTGGTACTTCTCTCCCATTGACCCATCCTGGTAGCTCATCACTCTTTGTTCTTCCCATTTTCCTCTTCACAACACACGCCTCCAGTACAAAGTACCCGCTGCCTCCCAGGGCTGACTACGCCCTTCCCTCCCACCCCTCCATCCCGCTCCTGTCTCACAGTATATTGAATTTGCCCAAGCGAGTGACACTTCCCAAGTCAGGCACCTTGGCTTCTCGACGGATTTTATGATCAGGTGTGTGCAATGAGGTATAACATGAATTATTACAGCCCTGACTAGGAAAATATAATATTAACTTTCTTAAAACCCTGTAAAGGGTCAAAGAACTCATTGTACAAGGTTTGAGCAAAAAGGACAGCAAGGAGAGAAGGGAGAGAAGAAGAGAGAGAAGGTGTCTCTGTTTGTCATGTCAGGGTCAGAGGCTGAAGCTGATGTTAACCAACCGATAACGGGGTTAGGATGTTGCAAGTCCTTGACGGGATGGGTTTCCCAGTCCTGATCGAGGGCTGCTGCTTGCTGGGGCTCTGGCAAACAGGACTGACCTCATCTGGGTGGGCTGCTTGCTCCACACCCCCTGACTTGGTAGCTGAGATTAAGAGGCAATAAACCTCCCTGTACCTGATCCAGGTGCGAACCCAGCTCCGATGCACTGAATGTTTGGAAATGGGAGAGGCGGTAACACGAGGCCAAAAGGATCTATTCTCAGGTGTCAAGGCCACGATAACCCTGGATACCCCTGAGGACACCGTCCTGGTTGAATCAGGCAGGTGTAAGGCCCACCAGAATTAACACGAGCTCCTACACATCCAGTCCTCCCTCCCCATGGCTGCTTCATGCCTTGGCAGCAGTATTAACGAGAAAACAGTTTTGAAAGGGGAAACTCAGTTCAGAACATTCCTTTAGGAGGAATGCCAAGATCCTTCCTTGTTTATTTTACTTGTCGTGTAAACATTTTTATAATACTTGTCAATACAGTCTGTAGAGCCTATTTTTTAAAATAACCAGCATGGACATCGGTATCTTGCTCGTGACTGGCCTTTTCTTTGACTCCACACACTGAAGCTACTGCATCCCATCACTGCTTTACCTTTTGTTTTGTGCCGGCTACTCCTCGACTGCAGCCTCTTAGTGAATCAATCTAAATGAATCAGAAGGTACTGAAATCACAGAACAGACACCAGCACTGGAAATGGTCAGAAAATAGGAATTAAGGATGAATGCTCTGTTTACATGATCAAAGCACATTAAGGCAAGAGAAGGCTGAGAAATTCTTCACTGAACGTGTCTGGTGAAAGCATTCGGTTTGCTTCTGCCAGGTTCCCTCTTAGCAGCACCGCTTCCAGACCCCTACTGCTGAGCAATTTTAAAGTTCAGTGAACAAATTCTTTCAATTGTTTGGGTTTCTCCCATGTTCTGTGTGAGTTCTCCTCAAATTCAAGCTTCCTTTTTGCCTTTAAATGTGAGCGACAATCTGCGGAGGCTCTAATCAAAATGGTGCATTAGCTTCACTTCCCCCCCCCCCCCCCCCCAAACTTCTTCAACGTACAGCACCCAGCTTGCATAGTTATGATCACAAAATATTAACATAATGTACCTCTTCCTTAGCAACAGCTATAGCATCAGGGGAATGCAGCCCATAATGCAGCTTGATCTAGAAGCAAAATAAAATATAAATAAGCTTGTTACACTTCAGTGGCACACAAGATTCCACTGTGAAGGGCCTTCATGAATTTAGAAACCTCATCTTCCTTTTACTCTCCAACACAGATTATTTAGAAGAAGATTTATGGGCACACATTCCCTTTTATTCCAGAAAATGAAACGTAATTGTTTACTCAGTAACAGCATTATTTTGCCGCGCGTCTACTACTGAATTTGTGGGTATAATACGGACGCACTCGCGCGTCTGTGCAAAGCGGCGCTCGTAATGAAATAAAGATGAAACCAGGACATGGAGAAAATCTAAAGGGGAGACTGCCATGAGAGCATCCGTAATTGGAGTCATTTTTAATGAAGAAAGCACAAGCAATTTTCTCCCCAAACCAGCTGCAGTAAAACAAGGAATATACTTCCTACAAATTAACATGATTAATCTAGAGCCCTCTAGGAAACTCCCTCCATGAGCTGTATCTACAAAAAGAACAGCATCCTCAGCGGGGTGAGGGCAAAGTCTTCTCCTTGCCCCAAGTCCAGCTGGTTCTCTCCATGAAAACTCCTTGGCCAACAGCCTCATGGCTGTTGCACCCTCATGCACGTTGGCCTTCTAACCCTTATAATTACATTTAACTCACCTGAGTATCTCTTCTTAAAGGCAATCAAGATCTTTTAAATACTGCTTCTTCCAAGTTTTCAAGGAGAATGAACTACATTGAGCCAATCTGAAGGCAATAACAAACCATTTGGAGCTAGAGGATAGTAGTCCTTGTCTTCTGAGCATATATTCCAGTTATCAAGGCAAATTCACTTGGCTGAAAGACTTAAATCATGAGGCCTCTTATGAGGGAGCCAAGTTACAAACTTAGTAACGGGGCTCCATAATGTTTATCTACCCATAAATCAGTATTTATTATGCAATTATATTAAGGCTAGGATTTCCAAAAGCACCTTTCAAGAGTGGGGTACCCAATTCACAGGCATAAATCTCCCTCTGAATGGATTATATCCTATCACTACGATTCCTCTAAATAACACCACACAAAGGGAAGAATCAAAATTCAACAATCCTCTTTAAGGAAACTCAAGGGCCAAACAGGCTCTAAACCCAAACATCTTCCAAAGCGTCAGCCCACTGACTCTGGTGGAAATTGCTGTTTCCAGCAATTTCTGATTCAACCCAAGACGATTCCAAGAGCCAAGCACTGGGAAAAAAACCTGCTTACCTACAGCAAATCCCAGTGCACAGCTGAAGAGCCATCGAACGAACACAAACCCCTTTGACTCAGTGCTGTCGGCTGCAGTACGTCTAAGCCTGACACGGTTTGCCTGTATGGGAAATCGGCTGCCTCCCCTTCTAGGGACGCACGGCTTGAGTCTGACGAACTTCAACGAGAGCACCCTAAACTGGCTCACTGACTGGTAAGATACTTCCACGTTTTATTGGAAGGCAGCCAGACTACAGCACTGAATAGCCCAGATCTTTATCAGTTGCTTTTCCTAACTCAACGTAAATGAGAATATACATTTTTTACATTTCTTTTGTAAGGGTGATCCGCTTTCTTTAAATACATCACACGCACAGTGAAAAATAACATCCACAGAAAACGAGAAGAATGAAAAGAGAAGAACAAAGAAAATATTTTCCAGGAGAGGAATGCTATAGATGGAACACGATGTTCTGCCACTGCAAATATTTTAGTATACATGCCACTCGGCAATCCAAGTCACAAGTTCAGGAAGCTGCAATATTTTGTTTAGGTAAACATACCATTCATTATCTGGTCTTAAAATCATTTTGCAGTGGCAGTGGGAAACTCTATCAGGCACTAAGAAGTCATCTACTATTAAATATGGTGCTAACTGGATCATTTCTCATCCAGATTTATACTTGAGGAAGAATAAAACAAATATTACCCCTGGGGCTGCATCAGAATAAAACACGTTTTCTCATTAAGTAACAATATACCAGTAGTGCTACATCAGAGGCGGCTTCCAAGCTGCACTAAGAACAAATCATCTTCCCATATTTACAGTGTTAAGTTGGTTTCCACCAGGGTTTCAACCCCAAAACAAGGCCATGTATTTAAAAAAAATAAATTATAAAAATGCAATTGCAAAGGGACTAGCACCAACCCTATCCCTTGAATTTGTACCTATTACATGTGTGAATATCCACAAGCCCTGCACCGAACAATGGTGATCCTGTGTCCCGCTCCAAGACACACATGTTTCCGAAGGTCTCCTCTGGAAAAACTCATTGAATGCTAAAGGGAGACGTTTTACAAGGGCCTGTAGTAACAGGACGAGGGGTAATGGGTTTAAACTGAAAGATGGGAGGTTTAGATTGGGCATCAGGAAGAAATTCTTCATGGAGAGGGTGGTGAGGCCCTGGGACAGATTGCCCAGAGAAGCTGTGTGTGCCCCATCCCTGGAAGTGTCCAAGGTCAGGCTGGATGAGGCTTGGAGCAACCTGGTCTAGTGGATGGTGTCCCTGCCCATGGCAGGGGGTTGGAACTAGATGGGCTTTAAGGTCCCTTCCAACCCGAACCACTCCATGATTCCACGATTGTGCTATCCTCCATCCTTTCCGTGATGATGACACACTTCTGTACGTAGGCACCACACGACATTAACACGGGAGAGATTCAACACACAGCCCAGGATACAAGCAGCGTGGCTGCAGTGGCGGATAAAGACTTGCCCATGGCTAAGCCCTGTAGCAGAGGGCTCCCCGTAGGAAGCATTACCTCACACCGTACGCCTTCTTCATGGCTCCAGACGGGTGAAATAAAGGCCAGTTATGCCTCTCAACCTAAGCACTGCAGACTGATCCTGTTCTCTTTTAAAGAGGAATATGGCTTAGGAAATCAGTGGACCTGCAATTTGATCTCTCATATGATTTATTTGCCATCTTCTCCCATTACACAAATATAAATATAACAGGCATTTTTCTGCTGCCCTGAAATGATTAAGAATTAATACCAGATGACAAAATGGACCATGTACCAGGAGGGGAAAAGTTACAGTAAAAGCTCCTTCCCATTAATGGGGCCATTCATTCATATGGCCACTATTCCAGAGGGGAGCTGGACATAAATTATGTATTTGACATCTAGTTATAGACGATTATATCTGACATAATGAAGTTATAATGGAAGGAGTTTGCACATTGTTTGGTTATTAAGTGCCCATTTCTTGTCCCTGCACCAGGTGCAATGGTGATAGGCCATACAAATCATCCAGAAGAAATGCCAAAATGGGCTCCCTTACTGATAAAGCACCACACATGTTTATTAATTTAACAGCTTGTCTTATGTCTCCCCCATCTGCTCATTTAAAACAGTTATTTGCCCTATAAATATTTCAGAAAGAGAAGTGTAGCCAAAAATTAGTCTGGCAGAAAAGGGGAAAAAAAAAAAGAAAAGAGTTTAAGAAGGGTCTCATGCTGTATGCAGCACTGTGCTCTTTTTTCCACGCTGAATTGGTTCAACAGCTTTTTTTCAAGCTGGTAATAGGACATTCACTTTAGATTAGTGATGCTTGAGGCTGCGCCGGCCATAGCTGACTCTGCTTTCCAGCTGTTGCCACTGTCGGGGGAGTGAAAACTTCCCCCCACCGACAGCGAGTGGCACAACTCGGTAGAGTGGAAAAGGAAACCCACTGTCAAATGCGTCTCCTGGGTGGATGCCTATGTCCATTTTGAGCTTATCAGGTCATATGGCAGCTTCGTACACCCTACGAAGTGTAACATCTCAAGGCATCTTTACATCACAGTTCATGCTGATCTCCAGAGTAAAACTTGACAAGGCAGCAGCTAGCTGGTAAAGCTAGTTAAAAAGTGCTTTTTCCTTTTTTTTTTTGATGACTAGGAATAATGGAAAAGGTGTTAAACATCATTCAGAGTGTTCTCTGCCCCCCCCTCAAAATCCTTAAATATTTTCAAGTGTAAATACTTTGAACAGTTCCCACCAAGCATACAGGATTTCACACTCCTCCTTGAGAGACTTCGTTAGCTCCAGCTTTCTGCTAGAGCGAACGCCGTTATCTTATAAATAAACAGCAATGCCCCGAGGTGCCCCTCTGCAACAAAAACACACATTCCAAAGAAATAAGAGCAACAGTTCAACACCACAGTAAAAAAGAAAACGGCGAAGGCGCTCAATTAGCTCCTTCTGACTACGGATAGCTACAGGACGTAAAGCAAGACCTCGCTGATGAGAACAAGCAAACAGGAGGGTTGCAGGCTGGCTGAAAGATTTCCGGGAGCTCTGGCTACTCTGGTTACGATACTAGTTATCACCACCCATCATACCTAATGAGGAATTAATACACAAGGAGCATGGCCCATGTTGAAAGCAGCTGCCTGCCTGGGGGAAATAAGCGTAGTCCAGGAAGGTGGAGGTTTTTGTACGGATCTGAGCCACGACGAGAGGTTTTCAGAGAGCTCTGGAAGGACTGAGGAAAGCATCTCATCACTATCAGAGCTCATCCCTCCACTGTCCTCACAACTCAAACAAGTTGCATACCTGGTGATGCGTTCCTGCGCCGGCATGTACCACACTGTCAAACCCTTTCCACTGACCGTGCAGGGGTGGTGAACAGTCTCCCATCCAACAGTGCTACACCAGTAACCCAAGTGCCTCATACGCTCTGCTGGCCTGAAGAGCCACTTGAGATGAGAAAATGTTGCACGTGTGTTGCTGGCTTGGCGCAATGAGCACTCACACCCCGTGTCAGAGTGAGGTCCTGCAGCAAGGTCAGGGCAGTGGCGAAGGGGAAGCCCTGAGAGCAGTCATGCTTGGAGAAAAGGCTGAGCAAAAGCAGAGAAGAAAACCCTGTTCACAACTGAGGAAGAGCAGGATACTATGTAAGCAGGTAGATTTGGATATCAGGAAAAAATTCTTCCTGGAGAGGGTGGGGAGCACTGGGACAGGTTGCCCAGAGAAGCTGTGGGTGCCCCATCCCTGGAAGTGTCCAAGGCCAGGCTGGATGAGGCTTGGAGCAACCTGGTCTAGTGGAGGGTGTCCCTGCCCATGGCAGGGGGTAGGAACTGCATGGGCTTTAAGGTCCCTTCCAACCCAAACCATTCTGTGATTCTACTATACAGCATCTGCGCTTAGCGTAGGGAAAATGGGAATAAGGGTCCTGAGTATGGGGGACCCCAACCAGCACCCAGTGTCTGGTCCTCTCTTAGCTCAAAGGCATTGAATTAGTCTGGACTCTCAGCCTGACGGACAGCAGGAAAATAGTAACACCTGAAGAAGCTGGAAACATAGCTGTAAGTAACTCTAAAGGGAAGGAGCAGGATGAATAAAAGCAGATGGGCTCTGGAGCTGAGGGAACGGCTTTCCCAGTGCGACTCAAGCAGAAAATGAAAAAGCCTGGAAACAGGAGGTGCCTGGCCACATCGGCTCAGAGCAGGGGCTCCTGAACAGCATCTCCTGTAGCGATGGACCTGGGGAGGGAGTGGCGGAAGAGCTGGTGTCTCAGGGCCTGGAGAGCACAGGATGTGTCACCCCGTGTGTCAGCTTGGATTAAGGCAAGGAGTGCCATCGGGCACCGCTGCCTGGCGCTCCCCTTTCTCTGGGCCTGGGAAGGAGGATCAGGGCTGTGCAACAAGCCCGGCTGTCAGATCCTCCCACATCATCTGCGAAGCCATCGACCCTCTGTGGGACCTTTGAGAGAGAAAAAACAAACCCCAGAATGTGTGCACCAAAAAAACTGCAGTATTTTTGGCAGTAAGACGTCACAGTGCTTCTGATGTTGAGGAAGGGTTCTCCCTGAGACACTGCGAATGCAAAGGAGGGCGAAAAACAGCAGAATGGATCCAGCTTTCGATGGAAGAAAGTATGAAGGGACACTGAGTGGGAGAAGAAAGGGGGGAAAACCAGCAAAACCTCTGGCTGTGTTCTTGACATGCTGCCCAAGGTGTAGGGAGAGATTATGTGTCTACAGAGGATGAACCCCACAATGGAGTTTTACAGGATAAACCCCACTGTGCCTTAACCAGGGCCAAACCAACCTCCCTGGCTGGAGAAATCCGTACAAGAGGGTGAGAACCTCCTTTATTTGCTCTTTATTTCTAGAACTGGAGACCAGTACGCTGTTTTGCTTACCAGTTCATGTTTTGGAAATGCACTGACTTTAAGCATATCAATCTCCAAGACAACTACTCCCCGAGCTTCAACTTTGAAGGAAACCTCTGCAAAACGTGAGCTCAGCGGGGAGGAGAGTTCCTCCGACTGCCTGGCTTTAAACACCAGGCATATATTTCATGTTTAATATGATTCCACATACACAGTAAAATTGCTTCTATAAAGCCTTATAAATAGTTTTAGTGTGTGGATTCAGTGAGTTTAATTCACCTCTTTGCTGTGTTTTAGTACCTGAAAGACTTTTGAGTCCAAATGCTAAATTTAATTTATTGCTATATATGATAATTCCATAAAATCCCTTTCTAAGTCAGAGTGTCAGCATCACCCTCATCTGCGAAACTCCTTGCTACTGTCAGTAACCGGCGATTCATTGTTAAACACAGGTTTGATCTTCAGTCGACGAGATCACAACCCGAGGTTTCAGCTACTCCTGGAATTACTCTGCATGTGGATGGTGTAAATAGTTGCATAAAAAATGTGTAATCACTTCCAGATCGTTAGTCTGAGAGGACGTGTAAAAAAAGGAATGGTTAACAGTGTGTCGTATGTGGAACTAATTTTAAAACACCCTCAAATTAAAAAGGGGGTGGGGAATAAGAAGTATCTTGATAAAAAACGCTGATTCAGGGCCTCATTTCTATTAAGTGATTTACAGTGTCATTACTGCGTTACTGTATGGAGCAGTGGCTCAGAGTAATTACCCCGTAATGCACGATGACACTAATGTACTAGTAAACTAGTGGAGTTTATACTCTATTTGCTACTAGCATCAGGACTCTGAAAGGCAGGTAAAAATGCCCTGCATGCATAAACAATGTGTGTAAATGTCACCAGCGATAAAAGTTTTAAAAAGGAGAAGGAAGAGGCAGTTACAAATAAATCTGCCAGCGGAGAATTGCATCTGCACAGACCCACAGGAGCACTAAAGCGCTATCGTTTTTTAATAATATGGGAAGGAAAGATGCTTTTATAACCCTACCCTGGCTCTATTTCCATTTATTACAATTAAAATTGTATGGTGGCTTCTTCTTTTCGCCACTTTAAGTGCAACATTGACCTGCAGCTGGTGTTCAGCTCCGTGTGAGGGAGAATGCGGAAGGGAAATGAGGAGCATCAAAGCAACAGCCAAAAGCATTAGTGGTTTATGACAACTGTCATAATGCTGCTCTTTTTTTTTTGGAATTCCAGCTCCTGGAAATGAAAAGAAGCAGCGAGAGCCTGAGGACAGAGGTGTTTTTTGCCTCCTTTGTTTAAAACAGCTCTGGTGGTTTTGGGGTGAAGCTTGGAACATGACCTGAGCATGTTCTAAGGTGTCAGAAAATGCAGCCAAACAAAAAAAAAATTCATAACCCTTAACACGCTTAGAAATAAAATAATAACCACGATTATTGCAACAGTCTAACGGATTTTGGGGTCCTAGGCTGGAAATGAGGCAGCAGACACGTAAGTAGAGCTACACATCCCAGATCCCAGGGCCAGAGGAAATGCTTGCTCTTCCTCCAGGAGACAGTACCAATTACTACGTTTTCAACACCCCCTAGTCAGCAGCTCACAGATTGATGCCTTCAGAGCTGGCTGCCTCCATGGCTCCCTCCTGTTAAGTTACACAAGGCGATCCTAGTCCTTCTACCAGTGCATAGCAGCAGTAATATCAGTCCTTCCAACCTGAGCAGCCCTTTCGTTAAGATCCCTCAACCAGGGGGGTAGAGGCCCCAGTGGAAGCAGTTAATGCAGCAGTTTATGTTGGATAAACTCCGTTTTACCTTCTCTGCAAGCGCTGCAAGTGCTCTGACTGACCCACTCTGCCCTGCTCCTGGTGGCAGTGCCATTCATCTTCCAGAGGTAGCTATGACCTCACCAACGGCACATCACTGAAGATTTCTGTTAGTCTTAAACTCTTTTATCTTGGAGAAAGCAAGGCAAATATTTTTTGGCTGCTGCTGCTGTTCCAGCATCCTTGAGTCTTCCACAGGCTGCCTCAGACCCCATGGCAAAGATTTATATTGACCTATTCTAAGTAAGCTCTGAATCATCACATCCAACATCAAAGGCAGGCTTGAGCAAGAAGGTCCTGGAAGTCACAGCAGTCTCTGCCTTACTGTTAAAAAAACAAGGTAGTGAATTTTACCACAGAACTGGAGGTTTTCAAGTGCCTTAGAAGCAGCTGACAAACTGAAATCATAGAATCACAGAATGCTTTGGGTTGAAAGGGACCTTAAAGACCATCTAGTTCCAACCCCCCTGCCATGGGCAGGGACACCCTCCACCAGACCAGGTTGCTCCAAGCTTCATCCAGCCTGGCCTTGAACACTGCCAGGGATGGGGCATCCACAGCTTCTCTGGGCAACCTGTCCCAGGGCCTCCCCACCCTCTCCATGAAGAACTTCTTCCTAATATTCAATCTAAATCTCCCTGCTTTCAATTTAAACCCATTATCCCTTGTCCTGTCACTACAGGCCCTTGTAAAAAGCCCCCCCCCCCCCCTCCCTGCTTCCTTGTAGCCCCTTCAGGTACTGGAAGGTGCAATAAGGTCTCCCCGGAGCCTTCTCTTCTCCAGGCTGAACAAGCCCACATCTCTCAGCCTTTCTTCGGAGGAGAGGTGCTCCAGCCCTCAAGTGCATATGAAATGCACTTCCATCTGAAATGCACATGGCAAATCTCAGGGTAGTTCAATCAAAGCTGAACAGAGGTTGTGGACCACCAGGAGATTGTTCGTGACCAGCCCAACTCAGGACAAGACCAGATTTGGAGAGAGGACTCGAATCCAGCATCCTCACACCCTCGCTCCCCTGATCAGCACACCTTGCAGAGATGCAAGGGGAACCACCAAAGACTGCTAGTGCTGAGGCTGTGCCTCTGCAGCAAGAGTCGATCCCCTAGTCTTTGTTACCGCACCAGCTAAGAAAACACACATACGCACTTACAAAGGGAAAAAACCCAGCAGATGGTTACTCGATCAAGTTACAGATCTAGTCACACGGATGCCGGTGGAAAAGCTCACTCAAAGCTTAGGCAGCCTTTCACGCCAAGAGTATTAACAGTGCTTTCATTGAGCCCACAAAGTCCTTGGGCCATTCGGAGGAGCAGGGTTTGCAGCTGCAGGTCACCGACACAAAGATTTTTCTGTCTCCCAGAATACTAGGGATGGATAACGAGGCCAGAATTAGAAGACAACCTGTTTCATATGACATAACGACAGTGGGCCCAGCCAGATCAACCCTCCAGTAAGATGTTGCGTATTTCAACAGGGAGCACTTAGAGAAACCCATACGCACACAGACGAGTACTCGCAGCCTTACTGTCTTGGGGTGGAACGGCGACAACCACTACAAAGGTCAATCCCGTACCCTTTCTACCGCTGTAGTGCTCTTTGGAGAATGAAAAAACCCAAAACCTAAAATACTGTGCATCTCCCTACTAACACCCTTTGGCTGTTCTCTTCCTCCCCTTCTCTCCTTCCACATCATTCCCCGTGTTTGATGTCCATACACGTTTCTGGAACTGACCAAGAAATCCCTCCATACATCTGTTCAATTTTAGCTTTGCTATTATTCATTCCAAGAAGGAAAATCTGGACATTCTGATATCCTGCCTGAATACTGACCACTTCATTAAAAGGAGCAAAGGGAGGTGTAAGGAGTCTGCACAAGCAGGGATGTTTGTTCGCCCTAGGGCCAAGCCCATCTCCCCAGGCCACAGAGGCAAACGTTGGGGGTTCATCACCACACAGCCAAGGGAAGATCCTCCAAATGGGACAGCAAAATCAAGGGCTCACATTCATATCACTGTATTTGCACCATTATAGAGAGGCACCTATCTTAACAAGGCTATTCTGGACTCACTCCATACGTATCGGCTAGTAGCGTTGCTCCCAAGGGCAATCAGCTCTCCTAAAAATTAATTCATACCCTAGAGCGAACATGTCTCCTCACAGACTCCAGGAAAAGCCTCAAGCAATGTCCACACGGATGGAATCCTGGCCTGGACCACCACAGGACCACCCTGTACCTTTACTCACCTGAGGGGCAGCTGAAATCTGCCTCTTTGCATCCTGCCACCAGCACCCCGTGTGCTGCCATTAGGAAGGAGAGGGCAGGACCTAAGGTCTACCTGTCCCTGCAGAAGGAAACTCGCGGGGGGAGCAAAATAGCTTGTGAACAAGCTGGAAGGTTCACATCTACATGATGGGGGACACGGTCATCTCTCATAAAGCTCTCTCGCAGGAATTAATCTGCTCCCGAGAGTGCCCTTGGCTGGAGGGTGGTGACTTTCCCACGGAGGCTCCGTGAACACAGGGATGACACGCACTCACACCTCCGGCTGGTTGGCAACGCGCGTGCACGGGGACTGCGTCACGGACTCACCCTTGGATGGCGGTCTCTCCAGATCCGAATCGAGGTGGATCGGTGGGGCAATGTAGGAAACCTGCCCGTGGTGAGCCTGCCCTGTGGACAAATAAGGGGTTTAGTTCCACTGTTGCCGACAGAGATCTATCAGGGCTATAAGCAAACATGCAGCATTTGCAGGGCACTGGATTCAAAATGGGTTTGCAAGGATTTTGTTCTATTGAGCATTTTTCCCAATCAATTTCCATTTGGCAGAGACACCTAATGAAAAGACAAAACCACACCCCATTTCTTTTGCTTTTTCCCAACAGACACGAGTACTGTGCTGAACTTCAGCTACACCAGCTTCACCCCTACCCATCGCACGATGTTCTCTTAAAAGGCCGTATGCTGCAGAAAACCACCAGTTTCACACAAGCCCGTTCGATCTGTTAATCCCACTCTCAGAGAGAAGCCAGCATTTCTGTGTCACAGCAATTTCTGAAGGAAGCGTGGTATGAAGCACAGCTGCATCTGTTTCTCCCACCTGCAGAAGACCCAGGTATCACTTTGCGGAGCTCCGCATTGCTTTCACCTGGGTGGAAGCCTTTTGGTTCCCGACATCGCCATGGAGTTCCCCAGTTGCTAAAGACTCAGTTCTTCTCCAGTAATTTGGAGGTAACTATATCAAGAAACTTCTATTTATAATAAAAACATGTTGTTATAATTCATCTATTTACCGTAACAATTTACAGGGTTGTTAATCTCTTTTTCTAAACATGGAAAGTTAATGACACATAGATTACGATAACAGCTAGAGTAACCTTCCCGTTTCAAGTAATATTCGTGCTGCAATAAAAGCAGCTGATTCCTCTTACGAGACACATTCCAAATAATTAATACGGCTCCCTGTTGACACTTGCTGTTGTTGCTCCAAGCAATTTCCAAGCTAGAATCACAGGCAGCGGAGCAGCGGTACAGTCTTCGGGCTTCTTTGTAATGACATCCAGGAATACCACAAGCGCAGCATGCTGGTGCACATAATATGTTGAAAACATGTCTTCAGGGGAATAAAATATTAATGGGAAAGGGGGGAGGGGGATTAAAGAAGTGTGTCTGAATGGGCAGGTTATATTTACTGTTTTACGCTGAGGCTGACTCAGATAATTTGCATTATTAGCCATTACAACAACTGGACGTTATTCAGGTTTAAAATCTACTGACACATCATATATTCTATATTTGCTTTTAAGTGCCTTAACACTGGAAATCTGCTTCAGGCAAACCCATAGCTAATAATGAGTTACCCTGCTTTCTCCTTCTCGTTTACATGTTAAAAATCCATTTGTTGTCATTAGTGAGCACAAGTCATCATTTAATAGCTGCTGGGTTCTGCAACAGGAACAGGCAGACGGTCTGCTCTCACCCCGAGCAGGGCAGCTCTGGAAATCACCTAGTCCAGCCCAAGGGCAACAAGAGCCCATGGCAACAGTCCAGTCTGATTTTTCGTATCTCCAAGGATGGAGAGTCCACAACCTGTCTAGGTAAGCAGTATGCTAAGAACGAGTCTGGCTCCATCTTCTTTATTCCCCCTCCCCTCAGGTACTTAGGCACACCAGCAAGATGCCCTGGTCCACACATGGTTGGGGCCCGGCAGTCCCAATTCTCTCAGGCTCTCCCCACATATGGATGCTCCAATCCCATAATCATCATCGTGGCCTTTTGCTGAATGGGCTCCAGTAAGTGCCTGTCTCTCCTGTACTGGGTAGCCCAGCACCGGACCCAAGACCCAGCCAGTTCTCACCAGTGCTGAGCAGAGGGCAGCACCACCTCCCTCGACCTGCTGGCAAAGCTCTGCCTGATGCAGCCCAGGAGGCTGGGGGCCCTTTCTGCCCCATAGGCATGTTGTTAGCACATGGTTTTGAGTTTTCGGTTAGTTTTTTTTTTTATCACCTGGGTCTTCTTGGAACCAAATGATCCCAAATACAAAAAAGAATGATTCTGTAGGCTTAAAGCACTAGGCTGGAGCGAAGATACATGCACAGTACATAAAAGACTACAAAACATCTGCGAGTTAGTTTACACATTCATTACAATTCAGTAATAACTATGAAAGTTTATGAATGTTTTATAAAAGCTTCTACCTAATGTGGAGGAAGCAGTGGCATCAAATAACCTCTTGTGATAAATGAAACAAGTTGCAGAAAGCTTTTATCTATTTGCCGCCGATGCAAAACGCACTAATTCTAAAAAATGTATCAAACTTGACTTCTGTTAGACTGTACGCTTCTTGCAACGCTAATAAATCAAATTTTGGTTTTACTATTCTCTCTATAAAAAAAGCAATGCAAACAATTGTTGCGCTTCATTTTCTGGGCATGAATGCCAGCTCAGTTGCTCTTCAGACTCATCACAGCCTTCCCATGCGAGGAGCAAAGGCTCTCCATGGCTGTGGCCCCAGTTATATATTCAGGATCAAGATACCTTGTAAAGCTTCTTGTTAATCAACAGAATCACATTTTTTCTTTTGTTGTACTATTACTGGCATCTGAGAGGGTTTATGGAAGGAGTCAAGGGGTGGGGGGGTGCCTGAAGCAAGCCCTAGCAATGAGACTGGTACATGAGCAAGCAGAGGAAACTCTGAATCCGGAGGCCAAACTGGATGATCAGAGATATGGTCCTTCTGGCTTTAATGACATTACAAGTTTTGCCACTGACTCCACTGAAACCCACAATTTTACCCAATGGGCCCATGCAAGATTTAGAGGCTGGTATCACTGGCGCAGCTCAAGTCCGTCGCAAAGACCGACAGGACAGATTTTGGCAAGTGATGCCAATTCCCAGTCCCTTTTGCGTGAATTTTGCGGTTTCGGATGCTTACTTCAAGCCCAAGCTCCAGGACTGAGTGATGCCAATCTCCCCTTCTCCAGTTCCAGCTACTGCAGAAGAACACTTCCCTTAATGAAGGAAGAGAAGGCAGAAACACTCAATACCTCCCCCTCAGTATTGCGCGGTCCTTGAACTCTTTTTTCTGCATGTTGGGTCTGAGCTGACAACGGTGGAGCAGCGGGAGGTGGGACATGGCCTCCATTGCCTGTGTGACCATATCTCCAGCTGTCAGGCTATTAACATCTATTAACCCGTAAGCTTTTCTGATCGACAGCTCTTTGACCTGAAGAGTTGCCCACACGCTAACCAATACTGGCCTGGTACCCATGCCTATAGTGGAGGGAATGGCTGCTGTCAGGTTTCTCCCGAATTTTGCAGAATGCTCCGAAAATAACTGCAACTCTTTAAATAAATGGCTCAGTTTTCAGTTATTAAAAAAAGAGGGGGGAAAAAAAAGCTGGCTTCTGACAAAATACCAACGGTCAAGATGTCTCTGTTGCTGATGGGAAGTTGGACATGCCTTGTATCGCAACAGCTTGCACGGCCTTCTCCAAATCCCACCCTGACTATAACCATCTGGTGTTTCTGCAGCTGGCTCACAGGTAAAAAAGTAAACAGCAATCAAACGTAATCATCAAAGTAATGTGCGATGAAGTTGCCAATTTTGTATCTAATCACTGAGGTTGGGCTCTGTTTCCTTTATTTCTCTCTTGCTGGCGAGATCCGGCCACCAACATGGCCAACGGCCAAGGCTCTCCGCGAGAGCCAAGAACAAGGACTAACATGGGCAACAAGGGCTAACGCTGGGTGACAACTGTGGGTCAGTCCTTGTCTGCTTTTTCTGTGTTGTACCACAAAGATTCAGGTCTGGCCAACACTGGGTAAATGTCAAAAGCGTGTCAGGTGAGAGGGGGCAAACAGCAGATGCGACACGGGCAGCCACAAATGCCATCTTCTGCTCTTGCCACCTCTCTCAATGTGGACAGAGATAAGCATCCATAGTAGCCAGGCCATATGCACGTGCTGTGGGAATAGGAAAAAAGCATATTTGGTAGCAGAAATTTTGGGAGCGAAATATAGAATCACAGAACCATGGAATGGTTTGGGTTGGAAGGGACCTTAAAGACCATCCAGTTCCAGCCCCCTGCCATGGGCAGGGACACCCTCCACTAGAACAGGTTGCTCCAAGCCTCATCCAGCCTGGCCTTGGACACTTCTAGGGATGGGGCACCCACGGCTTCTCTGGGCAACCTGTTCCAGTGCCTCACCACCCTCTTGGGAAGAATTTCTTCCTGATATCCAATCTAAATCTCCCTGCTTTCAATTTAACCCAGTTACCCCTTGTCCTGTCACTACTGGCCCTTGTAAAATGTCCCCCCAGCTTTCTTGTAGGCGCCCTTCAAGAAAGCTACGACCTTGAAAGTCTACCCTGTGACACGGCCTTCCTCAGGTAGGGGAAACATTGGAGATGTTTGCTGACTAGAGAAGTGCCTGGCTGGCCATTATTTTCAGGCCTGACACGAGAGATGCACCACCTTTTAAAAAGCTAGCAACTTAGAAGAACAAAGATAACGTTTTGTGAGGATTGAAGAAAACATAATAGATTGGCCTAAGGGATTTTTTTTTTTTTTAAGTGATCTGGATGCTCACAGGCAGAAAATAAACATCCAGATATCTTCAAAAATCAGCCCCCAAGTGATTTAGTCATCTACAGATACCACGATATAAAACGACAGAAAAACCTATGCGAATGCATGGACTAGCCGAGGAAAGCAGCGACAAAGCAGCCTCAGCGTTTCAACTATTAAAAACACTTCCCGACGATCCCTTTTGGAAACATACCCCCCTGTTTGTAGCACCTAAACAGGGCAGGGCTCCCTCCACACCCTGTGCTGAGTTTCCAGTGCCCGTGATGTTGGATTTTTCTGGAGCAGAACTCCTATCGCCCTGTATGTACACGGGAAACCTGTCTGCCTGGCCCTTGCTCATTTTCTCCCTGAGATTTTACTGCATGCTGTAACAGAGAAAACCTTAATAGAAAACGTAAGACTGGAAGATTCAAACCCCCAAAAGCAAAGAGAAAGAACACCAACATTTACTAGATTAAAAATAAGCCTCTTTAAAACAGAGAATCATAGAATTGTTCTGGTTGGAAAAGACCTTTAAGATCAAGTCCAACCATCAACCCAGCACTGCCAAGTCTACCCTAAACCATGTCCCTAAGCACTACATCAACTCGTTCCTTACATACCTCCAGGGATGGTGACTCCACCACCTCCCTGGGCAGCCTGTTCCAATGCCTGACAGCCCTTTCTGTGAAGAAGTTTTTCCTAATATCCAATCTAAACCTCCTCTGGCACCACTTGAGGCTGTTTCCTCTTGTTCTATCACCTGTAACTTGGGAGAAGAGGCCGATGCCAACCTCACTACAACCTCCTTTCAGGTCTGGCAAGAGACCTCCTAAACATCTGATGACTTGCCTCCTAAAGCTCTGGTGCCAGCAATACCATGGAGACAGCTAAAACCAGGAGGATGGCTGCTCCCCACCTTTCCCTTCTGCTCCTTTGTTCGGTGCCCATGGTACCGTGGTGGGCATGGGCAGTCATGCACCTGAATCGCAGCTCTCTGTCATGCCTGACCCAGCTCAAGGGATGAGAAGACACCAGAAGACACATTTTTCTAGACAAACATGCTTCGAACTATTTCTCTGAAGGGGTGAGCGTCCCCTTTCCTTACTGTCCTCATCCACAGGCAATCAATGCAACACATTTTTTTGCCGCCACGTCAAACTGCATCTCGTGCTCAGTTTCCCACCCATTTTCCAGCCTCGTTTGGTACGGTTTTGTCTTCCATGGGCTCACCAGTTCTCAAGATCCTCCCTAGGTGGCCTAGCTACCATTTCATGCAGAGGATTTAATTTAATTCTGTACTTCTGATGACCTGGTGCTCCCATGCACTGCCTCTCCTACCTCCCTTGTTGTCAAGCACCTCTGGACACAGCCACCTCCATGGACTTAATCCCTCGTTCTGTTTGCCCACTCGCTTGGATCACTAATGAGTTAAGTTAATAACCGTGAAACTGCACATCGATTCCTGAGACTTTGATTTCAGTTCTTCACTCTGGTGTTTTTTTTTTTTTAACACTGGATGGGCACACACTGGGTACGCTGAATGTATATTCTAAGGAAAAGTCTTAGAAAACATACCCACAGTTTTACTTTACAGATAAAATATAATTAGCATGCTGTGGCTTTTTTTTCCATGTAACTGAAAAATTCCATTTATAAAAGCAGTTCAGCCTGTCTGCGATGATCTGTTAAAAACAGCATTATTTTTTGGCCAAATTTCTGTAATCCTCTAACCGTTAACAAGATTTTTTCAAAAATCTGATTTATTATCTAACCGAGGACTACATTCCACTTTGTTGGGTTGCAATTTCCAGGATCATTACTCTCATCTTCTTTAATTTCCAAAATTAGTACATTTTTTTCTTGTCCTTTTTTCTCCACTCGTGCATCTTTTTGAACTCCATAACATGCAGGCATATAGAGAAACATATGGAAAGAGAAATTAAAAAGCTGGTAGGTTTGCTAACAAACTCCTCTGACATGTCATTAAACAAATTTCATTCAGACCTATTACTAGGCATATATTCAGATTTCTCCAGGCAGCCTTTTTTCTGCCTTTCATCAACGACTATCTTTACAAAACATCATTTCGTCACTGCCCACCCTTTCCCATTTTGCATTAAAAGCTTTCTTTTTAAATAAAGCTTTTATAAAGCCGTTCCCTACCTCAGACATGTCAGAGTTAGCAGTGATTCTGTGCACCACTTCATTTATTCATGGACTTTTATGGAGTATCTCTCTTTCATCTGTACATCTCTCTTTCATCTTTCAATGCCCTTTTAACTCCTTAGGGTAGCAGTAACTCATCGCTCCCTCTTCTCTCCCTCCCAGGGTTATTTCCCTGTCCTTCCCTCAGAGTTGTGCATGCCTCTGAATACACGAAAACCCTCTTTTCCAAAGGCTGCTCTACGACTACATTATCTTTGCTCTCTTGCCATTTTGCCTCTTCTGTTTCATGCTGGAAACCGTTGCAAGCTTCAAGCAACGGCAGCAGAGAAAGTAGGGTACCGGCAAGCCTGCCTGCGTGCGGAGGGACTGCCGGCTCCCGGTCACGGCTGCCCTCTGAGGATGGAGGTGACCGAACCTGGCAGCTTCAGCTTCTTGTTTTTCTTCAGTTGTTCTTGACAGGAGCAACGTTATAGTATTGCTACTCTATACATTGCTCAGCTATGCATCGCTTTTGAAGCTGTCATAAAAGGCGTATAATAGCAGCTCTTTCAAATGCCAATATTGCGTGCTCGTGCATCTTGTCTTACAGACGCAATTTAAAGTCTGACTGCAGGTGATGCATGCCTCTTTCAATTTTTTTTAGATTAAAACCCTGCTTAGATATATGCATTTTGCTTCTCTGCCTTCCAAAGAGAGGGGACAACAGGAAAAGTCACAAGGAACCAATCTGCAGACGAGAAGCAAGAGCTGGGTTCTCACCTCCCCGTCCCAAGCTACGGCCGAGTTCCCCAGTACCAACCAAAGCAACCACAGGGGCTGCCAAACACAAAGACAACCTTGGAATCGAGGAAGAAGGCCCGGTGAAGGATGCAGGGAGAGGGGTGAGCTGGGGAGACTCTTTGGCTAAGTCATTGGCACACCCGCATCTTGTGTCTTTAGAATAAATGCAAATCCGAAGCGGTGCCTGGCAGAGTGCTTGTGTGAGCAGCGAGCGTGATAAAACGGACTAGTCTTTTCTGAGGATGTGTATTATTCCTGCTTTGAAGCTGTCCCAAAAAACAAGAGGCGTAACTGTGATGGGAAGCAAATCAAAATGGCCTTTATCGATGATCAAACTGTCCCTCACGTGACATGGGAGAGCCTGGGCTGGGTTTGGACTATAGGCAAAAACAAGGGCAAAAATAATGCCAAAGGAATGGGTTAAAAACTGCCCGAGTGAGAGTTACAGCAGCTGAAGCAATTGGAAGCTTTTCACTAGTGGCAGCTGCATATTTTCAAAGGAGCATTTAGGACTCAGTAACTCACGTCCCAGCTGAAGTCAGAGGTGAAAAAGCATCTTCGAGTCACACTGAGATGCCTCGCTTTGCTGTGCAAACAGTGTAATTTGTGTTTTGTGTTTAGATGAACCTCACCCCTCTGTTACGGACCTAAATCATCCCCAGCGATACTCTGCATCCTCCAGCGCACGTCCCAGAATTTATCCTGTGTTATGAGAGCCTAATACTGGGGCTGGGGAGGAAGAAGGGGGAAAAAAAAGGGAAATATCCATGCCATTATAATTAAACCATGTTGAAGACCTCCTATCTTCCCCCATACGGCAGCACATGGAGGAAGGACATACCCAGGTCTCGCCTTTCCCAGTGCCTAAGGCAGGGAGCTGACCTCCAGTGCTGCACATTTTTTGAGCATTGCTCCCCGAAAGCTTGCCCGGCAGGCTGAAGAAACACCACACATCATATTATTCTTCCCCTCCCAGATGTGCTCACTGCACTATAAAATACAATTTACCAGTCACCTGCACGGGAAAAGAGGGGGGAGGAGGAGAGGGATTTTGGGAGACCGAGGGATTTAGAGCACCGCAGTCCTCAGAACCTTGGGGCAGATGGACACGGGTAGCCACAAACCACCCAGAGTGGATTTAGCACAGTGATACAGTGAAGCCTCGGGAGGTTTTCCTGGCCACCTCTCAAAGATTTAATCTCTTTGAAGAGCGATGCGCCAGCTCCTGCTGTCCTTGTCCCAGAAGTCAAACAGGACATTTCCACCTGCCTTAGTGGGTCAAGCGCAGATTGTTCTGCCTCAGATGAGGCTGAGAAGACTTGGGATGGAGAAGTTGGGAAGGTTTTTGGGAAGAACCTAGCTAAAGTCATCCAATGCATCTCCTGCAGGGGAAAAATTGTTCCTTAAGTTGTCCTGGAAGTTATCTCCTCGGGGCTGCCCACTGCTCCCTCCCAGATGCTGAGCTGCAGATCCCACCGTCAAAAGAATTCATCTTTGTTTTCTCTCTCATGGAGGAGGGAAGGGATGGGGCTGCTTCCTCACCTGAGATGTTTCTGCCTTATTTTCACCCTGTTGCTTGCTCTTTCCCCCACCTGGCTCCTTCAGGGCCTGCCCTTTGCTGCTGTGCTCTCACGATCGCCCAGGTTTCGTCTCCCCCATCTCTCTTAGCCGGGCACTCAACCAAGGGTGCAGCTTCGTGTCACAGCTAACCCATTTCACACTGGTCTTCCCTCCCCTGGGACATGGCCAGGCATTTCCATCCCTTCCCTTCCAGCAGATCTGGCAATTAACGTGAGCGCAGAGCGAGCTCGAGCCGATCGGATGGAAAACAACCCACCGAAAACAATAATTACTAGTTTTCCACTGGCTCCATGAGCAGAACCAATTCAGGTTGCCACGGTGGCCGTGCCAGATCTGATGGAAAGGGCAGGAATAAAAGAGCTGGGGTGGGAGAGGGACAGCTATCGGTTTAACCGTAACATAAACCCGCACCTGGGAACAGTAGTGGCATTGTACCTGGATGTCCCCTTCAACCCCACACCAGACTCTCTCCTTGCCCCAGGGAGACCCCCACCAATTGCATCCTTTCTTCACCGCCTCTTTCAGACAGTTTTTAATCCACCTGCCAGCATAATTGAGAGAGCTGCATTTCCCAACTCCAGCTCGAGGGTTTTAATGAAAGCCAAACGCGTTACAGCACGCTCGCTCCTTCCAGGCAGAGCCTGGGACACAGCCCTGCCTTTCTGTTGCTTGTGCCGCTGTTGTTCACACAGAAAGGGGAGCAGAGGGGGAAAAGAAGAAATGAGGCAGTAGCTCTTGATGTGTTGAGTCTAAATTTCAGTGCCAAAGCATCCTGGGGAGGGTTGTCAGAGAAATCAGCTGAGATGCCGGAGTACCTGGTAGGAGACACGTCCGATGCAGACAGGTAGATCTGTGAGTCACCAGCCCAGAGACGGTAATTGAAGTGTCTTGTGGTTTCAAATATTGCAAGATGTGGTCCAAGAATTCGTCACTCTCGCTTTTCCCCATTTGTGACAGCCTATAGCAGATGTCCCCTCCAATTCTGCCTTTATTTTC
Organism: Rhynochetos jubatus; assembly: GCA_027574665.1. Taxonomy (NCBI): domain Eukaryota; kingdom Metazoa; phylum Chordata; class Aves; order Eurypygiformes; family Rhynochetidae; genus Rhynochetos; species Rhynochetos jubatus. Next base: position 73,866,005 of record CM050651.1, on the reverse strand, counting down.
CAGCCCGTATGTCTCTGCATGCCTAGCGTGGCCTCCACCCCCACATCACGGCTCCCTGGTACTGCCTGTGCCTCTGCTGCCATCCTCACTCCCCAGCAGGTGAGACCTCACCTCCACTCACGTTCTGTGTCAAACAAGTCTATCTCCAGGAACTGGGGACAGGCTGAGAGAGTTGGGCTTCTTCAGCCTGGAGAAGAGAAGGCTCTGGGCAGACCTTATAGCACCTTCCAGTGCCTGGGGGAGCCTACAAGGAAGCTGGGGGGGGGGTGCTTTTTACAAGGGCCTGTAGTGACAGGACAAGGAGTAGTGGGTTTAAATTGAAAACGGGTAGATTTAGATTGGATATCAGGAAGAAATTCTTCCTGGAGTGGGTGGGGAGGCCCTGGGACAGGTTGCCCAGAGAAGCTGTGGGTGCCCCATCCCTGAAAGTGTCCAAGGCCAGGCTGGATGAGGCTTGGAGCAACCTGGTCCAGTGGAGGGTGTCCCTGCCCATGGCAGGGGGGTTGGAACTGGATGGTCTTTAAGGTCCCTTCCAACCCAACCCATTCTGAGATTCTGTGATTCTATGAGCTCGTGATTGCAAGCCTCCAAGAAACAATTTCAGTGCACGGGCCTGCTTCTCTGGCTCCCGACATACATCCTTTTATCCAGTTTAATGAATTCCATCTTCCATCACCACATGACCACATCCCACACAAACCTTAACTCCTACCTTCCATAGGTTTCTGCGACTATTCCTCCCTCTTACTGCAGCCCAAAAACGTCTGCCAGACAATAAAGCATTAAAGCAGTCTTCGTTACACGTATTTTTATCAACCGCTTTCATTAAGGAAGTGAAAAGAGAAGAGTAATTTGTTTTCTGAGCGGGTCAGTGCACCCTAACGTCATTAATCACTTCTTTTGATCTGCCCCAGGAGCCTTGGACAGGCAGCACAGCCCACCTGGCTCAGCTTCCATCCTGCTGCCAAGCTTCAGCTACGGCATAGAGTCCCTGCAAGAGGGAACAGACCCCAGCCCAAAGGGAGCGATCAAGCAGTAAACGAGATTAACACTGTGTTATTTGATGAAGAAATGAAACTCGGGTGCGTATTTTCTCCATAATCTAAAAGAACAATAATCTAAGCTACCTCATCTTCATCCTTTCTTTTTTCTTTACTTTCTTTTTGAGATAATATAAGGTATGTCTCAGCATGAAGGACATGGCTGCCTGTAGAGAGATTTTGACAACTCCCCTCTGAGTGCTAAAATGCTGTCAGCTGAAAAACTGAGCTGTTTGGGCAAATTGATCCAGCTCTGACAGACTTCCTCTCTGTTTTCATGTTTTCTCTCTCAATCAAAAGCCTCCTAAAGAATCCATGTTTTCAGTTCAATCTCAGAGAAGGGGGACAAGAGGGGAGCTCATCTACTTTTGCTGCACCGCTCATCATTAACCTTGCCGGAGGGAGAAACGTGTGAGAGGAAGAGGAAGGTCTCAAAAATCTCTCACATCTCCCCATTGCAGAGGGATAGAGGATCTGAATACGTTTCCCTAACTCACCGTAGCAGCTGCATATGGACTTTCCAACGGCTGTCGAGGGCAGAGTCAATACGTTTCGGGTGCAGACAGCAACAGAGCAGGAAGCAGAGCTTTTAGGTCTGACTACATCTCCAGTGCCAGAAACAGGCAAGCTCCTGGATCAGCCATCCACAGCAAGCCTTACTGGGATTTTTGTCAAGAGTCATTAGGAATCATCTCCCCCCTTCCTCAGCCCAAAGCAAACGAAATCTAAGCATTTTTAAACCTTGTCCCTGGCTGTGAATATATCTGTAACCTTTCTGCATCACTGACAATTTTGAATACAATTTTTGATGGTCAAATCCTGGGAGCACTCTTACCGCTTTATAGCAAAGATTAAGCATGCTCCTGTCACAGCCACTAAAAAAGCATCTCCTTCTATCACCTCGGCTGAGCAAGTCCAGAAATCCCCAGTCCCGGAAGGTGAAGCAGTGCCAAGCAGCCCAGAAGTGCCTTGCAAAGGCAGTTTGGGGCTGTGCTGGTTTTGCACTCCTTTCACCTTCGCATGGAATACAGCTTTACAACCCAATGGCCGATGTCCTACCCGTTGGGTCTTTCTCCACGGTTTTTCTAGCCAAGTGTCAAACCATGGCGATGTCTATTTTTCCTCTTTCCCTACCTGCTGTAAACTCAGCTGGGGGAACCCATGCTCAGTGTGGCCGATCTTTATTTTTTAAAGACCTATGCAGCAGAATTGTTAATTTATAGGTTCTCAGAGATTTGAAGTCTGTAGCTTACCAATTTTAGTTTTGCTGAAGTCAACTATGACTTTATAAACTTTATCGTGTCCCTTTTCATCGCTTCACAAAGCCAGGAACGACACAGGAGGTTTCACCATCTGTTCCATTCACGCTGCCATCCTACACTTATTTTTTTTCTACGTGGCCAAGGACTGAGAAGTTTGCAATGGGTCAGGAACGGCACAAGCCCACTGTCTCCAAAATAACTGCACAGAACACAAGCCCATATATGAAACACCATTCTACAGACCAGATGTTTCATACAAGATCAAGTATCATTTTTTTAGTATCAGATATTCGTACTTAGAACCTAAATTCTTTAAGGCCCTTCAAGCGTGTCCCTGGATCGCTCTTATCTTAGTTCCCACAATGTTACTTTGGATGACAGTTTTGATTATAAGTCTGCCTAGAACAATAAGATCCTGATTGATACTTCTTGAATAATACATATTAATTCTTGCCTGAGCCCGCTTCGCACTGTGCGAGTCACGCTGGACGTCTGTCCTCTGCAAGGGCAGCAGACGGGGATGCAAGGGCACTGCTCCGTCTTGCCAGCTCCAGGGCAAGGGTCCCACGCAACGCCAAGTTTCCTGACCCACTGATCTAGCTGGATACTAACAGGGGGAAAAGGCATGTTTAGACTGGACATCAGGAAGAAATTCTTCCTGAAGAGGGCAGTGAGGCACTGGGACAGGTTGTCCAGAGAAGCTGTGGATGCCCCATCCCTGGCAGTGTCCAAGGCCAGGCTGGATGAGGCTTGGAGCAACCTGGGCTATGGAGGGTGTCCCCGCCCATGGCAGGGGGGTTGGAACTGGATGGGCTTTAAGGTCCTTTTCACCCCAAACCAGTCTATGATTCTATGTTGCACTACAACCAGTTCTGATGTGTCTGTCTGGCCACAAAAGGGATTAGAGAATACATACAGTATGACTGAAAATGAGACCACGGCGTCTGCAAAGTACACCCAAAAGGGGGTGGGTTTCAGCTCAGTTGAAAACTCTTTGAGCTCCTTCAGCCTCAGACTCTGGCTCTTTGTAGAAAGATATGCTGCTATAACACTAATAGGTTTAATTCTGAATATTTTCCTTTGTAACAGAATACTCACATTGTCCTTAGTCATCACCTCTTAAACACAATCACCAAACACTTCAACGCAAGGGAAATACTTTTTCTACAGACCCTTAGTCACTTTAATGAACGTACAGATTTATGTATTCACGGGTGCTAGCCCTGAGCACCATCTAAAGCCGAACTTCCTCCAACAGGCTAACCTTTAACCTTGCATTTGGGTTTCTTAAATGATCTTTTGATCTAAGAAGTGAAAAGCTGAAGCTTAATTCTCTGGTCAGCCTGGCCTTTGCCAGTGCCACGAAGCTCCTCCTTCACCCTCTAGTGACCCAAGCAAGGAAGAAAAAATGTTGATAGCACTGACTAGGTATATCAATGATGCGGGATTCATAGTTTTTAAAGAATTAGCTTCACCCTCAGCAATGGTGATAAGTATGTCATTGCTGAGGAGTGCAGGATGGATACACGCTTGCCTTCCCTGGATCAGGGAAAAGAGAGCACAAGCCTGTTTAATCCTTCTTGTTTAGGGTTTTATCTAATAGCATTTAGTGGCTTTGGTGCCACTCAGAGGTATGATTTCTGGGTTGGCTCCTTGGGATTGAACACGCAGTCTCAATAATATCGGCCATTCCAGCTCTGACGTGATGGTTTCAACTGAAGTGACATCGGTGGAACGGCTCAGTGACCACTACCGCAAGAACTGCATGTACACCGGAATCTGATGGAAGATAGCACTGTGCTGTCAGCAACCTGTATTACAAATGAGGCCACTTGCTGCAGGGGGAAGCTTGGAGCAGCACAATCTGCTTAAAGAAAAGAAAGATTTTTTAAAAAGTATTTCCGGCGTGGACGTAGTTGTGACTCCACAGTGGCACTGACACCTTGGAGCAGCATAAACTCCCCCTTCTAAACCAGCCATCCATCCTTCAGCAAAGCAGCTGAACCCGGGGCCAACCTTGGCCCAAGCCCACCTCCTTCCCACAGCCTGGGCGGACGGAGGGGAATGCCACCGGGGAAGGCGGCTGAGCTCCGTGCCAGCCCACCACTGGAAAGCGAGCATGAGCTCCTTTGCACAGGCGACTTCTTTGTGTGGGAGTTCAAGCTCTCATCATCCTTCCCTCCAGGGATGACTTAATTAGAGATTGAGTTTCCTTCTCAAGTTACTGGATTTGAGGAATCACACTGTTGTTATTTCCAGACAAATCAAACAGAAGGAAAGAGGGACAGTAAACAGGAGGGGGAACGTCCCTAAAAAAAGAAAGACAGATAAACCCTGATGCATCTATGAAAAGGACAAGACTTGCTCACCCTCACATCAGGTTGGCAACCCTGGCATTCGATCCTGTATCGCTCCCTTCAAGGGGCAAGTCCTTGGAAAGCTTTTTCTGTGCAAGAAGCCAGCCAAAACTCCCCAATTAGTTTCATACAGATGAGAGGCCAGATTGCAAAGTGCCTGTTACTTCACACAAAGGCGGCTTTCTGCTCAGGATAAGCAGAGGTTTAAAAGCTATGAGGAGATTTTATTGAAGGTTGAGACCAAAAGAAGGGAGTGATTGCAAGGCAAAGTGGAGGGCAGCAAAATATCTGTGCTGTGGATTGGGGGCAGGTACCGACATTCTCTGCTTTACAAGCTGCATGAGCAGGGACGCGGGTTTTCCCCAGGTACCTCAGTCAAGCTGAGTACAAAGGGCTGGAGCAAGCTCAGAACCCAGGACAACCAGAAAAAAACAAACAACCTGTGAAAAAGCCTCAGTTGGTCAAGTGTTTGAAATACTGTGTCCAGTTCTGGGCTCCTCAGCTCCAGAAGGACAAGGAGCTACTGGAGAGGGCCCAGCGCAGGGACACGGAGATGATGAAGGGCCTGGGGCACCTTCCATGTGAGGAAAGGCTGAGAGAGCTGGGGCTGTTCAGCTGGGAGAAGAGGAGGCTGAGGGGGGATCTTATCAATGCTGATCAATATCTAAAGGGGGGGTGTCAGGAGGGTGGGGCCAGGCTCTGCTCAGGGGTGTCCAGGGACAGGACGAGGGGCAATGGCCATCAACTGGCAAACAGAAGGTTCACCCTGAACGTGAGGAAACCCTTCTGCCCTGTGAGGGTGACAGAGCACTGGGACAGGCTGCCCAGAGAGGGGGGGAGTCTCCTTCCCTGAAGACTTTCCAAAGCCCCTGGACTTGTTCCTGTGCGATCTGCTCTAGGGGATCCTGCTCAGGCAGGGGGGTTGGTCTAGATGACCTCTAGAGGTCCCTTCCAACCCCTAACACTCTGTGTGAATCCCAGTGTGAAATGACATTGCTCAAAAGCTGGGGAGACATTTCACTGTCAACCTTGAGAATGTGCAAGTCAGGAGAGGCACCCCCAAATTCTGAGATTACATCCTAGGACTTTTAAAATGATACAAATAAAGCCCACAAGAAATTATAAATATTATGGTTTTAGGCTTTTCCTCAATGTGCCTCAAAGTCTTCACAAACTGTGTTTTAAAGCTTCTCTCTCCACTCAGAAACACATGGAAACTTTGGTACTTTCAAACAGAACTGAAAATCCTGTGATCCTAGAGACTGAGGCTCTGGAAAAACCATCACTGAGCTCAACAACATGGTCACCAGGGTTGAGAACCCTCAAGTTTAACTTCAGAGAGCAAAACGTAGAGCCTTAGTGAAAATTTGTATTTTGGGGGGGGCGGCATTTAGAAAATGAAGAAAGCAGAATATCGCCCCAGATGCCTGATCCGCTGGTGATGTGCTGCTGGACTTGGCACTGGAGCAGGTGAGTGCTCATGTGCTCGGTCCTACCAGCTCCGTTGGGATTAACCTCCCGCAAGGAGGTTAATGATAGGTTGGGAACGGGAACGTCATTAACCAGCCGCAGTGCCTGGGCAGCTGAAGCCTGCTCGGATGCACAGCACCACGGATTAGAGCCATACATTTTAGCTATTCATGGCGTACACCAGACACATGCACAGAAACGCCGTGACAGCTTGAGTTGTTCAGCGGGAGAAATCATATTTGAAACAGCACGTCAGGTTTTGATTAAACTGGCAATTAAGCAAGCAAGGAGCAACATGCCCTGGGGTTGCAGAGTTGATAAGCCAGTTTCAAGACAAATGTGATACAAATGGCTGCAACTTCACTGCCTTCAGCAGGGCTGCACTTTTCCACGTGAGGTTCCGAGCTGGCCCCCTCCAGCCCAGGACAGGGCCGGTAATGAAGTGTATTCAACTGGGAAGAAGACGTTGTGGGGCAAAAATTGACATTTTACAGTGATTTCTAATACAACACAAGGTTTGCAACGCGGTGATGAGCCACCAGCAACAATCCTCACCTGTGCTGTCCTCCTCTCCGTTGTCTGTAGGCTTCTTTACTAGGGGCAGCTGGGCAAAAAGGGGGAGATGGGAAGAGGAGCAGATACCTGGCGTTACCCTCGGACCACCAGAAGCTGGTAAGGGTCTTCAACTCTGCTTATAAAGTTTGGCCCCTTCAGATGCTTTTCTGAACTAAAATGATATGATCCAGTGAACCGATGCATCTTGCGTTTTCAGTGGGCGCAGGACAACAAGAGAACTTGGCAATTCTATCGTAATCTCACCAAGTTGACGATCATCGATCAAAATTTCATCGATCTCATCTACAACGACCTCCTATTGAGTAAGGAGGTCTCCAGGATGTAGAAATTAGGGTCGTTTGAGGTCAGCGGTCCTACTGCTCTGATTTTGACTAAGAAAATTGTCACAGACAAATTAATGCACTGAACTGATCAGTATGTATGACCAAAGGATAGGCTGCTGTCAGACAGTGATTACGTAGACAACCTGATGTCAGCAAACCTTTTTTGATCTGGTCCACATCTCCCAGTTTCAGACCAAAGGTCCAAAATTCAATTTAAATACTTATCAATACGGCACTAACGCGGACAGAAAAGACCTGGAGATAAACTTACCGTGGGGTGCAACGAAATGAGAAAATATCACCACTGCCTGAGGATGCAAACTATGACTTGGCTCGAAAACAGCGAGCATCCAAGCATTCAGGAGAGACTGTGGATGGAGAAGGAGGGCCCCATGACGTTAAGAGGAAAAGCAAGCCTGTACTCCTAGGAAAGCAGGAAATTCCAAAAGAAATTCATCTCCGCTTAGGAAGATGCAGAGCCTGCTTCCATCCCTCTCCCTCATTCAAAGACAGCCTGGAAAGGCACCAAGGCTGATTTTTAACCACATTCATCTGTGCTTAGCTCTGCAACGAACGACGGCCTCATAAAAAAGGCCATATTCCCGCTTAGCTCTGCTGGCCACCTCTCTGTCAGGCCCTGACTCCTGGCATTTGGCATTTTCAGCCGCATCGTGCACGTCTCTGCTCCCCTTGCTGGTTTGTTGTCAGCGCGATGCAACCGACCATCACAAAACCTGGCACGCGATGCGCCTCCTGCTAAATGCCAAGCCCCCCGTGCGAGCCTGAAGCGGAATCTCAGCCCTCGCATCTAGCAATACAGATGAAACACCAAGCTTCACCTCAGTATGTAATTAAACAGGGGACAATCCTAGCTAACTGTGGATACGAAATGCAGCTAGGGCAAAACACGAAGGTTTGTTCCCTATGCACTGTTCAGGCGTTGGTTTTTATACAGACAAATATATCGCCACTGGGCATAGTTACAACACCTGTCCTAACACAAGATTTATGAAGATAAAAGATTCCATCCCAGGATTGCAAATAAATAAATCACCCAGTAATTCGCTTGGTTGCTCCCCCCAGAGCAAAACGGAGGGTGAGTGATTGACCTTCCTACCCCAAAGTAAGACTCTCCCTGGTCAGTTCAGCAAGGAATGCCGAGGTTTTCCAACATTTGGCGCCTGCAGAGGAAGGTTATGAGCTATGGAAATGGGCAGAGTATGAAAAAGGCACAAAATAGCTGTAGGGCCAGCTAGAAAGGACAGGGAATATTCCCTGTTAGACTCCTCCCTGGCTACCTAAACAGCTGTGTCTCTGCTTGGTCTAAACTGCAATGAGTCCAGGGTACAGGGCTCAAATCAACGGTGAGAGCTTCGTGTCGCTCTGTCAGGGCTAAGGGGCCAAAACGTGAGTCCAGACTGGTGCTGATCAGATAAACCTGCCCTCCAAAGGAAACTGTGATGTGAGAGGATCTATTTTTATTATGACCTGGAACAAAAAGCTGAAATTTCTAAAGGATTGTGACTTTTAAACAACGGTGACTCAAAGGTCACCAAATCTTTCATTTCCATAGAACTAATCTTTTTTTTCCTTGGGTAATACTCAAATGTTCCATGTTAAACATAACAAAACAATAATACGACAACAATTTAAGATTACTGGTGACAACAGCAGCAGCCTAAAGGCTTGTTTTGATACTTTCCTGCCAAAAAAGGGCAGGTTCCCACAAAATATTTTGATTTTCTATCAATCACAGAGTCATAGAATCAATGGGACATTTTCCAAGCCCCCAGAAAAATTCATTCTATTGAGAGGTGTGCTGTAGTGTCAATGTAGAGCCTTCTACATCGAAACCCCAGGGTGCTATAAAAAAAGCTTCAGCCTCGATAGAGGAGGCGGCTGAAAGCAGCGGTGTCCCAACTGTCCCCGTTTGCCACCCGGATGACTCCTCCGCTGCCTGCGAAATTCCGCCTCTGAATTTCCATCAGGCTGACGCTCTCTCCTCTTCAAAGCAGCGCATGTACTTGGGAACATCAGCGGTTGGCAAACGCTGCCCAACAACTCAGGACAGTCTCAGGGCGTCAGTTAGGCCCGAGACTTGACACTGCAAACCTGCCTGATCCCAAAAACCTGCCCATTCCCCTCACAGTCTCTCTGTCCCACTTTGGTTTGGTTTCGGCTTTTTTCCTTTCCCGTTAAGCTCCGTATCAGCTACCTGATGTTGTCCAGCTGAGCCACGGATCTTTGCTACTCTGCCAAAGCCCAGCTAGTCTTGCCGAGAGGATCCTACGGGAGGGAAAATAGGTAAAGGGATAGAAATGTATCAATTCACGATATTGTATTTGGAGTGACGTGCAGAATCAAATTAATTAGGCCTGCATAACATCTTGATGTCTGAGTAGAGACAGGGAAGCCGATCAGATGTGTGTATCTATCAGAACATGTGCGTTGCTTGGGATGGCTTTATCCAAGGAGAAAAAAATCCCCTCCTCTGTCTGTAAAGCTCCCGAGTACGCCTCTGTCTTCCAGGAGAATAGAGGTATATTTGGTTAAATCACCTTGGCAACCAAGCCAATGTGCAAATCCTACTTTTTCAAATATATCTAATCAACGTGCAAATATCTATCTATATATACACATATATCTCTATAAAGTGTGCATGACTTACTGTCAATAGCACTTCTTCCAGCAGTACCTTCGGTCGACTCTATGCTCAGTGTTTGATTTCAGCTGCTAAAGGATGAAGTCTGAATAACAAATAGGCCTAAATAAACATCTCGGAGATGCAGGAATGGCTTTTACCAAGCCAGCAACCATCTCACGGGCCCTCCAGATAAAAACCTCCCTACAGAAGTGAGGTCTTTCTGGAAAAGAGTCGCTTCCCTGGGACATCGCAACTGGCTTCAAGTAGGGTTTTTAATCTGCTGAAATTCAGAAATTTCAGGGGCTAACTTTGACCTTGAAGCACGGCCCATACAGAAAGCACCAGTGTTTTTTAGGAGATAATGAAACCAGCCATGTAAAAATCCCAACAGACGAGATGAATTTTTTCTTTAATGCTTCAAAATTGCCTGAAAGATTTTCTTTTCTAACACCTGGCTCCAGTTTTTCAGGCATTCCCTACAACAATCTTTACGCTGTTAATAAACACATTTGTCTAATGAATATCTCTTGGTAATCTTGCCTGTAATTCAGGAAACTCAAGCGCGGCTGAGATAAAAATATGCACATACTAAAAGCTCAAATTGAAGGGGAAAAAAAAAATCAATTCAAAGTTAAATTACCCATCTTAAATTTCAGTATAAAGGCTACTAGAAATACTGAGTTCTTGAACTTCAATTAATCTTTAGCTATTAAGCCAGAAGGGAAAAAGATTCTTCAGAGTATCAGATGGGAAGCTGCAAAGAGCTGGGATCAGCTTGTGGACGGACGTCACTATCGCTTAAACTCCCATTCACGGCTCCGTTGGGCTGGTTAACTCATGCTTGTCTTGGACTCCTTTGGGTTTCTTTTTTCCAGGCATCTGTGTGTGACTGCCTGCATGTGTGTGGCATACATTTTCCAGCTTCACTTCTCAGGGATTAATTGGCAGAAGTGCTTGTCATGGTTAAATAATTTTATTTAATTTGCACTGTGTGAAGATATTTGGGCAAAAGGGAAAAATAATTAAAATTTAATTACTTTTTTTTTCCCCTTTATAATGAGAAACAGTTGCATTCCTTGGAGACTCAGCTGAGAATAGAACACCACTCAGTTTTATTGTTAAATATGCAATAATAATAATAAAAAAATAAAACCCAACTATCAGTTTCTTGTAATAGAAGAGTGATGAGCACAAGACAGGTAAAACAGGTGGTCAAAATCAACAACACCTAAAGCGTATAGAAATACTGAAGGGGGCAAGATAACATCAACATCCTGTATGGAAACATCCAGAGGACTTTCTCACAGGTTTCTAAACGAACAAAGAAATAAATACTGAAATAGTAAAAGGCTCGAAGACATCTCTTCCATGACCCATGGCAGCTATGGGAAGTGCTGCCTTCAGTGACAGGCCAGAGCCTCTGCCATGCACATCAAGGGATTCCATAAAACTTGACATCCTCTCCTTTTTTCCTAATTTCAGGCAAAAATACTGGTTTATTTTCGGTGGTTTCCAGGGCTGCCTAAGCCCTCCGCTCCCCTTGATGCCATCTCTCCTCATATGTGGCCACCAGAAAAGGGTTTGGCTTTGTAAAAAAATACCTGGGAAGGGGAACTGGAGATGAATCAAGCATTTACTGGAGAAGTATTATTATTATTGGCAGCTCTGTGATACACAGGGCCTCTTCTCCTGGAGTCCATGGCCTTTTGCTAGGTCCATCTCAAAGTACTGCTGTTTGAAGACTTCACCTCCAGCCAGCCACAAGCCTCCCATATTCCCTGACTCCCTGTTTCATATCAAAAGCCTCAGTCGGTTTTTGACACGACCCACAGTATATAGCTGGCAACCTCTGTGGCAAGATGCACCCACAGAGGTGTGTGGGCATTCCTGGCCAGCCCTGGGCTACACGGCAGTAGATAACCTCCGCAAACACCAGTGCCTCTGCTCCCTCAAAAGATCCTGGCCTCCACGCCGAAGGAGGCACAACAGGCTCTGACTTCTCCAGCAAGGAAAAAGGTCACATCACAAAGTGACTTTGAATGAATCAGGCTGGTGCCGTGATGCTAAACAGGTCCCTGCAGCCCATGCACAGAAGGAAGACTCACGTTTAAACATCCTTGTTGGGCTGACAAGAAAGCTGGGGCTGGGGACACTTGTTACAAGGGCCTGTAGTGACAGGACAAAGGGTAATGGGTTTAAATTGAAAACAGGGAGATTTAGACTGGATATCAGGAAGAAGTTCTTCCCAGAGAGGGTGGGGAGCACTGGGACAGGTTGCCCAGAGAAGCTGTGGATGCCCCATCCCTGGCAGTGTCCAAGGCCAGGCTGGATGAGGCTTGGAGCAACCTGGTCTAATGGAGGGTGTCCCTGCCCATGGCAGGGGGTTGGAACTAGATGGTCTTTAAGGTCCCTTCCAACCCAAACCTCTCTGTGATTCCATGGTCATGTCAGCAAGCTGTGGATAAACCTCAGGTATGCACAAGCCCGTGTCAGCTGCTCATGTACCCATAAGGCTTCCGGGAAGGTGAATTAAAGAAATGCACCGATGCACGCTGTATTTTTAATGACGATTCCTTTTGCAGGTTAAAATCAGCTTTCAAATCAGAGTAGGAAGAGGACATTAACGTCCCTGTAACAAAACCTTTATCCAAAGAGGACCAGCTGCTACAGCTCTCGATCTACTCACAAAAGCAAAGCCATTTGTTGCCGATACATATCACCTAACCATAGAAAGAAACTTTTCACATCGTTTTTTCCCCCCAGCCTAGAAGTCATCATAAGGGGAAAATGTAATGAAACACGTAAAGGGCACGGTTGAGCAAGGCGATGCTGACCGCCTTCGCTGTGCTACTCAGGTTGGAGGGAGTTCCCAAACTCCCACTGGCACCACCCTCTACCAGCTGGCCTCAGGGACACTTCTGAGCAATTCTGGCTACTGAATCGCTTATTTTTGGGTACAGCTGATGCGTACACTGTCAACTGTGTTACAGCAATGACTTCCAAACATGCACAAGATCACTGTGGTCACAAAGGACACTGTAAAGGGAAGAGAGGACGTCCCCAGCCTTCCTGGATACAGGCCCGTTTTACTGTTTCTTCCCTCCAGTGGAGAAGTGAGAAAGGGGTAACGTCTGCTCTCACAGTGCTCAATCTAATGAAGCCCCAGCCTTGACAAAGCCTCTCTGAGGTGGTGAATCACCATAAAGAAATGCCCGAAGTTGAAGTTTATCCAAAATATCACAAAATAAGGTGTTGGAAGGAAAAAACCCTACATTTTGACAGCATAATATTTCAACTTGAATTTTACTGCAGCCATTGTATATTTGCATATTTATTAAGAAAATAACAACCTCTTTCCACCAGAATTTGCCAGTACGTTGTGACGTGGAAAAACAGGCGTAGCAACACTTTTAATTCATGAATGGTTATTTACCAAAGTGCTTCTTGTATCCTCTACAGTTCACTTCCTCACATCATCATCTTTTTTCTACCCAGTGTAAATATAGGTTCCTTTAAAAAGAGTGTAGGAAACAAAACCCAAAAAACCCACAAACCCACAATCAGAAAAACCATTTGGAATTAAATATTCTCCTACCTTATGGAAAAAAAAAAACCCTACTGGAATGAGTTTTTGCCCTTTCCAATGGACAGATGTTCTCATCAACGAGAAAATTAGAACTTGATGACAAACTCCGAGGTTTAAATGTCACTCCCTACCACTCTGGTTCAAATAAAAATGGAAGTGGCATTAACAGAGCCGTATGCAAGCTCTGCAGACTGGTAATTTCTTCTAATTAAAAAGCAGAGTTTACAGACACATTTAGTGACACTCATCGTAAAGTACACATCTGAAAGTAGAAGGTTTTCTTGGTTTTAGAACCCAGAAAGCTACTTACTTATTGCTAGTGAATTATTTCCATTCCTGGTCCATTCAGGAATCTCCCACTCCATTTAACAAGTTCCTAACGTCTTTAAAACTAAAAAAATCTCAGACCTACCACTACCTCTCAGAGAAGGCAACCTCCTGAGCACCATCCAAGCACAGCGCAAAGAAAGCAATTCAAGAAGCACATTCTGGACTTTCTACGCATGATGCAAAAAAAGGACACGCTGACCGACCAGTACAACCAAAACATTTATAATGGGAGTATTATTTTACCTCTTTAACACTGGGAGAGAACATCCACCCAAGAACAGCACTCCGTGAAGTGACGCGCTGATTGTCTGGGTGCCTTTCTGGAAGGTACACTTCAGTTGAAGTCAAGTCATTAGGCTCAGTACAAGAGGAAGCGGATGAAATCCAATCGAATGCATTACAGAGGTCAGACTAAATGAGCTAATGGTGCCTTCTGGTCTTAAAAAATCTATTAATCTAATTTAATTCTCTGTTCTACTCTTCATACCAGAGTCAATTTAAACTCATTTATATGAAAAGAACACATTACAACAGCCTTACACAACACACCATGTTCTGACTATGCAGTTTTAGGCTACCCAAAAGCTTCATATACTTCCCACCGAGCTCAGGAGGAGGCTTTATTTATCCATAAAGACAGCTTATTTTTACAAGCAAGGCACCGGGCAGAGCCATCTCTCCCAACACAACGTTGGATGAATCTGTACCTTAAACTACATGAATCAACCTGAAACCCTCCACAGCACTTTCCACCTTGGCTTGGTTGCCAGGTGCTGGCATTCCTCACTTATCCCAGTACTTGCTATAGTGAAGAGCACAACGCTTTTATCAATAAAATCTGTTCCAGTCACTCCAAGGATATTTCTTGTAACACATAACGCAGTCAATATTGCACCAAGAAAATACTTGGCAGTCACTGTCCAGTGAGAAAAGCAAGCACTTAGGTGGAGAAGGCCAAAACTACTCATTGCTGCTAGTCCCTCCAGTGTATACATATGCTCCTGTCAAGCAAATATATTTTATTATCTCTTCCTCAAAAAACCTCCCACATATTCCCTTCTTTTTCATGCAGCATCTCCTCAGTATCTACAGAATGGTTTGGGTTGGAAGGGACCTTAAAGATCATCCAGTTCCAACCCCCTGCCATGGGCAGGGACACCCTCCACTAGACCAGGTTGCTCCAAGCCTCATCCAGCCTGGCCTTGGACACTTCCAGGGATGGGGCACCCACAGCTTCTCTGGGCAACCTGTCCCAGGGCCTCTCCACCCTCTCCGGGAAGAATTTCTTTGTGATATCTAATCTAAATCTCCCTGCTTTCAGTTTAAAACCGTTACCCCATGTCCTGTCACTACAGGCCCTTGTAAAAAGCGTCCCCCCCAGCTTTCTTGTAGCCCCCTTCAGGTACTGGAAGGTGCTATAGGGTCTCCCCGAAGCCTTCTCTTCTCCAGGCTGAACCAGCCCAACTCCCACAGCCTGAATGTTGGAAAGACTATACAAACTGGCTAAGGACTGCTCTGCTGGCATATCTATACTCGATGCTGCCTTTTCTTGTTCTCTCTGCCTGCAGCATGCAGACGGTCTTTTCCCCGTCTCCGTCCTAAACATCAACAGATGAAAAAGAACTGCAGAGCTGCCTAATGCCTCATCTCTCCAGTGGCTGTGTTAATTTATTCCAGCTATTTGAGGGAAGCATGAATGGCACCCCAGTAAGCCAGCTCAGACTGGTATAAAGGCAGCTGATTTTCCCATCTTCTGTCGTGGCCAGCGTATAACTTCTACAGTTTTCAGCTCTGATGTTTCTTTGCTTTTTTTCCCCCTCCTCCCCTTTTGAGTCTCAAGCAGCTGGTACTTTGTGCGAACACAGAACCGAGGAGCTACATAACATGAAACACCCAGTTTGCTTATTCAGTGCCAGTCTTTTTAAACCGAATCCCATGTTTCAGTGAAATCTGCCTTAAGTCCTGTTTCCTCTCCGCACATTTTAATCAAGGAAAAATCCTATTTACAGTGAAGAAATCCTGTTACAGCGAACAATCACTATATTGTTTTAATGGACACATCCCTTACACCTAAGCCTTCATCATCTGCTTTGCCCTCCAATCACGAGCACACCCTTGGAAAAAAAGTCTTTTCAACATAAAAATGTAGGGCAGATACTGCAACTCAAATTCATATGGATATTCAGTACCCATTCCAGATTAAAATTTATATTTGTATATCCTCTTCAGATGCTTTAGACACAAATCAGGACACCAAAAACCCTCTCACTGGCAAAATCCAGTTCCTTCCAAGGCAAACAGAAACTCACTGCGGACTCACTCCTGAAGCCCCAAGTCCAAAGTCCCACCAACTTCAGAGGACCTCTACGACTAACGGCTGAACTGAAACTCTCCAGAAACCTTGGGATTTTGTTCCAGGAACTTTTTCATTACCTCAGCCTGTATTCATGCACACCGGGCAGACTCACACGAAAGCAATGGACACTGTTTTATTCTCATTCCTTTCCACAATCCAACTCTCTCAATTTAACACAGTTACTAACGTCAAGATGCACTTCAAGATGATTCAAAGTGCCTGTTATCTCTCTTTTTTCTGGGATCTACCTATCTTCCCCTGTTATCAGGCTGCTGACAGCATCACCAACCAGCGTTTCACAGCCCTTCGTGGCTGGTGCCACTTCTCCCAGTACATGGAGATCTTCAAACTAGCTTTTTGTACCTTCCACCTAAATTCCCTTCCTATAAGCAACCCATCAAACCCAACCTTACCGTGAGAGTTCAGCTGGATTTCCGAGGACAAGGTTAACCTTTCCATTGCTCACGAATTCCTTGGGTACCTTTTATCATCACAGTTATACCTTAGTGAAGTTGACTTGCTGACACATCTAAAGGATGGGGAGACGCTAAGGGCATCAACACAACTTCCTGAAGTCAAGGCAAGGCTCTGTAAAGCCTCCTCATAAAGGTTCAGTAATTCTGTAGCTTACTCCTAAGAGTGTTTTACTCCTCTTTAACCTGAGTATCAAGGCCCACAGTATAAAGGGCACCCAGCGCGTCCTCCTCTTGCTTTGATGCTAAAGCAGAATATGGCAGGGCATCCACATCTGCTTTCTTGGTCAAAATCCTGGCACGGCAGCACTGCAGAGTGCTGGCGGCATCGAAGAAGTTAATTAGCAAGATTGAACTAGACTTCAGAAGACGAGTCTTAATAAATGCTGCTAAAAATATTACAGTAGTCATTTCCAGAACAAACACAATCAGTGGCAGACGAGCGAGCGATCCAGACCCATGAGTTGCCATGGAGGTATTTTCAGTGGGGAGCAAGAATAAAGGCTGCTCTCGTTAAAAACACAGTAGAAAAACACCCACCTGGCATGTGAAGGAAGGGACCCCACGTCCCAGGCCAGGCTGCTGGCTCTGTAGCCAGGCCAGAGCAGAGCTGCAGGGAACAGAAAGTGTTTGTACCACACAGGGCCAGCCCTGAGGAATCAGGTGCACAAGTATAGTCTAAACCGAGAGGGTAATGCCTTGAGAAGAAGCCTGGCAGGTTATAATCCTGTTCTGGGGAGTGAGAAGAACGGGGAGAGGCAACAGCTCAGAAAATGGAACATCCCAGAGTCTCTTGCCGGGCTAAACAGCCCACCCCTGCGCAAACCCCTATCACTGAACACAAGCCAGCAAAATCTGCTGGCCAAGGGATAAAGCGCGTATTCCATCACTGAAAACCATGTGGTAAAATCCCAAGCTGACTCTTGCTGCAGTCCCTAACTCCTGCAAAAGGTGGCCTCGGGCACGTGCTACGTGTCACCTCTCGCTCCCTGCCTCTGGCAAGCAGCTCTGACCCAAAGGGCTGGCGCACTCCTAGCTCTGTTTGGTGCTAAGTCTTTGCATCAGACCGATAGGTGGTGGTGGATGCCAGCACGACCACCCGGTGGTCTTGACCTTAATGACATGAAAATGAATCCCAACTCCAGGCTGATTCCTCAAGTCGAAGAGCTCTCTGCGGAAGGGAAGCTGCTATCCTTCACACGCGGTTAATTCTTTTCTCCCTGTGCAATCACCCCGCTACCTTCAGCAGTACATCCCATGCTTGCTGCCAGGAACGGCCGCCTCAGCCTTCAGACGTGTTCTTGGCAAGGTGCTCTCCCCCTCCTGGCGTTTGACAGGATTATGATGCGCCGAAGACTCCGGCCTCCTTTTGTTTTGAAGCTTGAAAATGAAGTTTAGCTTAATCATTTTGTCTCCTGCTGCCCCACCCCTACTTCACCCATCCTGGCTGCCCACCAGCCCAGTCCCTGAGCACTCCCGCTTGCGAGCCCGTGGGAGCAGGACCCCAAGCCCATGGGTATTGGCGGTGGCTTCCTGGCATGCAGGTCTGGCAGAACATTCCCGTTCGGTTTGCAGTGGTAACACCAGACACAGCAGTATCCCGGTCTAGGTCCCGGATGGGTTAGGTCTGCTGTAGCGTTTTCTCAGGCTGGTTCAAATAGGTGTCTTGTAGTAGGGACAGTGACTCAAGGAAAAGGAGGGCTCCTCCACCTCCCTTTGGTACGGCTCTCTCCCGTTCCAGGGTCCTACTGACATCAGTACACTGTTATTTAGGAGGAGGGAGCAACCACATGTTTATTCGTACTGGAGAGGCACTGAAGATACTCCCGCTGTGCTAGCCAAACACGATTAATATTTATGAAATGCTCCACAAAGGGAGAGTTTTGAAGCTGAGGCGCTTGCACTTTTTAAGGACTTCTTGTAAGAAGGTAGAGGAAAGAGCTCAAAATCCAGCTTTCCTGACAAAAAGCTGAAATCCCTGATTTCTGAAAAGTGTCCAGTGGTATGATATTTTAAAATCAAACACTGCTTTACAAAGAGGGTATATTTAAAACAGGGTAAAAATGAAGAGATGGATCAGGTCTCAAGAGGGGGATCAAACGCAGTTCTGGTTCCTAGCATATCCCAAGTGGCTGAAATATCCTCCTGCCCTTCTGAGCTGAAAGTACCGGCTGGCCAGCAAATGTAGGTTGAGATACCAGCTTTGTTATAAAAGATGAAGGGTCTCCGTGCTGCTTTCTTCACCTCCGAAGTTAGACGTGTCTTTCTCTCTTAAAAACCAAAAAGGGACCGAGATACTTATAGAATAAATGGGATGCGCACACACGGGCAGATATTAGAGGCTAAAAGCCAGGGCCTCAGTCACGATCCGTGTTCAGCAGAGGCTGGTGAAAGCAAGCACCAATCTCTCCGAAAACCTCAGCAACGCTGTGCAACCAGCAGCTGTCACTGCAAGCAATGGAGAGGAACAGGAGCCAGGGAGCCGGGGATGCTCCCAGACGGAAGGAAAGCGAGCGGGAAACAAAAACACAGGAGAAGCCGCAATTAAACACTCCGCAGCTCCCTAAAAACGGCCCTTGGCTGCCTGGAGAAGCTGCTCATCAAAAAGGCTCAGCCGGCCTCTTAAAATGCAGCCCGAGTTCAACTCCAGAGATGCTCAGCGTGGCTTACGGCAGCGAGATCTGGGAGTGACGGCGATTCATATCCTGAGCACCCGCGGGATTTAAGATTCGGCAGTCCTTTGGATGCGTCTCCCAGGGAAGGACGTAGGGCGTTAAAGGCGAGCGGCGCAGGAAGCTGCTTTCTGCTACCTATTAGCACGTGGCGGCTTTGAAACGTTCAAGATCCTCTGCCCACTATCCACATTACTCAGCTGTCAAAGGAAAGGCCTCAGATTTATGATGTGAAAATTACATTTTAACGAGGTGTCATATGTGTTTAAAGTTCTTATTCATCACCGAACTGCCACATCTTTTACCCAAGACACAAATGCACTTAATTAGCATATTCTAAGGACAGAAGGTTCACCTTAGCTGCACTGTAAAACTGCTTTAGGAAAAAAATCCCAGCCACGCTGATGGTTGCAATCGCATGTCAAGAAAGCACCCCACAATATTTAACAAGATGTGGAGGATAAAAAGTTTGACACGGACCGTCTGAGGTTTTTAAAATGCCACAGATAGGGATGGAAGCTTCGTATCAGATCTGATCACCAGACCGGCACTGCACAGGGTCAATACGCAATCTAGGGGAGCCACTTCAGCACGATGAGGCGGTGTTAGACGTCCTGTATCACATCACTGTCTTCCTCATGTATTGGGCATATTTATTCATTAACTTCCTAATCTATTAAACACCCCATATCGTAATGCCTGGGTCTCCTGGACATCATTTAAAACATCCCCCCGAAAGCAGGAAGTTGGGATTTCCCACGTCACTGGGAACGGCTGCCAGGAGATCCAAGTCCCAGACATGCACAGAGGGATCGTTATCCTGGATTTCTCTGCTGCTGAGCTACAGGACAGGCTCTGTCCGGCTCCTACCCGTGGTCTAAATGCTTAGGTAGCACATCCTGAGCCTCCAGCACTGGCGTGGGGCATCTCAGGCATTTAAAAGACAAAACTTCTCTGTGCCCAGAGAAGCTGTGGGTGCCCCATCCCTGGCAGTGTCCAAGGCCAGGCTGGATGAGGCTTGGAGCAACCTGGTCTAGTGGAGGGTGTCCCTGCCCACGGCAGGGGGGTGGAACTGGATGATCTTTCAGGTCCCTTCCAACCCAAACCATTCTACGATTCCACGAGTCTATGAGGTGCAGAGGTGGGAAGCTGGGAGACGCACGTTTGCATGCAGCACGGCGCCAGGAAGCGGGATGGGAGCACTCTACCTTTTTGGAGAGGAGGATTTGTTGATATTTTCTTGAATTTGTTTACGCTGACTGTAAGACAAGTGGGTGATGATTAAAACAGGTAACTCTGGTGAATATTAAGACTGATTAGGTTGCGTGAAATTTTTCATTCTGTTGATACAGCTTTTCATTTTCCTCTCTGCACATGTGTAGCAGGGCACCTAAAAAATAACAATCTGAACCCTTTTCTGGGATCAACTTACTGAAGAATGCCATAGAAAACACTGCTAGAGTTGCAGAGCTGTTCTCGCTATCACTTCAAATTAGCAAACTCAAAGGCAGGTCCAAAGAAAAACCCAAAAGCTCTGAACATTTATGGAGAAGCATTTTCCAAAAAACACATTTTAAGGCCAAACGGCTCAAAGAAAATACGATTCAAAGGGGGGTGCTATCTTCAAGTTCACTTCTTGAAGGCAGACATTAATGACAGGTTTCCTGGGATTTGCAGGCGGTGGGGAGTGTTTGCTTTCGAAATCACTTTTGAGATAAATAAAAACCTCAGACACAAGAAAAAAAACCCAACAAAAAATCATGAGTGGGGCAAACCCTTAAAATTCAGCTTTTCCCATTCCTGAGAATATCAACCATCGGGTTTAATTCAATCAAGATCCCTGAATTGCTTGTGGATCAGTTGAATCCAGCTTCGTGCCTCACTTAAGACTTCAGAATCTTCCCTGGTACCTTCAGCTGCTACAAAAGCCGAACACAGAAACTCCTGGGTTTGACATCGTTTACTCAGAGGAGTAAAATCCCCTGTTTTTAAACAGCGGGTGACAGCAGCTCTGTGACAGTTCCCAACCTACATGCACCAACAGACCTTTAATTAAAACTCACAAAAAGTTTAACCACCGTGGAGAGTGAGAGGATGCGATCCCCCCATTTCCTATCAGCTCAGCGACTCCTGCCTCCTCCCATTTCCCCAGGACGGTTTGGAAAAAGACTGGAAATATTTGATCCTAAGTGACCTGGAGCCCCCAGCACCTGTTTTTTATTTTAGATACCCTTGAGATGTATGATAACAGAGATTTTAAATAGGCTTCAAGTATGTTACTGGCTATTTAGGTAGCTAAATATATCACTTTTCTTGTAATCAATTTTTGGTTGTAAGAGCGCTTCTCCTAAAACTTTACCCTTAATTGTTTTTTAACAACCAATTTGTTCGACCCATCAATTTTACAATCTTCCCTTTATTTTCTAATTAAGCAGAATTTTGTTTACATATTTTTGCTAGGCAAACTGTAACCCTATGGAAAATGGCCACATTGAACATTGCTCTAAAGGGAGAAACACTGGTGATTTTGGAAGAGAAGAGGGGAAACACAGATCCACAATCCACCCCGTAAAAAAAATAAGGAACTAAATAACCAAATAAAAATATCCTGGGTCTTCACCGCTTCCTTGGTGTTGCATCATCTCCCATTCTGCTCTCTGATGGAGGAGCTGGGTTTAAGCCAGCCATATATTTAGTGTTATATATAAAGCAATGCAGCATGAAATGTGGCGCTAACCAGAAAATGTGTTATCCCGAAGCTGGAAGAGAAAGACCTGGTCTCTCAGCTCCTCTCGGAGCCTGGTCTCCTGGCTCTTCTCTGCTAAAAACAACTCTGGTGTCAAGCGTTGGCTCATCAGTTCCAAATCAGTGCTTCTGTTCGGCCGGCTCGTAAAATAACGCTCCCTCTAATCAGGCCGTGCAGGTAACGGAGCCGTAAACGCCCTCTGCAAAGGGATTTTTCTTCCCTTTGAAAGGCCTTGGCCCGACCGAGCTGTCTCATTGAGAACTTCACTTGCTGTCAGAGCAGTCCTCTCAACCCGTAAAATAGGGAGGTGATGGGATACTTAGGCATTTCTGCCAAAGAGGAAATCCCACCGATTTTCAGAGGAGAGAAAGGCGTGTAAAATCCAGCTTTGTGCCCACATGACAAAGCTATCAAAAACCGCACGAAAGGAACGTCCCCAGATTCCCTGACACCAGCTTAACCGTCCCGTGTCCACCACCCCAGGCCAAAAACTGCTTCAGCTTTCCATCTGTGGCACTGGGGGATTTTAAATTCCCATCAACCACGACTGAAATTAAAGGGGCTTCAAACTAGAGTCACACAAGGGCAAATCAAACCCTTGCACCTCACAGACTTTCAGCCCTCTGCAAGGTTTTCACCTGCCCTCCCAGCTCACCAGCTGGGAAAAAGAGGAGAACCAACTCCTTTTTCATTGGAAAGTACGAAATTTGGGTTTTTTCACTGATTGTGGGTTTTTTTTTTTTTTTAATTAAAGATGCTATTACTGACAACAGTCACCAAATAAAAAAGCAGCAGCAGAGAGTCTGCTGTAATACCTGAAAATAACCCACTAAAAAGGAGAGAAACTCTGTGAACTAGAAGGGATGCAATTGATTTTTCACCCCTCGGGGATAACCAATAGCTCACAAATTGCTCAGCCTCACTCCGCCACTCAGAAAGTACACGCTCATCATTAAGTTGGGAGAATGAGAACTATTACTTCATTTTTTGCTCATCTGAGATCTTGCAGAGGTCAACATCATTGGAAACATCCCTGCTCCTCTCTTAACAACCACTCAGTTTTGTTCATCTGCCTCTTCATGATTTCCTTCCCCTCTTCCTTGCATTTTTGTATAAAAATGAGAAATTCACTGTCATTTTATTACTTTTATTCCACCACTCCCCAGATTTTCATATCCAGAGTTTCTTTCAGCATCTCTTGATCACTTTTTTATATGGATAACAGGCAGCACACAGGGAAAGGGAAAAGCTCAGCCACAGAAACCTTGTGACTTTTCCTTTGCAAGCTGAAGCCCTGAATCCACTCATCCACTTCCAAGTTTCTTCTTAACAGAAAAGAATGTTTTGGGAAGAGCAATATTACAAATCAGATAGTTTACCATCCAAATTATATTAATTCTGCCTTTGCTCCTTAAATTTTCAGCCTTTCTAACATACACAGTCCACCACTGGAACCACCCGATAGCTACGACCACATGGCGTGCGGCAGTTATCATCTGAAAAGGACGGAGCAAACGCCCTTCGGAAATTCCTGCGCTGTCATACGAGTCGGACCGCAACCAAGGCTAAGCCATCTTACTGATAAAGTGGCAACTTTGAACGTAATACTTGCAAAATGATGAGGAAGCTGGTAAATTAAGTGAATATAACACAACTAAGTAATTACCAGCATAATTTTCAATAGGAAAAAAACCATGGAAAAGCTGGGAATCCTCTGGGGACCACATGCTCCTCTCTCAGAGGAAGTATGGTAAGTCATGAACTGCTTTTTTTAAAAAAAGAGCAACTTAAATGAAAACTAACCAACACACTGGAGGATTTTGTTGTCGATTCCCCTCCCGACTCTAGGCACACACCTGTGGGTGCATGCTCATGTATGCCCTTAGCATCGGCTTCCCTAAACAGCCCAAACTCCCCCACATTAATGGAACGGAGTCATTTAAACCGGCTGGCAGTTTTCCCTGGCTGTTTGCAGCGACAGCATCTTCCATGTTGTTTTTTTTTTTTTTTTGGCCAAAATTCCTGCAGAAAGGAAGATTATCTGATGTACAGAGAAGTGTCCAATTAAGGAGAAAAGAGTGCTACTCCTGCGACGCGAACAAGAGCGTGGACATTTGGAGACTGCTTCAGGTTAGTTACGGGTAGCACAATCGTTTTGCCCTTTCATTTCCAGCTAAGATTAAAAACCACTATTGTACACATATTAATGTCTTAATATGCATGGTAGATGTTGTGGTGGGGCTTAGAGAAACACAGGCAGACCAATAAGACAGGAGTGTACTTCAATTTTACACTCTATTTGCAAGAAAAATAGCAAGCTCGACTCAGTTTTCGGCTCGGTATTAAAGCCCTTACCTGCTCTGCTGTCCAGCGGGCCAAAATCCAAGGAGTATTTCACGACGTGATAGTTGTTCCATACATAAAGGAGGTTGTCCCGGGGATTATAATCCACAGCAGCAATGTACTGGTAGGAGTTTGGAAAGGGCACATCCACCATGCTATCCTTGCTTTGGTCAGTGTTATATATGTAGTCTATTTTATTCCCTGTGGCTTCATTGTCGTCATCTTCGTACACAGACTTCACCACGTATAAAATCCCACAGATCATGAAGGCGTTGGACGCTGACCTCTTGTCATAGGCAGTATCCCACGTCCCTTCAATCCTTAACGTGTAAGGGTTTAACTGGCTAATGACTATTTTGCCATTATTTTGTTCTGTTGCATAGATTACCCACAGCCCGTTCTCGTCCACAGCCAGGTCTATATCAGACTTGCCTCCCCAGCGGTAGGGAGAGGTGTCGTGGTAGTTTGCATTAGCTATGATAGCCTCCCCGCTTTTTATCCTTGTCCGCAAGTCAAACTTGACTATGTTCCTGGTTCGTTCCTTGTTGAAGAACAAAGCCCCATCGTACACCACGAACCCGGTGCCGTCCACCCGGTGAGGGAGTTTGTAGGTTGTAGTTGGCCTCCCGGCAATGAAGTCGTCCTTGGAGGAGTACTCCGTCAGCGTGTCCGTCCGGTACGGCGTCCAGGGCATGTAGTAGATCTTGTCAGATGCCTGCAGAGGGTCCTTGCACCAGGCACCAGATTGGTGGTCAGACTCAAATAAATGTTCGCTCTGGTATACTCCCTTCAGCAGTCCAGGGCAAAGAAAAACTGTCGGAGGGGAAAAGAATTTAAAACAGAAAAAATAAAGTTAATGACAGTGCGGGGGTGGTTGACCCAAACACCTCAAACTCTTCTAGTTCTGGAGCAGAGGACACTCGGGAGCAGAGGACACTCAAGAGCAATGCCTTGTGGCTGGAGACTAGCCTTCCCGCCGGCCACGTCTCTAGAACAAGATTTTCTCCACCGAACTGATGATTTCTTTTTTTTCCCCTGCTTTTTCTATCAACTGTGGTTCGTTTTCTTATTGCTTTTCAAATCTATTTTTACAGGTGTACTTACTTGGACCACTCGCCTCTGTAAACTCTGAAATGAATACGTGCCCCCCAAGGGTTTCTGGGTTTGTATTTCCAGATTATATTCTGCAGTGAATCTGTACCTACTAGGTGAAGGGGTAAACTCCCGGGGAATTGATCCACATATTTATTTGAACAGCCCACAGAAGAGTGGCCTAGAAATGGAAATAAGAGAAAGAAATTCCCATCCTTACAGCCCAAAAGATATTAAATATTTAAAGGATTCCAATAGCAAAGCAGAGGCGAATCCCTTAGCAACTCAGAAGAGCGTTTAAAGCGAAGGGAGCAGGGGGGGAACACCCGTCTACAGCTCTGCAGTGTAACTAGAAATGAGGTTTTCAAAGCTGCTACAGGACACACGAAACATGCAGTCCACACAATTAAAAACGAATGACGTATGGATGCTGAAAGGAAAAGACAAGGAAGGAAGGAAGGAAGAAAGGAAAGAAGGAAGGAAAAGAATAAAGTTCACTGGAGAGGAACCCAAGGTCTAGATTTTAATCAGTTAAAAAATGTCCTGTTAAATATAGTAGTAATTCAAACTTAAAAACATGTACCTTCTATTGTTACATGAGAGGAGCACAGAGGAGCGGTTGGACTAACCGGGGTGCTTTGCTGCTCAGACTTCAGGGGGAGTGAGCGGGGCCAGGGCATGCCCAGCGCCCCGGAGGAGGCTCGGCCGGCGCCCGGCTGACCTCGGCATCACGGGAACGCCGATGCCAAGAGGCGCGCCGGCTGGACGGGGAGACAAAAGGAGGGATGCTCCAGAGCACAACTGCGGAGTCGGCCCTCGTCACCCCCAGCAGCACCCTCTGACCTGAGGGCGCTGCACACACTTTGAGGGGTGAATGTTTGTTGGTTATGTGCAACGCTGATCTCGTGAACGGGAGTAATGCAATATTCATGACGGTGGATGGGCAGCGGGGAGTCACCAAGACGTATCCCACCACGCACTACGGGTAGTGCAGGGCTGGCGGATGGGATCCCGCTTTCACGCTCCCTGATCGGGGTGTAACCAATTGTTTGGGAAATGCAGAAATTGTTAATAGCATCTGGAGGGCCAGACAGGAGGAAAATCTGATTTAGTAACTGGTGTAAAAGTATATTGCTCTTTCGGAGTCTAAGTAACCACCCACAGTTGCTGATAAAAGGGTGCCGTTTCCGAGAGGCTTTGGTGACAAAATTAGATACACACACACTTTCCAAATTCTTTGGGGCAGGAGAAGAGTGAGTTATCTAAACCTTTGAATAGAAATTTAATGAAAAAAGTGGCAATGGCAAAAAACTTTTCAGCAAAAATGAGTTGTCTGGTGAAGTTGAGCAGCAGAGATACTAAATAAACTTTAACAAAAAAGTAGTGAGAATTAATGACAAAGTATTTCAACTAAAACGTTAAACTGTTAAATAACTTAGCCTATACATAAGTAATATATATATATAATTTGAAAGGTATTTAATTACCTTTTTGTTCCACTTCTATTGTAGAGAGAGAGGTAAAGAGAGAAAGGAGAAAAGAGAATAGATTAATGGTACTGTATTGGCCAGGTACTTTTCTTTACCTCTTTCATATGAAAAGGAAGCTTTATTAATTTACTTTAGTATGAGAACATTTCATACATATAAAAAAAGCCTTTCCTCTGACATACACCGGATAATATGCAGACAAGCTGAATAAAATACAGATAAATTTTCACTTTACAAAAATCTTTAAGAAGAAAAAAAAAACCCTCCAACACCTGGGACATAACAAGCCCCCTCAACTATTTGAGATGACTCGTCAGCAGCAGCCTTCCACTAGTTTCACAGAGCAAATTGAAATCCCCACACACTGAAATACGACCGATTTAAGATTTAAGCAGAGAATAGAAACTCCAGGGAGAAATAGAATACACATCTTCATGTATTTCACCGAAATCCTGTAAAACAGAAATTCCCTAATTTAAGCAGGAGAATATTCCCTTATGATATGAACAGAGAACTCAGGAGAGTCAAATGAAGCACATCAGGGGATGTTCGCCGAGTCCTGTCCTATGTCTTGGAGAAACAAGCTGTGGTAGGACTTGAAAAAAAACCATTTTAAATATTGTAATACTTATATGATTTATAAAATCCCACAGACTTACAGTGTTAACGAATTAAAAATATCTAAGCACTATTTAAAAAGCCCAACCCCAGAACTTGCCGGCTGTGTTAACGTGAATTATTCACCAGGCACAGTAATGCTGCTTCCCTTTGGACAAAGCCCCTCGCAGTCAGAATAAGTAAATTAAGTGCACTTATTAATTGCTACCAGTTTCCATAGCTAACAACCTCCTGTGAGAGGCCCTGGAGGCCGACCATCCTCCGTGGTCGTGGCACAGACCCCTTCTTCTTCCAGCCTGGTGGGGCCCCCAACAGCTGCTGCACCCCCAGCCCTGGGGTTTGCTCGTTCTGCGGGGCCTCTTCCCGGAGGTGTAGGAGAAGACAGGCCCCATAAAACATCACTGAGGGAGAAGGAAGAACTTGCCAGCAAAACAGCATGGTTTTGACAGCCCGGAGATCTCCGCTCAGGGACGTGAGACAGGAATGCAAAGGTATGCAGGTGCTGGTTTTGCTCGACCAGAGTTCGCTCCGGCCCCTTCCAGACCGAAACACTTGCCAAATGACTGTCCTCCGGTGCTGGGATTGCAAACCCCTTTGCATTCAAAAGTCTCATTCATCTGGATGGGAAACTGCAGGCTCCACGGAAGAACGATTCCAGGGTAAGACTGCAAATGCATTGGCTAGACGTGCACTTTGCAGCGCGGGGAGGCAGGCATCCCGAGCCAACGGCTGCTCCCAGAACCTGTGTTTCCAAACTGGAACGGCCTTTTTACCCTGGGCTTCCATTCAGGCCCCTTTCTACCTTACGACTGGTTAAGGTTAAAGGCAAATGTCTTCACCATGTGGCTCTTGGGGCCCTAGGGAGCACAGACGATGCATTTCAGCGCAAGCACCTGGTTTTGCAAGGGAAAGAGCCCAGCAAGATGAAAAGGCCCCGGGCCCAGCCACGACAGGAACCCGCACGGCGATTGCTCTCATCATCCTGGGCTGTGTCTGGCCACGGTTAAGCGAGGTATTCAGAAAAACATTGCATGTCCCTGGCATAAGCAAGAAAGCAACGTGACAGATCCCCAAATGTATGGGTTCACGCTGGTTCTTCTGGCTGATGCTATACGGTACCTCTGGCAGCACAGAAGGTAGTCATTTACCTTTCCAAACGAGCAAAAGCTTTTGCAATGCACTCGAGCTACAGTGTGATATCGTAAAGCAGAAGAGAGAAGCTTCTGCAGGAGATAATATATTCGCAACCAGCTGAGCCGAGTGACCTGAAGCATTGATTACCCTTATCCTGAATAGCTCGTATGTGTTATTAGCGTAGTGCCTATAAAGCTCGCTTACAATTCCAGACACGTTACGTGCTTCGGTGACCTCCTGCATGGTGCTTTCCATTGTATGTATCCCAAATACGTATTTTCCTCCTGCTGATTTAAGACTTAATGCTTTTGAATTTCAATAATTACTCGGCTTATACTGGGCCGTCGTATTATTCGGACCGGTTGCACGGGAAGCTTGGGGGATTTAGCTCATTGAGCAATATTAAAAGGAAGGGTCTAATTAGGGTCTGATTATCCCTTCAATTATGCAACATATCACTGCAAAACTGTCTTCTTGGAAGAACTTTTTAAAATTTTGCCCTATTACAGACAATGTTACATCCCTGCAATGCCTGTGCCAGTCCAGAATTTCAATACTGCTTATAGCACAGGAGGCACCTTACCTTCGTATAGGGATCTACAGAAAAAGCCGGCATACACAGTTATTTCTCCTACAGTGAGATCCTCCGCTCCTGTTCTTGCTTCATTGGAGCAGAACAAGGGTATTTCATCTCATCTTCCCATGCCGGCTGCAGGCCAGAGCCATTGGCTTCCACAGAGCCAGAGACCTGAAGAAAATCCAGAACTGCTTTCCAGATTTGAGGGGAGTTACAAACAAGACTTTCCATGTACCCCGATTTTCTTCCGTTTCTGTGGACGGGAGAAAACCTGAGGCCGATGTGAAAACCACCGGCTGCTGCAGCCCGCCCCGCTGCGCCTGGAGCCGAGCGATCAGGCGGATTCCTGCCACCCATTCAGAGAAATTGCACAAACAAATTAATTAAATGCTCTTAGTACTGCTGGGTTGAGGCTCTGAAAATACACTCTTAATTTCTGGCACAATTAACGCTCGAACAACATTAACTGCTCATTTTCTTACCACCACGTTTAGTTGAGCTCCACTATTTAAGGCACAAGCAACGCAGTGGCGGAGTCACGGGGAGAGCTCTCTCCCTGGCACTGCTTCAAATCCACAACAGGAGCACAAAACCCCTGGAAAAAAAATTATCTGAGTAGGGGGGATGTTAAAAGGCAATTGCAAAAGTAAGTAAAAAGTTGTGCCCTGTACTTTGCCAGCTGTTTTTTTCAGGACAGATGTTTAATAGCAGAGTAAGTGACATCCACTCCCTGTTACTGTCCTTCACAGGTCAAACTGATCTAACATGCAGAGACCCAGTGAGAGACGCACAGTTAATGACAAAAAAGAAGGATTAAGAAAACATCTTTTTGAGGCTGACCTTAGTAGCACAAGATGTATCTCAGCCATGCTGGGAGTGCTTCATGCTACACGTGGCTAAGCCCGGCATCTCGCCTCCACCAACCAGCTTGGCCAGATGCATGGGGAGGAGAAGCCGAAAAGCGGTCATGGCACTAGGGAACCAACTGGGGAGAAACATGCCTAGAAGGCACAGCACTGGCCCGACACCCTGCCCTGATACATGACCCGTGGTGCAAGTTGCTGACTGGCACGTAGCTGACTCAGCACTTGGCCGTGATCCCTGTTGTGCTGCACAACGGCATTGAGCTCCCTCTAATGATAAAACGACGTCTGGAAGGTGCCTTGCGCCAAGGCTCCTTGCACAAGGATGGTCTGGGATCTACAGCCTTTTCTTTCTTTTGGTGATGCCTAGACCCCAAGCTCCTTGGCCAGCCTTGTGCCAACAGCCAAAGGCTGTTTGACCTGAGAGCTCCCTATCGCACCCACAGAGAGCTCTCCCAATTTAAGTGTTTCTCCCCAGCACACACACACCATCCGTGGGTTTTAGGTTGACCAGCAGCAAGTTGGGAAGCTGCAAACCTATCAAGGCACCCCAAAACGCACCCGTGTAGAGCCTGCTTGGAGATGAAGGCGGTCTTTTTTTGAAGACATGGCTGGGTGCTGGAGTCTTGGTGTTCCTCTGCTAGAAAAAGGTTAAACAAGAGATGTGTTCAAAATTTGGGGCACCAAAACATGTGCCGATAACCGACTTCCTTATAGCTATCACAGTGGAAAGCAGTAGTCTAGGCAATATACAGGTGAGGGTGGCATCAAATTCACAGCACATCCAGCGCGGCAGACCACTGAGGACAGGACCCTGTAGTCAGCACTAGGAAAAGTGTCCTCTAGGCTGTAGGAAAATCTGCTGTTGGGTAGGATGTATTCCCAGTCACGCTAATACTAACAGGGCACATGAGGTCCTGAGCATCACGTTTCTCTTCCCAACATCTAAGATTTAAGAAAGTGGTTGAGGTCCC
Organism: Rhynochetos jubatus; assembly: GCA_027574665.1. Lineage (NCBI taxonomy): Eukaryota > Metazoa > Chordata > Aves > Eurypygiformes > Rhynochetidae > Rhynochetos > Rhynochetos jubatus. The sequence continues at coordinate 73,835,079 of CM050651.1, read as the reverse complement.
TGAGGAAATGGGCAATGTGAGTGAAGCACAGATACTGCAGGAGGGTCATCAGCTTCCCGCTCGTCCCTCAGGTTCCCCGTCCCAGCACCCAGCCAGCGAGGCTGAAGAAGACCACCCACACCTCTACACGTTTCAAACCCACGGTGCTCTACCGTCGGGAAGCGCGTGTGGTATGTAGACAGATCCCGATGGGGAAGCAGAGTTGAAGGAGAGCTGCTATGCAGCAGCAGATCTAAAATAAATATATCCAAACCCAGGAAATAAAAATACGAATATACTCTTCTATTAATTTGTACTTAAAACATGCTCAACCCCCCCGCACAGAGTTTGCCAGAACAGCCAGAGAGCTAGCTCAGCATTTAATGTGAGCTGTTTTGGCAACCCTAAGTTCAAAACCCTGCAGAATACCCATCTCTGCTTCCTTTTCTTCTCCTGACACGTAATTAAAATGACAAAAGAGACCACATAGCCAAGCTCAGCGCTCAGTGTGCAGCACAGACAAAAACCAAAGCACGTGCCACCATTTCTCTCATCCCCCCACTCCTTCTAGGAAACGCTGGGGTCCCACTGTAGTGCAGGTGGGTGGCCACTAGACCCCAAACATCCTAATAACAGGGACACAGCCACATCCATCGCAGCAAGCTGCAGCCAGCAGCCAGCCAGATGACATTTTGCCTCTAGGAAAACTAACAATACAGTGGTCTTTGGTCTCAGTCCCTTCCTTGCCACTGTCCTCGCTACAGAAGACACAGTGACCAGTCTCCATCCCCATCCTCATGCTGTCCCCAAAGTGGAATTTAGCTCTGGCCCCATTAGCACCAGTGAAGCACTCACCAGCTTTTAATGTAAAAAGTTTTAACATGCAACAGGGGAAGCCCTGTTGGGCCTCAGCTCAGGAACAAGCACAGAGAATAGAATTAGCTTATCTAAGACTACTTTACAAATACATACTGTTGCTATCTTCACATTTTTACCACCTAACCCCACTTTACTACGATTTATAATTTTTATTTCTCCCATGAACATGACAGGTTTTCTAGACACTATTTCCCTTCCTTTTCAGAGCAAGAACAGTGTCTGCTTCCTTTGCCAAGGTACAATAAATAAATAACGGGTTGCCCTGACACTGCTTTACCCGGGAATCTGCACTCGTGCCAAGGGCAAGCACACCCGGGCATCTACACGTGGAACGGGCCCCATTAACATTACCTGGCTCTGCAGTCCAAGAGCAATGCGACACGTGAACGTAAAGCACTCAGACTTTCATTCTCCTGCCAGAGGCCTGAAGAAATTATTCTTACCAATTATATTGCCATGAATTAACTTTCTCGCAGCTGCTGATTTCTGTTACGAAAGACCCACATGCAACTTCGAGCCTCCCCGTTGCAGTTCTCCGCTGGACCAAAACCGTTCTGCAAGCTAAGTTTTTAAAGTTTGTTTAGGGTGCAACGATTACACTGGTTTGACCCACTTAGTCTGTACAATTCTTTACTTTTTCAAGAAAATTTAAGGTTTCAGTAAACAGAGTACTTCCCTCTTCTTGACTGTGCGTACCTGTGTGTGCACATTATACTCTCTCCCATAAGACTGGGGGGAAAAACCCCACCTTGACTTATTGCACAGGAAAAACACTTGCCTTCTACAGCAAATGAAGTGCTAATCCTTTATTTAATAAAAGGGAGGAATAATCTGACTTGCTCTGTTTCCAAATTTCATTTTTCATATAGGCATCAGCAAGCGAAGGTGCTTCGCATATACCTGCGTTGCAATGGCTTTGTGTAACACATTCCCAAAATTACTGCCTCCTAATTAATTTTGCTGCAGAGCATGGAGATTGGAAATGTCAGTAATCCATAAACGCTTTCATGAACCACAACCTAAATTAAATCCTTAAATATAGTATCTATGGATTTGCAGAAATCAAAGCTGTCGTTTTTCGTAAGTGGATTTTTTTTTTCCCTTAGATTTCCATTCATCTGATAAATTTGTGAAACCTTTCAAACCATTAATTTGGGCTTCCTTAAAATGTCAGTGCTTTCAGTCTGCATTTCAATACATAATAAGATAATTTAATAGATGTTCACTAAAATAACGCTAAGGATTATTAATGCTAAAACACCCATCAGTGTAACTTAGAGTCAGCAGGACCCAGGAAACCACTAACACACATTAAATCTCGTCCACTTGAGGTTTATGTGAGATGAAAAAAGTTAGCATTTCCTACAACACTGCCTGGTGTATTACAGCTCAAACTCCAGGGTATTTTGGGAGAAAGCCACGTTTTCCTTAGACATTCATATAATAAATGACAGGCAGCAGAGGCCTGCGCCCTCACGCACTCTCCCCTAACCCCCAAAATAACAAATGCCTTCCCAGTGCACTGTCCCCCTGAGGCCAAACTACTAGAAGCTTAGGTATTCTGACGTCACTTACTGAATTTAGGTACCAAAGCTCACAAAAAATTATAGATTTAAATACTTTGTTAAGAAAAAAAACCAAAACAAACCAAACCCAAACCACTGCTGCAGAAAGTCAATGAAACTTTTGGGTTCTGAGTTTTGGGTTCAAACAGCAAAATCCCTGCTATGTGCCCAACCTTCAAGAGTGACGGTGTCGTGCAGAGCAGAGATCGGTGAGATGGTTCTCAACGGTTTTGCAAACATTCAGATTTCCCGAAATTGCGTGAATAATTTCTATTCTTTCCTTGCCTCTCTCCTCCTGTTATTATTCCAGGTGGCAGTCACAGTGACTGGCTCCTCTGAAGAAGCAGACACTTCATCAGCTTCAGCAGATAGCGAATGTGATTGCGCTGCACTTCTAAATGTATTATTCCAATAGATAAATATATTTTGCTCAAGTAAAGATAATTCACTTAAGGTCTAATGAGTCCTGAAATACACTGCACTGGAAAAAAACCAAAGAAGCAGTAAGTATTGTTATATTCAAAGTTCATCTTGAGGAGAAATATCTGATTTTTAATGTGTATAAATCTCTTCTGTAGATGAGATTTTGTTTAGAGCAATATTCCACATATAAAGCAACATGAAAAACCAACCCAACCCTGAATCTGGGAAACAAAAAGGTTGTTTATGCTAGGCAAAGTGTACACCAAAGCACTGGCCACTGCTCACCACCATCACCAGCAGAAAGAGGAGCCGGGCAGCCTTCTGCTGTGACTCTACAGTCAGTAATGCATCCCCCTGTCGTCACCAGTGACTTCTTAGTTCACTGCAACTCTCTCAACTTGTTGTGCAACAGAGTTTTCCTTTTAAATTCATCAATTAAAAAAAAGCAGCAAGGTAACTTAGCATGAGAGGGGAGAAAAAAAAGGGCCATACAAGTACTGCGTGAAATTCAATTATGGCTACAAGTCATTCAGCCAAACTTTCCTTGGCAGTTGGCCTCTTATTGTTCCCAGCACAAGAGCAGATGAGCGAGCTGCCATTAACTTACAGCAGAACCAGCCACATGGACATCATTTTCCCATAACAAAAAAACAGAAAAAGAAAACAAAAAGGGAAAAAAGGCGAAGTTACAGATCCAGAAAGGCAGGTAAGGACTGCAGGGCTGAGCATCTGCAGTGTTTTTGCTGTAGTTAGCTCCTGCTGCCGATGAAGAGCCCGACGCGGGGATCCAGCCCCTCCAGTGGAGACATGAACTACAGCTCACCCAGGCTGTGAGCTCCTCTATAAAACGGGAGAGAGGCGTTACTGTGCATTACTTCCAGCTACAAGTCTGAAAAGAGGAAAAAAGAAAGATAGCCCAGCATTTTCTAGGCATGTTAAGTTAATACTGCCCCCCTGGAAAAGGTCTGGGCACAAACCGAGTGCGGAGATGGGCACATCTCTTTCTGGGCACAAACTGAGTGCCCAGAAAGACTGTGCAGGTAGAGGGGGACCAAGAGGTGCTGGCAGCAGGGTTTGCTCCTCCAGAGCTGTTGCGTGCTGCTTTCCAGGGCAGGAACCTCCGTGACACCCAATTCCCAGTGCTGCCAGCTGAGCCCAGGAGCACTCCGAGGTGGGACACGGAGAGACAGACTGACGGAATGGTTAAAAAAAAACCACAATGAAACAGCTCTTTGGGAAAGAACCTGGCCTGGTAGACTCCAGAGAGCTCTTGCAAGCAAGTTTGAGTCTAGGTCTTACTCCTCACATGTAACCAGGCTGGGTAAATGGACCCAGATAACCACCCCATCCTCCTGGGATTGCAAATGCATGGAAAGATCACTTGGCAACTAGGCAAATGTAGGTAATTAGGAATAATTATTATTTGCATAGCTCTTTATATCTTCCTTGCCAGATGAATTGTAAACCCTCCCTTTCTGACTTTAAAAGGAACAAAAGCCTGAAGATCGTTGAAGATTTGTCCTCATCCAGGCATGAGATAAATTTGGAGATGTCAAGAGCCTGACAGAGCCATCACGGCAAACATTAGGTGTCTTGCCTTAAGCAGTAAGCAGGAAGGGAAAAAATGTCTTAGGTGGGGGAACGCTGAATTAAAGCTCTGTGTCTTTTGGTCCGATTTCTCTCCAAAGAGGAATAAACTGTTTGTCACCCTGCCAGCTATGAGACTAGCTATAAAATAATGGATTCCACAGGCCCAAATGAGGCTAATCATGATTGCCAAGGCATGTCTGTGCTGTGAGAAGTGAGTGAAATCTGATGCTCTTCAGAGAAAACATTTTTTGAAAAGCTCTTTGCTCCGCAATAAGCCTTGGCAGTTATCTCATGTCTTGGAGTATCGACCATATTTCTTGTTTGATTGCAAGGCATACTGCTGACACCAGCTGCTATGGCCGAGTTTCCTTTAATAACGCTTTAGTAGGTAAACCACCGCTTCTTTTTATTGAGAAAACACCAAGGAAGGATTTTGCAATCCTTCTCAATCGTACTTAGGCATCTCCAACGGGATGCTGTAGTAAAATGCCCATCAGAATCAGAAAAGGATTTCCACGTAAGCAAACAACAAACCAACACGTGTCTCCTTCTCCCTGAACAGGGGGAACACCTACAAGGTAGCTGGAGAAGTGGGATTTTACTGCAACACTTTGGAGAGCAAGTGAAGAGCAGGGGAAGGAGTCATAAGGTCCGGGGAGACCTTACAGCACCTTCCAGTACCTGAAGGGGCTACAAGGAAGCTGGGGGGGGGCTTTTTACAAGGGCCTGTACTGACAGGACAAGGGGTAATGGGTTTAAACTGAAAGCAGGGAGGTTTAGATTGGACATCAGGAAGAAATTCTTCCCGGAGAGGGTGGGGAGGCACTGGGACAGGTTGCCCAGAGAAGCTGTGTGTGCCCCATCCCTGGCAGTGTCCAAGGCCAGGCTGGATGAGGCTTGGAGCAACCTGGGCTAGTGGAGGGTGTCCCTGCCCATGGCAGGGGGGATGGAACTAGATGGTCTTTAAGGTCCCTTCCAACCCAAACCACTCTGTGATTCTATGATTCATTGGACTTCTTCAGGAACCTGTCCTTTGGAACAATGTTTTACAATCTCTTGTAAATTTTAAATTTTAACAACATCTGGTACTTAAAATAGAAGAAAAGTAAGAATCAAGACATGACTTCTAGCACTTTTAGGTTTAAGTAATTAATACAAGTGTGCTGTAGGTGTGCGCGTGCATATGCGCACTCATATGCAGAGAAGGGACTTCCAACATTTTAACATTTAAATAATTAACCCAAGCGTGTGTCACACGCACATATGCTCACGTGTAACGCAAAGGTACTGGCACAGCTTACACTTTGAGGTGCTTCTCAAAACACTATAAAGAAACGGTTCTGCAGTAGTCTGACACCCACATCCCACCTACAATCCGCTAAAGCAAGTACTGCAGAAAACTGCTTAGAGGTCTTCATTTATCTTCTCTTGCTCTGGCTCTCAGTACTCGGAGTCAACAGAATCTTGGCTGAGGCAGAGTTTCAGAGGAGATCATGGTCTGGCAAATGGTGAAAGGCTTCCATGCCTTTTCCCAGGTGTGCGTGCATACCTATGCAGTGCAAAGCAGACAGGCAGGGCTGCCTCCTCCATAGGTATGGACCAGAGGGTACCCCAGAACGGTTTGGGTTGGAAGGGACCTTAAAGATCATCCAGTTCCAACCCCCCTGCCATGGGCAGGGACACCCTCCACTAGACCAGGTTGCTCCAAGCCTCATCCAGCCTGGCCTTGAACACTTCCAGGGATGGGGCAGCCACAGCTTCTCTGGGCAACCTGTCCCAGTGCCTCCCCACCCTCTCCAGGAAGAATTTCTTCCTGATATCTAATCTAAATCTCCCTGCTTTCAGTTTAAACCCACTACCCCTTGTCCTGTCACTACAGGCCCTTGTAGAAAGTCCCCTCTGGCTTCCTTGTAGGCCCCCTTCAGGGTACTGGAAGGTGCTATAAGGTAGCCTTCTCTTCTCCAGCCTGTCCCCATGGCAGAGGTGCTCCACTCCAGCCCTCTGAGCATCTTTGTGGCCTCCTCTGGACTCATTCCAAGAGGTCCATGTCCTTATGTTGGGGACCCCAGAGCTGGATGCTGGTGACAACTAACACGCTGGTTTCGCTCAGTGTCAGGTTGTCCTCAAACCCCAGCTGAGCAAATCTCCCCATGCTGTGCACAACCCCCCTCCTCACCCGTTTCATCCATCACCTAGCCATGCCAGGCACCCGTTAATCACTGCCCACCGAACAGCACAGGTCTGCAGTGCTGACCGAGGAGCAGAAACGAAGCCGGGAGTCCCTGCGGTGCTCTCAGGAAGGCTGTGGCAAGCCAGCCTGCCACCAGCTGAGGCTGTCACACCAGCAGACCCTTGACGGGTCACTGGGGTGTATTTCCTTACCTAACCAAGCACGCAGGTAAATGCATTAAGGGAGAGCAGCTTGCAACAAATGCGTGCTCTGAGCCCGAGTGTGAACAGACGGCACTTCGTGGGTTTCAGGATTCGGCTCCCCACTGAATCTGGAACTGCGAAGGATGGCATTATATTTTACACTTATTTTTTAACATATAAGTACTGATATAAAGCAGGGACCTCGCTGGAATGAACTGTCACTTTAAAGGAGTACATCTGAGACCTTTAACTTACACTGGTACATTCAGTGAAGTAAAAATATTATTCTGCTTGGGAGAACCACAAATTACAGCAATAAAATATATGTGGTGAATATGTAGAAATTTGGTAATATTTGCAATGAACTTAATATTAGGCACTGCTAAGACCTATCATTTTTGCCATTAATGAAAAGGAGCCTATTTTATTTCTAATTTAAAGCATATGAATTTATGAAGGTTCAGAGAAGTTTTTTGCGTGATTTTGTAACTGCTTAACTTCCAATATAAAATATTTTTGAAAATTAGGATCCTGGAGCTCTTGTACACTATTTACTGGTGCACATTATTGCAGCGGTCAGTGTGTGGTGTCCTCTCTCTGTTTCACAGCCAATGCAGCATTTTCCTCACGGCATCAATAGATTAAAACAAAGTCTTGCCAGAGTGAAAACAAAATATGTGACAATGGAACACACTCATTTTGCGATGATGTAATCCAATAAATCTGTCTACTTCGCTAAGTCTTAGTTTTTATGCAAAACTACACTGATTTATCTTGCTGACATCAAAATGGAAAAAGAATTAAGGGTGAGGTTCAGTTTTCAGTCCAGCTTTCAGTAATCTGAAAATAGCAAACTGGGCTGAGAGGGACTCTGAGAGGGCTGGGGGACAGAGCCAGATACCAAGGCTATGCCTGCTTCATATAAATTCTCTCTCTCTAAAAACCTCTCTTGGACAATTTAGACGAGGCAAACCCCCAAGAATCAAATCTTTAAGGTCCCTTCCAACCCAACCCATTCTATGATCGGTCACATTCCCAGAGTTTCCAGAGGGACAGTGGCAGGGTTGTGCTGATAAGGTGGCGCAGAGGATTCGTCCCTTTCCCTGTGTGCCATTCTCTTCTGCATTCAGGAAGCCTCACCTAACAGATCTGATGGGAGCGTGCCATGGCCTGCGCCCGTAAGCAGCACAAGCGTAGCTCACAGCATCTCCTGGGAAAGGCTTTTGGAGATTTGGCTTCCCACCGCATTACTAAAGAGCTTTGGGGGTGGGAGGGAGGTGGAGGAGCTGGACTTTGAAAATAGCTGGACAAAAAGTAAGCACAATTAGGTGACCTACAGCTGGTGAGAAGAGGTCACACCAGGCTTGAATTTGAGGTGAACAGTTTAAGAAGCATCACCATTAAGATCGGTGATGGAAGCACAACCTAGAGCCCACCCAATGACCTACATCTTGACTAGTAGCCCCCACAGCTCATTGCTAGCTCAGCCTGCTCTTCTCTGTGTTCACCTCTTGGAGAGAGGCAGCAGTATCCGATGACCAGCAAAACACCAACGTGATAACATGACATGCTTCTGGCAGTGAAAGCACATTATAAAATTCAGATCATCCTTAGGCACAACCCAAGAAAGGTTTAATCAACTGTTTGGCCTCAACAGGCTTATAGAAGCCACAGATGTTGCGCATCTCCATCACAATTTGAAGGCAAGAGCAGTGCCTGGAGTGAGGGGTTGTGGGTAGCCCACCCTCGAAGGAGCTCGCGTGGCATGGTATTTCACAGATGCATAATTCTATAAAAAATGTAACAACTTTCAGTGCATTACTGTGTTCTCACCGAGCTAACGCACAAAGCAGAAGAAACCAGAAGAAAGTCCCCGTGATGGCTGTACCTGGGCTGAGGTGGAAGCCCTGATCTTCAGCTCTAAAGAAAGCAGCCTAAATTAGCAGAAGAGCAACCCATTTTTAGAAAAGAGCTCCGATTTAAAGAGAGCAGGTACTCGGCAGCTTCAGAAAGATGAAGGCCCATATCTTGGTTCAACATCGATGCTCTTAATAACAGCAGATTGTGCGCGTGACCAGAGACATGGAGCAAGGATGGATGCGTATGTATTGCTTTGGCTGAGACCCTGCACTAAAAGCGAAAGGAGGGGGTGCTGGGGGCTCCCGGCAGCTGGTGCTGCCTGTTCCGGTGTCACACTCAAACGGGGGAAGGAACAAAGGTAGATGGATGGGTTGGCTCCAGCACTGCATGCTCGCAGGCAGCTGGGAGGCACAGCTGACACGACGAGGGGAGAAGGAAGGAGCAGGGCCATCCTGCCCTTTGGTGTGCTCTGGGGTTTTGATGACCCCAGGCCAGGCTCCCCCCACTGGGCTGCAGCATCCAGGCTCACGGACTAGGACCTTTATCGTGATCTGTGATTTCAACCAGCAGAATGTGTGCCCTTGGAACACGCCATTGGAAAGAAATGCCAAATGGGCCCTTCACATGGCATTTCAGGGATCATCAGAACAAAGAAAAGCCATTCTCACCCCTGCAAAAACCCTGAAAACCCTCTTGCAAGAAGGCACATCCAGAAGAGCCCAAACAAACCCACGCTTTCTTGTCCTCTCCCTACGTGACCACAGATCCATCTCTTCCAGCCAGTGTTTCTGCCGCCCTCGCTCCCACAGCTGCGAAGCAAAGACGGCATTCCCCACGACAGCTGCAAAATCTATAGGTAAAGACAGACCTGATCGATTTACAGGAACCCCCACTGCTCAGCTGAGCTGCTAAGTTCATAACCCCAGCAGATGCCTCTAGTTTTAAGCCCTGGGGAACCTTCTGGGCAAGGGTCCGACACTGCTCTTGTCGTGGCCAACGGGCAAGAAACACAAGCTGGGAACAGCGCGCTTTGATGGCCTCCAGATCTTTTAGTGGACCTCTCCGACAGTTTGCAAAATACACCTTTGACTGATGGCTTCTGGACCCTCTGTTCAAAGCAAAGAGCAGATAATACACAGCTACTCCACTCAAATTGCACTTGAGCAAGTAGTATTTCCATTTTACAGGTGAGGAGGTCAACGCAAACACCAACACCCTGAAACCCTGGCAGAGCAAGCATCAGTGACCGGGCACAGCTGGCCAGATCACTGTCCACTGGCTTGCAGTAATTCTCAGTTCACAAACTCTCTATGAATATTATCACTCTGGTTTTCAGGATGGCAAAAGGGGAAAAAAAAAACTCAAGGATTTTACAGTTTGCTCCAAGACACGCAACAAAGTTGGAGGGAAACCGGACCAGGTGCTTGTGGCACAATCTGTAGTGAATTAAGCTAAATGAAACCATGTTTGACATATGCACAGCCGTGCATGAACACTAGGACAGGAGAAATATGTTCCATGAAAAACTGAGATGACAAGTCTAGTACGTCAGAGCTCTTCCGAGATCTGGATGTCCCACACTAAACCTCCATTTGCTAAACATGTCTCATTCCTTCCCGAAGCGTGAAGGGAGACAGGAGAAAGCATCCAGACTATACACAGCAAGAGCACAGTGAAATCTCCTCTTATTCTCGGTAAGTTTTTAAGTTATTTTCAGAAAACTTATTTCACTGCTTACAATTCTGGTCATCTCTGACTGCATCACAACCAAAGATAGAGAGAAAATACCGGTCAAAAAGAACAAGGCTCGTTTTCCTAAAAAAAAAAAAAAAAAAAGGATGAAACAATCATTTCACAACTCACGTGCACAGGAAAAAAAATTCTAAGTTTAAAACTATATCCATATTCTCTACGTGTCATGCTGATTCTCTTAGGCAAAGGCCTTCAGAAATAAAAAGCGTTTTGTTTCTACTTGCTCAAAGTTAGAAAAACAATACGAACAGCAGATGAAACGTAAAAGATCCATAAAACTCTGGGTTTTGACGTGAAGAAAGCAGGCTTTTCCATGGATGTATCTTGTTTTGTTCCCCTTAATCTGATTTTAAACACAAGCCGTGCAGATGTTGTGAAACCGCTTCTCCGAACGCTCCTGTGATGCAAGCTGGCATCCAAAACTTGGTCAAGATTGTGGATTAACAAGCCAACAACAGCATTTCCACCGTGGGTGTGACTGTCAGGACAGCAAAGGTGCCAGGTGAGGGAATGTCCTGTTAGTTTTGATGATAATTATCCTATAGCAATACCCCAGGGGCAGAGCAGAAATAGGCAGCAATCCACTGCTAACGTGAGAAAAGACTGTCCTCCCACAGCTCGCAAGCTAAACAAACTAGCCAGGGTTAAGTAAGGATTGATTATAATTCCAATTTGTGAACAGTGGCAGGAAAATATTGCCCACTTCGGCCAAGGTCACCTGAGGAAGTCGTGGCAGAGCTGGGAAGTGGTGCCAAATCTGGATTTGAGCGCTCTAACCGCAGTCCAAAATCAAATGTGAAAACCTGCAAGCACAAGAAGTGAACAAGGATGCTTTCCTCGAGGGATAACGACTGCAAACGCAGCAGTCAGCATCCTTCTGCTGTGTGCAGACCGTCAAAGACACCTTGCCTGGGTGTTTTTAAGGGTGGTTGGAGAATCACAGCACGGTGGCCGCCCTTTAGAGAGACACCAAGCAGGTATAAGACAATCCTTACTGTTCCTCTAGTCCCACAGGTTCAATGTTGTGAACTCCTATGGATCACGCTTGCTCAGGAGAGAGGATGCAGTGGTTGGATTTGGATGTTGACGTCTGTTCAACGAACTCAGAGCTATTTTCTGTCTTATATAATCACAGAACGGTTTGGGTTGGAAGGGACCTTAAAGACCATCCAGTTCCAACCCCCTGCCATGGGCAGGGACACCCTCCACTAGACCAGGTTGCTCCAAGCCCCATCCAGCCTGGCCTTGGACACTGCCAGGGATGGGGCATCCACAGCTTCTCTGGGCAACTTGTCCCAGTGCCTCCCCACCCTCTCTGGGAAGCATTTTTTCCTGGCACCTAAAATCTAAGCCTGTAAGAAATGCTCCTCTTGCCTTCCTCAGCTCCTTATAACCCTGTCTTTCTTCCTCTGAGAGCTGGGCCTCGCCCCAGCCATTACAAGGTTAAACTCCCAGAATAGGTTGAATTTTGGAAAGGCACCAGGAGATTAAAGATGGTGCACAACACAGCTGCTCCTCTTCTACACAAGTCAGCTTCTAAAAGGAAAGACTCTGTGCTCTGGACAAAGTGCCAACTGCCTTCTGGATGCACTTCAACCCACCGTGATGCTGACAAAGGCTCAGAAGCAGCACCCCCAGCCCCCCGCCGTCAGGGCAGCTGTCTTTGCATGAACCTGCTGGCAGTGCCCATCCCAGGAGCAGGGATGACCAAGGAGGTGACAGCCATCACCTCCAGGAGCCAAAGCTGCTGGGATGCCACTGGCATGACCACCAGTGGTGACCTATTGTGACTGAGGTCTGAGGCAGCTGGAGATGGGAATGGAGATGCTGCTTCATGGGGACAAAACACAAGGGAACAATATGGGGTTGGAGCCAAATGGTCCAAGGGTGCCACCAACCTTCCTGTCTGTAACAACAGAGCACCAGGGCACATGGAGCTCTCACTGATCCTCTTCCCCCGTTCCTATTTCTGCACAACAGAAGGCTCTGAGGTTGCAAGGTGAGTGAAACTGGAAGTGGCTTTACACATACTCATGTGCTGTAGAGCTACACTAGACCGACAGATGCCAACCTGGTCATGGGGAAGGCTATCCACCCTGAGAGCTGCACCAGTTTGCAGTAGCTCTGGATTAAGTTCTTTCCCAGCAAGGTCAGATCGCCCAGATACCACCTTCAGAAAACACAGAGCAGAACCATAAGAGAGTGGAAAACATAACAGCAAGAGTGAGTTCAGGATCACTGTGACACCACGCAGGAGCGGTGTTCAGAGCAGGGGACATCAAGATGAGATGTGTAGGTGTTTCAGGAGAGCAAATGCCAGGACAGACAGGTACCAGTGAGGCGCAGCCCATTAGGCCATGTGTTACGCTCTCAGCTCTGCCGAGCCGCGACGGCAAGGGGAGCCTAAGGCAGTGATGCGAGACACGCACGCAATGGCTTGGGAGCCACAGGACCTTCAACTCTGAATTTACCCACTATCACAGCAGGAATGTGCCTATTCGATTATCTAAAAAGTCATTTAGTGTAATCGTGCTGTGAGGACCAAGATGAAAGGAAACACCAACACCCCCAAAAGACAGCAGGAGACACAGTTCCTTCCAGGAAAGGGTTAAGCGGTTCCACGAGGCACATCTTGCCACCCCTGCTCATGGGGAGGACAGAGGCACTTGGCATGCAGGGGACTCAGCCCTGAGCAGCGCAGACCTTGGGGAGGAGCTCGAGGAGCGGCTCCGCACGCTATTTTTTGTTGCTTTCTTTGTTAATAAATCTAGAGGGGATGTTGGGCTTTGCATGCAACGTGGACTTTATTTATAGAGCAGGTCAGGGAAGGCTCCTGCTCACAAAGTCGATAGCGGAAAATGGCACTGCTGTACACAATATCATCACGCCAGGGACCTGAGTGTGCAGAATGCTGAGCTTGTTGACGGTAATCAGGATTTCTGCTTTGTCTTCCAACCTTTAGCCACATAATGACTATGTTTCACAAGAAGAAAACTGGGACAAGAAAATAGCAGTCAACAAGTTAGGGCATAACTGGGTTTCCTTCTGGACCATCAGGATTCATCCAAGTCACACCCAGGCAACACAGCGTTTGCAATCATGACCTTCTCTGGCAATTACTGCTTCGCTTCCCTGTTGAAATGTTTTATCCAGCAATGATTTTGCAGCTCCATGAAGCATTCCTGATTAGATTTTCAACACTGTTACACATGAGGTCTCTTGTACAGAACGGTTTCCACACAGAGAATGTGAGAATCGCCATTCAGCAGTTTTCAGTGCATGTTTTGAAGCAAAATAGAAAGAGAAAAATCTTATTTTAAGAAAATGTAATTTTAAAGTGCTTGAAAACTGTTTAATAACAAGGCTTCCCCCCAACACCCCCATGTATGCATTTAAGCAAACTCATGTATACATGAAGATCTGTTAAGAGTAAAAAATTAACAACCCCTAGCACCACACACATTCAGGAACGGCAAGCCAAAATTTAAATCATCTACAGGAACACCATAGGCCATCATCCTGCAGTTTTATGGCAAACTAAGAAGGAGCAGAGAGAGCAATTTGTCCAAGATTAATTCAACGTATTAGAGCTGGAGATAGGAAAGATGGGTGAGATATCCAACAGCCTGTAAAAAACCTTCAGTTGTGTAAAAGTTCTGTATGAGACAATTTAAAAAAAGAAAGGGGAAAAAAGAGAGGAAAGAGACATTGTGACCAAACTAATTTAAATAGAAAGAATGTTGAGTACATCTGGTAGGGTTTTTTTTAAGTAATACCCAGCATAACGAGGAATGGAGAGGGAGGTCTCGTACCCCTGCAATAGAAATGCAGTCTGTAGCACCAGCGTCACACTTCAAGGCCAAGAGTCTCCATCCTTCCAGACGACAGAAATCCAACACAAGGGAGTCAAGGCATTAGCAAGAGCAAAATAGGAATGATGAAAACCCCTGCATGTCTTGTTCTCCCTGTACCTTACATTGCAACGCTCCCAACTGAAGGATAAAACAGGTAGATGCAACTGGTCCAAACAACCTCCATAACCATGGAGAGCTTGCGATCCTCTAGGATGCTGTAGGGCAGAGACACGGTATCCCTTGAAGCGGGATCATCATATCACTGAGTTCAACATTATACAGGGAAACCAAAAGGAAATGAAAGAACAGATGGGACAAACGACAATCAGATCCTACTTCGTTACTCTATTTCCATGTCTTTCAGTTGATTTAATTCCAAGTCTTCAAGAGCAATTTCCTGTAAGAAACTTGGAACAGCTTACATCCACACTTACCATCAATGAATCTCAGGCCTTTGTTCTCAACAGGCTTTTTATTATTTAATTTGGCCAATTTGCTTAAAGACAATGAAATCCTAACATCAACCCATTTGGTACAATTCCACCCCAAGTAAATAGACACTAGATTTGTAAACGTTGCTCCATTAGCAGTGAAGCAATAAGGGCTAAAAAGCAAGAGTGTGTCCAAAAATTCTAAATAATGATGACTTCACGCTAAATGGAAGAAGATTATTCTTTCATCTCTTATTTCACTTGTGAGGTTCACCTGCCAAGTTTGCTATTTTTCTCACTCATCCTTTTACAATGACTCAGTCGCGTGAGCAGCCAGGACTAGCGTGGGCAGAACGCGACGTCCATGGCAAAGCACCCTGAGCAGGATAACCATCCAACAAGGCTGCATTAATCATCTCTTGCAGACTAAACCTTACGGAGACGCGATTTTAGAAGCGCTTAACCCCTTCTGTATGCCAAGCCCAAAACATTTGGAGCTTTTAGTTGAATTTCCAGCAATTCCATGGTATCTTTTTTAAGTCCAGGTCAATTAGGTTTGGGGTCTGGCAAACCACAACGTTGAAATGCTCTTCCACTAGGTACTAGACTATTCGGGAAGCTTTGCCTCTGCACAAGCATGACAGATCAGGTGTCTCCCTGAGAAACTAAACCAAATTTTCTGTGGAACTGAGTTAAAAGGATGGCTCAAAGGTTGAAGCAGCAGTGGTGAAATTCTGTTTTCAGCTCCATTTCAAGGCCTGCTCGAATAGCCCAACGGGAGCATCTACCAGTCCAACATTCAGACCTACATATCACAGTCTTTCCTAACTAGACAGACGAGTAAAGCCAGAGTTTTCTTTGCATGTTGTCCAGAACATCACCTACTTTGTCATGTCTTTTTACAGCGCTGCCACATATCACCACAGAAACATCTCTGCTGCAACACGTGGTGAAGAGAGCCATCAGGGATGCTGCTACATTTTAATTGATGTGTGAAAGAATTTCTGTTTTTTCAAATAAAATGTGGCTTAGAACAAGAAAAATTCACATATTCATTTCTTTAAATGAGACTAACAAGCAATGTACATAAGAAAACCTAAAATCAAAGGGAAAAAACCTTGTAACATTAATTTTCTCTTAGGTACCTCCAATTCAACATTTTCTGTAGCTCATTGTTCTTTGTAGCTTTAATGCCAATGCTTTTATAGACCAAAACCAATCATTGCTATTTCGCTTGAAAGAAAACCTGCAGGCTGTGAAAAGAAGGCTCTAATTGACTTACTTTGTTTTATGAAAAACTGTGGCCCCAAATTCTTTATGCAGTAAATTGGATTTTCAAACTGATATTTATCATACGTGCAATTGTTTCCAGAAATGAATTTTTAAACGGTGATACTGGACAGACCACTCGGGTAAAGAGCTTGCCTGATGTTTTTAGAAACAGTGGTTGTAGTAAAACTGTCGGTTTGAAGAGGAAGTAACCATTTTGACTTCTACTGCTAATTTCCTAGGTTTCAAAATTGTATTAGGACATTCCTTTACGGCCAGCCTTAATCAGGAGTCTTACAGCTGTAGGTCCGAGCAATTGGGTGCATTCGGAAACAAGTCCATCAATTCTGTGTAGGATTTTTCTTTGTAGGTTTAGTTTTACTGTTAGTGTCCAATAAAAGCACATTTCTCCTTATGTTTAGATCCATTACGCATACACAATTCATTCTGGGAACTTCTGAAATTCAGCACGGCGGGCTGCATTTAGACACAGAAGTTGTTCTCAGTTTGATGCTTTCTTCCTGATCATTAACTACCACACAGCTGGCAATGAAATCAAGCCCCCAGTTGTCTTTTAAATGCAATAAACACATAACTGGGTCATATTATTGCTGTGAATCATCTTTAGCCACTTTTACATCACGTAATTTAATATCCATTTGTAGGAGAGCTGACACGACCACTCTATTCTCGTTCAATATTGGAAAATTTAATTGGCTACCTATTTGACTTCAGGCAAACAGTGATAGAAACCAGACATTGCTCTGGCCTCTTGACCCTATTGATTGACCACAGTAAAACACACTGTTATAACACAAAAGTCATGTGAGCATTGAGTTAGGGTAATTCTGCATTCCTGGGAGCGAACAGATTTTGGGACACGCTGCTGGTGGGATGAGAAAACCTCACCTTCCCCCCCAAAAGTTTGGGTTGACCCATTCACAGTAAATACAATGCTCTACAAGCCAATGTCCTCCCAGAGCCTTGTCCTCCAGGAGAGCCTCTGCTCCTGAGAGGTGAGGCTGACTGCAAAGAACAGCATTCGGATTTAGGAGGCTGAAGCCTGTAAAGCCACAGTCACAGCTGTGCAGGTATATTTATGATAGAGTAAGCAGGAATGCGGGAAATGAAGTGGAAAGAGAAGAGAAGGGGAGAGGAAAGGTGAATTTTCAATAGAACCTCCCTGAATACAGGCAGAGGGAAAGGAAAGTGATAAATAATCTCCCTGCAGATAGCTCACATCTCTACACTGTTTAATGGTATTCATACACCTAATTTCCATGGACTCTGCTATCACGAGAAAGCCAGCAAATCTTGGGTACCTGGGGCTCCTTCCCACACATCCTGATTTGCAATGACTCTGTCAACCTGCTCCGATTTATGCAGCCTGCAAACTGCATGGTAGAGATAACCAACTTTACATTAAACGCAGCAGCTTGGTGTTGGACCAGGAGCATCACTGGGAGGATGATCACAAGTGGGAGAGAAGGAGGAGAAAGATGCATCGCTCGTGCATTTTCAAGCAGCAAGATTGGGGTAGCAGGAGGTGCACTTCTCGTCAAGGCGGCCATTGGTATCAAAGTCTGCCTCTTCCTACCCTGAGGTCTAAGGAAAATAAAATCTTTAGGTCTCATGACTCTTGCCACACTCCTGCAGAGGATCAGGCAGGACCCACAGAGCACTGAATCCCACCACAAAAAATAGGCTTTTACACTGGAAAATCTGCATCCCGATCCGACCAACGGCACGATACAGAGAGTTTAGCAAAGAGCACTGCAGAATTCTCCTAATTTATATGAAAAAAGTGAAAGAAAATGGATTTTTTCCCATTAAAATAAATATCAAAAGTAGTGCTTAAGAAACTTCTCGGTTAACTTTAGAGCTTTGTTTTGATTTATTTATTTTCTTTGCCTGAAGAGAGGCCTGTGTAAATGCTGCACTGTTAAGGGAAAGAAGTTCAAACTTTACATAAGGGCTTTTTGCCCAGTGTCTCTTGGCATGCTTCCTTGGGTTTTAGATTGCTTTGTATGGTGAAGCATTACAGAATAAGATAACACTGTGTTATCTAGGCACTAAGGAAGGGCTTTGCACTAAAGAAATTGAGCCAGAATTTCTTTTCAGGGAGAGCAGAGAGTGCATTTGAATAAGCACTAAATTCAGCAGGGGAATAACTAATATGATTGGTTTTAAAGACACAGAAATGAATATTTTGCTGCGTTATGAATGTTAAGTTTGAATCTTAAAAGGCCAGAGGAAGAACACACACATTTTCTACTCCAGTTTCACCCTAGATGCTGTAGCTATTTTATACATCTGAAAGTAAGCAAATGATTGTGATTTTATTTTTGAATGGCTACTACCACAAAATACCTTTGGCTCATTTGTTCTGGCAATATGTGCCTTAATGATGTATTTTGCATCACAGCCAGCAAACATTTCTGCAGCCTTATTTTGTAAAAAGGGATGAAGACTTTTAACGGCTTGTTCTCCACCAAATTAAGCACCCATGTTGCAGACACTTACAGAGTTTATTTGTTTCCAGATAAGGCATGTGCACAGACTTTTATGTCTGTAGGAAAAACAGGCACACATTCAGAGAATGCAGCCTCAGAGAATGTTGGTCCAGTTTCTGAGGAGTGCTGGGCCGCAGTCATCTGGATGCAAATGCATTACAGTCTTGCTGTCATCTGAACTGCTCTTGAAGAGCCAGGCTTTAATTCTGCAACAACCTTTCACCTGCTGTATTTAGAGCAGTCATTTTATTTTTAACAGAAAGCTACACAACAGATGTAAATTCAGAGGAAAATTGGCATAGTAAAGGAACACAGTGTTTTCTGCAAAGCCAGGCACCTTACAAAGCACCCATCAATCACAGAACCATAGACTGGTTTGAGTTGGAAAGGGACCTTAAAGACCATCCAGTTCCAACCCCCCTGCCATAGGCAGGGACACCCTCCACTAGACCAGGTTGCTCCAAGCCTCATCCAGCCTGGCCTTGGACACTGCCAGGGATGGGGCATCCACAGCTTCTCTGGGCAACCTGTCCCAGTGCTCCCCACCCTCTCCAGGAAGAATTTCTTCCTGATATCCAATCTAAATCTCCCTGCTTTCAATTTAAACCCATTACCCCTTGTCCTGTCACTACAGGCCCTTGTAAAAAAGTCCTCCTCCAGCTTCCTTGTAGGCCGAGTCCTAGCAGACATTCAATGTCCTCATGACACACCTTGATGGTAGGTCACCTGCCAGCCTTTTGCAGTAACACTGTACAAACTTCTTGAAACTTCAGGTATGAAGTTTTGCAGAACTTCCTTGTCCCAAGGCCCCTTGGGAAAAGCTGAGCGGTACGCGTACGGCAAACACGAATTCCACCCTTGCCTGGACAGGTGCAGCTCCCACCAAGCTGAGAAAGAGCAGGATCCTCTTACACCGGAATTCATGTTTGCTCACAGTTTTCCATCATGCAGTATTTCATGGTCTTCATTTTCAGGTTATTAAAATAGGATGTTATCCAACAAGTGGAGGGGAAGAAGGGGTCAGGGAGTTGGTTCCCGTCTCAGAAGTGGCAGCTAAAGCTGCTGAGCAACATGTGTTTCTCATTTGAAATGTATCACTCATTCTTAAAAACAATAATACTTACCATCTGTTGCAGCCATTCATAATTGATAAGATTTGGGCTGAGTTTGACTGTGAAAACTCATTTGAACATGAGTATCAACGTGCAGATAAAGCAGCGTTGCAAAGCAATTTGTTGGAGTTTTCCCTGCCATACACTGCAGACAATGATGGCCAACTGTCCCCCGACACACACATGGCCCTCTGGAAGCCCCACTTATCGAGTCATTGCAAAGCATCCCCATCTTCCTGTGACAAAAATAGTTTAATAATTTGGCATCGTTTTCATCGAATAGTTAATAAACAAATTGCTAGATGTTTGTACGACTGTGCAGAGCAGTTGACTGTGTCAACAGAGCTATTAAAATGCCAGGATACACAAGGCATATTTTAGAACAGAATAGAATTCAGTTGGAAGAGACCTGCATCGATCATCTAGTCCAACTGCCTGACCACTTCAGGGCTGAGCAAAAGTTAAAGCATGTTATTAAGGGCATTGTCCAAACGCCTCTTAAACACCAACAGGCTTGGGGCATTGACCACTTCTCCAGGAAGCCTGTTCCAGTGTTTGACCACCCTCTCAGTGAAGTACTGCTTCCTAATGTCCAGTCCAAACCTTCCCTGGTGCAGCTTTGAACCATTCCCACGTGTCCTGTCACAGGATACCAGGGAGAAGAGATAAGCACCTTCCTCTCTACTTCCCCTCCTCAGGAAGCTGAGGAGAGCAATGAGGTCACCCCTCAGCCTCTTGTACTCCAAACCAGACAAACCCAAAGTCATCAGCCGCTCCTCACAGGACATGCCTTCCAGCCCTGTCGCCAGCTTTGCTGCCCTCCTCTGGATGCATTCAAGGACCTTCACATCCCTTGTAAGCTGTGGGGCGCAGAACTGCCCACAGCACTCAGGGTGAGGCCACACCTCACCTGCAGAATACAGCAGGATAATCATCTCTTTTGCCTGGCTGGTTACCCTGTGTTTGATCACCCCAGGATGGGGCTTGCCCCCTTGGCTGCCAGGGCACAGGCCTGACTCGCATTGAGCCTGCTGCCGACCAGCATGCCCAGATCCCTTTCTGCAGCGCTGCTCTCCAGCCACTCCTCTCCCAATTTATCCTTGTGCCTGGCCTTACTCCATCCAGGATAAAGAATCCGACATCTGTTCTTGTTCAGTTTCATCCCATTAATAATTGCCCAGTGCTCCAATCTATCTAGACCCCTCTGCAAGACCTCTTGTCCCTTGAGAGAGTCCAGCAGCACCTCCCAGTTCGGTATCATCAGCAAACTTGCTAATGGTGCATTCAACTCCTGCTTCCAGACCTTCAATAAGTACGTTGAACAGCACTGGCCGCAGAACTGAGCCCTGAGGAACCGCGGTTGTGATGCAGACCCATTCACTACAACCCTTTGAGCTCTGTCCTTCAGCCAGTTCTATGCTCAGTGCATCGTGAACTCCTCATCCCACAGTTAGACAGCTTGTCCAGAAGGATGCCGTGAGGGACAGTATCAAAAGCCTTACTAACATCCAGAAAAAAACTACATCCACCACCTTCCCTTTACCCACTAGGCAGGTGATCGTACCACAGACAGATACCGAACTAGTTAAACGGGACTTTCCCTTCGTGAACCCATGTTGACTGTGTCTGATGACCGCATTGTTCTTTAAATGCCTTTCAGTAGTAACCAGTATGATGATCTCCATAATTTTTCCAGGAACTGAAGTTACACTAACAGGTCTGTAGTTCCCTGGGTCTTCTTTCACACCCTTTTTGTAAATTGAAATAATATTGGCTTGCCTACAGCCAGAAGGGACCCCCCCTGACTCCCAAGACTCTTAGCAGATGATCAAGAGGGGTCCTGCCGTAACATCTACCCAGGCCCTTCAGTACTCTGGGATGAATCCCATCAGGCCCCACGAACATCCAGCTGATCCCTTACAATTTCAGTGTCCACAAAAGGAAAGTCAGTTCCCACGTTCATGGTCCCTCCAACTCAGGTGACAGGGCAGCCCAAGGTCTATCAGTAATATTAAAGAACAATACAAAAAAAAAACATTGAATGCCTCCACTTTTTCTTCATCTCTATTACCCAGATGATCATCTTCAACAAGTATCAGTTCGATGTTTTCTTTAGACCTGCTCTTGTGATCCTCATACTTAAAATGCCCTTCATGTTATCTGACACAACACTGTCCAGTTTCAACTCTGAGCTCTGGCCTTTCACGCCTTCTTCCTGCAGAGATGAACGACAGCTTCGCAACCTTCCCGGTATCAAGAAGTCTGAATGATTGCTCTGGGTACTCCAGAACTGCTTTGAGACTTGGATAGCCATTTAATTTTGACTCTGAGAGGGGATGGGAGGATGGAGCAGTCCTCTTAGAGAAAGAAATGCCTTTCCTTTGCACTGGAAGTCTCTCTCTCTATTATCATCTCAGCATCACAAATTTCTCCACTCACCAGTCTGAGGGCCCAGGCTCCCTCAGTTTAATAACCAAGGCTGCACTGACTGTAATACTGCCTGATTTCACTCTGCACAGCCAAATTCCCTCCAAGTCAACAAGAAAACTCCCAGGCATTTCGGTGGGCTCTCACCAAAGGCATGTGCTGAAAGACAACTACCATACTTTTATTAAGCCTATTAAAAAAACCAAACCAACCCCAACAACAACCACATGCAACCAACCCCCCACCAAGAAAAAAAAGCCAAACAAACAAAAACCAACAACACAGGAAAAAAAAACCTTCCCAAACTTAAGACATTAACTTAAACGTGACAATTGGACCAGGACATAGTCTTAATGCATTCTATTTGAAACAGTGACTTTTGTTTTCAAAGTACCAGACGCAGAATGTGGATTTGTCACTTTACGATAATTACTAATATTTTCCCCCTCCAAGTCATCTGCAACTTATTTAATTACTGATTTAATGGAAAATGTACACGGCACATGCTCGCTCTTCAGAGCGAGTTTTTAAATGGACAAAGACCCATTTGTTCCTTCTTTGAAAATCCATCCCCAGCACATAAAGTGACCCCCAAATCAGGCTTCTGTTATTTGCATACAGCATATATACAATGCAAGCTGACATTCAGCAAGCATTTAAGCACAGGCCTAGGTATGTGTCCCAGCAGTTTCAGAGGTAAAAGCCTTCCTGAAACCAGAGGTACAATCATACCTCGTCCAAATATTCGCATGGTAAACGTATTCCTGCGTTAACAGCTCGTGGCTCTGCATCTCATGGCCTGGTCCGTATCCCAGCCGGCTCAGGTCGGCCTGTACGTACTGAGGCACCGCCAGCACATCGCCCCGCCACGGTACTCGGAGATCACCTTATCCTCCCGATCACATTTTAATAGTTGATGTGTCCGTATTTTCAGCTCTACACTGAGTATCGACTAACGGTCTGTCCTTCTTCAGGTGCTGCCGACCCGAGTACAAATACCCACAGCAGCAACAGGATACAAACGCAGTTACACTTGAAGCAGGACGAATTTCAGCCTACGATAAGAAAAAGACCACCAGTTGCGATGCGGTGTAACGTTATACCAAAGAGAGCCACTAGCCACTCCGTGCTGCTCTCCCAAGCAGGGCGAGAATATAATTTATCTTACAATTTCAACGTTTCATGCCAAGTCTCACCAATAAAAAAATATCTCCAACATCACTTACGCATTGTTTCCCGTTTTTTCATCTCCTTAGGGTCAAATATTCCAACCCCAGTCTGCATTCCCAGCGTGGACTTTGTATTTCCCCAATCCTTTCGGTTTTGCTGCACAAACGTGGAACTGTCCTTCAAGGTCACATTCAGAATAGCACTTAAACACACGACTTGTTGCTTTAAATAGTAACATAGGTGGAGTAAAGGCAGATTCCCAGGGAAGCTTAGCTTTCATTAGGGCACCTAAATATAACGGGCTCATTTTCCAAATCCCAAGGAGCACAATAGCTCCTGCTCTGTTTGGCAGAACCATTATTTTGCAGATCTGAACATCTGAGGTTCTGGAAGCTTTCAGGTGCGTGAGCGCGTCTGTGCTGTCCCGCAAGACTTTGCAAGAGCTTGAATCGGAAAAATGTGCGATTATTAATTTTTAAAGCAAAAAGGAGAAAGGCCTGATGCTGCCTCTCCTGGGATAAAAAGGACGGACTTGGCTGGATTCCACAGGGATGTGCTAGCCCCAGCCTTTGCTCAACTCGCGTGTGCTCTCCAGCAAAGGACAAGACAATAGTTTCACTCATAGACACCCTCAACACACACAGGAGAGAAAAAAACCCAGAGAGTTAATGAGGTCCTGCTGAATAATACCTTCAGAGAAGCAGAGAGAGAAACCAGGTAGATGTCATCTGCAAGGTAAATTAAAATTATACATCTCTGAGGATTATCAGTGAAAATTGAGATCTGGAAGGGAATTTGCTTTTGATATTGGAAGGGATAAATACCCAATGTAAATCCTTTTATGTGAGCCTGTAGAGCGGAACAGAGAAATTAAAGATAAATGAGATTAAGGCATTTTTTAAAACTACATTAGACATATTTAAGTTACCCATAGAGGGGGAAGAAAGACTTTGGAGGAGGAGATTAGTTTAGACCCTCAGCAATACATTCATCTGGGAAATCAATTGGAATAAATCTTTTCTAATCTGAATTGGTTGCTGCCCCCCCCCCCCCCCCCCCCCCCCAAAGCCAGACACACCCCAAACCCCCTTAAGAACATTTTTGCAGAGTCTGGCAATCAACTGGGGTAAACAGCATGCCACATCCTCTTTTTGGAGAGGTTTGGGCTTAGAAACCTATGGGCATAAATTGATCTTTTGTTTATTTGTTTGGGGGTTTTGGAGTGTGTTTTTTTTTTTTGTCAAAAGGATGCCCTAGGGAGGGCCCCTTTGCCTTAGCCTCCCACAAATCCTCCTCCCATTTAATTCCTCTTGGAAGCAGAGACAGAAACTAACCAAAATCAAATGCTATGTAGTCTGGTTTCTGTCTCCTTTGCCAGAGTTTGAGGTACGTACAAGTACTGCGGTTTCATGCAGGCCTATATTGTTATTAAAAGTCAACTGGAAATGTTGTTAGCAAGGAAAGCGGAGGAAATGAGTAAAAAAGTAATACATTCAGATCCATTTGGCTCTCTTCCTGGGAGCCCTTTTAATATAAAGAAACTCAACAAAGTCGTATTTTTAGATCTGGAAAGATGCGTTTTCGTATTTCACACACTAAAGGGATTTGCCTTAATACACTCAAATTTCCCCCTTCCTCCTCCTCCCTGATGTGTAAGAAGAAATGAACTTCAATCCTCAACTCAACCACTGGATACACATATTTTGTTCTCCCCACTGGCCAGAATAAAACCCAATAAATGTATTTAATTTCTTTTGTGGATTTAGAATAGCACCCGGCAAGGATGGTCTTAATCTCCTTACACTGCTTGCACCAATGAAAGAAACCTTTGCAGTACTTCTTGGGAGAGAAATGAAAGGATAATAGGAGGAAAATCTGGAAATATAAATATTATCTCCATGAAGATCTGTTACAAAATGTATGAAATCCATATCAATGTCTCCGGAGGGTGCTTGGTATAATAGCGCAATTTAGACAATAGGTTATTAAAGATGGAAAGAAATATATTCCTCTTAACGATGACATAATTATTCAGAGACAATTGGGAATCACGGAGCCGTGTTTAGACAGCAAATTGGTGGCAAATATCTAGAGGTAGACCTGTCAGAAGAAAAATCAGCTTGGTATGAAGGACCTAAAGCCAGCAGTTTCTTCCCTTTGGTGCTCCAGACAAACGTCTTGGCGGGGGTCAGGCTCCTGTGTTTTGTCAACGTCTTGGTTAAGCAAACACAAATCTATTCCAGGTATCGGAAAGATGCTCCGCTACTTGGACATGGAACCATCAAGCTGCTGACGTGGAGGGATTATGGCTTATTAATATGTTGAGGAATTCACCAGAATTTCATTCTTTTTTCTGCCCGACATTGGTTAGAATTTCTGTTTCAGCGGAGACAACAGCAGTTAGTTACAACACTGGAAACGGGTGCGACGAAAACAAAATTCCCAAAAAAGGCTAATGACTTCAGATAGCCTCGGGTTACCGGGAACCTGACCCAAAGTTTGCTGGCACCCAACGAAAGTTTCCCTCTGATTTAATGACCTTTGATTCAGACTCAAAGGGCGAAGGCATTCAGGCAACACAATGAAAGAATTTAAGCAACTTTTAGTTTAAATGGCTAAACCCAAACCAAAAATAAACTTTCTCACTAAAAATTGAGCTGCTGTGGGACAAGACTGGAAAGAAATAAATGGTGTACTGAAGTCAGACAAGGAATGAAGTAACTCCCTTATACTCATAATCTTCATAAAATGAGATAAGTTACACTACTCATCACAGTTTTCCACCTTCAGCTTCCATAATAAACCAATTACAGAGGCCCCAGGGAGAGCTGACAGGGCTCTACATCAAGGAAAACATCAAATGTGAGAAACACATATCTACAGTAAAGCCTGACCAATTTAAAGTCTGGGTCTACACACTGCAAACTTCGGGAGCGTGAGGTGATGGTGGGAATAGAAATGTGAATTTTGCCTCTCTTGCCCTACCACAGAAAGCTTTTCCTTGCTTTAAAAAACTACGTCAACATTAAACTACTGTCATGCTTCCCATGCTCCCCCACATTCCCTCCAGCCTGTTTGTGAGCTGTACTCTTGCAAACTTGTCACCAGTACCCAGTAACTTTCCACCTACTGAAGTACTAATTAGAAGGGAAAAAATGAATCTCCTCCTTAATTACATCTCTCACCAGAACACCCAAGCTTTCCCACCATTCCTCTCCCCTACGTTCCACGCGTCCAACATCTCCAAAAGATGCTCGGTGTTTCCCAAATGAACGGCAAAGGGAGTTCTGAATTTGCATCCCAAAATAAGCAGACCCCTTTCTTGCCCTAGGACTCGACATTCAGCCCGCGGGTGTGTGATTCTCGTGTAGCCCAGCACGCCGTGCCGTTCGGACGCCCGTCCGTTTAGCACGCTGCTGGCTGCTCCGCTCGTGGTTCATCACCTAACGGGTGACTTCAGCCTTCGGGTAAGAAAAACCATTTTGTAACGTTGCAAAAATGTATTTTTCTTTGGAGTGAAAAATGAAAAGTCTGTAGGTAATGAAATTCTTGTAACAGGACCAAGAAAAAGGAGCATACAGGGGATAGAGCATCCTTCTGTTTACTTGCGAGCAAATTAAACTCTCCCCCGCCAGCTCCTGCAATGATTTGATTTCCACTGTGCTTAAGTCCAAGATCTTCAACGACAAAGCTTGTAGATGTCCAGCTTAAATGCCAGCCCTCATTTTAAGGCTTATCTCACTTCCATCATTAATTAGTAGTGCAATTTTAAAATATGATGGGCAGAGAAGTGACTCTCAAACAATCAGATGACTGAAGTTACACTTACTCACTGCAATGACTCTTCCATAACAACCTGCTGCTCAGCTGGTGAGCTACCAAGTTATTTTCTAAGTGGTATTAATACATGTCCATCAAATTATGTCCTTACCGACTCTGACAGCAAACGTGCAATAAAACACCCCACGACCAGCTGACAAGCTCATAGACGCCCAGGCTACAACAGGCTCCAATTCCTTTTCCCTGCAGCATTTCAGATCTAATACAATTAAGCAGAAGCACTGTGGTGACTTTTCTGATAAAGTCAGCACGTGCAACTCCAAAAATAAACGGGAGCACAACCTGTTGTGTACGGAGACACGATTTTCACCGCCAACGCATGGTGCAAGGACCGGGCGAATCCGTGACTAGAGGCATTTCTGTATTTTAAGCCTGGGACTGGGCAAGGGTGAGCTAGTTCAGGAGGGAATCAGCTAAACACTCAGAAAAGAGAGGAAACAAGATAAGAAAAATGACTCGTCACACAAGGGCTCGTACTGGCACAAGTGGGAGACGTGAAGAACTGCTCCACAACCTAGAGGAAAGGACCAAGGTGACAGGAGGAAGCAGAAACTGGTTTTTCACCGGAGAACAAAATCACAGAATGGTTTGGGCCGGAAGGGACCTTAAAGACCATCCAGTTCCAACCCCCTGCCATGGGCAGGGACACCCTCCACTAGACCAGGTTGCTCCAAGCCTCATCCAGCCTGGCCTTGGACACTGCCAGGGATGGGGCACCCACAGCTTCTCTGGGCAACCTGTCCCAGTGCTTCACCGGGAAGAATTTTCTCCTGATGTCTCATCTAAATCTCCCCTCTTTCAATTTAAACCCATTACCCCTCATCCTGTCACTACAGACCCTTGTAAAAAGTCCCCCCCAGGTTCCTTGTAGCCCCTTCAGGTACTGTAAGGTGCTATAAGGTCTCCCCGGAGCCTTCTCTTCTCCAGGTTGAACAAGCCCGACCCTCCTAGAAAATCCACAGCATCCTGCTGACAGCAGACCGTTAAGCCAGTAGGCGTTACAGTGCACACATGTGACATCACCTTGCCCCTTTAATTTAAACCAAACTCATCTCCCATTCAAAAGTGAACCGCGCTGTCATATGTTTCACCACATCTCACAAGAATATCTTTTTTTTCCTCTTCTCAGGCTACGTTCAAGTTTCCAAACACCTTCATTTCCCCCACCTCTCAGCACTACTGGAAACATCGCGCACACCTACACGGACTGCTCAGCCTGCGGGTTTGCAAAGCGCCGTAGTACCGGGTTAGTTTAATTGACGGCACTTTCTGAGCTGCAGGTCTATAGGTGCACCCTCCCCACGAACACCCGGTGAAAAGAGACTGATAGGGGAAGTCACACGTCCTTTGTTTGGGCCTCTGTGGATAAAGAACCAAACAAGCAAAGCTGGGAATTTCAACAAATACAAAAAAGGGTTTTTTTGGCCCAGGAAATTGCATGCCTTGGAAGAAAGGCAATTTGTCAGCAGGATACAAAGTAAAGATTCTTTGCTCAGAAATAATCATAATGGGTAGTTAGGTCTGGTGGGGTTTTTTTGTTTGTTTTGTTGTTGCTTTTTTATAATTATTGTTCCTAGCCCAAGCACACAAATCATTTCTTTAACTAAATAAAACAAAGGACACTTGGCTTCAGGGGGGAATTCACTCACTACTGACCCAAGTGCCGACGGCTGGGTTTAACCCCCCTGGGAATGCTTGCCATTACACCGGTGGGCCCCAGGGGACCAAGCTCTCCTGGGGAAAGATAAAAACCCAAGAATCCAGAGGGAAAGAAAACCAGAGAAGCCGCAAGTCCATTAGTTTAACAAAGCACAGCGCTGTTCTCAGCGGGCAAACAGCGCTTCCCAGCCGATACCGAAGGCGGCAAGAATACGCACACGGGGAAAGCCTGGAGGCCACATAATGGTCTTACAGCACTCCAGAAATAATTAAGAATCGTATTCTTGGGAAAAGTGGTCTCATTAAATTGTTTTCAGATTGCAATTTTCTCCCAGCTTCTCCCCGTTCTTTTCCTTTCCACCAGCAATCTTGGAGCAATGAAAGTATCAGTTTGCTTTCTAGTGCTTGTATTCTCTTAAAAATGTCATTATTCAATTATCTGTCTATTCACCGGCCCTAAGGTCCAGCGGAGCAGATATTGTGAGCCTTCATTTAATGTTTTTAAATGCACTTCAGTCCACTTGTGATACAATAAAACTTTATTGAATTCTGTTCCCACATCACACTTACCATCCCTCACTTTTATTGATATGTGAGCCCATCTACTCTTTCGTCAGCGATAAAAGGAATATTTCTAGCAAAGAAATGACCTTTCCTTCCATCGATACAGCTTATGGGAAATGGGATTTCAGGTTCCTTGTTAAAAAGAAAAAAAGTCTTAAGAAAATTAAAAAAAAAAAAAAGAACCATTCTCACGCATTGTTTTCCTTCCCCTTGTTGGCATTAAAGCAGCAGGAAAATCTCCGTAAGGAAAAGCTCTTTGTAACATTTATTAGCTTGTTTACCCAGAAGGACGGAAAGGAAGGACAATTCATCCTTTCTTGGAAGCCACGGACGCTTTTCCCTTGCAGGAAAGAGCCTTTCAATACATGTCCCCAGTATTAAAAGCTGGTGGAAGACTTGTTGCCCAGGTGTGAGGCCCGTCCTAGCGCCGTGGGATATGCCGTGCCCGAGGCACCCGTCTTCTTCACTCCAGCTGCCATCGTTTCCATCAGTGCAGCAACGGGCTTGTCTTTGTTGAGCCCACACCTTTTTTCCACTTTGCCCTGCTCTATATGTTAAATTTTCCAAGTCTCTATTGAAAACCAGACTGTTTCTGAAGGGCAACAGCGCACGAGTTATTCTGCGAACTCCAAAACCTAGAACCTAGGGGAACTAAAAGCTCAGGAAAAAACTGAGGGTAAATCTGACTCAGCCAGGTAAATCCCCTTTCCAACACCACGCTGGATCCTCCGGAGCCTGAACAGTTGTCTCTTGGGGAGAGTGAAGAGAAAAAGCACTCTAAAATACCTCTGTGCTTTCACCTCACACCTTTTCCGAAACCAGAGTAAAATCTAAATGCAAATAATTCCTAAGTTTCGGTCAAAGCCAGTAGGAGGTGGTTGTTCACACATTGAGAATTGTCCCCCCGTTCTGACTTGGCTGTCACCCACAAAGGGCAGCCCCGCTGCCGTGGCCCACGGAGCACGTTTGCTCGGAGAGTGAAGGGCAGGAGGCTCGTCAGCCCCCAGGGGGTCGTCCCTTCTGTCCGTCCATCTCAAATACACACACGGCTACCGAAACGCGGGTGGGTTTGAGCGTTAATGGCACAGAAAGGTGTTTGCGTTTGGAAAACCCACACGTTGTGTTGGATTCAGCAGATTATCGATATAAAAGCTGTCTGCTTACAATGGCAGCTAGATCAGCGGCTCTCCCACCACCACTCCTCTTGCAAAACTGGACTCTTGCTTGTCACCAGTCTCACGTACAGCACTGGCTAAACGGCTCGTCTGCTTCCTGCGCTGGTTCGTGTGTAAAATGCAAGTCCCTTAGCACATGGCGAAGGGGAAATAAGAAAAATTACACTCCCAGATGTACTGGCACCATGACGAGACTGTACAAGCACCAGAAGAGAATACTCTGCTCTGAGTGCGTTGACCTAACTTCACCAAACCACTTCCACCATCGCTCTTCCCATTACTCACTTAACATCGCTGCATAGAGGGAGAAGGGGAGAGGAAAGGGATGCACTAGGAAACAACAACAGCAAGTACTTCATCAAGGGGACCCTCGCAAAGTGAGGCCTCTCAGACGCGGTGTAACGTGGTCTAAAATGCAGTTTCAGACATCTCTCTGCAACGTGCCGTGCGTCCACAGCTCTGGCAACGGCAAACTGCAGGTCTGCGGTAGTACATATTTAACAGAAAACCACGGAGAAGCGATTTTGGTCACTAATGATTGAAAGAAAAATCAATTTAAGAAAACTGGAGTAGGAAATTCAGTATTTTGGAAGAAAATGGGCAGTATTTAAAGCAGGAGAAATGAACCCCAAGGCCTGCTTTGAGAAAGACAAAAATGATTTGGTCACTGTTTCTGTTACCAGCAAAACAGAACAACTGATGCCACTGAAGCCTGTCAAAGTAGACCTGGTATCTTTTCACCCGCTGAAATGACCTGCTTTTCATTGTCAGAGGGCAATAAAAAGAGCCCTTGCAATGACCATCCATGTCTGTAGACAGCATCTGCCATCGCATCCGTTTTGACTAGAGGATAAAGGTAACAGGCGGAGGACCGGGCTGTCTGCATAATCACCTGTTGCCTTCCCCAGGTGTCGAGAGTAACTGCAGCCTCACAAAAACACTCCCTGTCAGGGGTATCCCTAGGACCACACAGGAATGCGGTGTGGAGGGCAACACAAAGGACATTTTAAGATACATGAGCTACTGAAGTTACGAAAGGTTTGTTTTTTCCCCCCTCCTGAGAGGAAAGGGGCATGCTTTCCTCTTGAAAATGATGCGAGTTAGTGTTAGAAGAGTTAAAAATAAATAAATAGATAAATAAATAAATAGCAAGACGAGTGGGCTACGCAATGGAGTTTTAATTCTTCCACAATTTTTCTCCGAGGGAGTGTATACACTAGCACTAAGGTCAGTCCTAACAACATCTGTTAAAGCCGACTCCTAAACCCTGCTCTCGAGACGCACACACGTTCCCCGCTGCTGCCGAGCCAGCGCTTGGGTAACCTGTCTCTGTGCATAGGGAATAATTTGAAACCGTAAGGAATAATGCATCCAACCAGACAAAGCGAGCTGGAGTTGCATGACAGTACAAGTGCCTGCTGAAATATTAATTCCGTCGTTATGTCACTGCTGTGCTTCTTTAGGACATGGGCATATGGCAGACGCCGCTGTTCACCAAGGGCTCGGAGCACGGAGCCATCAAGGAAACGCCAACGGCCACGGAAGGGTTTAGTCCAGCACCGCTCCAGCAGTGAGGAGCACTGGGGAGCCCTTAGAACCCACTCCTCTCCCTCCAGCAAAGCATTGTGCAAGGCAGCATCACTGCCCACACACGGCTAAGAAGGCTGGACCTGAAAGGCCGTGGGCAACAGCCCGTATTTGGCTAGAGGGGCTGAAGCACATGGGCTTGGCGACAAGAACCCAAAGGGACCAACTGACCCACAGCAAATGGCAGAGGCATCACTGAGGGCATTGAGGGAGGGGCATTTTATCCATCAGGCTTAGCTATGGTCCAACCATACCCTTGCTGACCTCCTTGTCCAGAGCTGACACCTTCCCCATTGCTTGGAGGGCTTTGACTCGTGGGGCAGTCCCAGGGCCCAGGTCGGGAACATCTGCAGAGCCGAGCTGACCATTTTCAGAGGGAAGAATTGGGGATGGTAATAAAGCCAGGCGGAGATTGAGATAGGAGAAAACATAAAAAGAAGCCCTAGGTCTCCCATTCCCTGTCTGAGGATGAAGGGACACAGTTTGCCGGAACGCAACCACTTTCCCTGGTGCTACACGGAATAACAACGCACGAAGATTTAATCCAAAATTTCCTAGGTAAAGCGGAACAGCAAGTCCGGGAGATGGGATTGTATTTTACGATGTGTGCGTTCCTCATTTCCCACCCCCGTAACTCTACTCGCAGAGGCACTGTATTGATTCATAAACAAACGGAGGAAACGGCGATCAAAGCTACTAACATAATTGCAAAGGCAGCATGCCTTGTTGCTTTCCTCCCCACATTCGGATCATTAAAGCATATTCCATCCCTACTGTGCGTTTGGTACTGAGCAACCTCTCACAAGAGTTATTTTACGTCTTGTACATAGGGCTGATCAACACCTTGGGGCGTAATATTCACATATTACCTTTTTCACAAGGCACCACTATTCCTCTTTGTTTTATATGCAACAAAGGCGTAGTGGGTACAAGGTAATAACTATTGCTTTACCAGCCCTTTCTCGGGAGGGAACGGCATGCCTCCTGGAAATCACAAGGAAATACAACCTGCTAGGAGAAGCAGAAACCCCCTTGGCCCTCCCCATGCACAGAGTGGAATAACTCCAAACCGGTAATTTGGGCTGTGCTCACAAGGGCAGACCCTAAGCCCCTCAGGTCACTCCTTCTATAAATAAAAATTCCATTTTTGCATTAAGAAGCTTCACATTTTGTGTTTAGGAAAAATCAAATATGGACACGCAGAGCCAGCAGAGACACAGAGTCCTCCGGCAGAGGGTCCCCTCTGCTCGGGGAGGTGGTCTTCGCTGCATCCCTCACCTTACCGCTTCACAACAAGCAAAAACCCCACGCAGCCTTTCCACGTCGCGGCGGCGGGCAGGCAGCCACCTCCTGCGTGAGGGACGGGGACACCCGAGGGGTTTCAGTTCTCGCCCCCCCTCCCGACGACGTGCCTGTCACTTCCCTGCCGCGCTCGCTCTCCTGAGGAAGAAGATGCTCTTAGCCCTCGAGCCAAATCCTGGATTTCGGCAAACTGAGGTCTCCTGCAGCTCTCTCAGGACAACTCTGCAGCTCGAAAGCGTCCCTTCCCGTACCTGCTTTACTCTTTTGAGAGGTGCGCTGTGAGCTGTGGCCTGCCCGCACCGCACCCCTGGAAATAGTGCTGCTATTCACTGCTCAGCCCTTTACGACTGCTAATAAAAAAGTGCTCTCCAAGTATTACTGGTGTTATTTCTTTTTTGAGGTACGCTATTTTTGACAGTAGGACCGTAACTGGGTCTAACAAACTCGGTTTCTACAGGCAGAAAACTCCGAGGTACGGTTAACTTTTCGTAGCTCCGTCATTTCCCGTTGGGCACGTACCGCTGTAATCCCAGATGACTGTCGTTCTGTCCTCCAAAATCCAGGCTAAATGGCTTGCCTGTAATTTGCCTTCATAACTTGGGAAGCTTATAAATTAGTAGTTTGTCCCATCAAACATCAGATTTCCCAAAACATTAGCTTTTTAACTCCTCGGCGATCCAATACCGTATTTAAGGCACTTATCAAATGGCACCAATTCCACGGGCGCAGGTCAGTCGAAGCGCACTGCTCCACGGTTACAAGCATAACCTCTGGAAAGAGAAGCTATAAGCTACCAATAGTGCTTCATCCTTCTGGTTTGCTTTCAGTAACGGGGCTTCCCAAGTGTTTTCCAAAAGGCAATATGTCACGGTTACACTGTACGACAAGGAAAACACGGGCCACTATCAGGACATTTTTAACCTCAGCACAAACCTTGCACAGGACAATTTTTCATATCTTATCAGCTCAGTCTCACATGACACAGGCGGTTTGTCACTGAGCGTTTACTCGCCCTCGGGCAACAAGAGACGAGCTCAAGGCTGGCCCAGTCTCCACAGTAAATCAGATCTCTATTAAAGAAACAAATGCAAATATATCAAGATACATACTGTAAGGGACACATTCGTACTGCACTTCCAGGTACTTGTACGTCCCAGGGCAAGGGTCTGGAAACACATCAGGGCCAGCGACAACTGCGCACTGGGTCCGATTACTGCACCTGAAAGGCAAGAAAACAAGAGAGTGAGAAAACGGTCCAGGCAGGAGGACAGGTCAGGAGGTTGAGCGGCCCCTCCAGCGTCAACAGGAGTGAAGATGCAGAAGCCAGGACTTCAGCATCAGCTGGGCAAGATCCCACCGGCTGATGGCAAACACTGACGTCTTCATCAGCTTATTGCCAGAAGAGCAGAGGCATGGTGGCACAACCCCTGCCCCTCCAAGTAGTTTTTGCAGCTGCAGGATGTATTTATTTAAAACCAAACTGAGAGGAAGATTTAAAATAAATAAAATGACAGGTACATTATGACAGGTACATCGTCCTCTAATTCTTGGAACCCAAACTCCACCACAGTGACCTCAACTAATCTTAAATACCAGCATCCCCACCAAAAAAACCACGCAAAGGTTAAACAAACAACATTTATGGCGAAAATAATCCTTGTATATTTTGTAGCAGGCATAAGAAATACATTTTACAAAATATTTATACAGTGTTCCCACAAAAACAGTCATCTTCAATAATGCTGTTTAATGCAAAGCAAAAACTAGAAACAGCAACACTTGAGTGGGGGGAAAAAAAACACCAAATAAGCTGTCTAAGCCCCAAAATAGTAGTTTTTCATACACAGCCAACACAGCATTAGTTATAAATGGGTGAGTTTTATTCAATCACTCTGCCCAGCACGCATGCATCTCCTGAGACGACGTGCTTTTCCAAAAGCGAACGTCGCTCTCACCGAAGGCCTCGCCGTACCGCCGCACGGCGAAGGAGGCGTCCCTGCCCGCTGCAGTGAGCATCCCTCAGGTTAAGAGCTCACACACACAGCTTGGGCCCTGCGAGACGCTCTCCCCGTGGCATGTACGGCTCACGGCTGCGGATGACCGATTTGTGCACACGTGGAAATCCACGTTTGCCTCTGCTTTTGTGGTACAAGCACCTCCACGGACAACTTTTCGGTATTTTGAGCGTGCAAAACCCCTTAAACAGCAGTCTCATGGAGAAAAAGCCTGCTTGTTTGTTGAAAGAAAAAGAGAGAGAAATATAATTAGCCTGTGATTTTTATGCTTTTGCATGCCAGAAAGAGACCTCCTAAGGGCTAGACTGTGACGTTTGCTTTCACTAAGATGCTGCTGCCTCCGATGTGACACGGGACCCCTGACCCTCCTGCTCTCCCGGCAGGAGCCGCGACATCCAGCGCAGAACTCATTTAGGTCTGCAGTGGAAATGCTTCATGTTTACCTGAGGCTACAGTTTGTCAGCCTTAATGAGGATTTTATTTGAGCCCATAAATTAAAATTGATTCATTAGTGACTGCCTTAAGCTCCATAATTTCTTTAATTTTACGGAAAGATTAATAAGAGCTGATACGCTTGCTCATCGGGCTGTTTTGCTGGATAACAGATCATCCAGAGGGCTGGGACGTTCTCGTGTTTTCTAGTTGAAAGATGACAGTTATCACAGCAAGCGACTAGTTTTATCATATACACAGGAAAACAATTTTATTAGCAAAAAGGATAACTTTGTTGTCCTCAGCCGTGCTACTTACAGCCAGGTGGCTTGGCTGGGATATCACAGGTAGCTTGGACCGTGCGAGCGGGCACTCTTCCAGGAGAGGCTTTGAACATCATCCAAAACTTCACTTTCAACAAAATTCCTTTACTGGGCTCAATATGCCTTTCAAAAAGCAATTGCAGTGGCCTGATCAATAGTCTCTCTGGCTGTAGGGACAGCTCTGGCCATGTTACACAGAATAAGAGCAATGGATCAAAGAGACGTTTCAAAATTACTACTCAGGATCCAGAATTATGAGGAATTAAAGTGGCGGGAAGAACAGGCATATGTAGGGTTCACCTGTGTGTGTTTGCTTTCTTTCTCCCTTGTAAGGAAGCCTTTGCCTTGGATGGCCAAGTGTTTTCTTGCAGCCATTCCATTTTTTAGGCAAGAACTTGGACAGAAGAAGCAGAAACGAAACCATGAAACCTAGAAAGCTCCAAGGTACATAACCAAAACTTGGTTGGAAGCCGAAAGCTGTGAACACCAGCTTGAACCCCCCAAATACATGCTGCCGTTTGGGATATCACCACAGAGAATAAAAGCACCATGAAACAAGTGGTTGAGTGGGGAACACAGGGTGCTGGCATCAGCTTCACCCCTCAAATCTAGCAAGTCCTGCAGATCCCTTGCACATCCCTCGACTGAGGGATGGCAAAGCACTGAGCATACCAAGTACAGAAAATTGAAAAGAAGACAAGATCAAATAGTCAGTGCCACCTTGGGAAGGTGGGAAGCAACAGAAGAGCAAATGAAAAACTCCCAAATGAAAGCGCAAATACTCTGCCGTGTCAGTAAGGAAAAAGCTTGGAAAAAAAAAAAAAAAAGAAAAAAGGGGTCATAGAAAAAAACCAAAAATCATGAAAAAGAGAAAAACAACCTCCTTTTTTGTTTTTCCCACACTCATTTCATATGGGCAGCAAAACTGTGCCTGGCACTTGGCATTTCGAGTTTCCTTTTATCACCCCAGGGTGAAACATGCAGGCTCCCATTCCAGCACACTTAAGGGATGAGGGCAATTTGAACTAAAAACCTTAAAAAAAACCCTCCCTAATACCTGTTCAACCAACTATTACTGTCAGACATCAGTCTGCCAACATTTTGAGGGGAGAAAGAGCTACAAAAGCACTCATCATTAAAGCTCTGGTTGCTGTGCCTTCGCTCATACTTTTTTCCCATGTTCACAACAACTCCTTGGTCCTCTCAGTTTGGGCATGTTTCTTTCCAGACAGATTAAAGGCCCAGGTGACACTAAGTGACACACAAGAAGTGACAAAGCAGAGAGATGTATAAAAGGAGATGCATCTGTAGCCCTGAAAAGGGAAGGGGGGGAAGACATGGAATCATGCCATACACAGCAAACCAGCCCACGGAGCTCTTCCTTGTAAATCTCAGGATTATACATCGGATCTTGGGATTTCTTGGTGCTTGGGTCTTAGCAATACTTGCTCCAAACTCCCGTGAGGCTCAGTGCTGACCTTTCCAGTCAGTGCAACAAGGATCCCATACATATGTGGAGTAAGTGTCCAGGGCCAGGCTGGATGAGGCTTGGAGCAACCTGGTCTAGTGGAGGGTGTCCCTGCCCATGGCAGGGGGGTGGAACTGTGGGAGGAATCAGAGAATTTGGGAGACCAGATAGATAATTTTATGCCTGTTAAAAAAGCAGCTTTCATTTTATTAGTTCATACAACATTTTAAAGCAAATGTTCTAGAGACACGAAGAATTAAAGGAACCCCTCAAGTGGTTTTAGTTGTCCTTATGCCTCTTATCTCAAAATGTGAAAAGGAATTTATAGCCATCCTGTTGTTGGGGTTGGTTTCTTTTATCCTCAAGTCCTTAACTCTACCTGCAGTAATTCCTCTCTCCCTGTGGCTCCCCAAAGTGCAAGGCACACATGTGAAGGCAGAGCCTGCTCCTCAGGGACCCCGCGCATCTCCAGCCACCTCCGTAATTGCTGCTGGGATCCACGGACACTTTGGCTGGAGCACGAGCATACACACAGCTCACCAGCAATAACTCACCGTGCTGCCACGGCGTTCAGGCTAGCACGGCAAAAAGCCTGCTGCATTTTCCATTTCGAAAGATACGGAAAACGTGACTTGCCAGTGCCTGGGTTCCTCTGTGAATGCCTGCGTCGGTGCAAAGCGTGCTCAGGATCTCACATCCGCCTTGGCGAGGTGCGGATGCCTACCGACACCAACCGGGAGATGAGAAATGAAAGCATAACCCCAGATTTGCAATTTCACCCTGACTTGAGAGCCTGATGGCAACATATATTCCTGAATGTTCAGGAAAAGAGAATACCCAAAACCCTCCTAAAAATCAGTCTGAGGTATTTAGCAGCCTTTAAGCACCCAGCATCTCATAAACAGATGTTCACGTTATTCACATGTATGGTTTGGAGAAGAAAAATTACCTCCTGGGAAAAGTGTAAATTGTCCCTGTCAGAGGAGGGAAAAAAATCCCAAAACTGGGTTCTTTATGCCCTCTTTCCAGCTACATTTATTCCCACTTATTAAGGTACCTGTTTTGTCTTTCAGACGTGGAAAAATATTTACCCTAGCAGAGAGGTGTCAATCCAGTGTAGCACATACACTGTAACAAAAAACATGGAGTATTTCTGCAGAACTTCTCCCAGTTCCAGTGGAAAATGACTTTCAGGAGTTTTAATGTGAAGCAGCAATAATAATTCATGTGACATTTGTTTTGCATTTACGGCAGTGGGACTGCAGGAAGCATTTGAGTTCAGAACCAGCTGCAGGGCTCAACTACTTGCAACTCTCGGTTCAGACTTTAAAAAAAACCCAGCAAAACCCAAAACAACACCAAAACTTCATTTCCCTTCAGCAAACTTCTATTCTTGCTCCCTGGCAACATTTTCATGATTTTTAAGTGACAAGGTCGTCTTGTGATAGTGAGGCAGAAACACTTTAAGACATAAACAGCTGCTTATTCCTGCTCTGACATCTTTGATTTTTTCCAATCCTGACATTGTTGATATATTTACCGAAAGAGAAAGAAAGGAAAAAAATAATAGTTTGGCAGGTGATGTTTATTTTAGGCCTTTCCCGAAACTTTAATAGCACAGACATGTCAACAGCATCAGGCTAGACATGTCTGGGGCGATGCGCTTGCCAGAACAAAAATGCAAAGGCAGCACAAAATTAAAAATCAATCCCAAACAAAAGCCTTTTGTCATTAATCGTCACGGGCGCAATACCAGCAAGTCCTCCAGCTCCTCCCATCGCGGTGGGGAGCATTTGTCCCAGAGAAAAACGGGTGCCAAAACCATGGGGGATGGTATCCACCTTGCTAGGGACACCAGGAGAAGGGCAACCAGGGATCTGTGCACAGGTACACAACAGGCGTAGAGGCTCCAACATCCATTTGGGGGACCCTCTTTCTCCTGGTCCTTTTATCATCTGGAGACGAGCCCTTCTGAGGTGGAGCAATGACTTCTGTGACACCATGACTGGAACCACTATAGATGGGGAAGCTACCCACTCCATCTTATCAATGCTGATCAATATCTAAAGGGGGGGTGTCAGGAGGATGGGGCCAGGCTCTGCTCAGGGGTGTCCAGGGACAGGACGAGGGACAATGGCCATCAACTGGCAAACAGAAGGTTCACCCTGAACATGAGGAAACCCTTCTGCCCTGTGAGGGTGCCAGAGCATTGGGACAGGCTGCCCAGAGAGGGGGGGAGTCTCCTTCCCTGGAGACTTTCCAAAGCCGCCTGGACTTGTTCCTGTGTGATCTGCTCTAGGGGATCCTGCTCTGGCAGGGGGGTTGGACTAGAGGATCTCTACAGGTCCCTCCCAACCCCTAACACTTTGTGAATCTGATGGGGAAGCCACCCGCACCCTCTGAATCTGCAATCAGATTGTCGGCGTCCTGGGCCAGGGTCTTAAACACCCTGAAGACCGGAAAATTTCAGGCTACATGACCACGAGCTTGGATTTGTACAGAAAGCACTGAGCTGCCATATCCATCCCTTGCTGAGCTAAGAAGCCCTGCTTGCAGCTGGTGCTACCCTTCACCTACTACAATTCCTAACAAGGGATTCTCAATGCTCATGTGCCAACCGAACGATCTCACCTCTGTTCATGAGTACTGGTCTCCAAAAAACCAAAACCAGTTTTTTCTTCTCCCCTCAACTGAAACACCTACTTTACATAGATTCATTTTTTCCTGCAAAGACAAGGCAGCCCTCATGTGCCTTGGCATGCTGATATAGTCAAGACATCAATAACTAAGCCTCTTTCTCAAGGTCTATTATATTTTTCTAATGGTTTTACAGTAAGAGACAGACTTAATTCATTATCTTTCATGGCAACGCTGCAAGACATCCTTTCCCTTCTCTGAGACACAAAAATCTCCTCTCTGGATGACTGCTTTAAGAAAGAGGCTGTCACAGCAAATAAGTCAGCCAGGAGTGTGTTCTCCCCTGTCAATATGTGATATTTCCAAATCAACCCCTTAGGAAGGGCCACGAGAAAATAAATAAAGAAACAAATAAAAAATTTACGCCCTCGAGAAAGTCAACAGGAAGCAAAGAGGAATTTCACTCGTAAGTGGAGTTCACGCGATGACTTGCAAATAAGGGGGAAAAGAGAAAGAAAAAGCAAGCAGAGAAGGGAGGCAGCGGAGGGTGGAGAGGGGAGAACAGAACCACAAGCCCCGAGAAAAGCTTTTGGTTCACCACATTTGCTTTCAATAACGCGCTGCACAAAAGCAAAGCTAAATCCTCCGCCTGTTTAGCTTCCAGAAACAAAGAATTCCTCAACAGAGTCTTTTTTTCTGCCTCTGCAAAACCTTAAAAGCGAAGGATCTAATGACAGGGAGATGAAAATCCAGTTTCTCTAACATTTCCTTCATTATGAATGGGCCTTTTTATTGATCTTTCAGAGCACGGAGAAGCTGGCTTCCCAACCTCTGCTGCGATATAATTATCTGCGGTGTTTAATGCTAGCACAGACGAGTCCCACTACACACTGCATTTTGTTGTTTTATTGACGGGTTTTAATTATCTATCCAGGTGCTAGAGCTGTCAGATAGGCTTCTGCTTAGGTGATCAAACTAATGCAAGGAGAGGCAGAGCACTCTTAATTGCAGCCTCACCGAGTGCCTTTGAGGAGATGTGCCAACGAGATACATTTAAACTGCCATGGTTATTGTAAAATCTTACCATGTTTGATGGGAAAAAAACCCCTCAAACCAGTCCTTTTTACACAGCCTCAACCCATTTAGTTTCTCTGAGTGTTGTTTTATATTGAGCAAAGCAAAACTGAAGAAAAACAAACCACCAAAACCACACCAAAACCCCTGCCCCACCAAAGAGCAGAAAAATCCTGCAGAGCCAAACCCAATCCGAGCTGTAAAGGTCACCGAGGGGATTATCTTGATATATTATGGAAAGCCTGGGAGCAAGATGGAAAACAGGTCCTGGAAATAATTTAAATACCAGCTTTACATAGGAAAAGAGAAAAAAGTAATTACACTGTTTCAACTCATTGATAAGGCCCTTAAAATTTTACAAGAAGTATTTAGCAGCCAATTCACAAGATTTAACAGATTTAATAGCAATTTGGGGCACCCCTGCACATGGTGCATCTGCTCTACTGCCAGGGTCTCCCCAGCTCAGGAAGTCTGAGGTTTGGGGCAGGACCCACCCTACCTTGGCCTGTCATCACCCTCCAAAGGAGGGTCCCCCCAAGCAGTGAAAGCTTTTTCCTCTTGCTCCCTCATGTAACGTCTCTTATAGTTTACAGTTTCCTTGGATTTCTTTGTCTTTGTGATTAACACAGCGAGGAGGGGAGCCGATATCCCCCAAAACAATGAATGTGTACCCCAACAGGAAATCCTGCCAGGCGCCTTGTCCTAACGAGCCTGGTTACAGCATCCCCTCAGCGAGGGGGATGAACCCCAGCCTAGTGGAAGAAACACTCATCGTTAAGACAGGAGTGACAAAATGATGACCTGTCCAAGCCATTTGGACAAAAGGTTGGCTCAGCACGGAAAACAGATCTGTTCCGAGCACGCCTAAAGCAGTGATGGTGCTGCTCCAGCTGCAAGGGGATGAGGACACCAGCAAGGCCAGGTTTGCAACGTGGGCTAACGTCTTTTATGGCATGCCGGTCCACAGGGCTGAAAACCAAACCAGGCGAGGCTGTAAAGCTCCTCTTCTAAAGAACTACATCTGCCCTTTTACAGGTAGTCTACTTCTTCCAACTCCATAAACTTGTGTAGCACCCTAATAAAAATCCACTTTACAAAACACTGACAGGATATCTGGAGGAGCGTAAACACCTAAAACAAACCAACTCATAAAAGGCTCGTTGCTTTAGCCAGAGTTAA
This sequence comes from Rhynochetos jubatus, assembly GCA_027574665.1. Taxonomy (NCBI): domain Eukaryota; kingdom Metazoa; phylum Chordata; class Aves; order Eurypygiformes; family Rhynochetidae; genus Rhynochetos; species Rhynochetos jubatus. Next base: position 73,792,627 of record CM050651.1, on the reverse strand, counting down.
TACTAGTTAAAATAACTGTGAATAGAAAACAATCTGGCTTTTAATTTGGGTTATGAGGTCAAGTTAATGGCTAGAGGAGGTCTGGCCCGAATTTCAGCTGGCCTTCACGTTGCTTTGTCCTCGTTGCCGTTTTAGCACAAGTCAATGCAAGTTAAGGCCCATTTTTTCTTCTTTGGCGTGGCTAACCGAGAGCTGGGACGGCCAAAGGGTTGTTTCCTCCACAACAGCTGCGAAGCGTGTCCAGACCCTTGCTCTATCATCACCTATCAACCCGCCGGGTCCATGGCACAGGGAGCGGATGCTGTGCCGGATGTCGAGGCACTGCGACCCCGTGGCACCGCAAGGTACGAACCTGCTGCTCAGCACCAGCCGAGCAAACAGCAAATCGGAGCATTTAGAAAACTTTTAAGCATATTAATAAAACTAAACCAAGATATTCTGTCCTGCTGTTAGAGGAAAATCTGGCACTACTTCCACTGCATCCCCCTTCACTAATTGTCATGTTTTCTCAAGGTACAAGGGATTACACAGCCCCTAAGAACCACAACATTGCCATTTATTGTCACCACCCAATGTCCCCACCCCAGCCACCGACTGATTCCTGCTAAATGAAAAACTGAGATTAGAGAATATCATCTCTAAACAGGCTAAAGCAATCTGTATTCATGGGCTGGTAGGTTTAATGTATTAGCCTTTCACCTCTGCAAACAGGGTTAAAGAAAGGTTTGGGGCCAAAATAATTTGTACCGCACTCCATCTCAAATTTGACACAATAATTGAACGACTGAATGAAACAAAAACAAATGTGTCCAAACAGCGCAAGAGGTCAAAGCTGGGCAACTCCCCGATGAACTCCAGAGTGAGCTGAATTCATCCATGCAGCACCGTTTCCAAAACCCAGAGCAACCTCTCTCTCCATCACTCCTGCCAATGGCATGATACCGAGGTGATTTTTAAGTACAGGTCCATAGATTTTAGTTAAGGAAGCAATCACCCCTCAGCCTCTGAGGGAGGGGAAGTTTCCCAACCGAAAAGACATAGGATCAACATGTGACAGGTTATGCCTTTAGCACCACAGCTAAATCATTTCAGACAAAAAGATAGCATTAGTAAGTAAAATGAACAGCCTGCCAGGGTCGTTTGCTATTAATACAGCATCTATTAGTGGCGCCTGATTTTGTACAGCCCCTTGTGCAAAGGATTCTTGGCCCCTGTGTCTGAGGCATTAAAGTGGTACAAATAATAATTAGAAACAACCCAAACTTTTTCAAAAAATAATCCTGAATTGAACTAAATATGGTTTTGATATTGTAAAGGGATTTTTTTATTTTATTTTATTCCAACATAGCCAACTCTACCTCTTTGATCTACAGCCCAAAGCTTGAAGAAAGGCAGCCTGCACTTTGATTCTAAGCTCAAGAGAAAGCACAGCATCACAAAACCCTCATGTGCTTCCCAGCCCAGTGTTGCCCAGCCAAAGCACATACAGAAGCAAATGTTAAGGAAAAATAAAGGGTGAAAAAAGGGACCTAATCTTAGATACATTACTTGAAACCATCATTAGGATGTTTCTCAAAAATACATAGCGCTGAACTTTGTGGTTGCACGCAGCAACACAGGAGGGGATGAAGGGATGAAGCTTGAGAACATCTGTCCAGCAGCTTCAGTGAGGTTTTCTCCAGCTGTGCTCAGCACTAAACTGGGGGGAGGCAGGGATCACATGGCCCTGCCACCATCCCACTGCCTCCTCACTTGTCCTTCCTGGGGCAGTTTTCATAGAATCCCAGAATGGTTTAGGTTGGAAGGGACCTTAAAGACCACCCAGTTCCAACCCCCTGCCATGGGCAGGGACACCCTCCACTAGACCAGGTTGCTCCAAGCCTCATCCAGCCTGGCCTTGGACACTGCCAGGGATGGAGCACCCACAGCTTCTCTGGGCAACCTGTCCCACTGCCTCCCCACCCTCTCCATGAAAAACTTCCTGATATCCAATCTCAATCTCCCTGCTTTCAATTTAAACCCATTACCCCTTGTCCTGTTGCTACAGGCTCTTGTAAAAAGTCCCCCCCCAGCTTCCTTGTAGCCCCTTCAGGCACTGGAAGGTGCTATAAGGTCTCCCCGGAGCCTTCTCTTCTCCAGGCTGAACAAGCCCAACTCTCTCAGCCTGTCCCCACAGCAGAGGGGCTCCAGCCCTCTGAGCATCTTTGTGGTCTCCTCTGGACTTTTTCCAACCAGTCTATATCCTTCTTATGCTGAGGGTTCCACAGCTGGACACAGCACTCCAGGTGGGGTCTCACAAGAGCAGAGCAGAGGGGGAGCATCCCCTCCCTCGCCCTGCTGGTCACACTTCTCCTGATACAGCCCAGGATCCGGTTGGCTTTTCAGCTTATCTATCTATCCTCCTCATTTTTCAGCTATATAACGCCCACCAGCTCTTCTGCCCTGCCCTATCTGGCCACCATCCTGAAAGGGACACTACTTCCTCATTATATACCTGTCTGCCTTTAAAATATTGGGTTAAAATGACCATTATGGGAAAAAGTCCAGTAGGAAAATGGCCTCTAAACATCGTTGGGACAACTGGTAGGACCAGAGCAACGCAACAGGGCTTCTGCAAACTCAAGTCTTCATTGTGGAGATGCGGAAAACACTTTGTTAGTGGAGGGTTGGCTGTTTCATACTACAGAGCCTGCCAGTGCTGTACTCACGGAATTAAACTCACTGTACGGAGGAAAGTTTCCTTTGAGGGAGGTAAACTCAAAGGCCAAGTTTTCCAGAAAGGGTCTTCCTCCCACTGGAGCTGAATTTTTCCAAAGAGCTGGGTTCTCCTTGGAGGAGCTACAAAAAGGCCCAGCTGTTTGAGCCTGGCCTGGGACTCCTCGGTTCTCATGGAGAGCAGCGACACTGACGGCTCTGAAGCATTTTTCAGGCAGCAGGCTGTGTCACCGAGTGCCTAACCACTTTGGTAATCCAATCCAGATAGCTCTGCAGAAACAAACTGCCTGCCCAGGATTGCATGGGAGCCTTAGATGGGGCAGAAAGTGGGAAATCCACATTCCAGAGCATGGAGCGTGTCTCCGGCAAGCAAACTTTAAAATATGTGACTGATGCTGCTCAGACATACGAGCTGAAGTCCAGGGAGATGGATGAAAGGGTAAAGATGCAGGATAAATTCATCAGATGTCTCCATAAATCATTTCTATAGTTCACATTTGTTCTCTGCCTTTCATTACTTACATTTCTAAAGCCACTGGGTGCCCTGGTGCAGTGGATCTAATAAAAAGGAAGATAAATTTTAACATCCCCTTTTGAAACATCTTAAAATGATCTAAGCTTTATTCTGAATGTTAATGGCAAGCATTACAAGAAACACACTGTCTCAAAACAATTCACTGGGGCTGGAAGCAAAAGCAGGGTCCCACTGTAGCCTGGAAATTCACAGTCCTGGTGTGTCCTCCCCTCCCACAACTGGTGTAAAAGATCTTATTTCTGGCCCTAATGTTTTGGCAACCTTGTCACCGAATCCTGCCATCGCTTTGTGCAGACCCTCTGACTCAGGGGCGAAATTCCATACTTGAGAAGAGGAGGAAATATTTGTGGTGATTGGCAGTTTGGAAAAGAATCTGAGCTGCCTGACAGCTGTTGGGAGACGCGGGATGCCAGAGGGGTCCCAGCGGAGCGTACAGTATTACACACACGCATACACGCGGAAAATCATTAAAGTTTCTGTCTCTAAAGTTTCACATTTAATGAAAGAAAGCAAGGGAGATATCTGGAGAATTCTCGGGTTATATTAACAGCTAATGATACTCCCTTTGCCAAGAGCACAGCGCTGGGAAGCTCAGCGATGGGAGGGGAGGATGTCCCTGCAACATGGCGAGGGGGAGCGGGGAAAACCGTCCTTCCCCTTCTCCCTGCCGTGTCCCCAGGGGGGTCGGGAATCGAGCTGCTGTTGCATGGCTGGAGTTGTTCTATGACAGGAGCGAGGACCTTTATGAGAGGGTTTAATCCGTTGCAGGTTAAACAAAACAAATGACTGCACAAGTGAGCAATTAAAGAGCATTCCACAGCCAGCACTCAGAGAGCCTGGCCATTGATTAATTAGGTTCAAAGGGCCAAGGCTAACCTCAGAATCCCCCAAGAAAGAGACCACTTAGCCCCTTTAAAAAAGAAAAAATAAGAAAAATTTTAAAAAATCCAATCAGCATTCTTATTTAACACTTGAGCATCAGTTAAACAGCTGTTAAAGCAGTGAAACAAGTACTTGGGACTGACCTACATTCAGCTGTATCGCTTTATTACATTCAGGAGAAACTTAATTAAGCTTCTGTTACTTAATAAAAGCAAATAAAATCCTCCATTTTATGACAAGGCGCTGCACTACTACAGCCACGCGAAGCTTTCGGATTTGGCAGCGGGGTTTCCCAAGAGAGCGTGGCTCCCACTATCACATTCCTCCTCGCTGCATTTGAGAGATAAGAAGATACAGGGTATTTTCATGCATTAATGTATACTGTGTACCACAGCCCTGCCAGGAGGAAGGCATCAACTATTCGCTTTGCGGCAAGAAGCAAAAAAGAAACCCATTCCTGGGGAAAAAAACCAACCCAAACATACCGCTGTCTGTATATTTCCCCTTCCCCATGAGCCTGATCCACACCCCAGTGAATCCAGTGGGTGAAGAGCCATTCACAGGCACCACTGCCCATTACCAGGGTTGGAGCTGGGGAGCGGGAGCGCACGATGAAGGATACAGGATTATCAGCCAGGCGCTACATCCTCACCATCCTCCTCCCTAAATGCCCATCTTGCCCTCCTCCTGCCCTCACACAAACACCTCCCCTGCTCTGACTTACCAAAAGTCCTAGTTTTGACGAGAAAATCTGTCCCCAGCCTTACAATGAAAGCAAATGCTTAAACTGCAAACAGCTGGAGAGAAACACTCAACCAGCTGCCCAGACCCGCTGGACCGCAGATGCTCAGACAAACCCTGGAAGCTTTGGTGAGGTCACGGGGAAATTCCTTCTCCGTGAGGGAGCAAACCCCAAAAGTGCCCCTTGCCGAGCAGGGACTGTGGCCGGGCAGCTCTTCGGCCCCACGGCCAGAAATGAGCCCTCAACACACACCGGCTCCTCCTGCCGTTCTCAGCCAAGGGGTAACCCGCCAACCGGCTTCTGGTCCTGCTGAGCTCTGCGCTGGATGCGTAAGGCCATGAAGTGGCTACTGCACTTTCTGCCACGGACAATTCCACGTCTGACCTACTGACATTTATAAACTTCCCTGTTCTCTAAAGGAGATGAAGACATGGGTGCAGAGGTGACAGCCGCACACCCCTGAGGCCACCAAGGAGCGATTCCCTGGCCTCGTGACATGGGGCACTTGCATCACCTCAACAAGCACGGGAATTAACTGCTAATAACACCGGGACACCTCCCGGGCTTAAAAAAATCACAAGAAGCTCTGAAGCTCACTCCATCAGGACCCTTAGTGCTGAGCACACTGGTCTGAGGATGCCTTCCACCTATCTTTGCTCCCCCTCTCTGGAGTAAATTCAGCACCACAGATTTGTTTAGGATCTGAAAGAGTCGGATTTAATTCCACAGATGGCTGTAAGCCCTTAGTTCCCATCCTCCAGCAGAACACCCTTATGCTGGTGAAGGCCAACATCTTCTCTTTGCAATGGGATCCTCTGTTTCTGGGTAACTGAGGAAGCATTTTGGCAGGGGCTGAAAATGGCATCTTATCTCTAGTGTATGTTGGACGGCCAGAATCAAGTATCAGGCAGGCACTGCTGCTACCTGGCTTGCTGAATATTTCACCTATTAACTTACAGGCACGGGAAAAAATGATATATTCAGTTCAGTCGCCATTAAAACTGTAGTGATTTAAAATCCTGTGATGCTTTGGGTGTCCGTTTTGCCGCCTGGCTGATAAGAGCAGGAGTGGTGAACGGTGCTGGAGGAAGCAGTCAGAGATGAGGACATCTCAGCTCACCTTCAGGGTTACAGAAACTCCATATACTCACCCTGAAGGCTATAAAAGTAATAGGTGACTGACAGCATTTTATTTTCTGTGTTAGTGTAAACAAGACTTGCGTGTTAAGTCACAGGTAGCATCCAAATTCTTCCCTTTTTTGCAGTGCGTCTATGGAAAGTCAATTCTTTTCAGTGTTGAGATGAAAATTTTCCTCCTGTCCTCAGTGCCTTTAACAGCATCCCTCCCAGTCCAGGCTTTTTGAAGTGTTGTGTAAAACAGCCAGTGCCCCTCCGTATACTGAGTTAGCCAGTGCAGGCGTATGGACAGGGCTGAGAAACAGTTCAGTGCAAACACATTGACGGGGAAACCCTAAAATACTGACCAACTTGGAAATTCCCTCTGTCCCAACCAGCTTCATCCTGTCTGTCACTCCCTACAACCATGCAGCCTGGGAAAGATGCTTCAGTTTGCCAGCTGATGGCCACCTACCTGCTAGTGCCACGAACTTGGGCTTGACCCTGCGGCCTCTGCCTTTACAAATGCTCTGACCAGTCCCTGAAAAAGCCAGCGAGCCTCATCTCACTGACTCCAGCACGACTGAGTAAATAAATAACGCTATTTATGCGCTCCACACCATTTGTCAACCCATTTGTCACTGCCGATCTTTCATTGCTCACGCAGAAAAACTGTGCAGGATTTCACCCCAACCTCCCTTGCAGGTGTGATGAATGCTTTATTTATACAGCAGCATTTCACCGCGCACAACCGTTACTCTGCACGTACAGGCCTTTAGGTTTCTGTGTGTAAAGAGAGACGAAAATCAGAGGCGGCGCCGTAATTAAAAGCAAGGGGGGAATCACGGATGGCTCCACTAAAACTAGGGAAGGTGTGCCAGTGGAAATGTAGAAGGGTTCACTCCTCATCATCTAGAAAGATGAAAAACACGGACCTGTTCCCAGAAACCATAAAGATCAGCGTGACATTGCCAATCCTCACCCAGCTTATCAGAGCACCCCTGACCCACCATTTCTAGTGAGCACATTATTTCCAGGGACATCATCTCCCATTGACTTCCCCTGCTTGGAATTTCAGTCCAGGACTGAAAAACCTGAAGCTGAGGCTGCTACAAATTACTACAGTTGAGTGAGCCATGTATAAATACCCTCACGCAGGGTCTTCTAGGGGCCAAAAGACCAGGCAGGAGGCCTCTACCTTGATCTCTACTGTGAATGCTGCTACACCACTCTGCTGAGACCTACAGGGTCTGCCCTGGAGGTGAAGCACTGTGGTCTGAAGGAGCATCAGAACCTGTCTCTGGCTTCCACTTCGTGTCACAGCCACCACAGTTTGAGTTGCACTCACTCATGCCATGGAGCACACCACGTGGCTTACAGGAGCTTCACAACCATGACTCAAGCCAGTCTGCAGTAACAAGAGCAAAGGATCAGCCCCAACCCCATCTCTCTGTTTCTTGGAAGGAATTTTGTTGGAGGGAACTGCCTTGGCAGTTTTTACAATCTCATCAGCTTCAGGATCATCCTCCTGGCAACTTGCAGCCTTCCAGTACCTGAAGGGGGCTACAAGGAAGCTGGGGGGGGCTTTTTACAATGGCCTGTAGTGACAGGACAAGGGGTAACGGGTTTAAATTGAAAGCAGGGAGATTTAGACTGGATATAAGGAAGAAATTCTTCCTGGAGAGGGTGAGGAGGCACTGGGAGAGGTTGCCCAGAGAAGCTGTGGGTGCCCCATCCCTGGCAGTGTCCAAGGCCAGGCTGGAGGAGGCTTGGAGCAACCTGGTCTAATGGAGGGTGTCCCTGCCCATGGCAGGAGGGTTGGAACTAGATGGGCTTTAAGGTCCCTTCCAGCCCAAACCATTCTGTGATTCTATGAACTCCAGGTCACGTCAGATAAAGATGCAAGAGATACCATCAATTCCCATCTTTCTGACGGTGTGGGGCAAAGAAAAGTTGAGAGAAACATCTGTGGACCAATGTCAGACACTTTGATATCAAACCTCTCCTCCCTTTACATTTCAATGGGGGGGGAGTTGGGGGGGGGGGATATTCATAAAGAACTGTGTAAACAGATACCAGACTCATGTTTATTGCCTAAGCAATAAAAGATTAGAATTGACAAATGGAGAGGTTTTTGGAGACACAGATGCTACAATCATTTTAATATAATTTGGATTTCCAAATCAGTAATTACTCTATCACATATTTATAATTTTGTAGATGCTACTAGAAATGCTGATGTCTTTTTCTATGCATAGTAATGAGCAACAACAAGGGCTGTTAATATAAAGCCTGTAATGTTTGTATTCATATGTAAATAGGTTATGTAAACGTTTTAGACATTTCTCACTAAAACCCCGAGTTCTAATCTAAGTGGCTCCATTCCTAAACTAGAAAATCGCACCCTGCATAGAAATTGTTTACTAGTCTGTCAGCAAAGCCACCAAAGCAGCAAGCTGAATTTATTGAGGGATTTACATCTCTCCATTAGGCACGATATCGGAGTAATTGGCAACCTACAAACGCCCAGCGAGACATGCAGGTTGGTACTTAGAAAGCTGTTTGCTTGCACGTGGTGGCACACACGTGCACCTTCTGTGTACACCTATGCACAAGCACAGGAACCTTTATGGGAGACCGTTTGAGGGATGATTTAATCAAACTAATTTAGTTAAACGGATACAAACCCCTGGTTAACAGCGACAGAATCAGTTTAGTTTCTATCTGCTCCTAACTGACTTATGATAAAACTGAATAAGGCACATTAAAACAACAACATGTGTCTCCAAGCAGGAGTAAATTACACAAATTTAAAACTGTAACTTCAGTTAAGTCCAAATGATGCTACGGATAGAAAAGAAAACCCTAGAGAAAGAGGGCTAGAAAGCCTTAGGGCCAACCCTTAAGGACACCTCAGGATGGTACCCTTTTTCTTCCCTCCCCTTCACTCCAGCACCCATATCCGCAGCCTGGTGCATGGAGCTCAGTGGAGTGGCTCTTGGGGCTTACGCAGGCCATTTCTAACCTGGCTGGAACACGGATGCACCACCGTGGTACTGTCCTTTACAGGGCCTGATGGGCCTACTGAAGCCAAGCCCTGTGTCTCTTCTCCTCCTTGAACATCACACGACTAGCTTGCATTAACTTTGGCGAGATGATTTCTCAACCCTGATGCAGAGAATCATATCTTGAGACTTTTTCCCTGGTGTCTCTAAGAAATCACATGAAGCCGCATCCCTTCCTCCTCTTCTGGAATGTATATGTTTGCAAAGATGATTTAATGTCAGTAAATCAGAAGGACAGCTCAGAGACCCCCATGGCTCCGCTATAGCACACGAGTAACTCCCATTTGTATAGGAGACAATAGATGTCTTCTCTTCATCAGCAGAAGTGAAATGGAAATGACAACAAGGAAGCAAATATCCTGCTGTTGCTCTAGCAACTTCCAGCATCCTAGGGATAGTATTTCAAAATCTGTTCCTTTTTTGGCTTTTGGTGAGGCTGCCAAAAACTGCCAGGGGCAGCTACCAGCATTCTGATCTCGCTCTCTCCTCCTCCTCCTCTTCTCCTTCCTCCCCGCTTTCCCTTTATGCCACTTGGAAGCACTCCCACGCCGCTCCTGGAACAGTATTAACACCTAAAGAGCCGAGGTACGTGGCACGCAACCGGAACTTTACTCACCCTGCCTTCCAACACAGCAAAGTGACAGGAGCCATGCCACGAAACACCAGGGAGAGAAAAGCCCAACGCCCCTACCCACGCAGTCGAATTATTGCCATTTCCCCGGTGAGCTGCAGTGATGGGGGATGACCTGTGACAAACCAGGCAGTTTCCACTGGATATGGGAGGGAAAAAACCCCAGGAAAATAGCTCGACAGAAAAAGTGTAATAAATTTCTGCAGGCCAGAAGTGTAGACTCTATTACACCCCTGCCAAGAACAGTTACTCACACAAGTAAAATTAAGAGGACTATCGACTAGGTGAGTAAATCCATGCCCACTTTGTTTCCAAGGAAAGAAATTCACCCTGGCACGACTCTGTTTGTACGCTGGAATAGCAGCATCCATTCTGGCAGTTATTCCGGTCTCCCAGCACAGGAACGCCGCAGTGAATCAAACCCACTGTGGCTTTGCCTCTGCGATTACCTTTGTGCTGTGGAGTACCGGGATGTCCAGGGCTAAGGAACCAGGTTGTAGGCTGCTTTCAGTGTTTATTCCCTTTTAAAGGGGACACACTTGGATATGACAAATGGTCAGTACTTTCTTGTGATGATGTAAGTGTTAAAACCTGGGTACATCTAAAAAAACCCCACAAAACAGAAAACCCCAACATGGGAGTGAACGTAATTCTGTCTGATCACCTGGAACTTGTTACTTCAAGTGAAAGAGCAGAAGTAACTAACAGCAAAATGAAAACTCTTTGCTCCTGTTTGGTGAACCTTCACCTATGAATTTTCAGAGGGAAAAGTAAATAATGGGCCATATGGCGCAATTACTCAGTAGCACTGGTGGTCTGACATCACTATGTTACTGTATTATAGCTGTACACTTATCAAAACAGCCCAGATTTCTCATTACCTTCTGTTTCCAACAAGGAGGATTGTTTTCACTATCAGTCCAACGAGACCAACACACTGGGGGATCAAAGTCGCCCCTGGTTTTGAAATACAACCCCTGCCCTGATGAGTTTGCAGTCCAGACTTTGCAACAGCCTTGATGCTCACAACGATGCACTGAAATCAGGGAAGCATCCAGGGACCCTTGTGCCACCCAAGAGAGAACTGTGTCTGGAGGAGCCAGCCTCTGCCCAAGGTCTGCACGGGGAGCAAATTCAGCAAACTGCTTTAACTGTCGCTGTTAAAAGCATCACAAATGATGATGAATCTGGTTTAGTATTTGCATCTAATAAAAATAATGTCTGTTTTATAAAAACCTCGTTTTGGCATAGCCACATCCAAACGAAACCAACTCGTCCACACCGCGAAGTGAGCGAGGCTGATAAGACAGGGCGTTTCCTGGCAGAGCTTTCCTCATCCTCTCTGTAAAACCAGCGACCAGGCATAAACTAATTATTTGCTAATAGGTCTGTGCTCAAATTATGATTTCGAGTGGCATGGCACGTCTTTCTCTGCTGTTCACCAACTGCACTGGCAAAACGGTCCAACGCTGACCAGCTTGTGGACCGGTCTCCAGCGTTGTTTTTAAAGGCTTCACCCTCACGTCAGGAAAATCCCTTTCAGCCTTTGATTCCTCTGGTGCCAATATACCCTTAAACATCTGCTCTTAAGACTATCCCTCCGCATTACTTTGCGGCATAATTACAAGGGCAAAGCTGGAGTCTCTCTCACCATCCACTCCAAATCCTCCCTCACAGTCTGCCTTTTCCCTTAGCACCTTCCAGTTCAGGCAAATCCCGATAACAGCAACACGAAGGGAACTGGGCATCTTTGTTCAGATGTTAGACAGGAAGCTAAACGGTCTATAACTATTAAAATAGTACACTATTAAAATAGTACACTGGTCGTCTTCGGAAGCTACTAAGAAACTCCATCCTCTCCCCCTCAGTTACAGCTGCTACGCTTTCTTGCATAAGAGATCCTGCTCCAAAAGGTGTTTAGGGAATCGATAGCTTCATCCTAAATCCACTTGGCTGTGGGTGGGAGAGAAAGCAGGAAAAAAGCAGCAGGCAAAGGTTCATAATTTTGTACCATGCTTCAGAGGGCTGAGGGGAACATTTGTCTTGACAAGTCATCTGTTTAATCAAAGAATTTTAATCACAGTGCAGTTCTAGAAACCACAGGCTAACGTGGACAAACGATAAGAATAATTAAACCACTCAAATAATCTGTAGCTTGTCTGTCATCGGTTTGTAAGTACGCTGGAGGTTTGAGATAGTTTTATCTTGCCGATTTAGAGAGCCGGATCCCCAGCAGGTCTCAGTCAATAAAGATCCCACGGAGCTCGCATCTATCCCTGATGGCTGCAGAGCTATTACCTCCAAACGCTGCGCCGGTCTCCACGTCTCTTCAGACACTCGCAGGCATCCCCAGGACAACCACCATGCTGTTTGTTATCAACGCGCTTGGCTCCAAACAGTTATCAGAGCCAAGCATTTCTGAGGGACTCTATTGCCTTGGAGAACGATGAACTATCGAACCAAAACGTTGTGTGGGAACACGGATTCACATTGTCATTTAGGAAAAAGCTTTCGGGTTTAAAATGTATTTTACGTGTTCTTGTTAAAATTGATTACACACCTTTGAAAAGCAAAATATTCTGATTGAACAGAAACATTCCTTTCAACGAAAATAATCAGTTGTCGGGACAATTTACGAAGGTTTGATCTTGTATTGATTCAGGACTGGGTTATATTGTCCCTGCAACGGCAGAAGTTCCCGCAGCACAGAATAATTGGTCTCCAGGTAACTCCAAGAGTTGCTTCTTTTTCTTCACATCTTTTAACTTAATACATAGTTGCTCCCTAACATCTAAGCCTGCTCTCGGCAAATGCTGGGCAATGCAGCCCTCTTCCAACAGCTTACAAGCTGTCTCACATTGACCTGAGATAGCCACACGGTCCCTCAGAACACACGTATGGATACGTTTGGGAGTTATTGCACGGCCGCTGACCTTCAGTACCTCACTGCCAACCTAAGCCCTTCCTTGGTCCCTAATTCTGGACACTTAAGAGTATTGTGGAGGCTTGGCTGAGGTACTGGTGGACGAGAAGCTGAACATGAGCCGGCCGTGTGCGCTGGAAGCCCAGAAAGCCAACCGGATCCTGGGCTGTATCAGGAGAAGTGTGACCAGCAGGGCGAGGGAGGGGATGCTCCCCCTCTGCTCTGCTCTTGTGAGACCCCACCTGGAGTGCTGTGTCCAGCTGTGGAGCCCTCAGCTTAAAGAGGATATTGAACAGTTGGAACGAGTCCAGAGGAGGCCACAAAGATGATCAGAGAGCTGGAGCCCCTCTGCTATGAAGAGGCTGAGACAATTGCGGTATTCAGCCTGGAGAAGACTCCAGGGAGACCTTATAGCACCTTCCAGTACCTGAAGGGGCTACAAGAAATTTGGGGGGGGACTTTTTACAAGGGCCTGTAATGACAGAACAAGGGGTAACGGGTTTAAATTGAAAGTGGGGAGATTTAGATTAGATATCAGGAAGAAGTTTTTCCTGGAGAGGGTGGGGAGGCAGTGGGACAAGTTGCCCAGAGAAACTGTGGATGCCCCATCCCTGGAAGTGTCCAAGGCCAGGCTGGATGAGGCTTGGAGCAACCTGGTCTAGTGGAGGGTGTCCCTGCCCATGCCAGGGGGTTGGAACTGGATGGTCTTTAGGGTCCCTTTCAACCCAAACCATTCTATGATTCTATGATGATTCTATAATTAAAACACACAAGCAAGCACACATGAGACATTGATTGCACTGCAGCCTAGGAGGAGATGAGAGTTTCTCAGCAAGAGAGAACGAGTTTTGTGCAGGAAGCGGGCTTACGAGCAGGGAAGAAGAGTTCAGGTTGGTCCGACAGCATGGTATTGCTTTTTAAGATGAGCAGTTTGTATACCTCTGTGTGCTTAGCTCTCGTAATACCAACCCTGTTTTGAAAAGGGAAGTTTAACCAGGTGATTTTCTCCTCCCCAAGAAAACATTGCACTCCTCAGGTGCAGAAGTACCAGAGCATCCGCAGTCACGGGGACAACAACTGCCGGTCAGACTTTGCCTGTGTTGCCACTGCAATAGCCACTTTGGAGGTTTGCCCTGCTCCTGCCTGTTGGCACCACTGACCTTCATTCTGCTGCTTTTTGAGGGAGGCCCTGACATCAGGACCCAGAACTTGAATTTGGCACGGCTGAGGGGAACCGAATACTTGCCTGAGAGCCGTGAAAGAACGTGGGAGTAGAAGGAATTCCTTCCTACGCTGCAAAGGAGCTGGACCTGCACATGCACACCAGGCTGAGGGAGGATGGAAATGTTCAAGGTTTGGGGCATTGGTTATGGTGCAGGAGAGGCCCCCCATAAAGGAACCTGCAGGAGGGTCTATGAGGAAGGGTAAAGTACAGATGCTGAGCAGGGAACCCTACATGATGCTACTACAAAGAAAAAAAGGTCTAAGTCTTGTTCCCCAAAAGGCATTTCCCACCATTGTCAAAGAAGGTTTGGAAAACAGAGAATTGGCCACAGGAAAGATAATGAGATGACCAAGGCCGTTTTCCCTACACCATTAAAAGCAAGAATTGTAGTGGCAGAAGATTACGGTCGACATCTCCCAGTAACTCAGGAGTTCCATGGGGGTGGAAAAAGAAAAGGCGGCAATGATGTGCTGCCGTTGGGATGTGGGAGGGCTGCAGCAGTCACAAGGTGACAAGGGCATCCTTATTGTTACATCCAAAACTGTACTCATAATCAACAGGATGGACATTCTAGCTCACAACTCCAAACATCAATGCTGTAACTCAGTGGAGAAACCGAAGCATAACCACAGGCAGACCATTACCTTTTAAAAAGTGAGCTGATTGGTGCCAGTGGTTGTCATTTCTGTGTAGTTTGTCTCAAGTTTATCCTTCAGTCATCCTTGCCAACTGGAAATGTGCTGCCAGGACCAATTTATTATCTAATACGTTGCAATGGATGCTACCCTTCATGATGAGATGCTACAGCAATGTTTACTCGAACATTCAAGAGGAGCAATTTCACTTCCCACCTTAGACTGCTCGTTCAGGTACGTACTGATATTGATGCTACCCAGCATCAAGTGAAAAATCACACATTAGAAACATAAGCTTCCACCTGTTTTGCCCTCATGTTTTATCACCGAGGATCAGATAAATCAAAGCAATGATTTTTTTTTCCCTTTCATCTACTTTTAAACACATTCTACTGTGTGTTGTTTTTATTTGGGTCGGGAGATGGCTATATAATACATTAGACATTCGCTTCTACAGACTTGGAAAGGGATTTAATCAGTACATGAATGAGGCTTAAAGAAACAGAAAGCTTCCTAATGCAAATGCAGCTGTGACTGATAAGAAGGACAATGGACAGAAATCCTTGACTTGATTAACTTAGTGACCTAGAAAGAGGGATGTGTCTCATTCCAGCAGCGCAGAACAGAGAAACACTCATTAACTGTTCCTTTCGGCTGAAAGGATCCACGGCCCTCACTTCCGCACCCAAAGGAGCCATTCACCAGAAACTTGGACACACTAGGGAAGCCTTTCTTTCAGTTTCTGGCTGTACAAAGTCGAACAGAGGGACAGACTCCACATAAATAAGTGTCTTTCTCTCTCCTCCTCTCCCTCTCTCGCTCTCTGCTTTGGCTTTTCAGAGGGTTCAGCTGGTCCTAAACCACATACAGTAAGAAAGATTATTTCAAAAGGACTTAATTCACTTTGATGTGTTGTTTTGTTTTAATGGGATGTGTTTCCTAAGGACACAGAGGAACTCTTAACTGTTTCATATCTGCACGCGTACTGCGTACATCTGCCTGGTAATGGTACGGGAAAGAGCGAAACTCAGCAAGGCGAATCTTAGCAGCACCTTTAAAAATATTTCAGACCTACCTTACTCCTTCAAAGCCCCGTGGACAGCGGCTAATTAAATCTCTCAACACTGTTCTGATTCAGATGGGTTAAGAGTAGTTACCTCCGGTTTGCAGGTGGAAGGAGAGAAACAACATGACACGCTGCAGAAATTACAGAGGCTGCAGGCATTCCCTTCTACTCCTGACTTTAAGTGTGCACCCCAAAACCCCCCCCGGCAGCCTGGCTGCGTGGGCAGAAGGGGTCGCTGAGTGCCCTGGGGGCTTTGGGCACTGAGACGGGAGGACATGAACCCAGAGCCAGGCTCCTGACCCCGAGGACTCGTGCCACAGAGAAATGATGCCAAACAGCAATGACATTTTTACCCAGAAAGAAATGGGGCAGAGAGGCCTCGTACAGAATCAATTAGATATTGCAGGAGAATGCAAAATAGAGGGGGGGTACACACACAGAGAACACCAAACGGAGAGGAGAAAGGCAGGGGCATTTTTTCCCAGGGTTGGCTCACTCCCCACCCCAGCTATCTCAGGGTCGATCGGCATGCAGAAGGATGAGAATCGAGAAGCGTAATAGAGCTGGAAAAGAAGCCAGATCTTCCTTATCTTGCCTCTGTGGTCCCATGCCTCCAAATAACAGAAGAGTGGCAAATTAATTAACATTCGGAAAGGAAAACCTGACCATAAGAGCAGATTTCTAATTATCCACAGATAGCACTGGCAGGCTGCTTAAGAGTCAAGGCTGATTCCCCGGGTCACACACAGGGCGAAAAGCAAACCTGGAGACTGCTTACCGCAGCGATTCACCGATAACAGGGAAAAAGAGCACGTTAACACTGGCTTACGAGACGGCGGGCTTGCAGCGTACCTCCGAGGATCCTAACGGCGCTTCCTAAGAATTAGGATGCAGAATCACAGAATGGTTGCCGTTGGAAGGGACCTTAAAGACCATCTAGTTCCAACCCCCCTGCCACGGGCAGGGACACCCTCCACACATGTCTCTGAACGCCTTTTCCTTCTAATCTCAGAACAGAAACGGACAAAAACAGGACACAAAAATCAGGAGAGCTTTCCTGAGCCTCAGCCCTGCTGGACAGTATCACTATGCCTAACTCACGCTTGGCTACGGATTGGAGAAGGGGCACGTGACAAAGGTGCGGGAAGGCAGTGGCAATGCCAGGACTCTTCAATGGATGGAGCTCTTCCACAATCCTGGGCAGGTAGAGTGAGAATGAAGTATTTCTGGTGGTCAAAAGGGCAACGGAGACCTTCAGGAGTGACACCACTGTGCCCAGTACCAGAGAGCTGGCTGAGACTCCAAAGGCGTTTTAATCTCTCTGCTCCCAGCAGCACTACCACCGTTTCCTCTCCAAATAGTTCACAGAACAGAAGTCTTCTCTTTTAGGGGGGTGGGTCCAAATTTCCCCCCTGAAGCTTAAATGTATTTTTTCCAACCATATCTCAATCAGAGTAACATTCATAAGAAGTAGGGCATGGGAGGGGCTTAATGGAGACCTAAAGCAGGAATCTAGTCAGGCAATAAAAGGGGAAAGGCACGGAGAAGCCGAGAGGCTGAAGACTGCCTAAGCACAGCTCAAAGCAGTTAGTGGGGAGGGAACATCCCGGCTGCCAGGCCGGATGCTCCACAAGGGCAGAACGAGGGATGAGAGGGGGAGTGGGCCAACACTGCAGAGCACAAAGTGCACAAAAAGGAGCCACCAGTCCTTCCGGCAGGGATAAAGGAACGGTCCGAAAGTGGGATCCTTGGGAGGAGGGGGGAAGCGGGAGGTGCCAACTTCTCCTGCCAGGCGTTGAGGCTGGCACAAGGTGATTGATGGGGGACATGGGAGATGTATAAAGGAAAGGAACTGCAAGGAGAAGGAAGAACCAGCTGATTTACCCACAGGCAACTAACAGAGCCAAAACTGTGCCAGGGTCAGGAGCCAGACAAAAATCAGGAGCTTTGACCTGACAGGAAGATGTTCAGCAAAGAGAAAAAGGCAATCCAGTTTCTTCGCAAAAAGGCTGTGGAAATGGAGGCTGAGAGGAGGAGCACAAGGAGTGGTTTAAAAAAAAAAAAAAAGAAAATCAAATCCACAAGAAAAAAAAAAGCCTACAAGGTGTAAGAAGAAAGGAGTAAATGAAGGAAACCTGATCTAGAAAGGGAGCAGGGAGTGGAGTGCTTGACGTGAAGCTGAAAGGATGAGCTAGTCAGTGGCAGAAGAAAGAGAGAGTAGAGATCTATGTGTTTGGAACACATCACTTCATTACAGATGGAATGAACAAAGCTTTCACCTAAAACCTACTTCTCATTGCAATCCCCAGATAGTTTGGAGTGTGCCTGCCGATAAGGAGATAGCTCAAAATAAAAGGAAAGCACAAATCTGAGTGCTTTACAAATCCCAGTAGGTGGGTCTTATGGTGGTGGTAAGACTGGTGTGACCACAGCCAGCCACGTCCCAGCCATGGGCACTTGGCGGGCGGGAGAGGCAGATTGGACCCTGGGAGGAGCAAGGCTCCAATTCCAGGGAAGCAGCTGACAAGGGCACAGGGAGGCAAACGCCCAAACACGCTGCCAGAAATAGAATCTACAAAAAGTGGCCTCTACACAGTCCAAATTAGGGACACAGACCAGACCTGATTAGAAAAGAAAAAAGTCTATCAGTATAGCCTGAAACTGAGGCAGGGCTGGGAAGCAGCTGTGCCCCAAAAGAAAGCTTGAATGCTGTGTAATTCAAAGCAAATCACTGGAAAACTGCAAGAACTGCGTTAATTCCATCAACACCTTATTTTTCAGCCACTTTATCTGACCTTTTTTTTTTTTCAGCAAGAAGAGAGAAAAAAAACCCAAACTATTAATTGAATTAATAAAATCCCTTGTTGACTCCAGTCCATCCTGGGTGATAAGAAATCCTTTCCAGATGGACTTTAATTTCCATTTAATCTTTTACTACTTTGCTGATCAGCAGCCCACAGGGCACGAGGACTCATTTCTGGCCATCGCTGTAGATGGTCAGAGGTAACCGTAACAGCCCTTTAAATGACTTTAATCTGTTCAGAGACCACATTCAACATCAGTTTCCCTTTCCTATCCCCACACAGATGAAACAGTGAATCAGCCCCCCCAGCCTTCAGACATGTCTGTGAAAAGCTCTCTTCCCAAAACCTATCCCAAGATGAGCAGGATCTTCCAACATAAGCCTGACTGAAAGACTGGAGGCTTGGATTGGAAAATGTGCCAAGTGCTGAGGTTCATCCTCCAGCCCTTTGCCATTACAAATCACGCCTGTGCCGTAGCTCAGTATTGCCACGAGTGCGTGTCTGCATTGCTGAATTCCTGACTGCGGCTGCTTTCGCACATGCTTTCGGAAGCTGTATTAATAGCACGATCGAAGCTTGCAGGAAGCAAGACAGAAGCGCCATCCTTCTTATAATTAAAAAAAAAAAAAAAAAAAAAAAGAGACTGTAGACAATCAAGAGCAGAAAACCCCATTTTAGTGATGCAGCTCTGTGTGTGCAGATCATTAAGAAACCCCTTTGTACATCACAGGATTCTGCCCTTCACTGAGTCAGTAACGAGGCTCCAAAAAGGATGCTAGCAGCGTTCTCCCCTTCTGTCTCTCTCCCGCTTTTTCCCTTGCCCCTGGCAGGGCAGCCACGGTGAGGACCCCCCGTGCCCAAACAGGGAGTGAAGGCTCCTCCTAAGCCCATCACAGATAAGGAAGGGTGGAAAGAGCAATACAGACAGCAGCTTTTCTCAGCCGTTTTTAAACAATATATCACTGATGCTTCCCTACATCAACTTGAAAGAACAAGTTCCTTCCCTGTTTCTTGATAGTTAAGGGATTAAACTAGAATTCCCTGGCCATACGTAAGCGACGGTCACACACAATACAAATTCCTTAACCTGAAGTAAATCCAAAGAAAACGTTTATTTAAGAAAATAAAGGAAGGGCGGGAAGGGGGGATGTTGAGAATCCCTGCCAAAAAAGAACCTCACAGCCAATTGGTGGTGGAAACAAAGCAATAACTTATTAATGTACAGGAGGTAACACGTTCTCAAACTTCAGCCCAAGGTTCCGAGCTCCAAAGGGACTCTGCAGACTTGATGGCATGGCCTGGAGAGATGAGCCCACGGCAGGAGCTCAGGCAGGGTGCCCATCCTGGCCATCCTTGACAGGGGATGGTCTAGCCACGTGGCAGCAAGGGCGTCTCAAAAGCTGATGAAAATAGCTGGGATAGGGGCATGAAGCCTGTCTTAACCTTTCACTTTGCGCAAGCTGGCGATTTGGCAGCATCCTCTGTGCAGCCGGGTCCCTACGGCACGGGGAGCTGCAAAATGCAAAGGAACGGCCAGAACCACAAGCCCGGTGAAGCTGCACATTGTTACACCTAGGCCTAGGTTTCCACCCAAAAAGAGAAAAACGGCCTTCAGGCAAGTTCAAAAAAGAAGCCATCTCTTTCCACTTGGCATAACCATTTCAAAACAGCTCCAGTTCCATTAATTTACCTAGGTTTAATTGTTGTGTTCACAGAAAAGCAAGTAACAGCAGCACTGAAAATGCAATAAATTAGTGTGTTAAATGAGTTCTGACTCCTCTCTTTAGTGGTCACTTAACTCTGCAGTGAGTCAATGAAAATAATGTTTCTTTTAAGAACTAATAAAGAATAGCCTTGATAAAATGAATCAGGTTTATTTTCCCCAATTATTTTTCCTCTTTCCTTGAATGACTTACCTATACTTACTGAAATACCATTCCTGAGAACCTGTAAGCAGACAGTTAATGATTTTAACAGGAAAAAGGTTTCAACCACTACGTTCAGGCGTTAATCACACCCCTATAAAGTCACATTCCTAATAACAGAATTTAATTCTGTACGTATTCACACAGAGCAACACGTACAGGGGTATCCTAAT
Organism: Rhynochetos jubatus; assembly: GCA_027574665.1. Taxonomy (NCBI): domain Eukaryota; kingdom Metazoa; phylum Chordata; class Aves; order Eurypygiformes; family Rhynochetidae; genus Rhynochetos; species Rhynochetos jubatus. The sequence goes on along the minus strand of CM050651.1, from coordinate 73,772,190 downwards.
TCCAAGCACAACTTTACTGATCCTGTAGGCACAGGTATATAAATGTACACATCTTTTTCAACATACCCTTAGAAAAATACACACGTACGTAATATACATAAGTGCACATCTATGTATGACATATTCAAGATGATGCCATCTGACCAATGAAAGAAGAGAAGACTCTTAATATGACTGATTAATAGGGTAATAGCACATTATAAAACTTGGTCTTTGGACAGGTTTCCTAGAAATTTTGTGTGGATGACTGAGAACTGCCTGTACACCTACAGTGTTGAATGAAGGGATGTCTGGTCATTTGGGAACCCAGCTAAAGCTACTTCATGTCCAGAAATCTTGGCTGTCCACGCTGCACAGGTGAAATTCCACAGCACACACACACAAAGGGTCCAGTAATTTAGGAAAATGCTGGGGTTTAAGGCGCAGGCAACAAGGCGACTCCTGTACATCTATAACGCTCACTTTCACAGACCATCAAGCTGATTTTCTGAGCAGGAAAGAATCAAGCAGTCAGGGACACGAAGCTGGAAGCTTCCTGCACTGTATCACTGAAGTGGTGATTCAAGGCAAGCAAATCCTTAGTGTTACATATATTGACATTTGTCTTCATTATCATTCAGTCAAAAAAAACCACCTTTGGTTACAAAGCGAAAATAAAATGCAATACACCATCTATTTTTAAAAATATATAAATAATTAAATTTTTCAAAAATAAATAATGCATTTACTAAGTTAGAATGAAACACAATAGAAGGATATTTCTGATGCAAAGCACCTGAAGAGACCGTACCACAACCAGAACCTACCAAGCATTTCTTAACTGCAGAAAAAGGCAGCTAAGAAAACTTCAACACACACCCCCCCCCCATGCTGGACATTCTGCTCAAAGGAGTTCTCATTTCCCTTTCCTCCTTTGGCTGTCAAAATGAAGAACTGGGAAGCATTTCCCCAAAGATTGGCACAGTCTGTCAAAGATTTAGCAGTAATTGATGGGAAATCTACTGTGTTTAGACAGCACTGACTGAAATCAGCCTCTACAACATAGCGTGCCAAAAACTCTTATGCCATTACAAAACATGTCCAACAAAAGCAGTCCAAGTTCTGGCAGCTTGTAATGGCAGCTTGCTTGGATACGACCATAAGTGGCTTCATCCAAAACATAGAGAACATGGATTTACTCAGTGAACTATTGCAAATGCGTGCGTGGCCAGTAATACGTAAACAACACGGAAAGGGAGACTGTTAAACAACGGAGGCATAAGGGACGGTGTCATCGCTGCCACCAAAGGAAGTGGAAAACATTATGATCTTCAGGTGAGGAAAAAACCCAACAACAGTGAGCTAGAGTTAATAATATAAAGCTTTCCAACTGCAACGGGTGTCAGAGCATTAGCATTCTGGAGTTGGACATCTCTGATGGCAAGGAGAAGCCTGGAAGCCGCGAGCAGAGCAACGAGCAGCAGAAAGAGCTCAGGCTCAAACCGTAAGGTGAATTTAAATACGTAGTCTTTCCCCCAGTGGGAATTTAGTCGAGTAACGCCAAACACGTCAGAAATACATAACAAAGTGCAACTGTCCACAAAGGCATCTGCACGCTGCTCTCTTGCACCGTTCTGGCAACGTGAGTTAAAGTGGGATTACCAACTCTACTGACGAGCCCACCCCGAAGTTCCTCAGTGTCCAGCAGCTCCAACTAACAAGACGCAGCAGTTTCCTAACAAATGTCAATTAATACCCTCACCAATTAGTCGGAAGGTTTCAAAATAAAGACTATGTTCACTAACACAAGAGGCTACTGACGTGGACAATATATCAAACGTTGGTATCAACAAATGCTCGGGATTTAATGGTCTAAAATATTTTAGATTAAACTTCCCGCCAGGCACGTTTTCTGTGATGTAGGCAGGTTTAACATGAATGCTCAGGTTTTGCGTGGTAAGTTATGCTGTATTTTTGCTGGGGTTTTGCTTTATGGTTTTAGGTTTTTTTTAAGACATCTCTAGGCAGACAAAAGGTTTGCAACTCCAAGCTCCCCAGAAGGCAGCTGAAAGTACCTGCTGGGAGACAGGCTTTCAAAGATCAAAGAAAAGAAACATCCTACCCCAAAAACCAAAAATCATACTGGGCAACTGAATTCTCTCTCTTTTTTTGGCTGGCATACTTAAAAAAATGCAGTTGTAACCAAATTCCTTTCTCTCTGGCAACTTGGCATCTGAAACCAAAGCTGCATAATGCCAAAGTAAGTCTGTAGTAGCAACGATATCATATATTGTAGTGGTGTAAAGGACATAAAGCAAGGCAAAGTCTTCTGTTACATTTGTTGATCAACTGTTTGATGCATAATCCTCCTCCCCCCCCCAAAAAAAAAAAAAAAAAAGAAAGGATTTGCATGCTTAAAATTATAACGGTGTTTAATAAACACAAAGTGAAACTGCAGATATTTGAAGTGCCGGTCTCAAATACATCACAACATATGCCTGCTAAGAGTAGAACTATGACATGACAAAGAAACTCAGATTGTCAGTGGAAATTAACACTTTTTCTCCCAATGTCTGCCATACCTTAAAGGAGAGTTTGATAAGAAAACAAACTCTGCATTAAACTCCAAGCTCCACAGTTTTGGTAGTTAAAGAGGGAAAACAGCTTTATATAAATGCATTTCCCGCTACTCAATTCTGCATAATTGTTTGTGGGCAGCAAAGCATACAAATCAACCAAAAATACGGAATTCGTAAGCAGGAAAAGATGCATGCCCTAATTCCAAATTAACAGCAGGGTGGTGATGTTTCCTTTATCATAATATTTTTGCTGGGCTACTTCTGCACTGAAACAATAATTCTTCATTTCTTCACCATGTGATATATTATACCCAGGAAATACAGTGAAAGGGAGGGAGTGTTCGGGATTATGAAGAGTACAGACAGTGAATCATTAATTCGGTATTCTGACACAGGTATTTTAATGAAATGGTTGAAAAGGAAACAAGATTCACCTGAATCACGTTTTCCTTACAAAGAACATGACTGTTAACTAAGTAGGACCACCAAACGCTGACGATAAAATATGATGCACTAATCCCTCTGATTTAGGAAAAAGAAAACGACACAAAAGAGGGGACATTTCTGAGACATTTTTGAGCACAAATCTCTCTCTCAAACAGAAGTATTTTTAAATTTCCAGTGTAAAAGTACTGTTTCAAAAATCAAAATTGTCAAGTATCACGTCTTCATCAGCTAGAGAGATTAAGGAGAAAAAAGGACCTGTTGGCTAAAGGAGAAAACAAAATCACTAACACTGGAACTTCAGAAAGCTGCTCCAGGGTTTCTAGTAACACTAGGATATCATTAAAGCAAGGTAAAGACCAGTTGTCCTCATAGAAGCAAATAATGGCCCTGATCCTGCAAATAGCTTGCAAGTGCTTCCAAAAGTAGGGTGGATGGATTGAAATAATTTCCTTTTTATGGCTCGTAATAGCAGGATCATCTGTATTCTGCACAGAAGACAATCCATTGCGGGCAGGCAAACAAATTAGATATTCTTGAGGTTTGCAAGCTGAGCCTGTTATTTATCATTAACCACCGCAGTAATTATGCTGCAAATGGCCACCTGCTTAAATTACTCAGGTATCCGTGTCCCAGTCAGACTACTGGGAAATCAAGGCACGCGGGGGTTTAAGGAAGGAAGTTCATAGTTCAATAATTGAGTTGGATCTTATTAAAAACAGAGGAATCCTTGGGAAAAACACCACAAACACGTGCAGACTGAGGAGCAACTGTGCATACACAAAGACGCTGTCGGGTTTTGTGCGAGATCCACACGCACGTTATTTTAGACCACGTGTCGCCTCTGACCAGAGAGCCGACTTCTGGAAAGGGATCTGAATGTACAACCCCCGCAGAAGGATTCGCAGTATTTTGGTCGTTAAATGAATTTACATTTATCACGCAGCTCAGGGAAGGGAATTAGGAAACCAAACTGACTTATAAAAACAGGGGCACGCAGCGATTTCAATACAAACAGCAGCTTGATAGGCTATTAATAGGAAATGCAGCCTTAAATAAATAGTTAAGGATTCCAAATAAGATGTGAACAGCTTCTTGCTGTATTAACAACATTCATTTTCTTAAGATAATGCTGTGGTATCCCCAAAGAAGTTCTTGGCTGCAGAACAGAAGTGTTAAGGCTTTACTCTTGCTATTACTAGCCAGTTTTCTTCAACAAAAGCTTTAGGGCCAACTACTTTCCGCTGCTGGAAAATACCCATATTTTACTCAAAGGGTTAGCAATTTTACATTTATTGCCAACTCTCTGTCAATTTACTTTCCAACTAATTTAACACATCTTGACTCTGAAGTGTTTTCTATTTTCTCCCCCGTTGATATCACAATGTCAGAGATCAAAGGCTCGTTCCCAGCTTGTGCTACATTCAAGCAAATTACCAGATACGTTACAGAAAATTTGCAGCACTCACCCCAAACGCGGTTCCAAGCAACCCAGCAAAGCCCTGAGCGCGTCGCAGAGTCGGGGGTACTGGTGAGCCGGGGCTGGAAAGGCAGGCTAAAGAACTATGAAAAAGCATCTCCCGTACCAAGCAGGTGTTTACATATGCGTAGGCTGGAAAGAAAACCCCAAAATCCTATGGGAGTGAGGGAATGAGGTGTGGAGGGGGTGGGGAATTAAAAAAGAAAGATACAGGGGGTTTATTTTAGCTGGATTTAATAAAGGTAGTAAAGAGATTTGTAAAGCTTTGGCAGGTCTGTGTGGTTTTTAACCTGTTCTTGCCCGCACGTGCGAAGAAGGACTTGCGAAACGCTCAAAAGAAAATAATGAGCAAATGTCTAGTAAAGACCAGGTCAAGCGTTTCTAGCTCACCTCTCTCCCCCTTTCAGCACAAGCTAATCCTCCTTTGGCACCGAAATAAAGGAATGCAAACAGAAATCCCTTCTGCGTTGGCTGCTTGCCTGAACTACAGTGTCTGTAAACTTCCACTGAAAACCCCGTCGGAGGGAAAATGAATTCAGCAAAGACAGGTCACTGCTACGATAAGCGAGGCTTTCGTAACAAAACACACCTGAGAGTTTGGCTTTATGACCTACATCGGAGCAAAAGACATGCGTGCACACAACGCGCGGCAAACGCGCGTGGAAAACAGGGAATGGTCGGGTTCTGAAGTTCGCAAGATACTTCAGCGTAAGAGAACTGGGATAGCGGTGATCGCACATGGACAACGACAGCAGGGAGAATTTTTCCTCAACGTCATTTTAAGTGCTCTCTAGTTCACACCAAACCCACCCCTCTCCCAGCGTTCTGAGTAATTAGCTCCGATATCTTGAAAAGAGTAAGTAAAAGATAAATTAGCTGTGCGGAGGGATTAAATCAAGCAAGCATCATGGGCTGGATCAGACCCTGGACCCCAGGATATTCTGCAGAGAGCTCCACAGCAACGCAACCAACAATTAACAAGGAAAAGCTAAAAACCCTAACAAGAGCAAGGGAACCTTAATGGAGAAAGGGCCCAGAGGAGGCCACAGAGATGGTCAGAGGGCTGGAGCCCCTCTGCTATGGGGACAGGCTGGGAGAGTTGGGCTTGTTCAGCCTGGAGAAGGGAAGGCTCCGGGGAGACCTTATAGCACCTGCCAGTACCTGAAGGGGCTACAAGGAAGCTGCGGGGGGCTTTTTACAAGGGCCTGTAGTGACAGTACAAGGGGTAATGGGTTTAAATTGAAAGCGGGGAGAGTTAGATTGGATATCAGGATGAAATTATTCATGGAGAGGTTGGTGAGGCACTGGGACAGGTTGCCCAGAGAAGCTGTGGATGCCCCATCCCTGGCAGTGTCCAAGGCCAGGCTGGATGAGGCTTGGAGCAACCTGGTCTAGTGGAGGGTGTCCCTGCCCATGGCAGGGGGGTGGAACTGGATGGTCTTTAAAGTCCCTTCCAACCCAAACCATTCTGTGATTGTATGAAAGCACATGCTACCTGTTATGGCCATCCGAAAATGAAACTGAACACGCTAACTGAAAAAGCTTCAACATCCCTTTATTTTCATTTAAAACATTACAGAAATGAACAGGCTGCTAGTTTATGATCGCTGTCATATTAAGTGAACCTGGGAAGACTATTCAGGAGATTCTATGCTTACCCCCTGCCTCAACTTGATTGCAATTAGTGTCTCAGAGCAATTTCAGTAATACGTTTGCATAAGCCAAAACTGGCTAAGGAGAAGGAAAGCAAATGTTTCAAAATCACCGTGTCAAACCCGAATGGACTGCACCAAAAAATCCCTGCTGGCACAACACCAACCGCAATTTTTTGACCATTTCCCCATGGTTTTCCTGCCGTACACCTTCCAGCTATTTGACTGTGCTAGTGATCAGATGGAACGGCTAGATGGATGGGAGGTGATGAGTGCCCCCAGTCAGGGGCTGACTACCCAGGGCATCAAAGAGGAAAAAAAGGAGCAGGACAGAAACAGAGTGAATCATACAGGGTGATTGATAATTCCTTACAAAAGGTTTCTCCTGCTTTTCTGGGAGGGCCGCAGCGACAAGCATCGATGATGAGAGAAACAACTCGAAAGACAAATCTTTACTGTTACTGGGGTTACGAGACAACAGCTTCCATAGCTGTCAGGTTACAGCAGCCAAGCAAGGGATAAATGAAGGTATTTAAATTAGACAGTGAAGCAGTAATTTTTTCCCCCTCCTTCTTCTTTCTTACTTTTTTCCTCCCCTTTTATTAGCATAAATGCATTAGCATCACTACCCATCCTACCCCTTCCCCCCGTGCCGTACAGCAGGCAGACCCACCGGTAGTACTGCCATGGAAATAGCGTCCAGCAGAGGTTTTAATTAAGTTTAGCTGAGTTTTTTCAGTCCTCTTTCCAATAAATAGCAATTGCGTGCATCTTGCTTGTGTAAATCTGAACTATCCAGCAGCAGATTACATACAGTGACCGTTGCATTTCCTTCTCCAAAGCGCTCAGCTCCTGTGTAGAGCTGTTAGGTGAAGCAGCCCATCTTTAAAGGGTTTGGCAGGCAGCAAAACAGTCTCAGTGCTATTCCCCAGCAAAGCTGCTTTCCAAAATGACAAGCCTTCCCTCTCGCAGTTGTCAAAACAGAACCAAGACCCACACGGCCATTCTTCATCTGAAGTGGAGGTTGTACAAACAGTAAACGTCAAATCCCTCAAAACACTGGAGAGTCACACGTATCATCGCTGGAAGCACACAGCAAAAAAAGTTAGTTTGGTTGGATAATTCACCTATCTATGAGCCTCATTTAAAAACCAACAGGGAAACAAGCCTGTCTTCCAGACGCTTCTTGAGTACACACCTAAAATTAAGCGTGGGTCCATCCCACAGCTATCTGCATCCTGAATTACTATGTTTTCCTAAATCTGCTCCTCCCAATATTGGGTCTACATAAATGGAGGACCCGTACTGGTTGTACTGAGCAATAGCAAAGAGCTAATCTTATAAGGAAGGACAAAATACAGCTCCTACTAATGTTGAGAGCCCACACAGCGCCAGCCGAGTCCAGCTACAAAATCCACCTGAAATTCTGAGAGTGTCTGAACTTGGGTTGATGCCATCTGACCAGTTTTAATTGCCTTTTCCATTTATCAACTCCCTCAATATTCCTTCTTTTAAATCCACACACAATCCTTCCCCAGCCCCGAGGTCGCGCGTTTCAAAGCCGCCTCCCGAGCAGTTCAACTGCGCGCTGGCTCTGTGCGTTTCGGCACGGAACGCTGATGCAACGAGAAAGGTTATTTTACACACGGCTCCTTGAGCACGAGGAAGCTTTCTTTTACCGGCAAACAGCCTGTTGTCACCTTGGCTGCGATCCTCCCTTAATGTGACTTGGGAGACGGCGCTAAGCTACAGCCCCCGCTCCTTTAGCTGTCCGTCAGAGAATTAGGAGCTCCGCATCTTGATAAAATGACACGGAGTATCTTCCTCAGGAATGAAAGTGATTTTCCAGCCCTGGATTGTCGAAAGCACGCTTGATAAATTGAATGGGAAGGCATTAAAAAAAATATAAAAACGGGGGTGACTGAGAACGAGATGTTAACAGTGAAACTCTCATGTGAGGAGGATTCAGGTCATCAATTTTCCTTCAGTACGAATCAAAGACTGTAAACCACATGGAAGCGGCTCCACGATAAGACACACAGACGCGCTTGAGAAATTTAATGCTTTGCCCCTCATCGCAGAATTTACAGCATTTAATCAACCAAATGGAAAGGCAGAGGCTCTTATCAACGGGAAAGCGGGAGGCGTGACAGGAGAGCGGGCCGGGATAACGAATGCAGAGTGAAGTCATAGGGATGCTCGTGTGCTGGGTTCAGTCACCGAAGCCATTCCAGCGTCTCAGCGACGCTGAGGTTCACGAAGATAATTAAATTACATCTCCTCCATGGGCAGAATCTAAATTGGGATATGATGGAAGTAAGGCATGGCCTCCGTTTTCTTCCATGCCCCAGAGGACACGGAGCACCACCGAGTTAGATGCCCAATGATCCACATCAAGGCTTGCATCCGTATCAGTGAGCTCCGCTGCCTTCACCCAGAGTATTTCCCCCTCTTCTTCCTCAGATCTCTCCAGGCTGCTTTCCAAAATACCTTCCCAGGAATCTCTCTCAACCATCACACAGACTTCCATCCCTGTCATCACCCCAGTTTAATACTGAGCAAATTTTTCTGCCTCCAGGTCGTGCCTGTTGCATGCCTTGCTGTCTCACCATTCTCTACATTCAGTTTGCTGGTAATCAGCAGGTAAAAGAAAAAAACACAAAACCAAAAACCACACACCACAAAATAACCCTAAATGACCAAAACCAAACCCATCCAGCGCTGGACAGGGTCCTTCACCAGGTTTTCATGCACATCTCTTCTCCCTCAAAAGTGCCTACAATACCTCGGGGGCTTTTTTCAACCAACGTTTCTCTGAAAGGCAAAAGTACTTGCCAAGAGAAAGCACAATCTGATACTGATGCAAAACTTTCTGTGCAGAAACCTCTTCGTTAAATAATATAAAGGATGCAACATTTAATTAGAATTAAGACTCCTCTAACAGAGACACTGCCATTCTTCCCCATTACCTTTTCAACGGTGGTAGAAATTCCTTTCTACCAAGTGAGCTTTACAGATCATCCAATATGGGTTTTTGTCATCTAGTGATATAACCATGTATTTTAATACACTGGAATGTCACAAACAGCCAGTTTTCTAATATTTCTCGGAAACAGAATTTTACTGACTGTTCACAAGGAACCTGTTCCATATAAATTAATGCCAATATTAATATATAGCACCCATTTCCACATCAAGCAACCTATAAGTAGAAAATTGAACAGATACGGAAGGTTATTGGCAGTAATAGTTGCAAACAGCTATCCAGGGGACTTCTCCCTGCTCACAACACTCATCTAAACATCGATTCTGCACACAAAAGGCATCTTTAGTAATCTGAGACCTAGTACATTTATTTTTAAGTTAGTTGAATCACATCATCTTTTGGCTTGTGGAGAGCCAAGAGACAAATATATTCCTCTAGTATTTCGGTATCAGTCTCCCCGACACATTCTTCACAGAATTTTTGCGTAGACAAGCGTTTCATTCTTTGTATTGATCCAAAGTATGCATTGAAAAGCCTTGCAGAGGAGGAATCGCTCTGTCCTTACGTTATTCAATACGGTCAAAAAACCTGGGGGCTTTAAATTACAACTACACATAAGAAGTGGCAGATCCCTGTCACACCCAGCTTCCCTGTCCAGTTTGGTCTCAGTAACCCTCCTTCTGTGAAGATGCTAAAACGGTCCTGCTGCCTTGATGCAGCCACAAGGCCCAGCCAAGGATCCGGGAGAGGATCCCTTGCACACTGCCACTTCGGAGCGGCTGCTGTCAGTGCCCCTGACTGTGATCACCTAGTACGAAGCCATCAGCTCCAGCATAGGAAGGATCCACGCTCTTCCCGAATGCACACATATGGAAAAAGGGCACTGGTGAACAAAATCTCAGCATTTCATAACTAAAATCACAGCCCTCCCTTAAGCCCTGTGGGATTGCCCACAGGGCTGCAATCTCACAGTTGCGTTTCTCTCCTGATAAGCTGAAAGAACAGTTTTTACTGAAGAATAACATAATCAGGCAAACAATGATTAAAGAATAATTCTCACACTGCATGTCAGTTGAGCCTCTGGGTATAGATCTAGGCACACGAACAGGTAAGCAAGTTTTTCATCACTGGAGAGACTTGACTGACAACACTTCTTGTTTCAGAAAATAATCTGCTGCACACCTCAACCAAGGGAAAAGTCTGTCTGCTTCAGGTTGTTGCTGAGAAAGCACACACGAGAGACAAAATTGTATGAACACGAGAAATGCCAGAGGCTTTGACCATACAACTCGGCTCCCACTGACCTGCTGAAATTCTCATTTGTCTGTCACCAACACAGGAACACAACAACGAAATACCATTATTGGAACTTAATTCTTGACCTGAGTAGGTACGTGCTTTCCATTTTAGGACAACAGAGAATGGGAATTATCCCAACAATCCACACATTGCTTGCTTCTGGGTGGAATCGGGGTGAGGAGTAGAGGGTGTGGGATGCTGCCAACCTTCTTCCGCTGAGCTTGAAAACGGAGTGTGGGCACTGAAGGAGGGATCAGAGTTTTCGACCACGCCACTGTCGCTCTGCAATTATGCCTGTGTGCCTGCCAAACTGCAAACCAGCTCCATTTCACTGTGTAAGAACAACTTTGGGACTACATACAAAAAATAGGGGAGAAAGAGGCTCAGTTTTGAGTTCACAGAATCCCAGAACGATTTGGGTTGGAAGGGACCTTAAAGACCATCCAGTTCCAACCCCCCTGCCATGGGCAGGGACACCCTCCACTAGACCAGGTTGCTCCAAGCCTCATCCAGCCTGGCCTTGGACACTTCCAGGGATGGGGCACCCACAGCTTCTCTGGGCAACCTGTCCCAGTGCCTCCCCACCCTCTCCAGGAAGAATTTCTTCCTGATGTCCAATCTAATATGGAACAGAGTTCTCCATAAGTGCCACAAAACACACGTGAGCAAACCACACGTTTTATGATTTTTCAGGACCAAAGTGCCAAATTCCTGATCTTATTATTGTGGGTGTCATGGAAGCAATTAAGCAATCACCCAGAGATACAGACTATCAGACAATCCTGCCGTCAGGAGCTATCAAAGGCATCAAATACAACAAAAAGGATCAGCAGAAGGATCAGTGACATCAATTCATTCCAGAAAACATACAGGAAAGTAAATGCCACAGACAGGCAGAAAGAGAGAGATGTCTCTACATCGAACTGATATATCAGCCTTCAAACACCCAGGTGGCGTTCGCACTGAGAAAAGCAAAAGCAGAGCGCTGGCGAGGCAGCCGGTTAGGAGAACAGAAACCTCCGCCACTTGCTCCAAGGGCGCCCAACAGCTCTAACACAAAGTTAGGATGCCAGAAAAGGAGAATAAAGAACAACGTGTAATACTACATCTGGTGAAGCCTACTGAGTCAGTGACAGGATCGGAGAGGAGGCAAGAATTCACCCCAAGGGCAAATTTTGCCAGGATTGCCTGCTTCAGGACTGTTTGTGTCCTAAGCACTGCTCTAGTTTAGCCTCTATAAAATCAGTACAGGCTGCTGAATACTCTGAATTTTGAAAACAAATTCTTTATAAAGATTTAAATTGATAGTGATAGCATGTGCTTGCATATCATGTAAGTGGAAGAGTCACGAACAAATAACAAATCTGACACGATTGTCTAACAAACCCAGGAAAAAATCATCCCTCCCCTGACGGTACAAACCCTTGGTCCGCAGCTGGACGCATAGACAAAGCACTATACGATCTTAACCGGAGGATCAATTCTATCCCAGCTGACCATCTGAAGGCTTCCCCCCCCGTCATTATAATATAACTTAAGTACTTCTCTGTGGATGTTTCGACTTCACAGCTAAAGCTCTTGCAGCTTAGAGTAGAGAGCCTTCCCATACCTACAGCTTTGGCCTCCTTAAAGGTAGCAGTAATGAAACACAGGCTGAGCTACAGCCACTCAGGATAAATTCTCTTTTGGAGAAGATGAAAAATTCATCCTCTCCCCAGAGCCAAGCTGGAGCAGGCAGGAATATTCGCCTCTTTCTGCCATTAACTCAATTAAGCACGCAGTAAGGATTGCTGGGTAAAATGCAGTACGTATTCGCGTGCATGTCAAATGCAGACTCAAGGAGTCTTCAAATGCCCTTATAAATACAACAAAAATAGACCAATAAAATACTTTGTAATGACTATTTACGTGTGTATAACAACTCATTATTTCAATTCTCTGCATCAGGGATTTCTTGTTTCTTTCCTCTACCCCTTAAATAAATCTAAATAAATTATATATTTAAAAACAGTCTATGCATCTATAACAACAGAAACACATTTCATTTAACATCCAGCTGTCAAAGCCAGCCCTTCTGTCACTCTTTATTCGAGCCTGGTTTACATAATTCATGTCATCTTAATTATTTCCTTCTCTTTCTGGGTAGGATAGCACTCAAGGACGAGCCACTTACAGCACAGTCACTTCCTTTGGAGATGATATGACTACGCGACATCACCGCTGACAAAAAACACACTGATGTTTTAAGGTCTCCAGGTGGGGAATTATGTATATGCAGAGCTTATCATGATGGGATAGCGCTCGATCTGCATACTACAGCAATAAAAATAGCAGTACATATGCATAATACCGTGTTTTAACGCAGACATACCATGCTATTAATAGCGTCCCTTTTTCCTCCTTTAACTCCTTTACAAAGTGATGCTGATAGAGTTGATGGGAAGCAGAGGAAGAGAGCACCTGCTAAAACCAGGCAGATCCCCAAAATTAAAAAAAATCTTAAGCATAAGCCAAGGTCCTTCCCATCCTCCACCGCTCTGTGCCATTAGTCAAGTAGTAGGAATTACAAACAGGACTTTAATCACATGTATACTAAAATATGACTAAAGCAATACAGGCATCGCTCTAGAAATATCCTCTCCCATTTGCACAGGATAAATAATTAAATTGTTTTAAGCAGTCTAATCTATTAATGCCTGGAGAGGCCTTAATTTTGGCCACTAAATTTCAAGAAGCTACGTTTGTCAATTCAATATAGTTAACAGCCATTAATCAACTTCCTCGCTGTACATGACTAATGAATTTACTACATGATGAAAAAAGCCAATTCCTCGAATTAAGGTTTCACTCTAAAACATTCCTCGTTCTCCCTGTTGCCCAGCACATCTCTCTTCCTTCCCTCTCCTCTCCGTGCCCTCCTGAAATCCACAGCAAGGGACCTTCAAAAGGGATAGGTGTGATCCTACAAAGGTTTACTCATAAGGATGACCACTGCGACTCAGGGAACGTTTTCAGTTGAACTGAGCCACTAACGCACAACAGCGCTTTGAATGACTCCAGAATCAGGCTCTTGATGCACCAAACACCATTAGAAACATCACTGACCACGGCCAATGCTTCCCAGGCCATAAATTCATCTGGGTTTGCTCCCTGTGCATAGTCCTGTGCTTTCCGCCCTGCTCTGCCGCTCAGATGGCTCCGCACACCATCTCAGGCTATTTGGAGCCGCAGCGGAGCACGACCACGTAGTCAAAGCTGAAATGGCAGGAAGAGCATCCATGCTCGAGGGCTTTGCCCTCTGGGAATGCAGCCCAAGGCCAGGAATATAAACATGGATTTATTTGCTACCACTGGCAGAGCCCCACGCACAGCCCAGCAAAAGTCAGGGGCCCCACCTATTAGGAGTTGGGAAGTTCTCGGGGACTAAACACGGCCACAGAACAAAAGCCTTGTAAAATATTAACTTAATTCCCTCCCGGCTGGCCAGGCAACCTCAAAGAAATCGCAGTTCTCCGGCCCGTCAAGATACAGATGGCCTGTTCAGCGCCAAACCCGAATGCGAAGACATCCACCTCCTGTTGTAATGCTGGTCGTAGGAAGTCACTGAAAATAGAAACTGTCCTCCCTGGTGGGGCTACCCCCATGGAAGGCGTTCGCTGCTGCAGCCACACAAGGGCTCTCCGGAACACGGCACATCCTCAGCACTGCAAATCTGGGCGCTCCGACCGCAGTCGGCAAAGTGCAGCTCTCCTGGGGCTGTTCAGAACCTAGACTTCAACACTGTAGTCTAACAAAAGTCCTTGGAACCACATAAAAAAGATACATATATAAGGATTACTTAGAAATATGCAACAACAGCACAGGATTCACAGTTACAGAGAAAACACAGTCATCACCGGCGAGCTAAAGGACGCCGAGAAGCTCTTAGGAGGAAAGAAAAGCCCCAGCAGATGTAAAGCCAGGAGAAAATAGAAAGTATTAAACCAAGAGTTACAGCTTTCTCCACTGCCTAATAATGAGATGATAATAAGATGATAATAAAGCAAAACGCTTGGATAAGACGGAAAAATCTGAGCAGTTGGAAGTCAAAGGCTAAATTCTTGGGTATATTATGGAACCAGCTCCCTCGGACCCCATTTGCCTACCACGGTCTCACGCACCGTGGGCAAACGCGGGCTGTTTGGTCACAGTGTCAGTTCATTGATAGGAGCCGTAAAAGTTTGGAGGTGCCAAGCTGAAAGTCACGACACCTATGTGGGATATTAAGACAGTAATTTTTCAGCGTTATGCGTGGTGGAGCAGCACAGGCTGAACAGACATCCAGGGCAGTGGAACTTTCTTGCTTGCTTTGCAGTTTCGAAGAAAAACAAACGACCGACAAATATATATATCATAAAACAATCTGGATTTGCTAGTATGCTGCAACACCTTCGGGGTCTTCCGGATGTTGATGTTGTGTTGCTTCAATTCTCAAGAGATGGTGAGATGCTCCCGCTTTCCTTCTTGATTGTAAATGAGTTCTACACTTTGTGTATGCGAAAGGCAAGAATTGTGATGTTTCCTCTTTAAAAAAGGCTGTCATTTGCTATTTTTATGGGCACATGTTGCTGTACTTTCTCATATGTACATCCCTCTTTACATATATGCAGTCAACCTAGATGGATATACAAACATGCCAAATGTTGCACGTTAAAGAAACGCATATATTTAAAACATCATATTGTATACGGTCTATTTTGGCAATAGCCATCTGGAAAAGGAAAAAAAAAGCACAGAAGAAATACTAAATGTAACCAAACTAGATTTCGTACACTTCTGCCAACCTACAGAAAGAGAATTTACTGGCTACTCTTTGCTCTGCAAGCAAATTAACCATTGCTGCGATAGCTTTATCCATACAGACACTCAGGCTACATTGCACAGCAACCAACTTCAGCAGATGACCATCTGCTTTTCCATATAATTTGGACTGCCAGGGATACAGGGCGCCCTTTTAGCACCAGCACATACCCCTGCAAACCTCAGTCTCCCCAGATATTTTATTTTCCTGTGTGGTCCAAACATTTCTGTACCATTTTGTTTGATTTCCCCCTCCTGGACCAGGTGTGGGTAACCAACGGCTGATGACGGCTCCTGACACAGCACAGGGATTTCAGAATCAGCCAACGCTGACCCCAAGGCTTCATTCTCGTGACTAAGCACTCCAGCCATTCCTGCTGCCGATGCTATGCGCGTCTTTAAACTAGCACCGCAGGCACTGCAGCTCTGTTTCTCTTCTAGCTGAGCAACACTGGACTGTGACCAAAGCTCTATCTGTCCTACAAATTTCCCCCTTCCTATAACTCCCTTAATAAAATTTGCGATAGTCAAAAAGCGATGGGCTCTTGATTTCACATTCCTCTTTCACAGCCGCCTTATTCCTGCTGAAACAGTGGAATGAAATTATGCATGGAAACTCTGCTGAGAATTTTCTTCTTCCATGAAGAACAGAAAGAAAAAATGCCCGACACGCTCAGAATTCAAATCAGAACCAGAAGGGCCCTGATTCCATATACATGTTATCAACATGGTACACATTTGAAAATCGCACGGTACTTGCCAAACGTGAGGGTGTCCCCCAGGGAGGAAGGGGATTAAGATGCAACCTTGGGTCACAAGAGGTTACACAATCAGGATTTCCCATACCAACAGTGAGGAAATTAAATTCATGATGGAGATGCTCGGCTGCTGAAACGCAAGGAAAAACTGGAAGAAGCTAACGTGATTAAAAAACATGAATTAATTCTTTTTACGCAGAAGAGCCCCAAAACACAGATTTGGCAGGAATACTCCTCAGACTCACTTATTTATTCATTCATTTTAGTGGCCATGGTCTACTCTGTGAATTATTCTTGATAATTCAAGGAGACGTGTTAGAAAGTACCCACTGCCCACATATTTTAATACATATTCTAGAGCCTCAATAATGAATGTTTTTAAACCATGTAACCATTTCTGTGTCTGCATATCTGTGTACATCTCCAAAGACGACAGCTGAAACAGGGAATATTTGGTTTTAATCTCTTAATTATGCCTTTCTTTCCCCCCTTAATGCATTAATTTGGCAGCTAAAGATTTCTGCTCTCACTGAAGGGTGAGATGACAGAGCCTCTCGGAGCCCTGATTTTTGGCACCACCTCATTCCTGCTTTATGCTTGAGGCTACTTCTCCTCTGACTGATTCTTAATTTGAATAAGCTTTCACTGAAGACTGTATCAGAACTGCAGCAAGTTAATCTTATTAAACCATACGAATTTAAAAACTCAGAGCTTGATGTCAGGCAGGCTGTTTCCAAATTGGTATACTTAAGATCCAAATCAGATCATGAGCAAAATATTAAAAGGCACTAGAGCCACTTAAGAGTGAACTTCCATTTCCAAAAGAAATTTCTGGATGATGGGAACACAGGACTCATGCCAGTTCAGTGGGAGTCAGGCTCCTGGCTGCAATAGGCTTCTAAGCGTTTTAAACCCTTAAAAATTAAGCTACAGAGAAAGGCCGTTAAGACGTAAAGGAATTTACTTCACGTGTTGTCCACGCTAGCACAAATACGTGGGATACCTTAGCTATAGGAGGTTGCTACTCCCACTGAAGGTCTCCTGACCTGTCTGCCAACACCTCTGGGGACGCTGTGTCAACTGGCACTGAATCTGTAAGCTAATACAACAAAGTACCTTTTAAGCACTATAAAAGAAAACCTCTGAATCACAGAGTGGTTTGGGTTGGAAAAGACCTTAAAGACCATCCAGTTCCAACCCCCCTGCCATGGGCAGGGACACCCTCCACTAGACCAGGTTGCTCCAAGCCTCATCCAGCCTGGCCTTGGACACTGCCAGGGATGGGGCACCCACAGCTTCTCTGGGCAACCTGTCCCAGTGCCTCCCCACCCTCACTGGGAAGAATTTCTTCCTGATATCCAATCTAAATCTCCCTGCTTTCAATTTAAACTCATTACCCTTGTCCTGTCACTACAGGCCTTTGTAAAAAGCCCCCCCTCAGCTTCCTTGTAGACCC
This sequence comes from Rhynochetos jubatus, assembly GCA_027574665.1. Classification (NCBI taxonomy): domain Eukaryota; kingdom Metazoa; phylum Chordata; class Aves; order Eurypygiformes; family Rhynochetidae; genus Rhynochetos; species Rhynochetos jubatus. The sequence continues at coordinate 73,754,718 of CM050651.1, read as the reverse complement.
TTCAGGAACTGGAAGGTGCTATAAGGTCTCCCCAGAGCCTTCTCCAGGCTGAACAAGCCCAGTTCTCCCAGCCTTCCTTCATAGCAGAGGTTCTCCAGACCTCTGAGCATCTCCATGGTCTCCTCTGGACTCGTTCCAACTGGTCGATATCCTTCTTCAGCTGAGGGCTCCACAGCTGGATCACACTTCACTCTTTATAAAGTACTTTTGGATTTTAGATAATTGACAAGTGTTTACAGCCTTAGTTTCACTTCAGCCCCTCTGGGCACAGAAGACTGCAGTCATTAGAAATGTGGGAAGTAGTGACAGTCGGATGCAATCCATCCTTGGTGTCCCAACCTACTCACCTGGGTGGTTTGCAGCAAAGTAGGTGGCTGCTAAGTCACCTTTAGGTCCCCTTGACTTCCAGCGACCTGGAGAAATGCCCCACTAGGTGCTTTTCCCACCTGGACACCATCCAGGCCAGGAAAACAAAGTTTGATGAGATCTCCTGGAATGCTTCTACATGCCCACTGGCTTTGGGCAGCTCCCATCACGTATTCAGCAGCACACAAACTCCAGAGTGTTTTCAGGAGCGCAGCCCAACGCAACAGGCATTAGGCTGTGCGGTTTGGTGCCTGGCTTAACTCTTTACATCTCACTACAAGTGCAGCTCATCAGCTGACACTGATTTTCCTGACCTCAATCTAATCCACTGCGCTGAAGGTGACCCATATTCTGTGTGTGTGTGCAGAGTTACAGGGTTTGGGTTCTGTCGAGGTTCTTTTACATGCCTGCATTCAGTTGTTGGCAACCTTGCCAGCAATCCAAAAGAGTGCCAAGGAGCACTTCCGACACAGGCAGGTTTGGAGGGATCCTCAAGACTTTTTCTCCCTGCTCCCCCTGCTCCCCCTGCCTATCGACAGTGAGGATTACTCATCTGCCTTCATACGTGCCATTACCCACGGGAAAATCACTCAAAGTACCACCACCTCCAGCCCATCCGCATCCCTGACGAGAGCACAGTGCTCTGATAAGCATGATTCACACACAGCCCCGGCACCTGCAACAACCACTGTATTTTTTTTTTTTCCAGAACTAACCTAGCTCCCTCCAACTTAACGGTTGCTTTTATATTTTACTCCACAGACTTGCTAGCATTTGCATCGAGGACAAAACTTTACTTTCCATCAGTGTTAACTGGGCACCACTGTAATCATTTAAGTGGAACAATATGTTCCAAGTGACCAAGCGAGCTAATAATTTATCAGGAACAGAACATGCATTTTGGGGAAGGATGTAATTATATTTGTGTATTTTGTAATACTCTTGAGTCAAATGGGACATTCTGTGTAAATCAAAGCCACTCGGGGAAAAGAAGATGGAAAGCAGGTTTTCCAAAAAGAAAAGGCCTAACACTATCAAATTTATCACAAACAATTTTTTTTCTCACTCCTCTGTCCTTTTGGTTTTGCTTAAAATAAAGCAAGCCTTCAGCATTTGAGTAGGCTTCATGCAGAGGGGTTGGTGTGTGTATGTGTGTGTGGGGTAAGTTCAAATAATAATCGAAAAATAACATCTTGCCTTTATATAGGTAGATGACACAGCCTGACCTGGAACGCTGTGTACAGTACAGATCATCTTGTCTCAAAGGTGGCAAAGCAGAATTAAAGGGCATTCAGGGAAAAAACAACAAGAACCTTCACACACTCATAATAAACCCCCAAAACAACTCCCAGAATAAGAAATATTTCAAAGACCGTAACTTCCTCCCTCGTAGAGCAGATAAATTAGAAGCAATATGACACGTGCGTCCAAGTTAATGAATGGAAATGGAAAAGGTAGCTTGGATGCTTTTGTCTTCACAGTCTGAGGAGGGATGGCAATGAAATTAAAACCTGACAAAAAGCAATCATTTTTCACACAGTAAGCTATTATCCTGCTGGACTCAGAGCTCCTGGAAGTCATCACGACTAGGGACTTGATGAGACTGAGAAAGCGTTTGGCCATTTATATGGACAGCAAGAATAACCAGCAATGGCAATTAAAGAAAATAAAGAAAATCTAGAAAGAACATTAAATATCTTGGGCATCTGGATGAAAGTCCATCTCTAACGATGATGAAAAAAAGGCGTGGGGGTGGCAGAGAGGGTCCCTGCCCGCTAAGGGATGGGAAGGCAGGCAAGAAAGGGCATGGGGCAGACCAGTGACTGCATGGGGAAACCTTGTTCCCATTCTGGCATCTTTTCTTCCCACCAGCTCCTTCCCTGCTTCCCTTGCACTAGTTTGAGAGTTTTCTATGGTTCTCTTGCCCGTAACTCCATCTCCTATTTCCCAGAGTATCTCTGCAGTAAAGTTTTTCCTTCTTTGTCATCGGTCCTACTCCAGGTAAAAGCACGTAATATACTGCCTACTACGAACTGCAACTCAGTAACAGACTGAATGCTGAAGCCATAATTCAGTCTGGAGGCTCTACTACTGCCCATAAACTACTCCCTATCTCCCAGTTTATGATGTCAGCAGGACTCCAGCTGAATTAAGGCTTCTACTGTATATAACGAACACCAATGTATTATCTTATGCATAATGCATAGAAGATGGCACTAATCATAAATCCCAAATCCTGCCCTTCCTTTACATCACAGATGTGGCACGGCATCTCTTATGCACTCCGCTTACTGATACATAAAACCTTTCTCCTGAATTATAATGGCAGCAAAACCTTTTCTTGGGTCACTGCTTCCGATAAAAGGCGTTTGTTCCCATTTATCTCTAAAGAGGTTGAAATAAACTTCAGTTCATCCCGCTAACCAAACTCACACTTAAGTTTAAGGCCCACACTGAACCGACGATGCAGGAACACTGCCTGCGTCAGCGCATATTTCTGACGTTGGCAAGCGACCGGTTTGTGCCTGACACCCATTGTTGGCCTGTTGGCGTTCGGTGTCAGCAGAGCGATCGCACGAAATGCAAAGCTACACCCTGCATGCCAAACTGCAAGCGTGAAAAAGTGAGCGAGGTCTGCAGAGAGCGTGTCCAGCCCTGCAGAGAACGGAAATCCCAAGCATACACACGGAGAGGGTGTGGTATAACCAGCACCGGTTTTACACGTCTTGGAAGGGAATAGAGAGTTCAAGCTCCAAAGACGCCGCAAACAATACAGTCAAAAAATGTGCTGAATGAAAGCTTTGAAGTATCACAGAGAATAGACAATCCCCTGTGTATAAACCCAATTTTGACCTCAGGCATAGACTAACTGAGCTCTTTTGTACAAGAAGGGGAAAAAAAAGCAAAAGAAACTGATACAGTCGCATTACTTCAAAGTCATCTTACCTCACAGCCCTTTAGCCATTATTTCTACTGAGAAGACTAACCAGAAAAGGAGCATGCATGGATCTTTCTACTCAAACCTAATTATTTTTCTTATCTTAAGAGAGTGTAAGTCCACTTGCCCTGAATAAACCTTAGTCTATGCTGCAATGCTCTAAATCAATGTAAAGCACGTGACAACAAGACCAAGCCCTGCCATGGCCTAGGTCATCTTCAGTGTTCACCACTTCAGCAGTTTAGGACACGGGCAGCAGATACCTGGCTATAACCTTGGTTCTTTGGGCACCTCAGATAACACCTTTCGTGCTACGAAACCTGTTTCAGGAAACACAGAGAACAGCACCCGAGGGCCTACAGCTGCATCATCCCCAACCGCCCTAACTTGAGGGTAGGGAAAGGCTTTGCTCTGGGGCCCTCAGCATCAGAAGGATATTGACCAGTTGGAGCAAGTCCAGAGGAGGCCACGAAGATGCTCAGAGGGCTGGAGCCCCTCTGCTGTGGGGACAGGCTGAGAGAGTTGGGCTTGTTCAGCCTGGAGAAGAGAAGGCTCTGGGGAGACCTTATAGCAGCCTTCCAGTACCTGAAGGGGCTACAAGAAAGCTGGGGGGGGGCTTTTTACAATTGCTTGTAGTGACAGGAAAAGGGGTAATGAGTTTAAACTGAAAGCAGAGAGATGTAGATTGGATATCAGGAAGAAATTCTTCCTGGAGGGGGTGGGGAGGCCCTGGGACAGGTTGCCCAGAGAAGCTGTGGATGCCCCATCCCTGGCAGTGTCCAAGGCCAGGCTGGATGAGGCTTGGAGCAACCTGGTCTATTGGAGGGTGTCCCTGCCCATGGCAAGGGGTTGGAACTGGATGGGTTTTAAGGTCCCTTCCAACCCAAACCATTCTGTGATTCTACATGCTTGCACCCACCTCCTGCAAAGCAGTAATAAACATAGTACGCATTTCAACCAGGGGACACCGCTGTCAGCAATGTCTCGTCTTCGCTCAACGCTCCCTCCACGGGTACAAATTAGTAGCTGCTGTTCTCAACAAGCCTCAAACATTCAGAAAAAAACAGATGACAGGAGTGTGTTTCACACAGGTCTTCTCCACTGGCAGAAGCTACACGCGGCAGCCTGCCAAGGGCTGGCCAGTCCCTTCCCTCTGACAGGTGAGATCTGGCCACTTTCACGCTCGTCAAGTAATGGATGGAGTAATAAACCTGCATTTTCCCTGCATGGTTTTCAGCACATCATGTGTTCAGCACTTCTCAGGCCACTTCAAGACATGATTTATCCAAGAGATATTAGCCCATGTGTTCTCTTTGTCAGTTAAGGCCAGTGGGGGTGGGGGAGGTTGGGGGGGATGATGAAACAAAACAAAATAGCTGGAAACCAAAACGGTCTTTGAGAACAGCAATGATGGATTCCTCCAGCCTGCGCACTTCAGGGAGGCCTTTCCCCTTGGCCACGGAAGGTGCTGGTGGCACACTGCTGTCTCAGCTCCAGCCTGCATCTTCTCAAATGACAGCGCACCGAAGCCGCATGCGAACAGCGACCAAATCCCAGCAGCCTCAGCACACTGCCGCTGCCTATTTATTTATTTATTTAAAGTGGGGTTGTTTATAGCTGGCCACGGCTACCAATTGGTACCCGGGGAAGCCTAAAGCATTATTTTTGATCTACAGAGCCTTCCACGATTTGGAACCTAATTACCTTCAGAAACTACTGCCTCTTCCTCATCTGTTACCATGGCAGCTGCTATCAGCTGAGATGCTTGGGCTGACAAGCCCTGATTTACTGGGGTACCAGGGCAATTCCAGGGGGCTGTCGCTTCCAGAATTTACTCCTCTGCTTGGGTCTGACAGCATTTTCAGGAAAGGAAGAGGTAGGATAAATTAAGACTGTACAGGCTGGGAAGTAACGACCTTTTTTAGAGTGTTTCAACAGCTCAGTGCACACTAGCACTTACTTTTTTAATTTTCTTTCTTTTTCTCCCCTCTTAGTAATAGTGTATGTGCCCTTGTCCCTGGGTCAAGGTGTAGACAAGATTAGTAGACTTTGCTGTATTTTAAAATATCTTTCCGCATGGTGACAAAGTAGTTCGTTTAACCAAGTGGTGAGGCTTTTTTCTCCAGCCTTTAAAATCAGAATCCAGGGAACATGAGCTTCAGCATACCCTGTTCATCTCTACTGATTACAGACACCACCGCTTAACTGAAACATTAGTGTTTTTCCATATTGATGCTTCTCACGTGGTGATCTCAAAGCGCCAGACCTACGCTTCCCAGAAAGAGAAAAGCCTAGCTTCCCTTTGCAACGTCTCAGCCCTTCAGAAACGCTCTTCCCATGCCATCTGTGCGATAACAAATTTAGAAAAATGAGTATTTTCTTGGCAGTCTTCGCAAAACGTACTCAGGATGCAGAGGAAGGCAGAGGGGTTCCTATCAAATGGGGCATTCAGTATCTGAGTCAGAGGTGATGACGATCTCTAAGCAGGGGGCTGGTTTCTGAGAAATGTGCCATTAATTTTGTACAGCCTGACACAACCCTACCGCAGTTCAGCTGAAGGCTGCTCACTCAGTCCTACTCCGGCCTCGTCATCACAGGGCCTCCAGGTCTGCAGCTCTCTGCCCTGCACAGCCTTCCCCCACGAACCAGGACGAGCTACTTAATATAAGACTCTAGGAGAACATCCCAGAATCGGTATGATCAAAACCAGTGGCCACTTCATGAACGATTAACGTGAATTATCCGATCCGTAAAATACAGATAACGTTGCCTCTTTATTTCCCAAGGCAAGAGCAGATCCCTGGCATTTGAAGAGTGTCTTGAAAATCACAGGTGCTGATAGCATCAATAACAGCACGCCGTGAGATGCGATATTATTACAATAATAATGGCACTCGTTTCGGACTCCTGCATTTTTCAGGTCATCAACCAAAAACATTAACAAAGCACAGCCCTCCAGGAGATGAAAAATCATTGCTGTGCAACACAAGCTGGTTCATACAATCTCTTCCTTCTCACCCACCCTTGTGCATGTCCCACTGCACTGAGGGCTACCCATCCTCTGCTGCAAGAGCTGCAGGTTCGCTGTGCTGGGAGCAGAGGGAAGCTCCGGGTGAGAGGTGTCTTGGGACACAGAGTCCCATGCTCCCTTCAGAGAAGCAATGGGGAGAGCGGAGCAGCTTCCAGTCCTTATTCCCTAACCACAAGTGGCAACAGAAGCACACATGAGCTCTTCGCGCTCTGCTGTGGCAAACGGCAGGACTTGTGCAAGCCGCCCCCTTTGCAGACTGAGCTCTGAGAGACACGAGAGTTCCCCAGCAAGAGCTTTCCATATTTTCCACCTTCCACATTTCGAAAAAGGCAGAAAGAATTTTGCTTTGATTTTGGGAACAGCTGCTGAGACCTGTGAACATTTCTCCCCTGGCTCCTCTGTTACACCTGCTGGTTTTGTCTTATTATTCAATCCCTCCTTGCCTTCCTCCAGCTTAAGAGCAGCAGACAATGGTTGGGGTAGACAAGAATTCCTTTACTCCTGATGTCTAGAGAGCAAAAGGAAAGCCTTGATCTTTCCTTCAAGGCAAAAAATGAAGTTTTCTGTGCATGTGAACCTACACGCCACTTGGACTTACCCCCCCATTGTAACGCTCAAGGTTAAAACCTACAGAAGAGGACGAGTTGCTCAGTAAAACAACCTGTTCCAAATTACAGAGTTAAACACCCAGTTGGGTGAACACACAGGCAAAACCTGATCCACTCATCATCATCCCTCCATTGGTCTCAACCTCGGGAAGCGCACAGGCAGGTCTTCATCCCACAAAACACCTCAGCACGTGCCTTAAAAAGAAGCATGCGCCAGCGTGTTGCTCTGGAGCAAGGAGGAGGGAACTAAACGTTTAATTTCTTTGCCAGCACCGCAGCCTGAAATTCGTGTGGCACTTGTACGAGGCAACTGGCTCCACTGGCTTGTAGTGAAACCGCCCGCACGTACAAAGCAACACCCAGATTTTGTCGTTCTGAGCTGGGCATCTCCTTGCTGGAAAGCATCCACAAAAATTCAACACTGCACGGCTGAAAGCTGGTTTTTTTTTTCTTTAAGGTGTTTTTTAATAGACTAGACGGCAGTGTTAACATCATAAAAACAAAAAAGCAACTCTTCGGAGAATAGGAGGCTGCTTTTCCCTATTGTTCCCAGAGAACCCCGGCTGTTTGACGGGATGATATGTTAATTTTGCGGCACAGTTGCTCAAGGGAGGACGTAGCAAAGTGTCCCATGACACAGCGCACACGGTTTACGGTGGGCACAGTTAGAATTTAATTGCTACAGCCCTCGAAAAGACGTTTCTCCAAAGCAAACATGCTATGAAATACACATTTTTCTCTAATCATATCAGAAAAACACCAGTCCATAAAGCACTCTTTCTGAGCTTTTATGGGCAGCTGCTGCTCGGATGCTCGAAGGAAGAGCTGGCGAGTTAAAAACCAAAATAGGCCACTGAGATTCAATTTCCTATAAAATAGCTCCCTACAAGCTGTTTAACCGTTCTTTACTCTGAAGATTTTAGAGTTTTTGAGGGCAACGCTCGCAGTCAGAACTCCTTATGCTGCCTCTGCTCAGGGAGCTCCACAAACACACCATCAGATTTATGCCTTTCCCTTTCAAAATAACCCCACGTACTCGTCTGCAATATTAATTTAAATAAACGTGCAGAAGAAAGGAATCCGCTAGCTCTATTCTTTTTTCCGGAGGGGTGTGTGGAAGGGTGGGCCGGGGGGAGCAATCTCTAAGATCTACCATAAATCTCCTCCCTCGCAGCTCCCGTACGAACGACGTCGGCCTCGCACAGATTTTCTCCCCACCTTTCCCTCTCGCCCTCCCCACAGCCATGCCGTAACGTGTCTAAGCCGGCTGCACAGCGCTGCTGATTAAAACCTGCCAGCAGTTAGACAACTTACTATAAAACCTACGAGGGGACCGTACATTTACCAATGCAATAATTAATCGGCGCATAATAAGCAGGCGCCGCGCATGTTGTTTTTCTTCCCACAGGCAGACAGCTTCGATTTCCATGCGGGTTACGCTGCCACGAGGATCTTTAGTTCCCAGTAGCTGCTTCCCCGCAGCCTCAGCAAAGACAGGCTCATTGTATTAAAGCCTGCATTCATCTGCAAAACCACCCAAATACTGCTGAACTGATTAATTTAGCAGGTAGAGGCTTTCAGAAGAAAGTGTCATAGTGCCACAACTACTATGCTGTCACAATTCTCCTTTTCAAGTAGTTTTTTTGGAGGCTCAGCTATAAGGCGTACTCGGAGCTGCGAGCTGGCAGACTGGTTTGCATTTTAAGAACATATTTCATTTTAATGGTTTTATTTTTAAATTGTTTCAACTCTTTGAATTAATGGAGATTAAAAAAAAAGAGACGACATAAAAATGCAAAGTAGAGTATTTTTCCTCTAACTTGCCTTTTCACTAGAACCAGGTTATATTCATTTTCAAGAAACTCAGTACTACCTAATTAATAACTGCACACTTACCATAGAATCTCATAGAATGGTTTGGGTTGGAAGGGGCCTTAAAGACCATCCAGTTCCAACCCCCTGCCATGGGCAGGGACACCCTCCACTAGACCAGGTTGCTCCAAGCCTCACCAGCACACAACGTGACCTGCCGCCCTCCCTGCCCAAATGTTTAACGTTTATTGCAGGCCAGTGATGTTTTGGGACTGACCAGAAGATTGCAGAGCTCGGCATTTGGCTCCAAAGACAGCGCCTGGAGGATGCTACCACGTATATATATAAAAATATTAATACTTTGTACTCTGTAACGGCCCACAAAGGGGATGACATGGTTTTATTCTGCCAATATGCAGAGGATTAAGGGTTTCTGCTTGAAGCCACTAACAACTTGAACAGAAGAATTACAGTAATTCTACTAAAACCATGCCGAATCCAAGGGACCGGCTGATGGCACGTTGTTACCGTTTCCGTTTGTCTTGCAAATATAACCGGCGCAATCCTACAAACGGGACTTCAACCAGCTACGCACGGAGGCTCGACTGAAAGAATGGGCTTACAGGAGCCGCGTGCAGCAACGAGGGCATTTTTCAGGAGCAAGAGATCTAAATCCTTGACACGGAGCACTTCTAAACGGAGCTCAAAACCAGCCGTTAGCACATCAAACAGAGACGAAAACTCACACTTTCCTTTCTGTTGCTAAACACAACTCCATTTTTAGCACAAAGCGTCTCGCCACAAACAATAGCAAGATACTTCATTAAATTCTTGTACTGCTTTAGCCATTAGGTCACCGTGCAAACGCTGTTGTCATGACTTCAATTAGTAACACTTTGCCTATGTCAATACCATTATTAATACCCTGAAATACTAATTTCTATAACTATTTAATTAACAGCCAAATGTACTGAATAATTATTCGTGTGTAGTTATTAGGAGAAATGTACTGAATGCAATTACGTGTCAAAAGCTGTGACTTACGAATCCTTCCCACGATCCCTCTTGTGCCAGGAAATGCCCTGTAACACTCAGGAACAGTTCAAGGCTTCCCACAACCGGGATACCTCTAAGTTGGAATAAACTGTTAGGCCCCAGCTCTGCAATACAGGAGCGTGTATCTCAGTTACCATTTCCAGATGCAGCAGCCACGCTTAACACCAACAGTTACTCTATGGAAATTTAGCAAGTCTTCCGCAAAACCGACGTCAACGTGAGCGCTTGACTGAGAATTCAGATCCTCCCTAAGTAAGCCTGGCAACACGATGAATGACGGAGACTTTCCTTTCTATTTTGAAAAATGTACATGTTATTCTAAACAAAAAACCCATTAATTGTTTAAAGGAGATTACCGGCCATCTGTTTGAACACAGCACAAAAAACAGTGAATGTGCATTTGAGAAAGACTTCCCTCACACGTTCATCAAGAGTCTTCATATTTAGGTATTTCAGAGGTAAAATTGGGATGCAGCGAGTAGCAAGACGACTGATTAGTAGTACTTACAGCCAATGTTATTTATATTGCAAGATGCTAACCCAACTCCGTTAAACCCACAGTTTAGCAATGATAGCTGTAATTCTGTGCACATACATACAGACTAAGTACCTGCATTTTCTCATGCAAACACACACACAAACCGCTGTGTACACAGTGGATTAAAAACCCGACAGTCAGCAAACAAAGAATATTAAACACTATACCTTTGAGTCATAATCTTATAGGCATCTGGCAGATAACAGCGGATATTCTCCATCTGAGCGGGATCAGAGTCACAGATTTTATCATCAGTCCTCCCGTAGTTGGCACTTTCGATCATGATAACATCTGTTCCCGGGCAGCGAAGCTCTATGGGGTAACTCTCGCAGGACAACTCTCTTCGGACCACAGCCATGGGGACCGGGGCACGGCTGAAAGCTGCAAGGATTAACACAGAAAAACACAGCAAACATTTACTTTCCACACTGAGGCAAGGATTAAAAGCAGAATGACGTTTAGCAGCAGGTTTTATCCATATGCTGTACTGAGATAGTTTCAACACCATTGGGATACGGTCTGCAGAAACGGGGTCCGAACCCCGGCTTGCTGGCTGCCCAGAGAAATCACTTCTCTGCCCGGTGATTTGGTTTTTCTCAACGCAAATATCTCTTTGATACAGCGCTTCAGAAGTCCCCAGGTGAAAGAAGTAAACAGTAACTATTGTTACTACTCCTGCTCACCAGGTAAAAAGCTCGTTGGTTGGGACACAGGAAATCACAGTCCTGTGTTGCACCTGATCAACCAGGGGAAGTTTTCTGACATCGAACAATCCAAGCGCCAGGATTCCACCTGCTCAGCAAGATTGCATCTGTCCTGCTCCAGATGTAACAACAGCTGCATTGCTCCTGGTCCTTTTCTTGGTCCTTAGAAAACATGAGTCTAATGGTTTTTGCTGTAGCCTGCAGCGTGCCGGGGGATAGCCTGCGGGTTCTGGCAACCATCCCTAACTTTGGGGCCTACAGTGACATTTTCCATGGAAAAGCCGGTATATGGGACAGCGTGTGATTCAAGTTCAGCCTCAGCTTTGCCTAGATGCACACAACACCGGAACATCCTTTACAATGAATTCAAAGAGCTCTCAGAAACAATACATGTTTTCAAAGAAATACAGGCTACAGTTTGCAAAAGCAAAAAGAAAGGTGATGCCTTGAAAACAAAGCCCTAAAGTATTAGTAAATAAACCCACATGACAACAAGCAATAGTATTTCCCATCTTTACAGCCTCTTCAATCTAAAGATCTTCAACAGCTTGACAAACGTGAATGTATTAATCTCCCAATAGCCCTATGTAGCAGCTAGGTGTTGTCATTCTCGTTTCAGCCACAGAAGGACCATGTGGCTTCCAGAAGATCTCACGGGGAAATCCAGAGGAGAAACTCTCTAACAGATCCAGGGCTCACCTGACACCGAGCATCTTCCAACAGCTCACCTTCCTCCCTGGCCACATTATAAAAATACCAAAATACCCTCTCCAAAACTAAAAATCCCTTCCAATGTGCTATCGTCTTGTTTCACAAAACTTCCACGTGGTACACGAACGCCAAGTTTGCTTACGGAAATAAGAGCGCACCGATGTTTCTCGGCATACCCCTTAACTGCATCAGGATGGCTCTGCCTGTGTGGCAGGCAGCAACCCAACACGTTACTCTAACTTCCCCGAAGCCTTCTGCTATTGTCAGTTGTCTCATTTAGATTTGTGTTACTCGACAAACATTCCCACTTCTGTAAATTCACAGGGATTACTCTAATATCAGATCCTTACTGATGTGCCAGAGTTGCGGACTAATGGCCAAACTCCCAAGACAGACGTGCATTTATTCTTGAATAATACCCCCCACAACTAGCATAGCTGTAGGGTGTGGATCATGTAAGAGGTCCTCCTTCCCCAAGACTGCAGGAGGAGTTTTGCCCAAGCTCGTATGGCACCGTACCTTTGGGTAATGCAGTGAATCCTTACTGCAACCAAGTTCTCCTGTCACAGAAGGAGGGAAGCCGGCGGGACAAGCGCAGCCCTCTGAGACACAATACCTCATTCTTACCCTTGGCTTTATGTCACTCATCAATGACAACTGAAAGCGGGGAGATTTAGATTGGGCATCAGGAAGAAATTCTTCCCAGAGAGGGTGGGGAGGCACTGGGACAGGTTGCCCAGAGAAGCTGTGGATGCCCCATCCCTGTCCAAGGCCAGGCTGGATGAGGCTTGGAGCAACCTGGGCTAGTGGAGGGTGTCCCTGCCCATGGCAGGGGCGTTGGAACTGGATGGCCTTTAAGGTCCGTCCAACCCAAAGCACTCTGTGATTCTATGAGAAGGTGAGTGGAGAAAGGATGGGACATAAAGTCAGCGACAACATTTGATTGAAGAGATAGGCCCATCAGCAAGACAGAGCCCAGCAACTTTAGCCTGCCCTACAAACAGCATCAAGAGGTATTAAGTCAGCTCAGAAGGATCTGCCCACAGAAGCCTGGAGCAAGCCCTGCTTTGCAACACACCGGCCTCCGTGGCAACAGGGGGGAGTTTACATTTGCCCATGTTACCTTCAACGTTCACAGGCCTTGTGCCGACCAGAAAGCTTGGGATGCCAGGCTGCTGCTGTGGAGAAAGAGCTGCGGTGAGCTCTCTTTCCAGCTTCTCCTGTACTAAACCCGAGCAGATTGGCGCCGCGGGAGGCAGAAGGTTTTGCGCAGCTTTTGGCAGAACGCTGAGGCCAAGTGCCCTCCCTCCTCCTGCCATGCACTTAGAGGAACCCTATTTAGCGCCAAGAAAATGGCAAAATGAGAGTTACGGTCAGTAGTACCTGTTTGGGGCTACGGTTTGGCCCAGTTCTTTGGATCCTTTCCTCTGGGAAGCTACTGAAACCACAAAGTTGCTAATACCACTGTACTTTTTACAGTTCCCACTACAGAAAACGACTCAAACCTCCGCCCCACATGCAAAAGTGTATTTTTGCTGTTAATTCCTATGTATTTTTTGCAGCAGCTATTCTATATTCTCAAATGAAGCAGACAAACATGATGGTTGAGGAAAACCCCGCTTACAATTGCAGAAATAACTGTCTGGGAATTTACTCGTACGAGCCGGGTGTATTTGTCAAACAGCAATCTTGTACATATGCAGCTGATCTTAACTCCCGTGTTTTGTTGGAAATATGACATTAGGAACTACTACCAGCAATATGGCTTTATTAAAATAGAAGTTTATCTAAGTGCAAAGCATCCTCATCTCACAGCAACTCTATCAGCAACGATGATGCATTAACTTCAGGCTTCTGGTGGAAGATTTCACAGTTAATATGAACATACAGAGGTTTAGTAAAAGCTGTTAAACATGTTTCTGTGCCAACTGTAAGAGCACATTTCTTGTGTCCTGGGCATCTCTCCTGGACATGAGACTTTACAGCACTGATCTAAAATTGCTTATCAGTCAGTCCCCAGTACCCCCCAAAAAAAGGCACCAACTGGACAACCAGTAGGAATAGCTGAACACTGTAATACAAGAGGACAGGAGAAAGCAATGGCGTGTTTTCCATCCTCCACCACATCAGTTGCTCTGCGTAGCTTTTTTTCTACCCCGATAGCTGCAATAAATACTCCAAAGGGAGATTAGAGGTTGGCTGGTTATCTCCTTGTAAGCACATTTCTTGATGCTGTGTCCCTGTATGATAATCTTAAACATTTTTATTGGTTTTCCTGTGAGAAGCAACGATTCTTCTTTTTACTATGAAATAAGATACGTCAAAGCCCATCTGTGAAATACACAGCACGATTGTATTAATTCATTAATATACTTCTCTCTCCTTTGAGCAGCTCCCTATCTTTGCAGTCTCTCACTGAGCTCCTTTTTTAATCTCCTAAATAAGTGACCTAATTGTTGGCTTGAAGTCAAGAGGAGCCGATGGCTGCCTACTCCTTTGGAAAACAGGTGTCTTTTTCCAGGATCCTATGAGCAGACAGTCATCTAAATACAGACGGCAGAACCTAAAGATTTTGAGAAACACTCTTTTTTAACATTTAAACGTGTGCCAACTTGAGTTTTCAAAGTGCAGCCATTTGGTGGAAAATCATCCTCCTGAGCTTCTGCAGGGCAAAGTGAGCGCAGAGGGTGAAACAGCAACAGATAATGACAGGATTTTATCTGGGCAATTTAGAACTTCTTTGTCTCTGCTAATTTCAGAAGCTAGAAAATTAAGTAAGTCATCAAAATCTTGTGCTTTTTCTCCCCCTCGCTTTTGACCTCAGAACATAATTGCCTCTTGTCATGCCTGCAGGGCATGGGCTTGTAGTTATCACTGTGTGCTTAATCAAATGCTGAAATAGCCTTTAAATTACGTGTCTTCTTGGCTGCTGGAGACTTGTTGAGCTCTGTTACATTTAGAGGCATGATGGTAGTAGATGTACTTTTAAAAGAAAAGTGTGGGATGATGTTTTTAATTAGGTTTTATACGCAATTTTCCCAGCAAAATGATGTTCTGGCTCAGAATTTTCAGAGCGAAATTTCAGTGCATATTTAAGGGCGGTGAAACAAAAGCTGGAAACGTAGAGATAATTATTTTCACAAGCTCTGCACGTGATTTGGTCTGCCCAGCTAAATACCTGACTTACTGTTCCCAAAGGCAAACACAGCATGCTGGGGGAAGGGGTTTCCTACTTATTTGGAGGAACACTTCTGTGTTTGTAATTTCGCAGTAGTTAATATTTCCACAGTTCATCTCGACTCTGTGGAAAAAAAATTGGAAAGTAATAATAAAAAAACCCCATCCTCCTCCCCTTATTCTGAAGCTTACACGGGTGCAAGCTGAAATCCCTTTCCATCGTTGAGGCCTTATATGACTCTCACACCCTGAAGAGAATCATGTGCTTAAGTGCTTTTCTAAATCAGGGCCCTACTTACCCATATAAAGTCTCGTTACTGCATTTATTCGCAGCGTGCAAACATAGCTCAGTGCTTCTTCCCTGTCTCCCTTTTCTTCCACCCAAATTATACCCGAGCTCTGATCTCAGCGATACAAGTAGCAAACAAAAACTCAGGTTAAAGATAATGACAACAAACATTTCTCCCATGTACAATACTCCCACCCCCCAAATATTTTCATTGCTCAAACACCAACCTAGTTCTGACAAGTTTTAAAAAAACTGGTTGGTCCAAAGTTGTCTGAAAACTTGTGACTAGTGTACAAATATGGAAATACTGTTCTCTCTCCCCCATGTGTGACAACAGACTAAAGAGTAAAGAACTCTGCGTCTTTTCTAGGGGACGGGGTGGAAAAGCCTTTCTTCTCCTCTCAGCCTACACAGGGGTTAAAGGTGCAGCCGACAGACAATGGCGCATGCCAAGACGCTGCAGCAAACGCTTGCAACATCCATATCCAGCTGCCCTGGGGAGCGGATGAAGGCTGAAGGTAGCCAGTGCGGCCAAACGGCTGGAGCCATCAGCAGTGCAAGGCTGGAGCCAGACAGGGCTCGTCTTCCCTCTGTGCCCCAGTTGATTGCTGCCTCATCCGTAAAAATGAGAAAACTATCTGATCTCCTGCATTAAGCACTCCAAAATCTGCTATGGAAAAGAAGAATAGAAAGAGATACAATCCCCAGAAGGTGAACAATGTAGCTTCAGCCTAGGTCTCCCTGTGTGAATCAAATACACACATCCTCCAAGGCTACCTTGGGCTTTCTTATAGGCGACATCAAAAACCCCTTGAAAGGACAAGGGGTAACAGGTTTAAACTGAAAGCGGGGAGATTTAGATTAGATATCAGGAAGAAATTGTCCCCGAAGAGGGTGGGGAGGCACTAGGACAGGTTGCCCAGAGAAGCTGTGGGTGCCCCATCCCTGGCAGTGTCCAAGGCCAGGCTGGATGAGGCTTGGAGCAACCTGGTCTAGTGGAGGGTGTCCCTGCCCATGGCAGGGGGTGGAACTAGATGAGCTTTAAGGTTCCTTCCAACCCAAACCATTCTATGATTCTATAAACTTGGGACTGTCCTTTGGGCACTGTCAACAGAAGCACTGACCCTCCTTACCCAGCAAACACCCAGCGACGAACACACTTCCCAGACTGCAAGAGCATCCTCTTACATGGTGGGATGGAGTATACAAAAAAAGACATGAAGCTCAGTGTAGTGCAACGCACTGAATGTGAGAAGGAGACACAGGAAAAGGGTGTACCAAACACAGAGGGGTTTTTCATAGTGGCTGCCAAAGCCCCACACAGTGTGTTTTCCAAGGTGACACAGCCAAGGATGCAAACTAAAAGCCTAGCCAGGTCTCAAATAGCACATTTCTGAAGCCAGACTCTGCCCCCAAGCACCAGCCTCCTGGGAAGTACCTTTTATTTCCGTGGCAGATGATCCTCTACATTTCTAGACATCCTACAAAGGCTAGATCTCAAAATGGTGATGCAGAAACTACTGGACCTTTCCACCACCCACAGGACACCCAGAAAGCCTAGGGACAGCAGCCAGAGGATTAACCACCAGGCAGCTACATCCTAGGGCACTCCTGCTGCTCACATTCCATACCACTGATATTCCTCATCTCCTCACGATGCTCAGCTGGGTAAATACCCTTCTTCTCTCCCCTCACTGTCTCCAGCCATGGTTCAGCTGCCGGACCTGCATCCCATTCTAGAAAGCTCTGGAGAGGTTTCTGCTGGGCTGGCGGAGTTGAATGAGCTCAGAAAAGGTTAGCTTAGGTCATGGAAAGGAAGGGAAAGATTTTTATAAGGAAGGAAGGTAAGATGAAGTCAACGTGCTTTTCAAAAATACATGACAACCTCCCTTCAAATCAGAGGTCAGAAGCACAGTCCTAGCCTGAGCTAAATGTCACTTAGATCAATTTAATTAGAGCAGAAGCAACAAGTCGAGAACAGCAGACAAATGAAACACTGTCTCCAAGGGGAAGGTTGAATGCGAGTACATTAATATTTAGGCCCCATCACAGGAAAAAGCTATTCCCAAGTACCTTTGCCTTTCCAGTGGATCATCTCATTTGTAACAAAAGGCACGCACAAGAAGATACTCCGATACGACCGCTCTTTAAATTCACAGGCTTCCTTCGTGTGAATTAACTTTCAGATGTAGTAAAACGGTGCACAGATAGGGAAAGCGTCTGCGGTTAAAGCCCTGCAGTGCAGTCCGTAAGATGTATAACCAACCCTTGTGATAAACTTGCCCTCCAGCCTAACCGTGACATTGCTTAAAATGCCAGGGTTTCAGATCCTGGTCCGTAACACCGAGACATTCGCGTTCTCTGTAAAGGAAGCGTTAGCTTCTGTGTCACAGGGACCAGTCCTTTTCTCAAATCCACATCCCACAAATCAAACCAAGACCTTCGATAAGGAAAAACGTGCCATTTATTACTTACTCAACTCAAAGTTACTGCTGTTACAACAGACATTTAACGGTCTCAAACCCCCTAAAACCCCCCCAAACTAGGGAAGGCGGGGGGTGGTGTGGAGTGTGGAACTGATCCTGGCAGAAGGCCCGGTGCCCACCAAAGCTGCTCTGTCACTGCCCTCCTCAGCTGGGCAGGGGAGAAAATACAAGGAAAAAACCTATGGGTCAAGGTAAGGACAGGGAAAGGTCATTCAGCAACCACTGTCATGGGCAAAACCGGCCTCCACCAACTTCTCCCACGTGAGTCCTTCCCACAGGCTGCAGTTCTCCTCCAGCTGATCTGGCATGGGTCCTCCACACGGGGTGCCGTCCTTCAGGAGCCCCCTGCTCCAGTCTGGGACCCCCTGGGGTCACAAGTCCTGCCAGCAAACCTGCTCCAGCCTGGGCTCCTCTCTCCATGCACCACAGCTCTTCCCAGGAGCCTGCTCCAGCCTGGGCTGCCCACAGGGTCACAGCCTCCTTCGGGCACCCCCCTGCTCTGGTGTGGGGTCCTCCCTGGGCTGCAGGTGGGTCTGTGCCCCACCGTGACCCTCCGTGGCTGCAGGGCACAGCCGGCCTCACCATGGGCTGCACCACGGGCTGCCATGAATCTCTGCTCTGGCACCTGGAACACCTCCTCCTCCACTGACCTGGGGGTCTGCAGAGCTCACTCTCTCTCACATCTCACCCTCTGCTGCAATTTCTCTTCCCAGGTTTTGTCCCACTTACGTTATCCCAGAGTCACTACAACTGCTGCTGATGGGCTCAGCCTCGTCCAGCAGCAGGTCCGTCCTGGAGCCGGCTGGCATTGGCTCTGTCAGACACAGGGAAGCTTCCAGCAGTCCAACCCCTGTAGCCCAATTGCAGCCCAACCCCTGTAGCCCCCACCAGCTACCAAAACCTGGCCACACAAACCCAGTACAGGAAGCTTTGACTTTGACATTGCTGAACAACCTTGAAGTCTCAAATTTAATGCAGCACAAATTAATGTGGTGAAGCGAGTAGAATTTGAGTAATAACAAAATTCGCCCCATTTTAAATTACTCCACTGTAGCTTTTTATTGCAGCCATTAGTAAGGTTAATTTTTTAATCTCAGATAAAAACTTTTATAAACCACCACAGTAGGTATAATCATAGAGGCAGTTAGATAAACGAGTATCAAGGGTTTACCCTAAGAACATTAAGGAAGAAGAATCTGTTTATCATTTTCAGATTTCATATTAAATCATAAGTTCATTTAATATTACACCTCATTGTTGTTTCCCTTTAAAACACTCCCTTAAATTCTTACCCTTGCTTAAATAATGCAAATCTGGAATAACTTTGCTACTACCAGGAGAGCTTTTTCAGGTTCAGCAGCAGCACAGACTTTGGTAGGATTTAGCGGTGTCCCTGGGTGGATACTGCCCAAGCGTTGGCGACCTGCTCTTCTCCATCATTCCTACCACTGTGAACTGGGAGGTGGCAGCCCTGGGCTACAGGAAGCAGGACCTGGGTAAGCTGGAGGAGAGAGGGACCCAAATGCATCCCCAAAAGTCAGTCTGCCACGGAGGGTGGCCACAGGCATCAGCACCCGGATCTGCCATCTATCTCCCCGTAAGAGAAAATAATGGGAAAATAAAGAGAAAATGAAGACCCCAACAACAACAAACCCAAAAGTCAAGAAGAGATGACCTGAACTCATCAGGTTCAGGAATCCATTTAAGCCTGATGCAAATCAGACAGGTTGGATGTATGTGGAACTTTGCTGAGGAGCAGAGTGACTGCAAATAATAGATTCCTACTGAGTAACACCTCAAAGTTAATTTTGATTTACAGTTCCCTGAATAGCCTCTGAAGGGGAACATTAAAGCTCTTGTAGAAATATCTGCATTCCTAAGGAAATTATGAACAGCAGAGTGAGGATTACTTTGTGCTGTTTATGGACTTGTTTACCAGAGCAGTAAATCTATTTTTAAGTTTGTATCGACTGGAAAGGTGAACTGTGTGAAATCTGAAGAACTGTCCAGAGAAAAAGACAGGCAGGCAGAAGAGAAGAATTCCTCCCTAAGTATCAGAGCCCGTCATCCAAATACCTGCATAAAAATCCAGAGCCTAAAATATTTATCACCTCAACCAATTGCTTTACATCACCGAAGGCCAAGAATGACTCTTAGAGTTAATTTTACAAGAAATTACCCAGCCCTTGAAGACTAGCCATCTTCAGGAAGTAATATGGCTTAACTGGAGATCGTTAAATAAATAACTGTGATTTTTCTTGGTGTTTTAGACAGCACAGCTCCTTTGAGTCTCTGCCATAAATAACAACAGAGAATTTGTTCTTTCCACCACCCATAACTCTGTGAAAGTTTTATAAAGAAGCCTGAGACTGCTTTAAGATCTTGCCTTCTCCCAGAATTGCAGTCCATTATATATGGGTTTTTTAATATACACACACTTTTCTATAAACACACAGTATATATGTAGCAGACAAAATGGAAAGTATACTTTTCTACATGGCAAGCTGAAATTTGGCATCCCTTACTCAGCACACCTTAAAGGTCACTGAGTTTTTAGAAACCAGGGCATACTTATTAGCAAGATCCGTGAGCAATCTACAAAGACAACGCAGTCCCAGCTGCTGGATGAGGATTTCCATAGCGTGACATCCATGAGCTTCATTCTCAGAGGCACGAGATCTGAGATCCTTCTGGCTCATACTCTAACAGGAATTACAAGTAGGCTGTGACAAGCCATTCTTTGCAGCCCTCAATCATGACTCTCCCAAAGTCTCTGAGACAACTCCAAGCTGACCCCACAAGATCAAGGATTTCACCTCAAATACACCAGCAGCTAGAAAGAGCTTTGCAGAAGCGTGGGCATTCATCTGAACAGTGGCCTACTTTATTTACTCCCCCCAGTCTTAAAATCAAAGAACAACAGGAGAATTAAATCTGGGGAATGAACTGAAACACACACACTTGCTCGAGGTGGAAATATATTCCAAGTAAAAGCACGTTTTCAGGGAAATCACGTATTTTTGCCCACAGACACCCCTTCTCCACAGTGGAAAATAGCAAACCGTTAAAACTAATGAATTAAATTAACTCCACAAAATGGTTCGCTTACTAGGAAACACAACTCAAATCTTCAAGTATCCTATTGCACCCACCTGCTCACAGCAAACGCTGTGGTGAGTGGTTTTTCCACCTAATGCAGCCTGTGCAAACATTGCTCCAGAAATACTGTACGTACATATAGGTATGTGTGTATAGATAAAACACACACACAGACAATACTGCCGGTCTCAGGGTAAGCCACAAAAAAATCTGACATAATGCTCACCTGTAGGCTCGCAGAAATGCCCTGAATGGATTAACTGCTCCCAGGAGAGTCTACAAAAGAGCTGAGAGCTCCTGGGCTTCACACAAGGGAGGTGATGCTTGTCCTGTGGCACGACCAGGACGGCCATCGCCGACCCAGGGCAGCCTGGGCACACCGCTGTGGCCAAACTCGCCTTATGAATTTTTACCTGCAACAAATGCTCTGAATCTTAAACTCCACATCCCACAGTTTCGGTTTAAAGTAACCAAGGAACACCAGGATACACGGTTCCACTCGTTTTCCACTCCAGCGTTCAAAAGTGGCTAACAATAGACTAAAAAGCATTTTAAAAAGCAGGAATAACAAGCACGAAGAGTCACAGAAGTGTTTTGCTCAGTAAAAACCCAGCCAAATAACAGTTAGAATCACAGAATGGTTTGGGTTGGAAGGGACCTGAAAGACCATCCAGTTCCAACCCCCTGCCATGGGCAGGGACACCCTCCACTAGACCAGGTTGCTCCAAGCCTCATCCAGCCTGGCCTTGGACACTTTCAGGGATGGGGCAGCCACAGCTTCTCTGGGCAACCTGTCCCGGTGCCTCACCACCCTCTCCAGGAAGAACTACTTCTTCATATCTAATCTAAATCTCCCTGCTTTCAGTTTAAACCCATTACCCCTTGTCCTGTTGCTACAGGCCCCTGTAAAAAGTCCCCCCCAGCTTCCCTGTAGCCCCTTCAGGTACTGGAAGGCTGCAATAAGGTCTCCCCAGGGCCTTCTCTTCTCCAGGCTGAACAAGCCCAACTCTCTCAGCCTGTCCCCATAGCAGAGGTTCTCCAGCCCTCTGAGCATCTTCATGGCCTCCTCTGGACTCGTTCCAACTGGTCTATATCCTTTTTATGCTGAGGGCTCAAATAATTTAGAAGACAGCCCTGTTTTACAAAACTCCCTACAGAGCTGGGTATCAAGAGTTATTACTTGTCCTGTGGGAAAACACAGGGTCCTTCACTGACACCTGTGTGCATGACAAGAAGAGGGTCTGTGGCCCAAAGGGCCCTTTGAAGAGAAGAGGAAATATGTGCAGATTAGAGACAGGAGCTGTGGTGGCACAGAAGAGGACAGCCATGCAGCATGGGTGACAAACAGATGCAGATACTATACTTGAGGGCACAATGCTCACCCGTTCAGTGAAAATACGGTTGAAAAATAATTATCTAACTTGCTTCAGGGGAAAAAACCCACTGCAAACAGCTATGATGGATGAAAGACTTCTTTTTTTTCCTTTCCTTGTTTTTTTTTTAAACCACAATCACTAATCTTGTTTCAAATTCTCCTCCTCCGAGAAGTAGATGAAAGAAGTAAATCTTTTGCTGATCTCTCTGGCAACAGGATCTAATTGCCCAACAAAACCAGTGAGAGATATCGGGACTAAGGGCAAAGAGAAGTTTTCAAGGAAATAACCTGATGAAAGACTCCATCCCTCCTTCCCCTACGGACACGGGTCAGAAAGAGCAGGACTGTTGTCAAGCCCCAGACACAACAGCGCTGCTGGGATAGCAGAGGATGCTCAGAGAGAAGGGTAGGACACAGAGGAGGCCACTGGAGAATCAGGAGGTCAGAGTTAATTCAAGCACAACAGGGCACTGCAGCTCAGCCGTGCAACAGCATCCGGTGCAGAGAGATGCAGGATGCAGCACCGCCTGTATGCCAGAGGAGATCTGGGAGACCTCAAAGACCTTAGGCTTACAGAGTCCCGGATCTGACCTCCCAGGACAGAAGATGGTCTAGGCAGCTTCACTCGGGATATTTCTGTTGGACAGGTGAGGTCAGGATTCCACAGGACCCCAGTCCAAGGTTAGGGGTACCCTCCAACGAGGCTGGGATGCAGACAGACTGTAGGCACCGAGATCCCCACCCAGCACCGACCTGCAACACCTGCCAAATCCTTCTGCGCTGTTTCTCCCTAAAGGTTTCGGAAGGATTCTTCAGAGTTGAAGAAAGCACAACAGAAAGGTTTCCAGAGAACTGTTCCTGGGAAATTACTAGTTAAATTCCTGATGTGTTATGTTACAATACATTTAGGTGTGCTTTCTAAATAGAAACAGACTTTTATCTAACAAAGGATCCATTTCAAACACTTTTTCCAGTAATACCCATTTCCTTCTGTATCTATTTCAAGCATTGTTCTTCTGAAGTTATTTATACTTCACATATAGAACTTTCTGCTTTTTTAAAGTATAAAATTGTTGCATATTTCCATCATTTTGCGTTTGGTGTTTGTATTCAAGGAAGTACTCTGCTGTCACGGCTCTCCAAGGGCACTTCTGAAGCACGAGGAAAAACCTTCATCAAAGAAATGAGGTTTTTCTGCTTATGGTTCTTCCATGCCCCCTATTATTCTGCAATAGGGCACCTCAAACTGTGTAGGGTTAAAAACAAAAATGGGTTTTCAGGGTCTGTGGGGAACTACCTGGGCAAAATACCAAAGGCCAAAGAGAAAGTCTGTTGAATCATGGAATGGTTTGGGTGGGAAGGGACCTCAAAGATCGCCTAGTTCCACCCCCCCTGTGCCATGGGCAGGGACACCCTCCACTAGACCAGGTTGCTCCAAGCCTCATCCAGCCTGGCCTTGGACACTTCCAGGGATGGGGCATCCACAGCTTCCCTGGGCAACCTGTCCCAGTGCCTCACCACCCTCTCTGGGAAGAATTCTTTCCTGATATCCAATCTAAACCTCCCCATTTTCAATTTAAACCCATCACTCCTTGTGCTGCCACTACCAGTCCTTGTAAAAAGCCCCCCCCCCAGCTTCCTCGTAGCCCCTTCAGGCACTGGCAGGTGCTATAAGGTCTTCCCGGAGCCTTCTCTTCTCCAAGCTGAACAAGCCCAGTTGTCTCAGTCTTTCTTCGTAGGAAAGCCCATCCTCTCTAAAAAACTCGCACTGCAATATTTGCCCATAATGCGCTTTAGGGTGGAGGTGCTAACACAGGGAATGCTGTGCTGGCGGAGGGCTGCCCTAAGGCCCCTCACGTGGATAAGGAGTGAAGATCAGGCACTCCTAAATCTCTCTCTGCAGTTTTTTCACTGCATTACTATCATGGAAGTCTATGCCAGACATCTCGTATCGTGACTGGCAAAACCAATGAAGTACTGATGTCTAATTTTGGCCACTTTAGTGACGCTCTCTCTGGGTAATTTCATACAGGATCCTCTTCTAACACATAAGTTGATCACTGACCAAAAAAAACCAACCAAGCAAAAAAAGCACCAACATACAAAAAAAAAAAACCAAAAAAAACAAAACACCAAAACCCAGATGCACATAAGCAAATAGCCACAAACCAATTTAACTTGGAAAGTAAAATAAGATCACAGTCCTCACTGGTAACATATATACTTGAGGGTTTTACTTTAATCCGTGAGGAACTGTCCTGGATATTTCACACAAAATTCAACAGAAAAAGAATTAAACTTAAAAATGCAGAGAGTAAACTGAGTCTGTTTCCAGATGACAAAATCCCCAACTCTGCAATCATGAGAAAAAGCTGCTTTTGTTAAGCACTCTTCCCTCACTTAGAGAAGAAGACAAAGGCAGCAATGTAGTTAACAAGTACAAATTACGGTTTGGAAACACAAACATGCGGGTAATAAAAGCTGAGAATACAAATGAAATAACTGCGGACCATCAGACTAAGAAAAATTACACTTGCAAAAATTTTAAAGCAACAGCAGCATCTTTGAGGTAGTAAGGTGTATGGGACAAAGACAACCAGTTATCAAGCATGAAATCAACCCCCTACAAACACTCAGCAACCCCAATCTGTATTTGGAAAGAAGAAACGGGATGTATTCATCATTCACAGTGAGAAAGAGGTGGGTTTTTCCTGTCTGATCTTAGGAAAGATATAATAGCCAACAGCCCAATAGTTTTCATCCTGTAAAATTACATGTCTTCTATGTGGGAGTGTGGGAAAAAGCCCCACAACCCTCTTAGGAACCCCTTGCTGGTTTTGAACGTGATCTGGGACACCGGCACATTGCTACCAGCAAGCCTTAAGAAAAAATAATATATCATGGCTACAAAACCAGAACATAAGTTCCATTGCATACTGAAAAAAGTTAATTAGCTGTTGCTTCTCAACAAGTAATGTAAACGTGGAGTTGTCAATCCCAGCTGAACCATTTCTGGAAGTTCAATCAGAACCTCATCAGTCCAGTATCATTCACCACACTTCTCGATGACCTAAAAGAAAATAAACTCAAAGCTTGCCAAATTTGCAGTGGGCGCAAACATCGATGAAATGCTAAGTAATGACACGGACCTTGTCGGTTTTGCAGATTGATCTACCCGCTGAGCGGACCAAACGCAAGCCCACGCAGGAATACAAGAAGCGCTCGTGACGTGAGAACGCAGCCTCGCAAGCAGCCACCGTGAAACAAGGCTGCTTTCATGACTGATAAGGATTTGAACGTTACGCAGCGGCTCAGAGCGCAAACATGATCTCGGCGGGTATTCGGGGGTGAATAACAAGCAGAAGTGGGAAGATGAAATTGCCTTGCACATGGTATTAATGAGTCCATTAGTGGAACATGGACAACTGTGGTGTCTATACTTCAAAAAGATCGTCGGAAACTTTGAAAGGGTTGGCAAAAGGACTTAAGAAAATTTAAAAATAGATCAATCAATCAACCAAGTAGGGCTTGGAAAGCCCGTCTTACAAGTGAGGCACCAAAGCTGCTCAGTCTGTTTAACTACTCCAAAAGCAGGTATCTACAGAGGGAAGATATTGCTTACAATAGGGAGCTCTTCAGCAGGAAAAGGCAAGCGAGAGGCAAGAGCTGCAAGTTGAAGCCAGAGAAATTCGAGCTAGAAAACGTGTACATATTTTTAACAGTGTAATTTACCACGGAACAGTTTATTTAGGTATATGATGTATTCCTTATCAGCTGAAGTCCCTAAATCAGGACCGAGTATTTTTCTGGAAGATATGTTGCAGCTCAAACACAAGATAGAGGAGCCTGATTCACAAATCAGAGATCTCTGTTGTGCAAACAGTCTGGCTTGTTGATCGTAGGAGTCTCTTCATATTTTAAAGATTTGGGAGAAAGAAAACAGGAAGAGAAGGGGACATTTGGCAGCAAGGAACCCGTCGAATTTATCATCTTAGCATCAAAAAAAACCAAAACACAGAAAAACCCACAAAAATCCCAACCCTGAGTCAGCTTTTACGCAGGTATGTGCTGCGCTCGCCCATGCAAAGCAGGTTTGTGTCTTGCCTTTATCTAGTGGTTGTGAATGGACACAAAAAAATATTCCAGGGAAGCTTCTTTGAATTCCTGGGAATAAAAAATGGCAAGGAGGAGGAAAGGAATTGCTTAATGCAAACCAGCAGATGGGATTTCAGTCAGAGGCTTGCTTTGTTTTCCTAATGAACCATAATCTGACTAATCTCAAACAGTTTTAATTTGCTGCAGTGAGACATAAAGACTGTGGCTATGGCATATGAATGGTTTTCTAAATCATCCACTGTTACGGAAGGCACCTCGTCATTGCTGAGTGGAGCCTGCAGCAGCGAGCCAGATAGGTTTACCAGGATGGATAAAAGCAGACACATAGCACTACATTTTTACTAGTTCTGTCTGCTTTAGGGCTTTTTTTGTGATTTTTGGGGTTTTTTGTTTGTTTGAGGGCTGTTGTACTGTTTTAATTCAGCATTTCAATATGGTTATCTAATAGATTATTTTAATTCTGCAAAGCATGCTAGCTGTTCTGTAGGTGCTATCAGCTACGAAAAGTCCTTGCAACATACACCCTACAATATCAAGACGATGGCAAAGACATTTAGGGTCCTGGTATGATGTTACTGGAATAGGTTGGGGCTGTTCTTTTCCAAATCCCACTTCCCAGTCGTGATGCTGCAAGGATCCCCAACCCTGGCATGGTCCTGTAAGTCCTTTTTGACTGTGCAGCTATTGTGCCAGGTGCAGAGAGTCAGCAGCACTCCCCAGAAGCGGGGTCTCCATTCTGCCACCAGCTCTGTCCCACCAACCTGTCCCTGTCGCTCGGGCGAAGTGGAGCGTGGTGTTGCTGTATTACCTCACATTACATTATACACCATCCCACAGGATGGAAAGGTGAGCAATTCAGTGGTAAGTCACATTGCCAAGAAAAACTTAGATTACCTGGAGCTGCAAACAGTGACTGCCATACATATCGCTTATTATTTTGCTCAGGTCCAATATTTAGGTTTCAGCAATAACAGACAACTGCTTGTGGCTTCTCAGCACATTTATATTCCTATAATGTTTTGCAATATAAAATACTGACTCCTGTTCATACATATTTTGCCATGTTATTTAAGTTCATCTTCATATTAAAAATAAATGGATTTAAAATGTAGGCAGCCACATATATAAGCACTCTCCTTGAAAGACATACTTCATCTTTAAATAGCAGCAATCAATACGCACAGTCTATAACCTTAACAAATTTCTATTATGAATCCTTAATAGATGCATGCTTTGGTCATTTTTATTACTAATATATTATTGATTTACAGAATACATTACCACCTTAGGCACTGGGATTTGCTGGAGTCCTTACATCCTGTATGGAGTTTTAGTCAAAACAAGAGCCGAAAGTCAATAACCCATTTACCACCAGCGTAGCCCCTCTACAGAGTTGGATACTTTAATGATGGTCTGACCATCACAGTGGAATCACTTGTCTTACAGTGGCATTTATAAGTCATCATTATTAATGTAAAATTATCCACGAGGCCTGCCTGCTTATCTTTCACTCTATTGCCAAAACGCTTTGGGAGTCACAACTCGGGAGAATGCCAGCAGACTAACCTTGCAGATCCCTCGCAGGGCAGGGTTTCTCTGAAATCAAAGCCCCCGCTTGGGCTCTTTTGCTCTGAATCAATGAACAGTTTCTCCGTCTTTGTTGCCATTCACATCAGGGAGCGGTGATTGACTCCTGCAGTTGCCCAGGAGAAAGGGAACCAAACAGCTTTCTTTGATATGAATGCTAATACCAGCAGGCGTGGAGAAGACAGCGTGCCAATCAGTCCCCCCACGACCACCATAAACAGGCTGTGGAGAACACGTCAACCGCTACCCAGGGAGGCTCAGGAGAAGCTTACAGTAAGATGGGTACACAGCATAACACTGTTACACAAATCAAACCCAAAAAGGTTTGTTTACTGCTGCAGAGAGAAATCAGGGGAGAAAAAAAAAAAAAAAAAAAAAAGGTTTAGGGTTAGAGTGAGTTTGGTGAAACCATCCTAGGTTGTTAACTCACAGAATTACGATACCCTGGTGCAACTGCACACGCGTGTCTTGCCAAGATATTATCAATCCTTGGGCAAGTCAGGCTTTATGTCAAAAGCTGAGCACAGAAACGGCAGAGAAGCGGTATCACAGGCATCATCAGTTCTTCACCTGCTCAATGAGATGACTCTCCTGTAATCTCAAAATCAGCTACTTCCACAGTAAATCCAAAGCGATATATTGCTTTTCTGCTTTTAATGCCTGTTAAGAGATGGATGAGAACCCAGAATCTCCTCCCTTGGAGAGAAATGTCTGCAAGGAGGCACCCCTGCTTCTTCCCTTTTTTTTAACTGATGCCTGTGAGGACAAAGGAATAAAACACATACAGAGCAGGAGCGCTTTCCCCCTTTGCGCAGAAGAACAAACCAACTGCAACAGAGACAACAGTAATCAAAAACACGCCTGAGAAAATAACAGCCACGAAAAGCAAAAGTCATATCAATTGCTTAGGCCTCTCTGCACACAGAAGTTAAGTGAGGTGAAGCGAAGAAGTTTAATTCACTGAACTAGAATTAAACAAATAA
This sequence comes from Rhynochetos jubatus, assembly GCA_027574665.1. NCBI lineage: Eukaryota > Metazoa > Chordata > Aves > Eurypygiformes > Rhynochetidae > Rhynochetos > Rhynochetos jubatus. The sequence continues at coordinate 73,725,842 of CM050651.1, read as the reverse complement.
GCCATCTAAAAAGCGGGAGATAAACTCCAAAGAACCCGGCTGTAATGCACAGTCACACCGACTTTAAACTGACTTGTTGTCCCGTTTCTAACCTAAAGGCAAGGTGCTCAGCCCCTGCTCTTCCATTCCTTTCCCACGGAACGATGGCTCCCGACACGTGCCTTGCAGGGGCAGCCCAACAGGAGCCAAATTTAGAAGCCAACGCAACCCTGGTGCTTGCTCCAAGACCAAAGGAGTTAGGAGAGCTTTGGCAGCATATTGAAAGGTTCCTCACCATAACAAGATTGTGGATGGAAAACATCCCATCAGCGTTCCCTGTCTTGTGAAGCCCCTGCAAACCCAACCCCTCTTTTTGAGGAGATAACTTTGAGGACCAGCCAGTGCTGCACGAGAGGCCATCCTACAGAGCCTGACAGATCCAGAGCAGACTCAGCAGAGGCTCTTCCAGGCTACGGTAGGGCTCTTGACAGGCCCCCAAAAAAATAAATGCCTCACCCTTCCATCAGGAAGGAAAAACCTTCCAAAGGCCCAGCTGACATCCATGAGGCCTTTTGAAAGCAGCCTTTTCTGCTTCCATCCTCATTCACCAGCAGCAACAAGGAAACAAGAGCAATTATGAAATTATTCTGACTGATGCCTGTTACTGGGTCTGTCACACATGAAGACAGCCCTAGAAATTATCCTTTCTCCATAGCGGCAACCACTGTCTGGCACGGCTTGGGTCCAGGACCTCTAAGTTAGAGGGCAATTCCCATTTTGGTGAACGTTTACTGCATCACCATCCCTGTTCAGCAGATGCACACAGAACAGGGTGAGCCCAGTAAACACTAGGAGTTTGTTCCTATGCATCCTGTGCCAAGCAAGGACATGACAAAATACCATGTTTCTAAAATTAAACTCTCTTTATTAGCAGAATTAAATAAAGACGTGCCACAACTTCACTTAACTTCAAAGCCATAGGCAGAAGTTTGTAGCAGTTTCGATAAAATGTGTTATTTGCCCAGATTTCCACTGAACAAAGCAATCTGTAAGGCACACAAGAACTGGAAAGTAATATTCAAACAGTATCTCCCTCTCCCAGTTTTAAACACACAGCCCACACTGTTCCATTGAAATATCTTGCAAACAAAACAAATACCTTGCGGAGATGTATTTGTATATTTCTTCAAACGCAATTTAAAACAGCTATGCAAAATAAAGAGACATAACCCACAGGAGACCTTTTCTTTCAGCCCAAACAAAAAGCTTAGTTGTATCCCCACTCTGGGGGGCTTTGCTCTTCATTAACTTCTCCCCATTCAATTGTTTCAGCAAGGAAGCAAGGCAGAGAGATGTCAGGCAGGAGATGAGGAGGCTGGAGGCCATCAGTGGTGTAGAGACTGGGTCTGTTGGGAGAGCCTACCAGGACTCTGCAACATCCCACCTTTAGGAGCACACAGGTCTTGGCACCGTGCTTCCCACCGATCATTTTCTACGGCACAGAATCATAGAACAGTTTGGGTCGGAAAGGACCTTAAAGCCCACCCAGCCCCACCCCCTGCCATGGGCAGGGAAACCCTCCACTAGACCAGGTTGCTCCAAGCCTCATCCAGCCTGGCCTTGGACACTTCCAGGGATGGGGCATCCACAGCTTCTCTGAGCAACCTGTCCCAGTGCTCCCCACTCTCTCCAGGAAGAATTTCTTCCTGATATCTAATCAAAATCTACCTGCTCCTGGTATCTGGCTCCTGCCACAGGAATGCCATCAACAACCATTTCCATGCCTAGAAACCCTTCTACTGTGGGCTAGTGCATTCAAAAACATCATAATAACTTCCTGAGCTCAGAAAGCTGAGGAACTCATCCAGGTCAGCTTACTATAACCCAGAGAAATGGCCAGATAAGCAGCAGTATATCTTTCCTCCTTGGAAACAGTAACAGTTTCTCTTCTGCATCCCCCTTAACGGTCTTGGACTGCACCAAGTCCTCAGTTCACTTAAGGACTCCCTTGGTTGCTGTCAGCCACCCAAGGATGGGGCACTTTCCAGCGATTCAATGATTTCTCTACCTGCATTAGCAGTACTTTATGATTCAGAAGCCACACAGGCATTGCACAGAGGGAGGGAGTAGGACACAAGGCCAAGGGAAAAGACTTCTTTTTATTTTTATCCTCACCTCGCCCCATAGACATTCATATCCTTCAGCTGCATCCTCATATTACATTCAAGCACTGGTCAAGGCCCAGATATCTGCTCTGCCCCCCTGCTCCAGGGTATTCTCCAGCGTTGTCCTAGGATTACACCCATGCCCCGCCACAAGTGATATTGCTGTACGTCAGCTGCATGAAGCTCCAGGCAAAAACCTCTCCGCTTGCACAGACTTGTTATCACAACATGCTTGCATTTGCCTGCTAGCCACGGAATGATTGCATCGTATCTCACCAAGGCTCGGTCATATTTCCCCATGCTTATATTTTCCACTTATCAGCGTGGCTGGGATTACACAGCAGCTGGCTTGGCAACCCAGAACAAACTCAACGGGCTGTTGACTCACAGCATAGCTGCAAATATGGCAGTCGAATGTTTGGCAAGCTTCTCCAGCGCTGCACAGGCAGAGAGAGTAGGTCCCTACCTCCTGCAGCCCACATGTGCTTCTGCTTTTGGTTTTCAGCCCTTCACTGGGTTCAGTTGGCTTTCTCTCCACCCTCCCCTCCTGCTAACCCGCATTGTGTGGTTTCAGTGCTAGGGAGTTTAATGTCTCCAGAAATGATGTGCTGGAGCCAGTTATCAGCTATCAAGAGGAGATAACTTCACCTCATCTTGAATCTGGGCAACAGAAGCAACATTGCCCTGCCTGGGGCAAGGACGCCCACAAGCCCCAGGCAGCCTTGGGCAGCGTTCCCAGCAACAGCTTCTCAGTCGTACCTTGGGGTCACTCTCCTCCCGTAACTCAGGAGGCAAATTTTATGGCCGTTTTCTTATCTTTACCCTCCAGGTAGGTCTGTGAGCAGACTCACGTCTTCCTTTCTCTATCACCCTACTCCTGCAAGGGAATTTTGTTCAAAATTGAAGTTTTTCATGTGTTTGAGAGCTTGCACACAGCTAATTTAGTTTGATGGCGATAGCGGGTTTTTTTTTCCTCCTCCTTTAATTCACACTCTCGTGTTGATGTAGGGTTGGCAACAGTCCTGTTCTGAGCAGGAAGTTGGACTACAGATCTCCAGAGGTCCCTTCGAACCAGCCCTGCTGTGATTCTTGCCCCTTGTGGGTCTCACAGCTACTGCTGTACTTTACACTTGGTATTCTAGAGAATAACCCAAACTGAACAGTTACTTTAGGAACAGAATTAGCAAAGGTAGAGGCCAACCACTGCACACAGCCTGGCCATGTTCACAGGCTGCCTCTCTTGCTTCTCCTTGCTGGCTTCTTTCCTTTCTGTATCAGGGAGGTTGCTATGGAGATTTCTTCAGAAACAAAGAGAAAAAGGGATACAAGAAATACAAAGCACCGAGAAGGGCACAGAAGAGAAAACAAACATAACAGTACAATGAATTTTGTGTTAATAAATCTATTTTCCCCAGATCTTCACCTAGAGAGGTGCTGATGAAGGGATCAGACCCTCAAAAGCTCCTGCTATGCAGACACATTCCCCATCACACTGCACAGGCTCTTCACAGTGCTGGGAGCCCCAGCAGCACACGATGCTGCAGGAAGCAGAGTTGGTACATACGTGTGCACACACACGCCGAGGGGATGGTAGGTGACTGGGTGGTAGTAACTGAAACACCCCGAGACAGCAACTCCACACGTAGCCTCTCCCCATACAAACTGAGACCTCACCGCCCAGAACATCCCACTGGCACTGCCTTCACGTGAGATCTGCCTTTGCTACGAGCCTGCTGCCCAAAACCAGGGAAAACCAGGGAAAACCAGGTCTGGGTGCTACGTGGGGGGCGTCAGGCAGCACATGAACACTAACAGAGCACAGTTCCACGCTATGTAATGGGCACCACTACATGTCACAGGGCCACATCGGGCTGGGGAAGCTGAAAGCAGCTGGCAGTTGGGCAAATGCAAGCGAGGAGCACAGTCTGCCCAGGTCTTACAGCTTCTCCTACATGTCAGCAAAGGCGTGATCATGCTGTCCCAGTACACATGCTCCTACATAGTTACAGGGGTTGCCATAAAAGTATCTCCTGCAATCCTGTCAAAAGAGTCTGCAATCCATCTTTCACGTGTGCGCGGTGGGTGGTCTACGGCTCTGGGTGGGTGTTCGTTTTGTCGTGGCTGTAAACCTCCGCTGCCTCCAGGAGTAGGGGCACAGGGAACTCACGAAACAAAGTGGTCACAACAACCAGGTAGAAAAGGTCCCAAGAACTTTTCCCCCCTTCTTAGAGTTGCTGAGAATGCCTTAAGTGATCAGTACTGGCTTTCAACACTTTCTCCAAGAGGCCCATGTGGCTCTCAAACTAAAAGAGCCTGGCAGGCAAGACAGAGGTAAGTGGGCAAAGCAAGGAAAAAGAAAAAATAATGAAGAAAAAAAAATCAGCAACTCGGCAAATACAGTGGCAAATTACAGCAGCTCCATTCACAGCAGTACTCAGGGCTGTTCGATGATCCCGCAGTCATCTATCACCAACACACTAAGAGGATGAAGAGAAGCAAGGTCTAAAAGAGATTAGAAAATAGGTACTTGTAACCACATCGATTGCTCCAGTTTTCCAGATTATGCCTTATTTTAGTTCCTCAAAACAAATGCCAGTACCTTGTGTTGTTTGGTGTTTTCAATTTCTCTGGATATTGACCTTGTTATCTTGACTTATTCCCAGCATATATGTTGATAGAGCAACATACAGACCTTAACTACAGTCTGAAGACAAATGCATTCCCTGGTCAAGGCAATTTTACACACTTATGGAGGCTCAGTTCCCACAGTGTTTCAGTGCATTTCACATTTTTTTCTGCCTGCCATACACTAAGACAGAGAGCAGTACTGTCCTCACTTTATACACCAAGGTCTGAAGGGATTAGGGGCCGGGTCATACAATCACAGGATGGTTTGGGCTGGAAGGGACCTGAAAGCCCATGCAGTTCCAACCCCCCTGCCATGGGCAGGGACACCCTCCACTAGACCAGGTTGCTCCAAGCCTCATCCAGCCTGGCCTTGGACACTGCCAGGGATGGGGCACCCACAGCTTCTCTGAGCAACCTGTCCCAGTGCCTCACCACCCTCACTGGGAAGAACTTCTTCCTGACAACCAGTCTAAATCTCCCTGTTTTCAATTTAAACCCATTACCCCTTGTCCTGTTACTACAGGCCCTTGTAAAAAGTCCCCTCCAGCTTCCTTGTAGCCCCTTCAGGTACTGAAAGGTGCTGTACGGTCTCCCCAGAGCCTTTTCTTCTCCAGGCTGAGTAAGCCGAAGGTCTACAAGTACTGGTCAGAACTGGTGCAAGGACTGCCATGGGACTTCAGCCAAAAGCCAGTGCTTCCCATCATGTTGCACCCTCCCTACAAGCCTCAGTTTGGCAGTGCTGCCAGCATCCCTGGTAGCTTCACCGTTGCCACAGCAGCATGCAAGCACCTTGCTCCCACTCATCAGCCATCTCAGTGGGCTTCTAGACACATGGAAATGAGCCCAAGCATCTCATCACTGATCATAAAAAAAGTCTGTGCAAAAACAGGATCCTCAGCTTAGCTGTCTTTGCTAGCCATCTGAGAGCTGGAAGTGTTTGGGGAAGAAAAGTCACTGCTTGCATCCCACCAAGTCACTGATTTTTGACTCAAGGAAAAGAGATTCAGCTAATGATCAACTTGCAACCCATTTGGTAAGAACAGAACAAGGCAGAAGAGAGAAACCCTAGCAGCACAGAAGCTGTACATGCAGATCTGAAACAACACAGGAACGCAGTACACTCAGTACTTCGCTGAGCTACCATCTTCCCCACCTCAGAGGGGGACTATTTACAACAGCCTGTAGTGACAGGACAAGAGGCAACAGGTTTACATTGAAAGGAGGGAGATTTAGATTGGACATCAGAAAGAAATTCTTCCTGGAGAGGGTGGGGAAGCACTGGGACAGGTTGCCCAGAGAAGCTGTGCATGCCCCATCCCTGGAAGTGTCCAAGGCCAGGCTGGATGAGGCTTGGAGCAACCTGGTCTAGTGGAGGGTGTCCCTGCCCATGGCAGGGGGGTTGGAACTGGATGGTCTTTAAGGTCCCTTCAAACCCAAACCATTCTATGATTCAACTCCCATAGGCAGATGCATATGTCAGTAACTGATGCCCAGTTAATCCAAACACTGTATTCAAGTCTGAGGATATCCCACCACAACAGAAAAGCCTGTCCACATGAGAGTGGGATCTTGCACTTGTTTCCAGCCACCAAAACCTTTCCCAGCCCACTCTCTCATTTCAACCCTGCAGGAACCAACCACCTCTTAAGCCTTTGTTCCTGCATGTGGACCAGCATCCTATGGGTTAATGAGAAGATAAATATTGATCAAATCCAGTCTATCCAACAGCCAGCCAGATGGTGCAGCTGTCAAACAGCTCTGTCAGGACGTAAGAAGAATTAATTGTGCTACCCGTCCTACCGCAAGCTCACGGCAAAGTTACATTTTAACAGTCAAATTAATTTCAAGACTTCATTTTCTTCTTGCCATTTTAAATCACCATTAAAAAAGATACAATATTTCTGGAATATAATAAAATGCTTTCCCATGATCTCTAGCACGGTTCTATTAATACACATCACTCAGCTTTTACAGCTTCTCCCAGCAATCCTCACGTGAGATCCATGCAATGATTCAGGAAAGGTTTGGCCTCGCTCCCTCACACATAGCAAAGGCCCTCTTCTACCACATTTTAATCAAACTCTAGGTTGCATAAAACTAACAAAGTATTACTTTACACACTGCACTGCTGTTCAAGATTTGCCTAGTAAAAGAGGAATAAAGCTGACCAAGAAGCATGCATTTATAATGCCATTTCATAAGTGTTTTCAATATTTATATAAAAATACAGAATATTTTTATGTACAGAAATGTAACAATACACTGAAAATAAAAAGCTGTAGTGAAATACTGTAACAGCCTGAACAGACACAATCACAGGGCTATTGCAGAAAGGAGCTGTCGAGGTCCTCCAGTAACACAGCCAATGAGGAATTGTCAGAGGAAGAAAGTCACTGAAATAATAAATTATTGGACAAAAAAGGCTTCACTGCAGTAAGGAAATAAAACCAAAGAAACCTCAGAAAAGTCACTTTGCTGAGCAGAAATTGCCAAAAAATCACGTGATGTACAGCAGCATCCAGCTGAAAATAATATCTAGGCCTGAATAACTGGTTAGTGCATTACTCTTTGCTCTCTCCTGTCCCAAGGAAGGTGAGATTTTCAGGCTGCTCGAAGTTTCTGTAACACTGTATTTTAGGATGTTGAAAGGAAAAGCAAGAGAACCACAACCTTCCAGCCTGGTCCAAGACAGCACTGCACACTCCAGGCACCTCAAATCTGTGCCTACAACCTCCCTTCAGGCACAAAGGTTACATGAACAACACTCACCTCCCTGCTGTCTGTGAGACAAATGCTGTGGAGCTGCCTCCACGCTGTGAAGGTGAGGGCAAAGTGGCTTTGGGGCTAAAATCCAAGCCTACAAGAAGTCAAGAACAGTTTTGGCAGCTATCCCACAGCTGTTCCAAGCCAGTTCACTGACTTCCTTCCATTCTGCAGAAATGGCACCTTTCGGAAGAGCAGCTGCCCTGGAGCCTACATCCAGAAGATGACCCAGCGAGCGAGGGCTTCGCCTTTATTTCTACCTCCAAATGGGAGAGTATGGCTAAGGGCAAACCTTGGTTCCACCAGGCGAACAGAGACCCACGGGTTACCACATCTGGCTGCATCTCTGCTATCCTTGCCTGTAAGTCCTGTACACCCACCTGAAGACACCACCTGTAGAGAGGGGTAGTTGTCTTTGTAAAACCTTTTTGCATTACATAAAAGCAATGTATTTTACTTAATTCTGGATGGAGAGAGAAAAAAAACAAGGTGTGATTTAAAGCCAGCTTTGAAAATACCCTTTCTAGGTAAAAGCCACTTCATTTTCACTCTACTGCAAGAGCTGACTTCAAAAACAAGCAGGAAAAGTTCAGGTGACACCACCAGTATCTCCATTTTGAGAACAGCAGCTTATCTGAAAGGAACAGTACTTGTGTGGGCCAATGCCAAGCACAAGGACAGGCTGGGTAGAGAATGGATCGAGAGCAGCCCTGAGGAGAAGGACTTGGGGGTGCTGGGGGATGAGAAGCTGAACACGAGCCAGCCGTGTGCGCTGGCAGCCCAGAAAGCCAACCGGATCCTGGGCTGGATCCAGAGCAGTGTGGCCAGCAGGGTGAGGGGTGGGATTCTCCCACCCTACTCTGCTCTTGTCAGACCCCACCTGGAGTGCTGTGTCCAGCTCTGGGCCCCCAACATAAGAAGGATATCGACCAGTTGGAATAAGTCCAGAGAAGGCCACAAAGATGCTCAGAGGGCTGGAGCCCCTCTGCCATGGGGACAGGCTGGGAGAGTTGGGCTTGTTCAGCCTGGAGAAGAGAAGGCTCCGGGGAGACCTTACAGCACCTTCCAGTGCCTGAAAGGGCTACAAGAGTACATTCAGTACTTTGCTAAGCTATCATCCTCCGCATCTCGGAGGGGGACTTTTTACAAGGACCTTTAGTGACAGGACAAGGGTAACAGGTTTAAATTGAAAGTGAGTGGTGAGGCACTGGAACAGGTTGCCCAGAGAAGCTGTGGATGCCCCATCCCTGGAAGCATCCAAGGCCAGGCTGGATGAGGCTTGGAGCAACCTGGTCTAGTGGAGGGTGTCCCTGCCCATGGCAGGGGGTTGGAACTGGATGGTCTTTAAGGTCCCTTCCCACCCAAACCATTCTGTGATCATATGAATGTCAGGGTGCATCCTACAAGACCTGCCGCACGTACGAATGTTTTCCCCACAGGAACATCACTGGTGAGTTACCCAGCATAGCGATAAGTGTGTTCGATGACAGACAACACATACAAGATACAAAGAAAAACGTTTGCTGCTACTTCACCAGATTTCACCTTTTTTTCTCACTAGAGAAAGAAGTGTACAAAACTACTTATTTTTACATTTTCTTTAACACCAAAGTTCTGTAAGCCATCGGTGTTTAATCTTCAAGTTGCATCATTACTTGGTAATTTCAAAAAAATTAGAAAAAAGCCACAGAATGTATAATTTTATTCTAGCGTAACATGCACCTGTTTTTAACTTCCCTTGACACACACGTGGATTGAGAAAGTACGCGTGTCAGGTTGGTGGTGTTCAGTATGCGTAGCCCCAAGAAGAGCTGGCTGAGAACGTTCTGACAAAACTTGTTCTTTCACCAGAAAACGGTGATCTGTCAAAACTAAATCTGTTCATGGGAAGAGGGGAAATTCTGAGAAATCTTTTGGGGAAAAGAAAAATGTATCTAAACCAAAAACTTCCAAATTGTCAAAATGTCCAACTTAAACACCTTCTAAATGAAGAGATTGAACTAATCTTGAATACCTTTTCATTTCCAAGCATCTACTAATCTTTTTTTCAATCAAGTTTAAAAAAAAATGAAATTAAAATGAGGTGCTTCCAAACACCCTAAATCCAATATTTTCACTGATGACTTCTCATGCCCTTTTTCCCATTCCCAAATTACACACTGATCACATTTGAAAGACCATCAAGTCCAGTCAGGATGGGAAACATTTCCTTTCTTTTTCCCTCAAGATCATTTCAGCATGATCAAGAAAGTTCTTCCTCTGGCTCTTCTCAGCAGAAAGGGAGTCTGAACTGTCACAGTCATGCACACAGCTACACTCTACTGAGGTTCTTTAGGATGGTAAGGAACAAACCAACTCTAATGAATGTTAAATATGAGAAAGAAAAGAGGGTAGAACACAAACAACCATGTTTAGAATAAATTTCAATTTCTTAAAGAACATCAGAAAAAAAAGCCCATTGCCCACGGCAAAAACTTGCCGCGAATCATGTATTTTACAAACTAGCTGTGGCATAGGACGAGATCTCTCCGATTTTGTTATATTTTTTTTGGTTTCTGGTGAAAGTAACCTCTCGGACAACAACTGCAACCTAACACAAATCCAGACTCGGGTGAAGCAGTTACAGCAGCAAAACCATCAAAACCTTTTTCCACAGAGCTAAAATTACCACTGCCATTTTCACCCCATGCTTCTGACACTCAAGATGGTTGGGAAAAAAAAAAAAAAAATCTTCCTTTCCAGCTCCCGTCAAACTCTGACTCAACTGGGAAAATCTGAACTGTGAGAGTCTACCTGGTTGTTCTCCATCAGGACCATATGGAGAAAAGACAGCACTCCCAGGAGGTTCTTCCAGAACTGTATTCCCCTACCTGAATGTTTTCTTCGTGTCAAATAGTTTGATACTTCCTTCCCAGAGAGGGTGGGGAGGCACTGGGACAGGTTGCCCAGAGAAGCTGTGGGTGCCCCATCCCTGGCAGTGTCCAAGGCCAGGCTGGATGAGGCTTGGAGCAACCTGGTCTAGTGGAGGGTGTCCCTGCCCATGGCAGGGGGTTGGAACTGGATGGTCTTTCAGGTCCCTTCCAACCCAAACCATCTTGTGATGATTCTTCCTGCACTGGGACCTCACCTAGCTGCAAAGCTGTAAGACAGGACACACTGACCACAATCACCATTCAGAAGGCTGCCAGGTGGGGCAGCAGGAGTGACCAGAAGCGTAGTGACCACCACACCCATTAAAGCCCCACTGAACAGCTGCATCTCCGAGAGCCATGCTAGCAGTTCATTGCCTTATTTAACATCAGGAAACGCAACGTGGCACAAGCAGAGCTGACAGAGTACCTGCAGACCAGTTTCTGCGGGCAGCCTTTGGGGTGGACGTCATCAGCAAGCTGTGTCATGGGAGTCAGCTCCCGAGGCCAACAGTAACGGGCAACTCCGACGGGTCACAGCCGCCAACCACCTAATTGCGACTTGAGAACTTGCGTCCTGGGTTATTAACGCTACAGCTGATAAACACTCCCCATGCTTCCCCCCCCCCCCAGCCATTATTGCTTTTAGGATAATTTTCAAAATACAGTCAGTGCTATTTATGTGATGAGCACCACATTAAAGCTGGTTTTAATAAACGCACGGCTCGATATTCCTGCTGGTTACCTCCCTTTTGGCTCAGAGACTTCCCCTCCAGCTCTGTGACTACTGTGAATCCACGATACCAGCTGTGCCAAAGCATTCGGTTCAAGCTAACTCCTCTGTACTAGCGAGTCTCCTGCTTTCTGTCAGGGGAAAAGACAAAGTTTCAATCTCATCGGGGAAATGAGATCACCCGTTACTTCAAGCTTTGCCTCATACGCTCGCAATGTCATTGCTCTGCCTGGGGCAAGGTCCAGATGCTTTCTGTCAGCTGAGCATAGGGCAGAACAACCAAAAAACTCCTGGTTTTATTAATAGCAACCTGTCAACTAATCGACACCATAAAATAAAAAGTAAAAAGATTTCAAACTTTATTCAAGATCTGCTTGGTATGTAAAATCATCTGAAGGCCAAATGTTAGTTAAAATGAGTATATCCTTGCTGCCACTTGTGGAAAATTAGATAGGCCACGAACAACCCCTTAATGCCATTTATCTCCGAAAACCTGCACATCTCCAGAGCCAGCTGCGATTTCAATTCTTTACCAGTTCCACCCCCCAGCTGCAGCAGAAGCCTGCAAGTGTGATTCAACTCTGACAACCAGCTTGGTTTAAAGAAAAAAAAAAAAAAAAAAGGCATGGCAGGGCTCTGATTTTATTGTCAGTGTAATTTCCATATTAAATGGGAGCAGCATATACACACAAAACCTGCAGGTTTTCCAGGTTCTTTCAAAAAAAATAAAAAATCAAAGCAGAGAACAACAATGCCTCGCTGCCAGTACCCCCAGAAAAAAACACAACGAGCCTGGAATGTGAAAAATCAACCCAGGATACGTCTGGTTTTGCACATCATCGTAAGTAATAGAAGTTCTTCAGGCAAATTAAACCCCAGTTGTTGCTGTGCCATTTGATGGCATTTATTGGAGCTGCACAAGTGTAACTAATTATCCACGTAGAAAAAATTTAGTAAGCCGTGTTTTCTGCCACACAGTCGAGGAAGAATAACCACCTTTCTTTGCTCTAACTTGCTAGCAGGGATTTTCAAAATACAAACAGAGCAAGAATGTTGTCACCAGGAAGGTGACGCTACAGCACAGCAACTTAGTCAAAGCAGGTGAACTCTTGAGCATCAGTAAGATCAACAGGGGTTGGAACTAAATGATCTTTAAGGTCCCTTCCAACCCAAATCATTCCACGATTCTATGATTCCCGAGCACCCAAATACTGCAGTCCTTCTAAGAACTGTGCAGTTGATGCAAAGAGTGCATTTTCCTCCTCATTTCCTTCGGAGGCAGAGCCCAGCATCTCTGTCACCTGCAGAGACTGCCGAGCTTGAAGAAAACATCTGCATCACGACCTCCGCAACAACACCGACACCACAAGAAAACCCAAACCCATGCAGAGTTTAGAGCTGGTATTTTAAAAGATTTTACTCTGTGGAACACCAAACGCAGATATCCACTAAAGTTCTGACATCTTATTTACTTCCTAACTTCCCCCTGATTTCCATGGCTGCTGAAGTGCCTAATTACTTTCCCGGATCCAGCTGTAGCTCCCTTAAACATCCCTAAAAGTCCCCTCCTGAGCAGGAGTCGTGCCTGATCAGTAGGCAGCTCGTATTGCCTGTCTACAGCTCCCCTTCTGCTAAGGGACCGCAGCTGAAAAAACCTGATACACGCAGAGTCTCTCTCCGTTCAGGCTATGTGCACAGCATCCTAAACTGCCTCTCCAGCAACGCAAGCCTTACACACAGAGCGATGCTTGTGTTCACAGCAACATCCCTAGCAACATCAGCGCACAGGAACCCTTCAACACGCGACCCCCCCTCTTGCCCCAGGTACACCTATAAAAAATGTTAGGCGCCCAAGTCGAGCCCAAATGCCTTCCCAATTAACGTAGCTGTCGTTTATCTCAGTGCTTTTGACGTTAATATGGCACTCCAGCATCCTGGCAGTGATATAACGCCAATAGGATCAGATCTTGTTAGGCAGGGACGCAAGAAATGGCGCTTCATGAATTTTTTTAAATGACCTTCAGTATTCCCCCCCAATCCAGGCTGTTTCATCAAAACTATGTGAAAAATAGATAAATAAATAAGGACAAAGTTTGAGCCAAGGCAGTTTGGCCGCTCTGCTGTTCTCTTTCCCCGTTACCATCACTCCAACTGCACTGCCATAAATGGCCGTAGCACCTTCCCAAGGAAATAAAGATGACACAGATGACACACTCTATGCCCCAGAGAACTTAATTTCTGACACATCTTGAGACAAAGAGCAACAGTTCAAGCATGAGAGGGCAAGGGGTCACCCTGGAGACGAGGGAAGAGACTGACGGCGGAGCAGAAAGGTAGAGAGTCAAAATAAGTTATCCATTTCTTTTTTCACAAAAGGCAGCTGGAAAGAGGAGGGCAGTAGGTAAGGAAGAAGAAAGAAATGGTCCAGTGACATAAAAAGCAGGAGGAAATAATAATCTCTACCAAAACACAGGAAGACAAAGCCAGTGAAGAGATTGATGAGAAGAAGCAAACGTTGTGAAGGTGGAGAGCATCCTCGTGCATCTCACTCAAAACGTCAAGACGGCCTCAGAGCACCCGCGGCACGTTCAGCTCCTGGCACAAAGGGTTTACAGTGACCTTGAGCACAGGGATCTGTTTAAAGGACCACGAGCTTCTAACACTCAGGAGACAAAAAAGAAAGTCTTTTGGCAAAACAATACAACCGCAGGCCATTGCCTTCCCCTTCTGGTTGTTAACTCCAGGCCTCTTTCCTGCAGTTCTTTCTTTACCAAATTATTTACTAAGTACATTAACATAAATGGAACCAGAGGATTTATTTTTAATTAAAAAAAAAAAAAAAAAAGAGAGAAAGAGACCTAAGCACACTGTTAATATTACCAATGCCTTTCATGACTTCATTAAAAAACAAATTTTAAGATTCACCTTTAGTAGCTATTGTAATAGAGCTATTTTTCATTGACTCAGAGAAATTCCTTTCACATTCCTTTCACTATGAGAATGAAATGTAAAAACAGATCTCATTTTTCTAAAGCAGAGACTTCCTCCAATAAGGAAGCAAAACAACTAAATTATTTAACTGCCATGTGTAGGAACAGTGAAAGGAAAATTAAATCATTAGCCTTCTTCAAAACAGTAAAAGAAAGCAATCTCTCATCAGATACTTGCTTCTTCAGCTATGAATGTTGCACTAATTATATTCAGAAGCACACAGCAAGATTATTAGGAGAATAAGAGGCCTTTTCCAGCACTTTCATAATTGAGCTTGTCTGTCTCCCAGGTCTTTCTGCACTGCCTGAGTCCTCCCAACAACCAACTGCTCTCCAGCTGTTAGAGGGCAGGGAATCACCATGATCCCTATCCCAAGGGATGAGGTCAGAGGCAAAGTACTGGTGAGTGGCCCCTGGATATCTGACCCACATGTTAAAGAGCCACACAGCATGTGAAGGAAGCTGAGCCAGAGAATACCAGAGACGTGCATCCTATCTCCCTTCACTCCTCCTGGCAATCAAGAGGAGGAGCAGCCAACGCGGACACACGCAATACACCACCAACACACCACGGGCTCTCGACCACACGGCTCCAATAAACTGGATGTTTCGGAAGCTGCTTCCCAGTAATCCCAGCTTCCCGACACTTACCATGCATATAAACTGCTATTTACACCTATTCAAAGAGTGTCTCATGTCCCAAAGTGCCAAACAATGAAGCCGAGAGCTTTCAGCTAATCCAACACTTGCTGTACAAAGGAGTGCTAAACTGTAAGTAACTGCAAAAATCTAAGCTGAATTAATACCTATTTCTCACCCTGAAGGAAGAGTGAGTAGCAGAAACAAAAGGCTATTACACTTTAGATAAACGTACGAGGGATTAGGATTTCCTTTTAGATATAAACCAGTATAAACAGCATTTGTTTCAAGGACAATAACTCAAATAAGCAAAATTAGAGATTCTGTTTCATTTGATACCCACGTCTACACTTCATTGCAACCTATTAAGCACAGAAGGCTAAACCCTTCTATTTATCAAGGAAGTGACGCGTGAAAACATCCAGGTTACATCTTTAAACAAAAATATTCTCACATTAGCATTTTCATTCCTTTTATTGTATGACCTACTCCATCCTCCTCACCGTCCACATCACAGAACAGCACCAGCTATTTAAACAGTGACCCAAAATTTATAAGAGCCCCTTAGCAAATTCATCCGTGCATCTCAATCTAGGTATGCTGACGTGGAAGACATGGGAACTGTGCCGCGGGGAGGATTTTGCTGTGCCAGGGCCCCATCCAAGGGCATCCCTTGAAGGGATGCAGCTGGGCCTGGAGGCCTTACCTCCATGGCATTTGTAGCTCTGTAGGAGATACAGCCCAGGCCACCAGTTGCTCTCTGTATCATCTTTCCTGTTCTCCTTTGGGTATTTCGGTTCAGTGCCACTCGGCGCAGTGTCAATTGTCACACCGAGACCTCAGAGCAGCTGTCAATCAGCAGCTGCAGGGCACAGCTCACCCGGGCAGAGCACAGCACAGCCGCTTCCAGATACCACTGGTCATGCATGCAGGTTTTTTGAGTAAAACCCAAGCATCTCCAAGCGCTGCATGTGCAGCGGCGAGACCTCCTCCAAAGTGACACAGGATTGTCTGTGCGAGCGCATCGCTGCCGTCGGTGCAAGCCAAAGCACGCGCCTCCGACACACGAACACAGGGCAATGTGAGAATACGATGTGTGCAAGACAGAGCCAGTGCTGCCAACACGAACATCAGTCCCGACACTGGGGTTACAGTTATACCAGGGAATGAAACACGGCCGGGACACTGACACACACGCTAGCACACCATCATCCACCCATACACCGTCAGCCCTGTTCCTGGTATCGGTTTCAGCTCCCACAACTTACTCCCAACACCTAGACGAGGCAAAGGGCTCTGGGATGGGCCAAGGACCACAGTCTGTAAATGACCTGGAGGCAGCCACCCCGTTTTGGAGGTTCTCTCTGTGTGTACGGCCTTGGCCACACCACCCACCTCAGAGCTACAGAAAACACTTGTATAGCCACACCGGAGGCAGGCCCCCAGTCGCCGCAGTTCATTCGCTGGGCAAAGAGCAGAGCGCATCTGACCCTCACAGCGGTCCCTGCAACACCGCCAAGCGTTTGGGTATTACCGCAGCAAAGGCAGCAGAAGACCCTGAAACACATAAAATCAGTTTGTTGTCCTTAAAAAAGGGGTGATCTGATCACTGCAGCCAAAGAACGAACAAGCGAGCAATTTCTGGGAGTAGAGATGGACTGTGGAGGGTCTGGTTGAACACAGTTCCCAGTCAAGCAGCCAGACAAGCTAAAGCAGCCCCAAGATTGCACCAGCCACTCACTTAGAGCATTTATATTCTGTTTATACGAGGGAATTGTTTTCAGCACGTCTCATTATTTAAATATCCTTCAAACACCCCCACGTAATGCAGCAGGAAAGGTTAAGGTTTCAATTCCCCCGGTGAATTCTCGACGTAATTTGACAACGGTAAAGCATCGCTCTTGTTCATGAGGCTAAATACAGACCCTGCCACATCACGGGAAATGCTGCAGGCACCAGGCTTTCTAATAGCCCACCACACACGTTTTGGCTCTGCCTCATTTTGTGCATGTTTCTTGCAAGAGATGGTTTGCAACAGCTTTTATAAAATGGGAGCGGAGTTAACGTCCGTCTCTGCTTCCTCAAGCACAAACTATACCCACTTCCCCCATCACATGTAGATAATGTGACCCAGAGCAATGCCTTGAAAATTTGGAATAATGGCTGTAATCCTCAGAGTTTCATCTTGTGAGACACGAGCTGCCCAGAGCTCCCGTATAAGCCATCCAGCAATGAGATTACCCTGCTCCTGGCATAGGACGCTTTATAGCGCCGCACAGGACTGAGCCCTGCCTGGCCTCTTGTATCCATAAGCCACATGACGGGGCTTGTCTAAATCACTAACCAAAATTAAATCAGCCCAAATCACACACTGTAAGTGTGACAGCCAAACAGAGCCCTTCATCTCAAATAATACGACAGCAACACATAAAAAGCAGGAGTGTCAGCGCAGCATTTTAGAATATGTTGTACTGTACAACAGCCACAGGTTGGGAAACCATCACCACGGGCTCATTCCTGCATGCTCCTGCAGCGTGTCACCGTACCAACAAGGAGGAAAGCGTGCGTGGTGGCCTGCCTGCTTCCTGCCACCCTACACACGCATCTCCATGGATGCCACGCATGTGGAGAGACGCCGGCGCAGCCCTCAGAACTGCTGGAAACAATGCTCCCAAGGAGAAGGAAGGCCAGCACATGGTTGCCTTCATCCCAAGATGTCAGCTTCTCCTGCCCAGCTCTTCCGAGTAGTCTGGCTACAAGGAATAGTCTTTATGTGTGTGCAGAGAGGGACTGGGCTCTGCTTATGCTGGGTAAACCCCTCCATACTTAGAGTAGAAGCAGCAAAAACATAAACGCAGGGCAGCTTGAATCTGGCAATTTGCCTGAAATCGCACCAGATCCAGTCAGGAAAGCCGTAAGGCGTCACATCAAATATTTGCCCCTTCATTCCCATCACCACCTGACCCAACAAAGAGAAAGCTCAGTTGGGCACCTCTACGCACACAGCAACTGCCTATCCAAAACGCACGGCAGGCACAGTCAGGTCTGATGAGTTCCTGGGTGAGAAGGCAGAGACGGGGGCTCCCACCCCCGTATTCAATACTGGGGACGCGAGGCCTATGGCTGTGCGTTTCTGACCGCTCATTCAGATCTGACTTCACAAACTGTGTATAACCTTCGAAATAATATTCACAATCGGTGGTGGTGTTGACGTTCACGACTTAAGTTTAAATACAAAACATAATGAGGTGCTGTAATTCCATTTTCAGACAGTTTTAGCCTGAACATTAAACATTATTCAGCTTATAAAAAAATACATCACTTTAGTACAGTCATCTTAAGGGACTTGCATGTTTTAATCATCAGTTTTAATTAGGCTAAAAAGTAGAGTATAAATCAAGGCCCTTTTTCAGGCACTCTCAAAAGGCACAAAAAAGGTTCCATTCTTTATTTGACTGAAGTGCACATTATGCTAAAGTGTTAATGAGAGCAAACGAGAGTAACTGAAATCAGTCTCCTGCTAATTTTCATAATTTGTAGTGGAACACTTTTCTAATTAATAATAGACTTCTAGAGACATCCATGTTGACAAATACACACATGCTGCACTCCTTTACCTTTCTGGCATCTCTCCTCCGTGCTGATGTACACGTAAAGGTGTTTGCATACTTTTTTCCCTACAAGCTGGTTAGCATCGAGAGCTTCTATTTTTCCCATAAGTCTTCTGATTGCACTGCTTGGGAGACTACATTGGAGGATACTGGTATTTTAAGACTAAGGAAGCCAGTAACAGCACCACAGTTCTGCATTCAGATATAGACTCAAACACATGTACTTTATGGCCAGTTGTACTATAGGATTTATAGAAAATACTACATTTTTACAAGTATATCATTATTCAGGTTTGAATTTCTCTAAAGTCTACAGCTTAATTGTGTTGCTTACATGCCAGTGGCTGTCAGCAGATGCAGCAGTGCAAGTCAGCCAAAGCTGTCATCATGAAAGGATGCATTTGGGTGCTTTTGGTACCCATGGGCACTTGAGATCATTGCTCGGACACTGCAGGCTGTACAGCCTTTGGGGCCTTCTCCTGCTCCCTGTCCATTATTCTGGCTAAGTCACTCTGACCAACTTTGTCTCACAACAGGCTAACGAGACTATTAGAAAGTGAAGGGCACATTACCCCATACAACGCAAAACCCACCAAGAAGAGGTACCCGAGCGCTGGCTGCCTCTTTGCCATGAGTCTGACACAACACATGAGCTGTTTTTGTGCTTGTAAAATCCCTCTTCCTGCACTCACCAGCCAAGACTGGAAAATAATCTGCATAGTAAGCACAGGAACCCGCACTCGCTTACGTTCCTCAGCTGTATTTGGTTCTAGCTGCTGCCCAGTTATGATCTGTTCATTATGTTCTAGCGCGTAGCACGCTCCAAGCCAACCGTGAAGTTGCCTTCCATCCACTACTGCTTATTTATACACTGTGCGTGCCTTTGCTCTGGTTCCCTACAACGTGCTACACGCTGACATCAACGGCATCAAGCACTAGCAGGTGGCGGTGTTCGTTTACTGAACTACCCCACGGCGTCAGGTCAACCGAACGGATTCCTCGTGTTGCCCACATCAGCGCAGGCCTGAATCTGAAAGCCCTACCAAGACAGCCAATTTAATTTCATTTTACTTTATTTGAAAACCCTGTAATCTCTCGAAGCTCATCACTTTTCCAGCCCCCTGAGCCAGCCACACGTACCGGCAGCCCTTCAAGGAGCAGCAATAGCGACAAGCGCCCCGAAGGGAGGAAGGGGTGCGCTGAAGAAGAGTAGGAAGGCGGCAATGGGGAAAGAGGCAAGGAGCATGAAAAGTTACAAGGGGCTTCGGATTTGTGCATGCGACAGCCCACCCAGCACCGTAAGGGAGATCTTCCTATTACTTCACCGCATCCACTATCAACCCCACGTGTCCTTTGCGGCCTAAGTCATTGCTCAGGTAACTTCGGTTAAAACACACCCAGGTGGAGGCAGCGCCACGGAGGAGTACATCCCTCCCCACTGACCACAACCTTCGCACACAGGCCCGATTTTCGTTAAGTTAAAGAGTAGCATGAATCTCAAAAAAGGCAAACAGGAAAGCAAAACACAGCCTACCGCGAGGGAGAACTTCAGATACACGCACGTTACTATCTGTAGTCACCTAAGTCAAATTTTCACGTGTCTTGGAGAAGCCACAACTTTAAATTATGTCTGCAGAAGGCTCCCTGCACTACACTGAGGGGAACACAGGTGTTTTTATTTTTAAACAGAAATTGAAAGCCCAACGTAATCACTTATTTCTAACCAGGAAATCTTTTAAGAAAAACACTGAATATCACAAGGCATGCCACAAATCATCACAAGACAGAGGGCAACAATGCCAACTTCAGTGATGCAGATAAGTTTTTTCTACCTAACACATGGTATTTTATTTTTTTTGCCCCTCAGTTAAATTGTCTACTTACCAAAAAGCAGTTCTAAAGTCATCAAGTACCTCTGGAGGCCCGTTTTGAAATAATCTAGGAAAATGTTAGACTGAAACATTATTTTAAAAAAAATAAATCTAAAAGGGAAAAAATAAAACCTTTCATTTGGACTCATGACAAATATAGTTTAATCTGAGCTGGTTTCAGGAAGAAGTTTGACTTCTGGTTAGAAGTTTCCCCTTAGTTAGAAAATTTACACCCTCACCCCCAAATGATTTAAAAGAAATAACTATCCTTCTTCTATTGCTCAAATTTCTGACCTGGCCATCAAACATGAAACCCACATTTTTCATGTGGGTCTGTTTTATTCCACCCACTGTGGGCAAACGAAATAAGGGGTTTCCAGGAGCCTTCACGCTGATACAGAGTTTTCTTAACAGGCACATATTGAATGTCTCCACCGAAACCCAGCCAACAGCTGGCTCTGATGGGAAAAATCATGCTGCAGTAGGAAAAATGTCAAACCTCAAAATAGGATTTTTTTGGTTTTGTTAAATCATGAGTCAAGTGAATTATTACCTCCGTGAAATTTTTCAGCATTTTTATAGAGTGTCTTTAACATCAAGAGTTTCAGGAACTATTTGCATCCTAGCAGGGATTTGTGCGCGTACACTGATGATGACCCTGCATCCTATTAAAGTGGCTGATCCAAAGTGAGGACAATACACTTAAGAGCCATTAAGGGCAGAATTCACTTAAAACAAATATTTTGCCTAGGCTGTTTTCTTGGACACATCCAAAGATCATTGTCCACAGAGGAGGGAAGGGAGCAGGGGATAGCTCAGACTTTAGCAAGCACTAGGATGCAATGAACAACAAGGTTGGGATTTTGATCTCATCACTTCCTTGGAGAAGAGCATCCCTGGTAACATGCGCCTCTCCCACCTCTACTGATGCACACAAAGACCAGCTGTTGCTCCCCTTCAGACACCACTCTGCAACACCACTCGATTCACCAGGCAGAAAAGTATCACCTAGGGCAAGGAACGATGCCAGAAAGCGTTATTCTCAGAAGGTCTGCCACCTCAATTTATCATCATCGAAGACCAGTCAGCGAAAGCAGGCAGCCCATTTTGAAAATAAATGGATTAATCAACAAACAAATTTACCCTCCGAGCCCCGGCGAGAAGGGGTAGAGAGTGCCAGGGCACAAGATTTTTTACTGTTGCTGTTCTCTGCCTTCTCCCCTTCCTGGAGAACGCCCAAGGAGAAAGCACACGGTGACCAAGACAGGTCCCACGTGAAGCATCACCATCACATGTTCAGAAATCATAGAATCACAGAACGGTTTGGGTTGGAAGGGACCTGGAAGACCATCCAGTTCCAACCCCCCTGCCATGGGCAGGGACACCCTCCACTAGACCAGGTTGCTCCAAGCCTCATCCAGCCTGGCCTTGGACACTGCCAGGGATGGGGCACCCACAGCTTCTCTGGGCAACCTGTCCCAGTGCCTCCCCACCCTCTCCGGGATGAATTCCTTCCTGATATCCAATCTAAATCTACCCATTACCCCTTGTTTGCCAGCACACGCTGTAGTGCCCGTTCGTGCGGCTGCGCCTCCCCAAAGGCAGATTTACAGCATTGCTGTGACAATTCCTTGCTTCCCTCTCACAGCTAAGTGACCTTTGGGAGAGACTGTAGCTGAAACCATAGTTGCTAAAAATTACTCTGTGTTAGGAGCGTTAAGACACACAGATGACTACTCCCTCCTCAAATTCTTCACTCTAACTTCTGTTTTTCACTTATTGAAATACCACTCGCATCTACAAGTGCCAACTGCGAGGTTGCAGCGCGTATCCTGTAAGAATACTACATTGTTACCCAAAAAGGAGCGCTGCCCACATCTCAGACGCATTCACGCAGATCCCCCATGCGAAGCCGTCAAGTGGAAACCACAGCATCCATAAAAATCTAACGGAGAAATGTTTGCAGGGAAGATAAAATAGCTGATCGCACCACCACCACAAAGCAGATGGAAATAGCAACAAATGACAGAGAGGAATAGATGTTGGCATAAGGAGGATTAAATGAAATGAAAAATGAAATGTACTTAGACAGTACCTAGACTGCGAAGATGATGTGTTAGATACTCTACAATTATCTAGCAAGCAGTCTTTGGCTCTTGAGGCTTTACAGTACAAGCGTGATAAAGTTATAGTGCCGCAGCACTGGGGGTTGTTTAGTCAGATTCTCTATGCCAAGGACACCTGGATTCTAACATTTCCCAAATTTTCCTTACAGCCTTTGAAGATTTAAGCTTCTATTAGCAGCAGAACGAACGGTGGAATAACATAAAAATAGCGCAGCATACAAATACCAATAGTACCAAACATATCCATAACGTACACCACGTACCAGGGGTCTGCACTGCACATCGGTGTTGATACGCTCTACACACGTGAAATTTGAGGCATTCAAGTTATGATCCAAAAGGAATTTTTAAAAAAAGTCTCAAAGAAAATTATCCGATGTTACCATTCTTTTCTAGCAGTGCCAATCAGTCTGAAAATTTCCATATGATGTCCTGAACAGAAAATTGGGATTTCTTTGTCTGAACAAAACCAACAACAAAATGTTTTTGTAAAATTACATTACGGTATTTAAAAAACAAAACACAAAAAAAACCACTGAAAACACCCCACAACCAAAAAACCCAACAATTCAAAGCCTGGGAGGATTTCTTTTTTTTTTTTTAAACACAAGAATGAAAGTATCAGTTTACTGCTAATTCACTGTGCTGCAAACACCCGCCCAAACGCAAATAAACTCTGTGTCCTTTAGGTCAGGTAAATGAAAACAGTCTTTACAACCTTCTACCAATAAAAGGCATCTGTCAAATTTGCAATACAGAGATGAAAAGCATTTGAAAGTCAAATCTGAAACCCCAGACTGAAACAACACTGTGCTTTAATTTAAACACATTACACTGCACGGTTATTATTAAGCTCTTCACTCACAGTGTAATTTAAGTGCCATTTTGATATTCTGTTTGAACAAAGAGGTGTCAGATTAAGGAAACTGGTGTCAAGTCCAGAAACTGGGTGAAAATGAAGCCCTATCGGTAACAGCACCCTATAGGGTTTCATTTCAACAGTGTCGTGACATCATTTTAACGGTGCCGCAGCACTCTCCACAGACCCACCCCATGAAAAGGCCCCCACAGCACCCTCATTCTGTTGACAGTACCTGCGCTCAGTAGCTACTGCTGCACAGCATCTCGCGCCGTGACGGTTCCGTGACGCGCGTGGCTGCGCGAGGCCCCTGCAGCGCTAGACGGAACCTGCGCGGTTACACCCACAGCCCGCGTTCCTCGCGCCGCGCGCTTCTGACATCGATGGCCAGGGAGGCCTCTGATCCCTACGGCTCCCACCCACCTGGCTAATGCCGGGAGGGGAAGAAGTCAGGTCAGCGGATGCCATCCAACTGCGTATCAGAGGGGATGGTTTGTTGGCTCACTCTCCAAAGACACTGAAGCTCACACGAGCCTGCAGACCATGTCTGCTGGACAATACCCACCCCCCCCCCCCCAACCACTTTTAGCTCACTGTCCATTTGGAACCCTGTCTGGAAAAAAGCACAAAGAGCAAATAATTACAAATGTCTACACGGAATTGAGCAGCCAGGAGACAGACCCTATTAGCTTCTCCAGTGAAGGAAAGAATCCAGCATCAGAAGGATATCGACTGGTTGGAACGAGTCCAGAGGAGGCCACAAAGATGATCAAAGGGCTGGAGCCCCTCTGCTATGAAGAGGCTGAGACAATTGAGGTATTCAGCCTGGAGAAGACTCCAGGGAGACCTTATAGCACCTTCCAGTACCTGAAGGGGCTACAAGAAATTGGGGGGGGGGAACTTTTTACAAGGGCCTGTAGTGACAGGACAAGGGGTAACGGGTTTAAATTGAAAGCAGATTTAGATATCAGGAAGAAGTTCTTCCTGGAGAGGGTGGGAGGCACTGGGACAGGTTGCCCAGAGAAGCTGTGGATGCCCCATCCCTGGGAGTGTCCAAGGCCAGGCTGGATGAGGCTTGGAGCAACCTGGTCTAGTGGAGGGTGTCCCTGCCCATGGCAGGGGGTTGGAACTGGATGGGCTTTAAGGTCCCTTCCAACCCAAACCATTCTGTGGTTCTATGAAATAGGACAATCCATCTCCATTATTTCTTTTGCCCATTAAACAAACTGTCTTTTTCAGAATGATAGAGTTTAACTAGTATCTCCCCCAGGAACCACCACAGAAATTTCTTCAGACTATTTCCTAGGAGTACAGGGACAGACAAGTTTTCTAACTTTTCAGGTCTTTTTGCACTGGACACAGGTATGTCAGGAAATTTTCCTGATGTCAATGCACAGGCTGCACTGCAGTTGCAGCAGAAGGCTTAAGTAAGATGCTTTATGTTCCTTGCTTCCTGCTAAAGGGGCAGGTTGCTGGCATGACACATGCAATCTCAGCAGTCACATAACCTCCCTGTCAAGTAATAAATTATTCACTACAGCTCTCTATTTGAAAGGGAGTCAATTAGTTAACTGGCCATCAATTAATACTCGGCAAGGAACAATACGAAGAGAGGAACTGTTCTGAACAGCACCGCTCTTGAAACAAAGAGCATGCTTTTAAACCAGATACCTCTGCATTCAGCTAGTGTCCTGCTTCACTGAGTGGCTAATACATAAGTGCTTACGTTTGCTGGCAAGGCATCCTGTTGACACCTATTCAATCCGGCCCCACTTCCACACGACGGCTTTGCGCGTCCTGCAGCGTTCAAGTGAGAGCTCAGATGTACTCAAAGCGTTATAACGCAATGTATTTGAGGACCTAAGACAAAAGATTTGTTTCCCAGAACAAAGTCTGAAGGGCAGCATCCCCTCGAGGACCTGACAAAGTAAGTTACCCTGGAGACAGTCTCTGAGGAACAGTGACAATCCTCCGTGGCCAAGATGATCTGCTGGGTTTGGTATTTTAAGGGGGCGAGGGTTGGCAAGTGTTGGGTTCTCCATTCCTTGTTTGGGAAGCCAGAAGGGAATGAAGGTGAGGTAGGGGAAAAAAAAGTTGATTATAATGTTTGCAAGTTATTTAAGGTTCTTTATAATGAGAAAAGTCCTTCGCTCCCTCTACTGTGCAACAGCACCGTTCCAGTGGCATGTAGTACATAGCTTTCACAGTTTATTCAAAGCAAAGTTTAGGACATTATCATGCAAAGAAAGTGAACTCTAAGAATCTAATTAGCAGAATTTGATCAACCTCTCTGCTCAAGAACTGAGGAACTTGTAGCATCTACATACGTGGTCTTCATTCCGCACAGCTTCACTGAAACGGTCAGGCCTGGCACCTCCTCTCCTAGCCCGCTGAGGGAAGGTGGGTGACCCCAGGAAACACATTTCAGACAAGGAGCCCGACCAGGAGAGAACACCACATGCAAAGACGTAGGATTTGCCTGAGACATCTCAGCAAACTCTGAGTCTAAAGAGATTTTTTTTTTTTTTAATGTTTTCAAAGGCACATATTCAGCTTTATAAACCAACATTCCCTCAGGCTTTCCCAGAAAACCTTTGCTGTAACTCCTCCCACAGCCCTAACTGGCATTACTATTACTTTCCAGCCCTAACTAGCTCTTTCCCCATAGCTTTAACCAGAGTTTCTATTACTTTCCTGGTAATACATTTGGCTCCTATACAACTTACATGTGCCTTTGGCTTCACACATGATGCTGTAGCAGTTTGAGCATTATTACTGTATAACCAATGAACATATTTATGAAAACTAAGGGCTGTTTGACAGCTGTGCAGTTATCACCTCCATAAGACACTCAGATTGCTATATCCCAGTGTAAACCATCAAAAAACCTAGAATCACACGCTGTGGTGAAGTGTACCGAAACGATCTTGGCACCCAAACTGGTTGTGAGTAACTCTCAGGTTTGTACCTCACAGCTCCCATCAAAGTTTACCCTCTTTAATGCACTGCATTTTCCTGAGTGCTGGACAGACGGACCCGATCTCCTCCTATCAACTTTTCTGTGCCCTAAGCTTCTTCACGTAGCGTTCCAGAGTGATATGGGATACGCCAGCCCTCCTCAAAAGTTACTCCTGATTGCAACGAGCCAACAAGGCATAATGAAGTTCAAAATGTCAGCACTCCCCCAAGAGCTGGATAATTTCCCATCTGTCATATTTACTACCCAAAACAGAAAGAGGCAGCATTTGCACAAGGGTTAGGGCCCCGAGAAACAGGGTTGTCACCAGCCGAGAGCCTGCGTAGCCTCAAGTTGTGAGGCTAATCAGCACAGACCCTAAATAATTAAGTTACTGTGCTTTGAAAGAACGGCTGGGGAGAGGAGAAAGACCACAATTCAACACCCTAGGGAGAGGAAAGCAGGAAAAGCTCCGATATTATAGAGGGTAATGGGGGAGAGCCAGCATTACCAGGACAAAGAGTGCACAGGGCAAACGGTGAATCCACACCAAGCCAGGCCCCAAAAGAGAGCAGTCCCACCTTGGGGCACACCAGTGCTCCACATCACGGCATGTATCAAACAGTCTAAACCATTTGGGTTTCTGCTAAACAGGATTCCCGCCCCCATTTTTAATTCCTCTCCGCAGGGACACCACGCAGAGCACACAGGCTCATCCATTTTGTGCCTCATCTCCTCCATCTTACTGTCTCCCCCCCGCCTTTAATCCAAGGCTCCTGTGAATTCAGGTACGTGATCTGAAACCAGGATCGTAGCCGTCAGGATGCAGGGACGTGCTTGCGGTGCCTCGCGGCGCCTGCGCTGTGTCGGAAGAGGTAGGAAAGGCTAAGGACATGCCAAACCAGCTTCTCGCAAAGAGGAGCTCATCAGCTCCCAGGATGTATGTCCAGACCCTGTTTTTCAGACACAAGGATAAAGGAAAGGAAGTTCTTTTGGTTTTGGTTGTTGGTTTGTAGGGTTTTTTGGTTCTGTTTTTTTAATTTCAATTTTTTATAAGCTGATACCGTAACACAGGACTTCAAAGCCCTTTTGCCAGCAGGACTCAGACTCTAAGGTGTCTGCTGATGATACACATTCATTACGTATTTGGCATCTGACCAAGAGGCCACGTAATATTTTGTCTTTTCCAATCAAATTAAGGAAAGCAACTAAACACTATTAGATTTTTATTTTTTTTTTAGTTCTCAGAATTCCCCCGGAGTAATCTAACAGTAAGAATTTAAATTGCATATGCCTTTAAAATTAGGAATGACAGGCCAGATTTCAAGGCACGTCGATGAAAGGAAGGCATGTTAAAAGTTCCTTGAATTATTCCAACTTCAGACCAGCTCTCCATAGGTTTATTTATATATACAGTGTGAAAATCATATAGAAAGCGCACACACTCACATTATAGACACGTAAATACACACACAAAAATAAACTCTGACCTGGATTTTCCTACAACTATTCCAAGCAGGCATTCTTCCTCAAAACATGCTACAAACCACGTACGCACAGAAGTGAGCAGCGACGCTGGCAAAACATTATTTTAAGCGATAAACAGGACTTGGCCATGAATTTATCTCTCAAAACGGAGCCACGTCTCTGCTGGAGGAGGAAGGGGGATTCCTGCCCCCAGGAACGCCTGTCAGCGCCAGTGCTGAACGCTCCCCTCCAGCACAGGAGCACACCCGTCCGGGGAAGGGGGATGATGTCTTGGGAGACAGCAGCCGTCATGGTTACCACCGGTGCCTGGCTTTGTGGAGCATCGCCCTGGTTTCCCTTCCCGCAGAGATGCTGCCACGTGGGTTTGCACATCTGCGCCCTGGACTGCGAAGGAGCCCAGCTCCCAGCCCCGCTCCCACTCCATGCAACTCGCACAGCCAGTCTAGCTGCCTTGCTTACAAACCCACATGCGCATGTCCCCCTCCGCCCTTCTGGCGAGGAGCATTACACGAGTCTGACATACCCAAGCGTGTTTTCTTCTTGTCATCTGCTCTCTTGATACTGAACCAACCCTTCCCACAGCCCCCAGCATTTCAGTAATAGAAACAAAACACTGAATTAAAAATCGGAGACAGATCTTCAGCAACAAGGGGGAGGGGAGTGGAAATCATCATTTCCATCAGCAGCCTTCATCACTGCTAATTGTTCCTAGAAGAGCTTGAAGGGGAACGGTCTCCCAAGAGGATAAGGACCAAGCACAACACGGCAGGTCTTCGGGCAGGAGAACAGCCCACAACCCAGTCACCTCCCTGCAAGCACTAAGGTTTGGAGAGCATTACACAAAGACGAGCCCAGGGTATGATCTTTTCCATCTCACACTCCAGCTTTCCCCAGAATAAGGCCTCTGGGATGAGCAGACCAGATTCAAAGTGCTTTTACATGGAATCCCTGATTTAACATGGGATTTGGATCAGACCCTAAAAACTCAGTATTAAAATGCCATTTATTTATGGCTCCACATTCTGGAGATTTAAGAACAACTGACAATTTGACTGAGTTTCTAAAATCCATCCATCAGGCATCTCAGTTTCTACAGATAATGGCATAGGAGCGGGTGACAATGCCCTTACCGCTTCCTCTGCCCACACTAACTCAGACTGACCGGGGGGAACTTTAGCATCCACGAATCTATGTGAACCAAGCTCGTGCCTCAGGGTGCGTAGCAAGGCACACAAAAGCATCAGGCACCGCAGAAAGCGGCCCAACGCAGCAAAGCAGATGTTGCTCTCCTGACCCTACCCCCTTGAGTTTATGGAACGCGTTCAACGCTGCACCCTAACTAAAAACCCACCACCTACGTACGCTCTCTACAACAGGCAGGTTTGCAGCATCTGTGTGGTGTTGGCTAAAAGCCTCCTGAGCATCCCACAGCTTGGAGCAGATGCATGAGAGAACAGAGAGACAGTCCTGCCAGGAACTGGGAGGGATAGTCGGGGGGCGGGTGGGGGGCTGCCCAGCACCAAACAGTTTCCTGGAATCAGGGAAATTCAAAGTGGAAAAAGCTTCTGAACTCTCAGACATGCTTTTAATTTCTTCCTTTCCCAGAGCATCTTTCCCAGATGAGTTGCTCATTGAGCAGCAGGAGACCTCTTCCAAATTCAAATAAAACCACATTACCAAATAACCAATTCAAGAAATCATGATCACTAAAGGAACCAACTGAACAACAGTGAGTGCCCTGTAGGGTAATAAACATCAGATGGCTCTAGGATTCATTTAACGTGACTGTGGAGTTGATAAAATGGATGTTAGAGATTTCTTCTAGGGAATCAGCAGTTTCATTTGCAATAAGGAGCTTCAGCTTGCTGTTCTTGCTGGGCCAAGGGGTGCTCTTCCTAACAGAGGAAAACAGCAGATTTGCCCAGAGCTCGTGGGAGCAGGTTAGCAGCGACTGAGGAGGTGGTGTGAGAATGAAGGTGGCCATAATTCATTCCCTCGCTCTCACTCTTTTCTCATTTTAGCTGAAAGTACTTCCACATGCCCAGCTTATATGGATGAGAGAACTAGGGCCAGAAAACCCTCAGAAGTTTGTTGGGTTTTTTCTTTTTTCCTCTCTAACTCCAATGGTTTAAGCTTAGCTCAAGTTATTAGGAAAAGAAACAGGAGTGACGTTCCACCTGTGGGCATATTCACACCCAGTTACAGCTGCATAGGAAGGATGGGCACAGAAAAACTGTGGATGCCCCATCCCTGGCAGTGTCCAAGGCCAGGCTGGAAGAGGCTTGGAGCAACCTGGTCTAGTGGAGGGTGTCCCTGCCCACGGCAGGGGGGTGGAACTAGATGGTCTTTAAGGTCCCTTCCAACGCAAACTGTTCTGTGATAAGCTCTTGCACTTTCAAAACCTGGCCACGCGTCCCCACCTGCATTGCTGAGAAAGGTGGTTCTGTCCTAGCACTATGCTGCTACGTCAGCTGTGGGGCTGTCTTTACATCCTGCACAAGTATTGGGGAAAAGATGCACAGCCTCATCCATCAAACCCAGCCCAGCCGGCTCGCTCCAACCCCTGGTAGCTTCCTGTCATCTTCACCAGGTAAGAGCATTATCTGGAAGTTTAGCATTAACAAAGTATTAGGTAGGATTAGCAATTAGCCAAATCAATCTTCATTTTTCCATTCAGGTAGTAACACAATAGGTGAAAGCAAACACAGAATGGGTAGGTATCATCTCCCTTATCCACTGGGATGAGGAAAGGGAAGCTGCCCACTTCTGTTCTTCTACTGTTCCAGCCTCATTCAACCTTGGCTTGCTCCACACCAGTCCCGGTATCCTGCACGTCCAGGAAGACAGGAGAGAAGCTGCCTTCTTATGGGCAGAGATTGCTGCAGATGTGAAAACATTCTGGTGTTCAATGGTGCCTCTGGTTATTTTCTAAAGGATGCTTAGACCAGCATTGACCCACTACATTTTTCAGTCCTGGTTGCTTGGGATTATTAACTCCAAAGGATGTATAAAGTTATTATGCTGATGTGGTTATTTGGAAAGGTCAGGAAGGGTTTTCTGGGTGGTTTTTTGTTGGGTTTTTTTTTGTTGTTGCTTTGGTTTGTTTTGGGTGTTTTTTTTTTTTAATATTTATATCTAAAGCCTAACCATAGTAATCATATCACAGACTCACTGTTTACATAGAAAATTATCATGGTTGTTCACTGAGCTACTATAATGTTCCTAAACCCCAGATTTCCACCAAAAGTGAAACAGCCATGGCCCCATCAATACCCTGATCAGCTGGAAGTTGCTGAGAGCACAAATAAGACTTATTCACTGAATAAGCCTCTTGAAAGAGCCCACTTTTAATAGCTGCTTTTTTTCCCCCCTGCTCTTAGCTATGACAAGGACTAGCTGGGGCCAGGGTTAGCTAACAGTGCTTGCTCACCAGGGACAAATGCAGGAGAGGCATCACAATCAGTGTGGATAAATAAACTCCTGAACCCCAAGAGAAAGGAGACGTCCAGGCACTGCCCCAGAGATCCTGCCATCCCAATGAACAGCGTGCCAAGTACAGGGCTGCTTTTCTTTCATAGCTTCAAAAACAATTCATTGGGAAGAGAGTTTTATCCTGGTAACCCTTAAGCAACCTTAACTGCATGAGCTTTGCCTTTTGCCTTCAACAACAAGAGATCATTAGAGGTTTGCAGAAAGACAAAGAAATATTGAGACAGATGAAGGCATTCATGGCCCTTCTGGTTTTCTTCTCCAACACCCCCCAAGCCACTTTCCAGGTTGACTGATCTTTCCCAACACGCAGCAGAGCAGGCATGGTCCCTCTGATGCTCATCCACGCTGCCACAGACAATCCTCTCTCTTCACTCAGTACTTGCTAGGACCAAACGCAAACACGCCAGCCATAGAGGAGTGTCTGCCACGCGCATTCGCCTTGCCTGAACTGGCAGAAGAAGAGATGGCTCAAGAGACTGGTTGGGAGCTAAGATTTCCAGGTCAAATCAAGACCAGGTCAGGAAAAAATAAACCTAGTCATCCTACTTGGCAACTGCCTGGCAGCTGATATGGAATGAGTAGTTAAAGTTAGGTCACGTTTTGAGACAGCAGATGCCTGCACCACAACCCCCATTCATCACCTAGGGCTAACAACTGAACAAACACCAATCTTCGGGGTTCAACAAAATTCCTCATCTCCCAAAGCTACCCACCCCTCTTGGGGACAAGATCTGTGTGGTATTTTTCAATTCTGTGGGGTTTTGGTTTTTTTAAAGTAACTTTTCTTAAAGAAGTTCACTAACAAAAACATTTCTATAATCAGAGTGAAATAAAATGGGAACTAAATTATGGTACAATAATTCACACTTAGCTGCACAGAGGCCATTTGGCCTTCATCTTTGTGCCTGAATGTGCTGGGCGTGAATTACTACACTGTAATTCACATACTGCCACGTCTTATGACTTAATTAACACTGCAAAAAAAAAATATCAGAGAGCAGAGTTGGTCACTAGAGATCAGAAACCAATCTTGTCAGGAAACGGTTACAAATGAAACAAGCATTGGAGGTTATAGGCCTGCAGGGGAATACAGCTCCCCTCTTCCTATTGCTGCGAGAGCAAGCCCGTTTCCTACAGCTGCAGCTCAGAAACCAACCCTGTCAGTGCATGTCATACCTGTAGAGAAGTCTACCGGAAAGGATAACTCCGGTGCATTCATTTGGGCCCCAGTCACCTTCTGTAGTTCAAATCCTATAGCTCCAGCTTCACTGCCACCAGAGCTGTGCCAACAGCTAAGGGCTGCACGTCCCGTGGAAAGCGTGCTTTGGTATGAATGGGAAGCGAGCGTGGGACAGGATCTTGTTTCCTTCCCTAACACAGAGAGATGCTATGAGCAGACACATTGCCAAACACTGAAGAAAAAAAAAACATAAGAAAATCCCCTTAAAAACCTCCTTCCTTATTTAGCGTGAAATTTAGACGTGAAAGAAGCAGGTCCGCACGCAGACCTCTGCACTGCTTAACGGCTTAAGCAATAATTAAATGGTGTAGAGAGTCTTTGCAAGGTTGAATTTCACCCTCCATCAGCTTATACATCGGTCAGTCATCAGATGGGGAACTTAATACTCCCCATTTTAGTACACGGCTGCTAATGAAAGTACTGTAGAATATAGAACAGCCACCCCCTTTTATCAAGAAAAGCCTTCCTCCATCACTTGTTCCACTACGGAAAAGGCGGCACGGCTGCAGGTAATACAAATTGCCAAGAATAGCAAATATTATAAATATTTCAAGGATGATTAATCTTTTAAAACAACGAAGTTAGGCAGAAGCCTGGAAGTCAACTTGGCTATTTCACAACTAATAAAACATGTCTCTTGTATTTCATTTTGACTATATAAAGAGTATTGTAGTAAAAGGCAATTATCCACCATTCACTAGCTAACATAACACTTGTACAAGTATAAAAGAAACACAGTATGTATTTTAAGCAGTGACAGTATTTTCACTCTATTAAAATAGTAGCGAGGCAAATGTTCAGCTCATATTAAACAGCACTCTGTCACCGAGGACCAGCCTGCTAGCATCATATATTCCCCCAAGAAAGATAATGCTGCTTGCTTTAACAGAATCATTGTCACCAGGCAACTACCAGCGCTGCTCAGTAATAAATATTTCCACTGTTCCCACAGAAACTGGCTCGGCATCTGGACCTGCTAATGCCTAGAGAGATCAGCTTGACCTTCCAGCGCCATCTTCTCACAGACGCAGCCCTCCCTCCTCACGGCTGTCTCCCAGGAACGTCGGGAAGATGGCGCGGAGGGTCAGAACAGGACAGCAGACGAGGCTCTCTTTCTTCCAGCTGCAGTGACTTGAAAGGACTTCAAGTTTCATTTTCTGCTGTGCAAACGGTAAGTTAGTTCAACCCCAACTCGAAGTAATTCTCACACGGAGAGACAGGATGGCATCTGACCCTGAACGCAGGAAGGTCACTTTGCAGCTATGCCTCGACTCTGCACAAATAAATTACTGGAAGCAACTTGCCTTTTGGAAGTTCAGAACTGGGCCAGCAGCAACCGTAGTCCTGTGAGTTCGGTGCTGGCAACTGTCAGCAGTAGGCCTTAAGGTTCAGAACAATACCAGGTTCCGCAACTTGTCAGGCTTTGGCTGAACTAGAACCGTTCTGAGCCATTTTCTGGGCTGGATCAGGAGAAGCATGGCCAGCAGGGCGAGGGAGGGGATTCTCCCCCTCTACTCTACTCTCGTGAGACCCCACCTGGAGTGCTGTGTCCAGCTGTGGAGCCCTCAGCATCAGAAGGATACAGACCAGTTGGAACAAGTCCAGATGAGGCCATGAAGATGCTCAGAGGGCTGGAGCCCCTCTGCTATGGGGACAGGCTGAGAGAGTTGGGCTTGTTCAGCCTGGAGAAGAGAAGGCTCCGGGGAGACCTTATAGCAGCCTTCCAGTACCCGAAGGGGCTACAAGAAGGCTGTGGGGGGACTTTGTACAGGGGCCTGTAGAGACAGGACAAGGGATAATGGGTTTAAATTGAAAGCAGGGAGAGTTAGATTGGACATCAGGAAGAAATTCTTCCCAGAGAGGGTGGGGAGGCACTGGGACAGGTTGCCCAGAGAAGCTGTGGATGCCCCATCCCTGGCTGTCTTCAAGGCCAGACTGGATGAGGCTTGGAGCAAACTGGTCTAGTGGAGGGTGTCCCTGCCCATGGCAGGGGGTTGGAACTAGATGGTCTTTGAGGTCCCTTCCAGCCCAAACCATTCTGTGGATCTCAGCTCTGTCTCTAAAGTTATTTAAGAAACCATTGCTGCAGCTTGCTCTAGGATCAGATGACTCATCTAGCCTGTCCTAGCTGTAAAACTACTCTAATAGCAGATACCTATTATTTGTCCTGTAATTTCAGCCAGTTTTTGGTTACACTACTGCTTAACCTGTTCTGACTTCAGCCTTCCTTAGCTTTGGGCAAGCATGTGGTTCTAGCCCAAAAAACACATTGTATATGGAGAACAAGATTAAGGACCTGAGTAATCACATCCTCATGACCCCATGGATCATCATGAGGGAACCTGCAACCCGTTAACAAGGACAGGGTTAAAAAAATATCAATTAAGCTCTAAGCAGCTGCAGGACCAAGAAAGAACCAACCCCTGCACTGGCATCACCTATGCCCGAGCAGGAACCAGGATGCTGACAGCTCAATCTCACCACACAACTGCAGGGCAAGAGCTTAGCGTCAGAAGGAAGGGGCAGATTGCCATGCCTGTTGGCTTTATTGCATTTGTAACGATCGCCAACAGAAACCGGGCAATTTGGATTATTGCTTTTATCTGAGGAATAATAAATGGTTGTCTTCATTTTGGATTAGGTTGTTAAAGCATTAGAGTAACAACAACCAACAAACAATCATTCTTCGCTGCCCATCATGAAATTATGCACATAATTCAATCCTCACCAAAAAATAATTCTCAAATACATAATAATAAAGCAATCTGATGGCGTGATAAAAGGTCTTTCCATTCCACAGGCCTTCAGCTCTTTTCCAAAGCCTAAAGTTACTTACTTGTTTGGAGACATGCAAAATTTCAGCCCACAGCGATCACCATGGTATCCCTCCCATCCTGCTCCTAACAGCATGCAGTTCCCAATCCTTTCATTTCAATTATTATTTTTGTCCAGCACTCTGGAAGCACTGAATCTCCACTCTCAGCCCCCCAGGAGCACGACAGCAATGTGACAGAGCAGGTGTCAGTCTCTCCAGGCTCGCAAATGGAGCTGCTGCTGCCGGTCACGTCCATCTCGCTTCGGTTGAACTTTGACAGCGTTCACTTGTGGGTGAAGAGAACTCGGCTTTGTTTGGGGTCAAGAGGGGGAAGGCCGAGGAAGATGAGAACAGCTGCTCATTCCAGAAAACGCTTCTGGGAAATCCGCAGGCAAAGAGGATCAGTTTGCTCAGGTGTGCCCGAGGGGATGCAAACCAAGGAGCGTTTCTTGAGGGTCCTGGCCTTCGGATGCTTTGGGACAAGCTTCCAAACAGGGACAAAAAGGAGGCAGGGGTGCAAAAGCCCTGTCCATAGCAGAGCCCTTGAAAGGGTGGCAAAGCCTTTGTTTCTGTGGATGTTGCTGAATATTTATTTTTTTGTAATTCCCTCGGATCGCTGCTAGCTCAGCTAATTCTCCAATTTTGTACAACAGGTTCAGTTTTATCCAACAGATGGATTTACAGGCTTTATCAGAGCTTAAAAGAGAGGATAGCATTCTGGGGGCTTCCACACTGGACCGAGCTGTGTCATCTATGCAAGCTGTAAGCTATTTTCCATTGAAGTGGAGGGCAACAGTAAAGAAAGCAGCCACTACTCAAATCTGCTATTATCTCAACTATTTCACACGGGTTCAGCTTTTTGTGAGCTATGACTCAGAGCAGTCCGAGCAAAACTAGACAGTGCAGTGCTTGTGCGTTCAGGATACAGCAGATTAACATCATCACCGAGGAACTGCAAGGATTCATGATTTTTTCCCCTTTCATTATTTCTACAGCTTATCAACAAGATGACATTGTACCAGGGCAGTATCCTGGAAGATTACTTTTCATCTTGCAGATCGCTGGAGTCGTACACCCCTTGACTCCACACCTGTCATCACAATCCAAGACACACAATATACTCCAAGATATGAGACAGCAAAAAAAAAAAAAAAAAAGGCCTTCTAAGAAAAAAAAACCCCACACAGCACCAACCACACCATCGAAAAATACCTCCCAAAACCAAAACACCCCCAAGAAATTTATGAGTTCACTGGCCCAAGAAATCTGTCTATAATGTAGCTACCGCTACAGGTGAAGGGACCGTGTCAGGAAACACAAAAAGGGAATAAGATGCGGCGAGGTCAATCTGTAAAAACAGTTCATATCAACTCTGGCAGTTACTACAGGACAGGAGTTGTTTCAGGCCATGAAACAGGAACTCAAGCGCTTGAGTCCTGTTAAATGTAAGATGGGAAAGCTTTCTGCATGCACTGATGGGGGGGGGAAGAAGAAAGCAGGGCTTAACTGGACTATTTTTATACATAAGGTGAGGCTGTGGCACGTGTTTAAACAAACATAAATTGTCTTCAGGCTAGGAGGAGCCTCTGCATTGGTCCCAGCCTGGCATGCACTTCAGGCAACCTTCTGCAGGCGCCGAGGACATGAACGCCAACAGATATTCAGTCTCTGATTTCAAAGCCTTGGAAGCCCCATTAGACTGTTTATTCCAATCTTTGATACCGCTCCGATGTTTACACACGTGTCCTTCAGTCCCCATGGGAGACTGGATGCGTTTGACTGCCCAGGGCCAGCCCACACCAAGCGTACTCCTCGACCATCACAGCACACAGCTGACCTGTAGCCTTCTCCCTTTGTTTAGCATCCGGAACGTAACACCCTCAAACAACCACGTGCTCAGTACCTGCCTCCCCCAAGAAAGGCAACAGCCCAGAGTTTTGAGATGGTAGCCACATCCTGGTCAATCTTGGAGATCAAACCAGGGAGAACCAAACCAAATCCTTTAGCTCACACCAAAGATCCTCACTCTCCACCATTCAAAGGTGGCTGTGAGCCTCCACCGCACTTCCACCAGTGATTTACAGGGATGAGCTAATGTGTGGTGGTCAGGTTTAGCACCACTGACTGCTACAAAAACCACCCCGTAACGTTTACTGCATAGAACGTCATAAAGCGTAGAAATATTTCCAGGCACCTAGTTTCTGCATCTCTAGTGTTTGCTCATCTGTAGCATAACACGACTCCTAGGATACTTGTGACATTTTCATTTACTGCGACTATCAGGCAGGATTTTCCAGCTACAGCGACAATGCCAACGTAAAACAGGACTGCCAGAGGCATATGTAAATTGTTAATTGCTTTGACTGTTAATATTTTTTAATTATAAAGATTTACAAAACATTGCCCATTTAGATTTCCCGGAGAAGAATGGAGAGCACCTTTCCTAATAGCTCTTTCATTCCACCCCAATTGGTTGGCTCAGTTTAAATATTCATTCTAATTTTCAAGTCAGCGAGGAGTTTTGCTTGAAGAACGATAGTACAGATAACCTTTGTGCCCATAAGTGATATGAGCAGACAGGTTGTGCTCTATAAATAGATCTGTTCAGCCAATTACACATCTTTCATTTTTTAACCACCTCCTTCGCTGTGAAATTTTGCTCTAGTGTCTTAACACAGTGCACCTTAAAGACAAAAAGTCTGATGAATATTTGAAAAGCAGAGGCCCGCAGCCTACAAACAGGGAGTCATGTTATTTACAAACATGCTCCCGCTAACCTGTAATAAAAACGAGATCCTTGGTGGAGCTCACCTTCCGTTTAGGCATCAGGAAACTCAGCAGACAGATTTTCCAAAGCTCTACTCTGAGCGGTTACCAACCATGACTGCAAAGCAGAACTCCTGAACCCTTCAGCGCTTATGAAATCTGGCAACGTACTTCTGGGGCCTACGTTCGGGTTTCTCATGTCAAAAAACCCAATCTCAGGCCTCAAAATCTTACTCCAAAGAATTAAACATGTCAGATTCCACAACATTTTGTTGGCTAACGAAAAGATCCAATTTTTCTGCTAGAGCTCATACGTCCCAGCAGCCGTACGTGATGCTATCAGCTCAGGTCTCAGAAGCAGCCTAGCTGTGCAGCATGGGGCTACACCTACTGAACTTAGGCATGAGGCAGAAAGTCTGCCTTTACGCAGCAGCTAGACTCAATACCAGAAATCCTCATGTGTGACCAGAACTCTTTGTTTCAGGACTTAATTTGTCCTAATGCAGCCTAAGAATTCAAACACCTTGGGTGAGAAAAGAAATCAACGTTCTGGAAAAAACCCACACCATTAAGGAAAAGATGTAGGCTAAATCCTTGGCATTTTCTATTCTCTCTTCTCTTCCCACA
This sequence comes from Rhynochetos jubatus, assembly GCA_027574665.1. Taxonomy (NCBI): domain Eukaryota; kingdom Metazoa; phylum Chordata; class Aves; order Eurypygiformes; family Rhynochetidae; genus Rhynochetos; species Rhynochetos jubatus. The sequence goes on along the minus strand of CM050651.1, from coordinate 73,687,185 downwards.
AGCAAATTTACACCATCTCTCACTCACCATGGGCTAACGGTGTTAAGAGCATTGTGAAGAACAGCAGCTGTGATGACCACATGACTGTGAAGGAGGGCTTGAAAGTATCCCAGCAAACGAGGGTTCAAACAAAAGATGAGCGTCCTCCTCCTGCACTTGGGTTCCAACACTTCAACTGTTGGCCTTCAATTCACATCCAAAATGGAGAAAAAAATAATAGAAAATAATAATAATAAAAAAATAAAAATATCCCACAGCCAGTATCCAGAGTCTGAGACCTACAAATGAGAAAGGAAAATAAAGCAGTTAGTAAAACAGTAAGATAGGTGTTTTCAATCAAGTCTCCCTGTGTTTCTTTGCTGCCAACAGCTGTAAAGGTAAATGAGTCTTCCCCCCAGCCCTTCAGGTGTATGCACATTCCTGCGTAAAACAGGAATTAAACCTGTCTCTGTGCAGAGAGCCAGCCTGCGCTTCAGCAACGCTCTGCATCCTCTCTCCAAACAGAGCCTAAGACAGCAGTTTTGAACAACGTTGCCCACGGGGCCAGGGAGCGCACAGATTGGAAAGATGACTAGAAAAAAAAACAATTCCACATGCATAGCATCGCATCCTACGTACATGGGACTTCTAAAACTGGCTGCAGCTCTCCCAAAAGTGTTTTAAGTCACAAGCCAACAGATATTCCAGAGCTGAAATGGGATTGACTGGTGCCTAGGCTCTGTGCCCACCCCACACACTTCATTTCCACCCGAGACCCTCAGATACAGAGGGGCAAAGAGTAAATACAAGCTCCCGAAAGGGCACACCTGCCAGCGTGCCCGCAAGTCAATCTTGCCGACAAGAGAGGCCACTTCGCCACGTGGTCCAGGCCATACCCGTGAGCGACGTGGGAAGCGCAGTGCTTCGAGAGAGCTCAGCTCAGGGTCGTGACAGAGCTGCACTCCCCGGCCGGCCTCCCCTTCCCTTCAAACACAAACCTTCCCTCAGTACCCGTGATCACATCCGCACCAGCTCGGCTGGTCCCAGCGTAGGGGAGGAGACACCCGGACACCAACCCGCTATCACCTCCCGAGCGGTACGTAACGCGGGTGGGCACACTGGCCAAAAGCGATCTATGCAAACATCTGCTCCTGTCCCCAGAGACTCGGGCAGACACCGAGCCCCACGCTGCACCAGGTACCCAGGGCACTGCACCCTTCTGCCAAGACCCTTCACTCCCTTTGGCATTCCCACCACAGCTCCGCTGCTGAGGCTGACGCCAAGACACCAGGCACTGGGGTCAGTAACACAGATTGGGAGTATGTCTGCCGAAGATATGCCTAGAAGCCTCTTTATCCCCTCATTTCAGGTATCCTGTAGGGCTTTTAGTCACGTAATCTGTACCGGGCATTGAACCCAAGCAGAGCCTAGAAGTCACCCTTACCCTGTATCGTCCTTCTGCGGTGACCGCCAGCAGCTCAGCCACTCGCTCCCAGTCGAGCTCTGCAGCTATTCACTGTGGGATTAAAAATAACGGGCTCATCCACCCCACACGCTTACCGGAAAGCACGGAAATATGTGAATCCATGCTTAAATAGAAACATTCGCTCATTTAATGGGAGAAAGTATTCCTGCTTCCCATCATTTTAATCTTTCAAGAAAGGGAGAGGTGGTCACAGTGACTCAAGCTTTGCAGGAACAACTTCACAGAGCTAAACCCTGGCATCAGTTTGAGACTTAGCTCCCCACTGACTCTGAAACGATGATAAAATAGGAGGAATTGAAAAGTACTTTGCATATCTGTTTTGAACTCCCTGGACTCTGCAGCCTTCACAGCACTGGTCTAATTAAAAATCTCTCCAAAAATCTCTGATCAACAGGAGTTGTTCTCTGAGCAAAGAAGCTGTTTTTGCCAACTTTTGTTCTTACCCAAAACCCAGTTTGAGCCAAAACGCTATATGAAATGCTGTGCTGCGTGCCATTGTGACGGGGGTATGTTTCTGAAACCGCGGCATGACAAAGTGGCCTTTGTTTTGCCTCCTATCTTTGGCGATCAACTACATCAAACCCCACATTGTTCAGAACCAATGTCTATAAGGAAGCTGCATTTTTTTTTTTCTGATAAATATATCTGCTTACGCTGCCAAGACTATTCTCCCACTCTGCCCTCCTCCCCAACTCTATCGCTGCAATTTGTTTACCCAAACGTAGCATTTAGTTTCCAAAGGTTTCTCTCAGCTCTGCAACTGCGGTGAATAAAAAGCCCAAGGTCAATAAGCAGTCAAGTGGCTTCTAGAAATTAAAACCCTGCTCGAGCTGCGACTCATCAGAATGGCCACTGATAATAGTTAAAGCCTGATTTCCAAAAGGGCACAAAATTCATCAATATTTTAAATCATCCATTCTAAACAGCAATCGGTTTTTTCATCCGTATTTACAGGAGGCTACCAGTACTCAAGCTCCTCCTTTGCCCATTATTTAGGCATGCTTTCTCTACAGCATCCTCTGTAAAGTTTTAAAACTTTGTGTTTTTAAAAACTGTGCTGCATCATCTGAAAAGTCGTACAGAGATGGGAGAAAGCTGTCCAAGCTCAGGTACGCTTCCCTGAAGCAGAGTGGAGATTTCTCTTCTGATTTGTATTTGTTTAAGCTGAATCGAGTTCTGGATAATCTAAAACTGTTAGAAAGAGATAACATGGTACATTAAAGGTTTTTGGGTGTAAATTGAAGAAATTACAAATTAATTATACAACCTATCCCAGATAAATTGTCAAGAAAATATTTACATAGTGGCTTTCAAAATTGTTTTTATCTGTCTGTATCTTCCTGCATGACAGGATTCATGTTTTTTTTCCTATGGCTTGGTGCTGAATAAGCAAAAGGATTCACCTGCTCTCTGCAAAGTCCAAACACTAATTTTTGGGAACCAATGTCTTGCAACCACCAGAACTGCAAATAAACATTTTATCCTACAAGAGCGAGCATTATCCAGTCACAAAGCTCCTGCGAAAAACAGAGACAATAGGAGCATTATGCACCATTTACTGCGGTTGTAAATCTGGCCCAGTATTCCCAGCCCTACTTTCCTTCCTGCCAGAGCAGAACAAGCCAGAGAGGCGGCTGTAGGGTTGTGTCTGCATACCCTGGCTGGCACAACTCTGCCCTTAAGCGGGCTCCTACGAAGACTCCAACCCTTTAAGCTTAAGCTCATGCACTAATCTTAACAAACCCACAATGCGTCTGGAGAAGTGCCAAAGTGGTTAAGCAACACAGGGCACCACTATAATAACCAAATGCATTGTAATGCTACAAAATTCTGGATGGTTTTGTATTTCACATAATCAAACAATCACACTGTGTTTGTGAACTGAGTGTCTGCAGGGAAACAGTTAGATGGGAAACGAGCGGAGCAACCCTTTTTCTTAACGGTCAGAGAATGCCTCTCAAGTAGCATTATGAGATGCAGAAAGAGGCCTGCGAAACAAAATTCACTTAATCTTTGGAATACCTCCAGGTAAAGTACAGCCAAAGAGAAACTAGAGCACATATCTGTGAACTCTTCAGTGCAGAGTGTTACATTTATTGATGCAAGAAGGGGATAAACCATCATAGTGAAAAATTTAAGGGCTACACTTGACCTAAGGGGTTTGGACTTGAACCACAAAGACGATGCAGCCTGCATTGATTTAGAAGAAAGTTCTTCTGCTCACTGACCTTTCTGCCCAAAGGGCTGCCCTCACGGTCTGATCTGCTGCCAAGCATCACCCAAACCTGATTTGCATGCTGGCAGTTTCCAACATCCAGCTCCAAGTGGTACTGACGGAACAGGAGAAAGCCAAAGGAAGCTAAGGCCTTGTGGTGTAGAGATGAGCAGTGAAGTATTCATCAAGGCATCGTTCATAAAAGAGCATTATAGATACACTGACAAACTCAACATCTACCCAAGTCTGTTCTTCAGCAGTTGATGTCAAGCAGCACATGGAGCATTTTCTGAGCTCATCTGCCGACGGTCTACAGGGAGGGTGAAAAAGCAAAGGAAACCAGTTCATCTGGTGAGCAGAGAGGCTGAATTCAAAGTAGAATTCAGAGCTGCATAAGCCAAGCTTGTCAAAAATCTGTTTAATTACTGCCTTCCTCCAAACAAAAAAAGCTCCTTCCACCTGCACACAGCTGGACACTACCCTTCTCACATGCCAAAAGCTGCTCACCTTCCTCAGGTATCTAGCGTTTTCTAGACTTTCAGGGTACAGCCACAGGAGGGGCAAGAGTGTTTCACAAGGGGACTCATTAGCAAAAGCCAGGCAGAAATGCCCTGTTTTTCTTATCCAGTTTTACTTGCAGCAGTTTTTTCCCCAGCCCTGAAAATGTGCATAGTAAAACTTGCTTAAAGAAATCCAGGATGCAAGGATTACCTGGTATTTAATAGAAAAGATTCCTGCACTCATCTCCTCCTTTGGCAGAAGTTGCATACAGAGCAGAAAACATGCGTGATGTTTCAAACATATATTCATAGAATCCACAATTTCCAAGGGAAAAAGTTTGGAAGTAATTAAACTCCTTGAAGCTGATGGGCCAAAGCTGGAATCACGGATGTAATTCCCCATTACTCAATATCTGCTACTTGAGACAATTTATTCCAGACAACATTGCTGAGACACAAACTGAATTGTCTGTAAACTTTTATCTGTGTCTGCGTTTAGCCCAGGAGAAGGTTCATGCTATGCTGCAAATGCTCATAAAGTCAGAGTTCTCGCAGAGTTCAGGACAACAGGCTTCTGTTTCTCAAAATATCAACTGGCAGCCATGGCTTTTGGCTCTTCATTTCAGGTTTTAAGTTTGCTAGCTGCGATGCCTTGCGAGAGACACGGTGAGCCTTCTTAGGGTGACCAGACTCACCGAGGTGTGGTTCAACCTGCCCAGATCTATGGCCTCTTTCCGTACAGCAGGCCCTGCTCCCGTTCTCTCCCACGGCGCTGCTGGGGCTGTGAACTCCAAAGGAAACTCCTCAACTCTCTCACCCACATGCACAAAACTACAAGGTATTTCCAAGGCCCTACTTTCAAGAAGGTTTAAAACAAGCACTTGCACCTCTGCCCCTAACTGCACACTCCTGTAATTAACATTCATTTAATCCATACTGTTTGAAGCCAAAGACTAATTCTACCCTTTACTCCTCCTTTACATCTTACGTAGCACTCTGAGAAGTCATTTTAAAAGCCTTAACAGCAAGCAACAACAGCACCAATGTCTAACAAGCTTCAGTCCACCCTGGATTCTCAGGAACCACTTGCAGTGCTACGTACACTCCCTGGAAAGAAGGCAGCAAGGAACCACTGTCAGCTCAATCCGAGCCTCAACCACCCCGTTTATCCTGTAATTCAGAGTGACAAAGAACTCTTTAGATGTACTATGCAATTTGCTGTAAAATAACTCTCAAGCTTTAATAGAGTTAATTCATGTCAGATTAATCAAGCCTTTGATAAGGACACACCCCAATATAGGCCAGCTGAATATAGCAGGGTTTTCTTCCCCCCCCATGTGTATCATAGAATCTCATAGAATGGTTTGGGTTGGAAGGGACCTTAAAGACCATCCAGTTCCAACCCCCTGCCATGGGCAGGGACACCCTCCACTAGACCAGGTTGCTCCAAGCCTCATCCAGCCTGGCCTTGGACACTGCCAGGGATGGGGCATCCACAGCTTCTCTGGGCAACCTGTCCCAGGGCCTCCCCACCCTCTCCAGGAAGAATTCCTTCCTGATGTCCAATCTCAAGCTCCCTCTTTCAGTTCAAACCCGTTACCCCTTGTCCTGTCACTACAGGCCCTTGTAAAAAGCCCCCCCCAGCTTCCCTGTAGCCCCTTCAGGTACTGGAAGGTGCAATAAGGTCTCCCCAGAGCCTTCTCTTCTCCAGGCTGAACAAGTCCAACTCTCTCAGCCTGTCCCCATAGCAGAGGGGCTCCAGCCCCCTGAGCATCTTTGTGGCCTCCTCTCGTCCCAACTGGTCATGTAGGTGAAATGGAGGGTTTTGTGCTTTTCCAGAGGTCAAAAGTGGAACTTAAGCTATCAGCTGCTTGTTGGTTTTCCCATTCAATGGAGAACCAAAGCAATTTCAGCGGAAAATTATAACCAAACTAAAGAGGAAGCTACTTGTGCATCTTGTGACTTCACATGGGAGGACTGCGGGAAGGAACAGAGAGAAGAGGAAAAGTCTTGGAAACACAGTCCAGAAGCTTAGAAAGACTGTACTGAATTGTACATATGAACATCCCAGCTACTGAATGCTCCTGCCTGTAATAAAGGTACATTATTCACAAGGTCCCTGAATGGGCACAAATACATGGTAATGCATGCAAAATTTCAAAAGGTGCGAGGTATCATCTGAGGATGCAGTAAAATACGCAAATGTCTGTGTGGCATAACCACCCCTACAGCAGCGGGCTTTCTGGAAGCTGGTGAGGAATGAGCCAGTACTCTCCCAGGCTAGGCACGGCCTGCCAAAGCGGCTCACAGCTGGTGAGAAGCATCAGCCCCTCCATCTCTCCAAACCCCATCAGGGGAAAAAAACCCAATGTGCCTAGCGAAAAGCTATGCAGCTCTTTGCTCAAGCTGCACGGCACCCAAAAACTTGCGACCACCTGAAACAATCCTGTTCCATCATCATATCCAGCAATTATTACAGTGGTGTTCCGCAAACTTTCAGGGAGGTGTTGAGATTCCGTTTGAAAATTTATTGTTCCTACATTTCAACACCATCTTTCTCAAATGTTTTTGTTCGTAGCTCATCTTTATAGAGGGAAAATAATACACAAGCAAGCACTCCTCACAGTATTGCTAACAGCTATGATCTCGTTGCAATACTCCCAGTACGTGGCAGCTCCCTGCAATAATGAAAATTTCAGCATTCTTTTCAAGTAAATTTTCCCTTACAGAGAAAAGCTGAAAAACTAGGAGCCAAATGCAGCTCAGAGGCTAAATCGGTGGGTAAATAAACATAACTCACCATATTTATTTGATTTGAAATTCGCGTGACTTTTAATCAAATCTCGCAGTTTCGCCTGTGAATGATCCACGATGCTGAAAGCCTGGCTTTGACAACGCTCTCCTAACGCTTATTTGCATTCCACAGAGCCTCTGGCAATTCTTCTGTGACAAATAAAACACGTGTGGTGTGTGCACTGAGAACGCAGACAAGCTTATCACCAGGGTCAGCGTAAGTTGTAAGTTCTCTCTGCTACCGGTAGCAGAGCTGGTGTGTTGAAGCATCACCTCTCCCACACACACCAGCCCCACCTAGTCAAGTGTCTTAGCGTGGCTGTAATTGCGACAGCACCGATTCTGCACCGGGTCTTGCTTTAACCTGAGGAAGTGACACCCTCCAAGGAGAAAATTAGCTGGAGGAAATGATGGAAAATTCCAGAACAGTTCAAACTGCGCATCTTTAAGTGAAGTGTGGTAATGGGATCAGAGGAGGAATATTCCTAGACGCCTCTGGATGCGGTCTTTAAAATCATTTTCAATATTAATTTATCCACCCTATCTCTCCATCTCCTTCGTTACACTTCTAACTTTCTTCCTTTCCTCGTCCTGGCAGGAGAGGACCTCTTCAACTTACATTGCCCAAAACAGTACCGCAGCTGCAGATACAGAGGGAGAGAGGAGTCTAGTCCCACTTGCCCTCACAGGAAGATCGGGGTTTGAGGGTTGGTTTTCTTCCTGGGGGCACCGGGAACGCAGGGGGGGGTCATTTCTCATTTGCATCACCCAGAGGCAGCCCAAAGCCCGTAAGGGTGGGCTCCATCTCCCTTTACACCAGGCAGGAGCGGGGGGATGGTGCACGGGCTTTCAGGGCTGGTTGCTCTCCAAAAGTGGCGCATCCCAGAGGAGAGTCTCTTCCTTCTGTGGGCCTTGCAATTCAGAGAAGGGGAAAGGGACTGCCTTACGTCTGTCTCTTGGCGTACTCCTTCACCGCCCAGCTGGTCCCACAGCTCTTCGGGTAGGAAGGTTAAACAGCGAAACTAAAGACATCAACAGCTACGGAGCACCGAGAGCTGCGGAGCTGAAGCGGAGAGCCTGGCCTGTACCACAGCTAGTGTCACAGGAGGGACCCGACAGCCAGCAACGCTTGGGCTGAAATACCAGGGTCACAACCGCGTTTGTCACAGGAAGTGGCACTTTGGACAACGCTGGATTTGCTCTGCCTTTGGCTTCCTCCAGCTCCAGGCACTACTCACACACGTAACTATGTGAGGTAATAAAAAAGGGAAAGGGTACCACCGGACTGAGCAACTGCAGTGAAGACAGCAGCAAAGCTGTGATCTATTTCCTGTCTGTAAAATGTGTCTCCAGTGCCTTTTTATTCTCCCCTTCTCTCAAATGGATGGTAACAGGTATTACTTGTTTTGGACTAAGAAAATGTAATTTCCTTCACTTTTTGTGCTGATTAGGAAGTTAACAGGCAGTATAAGCAAGGTTAATTGCTTTTCCCGTTCAAAATGTACTACTCTTGAAAGAATTAGAGTAACAACAGGAGAGCACTCGTACACACAACTCCATGCGCACTACCAATTGAAACCGAAAACAATCACCGGCAAATGAGATTAATGGCAAAAGCCAGGTGAATAACACCTTTTTACAAGAAAGTTATCTAGGAAAAAGTTAAGTTTAATTGTCTTTCAGATCTGTTATGATGTAATAAATGTCTATTAATGTTTAGGAGCAAATTGGGTTTTAATGATCATTGCTATTTTTGGCTGGTGGGTGACACGTAGTTTAAATATAAACCAGATTTATGTTTTACACCAGGATGACTTTCTCGGACGACTCTCCTTGACTTAACCTCTTCACACCCCACAAGACATTTAATATAATTTTATTCTAATAGACTGTGAGCCAATAGGATCATATTTGCTAGTACTGATGTTTTCAATGAGAAATAAAATCAATGAGGTTTATGCTGAAGATAAGTATAAGTGATTAGTTAAGTGTAAGCGGCTTGGAAAACATTAGGAGGGTTCCATTATTTCACCAAATGGCGCAAATTAAGAAAGAGTCCGACTAGATGCAAAATCTATGAAATACCCCTGACCTTGCTGTGTTGGAGAAATCTCAGTTGGAATTTGTTCTTTTGTGGACACTCACAAAAATGAGAATTAGGAGGTGAGAAACTTTGTCTCACTTTTCAACACAAGCAGTCAACCTTCATCATTCACACCTACAAGGATGGAAAAACACCCCGATCTTCTTCTCAGACACAGGGACAATAGAGCAGCCCAGTGGGTTGCTACGAGAAAAACCAACGGCACTTGAGGTAGTGTAGAACGATGAGCCAAGAGAGGCAAAGCCAGTCCACAGACTGACTGGGACGGCAAGACAGAAACACAGAAGCAGCATTCTGTATCGTTAAAAAGTAAGGGAGATGCATGAGGTAGAATAAATGTTGGATCTGAAATTCCAAGTGTGGTATTTTCCAGTGAGCTACGTATACAGAAATAACAGAAAAAGCGAAAGGCCAAATAACAGACCAAAAAGTGCTTACAGTTCCCTACAGCAAATGCCTGTGTAGGAATAACAGAGGCCGTTTTTCCACATTTTACCATATTAATGACTTCTGTGCCCATTAATCAAGAGCCCAACCACTTTGATCTTTGGAGGGGGGGAAAAAAAAAAAAAGGAAAGATTTCATTATTGCACTCGTTTTCTGCACAGATACCTTTGTTATTATTTATATTCTAACAGAGGTCACCATCTAACCCAAAGCCTCATTACGAAAGGTCCTGGGCATTCTCACATTAAAACACAGCTTTCCCTCTCCTTCCCTTTTCCTCCTTCATATTATCCAACCAACAAAGAATGGGAGGAAAGCACCCTTTTGCAGAGAATAGAGGCGTAGAGAGAGTGGCTGGTGATTTCCCTGTGTGCCCTTCAACTCTGAAGACAAGCTTCCACCTGTAACTGGACTATTTCCAGCTGATTTTGATAACAAGTGGTAAATACCCAGTATTTCTTTAATCCCTGCAGAAGCAGCCCTTCCAATGAGAGCAACCTAACTCAGTCCAATCTCTGATGAAAATACCCTGCCCGCCGCCCAATTAATTTGCCTTAGTTTTGTCCCTCTCCAAAGAAGTACTTTGGAGATTTTTTAGGCTAGCAGTGAACCCAGTCTCTTTCCAAGCTGCTACTTGACACTGACGCTCAATTAGCAAACTGCATAGCAAGGATCCCGACCAAACCTCAATGGAAATGAGGTAATATCCTGAGCATCCCTCTTAGTGCCTTCACAACGGTGGAGGACAAGACTACAGCCAGTCTAACCCCCACCTAGTGAAAACGCAGGGGCTCAGCTGTGTGTGAAGGTACCCTGGTGTCACCCCAAGCCAACAGACCCCCCCTCAAACACAAGTGAGCAGACTGCAACTTCTTTGGTCTCCTTCGTAATGAGGAGCATCCTACAACTTATACACAACAGGGATTTGCAATCCAAAGGGGCAAAAAGTCAACGCTTCTCTTGGTACGACAAAGGAAACATTTTATACTAGAAACTCCGGATGAACAAAATATTTACAGAATACAGATCACATACACTTCCCTTTTGAAGTGAAACAAAGGCCATATATTTCCAGCTGAAGCTACAAGAGGGATCTTAACTAAACAGAACATTTAAACCCAGCTGGAATTTCACCAGGAGCTCCCAGCCGAAGCCTCTGTTCTTGCATCATGACCTAGCGTTGCCAAGATCCGTGTAGCGACCAGTTCTCCCAAAGGACTGGCCTCCTAATTCCTGCAAAAGTAATTTTTAGAGTCAAAATACTTGCTTTTTGCAAAAGAAAAGCTACTAACTCCAGTAAGCACGTGTGCTTTCTGAAGGGTACTATAAAGTTGCTGAACAATAAAATGTTTGGGTGGGTGAAAGACTAAAATTAATTAATTCCTTGAGTGGTTTCTTGCAGAAATTAATTGCGAGGACAATCAGGACAAACGTGCTTTTTAAGAGAATAGTCTTGGGCAGCTGAGTAAGGAATGCAAGACATTTGCCCTGTTTTCATGCCTCATAGCTGAGGATCAATAGCAACCAGCCAAAAGAGAAAACACACCTGTTTTGAAATTTGCCAATCTAGCATGTGCCTGCCTGGGTAAACCACCAATTAAACACATTTCTTAATGGCCTTTTACATAGTAACACTCACTGAAAGATCCATGGGAAAACTGAAGGTAGTTCTTACCACAGAAGGTTATCATCAGTCCCAGAAAATGATGCAGTATGAAATAAGGAGGAGGGAGAAGAAACAGGAAAGGGAAAAGGGGTGTGGGGTGAGATTGAAAAAATCCAAACCAAACCCTGAAACCTTCAGTGCCCTTTTCAAATAAACCTACTCCTACTTGACTCCTAGGAAATTAAGGGATATAAATTAACCTTTTAGATAAATTATTGCAAGACTGGAAGAACCGTATAAAAAACAATGCTCTCATTTGTAGTTTACCAAACTGAAGCGATGAAGTCCTAGAACATGTAACATTTTTAAGTATGCACTGAACTTAAAAGAATCAGGAAAACAATGTAAACGTGTAACTCAGTCACAGGAATCAAATTCCATCAAATACAACCAGACTGAAATGGGATGGCTGTACCGCTGAGACTCCGCAGTGATCTTAATCACTCGGCCTCCATTATTTCTAAAGAAACAGTAAATGGTCTCATTTCCATATACCCTAAATATAATAGTTGTAAAATCCGCAGTAACACCTTTATTTGTTGAAGCGCATACGAAGTATGCAAGTCCACTTCTGATTTTACTCTTAATGCAGAGCTTTCACCTAGAAAAAACGACATGTCTCAGTAGCCGAGGAGAAACATTTAATTGTAGAAATCACATTCAATTCCAAGGAAGAAATTAAGCACCTCTGGCAACGATAACGCAAGATAATTAATCTGATGTATGGGCCTGTCTCTCGTGATATTTTGCAAGGGAGTCTATAAATACCAAAACGCAGCCATGTTTGATATGCAAGATGAATTTAGGGGGAGGAGGGAAAAGAATTCCTGAAACTCTGCCTACGAAAGGAAGGCCACGTTTCTCATCCTCTGCGGGAGAGGGTTTCAAAAGCACTGCTCCCGTAACGCTAGCTCATCTGAGGTCACTGGCAAACCCCCCCCATTTCTGTAGGAAGAAGCACAACCAAGAGAGGGCCTTTGAAAACATCAGCCTAAGCCCAGCAAGCAGCAAGTAAAACCTTTGTTATTTAAGGTCATAGCTGGAACCGGAACCGCAATAAAGTATTTCATTCAATTATCTGAAAAGCCATTCACGGTAAACAACAAACGACGACGTTTTACTACATCTTTACTTTGACTTATTTTACTGTAAGAGGAGTAAGCACTCTAGTTCATAAAACAAGGGGGTGAACGACAGAGAAATCGGCCCTAAACGTTTTGCTAAAGCAATCGCTCCTTTGTTCGTTTTGTTCTCCCTATAAGGGAGATTCACAAGGGTAAAGCAGGAACACTGGGCTTCAAAAGTAACCAAAATTGGCAAGTTGTGCAGAAAGATAGATAGTGTCATTGTTTAGCACTTGGCACCAGTGTGGGTCTGAGCAAGCAAGAACACAGATCGCCTGTGATGGGAAATCTATCAGATGTAACCGAGCCAACTGATGGCTGAAAATCCAACATTAAGACCCTTTCATCCACTGCTTACCTTACATTTACATAAGTTTCACTTCCAAAGCAAAGAGGCAACGTCTGAACTGAAAGAAAACTATTACAGCCAAGAGGAAGGTCAAGACCTTCTGTTGATCCAAACTGACCGTCAATAAAAAGAGCAGTACCTAAAATTCATTTTCTCCAAAGTAACATTTTTCCATTCAGGCTTTGCCTGGACTGTAACAGAAACAGGGAGGGAAGACTTGAGCACATCTTCCGAGGGCAAGAAGGGGCAGGTTGCTTCCTGGCATCGGCGTTCCCTCCGACCATACAGTTTAAGGCTGCCTTTACCCAAAGCGTACGTTCAGCGCAAGCGCAGCCAGTGTAATTCGCTGTCACGCACAAGCCCGCAGAGCGAGATCCCAGCCAGGGCTGTCTCGTTATGGAAGGAAATAGAAAGAGCATTCGGAAACCGGATGCGATCACCAGGCAGTTCAGCATCAAATGTTTGGAAATCTCCGTACACAAACCAAAGTGCTGCACACCAGTGGTCGTCAGCCTGTAGAGAGCATTAGTGCAAGAGCCAGGAGAGCCAGGGGGGCCATCAGAACTTTATCAAGGACTTTATATGCATGTTTTTTTCCCTACTGCATTAGGAATCAAACACACTGATGTGGGGCTCAGATTGGCAGAGTGAAGGATGGGAAGTGGGAAGCCCAAGAAAGCACCTTCTCACAGCTCCAGTCGCAGCTAGAGGGAGACAGCGATGCTCGGCAAAGAGAAGTCCATGGGTGTCAGGGTATCTTCACCCACGAGGAGTCTTGCCGAGGGCCAGTAAGCAACAAAAATGCCTTTTTATGGCAATCAGGTTGGGAATCTTCTAGGAAGTTCCTTCCTGTTACAACTGCCCTTCTTTTTAAAAATCCTCCCATTTTGACACAAACATGGTCCACTTCAAACACCAAAAAATTAACGGCTTTTAGAAACCTGAAGGTTTTATAAGCCACATCACCTGAAGAGGAAGGAGTTAATCATTTCACTTTGAGACACTAAGGTGGTCTTACCAGAAAAGATTTCAGTTGTGTTGAAACATTCTGGCCAACGCATGATTTTTGAGAGAAAAAAGTCAATTTGCTGAAGGAAACAGTACGTTCCAAAATTTTTTCTCTCCTCAAAATTGCCATTAACTTAAAGTGATTTTCTCTCTACTCAATCAAGAGGATGTGTGCAGTGTGATGACTCATATCACTGTTGCATAAAACAGTCAGACCACTGGCAGCCTACTATGAGCAGAGAGAAGAACCAGGAGGAATCACCATCCTTCTGCACATGAAGGCTGATGCCGGAAGGCCCTCCATGACCACGACTCCCCATCATAGTTCTGTTGTGCTTCCCTCCACAAAAGGGCAAGTCCTTTCTCCGCCATCCTCCTCCAAGAGAAAATCCACATACATTTTCAAGTGCGCTTTTTCCTGCTACTGAATATACTTCAGCTTTTATACCTTTCACCTCCTCAATACCCAAAGCCTCCACACCATTGGGCTCGGTCCCAAACCTATGCCTTTTTGCCCAGAAACACTGCAATAAGTCCAAGCCTTTTATGGCTATAGTTAAAAACAAGACTGAGGGCAGAAGTACAGACCAGCCCATCACTGAAAGCTAAAGAGTGGAGAGTAGCTAAAACAGAGATCTCCCTAGAGTTACGTTCTCCTCACTGAGTAAGTAGAAACTACCCACAATTAAACAGAACAGCTAGTCAAGCAGCGGGTCTACTCCCCGGTGTCAAACTCACCGGTACCAGCAGTAAGGATGAACACAACATGACCTTTCATCCATCCCTACCAACTTCAGCGTTACTCAGGCAAAAAGGTAGCGAGTAGGGAAGAGACGCAACGTGACACGCAATCAGTTTGAGCACTTTCCAAGACTCCCGTGTGTCAGCTCCCTGTACGTACTTTAGTTTCTTTCCTGCCTTCAAACACATTCACTAACATTTAGCTTTCAAAGAAGCAAGGTAAGAGACTGACGTGTTCTTCCACTGATCTTTCTCTGACCTAATCTGGGTCTTGCTATTCTCATTTACAAATGATTAGTACTGGGAAGACAGCGTCAGTCTTCCCTGCCATGCACAGCAGTGTTGTCCAAGCAAACGCTGTAGACCTAAAAAGCTCATGTCAGGAATAATTGGAATTGAAGCTCAGGGTTGCCTGTTAAAAAGAAAAAAGGGTGAATTCTGAATTAGTTGTCATAATACTTTTGATCCACAGGACTTCCTTGTGCCTTCCTCTCCGCAGCATTACACTACCTTTCCTTGCGAAAACAGCCAGCACCTTTGATTCGTTTTTGAATACTAACCAGCAGCAGGGTTTTACCCGGTGTAAGTGAAAGTGTCAGTCAGACTGGTTCACCCTATCCAAGGAAGCCATTGTCACATCTACAGTTTCAGGGAATGCTCGCAGTTCACGCTACAACACTACACCAGGACTAAGCCTTCTTCATAGCCTGCCAGCATCCCTACATCTCGGCAAAGTTCCTGTGAACTACAGAAAGCCCCAGCCCTTAAAACATACTCCTCTGTCTTCTTAACCAAACAGCACCTGGAAAGGTTTTCCCAAAACAAAAGGACAAAGAGGAATAATCAGGAACACCCCAGCACGGTTAGCAGAAGCAGGACAGGGATAGATGAGCTCTCGCTTCGCTGGCTTCACAAAGCAAGTAATTGTGTCTGTGAGGCTAGCAATTCCAAAGGCAGCCTGCAGGAAAATCACTGCGAACTGAAAACACGCAACTTGCATCTCTGTGGTGTAAAGCAAAGCTGTGTTGTAGCAACCGTGAGAAAACCGAATCGATACTGTTCGGGGCCAATATTGGTAAGGCACTAACCAAACGAGCAGCAACGTGAACCTATTGATTCTGTAGCGCTATACTTCCACGCTGGTTTTTTTCACTTTCTGAAACATTTCTATCACCTTGCAAAATGGAAAACCAGAGACCGAAACTCCTAATTAATACTTCCTAAAACCTGAAGTCACACAGGTAATTACAAAAACCCTCAGTAGGATATTCTGTGTTACATGTTTGTCACAATACATTAAGAACAAAAAATGGGTTTTAAATCATTCTGCTGTGGATTTATCAGGCTGAACACTTAATTATGACAACCTCAGGCAACTCAGTGAGGCTACCCGTATGGGTGCGTGACACACACTGCCTGACTGACAACTGCTCCTGCTGAGCACACACGAGTCCAGACAAAGCACATCAGTACGTGGGGACAAAACCAGGTAGAATTAAGGCACAGGCTTATTTTAATGTGCATCCAGAGGTACAAAAGGCTGTCAACCACTGGAAACTCGCATGCCCCCATCTTCCTTCCCATCCAGGTGAGAGACTCCCGAGAATGCACTCACCTTCCCCTCCCGCCCCACTGCTCCCCTGGTCTCAGGGTGAAAACCGGGGCAGGATTAGAAAAGAGCTGGGGGATAAACACATCGGTAAAACAATAAATACCAGCTAGACAGCTACGAAGGTCAGGAGATGTTTAGGAAGATTACAAGTTCAAAGACCACAGCAGGGGCAAGTACTGACAGATAAAGTGTACTTCTCCCTCCTGAAAAATATATGCAAGTTGCATACATATATACTGTAGACAGAAACAATTTTCCACACAATATTTAAATGTTTTTACTCTTACTTAAAATTATTTTTAAAGAAAGCCTGGAGCATGAAGGGCTACTGTACTTACTAGTGCATCTCCATAGGGTGCTGGGGAGGGCACCTTCAGCGCCATGTCAGAGGCCTGCACAGGGATTTCTTTAATGAGTTAGAGATTTGGGGGGGTTGGCAGAAATGGCAGAGGCAGGAAGGGGTTTCCATAGGTCCCACACTCCTCCTGAGAGGCATGTCAGAAGAAGCCCTGCCCAGCCATTGCGGGAGGACCACCCTTTGGGGCCTTGTTTCCCAAGCACCAGGGTCCCTGGGCCCCATGGCAGCACCTGACCCCAAGTCTCATCTTGATGGCCCCACAGCAGCCATTCTGCTCCCCCCGACACCTCCCAGTGCTCAGGACCCACAGTGGCAGGGCCCAGCAGCCCCACAGCAGCCAGGCACGATGTCTCCGGCAGCCCCACCACATGCCCACAGTACAAAACAGACACCCTCACTGGTGCCTCTCTGCAGAAACCAGTGCTGAGACTCCCAGCCACCCATAAGAGGAGCCACAGGTCCCTAATGCTGCTTTCAGACCCCAATCCAGGACATGTTAGGTATGCCAGGAGGCCATTAAGTTGCAAACACAGCTTTAAGGCCAGGCAGGCAGCAATAATGGTTTGCAGAAGACTCACTATCTGAGATCAAGTGCCTTGAAGCCATTGGGAAAGCCCCAAAGTGCCTCAGCAGGCCAAAACGTGTGGTAAGAACATGGCTGCCATCATTCACCAGCTGAAGGGCTCAGGCTGCATTTAAGTCATCAACCAACACCTACAAAAGTGATCTAAAAACAACCTAGCCTGAGCAAAAGGTAGCCCAAGGTCTGCACCGCCTCCCCTTCTCCTCCAAAGTAATCAGATTTTAAACATACCCTTCAGAGAAACAGTCCAGCCATTAACAGTAACTGTTTCTTATGTGGATCAGTAAAAGACGTAGACTAAATGGGACTTACAGAGAAGAAACCATAAATCTTTGTCAGCCTCTCAGAAATGAACACTTAATACAACTGGCCTGGAGTACTTCACTTCTCGCTCAGCCGAGGTACCAATTATGGTACCACTATGATAAATTTTAATCGTTGTTGTTAATAGCTCCCCCAATTTATTTTATCCCCTCTCCGCACTAATAAGCGGTGCTCAAAGTCTCATGATTCGAATACTTCCCCCTCCCAGTTGAATAGAGCAATCTTTTGGATCCTGACCTATAATATTGCTGACCTATGCAAAGACACATGGAAAAACTCCAGACATTTAGACATACAGAAAGTTTGGGTCAGAAAGTACAGTTACAACGCAGACAGCAGTCATTTGTTTCCCTTTTCTTGCCCCTATTTCTGCTCCTGCGCTCCCTTGCTTCTCCCCACCACCACCCCCCAAGGGCTTTAATTTCCTTATCAGCAGGCAAATACTTTCTTTTCATGGTGTAAAACTCAGTGTAAAACCAACACATTGTTTAGGGCCACAAAGGCTAGCTGCCTACTAAATCTCCACCACCTCTTCAGTTCCTAGTTGGCACTCATTTAACAAGCAGTTTTACAATCTCAAAAGGGGGAACACATTGCAGGATAGCAAGAAGCTGCCTCATGCTTCTACAAAACTCAGCACAAATCCAATCTCCTTATCCCTGTAGTGCAAAGGAAACCAATGATTCGGGCTCGCCAAAGCAGGACCAAGTAGAGATACTGCTCATCCATACATCCCGAGAACGATGGAAGCACGTCACTTCAAATAGACATCAGTTCCAAAGCAAGAGTGAAGGGGCTCAGTCACCACGTGCCAATTGGGGTAGCCTGGGCACTGATATTCCCCCAGATGAGACCGACAGTCATGCAGCAGTGGTAAAAAGCAGTAAATCGAAACATCTTGACATTCCCCCTGTCCTACCGAAATCAGGGAACTCGCTGCCACCAGAGGGTGATGAAGCCAATTCAGAGAAGCAGCAGATGTTTATATCCCAGCCCCTAATCCTCAAGAGCTCACAAAATCCTTGTGACCAGGTTCTGCTGGAACCATTTGTCAGACAACCCTGCAATCTCTTTGCTGCTCAGGATCTAGGCAAACGAGAGAGGCAAGTCACATACAGAACAACTCTCGAATTTGCTGTGGCAGGAAGCGAGTAGCGTGACTTCAGCGTATTCTGACTAGTTTTTACCATCATCCCATAAGAAACTTCTGACAAAGGTCATCCAAGAAGAGTGTGTAAGAGACAACTTACCTTCTATGTTAATAACTAAAATTAAATAAATAAAAGTTTGCATATTTTTTTATTTTTCTCTTCTCCATCCTATCAACCACCTATATTCCTTCCTGGGCAGTTCTAGATTATTTTTTAAAAATTTTCCTTCCTGCTGTGTACCAAGAACATGGGAATTTGAAGCAAAGGTCACTTCCAAAACTGTTTTCCTTCCTGAAGATGCAGGGGGTTTGAGGAACAGTGTATCCCATATCAGTCTTGGGACTATTTGTCTGTCTAAGCCCCAAGAGTAAAGGGAAGATACACTGATAAATGTTGCCAGTGCCCACTCTGCATGAGAGCAACTATCCTCATACCCACAAGATCCTAACTGTCTTCCACAACGCAGCCTCCCTCAGCAAGTGGCAAAATCTTCCTTACAATGAGAGAATTGGGCTTGTTCAGCTTGGAGAAGGGAAGGCTCTAGGGAGACCTTATTGCACCTTCCAGTACCTGAGGGGGCTACAAGGAAGCTGGGGGGGGGACTTTTTACAAGGGCCTGTAGTGACAGAACAAGGGGTAATGGGTTTAAACTGAAAGCAGGGAGATTTAGATTGGATATCAGGAAGAAATTCTTCCCAAGAGGGTGGGGAGCACTGGGACAGGTTGCCCAGAGAAGCTGTGGATGCCCCATCCCTGGCAGTGTCCAAGGCCAGGCTGGATGAGGCTTGGAGCAACCTGGTCTAGTGGGGGGTGTCCCTGCCCATGGCAGGGGGGTTGGACCTGGATGGGCTTTAAGGTCCCTTCCAACCCCCAACCATTCCATGATTCCAGGAGGTGGTGTGCACAAGCAGTTTTATCTTTCAGAGCGTCGGATGCTGCTCTGACAGCAGGAACCTCTTGGTCTCTGAAGCCTTGGAGGGCTTGGGTTAGGAAGAAGCAGCACCATGTTCTGCATGTACCAGGGCCAGTTTCAGAACTGGATCATGGCAGTGGCTGGGTAGGGAATGGTCACATGAAACACAGCAACACATTTCATGGGGGCTTTCCTTTTTAGTCTGTGCCTACGAACTCTGTGCCATATGGAGAGCTGGCAAAAGGGAGAGGACAGATGTCTGGAGACATTATAGTTACTATGTTAACTGCCTGCGAGTTTATTCATCAAAAGGTGATCACCCTTTGTTCTGGTAAGAATTTATTTTAACTTTCTTTGCAGCTTTGATAGGTTGACAGCAAATCACTATTACGCAGTTCTCAAAGCACCAAGTGATTTGCAGCCTGATTAAAAGGCATGGTTCTTGGCCTGAAATACCAAACATTAAGCAAAACCTACAAAGGCAGAACAGAACTAAGAGGTGACAGCATTTGAAAAGGAGATGAATGGAAGCCCTTTCTGTAGCCTGGCAGGGTCTGGACAGGTTTGCACACCCATGTACAAACACAGGACCAGGCTGGATGGCCCAGGGTGTTATGCACACAAGCAAAAAAGTGTTGCTGCACCAAATAGAAGCTTCTTTCTCTGCATTCAAAGAAAAAAGAAGTTTGGAGCACTTAAAGAAGCACAACAAAAACACTTTTTCTTTTTAAAAGAGGGACTTGGATGTGCATGCTATAATAAAAAAAGAAAAAAAAAAAAAAACCACCCACCACAGAAGCTATTCACTTTCCAGCAGCATTTCAGAGAGACAAAGCTCCCATGAGATGTCCTTTGATTCAACCTGGAGTTCATTTCCTGTGGACTAGGGAGAGCATTAAGTGCCCATGTGGTTCTTGGATATAAGACAACAAAACTGGAAGAACCAATCATTTAGAAAATCTCTTTCAACATTAAATCTGCTTTTGGAGTTTGCATCCTGCAAGCAACACTTCCTGTGGAGGAGCAGCCAGCGGCAGTACGAATCTGCTGTCTCACAAGCTGAAGGTGGAAGGTTCAAGAATTCTGCTCGCAGAAGATGAGCACAAAACCCCAAACTTGTCACACTGTTTAGAGAAGCATTAGAGATAGATAACTAAGTCAGCTTCACTCAACTCCAGCAGATATGAAGGCTGAGGGAGAGGTACCCTAGCATCACCCTGAACATGAGCCAGCATGTGCCGAGGTGGCCAAGGCAGCCACTGGGATCCTGGCGTGCATCAGGAACAGTGTGGCCAGCAATACTAGGGAAGCGATTGCCTCCCTGTGCTGGGCGCTCATGAGGCCACATCTCACATCCTGCGTTCATCTTTGGGCCCCTCACTGCTAGAAAGACACTGAGGGGCTGGAGTGTGTCCAGAGAAGGGAACGAAGCTGGGGAAGGGTCTGGAGCACAATTCCTGTGAGGAGCGGCTGAGGGAGCTGGGGATGTTCAGCCTGGAGAAGAGGAGGCTCAGGGGAGACCTTATCACTCTCTATAACTCCCTGAAAGGAGGGGGTTGGTCTCTTCTCCCAAGTGACAAGTGATAGGACAAGAGGAAACAGCCTCAAGTTGCACCAGGGGAGGTTTACATTGCATATTTGGACAAATTTCTTGAACAAAAGGGTTTTCAGGCATCGGAACAGGCTGTCAAGGGAAATGGTTGAGTCACCATCCCTTCAGGTTTTTAAAAGACGTGCAGATGTGGCGTTAGGAATGTGGATTAGTGTGGGACTTGGCAGTGCTAGGTTTACCCTTTGACTCCATCTTAAGGTTTATGGTTGGACTTGAACTTAAAAAGGTCTTTTCCAACCTAAATTATTCTATGCAATGAGGCTGATCTTCACCACAGCAACCTATCCAGCATCTTCACCCAGTTGTTGTTAAAGGGTTATAAACTTTCACCCAGTCCAAGCATGGCTGTAGCAGACAGTGCAATAGAAAGACTGTCTCTGTAGAAACAGCCTTCACTAAGTCAGAGGAGTAGGAAGACAACAACAAAAAAACCCCACCCACAGAGAGAGAGAAAAGGGCGAAGCATCCATTCTTTATCTAAGTACCAGCATATCTTGGCACTTTCTACAATGCAGAGATGACTGTCCCCCTTCTTGGACAAGTTTATCATTTACAGTGGAGGGGGAAAACAACTGGAAACCACGCTAGCGGTTCAGGGAAAAACCAGCTGTGAGTTCTCTAGATAAAACACTGTTTGCCAGTCTATCGTCTCGTAGCACTTGACGAAACCGCTCGCCTGTTCTTTCCACCAAAATTCAGGTCAGTCGCTGTCCCTCATTCACAGTGTCACAGCCGCTCTGAAAATACACATCAAAGCATTAGCTGAAAGAGCGAACGGCTAGGCACCGCTGCAATGCAGGTCAAGCGCACAAACGTTTTTCTTCTTTGCCTGTACAAAAAGCCGTGCTTCTTCCCCACCAGACCGCAAATCCCAGCCACCCGTGGGGAGGCAGATACAGCGGGAGCAAGGGAAAGCTGCCATCGCACTGCCCCACGCCACGATGCTCTCAGTTAGCACAGAGGTGGGAAAAACAACACGTCACCTCCGACAGTAGCTCGCTTCGACAGGCGGAGGGGATGGCCAGTGACTCTGAGCAACAGCACCCACATACAGACCCTTCTCCCTGCTCCTGACTGCCAGCCCCTGCCGCCTAGAAACATGCAGTGATCTTCCCAAGGCCCTTGACACAAGAGGGTTGTTAAATAGGTGCTTCTCTGAAGGAAAAAAGAACTTAAGAGCAAAACAGAGACACCGATAATGAACTGTTCACAAGGGCTTTATCTCCACAGGGGAGGGATTTGTTGGTTTTACACTCTTAGCCAGCGGATGATGAAACTCCTCTCCCCAGGGTTTACTGACCAACAGTAAACAGTGTGCACGTACACATGCACGGGTTTTTTTTTTTTTAAGCTTCTGTTACAGTAACACATGTTTAAAGGAACCCAGCATATATTGCACCTGACATAGGAACAACTAACAGGTGCAAGACCAAATGTCATGATTTAATTTTACCTGCTGCAATGCCTCCACCCACCTGCTTGTAAAACATACCAGCACAGAGTAGCGTGAACATAGGACAGGAACAATTTGCAGTATCAAAGAGCCAGGTTCCAGGAGCTAGATCCTCCATCCCTGATGCTGGGCCAGAAAACCCCATAAAAATTGGTGGAGCAAACGTAGCCTATGTGACTTTCACTCTCTCTTCTTTCTCCACGGTGCTATTCCCTAACACATCAGAGTTCCTTCTGTTTTACAGACCATTGCTCTCTAATATTACTGATCTTTGCATCAAAAATTGGGATTTTTTTTTTTTTTTATAAAGGAGAAAAACCTAACCACACACACACCACACACCCCTCAAAGACTGGCCGGTTCTTTACCTTTGGTTTTGTAGGTGTGGAGGAGGAGAGATGTTTCTCCTTATAGGGGAACCGTCTGATCTTTTTGTTGTTGGTTCACTGCACAGCTGACAGACCAAATCTAAAGCTCCAATCCTCATGCAGTAACAGGACTGAAGGAGCTGAGGTTGCAAGAAAAATTCACAGAGTAGTAGGGGTTGGAAGGGACCTCTAGAGATCATCCAGGCCAACCGCCCTGCCAGAGCAGGATCACCTAGAGCAGATCACACAGGAACAAGTCCAGGCGGCTTTGGAAAGTCTCCAGGGAAGGAGACTCCCCCCCTCTCTGGGCAGCCTGTCCCAGGGCTCTGTCACCCTCACAGGGCAGAAGGGTTTCCTCAAGATACCAAATGCAGGGAATTTCACAATGAAACTGCTGGAAGCAGCAATTCTCAACAGTCCTTTCCAGTTGCTCACGTCACCAGACCCCACTCCCGCATGTAAAAGCACAACTCTTACCCCAGCCGCTGTCCTCTCTTGCAAGCGTATGATGAAGGGAGACTGAGCCTCCACCAGAAAGCAGGAGGAACCCTCTGCGCTCTTAAGCAGCAGCTCATTAAACAGCACTCAAGGCCAAAACAGCCAATACACCAAGTAGGGCAAAACTGCCTTTGACGGGCAAGGATTTAGCCCGAGTAGATCTTCTTTCATCATTTTCAAGTGCCGTGTTACGACCTCATCCGAATGGCACTCTGACAAGAGAAGTACTGATGGATATGAATAAAAGGGGAACTCGTGCCTAGCCGCAAACACGAAACATTAACTTGGCCATCATAGTTTTTTAATTAGAATAGTAAATTTTAAGCAATAAAAAGCCCTCTTTCCTGAGACTCAATTGCTTCTACCATAATTAAAGGAAGACTGTGGGAATCAGGCCAGAATAACACTAGAAATGGCCTGCAAGCAGAAGGACAACTCTGCCCACGCCAGCAACGTGCCTGTAAACCCAGCGAGGGCACCGCACTGTCCCAAATACTGTGTTCTGAAACAAGTTATCTTGTAGTGCTCCATAGTAAATCTGTGCACACACTTAATTCCATGATAAGCAGGACATAAGTCTCACAGGAGAGCAAGTAATCGCAAATCATTCCATGTTCCCTGCAGGACAACAGCACATGTGTGCCTGTAGACAACAACATACGGGTACAGGGTGTCTCAGTAATTTCCCCCATGAATCAGGTATCTAGCTGCAGGTTCAGCCTCTAGGAGAAAGCACCCCTTAAATGTCTGAACCAAGAACTGCACTCGGCAAGAGTGCTGCAAAATCCGAAATCAGTCCCCTCCCCTCCTCTGCAACCCTGCTTCCTCCCCCAGCTTACTTTGTTCACTCGGACGAGAAGCAGGCAGCTCATACATCTCCGGCCATCAGTCAGCTGCAGCCTGTGTGTATTGACTACTAATGAAAGTGCTTTATAAAAACAGTATGGATTCACAATATATAAAAATCCAGTTCTAAATAACAGCCATGCACCTTATTCTTTATTAACAAAAGAGTATAATACCACACTTAAAGTCACTCGGGTATGAGTATTCAGAGCAGGTACACTCTGCTGCCCTGATGTCCCGTAACAGACAAAAACAGACACGAAGATTATCTGTAAGAAATACAGGGATGACGGCCAGAGAAGCAAGCCCCCCGCGCTGCCCACCTCCCTCAGACGTGCTGCTTGTGCAGGGGCTGTCAGAGGCCACGCTAAGTGGAGAAGAGAGAAAGGGTGCCTTGACGTGGCTTTGTTCAGAGACACCCCAGAGCTGTGACAACATACTCTTGAGGACAAGCAAGGGTAGGGATAACAGCAGTAGTTACGACTACCTAAAACTCAAGTTACAGAGATCTAGAGAAGAACCTTGGACAATTAAAAATCACTGTGCAATGCTGGAGGTTCAAACGGATGATCTAACAGTTTCTGCTAGCTCAAAACCCCACAGTAGTGAAATCCAAAATGCCAGGCAAATAATCCTCCATCATTTTCATATTATAAAACAAGCAAGCAAGGCACACAATAGTTTTGAAGGTGGAAACATGGGAAAAGTTAAGGGACTTGTGGCAGGCAACATCGGAAATCACAGGCTCTCAAGTAACCCACTAGGTTACAGCTCCCCTTACTTCACATGCACCTTGCCTTAAGTTTACTCCTCGCTCAGACCACCTTCCAGTATTTCTGCTCCATTTTTAAGCCCATCACAATACACACACGCTGCCAAGATCCTATCGATTTCCATGGAACAGCCTGTGGAACGAGGGGAAGGTCAGTACCGCCAGATCCTCAGCTTTGGGAACCTTCCATGGGGAAGCACGATTACACCAAGTTTCCTCCTGCTTGTGCCAGTTGGGTTGTTAAAAGCGGCGCCTGTGTTTGTGCCATGTTATATGGCCCCTCTGAGAAGGAGAAAGACAGGTCAATGGGATCATTTAATATGGACTCAATAGCTACAGAAGAGAGCGACCTTGCTGGAACTGGTTCATTCTTGGGGGCTGAGTTACGGTCACCATTATTTCAGCCCCCTTGGAGAGCTCAGCGGGCCAGAATACAAATTAACAGTTATAAATAGCACCGACCAAGGGGTTTTGTTACCGCCTCTGAGGCAGCAGAGTGCTGACCTGCATTCAGGTTCCACCACGAATCTGAAATTCAGCTCCACCCCCCAGGAAAAGTTCAGGGAAGTGTCAGCACCATCCCAGTGAGGGCTGTGAATTGGGATAACCCCCTCGCCTTTCTCTCACGGTGCCAGAGAAGTATTTATGACTTCAACTTCAAGCCAGATGTAAATAGATGATTTTCTACAGTCTTAACCCAAAGACCTGACATTCATGCAAAGCATTCAGAGCAGCAATTCGGCATTCTCCAAGCAAAGAGAAGGCACATGGTCCCAAACCAGCTAGCACATGAAAGCTTCAAACCTCTTTCTTCAAGTCAGACTTCACACCACATCAAGCTGCTTGTCATATCCTAATGGAAGTAAAGCTTCCATTGTTTGGTGATGAGATGGTTTGGTTTAAGGTCACTTCTAAAGGAGAGCATATTCTAGTTTACTTACATGCCTCAAATTTACTCCCTGATGTGTTAGAAAAGGTTTGCTGATGATACCAAACTGGGAGGAGTGGCTGCCAGGCCAGAAGGCCGTGCTGTCGTCCAGTGTGACCTGGACAGGCTGGAGAGCTGGGCAGGGACACATCGAAAGCAATTCAACAACAGCAAGTGTCAAGTGCTGCATCTGGGGAAGAACAACCCCATGGATCAGGACAGGCTGGGGGCTGTTCTCTTGGAGGGCAGCTGTGGGGAAAAGGACCTTGGAGTCCTGTTGAACAGGATGACCGTGAGCCAACAGTGTGCCCTCGCGGCCAAGAAGGCCAATGGCATCCTGGGGTGCATTAAGGAGAGCATGGCCAGCAGGTCGAGGGAAGTTCTCCTCCCTCTCTACTCTGTGCTGGGGAGGCCTCCCCTGGAGTGCTGTGTCCAGTTCTGGGCTCCTCAGCTCCAGAAGGACAAGGAGCTACTGGAGAGGGTCCAGCGCAGGGACACGGAGATGATGAAGGGCCTGGAGCACCTTCCATGTGAGGAAAGACTGAGAGAGCTGGGGCTGTTCAGCTGGGAGAAGAGGAGGCTGAGGGGGATCTTATCAATGCTGATCAATATCTAAAGGGGGGGTGTCAGGAGGATGGGGCCAGGCTCTGCTCAGGGGTGTCCAGGGACAGGACGAGGGACAATGGCCATCAACTGGCAAACAGAAGGTTCAACCTGAATGTGAGGAAACCCTTCTTCCCTGTGAGGGTGACAGAGCCCTGGGACAGGCTGCCCAGAGAGGGGGGGAGTCTCCTTCCCTGGAGACTTTCCAAAGCCCCTGGACTTGTTCCTGTGTGATCTGCTCTAGGGGATCCTGCTCTGGCAGGGGGGTTGGACTACAGGATCTCTAGAGGTCCCTTCTAACTCCTAACACTCTGTGAATATGTGACCCAGGACCATCAAAAGAGAACAGGTTTACCATGACTGAAAGAATATTTTTATTTTTCAGGCCTTCCAGCTATAAACCAAAATGTTTTCCCTGAAATAATTTCAGCCGAATGAAGACTTCAGTCCTGGCTTAGAGCCCTGCTACCCTAGGTGGTATAACCTCAAGTAGCCAGAATGACACTTTCTGTATCACAGAGCTCACAATTTCCATATAAAACAAGTGACAGCTGACAGCAGGACATCACAGTGACTAACCCTGCCTTCACATGAGGAGAGGTCATACGAATAATGGATCATTTTGCAGGACTGGGCTCCTCACAGTCCTGACTCAGTTCAAGTATGGCAAACTTGAGCGTAGCAACTTTGAATTCATTGTCCTGAAGCCACCAGTTTCTAGCAAGAAGAAAATGAGCAAGACAGCTGAAACCTTATCAATTTTTAGGTACGACAAATTCCAAAACCAGACCTCAGTGTTTCGCAGACCAGAGGGGAGGGCTCCTCGTTCTTCATCCTCCCCTCCAGGGTTTTCACAGAAGAGCTGGTGAGAAGTGACTGGCCTGAACAAAGAGATCCTTCACAATTATCTGGGAGCCTTTAGAAAAGGCTGATGTTAAATGTCACATTTTATGCTGCTATCTCACAGGCCTCAAAGAATGGAGCTTATGTCAGAGTTGGTACTTGTTTTTCCTTCTGCAGAAACGCACACTTCAGGGCTAAGGCTTCTCTCAGAAAGATACATTTCTCGAGCAAGATAGTGATATGAGAAGGAGAATGCTTTGAAGATCCCTCTCCCCTTTTAATTACAGAGTTTTAATGTAACACTTGGGATAATAAAACCAGATTATTCCACCAATATGCAAGCTGAGCAAGGTTTAGCACACAACAGCTCTCACCAAACCGCATGGGATTCAGAAAGCCAAGTTGCTGAACGCAAGCAGAGACCGCAGGATCTGGCTCAAAGTGAATTTGTAGAAATAACAGCCTCTCATCTCCACAGAGATCATTTAATAACAACACCGCCACCGCACTGCTCAAGGATGGCCAATCTCTGCTTAATAACACTGATGTTCTGGGAGGCATCTCTGCTGAGCAAGGATTCAAAACTTCCCAATGGCTTGGTGCACGCTGCCGCTCCTTCCCCACCACCTCCAAAGAGCCCCTGCACACGCCTGCTCCAGCCCTGCCCTGCTCCTATAGCTGTCTTTCCACCTTGGCTGCTGATTTCTAACCTTGCAACCAGGACCAATGACTAACGTGCTGGTTTGCAAACACAACCAGACTCGCGGCTCTTCCCACAGGCATTTACCAGAGTATTTTAGGAAATGGTTTGCACAGATGGCAGCAGGTTGCTGGAAAACCATTTAATCCTCCTCCATGTGCTTTGGAGACAGCATTATTCTTAGAGCAGGCAGCACTGCCTTGATCTGTTGTACCAAACTACAGATTTATCAGCCTTGGTATTATTAGACTCAAAAAACCCACACGTGCCAAGGCACTCTTCCTAAGCATCATACAGTACGAGCATGCACCTCTTAGCAGAACACCAGGAAAGCCCTGGAGAGGCAGAGCTAGGATCCCAGCAAAGCAGGAAGGGCTGGCCAGCAGCGATCCCTTCCAGCACTGATGCGCACATGGCTGCCACCTACAGCTACCCCTGTAGCAGACTCATCTAGGGACAAGACCCATAGGACATCACCCCAGCTGGCCTGTGGACAAGATGGGCCTCCTCTGCTTCCCAGACCATCCAAAATCCACTTGCAGGCCATCAGCTGGACTTCAGTAAGGGAACAGACCCCACTCTGCAGCGGGAGCACACGCAGTCTTCCAAAGCGCAGTTTTCCCCCTGCTCAGGCAACATGGTTTGCGATATTCTTGCTACCCAGGGGTGTGCCTCAGCACTGAAAACCAGCAGGAGCCAATAGCAAAATATCAATGCCCTCTCAAGCCATCCTGCATCTTTTTTCCTCCTGGGGATTCAACCTCCTCTGCACAAATTCACAAAATACTACATAACCAACCAAAAAAATAAAATCGAGTCTCTTTCCAAGGAGGACATTCACCCGCAAAGCCTCCTCTGACATGCTGAATCCAGAGACAAAGTAAGTGCTGGAGATGTGTCAGGAAAGGGACAGGAACATAATGTTTTAAAAGGTGGTTTAAGTGAAGTTGAGATAAGCAGAGTCTGTTCAACACTGCAAAAACCACATTTCTCTCAGGAGGATCCTCAGGTCAGCCCTGAGATGCTACACCCGGGCAGAGTCACACACAGCAGGCTGAGAAAAAAAAAAGATGAGAGGATCAGAAAGCAACCGCAGGAGGAAGCAGCTACGACATAACAAAACGTCATGGCACGAACTCTGGATATCTCTTAACTGTCATCTGGGAACAGAAAATTTAATTTTTTATTTAATACAGCAGCCTTCCTGCCCTAAAAGTCAGAGGGCCCAGAGCAGACAGAGACATTCCCTATGCACTCAGCTGACTTGGACCATCTAGCTAGAGGGGCACATGGTTGAGAGCCCATCTGGCTGAGCTTCTTTCCTACAGACTGCACCCAAAAACAACTTTGCAAATTTTAGTACAATTACAAAACAAAAATCTCTAACGAAGGAAAAAAGGGGAAAATGGAGCAAAGGCTAAACTGAAAGCACTGCTTTAGGAGACAGCCATTCCCTCTCCAGAGGAAGGCTCTGTCCCGCCGCTGCCCGCACCTGGTGGAGCATCCACTGATGGCAGAGGATTGAGGATAGGGCCCATGCATTGTACTGCTTTTGTCAGCGAGTAAAGGGGAAGAAAGATGCACACAACTTGTTTCAATTTCTAGGCTTTAAAAAAGATAAACCACATACTTCCAACAATGCAGGAGCCTCCAGGCACATTCATATTTCTGTCAAAGGTGCAGCTAACACATGTCGACATACCTGCAAGCATGTTTAATCAACCTGACTCAAGTGCCAGAAAGAGTGACAAGGGAGCCTTGTCCTACCACGGCTTCACTGCTGTTGCTGCCATGACAGACTTGATCAAAAGTAGGTCTCATGCTGCAATTATAATTACAGTATACAGTGCTAGCACGTTTTTGCTTCACAGACTTTCAATACAATTTAAGCTGCTACAGGAACAATTTTCTTAACTAATCCCATCTTTAAAGGTGTTCAAGCGACGGAGAAACCTAACTTTCAATTATTTTTAGTGGAGCTACTAGCCCTGACAGGTATGCAGCCACAAACTGAAGGTCTAAGGGCCTTTGCTAACTCCAAAGTCAAGGACATTGGATCCTCTCCTGAATTATCTGCGGCCACGGCAGTTTTCTGCTCAGGGCTCAGCTCCATGTACTAGCCAGAGAGCTGCACTGCTCCTGGGACTGGCTTGCAGCCAGAGCTGGCACCCCAGCCTCCATCAAAGGGATAGGAAGAAAGGAGACCTCCATTCTAGCAAAGAAATTCCCTACATAGATCTAGGCTGGTTCCTAGATCACCTAGGCAGCACCCAGAAAGCTGGCTCAGGTACCCTAGTGACATATTGCTTGTAGCTAATCATCTTCTGCAATTTCCTGCCTTCTTAGATAACGAGTCAAAAAAGCATTTCACTTTGGGCTAGCAATGTGACATTGACATTTACAGCGAGATCTTCTGGCTGCGTAGCTAGCAGTGACAAAATTTAATGGTACCACCCAATACCTCAGGCTCACCCATCCTGCTGCAACATCTGTTCTTTATTCCAAGCTTCTTGCATTTTTCTGTTGGCAGTCTCTGAGACACAGCCAGGCCACAAAGATTCATCTGATCACTTGATTTTCATGATTATCTCCCGATAAGCAGCTTTTCCCTCCACCTTTCACAAGAGTAGTTATTGCCCAGCCCTGCCCTTAATTCATCACATCACATTTGATTTCTCACATGACAAGCTGAGGAGACAGTCACGAATGAGCCCTGCCTTGCTGCACATCAGCTAAGCTTGGGGACAGCCGTCGAGATGGAGAACTGACAGTCTGGCTTGAAATTAGCTCCAGAGCCAGCCCATTGCCACAGGAAGGCATCTCCCGCTACGGGGAAAGACGCTCGCATGAGCTGAGAGTCCTGACTCCCTTGTCATGGCACTGGTGAACGGATGATGGGAAGAAAACACACAACCTCCTACTCTTCAGAGCCCAAAGGGGTGCTGCTTCCAATACCACCTCACCCTGCTGCACCTTCACAGAGCCACTGAGCCCTCGCTCTGGTGACAAAGAAAGAAATTGCCAGCGGGGATTATAACGCAGGCAGCAGTGGCCACAAACAACCTAATTTTCCCCGGAGGCAAGCCCTGCACGCTTTTTGTTGTTCAGAGCCATCTGCAAGGAACTGGATATTTGCAAATAAAAGGAGATTAGGACAAGGCATTAATCCAGCGTCTGCTGCTCATTCATGCTGTCCCCTGAAAGAGAGCCCAGATACAATATTTAAGTCCTAATGCTCAGTTCTGAGCTGCTGGTAAATTAAAAAAAAAAAAGATAATTAACAGACAAAGTTGGGATATTACTTTTTATACCAACTAAGCCGCAGGAGGGCCATAAAACATGGAGCTGTTAGGGAAATGAAGTGAGATTCCCTTTGGAGCCCCCCCCCACTCTGCTGTGCCCAGCCATGCACCAAGCCCCAGCAGAAAAGAAACGGAGTGAGAGCAGAAGCTGTGGGTGCCCCATCCCTGGAAGTGTCCAAGGCCAGGCTGGAGGAGGCTTGGAGCAACCTGGTCTAGTGGAGGGTGTCCCTGCCCATGGCAGGGGGGTTGGAACTAGATGGTCTTTAAGGTCCCTTCCAACCCAAACCACTCTATGATTCTATGAAGCCCTTGCTCTTGGGAAGACCTAACTTCTTGAAGCCAACCAAAATAGCACAACAGGGCTACTGTTCCCGTAGCTGGATGGCAAAGGCTCCTGCTACCCTTAGGAATAGCTTCCGCTGTCGGAGGGAAGGGCACAGCAGAAAACAGCTTCCACAGCTTTTACAAAGAGCTCTGCTCTGTGCACCGCAACACGAGAGCAAGGGCATCCACCCAGCAAGCTCACTGCTAAATTTCATTTGCTTTTTCTCCATATCCCCAGTCACTACGTGGCTGTCAGCGCTGCTTTCCTGGGGAAACTAAAAAAAAAAAAAAGAAAACCAACTTGGGGAAAAACATCCAGTTCAGAAACAGATGAAAAGCATTTCATCTCTGCGTATTGTCTGTTTTTCTACCAGCCGCCACTTTCACAGAGGATTTTGCCTGACAGAGCTGATAGGCGCTCAGCGCTGCTGCTCAGATTTGGGGTTTGATACCTTTCAGATGTAGCTGGCGCATTCGGCGTTCAAAGGCATCGCACACGTGGCACCACCTGCATCCCCTGCCTTGGGAATTGAGAGCACATTTCACATTACAAACACCGACTGTCGACCACTGCCATCTGACGCTTTCTGTTCACCGTTTTTTCAGTTTAATTTTGTTTAATTTAAGATGAGGAAAAGATGGTTCATTAGAGGCACTTCCCGCAGCCTGCTCAAAGCACTGATGAGCCAACACACATTTCCATCGGTCCGCGTCTCATCGCTTCACCTGGAGTTGCAGCCCAATGAGCGCTGCCTTGCGGCGCCCTATTCGCAGGGCCTTTGCAGCGTGGAGTAGATTCCACCTTGTGATGCAGGAGCATCTCGCGCTCAGCAAACCAACTTTGCTGCCACCAGAATTCATTTCACTAAGACCTTGGAAAAAATAAATTTGGTTTTCAGGTGAAAATTCAGGTCACATTTCAGGCGACAGACCTGGATAGTTGGGAAAGACGCTCAGGTAGCGCCTCAAAGGAAATTCAGTAATTTTGGGAAGAGACCTGAAGGGTTTTTAATAAACACAACTTTCAAACACTTGACAGAGCCGGTAGCTGGTGTCAATCGGCCCCACCACTCCACACCAACCAGGCAAAGGGCACAGAGACCCGGACTAATGGGGTGACTCTGGCTGGTGAAACACCATGGGGACACGTATACGGTGGCCATGGAAGAAGTCTGGGAGCAGTGACAGTCGTGACTGGGTGATCCCTTTTCTGCAAGTGGTATCTGACAGCCTCATGTGACAGACTCCCCATGCCAAGCCAGGTCCAAGGTTTAGCCAGGCTATGAGGGGATATGCCACTACCCACAGTCACCCCAGGACCCGCTCTGACCCACCATCACTCAGCCCCAGCCCTCCTCTATGGCCTTCGGTAACAGCCCCCAGCAGCTCCAGCCCTCCCAGCCACACTCTCATCCTTTTCCCTGGACCCACCCCTCAGATGAAAAACCCTTTAATTCTCATTTGGAACAAGTAAGTCCAACAGCCTAACTGCTTTACGAGACAAAAGAGGGGCCTGGACATCAGCATTCAAAGAAAACTAAATATCAACAGTAGAGCAAATCTCTCAGATGCAAAGACTGCAAGTAGGTAGACTTAATCCATCCTGGTACAGCCACCCCCTCGGAGATGACTACTGGATGAGTTGGCTGCAACTCTTGGAGGAGCTGCCCTTAGGACACACAATCATTTCCCACCTCCCTCTTCACATGTTTGTGAAAACAGCCTAAGCATCATTCAACCCAAGCAGTCTTTTGGCATCCAACTGGCATCAAACCCACCCTTGCGTTGTCGTACCATTAGTTTAAATCAGTTTTACAGCCAGTTCCCCAATCAATAAAATGCAGAAACATGACTGGAGAAAGGAATTAGCATCTGTAATCCCATGATTACATAAATCCCTTTGGTCAATCAGTTACTAATGGCTGTTATATTTATTGGGGTTTATAGCAGCCCTACAAACCTGAGCCATCAGAAGCAGACACCAAAGAAGACACTGTAAAAAAGCTATTTGATTACTGACTCCTCACAGCAAGTGCTGACAGAATACAGATTTGGCTCGCTCTCCCTCCTGTTAGTGAGCCTGCTAATGAGCTTGCCAATTAAGAGCCAACCTGAAGACCTTGGAGGGGAAGCTGTCAAGAACATGAACTCCCATGCCTCTGAGGAGCAGCTGCAGGACTCCTGACGAGGGCCACCTCCGACACCCCTTGCTGACGCCACCCACTGACCCCTTCGTCTTCCACAACTCATTCCTCTCGCCCAGGAAATACAAACACTTGTCACACACGCATATTATGGCTTCTAAGGCAAAGACACGGAAAATAAACACGTGGCAAAGAGCAATAAAACCTCCCTTGCTCCGTCCCATTGCAGAGCCCATACTAGGTCAAATGCTGGCTCTACTGGGAAAATGCACAAGCTTTAAAATAAAAATAAGAAAATGTCACTAATTACACATCATCGTGTCTAACTATTTTGGGATACGTTTTGTATTTTTGGATGTGTGTGTTTCTATTTAAGGAATTGCAGACAGTTTGGGCAAGAGAATTTGGGCTCCTAACTCCCCTTAGATATTTCTGTGCATGTTCTTCCCCTCATCAGCAATTCACTTCACGCCGTTTGTGAAAGGCAAAAGTGTAAATACTACACCAGACCAAAATCCCCGATAGCAAAGCTTTGGGACTTTGGGCGCAGCCGGCCCCGGGGACACGGACAAGCCGCTGCTGGCCGCAGCGCGAACCCCTGCGACAACCGGACAGGGCACAAGCACGCGAGGGCTGCAAGCATCCCCGTGGCGGTCAAATCTTTAAGCACCCATCTCACTGCCTCAGCCTGTCATTTACGCAGACGATTCCATTTCAGAACCGCTCTACGCCGTATTTCTTCACACTTTTCGTCCTGCCCAGTCACTCAGAGGGTAACTAACAGTGGTATTTCCAACAGAGAACTGTGACCGACACACTTCACCCTGAAGTACCCCCCGGTGACCGCACGCAGAGGTTAAATTTTACCGCAACGCCCACCACCAAGGGACTGTCGGGAAAAGAGCAGGAGTTGGATTCCCGGTCTAGGTTTTCTTCCAGCTTTATCAGTCCCCCATCTATTTCATCACACCACACGATGAGCAACCCTCTGGAAATAACCTTTAGCAGAAAGCTCTGTTACCGAAATAAAGAAATGCCATAGTTTCTCTGAAACCGTATCCTTCTGCTGAAACTAATTATGAGAAAGCTGTTCCTTAATGAAAGTTTGCTTTAATATGACTTATGCTATTCATAAGTTTGCTTTGGACAGCATCCAGGTTTTTTAAAATTAAATATTAGCAGTCTGTTAGCCTATCAAACAAACCTAAGCATGTCAAGTTAGTATTTTAATAGTGTTTTTTCTTCTCCCCCTCTCCTCCCAGCCTCGGCTTGGCTTCCTAATTGACTTGCTGCTTTAAAGTCAGTAAACTCCAAAGTCTGAAGAGAAGATGTCACACTTTAATGGTTTAGGAGCGCACACTTTGTCTGCGTGATTGATGGATCAAATGTGCGCCGAGGAATGCCGCAATGTTTCTTTCATCATTTCTGCTTCTCACGGGGCTGAGAACTGGACTATCTCTAAACCTCTTTGCTGCCAGCGACAATAATCAAATTATCTCCTTCATTATAAATGTAAAATCCATCTTACTGTCCTGAAGGGATGTTATTGAACTGACATTACTCCGCGAGCACCGACAAAGGTATACGTGCGAATTTATCACCCGGGATGCAGTTGAATACACGCACCAGGCACGCTGGGCTCTCTCTGGCTCATTACGCTCCTTTCTGGTTATTGCCAGCCCAAACCTGTTTCGCGAATGAGATATGGAAGAGCCGCACAGACAAGGCAGTGACAGGTCCTTCAAAAACGCAGGCGATAAGTGGGATAACATTCACAGATGAATGGTAAAGAACGGCTGACGCGTTAATCGAGGGTTGCACATCTGACAAAAGCCACAAATGTAGATGGAGAGCACTTATTAAAGCAATATTTAATATTTTCAGAGTGCTTTTCAACTATAATTATTTACTTTCAGTGCTGCCTAATCAAGTAAAGGACTGCAATGTTTCTGATCTCAAGATGAGGGCTGAAAGGTAGGAAAGGTTTTAAAATAACACGTACGCTCTCCAAAGCGACTAACACGGGCTATATGCATATATTCACACGCCTGTATCACATTCGATAGTGCAAGAACAGTACTTCTGACTGCAGGCCCTGCCAGTGGGATGCGAAAGTCACGCAGGTTCTCCAAAGCGCTGACATCGCATTTATTACAGATTTTACATATAAAGCTTAGTTAACAAATCCACCGACGACGCACGAGCCGGAATAAAAACGTGCTCTTTCTCCAGAGCAGTGAGGGCTCTCGCAGGTTAAAGATGAGCAGGAAAAGGAGTCAAAACCCCCTGAGGTCAGGTAAGAGGGCCGGCACAAATATATGCACCATTAGGGCAAGTCTGCCCGGTGGGTCCCAGAAAGAGAGGGCTGCAGTTAATCCCTCGGGATGCAGAGTCCAATGCACCCGAGCGTAAGCAACTGAAGGAAGAATGGGGCAGGAGGGATCAAGAGTTGCCAATATCTTCAGGCCCTGAAATAGTAGAGGATTTGTTAAATCCCAGGGAGTGGCCCTGGCTGTATTTGGCAAAGGAGGATAAAGCAAAGCCCTGGCAGTGCTAGGAAGTCTGGAGGGGGTTGTAGCGCCCTTCCTCTCCCCCCACGTGGGGAGCACAACTCAAGGTGACAAGCTCAGGGGCTGGACAGCCGGGTACCCTAAACACATTGGTGCTCTCACGAGCAGCTGCCAGCACCTGCCCACCACTCAGGCACAGGGCATTTCAGATGGACCAAATTACACTTCAGTCACAGCAGTGTCTGATAGCGATGTTGGCCAGGCGATCATCTGCACGCATCCTCAACACTCCTTCAAAGTCCCCTGTGAGCCTAAAGGAGGATTCCTGGGTGCTTTATCTTATAAAAACCTTCCTGCCCTGCCCCAAATAAGTGTGGTTTCACTAGGGTGGCCACGCCTCTCCCTCTCTTTTTTGCATATCACCCATGGCAATAAAAGAATGAAAAGATGCTGTGTTTTATCCAGTCTTGTACTGCATCTGACTGCATCACATCCCAGTGGCAAGGCAGACTCACAGGTGCCAGCTGCGATTTCTCCTCAGCTCTCCCCACTCCTAACACGTACGATCACTCTTGCATATCTTCGCATTTTAGACCTATCGCCAAAACTGCTCATTTATCTAGAAATCACCCTCACCGTAACAAGTGAGGAACGTCGATTCTCCCTCCTTGCTCTGTGGAGAGGCAGAGAAAACAAAGCAGTGGTAACCCAAGTATTGCTGGAATAGGCAGGTATGTGCTTCAACTTCTGCCTTAGTAAAGAACCAAGACCCAGGCCACTCAAAAGCACAGTCTCCCCTCTCATTTTTCTGGGAGATCAATCCCACCCACATCCACACTGCAGAGCTGATGACATTTCACAGGACAACCTGGAAGTAGAGCAGAGATCCAGCCACATCCAAGGAGAGCTTTGCTCACCCTAGACAGGGCCATTTGCAGGACAGTTGTGCTTTCCTTTGTTCCCCATCTCTTTTCTTCCAACCTTCCTGGTGTTGCCACCCTTCCCCCTCCCATGCTCTGGCAAGGATGCTGAATGCTGATGAGACAATACTTGATCCATCTTCAAGCACTTATTTTCGGGCAATTAACTTGGCATCATAGAAGCACTTAAGAAACCTGGCTTTCCGGCGTGGGAGACAACGGACTAAAAAGCTAAGCAAGGTAGTAAATTATTGTCAAATGGCTAAAAAAGAACAGGAAGGGGAAAAAAACGAAAAGAAACTAACACTTTGAGTGAAGACGTTTGCTGCTGTTGGACCAAATCTGAGATCTGACAAGAAAAAGCCGATCTAATGGTTTGAGCAACCATTAGCACGAGTCCAACCCCGGCCACTATCAATTGTGTCTGTGGCAATTACGCTTTGCCATTCAAGGGTGGATGCTTTCTCTTCTGACATCTCCTGATTGTATGTCACAGATACATCCTCAGAATAATTAGCCAAGGCAAACCATCTATCTGTTTAGGTAGCACACATTACTCTAACGTTCAAAGGCTGACCTATCACCCGTAGTCTTTCATCACGAACAGTCCCTGCTATAATACTTCTTTTCTACTTCCAGAGGCAATAACTTACACGTTATCAACACTGTACTTATATTCAGGAGAGCAGAACCAGAAGCAAATCATTCTGTTTTCCATAAACCAGAAATTCCCAAGTCTTCCTTGTGGCATTATTTTCCTGTCCCCAGAATGACACTTCAAAGATGCATTTGCCTTTCATCCCACAGATGCCAACATCAGGGCTGTCAGCGGTACCCAGGAACAGGGCCTGAGAAGAGCCAGCCTGGTAGTGCCCAAGCATCCCTCATTGCTGGCCACCTGGGTCTTCCCTCCCATTCCCTACTTGGCTGTGGCAACAGTGAGGGTCTTCTGGAGATCAGAAGCATGTGGATTTTGCAGGCACAGGTTCAGATCTGGTGCAGCTCTGTGGGCACAGGTACCAGGGCTGCTTTCAGAAACCACCAGGAAGAAGGCAGGGACACACAGAGAGGGAAACGAATCCCCCTATTCCTCGTGTCTTCAAAAAACGCAAGTTAAAGCTGTTTCCCTTTGCTTCATTGAGTTGACACAAGGATGTAAAACCAACGTACGGAAGTCCACAATGCGCATATGGAAAAGGCAGACCTGCCATCCTCCCATCCACAGACTCGCACACACAACCAGGGATCTCAAGCACCCAGCAAGCTTGATGATGCAATTAATGACTTTTTTCCATTAACTATTCAGTGTTATCAATCAAGCCCTCCATGTTCTAATAGTTTATATAAATACATCACGGCTCTTGCACAACAGCATCCTACTTGCATACATTTACATCATGTCCCCAAAATAAATGTATGTTGAAGAAATAACTTTATTCCATGAAACTCTATTTGTACAATCATCTTAGAGGAGTTTATAGGGAACAAAATAGAAAATAACGGCAGGCAGTATCCCTAAAAGGAGATACCTTTAAGGCAAGTGGTCCAAGTGGGGCATACAACAGTTCCAGGGCACACGGCAAATTTAAAACGCCAACCCTCTGTGTATTATAATGTACAACAAACCAAACGTCAGGGCATGTACGAGATTGAGCCCCAGCCAAACAGCTCTGCTTTCCTGACCCGGTTGTTTTCGATCTACAAACGATGAGCTGGTATTGCTCCAGAGGTGCAACAGGGACAAATTCTGACAAATTCTGACAAAGTAGCTGGTTTCTTGTCTTCACCAAGCAATTTTTAGGGATAAACATGGACATTTCCATCAAGGCTGAATTATCAGCTGCACACTAAGCAGCTAAACAGCGTTCGGGATGAATTATGATGCCCTTCACTTTCCTCTCCCGCCTCCAGCCCCAACACACACACCAAGCCATGACATGGAGCATGGTGAGCTGCCCTAATCCTGCATCCCAGGACCCCTAACACACCAGTTCTGCTCCTGTGAAACCCTTCATCGTTACAGCAGGATGGTCAGGGTTTATCCATCATTTCTCAATGCTGGAAAACACAAGTCCAGAAAAGCAAGTAATTTCTCTCACACTCTTGGGCATGTTCTCATCCTTTCATTTAACCGAGAACACCACACACGTCAGCCACAATAGCATCAAGGGAAACAAAAAGCTGCTTTCAAACATCTATTATGTCTTCATTCAAACAGCCATCCTAGGCTAGACCAGAGGTCTAGACATGCTATTATCTTCAAACGTCACCTACCGTGGATGCCTAGCACAGAGCGTTAGGGCCGGACAACCATTTAGCCATAGCCCTCCGCGTGCTCTCCCAGGCTGGAGCAATCCAGGGACCTGAAATTAAGCAACACACAGTTCTGCACACAGGTCCTTCCACAACTAACGGTTTTCATTAGCACTAATCCAGCTGTAAAAATATTTGTCAATGCTTCATTAATGCCAAATGAGCCCTGCAAGCATGCATGTTTTAAGAGATCCTGAGATACTTGAAAGGTAGGGTGGGCTTTTTCCTCTCCTTCTTTGGTTTTCTTGGCCCTTCTGTCCTCCTCTTAAGATCAAAGGCTGGTAGCAATTTGCAACAATTCACAATTGAGGAGGTATGCGCATACATATGTGCCTGTGCACGCTCCAAGTCGGAGAAGTCAGCGAGTCTCCTTCAGGGCAAGAATCCCACTGCAAGAGGCTGGACTTGGTCCTCAAAAGCCAAATGGGGCATTTGCTTGTCTAATCTTAATGAAAGCCTCAGGCAGAAGATTTCACCCAGGCAGACCTGTGTCCAGAAAGAACACAGCAACGAGTATACACCAAAACAGAATCAAGTTTGGAAATGCTTCAATCTCCCTGCTCTGGCATCCCAGGTAGCATCTGCCTGCAGATGCCGCTCTGTGCACCATCTCTACTTTGCCATTGCCCCAAACATGGAAAGCAGGAGACTTCAGGCCTGTCCTTTAGCACTCTTTACAAACACCATGATGAAAGCGTCATGAGATACTTCACCTTGTGATATTTATACCATTCAAGCATGCAATCATCCCCCAAACTCCCGTACCTACACGTGCCGAAAAAGACAGACCTCTCAACTTCTTATCATGACTTGCCACAGGGCTAAGCAAGAAAATATTTCTTTTACTGCCTTTCTTCATGTCCAGGGTACCACACTAATTCACGCTTTTCTTCCTCCTCTACTCACACCTACGCCATGAGGCTGGATGCACCAGCACCATGGCCTGTGCTTACATATGTGACATTCAAACATGTTTTACAGAAAAGAGACTTGCACCTTCACCCCATTTATTCGGTGTTTCTACCTGCTCAGGGATGTATTTTGCCAAGGACCAGGCTTAAGTCACCCAATCCACAGCAGGAAAGACTGACGACAATAACTGTATCTTTGCCAGAGAAATCGAATGCAAAGGAGCAGAGAGGATGGCAGTCACACATGGACATAAACCCACGGAGCCTCAGAGCCAGATTAAAAACACCACTTGCCTTCACCACGGGCTTTGTAGTCCTCGTAAGCCTGAGAAGGATGGATTTCAGCATGTTAAGACCCTAACAGGCCACCAAAAGAAATGGCATGCCATCAGGGTTATATGATCTTCTGGTTTACTAGAGGATTTTGCAAACTCCCCCAACCCTTTCATGGCAGATCCATGAAGATTACAATGGACATCCACACCCCTGTTGGGGATTTGCAAGTCTCTCGACCTGCAAAGACAGACTCACGGGCTTTACAAGTATTGCTGACTGGCCTGCCTAGCTTTTAAATTTCATGAGCCCTGAAATGAACAACTAACTCATGGAGATTATAAAACATATCATTTTGCTAGAGCAGTGTGTCGGCTCAATAAAACCCGAAACAAAGGGCTCACGGAGTGTTTTAATTTCCACTGGAGGTGTCGCCTGCAGAGTTTACAAGGTGCATCGACAAACTCAGAACCAGACACATTTGGGAGTCTCGGATTTGTACAGGTTAGAAGGAGCCCACCATAACCAGCGCAGAGTTTACAGTCTGCAAAAGTTACAACATCAGCAGGAAAAACTATTAAAGTTCTTCTATTCCTTCTGTAATGCCAGGGGAGCTCACAAACTCACCAAAGTACACGCCGAG
This sequence comes from Rhynochetos jubatus, assembly GCA_027574665.1. Lineage (NCBI taxonomy): Eukaryota > Metazoa > Chordata > Aves > Eurypygiformes > Rhynochetidae > Rhynochetos > Rhynochetos jubatus. Next base: position 73,645,869 of record CM050651.1, on the reverse strand, counting down.
ATGATACACAGCCAAAAGAGACGGCCTTTGCCTTTTCCTCAGATGCAGAAAGGGAAAAAACCTGCAACCCAGCACTTTGCAAACTCCGGCATCCAACTCCTCCCACGTGCTCTTGCTGAATGAAAAAAAGGGCACTAGACTGATGCACACTTAAATAGACCCGAGGCCTTTGTGAATATTAAAAGACCTTTTACATATCGAAGAACCTTTTCTCATTCCATCAGAGCAGTGCTCTCTTCTTCCCAAGCTGTTCCCTTGAGAGAAACAAGTCATACCTCCAAAGAAAAAAAAGAGCCTACTAATCCTCACTTCCTTCCTCCAGGAATTGCTCTGGAGAGGGGAAAAAAAGAGGTTTTTAAAAAAAGAAAAAAACTTATATTCAAATTGCTTCATGGTTTTCCTGCAAGGGTTGTAATAGCTTCCTCCAGGTTGTCCACTCGCAGGGTAACATTCAGAGGTGTTCAGATAAACCTCCCAAGAGTCAGCCAGGATTTCTAATTGCCTCGTTTAAGAGCTCCCTATCGAGGGTCCGTGCCAAAAGCAGGTTAGAGGCTTTAGGATCAAGGATATTTCAACGGGTAGACAGATTTAGAGAGAAAAAGGCAAAGCAAGGCAGCACACCATGTTTATATACTGTGGGTAGTTAGTGCCTAAATAAACACCTGGGTGCAATATAGGGCTTCATTTTTAATATCTCGCTGTCATGCTTCTCCGGAGCTTTCAAAGTATCGCTTATTATATATTTATATATACACCTTCGCGGAACCGGCAGGCTGGGGTTATCCGCATCTTTGTAAACACCCACATTTTAACAGACCATGAGTCTCCACAGCTCAGGGGGGTCAAATGAGGAAAGAGATAGACTGCCTCCTAACGAAGCTCAAACAAGGAAAGCATTTAATTATGCGTACTTCTCCAATGCCTTGGACACTGCTTTTAAAGGAGAGAAAGCGTCATAACTCAAGGGTATTTAATCTAATGAAAACTATGATTGTTCAAGCTGTTTCCAGTGCATTCAAAGAAAAGAAGATGGGTTGAGGTCTTTCCCTTCAAGAACACCACTCAGGAAATTATATCCCATCCAACCCTTCCCCCTCATCTTTTTGTCAACAAATCCTATAAACCCACAAAATGCCAGGAATTAAACGCTAAGGTTGGCAATCTGTCATTGACATATGTTCCTGACATTTTTTTTTCCTCCCACCAAGCCCTGAGATAAGGCTGCTGCAGTTTCAGCCTTAGCCTGGAATTTCCCAGCACCGGTTAGCATTTGGTGGCTTTCATTCTCTCCCTTCCCCTCCTCTAACCAATATGATTTACTTCACCGTACCACAAGCCAATTTTTCAGGAGTCCTTGGGGGAACAAAATAACGTGACCCAACTTGCAGGAACGTGGAGGCACCGCACGCACATAACAGTGCGCTCCGAATGCGCCATCGGCTTCCAGCGCGACACCGGACGGCACCGTGATACACTGCCACAACCAACCAGCTTATCCCTTTGGGAAACCCTCCGTGCAAGCTGTCCAAACATTATTTACGGTTTCGAGCGTTGCTTTAATTATGGCTGAAATTCTCCTTCTTTAGAAGAGAGAGCAACTGAGTAACTTATTAGGAATGTTGCTGGGGAATGGGGGAAATGAGATCATTCGTAACTCCAGAAACATTTACAGCTTTTATGCAAAATTTAAAATTGGAGCATTATCAAAAAAAAGAAAAAAATACAACCACCCCAAACCCAATCCAAACAACCTTAAGCTGGTAGTCTGCCAAGTTACAGGTGGGCTTTGTAAGGAGGGAAAGGATTTCAGCTTTCTTGTTTGGAGAAGAGAGGGAAGCATGACTACTGGGAAGATGAAGTACTTGAGTTAGATATATTTACACAACATGTGGGAAGTGTGAACAGATGCTACCTAGGAGGCCTCTCTCTCACGACAGCATCTCCAGAACACAAGAGGGTTTTCCATTTGGATTTTGTTTGTATGGTGGGGTTTTTTCCCCAAGAAAAAAAAAAAACCCAACCTTTAAGAAGTGCTTTGCAAGAGGAACTAATACCTTCTAAGGTCTTCTGAATGCAGCTATTAACAGTTTCTCTCCTAATCATTAGTAGTGATTATTGGAGTATCCTTACCTGTAGATTGCCAGTACAGACTGACTCTGAACGTTGGGTGCCGTTTGCAGTGGCGGTACATGCAACTGCTCCTCCCGATATCGTGCCTGGTTACAGCTGCTCCCCACACCTGCAAACACAGTCCAGACCCTGACCTTCCCAAAATGCTGGCCTACTATTCTGCCTACAGCAGAGGTTTAACTAATCAATGGTTGGGAGATCGTTTCCTGCACAGACACCCTAGGATAAGAAAGGCACGACGAGGCTCGCCCTACACCAGATGGGCAAAGAAATCAATGGGAGAATTAGGAAGAGCAAACAGAACGCACGCCACCACAACTTCTTGTGTTCAGTTCATTATAAAGCAGGGCCCGCGTCAGTAACGACAAAGAAACGATATCATGATTTGTTTGGTTACAGCTACAGGCATCATCATTTTGTGAAGAGTTGGCAGCTCCCAAATAGTTGACTTCCAGAGAGTTCAGTTAAATATAACCCTCCCTGCTTGAGCCAGGAATAAAATCTATTCCATTTAATGTGATTTCAGCTAAATCTGAAGAGTTAACAGTTAAAGAGCTACATATCGATTATGCTGCTTCCATTCTGATGAAAAGGACTTCAAAATAGCACCCAGAATCCAATATTTTCCTTGATTCCATTACTACCAAAGGTTTTCTATTTATTTTTATAATAAAGTATCATACCCATAGGTATCCCTTCCAAGTGCCAGGTCAAGCTGGACATTTATCAGCCCATACAACAAATACAAATACACACCCATACCACATGCACATACGCACACTCATTCCTCCACACATGCTCCTCTTTCATGTCCTTAGGGTAGAAAAAATAATGGCCACGAAATTGGTTTCAGTAGCCCAAAGCAGCAAGGAAATTGGGCATTCTGTATTGTTGTCAGGCCGTTGGCTTGACAAGAGTTACTCAAGGCTGCTGATGGGAGCACAGTCATTCCTGCTGTTTTGTAAGGAAACAGAAATTTAAAGTGTGATATGCACATACACCAGAGAAAATGCCTCTTCTACTTCTAATGCTTCGCAGTGATTCAGCTCTCCACCCTAAGGGCTTGTAGGTAGATAGGCAGGCAGTTTTAATACTCTCCCCTAGCTCATTAAGAATATCTATCGGGGAGCTCTCTTCTGAAGCTGAGTGAGCACCGTCCACGTTGAAGTCATCAAAAGTACTTCCCACCGAGCTCCACGTGGCACGTGTCCTTGTGCACGGCCAATGCCAACGCTTGTTCGTCAAAACTAACCCTTAAAATTGGAAAGATACTTTCTTCCCTCTTACATCACTGCAGAAAAACTAAGGATATCCCAGGATGGCCATAAATCAGACTGTTTTACTTGCTGTAGACATATCTTTAACTGATCTTTATCAAAAAAAATAGCCAGAAGTAACATGCCGTTCTTCTGGATACCCTATAATTGTCAGCTTCTGGGTATCACAGACATATGGGGTAAGGCTGAGCTGTGGAGAGGAAGAAAAAGAAAAACTGAAAAAGCCATGCAGCAAATTCACAACTGAGGTCGACGGCTGTGCTAGGTTTAGTCAGGACAGAGTAAGTGTGGTGCTTAATTGCCAGCTGGGGTTAAACCACGACGATGGCTTACCTCTCCGCAGTAGCGGCCGTTTTTGGTAAGTGACATTTTCTTGTAGTTGATATGGCTCCTTAGAGTAACAAGCAGCAAAGGTGAAAGGTTTCTTTGTCTTTTATGAAGATAGCTAAGGGGTAACAGCTCAAATATACTCTTGCCCACTTCCACCAGGCTGTCGACCATGAGGTGCCCTGAATGTTTGCTCACTGTTTGCCCTGTAAGGAGTTTTTCAGCTCCAAGAAATTCAAAACCAAAATGATATAACTATGAAAAAAACATGCCAGCAATTCCCACAAGGACCAAGACAGTACCTAGACAGGTGAGAAAGCCACGATCCCACCTCCGTACAATAAACAACCCTCTTCCTGAAGAGGGCGTGAGCCCACAAGATAAAATTTCCCCTAGCTTTGATGCTGTCCTCTGCAGCATCTGATCATTTTCCAACCAAAAGGACAAAGCAAGTCTAGTCATGTTTATTACCTTTTTAATGCAGTTTCAGTATCAAAAGAAATCTAAGTGCAACAGAACTCTTCACAACCACCTTTGCCAGGCACACCAGGAGAGCACTGTCTCACCTCCTGCAAGGAGACGCAGAATTTTCAATGCAAACTTAAGTAGCATATTCTGAATTTTTCAGATGTTCCCCTATAGAAAGATATTTGCTCCAGTAACAGTATCAAGCCAATCTGCATTTTCTGCTCACTTGCCTATATTTTCCAGTCCTCCTGTCCATGTTTAGAGAAGAAAGCAGGATGCTGGGAGGGGAGAAGCCCTGCAATGTCATCATTTTTTGACTGGTCCATCAGTTTTTGAGGTGCACAAGCAGCGCTGCTTAAATTGATGGCATGTAGTTAAGAAAAGAAGTCAAGATTCAGTGCCAAATTAGTCTGCAAACAGCTTAGCATGACTAATGCTGGGCTCAAGCGTAATTCTTTTGCCTTCATGAGCACCACAAGCTGCTTTAACCTTTCCATACCAAAAACCGTCGGGTGAGACACCATTAACACAAACAGAGTGTGTAAACCCTGCAGTCACACTACAGGGAAAAACGAGCTGCAAGAAAAGCAGAGTATGAGGACATCATGTGTTAACCATTCAAAGCAGGTATGAAACCCCAGTAATTATGTGTTTGCTGAAAAGGCTGATATCAAGATGGACCTAATCACCAGCAGGAGCTTCAGCGGGGCCAGATGTCCCAGAATTAAGCCTGCCTCCAGCATTCTCTCTATTGGCAAAGAAAGTAAGTTAGGGTCTTACGTCTTGGGAGTACAAAAAACCCCCATGGCCAGCTTCCTCCTTCTCAGCTCTACGTGGAAAGCTTCCCCCTCCATGCTCTACCACATCTCAGGTCAGAAATCAAGGAAGTTCAATACAATTTTTCCTTTGTTTGTTTGGGTATTTTTCTGTACCAAGCTACGGACATGGAACAGCATCTATGTGCAGTTCACAACTAAAATGCTTAATGCAACATCCAAAGCTACCCCAGCACGAGTCCCACGCAAAACTCTGGAAAAGCCAGAGGAGAAAAAAATTCTTACGAGAAAGCTCCTCTTTTTTACCCTGAGCCAACAAAGCATGGCAGTACTAATAGTTCCAGAAATACTCCTCGATCCAGCAATTCAAGCCATCAATATTTGGGTCAAAATTCCAGCTCTCCGCTGCGCGTACTCAGCTCCCTATAACACAAGACCTCAGGGGCACGGCCCACGTCAAAGCTGAGAGTACAAATAGCAGGGCAAGAGGAACAAGTTTATCAATCATCAAATCCAGCTTATGCTCCAACGCTGTTCTTTTTGAAAAAACATTCCAGAACCCACATGGCTTTAGACTTCGGTTTGGCACACGGATAGCAGCCTCGTTGCTGGTCGCCCGAGCACTATGTTCCCAAGACCCAGGCTTGCTCCCAACGTCACGTTGTCTCTGTTCCTCGGTTCGCACAACTTCCAACCTAACTCGTGGCTCCAGACCTCGGCAAATAGATACCAGAGGCTGGGGATTGATCTCAGCTTGCACCCAGCCCCCGGGTCCTTCCTGGGGAATGGCCCCGAGGAAAGCTGAGTGGGTGTTAGGGAACGGCACACCTGAGTTACTGCGACCAACATCTGGCTCATAACCCTGCACCACGCTTTTGCTCCTTACGGCTTTGATTTAAAAAGCTCCTATTTAGGGATCCTTAAAGAATTAAAAGGATGGGGGGGGGGAGTGAAACACCATTTGTAGGGTTTTAAGAACTAGCGTGTTTCCTCCATAATCATTTTCAGCCTTCTCTTGACTTCAATGGGAAGAGATTTTAAAGACAAACACAAGTTACTTATAATTCACTGGGAAAGCCCCCAAGAGAAACGATCTTAAGGATACCCATTAACTCAGAAATAAAACATTAGCCTGCTCGGTGTGGGCAGACCAGAAGACGTGAATTGCAGGAGAGGGTCCACCGAGAAGGCGACACATCAATGTCCAGCAGAGATGAAGCAAGGAACATGGTAAGCTACAGAGAACTGTACACAGCACACTAAATGCCCAGCAGTGTGCACTGGCAGCCCAGAAAGCCAACCGGATCCTGGGCTGGATCCAGAGCAGCGTGGCCAGGGGGGTGAGGGAGGGGATTGTCCCCCTCTACTCTGCTCTCGTGAGACCCGAACTGCAGTGCTGTGTCCAGCTGTGGAGCCCTCAGCATAAGAAGGATATCGACAGGTTGGAACAAGTCTGGAGGAGGCCACAAAGATGATCAGAGGGCTGGAGCACCTCTGCTATGAAAAAAGGATAAGAGAATTAGGCTTGTTCAGCCTGGAGAAGAGAAGGCTCCGGGGAGACCTTACAGAACCTTCCAGTACCTGAAGGGGCTACAGGGAAGCTGGGGGGGGGGGCTTTCTACAAGGGCCTGTAGTGACAGGACAAGGGGTAATGGGTTTAAATTGAAAGCAGGGAGATTTAGATTAGATATGAAGAAGTAGTTCCTCCCAGAGAGGATGGTGAGGCACTGGGACAGGTTGCCCAGAGAAGCTGTGGGTGCCCCATCCCTGGGAGTGTCCAAGGCCAGGCTGGATGAGGCTTGGAGCAACCTGGTCTAGTGGAGGGTGTCCCTGTCCGTGGCAGGGGGGTTGGAACTAGATGGGCTTTAAGGTCCCTTCCAACCCAAACCATTCTGTGATTCTAAACGGACAGCAGTGTGTCGTGCGCTAAGTCTCCCCGAACCTTTTAAGAATAATTCTTCATTTGATTACAGCAACCGACCATTCACTTTGTATGTTAACATCACCACTCGTTACAGCTCCCATCTATGGATGTAAACCAGATTTCATCCAACCTTGGACACTAAGTTTGGCTACTGCTGGGATGAAAAAATAAACTGGGACCCCAAGCACCAAAGACAAAGACCACTGTTGGTCAAGTGACGTTTGTTCAGGCATGGAAACGGTGGGCAGAGTCTAACAGTGGGGTTTTAGCAGCAGCCACCAAAGAGTGGACGAGAGACAGTACTACAAACACCATTAGTCTCTAAAATTTTATTACATCAGCGTCACTCATTAAGTGACTGACATCAGAGTTATGCCAGCAGCAAACCACCACAAAGAAAAAAAGAAGAGACAGGCTCGTAACCTTTGAGTTTCCCCCGTGCATCTCAGTTTCAGACTTCACCCCCCCATGAAGCTGCCGAGTGAGGGAGGTAAGGCCACGGCACAAGAGTTGAGCAAGAGCTCAGCTCCAAGAATGACTTCAGAGCCCTTGAGCCAGTCTCTTCTTAAATAAACCGCATGCAGACTCAGAGTCACCTCCCTGTTTCAGAGCCTAAAACAAGATGCCAATTTGCTTAATGTGTAAAAATTAAGCTGCTCCGAAATTAATTATAAACATTCGCCTCACATAGCTGAAATCTATTTGGCACACCAGTCAAGAGTCAGATTAAAACTCCAGCCTGTCCAGCTCATTTCTCTGACTTAAGAAGTTAATACCTTGTCATATTACAGGTGACACACTTGCCTCATTCCACTTTGCATAACATTAACGGCTGATTTTCTTCAGCGCCTTGGTTAGGAGCAAGATGACCCACATACACGCTTGCTAATGATGTACAGCGCCGTGCGGCAACCCAACCCGCGCATCCTCATATGAAAAAGGGTGCAAAGATGGAATAAGACTTTTCTTTATATACATGAACATACACACACAGACAAACAGAGAGAGTCATTTGCTGGCAGACTACTTTATTTTTTGGCAAATACTTGGCTTGCCCTCTTCTATACCAGGAACATAAGCTAAAAATTTCTCTTGGAGCTTTCCCTCAGAGAAGTAAGAGGAAATCTCACTCCTGTTTTCCACTGTTTCTCCAAATGGGATTACTTCACAGACTTGCAAGTCTACAAAACGAGGGATCTTTGTTTTTCCTTTCTGCTTCAGTAGAATACCTGTCAAATCAGGACAGCTCTTCTTTTCCCCCATCTTCTGTCCATCTTGCTTGATGAGAGCTGTATGTTTTACAGGATGGAAACTGTTGATAACCAAAACCAAAGTGGCTCTCACCTTCACAAAGAGATGAACACTACCTACTCTGCTTGCATTTTGAACTACGGATACCGCTTTCATAGCAATTTAAAAAGAATTAAAATATTCCACTAAAGACAGTATATCGCATGCTAAGGAAGGAAGGGAGATGTCACGGAGGAGTTGTCTACACTGGGAAATAACATTGTGGTAGAATATGACACTTAAAGAACTCCGCTAACAGCTGGGATAAGCTTTTCACATGGCATCATCTGGCACTGCTCCTGTTATTTTTTTCCACGATATTTGCACCAGACACAGACCTCCTCCTCAGTCTATAGGGAACAGCTGGCTGAAATCACGAGTGCCCTCCAAGGGTACAATACTTTGGGACAGTTCAAACACAACTGACACACACATACTCCCCCCCAAAGAAAATAAAAACATTAAATAATTTCAAAACGCTTTTCCAGACCTAAAGCTTAGCCAAGGTAAACCAACAGAAGGATTCGTACAATGCCTACAGGAGCACTGGCTCTTCAAAAAAGAAGTGCTACAGAAAAACAGTCAAGCCAGCACAGGGTTGGTTTACAGTGGGTGGCTTATGTATAGGGTATGCAGGGTACCACCACCTAAGGAACGTTCTGTCCTGCCAAGCTTTGACTTCAGGTATAGTATTACCAGCTGTTTGCAATCCATAACCATGTGTAGCCCATCCTACCTCCTTCCAACCACACCTCTAGTTCAAGATAAAGTAGGGAGAAGAAAAGGCAGTCACCACCTTTGTAAATCTTCTAAATTAGACAAAAACATTGTTCTGCTACTCTCCTGCGAGAAGCAAGTTGTTGAAGACAGAAGAAAATAGCTCAATGTTTCTTGGGGTTTCCCCCCACTCCACAAGAAATTCTCCTCAAATAAATTAGATAAGGAACTTCTATGCAAGAAGTTTTGCTGCAAAAAAAACTCGTCATCAGCATTCTTATTTTCAAAACCATGTTTATCCACTCCCTATAAGCAGTGCAGAGAGGTCATGACATAAGACTTCAGCCTGAGGGCTGAAAAGAAGGTCAGGGAAGGTCTGACATGTACTGTTCACAAGCAGAGCGCTACAGATTTCCCTCCTCCCCTGTCAAAACCCTGTCCTACATTTCACCATGCCCTGCAAGTCTAAAGTACTTCCTCCAGGCAATGGAAAAAACCTCACCCAGAGGAAGGAAAGCCCCGCTACGTGCGGAACAGCCACCACCACCGTGGATGGTTGGGTTACTGATGATGGGCACGTTATCCCTGTGGCAAAACTGTTTAAACATGTATGGAACGGTAGACTGATAGTCACAGAAAAAACATATTCCTTTTTCTTTCTTTGTGCTAACTTACAAGTTAAGTTATAATTTTTTATAAGACTTACATCCTGATTAACAAAACTGCAGCGGAGCACAGCAGAATTTCTTCCCTTTTGCTGCTGTCTCCCTCAGCTTTCTTAATTCATCCCATATTTAATCCATGTGTAGGAAGTCCACATTTGTTTCCAATAAGAGAAGGAAAGTAATGAGATGTCATGGAACAGTTTCCTTAGGCCAAAGACTTCAAAGGTGAGCCTGGCAGCTTGTCCCGCGTTTATTGTTTGCGTCAAGCTTAAGATTTTTCTAAAGACCAACTGCCCTTTTAAAATAATTATAAGCTGCAACTCAAACCCGAACGGCACATGAATGTATGATAAAACACTTACACCATCGCCCAAATTTCGGCATCAGCCCTATATCAGAGAACACGTAGCTCCAGATGCTGGATTAAAACAATAAGTACAAGCTGAAAATGAACGTATAATTCTTTCAGCTAATGCAGAAGGGTCACGCTGCTTAACGCAAAAGCGATGCCAAATGAAAGCATGGACCGCGTTATCTCGACATACGAGCTGCAACAACCGACGGCTACTTCTAGTGTGTCTATCGGTTGTAGCGATCCTGGAGCAAGAAAGTAAAGGAAACCCAGTAAAGAAGTAATTCGACTGAGGGATTATTTCCCCCCCGACTATTCTTTTAGTCAAACTGAAGGTTGGAAAAACAGGGAATACATGAAGAAGAAATACACCCTGCTTATTGCTTATCCTGCAGAACTACACTGCTTGGTCGGGACCGAGTGTTGCTGCTGCTGAAGCCAGCACAAAGGTTCACCCACGAAGGGGAAACCCTTAAAACAAGGGCCATAACCCTAAATAAGCATTAGGAACCAGGTTCAATAGTACAAATGAAACCTCCTCATCAATAAGCGCAACACAAAAAACCCGCAAGGTCTACGACACGCAAACATTAAGGAAGGCAAAGTTATGAAACAGGCAGCCAATCTGTGTATCGCAGGGACCAAACACAGAGCTTACCTGCTAATTGGTAGCCTGTTTTCAGCGTGTGTGTCTGTGCACATGTATTTATAAACACATGCACACTTCATTGTTTATCATCTTTCAGCACACACTCTGAGTCAGCAGATAGAAGGCAATATGTTTGAGCGGTGTTTAAAATGACACCCTTTACAAATGAAACCATCTAAATCCGGTGTTAGAGAATTAATGAGCTTCTCATGTAAATCACGCATAATTTACAGTGGAACTTGTCCTTGTGCCAACAACCACTTGCGCTGCATGATAATGAAGGCAGGGCTTGGGAGACGCAACGCTATCCGCAGCCTACTTGTGTCCTGCCACTGCATTTTCCCCAAGTAACCAGAACACCATAAACCCTCTCAAGGAGCAATAGCATGAGGCAGCAAAAAATAAGCTTCATCTCCCATTTCTCTTTTCCACCTCTGGCTAAGGAACGTTACCCAGCACCGAGGGACACACATTTTAAGAGCTATTAATTCTTATTTAAGAGCATTTTAGGTTCAAGCATAGACCAGTTTTGGATGGTATAGCTGAACGTTAAGCCTTTGTAACGCTGTTGAAGGCATTACCTGTGTTTTAAGCAAAAGGAGGGGCAATGCCAGCATCAGGAGCAGAGGGAAGCGGAGAAAACCCCCACACACCAGCCAGGCACGAGGAATGCAGCCGACGGGCATGGACCTAGGGCCATATTGCAAACGCACCAGTTTCACGTCACCCAAACCCCACTTCTGTTGAGGAAGAAGCCCTGAAAGACCTCACACACACCACCCTGAAAAAACACAACTCCCTTTCTGCTGATAAGTTTTAGCAATCACTAAGCCATTGCATCACGTACCACCACTCCCCCCCACAAACAGCCCTCTCTTACCGGTATCAGCCAGCAGCACCCCAACAAGCTACTGCAAAGCAGGATACTCTCCAGCACCCAACCTGGTAGCTTCCCGGCAGAAGTGGTAAATTCCTCCCCCCCGAGCACAGCTGGGAGCCATAAGGCCTCCTTCCAGGGGAACAAGGCAGGGCTGGGAGCTTGAATTCAGCACACCTGGCCAGTGACACCTCCCCACTCCCTCCCTGCAGCTGTGGCACCAAAGCAAACCAACCTTTTGGTCCCCATCCTCACCTTTCCTTTTCGGGGCATCGTTGCCTGTGCTGTGTGGGTTTGGGGGGCTCCCAGGATGCAGGAATGGGAGCAGCAGTGCAGAGCATGCATGGAAACACTTAATTGTCCTCCCCTCCCAAAGCCACAAATATAAACCTGCTTCTGTATCACCTCCACAGCCTCTTCTAAACGTATTTACAAGGGCTCCCCTGCCTGTTTCTTTCTGTTATTACAAAGCATCCGTATTCCATGCCTGGGCAATACAAAAAGGCATTCATCTACCCTTCCCTACCACTCTGCTTAGCAGGCACACAGAAGAGCTCATTAATAAACCCTGCCCCCAAACCCAGACGAAGGAAGCCCATATTATAAAACCTGGAGGGATCACACTGTTGCATTGTGCACGGCTGTGCAGGAGGAAGCAATAAAAATGGGAGTTTGAATTTTTTTTTTTAAATAACAAAGGACACATTCTGCCCGGGCATGCTCAACGCTCCCAGAGGCAGCGGCCATCACTGCCAATGGAGGTACGAGAGTGGAGGAGCATCCCCGTTAGCACAGGTTAGGCATCTGGGGGGGTCAGCAGTCCAGCCCCAGCAGCTGTAAGAGCCTTCTCAGGTACCGCACGTTTTCCCCAGCTTGTGCTTTTGCTGCTGAAGGTCCCTTCCCCAGCTGCTGGTTGGGGAATTTATTGTTATTGAACCAGGCAACTGGCTTTAGTGGCATCATATCTGGATTTCTCCACCCTCCTCCCTTCATCGCTAACACCATCACCTCTCCAGTGCAATCCAGTTGTCTTCACTCTTTTGAGATTCCCCTGCCTCCTCCTCTCCTTCCAAGCCTTCTTCTCTGCCATCCTGACTGGTCAGTAACTTTTATTAGTACCAGTCATTAAACACTCAGCTTGGACTCAAGACCAGGTGCCCAGTGAAGCCCAAGAACTCAACATACTAAGTGTAATGTGTGTCCTAAGGACATTAAATGATAATGTACCCACAGCTTCAGGGGGAGTCAAAATATCACCTAAAGTCCCTAGTTCTCAGATTTTAATTACTAAAATAAATGAGAATTTTCCAATTCACTATCGGTTTGAAAATTTAATGTTCAACAGACATGAGAGTACACCGCTTCTGCCACCTTCTTCTTTATTTCTTTGTCTCACGGAGTTGGCCCAGCAAAACCTATGGGGCTTTTTGGTGGTGAACTCTACTCCGTGCACACTCTACTCATCTGGCACTGCAAATTCAGCATTAGCAGAAGCCCACCTGAAATTTCACTGCTTTTGGGCTGAAGAGCATCCACATCAAAGCTAGTGCCAAGTCCTCTCGAAAATCCTACCAGCCTGTCCCAGCTGAGCAGCTGCTGAACAAACTTCTTCCAGCCATCACCAAGATCTGGGGTTTTCTTCCTGTTACGTGATTTTATAAAGGTATCTAACAGCCAAAATGTTCATGCAGCCCCCCCAGGGTGTGAAGCGAGTCCTGTACTCATCTGAAATACTCATTAAATAAAAATCTAAGAATAATGGCCTCTTTATCTGTGGGTGGTCAGGAAATAATGAGTTAAAGCTCTAAGTAGCCCTGACTTCTTGGCTCATCTCAGTGGTCATTAATTGGTCATTACTGGTGGAGATAGAGGCCCTTAATGCTTCCCTATTATGCACATTGGCTACACACCTCCACATTGTCCTACCCTTACCAGGGATTCATGGAAGACAATAAAAGTGTAATCTCTAGCCATATATTCACAGACATCCCCCTGTAAAATAACACCAAAAAGGAAGTGAATCCCAGTGAAACAGCACCTCACAGAGCTGGTTAAGGGGGAGCAAGCATCTCCCTCCTTCACTCTGCAGCCTTTCCTCAGGACCCATCCGCTCTTCGTTACATGTAAGTAAAATTAATTCCAGCTCTTGTATTCCTCCTAATGAAGCTTCTCAGAGCAGCCCAGAATTACAAACATTTACATAATGACTTAATTTTTAGAATCAATTAGGAATTTTTTTAAGAAGTCTTTCCACCACCAAAGCTCTGCACCGAGCCAGGTGCTTCGCACGCCTCCCTTACAACCGCAAGCAAGCTTCTTTCGAGTTGCAGAAAGCAGACAACACTCCTCTGGCTTTAAAACCCATCAAATCACAAGTATCATAGAATTAATTACCTCAAAGGCTCGGCAGAAGTTCCACCACACTTAAAATCAATGGGGAAAAACACCTAACCGAACCAAAAAAAACCCCAGCCCACCCCACAGCAACAGTGAAGTTTGTTTAGAACAAATTCTTCTCCAGCTCCCCCAGATTTTGCAGTGTAACCTTTTTTTTGCACATTCCCTAAGGAAGCGAGAACAATGCAACCACCTTTTTTTTTTTTTGGTCTCTCTTACTGGTCTTTACTCCCTGCCCTGCACCTCTGCACCCTCTGGTTGCTTTCAATCACATCTGAAAGAAGGGTAAAGATAAACTGATTTTTTCCATGATTTGTGACCGCTGGCAGCTGGACAGAGGAAGAGATGCCAATCAGCCTGCTGCCTAGGGAAAGGCGGGTAAAATTCATCTGTTAAACCTGACTTGAAAGGCGATGGGTGACTAATTAGTACATGCAAGTAAAAAAAAAAAAAACACAAAAAGAAAGAAAATTAAAAGCTAATGTTTCACTCTAAAATGAAAACCCCAGCGTTAAACCAAACAGGAACTACGACACGCTGCACACAGGATCTCACGCTGAAATCAGCTTGAGTGCCATAATGCAGCTCAGAAAACCAGACTCCCCGCAGCTCAAATGGATGCTGTTCCTGCGCTGGGGAGCCCGGCTATACAGCCCCCACTCCCTCCCGTCACGTTTTATCACAAAAACATCAACCAGTATGCAAGAAGCAGCCGGGGGGGGGGGGGGGGGGAGGTATTTTGTCCTCCACCCACTTGCCCCCCACTCCCCAGGGACACTGCTGGCCGCCTCGCTGGGCCCTGCTAGGGTCCTCTTTACGCAGGGTCCCAGTAGGTTGTTCAAGCTCACCAAAATCCAGGGTACACCTGGAATACTAACACCGTGCTGCACGCACACAGATTTTCCCTGCTGGTTTTTTCTGGAGCTCACCATAAAAACTTTGAGCCCTTCCTCTCCAAGGGCTCACGCTTTGGTTACCGCCACATCCTCTCCCGTGGCCTTGCCGAAAATCATCTCGAAGCATTTGTTTTCTTTCAAAACGCTGCCACCAAGATCTTTTCCACACCTTGTTGCTTTGACCGCATCCCACTTCCATGTTTTTCTTTCGCGGTTACCTCTACTTCACACATCCAGAATAAACATTGTGCTTTTAGTTGAAAGGGTTGGGGTTTTTTTCATGGCTTATCTCCAACTTGAACATCACCTCTCCTGCTACCGAGATGTACTTCTACTCCACCACTAACAACACCTTTTTCCCCTGAATTTCTATATTTGAATATCAAACTGACATGCTTTCTCTTACTCTGGCATACAGAGAAGAGCCAAGCATGGCTCAAAACCCTCACTCTGGTCCTTCTCTAAACCCCTCGCTTGCTGCAATGCAGAAGACAGACCCCGTTATCTGGTTTTTCAAGCCGTACAGACAGAGTTACGTGATGAGCAGGGTATATAAAACATCACTGGCCTTTTAACTGCCACCAAAACCAACACATGCAGCTCTACCTGCAGCTGTAGTGCATTTATATAGTGGATTTTTAATGGATCTTGCTTTCTGGCACGCTGCGGTTGACAACTGATGTGCATTACTGTCCCACGGCATCCCGACACCCTGTCTCTAACACCATCTTCAATGTGGGGGGGAGCTCTGGGGCAGGTGCTTGCGCTACAGTCGTACAGCATGTAGCACATCTGGTCCCGGTCCACATCTGGGGCTCCCAGATGTTACAGGAACTGGATATTTGGATAATAACGATAACACGCTCTGCTGTTTGTATTACAGCACCTTTGCGGTCGTCAGCGTGCCTTACGTCTTCCTTCAACTTGCCCCTTGCTATCTCTGCATAGCAATTTTGGAAGAGTCCTGGAAAGCCTGATTTCCCTTAAAATCACTGAAGGACCCAGGATAAGGGCTTGGGGTGGGAGCTGCTTGGCATTCCCTGCAGCTCTCAGCCCTCTCCCTCCCCTCCAACACATTTTTACATCCTTGCCCTCTTCCAGCTGGGTCACATCCTGCTGGTCACAGCCCTGTTTATTTTCAGCAGAAGGCAGGAGGAGCCCAAATTAATAGAAAACAGGTAGGTTTCTGGTTTTCATCAAAATCTGCAAGATTCTAGCCAGTGTGGACAGGAGAAACCGCTTGACAAGGGGTTTGGAGAAGGGCAAAGCACAACCACGGGGATGCTTGCTGGAGTGATCCTGAGAGACCCAAGTGTTGCTTTAGCCAGGGCAGCATCGCTGGATCCTCAGGGAGCAACTCATAGAAACGGGTTGGGCTGGAGGTTTTTGAAGAAGCTTAACCTCATTTAGGCATTTTTAATTACAGCTTCTTAGAAGGCTGCTGTAATTTCTCTATATGTTTCAGAGCAGGGATGAGACATGTTGGACAGCTCTGTCAAACTTAGTGTCTAATTTATAGGAATGATATGAAAGCAAAGAGAAACATTAGGTTCCACGTGCTTCTGAGCTCCTTTGGCTCCTCTGAAAGTGATGTAAGGAAGAAGATTTTTAAAAAAATAACAAAACCCCAGACAGTCAGACATTAACATTATTTCCTCCTTGCAGACTGTATATCTTGACGAGCTATTTGGCATTCCAAACCTTGTGTCTGCAAAGAGAATAAAGGAAAAGACAAAATGTTCTGCAAATGCAAATATAAAACTCTACATTAGGCTGAGTATCTCCTGATATCTCTATATAAAATGTGCTTAAAGTCTAGTTCTGGAGTACCTGAACTCCACAGAGGAGAAGCAGTTCTTAAAAAGATCTATTATTGAGCAGTCTGCAGGATGACACATCTGCTTGTTAATATATAGGAGGCTGGGAAGGCTGTGGCTGTGAGTGATGGATTCTGAAGTATTGCCTATGTACATCAAATCAGATTGCTTTTTGTCAAAGGGAAAAGAGAGGTCTCGGAAACCGAGAGCGGGGGAGAGAAGTTCTAACAACAAAAATATAACTGTAATAATTATTAGCTTCCATTGTTTCTGCAGATAAAAGGGCAATCACTTTAATTCTTCTGCACCTTGCCAAGTCTCTTATTTCTTAACTCTAACAATTAGCACGCCAAATGAATATGAACCAGGATGCAATTACTGAAGAGCCGGGGAGGTGGGGGGGAGACAAGGGCAGAATGACTGCACGCTCAAATTATTCCACTTTAAGGAACAGCTCAGTGAAACCAGCTCAAGCACACTATTAACTGAAGTAGAATGAGATTAAAAACACCATGGAAGAAGAGATGTGAAACCAGAACGCTCCCCATTCCCTCTCCTATGTGGGCTGTGTGTGGGAGACAAGTATTCCTTCATCCCTCCCGAGGACTCTGCGTTTGCCACCACTGCACGCGCGTCTCCTCACTGCAATGTTGATGGGAACTGATAAAAACAAAATGTTTCTTCTTCCTTCCCAGCTGACATTTGTCTAAGACACACACATACCTCACGTCACCAGCACCCTCCAATCTTAACAGTCGGTTTCGACAGCTTTTCTTTTTTAAATCAGAAGTTAGGTACATGCAGATTGTACATTATCTCACAGCTGCGTGAGCCTCCGTCCCCAGGACAAATACTGTTGTCACAGAAGTAAAACCAGGTCAATATGGATGTCATTTTAAAAAAGGTTCACGGGGAAAAAAAAAAACTAAACCCCATTGTCATAAATTAAATGAGATATGTATATATAGTGGGTTTGTTTCCAATAACCTTTTCCCAGTGTCAACATTTCCCATACAAACTCTTGCAAATGGATCCCCTTGGCATCAATGGCAGGACATCCATGGCATCACAAGGCAATCAGGGACAGAGGATGACCTGGAAGAAGGGTCCAGAGGACTGCAGGATGAATAAACTGGGGACGCCGACACAGATCACCCAGTGATTTTTAACCTTTTTCAGCCTGCAGAACGTTCCAGCTGAGCTCATGTACTCTGCCATTCCTGCAAAGCTCCTCGGTTGCCCTTGTGGTCAAAAATATCACCCAGGACACCCACGGAGTGAGGAGGGGGTATATAGTTTTGCAGTGGGGTCAACTGTGCTTGCAGAGGAGGCAGAGGTTTCTTGGCACTGCCCCGGGTGGATGAACCTCCAGGGCGGGGTACAGGGGCAATTCTGCCCTCGCTTCCCGTTTCTCGCCTAGCACGCACGTATACATTACCCCGCATATGCGTGTGCGCGATTATATAAACCTTCCCAACCAAAACACTCGACTCCACATCCTTCTTCCCCTGGGGAGCAGATGAAAGAGCACATACAGATGTGCACCGCTGGAAGCTATTTGGAAACTGCAGCAATAAGAGCGATTTCAAGAAACAACCGAGGAGAGAAAAACAAAACCACACGAAACCAAGGCGAAGCGCTGCGTCTACCCAGCCCGGCCAGATTAATCAAACAGGTTGGCTTTCAGTTAAAAATGACCTTAGATGGAGTGTTATCAGTCCATGCATGTGTATACACAATGCACATTTTTTTCCTAGTGCAAACGCCTAAGGAAGAAAAAACACAAGAGAAGCCCCAACTGCGAATTTCCCGGCATAGCTGCAGCTAAGCCCCTGCCTTAATCACGCATGTGTTTTGCATTATTTTTTTATTGACTTTTCAAACTCATAAAAGGAGAAATTAAAAGGAAATCTCAATGACTAGCCACACAACCAATCTTTCTGGGCTCATAATCCCGCAGACCTTTACAACACAGTCTTATTTTAACCACCTGGGTAATCCTGTTGAAGTCAGGGAGGTTACTCATGGACGTCAAGTCAAAGATGTGAATCGCCGGGTGTCCCTACTGACGGACAAGGCACGACTCCCACGGAGACCCTCTTGACACGCAAAGCCATAATGGTGGGTCGGGGTTTTTTCCACATTTTTCCAAGGGAAAAGCTAAAATAAGAAACGATGCAACCCTGAGACGCATCGGCCGCTCATCTCAAGTCTGCGGGAAATCAGAACTATTTCAAAGGCGGCTGAGGAGGCGGGGGTGGGATGAAATGTTAATGCAACCCTTGTCTGAACCACAGTCCAACGTAACTGCTAAAGCCATAGCGGATTCTAGCAAAAAATGAATATAACCTGCAGCGTCTTTACAGAGACTTGGCAAAA
Organism: Rhynochetos jubatus; assembly: GCA_027574665.1. NCBI lineage: Eukaryota > Metazoa > Chordata > Aves > Eurypygiformes > Rhynochetidae > Rhynochetos > Rhynochetos jubatus. The sequence continues at coordinate 73,626,928 of CM050651.1, read as the reverse complement.
TACAGAAAGGTCACCAACTAACTAACTATCAAATGAAGGATTATCTTCATTTATAAGGAAGCCATTCCAGGAGGGAACCGGACCAGGCAATTTCCATCTCCAGTGGGATCATGTCTACCTGTTTGAGCTGAAGGAAATCGACTCCATCAACAATAATTCCACTTAAGGTCAGTAAATATCAGGCTGCTGCCCTGGAAGAAACACATGTTCCACAGATACCATTTTTTTTCCCTTCTGCTGATCTCCAATTCAATCACCCCTTCCAGCCCTGAGTCTTGTTTAAAGTCACACAAACCCAGGTATAATATTTCAAGCATCCAGGTCTGGGTTCTTTAATTGCAACTTTCTGTGACTTCATGATTTATTCATCTCAGGATGCACTCAAAAGTCTAGCGTTATCGCTGTGATCCCCACACAGCATACTGTTAGCTTTAAAATTTCATAAACCACCACGTACTTGACAAGTTGAAAAGTTAACAAGGGTTATGAGGCAGGGGGAAAAAAAAAGGCACGCTGAGCTCTGATCAGCTCAGCCCCCAGATCTCCAGGCTTTTCAGAAGTGTAGCACACAGCCTGCTATTAAAAAGGGAGACACTATTACAATATTGGCTTTATGGCCCATGTTCCCCCATTCCTCAGCTGAGATAAAATACATGTCTCCTCTTTAATGAAAGCCATACTAACGTCATACATGCCGGCTGTAAACTATCAAATAGGATCTCTGTTTAACGAATAAATGAAGTCTCGCTCGCAGCTTTTTCTAAAGACCTTTGAAAAGAAAATGGCTTGTGAGGCCGCTCGCTCCTACGGGCGCATGGCAGCAGTTAGGAGCCACCAGAAAACACCCTCCGCCCCCACGCAAATCAACGACCATCTCCGCGCTGAATTGAGGGTGCTCTGGGGGGAAAAGAGGAGGAACCTTGCACGTCTGAAAACAGGGAAAGGACTATTCAAGATGTTTTATTTAAAAGAAGCCTCTTTATAGAAAATAAATGCCAGAAAATTCAGCCTGGGAAGGTTTCTACAAGGGTAAATTGAAGTTCGCAGCCTACAATTAGTAGAAAAATATTACAGGCAGACACTGCATTCAGTAAAAAAAATAAATACATAAATACCTTAGCAACATTATGGGCATTAAGTTGCACCTAGATGGGCCCAGAGACTTTTTTTTTTTTACATCTACTGAATTATCACACCAGTTTTCATGCATTTATCCTGATGCCAACGACTTTTGCTATTCACAAGACAGCTCATTTCCGATGAGCAGCCAGTGAAATGAGAAATACACGGTAAATCTCTTTTCAGCCCATGGGTGATGATGCAGCTCTCGCACACATGCTTCAGCTCAGCATCAACTACCGCAGGTCTCCCTCGGGGAGAGCCGAAGGGGCTTTGGCCATACACGTGAGCTGCCATATGAGGTTGTGGAGGATGACAAAACTGCCTTTCAACTGGTTTTCAAGTCAATAAACAACACTTTCAGAGCAGCTTACCATTTTGTTGTTCTATGACTGGACTTCAACGGGCGAATGACGACAGTAATTCACTTTCATCCCAAACGAAAAAAAAAGAACCCCAGCTAAACCAGAAACCGTGTGTGTATGGCACCAGAATATTTGATTACCACTTCTGAAAATATACCTGCGTGGCATGAAAAATCTCCCAGCGGACCGTGCTGCACCGTGCATTTATTTTCCAGATGCAAATTGAATTTAAGCGGCTTTGCAAAGCCTGTTTTGTTAACAAAAGCAGCGAGCGGTGGGATGCAGTCCTGCCTTTCCTTTGCCTACATTAGCAAGGACAGGCTCAAATCTGCAGGACGGGGCAGGGGGAAGCACACAGGCAAGCGGTGAGTTGGTTTCTGCACCAAACTCAGAAATTAGGCAGGGCAGTGGGGGTTGCAAGCTCACTTGGTCAACACTGAGCTGATGAGAAAACACACATTATTTCAAGTTGGGCTGCAGCAGGCTCTCTGTGAAGGAGGGATGCCACAAACTCAAACAGAGGCATAATTTAATAAAATGCAGTGGGATTCAGGCTAACCATAAAACTTGCTGTGATGAGAAGACTGAACGAAATGGCTTCTTCTCATCCATTATGCCTTTATTTTTGATTAGGGAAACAAAAGCTGGGAATCAAAATGTCAGGCTATTTCATCTCCAATGGGTTCCTATGGATACTGAAAAGGCAGAAAGCGCCTTGATTCTTGTAAAGATAATCAGCATACCTTCAGAGTGAGAAACAGGTAGAACCATTAGCGGCAGTCAGACAGCTCACGTTTGGACACAGAGTTCTGGAAAGACCCTTCATAAAAAGCCGAACCTTATCACTACATTGATTTCTAAAATGAGTACATGAAAATACATGTATTTCCTGCATTTGCCATGACATTTCATTACTTTCCAGAAAATGATACGCACTAGCTCTTGTTTCTTACATGCTAAAAATGTGTATCGCTCTGCACGCTCGCTCTTGTTTCTTCCATGCTGCATTTTGATATATGGAGTAAAAACTTCCTCGGGCAGAAAGGGTAAAGGAAATGTATGAATCAATGCGAAGCTTAATAAAGTTAACTGGCATTACATGCAAAATTTTCCTTGTGCTACGCTCCCCAAACTCTTACCCTCTTTCTGTTGAGGCCATTAAAGCGAAGTTGGGGTTTTGTAATTTCCATCCCCACGTTCTTAACTAAGAAAGAAAAGGCTGATTAAAAATCTCTGATCCTTCCTGTAACGATACTCACTTGCATCTGCCCAAGCATTTCAGCAGCGAGCCCGCTGCCACGAATACTCTCACCATAAATCTGTCATCACCAGGTGACTCCCTCCAAGTGCCGTTCGCATGCAGAAATAAAGCCACATCGCTGGATAACTCTTTTAATTACTCTTATTTATGACTGTCAGTGACATCCAGAAGGCCAAAAGCCCGTCTTTGTTGGGTATTTCTTTAGCATCCGCATGGGAAGCTCACTAGAGTAAGTTTTCTCCTGATTTCTCCTCTTCCAAGTCAAAACACGATTGTGTCGGTGGTGTTGTTTAAAGACAAAACACGCAGTTGGGTGACTCTCTAAACTGTCAATACAACTGTCTTTCACTAGGACTACCACAGCCTATATGGATAAGATGATTAATCACTTCAACTCTACCAGCCATTATTTCTAATTAAAAACTAACCCATAAATACCTATTTTATCGCTAGGTCTGCATGGTAAATAAATTCAAGAGGTCAGTAAAACATTCAAGGAGGAAATTACCTTTAAAAAATTACTTTTCATTTCCAAGCGTATCTTCCTAATCAAAGTGGTTGTTTCCCATACATATCCCAGCATAGTCCACGATAATTTAAGCCTTTGAAAGCACAATTCTCAACAAACCCGTTAAAGTAGCTTCTTGCCATCATCTGTTCAATGGAAACTATAGCATTTTAATATTATACCACACTTCTCAATGTTGACAACTTTACTGCTTCTCTATCTCCCAGCCAAGCAGTGAAGAATTAAAGCACAAGCAAAAAGAAAAACACACAAAATGTGCAATTTCCTAAACAGGCAACTTTATACATGTTGATTAAATTACGCCTCAGAGCTGATGACAGATGCAAATCTCTATGGGTAATTATATCAGCCTTGCTTTCCAGGCACATCTCAAACCTAAGACTTTTTTGGGCACCTTGGGGCTTCCCAAGTAAGAAATAAGCCTCTTATTTTACACTTCAAAGCAGCTGTGAAGAAACCCCTCAGGGTGGGACTGCCAGGCCAAGACACTGTGTGTGGTGGGCATGAAAATCATAGAATCACAGAATGGTTTGGGTTGGAAGGGACCTTAAAGACCATCCAGTTCCAACCCCCCTGCCATGGGCAGGGACACCCTCCACTAGACCAGGTTGCTCCAAGTCTCATTCAGCCTGGCCTTGGACACTTCCAGGGATGGGGCATCCACAGCTTCTCTGGGCAACCTGTCCCAGTGCCTCCCCACCCTCTCCAGGAAGAATTTCTTCCTGATATCCAATCTAACTCTCCCCGCTTTCAATTTAAACCCATTACCCCTTGTCCTGTCACTACAGACCCTTGTAAAAAGTCCCCCCCAGCTTCCTTGTAGCCCCTTCAGGCACTGGAAGGTGCTATAAGGTCTCCCCGGAGCCCTCTCTTCTCCAGGCTGAACAAGCCCAACTCTCTCAGCCTGTCCCCATGGCAGAGGTGCTCCAGCCCTCTGAGCATCTTTGTGGTCAATGTTATGCCAGGATGTTAACACCCTTCTAACCATCACTTCACATCCAGCATAGTCATAACTTACTTTCTGTATACAAGGAGCCCTTAAACAAAGTCCTCTGCCTTAGGAGCCCCAAAAAGACACTCTATAGAAAGCAGAGCTTTCCTCATGGAGCACGTGGCAAAGAAATGCAGCCCTGCTCCCTGGGATGGCTTCAGTGACCAGGGTAGAAAATGTGACCCCAGACCCTGAGATGTGTTTTTCACGGCTTCAGTTTCCAGAGGATGAAGCAAGACAGTGCCGGGCACAGGTGATGTTTTCAGTGCAAAGGAAGGAAGGAAGAACAGCTCAACTGAGACATGAAAAAGGCAAATGCTGCAAGCAAAGCACCAGCTGAACTACCATCTATAAATATTTGAATTATTCTATGCAACATTTCAGAACATAACAAACAGACAGCACTGGGATTTATATTAAAATTATCCCTCTGTGTTGGTTCCTGCATGTGTATATGAATCATACATACTCTTCTTCAGATGCACTGCATATAAAATTATAGATCATATAAAAAGCTAAAGACCAGAGTTTCAAAAGCACTCAGCACCTATTTAGATACTAACTGAGCGCAGAGATCGCTGGAGAAATCAGGGGTTTTTTTTTTTGTGAGGACTGCAAGGATGGCAGAAGCCACTACCATGCTCTGGAATTTTTGCTGATACACAGCCTGAGTGTTAAGACTTTCCCAAATCCAGGCCACCTTACTTAGACTCTTAAGTGTGTGCTAAATGCACTTGAGGAAACCTGACCCTAAATGGCCAATTTTACCTATGCTGACTGTTCAAAATCACAACAAAGCCATAGCTTAACATCTCGCCCAACTACAGCACGCTTGAAACATTTATAATGTGCCATACGTATTACTCGTTATTTATTCTTTAGTATAAACACTTAAAAAATTAATTACACGCTCTGTCAGAGCTGTCTAATATATAGGCAATCTCAGCTATAAAACACCGCTGTGCTCTTTTCTCTAACCTCCCCCACCCTTTGAAATTACCTTCAGATGTTTATTAAGGGACATTAATGCCTCTGAAATCGAGCAACAGCAAGAGGTAAAGTGTTGCACTCAGTTCAGTGCCATGTATTTAATTTCTACATCATTAACGACTGGCCACTAATTTTATCCTTAAACGACGATACAATTTTATGGGACTTTACCAGAGACCAATTCTTGTAACTCCTACCACTTTGGGAGGACAAAAAAAAAACCTCCAAGCCCATCAAACAAGCCTATCCTGAAATGCAATTGTGCAGCTCACGCGGTGTTAGAAGGCTGTAAGTGCGCTGCTACGGGAGTTTACAGCGTGGTTCTCTGCCTGCCTGGATGGACACACAGCCAGGACACCTCTGGCAAACCCGTCTTCAGCAGCACTTCCACCGAGCCCCGCAAAGACCTCCTCAGAGGTAACCAGCAGTCAAATGCACAAAGCGACACTGGACCACGAGGCATGGGAAAACGGGCTTGGATATATACTTTTTATACCTGAGAAAGGAAAATAGGACCATAAATATGAGTAAAACTTAACAGATGACCTTTCCAGCATGGGATTTGTTGAAAATGATCTCCACACCTTGGAAATTATGCAGGAGGAAATGAAGACAATGCATTTAGCGAGAGGTGTTTTCCCTATTTCATTAACTGCAGGGTGATTACCAATCAGTTGTGAAAGTTATTAAAGCAATTTGTAACTTTAGGCATCTAATGGCATTTATGCAGGAGGGAACTGGCAATCAACACCACCGAATGCAGCTTGAGGTGTTTCTGGGTTTTAATATACCGTAAGCGAATTACAGCTGCACCTCTAACAACGCGCCACATCTCAACCTGGCTCTTGGTTTGCGCTATTAATTTGCACATTTTAAGCTGAGTGGAACCAACAACCACGGATGGCATAAGAACGTTTCTCACCCTCCTTGCTCCCTTGTTTTTTTGACGTATAGCCAAGATATTCCTCAACACCCCGGGTTGCTGTAGAATAATTAAAATTACTCTTGAAGATGCAGAACTCCTTTTAATGAAGTAGGGAGCTATTTACTAAAATATCTTACTCCTACTCAAGTACGTGGGACTCCTTAATTCTCTTGCTTGGAACAAGAGGTAGTAGAAACAAGACCCCTGTCGAAGCCAGATGAAGGGTTGCTGTAACAAACACGTGCGTTTCATTCCACCACCAAGTCAATGCGTCCGCATCACCCAGACATTCCTCAAGTGACTTTTTACCCGCTCCAGACAGACGTCGGAACATCTTCCAACATATCCCGATGGGTTACTGAAGATCACTGAAAACATGGGCACAACCAGCCAAACAGAGTCACCCTCGATGCCAACCACTTTCACCCAACCACTTCATGATTTCAGCAGACAATTTTAATGACTCCAAGTACTTCACGGTACCCTTTTCAAGCTCCTTGGCAAAATGTTTGCAATGACTTCAAACGTAACGACGCAGGGGAATGAAATGCAAAGTCACAGGCAAACAACGCCGGATCCAGAAAGCGCACTTCATCATACACCATCTTACAGGATCACAACTAATCAATGTGGCAAACACAAAATGCTTTCTAGAAATCAATTTCCCATTAAGGGTTTGTTTTTTTTTTTAAGGTATTGAATAATTCTGAATAAACAGATAAAATAAACACTGCATAACCCTGTCCATTTAGTCCATAATTGCCCATTACAGCCTATTCCCACCTACGAGACGATGGGTCAGTATCTTCTCAGTTGCAGCCCTTTTGCTAAGAACTAACTGAAATCTCAATCGTCTGACATTTAAATATAATACTGACTTTTGAATTGCTATTTTAATGGTGTGGTTAAGCAGCATGAATACAAATGTGTTATGCAGAAATAAATTGATATATTTCCACCACTAAAAAAAAACCTCACCCCATGGCATTATTTTGTCTGCACTAATCCAATTATTGCCTTCCCCACTTTCTACGAAGGTTTTTTTTTAATCCTTCCAGGTGTGACAGTAAATCTGTCTTCCCCTCTTCATTTTTACACACTCCAGCCTATGGGCATTGGCTAAGGTATATGTCTTAATTTCTGACATCGAGTACTGCTGCATTTCTGAAGGTCTGGGGAAAGAGTCGATCAGTTCTGAATGCCTCTGCATCCTCACAGACGTGACTTAGGAATTCAAATAGAAACAAAACCATCCTAAAAATGACCTTTTTTTTTTAGCAACTCACCACCAAGCAGCTTTTTCTATGAATGAGATAATCTGCTGGCTTTTGATACCTTTGTAAAATGGTATCACCACTTTGGAGAGTGGCTTCTACAATTTAAATCCTGAGACCCTCTACTCTCCCCTGTTTATATCCTGCAGGTTCAGGTGCCCAATCTAAAAGTAAGACGCAATTAGAGACTGCAAGATGTTGTTTAAGGGTCAAGGTCTACAGGAATATTTCTCCATCCAGGAGACACTGAAAAATCCTCCTTGTGTCCTGGCATTTTCTAGGCTTCATCATCTCTCCATGCCCTGCAAGGATGAGCAAGGTTTTATCCTTCAAGTGTTTTAATTCTGCATTCACCAAACCAAATACAGTTTTACTGCAGGAGAGGGAGAGGAAGCTATGGTGGGACAGATACTAGGTTGATTTGGAAATGACCAAGAGAGGCTTTTTCTCCTTACTTGTAACTCAAGACTTACTGAAGTCTAAAATTTGAAACGTTCAGGTTGGCTAATCCCCTCTGGGGCTTTGCATTACCAGTAAAAGTTATGACAGCAAAAAGACCTGGATTAGAAGTGGTTAGAAACTCCAGTTCACCTGGGAGATAAAATGGATGGGACAGCACACAGGGGAAAGACGTTTCAGAAAAATTCCCATTTTAATATGACGACTCGGGTAAAACTGTAAATCCACTCTGCTGTTTCGGCCTCTGGTTTTGGATTAGATGTGCACTTTAATGCACACCTGAAACAGTGCACGAGTATATATGTGTAGGTAAAAGACACCCACGGGGTAGCTCAGTCCCTTGGGCACAGAAAGAAGGGAAGGGATGCCATCCAGAGGGACCCAGACAGGCTGGAGAGGTGGGACCGTGCCAACCTCATGGAGTTCAACAAGGCCAAGTGCAAGGTCCTGCACCTGGGTCGGGGCAATCCCAAGCACAAGGACAGGCTGGGTAGAGAATGGATCGAGAGCAGCCCTGAGGAGAAGGACTTGGGGGTGCTGGGGGATGAGAAGCTGGGCATGAGCCAACAGTGTGCACTGGCAGCCCAGAAAGCCAACCAGATCCTGGGCTGGATCAGGAGAAGTGTGGCCAGCAGGGTGAGGGAGGGGATTCTCCCCCTCTACTCTGCTCTTGTGAGACCCGAACTGCAGTGCTGTGTCCAGCTGTGGAGCCCTCAGCTTAAAGAAGTTACTGACCAGTTGGAGCGAGCCCAGAGGAGGCCACGAATTTGATCAGAGGGCTGGAACCCCTCTGCTATGAAGAAAGGCTGAGAGAGTTGGGCTTGTTCAGCCTGGAGAAGAGAAGGCTCTGGGGAGACCTTACAGAACCTTCCAGTACCTGAAGGGGCTACATGGAAGCTGGGGTGGCTTTTTACAAGGGCCTGTAGAGACAGGACAAGGGGTAATGGGTTTAAATTGAAAGGGGGGAGATTTAGATTGAATATCAGGAAGAAGTTTTTCATGGAGAGGGTGGGGAGGCACTGGGACAGGTTGCCCAGAGAAGCTGTGGATGCCCCATCCCTGGAAGTGTCCACGGCCAGGCTGGATGAGGCTTGGAGCAACCTGGTCTAGTGGAGGGTGTCCCTGCCCATGGCACGGGGGTTGGAACTAGATGGTCTTTAAGGTCCCTTCCCACCCAAACCATTCTATGATTCTACTGAGATTTTAAGGAAAATCAGTGGCTGCCCCAACACAGGCAGAGACACTGCACCAAAGGAGAGAATAAGGCAAGCATCCTTCCAGCTCTGAAGAAAAAAAACAATCTCTGCGTGCAGGGTGTTCCAGTTGTTGTGACATGCAGCAAGCGTGGTCTGTAATTCTGCCTCTCTCCTCCTTGCAATTGCTTCCCACCACGAAAATCACTGAACCAAGCTCACAGCCTAACATGTGCAGCTCCAGTTACGTAGCAAGGCTGTCCTCTGGGAGGGAAAAAACAGGGAAAACACCCAACAAAACCAGGAGAGACAGACAAAAACATATTGCAAACCCCAAGAAATAATTAGTCCGTTTTCAAAGAGCTATGCATACAGCCTTTATCTATGTATTCCTGGGGAAAAAAAAATTATGTATAACCTGTAAGACTTTAATTCTGGGCATTTTCTAAAGTGCTTCTTCCTGTCTTATACAGCAGTGTTTTTATTTGTGCATTGTGCTGATTTATAGCCTTCCCTTCTGACAAAGAAAAAAACCCAGCCTATTCTCTGCAAGAGGGGTTAAGTGTTTAAACTTGTCACTTTTTCAGAAAAATTACAAATTGGGCTATGAAGCAAGCAGAAAATAAAAGGAGAGGGGAAAGAAAAAAAGAAGTCTTAAATGGATAAGGCATTCCAGCAATCTCTGACTGCCATATCCAAAGTACTATCTCTTTTACATGAAAAATCTAATTAAATGCTTCAAGGGGGAAAGGGAAAGTAGTTCACAGGCTGACTATATTTGACCTTTCTTCCTTCAAGGTGACAAACAAACAAACAAGATGCTAATTATTGTCTCAGCTTGAATTTGCACTTGGAAAAAAAAATCAAGTTTTGCTTAGCTAAGACTATGGGGAAAGCTGTAAATTCACAGGAACTGTATAGCTTTGGCTTGACTTTGTTTTGGCTTCTGATGTCCAAAAAAATCCAGTCACTCGGGACGCCTTCACCAAGGCCATAGTTTAAGCAGAGCTGTGAGCAGGAGCATCCAACTCCCGTCAGCTCCACTGTGACCTGCCAATGGAAATCACTTGGTCCAAAATTCCATGTGATTAGGACTGGTTGTATATCAAAGAACAGCCTTGTCAAAGATCGCTTTGATCAGATGGGATAAAACTGGGCTTGTGTCATCACCAAAGGAAGTGTAGGGGAATGGAATAATTCAGTCTGAGTTTTGGAGGATCCCATTGGAAGACATGCCTTTTGGCTTGGTAATGTCCCATTACAAAGCCCTTGATGCAAACCACCGATTATGGTCACCTAAATGACTGCTTACACCACACTCTGCTTAGAAACCTCCTCTGAGACCACCCCAACTCTGCCTCCTGCACCTTTCCATACAGCTGTGTGGGGACCGGGACAGCGGGAACGTCTGAGCCCCGAGAGCCAGCGCCCTCTTTCAGGGGACCATGTGGGTCTTGTCAGGAGAGGTGACATCAAGTCCATGCAGGACCTCTTGGCCTGAGAGTTTAGGGCTGGTTTTTTGTAAAGTCAGGGCATTATCTTTCTGGCTCTGACCTTGAACTCTATCAGGGCACACATCCCCTTTGACAGGCATCCTTTTACACAGGGAAATTCTCAGCCTGTTGAAGATGATGGCAAACCTTCCATCACCAGCTTGACAGCAGGCCAAGATTTTACCCTTAAAGCACTCAGCAAAACTAAAACCACCATGGGAAATTCTGGAAAAATGGCAGGAATTAGAAGCCCAAGTCCCAGCATCTTCCCTTGGGTAGGTGGGCTTCAAAATTTCATGGAGTCAATCTAATAGATAAATTAATCAATGAAATGGTATTAAGCTATGGAAGCTGCTATGATGCTCTACTCATCTAGGACATAAAACATCCTCCTTACTCACATGCCTATCTTTGGACTTTTGGTTTTACAAAACCTGAGCTTTGAAGACAGCACGTGGCTTAAGCCAAGCTCTTGGGATGCCGCCATCCTGATTCCCACACTGGAGCCGGCTCCCTGCCGCACAAGCACAGGGATTTTTGGTGCAAAGGAGCATGAAGATTTGTTGAGGCAGGAAATTCGAAGCAAAGAAAGTGTTCCCTTAATAGCTATTGATGTCTATATGGTACAAGTCATTGGTCACTGTCACGGAATTTTTCTAATAAGAGCTGCAGCATGAGAAGGAGATTTATTTAATACAAATGTCATGGATGTATGTGCCTGTTTGCCCTTTGGCTGCAACCAATACACGGCTCTTAGGAGCCATGCTATGGGTTTTGAAGAAGGGCATCCCACCGGAAAGAGCGGAGATGTCCTGCTCAAACACCTGCATGACACAGCCCAAGCACAGGCCACTTGAGTATCGGCTGAAAAATGAATCAAAATCAACAGGTCAGGGCACAGTGAGAAACACGTGGGAAGAAATGCAAACAAAAAGCTATTAAAAGAAATCAATGCCACAAACACGGGTGAAATTATCAATGCTTCTCGCAGTGCCACCAGTATTTGCTTGCCTTATAAAAGCTCGCGAGCCGTATTTTGCCCAATAAGGCCAGGTTCAGCAGCGAGCTTAAAAAAAGTCAAGTCCAGGGTCAGGAGATAGCTCCTCCAAATATAATCCGTTAGATGCAGCCTAGAAAGTGCTTTTAGAGCCATAAAAAAGAGTTATGTTGCAGGTTCTTTATGACCTGTTGGGAACGAGCTTTTGTTCAGTGAGACTGTATCAAGTATTTCTTCTCCCTGATCTATGCACTGGTACATAAACTACAATGAGAAACAATCCCATGCACCTTTAAATATTTTATTGTTTGAATCAAAATGGCTCTTCTATGCCTAAAATGGACATAGGTTTATTTTTGTCAGGAGATGCTGCAACAAATCTTCTGGAAATCTTTTATCAGCGTTCCACTTTGCAACATCCCCGCTGTAAATTTTACCGTGAGGAATTCATTACATAATTGGATGTGGCTCTACCCAATTTATTTTCGCTTCCTGAGAATCCAAACGTAATTCATGATTCATGTATAAATTATACACAGGAGCAAGCGATCTGAGTGCATACCGCACATTGCATTAAAGAAGACTCTGCTGCTCAACTTCAGCACGTAACATTTTCATTTTCAAATGGAGAATAAATAGGGGGAAGGCTTCTGAGCTTCCCTCGATAGGCGAGAGAGTGAAACACAGCAAGCCCAGAGGCGAAGTGTCTGTCAATCCAAAACAATGGAAAAGAAAACTGTACATTAGTAAACATGTAATTTGTATGCAAACTTCAGTTATACCAATCCAGAAAACAAGTTAATCAAGACAAAAAGCCAGCAGGAGCTGGCACTGCAGACACTTATATATTGTGGAGGGGAGATATTTTCCTTTCTGTCTCTCTTAGCCAGTTTGTGTATTATCCAAGAAAGTAAATCTAGGCTTTTAAAATAGGTAGAATAATTCAAGGATAATTTTTTGAAAGTTCTCAACCTCTCCAGTCAGGGTCAATTTTTCAAAATGTGCCACACACAGACAGAATAACAGGAGCTCCTGAACGCTGAACTCTTCTGAACAAGTTTTACACCCTTCATCTTCTAGCTAGAGATGATGCCTCCAGCCTGCAAAAGGGGAAGGCATGTCCTCTAACTTTGTTTTTAATCTCTACCCCGGTCTTTCCAGAAGGGCAAAAACTCAGCCAGATGGAAAAGCTCCATGAATTTTGACTTTTCATCAAAGCTCCACGAAGAAAAAACACTAAGCAAACCAAAATTCCCACCAGAAAACCTAAAGGGATTATTTCAAGGAGATTGAAAACAAGTCAAAACCATCTCGGCAACAGTTTTCTATCAGTTTGCCCATGACAGTGCTTCTTGCAGCACTGAAATGCTCCATTTTCTCCTCTACCCCGTGGTTCCTCGATAAAACACCTCTTTGCTCACTAAGTCACACAGCAGTAAAGCATCTCTGTGAAAGCAGTCAGGCAGGGAGCTCAGCCCCACAGCACTTGGGAAGAAGGACCACCCAGCTCAGGAAAGCGTGAGCCAACGGCGGAGGGACCATGTTGAACTCTTCTGCATGGTCTTTACTATAAGTGGTCTTCCTTTTTTTTAATTTTTCCAATCCCTAGAAAAAAACTTAGTGTTTTCTGTAGCAGGCAAATCTCCTTCCCTTTCCGCCTTTCCACTACTGGAAAAGGTTTCAGCTGACAGGCCTTGGGCAGCCCCAACGGGACGTGGCTGGAGCTCCAGCAGAAATGTGCATCTCCCAGAAGACAGATCTCACCTCATCGCTGGTGAGTATCTTCCTTACTGGGGTCCAACGGCACATGGGACCTACAGGCTCCGGGGGTGGCACGGTACCGTTTGGCATGGCTAAAAGGGACTCAGAAAGACAGAGAAAGACAGCAGAATGCAATGAGTGCATATTTGCTGAAGCACATGAAAAACACCTAAGAGGGCTTTAAAGCAGGCACATAAATACGAACAATGGTTTTGCTCAAACAAATCCCATACAACTGCATTTTTTCAGAGATGCCTATCCATCGCACCTGGGATTCAAGGAGACAGATTTGAAGAGAAGGAAGTTAGGGACTGGAGAGGAGAAGCGAGGATACAGTGACCCAAATACCCATGCTGATGGAAAACAATAGACTGCAAAGACGGGAAAGTCTCACTACAGGGAAGTCCATGGAGGCTGCAGAGAAAAATGCTCCATCCAAGAATAGGTGAAGAGTAGCTTTTGGTATTTTAGGACTTCATTCCTAAGCATCCTTTCAGGGCCTGATTCACCACTCGCTGCCCTTGATTTTCTGTAAGTGTAGAACCACACATTAGACAATAACATAGTTACTTACGGCTTCGTTAGACTGGAAGAAAGCATCAGGCTTCTTTTACCTATACAAAATTCCATCTAGACTTCCCATAGAAACCCACCAGTAAAAAATATTAACCAGTCTTTCCAGAAGAAGAAAAGATGTTTTCTTTACTTACAGTCCTGACCTATTTAACTTGCAGCATCCAGCACTAAAATCCACCACCGTTTCGACAGTCAGAAAACAACCCAATGCTACCAGGTACCTCTCCATTGCAAATAATTTCAAACATGGATGTGAGGAGATTTTCACCATGTTCTCTAGACTCATTTGGAGCAGAACTGAGCTTGCAGAGTCATTAAAACACCAATGACCTGCCATTAAAATGCCAAAAGTGCCACCACAACTAACAGGAGCATAACTTATTATTATTTTTTAAGTGAAAAACCAGTGAAGAAGAGTTTTGAGAAAGCAGTTGGGGGTTACTGAAATACCTAAGTCCAGCCAAGGGAAAAAATATCCACAGCGTTATGGTCATGGGCTGACTGCAAGGTGCTCTGCTTGCTGCAAACCAAGTCAGAGAAGTGCTGCAATAAAGGAGAAAACTGAGATCTCATCTTTCCGACCCTCTTTTGGAAAGAAATGACCATTGGTAAGAGCCACTCCTTCCTACTTCATGAGATGGAAAATCATCTGGTAAAATATGCACACCCCCCATAAGAAATATTCCAATTTCTTATTTACAAGCACTGGGCATAATTCCTATTATGAATTAGGCCTTTATAAATAAATGTAGAATTACAAAGGCCTGCTAGGAACATCAGCGAACAGCTTGACTTACAGCATTTCAAATGAACCAAATCGTGGCACTCAGATCGTATTAAAGTAATTTTTCTATGGAAAATTGGTTTTGCAATTCTCAAGCACTGCTGTAAGAAAACACCCTGTAGTATGTTTGTATGTCAGCTGATCCCAGGGACCATGTGCTTGCAATTACTCAGGAAGGATACACCAATGACACAACTCTAGGACTACGCAGGATAAGCTCACCTCTTAAAGAACAATGCTTGAAGTGTTTTTCTTTTCCTATTAATTCTCCATGCCCTTTAAGTAATTTATGGTTACTTAAAGTTTTACAGTTCGACAAATTTTCTTTGTAGACTGAACCAGATGTTAATCTTCATTTAAAAAAAAATAAGATCGTGAACCCAACAGAGAGGTGGCACCATTAATAACCGAATTTTCCATCATGTCATCGTTGAAGGATAGTTAAGGAAAACTCCCTTGTGAAATGTACTTTTGAAACATTACTGATGTCTGAAATTCTTTGATTTTCCTAGCTCTCCTTTCACTGCTTCTGTTCCATAAAAGCTCCTTCGCATCCTTCAGAAATTGTCTTATTTTAAAAAAATATTACATAAAGCTGCTAAATAAGCCCCTCCCTTTGACTAAAATTACAATTAACAAGCTATGGGACTGAATTCCATCCCTAAGGCAGATGCATGATCCTGACAGTGTAAACTGGAAGAGCTACTGTTGACCTCCGCAGGGCCAGAATTTGGCCCACTGCAAACTTTACAGGAATTATTTAAGAACTAGGTCGCTAGACACCCACCCAGAAATCACGCATGCTATTCAGGGTTTACTCTTGCTATATCTTTTAGATAATAGGAGAACCAACATCAGCTATCATTCAGTTGGGAATATTTTGGCCTCAATAGTATCTCCTTATGCAAAGCAAAACATGCGATGGCCAACTATTAACGGAAGAGCATTAAATATTTAGACAGCTTTGCAAAATAAGCCAAAATTAGTGCCTCACAGCACTGCATTCCACTAGGATACTATTTTCAAGGTCACTATAAGTAGGAGAAACCCATACAGCTGGTACGCGGGCAAGTCTTGCATTTGGCTTGGTGGAAGAACGAGGAGTATTGGCCACTGACGTATGAATTTATATTCTGAAATCTCACACTCCCTCTTGAATTACTCAACTGTTTACCCTCCTCTTTGTCATCTCCCCTAAATCTTGGTAGACACAAAGCATCTGCCAGGAGGTTATGCTGAAATCAGCAGGCAGGTCCCACGGAGGAGCGAGCACTGATCTACGACGGGTCCAGCTACACAACGCAACTGGCGCCTTCTCTGGCTTGCTGGGTACTCGTCAGTCAAACAAGAAAACGCTGTCTGATTAGAGGCTGCTTTATAAGCAAGCGCCAAAATAAAACTTTCACCTTCCAGAGGGACGCAGATTATTTATTAATGATTATTTCTCTCAAAAACTCCCTTTTCCAGGAAATCATCTTTTCTCTCTTCACTTCAGAAAGTTTACACACAGCTTTCCAGGATGTCACTGAAGTGCTAGCAAACTATTTACATTCCTGCCATATGTCTATCGATATCCTGCAGCTGTCTCTCTAATTTTCAATTAGAGACCAAACTTCTGCTTGCGTAACCATTTGCACGCTTCCCTAACTGCATGTTTTTAACGCAGTGCCGTAGATTATTATGTTTTAAATTGGGCCTTACTTTCTCTTCCCCAAAACTTATTCAAGTCTACACATTTCTCTTATTTTAAGCATTCAGTACCCTGGGACAGGTCCTCAAGAGAGAGAGTGCTATCGCCAGCCTTGGAGGTACATAAAGCCACCACCGAGTTGGTCTCACGCAGATCTACCCAGACTGGGAGGCTGGACTAGTAACCCCACAGATCCCATCCCACCAGCTCTCCTGTATGACCCAGATCCTACTACCCTGGCACAGGGACAGGAAACATCAGAACCTACTTCTTTCTGAGCAAAGCGGCAAGATCCAAGCCACACACCAAGAGAGACAGCCCTCACCCACCAGAGACTAAGTACAGGTGTATTTTCAGATGCCAACAGACACTAGAGCCGTTAAAACTTCAATTCTGTGTACGTTGATATGCCCACTAATTAGGTTCAAGCATGAGCTATGACCTGCTTCATGAGTTGACCAACTAAATGCAACAGCAACACTCCTTAAAGCCGTGCGTGAAGTAACATACCCCTCTGCAACAGGACGTGCACTTTCACTGCCTCCACAGTTATTTCTTGAGTGTAGATTCAATACTTAATCTCCAAATGCCCCAAACAGATGCCTTTTATAGCTCCAAGTCAATACACAACTGAGCCAACATGTAAACTCCATGCATGCAGCCATGAGCAAGGCTGAAAGCCATCCGCAGTGAAGGAAAACCTCTTGGATGAGCACTGGACTTTGTGTGTGTGTTGTGAACAGCTGCTATAAAGAACAGGCAAGGTTTTAACTCAGGTGGTATCCCCCAGCATCACCTTATAATTGTCATGCAGAGGATGCAATCTCTGCAAGGCCCGGGAAAAACCTCAGCATATTTGTCTCGGAGATGAATGGCTGACAGGTATTTCTCCAGGGCTCCAGGGGGAAGTAGGGGAAGAATTAATTTCCTAACCCAAAGAAAAGACTTGGAGATTTTAATTTTTTTTTTCCCTAAGCTGTACTAGTATTAAAATTATATATAGATATCAAGAAAAAAGCTAATCAAGTTTTCCTCTTTAGTGAAACAACATTCTAGAAAGAAAGTCATTTTAAGTTAATTAAAATAAGTTAGATTCAATGAAAAGAAAAAGGCTCGCTTTTCTCTTGTCCTATTAAAACAAGTAAGAGTTACAACTCTAAATGAAAGTCATTTTGTACTAAAAAAAAAATTATCAATTCTGAAAACACCAAGAAGACATTCTGACATTCTCCAAATTATTTTTGTCTTACTTCCGCTCAAAAGAAAACGCCATTAAAATGATGAGCTTTAACAAGCAACTTTGTTTTGAAGAAACAGCCTTTTCTAAGAGAAAATTGTTTCAATGGAATTTTTTTTTTCTTTCTGTTTTGATCACTAACTAATTATTCGAAGACACTGGAGTTCTCTGATCCCAGACATATGACATGGATTATAGTGAAACCAGCTGGAGATTAAATTTCAAACTCACATATGGAGCTCATGACCCTCTTTATGAATCATCACACCGTTTGTTTAATATTTAATGCAACTCTTAGTTACTCTGAAGAAACCGTTGAACAACAGGGGCCCATAAAATTAAAATCACACAGCAAAATCACAGCTACTTGCAAATCCTCTCTCTTCTTTGGGACTTCATCACAAATCTGTCTGATCTAGGTTCATTAAGTTTATTTTTTCACTCTCGAGATGGTAAGATATGATGGAACACTAAAATTTCATATAAACATCTCTGATTACAGCTTGCAAGCCTCAAGAGATCCAGCCTCGCCTTTCATGCAAACCTAGGCATGGTAATATCTTGAGAATAAAAAGAAGTATTTTGGAGCGTGTTAATCTACTGAAGTCTTGGGAAGAGTGGAAAATTAAAACTGTGCAGCTCTAGATACAATTTTACTATCTTAAACATACAGACCACGCGTGCTGGAAAAGTAACTGCCACAGTCAGGATCTCTCTTCCCTCGGCTCTTTAACTCACCAACGTGAAAAGCAAATTCGGCAAACTATTAGCAGGTACCTATGGACCTCAATGAACACAAAGATGCAGTCAGGAACGTTTTATCTACCTACTCTGCCAAAGCTAGAAGAAGCATACTTTTTCTAATGCATGTGCACAGCTTCTAAAAATTGCCATTGTGTTGGGCGCTATGAAATGAGTTGCGCAAAACCCAGAAAGCTTCCCCCCACCTCCTCATCCGAGCAAGGTCAGCGAAGTCAAGCCAAAACCCAGCTCCCATCCTGTCCACCTGAATCCGTCCTTCATTCAAAGACCTGCTTCCACTCAATATGAAGACACGTCTCACCTCCAGCTTTCAGACCAAAGCACAGATTCGCATCCAATCCCCAATAGACATCCAGTGAGCAAAATCTCTTTACAGCCATGTTATTTTCTGGCATCAAGCATCCCTCTGCCTTCCTTTTTGGTCCCGTCAGCACTTCTGTTCCAACTTACCCTCAAAATACAAACAAATTGGATACCTCCTCGCCCCTAGATGCCTATTTTGACCTGGAACTGATAGGACATTAGCGTGTCATATAAGTCTTATGTGTTTCACTGCTAACAATTCAGCATCAGTGGACATGATCATTTGAAAGTTTATATTTTAGTAATACAACGATCGGTTGAGTGGATTCACTGTTAAAATATAGGGGAACTGTGTCTTTACTCAAAGGCGGTGCTCCAGTCTCAAAGCACAGACAGCATCGATCGCCTCGTGCCAAACAGAGTTAGGTACACAGCTGGAAGACGTCAGCATTCATGCCAGCTTGAGACGATGCTGCTGTCCTGCCTGTGCAAGAGGGAGCGGCAGGGGATGTACGAGCACTCCTCCTCCTCTCCAGCGCAGGTTACTGCAGCCCACACTGAACGCTGTCCTTAAGAGCAAATCAAAAGCTTTCTTACGGTCCTTTTTGCAGCTCTGCTCTGCTTTTTCACTCCGGCCAAAGCCAACATCTGCATGGGCAAAATGGTGAAGAGCCGCAAGTGCGGAGCAGAGCACTGTGCATCTCCAAACCTGCACGTGCTGCAAGCAAATCATACTTCTTCCAAGTGAAACGCATGCAAGTGCAGCCCCGTCTTCTGCCTCAGCACCCAGCATCCGCAGAGCGTTTGCCTGTTGAGGTTACCGTCTCTACACGCTTGAACCCACCTGAAAGGGTGGCTGTGGGGACAGAAACCCCAGCTCACCCATCTCCCTAAGCAGGGCAGCAGCAGCAGGGAGACACCTTCTCCCGTTGGAAAAGCCAAGCACCCATTCCTGGAAAAAAAAGGCACCTAAGGGAGACTTTTCTCCCAAGAAACCACTTGTTGTTGTGCCGTTTGCCAAATTATGTATGTATGTAAGCACTGACTCTCCCAAGGCCAGCAACACTGCCCTTGCCATCTCTCCGGGCTTTGCAGTCTACATAACTATTCCAGCAGCACTTTCTTGTGCGCTTCCCAGCAGAATTAATTAATGTTTGCACAGTACTTTGAAGATGAAAGTACTAAGCGACTGCTCAGTATCAGGCCAGATTCTCAGCTGGTTTAAAAACTGGCATTTGCAGTGCGGCATCTAGGCCCTCGATCAGCCTGTCTCATTAGAGAGACTTTGGAAAGACCGTGAAGAAAAAAGAATTAAAAGAAAGAAAAAACATATAAGAAAAAGATAATATAAAAATGTAGAAAAGCAGCGCTGATGTAATGGCCATTCTGTTTTTCCCAGAGTCCCTTTCTGCAGGTGACGAGTACAAATCTGCAGAGCCATGACACCATTCTCCTTCAAACCTCCTGCAAACTCACCTCTGTAGAGATGCCCACAAATCATTCGGCACTGATTAGCCAGCTGATGTACTGTGACTTCTGCACATTACACCTGCCATAACCGTCCTGCTCTTCAAGTTGGTCCACCCCATCTGTTTACTCAACGTGCTGCTTCTTTACGATCTCTGCCTTGAGCATTTGCAGTGGTTTTGTTCTTAAACATAAGTGCCAGGCCCAGCCCAGGGATAGACAGATGTCAACAAAATGTCTTTCCAGTCCTTCGCAAGCTCCATGTAACACAGACATGCAAAAGTCAGTCTCGAAGGATAAGCCTCAGCAGGTTTGGATCCACTTACTGAGGTCTGTGTGTTCCTGTATAAAACTGCTGATCACGGAAAGCAACCCAGGAGGTTTAACTCACGCACAGGCTATACGTAAAGCAGCTGCGTGCTTTTCCAAAAGGCACCGTGCTACTGCAGTTTAAAAGCTAAACTTACTGCTTATGCTAGGTGGAGGGGTTTTTTTAATACCAGGGATTGCTCTTAAATTTGCAAATACGCGGTCCAAGACAAGTTTCATGGATGAATCAGTCTGTCCCTCGAATAAACTGCAATAGTTCTACGGAGAGACAAAGTGACTCTTGAAATATTGTACAGACTGGCAAGAATGCCATCCTTGGGGGCCCTGCAATACGACAGCTGGTGCTGAGAGGAGAGAAGGCACCAGCAGGCTGCCTCCGTCTCATGTGGGGACACCATGGCTGATGGGAGAAGCACCTCCATCAGCTGGACGTGCGCAGGGTGAAGCACTAGGGATGAGCAAGATCATCTGAGGGTGAGGTATTACAACGGGCCGCCTCATTGCTTGCAAAGGGATCGATGCCGCGTGGTTTGGAGCCAGCCAAATCTCTTACCCACGTGATCTAGGAGCCAAACTCAGGCTCGCTTCAAAAACCCACAGCTCTGGTTATTTCAGTAGGAAGCCATGCGTGCAAAGGGTGTCGATCTCTTTCCACGGCCTCGCTAGACCTTATGTTTTCAACCCCTTAAATAAATCAGTCGCACGTGGTATTCACAGGGATGCAAAAGGAGAGCCCTCAAGCTTCTTCCCATGTGCAACAGCAAGACTCACCTCACTCGAATGCTTAAAATAGCACTGGGCTTTTAGGTATTAAAATGAAAACGTTATACCAAAAACTGAGTTCCCGTTCTGTGAGATTCCAGTAAGTGTTAGAAACCCCAAGGCATTCACAACAACTTTTTAAAGAAGGCAAAACAAAGAGAAAACTGAGGCTGGCAACCTTAAGATTTTCATGTGAACTCCCTCGGTGCAGCAGTACTGCTCAAAACACGAGAGGATGCCCCCACCCCCCCAAAACCAGGGAGTCTGCCCATATACACACACTGCCGGTAGCAGAGTCAGGGATACTGCCAAGCAGGTCAACTTCCAACTTGCCTTGGAAAAAGCCGGATATTTCCCCATCTGGCTGCAGATCTTACCCCTCCAGCCTGTTTCATGCTCCTGTTTTCCAACTGAAGCCTCTTTCCATTGAGAAACATCCCTTCTGCCTCTTCAGCATGACTGAGGCTGATGCTCTGCACTCATAGCTTTAATCTCTAGAGAGTCAGGATGAGATTTTCAAAAGCACTTAGTGCTGACCTACCTCTGCTCCAAATCAGTCTGATCATATTAGGTTAACTATATTTAAGTTCGGCTATGTATATTTTGTCATAATAAACTTACCCCAAAGGAATGCTGGTGCTTTAAAACAAGATTACTAAACCTGGGACTATATTTATGCATATCACTAAGGAATATGATTTTCCAGTTCCAGATCTGTGGATTTTTTTTTTTTTTGGAGCACGTTGAATATTTAGTACTGACAGAACAGAGGTCAATGCAATTATATTCTACATCTTAAAAGGAAGCAGTCCCCTCTAAATTCAGTGTTAAAGAAGTGCTGCACTGGAGACCTTAAGGCTCAAAACTCCAAAACCTAATGCATAAAATTAATAGCAAGCTCAACCCAGCCAGAATGCACTTTTCTTTTTTTTCAGCATCCATGAATGGCTCTGCACAACCAAGACCCAAATACCAATATAGGACTTTATCTTTCACCTCCTCCTAGTTTGATTTTTTCCCCCCACAAAGCCCTGCCCTGCAGTGAATGTTTCTAACTGATACAAGTAGTGGCTGCCAGCTGCCACCAGCTCTTTTCCAACACACAAACAATGGAGAACCACTTCTCAATTTAGTCCTTATGGCGCCTCCAGAAAGACCAAAGTAACAGTTGGTGAGTTTGGCCACCAAGCTCATCCAGTGCAGGACTAACTGTACCCTTACAGACCTGCTTTTAAAAAATCTAGTATGTTGAACCTTCTCCTGCTGCATTTCCTCTTTTGATATATATTTTTTTTAACTGAATCCATAATTGGTCTATCTAAATGATTGACAACGAAGGTGAAGGAACAGACTGTTAGTCTTGACTACTGGGGTAATGAATAGAG
This sequence comes from Rhynochetos jubatus, assembly GCA_027574665.1. Classification (NCBI taxonomy): domain Eukaryota; kingdom Metazoa; phylum Chordata; class Aves; order Eurypygiformes; family Rhynochetidae; genus Rhynochetos; species Rhynochetos jubatus. The sequence continues at coordinate 73,604,275 of CM050651.1, read as the reverse complement.
AAGCTGACATGTTAAATTTCTTCACCTCCAATTGGAATTATAAATTATAGACCTCTTTTACATTATCATAATACCAAGTTCATCTTAAAAATAGAATGATTCCTTGGGGGTGTATTTATAGTGGAAAAAAATACATATCTAATGCTGTACTTAGCATATCTTCATATTTTAATATAATTGGATTGATTGTTCCAATTTTCTTCTTATTTTTGGAAATTAAGAAGCAGAATCAGATCAACTTACGTTTGTCAAAAGGTCCATCGTTCTGCTTCGCCAGGACATTCTGAAATTTTCAAAAGCTGTCTGTAATGTAACGTATCCTCGTGCTCTCCCTACAGCTACTTGGCAGGTTGCACCTTCCTAGATGCCAAGGACCACTTTAGCTGAATCTCTAGAGCAGTGGAACAGAGTTCTGAAGAAGTCTGTAGGAACTAAAGTTTCCACCCCATAAAAACCCCATAATTCTGCCTTCATCCCTAAGCAAACAACTCCTGCGAAACAAATCATCAAGTTCAAATGCATCAGTTTGTGCGAGAGCAAACACAGCCCATCAATAAAAGCAAAGCAATAAACCGCAGGGCAATGCCTCCAAGCCAGGCACAGTGCATTTAAACTCTCCAATTTATTTTGCATGGGAGGGAGGGGAGAGAGCTCTTAAAACTTTTGTCTAAATTAGACTTAATTCAAATCATGCTGGTACGAAACCTCAAGGCCCAGCTCCTAATAGCAGTGCAACTGTCTGTGGAAGCACAGAGGAGACAAAGATGATGTGCATCGTGGGATGCCAAGAGGAGGGGGTGCTGGGGAAGGCGCAGATGTACTCACCCTGGCCCCAGGTTCTCTCCTCCATCCCAAGGTGGTCCAAGCAATAAATCCCTTGATCTGCCCCAAAGTCTTGGTAGCACCTGGGGTGCCGCTATAGTCATGGCCAAGCTGGCACAAAGGGAGATACCTTGGCCACGGTGCTTTCTGTTCCCCTAGGTTTTCTATACGTTTAATGTACACGGCCCTGTCAGCAATGCTGCTTCCTACCGACTATCCCCCAAGGAAAAAAAAAATCAGCCTCAAGCCATCTGCACAATTAATTCCCCTACAGCTCAGTTAAGCCCTGCCTGTCTTCAATTCCATTGGTGTGCCTCAATCTCATGAAATATTTTCAATCTCCAGAAGAGTTTCAACGTGGGGAGAGAGGAAGGGACAGGGAAGAACAGTGCACTTCCAATAAAATTTGGCAGCGATTAGTATTTCCTTCACCTCCGCAAAAAGTCCTCTCAAAACACAAATAAATGTATCTTATTAAGTTAGCAGGATCTTCTAATAGTGGAATTAGCTTTCAGAGGAGATAGGGCCATGTCTTGAGAATAAACTCTCAGGCATATATAAGGACGTAATATCGGGCGCACTTCTCTCAGATTAAGGAAAGCCTTTGTCTTTTCCAGTGTTGACACTAAAAAAGTGATGTTCTAAATGGTGTATTAGCATCAAATCCCAAGGGACACCCTCAGCAGCCGCTCTCGAGGAGCAAGCCCCTGTACCAACTCCTGCAATTCCTCTTTCACTGCCTGAAGGAGGAACAGAACTGCAGGAGAAGCATCACTTGCATGGGAGGAGGCAGCAAGATCCAGAACACTGCAACGAGCTCGTTAACAAGCCAAGGCTAAGACATCTGAAAGACTTTTGAGACTTCAGCTCTTGCAACCAGGTACGGAGCCTCTGCAGCGGTCCCATCCCAACCTCCCACAGAGGTCCGGAGCTCACCCCCTCACTTTGCAGCCCTACTCAGCAGAACACACATGGCCATACCTACACATCACCTACCACTCTCTGGATTAGGCCAAAGCAGCTTTGTTTTATTTCAATTACCGTGGGGCTGGTAAATTGTAACCCTTATCCATCAATAGGATGGTCTTCATTAGCCTGTTCCCCATCATTTAACATGGCTATAAGCCACCGCCAAACAGATTATACTGACTATTCCATTAATATCCTGTATTCAGCAAATGGGGAGGAAATCGCATTATTCTGGTAACTGTTTAATGTTTGCCACCAGACACACGAGGCAAAAGAGCTCCGGAAAGGCTTACTTGCCCAGTGTCACCTGACGGATCAGTCCGGACACCCGATCCATTTCCAAGGAAGCCACAAGAAATAACTGCAAAGAAAGTAGAAGCCACCGCACAGAGTATGGAGAAAATGAGCTAATAAATACTGCTGCGCCACATCCTAGCACGCAAAGCGATGTTTTATTACACGCTTTAAAATTAATACATGCTATTTTCTTGGTATCAACACACTCTCGAAACGCCCGATACTTCACACTCCACAACCCCTGTGCCGTGACAAAAACCGAACCCCACCGCCGGCACTTCATCACCTGTGCGAAGGCACAGAACGACGCGCCCAAGCCCCCACCGCTTGTGTGTAGCCGATATTAAAAGCGGCATGAGCCGTTTTCTTCGTGTCAAGTTCAGTTTTCTCACCCGGCTCCCACAAGCCATGTTTACATTTCCCTAAGTTAGTCTTTCCCTGTCTCCTGTTTCACCTAAATACAACCTCTCAACCATGTTACTGGCCTTAATTTAACCAAAAAAGCCCCAAAAGAGACACACATCCCAAAAAAACCCCAACTGAACTCCACACAATCCAATAATACCTGGACCAGAGCAGTTATGCTTCCCGTTGGCGCCTTCTGTAACCCAGGGAGAAGCCGCGTTTCCACAGCACAACCCGCTTGGCAGATAGGCGAAATCACCTTCTGAGGGTGCCCACATTTCTCAAACAAGCAGGAGGACAAGGCTCTTCACACAGGTACCCTGGGAGACAGGGATCCTCAGCCAGCTGGCACCCATTTGCGATTTCCCTGGATTAGGCTCCAGGTGGGGGACAGGAGGATAGCGATAACAACACCCAGCGCTGCTCAACTTCCAGCTTCTCTTCAGCCAACACCGATTAATATCCGGAACATCTAACAATTATTATTAATTGCACCTAACTGTAAGCTGTAAACGAGAAGAGGGGGCTGCACAAATAAACTCTGGCACATCTGCAGCTTAGTCCCTGCTCTCCAGCTGCGTCCAGCTTTACCATGCAAAGTTTGACCCATCCCTTCCACACGTGCTACAGGCGAGCTTTGCAAAATCCGTCAATCTGCGAGGCTTGGCAACAAAACCAGCCCAAGAGATGTAAGTGGCAATCTGAAAAGATACTCCCCAGGAATTAGATTTTGTAAACAAACATTTCAGCTAATTGCATTCTTGTTCTCGGTGCAATGAAGGCCCCATTTAGCCAAAGCATTTGTCTACGGAGTTTAGTTTCTTCCATTTAATGAACGCTGATCCTGTCTTAGCTGGTATATCATCAGGATCAACATGAAATGCTAATGGAGAAAGATGCTTAATATCATTTCAAGTGTTTAAGTTACAACCTCAGCTATTAAAGCAAATCCATTTTACCTGTTCCTCCTCAGGCTCCCCAGTGAGACAGATTTAAAAGTTTCCGTGGGGAGAAGTGATTCATAAATGGCTACACAGATCAGAGAAGAAACCCTTTCACCGTTAATTACAGCCAGCATTTTCCGAACCGAAGCCGGTCATTTCGCCGGCACAACACATAATTAGCAATGCTCATTTTATTTTGTCGCCTTCACAAATTAGTTCACTTTTTAAAAAGCAAGGTGGCCGCCTCCAGCAGTAGGGATAACCATGCCAGCCAGCCAGGAAAATAAGGCTTCATGCTCTGCATATTCACAGCAGAAAAATCCAACAGGCTCCCCAACTTCCAGTCCCGTTGGTGGTTCAATGCAGAAATCGGCGTTGCTCACCGTGACACCCCTAACCTGAGACTTTGCGGTGCACCCATGGAAGACGATCACCGTGGTCCCGTGAATCTAGATCTTTGCAGTGAGAGAAGCTCCCTTGTTACCAAGCTCTCCCACTGCTAAGCCAAAGCACAGGCCGTGAAACAGCCACAGCCGCGAGGAGGAGGAGGAGGATGCTTCCTGCCCCTCATCTCTGCAGAGCAACGGCAGCAGGTCCAGCCGCAGTGGCTCTGTGGCATCCCTGCACCGCGCTTCGGGGGCATCTCAGGAACAGCAGGAGGGGATGACGCATGGTAAAAGGTGCTGGTCTCCACTCACCCAGAGAGAACAGTCTCAGACACCACCTGCATTTTAAAACAGGACTGTTTCTTTCTTCCATGCCTCCGACCGCCCCTCAACCTCTCTGAGGAGCAACTTCTCCATGGCAGAGTCTTCCGGTAGACACGCCTGCCAAGATCCCGGTTTGGAACTCGGCACCCGGAATACCGGTCGGAGCCCCCAGCCCTCGCCAGACGGTGCACACTGCTGGCAGCTACCGTTGGAAATGCTGAAGGCACACCCGTGCTGATTTTAAAAGGCCACTGTTTATGCATGTAAATCGTGAAGGGCGTTAGCAGCACTGCTGACACACACTGACAGCCAGCCCAGCTCCAGGAAGGGAATAAGCAGCAGCGACTGCCTGAATAATTGATGTGCTTTTACTCTGCCCCATGGCCCAGTTATTACATTGCTCACTCTCTTGAACTGCCTGTGGTTTCTAAATTAATTAGATATCTTAATGTCATGGCCAGCCAGTTTAAAAAAAGTCATGGAGAACAAAAGAAGAGAGTGCTTCTTGTGCCCTTGAGTCTTCGGATCTCTTATGCTAGCCTGGCCACGCAGGGAATAAAAACGCAGTCTCAATTTCCAAAGCTCTGGACCCCACTCACCGATGCCAACAGCAGCACAGCGTGAAATCCACTCCACCTGCACAAAGCCCCTATGTTCATGGAGGTGAACATCCCCATCAGTATCACCTCTCCCAAAAACTAGGGCAAAGCCTTTCCTAGGCGACGGCGCACACGTGGAGCAGCTCTTGAGTACAACACATCTGATAGCATCCTTAGCCCGGCCATGGCAGCCTAGCGCCACACGGTACCTAACGCAGGGATGCCGCTGAGGTCTGGAGGAATTACGGGGCTTGTGGCCATCCTCCTTTTGCAGGCAACAGAGCTAAACGGTTCTGTGGGATCGCTTCCACGGGCTGAAAAAAGATTGCGTGCAACCACCTGACCTCAGAGAACAGAAGCTGATAAAAATGACACATTGATCAAACACAAGAATGTGAGTGGCCATTTCTCTGTAACACACATACCCTCCACTTACAATATTGCCTATGCTTAAACTTTAAAACAACGTCTATAGCTTTTAAGAAACCCAGTGGGAATAATTCCACTGTTTGAGCCACATTGCATTAAAGCGCAGGTAGTTTCGTTCCAAGTCCTTGGAAAGCACTTAGCCATGATGAATCTGGGGGTATTTTTAGTTTCTTACTAGCAAAGAGAAATACTGATTTTTTAAAAACAAATCTCTCTACAGCTGTACCAAAAGCATAAACACAAACGATTGAATTCACTGAGATAATTTTAAATTGCACAGATAATTTAGACTAATATTTCACCTTCTTACAAAAGTGCAGTGAAATGCCAGTGAAACTCAACAGTGAGGCACAGCACTTGGCCAACACATTGCATCTTACTGTAACCTGCAGGACACTGAGGGGGAGAAAGGTATAAACCACCTTTCCCTTATTCCCCTTGGGAAATTATGTTGTTAAAAGAAATGGGATTTTTTAGTCTTTGTTTTTGACATGGATAAACCGACTTATACTCAAAGCAATGAATTGTTTCAGTCCCCCCAGTAAAGTTATCCTACATCTCCCATACACGTCAAGCGCCTGAACACGATAGTCCCAGGGCAAAGAAATGAGCTGGAAATGGTGACACGGGGCTTTACAGAGCTCTAAATGACACGGTATATCCTAATGGAAGTATCCAACAAAACTAATCCCATTTGTTAGAACATGGAAGGTAATTCAAAACACTCTGAGCCCAAACTACAGGAGAGTGTCGTTCTCTAAAAACTTAATGCATTCTGATCAAGGTTTTATTTGCTCCTAGAGCTTCTCCCTCTATCTGCTGTTCTTCCTCTCTTGTCATAATTTTGCATTAAATTGATGCATGCAGAGTCCACCATGAAAATACACCGAAGGATCAAAGCAAGTTGAAAATTTAAGCCCTTTCAGTGTGTTTCAACATCCCTCCTGAGAACGGAGATGGCACTTCAGTTTGGGGGGGTGGGGAGGTGGGCTTCCAGCAAACTGTAATGCTGATACATGAAGAAGGCAGCGTTGGTTCACCCTACGACTGTTTGCATTTGTCATCTTGGCTTTACATACTGCCTCTAAAATGCACGTGCTAATTATCGGCAGTATGGCACAGCAGATGTAGTAAGCACAACATGTCACTCACGCCTTTTTCAAACTCAAGCAATGACATGGAGTATCTCATAAGAACATGCTACGCGTTCATACAGAAGCTCTCTCGACTCCTGCAACATAGAATCACAGAATCGTTTGGCTTGGAAAGGACCTTTAAGATCAAGTCCAACCGCTAACCCAGCACTGCCAAGTCCACAGCTAAACCATGTCTCTAAGCACCACATCTACACGTCTCTTAAATACCTCCAGGGACGGGGATTCAACCACTGCCCTGCGCAGCCCATTCCAGTGCTTAGTGAAGAAATTTTCCCTGATATACAATCTAAACCTCCCCTGGCGCAACTTGAGGCCTTTTCCTCCTGTCCTGTCACTTGTTACTTGGGAGAAGAGACCAATGCTTACCTCTCTGCACCCTCCTTTCAGGCAGATGTAGAGAGCAATAAGGTCCTTTTCCTCCGGGCAACTTTCCAGCCCCTCGACCCCAGCCTGTAGTGTTGCAGGGTGTTGTTGTGGCCCAAGGGCAGGACCCGGTCTTGTTGAACCTCATACAGTGGCCTCGGCCCACCAATCCAGCCTGTTCAGATTGCTCTGCAAAGCCTCCCTGCTCTCAGGCAGATCCCACCCAACGTGGTGTCCTCTGCAAACTGAGTGAGGGTGCACTCGATCCCCTTGTCCAGGTCAATGACAAAGGTACTAAACAGAACTGGTCCCACCTCTGAGCCCCGGGGAACACCGCATGTGGCCGGTCACCAACCGGATTTGACCCCATTCCCCAGCACTCACTGGGTCCGGCCATTCAGCCAGTTTTTACTCAATAAAGAGTTTGACCGTCCAAGCCATGAGTAGCTAGTTCCGCCGGAAGAATGCTTTGGGAAAGGGTGACAAAGGATTTTCTAAAGTCCAGGTAAACAACCACCACAGCCTTTCCCTCACCTGCTAAGCAGGTCACCTTGCCATAGAAGCAGATCAGGTTGGTCAGGCAGGACCTGCCTTTCATAAACCCACGCTGACTGATTGGGCCTGATCGCCTGGTTGTCCTCTACGCGCCGTGTGATGGCACTCAGGATGATCTGCTCCAGCACCCAAGTCAGACTGACAGGCCTGTCATTCCCCAGACCCTCCTTCTGGCCTTTCTTGTCAAACATCTCCTACCTGTATCTCTTCGCATCTGCCTTTTTAGGTCTCACTATATTGAAATGTACAGACCTTTACATTATATATTTCCTTTTACTCTCCATACTGTGGCATCTACTTACATCTCCTCTCACTTTGAAGTGATTATATTAATTATTACAAAAACTAACTGAAAGCCTCAGCTTATGTAGATTCCTCTAGCTTATCCACAGCAGTAGTGAAGCCACGCACAAGCTTTAAGGCAGACATGGGGTCCTGATCTCTCCTCTGGATCACGGTACATCTGGAAGGCTGTACCAGCTGAAGCAGGACTGCTGCTCTTCAACACGGCCATGCCCTCCATGCCCAACTTCCACATCACTCATCTCCAGAAAGGAGCAAAGTGCAAAACCACACAAGGTCCCGCAGGGGTGCTTGCCTCTCAGCCTTGGGAAGAACGTTGAGGAAAATACAAGAGACGGCAGCGGTACGGAGCAGCACAGCTTTCCTCGACGCTTTTCGGAGCCTAGTCTTTCAAGATGCAGCCCCCGGCAAAGTGGCTCATGAAAGTTTGATGAACAGCATTTTGTTTAACAGCAGCAACTGAGCCACAGCCCCGTCGAGCTGCATTGCCCAAGCAAAATGTCACGACCCAAGAGGATCAAGAGACTCAATTGCAAGAGGCAGGCGTGCAGGGAGCAGAGGAGCTCGCAACCTCCGGAGCAGGGTGCACCACCCCACAAGTTACTCGGTCACCGCAACATGAGGAGGCTGCTGTAACACAGATGAACGCTGAGCCTCCTTTGATACTTGCCCACCATGCTACTAGGCAGTGCTAGGAAGTCTTGTAAATACAGGGAGGTCCACAGCCTTTTCCATTGGCACGCAGACCTTCATCCTTTTTTTTTTCTCCCCCATCTTTTACCTTTTTCACTTCTATATACACTGAAAACGTTCACAGCGTGCTATTCCCTATCATTTTACTTCAGCATTTTCATGCTCTCCTGCTTTCATTCCCCTGTTCCCTTTCCATAAAGAAACAGTCTCCAGAAACAACCGTGCCTGCATAACTGAAAATACACAAAACACATATGCAGAGAAGGTGCTGGAGGCTCACGCAACATGATCAGGTTGAGCAGTTTAATATTTTAGCACGGCTAACAAATGAAGCTAGACTATACGGTCCAGTAATTACCTTTTCTTGTTCTTCAGGTGCTAAATATCCACACGCTGGTTTTTGCAAAGTACCAAATTCAGCATTTCTGGAAACAAAAAGGAAAAAAAAAATTAAAAACATTTATATATGTCTCTGAGGAATTATTAGGCACTCATGAACTTTCTGCTAAGACATGCAGCAGAGGATACAGCAATGAACAACCAGTTTTGGTCAATAGATCTGACTTTAAAAAGCCTGTAAGAATTTTTAATCTCTGCGAAGCACATCTCTGTAGAAGAAAGAGTACCAGCACACAACCAACACCAGTTGGATGAAAAATCAGGGGAAACTATCACTGCCAATTTCAAAAAATTACTTAGAAGTAGTTACTGAACACGCATACAGGTACGTGAGTATCTCCTCACCATAACAGACTACAATGTGATCTGGATAAACTACTGTTATCCTAGAGAAATTACCAGAGATTTTGAGAGGTGCTGCACCAGAATAATAAAGAAATATCTAGTTGGAAAAGAACATAAACTATGATTGTGAGGATGTTCATTCCTGTCCCTCAGCAGTTACACCTCAAATATTCTCTGCCCCCTTACATCTTCAGCATTTTCTTCTAACTATGGTGTTAGATGCTAAATGCAACATAAATTGACAAAAGCATGAAGTGCATGGATCCAGGTCAGCCTCCTGCAAGTGGTGGTTTTGTTAGGATTAATTACACATGAAAAATTGCTCCTCACAGTTGGGACAGTTACAGATGAAACTTCAGTGGGAACCAGTTTTGTCAGAGTCAAACTGGATGGCACAGGAACCTGGGACCCCACCCCACCTCAATTCAACAATTAGAAAATGAAACAGAAACCCTGCCCCCCCCACCCCCAGCAAGGGAAACAGCAATGAATCCTCCTGACTGAATTTGGCTTGCAACATTAACTACAAGCCCAGTTCCTTCTCAGCAACCTGTAGAGGAGAACACAGGTCATTTCATTTGGAAGAAGAGTGTTAAAATTAAAAACTGCACTGACTGATCAGACTAGGATCCAGTGTTCAACTGGGGCCAGTTGCTTCAGTCACAGCAGCGGGCTGCTAAGGCCCAACAGGGACTGCAGCACAGCTTTCCCTGCTGCCGCGGTCCCACACCCTGAACCATCCTTGCAGACCACAAAAGTGGTCCTAAGGCTCCGGTTTCACAACTCTGCTGGCCCAGAATGGTCATACTTTAGTCTTTGATGCCAACAATGGAAAGTTTCATCCCAGCTCTATCCACCCAGATACTCCCCCGAGAGCGTGAAAACTCCTAACACGTAATTCATCTTATTTATGTACTAAAGGAGCAACCGTTTTCATTCAGTAACCCTGGAAGTCAGGCAAGTAAATTAAAACTTAAAACAAGGCTTGAGAGTCCAGCACGCATGCTGCTTTTTGAGTGATTTCTCTGTAATAGGCAAGTATGGATACTCTGGAAGAAAAAGAGACCTATTCCAGGTCACCTGTCAGCAAAATTGCCTCTGTAAGCAATAAGCAGGTTTTGGACCATCTAAGAAATTTACAGGCAAACGCAGGGTAAGACCAGCTATTACTCCTCACGGTACAAATGAAAAAGTCTCCAGATGTTAGCTGTTCTCAGCCTTGCATTTTGATCAAATATATACAGTTTCAGTCAAAAAAAACCACCACTTTTACAAGTGCAGAGCAGACCAGGCAACACCTCGTGAGGGCATCCATATACTTTATTTCTAGGAAAAATGCCATTTGTTTAGACTACTCTGCTTGCGTTTTATAGCAAAACCTCCACCTGGTTCCAAGAAGCTTTTGGACAATAACTCTGCTTTGATGGCAGCTGTATAGAGCAGAGAAATGGGGGTTTGCCTAGGCTGAAGAAGTGAATGTTTGCTACCCCATTACCTTGCAACGGCTTTTTAAATGAAATTAAACCAAGATTTTTTGTTTCATTTATGATACCCCAGATTTCACTTCTGCTTGGAGCGTAAAGGGCTAGAGATAGCACAACTTTCAGTGGTTTATGGCTCTTCTGTGTCATTCTAGGATTCAGCACATGCTCTCCTCCCAGCTCACCTTTATTTTACCATAACGTGAGTGTACTAACTGGTAAATCTTTCCTGCCTTCCCTCCCCAAATGCCAAATGTATAACCTTGAGTTGGCCTCTGCCATATGCTATTTCTATGCAGATTCCAAATGCAGTTTGGGGAACTCTCATTAAAATCAGAAGGGAACAACACGGGGATTCCTGCACAGCAAAGATCTTGAAAACACGTGCTAGAAAGTCAGTGCTCTCTGGCAGTGGGTGCACCGCGGGAGCTACAGGGATTTGGCGTTAGTCCTGAAAGACAGAATAAACACACTACAGAAAGGGGCATTGCTTTACCTCTGACTCCTGTTAACCCTCACAGCAGTGCAGCGCCTGCCCCATGTGCCAGGGAAGCTCGGTTTTATGTCATTTTACTGTTTTCCACACCAGTCGCCTAACCTGCTGCCCTCTAAAACCTACAGCACCTCTTCTCAGAAAGCATTTGTAGTTTCTTCCCCAGTTGTACTCTGCCTGGACAATTTAAGATGCTAATGGGACAGGGGAAATCCCCTTGCTCCGTCCCATGTTACCCTTGAGCTCTACCCGCAGAGATTACTGCTGAACGGGTAACGTAGACACTTCAACACAGCCTGCTCGTCCTAACGTGACTGCTGGCGTTCATACGGCTAAATATTTCCAAATCCTCTGCTGTGGTGAGTAATGCATCCACCCAAACAGGACAAGGGCATACTGCTCTGCATCACTAGATGCCAGAAGAAGGCAATTAATCTGCAAACCGGCGCGCTGCTGCACCTCCATGCCAAAACAGAAGCTGCTAATAGGGAGAGCAACGATAAACACTCTCTGTTCGGCAGCAGAAAGGGCTGGGAGGAGAATCCATCAAGATGGGATGGCTCACCCTCGAGCAGCTGTCTTCGCCGCAAAAAGCCAAGCGGTCCGGCTTCCATGGTTAATGCTGACGGCGGAGGGACCCACAAAAGAAACACACAAAGGTTTAGGCAACCAGCAGGAGGCTTGTGAAAAAGCCTTGTTCACTAAATCATACCAAGCACCTCATTTCTGGTTCTGTTCAAGTAGAGGAGCGAGCACCCGGCATCGTGGTTTTGGAGATGAAAACCAGTATGAAACAGCACCGCATCCCCCCTGGGCATTAGCGTCTCTGCATCGGCCCTATGAAACCAAATCAGCAACTTTCACCTACAGTGACTTAATTAACATGCACCCTACAGACCTCTCCAAGTCCTGCACATCGCCATCCTCCATTACCAAGCTCTTCTGATGAAAGTGATTAAAGCTAACAATTATAATTTGTGTTAGAGATGCCCCTAGAGGCTTCGGCTAGGCTCAGACTTCATTGTTCACAGAACACAACGCAAAGAGATCTCTTTCCCGAGGAGCTCATCCTCCGAGAAGACAAGGCAATCAAGGAACAGCAGAAAGAAAGGCACAGAAACAAAAAATCCTAGCTCAAGGTCAAACAGCAGGCCACCAACGGAGCTGGAACAAAACCCACCTCCCGTCCGGAGCGCTCGTCAGGCCGTGCTGACTCTCCAATACTAAGCTGATCAACTAATAACACGTTATTTATCAAGTGTCAAGAGCAGATGAAGTAGTTCAGAGCGTTACTTGCTGTCCTGAGTTCGAGCATGTATTTTTGTGAAGCAAAGCTGACCACGACAGCAAAAGAGTTACTTTCCCTTCACCTTCCAAAGAAACGCTTCCCATATTTTTTTGTGCACATTACTGACAAATCGATCCTCCTCAATTTTTTTATTCTTCCATCAATGCTTTCAACAAAGAGTGATTGCTCAAGCGCCCTTCTCTGCCTCGCACTTCCAATTTTTTAAGAAATGGTCAATCTCGATATGCATAATTATAATTGCAAATGGATCGTTTTATCTTGTACTCTTCTATTTTAATGGGATTATGTACGGTCAAATCTCTACGGTAACATTTAAAGTCAAAACCTCTTACGTCATTCATATGTGGTTTAGATATTTAAAAATATTAATATGCAACTAGTGATGTTACAAAAGGTTACATTTCTAACTACCCGGCCCAATTATGATGCCATAAATCTGATAGAGTTTTCACCAATTACCAGAAAAATCTTTCCAAGGTGGTATAACTGGAATTTAATAAAACTTCCTGCCCTATAGTTCATCAGCAAGAGAGTGCTGCTGCCGTGCTTTGTACAGGGAAAGAACAAGGCACAAGTGTGCAAAGTGAGTGAAGCTTTTAGTCTTTGCAAACAACTCCAGTGCATAAAATATTAAAAGCAACGCTAAACTAATCTCTGGCAAGAATTGCAGGCAATTCACTGCAACTCGTATTACGAATGCCTTTGGTTTACCATTTCAAAAACATTAGTCTACCATTATGGTTGTGTATCACAGTATGTTAACCTCTGTAATTTTCCAACATGGTATACTGCAGGAACACAAATTAGGCTATCTGGCACAAAAGCTTAAAAAGACGCAATATTTAAAGCGAGCAGACAGGAAAGCTCCTCGCTCCTTCCTGCCAAAGACAGCAGGAGAAAGTCCAGTCCTCTTTTCCTCAAAGCAAATGGTAAAATCCCATTAATTTCCCCTGGAACCGACAGATCCGCAGCATCTGGGAAAGGATTCAGTCTAAATACATCGCAGACACAACAGATGAATGATTTGGGGGAGAGGGGTCGCCTGCTCTCATTTTAACACTTCTGTGTAACAGGAACGGAGCAGGTCACTTCTGTAAGCTTAAAAATGCCTTGTGGGCTTTCAGTAGGATTTTCCCTTCAGCATTTTTTGCCTTCTGTCTCCATTTTCCTCTTGTTCATATGCCTAATGGCTTTCAATTCTGTTATTTGAGAGTACAAGAAACTTAGTCTTACCCTTCATACTCAGTGTCGTAGGGCTCACATGTATGAAATTTTGTTCTCCTATAATTAGTAGGGAAACGCTGACATTTCGTATATTCTGGAACGATCATACCCTTTCCACTAAGGAAACAAACTGCAAGCTGAATTTTTACATACACATTATATGGAAGTTTTCATAGTAATACATCTATTTTAGGTACAAAAAAACAATCATAATAAAATGCTCATCACGTTTGCAAATGACTCTAATTCCCAGGATGAAATTTGTCCACCCAGAAGTACATCTAGCAACTAAGCCACAATGATTAGTTTGAGTTTGTAACAGTTTTCAAAGGTGGGTTTGGGGTTTTTTTGGTGGGATGTGAAAGAGACTTCTTAAAATATGCAAAAAAGATGGGAAAAACAAAGTAAAGAAGAAAAAGAAGACATAGCCCAAAGCCAGGACACTCCAACACTCACCTAAGGTGTGTCGGAGTCATGCTTCTGCTCTGCATCATGCAGAACACGCACTTCAACCTCGCTGCCTTCCCTACGAGGCCACTGGGATGCTGCTCTCCTTCCTAGGTAACTACCTGGCTCCCTTCCCTCGTTTTCCACTTCCAACATATCAAACAACCTCCGAAACTCCATCCAAACCTATACACTTTGGCAAAATGTATTGAGTTTGAGGAGAAAAAGCCAGCTTCGTTTTGTCTCAACCAGCTCCAGCTCTCAGGACCAAGGGCTGCCGGGGTTAAGCAAGACTTTTCGTGCCCACCTTCAGAGCATAAAGCAGCCATTATTTTAAGCTGGCATCCCAGGGATTTATTTTTTTTTTTCCAAGCAATATACTGGTCCCAAGTGGTTTTAGAAGCAAGCGACCAGGCAGCTACATGAAGCCTAGGCCCTGGTACTGGAAGACCCAGAGGGTTCCCTGCAACAGCAAAGCATTTAATGCAAGAGGAGAAGGGAGCCTGGAGTCCTGCCAAATCTAATCCTGGCTATACGTGCCACAGCTGGATTTCTTCAAGTAGGGGCTATTACGCTGGCACACCGCTGACCAAAGTCTTCTGTTTTGTATAAATTCCTTGCAAAGACCTTAGGAGATAAAACTGATTAATCCTAATTAAAATGAAAATCAAGGAAATGACACAGTCTGTTGAATCTACTTGATGAATCAAAAGCCTCGCTCATTTCTATGTTAATTGTCTTTTTACAAATGTGCCGTACTCTCATACACACGGAATAATGTTTTCATATTTTTCTTCACTTGGAACATCACGGGCCAGATGTTAGAAAGCACCCGGAGAGCCCTTCTGCATTACAGGGCCCCTGCAGAAGTGCCTGAATGGATGCCGAATCCTTTCTCAGACTCCTCATGGCTTTAATAAAAAAAAATCACAGCCTGCAGCAATGCGACAGCTCAGACACTGCAGCCAGGGAAGGACCGGCACCAGGCAGGACACAGCACCTCCCGAGCATGCTGAAAGGTGTGCGAGATACCCCAGCAGCATCGGACAGGGAACGGGCCAGGAGTTAAATTCAACCAGCACAAACCCTCCAAACTCCCTGCTTCTCGATTTGCACGAGTCTGATAACGCGTCCGATATCGCCGTTCGAGGTTTTATCAAAAGGCTACTTGCACATAACGCTGTAGCACAGTAAGGACATTTGGGAAAGCAATCAACCTGCAAAGACATTCTTGAAGTGCAGAAATGCAGAACAGACCCTTTCAAGGACAGTCCAATTTAGGATGTGAGTGATTTAAAGAGGAATGAACCAGTACATGGCTAACACCAGGCAGTTAAGGGGTTGGATGCATTTGGCACAGGAGCGTCTCTTTCTCTATAGATACGTACGTAACACATTAAAGGGATCCACATTCAACTTGTAACCAGTCAAAATCGTGTGTTGGGGGGGTAAAGCTAACCTAAGATAAGTGGTAAAGACACACTGGACAAAATCCAGGATCTGCTGCGTTACTTGCTTAGACACCATTTATTATGGTTACATTTTACTATACAGTAGTAAAAAATTACAAGGCAACATCCTGTGTTATTTCCCACTGGGATGAATGATACAGATGTACTATTAAATCTCAAAACCAGCACCAGTCTGCCAGGCTACATTCCATTTGTGTCTTTATAATGTGTCAATAGGCTGACATTTATGCCTTCTGATGGTAAAGCTATTTATGTTATAGACATTTAAATGTGCCATAAAATGCATAGCACTACACAACCTTAGAACCCTTCCAGTCTTTACCAAAACAACACATACAAAGCAAAAATCCCACCAGACACAAGCATCCAAACTTAGGACATAATGGCTCCACTTTTTCCATGGTAAGTCGATGTTATGAGGGTTTTTTTAAATATCATTGTAAAAGAGGGTTAATGCAACCTCTCTCCTGTGCACACATTCAACCCATAGTTTGCTTTAATTTTGGTTTATAGATCTTTGTCCCTTCCCAAAACGTTTTTCTTTAAAATCTAAATCACCAATTTCATGATGTGTGGGGTGACAGGACATGCCCAACCCTCAAGCTGAACCACAGGCCACCAGGCAGCCCTATCCTGACACTTGTAACCAAAACCAGGAGCTACTCCAGCTCTGTATAGCTGTCGAACACAGGTGGGGAGGCACTCGTCAAGGTTCACCATAGCTTGCAGCCCAAGGGCATCCCGAACCATGGAAATACACCGACAAATGGATGGTACTACAGGAATCTCAACCTCGGGGAGAACAGGTAGGGACAGTCACTGCAGGTCACAGACTATAGGTGAACATGACAGATTTAGACTGGACACCAGGAAGAAATTCTCCCAGAGAGGGTGGTGAGGCACTGGGACAGGTTGCCCAGAGAAGCTGTGGATGCCCCATCCCTGGCAGTGTCCAAGGCCAGGCTGGATGAGGCTTGGAGCAACCTGGTCTAGTGGAGGGTGTCCCTGCCCATGACAGGGGGTTGGAACTGGATGGGCTTTAAGGTCCCTTCCAACCCAAACCATTCTATGATCTCAGCACAGTCGCTGGTGGCAAGGGTTTGGGAGGCATCAACCCCAATAATACTGAGTTAAAATGAGCATTCTCTCTCTGCTTAGACGCCACCAATCCTTTAAAAAAGGCCAACCTTGCAAGAAATCAAGACAAAACACTCACAGATCTGCTACTAAATGGCCTGCTTGTTTGAAATGTCAAGATAAAGATATGGAGACTAGCATACAATAATTATCCCAGCCCCACTGATGGTCTCCCCTTAATGCCATCCCCAAATTCTGTTTAACATGAAAGGAGACGAATGGCTGTGAGAGATGCAGGCGAGAGAACCAGACTGGGGGACACAGAAATTCGTCTTTGGTACTACATGGTCATGATTAAAAAGTCCTTCCAAGGCCTGACTACAGGCCAGAAGTGGATTGGGGTCACTGGACATGGTGGATGGGGATGCATAACCAGCAAAGTATAATGGTTTTGGTCTAAACCCAAGGAAGCCCCGAGGCTGTTGTTGAGGCACTTCTTGCACGTATCAAGATCCTTAATACTATAACAGATAAGCAGGCAACAGGAAAGGAGGAGTTCAGAAATACGCACGCTGGAAGGAGGGCTACGTGCTCCAGTTACTATCCTCCAAGCAACTGGCATGCGAGGATAAGGGAAAGTTGCAAACATGCCAACTCCAGCGTCTTCTGCAGGGATCATGTCTTGAAACAATAATGGCTGAAATAAGGGCCAGCGGTTCAGGGACTTGTTTAAAAATAAATCCTTAAAAGAAAATTACCACAGAAAACAATGTTGGGGTATTTTTACTCCAAGAACAACATCAGAGCTCAATGTATTAGAAATGCAACCGCATCAGATACTGCACTGGGATTGCCCATGCTCAAGCTGCACGTAGCCAAACGCCAGGCTGAGCCACTTCGTTACGGTGCTTGCAATCAAAGTGAGACAGAAAGTGGCTGCTTCTCCACTCTGACAAGTTTTTAATTGCATCTAGAAATTACCTTCTACTTTAAATTTCATTCCAAGATTGTGTCTAAGTGAGGCTGCTCAAGATGAGTTTGTCACACTTCTAAATAATTATTATTAACGCAACACTAACATCCTTCAGTGGAGTTTATACCACCTAAAGCGTTTTTCAAAAGATGTCCTTAACATTAAACTTAGCATCCAATATGACTGAAATGCCAAATTATCTTGACCTTTTAATTCCAAGTGGCACGCCAGTCACAGTTCCTCCTTCATAAGGAGGCCCATCACCTCTTCTATTTTGGTGACGTCAGTAAACATCTTTTCAAGTGCAGGAGAATAACTTCCCACATCAGAGCATGATTAACACACACACACAACCTTAGATGATATTAATATCCAATGCCAGACTAAAGGTTATTAACAGGCTGCGCTGTCTCAAGGCAACGCAGTCCAATCTACAAGTCCCAGGATGACCAGATTTTCATGAGCATCTTCCATGACCTTTAAATGAGCTTCTACAAGCTCATTTTATGAGCTTTGCAACTTGTCAAGGGAAATACCGCAAGCGCTTCCGACACACAGAAGGATCACCAACATCGCGGCACCGGCAAAACACAGGCTTTGGAAATCCTGCGCCGCCAGGATCGGAAGCCACCTGGGAAGCAGAGGGTCTCTGTGCAGATGCCCTCATGAATTCAACTATCTGATGATCTGCTATCCAAATTCATGGATAAGGCCTCTAGCTAATCATCAAGATTTTAAACAAAGGGGAGGTGGGGGGAGGGAAGCTTCCTGCTCCCATTAAAGCAGAAAACAAAACTTTCCCATAAGGACAGGCTCCAAGGAAACTGCACAGTCACGTCCTGCCAAAATTTATGTTCGGTTTTCTAAGGTGCAAAGCATCCCACAAGTTTTAAAGAATTGTAAATGCAGCTAATCCAGACCCTAAAGAATTTCTGTAAATCTAAAATAAAGGAAAATGTACCATGAAGAAATCCATGAGCGGAAAAGCCTTACCAGTGTCTCCTCATACAGTCTGTATGCGATACTGGTGTTCAACACCTTCTTCCTGAGACATGAAATGTATCTAAAACAGGTATATAAAGACATCTCAGGCTACAGCTATTTTGGAACTGATTTCAACCGTCTTTGGTTTATTACCCCTGATAGCATGATGTCATCATAAGCCTTTTAATGTCTTTTAAGACCTTTTCCAGTTATTCTTAAATTATTAGGTGCGAATATGTGAATGCGTGTGGTATTTCTTTATTTCTGCAACCGTGTGATAAACTGCAGTGCCACAAGATAAATTGCATTCGGTTTACACATTTGACCTCCTCACTTGAACTCTGCCTGCTAATCCATTTCAGCTGGGACTATTTCTAATATGCCATACTTCTGAACAGCTTTCAAACAGCTGTAGGGGAGTCTTTTTTGTCCTGTGCTTTAAAATGGATTTTGCATTAAAAATATTTCTGTTTTGCACCAGGAAGTGGAACAGATTACAAACAGAAAGACCCTGGCTCCTAGCAGCTCCAGGATCAAGTGTTGGAGCCTGAGCCAAAAGGGAGCAAGAGCTGCTCTAGGTGTGCAGCACACTTTGCTGATGTGAGGCGCTTGCACCCTTAAAGGTGACCCTAACAACATCTGTCACATCCCTGCAATCCCATTAAGATCCTCAGCAGCTATCCTCCTCCATCACTCAGCAAGAGTTTTAATGAAGGTTTACACCCTCAAGCCTGGCCTTCACGTCCGTCGCCCCATCTTACCTCATCACCCCACCATGCGGAGAGGTCACTCAGGCACACAATTAAAACACGTGCTACGCTGTGACCTACTCAACTCCAGCCATGCAACTTGTAGAACCCTCCCCGTCCAGGAAAACTTCTGGAAGAACCAGCAAATGCCTCAACTTGTGCATTCTGCTACAAAAAGGGTAACCAAGAATCAAACCAATGCTAGTTTTCCCTTTGGAACAGATAAATGTATTTTAATTGCAATTGATATTAGTTTCCCTGAGGTAGCACATAGCCAGATCTCACTAACACACGTTTTCTCTGCCTGTTTGAGAAGGTCACTGCTTTTCAACAGCTTAATTTTTGTTTTGATTTTTTTTTTACTTTTTAAATTTCCTTGCTTGGTTTCACCCTGAATTTTTTAAAAGGCAAACGATAAAGTTTTGTTTGCAGTTGGCCAGCATAAACAAAACATCTCTCAACTATTCACCATGATTTTTCACAGAAAGGACAAGAATAAGTGTTTTAATAACTTGCTTAAATATCCGTGACAGAAGAGTCCTTCTGTTGCAAAGCTGCCGCTTGCATTTGACACACCTGAGCAAATAGCGAAACTACCGCTTTCTCAGCTTCTTCTTGAATTTCAGGCAAGATGGATGCTCCTGCACTTCTCTTTCATTCAGCTGATGAGAACATTTACTAACCACTGCAAAGCATCCAGCTGCACAGTTTAAGCGCGTGCTTAACGCTGCATTTGCTCTAAAATACCAGGATTCACAGGCACACGCTGCCACACCATCCTTAATGCCCGGCTTAAACCTTTGCAGAAGGAAAACAAGCCAGCCCCCTTCTCGGCTTCAGGTAACTGTGGAGTTTCAGCAGCGCCCGTAAAACTAACGTGGAATGCCATCCAGAGGGACCCAGACAGGCTGGAGAGGTGGGACCGTGCCAACCTCATGGAGTTCAACAAGGCCAAGTGCAAGGTCCTGCACCTGGGTCGGGGCAATCCCAAGCACAAGGACAGGCTGGGTGGAGAATGGATCGAGAGCAGCCCTGAGGAGAAGGACTTGGGGGTGCTGGGGGATGAGAAGCTGGACATGAGCCATCAGTGTGCGCTGGCAGCCCAGAAAGCCAACCAGATCCTGGGCTGTATCAGGAGAAGTGTGGCCAGCAGGGTGAGGGAGGGGATTCTCCCCCTCTACTCTGCTCTCGTGAGACCCCACCTGAAGTGCTGTGTCCAGCTGTGGAGCCCTCAGCATCAGAAGGATATAGACCAGTTGGAACGAGTCCAGAGGAGGCCACGAAGAAGCTCAGAGGGCTGGAGCCCCTCTGCTGTGGGGACAGGCTGGGAGAGTTGGGCTTGTTCAGCCTGGAGAAGTCTCCAGGAGACCTTATAGCAGCCTTCCAGTACCTGAAGGAGATACAAGGAAGCTGGGGGGGGGAGGGGTGGGGTGCCTTTTACCAGGGCCTGTAGTGACAGGACAAGGGGTAATGGGTTTAAATTGAAAGAGGGGATTTTGATTAGATATCAGGAAGGAATTCTTCCCAGAGAGGGTGCGGAGGCACTGGGACAGGTTGCCCAGAGAAGCTGTGGGTGCCCCATCCCTGGAAGTGTCCAAGGCCAGGCTGGCTGAGGCTTGGAGCAACCTGGTCTAGTGGAGGGTGTCCCTGCCCATGGCAGGGGGGTTGGAACTGGATGGTCTTTAAGGTCCCTTCCAACCCAAACCTCTCTGTGATTCTATGATTCTATGAAAATTAAGGATGTGGTGAAGGGCCCTGCCAGACTGAGGTCTTGCTGGAAAATTACAGAAGAAGTTTGATGGCACCAGATATATAAACATGACTTCCTTAAGCAATTAGCCCTGCACTTGTTATAAACTCTGCAATCAAATATTCATTTCATTTTGCAATGTCATCACTAGTCTGACACCAGCAAAAGCAAATTAAAAATGCAGGAAAGTATTCCAGGTAAGAATATCCTTTTTAAAGGAGCTAAATTACTTATTTAAATTACAGAGACATAGTGAACAGGATGGCTGTGAGAAAAACCTATTGCAGGAACTGGCAGAGACAGCAATTTGGGCTAAATTAGAGCCTTTGCGTGGTTATCCCCAACAAATGCATCAACCCACAGGGTGAGATTTTTGTGTCCACTCTAAGCCCACATTACAGACCCTTTCGACTCCTTTCGAATGCACTCATCTGGAGCCGATAGCTAGAACCCAGCTATCTGCTAGGCATGTTGGGTTTGGGTGGCATGGTTTTTTCCAAGCCATGTAAATTATTAATCCCTCCTGAATTAAAAAAAAAAAAAAAAAAAAAAAAAAGCAAAACATTAAGAAAAAGTGCTTTAAGGAAGTTTTGCACCAGGAGGTCTCAAGCGGTACCACAGTTGTATTCACAGCTGGCTTATTTTTAAATATGAGAGGAATCATCAACTCTTAACACGACGAGCACTGCTCAGGCTTTCCGTAACACAGAAAAGGAGATTTTACTAATGGTTTGACCTGAACAAAAGAAGGCAAACCTCTAGTAATTATGCTTTAATAATGCTTTAAACAAAATGATGCTTTAAACTTCCCTTCCTTTCGCATGAACTGTTACAGAGGTCACTTGTCCAAAAAGCATCAGCTGCTGAACATCACAGAGGAAGCTCTGTCTATCCCCATTCCTGCTGGTACTTCTTTGTTGATATGGAGAAGCATAAACAGAGAAAGTGTTCAAAACATTTTACCAGAGCAAGAATATGGGTTGAAAAAACATCAAACGAATGATAAAAGGAGACTATAATTGTTTAAACAGTATGAAAATAAAACACTGCTAGTCATTTAGCAGAATATTGAGAGGCGGTATGTTTTCACCCAGTGTTCGATTTATCAGTAAAATCCCCAGACAGAAAAATGGTAAACGTTTGGTAGACTTAGGACTGGGGGATTCCACTCTCTCGACTGACTGGGACTGGTGGCGAGATACTAATGGCCTAAAGGAAAGAAGGATGGACAAACCTGTCGCAGCTCGCGGATGCCAACCCAGCGCTGCTCCGTGCCAGACAGCTGGCGGGGACCGTGACAGCTGAAGGGAGAACCACCCTGAAAGGCAGTCTGTACGCATACCTGACTAGCATCACGAGTCACGTTCAACATCCTCAAACTGTAATTTATTAGGTATTTGCCTGCAGGGATCTCCTGGAACACTTATCAAAGGCGTTCACACCTATTCCCACGTCTGGAACGAGCGACTCAAGTAAGCGTCACATTAGGGCAATAAAAATGATAGCGACCGGTCTGAACTGGGATACCAGCAAGCCCTGACGGCTGCTGTATATTTATCACGTTCATTTGGAATCACTGTAAGAGGTCCCGCTGCCCTCAGCCCTAAGCAAACCTAAGCAGTGGGTGGTCCCGGGTGAGAAATGTGAGAAGCTGCTTGTAGAAGCCCATCTCAACCCCTTGCTCAGCGCCAGCAACACAAGGAATTCTTTATACCTCCTATCTTCGCAACCTCTAGATTGCATTTCTATTATTCACATGGCACCAGCAGATACAGCACGGCAAGAAATTTGGGCTTGCAGTGATAAACAAAATGTAGTATATGAGTGGAGTTGCCAGGAAGGTGCATTTTTGCTCAGCAGTATCAGAGAAATAAATTACAGAGAAATGTAACTGCTGCCTATTAAGAGACAGATTTATATGATAGCTAAAGCTTTCATAGTTTATGAAACAATGTCTAATAAAATGGCATGGCTGTGATTTAGTAAGGTGTTTAAATTCATCGTTACATATATTTTGTATTTCAGACTGGCCTTCGCTACCAAGTCACATATTGGGGCTTTGCCTGATATACGCGTCCTTTTTTGCATATGTAATGAGCTTATCAGCTTCCAGTGGAAAGGGCAATTTTAGAGCTGTCTTTTCCTAAGGTTTGCACTTAAATACGCCAGATGACTCATTCACTGCACTAATATACCCGGGGAATTCAACAAGGTGAAAAATGTTAAAGGAGGAGATGCTGCACAGCACAGTAGGAGGATGAAGAACACGAAGAAATTAAACTGAGAGGGACTGTCTTACACAACACGGCTTACTGAAAGAGGGGGAAAAAAAACAACAACAAACCTCCTTATATATTGTATCTTCCTTATAGCACCTTCCAGTGCCTGAAGAGGGCCTACAAGGAAGCTGGGGGCCTCTTTTTACAAGGGCCTGTAGGGACAGGACAAGGGGTAATGGGTTTAAATTGAAAGCGGGGAGATTGAGATTGGATATCAGGAAGAAATTCTTCCTGGAGAGGGTGGGGAGGCCCTGGGACAGGTTGCCCAGAGAAGCTGTGGGTGCCCCATCCCTGGCAGTGTCCAAGGCCAGGCTGGAGGAGGCTTGGAGCAACCTGGTCTAGTGGAGGGTGTCCCTGTCTACGGCAGGGGGTTGGAACTAGATGGTCTTTAAGGTCCCTTCCCACCCAAACCATTCTGTGGTTCTATGATTTTATCATTTGCTAGGACCATATAGGTCCTTCATGTCAGACCTTGGTCAGGCAGGCAGCATCCTTGCTGCTGCAAACAGACATTTGTGCTGAATAAAGATAAACTCCCCCAGAAACACGGGCTGAGGTTCCCAAAATCAGTCCTAAAGCCAACAACCTTCAGTCACACGGGTAAAACAGCCTCATCTTATGGTGTGCCTCGGCTCCCAAACCAGCTTTCAACATCCACAGGAGCTGCTGGAGGCTCAGCACGTCTGAGATCCGGGAGGCTGTATTTTAAAGCCTAACTTTGGGCAGCGTTCCCCTGAATCCTGTCCCAGATTCTCCTGTTTCCCGACTGGAAGGGAATGATGGCTCAGCTGCTCTGGGTTTCTGTATAACACCAGCCAGAGGATATCAGCTCACTGCTCCGACCATTCCGAGTGCAGTCACTGCTGCTCAGTCTGTGCCCCACTCCAGAAAGTGGGAAACCAGAAGTAACTATTGTCACAAGCAAAATTTTTAAGGTTCAGGGAAGAACTACATCCAACATTCATTATCCTTCTGGGCCTCATCATACACGTTATACTGTAGCCACAAAAGGAAAGAAATCCACAGGATTTGGTGCTGCAGTCACACCACAGACCTGGATATTAAGACAGTCAGCTGTATACTGCAAGATTTCTTACTTAATGGAATCTTTTTCTCATATTTTTCATAAATATTTACAGTAACAAAGCCAGAAAACAACCACAAAAACTGTTTGTCCAGTTGCAACGTTTTGAAAATAAAGTCCAAACAAAATTTGTATCGGATTTAATTCCTGATGAAGTTCAAGTGAACATTTAGAGAGCGTTTTTCATCTTCAGAGCCCTGTGCAAGCACAAGCTAATGCATGATTTGTGGTTCTGCTCAGCACGTCTGCAGTCCCCTAATTCCCAAGTACCTCCATGCTTCACCCTGGCTTGGGTCCTGTACCCCAGTGAGCCCAGAGCCACCCACCACCTGAGCACCGGCAGGCTGCAGGCGTTTCAGCTCAACGACAGCTCTGGACACTATGCAGCAAGATTTCGCTTTGGCTCATCTCTGTTTCATAGCAGTTTCCAAGTGAGAGTCAATCTGCAGCCAAGATTTAGTTAACACAGCTCATAAAACACTATTCCATCCAGCTAAATAGGAAAAAAAAAAAAAAAAAGAAAGAAAGAAAAAAGGCAAATAAATAAAAGTGTTTTAGAGATAAGATCTCTTGGACCATTTATGCAGCTCCCTTTTTTTTCCCAAATAACAGAGAACTTATGCTTATCCTCAAAGATGCTTACAATTCAGCTCTCTTTTAGTCACAGCACTTTGGAGAGTAAATAATCTTAATTATCTTGCATGCTGCTGACTACATCAACAGGAATACAGCAAGGGATACAGCACATAAAAGGAGCTGGTACATCCCTCCATCAGGGACAACTGAAACTCAGCGGCCACATTATAAGGAAAGGGGATCTAGTATTGCTGCGACATGGAAAACAGTTCTGATGTCTGAGAAAATATTTGCTTTTCCTATCTACGTAGCGTATAAGCCTACATCCAACTGGGTACGCAATCCAGTTGTTTAAGGTGGGAGATTGGGTCACAAAATCAACCACTACTGACCCCAGAAAAGTTGTATGTATTGGCACGAACGCTGTCAAGCCGAAGGACACCCCTGCCTTTCCGAAAGCAGTAACGCTGCTGGTGTTTCCCATGGGACCTGAATTAGAGACCGGAGGGGAGGGCAGGCAAGGAACAGGCCCATGTTTCCAGAAAAAGAGCCACAGGAAAACTAAGCAAACAGTGAGAGAAACCATTTGATCGCCTTGTACTTGCAGTCAGTCATACAGCTCTGAAGTTGTCCATGGGAAATACTGGGGCAGCGGGAAAGGCTGGAAGTGCTGCGAGGCCGCCAGGTCTTCAACGGCCATCAAGAGCTTTGGCAATTTTGACAGCAGGCAGGAAACCTTCCCAGCAACGCCCTGTGCTCATTGGTGTCGTCGCGGCAGGATTTCAAGTGCCTCCTGCAAACATCAACCCTCAGCGAGGAGTACGAGCGCAGACGGCTTTCCAGGAACTCCAAACGTCGAGCGGGCAATCGTGACGCGCGAGGGACAACACTCGGCGCTCCTCCCGCAGCCACGTTCCTTCTGGAGAACACACTGGGTTCCCCTTCTTATTTTCTTGGGAACAGAAGGTGAAGGCAGGCGACTTGGCTGAACGCTCGAAAGGGAAAACAAGATTCTTAATGATGATCTGCAGATACCATACGGCAACGCTCCTTCTTCTCCCGTTTCCTCTCCTGACCTACACCGTACCTTGTGCATTCTCGCCTGCCAAGGTTGCTCAGGACCCTTTGTCAGCACAGGTCCTCACTCATTTCCAGGGGAGCAAGGCCTAAGATGGGGTCTCTATGTATCAATAAGCACTTTTCCTGTCATCAAAACTAAAGACAACCTAGAAACTGTGTACACACAAGCAATGGGAAGAAAAATGCCATCTCTCACCTCTACAAGAAACAAAGAGTAATGCTTTGTTTCACAAGGACATAATGGTAGGATGCCTGCAAGGTGAGGCAACAAACAACACCACGGGAGAACTCCAAACCAGCCACAGCCATCTTCTACTAAATCTTCAAATCACGACACCTACCTTCAAACTAAACTGCTAAACCACTCCTTGAGAGGACAATAATATTCTTTGGCACTGGTAGCCTCCTCCCTGCCAGAGGGGAGGCTGGCAGACACTTTGTAGAGGGCACAAGGGCCACAACAGGTCACCTTCCAGTAGGGACCATGAGCCCTCCACGGATATCAAGACCTTTTCACTTCCTAGACTGGAGAAGAGAGGACATTTCAGTTTTTACAAGTTTGCTCTTGGTTAGTATTTCTCAGGCTGAGGCACCTGCTTGCTTATTCTTGGTCCACGAGTTGGTCCTGGCTTGGCCTTCGCTCCTTCGCTTCTCATTGCCAGACCCGGAGGCAGGACTAAGAGTGCACTGACCACTTCCCCAACATTGCAACAGCCCAGGACATTGCATTGCCTTGAAAAGAAGCAGCTGGCACATGGCAAGGATGGAAGCGAGGCCTCTGTATCAGGCATGTACCCGTGGCAGCAGAGATTGCTGGCCCCACTCCGGCACTTCCAATACAAGGACAGCTAGCTTCAGCTTGTCATCTGTTTCCCTTGCTCAAGGGCAAAAATATGCCACGCTGCATGACAAGGCCAAGGGGGAGGCTTTGATAGCTATGTTAGCTAAGCCTGGAAATGAGACAACACAGGGAACACAGATTTAAGACAAAGGACTGAGCATCATTGGTGCATTCTTCCCCCTTGTCGCCTCCTCCACAATGAAACAAGTCTCTCTCCATACATACCAGTAAGGCAGAAAAGAGGGAAAGCAATGGGACCCTGAACCAGAGGCTTGCTTCCAAAGTCCACATGAACTTTTTATTCCTTTTAGCCATCTCATTTCCCAGGGAGGAAGAACTTACTGGCACCGGGATGCGGCGCCGTTGAACTCCTCTGCGGGGAAATTGGACCCGCATAACTCCTCCGCTCTACTGGGAGGCAGCAACACATTCCCGGCGAGCTGAGTGGAGCCAGTTTGCATCTGGAACAAAACATGCCTTCCCCACCAAGACAGTCCCCACGGCAGGGTGAGCAGGCACTGCTCGGCCAGGCTTCCCTTCCTCTGCTGTGGCTGGAAGTCAGCCAGCGGCAGCTTAAGGCTTTGGAGAAACCAGGAACCCCAAGTGCCAGTTAAATTCGTTACGCAGGTAAATAAGAGTAAAGTGCCCAGAGGTGATGCTTGCCCACTGAAGCTGGTGGAGCCACGGCACAGGGCTGCTCCACTTACCCTAGCCAGGGGTAGGTATTCTGGAATCCTGCAGGCAGCATCTCCTGAAGGCTGACGGCCGAATTCCTGAGGCAGGGAGCCTCACAAGGGACTCTGCTTGCAGGAAAATGAACTCTGCTGCACCAGGAAAAAGCACATTCAGCAGAAAACGGCAGGGCTGGGAGATGCACAGAGCCAGGCAGGCAGAGCTGGCAGCACCCAGCGAGATGACGGCAGGCGAGCACTGGGAGGCACTGGGTGCTCAGCAATGCTTCAGTGGGGACCTACCAGTTTCCCTGCTCCAGCCCCAGGAATGGGAATTAAGTCATGTCTCTGGCTTTCCCAAACTGGATGCTCCAGCAAGAATGACGCTGGCTATTTCTCATGCTGCCAGATGCCTTTTCCCCTTCCCTTCCAGTCCCTCTGCATCATGCCCTTCTGCTCAAAGCACACGTTTCCAAGAGCTTTCTGTGAAGACCTGAGCTGTCTCAAGGTGAAGGCACTGCCAGCATTCATGCATTCCTGGTCACCAACAGCATCCTTCTCTGGTTTGGCCCCCTCCATTGAACAGGAGTGTATCGGAGAAGCTGAAGTGGGAGATGTACTTCCAGAAAGATAAAAACTGAAGGGAAAACACAGGATCTCCACTGCTCACTATGCAGGCAAGTCTGACACCAAACCTGCAGCCAGCAGGCAGAGTTCTCCAACCGTGACTCCCCCATCTGCAGAGCCACCCCAGTAAATAGACAGACAGACAGGTATTTTGCAGTGGTAAGGAGAAGATAAATTCATCGCTGCTTCTGGAGCACAGTGATGCATCTGTGACGAACAGCACACAGGAGGCAAAATGATGTTAAAAACTGTATCTTCAGCATTTCAATACTTTTCAGGGAATAAAACATGAAGCCAAGAGCTGAGGGAATACAAGTACTGTGAAGCTGCCCACTGAACATTCGTTGTGCCTCCTTAGACTGGTGAGAAAGGGTTCAGGAGGTGAGGCTACACAAGAATGCGGAAGTGCTAAGGGACAGGGTTCAGATGTCCAAAACTCACGGATTTCAGGCTGTCTTAAACTTCTTTAGCACTTGCCTTTTAGGAAGCATTTCACAAAGAATTTATCCACAGTTAACAAGCAGGTTAACTTTGCAGAGAGGTAATGGCTTCAGGGGAGGGGAGTCCTGGTGCCTCCTTTCCTCAGGCAGGTGTTTGGTACAGATGAGAAACCCGTTTAGTCCTCACCTTGCATGTTACAGCAAGACACAGGGTTGCATTTAACCCCTTATGCTACCTGGAAATACTGCAAACCAAAGTTGGAGTGCAGCAGTGGTGCATAATGCCAAACCCTAATGTCTTCCAAGCAATACTTTCCATAGAGGAGAAAGGAGGCTACAGGTGGCTCCATCCCAAAACCAGACCCTGGGTGCTGCTCCTGCACCCTCACCAGCACTAGCAGGGGCGTACAGTGTGCCTCAAAGCGAGCCTGCAAAAGGCAGGCACTGGCAAAGCCGGCAGATCACTTTGCAAAGCTCAGACACTGCCGCAGAGGTGTCTGCTCGTTTCTGGCTCTTTGTCAATGTGCCAAGCAGGGTGAAGCAAATGTTAGCTACATGATACCATTGCAAGCTGAGGACTGCGTTGTAAATAGTTTACCTAAATCTCCCAGTGGATATATACACATGTGCACATATATATATATATATATACACGTGCACATATATATATCTCCATATACATGTATGTATACACAGGACACCTGGCATGCAATGTGCTTAGGACTAGGATACAAAATGCGTGCTTCAAAGGAGGCATTGCTGACTTGACAGGCACCATCCTACAAAAGTAAATCAGAAGAGGTTTTAGATATTCAGCTGCCAAGTCTGCAACCTGACCCTGAGACATTCATACCCCCGACAAAATGGCTTGGTTTGAGGGTTAGTGTTTGCTTGGGGAGAAAAAAGGGAGAGGCAAAAAATAAAGCCACAAAGAGCGAATCTTTCAAGTACAGAGGGGAAACGCAAAGCGAGCAATGTGAAAACAGATAGACTGTCAACCCTCCCAGTCCATATGCAGCTGCTATTTATAACAAACAATAGCTGGTGAGGGATAAAAAAAATAATTAGGCAATCAGGTCATTTTTAGGATAAAGGGTGACTCTTTGACTACACACAAATCCTCTTTCCATTAGTCATTTCACCTGTCTTTGAAGGCTGCAGAGAGCTCACTAAAGAGAAACAGCCTTTTCCCATTCACTGCAAATTATGCTTGTTTGCTGGATTATTTTCAAGGGCTGCAATAAAGGCACAGACTGCCTGAAGGTTTACACTGGATTTCTCTGACATATTTCTGCATTTAAGGCCATAACAAAATGAAGGGTTTGGGGTGGGTTTTTTTGGTTGTTTTGTTTGGTTGGTTTTTGTTTTGTTTTGTTTTTTCATTTGGTACAACTCTACTCTGATAATCTGACAGCGTGTTGTATTGCCTCAGGCAAGGATACACTCCAGTAGGTCAGGAGAAATAAACTGCACGGTAACATCTTAAAACCACCTACAGTCAGTTTTCTTATTCAGTCTCTAATAAAAACAAGGTACAGTAAGAACTAAGATCAGCACAGTGATGCTGATCTGCTACAGCAGAAGATCCAACATCCCACCAAGGGCTCTACACCTTCATTCCTACAGGATTTCCCACAGACCTGGAGGAGATCTGGCTTTCTCACCTCCTTGCCCAAGGAGAAGGGAACCGCCACAGAAGCAGCAGCACCTTGATAAAGAAGCCTCCTTGGTGCAGCTATGGGATGCATTGCCAGGAGGCAGCGCTTCGGATGGCAGTCGGTTATCCGGAGAAGCGTCTCGGCATCCCTGATGACAGTAAGCAGCACGGCGTACAACACTGACCACACGTTATCAAATAACAAGCCAGCCAAGGCAGAGTATCAGCAAGGACGGAACAAGAATGCTGGCTTTTTGCTGTGGAGCTACATCCAGTGCCTTTGCCTGTTTCCGCACACGATCTGCGAACAGAACATGCACACGCGGGTTGGGTCTGGCTGACACCGAGTTAATTTTCCCCGCAGCAGCCCTCCTAGTGCCGTGCCTTGTACTGGTAGTCAGTAAGGTGTTGGTAACACACCACTGTTTTGGCTACTGGTGCTGGCACAGCATCAAGGCTCTCTCTCCAACATTTCCTCCTCACCACTAGGCTGGGGGTGGGCAAGATCGTGGGAAGGGACACAGCCAGGACAGGAGACCCGAATGGACAAAAGGGATATTCCATACCATATGACATCTGCTCAGCAATAAAAGCTAGGAGATGGGGAGCTCTACTTCCCAGGAAGTGGCTGGACATCACCTGCTGATGGGAAGTAGAGAATAAATCCTTTGTTTTCCTTTGCTTCCGTGTGAAGCCTTTGCTTTTGCTTTATTAAACTGCCTTTATCTTGACCCACGAGGTTTTATTCCACTTCATTTTCTCCTCCTCTGCCCAGCTGAGGAGGGGAGTGATGGAGTGACTTGGGAGGCATCTGGCCTCCAGCCAGGGTGACCCCCCCCAGCACAGCATCTCGGCTGGTTTTCCTGCACTTACAAAACCGCCTCTGCTCCTGTTCTTTCAAGGCTACAATTGCTTCCTGCAGCCAAAACATGAAGTGACATTAGGATCAGAAAAGCTGACCATCCAAAATTCTGACAGATGTCAGAGTAAGATTCAAACCACAAAAATCTCTATCAAAAGGATAATTTGACCTGAAGACCCAACATTTCATCATACATTTATAATCATTCCAACAAGAGGAGGGGGGAGGGGGGAAGAAGAAGAAAAGCTTGAAGTGGAACCATTTAAAAAATTCATGTGATTTTTCATTACGGGAATTATCTTGATCACTAATGACAAAGACGTTCATAACTCCAGGAGAAAGTGGAATAGGAATATCTATTTTAACAAACAAAAAATATATAAGGAAGGTGTGTGCTAAAGCACCATCCTGAATATGAGCCATAATTGAATTAAGTAAGCTCACAGGATCTGATGGTTATGCTTATCCTTTACAGGCATACAACAGGGATTTTCAAAGTATTTCTGAGAGGTTAAAGACAAATCAGTTGTGATTCAAAGAAGGGGGGGACACGCCAGATTTGCTTGATGTTTGGAGAACATCATGTGTTTACAACCCTATTCTCCACCCCCGACAAGCACACGTTTTAGCGACGAACAGTTGGAGAAGGAGAAGTTGCCAGTGAAAGTCAAATGCAGACGTGCAGAAGGCATCTTTTTTTTCCTTCTTCCTTCTACGTTAACTTGGAAAAAAAAAGCTTCATCTTTCAGAAGCTGGGATTGAACAGGCGGATCCAAGCTCCTCATTATCAGAAAACTTCCTACCCAAGCAAACCATGAAAAATCAGATAAAATTTCCGGCTGTCTCTTGCAAGGGGACTGTGATCATTCCCTGTGCCCTAAATGAAAGGTCCCTGATGCCCTAGGCAATACCTGGCCATGCCATGCTCCCGCCTCACCACCAAAGTCATGAAGGGAAGAGCTCAAGAAGCTGCCAAAGAGCCAGCGGGGCGGCATGCGGTCTCCACAATACACAGCAGTGCCTTTGGCCACCGAGAACATATACATCCTTTTTATTGCCAACTTACGATAAAGGGAATGTAGATTTTGGCTATTCCATCAGAAGATGAAGCTCTGTTTAATTAATCTCTAATCACTTTTAAAATGATACATTCCTGAGAGTCACGGGAGCCCCGTTGGTCGTGGCAATTGGCACTTCGACAGAAAGCAATTCTGAGAACCAGATGAATTTGCTTTAAAAGAAATTATTTAAGAGGCACTCAGTCTAATATATTCTATAACCATTCCCCAGCAAGTCTAATTACAGATTTTCAAGCAAGAATTTTAAGGTTTTCTTCCAGTATATCCGTTCAAGCCAGGATGCGACTAAGTTTGCAGAAGCTTCGACAATGATTCCTGATGATGGAGTAACACCTTAAACTTCTCAAGGGCACACCGGGTTACTCTTCTTTTAGTTTTTTCGCTACTCCACTGAATTTTTAATACAGCTTCAGCAAATAACGAGTTTACAGCCTGGGATTGTTCCCAAACCAAGGTACCCGCAACTGGTAATGCAATAAAAATGCAAAATGCCCATCAGTTGTATAAGCTACGTATCACCCGTGAATCGCTGCCCAGACTAACGGTCACAGGAGACCATTTCAAAGCCAGTATGGAAGCTTTACAGGCAGAAAAAGGGTCAGGATGGCACTGGTGATAAAGTGGGAGGAAAGCAGCGTGTAAGGTAGCATTTGTTATCTTCCTACTACTGTAGTACCCAAAAATCCCAGTGGAGTCCTAAGATCCTACACGCTAAGTACTACACACACGTATAGTAAAACCCCTTCTGCCCTGAACAATATATATTCAATACGTCTGAGGACAAAGACCATGAAAGAGGCAGTAGTGCTGTCCCTGCGGTGCAGATGGCCAACCGGGGCAGGAGAAGGTTACGCGCCTCACGCAAGGTCAGATGAAAAATCAATGGCAAGCGAGCACAGGTCACCCAAACGGCAGTCTGGAGCCCACCGCAAGGCCAGCCCTCCCCTCTCTGATGTCTGGGCCAGTGCTGCTAAATGCTGTGGTTAGGTACTTCATGCATCCTCCTGGAATGCTGCTCTCTACTAACGTAATTCGGTAAGGAAAAAGAAAGCATCCCTCCGAAGGCACTACAAAAAAAAATGAGTGTTTTGGAGCTGTACCCTGGGGACCCAACTGATACACGAGGTAATCAAACAGATACCAAGCGTGGAGAATATATGTCCCCTAGGGGATGTGAAACCTTCTGATAACCTCCCTCACCAATACCTCCAAAGTTACAAAACTCCATGCAGCGCTCAGGACTCACTAATTTTTAGCAAAATAACGCAACAGCAGGAAGGGCCCTATTTGCAGGGACAACTGTGGCACAAGCCGTTAGAACCAGTGATCCATGACAGCAGGAGAAAGAGACTCAATGTCGTGGTGCTCCCAGGAGAAGGTCATCCTGGCTCGGCAACAAGGAAGGAGCAGAATTTGGCCCAACAAGGTTACCCCCAGCCCCTAAATGCAAGTGTACACTATATTCTCTATTCCCATCAACTTCAAGATTATTACTACTCTATTCCCCTCTGGAACAGTGGAAGATGGTGTGTACCTATATTGTATGGATTTGAAAATCAACACTAAATCAGTTAAGTTCAAGCCTTACCTGCTGCAAACATGTTTTGCTGTAAATGGTAACATTTGAGCAGCACCGCTGTAGCGGTTCCCTGCGCTAACTGTAGATCGATTGGGTGTTTTATTTTCTTTGGTGAAGGGATTTTTCAGAACTAGACATCCCTCGTTTCTTAGGATCATCATAGTAAAAAGAATACATCTCATAATTTTGCTTTTCTGTCAACCAAAGCTATTTATCACAGAGGCTAAGAGTTGACCCATTAATGGGATAAGGATTCCTAATCTATCAAGAATATATGCCAACATCTAATCATTAGATCCTCTGTAAGCCTATACATTATTTACTTTCGACATAACACATCGTGCAGCTCTTCCTTTTACTCAAAATCATTTCTAGACTCACGTTGCTCTTGAACAGCTGAAGATGGCTACAGAGGAAGAAGTGTTTAACACCAGAGGAACCAGTGATATCAGCTCCTCAGATGAGAGAAATCAACACAGCCACTGACCTGATTTCAGTGGCACTACTCGAATTTGCATCAGCTGAGCACCAGGCCCATCATCAATAGACTTGTAAATGAGCAAACAGATATAAAAAACTCATTTGGTGTTGGAAGAATGACAGTAAGTGGCTATGACGAAGGTTTGTTACTGAGGGCTTGATTTTTATGGCCCCACCAATGAGTACCTATCTTCCACACGGGGTTCTTGGGGATACTAAGGCACAGCACTCTTCCAAAGCACGGATACCAGTATGGAAAGGGTTTGTCACAAAGATGATTTTCATGAGAATCCCAAGGGATCAAGCTGTGTAGGAAGGAGGACAAAAAGGGGTTAAAGTGGTGATATAGTCCTCTTCCTTCATGTTACCCATTCTCCACCCCAACACCAGTCCTGCAGAGTTTCAGCCCAGAAAGGAGCTTGGTCATCCACACTTGTTTGTTTTTGTAGTTCTGGAAAAGGGAAGATAATCCAGACTCAAGTAAGAAAATAACTTCCATATTTAAACAGCTACACATATTTTCAGCCTATTTCAGGAGCACAGGGAAGATAATAAGGAGCTCCACTTTCCAGACTTACCATGCTAAGAGGATAAAAAGAGAACTCTTGTTAATGCTTGTGCCTAGATAGTAGAGCATTATGGCTTGGATTCACAAAGGGATTTAGGACTTTAAGTCCCACTGAAATCAGGAAATGAATGAGACTTAGGCTCCTAAGGGCCTTTGTGAGTCCCAGTCTAAGTGTCTCCTCCTTTTGAAGCCAATGGGAACAATGCCATGGCATTAAGCAAGGGCAGAGCCTGCCCACGAAGCTTTAACTCTATTAAAAGACTAGAGGTTATCTGGTGACAAACAGGCACAACATTCTCGGTGAAGAGCCTTTGGCCTGCATGTCTTTAAAGCTTCCACCGCGTTCCATCAAAAGGAGCTGAAGCAAAGTCCATAACCGTCGATGAGAGCTTTGCAGTGAATTAAGATTTCAGTCCAGGTCCTCAAGTCACAAAAGAGTTGCTGCTGGGGAAAGGAACTGTGCCATTAGCAAGCCTGGACCATGCACTGTTCCTGCATAAAACTCTTCCGGTAGGAAGGCGACAGTGCACAGCTGTGCAGCCTCACCAATGAGCCTTACTTCGGCTTTTGTGATTAAAGCTAGACATCCCCCAATGCACACCATCTTTAAAAATGTTCTGGGAAGTAAATACAGTTATGATATTTGCACTTCATTCGTTATCACTGTTTTAAATACAGCTTAACAAAGATCAGTGGCATGCGCTCCTGCAGGAGGAAACAGGGTTTCCCAATACAGGCGTTATCAGCATAACTGAAATTTCCACACCAGGAAGGTGACAAAAAAAAATCTGCCCCGCTTTCTGTACTCCTGTACAAAGGTTAAGAGGAAAAAACACATTATATAAGCAAGTGTCAAGTGTTTGCATATCATTAACTGCTAATAAGCCCTTCATCGTGGTCATATAATATGTCCCTTTTGCTTATACAGCTCCAGAAAGCTTCATAATGTACGATCAGCGTATCCCAACCTGTGACCAGATTTGCACGTTGAACCCCTCCCTAACCAGGCCCTCAAAGGCTTCAGCTCCTCTTCCCTGTCCCCACAGATCAAAAACTTGTGTATTGAGGCTGATACACAAACTGATCAGCGCCTAACCCTTTCTGTGGCACTTTCCTATTTCACCTGGACCCCGACACGTAGCCTAGAGGACCACGAAGCTGCTTTACGTGCCGTAGCATTACTGACAAATGGTCTTTCTTTAAAAAGCAGCCCTGAAATCCTCCAGTGTGCACCGCAGACAATTTGTCGTGGGGTCAGAAAAGATTCATCTTCACTGCAGCAATGCTATCTCCACCCCCAGAGCATGTAGCTTAAGCTGCCTCTGCTCTACCTAGTCAGGAGGAGTGGAGGAAAAAAAGAAAAGAAGGTTGGGGTTTTTTTTTTAAAAAAAAAAAGGAATCAATAAACACCAGCACTTCATCTCTGCTCAATTTAGCCCTTTCTGGGAGCATAGATAATTCCTGATGGCGATTGTCCAAAGTGTCCAAATTCAGACAGTCTGATAGCCCTTTCAGTTGGGTCAGTCCTGACGGAGACAATAATCAGGCCTCCCACAACGAATTTCATTCAACGAGTGGCGCTGATTACGGGAGTGGTTCGAATCATCACACAGTATTGACCGGAGATCAATTTTCAGCTTGAGGTATTGTGGAGAACATATAGTACACAGCTAAGCTAAAGGCGGGGAGTAGGAATTCAATAGCCTACCCAACCATGTCAAATAAAAGCCTGCACAGAGAGATGCTACAGTTTCTACCCCCTGAAGCCCGTGTTTTTAAAGGTACACGCTATGATGAAACGGAGCCCCTGAGGAACTGTATTTCATCATTACATTTTGCTGCATCATTAAAATTACCATTTGATTCCTCCACCCCAAATTTATTTCAGGCAATGCGCTTTGCATTAAAAAAAAAAAAAAAAAAAGACAACATGCCCCAACAGCTCTTCCTTTGATCCCATCTTTCCCCAATTAAAACTCTCTGAAACATGTAACTACTGCCCTTCCTGCTGCAGGTGCCAGGTCTCCCAGCTCTTCCCTGCTTTTCTTCACCTCCACCCATGCCAGGCAGCGCAGCTTTCGGCTCTGACCCCACGCCAGCACTACCTTTGCAGAAGGAGAAGTGCTGGTGATGCTACGCTCCTTGCAGACCCCACGCTACCACGCGCTCCTGCTTGCTTCTAGCTTTATGCTTTTAAAAAGAGAAACTAGCTTTGAGGTGAGGAAATACAGCGTGTCCTAAAAATAGCCAAAGGGAAAAAAAGGGCTCTTGAGGGATTCCTTTCCCAGTTTTGCTCACTGTCAGGGATATTACAGGATCACAAGTTCTTCGGAGCATTGAAAGAGGAACTGGGGCTTGATCCATATCAAGCTGCAATAGCTCTGCGACAAAGAAAAGGTGAAGGTCCATTTTTGGACACACAGTTGCACGAGTCTCTGCTGAGTACCAGTTCCCAGAAAAACAGCCTTTTCTTGCTGAAACCTGCGCCAGAAGTAGTCTTCTCCTTTGCTTCTCTGATGTTCCTCAGGACATAAGCAGGGACGCTGGGATCCAGCATTGCTGCCACTGCAGAGCGAAGGAGCGGGGTGGGAAGAGACACGTGGAGCCTTGCACAGATGCTCCCAGATCTCCACAGGCACCTTCTGGATGGGACAATTTGCTGCAGAGGGGGCGGCTGTGCAAACTCACGACTTTGACAAAGCAGTTTGGGAACACGGGGCTGCGAGCTGCACAAAACATCCATTTTACTTGCAGGAGGAGACACCAGGCAACCGTGTGGGAGTTTGGATGGAGAAGCTATGGTGACTGCTTAGGGTGACCGTTCTTCAGGTGTGCAACGGTAGAGAGCTTCATCTTGTGGAGATGAAAGAGTTCTTGACTTCTTTTAATGAAGATTTTTTTACACATTTATTATTTACAGAACCTATTTTAAGATTTTACCAGGGCTCAAAGAACAGTAATACAACGTGTCTTATATAAAGGAAGACAAACTTGAAAACGCTTAATCTAAAAATCACAGCTAATCACACAAAACGTAAATTCAGAAACAATGAAACACAAAGTCACTGACTAACACTACGTTGTAACAAGGGGTAGCAGCAAGGAGGCACAGATTTCCAAACATCTGCCTCCCCACGGAAAGTTCCAGCCTATACACAAGCCTAACACAGAAAATAGTACACCAAGAGAAACTCCCAGCTCCAGCAGGCAAAATCCTGATCCTTCCCAAATCAACAGCTGTATTGACCTGACTTCCCACATCCACAACAACGTGCTTGTGCACATGGCAACATTTCAGTGTGCTGCATAAGATCCTGCTGTTTCTCTTGATTCTCTCATTTTCTGTTTTATTCTTTTCTATAAGCTATCTATGTCTTACTTACGCTCATATTTTTCTTCCAACTGCAACTGTTCTCGAGTGCTCTCTGTGTTCCCTCCTACCTTCTTCCTCTTAGTAACTTAAACATCAAATCCAACCTAATTTCGTCATCAATGGGTAAAGAAATACAACATTGTGTTCTAGGGAAAACTATATTAAACAATCCCACGCAAACCTAGCTATAAGACCAGAACTACAAGCAGCATTTAAAAATAGGGAGATGTCAGAAGATGGTTGAGTTGGTAGTTGGGGTTTGGTTTTTTTTTTTTCGCTTTTGCCTACTTTTCAATCTGTCAAAAAGCAAATATAAGACCAAGACCAAAACAAAGTAACCACGGTAAAAATAGCACTGAATGTTTGAAACAAGACGGTGAATTCGGTCTCCAGAAACTCAGCTTACGAATCCGTCATCTGCATAAGCCCTCCAACACCGATGCGTGCTAACAGGGTAAATTCATCTGAGTTGCAAACAGAGGATTGGTATCCTGCAGTGACAGAAAATTACTGCTGGATGACAGGGCCTGCAAAGTTAAATTGTACTGCTTTAAAGGAGAAGAAGATAAGAGTATTGCTGGGAAAGGCAGGCTGCTATACAGTAGAGTATAATGTGTACACACCAGGATCAGAGGTCTCTCTTATTATTCCGCTATTGTATTGGCCAAGCCATGCCAAATGAATTAAGGAACTTCATAGCGGTTTAGAAGTAGAAATAATTTCAATTTAATAAATGTATATATATATAGAAAAAGACATGGCCTGAAGCTTTACAAATCACAGAATTCCTATTAAGTCTTAAAAATATTAAATGAGAATTTTACCTGCTAGTTTTACAAGTAGTCTTCTGCCCTCAAGAACAGATGAAGTGTTCCTCCTTTTCCAACCTCAGTCAACTACACCAAGCTTTTCCAAAGACATTCCCATGCCTTTGTTTCCAGCTCCTCCATTCTGCAGTGCTTTATGTTATGGTGTAACATTTTTCCCAAGGCTTCCCCCTAGTATTGTAATGCCCCCCACGTTATAATTTTATACTTCTCTCTCCTATAACAAGCATCTTCAATCATCCAGTTGCTTGTTTCAAAAACAACTACTCCTTTAGGTGTGCAAAGCAATTTGCCATCAGAATAGTTTTTTTAATTGCCGCATACATGACCTTTACAAATGAAATCTCTTACCAAAAAGCCCCAAGTTGGACTTCTGATAAGCGTAACCCACAAGATCTCTGGTCTGCTGGAAAATCACAGCCACAACTCCTAACTTGAATCCCTTCCTGCCTTCTGAACCCCAGTTGGTCAGTTCAGCTATCCACAAATAAAATTAAAAAGATATGAATTTTCATTCCTGTAACACGAAAATCTCTATTGCTTGAATGAATCCAATTGGCAATCCTACAGACTGGCCAAAGCTGGTATTAGGATGAGAAGGAGTGAGATAAGAGGAACAGTTCAACATGGAAAGCTTGGTGCCAGTCAAAACACCAGAATTCGGGGGCACACAGAGACTGCAAAAAAGCTGTGACAGCCCCAGGCACACAATTTAAGCAGATTCTCTTAGTCTTAACCTCTGCACCTTCCCCACGACACGATTTATGGCTAGCCCGATGAAGCTCAGGCAGGTACTGGTTAAGACATCGAACGAATTTGGTCTGTCACTGAGAAGCGCTGAGCGCCTCCAAAACCTGTTCTGTGTTAACCTCCGTGCCTACTGATGGATTTCAGTGCCCCGGGCTTCAACTGATCAAGGGTCTGCCAATACTTCCCTGGAAACAGCCTCTCATCCTGCAGCACAAGGCTTCATTTGAAAGACCTTGTGTTGATTGTTAACATGT
The DNA here is from genome assembly GCA_027574665.1 of Rhynochetos jubatus. NCBI lineage: Eukaryota > Metazoa > Chordata > Aves > Eurypygiformes > Rhynochetidae > Rhynochetos > Rhynochetos jubatus. The sequence goes on along the minus strand of CM050651.1, from coordinate 73,564,299 downwards.
GTCCTCACTTACAAGACTTTATTTCACGGTGAAATTCAGATGCAGTTATGATTTCGAGTTTTAAAACACTGTAGCAGTGGATTTGAGTGGATAAACAGACTAAGCATAGTTAAGAGTCCCACTGGGAAGTCTTAAAAAGACTAATTTATGAATATGCAAACAGTTTCATGTCACTCAATCCTGATAAACTCCAGTTGCACAAGCCCGCAAGATGAAGGCAATCTGATACTAAACAAAGCCACAAACTGCTAGAGGAGGAACTTACAAAGGACAGTTACACTGAGGAAACTTATCCTGTGCGGAAGAATGTTTCCTTTCAAACATACTGCTGCTTGGGTCCTCCTGCTTTTCTGAAGACCTCGTATATTATTCTTTCGTGAGCAGTCTTCTCCTCATACTAGTTTTGACATCTGCATTAAACCCGCCTAGGCATTCCCACACTAAGCGGCGTAAGTAGAAGAAATGGGATTTTGTTTCTTCCTGACATACACAAAGTCACACAAATAAAACCACCATTGCAACGGAAAAGATGAGTTTCCCACCTGCTTTGTCTGCTTGTAGAAAGGTTATCACAACTAAAAATACACCCTGCCTAGCAACACTAAAGTGATCTTGGTGGTGTAGCACAGGGTTTGCAAACTTATTTCAGTCTAGCTTAATGCTGAAATCAGCAGTAAAAGTGCTGGGGAGGGGTGATTCCAGTCACAGCCGTCGTTAGGAACACAGGCCAACGGGGAGCAACCACACCCTTACAGAAATACACCACTGGAAGCCAGGACACAAACCAGCTTTGGTTATCGGAGGCCGGGGTGTGGGTCCTACATACTGCTGTGCGCAGTTGGCGTCCTCTGACCCAGCCGCCCGCCTGGATTCGGCAGCTCTTGCAGCTCTCCCGTCCGTGTCCTTGCTGTCATGTAAGTGCTGCGCCTGATAAACCAGGGGCTGAAGAACCTCTGACTGAGCCCTCCGCTCCCGTTCAACTGATTTCACCGGGGTCATGGGAGAAAATCACGCCTACGTTATCAGACGCCGTGGCAGGAGGCAGTGGAAAACACACACGGGAAAATGTGGCAGCTTCTCCTCCAGGTGGGAAATGCCAGAAAGCCTCGCAACCCACACAGCTACGGGAGAGGGGCTGTGCCACCAGCATCTCATCAGGGCAAGAACTGGGGCTAACTGCAAAGCTAAGGATCAGAGACCCCACCAGTACCTCCGTCTCTGGATGCAGGTGGATTAAATAAAAGTGGCCATGCACGTCTGATGGTTAAATGGAAGGAAATGCCCTGGACTGCAAGTGTGGGGCATGTTTGCTCCTTTGAAATCTATATGTTTAATTTCTACTTCCTCTCGTTAGCCTGGTTTGAGACCGCCGCCCCCCCAGGGGTATTTTCTCATTCAGACAAACACGCTTAGAGCATTTTCAGAAACGTTTTTTGTCCTTCAGCACAGACACACAGCATCTTTCCATGTTACCCTGCAGCTCACGGAGATCACACACAGTTTTGGGAACTCAAACCACCAGGTTAAGAGGAGAGCAAGCAGTCTAAGGAGCCAGAGCTCAGCAAAGGGTGACTCCGAGGACATCCTGAGATCACTGGTGACGGAATACAAAGCAACAAGAAGAATGTGACCAAACCAAGAGTACTGCCAAAGTTAAATCCTCCATTATCCTGTTCTGCTCAAAAAAACTGAGACAGGGAGCTAATCCAAAATGCCTCCCGGGTGATTTATGGCCAAAGCTGCTCCACTCTGGTCTAGAAAAAAGCAGTCTGAATAAGGTTCTAGTTCAGTTTTGTTCTTTGCTCAAAACAAAAATGTGCTTGAACTCAAGTAGCTAACAGTGAAAGAAGGGGGCTGATCCTTCACGCATCGCTGAAGCATGATGGGCTCCCAAATGTGAGCAGGAGTCCAACAGCCCTAGGTGCAAGTGCTTCAGGATGCAAAAAGGCACACTTGCTTTTTTTCAGTGCTTAAAATATATTAACCCAAATAATGATTCATTTTCTCCTTGATTATTGAAAGATGATTTTTCACATGTCTTGTGAAGCTGCAACAATAAAAGATTATGATGATATTTTAGAGAATGTGAAACAATTATCTTTCCCCCAAACCTCTAATTTAAAAACCGATGACGTTTCCCTCAGGAAAATAACTTTCTCTCTCTGGAAAAAATATTCTGCCACCTGTAAACAAAACCTGATGATCAGGAGACAGATGTGTGAAGGGTACTGGAGCAAGGACCAGAACCTCTAAAATCAGTGATAATGCATGAGCTCAGGTACACGAACGTGAATGAACCAAAGGTGCAGACCCTAAAAAAGCAGAGTTTCACCACCTGAAAGTACAACCCCTGACAGGCGGCTTCTAGATCATGCTATAGGAGGTGCTACCCAAAAATAGTGCTGTCAACAGAATTCTAGCTAAGATGCTTGATTAACAAAGGCGCTAATGGAGATTGCCTCTCCTCCCTGGATGAAACACGTTAGCAAAAACGACCAGTTGGGCTAAGAAAAGGGGTTTCCTAATAGCCAAGAAGCAGAAACACATGAAAATTAAATCCACACTTACACCACGGTGAAGTTTCTTAACCATGACTGAGCCACAGGAGGCACGTATGAATCCGATGTGAAGGCAGATGTAGGAAACGAAAGAGAGGATCAAAGTTCACATGACCAAATTGCAGAAGTCAGACCAGCACATTTTAACTCAGCTAGTACCTAGATCTGAGGCAGGCAACAGGAAAAATATTGGCTTTGGTAAATAAAGTGCAAGATTAAAAGGAATTTTTCCCCACTAACACAAAAACTCATGTCCTGAAATAATCAAAATGCATCAGATGCAGGAGATCTGGAGAGACAACTCAGAGCTTATGCGTGGAGGGGCTGGGCAGGGGAAGAAAGGGGAATACCTGGTTTCATGGGTCACCCAGCAGACTAAAGACAAATTAAAATGGATACAAACACTGGGGGGGGCAGGGAGAGAGAGCAAGGCCTTCAGCTCTCACCTCTTCAAAGCAGAAGAAAATAGAAAAGCCTCCCTGACAGGCAAGAAGTATGCTGAGAAGGCTGAAGAGGCAGACACTGTATGTGGAGGTACCCATGAGATTCAGGGCTGGGGGAAACAGCAAAGGAAAATAACAATTTAAGAGCAGCTGCTCCTCACATGGAGTGACATCTCTCCCCTACCTGGAGGACTCTGCCACATCTGTGCACAGCAGCAACAGCTGCTGTCTTTGTCAGGGAAATGGGATGCTGGAGCGCTGGAAAACCAGGGGACATGCTGCCAACCGCTCCTTGCACCCCCACCCTGCGCTCAGTCCTTTCTCCGGCAGCTCTCCGCTTGCTGAAATTCAAAGGGTAGCTCATGCACTGTGCTGTGACCCAACAGGTATGATTTTAATGCAGCCACCTGTATCGGCCTTTAAGAAGTGTTTCTTGCATGTTTACGGCATGTCCGTTCTAGCAATGGCACTGGCAGAGGCATTATTTGATCCTGCACCTGTAGTAAGTTTAATTCACAGGGAAGTTGCTGCAACCTCATACTTTGCCAGTCTCACACTCTTTGTGATATGTCATTGTAACCCCAGACACTCTCAAGGCGCAATAGTTGCCCTGAACCCCAGGAGGGGGACCCTGGAGGGTATGTGAATGGAGAAACCTTCCATGACCTGTGGCCACAGCCCTGACAGGTAGACACCAAATTTCAGGGTACGCTTCACAGGTTTCAGGGTGAGCTTCCCACTGGGCAGGTTAAATGCTGAAGGAAAGAGCTTGGCCCCATGTGTCCCCCTCCCAAGGAGGGATGGGAGAGGCTGCAACCCCTGTGTCTACCACCTTCTCCCCCTCCTGGGGTGGCCCTGCTGCCAGCTGATGGAGCCATCCCCTCTGTTCCTGCTGTTCAGACCATCATTTCCCAGCAGTTCCCAGGCTAATGAGTCATAGACGAAATATTCAGTTGCCCAAGGGCTGGTGGCTAAAACAGTATCAGTAGCCTAAAAAGGATATCAGTAGCCTAAGTACTCACCAGGCTCCTCTTATAGTCAGCAGAGGTTGAGCCAAGGTAGTCAGAGAATCCAGGGAGTGATCCACCTGGCACAAAAAGGGGTGTCCACCAGCACAGACAAGCAAACTGCTTGCCAAGAGGACAGGCCAGCAGAAGTTATGCTTGTCCTCACAGCCTTTACATAACTTGTGTAGATGTTGCATAAAGATGTAATTATGTTTACTCTCAGACTTGTGTTTAATTCTGCAAAGAGGGTCCCAGCAGTTAAATTAACACAGACAAAGGGGCTCAGGCCTTACTCTTCATGCCCAGCCTGCACTCCCAGCTTTGAAAACGTGAACTGAACACACATCAGCATACGAACATCCCTCTGCCCCTGCGGACAGTATACGCACGATGCTCTGCCCAGCCAACAAAGCACTGAAGCTGCACCAGGGTGCTGGGCAAAGCCTGGGAAGCTATGGCACAGACAGACATCACCTCAGCTTCTCAGGGAGTTCATACCCAAAACCTGGGAAAAAAACTGACAGGGAAATCTAGCAAAGGAACTTTTCCCCATCAGTATCAGATTTTTTTCCTGTATTGAGTGTATCTAGCCCTAGTGCAAGACACCTTTAGATTTGGCCATGCGGACTGCAGCCCATCTCTCTCTGCAATGTGCCTTGGGTGTCCTGGAGAAGGTAAGAGGTTTTTTTCATGTAGAACCACAAAGACTGTCCCAAAGACAAAGTGCTGGAAGAGCCCTTTGCCTATCTCCGCTGGTGAAGGCCAGCACTGATTTCACCCACGAGGAGCCATCGCTCACACCACCTTTCCAACTCTCCTCCGGGCAAGTGCCAGGGGAAAGAGAGGCTTTTCCCAGCTCGCCCACAAGCACTACAGTAAAGGCACAAACACAAAGAGAGCAGAAAAACACTCATAAAAGTAAAGATTGGGCAGAGAAACGAGTAAGAGACAAAGAAGTCAGGGAGTCACTAAGAGCTACTTTACCAATAACCAGGCTGGAGCTGCTGGACATGGAGGCTAGGGCTCAGGCCACCTGAAAGGCATCAAAACCGTCACCTTTTGAGATGCTTCAGCAACGGGAAGGTGTAGGCTGGAGCATTGCCTGCAGAGGTTTAAGTAGGGAGGTGTGGAAATAGCAGGAATAAGGCTGGGAGCCAAATTGAGGGGTACAGAGGGTGTGGAAGGAGGGAGGAGAAGGCTCTTTGCTATGTGACGAATTTAGGAATGCGGGTCACAAGGCTGGGACAAGCCTGTTGTCTGGGTTTAGAGTTGCACAAGAGCTTACGAAGCTCAGATCTCCACCATCACCCACTCCACACACACACCCCCACAAGAAGAAACCCAACAAACCAAGAAGGTAAATAACTGGTAGTTGTGTTGCCAGAGGATGCTCAGCTAAGGAGGGGGGCAGGTTGCCTTGGGCTAGCAGCTCTTCAAGGAGAGAGGAAAACAGCCTCTCCTCCACAGGTGCAACAGTTGAGGACATTTCCCTTGACTCAAAATAAAAAAAAAATAAAAAAAAATAAAGAAATAGACTAAGAAAGGGCTTGACAATAAAAAGGAAGTGGCCACAGCATGGTCATGGTAAGAAATGGTGGAGACTGTTCAGATCAAAGCTTGGCTTCGGGTTGCAAAGGCAATGCCCCTGCCTGCAAGGTACAGAGGAATCGGCTGGTTACAAGGGGCTCCTGTTGCTGGCCTAGTATTTATAAACAAGTGATGTCATTCGAAAATACGAGTTCTTCGCGCTTCACCAAAAAGAACAACAGCCACAAACACAATTTAAATCCTTTTCTCCTCCTTTTTTTTTTTTGTTAGCCAGCGTATTTAGGAAAAGGAGTGCGGCCAGCTGGGTGGGACAATAAGAAACCTTTGTCCAGACCTTGTATTCATGCTCAGAGAGAAAATACCTTTTCAGACCCAGTCTCACAATTGGCTATTGCCAGCCTTTGGGGAACACGTATTTGCCTCCGTATAGACCTCATGCTCACTTAAAAAAAAAAAAAAACCTTAGTAAATTTTCTTATGCACGTCTCCCATAAGCATCTAAATTACTTCCTTTAAGGAGCAAGCTGCTTCCACAGGATCAATAGCGGTTTTCAGTTGCACGTGGCACTCTGTGCAGGTGGGAAGAGTTCAGTGAAAGGTGGCAACGTGGCGCACAGCCCGGCTGATGCATCAAAAGCAATACGTGCCTGAGAAGCCACAGGCAGCTTTCCTTCGCTCAGCGGAACCAGGATGTAAATTCCACTTAGATGAACGGGGCGATGGCCCAGACAGAGTATATCACTTGAGATTTTGGGACAGCACAACATCTGGATAAAGCCAGCTTGGATAAATCAGCTATCGAGGAGATTGCAGCACTGATACTTTTACACTCGTATCAAGATGCTTATATCTGCATATATCTGCACAAGAAGCTAGTGCAAACTGCACAGGAGGTGGAAGGAATAATCCTGATTTAGTTTGTAAATTACATTCCTTATCCTGATTAAACAGGAAGAATGAAGCATCACACTAACATTATTATTAGCTTCTTGGGTGCACTCAGAAAAATAAAACAGTTGCACCAGAAAAAAAAATCAACTCACAGTGCTGGTCACTCATTTCCAGTCCCGTCTCCACATCACAGATAACCACTTCGCTTGCTGGGTTGTGTTATCTCCATATCTCAATGCTAATCTACCTGCATGGCAGGTGAGCACCACAAATCCTCCTGCCACATGACTGGAACAGAAAAAAAGATGTCCGACAAGTAAGACAACATGGTTAAAACGCATCCAGATATTGGGAGGAACTTAAGTGTTTGGCCATATCAAAACATCCTTCCGAGAAAGGTAATTTCCCGAATATCCAGGTTCATTTCAACACAGATGCTGAGCAAAACCCACCACTGACTTCCAGGGAGGGATGTCAAAAAGCAGAAGATAGCCACATTGTTCTGCACACGCAAGGACCTCTATTTATTATTTTATTACTATTTTAATGCAGAAGCACTTGTCCCAGTGCTTATTATTTGGCTGAATGAGCTGAAGTGAGACTCCCCGGACAGCTGCTGACATAATGAATGATTGTGTGGTGAAGCCCAGAATGTGAATGATGAAGAATTTTGAAAGGCCCTGGAATTTGTGAATAACAAAAGTAGCTACAGTCCCCAAAATCTCGCCATTTGTTCTCAGCAACAAAGGAGGACTCAAAGGCCTTTGTTTAACAAAATGATTCAAAAACAGGATACGAAAGGAATTAAGGGTTATCTCTACTGGCATAATACAGCAAGCAAATTGTGTCCCCAAGTAGAAAGAGTTATGAATGTAGTCTGTCGAACATATTGTTAACTGAATTACTACGGTCCTGTTTCTTTTATCCCTTTTCCAGTACTGTTACCATGTTTCCTGTGTCAGTAATTCTCAAGGTCTTAAGGCCTTTCAGCCCAGACTCTGCGAGAGGGGGAGCTGCTTATTCCACAGAAGACTCTGGTCCTCCAACATGCAAAGGGGAAGCATCCAACCATGCAACCTGCCTTCCTCCCAGGGTCTCCACTGGCCATGGTCCCTCGGCTTACCTCACTTCTTCAGCGTTATTAAAAATATCAACAGTTTCATTTCCTTTCACTTCAATTTCCATTCTATTCCTAAATGTTCAATTTGCATTAAGAAAAAATACATCACACTCTTATTATTGGTGTCTTTAGTATTGGACAAGAGCTTGATGGTGCAAGGCACTGATGGGCGTGGGAAGAGACAGTCATGCCCCCAAGCGGCTGCCTTTCCCTTCGAGAAGAATCAAGCCTTCCAGTTTTAGAGCATCCACTGTGAGGATTACATACAAACTCTGCGAAAGACGAGCGAACCTGATGAAGATTCCTGCCACACTGACAAGTGCTATCCAAACAAATATAAATTTAATTAAAAGACTCTATTGTGTGAGCAATAAACCAAGAAGAGTGCTGGATCGAGGAGTGGAAAGCCAGCTCACCCGCGAAGGTTGTCAAGCATGAGAAATTAGACAGCAGACACAAGCAATGCTGATGCTGAACCCAAAGGTGGGCACCATAAATCAGAAAGACAGCACTCCTGGGCAAGGGGGAGAGGGTTTGACACCCACAGAGGGATGGATCCAGCTCCACTCCTTCCTCCTTCTATTTGGGACCCTCACCTGAAGTGCTGACGAGGGTTTTAGCACCCCACAGACTCCATGGGACGAGCTATGACAAAAACCTGGCCATGACACACAATTACAGGGATAAGTGTAAAGGACTCCTGCGCAGGACGATGACGCTGGTTATCCTTTCTTGCCTTTGGGCGTTCATTACACTCAACCACACATTGCCTACTGCAGCAGCCAAAGTCCATACTGCCTGTGGTGTCTCTTTTGCCAATCGCTGTAACGCTGTAGCTGCAAGCAGTGCAAACAAAAACTGCTTGTGCCACCCTGACTGCCTCAAGTCAATGTGAATTTGGCAATCCTTTCAAAGGAACCGGGCTTTCAACTTGGCGTGCAATTCAGACCTGGAAGAAAACATCGCCCTGCCATTAATTTCTACAGGTGCCTCATCAGTTCAGTCTCTCCGAAAAACACTCATTAGACTACAATAAAAATGCATCAGGAACCTGTGGCTAAAGAGCATCTTCAGTCCTCTGGGAATTAGCATCGCTCAGAGAACAAGAGATTCATCAGCATAGCTTTACAAAGGCATTAGTGCACCTTTGCTGACATCGGGTGCTAGGTTTTCTTGCTGAAAGTTATTTTTTTAATGAACAGTGAAATTAGCACTAAATATTTCAATTCCAGGAGCTGCGCCAGCATTAAAAAAATAAACCCATGTGATTCATGATTAAAAAAATCACAGGATACAACAGCAACATTGAGAAGTTGCCTAGAGAATATAAGATGAAGAAATCTGCTATCAAATTGTCGTGCCCAACATGAAATAAAGCCCCTACAAAACAATGCAGGCTTGAAGCGGCTGGAGAAGTATGCTTTCTGAGTAGCGGCATCTCTTGAAATACGGTTTAACACCTGTTATTCATTCTGCTGCCTGGCACATTTGCACCATTACTTCTTCCGTCTCGGCTACAAATTTAAAAGATCGCACCCGAGCCTGACATTAAACTGCGGAAACTCCGCAGTCAGAGTTCACCCGTCCCGCATGTTCAGAGGAAAGCCTTCTGCTATCTACCCCTGCGCTTACATTTAAGAAACCTCCTAACTCCAGTCCCAGACCTATTATCCCTCCCAGTCAACCCCATTTTAGCCTTCTGACTCCAGCAATGGTAATTTATGGATTAAGATATATGGCAAGGCAATGATGGTAATTGATTTTCACTGGTCTTATGTACTGAGCCTCCGAACAGGCACGTGGGTACCCCAGTGGGGAAACATATTTTTCACTATTTGCTTTCTAATATCACCAGAATAGTAAATAACAACACTAGAAATACCAAAAATGCAGGAACCTGACAGCTAGTAAAGCAGTAAAACTCTGAAGCAGATGCCCCCAAACAGGGCCACTCCTCCCAGTTTGGGGTAAATCACTGCACCCCTTAAAATTCTGCATTTATTACAGATTTCTGTACTGGCACTGTTTGGCACTGGGCATCACTTGGACCACACCAATATTTTAAGCTCTCATGGCATACCCACCTCAAAATTTGGCATACAGACTTCAATACACTGAAGCAAAACCATCTCTCCGCTTGGTTCTGCCACTTCTAAAACAAAGACCCTAGTAGCTCATCCAACAAGGGTGCCACAACCTTCAAAGCGTGAGTGCTTCTACAGCCCTTTGACATTGTCCAAGGGAATGTTGTGTAGGAAGAAACCATTAAGGTTAGGTGTTACCGCGAAGTGGATTTGGTATTACCATCCCAGAACCTTCAGGATCCCACGTGCACAGCAATACCAAGGGGAAGATGCAGTCCTTGCTCCCAGGAGCATCCCACCGACGAGACAGAGGAAGGTAACAGAGCCAGCAGTAGCTTGAGGGAAAACAAAGCAGAATCGGGTACCGATGCCTGCCATGCATTGTTAGGCAGGACCGCTTGTGTGTCTTTCCCAGCATCACTCTGCCCTTATCCTGCCACCATACGAGAACCGGGTTTGGCCCCCGAAATTTTTCAGCTGCCTCTGATCTCAGTGGCCATTAATGTGTGGACAATAGGCTTTGCTGCTATGTCCCCATTGCTGTGCCCTGCAAATGACCTTTAATTGGCAAGGGACACAAAGGGAGACAAGGGCCGATTCAGAGCCGCTCCTGCAGACCATGTCACTTCTTATTTACACTCACCAAAGCATAATCGCCGCTTCTTCTGGGTGAAAAAAAAAAAAGTTACGAATTTACTTGGTTGGGGCTCCGTAGGAGGATGCAGCCAGGTTTTTTGGGGCAAAATGGAAGCTCCAGTTAATATGCGTACCGCAGCGCACAAACGCAGTGCCCACAGGGCAGGGAGGAAAACAGATGCTCGGCACGAAGGAATACCCTGGCAGTATGGTTTTATCTCTCCAAGACATCCAAGGATGGTATTTTACCTTATGCACTGGGAGTCTATTAAATTTTGTGTTGCAAGTTAGAACTCTCTCAGTAGTCTTCAGGAGCACTGAAAAAAAGGAAAATCTCAATGGTTTTCCCCTCTCTCTTCTCAAATTTTACAGCTAAATAAAAACAGCAAGAAAATGAGCTCTGCTCCCTGCTGAAAACACTGGACTCTGCTGCACTTCCCCGTACTGGGAGCCAAGCCCCCTGGCCCTTTCTAGGTCTATTCCCCTAGTGGCTCTAGACACTTTCTCAGGTTGAAGATATTCCACCCAATTTAATAAAGAACAAAATTCAGCTCCTAAGTGGTGGCTATGCATACTCCAACCTCAGCACCCTCTGACTGCATCTCCTTAAAAACAGCCATAGCCTAAACAAATAAGAAGGAGTGATGCTTCCCCTGGGAGAAGCAGCATCTTTTCCACAGCCCAATCACTATTTTATTACACTGGCTGCAGTACACATTTTGAGGTTTGGTGCACGGCCCAAAAAACTGCAACACTGGTTCACGCAGAAAACTTTCCCAGAAGTGATACGATGCTAAATCAGCTATCGTTTCTTCAAGTGGGCTGTTTTTCTTTTCAGCTGATGATTTTTATGCTCGTGGTGCACATTAAAGGTAGCCTCACCAGACAGGTATAGTGCATTAAAATGGAAATGTCAATATGGTGAAACGGGATGTGTCACATTAAACACCACCATTATATATATTTATACTCCAGGAGGCAATGACCACAGGATGCAATGTCACAGCAACTTTATCAGCGCATTATTAAAAACTTCTACTTCTAGCAAATCAGGTGTCATGGCAATGTGCTGCGTAAGCCCTACTAACGCCAACAGGAATGGTCATTTATGAAAATGTTATATTTAGAACCACATGTTGCATTTACACAACAGGTCAAGATGATAAATTCTGGAAATAGCTTTTGCCTTAAAACATGAATGTTTAAAGTTACCCATCTTGTACAAATACATGCTTCGTGCTTCCTAAACTTCTCAAGATTCTAATCATAACGATGCCTCTGCTATGCACACGTGGGACTTTAAAATGATCAAGTAAACATCCCTTTCCCGCATCTCACCTCAAGCACCCACCAGAAAGGCCACCTTGCAGCCCACATGTGCAGCTCCAAGGTATGAAGCACTTAGCTGTCTTGTCCAGCACAGCACAATCAGTATTTCATTGGTATCTGACCTAAATACACGCATGTCTTGACTACGTTCTCCCTGGATACAAATTATTCCTGCTGAAGACATTAAAATGCAGACTTCTATAATTCAGCACTAGTCATCTGAGCTTAGAATTTGGGAATTTACAGTTTTCTTCAACACAAAACTACCTTCAAGCTGGGCTTGAACAAAGGAGTTTAGATGAGAAATGCCACAGCCTTCCACATCTGCAGAGCAGGGAAGGATTTATTTAACCCTCGACCGGTACCCACCAGCTCTGCCACCACCAGGAAGGGAAAAAAACACAGCATATTTCCCAGGTGGCCCTGAAAACAGAAGCCCTTGCTCAGTGCCAAGGTTTTGCTTGGAGCTGGTATGGCGGCACTGACCGTGAAACCTTGTTTCTTTGATCTTCCCTTACCCAGATCGCTCACCCACACAGCATCATTAGCCAGCCATTAAGCTGACGGCCACAGGAACAAGACCCCTCTGTCCCTCACCTCCTTCCCATCCTCCTGGATCGTGGTACAGTTTGGTGCATGTCCTAAATATCTGGAAAAGCTGTTTTCCCTGCAGAGGAAGGAGGTTACCAACAAGCTTCACTGGGGAGTTCTGCTCAACTGTTCAGCATCCTTCAGACCATAGCGTTTCCCTCCTACATCTCCATCATTTCCTCCTTTCTTTATGGACTGAGGGCTGCTGAAATCTCAATGCCCTACTCATCTTTTCCACGTGTAGGAATAAAGACATCTAAAGGAAAACATGAAACAATTTCATTGCAAGGGTGGGCGAAGAGATCCAAATGGGACCTCTACTGCACATGGAGCCTCGAGTCCAGACTCAGCGGCTTTTCACTTACTTCCATAAGCAACACCAAAAAAATATCCATGCTACTAAGAAACCCATTTTACATTTCCTGTTGATATTAATAAATAAATGGAATTTAAAAAAAATTACCAGATCCAGCAGGTAAAACAATTAACTGGGAAATAAAATCCTCAGAAATGGGCAGGTGTCCCTGCCCATGGCAGGGGGGCTGGAGCTAGGTGGGCTTTAAGGTCCCTTCCAACCTAAACCATTCTGTGATTCTATGAAAACTTCACCTGCAGACAACTATGATGAGATGTCTTCACGGGGGGGAGGTTGAGGGATGGGAGTACCACTTGCTAACCTGCACACCAGGAAAAAGCTTCCTAGAAGGGCACCAAGAACCCCTGAGAAGGAGGTGGCAGCATTTTTAAGTGGTTTATTAGCCCTTGGGGAAGCACAGACCAAGAGACTCTTTTTCCTTTATGTTTTTTCTCCCTGTACCCCAACCCTCGGGGGCAGGGTGAACCCTCAATTTCCGCTCACTCAGCTCAAGCAATTATGCAATAAATTGTGCAGGGCTCTTGCATCGCTTTGCAATCACATTTTCCACCACCAGCACCACGTTACATTCATGTGGCAACTACAGACATAATTTCCGTGGTTCGGGGGGGGGGCACAGCCAAGAGGGAAGGGAGCCAGATGGTCTGATGTACTCAGGGCACCTGCATGACTCAGTCTATCACCTTGGCCCGGCTCCCCACCTGTAAAACAACGCAACGGGAAGATTTCCACGTCAAAATTGGTGAGATACTCAGCGGTGACAGCAAAGAGGATCAAAATGAGCCAGTAGACAAGAAATGGCTCCTCCTATAGCAAGGGATGCTCAAATTTCTATTTCAGAGTAATAGTATTTCCTTACTGGTTTTAAGTTAAATTTTCTGTTGACACTTCACCAGTGATGTTAGTCCATTCAGAAACATGTGCTAAAGGATCTTGGATAAATCCCTGTTAATTTGTGTCCATATTCCTAGCTATGAAATTAAAATATTCTAGGAATAAAACACTGAACTGAAATGAAGAAAGTAGTAGTAGTAATTATAAAAATCAGACATTTTGACAGTGAACACACAACTGCTAATAAATCAGATGAAACCCATCTCTTTCAAAATTGGCCAAGACACGACCAAGCAATGAGCAGCTGCCCGTGTTTCCATTTGAAGGAATGAACAAGTTTTAACAGGGTTTGTCTGACAGAGCCGTCACCATCTACTGAAAGCGAAGCATCTTCAAGCCCGAGACATGCCAAAATTCAGGTGTCCACCTCTTCTCACAGTAACCCAGAAGGCAGAAATAAAACCAGGGCCAACTGATACTCAAATTACTCATGAAAGAGGACTCTATTTAAACCAGAGCTATATTATGTCTTAGTAGGGAAAATTACAAGATGAATTGCATTATTTATCCACCAGCATCAAGGCAAAAATATATGAAAATATTGCACTTTATTTGATGATGGAGACAAGTAACAAATGTTTCCCTGCGCCGCAAGCGTCCTTTTACAGATTGCTCTAGCACCATCCTGATGATGCATTGCACACAAGTTTAGAAAACTACAGACCTAAGCAAAGATTTGCTGTATCAGCACTTGGCGAGCAGGGTGCCATGCAAGTTGGACAGCAAAAATGAAAAGCCACCTGGTGAAAGCACCTCTGTCTCCAAATGGGGCAGAAAGCACGGCTGGTGACGTGCCAAGGCCGCCACCTCCTCTGTTCACCTGGGGGGGCTAATGACAACAAGAAGAATAGTTGGAAAGGTCAAAAGCACCCCCACTCAATAAGGCTTATGTGACTACAGGCAAGGTACCAGTACATCAAAATCAACAGATAGATTCAAAATCCTCCCTGCTGTGGAAAAAACTGGGGAATGGCCAGCGATACTTTTTGAGACAGGAGTCTGATTCAGCTAAAACTATACCCATCCCAACCCAGGAAGGATCTCGGGTCCATGCTCAGCTCAAGAGCCTTGCAGCAGGGGAGGAAGAGTTGAAGCCAGTCCCTGAGGGACACACTGTGTTTGGCTCCCAGCGCAAGACAGATGACATGTGAATGCATCACCCACCTTAGCAATAAACGCAATAGCAGCCCTTGGGAATTTACACCAGCTTGGGATCAATTCACGCCATAACAGCCACCCGCCCTGTTTTCTAAAGCCAGCATGAAATTTATCCTTCACGAATACAGCTTCATACTCCTATTAAATTCAATGGCGTTTTGCTTATACTATTGGTCGAGATTTCGTAGTAATCGGATGTCACTAGATAGTATGGAAGATAAACAAGAATTGCTGCAAAAATCGCTCACTGAACATTTACCTGAGACTTAAAAATAGTTAGGATTGAAAAATCAGGACCCTCAGCGTGGCAGCAAACACTCTCTCCGCAGAGATGCCAGCAGCATCCCACAGCGAAACATCAAGCCAGCGAATCCACCCTAAACTGATCGTGGTTGTTTCCAACTTCAGAGTCCCTTCTTTTGGGGCTGGCAGGACTCCGTTCCCCAAACTTCAAAGCTGCAAGACCTCAGAGATGCTCTGTTGGGTTGACACTGGCCAGCAGCCCACAGACTCTCACACCTGGTCAACAGACTCGTGCAAAAGCTGGGCTTTGCTCCAGGAGCTGCTATCTTTACAACCGTTTCAAAGAAGTATTTATTTAAGTCTCGGAAAGTTTTCCCCTTTGAAGAAACCTCGCGGAGGGTCCGGCGAGGTCTGGAGGATCTCTGTAAATAGTGCTGGTGAGAGGGGGATAAGTGCGTATGTGTGTTTAGGAGGGTTATGTTATCTCTTCTGCATCGCCTTGTATTTTGAGGCAGGAAAAGCTGCTCAGAAAGCTTTGAGAGAGAAGCAAAGGAAAAGTCTTAAGGAGTGGAGAAGAGCTAAATTTAGCAGGTGAATTCCTAAGCTTTCCTACAGCATCCCCAAGCATGCTAGCTGGCAGCAGTATTCAGAAAACAACCCCTTAATTCCTAAATTTAAGGTGTAACAATTGTTAAATTCTCCCGGGAGCCAAAGCAGGCTCTCTAGGTTGAATTTCTTCCTTTTTTTTTTTTTCCTCCCAGCTTCTTACAGCATTTATTAGAAAATTCCTTTTAATTGCAAACCACCAGGATATTCTGGCCCCCCTCTGGATGCACCGCATGAAGCCAATGGCAGTATCTCATCGGTACACCTCTATCCCAGGAAAGCAATGCTTTAGAAATATTTTTACAGGCACTCCGAGCCTTCTAGTAAGTTTAAAATCAGTCACGCTCAGGCTGCGATTCAAGGAGATGGTGCAATCCAGGGTTGGCACCTGCCTAGGCTTTAACACTGGCTTGAGGTATCTCGATGAACCCCGATGGAAGATTAATGGGAGTGGAAAATAATGTCCGTGCTCTGTCCCACTTAGAGCTGGTAAAGTTTCTCAGTGGTATTTTTTTAAAATGCTCTAACATTTGGGGCAGATTTTCAAAAAACCCATCTCCCATCCAGTCTATCTTTAACGATTTCTCCGGCTGGACCCCATCAGCAGCAAGGGAAGAAGGCTGTATGCAAAGAGCAGACAGGAGAGGATAAATGAGGGTTGTTTTAGGAAGAATTAATTGTCAGCCAGGATAACGCTTAAGCGGAAAACGTGCCCAATACAAGCAGCAGTCCTTCTCCCAGAAATCCAGCATTTCTCAAGGAAACCCTTCTGAAACAAACGGCTATGAGATGTACTGCTGTCCCTGCCCCACATGCACTGGTTCATAAAAAATAAAGTAATAATAATTAAGACAAAGGGTGGAAAAACGCATGTCAAGCTTGCAGCTCCACACCGATTTGAAATCAGAGATTTTTCTGCATGCAGAGCTTTGCAGACACATACCTTGGGCTGGGCACTCAGCAGTAGCCTCTGTACATGTAAGCGGCCGAGCACAGGGCAGGAACGAGCGGGCTGCGACCAGCTCCGCAGAAGAGCCTCGGATCAATCCGAGTGCACATTTATTTTGAAAGTCAGAGAAGAATTGATCTGCCCGCCCGCCGAAGGAGTGATAATACACGCTGTATTAACAGTAAAATGCTTTTCTTCTTCTCGCTCTTCATAATTAAGATTTCTACATCACTTTAGGGAAAAGCAGCTTCTCGTGTCCTGCCTTCCTCTTGGAAACACGAAGGGCCCCCGTGGCTTCTACCATGAAATGGAAAAGGCAGTGAAAAATGATCCTCGGCCAAAGGAAGGGGACTTTAATTTGTTTGAAACAGGAAACCCGCAACCATTTCAGGTTATCGGCAGCACCTAAGCAACTTAGTAAAACAAATCCCCACAGCTTCCAGTGGTGGGTCTGCCTCCAAAGCTGTTAAATGTGATTTTCAAAAGTGCTTCAGTGACATAAGCACGCAAATCCCACTGGCTTGTAAAATGCCCTAAGTGCTACCAGAAAGATTTTTAGAAGGTGTTTAGGCTCCTATTTCCCACTGAAAGCAAGAAGAATTACCCACAGACCTTCAAAAATTTTCCCCAAAGGCAGTGCAGATTTCAACTTTCATACTATTTAAAGGAGGCTTGTTCTAAGTTCGTAAGTTACCAGTTCTTTCAGCTCCCATCGTTTAAGGGATGACAAAAAAAAAATAGAGATGGAAATAATAACACAAAACGAAGAAAAAACTCGCAGTTTTTCTCGTTTTTTAGCAATGTTTTTCTTTGCATTACTGATTTCCAGAATGGCACTGAAAATCACATGAAAGCAGAAAGATAAATCGGTAGAAAGATTGAAAGAGCTCACTAAAATACTTAGTAAAATATCTAAATTTATAATTCCTGCTAAGAGTTTCACTCGCGTATTCCAGGGTTTCCTCATTTGATCTCATTATCAGAGAAACCCACAATGCAGGATCCCATTGAAACATTCTTCATACACACAGAAGAAGGAATAGAAACAGTCATTTCAAAAGAGGTTGGGTTTTTTCTTTTGTGATAAAGATATCTATGCAAGATTTCAGCATGCCATAACACAGTGGTGTTTAAATGGGCCATATTGTCCATCTGGAGAAGATTTAAATACCTGGCTGGGCAGCACAGCCTATATGGTTTAGCCTACAAAAATCAGCATACCGCAGCATCTACTGAGTTCTTCCCAACCTTCAGGGCTGTCTGCAAATGCTGCCTAACAACTGATTGCATCAACAAATTAATACCCCAATAACTAGTAAGATAGGAGTCTTTCAATTCCTGGAAAACTGGTTCGGTGATTGTGTGATACTGATGCAAACTAACCTGGTGCTCTTGAAATTGCAGCGGTGAATATGGGAAGGTGGGGGCTTTGTCTCTAAAATGGGATGGATTCCTGGCTAAATGGTTGCCCTGTGGATATGCAAGGAGATGAATAAGGTCAAAAGTCCAGCGAAGCCCAGCTGGCTGAGACCAGCACCAGTAACATCCTTGGGTCAATCTGGGAATGGCATGGCCAAGCTCACCCCCAGCCTCCATAGGCTTAGCACAATCAACTGCCAGCCTGGAGAGAACTGAAACCTACCTCCTGTGATAAATGGCTATGTTTGCTGGATTTTTAAGAAAAACTGGTCTCAGATTTTAAAATGCAGTGGTATCTGTATTGAAAGCATGAAATAGTTTACTGAACCGGTTATAAAACTTCTTTCCACAGACAACACAAACCAGGAAGATTTTCCATAAACATTCTGGGAAAAAAAAAAAAAACCCCACACACACCACCAACCACAAAGCTATTTTGCACAAAATAAAATCTGTTTTACTGCAACATTTCTGATTAAACAATTTAGTCCAAAAGACTATCTTATGGTGAAATGAAACTTTAAAAAAAATGACATTATTGCAAAATATGTCTTCTGCAAAGATACAAGATGCTAGGTAGTAAACTTGTGCTCCATTTTATTCCTTTTAAGGTTTAATTGAGACTCAAAGTCCAAATTTACTGCTTTTAAAATACAACAGTAGTTTCTGCTGAAAGTCCCTCTACCAATTTGTTCAGAATATTCTTTCTGACTCTAAACACGCTGTGTTTTCAAACGTACCAGCACCAAAAAATTTCACGTTTGTGTTCTGTACTGGGTGAGACCACAGCTCACACTGGAGGACCAATCTGAGGAGAGAGAAAGGCATGTTTTGCTGTGTTGAAGTGAATCACAGAATCACAGAACAGTTGGGGTTGGAAGGGACCTTAAAGCCCATCTAGTTCCAACCCCCCTGCCATGGGCAGGGACACCCTCCACTAGACCAGGTTGCTCCAAGCCTCATCCAGCCTGGCCTTGATGAAAAGCAGGAAGGGGATTTTCCTAGGTCAGGATTTGTTGCATGAGTCCTGCTCCCAGATAGCAAGTGATATTGCTTTATTTCTTCCTTCCTCTCATATTCCACTTTTCCTGTGCACACACACTCTTGGATTTATTTTTTAATTAAGAGAAACAGCTTTCTCCCTGTTTCTTCTCAGCCTCAAGCCATTTTGTTGAAGGAACATTTTCTTTTTGAAGGAAACATTCCTTTTTGAAGGAAGAGCACGCAAATCCTAGTCAATGCAAGACTATTCTGGATTAATCACTACATGGCAACCAAGCTGTTCATTCATTTGCCAACAGTTATAAACAAAATACCTAACCATGGGCTGGACAAAATGTCATCAGCTTCTCTGCTAGTCCACCCAAAGCCCTGGGAGGATAAAATAAAAGCTTTCTGGCAGAGCAAGGAGGAACCATCCCCAAATCTACTCAAGGAGAGCATTGAGGCATTGCACCTAATGCTGCCCAGGGAACACACATGTAGGGCACCAACATCTTATGAAACACACCTGCGACCCAGCCTGGGTGGAGGACACCAAGGCAGGTATTCCTTGCCACGGAGGACCTCTACTTCTGCGCAACCTCACGGCACACTCTGGAAAGACGATCCCAGCTCGTGGCCACACCGGCAAGGAGAAAGCAGGCAACGCAGCAGCATTCATCTCTCACAAACAAAGAAATTTGATCATCCCCAGTAATTTCCTTAGGATAGATTGCAGCAGAAGCCTAGAGCAAAATTAACTAGATGTTCTGTCAAAGCCATTAGGCTGGGACTGAACTCAAAGAAAATTATGTTCACTGATGTCTTCCTATTTACTTTAAAATGCAGTCATTCTGACAGGCTCATGAGGTAGAAGATCTCATTTTATGAAGGTCTTAAGGGACAAGAGGAGCAGAAATATAACATGCTGCTGTCTCAGTCAGCAAAATGATCACGAAATTACTTTACAACTGACTTTCAAAACTACAAATCCAGTTATTTTGAGTAATTTCAGCCTTTTAAAAAGATACGTGGTGCTTTGGGTTGACCAAAAAAGCAACAAACTTGATAAGTATGATTGGGACAATTTACCTTACTCGTAAAATAATGTTTCTGCACACAAGCACCTTCATCTCCGTCAATACAAGAGCTACTGGAGGAGCACAGTCTACCGACCAGACGACACCGCACTTGTTTTCATTTGCAGTCAAGCCACCGACATTGCCTATCTCAGTATCTTCAGATGGAAGCAAAATCCAGGAAACTAAGAAGCACGACAGAGAAGTAACATTCTCTTGATGCTGCAAGCAAGTATCGTGTCCTCAGCACCCCCAGCACAGCACCCAGCAGGGTGCTCCTGGGATGTGACTTGGGGTGCTGCCTACCATCAACACTATGTGACATGTAATGCTACCGTAAAGCATAAACCAATTAACCAGCAAGTTAATTAACTTAATTAACAAGTTAATTAACCAGCAAGTTTTCTCTGACTTGAGAAAAATCAGGTTTGCATTGTCAGCAAAAAACAGGAGTGAAGGACAGCCCCAGCACCAGCTGTACCATCTTGTGATGTGGGATACTGCAAAGTCACACCGCATTACTCCAGAAAGCGATCTACATAACCCCAAAAGGCCACAAAGGGTCTCGCTGAACTCAAGATTCGCCCCAAAATATTAAGATTCACTAGGTACCAGCCTAGGTCTCTTTAACCTCCCAGTTTCTATTCAGAATGAGCAAGATATCTAAATTTACAAATTTTTCAACCCTCTGCTTGTAATTAATTGTCTGCTTGGCATCAAAGGCATGCAGCAGCCCTTTTTGGGATGACATTGTGAAAAGATAAAGTGAAGAGAGGCCAACACTGATACCAGCAAAAGGCAGAAGTGAGTATCAGAGCTGCTCCATGAAAGCACCTTGTCAGTGATGCCAGGATGGTGCTTCGGAAAGGCTCGTCTTCCCTGCAGAGCTAACACTCCCGCCAAAGGTGTGTTCCTCATACAGAAGATGGGAAATCCAGAGTTTAATGCCAAACACACAAACAGCATCTTACAGAAACCTTCTGGCTTGGAAATAACCTCTCTCCTGCAAGTCCAGTACAATACAATTAGAAAATAACTTGGTGTAAGACCAATTCCCTGGCTGCAACTAGTGCGTTCCCCAGCCCTGAAATTACCACAAAGCTCAAAGCCTTGTTTGTGCATGGGTGCTGCGCTAAGGACCAATAAAACCCTGGCTGCCCCGTGCTGAGACTTTCTGCACAGACTTCACTCCTGCAGCAAAACTTGCTGTGAGCGCAGCTAAGTGCACCCAGCCTCACTGGTAAGATATAAAGGCTTTTTTTTTTTACTACTTTAAATAGTTTTTGTCTATTCCCATTTTCAATATTTGAAATCTGATGCCCTCAAAATTAAAAGAAAATGCTGAAAGTACACTTCCCTAAATTTAAATGTTTAGCTTCTGCCTCCATCGCATTTTAATTTGACTTTCTACTCTTTGCTTATTCCTGTTAAATACCTCCTTTGCTCCGCAGTCTCAAATACAAAACATCAAAAAACAAGAAAACCACAACAACAAAAAGCCAGGAATTTAAAGAATTCCACTGTGCTCACTCGTATTAAATAAGAACAACCCAACTAATGCAGCAAGAGCAATACTGCCCAACTGCTGACTGCAGTTAACACATTAAATCTCTACTCTGCTCTAGTGAGACCCCACCTGGAGTGCTGTGTCCAGCTGTGAAGTCTCAGCATCAGAAGGATACAGACAAGTTGGAATGAGTCCAGAGGAGGCCATGGAGATGCTCAGAGGGCTGGAGCTCCTCTGCTATGGGGACAGGCTGAGAGAGTTGGGCTTGTTCAGCCTGGAGAAGGCTCTGGGGAGACCTTATAGCACCTTCCAGTGCCTGAAGGGGCTACAAGGAAGCTGAGGGGGGGCTTTTTACAAGGGCCTGTAGAGACAGGACAAGGGGTAATGGGTTTAAACTGAAAGAGGGGAGATTTAGATTGGACATCAGGAAGAAGTACTTCCCAGAGAGGGTGGGGAGGCACTGGGACAGGTTGCCCAGAGAAGCTGTGGATGCCCCATCCCTGGCAGTGTCCAAGGCCAGGCTGGAGGAGGCTTGGAGCAACCTGGTCTAGTGGAGGGCGTCCCTGTCCATGGCAGGGGGTTGGAACTGGATGGTCTTTAAGGTCCCTTCCAACCCAAACCATTCTATGACTCTTTGATTCTAAATCCCCAAGAAGGGCCACTTTTTTGGCCTGTCCACAATCTTCTCTCTTTCCCAAGCCCTTTCAAGGGGAATCCTCTGGCATTACAAGTTGAGGATTTACCCGATGAAATCAGGAATGGGGCTGGAGAGGGGCATTGCCTGGGTTCCCCCACAGCTGGCACAGAGCCAGAGCCACCATCCCACCAAGGCTGGGAAGAGCCAAGGGGGAGCAGGAGCTGAGCACCCCATGACTGGTTGGGGTGTGGACAGCAGAGATGCTGCTCTTCTATATTTGAGGAGAGAAGGAGTTTTTTCTGCAAGCCCCAGCAAGCTCAGGAATTTAAATCCCTTCCTGGGAATCCACGTCACGTGCACCCCACACTGCCCTGACGTCAAGGACAGCCTGAATTAATTAGGGATGAAATAATTAGGCAAAACACATCTTGTAACATTATCAAAGGACATCTGATATCTGAAGCACGCACAATGTTACAGTAACTGCAATATCTGCATAGCCTGTCAGAGGCAATAGAAATAAATGAATGTTGCTGTTATTAATGCTGAAGTTGTCTTTAAATCCATTAAAATCACCGTAGCCTCAGACCCAGAGAGGAGAAAGGTGGTGTATGACATCTGTGCTGATTACAAGGTAGAGGAATCTGGTCAAGCTGGTAGATACAGCATTTCAAGAAGGCAGAGTGCTCTGAAAAAGCTCTTATTTCTGAATAAAAGGAAAAGAAGGATTGGACTGCACCAAGAAACCAAAAACAAATTGAGGGGGAAAAAAAAAAAATCTTGAACCTGGATTTCCATTTTGAGCAAAACTAAATCCCTCCCCCCCAAAAAACTGTAATATATATTATAAATCAGATTGATTATTTTTTTAATACGTAAGTATGAACGTGGCTGACTATAAAGATATAAGCTGGGGGAAAAAATATTAATAATTAAAAGGAAACCCAATGCAAAGTTTGTGTTCAGAATAGACAATATTTGGCTTTGTTATTATTAAGATTGACTTTAAAGGATAAATGTTGGTTTTGGCATTCTGTCTCTCACCCAGAAGCAGCCACTTAACATTTCTGATTAACATTAGCATTTCAGATTGCCCAGAAAGTGAGAATGTCTTAAGTTATCACCCTGAGATCCGCAACGAAAATAGGCAAATTTGGGGTTATAACAGGGAAGACAACGTCCCAGGAAAAGAGAACGTCGTGCCGGGTTTGAGTGCATCCAGATTCTGCAAAATGCACATACCCAGGTATGTAAACAGTAACTTCATCACCACAAGATCGTCAGGTGGAGAGTAGGTATACATTCTCAGCATCTAAGGTGTCCAGGAAAGGTCCATCCTCACACCCCAACAGGCAGTCTAGCCCAAGCATCCTCCTAGCGCTGAGCTAGGTTGGGATGATGCTGCTCTTCCCAGTTAAAGCGAGGGCTGCCGGAGATCCCTGCAGAGCACGGCAGATCCACGTTTCGATGAACAGGGAATAACCGTGGGCAATCAGGAGCACAGAGCAGTCGGAGGGATGATTTGGATGGCCCCTCTCTCCTGCCTTGAAGCCAAACACCAGTTGCAGTGCCCCACGCTGGGATCTGAGCCCGACTCTCTAGGCTAGCAGGGCAGCGAAGCATTTAAAAAAGTTCTTGGATCATTAAATTTTCCCTCCCTAAGAGGAGTCAAACCCAGGTAACTCCTCTTGCAGATGAAAGCGCCAAAAAAATATCTTAGGAAGAGCTGCAGCTCCATGAGACTGCCAGAGCTGTACCTGCCTGTAGAGCAGGTACCCACAGAGCTCTACACAGGACACACCTAGAGCTGAGCTCCTGCAGGGGTGTTTATAAAACTGCAAAGAACAAGAAAATATGACCAAGAAAACAGGCCTGAAACAAGAGGTGTGCTGGCACCACTGTGAATCCTCTCCATAGAGGGGGGCTTGTTTTATACAGAATAAAATGGAGAGGAGGGGCAGGGGGCAAAAGCAGCTTTGTGGTGCCAAAGGTAACCCAAGTAACCCAGCTTTGACATGAAAAAAAATGTGATTTTTTTCAGAGTTCAACTCTCTGCAGCAACTCACAGGGCTGCTTTCTTCGCAGCCTGCAGCCTTGCTCAGCAGCTCTCTCGAGCAAATACGTTTGTCCCCAGGGGCAAAAGCACCCACAGGTTTTCTTCTGAAGAAATCCCTAGGACTCAGCTTGTAAGGATGATTTTCTGTAGGGGAACTGTTTATTATCTAAATAAACTTCAGGTGGCTACACATCCATCCTCCCTCTGCTGATTTAACCCTATTTCTACCTACAGCCAGGATGGTTTGGGATGCACACCTGGCAAGCAAGCTTGGCAACGATGAGTCGTCGCCCAACATTTTGCAGTTAGCCCTCCTGATCATAGCTTGTGCCACTGCCAAGCTCTTCCTTTTAATAATGTATTTACCACTTGATGCTGTGAAGATCCCTTGCATGTAATTAAGTCCAGGGAAATCTTGCAGGCAGCAGTAGGATGAAACTGATAGAGTGCAATGTAAAGTCTAGCATGTAGGTTATACAGTTGGTGGGTATATATAAATATATATATATGCATATAACATCTTCATTTCATTGCACACCCATGCCTTCTGAACATCTTATTAATAGCAGCGGAGCTTGGAGAGCTGCATACGTAGGAACACTGTTGATGTAACATTTTGCATGTTTATTCTCAATGGATATTTGTGATTAACTCTGCAGGGCATTTCTTTTGTATCCCTGTTGAAAAAATATTATTAAATGGAAATAAGCCCGCTTCTTGCAGATGGCCTGCCGATTTTGTGTTGTGTTAAAAGATTAGTTACAAATTAATTTGCAAAACAGGGTAGGAAGGATGATTTTTAATAATTTAATTAGAGCTCTGATACAGCGGAGTCCTCTTTTTGAAGTTTTCCTCTTTTCTAAGGAGCTTGCTGACACTGGAGGACAGGAATGGCCAAGAGACTGCAAAACCACTCATAAAAATCCCATTGATTTCTGTGAGGTCAGTAATTCACCTACAGCCTGGGCAGCAAAATATTTGATTCCTGTCAATAGCAAACATGATACTGGGCATAAACAAAAGCTTCTGCATATTGTTTTTTTCTTAAGAATTCTCCAAAAATGAGTTTACAGTGTCAAAAGTTAACGGTCAGAAAGTCACTTATAGGCATTATGATTAATTATGCTGCAAAGAATAAAATCACAACCCTCATTACCGCTCAATGAGGCCAGTGAAGTTGACTCACCAGTGTTTATTTAAAGTGGAGCACTAGCTTCTGATTAAAAATAATACGATATGAAGTAAGCTAAAATGTCAGCCATCATCCCACACCTCATCTACAGCATCACGGATTAGAATTTAAAAATGGGATATAAAGATGCATCTGCCTGCGCACAGCGTGGATGTGGAAGGCATTCAGATACCAAATCAGCGTTCCCAGCCTTTCCTCCAAAATAGCTTTTTATTTAGCAAATAAATAAATAAGTGAAAGAGCCACACTGTGCTCCAGCGATGAAGAAGTGACCCATGGCCACCCAGATAAATACATCTACACACAGGTCTTTTCCTCCCTCCAGAAAACAGTTATATCCTTCTTCTTCATTGACTCAACAAGAATAGATTCCAACTCCTACCTCTTACTGAAGGCAAACCATCACAGGGCCAGAAATGCCAGTTTTCAGCTGTGTGCCACAATCCAGAGCACCCGACCCTGCTCACTGAGCGCTTCACCTAGCGCCACAGCCCTCCTTTTCTTCCCTAAAGCTAAGCCAAGACAAGACACAGTCATTTTTTTCCCCAGCTAACTATGCGAGCCTCGAATGCAGAGAAAAACATGACTTCACCACCACCCTGCAGGTAAACTCTCAGCCGCGCATGGACCCGGACCGCCCAACACACCCTCAGCCAGCCCAGGCAGCTGCCTGGTTTGAGGATTCATGCTGTTTCCCTCTGGACTTTGCTCCATGGCTTGTTCTCAACAGCAGAGGCTGGATCCACCCCATTTTGGGGCCTGTCCTTCCCTAAATCAGCCTGCGACCTTGCACCGCGAAGCCTGTGGTGACACCCACCACTGACTTCATCAGTCGTGTAGCCAACACGGCCAGATGTCTTGTAGGTCAGCCCACGGTCACTGTCACATTGGCATGCAAACCTAAAAACTGCCATCAAAAACTCCCTGGGAAACACACCCGCAGGGATGTAGAGCACATTTGAGATCCAGGGACCCACTCATACAACCAGGTTATCCTGAACCTGGTGCTCCTGAGGACCTCCTGCTTAGAGACACCAAGCTACACGCAGCAACAACACCCCATTTGTGCTGCAGACACACACAAAGCAGTCACATTAGCTCGGCAGATGACTCAACACAGTTCAGTTTAGGGCTTTTTTAGGTCCACGTCCACCTCCTGCTCTGCAGGTAATTGTACTGATGTATCTCCACATCCACTCCAGCGGGCAGAACACTCCTCTGCTGCTCCTACAGCATGACCTCACATCTTCTGTGCCAGCCAATCCATGGGGAAACAAGGATGTCCAAAAGTAGCGTATATATAAACCAAATCAGTCTCAGAGTTGTTAAGAAGCCCTTGTTCTGAAGGTTAAAAGTCTTCAGCTGAAACCTGTTGCTCGTGCATTTTAATTTATTATCAGTATTCACCATTTACAGGAAGTTCGATGGTCCCAGTACTGGGCTGTATTTGCTTCCCTTCAAAAGCCAACGGCAGCACATTTAACAATTCATTATCATTTGAGCTAAGTATGGCTCTCATAAAGCACAGAATCATATTTACTCCCTACTTCACCTAAGAGGCTAAATAAAGTTGGAAAGAAACTGTTCAGAACAAGGTAGACTTTTAAACAGCTACCCCTCCTCTGCAGTTCACTGGATTTGGTCACCAAAAGAGAACTAAAACGACAACAAAGGGAATAAATAATAAATAAGTATTTAAATTGAAATAAAGCCAGTCCTGACTTCCCACCACCCTGACAGCATCTCAAGCGTTCAGTGCTTAAAGGTCACAAATCAGCTCCCAGATAAAGAGGCGAGCGATTCACAGAATAGATGATTGAAGACAACAACTTTGGGAGTCTTCCCACTTGTGCTTTGGTGCCACCATTTTTAAAACCCATAATTAAAAGTTTTCCAGGCAGTTACAAGGTGCGGCAGCCAATGTGCAGAGATTCCACTAGGACCACAGGAAGCTAAGGGATGGGGCCTGACAAAAAAAAAAAAAGCACATACTGGAAGGCACACAACAAAAATGATGATAAATCAGCAACAAGGGGATTTTCACCTGGTGCAACCAGTATGAAATCTTTATCTCATAATTTGCAGTTTCCTTCGTTCAAACTCTATCCCAGGACATCACGTATTCAAAGTATGAAGTGAGGCTGTAAAACAGGCTTCCTCGGTATTTCAGAGAGCTCCTTTCTTACAGCGCGTCTGTAAAGAACCAGCATTAATGGGGTCCTGTCTGGGGTTCACATTCTGGGAGTTAGCACACTACAAATAAATAATGAAAACCAGTGTGAGAGAAACAGGAATTTACGGCCTGTCATTG
The DNA here is from genome assembly GCA_027574665.1 of Rhynochetos jubatus. NCBI lineage: Eukaryota > Metazoa > Chordata > Aves > Eurypygiformes > Rhynochetidae > Rhynochetos > Rhynochetos jubatus. The sequence continues at coordinate 73,536,684 of CM050651.1, read as the reverse complement.
CACCGAACTAAGCAAAATGATAATAATTTTTTAAATATATATAATAAATACTGAATACTATCTTTAAGGATAAAAGCATTAGTGCTGATAGAGGTGAGATCTGTCAGACAAAGATGGAGAGGTTTGTTCTTTGATTTGTATCACTGGTCGCACCAAGACACTTAGAGCGCGGGGTAGGGGTTTGGTAAGCATCATGATGAATCCTAAGCCAAAACAGAGTGCAATAAATCTCAATCCACAGCACTCTGGCCTTATCAGAGCTGGGGCTGGATGGCCAGATCTCAGCTACACTGCACCACGCAAAGGCAAATGCTCACTGCTCTGCAAGGCAATGCCCAATACCCACTGCTGTCGGAAACCAGCTCGGCTCCTAGCGAAGCAAACCTGAGTCAGAACCCAGTGTCGCCAAATTGGGACGCCTCCTCTGAAGCTGCTGTTTTCGGTACAGTATTTTTAGTCTTCTAATTACACAGTTACCAAACATACCAGTAAGGCTGAGTGGGTCCCTCCTTAAGAGGAAAAAAAAAAAAAAGAGCAGCAGCGTAGGAACTAATTGCGATGGATTCAATAAAGCCAAAAAAAGAGTGACTACCAGCATAGGGGACTGTAAAGCACCAAAACCCACCAGTCCCTGAGGTCTGCAAGAGGTTGAGGCAACCTAAGAAATCACTGACAAACACAAGCTGAATGCAAGACTCTCAGGGCCAACTCCACCCACAGAGAGCATGGAAGACCTGAAAATTAAACCACAACCCCTCTGTATATCCTGGGGAAGTAGCTGACATTTCCAAGCACCCGGTGAGCTGTCAGCAGTAAGAAGGAATTGTTATAATAGACTGTCTATCAGCAGCTAAGTTGCATCATAAGCTAGTAATAATATCCTATGATGGAGCCTTTTAATTTATTTTTAGTGCTGTAACGCCCAACAGCAGAGGAAGAATACATTTCCAAATGGGTCTGCTGGCTCACAACCTCATCGCATTTCTTCTCTAAAAGGGTTATAGGCTGCCGGCTTCAGGCTAAGGAGAAGGACTGAATATTTACAGCGTGGCAATAGCTGGGGATAACCTGAGCCTCTAATCATTCCGACAGTGGATTCACCCTTTGTCATCACAACATGAAGTTTGAGCACTCTTTTCTTGCAAAGTTTAGTCACAGATTTTAAAAAGATGGATATAGCGCGGTTCAGATGCCTTGCGTGAAGCCAGAACTAAGAGGAGCTTGCTGTCTGATTTTCAAATTTCCCCTGCAATGGGTTATTTCAACTTCTATATAGCAAGGCATGCCTCCTCAGCCAAACTGCTGGGATTAATCGCTGCAGTTCACAACATATTCCCTTCCCTGGCCGCTGCATGAGTCCAGAGACCACGCCAGCCTAGAGTTCGCACTACAGCAAGTTATCTTTGTATCAACCACAATCACAGGAAAACATCAAGTGCTAAGCCGCCCAGGTTTTCTTCTTAAAGCTCTATCATGAGCAAATTAAAAATTCACACACAGCACAGCTATCTTCTCTCCCTTAGGAAGTTCCTTCCAAAACCGTGCAACGGTTATTGAAAATGAAACCAAGCGAACAAAAGGCAGAGACCATCCCCAGCACAGGCTGCCTCTGGTCTGAGCTCCCCCCTCCCCCCACCAAAGCCCCATAGCATCTTACCTACCACCAGCAGTGAGGAGGGGGGGGCAGAGGGAGCTATTAATGACCATTCCCAGCATTTACAGGACATCTGCCCCACCATGGTGCACTGCCTGCTGGCAAAAGCCTTGCCTGTCCACAGACCTCATGGAAGAAGAGGAAGAACAATGCACAGGTTTACCATGTTTGAAGAAAGGCTGAGGGAACTGGGGTTGTTCAGCCTGGAGAAGAGAAGGCTCTGGGGAGACCTTATAGCACCTTCCAGTGCCTGAAGGGGGCCTACAAGGAATCTGGGGAGGGGGCTTTTTACAAGGGTCTGTAGTGACAGGACAAGGGGTAACGGGTTTAAATGGAAAGCGGGTAGATTTAGATTAGATATCAGGAAGAAATTCTTCCCAGAGAGAGTGGGGAGGCACTGGGACAGGTTGCCCAGAGAAGCTGTGGATGCCCCATCCCTGGCAGTGTTCAAGGCCAGGCTGGATGAAGCTTGGAGCAACCTGGTCTGGTGGAGGGTGTCCCTGCCCATGGCAGGGGTTGGAACTGCATGGGCTTTAAGGTCCCTTCCAACCCAAACCACTCTGTGATTCTATGATTTCTTTTTAAATGCTAAGGATGGATTTCAAGTCATCTTCTACTCCAAACATACAGGTCCTAGTCCTTCAAAACTCTGGCCCTGCCTACAGAAATCACTCTACCTGCTTCCCAGATGGGCATTTGTAAGCAGCTGCTAACACCTTATAAGCACTAACACAAGGCCTTATTTCTCATCTAGTTGTGATGTCCAAACAACCTCCTGCTATTAGCTTTAGGACAGTTAGACTCATACATACATATTTCCTCCTCACAGATTTTGTCAACAGGAAAGAATTAAATATAACACAGTTGCAGAAGGGGTCGTCTTTGGAGAGCAGGGGTGAAAGGCACAGAGCATCACAGCATCCAGACAACACAGCAGTTCCTCCATCCGTGCCCCCATCTTGCTCACCTGAAGCTCTGATTTCTTTTCTTCCTTAGGGTTTTCTTTCCCCCCTCCACTTGGAGGTTGCTATTTCCGCAGGCCACTGATCTCCAGTCAGAAAAAAAGGACTTCAGAACACCAGAAGAAAACCAGAGCTGGAAAAAGGTCACACTATTACATGTCAGGCAGCTTGTTTGGTCCAGTTAGATCTCCCCTAACTGCAGGAGGTGATTTTGCCTTTCCAGACAGCAGTTTACCTTAAAATAAAACAAAATGCAGCAGGTGTCACCCAAAACTGCAAACTGTCAGAGATCCCATTCACATAGCCTCTGAGAGTAAAAGCTTACTCTGCACGGGAGCACGAATTTCTTAGAGTAACCACAACACCAGAAACTTCCTTAAAATGACAGCTTGCATCCCACGGTAGTAATGAAGTAACGGGCCATCTCTTTGCAAGAGTCTTTCTGAAACTTAGTATTTTATCGTATTTGTGTAATTCAATGAAATAAGAACAATTTCTAGCATAAACATGCATTCTGGTTCCAAATCTAACCCCATTTAGTACTAGATGGCATGAAATGGGAAGAGACATGGTTGGCATCCCTAAAAACCACACAACAGTTGGATGGGGGTTGCTGGGAAGCTGGTGGGATATCATCCTTCTTCCCGCTTCACTGGACCAGTTTTGTAGGTGCTGGGTAGGCACTAACAACCAAATGTTTTGTGCTTGGCTCCCATCACCACTACCTGGGCAAGGGAGGCCGAAATACTATGAATGGGTCCAGCAGAGATGAGCAGGATAGGAAAGCTGCTCCAAATGGCAGGTGCTCTAAGGGAAAATACAGAAATACTGAATGCACTTTAATGGCACCAGGAAGCATCTCAAGAGGACTGGCACAGGAAATCTGCCAAGCTTCTCTGTCGAGAGATTTCATCTTATTTCTTGAGGGGTCTATTTTAAGACAATTTCAGTGACCTTACTTAACAGAGATTATGCTGTGTTTCAATTAATTTTTACAGCGTTATAATTAATATTTTGGTGTCTACTGGAAAGCCTGCTGAGCTGTGTAAAAATCCACATGCGCGGCAAGATGACAAGTGCTGTTATTGAGGCGGAAGGAAGAAGATAAGAGCCCTCCAGCCTCGCCTGGCAACCCTTCAGATGACTGCTCCCGCGAGGGGCCAGCACACCCTAACGCGGGAAAGGTCGGCGTTCCTCCTCAAATACCTGATCTGACAGCGTTGGGTGGGGATAGTTTCTCAGGATGGTGAATTTGCACGTGCACCCACACCACATGCAGAGCTGCTTCTCCAGCACCGTAATACCTGCTGGCACTCTGCTCCTGACACATCGCATCTCCAAGCCAAGGGAGATCCAGCAGCTTCACCACCCTCATTCACTCAAGCAAAAGATGGTGTCTATACACCCACGTTAATAAACACCAAATTGATGGGACACTGAAATAACCCATTTAAATCCCTGGGGGTGCAGTTCCATCTACAGCAGTGTTTTCCTTCAGTGCAACCTCAAATGTCCTATTTTGATTTCTGTTGCTATTGTTCCAACAAGGGTGAGCTTTTGACTGCTTTCACAGAGCAGGATCAACGCACAACCATGTGAAGCAGCTCACAAGGATGCTGCTAGACAAGCATTTGTGTCTTAAATTGTTCAGCTGTCAGGGCTCAGGAGACATGAGCTCATCAGCTGCGCTTTTTAAAATTTCCAACTCAAAAAAATCTTCATTTAAACTCTGAACGACGTGACAGCAAGTGAATTGAGCTCCACAAAATTCAGCAACTTTGCAACATATGAGCACTGCTGCCAAAGTATCTTAATCATCTAAACTTCTGCAAGAGATCATGGTAGGATCCTGCACAGGTAAGTACCACCAGCGGCATCATTAGAGGCCATTCAAAATGTTCTTCCTGGGTTTGTAACAAATCCTAGATCAGGAGTAAGTGAGGGGAGGTCACGCACTGGAGTGGAGCAAAGGAAACCCTTTAAAAAAAAAAATATATATATATATATCCTCTCACTTGAGAAAGGCTAACTTCGACGATCAAGGAGGCAGGAAGCAGCAGCTCGCAAAGGGGCTCTTCCTGCAACGTTTTCAACTCCATTCTTGATTTAACAAAGCAAGCATACTGATAGTACAGCATGGAGTGTGGCCTCCCCCATGGAACAAATTGTTATTCAGCTCAATGCTGTGCAAGGGTTGCTTTGGAAGGGGAAATTCTAATTGTAACTACCCAGCAGTGGTAATTCCTGACAGAGGAATGAGCTGGCACATAGGGCAAGGAACCCCAGACACAAGAAGGGGTTAAACTGCTAGGAAGCAGGAATGCCAGGGACAGAAGGACTCTTTGCAAGGGAGTGAAGTTTCCCTGGGTGTTGAGATAAGAAACAGCTTTGTCTTGTAGCCATCCTGGAATGGGAACACTCCCTCGGGGGCCCAAGAGCAGGGGCCACCTTGGGCAGCAGAGCTGGTCTGGGGGATGGACCCAAGGTCAGGCTGAGGTGCTCCCTGTAACCGCTCTTGGGACTGGTGCTGGTGACAGTGTACATCAGGAATCTGCTTAGGATGCATCTTTGCAGACTCCCTGTAAAAATGCATATTGCAGTAGGACTCTGTCCAATGCACTGTTCATTATATGTTTCTTTTAGATTTAAGCATAAACATGTGTTTAATTCATGGAGAGGGGGTACCATAAAAATTCCCCAATACTTTTTGGCACAGTTACCTAGCATAAAAAAAATTAACAAGCTCTGATAGCATGTATGAAACTGAAAATTCCCTTCCAAAACAGCCTCAAAGATACCATTAACAAATTCAAGGTTACAGTCCTAACTGCAAGTTCCTTACATTTGTGGCCAGCTGAGTTAACGATGTTGACTCTGGGCTTGAAGCCCTTCAATCACCAACCAAGAGCCATTTCCAGGACAACCCTCATCCCGAGTTTTCCTTCCCCAAACCATTTACAGCATTACCTCACCTATGCAGAGCAAACAAGGCAGGGTAGCAGCTATATTTGGCATAGGTAGGGTACCATCAACCCAAGCAGCCTCATATTTATGCAATGACAGATAAAAGAAAATGAGGTGTAGCCTGATGAACAAGGTCTTGACATGAGCAAGTGCAGACACTGTTCATTTCTTGGTTTTTCAAGGTACACCCCTCCTTCTAACTGGAACAGTATAATAAATTGAAGTATTCAGAACATTTCAAGGAGGAATAATGTTCTCCGAGAGCTCCAGCTTTATATTCTTCCTCACTCTGAAATCAATTAGATGTGCTGCTGAAAGAAAAATAATGGTTTGCACCTCTATGAATAAGCTAAACAGGAAAAAATAAACTTTAGTCAAATACAAGGACTCAAATGTAAAGTTTTTGCCATATGCTTACAGCTATCAACTGCTTCCTCAGAATCACATTTAGAAGCAACGTAGATTATGTCTTTTGCATCTCGGATTCAGTGACAAAGCAATCTCAGACAGAGCAAAGATCTCTGGCCAGCTCCGTAGGTTGCATACAGCTGGTTTGCTTGTACCACAAGAGGTTTTGTAAAACACTTGCTGCAAAGGATACACATCACAAGTACCGTATTGTGAGAAGGTATGTACAAAAGGAGAGCATACGGAAGAAAAAAAAAAAAGGTATCATTTTTTGGTAAAAGCTACATACAAAATGGAAAGGGTTGAGCACAACTCTTGAAATAAGTGGGAGGAAAAATGGAGGGGAAAAAAGCACACTGGGCTGTCTTTTCTGTAACGTGTATTTTTTCCTAGGACACCGTCTCCTGTAGGAAACGGTGCTGGTATGCAATCAGTTGATAATTCTCTCTTAGGCTCAGCTATCAGGCTAACAAACTCGTAAAGTTACTGCAACGTCTAAATCCTCCAAGTATTAATCATCGTGTTGCCCTCTTAAAAGTGAATTTAGAACAGGAAGGAAAGAAGAAACATAAGATGATGATGGGAAAGAGAAAGAAGAGCAATGTTGGTCTTAGGATTGCAGTATTGATCCTGCCAGAAGGAAGAAACAAATGCCAATTCTATATATTTTCACCTCTCCTCCCATGAAATGATCTATGATGTCGCATCCTCAAGTTTCAACGACCTGCCAGAATCATAGAACCGCTTAGGTTGGAAAAGACCACTATGGAGGGGAGGAGAGTCCCGGAGCAGAGATTCCCTGCAGCCATGGAGGGTCACGGGGGAACAGACACCCACCTGCAGCCCGGGGAGGACCCCACGCCAGAGCAGGGGGGTGCCCGAAGGAGGCTGTGACCCTGTGGGCAGCCCAGGCTGGAGCAGGCTCCTGGGAAGAGCTGTGGTGCATGGAGAGAGGAGCCCAGGCTGGAGCAGGTTTGCTGGCAGGACTTGTGACCCCGGAGGGTCCCAGACTGGAGCAGGGGACTCCTGAAGGACAGCACCCCATGTGGAGGACCCATGCCAGATCAGCTGGAGGAGAACTGCAGCCTGTGGGAAGGACTCACACTGGAGAAGTTGGTGAAGGACTGTCTCCCATGGGAGGGACCCCACGCTGGAGCAGGGGCAGAGTGTGAGGATCCTCCCCTAAGGGGGAAAAGCGACAAACTACTCGGTGGATAAGGAGCTGACTGGATGGTTGCATTCAAAGACCACTCTATGACTGTGATTCTAAACCACGTCACTAACACCACATCTACACATCTCTTAAATCCCTCGAGGGATGTTGACCCCACTACTACCCTGCGCAGCCCATTCCAATGACTGGCAACCCTTTCAGTGAAGAAATTTTTCCTAATGCCCAATTCTAAACCTCCCCTGGCGCAACTTGGTCTCATCCCATCTGGGAAAAGAGATGGACACCCACCCTGCTACAACCTCCTTACAGGTAGTATCCTTTCAGTAGATCTATAGAGTGATAAGGTCGACACTCAGCCTCTTTTTCTCCAAACTGGACACTCCCAGTTCCCTCAGCTGCTCCTCACAGGACCTGTGCTCCAGACCCTTCCCCAGCTCTGCTGCTTTTTGGACACAGCAGAAATAGCCAGGAAAAAACAGCCTTGAGAGCCAGTATGCAAAAGGCTTTCCTGCACCAGCACTTAAAAGGGGCAACATCGCTTTACAATTCACTAAACATATTTACTTGCACGCTGACTACATATGTTGTACTTAGATGTCACAGCAGATTACTTGCTAATTACACTAGGAAAAACCCAAGTAATTACCGCAGACTCTTTCCTCTGGTTCAGAAGAGGTCGGGGCCAGACATTTACATGACAAATAATCACGCCTACAACTACTGGTGGCTGCTTCGAGCAAAAGAGGACCTCATGCCTTTGGACACGTGTCATTAGGTAATCCTTTTCTTTTTTAAACGCGCTAAAAACTGGTGATGCCCCAGCAACTCGTACACTTAAAAAAAAAAAATGAAGTGCTCTCCCTGCTAAGGAGTCAGGCTGCTCAGGCCAATGGAGCAAAAATCAAATTCTTTCCTAACATTTTATCTGATCTTTCCGGCTGATAAGAACTTCTTTTCTGCCACTGAATAAAGGAAATCATATTACCAGAGCTGATATTAATCAGAAATATTTTGAACTGAATATGTGAACTGTTTTTAACTGAGTTTAAATCAATAACTCCACTACTGTGGTTAGTTTTATTGAATTGTACATTGGAATAATATCATTTCAATTATGTTATGATGAGAGTATTACCCTCTGCTATGAGCTGTATTTATTCAGCTGGAAGGTGAGATGTACTACTTCTTCATTTGACAAATCAGACACACCATCACTTTTAATGCTATTTTATTGAATGATCACTAAGGGCTTACACTGCTAGGCATGTACCACTCTCATCCCTCAAAAGGTCAACACCTTGAAAAGCCTTTGTCTTTGATAGCGTTCTTTTTCCTTTCAGAAATAAAGCACTGGAGGGAAGATCAAAGCCACAAAAACCCACCCAAAACAGCGTACGTTAGGTGTCTAGGCTCATCCATAGGTCCGAGCAGGGGTCTGGATGCAAGAGAAGGTTGGGTTGGGGGGAGGGAGGATGGTTATGCATACAAGCATTACTTACACATCTGAGACGATACCTAAATCTGATCCAAGATGATACCTAAATCTCTATCATTTCTCCCTGGTGGAAATGCAAGAGGGGAGCAGCCTGTCATCTGCTATAAGCACTTGATTTTTTGTTACCTGCAAATAGTCAGCTTTAAAGTGGGAGAGAAAAAAAAAAAAAAAGTATTGCAGGCTCAATGCTGTGTTTTCTTCCAAAAGACTTTCATTTTTCAAGCATCATTTCACAGCTTCACATACATAATATTTGGGGTTTTTTCTGTGCTGTTTGTCTCCAAGACAGTCCAAAACCACAAAGTGGCAACCAGAAACTAAACTTGTCAGAAAATCAGAACCATTAACCCCGTTTCAGTGGGGTTTAGATGTAGCAAGGAAACCAAAACCAGAATGACCCACGCACACAAGCCAGGAATAGGATCCCGCTCTCCTGCTCAGCCCCTGGACCAACATAAATACATTTTATATTATAACATTATGACCATTATCATAGACGTGCTGTACACAAGGTTCCTATTTACCTCCAAGAACTAAAACTGCAAACTCCAAACTTTCATTCTTGAACCGCCTATAATCAAGCTTTTTTCCCCACCCGCCTTGGTGTATCGAAAAACAGTCACTGAGTTTTGTCTAATTGTTTGACTAATGGTCACAGAAATCACCACTGTCTTTGATTACCTTGGCAGCATTAAAAAAGACTGGTTTTCCTTTACATGGATCAAATGTTACTGAGTAGATATCGCCACGATTACCAATAACCAGGTTTTAAGTCTCACATTATCAATAATGCTCTCTTTCCACTGACTTAAGATGATGATGATTTTTCATCAGCCGAATAGGAAAAGTCTCCTTATTGGAGACGTAGAGATTTCATTACTTCCTGTACCTGGGTCCTGCTGTACATCCGTAACCTGGGATAAATGCACCGCCTACTGCTTCCTTTTACACTCACATACCGCCCCATTCACATAAACCCTCACTTCTGCAAATAGAAGCACAATGTCAATGTACATTTGTTCCTTAAATTAGTCTGAAGTGGAACTTTAAGAGCCCCAAATGTCACCTGCTTTAGCTAGGTCTCCTCTACTCACAAAACACAATTCCCAGAGACATCCATGTCCACGAACACTGCTGCTGCAGTCTAGCCAAGAAACTATTATCACTTTGCAGCCTTCAATTTAAGAGCATCAGTGTGTGACAATTAGATATATTAAATTCTGTTAGGCCAACAAAACTTATGATTTAACTAGCAGAACACATACCAATAATTTATATATAATTTTTCTACCAGCAATTAATCCACTAGATTTCATACCTTGATCATGATACTTGGGGGTTTCACTTTTCAAAAAAAAAAAACAAACCAAACATTACAGATATGCAGGAAAGTGCCAAGTTACACCACTACCTATAATTTCATTCTCCTTGCTGCCAAGTGGAGCCCAGGTCTTTTGCTACCGTACAAATGCTAATTACAGCTCAATGCTAATGTTAATCCTGACATCTGCTAATTAAAAGATCACATCTTCCGCAGAGTCAGCAGTGCTATTCAAATGAAAACATTAATCAGTTTAAAATTTAAAAAAAGAAAAAAATCAATCAACAAAGCAGGAATTTTAGTCCCTGGTTCAATTAATATCAAAGTGCAAACTGGGAGTAGTCAAGAGCAAGTGTCAGTACGTTCTCCAAGAATATCTGATACTCAGTAAAAAGGGAAATTTTCAGCACTCTGATTTCTCTGTTCTCAGTAATGGTTTGTTTTCTCCTTATTCCTTCTTTAATCCTTGCTCATCCATAATCACAGCACCTCTGAAACTCAAGACCAACCCTAACCAACATCTCGGGGTATAACCAAGGCAAGCACATTAATCTCAGCACATACATTTAAATAGCAAAGATGTCCCACTTAGGCTTAAAGGGACCGTTCTTTTCTACGGCTAACACATGCACCCATAGGATCAGGGCCCTCGTGGCAATTAAAACTCATTTACATCCTTTACTATCAACCATCTCTTGGACAAGACAGTCCAAATTTGTTTTCCATTTCAGCACACACAGTAGGCAGGGAAGAAGGATCAAAAGCAGGTTGCACACCTGGATGTAAAAAGCATCCACCACATGAATTAATTACTGAGTCCACCCCATGAATTAAATACTGAGATCATAAAACCCCCTCAAACAGTCTGCACACATCTGGACCTAACACACAGGGCTCCCGAATACACCCATTCCTGTCCCTACCCCAGCTGCTTTCCGTTTTGCCCCCAGGCCCTGTTTTTCCTCTGAGGGATTTCCCACTGCCCAGCACCTCCATTCATTCATCCTGGCAGAGCCCTTCTGCACAGCAGCTTCAACTCTCTCCATGAGAGAGGCTGCCACTTCCCACACCCTGCTTGCCAGCTGCTCCTTTGGTTAGCTTCTTTGGGGCTTGGAAACCATGGTACATGTGCTCCACAGTCAAAGTAACTCTCGATAGACAAGGACCCTCTTGAATATGGGAGTCTTCCCCAGCTCCTGGAAAGGCAGGTGCTGCACAAGTAGGCGTTTCTGTTCATTCTGCAGCTTTGCCTTTTCTCCCTGGTTATTCCTGGCCACCAGACACTAACACCTTGGGTTAGGTTTTCAACAGTTCTTGTTAAATTTTGGATGGGGATTCGATGAGTTGCTCCATTCTGGAGAAATACCTTTATATTTCTGGATGAAGGATAAGATGGAGGTGTTGGTAGCTTTGTCTTCACCCAGCCTTTGCTCCAGAGACATTGTGAAGGTGGGTCAGGAGCTCCTGGAAGTCCACCCAAGTTTGAAAAGCACCAAACCCAGCCACTGTCACAAAGAAACGAAATGCTGAACCGGGCCAATTCCCATCACAACACAGACAGAGAGTCAGCATGTGCCCCGTGCATTTTTTTTTACTCTTCCTAGTCTTTACCAGAGATAGGATTACTAGGTTATTAGAGAATCTGACAGTCTATTCCAGTTTCCAAGGAAATGAGCTGAAACTGGTAGTAACTGGAGAATTACATGGAGAGGATGGTGAAGCACTGGAACAGGTTGCCCAAAGAAGCTGCGGATGCCCCATCCCTGGCAGTGTCCAAGGCCAGGCTGGATGAGGCTTGGAGCAACCTGGTCTAGTGGAGGGTGTCCCTGCCCATGGCAGGGGGGTTGGAACTGGATGATCTTTCAGGTCCCTTCCAACCCAAACCATTCTATGATTTGAGTAGATGAAGATGCAACCCAACAGCAACAGCCTTCTATGGAGCCATCTATTAAAAATCATATTTACTATGTGCCAGAGGGATGCCTATTGGTAACCATGAGACACAGGAAGTCACCTCAAAAAAAAACCCAACAGCAACAATTAGGTCATTTTAGTGGGACAATACTGCTACATCCAAGAGAAAGAAACAAGTCCAGCAAAAGGAAAAAACCCATGACCAGCAGCAGCTCCCAAGCCAGCACTGGACCAGCAGCAAAATAAGGTAGCATTTAGCATGGTACTGTTTAAAATAGTCTGTATTGTTTTGCTGCAGAATAATAGACAAAAAAAAGAGCTCTTTGAATTTGTTATACCATTTAATATTTTTATTTATAAGGAAACCACAAATCAAGTTTACAGCCTTTTTAACAATGCTAATATGAAAATGCTCTTTTGACATAAGGTGTCGAGGTTTCTCTCCTTCACCTGCTCAGCTACATCCCCTGCAATTGCTATCTTACTTGGACTTTAAAATTTGCACTCTGGGGAAGTCTTACACTGTAATATATCTCTGGGTAATAATACACTGTGGCCAGTTATAAATTAGTCATGTTGATAAAAGGTCTAACAAAGTTACCAGTACCGTTCTATAACGCACAAGCAATATTACCAAGTCTGATTTAAATAGAATAGGCAATTCAATCAAGCAAAAAATGTGACAGAGCCTTCCAACGGCAAAAGAATCGTAAATCATTAATGAAACTAAGAATTTAATGTATGCAAATTAAATTATATATGCATATTTCAATGGGCTAAAAGTTTATGTGCATACTTTACTCAGGAATCTGTCTTGTGATACGATTAGAAAGAAATGGTGACAATTCAGATTTTTTATTCCTTTGGACTGTAAAGCATTCATATAATTTATGTTCACTTAAAAAGGTACAAAAATCCATCAATTTAAGCCAGACTTCAGATGGTATAAATAGACTGCAGCCCCATTAACGGGGCTATAAGCACTGTCTCAATACATCACTTGAGGATTAGGTCTCACTAGTCTCTGTTTGTAAAAAAAAAAAAACACACACAACAAAACACAAACCACAAACACACACACCACTAAAAACTGAGGTTATGAAAACCCGGGCACCAGCTTTCACAGAGATGGAAGAAAATAATTTATCCTCTCCTTCTCGGGTAATCAAATTCGGCAACAGGTTCAAAAGTTACCAGGGCATGACACAGGGTACACTGACCTGTGCAACCATTAAATAAGCTTCCTTTCCTGGCAAAACACTTCTTAAAGGTGAGAAGGGAATATGTGATAAAATATTCATCTTACTGTTTGTGCTTTAAGAAAAAAAACGTTAAAATATGATTGCAGAGGATATGACATTTCGTGGCCACTAAACACCTTTTAAAAATTAGTATGTTGAAGCTTTTTACCCCTTTTTAGTAAAACAGGCTCAAGAAACATCCCCACAACCAAATGTCACAGGTTTTGGGTTTTTCATTTCTGAAATCTAACCCAATATTTCCTGCTATAAGCCATTCACTGGGAAGACAAAAATCCAGGCAGTCAATGGGCCCTTTAGGAAACTTCCCATCCTCCTAGCGCAGAGAATTGCTCTATTGATAAAGATACACTCCTTACGTTGTCACAATGAAAGCATCCACTGAAGGAAATTAATGAGAAACAAGATGTCATTTGCCAGTCTGAGGTAGAATTTACTAATTCTCTGCCCACTCCTTTCTTTTATTTCTTTTTCCCCTTTTTTTTTTTCCTTTCTTTCCCAGCCAACACACCAACCCCTCCTCAACCGATTAATAACACTCTTCATGATGAAATCACAGAAAAGGACCAGGGCGGCAGTCCCCAACGTTCAGCTATCGCAGAACTGATGCCCACAGAGCCAAAATTCACCAACCTCGCCAGCTGTGCTGCACCAGCCACTTCTGCCAAGATGCTAAACCTTCCCCATTTGAGGTGGAAATCTCTGTTAGGCTCAAACCCAGCAAAGCTCAACTGCAAGGGGAGATTTAAGACCTATTAGTGCATCTGCATAAACGCTTTGTTGAATTAAGACTCAGCCCGTTTACACCTCTTCCTGTTATCATTTCTCTCTGGGCAATCACTAAATCACATAGGATCTAATGGCCTAATTAAAACATTTCTTAATGCTCACAGCATTTGTGATGCCAGCTTTCAACACAATTAATGGCAAATGAAGGTTAATAACTGGTAATTATCATACGCCTTTTAAGATTTTGTTTTTAAACAAAAGAGTGAAAATACGAAAAATAAATCCCTGCAAGAAAAGAGTAAGCAGATATGCCATTCCTGAAAAGCATTAAATACAAGAGTACATAACCTATAAAGGCCAAATATTAAAAACATTCAAGGTAGTCTAGCAGTATGAATCTAGAGACTGCACACAGTCTGAATTTCCGCCTTAAAAAAAAGAGCCACCTGTAGAAAAAGCTATTAAATACCACCTCAATCTACAGAAATCAGACGGATGTCTTGCTAAGATACATTTATTGAAGTGCATCCTCCAGCTTTTCATTGCTCTCTAAGCAAGCTTGTACTTTGTTATGACTGTCCTTTCACATACATGTCAGCAAGTCCCCATGCCCCATTTTTACTAATGGAGTTTCAATTTTTACATAGTTTCAAAAAAAAAAAAAACCACCACCCGAAACACAAAATCTTTAATAATAATAAAACAAATCAATACTACAGAAGTCAGAGCAGCTCCATGAACAGTTTGTATTAACAGCTGCTGTAAAACCAGAGGGAATGCAAGCCTACATTAAAATAATATTTATTGAAGATTCTCACAACAAGAGACTAGCAGATTTGCAGAAATATAGAATGATATTCAGAGAGAAGCTGGTGCTTGGACTTGCCTATTCAAGTGTGTCCTTCATCATAACGCAACGCCTCGATGCTATTCAGGCTCAATCAGCTCTTCCTAAGAGGCAGATGCCAAAGCTGCCCTGACCAGAGCCCCTAGTGTACCACAAGCTCTAACCAGAAACCTAGTTTTCTCCAATAAAAAGAGGATTTGTTCAAATTTCAAATGTGCAAATATTAGGAAAATTACTGAAAAAAAGATTCAACTAAGAAATCATTCAAATATCATGTTTATATCCCTCGGAGCCAAGCTCTGCAAGTGCTACCCTGGAGAGGAGCAGAGACAGATATTGAACTCACACTTAGGAGCTTTACAGAGTTATAGCCTTCATGCTGCTCAAAGGTGGGTTTTTTTAATGCAAATTAATTTTATGCAAAATGAACGCACGCATCTTTGTGGCCACAAGAAATTCTCAGGAACAGGTCTGTGCAAAATCACTTCTCTTGGCCACCGTAGTTAAGCGATAATGTTGACCTGGAAGTAAGTAAAGATGTTTGATGTACTGATAAATCCCCAGCCACTGGAGCAAATCAACAGGACGGCGCTGTAAACACATACAAGCAAATCGTCAAAGATGCCCTAAATCTGAGGGAGAGCGTTGTAATGAAACGGGCACATAGTTTCATAAGACTAGGAAGGCATGAATATGCTTCGTAATCAATGGCCTGGAGCAAAATTACAAAGTCCAAGGGCTACCTAGTAGCCTTGAAGAGAACATTCTCAATCCCCTGAAACAGAATTGGTCATCTCCAGCAAAGGCAGCTAAAATTCTCAAGGAACATTATCCCTTCTTTTTTTGAGGCAATGAGTCATACAAAGTCCTCTATTGGATCTAACCCCATGTGCCTTCCCTTCGATTTTTTAAATTTGATCTGACAATTATGACTGTAAAGCACAAATTGAATTTTTAAGCCACACTGAAGTAAACATTCAGCAACATCTGCTTTGTTTTCACTGTTCATTTAAAACTTATTCAGAACAATAGAATTTTTAAATGCCTCTTCATCATTAGCAGACATTCTGTATTTAAATACTTCTATCAGCTCTCCTTTCATTTAGAGAAAGTAACATTAGCCATTTTACATCAAAACTAAAGAACAAAGAAATCTTCACTTAGTCCTCTAATGAGGGCAAAACTGTCCAAACAATGGCCTCACAGAAATGATGCCAGCTGTTTAAAAAAAAACCCAGCCACTAATGTGTTACTACTACAGCACAGTCCTAAAAATCCCCATCTCCATCCCATTCAAAACGGAGGGCTGTTCAAGGATTCAGTCACCTGCTTAAAAATATTAAAACCAACAGTGCAGAGAAGAAACCAGCACCAAATAATTAGGAAGGGGGTGACTGAATCTGATCCTACATATCTGCAATATTGATGGATTCGGGCATGTGCTGTGCATATAGAGCTTTGGTTTTAAGATGCAAGATGCAGTTTGCTTTCGTGTCTTTCTCCGAAGTTCTGTGCAAGTTGCAAAGAGTTTTCACGATGCTGAGGTTCAATTCTGCTTGGTTTTACTGGATTACATTAGAAACAGTGGGAGGAAAGATGACAGGACACACCTTGCTCAGCAAGCTACCATACATATGTGTATCTATATATGCATGTAATTATATGCACACATTCCTACACACACATATACAGAATATTTATATGCAATGTTCAGCATATAGAGCAAGAGACTTAGCCAACACATTGGTCTGTGACCTTCAGAGCACCTATGGTCAGAAACAGGAAAACTGGGAAAGACAACAGCCCCAGAAAATCTTCATACACATTTTGAGCAGCTCTGCACTCCCCACACCATCCTGCAGCTTGTGCTACTACCACACAGCTACACAGAAATCAGCTGTAAACCAGCCAGGAAACTAATCCCAAGCAAAAACAGCCCAGCAAGAGCTGCAAACCCAACGTAGATTTTAAAATTAGAGCTTCATTTCCTAGCCTGGTTCCCCATACAGCCACAGAAACAGATGGCAGAATGAAGGGGTTTGATTTGGGGGTGGAGGGAAGCAGCCAAAACTTGCACTGGAACATCTGTCCAAGCTGCAGCTCTCGAGGACTCAAGAACGGAGGGTAGAAAATCTCTTTTTTGTTTTGTCTTAAGAGACTAGTAGGATTTATGCACACCATATTCATAGGACCTAGCATCGTTAGATAAACTCTTAATTTGTCAGGGACCAGGAGCTTAGGGCTGCAATCCAGGAAGCTCCTCTCCCACCAACATGCTGAGCATCCCAGGGCATCTACCCATGGGATGCCTTCCTGCACAAGTCAAGGCAGACACGTCTCCCAGCATCTTCAGATTTCTGTGTTTCAGAGAAGGGGAGAGTAGAGGTATAATTGCTCAGGTTTGCAGGTTACCACATGTACCTCCATGGTTTTTTGTCCCCCAGAACAAGAGCCCAGGATGGGAGTCCCATTCTCAACACGCAGGACAACACAGAAACTAACAGGAGGGATCACTCCTATTCCACCACGCTTGCATTCCTTTTTGTGATATTCAAGGTACATACCTTACACCAATTCAACTCCTGCCAGCTCTCCTTGGAGGGAGAGCTCCTCTCTGGGCACCAGCTCTGCAAAGACCAGGAGCCGTTTCAACTCCTCTCTGCGCACTTCCGGCTGGCTCAGCTCTGCTGCACCAGGTACCGGCTTATCACAAAGGTTCACATTGAAATTGGAAGTGCACTGCAAACCAAGGATAGTAATTTCCTGGGGTGGGATTCACCTCCTCCATCTCAGGGTATCTGCAATGTAAATGTCTCTGAGTTTGTCACCTTAGGCTCCCTTTACAGTCAGTGGAGAGAAGCAGGCTTTTTAGGGTGCAATTCATCTCACCTATTTTAAATGTCTACATGAGAAGGAAAGGAATCATGCCTCAGAAGTGCCTGACTCTTTCCATTAGCTAGAAGGCCAGTTTAAATGAATAGTTTGCACACAGACATCTCTGTTCAGCCAGATAAAATAAACCTACCTCATCCCTCTCCTTTAAAAAAAAAAAACACCACCAAAACCCATCCAAAACAAACCACAAAAATCAAAACAAAACACCACAAAAGCCACACACACTAATCCCACAGAAAGAGTGGGGTGCAGAATAAAAGAATATAATTATAAAACTACCAATTAGCTACAGAAACAAGCCAGAACAATGCCTGCTTCCTGTGCACCACACTTCAGCACTGCAATAAAAGCTTGCTAATGAGCCTGTTAACCATCCCAGGCTTATGCACTAGCAGCCTACGGCAGTGACCAGCCAGCCAACTACCAAACGTGCCCTGGTAGATGCTCTCCAGCTGCAGCAGCGTCGTGGTCTGGGAGGCTCAGCCCAACTCAGCAGCCAGGCGGGTACCAGGAGAGCTGGCAGACTGCTCACTGGGATGTTTTTCTAGATACTTGCCCGGCTCAAATAATTTCGCTCAGTTATTTCAGGGAGAAAACGGTAAACTCACAAGGCCACACTCATCAGAAAGCAACCAGTGGAAGCTCTTCAGAGCCAAGGTTAGTTGTAAGGAAAAGCTAAGCATTTGTCAGTATGAAAATGTACACAAGTAGGATCCAAGCATCAGTCACTGTTTCTACATAAAGTAACAAACAACAAAAAGGTTTGTATCTCTGCCCCTTTCAGGTACAACATATAACAGGTGTTATTTCTGGAACAGCCACAACTACTAAGGTATCTCCTAAATTCACAGGCTTTGGCACATCACAATTTCGGTGAAGTCACCGCACACACGTAACTTCCCACTGGAGTGTTCAAACACCGTGTTCAATCAGTGACATCAGCAGAGCTGTCTAAAGAAAAGACACGGAATGATAAAGGTCAGCACAGGACTGAAGGAAGCTGAGCAGACGGGTCATGTGGCACAAGGGGGTTACACCCTGCCACACTCGTACAACTGACCTCAACGCTTCCGCTGCCAGTACACGCAGGAGACAGCCCTGTTAATGATATGTAAGTAATAACCTGTAAATTATACGTAAAATAAAGTGACAAGATGCTGCACTACTTAAAGAAACTTTGATTTCCCACATATTTTAGCAATATTATGAGTCACCACTAAATTACTTTTCAATTGCGTCTCCAAATTGAATGAAGCAGATCTTTGCAAGCCTCTTGAAGCAGATTCACTCTGCTTGTTCAGGGAAACTCTTTTCTGAGCTAACGTGCAGGAAAATTCAAGTCCACAACATTCAGCTCTCAATTAATGGCTATTTTTAATTGGATGCAAACACTATATCCAAAGACTGTATCAGCAGCAACCGGCCTGAATCAACACATAGTTCTAGAGGAAAACAAACAAAGCCAGCCCACACAAGAAAACCTCTCCTGGCCTTCGTCCAAGCACACAAACTAAGGGACATTTCTGTATCACTCTGAAGATTTCAGAGCATTGGCCACAGGCAAATTAGTAAGGCAAAGACTGCTTCTTCTCGGTTTAAATGTGAGAACTGACTCTCCGCTATGCGCTTATCTGACAAGAGCACTATAGACACAAGGACAAGAAAATAATACCAATATGAAAAACCAGGAAATACATTTTTCATTGGCCTGATATCCTAAAATATGAGTAAGATCAGAACTGATATACAAGGCAGTGGGAAAAGGCAAAAGGGAAGAAAAAAAAAAAACCAAACACACACACAAACTACTCCATTTGTAAGCTCGTTGCGGCAGAAATGGAGGCAACCACACGGCTATCTGCTCATCCTCCTCCACCGGCGCACACCGGTATCTTTTTTGCCATGATGTAACATCAGCACCTAGAGCTGAACACGGCAGCGCAAACACTGCGAGGCAACGTCAAGATATCGCGAGGTGATTAATTTGTGGCGCCCAGCAGGTCTTCCCAGATGATTAAGTGTCTTGCCAGCTGCTGAAATCTCAGTACCGAGACCACAGACCTGCATTAAACAAAGTGGTTCTCCTGCTATTATTTTATCTCACCCTTTTGATGAAAAATGTCCTCTTGCTTAATTTAAATAATTGCTCCATGTTACAATAGCATCAGTAGATACACACAGATCATCTTTACGTAACCTGGAGACGTAATGAGTCTGGAAATGGAAGTGGAAAAACTGTAAGAAAATAGAGTAGGCATCCAGCTGGGAAAATGCTGGGATAGCCTGACGTCAGCCCCTGTTTTGCTGGAAGGGAAGACACTCGTCAGGGCACAAAAGGATCCTCATTTCTCCCCTCAATCAGCAGAAAATTAGCAAGGAGGCTGGAAATGTAACATAATTACACAGCCACCTTTGAACTTCATTACTGCACACACACAAACACAAGTCTAACTGCATAGTTGTGGTTAGCCCCTTACTCCCTAACACGCCAAAAATTAGGCAAAAATTCAAACGGAGTAGAACGTAAGCAACGTTGCCAAGTGGAATAATTAGGATGCGCTGCAGCAAGAGACCTTGTGCTGCCTCCAGTGTGGGCACTATCCCCTCCTCACAGGTTTTGTGCAACGCCTGGCCAGGCGGGTTTCCTTAAGCCCCAGGGTGATGCTGTAACCTTCCCCTCTTTGTGCCATCTGCACAGCACTAGTTTTGCCACCAAAAGCACTGGCACATGTGGGACCTTCAGCAAAGGACTGCAGGCCCAAAGCCCAGGCAACGGCACAAAGTCCTTGAGTTCTGCACAGGGGACTTCCAGACAGAGAAACGGGACCATAACACACCTCAGCACAGGAGCAGCACTGCTCTCATGTGCCTTTGCCAAGTGCCACCACACCTCTCAGGAAGGGAAGCATCAGTTGTGCCTTCACAGAAGGCGCCAACCCAAGCAGCACACCCAGCATGTGTGACAAGCAAGTTTTTTTAATTAAAAAAAACATTGGTTTAGCTTTAGGAGTGTCAGAATGACAGTAAAAAAGGCTACCACCCTTTTTAAATAGCTACCCTAGAAGTTCAACTGTGATGGATTTTCCTTCTCGTTTTGGAGTCCCATTAAGAGCTCAAAATTAGGTGAAATGTTATAGCTCTGCAGCACTTACATACAAAAAAAGAAGATAAAAATTATATGTTTTATATATACCAAGTTACCATTCCCAGTTCACAAAAAAATTCCCAGACTCAGCTCAGAAACCACTACATACAGAGTTACTTAGACAAGTTACTTCAGTAGAAGAGTAGATGTCAAGTAGACCCCAGTCCAGTGAATTTTCCATCTTCATTTTCCCAACCGACTAGTACTTCAGCAGATCATTACTTTTTCTAGCAGGCTGTGCTTTCATGTGCAAATTTCATCTGCAGAAAGGACCATTTTTAACTGTTTGGGTACTGCTTTTTTTTTTTTTTAAGCCTGGATTATAACCTTGCTTCCATGCGGGTACCCAGATGAGACATGGCCTGTCTGAGCACCTCACTGAACTCATGCCAGATCCAAGAATCCCTGTCATCCTTGCACAACTAACAAAGCAGTTATAAACATAGTTCTCCTTATCATAGAATCATGGAATGGTTAAGGTTAGAAGAGACCTTAAAGCCCACCCAGTTCCAACCCCCTGCCATGGGCAGGGACACCCTCCACTAGACCAGGTTGCTCCAAGCCTCATCCAGCCTGGCCTTGGACACTGCCAGGGATGGGGCATCCACAGCTTCTCTGGGCAACCTGTCCCAGTGCCTCCCCACCCTCTCCGGGAAGAATTTCTTCCTGATGTCCAATCTAAATCTACCCTCTTTTTTTCCTTGCCCCTACCTGCTGCCTACCACACTCCCAGAGGGATTGCAGGCAGCTTCACCGCCCTCAGCACCAAATGAGCCCTGGGGACAACACTTAGGATGTTCAAGAGGATCATGTGTTCAAAGTCTTTGAGCCATGGCTCTGCGTTTGCTGTCTCTGCTACCAAGACCACTCGTATCCTGCTGCAGATCTAGGGAAAAGCTTCTTAAAAACATGCCTCGAAGCTACAAGTTTACAGGCTGTATTCCTCCGTATACCACACACGCAAATCACCTCACCAGCAGAAATTATCCCTCAAGCTCAAGCAAGCATCATGGCAAAATACACTGGGCTCCCAGACATGTGAACTCCTCTACTTTACACCCAGCCTCGAGAATCTATGTTTGGCATCTGGTGGGATTAGCTGTGCACCAGGAAAGAAAAATGTTAATTAAAAGTTATCAAAAAGTCCTGAGAGCCATACAGCTTTTAAGAAAAACAGCCACATCAACCAAAGAGCTGGGAAGAGGAGCAGCTGGAGTATCAAATGCTGAAGGACTCCTAAGTTGGCACCTCGGCACATCATTACGGCATGGAGCTCACATCTTCTCCCGACCCCTGCAAGAGGAGGTTTTGGTTTTACCTCTAGAAGGAGAAAGCACTTAATCACCATCTAAGCCGGTGTAAATGCGGCTGCTGTACAATGCAGGGGAGCAGCAGGGCAGATGGGGATTGATCAAAACGCAGTTTTACAAGCGGAGGCACTCTGGGACTCCTATTATTCAAAAGCAAACTTTCTTTGAAAAAAGGCCCTTCTGCAGGGGAAAACTAAGCCGCCTAAAACGTTCACGTCTCTCACCCTCAGAGAGCACCAGAGCATATTCTTACAAGCCCACTATTTAAAGAAAAAAAATCTACACGATACATTTTCAGGTATTCACGTTCCTTCTCAGCTTCATCTTGGAAAAAGCAAGGCGTGCAATGTGTCAACAGCTCAAAATCCTGTGCAGTCCACGTGTTCAACAAAATCTTATCCCTGCAAGCTGTATGGAAAACTGTAATGAAGTTGACTGTTTTGCTGGAAAACCAGACACACACCATTGCATCTCTGATAATGCTTCAAAACTGGAAGCCCCATTTAGTGGGGTTTACTTTTTCCCCTGGTGGAGGGTCCCATGGTAGCTGTTCCTAATAAGAAAGCACCACGCTTCCAATGAAAAAAAAAAACCCAAGGTAGACAAGAATATTTACCTGCATTTCACATTTTCTCATTGCTGGACACAATACAGGAGGTGAAGCCTGCCTTCCTTAAGCATGGACTAGCCTCCTTCCCTTAGTCTCACTGGTCTGATGGGACTATTCTAAACCCAAGAAATGCTTAATGACAGCAGGACTGACCCCATGAGCCAACTACCATGCTTCTCTGGTTTGTTGTTTGCAGATCTTTATTGGGGGGGGGGGGGGGGGGGGGGTGGAGGTGTGTATTTTATTTCTACAAAATACAAGCATTTTAAAACCTCTAGCTAAAGGATAAGACTATTGATACTGAGCTATGTGCATCACTCTATATACCAACCAATATGCCAACAGGGAGGTCCCAAAGCATGCAAAGCTTGGCCCAAAAATAACTCTTGGAAGAACCAGGGCATGACACTGCAACATACTGTAACTTCCCTACATATACATCATATTCTCACTCCTGTGCGCTTGTGTTATCTTCTCCAACCGCATTTCAACTCCCTACACCAAAAAAACACAAAAAAGCCCAAACCCCAAAACACGTTGCATCGCTATCTCTCTGTCACATCTATTATTCAAGAAAGGTCTCATTGAATAAATGTCTGTTCAGAGGCTCTAAACAAATTTCATTTCTGAACACCACTGTCTGCAGCCCAGTGGGCCATTTCACCAAGATAAGATCACACATTTAATCAAACGCTTCAAAAAGAAATACACACCGAGTTTGCTTAATAACGTCAAATAATAAAAGTGCAGTGCTGGCAGCATACTAATTTTTAGTGCTCTTTCTTCTTTGAGGGTTGTCTCAATAGTCAAGGTCAACCGTACATGGGATTTCTTCTAATTAGGGTTTCTGGTAAAGGCCAGACCTGCTTACTCTCACTGCTAAGCCATAGTTTTCCATAAAATGAAGACATCTCTCTTTCATTTTAAATTAAATCATTGCAGTATCCCACCCAAGTGTGACAGACAAAACTGCATAACTCTGCTAATTCAATAGAGAACGTAAATGAAAGACAACAAAAAACCACATCTTTGTGGTCAACGAGGAACCACCCACACAAATGCCTATGGTATAAAAAGAAAAGTGATTTACAGGAAAAAAACATAACCACAGATTATTATCTGCTCGGTGTTTTGACTACAGCTCCTACTGCAGCCCAACAGAGACCTATTTGAGCTAGAAATTAGGAGTGGACTTGGCACCCCTAGGTCAACATATGTTTTGCCATTTATTTTATTGCAGTAAATAAGCAGAGGAACTGGCTCAAAGAAACAGCAATACATTACTACTACTGCAAAATACATCTATATTACTACAGACCAGACTTCCATGACATTCTTCACTAACTTGCCTATTACTATTTCTTGCCTATTAATAGTAATTTTTTTATTTACTTATTTAAGTTGCCAGCTTTACCACAATAACCACTGCTGGAATACACTTTGCCCCCCAAATTACATGAACTTGCAAGGAACCTTGGACCCTTGCTGTGCTCAAGCCCGCAGCTTGAAAAGGGTCAAACAAAAGCTGGCATCCTCACCCTTACAGCCTGGCCCATGGGTTATGCTGGTCTGCCCTTCACTCACACGGGATGAGGGAGCAATCAGGCGTAAAGGCATTGGAGAAGACAACCCCCCATCTGCTGCCCCCAAAGCTGATGGAGACAAACAGCAAGGCAGCTCTTAGATACATCTTTCCCACCGTATCCCATTTGTCCTGCTGCAAAGACTCTGTGGAGGTCCAGATTCTCCCCCTGAATGGGAAAATTACGCCTTCTTAGTTCAGGCTGGCATAAACATCTGCTGGAGTCTGTTGGCCAACACCTTGCTACAAGCACTTGAGTACTACCCAACGTCTCAGCCCCACTGCAAACACGTCGCTGCTCAGGTGGGAACACCCTCGCAACAGTACTTCTCATCAAAACAAGTATACTTGTAATTTCCTTGCCGTATTTCAGCCTTCCTTTGGAAAACCAGCAATGTTATACGGAGAAGTGCTCCCCGCTCCCGCAGCTGAAATGCACGGCACAGACTTTTGAAAGACTCATAGCAAATTGGTGACCTACTTAAGGAGATCCATAAAGTGCATTACAATTGTAATTGCGGATCACTTGTCAAAAGGTCACAAGTTATCACTCTCTGCAGCGTAATCGCTATATTTCAAATACCTATCAGGATGGATTTTACACAAGGAGACACGCATCATTTTGGAGTTGTACCAAATAAAGCAGCAGTTGTAGTATTACTGTCCTTCTTTCAAAAAGACAAAAGAGAGGGTGGGGAAAAAAGACCCACAGCCACTCCACACTCCTGCATCCATTACAGATAAGCCAAAATGACATTTTCTTGAAGAAGCCTGTGCTGTGAGAATTGCAAGTACAGTAGTCACATCATCATTTCCCTCGGAAGGAAACGAGATACATACACTGCATTTCAAAATTATTAAAGGCGTTGATTGCAATATCCTAAATCCAAAGGAATAACACTTTGGCTCACACACGCGGTTCCAACGAGGTCAAGCTGAAGCACAGTGTCTGATACAGCAATTGGTGGTGTGCTAGAAACAAGAATGGCTATACTCTGGATAAGCCATCTACTGCAGGATTATTGACCAGTTTTGTGTACCTCCAGAGAGCCTTAACATGAAAGTCAGTCAGGAAAGGACCCCACAGTCTTATTACTGTGGGATGGGAACCACCAAAAAAACTCCACAAACCAAGAGATGCATAAGAACACACAAACAGTGGCAAACAAGGACTTGCAATACATGGCGGGTATTTCTGGATACAAAACCTGCAGCATACAACTTGCAGGGAAAAAAAAAAAAAAAACAAGAAAAGCAACACAACAAAAACCTGTCCCCTTTAAAGCAAGTGATGGGAATTTGCACCCTTTCCAAATGATGATGTGTCAGTCAGTAACACACAGGCGAAGGCAGCTTGAAAGAAAAGGAGTTTACATGATCCTTGAAGTTTTCCTCAACTCTCTCCGACAGTGAAACCTATTCAAACAGACAGCTATGATGGGTGCTTTTTTTTTTATTTATTCCTTTCCCCCAGCAGCCTTTGGAGAAAAGGGAGGGGGGAAGAAAAAGAAAAAAAGGAAGAAAAAAGAAAAAACCCAGAGAACTATTGAAAAAATCTCTTTACAGGGTCAGCTGCCACTGGAATGCATTTGCGTATTCAGGGTACCCACCCATGCAGAACATCAAAAACTGGGCTCGGGTCCCTCCCCTATTCTCACGGGCTTAAGCTAGGGCTTGGTCTGCGCCGCGGCGCTGAATAGCAAGGCAGTGCAGTGCCTCTGCACGGCTTGCAAACAGCAAGACCCCCCCCCCGATCAACAGAACTGGGGTGTCACTTTTGCTTAGCACTTCCCTTTTCTTCCAGCGTCCTCCAATACAACACACCAGGTATGTCAAAAAAACCCAGTCAACAGCTCGGCAGCTCCTGGTGCTGGGCTCCTTTAACCTAAATTCCCCATCTAACCTAGATCAGCCCAAAGTTAGCTAGCATAGTTCTCTCTAACATACCCCTACTCCTCGCTTGAAGGAAAATGTTGACATACCAAAGAAAGCTGCAAACAGCACTTCTGCAACCCAGTGACGCTTCTCTTCTGCGCTCTGAGGGAGGTGAAAAAAATTCTCATTAAGGTATCCTTGGGATCAGCAACTTCAGAATGGGAACAGGCTGCTACGAGAAATAAGCAGGGACCAGCATCACCTCTGATAAAATGAGTGGTTGCTCACCGTAACTGAAAATGTGGTGCTTTTATTGTGGTGTCAGACTACTGACCGAGCAACTCGGTTAAAATTCTAAAACAGTAGGTCTGTACACAAATATTTTGGTATTATTGTCCATCACTGCACCTACATCTCAAGAACTCAGAAAAGAATCTTCAAGTCAATAGGTAGTTTTTCCAGCAACAGAATTAAAAAAAAAGCTCTATGCATCAGCACCATCATTTCACAAACAAAACCTACATACGAGCAAACACAGACATACAGATGCAGTACATGGTTGGGGTATGGCTGCAATTCTTAGATACATATTTTTCATATTTCCAAGTTTGACCAAAAAACCAAAACCAGAACTGCATCTGTTCCCCAAATAGTGATATTTATAAGTCTATATACGTGTCTGCGTATAACAAATGGATGTGCTACGACTGCATTAGTCAGAATGTTCCCATCACTCTAATTTTAAACAGTGTCCATTCACTCAGCATCCTCACCACTGGGACTAGATTCTTGATTCCCATGGAATGGGTAAGTGACTCATTGTAACAACTCATATGCATTGCACCCCATGACTGTTACAAGCAAACTACTTGTCGTTGGTATAAAACCACTCAGAGCCTTACGCGAAGGTGCCAGGTTTAGCCCTGACCTCTTTTCACAACAGCACTGTTCAGCACTGGCACCTTTGCACAGGACCTTATAGCAGGGCCGTTCACGATTACATTTAAGCACCGCTTCTACAAAAGCACACAGTCCTATTTCACTTCACTTTGCACTGCTGTAAGAAAACATTCACGTTGATCCCTTGTATTTATGATCTTTTGCTCTAAGTTTTAGAAAGGCACAGCTCCATTACAAAGTTCAGAATCAATGACCTTACCCGGTATAAATCACGGCCGTAAAGCCATTACAATTAACAGCAACAAAGCTATGATCCAGCTTACCCAAAACATCGTGCAAAATATTTCAAAGCTGTTCCCCGTCAAGTATCCACTGCAATGAATCCAGTTGTGCTACAGACTGCTGAAACATTAGGTCTGTAACCACTGAAATAATTCCCGTGTAATTACTCACATGTTGAATGAGGTGCTTAAAAAAAAGTAATTAAAAAAAAAGACTCTTAGTAGTGGGAGGCCATACATCAATGGATGCTCTCTAAAAGTTTATTACTATTAGGGATTTCAATGAAATATGTAACTTAATATTGCCTAATTAGGACAGCTTCCAAACACTTCTTTGCTTCCTTCAGAATGGGATCTCTCTCATGACCCTTGAAACCGAAAGCTGTCAAGTCTCACATGGAAATGTCTTGATTTTAATTTTCAACTGTTTTCCTAAGCAGATTTTACAAGTGTGCACAGATTTCAAGTCTCCACCTGCATACACAGCTTTGTTCAGCCTGAAATGCCACCTCTGGCAAAGACATTACAACACAATTAGTAGAAATGTGATGCTGAACAGGACAATAGTTTTAAAAAGATACTGGATACTCCATCTGGGATTCTGGAGGATCTTTTGAGAAGATACCACATCTGGCATTCTTGAGCATCTTCCCCTCACAGGGAAACCAACAGAAGCGCTCCACTGACTACAGCAGGAACCACATTGCAGATGCAGCAATACCTCCTTGGACAGGAGTGGGCCTGAAGAAGTTGAAAAAAGGGAATTAAAAAAAGGAAAAAAGACTGACAGAAAGAAAAAGGCCATTTAAAAAAAAATGGTTTAGTCCTCATTTCTCTGCCAGAGGAAAACAAAGGTTTCAGGCAGACTAGGAAAAAAAAAATCCCACGTTAAGCACTGCTTAGTAAGTAAAACAGTGGTCCAGAACACAACTAAAATGAAGTTTTTATTGCCTGAAAAGACTAGCTACCTTGCTATAGCAACATATTCGGCGCAACGACTGATAAACGCATCTGCCTTACAGGCAAAATCAGAAGGCTCTCCAAAAGGACTGCTGAAGTAAAAGTTAGGGTTGAAGGTGTCCTTAGAGAAGTAGTCTTAAAAACGAACACTTTGCTTGCACCCAGGAGAGACACGCGTTTCAGACTGTGGGCTGTAGAGATTATCTAGCGAGGAACGTAAAGCAAGCATCACACTGCAAACTTGAAGGCTAACAACAGGCAATGGGATAACGTCTTAGATAGAATCACATCACAGATTTGAGTAGGAGGTGGTTTCCTTGCCATTGAAGTAGCCAAGAACTAAAAGTAGGTGCTTAAAAGCAAGCTCCTCCTTTCTCTACTTAGCAGCCTGCTCTGGGAGCTTCCACTGCCTGCAGGCACCGGGATGAGATCAGGGAGTGCTGGAGCATCTCAGCACCTACAAAAACGAGGACATACTCACACAAGGATTAAAAAGCCTGATATCAAGTGCTGGTGAGGATCATGACAAAGACTTGCCAAGGCAGACATAACCCCAGGAGAAAGAGTCAGAGGCCAGCATGCCTTACGTGGGACAGTTACGTGCCTACAAGCACCCCAGGCAGAGTGAACTGTTAGAAATAACACACCGTCTAGCCCTCCATCCTACAGACACCTGAAAGCATCACTTATAGACACTTCACTCTCTGCTGTGTCTATGTACACTCAAAATTTGGCATCATGGTGCAATTCTAGTATTCACATCCCAGCAGAAGGCCATCTACTGAAAGAGAAAGGAACCAACAGGGAAGAACTGTGAGACCACCTAAACTACACTGAACATCCCTTCAAAACTTCAATGTTCACCAGCTGCATCCCACCTCAATAAGCAGCCTACCATCCAAAGTGGCAGGAAAACACTTTATTTTGCAGGGCTAGTGTCTCAGTATAAACCCAAGCAATATTGTGATGCCCAGCTCTCGGATCACCACCACTCCAAAACATTAATTCTTGAGTTGTTCTTCCAAACCTCTCTTGTGATGTGTAAGCATACTTTAAGTAGTAAGAATTTTTATCAAAATCACTCCAATCACAGTGTTGAACTGCTTCTACAACCACCGAGTAACACAATTTAAAACAAAAAAAAAAAAAAGCATAAAAAGCCTCTTGCCCATCCTCCATGTTTCAGCTTTTCCCTGATCCATCCCTTGCTCCCTGAATTCCATCTCTCTCAATCTTCAGCCCATCCTTCACAGCGTCGCACATGAAATAGTTTCCTAGTCAATCTACACCAGTCCCAACACTATTAGTATTAAAATCTGTAATAATAAATCACTCATTCCCAGGACTACTCCATTTACAGAGGCTTCCCTCTCCCGTGTGCATCTCATTTCCTCATGTTGATGATGCATACGCTCATGCTCTGAATGTAAAAAACCCAATGGCAGCATCAGGCCCTCCAACTGACACGTTGACCAAAGCTAAAGGTCATGCATATTCTTCTCCAGTCCTGGCCAATAATTTGGTCCACCTGACTCTAAATATTTATTTTTGTAACAGCCCTGCGACACTGGGCTGCACACAGACACCCAGCCCATCAGTCAGACAGCTCGATGCGCACGCCTGCATCTTCACCTACAAACCTGCTTGCATCTCCCTCCCGGCCAGCAAAGGGCACCGGCTTTGTTTTCGTACTGGAAAATTTGTTTTCTGCTGCAGGAGGAAAAAGTCTTTCCTCCAATTAACACCAGAATAGGCAAGCCGAGCACCTCCGCCACATCACTCCCGGCAGGGAGGGACCCAGTCCCCACAGCATCCCAACCTGTGGGACATACGGCTGAGCACTGGCTGCGGCAAACAAAGGAGGGGGATCGACCCGGCAGGCACTCGGGGACAAATTTCCAAGGCTGAGACACAAGCCGTTCAACCATCTCCGGAGGGCACCAAGAAACTGAAAACCCAGCTCCTACTTCTGTCAAAAACATCCGAGCAAGGACTTGCTAGCCTTGAACTTAATAAATACCATTAAAATCTCATTGCCCCACAAAGCAGGACTCAGTGTTTTCATTGCCAATCTTCACTGCCATTTAGCTTGCTCTGGAATTAAATGCGAAATTAAACATACCCTCTCCTAACAGCCCCCAGAAGAAAAGGGAGAATCCATATTCTATTGAATAACAAAAATCATATGGAACCCATAGGGCAACACCAGCTGTATAAAAACTTCAATCCTTCTGGAAACAGACACACCAGAGACCTGCATCCACTTTATTTTCTGCTAGCAGGTAACAAAACAAGTCACTTTATAGTAAACCAAGCCTAAATAAGGAGAAAGTCTTAAGGAGCAGGAGCAGTCTCAACCACAACAAGGGGGGACAGACTCCTGCCATCTGAAAGCAGTTGTTCTACCTTTAGAAAAATAATACGGTTTTCCAGTGGAGCCCTAGCCTGAACTTTGTCACCCAACATCGGCATGGGTGCGCAAATTTTCTCCCTGCCCGGTCTGGTATTCTTAAGCGACGACTGCAGACTTTTTGACAGCGGCCTGTTTTAACCTGCAACACCTGGTTTAGCCCCATAAAAAGCCTCCATGGAAGGATTTTTCCTAATGAATACACAGTAGAAGCCTGTTCATATCACGAACCCCTGGAAATGATGATAAATGAGCTCTACAAAGCACACGCTACTACTCAATACCAAGCAGGCAGCATTGGCTGCGCTCTTTAAGAGTCGGCATTCCACAACGAAAATGGAATTTACTTTAACTCCAGGGAAGATTTTTTGGGGGGACGAGTAGAGGGGTCAGCTTTGAAAATCTTGATCCAATGCTCTGGAATAATCAGTGCTATAATACAGAAAGAGAATGCACCAAGCAGACTACCTATCTGCCTTATATCAAGACACAGATGGCATTTTCACCCCCCTTTTTTTTTTTTTTTTTGCATCTCAGCCTCCTAAGCAGCTAGCTGCGAGAGTGGAAATGCTAATACCTCCTAATAAGTGATCTGAACAGGAAAGTAAATACAACAGACCTGGATTGCTTTCGCTACAGCGATGAATGCTACTGTCACAGACAACAATCCATTGCTTTTGCCCGTATACAAGTTGTTTTAACTACTGCAGAGAAGAATCACACGCCTATCAAGAAAAGGAGAGAAAGAGAGGCTCTTTTCCTACCTCGTCATCCGTTCCGTAAAACTAAACAACTGCCTGTCCATAGAGGAAAGGGTGGGAAAAATCCCCAACTAAATGCATCGGAGGGGTACATTGTTTGCATGGACAACTCTGGACACAAGGCTGGTGATCAAACTCAGCCCTTAAAGGCAATGCCCCAGGTACCCTGGGCACATTTCTGGGGCACTGTACCTACATCTTCATTTGCAATAAAGGGCATCAGCTCGAGGTAGGCTCCACAGACTGGGAAACAGGAAAGGGCTGCTCTCTGGCTCATGGCAGGGAGCGATCATCAGCCTTACAACCATATTTCCAAGTTAAACAGTGCGAAGAGGATTGCAAGGGGAATGCAAATAAATAATTAAGCAAGCAAATAAACCAAGAGTTATATTAAAAATAAAAAGGCATTAAAAAAAAAAGGCAATTTTCTTCCTCCAGCCATACACACCGGCCCTTTTGCTCAAAAATCCCTGTGCCGAACACCAGCCCTACACCGTTAGAGCCAGCAAATGCAGTATCACAGGCAGGAGGTGGGAAGCTCTGAGCATCTCCAGCAACGCATCTACCTGGACCATACATTCCCCTCTGGCTGCAAGGGAAAGAGAAGCTCGTGCCTACCTGTAACCAGTGGGCTGGATGCAGACCTCGACCCTACCACCCTATATCCGCTCACACACGACCCCCAGCGCACCCTTCCCCAATTCGACAACATCCGTACCCATGCTCCCTGCCCACCCTCTGCCTCCTGCTATCCAGGAAAGCGATTGCTTCTCGAGGCACTGTTTTAGCCATTAAATAGAAACGTATGAAAGGGTGGGCATGAGGATGGGGGGGGGGCCACACATTAAACTCTAATTTCTCAGTGTAACACCAGCAAACCCACCGGTCCAACGTGGTGCTTTTCATTGAAAAACAGAAGGGAGAGCAAGAACAAAACCTACCAGGTCTCCTCCATCTACCCACTGCCTTCACCGCCCTAGCTGTCCACCCGGCTGGAGCCTACAAGGCATTCCCCAACTAGCAGCACAACCCTTCTCCCCAGTGTGTGTCTCCCCCTCCCCAGCATGCAGACCCAGAGAGACGCTCCCTCGTTACCTGGAGGATCCAGGCCCCCTGAAGGCAAACTATCCTTATTACGAAATAATTCAATCCAAGCGTGCGCCCAGGGCGGCCGGCACCCTTCAGCCCAACGTAAGCGGGCACGGGTGCGACGGCCGGCCGGGCAAGGGCTGGTGAGCATCCATCCGTTGGGTGGGTAGTTACCTTTAGTCACCTCCGGCTCCCGAGATGCAAGTCCCCATCAGTTCTTCAACAACCTGCAGCAGGGAGCTGCTGCCACAATCCAGCCATTAAAACCAGGGGTGGGGGTAGGAAGCAGACCTGACCACAGTATCGAAGCCCCCCAGCCAGGAGGAAAAGGAGGGAGAGGGATGAGAAGCAAGGAATGTCCCTCGAGGAAGGAAAAAAAAATTAAAAAATTAAAAATAAAAAAGGAAAAAACATAGGAAGAAGAAAAAGTCTCTCCTTTTCTGCCCTGGTCTTCTGCTACACAGGCTCCCTCCCGGAGGACGGAGGGTGTGCGGGGATGGGGGGAGGCGATCGCTCCCTCCTCTCCCCCGTCGTCGCCGACCCCTCTGGACCAAAGCCCCGCTCCGATTTACCTTCTCCAGGTGGGCAACTTCAGAGCAAGGTGATGTCTCCGGGGCCGGCACCACCGGCCAGGCGATTCGTATGCGGCAGAGTCATTGCCTGTGCTGCTGCTGCCGCTGCTGCTGGCGAAGAACAGCCGCTGCCGAAGAGACCACCAAAAAAAAAAAAAGAAGGGAGAGAAATCTTCCACCATCCCCCTTTTCTCCCCCTCCGGCACCAGCCGCTCTTCGCATCCGCTCCCCTGCCCGCGGCCCCTCGCTCCGCCGGGGCTGGGGGACACAAAGGCGCCCGCGCAGAGGGAGGCGGGTGGTCCTCAGCCCCCCGGGCTCTGCCGGCACCCCAGATCCTTCCTCCGCCTCCTCCCGCTGCGGAGACCGCCGGCCCCGGCGCTGCTCGGCGCGGGCGGGCGGGCGGCTCCGCGGGCGTGGAGGGGAGGGGGGGGGGGGGGGCGGCTCCGCGGGCGCGCCCCGCGCGGTGCCTAACGGGCGCGGGGGGGCCCCATGGCCGCGGGCGGGCGGCCCCGCCGGCACGGCACGGCTCGGCACAGCGCACACACGCACCGCACACAGGGAGGAGACGCAGCACCCGCGTCCCCCGCAGGGCCGGGCCGGGAGCGAAGCCCCGCGAAAAGGAGGAGGAGGAGGAGGAGGAGGTGGCGGGCGGCGCGGCGCTGCTGCCCTGCCCGGCAGCGGCCGCACAGAGCCGGGCGGGCGGCGAGCCGAGAGGCGGGGGAGCGGCGAGGGCCCGGATCTGGGTTGCGCGGACGCGGGCTCCACCTAGCAGCCGGCCAGCACCGCACCGCCCAACCCGGCCCCGCCGGGGGCTCCCGCCGCGCCACGCCGCGCCGCGCCGCCCCCCGGGCCCGCACTGCCCTGCAGCCGCCCCCTTCCCGCGGGGCCTCCGCAGCCCGGGCCCGCCACGACCTGCCCCGCCGCCCCTCCCGAAGGGACCCCCCCACCGCCCCACTGGCCATTGCTCCCCTCGCAGCCAGCCAACCTGCCCACCAGGCGCGGGCCCATTCCATACTGGACTCCCTACCTCCTGATTGGCCACTTGGGCTTTTGCCCTCAGCCAAGCAACCAATCGCAGCCAGCCTTTTTCGCACGGAACCCTCACCTGCTGGTTTCCCCGCCTCCCAGTTGGCCACTCTGGCCGTTGCTGTCATGGTTCTGTGGGTTCCCCCTCGCAGAGAGCCAACCGCAGCCTGCCCACCAGGCACGGGCCCGTTCCACGCTGGATTCCTTACCTCCTGATTGCCTTCTTGGCCTGGTGTCCCCAGCCAAACAGCCAATCACAGCCTGCCTGCTGGTCACAGCTCCTCTCCCTGCTGCCCTGCCCAGGGCTGGGCCTCAAGGCAGCCCCGGAGCAGCCTGGGGCCAGGCCCCGTCCCTGCCCCAAGGCCCGTGGGAGGTGGGAAACGTGAATCCCCTGATCTCCAGGGCCAAGGGCACCGGGACAAGGGACAAGAAGCCTACCTTGGCTCTAACGTTCGTTATCTTACACGCTTACGATGGACCTCTGGAATCATGGGGCTTGGCTGGAACACGATCAACACTTTTATCCCAGTCTGCATTGCAAACTGCGGTCCCTTTGCTTTTCGTTTTGAAGAGAAGGACCCAAACAAATCAAACTCTTGAAGAAAAAATAAAAGAATTAAAAGATGCAAACAGCTTTCCCGTTGCCTGAGTGCTGGCACATCCAACATATCCCACTTTACCCCAGTGACCAGACCTATTTGGTCCCCTTAGAACTGTAGCCAAAAGAGCTGGAAGGGGCCAAGTGAGGCCACCCAGCCCACCCCAGTGGAAGACCCACTCCATTTATTATCCTGCCCAGCTGTTTCTTTAACAAGCTCTTAAGGATCTCTGATGATGGAGACCTTGCAAGGCCATCCTTTTCAGTGAGATAAAGGAATTAATTAATCATCCTGTTTGTTAACTCAGACCATGACTCGGGAAGATGCTCGCACATCTTCCTGGCTGTGTCGCTAGTTAGACAGGCACAAAAATGTGTATTTTAGGTTAAGAAGTGCTATTCTGGGTGCATTGATGTGCTGTGGAAAACTAAGACTGATAAACGCTGTTTTCCCAATAATAAAACCAGGAGCCATCTCACTGAAAGAGCAAAAATAAAGGAAGAATGTAGACTGTGGTGAAATTCAGAGGAGAGGGAAATCTAAATGTTACAGTAGATGTGTCTCAACCATTTCCGTTTCCAGTAGACCTCTGCACAGTCGTGTTAGAGAACACCTGGCCTTTCCCACAAGGCTGCAAAATACACCCAAAAGTCCGAGTAAATGACGCACAGCCTTCTACAAATGTTTACTTTAAGAAAAAGTAGGTTTTAAGGCGATTAAAAAGCCATTGTGTTTCAGGCCTCACATTTGGCTCACCAAAATCACTCTTCTCAGTGGGAAAAAAACCTAATCTACAGCTCCATCCTTGGGAAAGTCTTTTTCTGCAATAGCTCTTCTTCCAGGGGTAACATGGAAGGAAAAAAAAAAGAAAGGCCAAAAAACTCCACCAAAACCCCCAAATCTTTAATACTATCTCTGCTGGGGTGCTCAGAGATATGAGATTCTCCAAGATTACCTCTCTGGTGATATTCACCACACATACTCCAGGAACGTAACAAAGCCCTACATGTTGAAATTAGATTTGCTATATATCTTTAAACTCTATTTTAATGCAGAGGTGAGAATGAAATCGATGTTTAAGTCAGTGAGTGGAAAAAAGACTAAGTACCACTAGGCATAAAGTATGGTGGGGTTTTTTTTTTCTTTCATAGCATTACTTATAATGAAGATGGGAAAAAACCCAATTAATTTTGCAGGAGAAAGCAAGGAAGAGCTTTTGAATGCCACCGGCCTGTTGCACTATCATTACTCCTTAAAATCCTGTCTTGGGCTTAATAGTGCTACCCAGCCCAGAAGAAGAGACAGAAAAGTTGCATTAGGTCACACAGTTCTAGTCTGCAGCAGCACCAACAAAATTATTCCCTGAAGGATATTTCCCCAGTACTTTGTCCAGTGAAACTTGAAAGTTGTCCAGGGATGAGGTTTCCACCAATTCCCTCGAGTGATTACTCCTCAGTCTCATATATCTCCCCATTTGGAAGATTTTCCTGCTATTCAGCCTACATTTTTCCGTTTCTTAATTTCATACCATTACTTGTGGTTATGGCCCCAATTAATCAAAGTACTTCAATGCATGCTTAAATCTAGGTATGTGCTTAAGCTCCACCAAAATCACGTGCGTCAGTGTTGTGCAGGGCTGATGGATACGCGCATGTGTTTAAGCACTGTGCTGAATTAGGACCATGCATCATCCAAAATAATTATCCTTCTCTTACATATTTTTAAATCATTATCCTTCTCTTGCTTAATTATTGCTTAGATAAGCTATATATTTAAGCTACTTAATCTCTCCTTGTGTATCAGTCTTTCCAAGAGTCTGATAATTTTTCTTCTTAGGATCTGAATTCCCTCAAATTCTTCCATGTTTTGTAAGGACAGGTAATGAGGAATCACAATTTAATGCCATATCCCAGGTGTGATTACATAAAGAGCAGTTATTCTCTGCAGGTGAAGGATATAACTTTACCTGCGCGAGCAACCCCAAAGCGCATTGATTTGTTGTGCTCTCTATCATTTTGTAAGACTCTCTATAATCTACTCCTATTCTTTCCCATATCCATCACCCCAGAATTCAGGTATTTTTGCTTGCAGAGGCGGCCGACCCTTAGGCCTTCAAATTCAGTGGAGTGTTTTACACCGGGAAACCTGTAACAGAACCAAATTGCAGCTTTAGAGGTTTCCAGAACACTTTCTCCCATGGGGAAAAAAAAAAAAATCACTGTTTCAAGTTGTATTATTTGAACGTGTTCACACAGTATTTTGGGTTCCCAATCCATTTTCTCCTTCAAGAGGACTTGTCACACATACCACCCTGCCACCACGGTGCCTGTGTCGTTTACTGCTCATTATTCCATTATCCCCCAGGTAGATGTGGAGATTTAATGAACATTTCATTATTTTATGATGGATTGAAATTAGGTTTAGTGAATTGTAATTGCCTGTGATTCTGATTCTTTTCTTTCTTCTTTTTTTCCCTCTCTTCTTTTTTTTTTTTTTTTCCCTGACAATCTGTGTCCTGTTTGCTTTCTGGCTTTCTCTCAGATTTCCATGAACTTCCATAAACAACTGTCACTGAGCCATTACATTCTGTAATGAATTACCTTATTCTCAGAGATGCTTGTCATCTGAATCAGCTCAATGGTACACGCTTATGCTTTTTAGGCTTGCTTTTTTTTTATTCTTTAACCAGTTCTCCCACAGAAAATATATTTCACAGTGGTTTGTTGCTTTTTTTTTAATTTCATTTTTAAGTATTATGTGGCTTGTTGGGTTTTCACCTTGTTTTTCCAATGTGGAGTATTGTCATGACAAAATGGATCAACTGTAAAAACCAAGTACTATGGAGTGATACAAATAAACATCACATGCTTCCTGCTATGGAACCAGAAAAACTCATCTCTCACAAAACCCCATTTCCATCATAAAATCCCCACAATCAAAGCTCACCAATTTCTTTAACAACTAACGATAGATACTAATGATGAATTAGACCTTGACAGACGCCACATTCCGTATTTTCATCTTCCTCCTCCTCATCTCCACTGCAGCCCTAGTTTAGGAAAGCACTCTGACATTCCTCCATAACGGGGGAGCACCTCATGGTTTTGGATGCTGCCTTTTCCCATGTTTTTCGAGATCCCCAGTTTGCACTGGGGTCAAGCAAAATTACAAAATAAGTAGTTCACAAGGAGAAATCAGTGCCGAGGCATGTGCTTAGCCTGAGTTTTGGATATCTACCTCTACATGTGTCTGCAAGCTAGCTGTTTCCCTTGGTAAAAGCCCTGGGTGAGTAAAATCTCCACCCAGAGAGCAGGGCACATCGCACTGGGACAGATGTGTTTCTGTCCCACCGTTTGCTAGGGAATTTAGCCACTCACAGGAAACCTCAGCATTGCTAGTTTTAAGATGTATATAGAGGTAAATATCCAAAAGTCAGGCTGGGCAGAGGCAGCAACTACTTGGAACCAAAGACAAGTAGGAAACACTTCTTCAAACCTGAATCACCTCCTCACGTCTCCAGGCAGGACTGCCGAAAACTGGGATTGATGGTGAGATGCTTCTCTCATCCCAGCATCGTTGCATGCTGTACAGTTCATGCCAGCAGCCATGCCAAGCCCTCTGCTTCCACCCCAGTAAGGGGAAGAATATTCCCACTCCATCCTGCTTCTCCCCACATGTGCATCGTGGCCCAGCACTCAGCTTCGATTCAGGGAGTTTGACATCTGGGGCCAGCTTGGGGAGTCAGGCCAGCGGTTACGCTGCCATCTTGTATGAAACTGTGAATACGCTGCGACAAGTGGAAGAAAAAAACTAGTGTATAAAGGCTTTTAATATCCAAACAAGTGATGGTGATAATGCTTCTCAGTTGCTGTGGAGAGATGTCTTGCCGTACCTACATAATTTGATTGAAGTATTTAAATCTTCGCAGGTTCAGTTGGAGTTAAACTGTTATAAAAAGACACTTGCATTTTTCTCATGAATTTATGCTTTCGTAGGGATCAAACACAGGCCAGAGATAAGACTGTTTCCATACTTTAATGGTGCATTTCTTACATTAATATTAGTTTTTCTTTCTATAACAGGTGGTATTCTGGGTATTTATAATTATTGGTTTGTGGATAATTAGTACATTTAAATCTTTTGTAGTCTCTTCCCCCTGATATGTACCTTCACCTTCATTTGAATACCATTTTTCTAGGTGTGAGAATAGCCCCCAAAAATAACAAAACACCTCCTTCCCATATTACATAGGAACTGCAATAAATAGTTTTTATTGTTTTGAAAATATGCAAAGACATAAAATGCTTTTCCGCTTGAGGGGTACGTTAAGCCATGGCACACTGGCCAGTTAAAGTGGGTTTGCAGTAGCCTGGCACCATCGAAGCAGCACAAAGGAGAGAAAGTGCCATGGGGCATCTGATCCCTAACTGGCAGTTGATGTATTTCCTTGCAGCCTGTATGATTCAGCCAATGCCTTGAGCAGCAGGAGATGGGTTCCCAGGCTCCCCATAGCAGAAACCCTCCTGCTGCACGCACCTTTTGGTAGGCAGTGGTGCTGTTTCAATGCTTCCTGAAGTGTAGGCAGTAGGGACGTGGGAAGACTTCCTGGCACAGATGCTCCAGGTAGGGCATTGCCCTGAAAAGCATTGTATTTGGTCAAAGCAAAGTGCCATTCCTGACGTGTGTGCCCAGATCCACACCACTCACAATGCCATTGCAACGGGGAAGGCCGTGCGAACCCGCTGCAGAAGATTGGTGGTGCCTGGTGGCTTAGACATGGTTTGCAAAATGGCCCTGCGTAAGAATTGTCTGAACTGCTGACCTGAATCTGTCTGTAGTTGAGGTAATAAGGCAATTAGACACAAAAATCATTAATAATTTAGCTTAATTGAAACCTAACAATAAAGCCTTCCCGTACGATTTCAAGTGATTTCAACTGTTTGGAAAGCATGACCTGTTTCTGTTGTTCCAATACTTAAATAACATGGGAGAAAATAAAAATGGCCACTAGAATGTCACTTTAAAGAACTTAGGTTGGTTATTTCCTCTTTAATTTGAACTCGTGAATTCTCAGAGCTGGATCTGGTTATATTTTCAAACAAGAGGCTGAAGCCTCTCTTTGAGTGTGGGTAAGTCAGGCTGGAAGACGTAACTGTCCAAGGGGGAGCTTTGATGCAGAAGCCATGTTAAAGCAGATGGGTGTGCTGAGTATGCTTCAGCCAGGCTAAATGGAAAGAGCAATTAAATGCCCCTCCACATAGTTATTGCTG
This sequence comes from Rhynochetos jubatus, assembly GCA_027574665.1. NCBI lineage: Eukaryota > Metazoa > Chordata > Aves > Eurypygiformes > Rhynochetidae > Rhynochetos > Rhynochetos jubatus. The sequence goes on along the minus strand of CM050651.1, from coordinate 73,496,672 downwards.
AAACAACAGGAAGCAGAAATAGCAGAGTAAAATAAGCCGTGCCGCCAGAGAGGTTTCCCTGGGACTGGCAGCAAATTTGGAGGCAAGGGGGTTTATTGGTTGCAGCTGCTGGTATAAGTCAGAGAAGTTCAGGGAAACCAGGAGAAATCCAATAAACAGAAGAAAGCAGCAGCTGGGGTTGAGGAGGAGAGGCAGAATGACTTGTAGGTCTAAAGAGGCGGACAGTCATTTCTGGGCTGCTTGTTGATTTATTCTTGTGGCATTCAAGAAAATAAGAAGTCCTTCAGAAACGAAAACCACAATGCCACATAGATTCTTGGGGCCCATACTCCTTAGGAAACCAATGTATGGGCTTTAATCTATAGGGCACTTGAAGCCATATGCTGCATGCTACAACTTTGCATGACTCCATCAGCCAGGACCATGAAGCCTTTGCAGGCTACAGGAAACCAAAACCTCCCATGAAGAAGAGTAGGAAATCCACCCTTGGCATCCACTGCAGAGTTAGTGTGCGGGATGAATTACGCTGACGTCCAGAAGAGTCAGGTTCCAGCTCACATCGCTTGCTGGGCTTCAGAGAAATTTGAGCTACTGGCAGAAATATTGTATTGCCCCTTAGGGACTGCTGGGCACGATGCTTTTGCAGTACTCTTAGCCATCTATCCTATAATGCTCATATCATCTGTAACCACTTATCTCACCTATCTCCTGGCAGGCAGGATCAAGAGACGAAACCAAGGGAAAATACCACTCTTCTTGCAACACTGTGAGAGGATTTAAAGCCATTTGTGAAACAAAAGTAGGAAATGATCACGGCTCAGAAGTCGGTGTTTTAAAGGCACTCTCCAAGGACTTTGACCGCAGCGGTATGAATTTAGTATTCATGGTATTAATGGCAAAATTCTAAACTGAATAGGAAATTAACTTTCTCACTTGCGGTTATACTGCAGTGGTAAAGTGATCCTAATTATTTTGAAGATTAAATGCTATGGCTAGGGGTAAATCAGGTTCGAAAAAGAAAGAATGCAAAGCCAAATTTTGAAGATTTCAAATAATAAAACTAGGTGGAGTGGTTTGTACCAAATACAAGAGAAGCTCCCTTTGGTAAAACATGCGTAAGCTGAAGTTTTGAGTGGATACCTTGTGCATAATGAGAAGAAAACATAAATCAAATAAGACTGGGTCAAAACACAGCCAAAGGTGTTACACCAAAAATCAGGGCTTTAAGAAATGGGTTGTTGTGCAGAGACATGCAATTGATCTTTTTGGTCTCCTCCATGATCTTTCTGCCTCCTGGGCTCCGTTTCAGAAATCAGCAGAATGATCTTTTATTAAGTTCAGTTTTCTTTAACTCGTATCAGGAGTCACTGAAATAATGCTTTTACCCCCTTCTCTACAGTTGATTGGCACATCCTTGTTTCACACATTCGTTTTATAAATCTTTTAATGCTTCCTCTGATAAGGTCACAGGAAAATGATCCGAGACAAATGGGAGATCTAATCTTCAGATAGCCTAGTGTCTGGCAGCCAGAGTAAGCAAACAAAACACCAAGATGTACCAACAGAGGCACAGAACAAATCAGAAGAGATGATTGAAACGCAGAAAGGGCTAGGGGACCCACACCTGGGGGCTCTGTGAAATGCTGAGTGCCCCATTACCAAGGTACTGACACAACAACAGTGCAAGAAGGGCAACTCAAGTGCTGAGTAGTCGTGGATGTTCGTAAGTATAGTTCTAGATGAACCCAGTTACTTTTGTGCTCATTAGGGCTGAAGAAGAAAGAGGCTGAGCAAAACCAAATTCTGAAAGGGAAAGAAGAGCAAGAAAGATGTACCTAACGTCCTGCATGAAGTATAACAGGCTGCGCTAAAAATGTTGTCAACCAGCACACAAGAAAAGGGGGTCAGGGACCTTTCAGAACACCTATTCAGCCAAATGGAAATCTGACAGCAATCGATACCTGCAGCAGATTTCAGAAGAGGTTTTCAGGCGCATAATCTCACAAGAGGACAGTGGGAATTGTGCTCCTAAATCCCGTACACACTATTCCTTACTTCTGCATGGCTATTAAGAAAAATAACAAACATAGCAAGGACTGTACGTAGCCTAATATTAGCACGTATAAAAAATGTAGTGGTAGCATCTCTTTGAGCTTGAACTTATGCCTCAGTAGCTTTGGCTGAGCAGGAGTTTATTATTCATAACTCTAAAATCCACCCCATCTCATTTGATCTTCTGAGCGGTACAATCAATAATTCAAGTATGCATTTTAAGAAGATTTCCAAATTAAGCCAGACACCCTAATGTATAGGACATACCACACAGATTAGTATACACAACAGCTTCTCGGTGAGCCAAGATGAGAACAGCATAGTGATTTGGAGAATATGAATATCATTATACTGAAGAGATGCTTAGAGCAGTAGGCAGGGAATAAGGTCCAAGCGTTGGAATTGCTTTTCAGATGTGACACTCAATAAATTTTGGAGATTTGTATCCAGTACCAGGCCCCTGTAAATTGACTGGCAAATTGATGTGTCCTGTATCACCGGGCTCTTTCACTGGTCACCGTCAAACACCCAAATACCATTAACAATGATGGAAATTAATCTGATTTTCCAAACAACGGCAATGGCAATTTTGCCTTTCATCCATCTTTTGTGCCCTTCCATACTACACATGGTGCAGAATTGCAGTCAAGGAAGACACACAGATGGAGGAACAAACAGATGCAGAAAATTCCTGTTTCAGCACTCAACCATGGAGCTACAAATGACTTAGAGATGGTGTCGGTTCTGTCCTCAAAGCAAAATCTAGGCAATGCCAGCAGATTCTTACCTCTTAAGAACACAGTTGCTTCTGAAAACTGAAGACAACCACAAAGATTAGCTTTCTTTCCAAAATACTGTGCAGTTGGGCTCAATTCTCAGCTAACTTCAGATGTATCTGTAGTGCTTTGAGCTCAGAACACTGATGTGCACAGATCACCCACTTACTTGTGTTATCCAGGACACCCTTTTACTCTGCTACATCTTACTCAGCTTCAACTTACTCAAGTGATCTGTGCAGCAAGGGAACTGCAGTACAGCTGGTTTTTACAGCGTTGCTTACCTAATGCCACGTGCTTCCTCATGACAGTTTCTGGGAACTGGATACCCTGGATGTGGCAGTGGAGAACAGCATCCAATATGATGCAAACAGCAAAACGTCTACTTTGTGATGATCCATCCAGGATGCTCATCATAAATTTAAATCTAGGTTATAAGTTACTTGCCTTCTGCTTTTTGAAACTCTGCCATAGAATAGCCTTTTAAAGTAGAGCTCATAAAACTCCTAGTCTATGTCTACTTGCTTGTTGAAGAAGGTAAGCATTTCTGGGCAAAGAAGGGAGGAATCAGCTCTACCTATGAAATTTATGATCAGTATTACATTGCAGTGTAATACCACTGGCCCCTGCAATGCTCCGTTCCAAGAAAAAACACGAATGCACCATGATGTATGGGGTTTTTTTAAAATTTTATTTTGATATGTTTGGGGTTTTTAGGTGTTTTGTTTGTTTTATAATTTTTGAGGGTCTTTTTTGGTAGAAATTTATGTTTGGTTTTTGTGTTGGTTTTGTTTGTTTGTTTGTTTTAAATTACTTCCACTGCTTGCCTTGTTATCTCAGTTAAATACTAGCTGTCCACACTCATGCTCTACTGTATTAAAGGTCTTGGACTAAGGATACCTGCTAGGGCTGCTGGCCTTACTGATGGGCTAATTGAGGTGTTCTTCCCTTTTAATCAGGAAAGTGGCTGTTCTCTAGCTTAGAGGGTTCAAAACTCTACTGTTGCCTGGTCTTTAGCGTCCTTCCAAGGACTCACATACACATGGATATGTTGTAGGTATGACCAAACACCTGCAGACTGCTGGCTTTTCTTTTTCTGACCTTGAGCATCCCCCTCTTAAAAACTCCTGGATCTCGTTTACATCTTTGAAGAAAAGCATATTTACTTTCACACCAGCATTGAAAGGGAAGGGTCTTCCCTAAAGAAATAAAACTTCAGTTTAAATCACGGAGGGCCCTGAATTATCCTCCCAGCGGGCACTCTCTTTTGCCTCTTTGTCCACCTGGGTCTGCATATCCCAGCACCTGGGTTAAACAGTGGTTGAAGCTTAATTGTCTGCTCTGGCTGCAGAGTTGATCCTACGCACAGAAGTTGGAGGGAATGGAGTGGGCAAGGCAGAAATGTGCATTTCAGTTCTTCAGGCCATACCCATACTTAGCTGCCTGGCCACCTGCTTCACCAAGCTGGATCTCCTTCTGTTGCAAACAGCTACATGTCAGTGTTCATCTCAACCAGCCAGGTTTTTATCTGTAGTACTGGAATGCTAAACATCAATATACATTTCTATAGATGTGTTAGTAATAACCACAGGACACTGTTACTGCTGCTGTTGTCACTGTGTTTCTGTTCCATCATCCAAATTTTCAGGGGGTTGAATTCAGATCCAGATATCAATGAGCTTTGAATGCTATTACCATGTTTTATACTTGGTTTTGGCAAGGTGCTTGGTTTATGTTTCTAACGTCCCCAGTACTGTATTAGTTTTCCCAAGTAATTTTTAAGCAATTGCAGTTATGCTTCTGTGTCATTGCTAATCATCTATGTTTGCCTTCTCCTACGTTCTCAGTCTGGCATTCGCATGAAGCGGAAAAGTGGTGTCCATGATGGTACTGTCTCTTTCCTTCCTTTTTAAGGCCACCGTGCTGGATCTGCTAGCATATACCTTATGGCCATCAACAACAAAAATACCCTCAAAGAGATTTTTGTACATTAGTGTTTCTCAGTTGGACTAAGATTGCAACACATCCCCTGTTAGTATCCCATTCTGTTGAAGCTACTATTCCATTGCTCTTGCAGAACGCATGGTGGACAGCCTTTTAAAAAAGGCTGCACCTTTAAAAAAATCTCTAGCTCTATTGGTATGATCATAAACAGAACCGGTAATAGTCTCCAAAACCTGACTGCAATTCCTATGCTCTGTATTTCCTTCCCTCTATCTTCATTTTATCATCGCTCATACAAAGAGCCCTTTCCTTTGCGGCCATAATTAAGTGCTCAGTTTCTCTTTCCAGTCCTTCTCTGACAGTGATTATCATGTCTACTTTTTTTGGTTGCTGAAGCTGTCAATCCACAACACTTCCCAAGAGCCGTGTTCAGGTTCGCAGAAGCAGGAAGCGAGCACAGAAGGAAGTCCCAGAAGTTGGTCATCATTTTAAAGATAAGGTCTGATCAGGGAGACAAGGCTGTTCAGTTTCAGAAGATTTAAAAGCAGCATATGGTTCATGTTCAGGATGCAAACAGCTTACACACACATCCCCCACCGCCACACACGTGCTCCAGCTGTGCCCCTAAGCACACATGTGGGGAGAAGCAACACGAGCACTCATGGTACTTTCTCCCACATACCCTCCCACACATTTTAATTTTAGGGATTTTCTCAATTACACGTAGAGGGGTTTTTTCCACAGTAAGTAATGCCCTCTGGATTTCTGCCGTGCAGTCTGGGGGTGTTTCTCCCTTAAGGACATGCAAATATTGAGCACCCATAAAAGTAGCCCTGGCTAAGCCTCGAGGAGGCTGCAGCGCACCACCCCCAGGGCTTTATTCTACATCTGGCTCCCTGTAGCATTGTGGCCCCCAATTTGACCCTGTCAAATCTCAGTTGTCTGACCCATAGCAAGAGTCATAGCTTGCTCATTTATCATGGAGAAACTGCCCCACACCTTTTGTCACCTTTGTCACTCTCCTCTGAATTTTTCATTGTATTTTATTTACAGGTGAAGGGGACAGAGGAGCGTGCAGTGTTTAAAATGGGGATGAACTGGTTTTGTACTGTTGTTTAACAGTATTTTCTGTTTGTTCTCTATCTGCTCCCCAAAACCTACTATGATTTTATTCAGTGTTTTCAAGCGCTAAGTTGATGTTTTCATGGTCTTGTTCGTGACAGTTACAGCCAGCTCAGAGCTCATTTTGTTCATGAGCTTTGGATTGCTTTCTGCAAGGGGCATCACTTTATGTTTGCTTCCACTGGGTTTCACCTGCCATTTTATTAAAAAAAAAAATCAAAAATAATTTGGTAAATCTTCAATCAACCCTTGTTTTCACTAGCCTGACCAACATTTCTGTAATTATTGGACTTTTTCCTTTTAACAATTTGTACTTTTTCAGGCTGTTTATAAATATGTTGAACAGCACAGCTTCTAGCACAGAGCTTTTAGGACCTCCAGCTGTGATCTTCATCCTCATGAAGAACAGCCATTAACTCCTACTACCTGCTTTCTGTCTTCAACCAATAACATATACAGACACCTCCCTTTAGTGGAGTTTTTCCAGCTAAATTGATCCATCATTTCCATTTGTCCCCAATCTACTTCTAAAGGATCAAAGCAGATGTCTCCCCCTCTACGCTTCCCCCACTAGAACAACCTGTAGTGCACCAAACAGCAAAAGCACCAAAACCAACCGCGTGAGATGAATTTTGTATTCAAAATAAGCACAGCGCCATGGCATTGTCATGTAAATGATTACTTTGCTACCAAGGAATATTTCCCTATTCTCTAAGAACAATTAACTACACAAAGTTTACAATACTGGAAGACAGTCACTTACTGACAATGCAGAACAATTTGCAGACGAGGTTGATTACGCTGGCAGAGTTTAACTGAAAAATAAAACAGAGATACACATTGATTGAAGCTATCTAAATAAAACATGAATGGCTTCTAATGAAAACAGCAGGCAAAACAGCACTTTGAGGCCTCAGCAGCAACGTTTTTCTCAGTATGAGGTGTGGGACAGCCAGGGCAAGCAACGTTCTGTGAGTCATCAGCGCAACATTTCAAGTCTACAGATTTATGAAAACACCTTTGGTATTATTCACCCCCCTCATCTCTAATAATTTCAAATGGTAATTATACAGTTTTTTAAGAGTAGTATAATCGATATTGTACAATCAGTGGGGTGGCTTACAGAGGATGAAGACTTGCTGTAGGTTATGTCAGAATTGCTGCTGCCCCTCTGCAATGCAAGTGATGCACCCCACCATGCAGCACCAAAGACATCTTTTTGCTCCCTCTGCCACTCTCCTTAACAAGAGTGTGTTGAGCGTGGAAACAGGCTTGTGTTGCCTTCACTGCTGGTTCCACTGGCTCCCATGGAGCTACTCTTTTACGTGGCTATCAGTGCCTGGCAATCGATAGAGAATTAATCAGAGACATTCCTGTGGTTCTCCTCTTAACTAGGCAAGGAATATTATTCTTCACCTTATTCTGAGCATGCAGTCTTACTTTATTTGACATCCGTGCAGCTCGCTCCTTTGGTATTATTCCCCTTCCTTTGCTGCTGGCATGCACAGTTCCTCCCAGCTATCCACAGATTTCATTATGTGTCTGTTTACTCCTGCTTTAGGATCATTAATGAGGATGTTGACTAAGTCAAGACCTGCCACTAATCTCCATGTTATGCTACCTGATAGCACCTCTCCGTTTTATGTGCTGTTAGTTAGCATTATCCTTTGCCATGGACTTCTTGCCAGCTTTCAATACTCTTGAGAGCAGAGCTGGTGAATAATTTATTAATGAATTTGCGTCTTATTTTCCTTCATGAAGTAGGTACAAACAGTCTGATGGTTACTGATTTGTTTCTTACTTGAAAATTTTCAAGAAACACTTAAATGCAAACATGTTTTAGTGTGTGGGTTGATGACGTATTTCATGAATATGTTCTAGACTAATACTTTGTGGTGTGATCGGTTACTTAAATGTACAGAACTGTTTCACCCCCCTCACATTCTAAGTGAATATTTTAAAAATGCTAATAAGGAAACCATAAAATGGCAAAAGTGTAGAATTTATGAGACTGTTACTAAGCTTAACCAGAAAATGTATCTTGCAGAAAAATGTCAAGAGAACAAAATAAAAGAGTTTGTCAGTGCTTGAGAGCTGATTTCCTTCTAATGAGTGATCACAAACACCAGACTTCTGTACTATGCATAACTCTACTTCAGAGTTCATGAGTCAGTTTACATTTTTAAAATAGGAGTCCATGAAAAAAACCCAAAATCTTATGATACCACATTTACCAAATACCTTTCACTCACTGATTTCATAATTCTGTTTATATGTGTGTATATCTATATCTCCATGGAGATTTATTCTTCATGAGGTGTGCCAGAGATGCTACATTTCTTCTACCTTTATGTTTTCAGTGATAACTCCTTTGATATTGGCTCTTTCGTTTTTGTAAGGATTTATTTCACTATGAAGTATTTCCACCTCTTATTTTTGTTTTTTCTTCTGAAAATCAATACCATAGTCACCTTTCACTAATATATTGATGGGTGCCTGGTTGTTTTTGAGTTTTCAGTAGTAATTGCTGTGCTATAGTGGAAAATCAGGCTGATGTGTTTTTCTTGAAATACTACTCATTGAGAAATTGATTTTTTTACTATTTTTTTAAAGAAAATATCTACTCTGTCATTAATGTTTGTCCTTGTCAGAAAGCTGATTTTAGTTGATCAAACAAAACGTATTTTTCAAGGATTTGTGGGAAAAAATTACATTAGCTATTTTTTCCCTTCTTATATTACTTGGGGGGTGGGAGGGAAATCATTTTAATACCTTGAGAACATCCAGAACCAGTGATATGTATATGCCCATATTTCACTAATATTATCACATGCATCTCTGAGTTCCCAGAACTCTTCCTTCATATCTTTTTTCCTCCTTCCTGTCTCTTTAAGTAAACTCATGCTCTATCAGCAAAAGACAAGACTTTTCAGCAGGTGTTCTGCCCCACCTATGCCTGACACCATATATGTGCGTATATATATACACACAGACCCATATTTATAGATACATATATATATATATACACAGACACGTGTGTGTACATACACACGCATACATAGATATACACTTGGAGCTCACTGTTCGCCTACTTGCCCCTTACACTTATCAAAGCTGAGAAGGCAAGAAGAGTCATCCCATCACAGCTGCATCTTCTATAGGCTTTTCCTATATGCAACAGCTGGGATGCTTTCATACCTCCTTTTAGGGTGCAGCTTTACTGGTGCATAGGTGCTGGGTTGGTTTATTTTTGTAGCAGAAGGGAGTAAGTGGTGAGGATCCACACACACCATCCTAGGGGTTGAACGTGGCTGTGCAGCAGGCACACCTTTAGAAATAGAAACCACCGTTTCCAAAGGGAATCTCTCTTTCTGTAGCAATACAGACACAAAATTAAAAGTGAAACTGGAGTTGGCTCTTCAGTGAATCAAAAAATCTGAAGCCAGTGTGATATAAACTGACACAATGCACACAGGGAAAAATATATCTCAGTTTGAACTGTATTGCACTGAGTCCATCTGGACTTCCACTGCACTTTCAGCTTGATATAATACTTTTATTTTATTGCCTTGCTGTCACATGCAGCTAACCAGTGGCCCTGCCATGCCCCAAAAACTGCTGCTTCTTGCAGGTAGGTGAAACGATTCCTGTATGCCAGTTTTTGCCGAAATCCAGCCTTCTGCTAAGAGGAGGATGTTTCATTTCAAGTGTCTAAGCAGCAGCAATATCCATGCAAGAGATTGCTATACAGTGACAGATGCTTCACCACCAGACCATTGAAAGAGGATGGAAATAGCATACACAAAAAACCAAGAACAAAAAGTCCACCCTCCCCCCTGCCCAAAAAAACCCATCTAAACCCCAGACTTGAAGCACAACGTTACATTACTCCAGTGTCTGCTGTATTTTCAGAAGACACTAAAGGAGTTGAAACACAATGGGCAATGATTTTTATATTGTTCATAACAAAAAGTATTTGTACAGTGATGCAAATACACGGTGGGGGCCTGCAGGGCTGTTGTGGAAGGGAAATGTTGACAGGGATGCTGGGTGTGATTCTCTGAGGCTCTGCAGCTGACCATGCTGGGATGCAGCCGGGTGTCTGGACCACAGGCAAAGCGCAAATAACCGTTCTCCCACACTGCAGACAGGCTGGTGGTGGGGTGCTTGTACACATGGGGGACCCCAGCCCTCCTTGTCCTTCTGTGCAGTGGCACGAGGATGACTCTTCACACTGTCCGCTTTCCTAACTCTGGAAGGCAAGTGGTTTCCATGAGGCTAGCTGCAGGGTGAAATACTACCCTGTGGGAGGGCAGTGAGGTGCTGCCCTTAACGCTTCTGCATTTGAGTCTCCAGAGCCCACCTAGGCTCTGCTTGGACACAGTGAATGCCAAATTCTTGGTGTTTGGTCATGGTCTTGAAGAAACTGAAAGGCAACTGTGCTTTGAGAAACATGGGATGTAGGAACAGAAAAGCCAGGAGCACCCAATTTTCATGACTAGGGAAAAGATTTCCAAGACATTCCTATTTTCCATTGGTAACTTATTTGCCTAAACCTAGAGTCTTTAACGGGAGAGTTACTGTCATATATATAGCAAGGTGGTTGCATTAAGAATAGTAGGTGAACTAACCAGACCTTGAATCAGGCTGCAGGTAAGCAGGCAGCCTTTAAATAACACTCCTTCAACATTTTTTAATCATTAGGAGTTCCTGACACAGAAAAAGCAGCTAAAGCAGCTGTACTTCTGGAGAAAAGACAAAAAATAAACACCTATTGCTGTAGGAAGTCTTACTCTATTAGAAAATACCGGTCCCCTGCCACAGGAGTGTTAGGACTCAGTGGAAGGGGGCACATGTCTATGGTGCATGAGCTTGTTTTTAACCTCACTGTCAAACCCAATTGATAAAAGTTGCCAGAGCATTAATCTTGCTGTCACTATGATTATATTTCAAACTATATTTATGCTTAAACTATATGTATTTTAAGCGATTTCTTTTCTTTATTATAATAAAGGTTAAAAAAAGAAAAGTGAGGTGATTTTATTTCTTTGGTAGACTGTTAACTGCCAAAATCTTTCTGTTTCCCCTACAGCAGTGTGGGATAGTCACTCTTGCCCCATCTCCCACTCTGATAGATTTTTTTTTCCTTGATTTCTGCCTGATCATTGCCACAGGCTTGCAACAGAAGTGATTCATTCTGGATGAGAGAAAACAGCTCCATTATAATGGCAAGGGGAAGAACAGGCTTGGATTAGTATAGGAATTATGTCTTGCAGGAATGATATTTTTATAATATTTTTCTTTTTATATGCTTCTATTCTATTCTATGTAGATTTATTATATACTTACATAATCTAACAGGAATTAGATGATCCTAATCTTGACAGTTGTTACTGGAGTTTATGACTCTCCCCCAAGACTGCAGGGCAGAACCTCACTCGACCTGTGAAGCCATTGCTTAGGTAGTTAACAGAGACTTTGACACCTTCTGGTTCAGCCTCAATGGTTTGAAGGCTGCCTGGCTTGTTTTATGCAACACGACTTTTATGTATAGGTATTACAGCAGTTTTCCATAGTGGAAATAACTCTTTAACCTCAAGTAATCCTGCAAACTTTCCCCCTTCCTGCACTCGCCAAGAAGTAGCACAGCACCCAGAAGGAACCACAGTTTCTGTGACAGGGAAATGAGTTTTCCATGCCACCCATTCTTGGGCTTTCTGAGGAGAAAGTTGACAATTAACACTATGAAATTAAGATTATTTTCACACACATCAATACCTGCCCTCTAATTCTTAGAGGGGACCCACGCTATTTGTCTTAGCCCATCAACGGTAATGACTTTTGGTTACTGCATATAAAATATGCACCACATATGATAATAAATTGTACAAAGCTATTTCTTTGTGTTGTGATGAACTAGCCTGGGAAACAAGGCAGGAGAGTCTCAAGACAGGTATGGCAACAAAAAGCTGTGGCCAAGTTAGGATCAAGCAGTATTTAGTTTGTTGTCTTCAAAATAAAGCAACGACTTGCCTGGTAAGAGTGATCAGACCAACAAGTAGTGGACTGTAAAAGCGGTAAATAGAAAAAAGTATGGGAGATGATCTCTATGACCTCAGATTGATAAGAATTATAAGGTGAGGAACCTGTGTCACACCAGCTTTAGGCTTAACTCTTTCCTTTTCTGAAGGTAGACTGGGCTGGCTTAAACAGGAATTGAGAAAATCCAAGACTGAGTATTTTGCAAAAATCTGCGGAGCAATACACGCAGGCAGAATTTCACAGCAGCAGCTCTATAGTGAGAACAATGCATTTCATCATGCCAAACTCCAGCCTTCAGGCAGCCTTGGGAAGGTGGCTGTACCCAGCAAGACCAGAGTGGTTTGTGTTTTGCAACTTACCTGGAGCCTGGGCTCTTCCTTGCTCTTCAAGCTGTTCCTTGCTATGAGCATCAAAGTATTTGGAAGGTCTTTTCACTGGGATTCAGAGTCCTATTTGTCCCACACCCTGTCTTAGCTCTTTCTTTCAAAGGCTATGATAATCTCTGAACACCATCTGCTATACAGATAACACGGTTTTTTGCCTTGTTTCCTGGTTTTTAGAATACCCCTCTGCTCAACTTGGCCAGCAAGCTGCTTACATTTTATTTAGGGTAAAAGTTTGCTTGTTCCTGTTCTTGCCTTTAACTAATACTTAGACTAACACCACTGGTTAGCAGTGACCATGGTGAGGCTGTATTATGGTCCATGTATTTTTCAAGAGGCTGACAAGGAACATCTGTCCAGACAGGAAAAAGCTGTGGAAAAAATGATGGGGATTAAGTTTTCTTCATTTTACATTATAATGACATTTCCAATCACTTGAGAACCGCATGATTGCCTTTCATAGCTCCTGGGAATCTTGACTCAGTGAGTGAGAAATATACTCTGAAATAATGGCACTCATTCTAGATTTTCACCTTAAAAATGCACCGGACCCTGATGAATCAGCTTCTTTGCACAATCCCAATCATTGTGTCAGCCTGCCCTCTGACACTGCCCGCATGCAAATACTTCACCGCTGTTCTCAGCAAACCAGAGCCTTTCGGTGAAAAGACTGCAGGAAGTTGCCATTTGCAGTAGCTCTCCCAGCCGGCGAGATCACTGCCATTTTGGCTGCTTTTTATTTGTTTTATCATTTTCTCTTGATCCAGGTTTTTTTTCTTTCTGATACCATGTCCTTCTTGCTCAAGCAGCAGCAACTATATTCCTCCTAACCCTGGGAAAACAAGTCCCTGAAACTGGGGAGAGGAAGGGAAACAGGACAATGGTCACTGAAACAAAGACCTCTGTCTTGTGCTTTTAAAACATTAATTTACAGTAACATACATTATTCCATAGGCGGGTCTGAGCCTTATGAACCTTTTGGCTGACCTTGTCTCTTACTGGAGTTTGGATTATGCAGCAGAAGCACAAGGGTGATGCTGGATTTGTAAGAGTATCTGGAACATAAGGGCTCCTACTTTCTCTTCTTGCTCTTTGGGGAACTGCCAGGGATTGATTGCAGTTGCTTTGTAAACAGAGTTGTCTAGAGGCTGAAATAGGGAAATCAGGCTTTTGAAAAGCCTAACCCCACTTGTTGAAACATGCTGGTACAAAAAGGGAGCTAAAAGCTAATCTTAAATTAGCATTTAGATCAATTATAAAATCAGAGAAATGCAAGGTCTAGACTTCGAAGTTTAACAATGAGAAACATCCAATTTCTACTTTTATTTTCTAGTTTTTGGACAGAAGGCTTACATTTTGTAGAAGGTTGTTATCCCATTATGTTACCCATACCACACATCTCCCCCCTCCCCAAGCAGTGCTGGTACTTCCACATTGCTAAACCCACCGACTACTGAGAACATGTGTCTGGAACTCAGAATATTCTACTTCAATTATTTTTGCAAACAATTGCACTTGACAAGACCATGTATTCATTATGAATTTTTGTGTTTTCCTTTATCCATACATAATGAATTTATTACAGTTGGGCAATTTAGTACACCCTTGTTTTCAGTTTTAATTGGATTCTTTTTAATGCCCATACTTAACCCTCATGCTGAAAGGTCTGATATTCCTTCGAGAGTTGTATTTTTCTTCTTTCATTTCAGACCTTTATCTTTGTTTTAAAAGATTCAGATGTTCCGGGTGGTTATGAGGTTAAAAAGCAACTAATCTGTGCATGTAATAAGATAACTTACTATAAGAACTTACCAAAACCATAGAACTATAATCAATGTATTTTTGAACATTGAAAGCTACTTTCATGTGAAAAACACTTTTTAAGTTTTAGCTAAATGTGATCATTTAAAAAACCTAAGTCACCTTTAAAGATGTGATAGTCTACTATTTTTTTTTTTTTTTTAACAAAGAAATTACTGATATTGACTTTCTAAAGACAAGACTAGAACAGTTGAAGATAAAGCTGGAAATGCTTAGATCAAAATTTTAAGAAGTAGAATTACTATTAATATGCCAAACAAATATTTTTCAAAAGGAATTACTAGTTAGCAAATTGTGATCACATATGATTAATATTACTGTTTATTTTCTTTCAAGTAAATATTTCTAAACCTCTTGGAATTTATAAATGCCAGATTCAATACAGAGTGAATGGAACATTCAATTGTTCCAATGCCTCTCTACAGGTCTGACTATATGCCCATGCTGATGGTGATGGGAACTTATTCCCAAATCCTTAACAACGCTTGGACATTCCAGCTGAAGTCATTGGGAGCTGGTCACCGTAGCACCTTGGAGAATGTGGTCCTTAGCCATGCACATGGTGCTCACAACAAGCAGCACCAGGAAAATAACTGTTGAGCCTTGCTGGAGATTAGGTTTCCTTAATTTCTTCTGCAGGTAGAGAGAGACACCTATCTCCAAAGAGTGATCTCAAGCACTTGGTTAAGACGAACTCCTAGCTAATAGTGATTGCTACATCACTCCCTGGAGGTGGCCTTCTTCCCACCTCACGAGACCAGTTTCTGTAGCATTGGTGTTAGCACTCCCCTGTGCTTACTCAGGAGAACAAAAACTGTGGTGTCACAAGCCCTGAATGCTGTGGCATGATCCTCCTCGTGAGCGGACCCTGTCCTTGAACGCAGCAAAACCTGAAGCAACAAAACTTCATGCTTTGTGTGAACTCTGATGGAAGCAATGGGGCTGCTGGTGGAGTACAGCACACCTTAGCAGCAGGAAAGGCCTTAGGGTCTGTCCCTTGAAGTCAGGGGTAACTTCAGCTGTATCCCACTGTCAGACCAAGTCTGTTTTGGATGCTTAAGACATCTTCCTTCAGATCTGTCTACATCTTTTGGTTAATTTATTAAAAAAACCACCCAAATATCTAAAGAATCTGGGATAAATATTATGTTCCTGTCGTCTCCTTGGCGATTCTGTCATTCATCTTTCTGTAGTTATGTTCTGATATGAATATTAAATAATTTGGTTTTGTTTAATTTTTATTAGACTCTTGATACAAGGAGCATAATATATGAAGAAAATGGTCATAAAACTATGTTGAAAGATTCATAAGATCTCGCTGATGTTGTGTTTATTCTCTTTTCATGATCAAGCCTACAGCATTTGAGTCCGGAAACCTACCAGCTGTTATTCATATTTACAGCAAGTGGTTTTCACAGAGCCGAAACTTTTAAGAGTTTAGGAGGTGGCAGGCCTATTCAGCTTAGCTGTGTCATTAAATGCAAATGCCCACATTACTACAGCATTAAAGCTCGGAATTCAAACACACATAATTCATGAAAACTGAAAGCTAAGGTTCCCGCACTGATGTTAAATCAATCCTACTGCTCAGATTATGCACATTAAAGTGTGTATTTAATTGCATAAACCAAGCCGTTGAAATAACATCTGCACGCCACAGCCAACTTAACTTCAGCACAGAGCATTAGCAGCTGCATTAACCGTCCCTTTCTCTTTGACAAGAGAGCCTGGACCGCAGGGAGGAGACACGGGGGAAGAAGGATGCCCAGACGCACGGGGCTAGGGCGCACAGCTGAGTTTTGTTTTCCACCTGCCCTGAAAACATGAAGAAACCTTCCCCATGCATTTCTCCACACCTTTGCTGAAAGGTTACGTCCTCCCTCCCGTTTAGACACGAAGCAGTTCAGACAAATAAACAAACAAGTTTGTTGTAACAAAGTGCCCAAGAGACATATTTCAAGGCAGGAGTTTTATTTCCTCGGTCTTGAGCTGGCAACCTAAGTCTGTCTAAGCGTTTCAATACATGACCTCTACTAGGGCCTGAGGGCACGAGCCATGCTGCTTGAATCCAAACAACACTCTGACTTCTGCTGCTCATTTAAATTACATCAGGAAGCAGCTAAAGAGTTAAGGCTCAGACATCTTCTAGGGGTAATGCTATTTTGAGCTCTCCAATTTTATCCCACCCTTTCATGTCTATTTATTACTACCACTTTCTTTGTCCTCCAGCCCTAGAGCTTCCCCCAAAATTTAAACATAATGAGTTCTGGACATAAACAAGAAGAAATACAATGTTTTATTTCCTTACCAGAAATTGGCACGTTTGGTGGGAGGATTAACAAAGTGTCACCCAGCTTCTCCTGCCAACCAGAAGACTCTGTCTTTTGCATAATTACTGTACAAAAGTCTACTAGGCTTTTGGCTTGTACTAAAGACTTATTACAGGGCCTACTTATTCTCTCCTTTATACCTGCATAATCCTACTGCTGTATGGAAGGCAAGAATTGTCTTGCAAAACCACTGTTTCTAGTGATGAAGCATGAGCAAGAAGAAACTTGGCCTGACTTTGCCAGCATCCCATGAAATTCAATGTGGCAATGGGTGACGCTCAGTGGACACCTCACTTTTATTGTCAACTTTTCCCAAGGTAAACTTGGGCCTTTGTGTCTTTCTCTGTTCTGGGCATCCCGGAGGGGTAACACACACCCACACACACATCTGTAGCCTTCCAAGCCTTCGAAGACTTGAGTGCCACATCAACAAGGGTTTTCACAAGGCACTCAGTACTGGCAGGACTTGAGCTGTATAGGATAAGGAGACAAAGAAAACCAAAACAGACAAACCAGTAGTGTAGTATTACTTAAGAGATGGTGATGTCAGCCTGTTTAGCTTCTTGCACAATTTCATAAGTGGACATTTTTGTCCTTCTAAAACTAGGTGAATTGTTTTCTGGGTTGCATTTTCCCCACTGTTTTTTATAAAGGTGGCATTTAATTTTGGGGGCTGATTTCTGACTATTCAGGTTTTGCTTTAAGCTGCATCCATCCAAGGACTGATCTTGTTTAACAAATTCCTGTTTAATTTCAACTTCACTGGAATGGAGCCTTCTTTGAAAATTATTTCACATTAGGAAACATTAAACAAATGTGGAAGTAGGAAGTGATACACACATACCACACGTTACCAAAACAAAATCTCAAATTATTATAAGCTCCAGTAGTTCTAAATTTTGGGTTGACAAGTATTTCTTATTTTCAGGTGTGTTCCCTTCCCCCAGTATCAAAATGCCATAAATTCCTGCAGAAAGGAGATGATTAACTTTATGGTTTTCAACTGACGTATGTACAATAGATAAAACCAGTGAATCATCTCTGAATAAGGCTCCTAGTTCATAATTTAAAGTTAAATTTAACATATTTAACTTGCAATTTTTTACTTATGCTTAGAAGCTTTCTGTTTGGTTATCAAAACAAATTTAACTCTATTACACATTGATTGCTATCAACACTGTGGCCAATGTTCCTACCTCCAGCGTCGAATGAGACTCAGGGTGGGCTGCAGTTTTCTCCTCTTGGACGTTCTCCTAAATTTGAAAGCAAATTTGTTTTGCTCTTGGTCTGTTAAGAG
Organism: Rhynochetos jubatus; assembly: GCA_027574665.1. Lineage (NCBI taxonomy): Eukaryota > Metazoa > Chordata > Aves > Eurypygiformes > Rhynochetidae > Rhynochetos > Rhynochetos jubatus. The sequence goes on along the minus strand of CM050651.1, from coordinate 73,478,905 downwards.
TATGCTTTTCACTACTTCAGTACCCTCTGGAAAAGCACGTACATTTGCATGGGTGTAAATATAATTTTGCATTTCCACATGTGTTTTCTAAACCCAATATTTACAGTTTTGCCCCATGACTGGGATGATATACTCTGTCATTTGGCTGCTCAGCTATGATGACCACTCTGGACAGCCCTCCCAGCCCTGGGTGTCCAAGGGGGAGCTGGAAGAGCTGTGACACCCTCAGTGTTGCTGGAGGCTGGTGGGGGCAGTGCCCTGAAACACAGCCACAACCCCATCACAAGGTAGAGGAGAAAAGAGCACTTATAATGCCCTGCGCAACTTGGATTGAATTATGCAGGATGCCTTGTTCCTGTTCTTGCCCCTCTCTGCTTCAAGCCATAGAGGAGAAAGGCAAAGTGATTAATTTTTTAGAGGGCCTGTCATGGTTTAGCTCAAGCTGGCAACTAAGCACCACACAGTTGCTTGCTTGGCCTCTACCCAGCCAGGTGTTATGAGGGAGAGAGTTGAAAAACAACCTCACAGCTTGAGATGAAACAGTTTAATAGGACAGTAAAAAGAAAGGAAATAATAATAATAATATTAGTAATAATACTGATAAAGGAATATACAAAAAACAAGTGATGCACAATGCAACAACTGCTCACCACCCAGTGACTGATAACCTGTCCCCAAGCAGCGATTTCCCCCAGTTCCCCCAGACAACTGCCCTCAGCTTATGTACTGAGCATGACACATTATTGTATGAAATATCCCTTTGGTCAGTTTGGGTCAGCTGTCCTGGCTGTGTCTCCTCCAGCTTCTTCTCCACAAGAAGCTGAGAGAACAGGGGTAGTATGAGAAACTGAAAAAGTCCTTGCCTTAATGTAAACATGGCTTGTCTACAACTAAAACATCAGTGTTACCCACATTCTTCTCAACACAAATCCAAAAAATAGCTCGCACTAACTACTATGAAGAAAATTAACTCTATCTCAGCCAAAACCAGCACAGCGGTCCACTTCTTTCCATCTCCAGCTCAAGCTCCAGAGATTCAAAACATCAGAAAAACAGCTAAATCAAAACTCTCAAAACAAACTACACGTTAATTGAGTGATCGGCCTACACAATTTGTTGATGCATGATACTACAACAAGAGGCTGAGATGGTTACACAGGATGTCAAACCAAAAAAGTAACCTAGAGCAAACTCAAAGGCCAGGATTTGAAACACACTTGAAACCTTTTGTTTCAGGGCATAAATCCGTGCCTAATGAACAAGGAAAATTTTCCTAGGTACAAACTATCCTCTAACACTTGCTGGGCATTTTTTTCTGTTGTCCTCATATGCATCTGATTCTGACCACTGTTGGAGATGGGAATATGGGACAGTTAAAACCCTTTCCTTTTTTGGTTTTCTAAAAAAATCTCATGTGCATCTGTGCCTTGGTATGTCCAAGAAGGTAATTTTCATGCATATGTTTCTGTATATACTTGCTTCATGGAGGCCATACAGCAACAATGTTCTTGTGGTTATATAAAAATAGCAGTCTCATACAAAGAGGTGGGATATACATTTCAGGAGGTCACTTTTTGAAGACAGAAGATGGATGTTGAATGGGGAATAAATAAAGATTTGAGCACACTGAGGGCTTCACAACAACCCGGACAGTAAAAACCCTTAAGCTTCTCCAGAAGGTATTTATAGCCAATTTAGGCAAGAACGCTTCTCTGTTTTTCATTCAAGTTCAACAGCAGCGTTCCATAAATAGGCTACACACACAAAAGAAAAGCATTGCTGAAGCCTAAAGATAGAAAGCTGTTCTTTCAGAGTTGCAGATTTATCATTAGCTCAGTTACAGGAAAGCTTATTTGGGTGACTTGCAGTGTCAGAGAGGTGACAAAGGCAAACTACATGATGTTCAGTGCCTCCAGAACATTCATGTATGTAACCCACTTTAATTCTCTACTTTATGCCATGTTTATTGGAGTTTAAAAAAATAGATGCTGTTAATGATTAATTGCAGCTATTTTTTTTTTTTTTGCTAGGAATTTTTGTAAAAATAGATATCTGTATTAAGACAAACCCCAGCAATCGTACAAACTCAGTAGGCCATGTCCTCCTCTCAGTTCCAGCAGCATTCATGTGGCATACAAGAGTTAACTAACTTCATCTTTTCTCAGACAGGAGCAAATGTTGGCCCAGATACCCACAGCACCGCTATGGAGCAAGGCGGATAGTCTCACCAAAGCAGGTTGCACTGTGGTGGGCTGACCCTGACTGGAGGCCAGGTACCCATCAAGCCACTCTATTACTCCTGTCCTCAACTGGGTAGGGGGAGAAAATATGATGAAAGACTCGTGGTCCAAATAAGGACAGGAAGAGATCTCTCAGCAATTATCATCATGGGCAAAACAGACTCGACTTGGGAACATTAATTTCCCTGAGCCTGCTGATAGGCTCTGCTTTGGCCAGTGTTGGATCCGACTTGCAAGTGGCTAGAACTGGCTCTCTGATGTGAGAGCAGCCTCTGATATCTTCTCACCAACCACCCCTGCAGCCCCTGTGCTACAAAAATCTTGACATGTAAACCAAATACATTCATGAAAATCCAGTCCCAGTTAAAATATCCAACTTGCATCACAAATCACTTAGATTTCTTCTGGTACCTGTTTTCAAAATGACTAACAGAAAGTTTAGAGGGGAGGGGGACCCCAAGCATAGAGTTAGGTGTTTTCCAGGAGATATACTGGAAAGAGGCTGTTGTAAGAGTCAGGAAGGACCTGAATTACCTGATGGGTCTGGTGCTGGAGGTAGTTTGCTGGTGTGTGAAAGGCTTGGGTTTAAGTCCTTAACATTCCACAAGCAGTCCCGTGTGACCTTAGGCAAGTCTCTGTATCTTAGCTGTCCGTCTGGGACGCATAACACTTCTCTGCTTGACGTTGGTGCACTGAGGATCAATGCATTAAAGGTCAGGCAAGCTGACACTAAGGTAAAAGGGGACCTAAATATAGAAGACTGGGATTTGCAGGTAAGAAAGGGTTTCCCTGTACCATATTTCCTCTCCAGTGCAAGAGGTAGAGCAAGATTTTAGCTAGCATTTATTCTAGGAGACAGAGCATATCAAGGAGGATGATTAGTGTTGCAGAGATGATGCAGCGGATGGCAGCATCAGACAAAAAGGTGTTATTGTCTCAGTGCTTTTTCTCCAGACTCAAAATCTTTAAAAGTATCTTCATATATTCGTATATCAGAATGTTAGAGAAGAAATACAAAAGAATGGAGAACACTGCAAAACAAATGCATTAACTGAACGGTAACAAATAGTATATAAAGCATAGCATAAGCAAATGTTTTATTAAAAGAAATTGCTAAAGAGCCAGCTGAAAAGTAGACTTAGTTAACAAGAGAAAAGGTCTATAAAATGTCTCCCACCTGGGACTCCTGGGTGTGCACACTGGAACCAGTGCACCTTCGTACATAAATCAGTGCGGAAAAACAAGTGTATGGTTTTGTTTATTTCTTAGTAATCAGTGAAAACTGAGATACGTGGAAAAGTGGGAGTCAAAGTGCCTAAACTTTACTCCCAGGCGTTACTTATAGCAACCAGCTTAATTTCTCTACATTATACTCTACAGAGTAGAGTGTAAAAACAGCCACGGCGGATCTCTCTCGCAAGAAAGGCTGTGACTCCAAATCAAATAGCCATGGACTTCGAGGGGAAAAGCACTTTGTTCATACCAGAATAAATGTTCTTAAAACAGAACCCTCCTAATTTAAGGCTTCCTTCTTTTTTTTGTGGGAAGGTGAAGGTGAGAGCTTGCCTTTCTCTGAAGTCAGTGGGAGTTTTGCTCTGAATTTTGGTGAGGCTAAGATTATGGCTGTGATGTACCTGCATTATCATTCTCCTCTGCTCATTCAGATAATGCTGAGCGCAAACCTTAGAATCACAAGTTTCAGAGATGGAAAGCAAAGAAAAAATGACTGATGCTGTAGCCCATCATATAGATCAGCCACTAGCACTTGGGAAGGACACAGTACCTGCAGGGAAAACATATCAGTGGCTGCCCCCAAGCTGCCCTTAGGTAGGTGGCTTGGAGGAAGGCTGAGCAGCAAACATCCCAATTCTAATCCACAACTGCCTCCGATCCCCATGCTCCCCCTCCACTGTAGTCTTGATCTAATTAAACTGTCATCACACTGTTAAAGTAATGCTTCCTGGGCCTTTTATGGAGCTTGGATTAAGTGGAAAGTGGGAAAATGAAGGACTCATTGAGTCCACGACACAAGGCATCACATCGTACTGTGTTGGTATCTAATCCCCCCCGTAAAGGTGAAATAAATTTAAAATGAGATGACGAAGGGTGAAAAAAAGACTGTTTTTCATTATGAGTTAGTTGCCTGACCTATATTCATAGGCGGTCACTGTCAAGCTTAAAATCATGGCTTTGAACCTTTTCATGCTTAACAAGGAAGAGGTGTATCAGCTCAGAGAGTGGAGCTGTGATCATTTTTCCTAGCAGTGACACAGGAGCTGTTTCCCTCATGGTCACAAGAACAGAGGGGTTTCCCCTGGGACAGATGATTGTGCAGAGGAGCCATGGCAGTGCTCACCTCCCAGGCTCTCCTCTACCACTAGAAAGGGTGTGCACGCATGCACATGTGTATGAGCCATCTTGCCCTCCCCATTCCGAAAGGAATACATAAGGAAACAAAGTTTTTCATCTCTTCCTCTTGGCTGCATTGCTTTCCTCCTGCTGCCTGTAATTTCCCTATTTTTTTTTTTTCTGGCTTGATGCAAAGAATTTGTATGCAACCACCTCAGTACCAGCCAAAGCCCAAAGTATATGATTTGCTGTTTTCCTATCCTGGTGATTTCTTCTATCCTATTGTTTTTTGGCTTGGGCTTTGAAGATTTAAAGTTATTTCCAGTGCTTAGCTTATAGGCTCCAGGAGCCAGTTCTTATCACTAACTCCATGTCCTTTATTTCCATTTGTGTCCTTTAGTTCACTTCAGCATACATGTTTGTACTCTGTGTTAGCAGAGTAGGAAGCACCCAGCAGTCACATGGCAGACAACAAGGCTTGCAATTGTATTTTCACAAAGCTGTTTCCATGATCCCAAGGGTTTTCTAATTATATAGACAGGAAATAACCACAATTATTCTCCCAGGAGCAGTGCTTATTTCTGCTAAAGGCCCAACATCTCCTGAAGCAAGCCAGGAGCCCAGTGATGTTTAATTATCTTTCTAGTTTGTGTTCTGCATGTAGCAAAACTCCCTAACTTCCATCTGGTGCATCTGTGGCATCTGACACAGCTCGAACCCCAGGGCAGCAAGCCGTGCGCAGCACAAAAAGATAGCCAGCCCCTGTGATTGCAAAGGACAGGGCTCAACCACGCACATAACCTCACGTGCCCTGGAAAACCCCATGTGCGTACACCACGGAGAAAGAGAAGTTTCTGAAGGATCGTCACACATCTTCAGACCCTGGCTTGAACTAGTGGCCAGTGCTCCGATTGCTGCTGTGATTTATTTTTATTTTTACATCTCAGACTTATTAATAGCTGTACATTTTCTAGGCGGTAGCTCTGCAGAGCTTTTTAAACACGTAAACCACCATAGCTGAAGAACCCAAGGGTGCTCACACAAGAGTCTCACCCAAGATCGCACTTGTGACGACTCAGACTTGAAACGGCTGCAAATAAAAGCATCAGGAGAGAAGTAAAACCAAAAAGCAAACCCACTCCCATTCACGGGAACAAAGGTATTTCCTGTCGGATAGTTCTGAGCAAGCCGAAGCGATCCGGTACGGATCGCACTGAATACATCTTTAAGGAACTGTAAATGCACACATATATTCGCTTTCAGTGCCGGTGGCAGCCGAGCCATCACAATAAGCTACCCGTTGTTAACTGCCACTCCTGTAAATCATCGCAGCCACCTGATGGGCCTATGTGTAGCCTTTTAATTCATACTGCTGCAGTGTCTTGTTACTTAAAAGAAAGCCACTGAAGGGAATGTGACTGCCGGAAGAATAGCGCACGCTTACTTCTATTCCAATTACCACGGTGAGCAAAAAGAAAACCCCCATGTTATATTAAAAAGAGCAAGAAGAAAAAAAAAAACTAATAACATGAAGCACAAACTGGAAGATTTCCAACAAAACCTTTCTTTGTCAGGAGATAAGGCTCAGCTAAAACTCGGAATACACTTTGGAAACGTGTCAATCCTGATAACATTTTTTTTCGGAGATTGGTTAACCCTCCAGTAATTCTTGGTATTGAAATTGCATGAATTTTTTCCACGCTCCGTTCCTATTGATTTCAAAAGTTGATTCAGCCTGTGTAACCCGTTTATAAGCATGCCGCTGTTGTGAAATGCTCCTCAATTATTGTTGTTGAACACAAATAGAAACACAGCCCAGCTTCCCTATATGCTCTTCCAATTAACCATTCTGATCCAGCCCTTTGCACCTTACATAAGTATTTATGCTGAAATAAAACAAATTAGCAACAAAAGACCACATTTAGTTCCCTGATTAATTAGCTTGTTTACTAAAGTTCGCAGAGGATGAAGGAGCTCCTGTTGAAATCACTCTGGAATTAAAGAGGAGCAAGTTAGAGCAGGGCCTGTCCCCTGAGGGCTAATCCAAAGATACTTGAACCTAATGGGGAGCTTTCAACTTTTGTTCCATATTTGTTGTGGGTGGGATTTTTAATGGTACCTTTTCTTTTTCCTGTCACTCAGGAAAAAAAGGACTCTTTGAAAGACATTTTAAACAAATTATTCCCTCCTTTCTGCTTCAAATAAAGGAAAGTCTGAAATTTTAGGGTGGATTTTCATTTCAGTGAAAATAATTTCTTTAAATTAAAGCTATCAAGATGATGCAAGGGAGCAAAAAATACATGGCTCCTTCAATGTCTTTGCATAAAATACGCAATAGTTTCTCAGTTCACTGTGACATACACTTTTTAGGGAAAAGTATGGTCTTTGTTTAGCTAATCATCTTAAGTTCCCCTAAAATGAAAAGAAAATCATATTGAAGTAATGAAGATTTACCTAAATACAAAAGCACTAATGATTTTGGCATTACTGTAACAGGAGGGGATTTGTGTTGGTGTAGCCAGACTGCTCTGCAGGAAAACCTGATGCTATCTTTAGTTTTCCTATTTAGCAAATGCATGAAGTAATATTCTGAATATGCATCTAATGGCTTTTATAACCTTTTGCAAACTAATTAGAGAGCAACCCCTAGATGGGCTTACACAGTCACAAGTAAACTGGTGCAAGGCACGTGTGCACTAGCTGTAATCAGAAAATGATGTGTTCTCTTCTGACGCTGACATTTTTGTTTTTTCTGTTCCACTTTGTCCTCGCGTTGTCTATTGAAGCATGAGCAGCACAGGTTATCAGTGCCCATCCCACCTCACACGAGAAAGTCCAACCTCCAAGCAAAAAAAACCTTTTGGTTGCTAGCCCCACTGGGCCCTCGGTACAGCAAACCCTTTGGCCAATACGCCAAACTAAGTACAACAGGGTGGAAATTGTCCTTAGGATCAGAATTAAGTGGGCTCTAACTGCTCATGAAGCCATGCTCACTGGAAAATAGGACGCCATCCATGTGAATCAAACCCACATTTGTCAAAGGTTAATTATTATTATAAGTTACTTAAATTAATTACTATATTAATTGCTATATATTAGTAACTACTATAGTTACCATATGATTATTTTAAATAGTATGTTGAAAACAGTACATATTTAAATGCTTATCTTATGTAAAGATATGTTGAAGATATTCCATATTTAAAGTAGTACGTTGTTTAAATAAATTATGCTATTTAGATGAATTATTATATTTTCATTAAAGAAGCTGATGTTAAGAAGAAATTTTTAGGCACCAGACCCCAGCAGCCACTGCTCTGTGTGTCTGGCTGCATCCTCAGCGTCCGTGCATCAGCAGCATCTGAGCATCGGTAGCCCGAAGGCTGTTTCTTTCCCGGGGGCTGTGTTTGAGTGGGCCAGTGGCACACTAACCCACGCTGACCCACACGCGGGATTGCAGAGAAGCACTGAAGGATTAGCCTGGTCTGGGGAAGGCTTTCCTTCTGCACAGGTATGCACGTCCACGGCAGGGATAGACTGTGCTCCCTCTGCTCCCTCTACTGGGCAATGCACTTGAGCATCTGAAAATAATTTAAGTTTTTCTGCTACGCTCATTAGCAGGAGGATGCAAAACGCAGCTCACCCTCTGTGCAGGGGAGGGAATGGAGTTTGAGCAGCAAAACTGCCTGGGAAACTGGGAAAAGAGGCTGGATGGGGGAAGCGCAGAAGGGCCCCTCTCTTCCCGGCCAAATTCCTTCCCTGTGCTGTGGCCAACAACTGGACTCGGAAAGTTGCTTTTGAAAACTGCAGCTGTAATCTGCCTGGTAACATTAGGGACAAGAGGGAGATGCTACAGGAGGTCTACCTTAACCGTGAATGCAAGCGTAAGATGGCTGGGAGATACTTAAATTCCTCCCTGGGGCTTTATGGCTTAAACAGTGCTATTTAGAATAAAAATGACACTTTAAATAGTCTTGTAATCTGGCAAGTGTATAATTAATCCTTGCAGCATCCCTGATAGGCAGGGAGCAGTTACCAGTCTGGGGCTACAAAAGAGAAAATCAAGGCAGGGATTTTAAGAAGTGGATGCTGTGATTTCAGCCATCCTCATCTGCTGCAAACTTTTAAAACACCCCAGGTGACAGCTTATCGTGTCCTTAATTTATGAGGGCTATAGCGTTTTCCTCGGTACTAAGACCACGTAGCAGCGGGTGCCCTTTGTCCAGCAGTTTCTGATGTGGCGTTATTACAGAGACTCACTGCCCTTTAGCACAGACAGCTAAGGGGTAGCGTTAAAGCAACACTAACAGTATTAAGTCGAAGTCAAAGCCTTGCAGCCTCCCTGTAACCCATCTCCTGGCTCAAGCATTGCAGCCCATCTGCTCCATCTATCACACTTGAATGGGAGACATACCGGTGCCTGGATAAAACAGGACACATTAAGGGCAAGGTGACATCTCCAATTCAGAATTTCCTCCTTGAGCTTCAAGATGTGTCTTCAATGCTCTGGTAACCTTGAAGTTAGACAGGGACTATCACAAATTACACTCTTCACTTTCCTCTTCAAGCAAACCACAAATATTTCAGTGATCCATTTTGGGTCTATAGGCTACAGTATGTACAAAGCTTAAACTGAGGGATTTTTGGGTCGCAAGCTTATCCTTACTAGCAGTTTCTGTGGGGCAGCAGGCCAGGAAACGCACAGTAATCTCTGTATTCAAGTCTCAGTTTCAGAGGAAGGGATGCAGCGGGATAATGCACTCACTGGAGGCCATTGCGACTTCCATAAATCCCAGGTCTGGCCCTGCAGCTGCACCACTTCCCCAACTCCCTGCTCTCTTTACAGAGTCAGAGCCAGCCCCAGATCTTATTTTAATAACTAGAAGATACACAAAGGGTATTGTTATCTCTGCTACGGTAACAATGAAGTCTTGTTATACCAAATGATGCAATCAAAACCGCTGCCTAAAACCAAACAGAAACACTGAAGAGGAGAATCAGTGCGGGGGTAGGAGAGGGGCTAGAAATGGGAACAGCAGAGAAAACGCTGTGAATCCCAGCAGCATAGTACCACATCACGTAGGTGAGTGGAGCCGAGGTGACAAGTGGGTGGAAGGGGATGGAGAGGTGCGTTACCCTGGAGCCTGGGGCATGTTTCCCCATCACACGGTAGGGTGCAGCCACTACCCCTCCCAGTGCCACCATCAAACTGGTTTCTTGTCACTCTGTGGCTGTCACATCTGTCTGCTGGGCTGTGCAGTCTTGCTGCAGGCTTTTTTTCAGGATGAGATCTGCTTCAAGAGCCAGACCCAGTACTATGCTCTCCCGTAAAGAGGGTGGGAGACAGGTGCCCACGCTCCCTTACAACTTAGAAATGCTGTTCCTCGAGACCTTAGGGGCACTCCTCTACAGACTTCCTCCTCATACCGATCATGATATATAACTTGGCTACTTCATCGCCCTTCTCCCATTTAACTGAGCGCCTCTAATCTCACCACACAAGGAAAAAAAAAAGTAATCCCTTTAATCATTGTGATGGTTGTGCCACAGTGTGATTATAAGGCAGGATATGGATGTCACAGATACTGTAGGAGACCTGCATATATCTCGTGAACAAGATGACACCAATAAAATTTATAAGCATGAAAATGCTGCCTTTGAAAACCTCACTCTCCCCTTCCAATAATTCAGTGAAACTCCAGGCTGTATGCACAGCAGTGATTATGGAGAAAAGTATTTGTACCACAGGAGTGGATGAAGACAGAAGCTGTACAGAGAGTTAAAGTGCCTGGACAGTCTCATTGAGAGATCTGGTTTGCGATTTATCTGATTTACAAGAAACTGTAGATAGTCCACAGTAGTGATTTACAAGATTTTTAGAAGATTCATAAAGGTACAGTATTCTGAGCTGAACACAGCAGCAGTTTTTGTCCCAGACAGAGGGTTACAAGCAGGTTTTAATGAGCTGCTTAAGCATCTCAGTATTTTCCTTTTTTTTTTAAGCCCATAATGCAATAAGAAAAAAAGATAAATGTGAAATAATCTTAAAAAGAAAGAAATAGTATGAAAAGGAAAATAGAGGAATAAGTTATACAGCAAAAATAATGGCTAGAACAAAGCAATTCCCATACGACAGATAAACTGTCTGATGTATTTCATCTCTTTGTACTTGCAGACTATCTGTGAGTAGATCACGACTTCTCCAGAGTTAATAACATTTAGAGCTCCTTTAATAAATTACTGATAATTTTCTAAGCCTCATAACTTGGCCTCTTTTTTTCTCTGTGCATGGAAGGTCTCTCTCTGCTCTATCAACTGCAGCCCAAGAGAGCCTAAAAACCCGGTGCGACACACTTTCTTGTGAATTGCATGCTGTATTTGCTGTACTGTCCATGGACTCTGCATTTGCCCAAGCCTGGTCTAATGCTTCTGCAGCTGAAATCAGTCCAGCTTTGGTACCCAAGAAAATACAAACTGGAGCTTTTCACCCAGATTACTCCTAATGGCTCCCTCCTGTGCCGTGGCCCCGATGACTGACGAAGTGTTGGCTAATCCCCAAATCACTTTCTTTTAGCCATTTCCAGCGAGACCAATTGCCCCCTTCCACAGACTCTGCAGAATATTAAAAGCTTGGAAAACTCTGCCCTGTGTCAGATTTTCTTTAGAGGGGTCAAAAAGGTCCAGAAATTTGGGGAAGTAAGGGAACATCGATGAACGACGTAATTGCCCAGCCTTTCTTTCAACAGGAAAATATAATCATAAAACAAATTATCAGATTATCATTAACCACTTGCGAAGGAATACTTGAAAAGAAGCAGCTGAAACACTTACAGACATTACATGAAAATGTTCTCCTATGTCTAGCATGATAATCAAATAAAACTTCTCATAGCTGCAGTGGAAGCTAGCTGGCAAGGCAGGCTGAATGCGTCCCCTGGTACAGCACAAGATGCAATTACAGTGCACAGTAAAACTGGTAGAGATGAAAACCAAATATTTTTCTCACCCCAATATCAACTTGAGTACATAAAGCTGTGGTGCATTTCTATTATCAAGATATAATCATTTAAGAAACTGCTGCAAAACATTGTCAAAAAAGAGATTTTTTGTCCACCAGATCTACTAAAGTGTGTTATAACTAATATTTGGTGCCTTTCTACAGAATCATGTGGATTTTTTTTCAGTGATTCATCTCTGTTACCCAAGAAGACAGTGCTTTACTTCCCAGTATCATAACAGTCTTGAGCCGTCTTTTTGCCTAATTGGCCACTGATCTTGTAATCATTCTTGCTGTCAAACGTGCTCTGCTCCACCGATTTCAACACAGCTTTGCTAGGGTACAAAAATATGGGTTAATAGCCTCAGCTGCAGGATTAGAGTTTATAGGACTCTCATATGTAGGCAGTCAAAAAACCACCAATTATTTTTCATGGGCATTTTTTCATCTTAAAAAATGCCAGTGAAAACAGACTTCTTTGTTACCAATGAAAAATGAAACTGAAAATAGGAAAGACTGACCCAAGCAATAAAAAAGTGCATTTTCCCCAATCTTGTCTGTCTGTATGATTTTTTCACCTAAAAAATAGGGAAACAAGTATGATGCCCTTCCCATGAAAGCCCATTTCACACAGAAAGTCTTGTTTTGAGCGAAAAAGAGACCAGTTAGCTCTTCAAAATAAGGCCATGGGACTGCTGTAGGGTACAAATGGTCTGGATCACGGTTACACGCAGCAGTGGAACAGGTAATCCCTTTAGCTCTGCAGTTACTAAACCACACTGCAGTGCTACGACTATGGGAAGCTTTTAAATAAAGCAAGAGTTCCTAAAATACCTCTCATGTTGTGCAAATCTTTTTTTGGAGGCCTCTCATGCCCAGGTCCTTTCTTGCTTGGGTTGCAGGTTTGGGAGAGATCATAGACAACGCTTGCTGCAATTTCATTGGAAGACTATCGGGCTCAAAGTAATTTTCAGTGACACTCTGGAACCTTTGAGATCAAAGGTGCTGACTGAAGTTGGTTTTCATGTTGAGATTACAACATTACTTGATTTCATAGTAGTGTAGTCCCCAGAGAAGACATGAGTTGATTATGCAGTAATTCCAGGAGTGCTTCCAATCTCCTGGGGAGAGGCGAATTCCATGAAACCAATTTTGAAAAAAGGACAGTTGACCCTAGTGGCATTTTTTGCTGTTGATGGTGTTTGTGGTCTTTTTATTTTTTTTTTTTTGGTTGTTTGCTCGGGTTTCTTTGAGGGATTCTTTAAATAGGAAAACTGCAAGTCCTATTAAGATGCTTTGCAAATAATTGTGTCTGACAGCCCATAACTTCAACAATCTCTCTGCTGGGGGTGAGAATTCTAGAAGCCAGCCGAGGGCTAGATGGTGGATCACAGCCCTTGTGCTTTCGTTTGAAAGGTAGACTACAAATACAGGCAACAGCAGCTTACAAGAGTCCAGGGAACGCTACGTAGACAAGTTCATGCCACTGCATGTTGCATGGGACGTAGGTGCAAATTTAACTAGATCACAAGCTAGAAAGCCATGTGCATTCCCACGTGGTGATAGGTCAAGTTAAAGATCAGCAAAGGATACAGGCTAGCAATGAAGACTTCCACACCAAGAACTGCCATGCTGTATGGCAAAGATTACCGATACACGCTTCGTGTTGTAAGATTTTCCTCCCCAGACGAATACAATTAACATTTCCCCAGCCTCTTGCTGTGCAAAGATATGGGCATAACTTTCTCTACAGAAAAGGTGGGTAAGATAGAACATCAAGCCCACAGCCAAACTGTGTTTATGGGTCTACAGATCTCCTCTTGGGCAGGCAGTCATGGAGCAATACCCCCCGTTAGCAGAGGCATTGCTCTTTATAAATATGTATATCTTATTTCTAAATGATACTCAGAAATTGTTAAAAAAATATTTAATCAATTTCTGCATTATTTCTGAGGTTGCTTTTATCATATATTGTTTTTAGAACATGAAGACCGATACACACCTGGTCTGGGGAAGGAAAATATTGCAAACAAAATTTGAAGTAGAAAAAGTACAGTAAAATACCTAAGAAAAGTGTACCAAATACACTGGTCATTGTCATTTGTCATCCAAGGGTCAAGCGTTGTGTAACTATTTACAGTTACTGATGTTAAAAAAAAAAAAAAAGAACAAATGCTAAATCTTTCTGAGATTAAGCCATAAGCAGAGACTGTGTACGGTAGAATCCCAGGTCAATTGACCTGCAACTTTCCTGTTCCAGCTCATGATCTGAAAAGAGATCTGTTTTCTCAAAGGATGGTCTGAGGCCACTGGAATACCTCTTTCCCCAAGCAACATATGATATGAGAGACATAACATCTGAATATTAGGAAAGAAGCTGATTCAATGCTCCCCAGCACATCCACGGATCCAGGCTTTTGTAGAAGTAATTGAAAAACGCAAATGTTTGTGAATCACATGAATTACACGCTATGCAATGTTTAATTTTCTTTTCAGAATCAAACTTTATACTTTGAAAGAAAACAAGTGCTGCCTCTGAAAGAGTGTAAAAAGCTTCAGGTGTTTTTGCACTTTAAAATGCTGCTTCCAAAATCAAAACTTAACAACTCCATTTTCCAAAAAGATAGATGCCTTTGAGATTCTGGTGAGTGAGCTGCTAAAACCAAAAAGAGTTTGAGAAGCGCAGTGACTGAGGTGTTAGCACTCTTAGGTTTATGTGGCCAATACCAGAGCCACCACTTAGTCCATCATGGTATTCAACTGGACTCCAACACCTTCATCGTACCATCCAATTCTGCACAGCTAACTAGGGACACAAAGGCAGGGAAAATACTCCTTAAAGGTTGGGTGGGTGGTTTGGGTTTTTTTTATTATTTTAAGAGACAAAAATTCCAGAAGAGTAGATTTGAAGTTTTTATTTTGGTAGCAGTTGCCAAAATGTGTTGCCAGCAGGTTGATCATAGATGCGAGACCCAAGGCAGGAGAAGATAGATAACCAACAGGTTTGAAGCCACTAGCAATTGTGGTCATGTACTTAAACTGGGTAAGCCTATGGACATGGGAAATCTCCACTAAAACACTGTCCCCACCATGTCATTAAAGTCAAGGTGTGGTGGCCAAAGAGCTTGGCTGAAGCAGCACTTGCTGCCACACAGAAGTTTGGAGAAAGCATCAAGAGTCCGTGAGCACAGAGCTAAAGCATAGCTGCATTTATAGCGGTCTCAGGAACTGCTCTTTTCATAGCCAAAAGGCATTTGTTTGGTCTATTTGATTTGTTTTTGAAAATGACAGAGCCCTCTTCTATTATTACCCAGCATGTGGCAAGTAAAACAAACATTAAACAGTATTTAAAAATAAGCATTTTGAGCAATATGTGCACCTTGTTATGCTGAAACTGGCACTCTGTCAACTGGTCGGTTTTAACCTAACAATCAGGGAGCACCAAAGACCTCAGGATGTTTTTTTTGGAAGCAACTTGAATAAAAAGAAGAAAGTTTCTAGCGGTCATTTTACCCGGACCACAAACAGCTTACCACCGCTCCCACCTACAGCGTTCAGTATTGCACAAGCATTTGGTTAGGGTTGGAAGGGACCTTAAAGACCATCTAGTTCCAACCCCCCTGCCATGGGCAGGGACACCCTCCACTAGACCAGGTTGCTCCAAGCCTCATCCAGCCTGGCCTTGGACACTTCCAAGGATGGGGCATCCCCAGCTTCTCTGGGCAACCTGTCCCAGTGCTCCCCACCCTCTCTGGGAAGAATTTCTTCCTGATATCTAATCTAAGTCTCCCTGCTTTCAGTTTAAACCTGTTACCCCTTGTCCTGTTACTGCAGGCCCTTGTAGAAAGCGCGCCCCCCCCCCCCCCCCCCCCCCCCCCAGCTTCCTTGTAGCCCCCTTCAGGTACTGGAAGGTGCTATAAGGTCTCCCCAGAGCCTTCTCTTCTCCAGGCTGAACAAGCCCAACTCTCTCAGCCTGTCCCCATAGCAGAGAGGCTCCAGCCCTCTGAGCTTCTTCATGGCCTCCTCTGGACTCTCTCCAATCAGTCTATATCCTTCTGATGCTGAGGGCTTCACAGCTGGACACAGCACTGCAGGTGGGGTCTCACAAGAGCAGAGTAGAGGGGGAGAATCCCCTCCCTCTCCCTGCTGGCCACACTTCTCCTGATACAGCCCAGGATACGCTTGGCTTTCTGGGCTGCCAGATACGACAGTATCTCCAGATACAGGCCAGGATATGGTTGGCTTTCTGCTGCTTTCAGTCTTCACATGAGTTGCCTGCTTGCTCTGTGGACACCAAAGGCTGCCTTTGCTATCAAAATAATTCAGGACTGCAGACAAATTCTTTCCTTGGTCACTTTTTTTGCAGCCCTGCTCAAATGTATAGGGGTGATCATCCCTTTCAGAAAAATAGATAAAAATTTGATCTTGTCTGTCTTACTAAACTGTGCTTTGGTGTCTCAGTGTTTTCCTGTGCCCCCCTTCCTAACCTTATTTCTCCCCTGCTGCCCACCCTCATGTGTGTTTCCCTTGGAGATGGTATAGTGGAACCAGAGCACTGGGTAATTCACTTTTCCTCAGAAATTTCTGCAGCCAAGTTTGGAGGAAGGATTGTTTGGTGACATGTACAGTGAAATAAAAATCACATATTGCTGATGGGGATTTTTTTTACCTGATGGCACCAGGAGATGTTTGCAGAGACTGACAGTGTCTGAATACTTATCTTTTACTGCAGGTATTGCCTTGAAAAGTCTTGATTTTGTGTCAGCTTTGATTAAGCGTGGCCTACCTCTCTTACATGAGACTTTGTGGCAGGCTTTTCGTCTTTCCATCATGCTTGTTGTAGGTGTTCTCAAAATCTGGTGGCTCTGATCATCTCTTCCTTTACTCTCACTGGTAACCTGGATGAAAACATCCCTTATTTTGTAAGGCACTGAGGAAAATACTCATATTCTGCTTAATGTTTACTGATGGAGACATTATTAACATATTCTACAGGGAAGAAATACCAGTCCCTTACATCTAACACCTTTTCTTGCTGTGTTCCCACACAACTCCATTCTCCTGTCCAAGGAAGAGCAACACTCAGGACAAGATCTCCCATCAGTTTGCCTTTAACAGTACCCACTAATTTAACTCACAGAAGAAATTTCCCAGGAAAGTGCTAACAAAACTGAACTATGGCCTACACATGGGACTGTGATAGCAATGGTCACAACCAAATCTTTTACTGTACATTAATTTTTTCTAAATTTACTCTTGCAAACGACTGACTTTTCAATAACAGTTTTAGGAAAGAACATGAGTAGAGGAAGCAACAAAAGTTTAGCTGGACTAGCGTCAAGGAAACCATATAAGTCCAATAAGCCTCCTTGGTCATCTCAGCAAGAAGCTGAAGCCCTAAGGGACATTTTACTTACAAGGCTGGGGGAAGGCAAGTTATGTTGCCTTTTCAGTAACGCCTTCCTGCCCAGCAGCATTTCCCACCTCCACAACACCAGAGCATGGTGATGGCCTTCTGGGTTGAACAAACATGTCTCTCTTGTCATCCTGGACCCCATGCCTTCACTCTGGCTTGCCCAGGTGTCCTGGTGAAAGATCACATGGGCAACCTGGCTGCCTACAAGGTTGTGCTATGGCCAGGGAGTGTGCAGGTTACAGGAGATGCCCTGTGCTCAAATAGCCAGGAGGGGAATACTTGCTGGGGTTGCATACATAGTGAGCAAGAGCTTTGCTCCTGCAGTTGATCATCTTCAGATAAGCTCATGTTTCTCCCCATTTTTGGCAGACACATTCCCTGCTTTGCAGATGGCACCAGGAAGATGATTAGCAGCTCACCCTCCAAGTGTGAAAATAGCTGGCAGAACTGATCCCCAACATTGTCCTAGAGATGCTAGGTGAGCAAGGATACAAAACTGAGAAGCCTTCCCCTCCCTTCCTGCAGCAAGGGCTGGGAGTGCCGAACAACCCCAGTTTCAACTTCAGGCTTAAAGGGTAGGGGTCAACCCCCCTCCCCCCCCCCCCGACAGCAATCTGCACTGCTTTACCGACTGTATTGGAGCTCAGAGACAAACAGAAGATCTAGTCTGGGGTTTTCCATTACTGCATCAACTGATTCAGAATATGGACTTTAGTTGCTGAAGGACTGATTGCTGCATGCCTGTCTGCCTACTGCAGGTGAAGAAGTAAACCATTTTTGCACCCTGCAAAAAAGCCAGCCTTCTCCTGCTGAAGACAATGCATAGAAAACTCTGCATCAAATCCATTAAGGAAGAAGTTAGGCTGGCATATTACATTTTGTACATATGAAAGGTTGGTCTAGCAGTCTGTCTTTGATTTTGACTGAAAGCATGCATTTAAACTGAAAAATTACTTTTTCCTTTGAGCTTACAACTTAATATTTACTGCCTTTAAAAAACTGATAAATGTCGCAACATGGGGAATTCAGATTTGGATTCTTTTCTCTGCAAGAAATACAGACATAAGACAAAGCACAAATACAGGCACAAGTTAAACCTGAAAGAAGAGAGGCCAACCTTCTCCCTGCTCCTGATAACTGAGATGTAGGAACGAACCACTTCCTTACACAGATTGCATTTTTCAGGAGCTTCCAGCCTGGATGCTGCTTACCAGCATTTCACATCCTTCCATAGTGGCTATGGACTCACGGCTTTCAGGACATGATGCAAAAAGCAATTGCTCTTTCCTCAGGCTAATAGAGACCAGGGAAGATAGTGATCACTGTTGCTGGATGTGATTAGACATCTCCTGTTTATCTTTCTGTCTACTTTTTTCTGGTTATGAAGATAGCAGTGAAATTGTTAGTTTAAATATCTGTCGAAAGCAGCTAGCAGCAAGGGCTTTCCCCAGTGGTGTGTCAATACAAGTCAAGAAACTATGAATATCGAGTTTTGGCTCAGAACCATGGTGCACAGCACAAAAATAAAAACCATGTGATGTGCTGTAGGTCTGATCATTCAATCCAGACTTTCAGCTTTACCTTCAGACACCTTTGTTTGTCTATTTAAGTCACTGTTGCAGAAATGAAACGGGTGAGAGGGCTGGTAATTGAATTTACCTCTCTGCCTCTATGACCTGCCTTACAGTGGCCCAGTGTAAGCTCATGTGGTTGTGAGCTGTCCCAGTGGGTTGCAAGCCTTGAATTTAATCTCAGCCCTGACCAAATAACTAATAGAAAGTGATCAGCCAGTTAAGGATGCTTAAACAGATGGGATAATATGAAGTTATTTACAGCTGCACAACACTGAGCTTCCTGTCCCGGCATTTATCTCTCCAAACATGTTCACTCTCCAAATCACCTGACTGCAGCAGATGGGTAAAACTGCCTCGGCAGGGCTGTGCCCAACAATGATTCCGAAAAGCAACCTAGTCAAAAGAACCGTCTGCCTTTGAGCATTTTGACTAGGTTACTTTAATCCACTTGCTACGTAGTCCAGTTTCAGCATTGTGAGAGGCAAAACATAAATATGGTGACACTTACTCCATAATACAAAATATTCTGCTATAACCTCCAAAACAGCTCCAAAGGTGCAAGTAATAGTGTATAGGTAGCAACAAACACACATACATGATTTGGAACTGCTCTGCAAGTGCTCCATAACAGCACACGTCTCCCTACTGTCCCCTGCTCCTGTAGGTATTTGGCTGCTGACCATTCCCTTGAGGATATATGTTCATCTGACAAAAGTCCAAGTGAGCAGCGATGACAGATACAATTTTTAAGTCATCTTTCTGTTTTCTTATATGCTGACAGCCAGGTGTTCAGCAGCCCAGAGATTTGCACCAGGCTGAGAAGTGTTTGTCGCTCTCAGTATAATTGTGGCAGACGTGACTCGGCAGCCTTTTCTGCTTTCTCCTCCAAATGAATTCTTCAGAAACCACACCAGTGACTCACGCAAACAACCAAACCACATCCCGAGACTGACCCAAAAGATAATTAACAAGCACCTCTACAAGGAACGACTGAAAAACTGGTTTTCAAGAACAAGGGATAAACCTCCACACTGGTTAGTGAACAAAAATGAAATTGGCATATGAGATGCTATTAGGAAAAGGTGAAGGTAAACTCTTCCTTTGAAGAGTCGAGCTAGAAACAAGCTTGAGATCTGGAAAAAAAAACAAAACAAAACAAAAAAACAAACAAACAAAAAAACCCCCCACATGATGTAGGAAAAGATAGAGTATTCTACAGAGAAGATTTATTTTAGTATTTTAAAATCCTTCCATACATGAAGAACAGGGGAAAAGGCTAAAGCCAGGAACAATCAATGAGGGGACACAGACAAATGCCTAAGGAGCTGCTGGTATAAATGTACGCAAGACCAGGTTAAAAGAAAAAAAAATAAAATTACTTGTCCAGGTGAGATCTTTAGGAAATTTAAAATACATGATTGGAGAAAACATTTCATTGCCACTCAAGGAGTCTTATCTCATAGAATGGCTTGGGTTGGATGGGACCTTAAAGACAATCTAGTTCCAACCCCCCTGCCATGGGCAGGGACACCCTCCACTAGACCAGGTTACTCCAAGCCTCATCCAGCCTGGCCTTGGACACTTCCAGGGATGGGGCATCCCCAGCTTCTCTGGGCAACCTGTCCCAGTGCCTCCCCACCCTTTTCACCTTCAAGTGTCCTCCTTCCCCATCCCCAAATCTCAGAAAATACATGCCTGTATTTATAGGCAAACACTTTATAAATGTGAAGCACAGCCTCTTCAAAGTGCCACAAACAGCTTCCAAAAGTGTTGTACTGCAGCTGAATGTAGTACCTGTGTTTCCATTAAATTCTGCACTGTTGGCTCCCCATTCCCCATCAGGAGTTTTCTTTAAGATATACTTTCTATTTCAAAACAGCATCACTTTAGGGACCTATTCTGCCTTTATTTATGAAGCCCAAGAGATGATACATCTATCTACTGATAGCAGCCTGAATCAAAAGTGAATATTTTCAATACAAAACTAAACAATTAATTGACACTTTTGAGAAGAGGTGCATTACACCCTCTCATAGGTCTTGGGAGCTGCTAGACTTTAAAACTGATAAATAGGGTGTCCTTGTATTCTTTAACCATCCCCCAGGGAAAGTAGTTTGTAAAATAGTAAAATTGCTCAGGCACAAATATTTATCACAGATCCAATAAGATTTTATGTGCCTTGTAACTACAATATTACATGTTTTATGCTCCTTCAATCTTTACTTTAGAGTACATCCACTTTCTTCAGTATAGATAATTTCACAACCAGTGGAGATCTGTAAACAGTATTTTCTTACAGCCCCATGAATAGTAGGCACCATTATTTCCCCTGTAGTTTCAATGAAGCTTTAGTCTTCCTGAACACACATTGTTCATGTTCTAAAAATGCCTGGTATAGAAGGCATAATTATCTTTATTTTATTAGATCTGTCAGGTTTACACACAGTTTTCAGTCCATTAGAGGTTAGCCATCATTAGGCAAGCATACAGACTTAATTTTAAGTACCTGGCTAGTTCTTCTTATTCAATAGGTGCTGCTTTGTAGAACAGAACAACTTGTACCTCTTTAAAAATATAGCACAGCATCACATAACCAAGGCACGCATAAAGCCGTGCTCGATCCTGCCCCTTTGATATAAATGCAGTTAATGGAGGTATTAAATATTGCAGCTTTAGGCATACAGCTGTCCAGAAACCAGGGTGCTCTATACGAATCTGTGCAAGTCACTCATCGTTGGATAGGGGGCGTAGCTTGGGCACTAGCATAGCTGTTGGTGTTTGGATTCACAAATCCCGGCCCTGGTCTTGGCTGGTTGTACAACTACCAGACGGAAGCTGCATCCCTGCTGAGAGCAACCTCAAGTCCTTAAAGCTGCTGTGGGTTCAGATGGCATTTCAGCCCCGAACGCAGGCTCTGCGTATTTGGAAAGAGCAGCCACCGCTGGACACTCGTTTCTCTCTGCTGTGTCAGCATGAATAGGGAGCTGGAGATGGGAACTAATTTGATTACAAAATACAACCAGTGCAGGCAAGGCAGTGGAATAAAACAACTGCTGAAGCAGGTCTGCTGCTGGCTGTCTAGCATGGGCACGGTCACCACCCCAAAGAGGCAGATGCTGCATCCCTCCTCCTACCACAGTGTGTGGGGAAGGTGTTGTCTGTGTTCCTGAGTGAGAACAGGCTGATGCTTGACATTGCCCAATTGACATCTCAGCTGCCTTTTTTTTTTTTTTCCCCTTAGAGTTTACACCTTTGTCAAGGCTGTATTTCTCCTTTTGGATCCTTGGACCCACTGCCTATCCCTTTCCCTCATCTTGCATGTCTTTTAGCTCATGGACTTTCTCACATCTTAATGCCAATTAGTGAAATCAGGCAAGGTCACAGAGCTGCACTACACCAAAGGGAGCTTTGGATCAGCCAGCTGAAACCTGGGCTGAAGGTTGGAGAGCTACACTGATTTACCCACACAAACCCTGTCACCATCATCCATGCTTTGGCGATAGCCTTGGTAGCTGCCAGTTTCTGCTCCCTCCCCACTCCCACAGCCCCTGTGCTGCTTCAGTTACACAGAACTCTCCCCCATTTTGGCTAGGAACACAGGTATTTTCAGTCCAAATGACCTTTGTTTTATAACAAGGCAATAACAAGCAGTGTTTCCTTGGGTGAAGGTATCTTAACCACCTCTGACAGTCTGTGCTGAGCAGATCGTAAATAAGCCTGCCACAGCCCGTAGGCAAAGACACCATCTATATCTGACAGAGAGGCAGGACACAAAGCAAACCAAGGCTGAGGCAGGCAGTGTATTGCCCTGCTCTTGACAGAAGCAAAGCACTAGCAGGGCCTCAACTGATGTGCACCGCTTGCTACAGAGCTGAAGAGCATCCCTGCTCTGGTAGCACACACAGCAGCCTCAGGCTCCTGCTCCCAGCCCCACAGCAAGACGTATTTTTCCTTAATGCATGTTTGATTTTCTGAGAAGCGAGTATGGCTTTTGAACAGCAGTCAGCATGCCTGGAAAGCAGGGTGCCCTGACACAGCAATCTGTAACTTATTTAAACATTCTACAGAGACACTCTGCATTATTGTTTAAAAAGATGGCATATTCAGGGTATTCCTAAAATAATTTAGTCATTAATTCCCTTGTATAGCATCCATTAACTGCAGGCTATTATAATAAGTAAGTGGCATAATTATCTGGCTAATTGTCCAAAAAGCTAAACCAGTCATCCTAATGAATGTTTCTGCTGCTGTCATAGTCATCATGCTCTGTCTGGAATCCCAGCGACACCACAGCTCCTTGGCAGAGGAGACCTCACAGTCCCTTTTAGTTTGGTCTTTTTCCCCAGGCCTACCTTCTCAGCACACCCTTCCCCTCTCCACCTTCCACTATATCTTCTGTACCTCAAAATCTATGCTTCAACAATGCTTGTCCAGCATCAATAACTCAGCAGCAGCCTCAGCAAGTGCATTTATTCCTGTGGCCCTCTGCCTCACACACACCCCAGTCTGACCTCCATGGCTTTATCTTCCTCATCAGAGGGGAGAGGCTGTGATTTCAAGCCCATGAGAACTTGTGGTACGGCTGTCCTGTTATCCGAGATGGGTAGAAAGAACAAGAAAGCTTTTTTACTCTATTTTTATGACCATAATCACCAGGTAGTGCAGCTGCTATCTTGGTATATGCTACTGGAAGAACAGGTATTGAATTACCAGATGATTTTTTTTTTTACTGTAGAGCATTCCAGCATCAAGGCAAACAAAGCACTGCTTCCTATTTTCCATGGTGCTTGGTTGTCCTTCTTCCAGGTGTGCCCAACAGTCTTGTGCCCAGTTTTCAAAACAAATACTCTACATAAATCCGAAAGGATGTACTAAATTGTAGAGGAGAGAGACAAAGAGTTAAATCTTTCAAACTGACCAAAAAATTGGACAACTTGGTGGGTAGGGAGAGAGGAACAGAACAAAATGTAGAAGTGGCCAACCGAAAGGCTTGAGAGCCTACCATAGCTACAGGTAAGCAGAGGAGATGAAGAGGAACAGGCTTTAAATTGGACTGATCACATAGCTGCAGATGTCCCAGATTTTTCATCAGATGCTGTCACTTAATAAAGAAGATTGATGTTACTAAGGTTCTTGCACAAATATTGTTTTAGGAGAGACTGAGAGGTTAGACTGGATAACCTCGAGAGGTGCCTTCAACTCAGCTTTTCTGAGGTTTAAAGAGCTGGATCACAGAGGACAAAAGACTTTTAGTCATACGCTCACGTAAGCAGCTACGTGAGTGAAGGATGGGGACAGAAGTGGTACAGGATGGAAAGCAGACAAGAAACCAGTGGGTAGTTTTTCCAAGCAAGGAAGTAAAGAGGCAAACACAGAGCAATGAAGGAAACTTTTCACAAGTTTCCTCCTGTTTTCAGGGGCCTGTCTAGAAGCAACCTTTCATGTGCTCTATTTAAAGACAGCAAAATACCCTTGAATTGTCAACAGGTGAGCAATCTTGGAGGTAGTCAGCTCCCTGTCTGATGTCAGCTGGCAAGGATTGCTCACCTTCCCCCTCCCTACTAAAATTAGTCATGAAGCTCCCAGCGACTTCAGTGAAAGTAGTCTCAGCCTTCAAACACTTGAAAGCCTCCAGCTTCCAATATGCTGATAAACTTAGAAAAATATAAGGAGGCCAAAAATGATAGAAAGGAAATTTTCAAGTTTTAAAAGTGTGATTTTTATTTTTTTTCAAGAAGATATAACCAAAACAAAGATTCATTCTTTCCTGTGGGGACACTCCCTTCCCTCCCAGAATCTTAAAACCCACTCTGTCCATCCACCGCTTTTCTTCTTGTCTTAAAAGCAGTGTCCCCTACCATACACACACACACACACAGAGACTGAACACTTTATGTTAACGTTGCCACATAGGATAAATTCATGTGAAATTAGCAGTCTTCTGTTGGACAGGTTCTGAGGGACATTATGATGTTTCTTGGACCCTCTATTCAGACAGGAACAAAACACCAAAGGACTGCCCCATCAGTCACCATCTACAGAAGTGACCTCACCAGCAACAGGTCAGGGACCCATTGGCTTAAAGATGCTTCTAGAGGGCCCCCCCATTACTATTTGCAAACGCAGATGAGATTACGGATCCATGAAATTCAATTCACTGAAAATTCAAGGAGCTGAACCTTGATAGCTCCTGTGTAAGAGGCCTTCAGACCTGCCAGCTGAAGTACTAGACCTAGCCTATGCGCACTGACTGGCACGATAACAAATAGAGATCATCTCACAGCAGTGTTTTTGAAAGGAAGGAAAACCTCCTCTAAATGTAGAGCTGATTTCCAATTCTCATCATCACTGATGTTTCAAGAACATACAGGTTCATATAGCCAAGTCCTCTAGCGTATCATTAGGCAGAAAACCAAGAGTGAGAGGTTTTGTAAAGCCTGTTTTCATCATTATGCTCCTTCCTCAACACAGACATGAAGACGGCCAAATTGAAACTGAAAACTTCAGAGGAACTCCCAGGTCAAGAGTCAAACCTGTGTATTAAAACAAAACCCCATCATGAGTGTTAGCAACAAATGCACTATTCAAATTAGCAGATTTTTTTTTTGTTTTTAAAACTCTAGGTAACTTAGTCAATTAAAAATTGTTTGTTTGACTCAGAAATGAAAATAGGTTGTACTCAATTGTTTCAGGTAAAGTTATCTTCTTAAGTTTCAGAGTATTGATAACACCATCAATAATAATAATAAAAAAAAGAACCCAGAATTGGGCCCCTCGAAGAAAAAGAAATATCTCAAGAACATAAAACCCAAACTCTAATCTCATGTTTAAAATATTTTGTTTCCATTACTCAGATTGAAGGATCATACTTATACATTTTCTACTACAAAGAATATTAACATACGGTAGAAGGCTTTAGGTAACACGTTGACTGCTGTCACTGTTTCTGTCTATATCTAGGTATAGAAAGCTACACTCCATATATCTGCTATCTCAACTAAGGTTTCTTAAATTTTCCTGGTATAATATCTGGGTTTCTTTTAGAGCTTGCCCTCATTTAGAGGACTGGGTTCTGTTTAAATAAATAAATATTTCAAAAGTATATATTTTCAGTGAGATAAAGGGTTTCAATAGTGTCTCATCGGCAGCAGGGACACTGAACTAATAGGCAAAATCGCTGCCTGCCCTGCTTATATTTTTAGCAGGTTAGATTTGGTCTGACAGGACATAACATTGTTGTTCCCAGCTCCTTGGCTGATTGCTTGACCTGGTTTCTAACCCAAGTAGCCTTCCTTTGTCTCTCTTAAGCTGAGCAATGAGGATGGTATGCTCTGTGCCACCTACTCACACCCTGTGATCCACTTTCTCAAGTATTTACATTGCAATCAGGTATCTAAATAAATATTTAGTGCAGAGATTTAATCAGAAACTGCTTGTATTTGTTTCCATATTGACCAGTCCCAAGACTACTTACTTAGAGATGTTATGAATACCACATACATGATTTTCATGCCATTTGGGAGAAACGATCACCAGTCACTTTTGCTATAGGCTTGCAATACTGGTGGATTGCAGTGGTGATTCATTACATGGTATTTGGCTGCACGTGCCAACCATTTTGCATTGAAATTTCCATCTTCTCTGTTGTTCAGAGGCAGAGATTTAGATCCTGATGCTTCCTGGGCTGGATGTTCAAGACCATCTTTGAACAAGCACAGCCTGTACACAAGCTCCTAAACAAGCTCATTTCTCTGCATGACAGGAGCAGAGAACAACAGTTTACCCACAATTTTGGGTTGGTTTAGACTGGATTTCTGCCCACTCCCCCCCCCCCCCCCCCCCCGACTTTACTGAAAGTCAGGATACTGTGGGAAGGGCTAGAGATTGATGCTGAATCCAGGACAAGCCAAGAGGACAAATAGCAGTGAGTCAGGGTAGATGACAGGACTAACTGGCAGGGCAGGCAGTTGCTGTAGCTTTCATAGATAAGGCTAATGGAAACAGCATCAAAACTCTTAAGCTGCACATTATTCATTTTTATACGCTGCTGGTAGTTACACTGAGCCCTTCTCATCACCTTCTATATTTTTAATACCTTCTGGCAAAGTGATAACTCCTGATGGCTCCCTCAACCTTTTCAGACCAAAAAAAAAAAAAAGCAATATTCAGAATATGAAACCATTACACAGCTTTCAACAGGCATTGATAAAAATAAGGTGCTTACAAAACAAAGACATTAAGATGTTCCTGACATTTTCTTCAAGGAAAGCAGAATTCTTTTAACAGGAGAGGAATTTCCATTTCACAAACTCCCTGAGCCTGCAAGAACTTCACTGTAACATCAGATACTGTAAGCTCAGATTTCTCAGCCTAAATGAATAAATGGAGATACTGAGTAGATGCATCAAAGAATCTCAGCTCCCAGGGGAAAATCCAGTGTCTTAGATAATAAATCATAGGAAAAGAAAGATTTAAATAAATAAGGACAAGATTGCACCTTTACTCTCACTTTTTCGTTATCCCAGAAAGCCAGGAGGAAGTTATCCCTCACGCAGTTCTGAAAACTCATTCAGGGCACCAATGGCACTCATAGGTTAATCAGCAATGTACTCCATGGTGCATTGCAGAAGAGGGTGTTACAGATCCCAGATTTCACCGAGATAGTTCACCACTGCATTAGTCCATTTTTATCCTGCATACCTCCATAGGTTTCAGTGTAAAACTGGGATACTGCAAGGTTGACTCAGACCCACTGCTTTTGTTTCAGGGGAGATGGCATGGACACATCTAGGAGCAGTAGAGTACTCATTTGCTCCTTGCAGAAAAACACTGATTAAAAAGTAAGACTCCTTCTGAAAAACTCTGATCAGAGAGGATAGTTTAATGTATGAAAGGTATGTTTTTTCATAAGTAGATTAAATGTGGTTTTTAGAATGAAATGTGCCATCTCCTCTCAGACACGATGGCACGGCACAATCACAGCAAAATGACAGCAGGAGCCTGACATTTTAAGTGTCTAAATAGGGGTGGTTTTGAAGCTGAAGTTGACATTAAGAGGCTCCAGATCTCCTGCTTTTTAGGATCTCCAAGAAGTTGCTGAAGGAGGATTTGAGGACATGTTTCACTGCTCTGTTGGCCTTCAGTACATCGCATTAATTCAGGACTCCCAGTAGTCATTTTCAGAAGTAGTGAGAGAGAACTGTTTCCTACTTTGTGTGTAGAAAATAACTCTTCCCTAAGAACAGATCAGAGAAGACCATTTCTTACCCCTACCCTTCTCTAGTGCTGGGTGTTGACTGCTTCACAGAGTAGCAGAGCAACCTCCCTTAATTCCTGCCCTCTCACGGACCCAAGGAACTCGTGACCCCTCTACTCTCATCCTGTGAGATGGTCTTTTGAACTGAATTAAGCCAGAGTAACTAAAGGTCTTATATTTCTTAGAGGGTTTCAGCCCTATGTGGGATGCACAAAATAACTACTGCAGACTGCCTGAAACCAGCATTAATGCATAAACCCCACGAGCACAGGCATCAAACTGCATGAAAGCACAGACAGTCAGAAACTGCTTTGAAGCTCCAGCAGCTTGACAACAGAAAAAAATTTTGCTTGAAGTGACATTCTTGTTCCCTGGTAGGGCCTGCAGATGGGAGGCACTGAAGAGCTCTTGACACTGGCACTACCTGGGTCTCACTGAGCTGGAGATTCACCCTCATTTGGGAAAGGAAGAGCTAGAAAAGAGCTGGACCCAGCAGGGGTAAGTGTTTTCCAGTCTTGGTTGAAGAGCCAGCCTAGGTGTCCCAGCAGACAGGGTGACCTACGTGTTTCCCTGCACACCACATCTTTGCGGTGTTGGACAAAACTCATCACCGTATCAACAGGAGAGAAAAAAGGGGAAGAGGAGGAAGGAGCTGCAGTGGGAGTCATTCTGCGGTCCCATGAGAAAGAAGGAACATGACAGGAGCCGAACACTTCTTACCACATAAGATATTCTCTAGTGCTAGAGCCTCCTTTGGGACCCCCAGTGCACAAAAGGTGGGTTAATGATGAACCCACAGACCTCTTGCCTCCTATTATCCTCCTCTGTCACCCCTTGCCTCCTTCTGTTTTCATCTGGTCTTAAAAAAAGGCCTATAAAACCAAATTTGAATGGCTGTACTTCCCTCCCCTCCCCTCCCCACCCTCCCTTTTTTTATTTTTCCCCTTTGCTAGCTCTATTCTGTCCACTGTAAGAAAACAAAAAAATAAACCACAGCAACACATTCAACCAACCCTGATGTGGTTTAACACCTGGATCACTCTGCAAGCTCACATGAAATGTCTGTTCACCATTTCCCATATAAAAAAATCCTCATTTTATTTATTTGGAGCCAGATGTTCAGAATAATCCATTAGACCGAGAAATCTTGCACACCACAGGACAACCTTCCTTTTGAAGGCTGTTGCAAAATAATGCTGAAGAAGTAGCTACAGTTCACTTTACTACCCCTTAACAGGACATTACGTATGACCAGGGCTGCAGAGAAAACCATACATGCATATTTCTAACCAAAGGCCGATACAACAAAATGCTTTCATTTAGGCTGCAAAGAATAGGAATTAAGATAAGTTACTTTACATTGCTTTTGGCAGAGTCTGTGGGTGTTGCATAGGCAGCTACCACAGCTCAGCCAACTCACAGTACCTTGATAAGCTGCGTTATCTGGATTGTATGGCTAAGATATCAAATGTGCAATGAGCTCTGCTGGGAAGACATATACCTCTCCAAAAGAATGATGAGATTAAGCAGGATGGTTACTCCCATGTAGGCACTTGAGATTTGTTGCAAAAAAACCAGCTTGTTCTCCAGTGACTGTTCCCAAGCCAATTTCTCCCTGAGGAAAAGCACTGGAAGGAACCCATTTTTCTGCATCAGAGCCATTACAAAGCTGCAAGGGATGCAGAAGACCCTCCATATCAATCATAGATCATCAAAAGCTTGGACTAAGGAGCCAGCCTCTATTACCTGAAGAAGGAGAAAACAGCCTTTTACTCCTGCGATTATCAGAGCAACACAGCTGAAATCAACTATTAATTTGCCAGTGACCTAAGTGATCAGATATTATAAACAGCTGAAATCCCACTGATAATTGATTCTCTAACAGCAAGCAACTGGAAGCTAGTAGTAAATGCACATTTTCATTTCTGTTTGAAAAATAGCTTAGCAGAGAAAGGCTGTGTGCAATCTTGGGCTCTGCCTAAGGCAGAAAGCCATGGGGAACAGCTGGAAAGGGCATGAATGGTACAGCAGTTCCTCTCCATCACTGTATCTCCTTATCCGACTTGCTGGGATAACTCAGGAGTTTATCTGACTTGCTGTAGATGCTTCAGGGTGGACTTCTCTGAGCTGATAGTGTAGTTTATGCATAGACTGTGCTGAAGTAAATCAATTATAGGGCTAATGATTATTGGTAAGAATGAATATGAGCTAAGGTCTTATTTATGTGAGCGGCTGATTCATTACTGGCTCATATGCCAAAAGTTTTAGGCCCAGGGAAAGAGTTGATAGATAAAACTTGATAAAGCTGAGTGGGATTCTGCTGTGTGCAGTGCCCTGTGCTGGACATGGTCATTTGACAAGAACAATGCACCCCATAATTAGGGTTTGAAAGGCTATGTGTACTCCACTCCAGCATGTCCTGATCAGTCACAGCAAACACAGGACACTGCGCTTCTTCTCTTTAAAGTAGTTGATGCCTTTATACTCTGCCTCAGTATGTGTGGTCTGTTCTCTACTGCTTGCCTAGCTTGAGTCTTCCCCTCCAGGGCTGACAGCCTGAGGGCTTATTAAAGGTCTTAGGGTCCCAAGCTGTGGTCCAAAACAAGGCTAAATATGTTTCAACCAGCTCTCACCATCACCAACATAAAACAGAGGTTATTTTAGAACACCAAAAACCAAACCTTAGTTTTTAATTATCCATCAGCACTGTTCCTTGCCCTCCTTTCCTGTAAGTCTGAAATAAATGCTATCCAACTTCATTAGTACTGGGGTGATGAACATTTACTCCATTTTCAGCTACTTCCTCTGCAAACAGAGGAGGAAAGAGATTTAAAACCATTCATGCCAGGTGAGTTGTGGGGTCTGTTGTCCCTGTTGCAACTCATAAATTTTAAAAGGGGCAGATGTCATCTCTGAAAGCCCCATAGTTTTAAAAAAAAAAACCCCCATCCCCTACCCTTTGCCACTCTGAAGATGCAATTAAGAAAACTACAACATAATTGTATGTAGTTCACAGCTCCAAGGTGTACACTGCTTGGATTTTGGCCTTTTAAAACTCCATTAAGCTATGTAAATACAGTACAAGAGAATGTGTGCTGTTCAGAGTATGCTGACATCAGTAGGGAGAGGACCTGCTCTCCACCCTTGTGCGATACCCACAGTGATCAGACACCGACAAAACCTCTTTAATGGTCGGTGCAGAGCAGACCCACTGTGGATGTTGTGTTACGGCCCCCTTCCCCTTCATTGTAACATCTTTTTGACTTAATCCTGATTTGGGGGCAGCCACCCAACAGTGCAAAACATTTCCCAAATAGCTAACTTAGAAACTGAATTAATGCCTTTGCTATTAAGGTTTGGCTTGTTCCCACCATGGGAAGAAAGGACAAAGGAACAAAGGAATGCTACTGTACATTCTCCATGCTATCACAGCTTTTCCCTGTTTAAATTATCTGCCTTCTGTTTTACTGCAGCAGCTCTTTACTTCGTTTCTTTAAATAAGCATTTCTCTGTTGCATTAGAAAGAATGAATTGTTTGACATTAAAGAGCCAGATGCAGAAGTGGTTTTATGAAGTAGCTGAATTATTTCCTGCAGATAAATCACCTGGAACGTGACCTCTTCGACCCCTATTCACCCAGCTAACTTCTATTGAAAGTGTTTGCTGTTCTCAAATATTTGCAGACAATTGATGGTGAGGAAGTAAGCCAACATTGCTCCCAGATCACAGTCCTACCCCGGATGTAAAACAACAGTTTCAGAGTGATCAATTTATGCATGTGGATTTAAAAAAAAAAAACTCCAAGCTTCTCAAGTTTAGTGATACAGAAACACTACCAGGAATCCAAGGGTCCCACGATACATGGTTTTCTCCACTAAATTTCACTATTCACTCACGATATGCTACAACCAGTTTCTTCCTCAGCCTTTTTCATAGTGTTTTAAATTTTGTTTTGGGGTTTTTTTTTTTTTGTTTCTTTTTGTCAGCATCCTTCCTGGGACAATAAACAAGTGAATAATCTAAGTTTCAAATACAAAAAGCTGGATTTCCAGTCCACTAGTTCTGTAACAAAATTGGACCCACAGCATTAAAAAAAAAGCTTTAATATTAAAAAAAAAACAAAAACAAAAACAAAAAAACCCCCAAAACCAAACAACCCTCACTGAAAGCCTCCTCACACATATAATGACCTCACCAAATTTGACTACAATACTTTAGCATCTATTTTTGCTGTAGGCAACCTGCTTGGATGACGCCTGAGGGATATGAATCATATTTAGGCAGACCCCTGTAGAAATACACTTAGCGTGCGGTCGATGCAAAATTGGACAAACAAATGTCCCAACAGGAATTTGCTTGCACAGCCAAGAGTGAACTCAGCCTTTCTTCAACACATACCTGAGAAGCCAGGACCAACAAATGTGAAAGCTGAACTACTTTCCCTGGCCGTATATTCAACTGAGAGCTGGCAGCATGGCTGAAGCATAAATGATGATGCTTAGATGTTACCAGACCCCAACGGGATAGGAGGGAATTGGTAAGGAAATAATACACATTCATCCAGGCGTAGATATTAAGTGTGATTTTGGCCGATCTTAAGGATAGTAAATACTGTATGAAGCCTTTGTACTTGTTTGTAGCAGACCCAAGTATCCACTAGCACAGCACACACCCACCCTTCCTCCCTCTGAGAGTTAGGAAAAACATGGGCAGCATCACCCCGGAGGGAACCTCGCTTGAAGCAGTATGCGTGGTTAAGGGAGTGAGAGAAGTAAAAGCCAAATACACATAAAAAACAGTGGCCAAAACAAGGTGGCATCAAAAACTTGTGCGCAACAGGAGTAGCACAGCTAGCACAGCTGGGAGGACACGCAAGTGGAAGGAGGGGGAAGCTGTTCCAGTTTGGATGTGCTCCTTGGAGTCTGAGTCACGATATATGCAGCTAGCCAAAAGTGCTCAGAGTACAGCTCCTGGAAAGGCTAAAGAAGGGGGAGGTGAATCAGTTTAGACATTTTCTCACAGTATTTAGGCTCACATCTGAATTTGGTTCAAGTTCTTGTGTCTGACATGTATGAGACATGCTACAAGAATGTTGCTGCTGTGCAGTACTGCAGAGTCCATCCAAGGTCCAGCCAAGCCCATCTCAGTCATGTGGGGCATTTACACAAATCTTTGCTTTCCAACACCGCCAAAAAGTGATCTGAGCTGCATCAGAGAGGCAAGAGCTGAGAAATGATCTATACAACCCTCTCTTATACCTATACCACTCAACTCTACTAAAGCATTTCTACTAATATTACCTCCCCCTGCTAAGTGTTTGGCAGACCTCTTTGACTACAAAGGCCAATGTAGTCTTAGGCACATTTTTAACACATTTCACAGCTAGCCTAAACCCACTGAAGCCCTTCATTCACTCCATACATCCCATGGCAGAGAACTACCACCCCTTCCTCACCTCTCCCACTCAAACCGAGACACAGTGCCTTCCTTTGTTATGGAAGAACAGATAGCACCTAGCCTTTTTAGGCATCCTTCTTCCAGTTTCATACTCCTGTAGAGTCCACATCACAATCTGTCCTTGATTTAGGAACCATATTTCCCCATTCTGCTAAAACTACTGCTTTACCTACTAGTAGTTCCTACTAGTAGTTCCTTTACATGTGGTAGTTCCCTACTTCACCTCACTCATAAGCTTTCTGGGTTAGATTCTTCACTGATGTAAACCAGTGAAGCCCCATTTATTTCAACAGGGCTCTTCTGGTTTTGTCAACTGAAGACATATTTCCTCCAGCTACACATCACTCAGTGGCTTCCCTTTTTTATACTGGCAGGTTACAAAACGATGTTTGCAATTATGCATTTCTATCACAACTTGCAGATAGGAAATTAGTCTTCTGAGGCTCTCCCTTATTCCCCCCCACTCCGTGCTCAGTCCTTGAAAAGGCCATTTGAGCATGCAATATTAATCATCTGCTGTGCAATAATCTTGGAAAAACGTAATATATTCTGGCAAATCGCGGGGCCTCCAGAGGAACCGCCTGCCTCTGAACGAACGGCTCTCATCCATTATCAGGCGGCGATGAACGCAGCTCCCCGCTTACTTGCCCCATCAGCATGCAAACGGTGATTCAATTCAATTGTGAGAAATGGGAGGAAATGATCTGTATTAATAAATGGCGAGAGCATGAGATCGCCTGATTTCAGAAAATAAGATCAAAACCGCCGAACTCCCTTCATTGTTTCATTTGATACCTTCCTTCTGCTGTAAATGCAGCACTGGGAGTAATTAAGCTTCTGGAAGAAGTTTCATAGTGAAGCCACATCACCCAAAACAATTAAGACAAACATTTTGTGCACATTGTCGTCTGCCTTCATTAGTGTTTAAAGGTCAAAGAAACATTTCATTAGGAAAAAAAAAAAAAAGGAGGAAAAAAAATAGGTAAACTACAGTACACTCCCTGGGTACATCTGAGAAAAATGCATGTGAAGAATCAGTGTTCAAGCAAATGAACATGCAAAATACCACCCATCTGGATGGCAAACGCTGTGTGAATTGCTTAGCGTCCTCTGATAGAGTCTGGAAACCTCAGTCAGAGGGTAAAGTCTTCATGTGCTACGTGTTATAGGACGACAAGGAGGCATGCTGTCCCGGTCTCAAACTGCTCACCGTTTGATCACACCAGTGGACACAAAAAAGGGGTCAAAGGAGAATTCAATGGTGGTAATCAGATGAGGATTAGCAAGAAATGAACCCAGCTAGCCCCTACTGGGAGTGTTGTACAAATGTAAACCACTGTTACTAAAATGAAAAAGCTCTTTAACTGGAAAAAACCCCCAACAAACAAACCAAAACCCAAGTAACCAAAAGGAAAACTTCAATTGCACAAAACCACATCTAAAATTCTGCCTCCTTCTCCTCTACTCCTACCTCCCATTGCATGTCCTGCTGGGAAGAACAGTGAAAACGCTATCGCATGAGATCTGCTTTTTTGTTTGTTTGGTGGCTGCTTTTAACGTGGATAAAAGAGCCAGTGGTGGGATCAAGTTTTAAAACAGTTCTATGGGTGCTCTTATCAGCACACTTTACAATATGTAATTAGACTTCAGCAATAATACCCTCCTAATTATAGCTACAAGCCCCCTCAGAGGGATAGGAAAGCACATTTATTTTTCCTGTTCCTGAAGTGCACTAAGTGATGTGAAATAAACTCATTTATGGATCTCATAGAAAGAACTGTGAGATGCACTCCTACTTCCTTTTATTCAGTCAACTTTGTTTCTCTGGATGAATTTGAGAGAAATTTACCCTCGGAGGGAAGCAAAGTAACTTTTTCTCTCAGATATTCAACCTGGGTGTTTGAGCACCTGTAGTTATAAACAGGTGGTAATGGGCCAAGGGGAGGGGGAAATAGGCTGGTAGGATGACCTGTTTCAGGGCAGCAGCAGGCTGGACAAGCATCACGTAACAACATGCACGTTTTTGTCATGTTTGCTTAGGATGCAAAGTCCTTTTTAGTCAGGAAATGGAAATCAACAGACCAAGGGCTTTGACTTGGGCCCTCCAGCCTTTCCATAACTCAAAAGCACGGTGTTTTGGAGAGGATGTTAAAATATTCTGCTCACTCGCGTCAGGTAGTTTCAGGAAAGTTAAACTGCTTTCACCTGCAGTCATTTTAATTCACCGTTGCCTTATGCTCAGGCCCTTTCTTGTACTATTTGCAAAGGACCTGCTGGGTGCAAAGCCAGACCGGTCCAGATGTACCATTTTAAGAATCACCTCTCACAAGGATGCTGTTAACATCTCAGCCTGCATCTCCAAATTGCTGTAGAGGGGCTTGGAACAAGCCATATCCGTCAGGACTGATCTCCATTGTAGATAACACAGTAATCAATGCTACATTGCAGGTATCTGGCAACGAGAGCAGGCAGACGCGTTTTTACAGAGCACTTTTTCCCAGCAGAGAAGGAAGGGTTTTCAAAATCAAAACATTTCATGGGAGAACGTCAATTTCCACTTTTTTTTTTTTTTTTTTTTTGGACAGGAAACTGTTTAAATGAACCATTTCTATTTGCTTGTTTTGTTTTGATAAGGCATGAATGTTTCATTTCAATAATGTGGATGCGTTTTGTTTCTACTTTTCCAGTTCTGTTCATTTCAGCTTGCATGGCTCAATAAAATATGCATGATAATATTGAATTTACACACCTCCTTTATTACATGTATCCAGCATATAATTTTGGTAATAAATGATGTAGTTCATCTATTATCAAAATGAAACATTTTTATCTTACTGAATGAAATGTTTTCATACTACTTGAGGGAACTGAGTAGAACCCAACTAGATGAATAATTTCTAAAGGTTCAGAATTCATTTTTACCAGCGTTTTCGCTCCGTGACCTTTCTTCTGCTAGTGATCTGTGGAAACCACTGATGCTGCCGATGGGAGGTGGACCAACTTTCTCAGACCAGCTTGAACCCTCTCTTTGCCCTTGTTTGAACCTAGTGGTGTGTACCACTGCAGCTGTTTTTCCCATATCTTTTTCCCCATATTGGGTTAATTCTTGGGACTCCCTCATCAGAGGACATTGCCTCCTCTTCAGTGGGTAAATACGATCTATGAAATGCCAGCTGAAATTCTGGGTCCATGAGCACAGATGTAGAAAGCAGTTGCACAGAGATCTATCCTATGTGATGCTGTTCCTGTTGTGTCCCTGCAAATCAGAGCTGCCTTCGCTAAGGCACCTATTAGGTGGATTTGTAACCTGGGAAATCTTCCAGATTTGGGGCATTAATTCTTCAGAATTAATAAAATTAAGCCAAATACATTCAGCACATGACTGTTCAGTACAAGATGTGATGAAATAGAATTTAGCACCTCTCTACTAAAATGAAATCAGAAACATATTTAAGACAGTAGCCTGAAATTCCACAGCTATATCAACAAAAATATACACAGAAGAGGGAATAGGCATACAGCTCTTGGAGGTTTGAATAAATTCTCCTAATATTGCTAATTTAAAACTAGTGGAAAGTAGTAGCCGGTGCTTGGGAAAAGATGCTTAGTTTTACTCTCTGTAGTCTTTTTCCCTAACTACTGTAAAAAGACCATTTCTCAGTAATATCCTGACCTTTTTCTTTATGACTGCATTTTGATTATACACAATATTATGCTATAGAATTACATTTCCTAATCAATAAGAATCACTAAAATAATTTCACGGCATCATTTTAATCCAGCCCTAATTTGATTTCGCCCAGCATCCACTTAAACACGCCACTTAGCGTGTGATTTGGTTCCAAAAATCAGCTCTGTCAAAATATCGTTCTGGAGTGCCATGTTTATTGTATCTTACTAATCCTGCATCCAAAGTGCTCCCTTTACACATAAAAGGGTTCCTTTTTCTTAGCTGCTTGCCTTGCTAGCAGTCTGTTCCCAATGAATCATTTGTTTGTTCCTCTTCACACATCATCATGACTAATGAATTTCCAGCAGGTCTCACGGGCTGCTTCTAATTGCTTTGTGAATTCAATCCATGTCATGTCCGAGGATTCAGGTCCCTTCCACCTAAGGCCAGGGATACCCCTTGCTTTCCTCAGCAATCACACATTTTAGCTTCCTTGACCTGACTTTCAGAGCTGGGAAGGGAGGCTATTGCCCTCCACGTCTCTCTCGGGATGGGAGCTGCTGGTCCTGTGGTTTAGGTATGGCTTTGGGGTCTGAAGCAAACAAATACCATTGTCAGCAAATTTTCACTAAGATATCTGCCTAGCAATTCTGCTGGTGCTGTGTGATAGCTGGTGCCTCGGTTGATGTTAAGGGCAGGAGCAGGAGCCCCCACAGTCAAAAGCAGTAGTTCATCTATTTTGCAGTGTACTCAACAGATAACGCATACACGAAAAGCTGACGCATCCACTGCACTCTCCCACTGCTTTGTTGGTGCTCTGGAGGTAATGGGAGCAGTAGAACTTATTTCAGGGTCTGAAATTAGCTTCTGATCTTAACTGCTTATGCACCAAGGGCAGATACACCGTGCAAGGAGAAGCTGGCTCAAGTTTTTAGTGGAGACTAATGAATCTGAGCACCTCAATTTTTGGATATTTAATGCCATCTTCAAGGGGTGTGGAAATGAGGAGCAGACCACACATCTCCAAACATTAGACCTTTTCAAGGCATTTTGTGTTGCGCCTCCACAACCTCTTCTCACTGTTAAAAGCTTCAGCTACGTTTTTGACAAAGTCATTTTTCAGAGTAGCACTGCATTAAAAGAGCAGAAGAAAAATATGAACATCCAGGATGTTCAGAAATGTTTTATCATGTCTAATAATAAACCAAGGATTAGTTTTCTTGTCATTCAACTAAATATTTTGAATTGCAAAAGGTTCTAGCTGAGTTTCTTTTCATGTAGCTTTAAAAACACAACCCAGACACTTCTTTAGGATGCACAGGTGAGATACTGACATTTTCTAACCTGATTGCAATTATTTTGGAACGCATCTTCTGCTGCAGTTAATTATAGAATGGGTCAAAACCTGACAAACTCTGGAGAATCCTTCACTCCTCTAAATTCTCCAATGTGCAAATGTAATTTTTTGCATTCCCCACCCTTCCTTTTTTTATTCTTTTGGTTACTCTGTTGTTGTATTAAGCAGCTTGGAAGAATGAGCGAATGCAAAAAAAAGCTTTTAAAGGGCACATACTCTTCCCAGATCTGCGGAAAACCTTGTGCAGGCAAGATGCACAGTTGGGTATGTATGATCTCATTCAAGAGGATGAGGAGTTAACACCTCCTCACTTACTCTCCCGTGTAGTGTGGTAAGTACCCGCGTGGGCGCTCCACATTTGTTTATGTACAAAGTAAAACAGGTTAGTTTTTTTTAGCTTTGCTGCTGCGAATGCCTCTTCCTGAGGTGTCCCGTTCACATAATGGGTCCTTAGATGACCTGACATTCAGTGTTGTGATTCTTGACCCTGATTGCCACCACTTGCTGCTTCAGCTTCCTCTGGGGATTTAACAGCACTCACAACCATCAGTCACCTCTACAGCTTCATGGATGGGTTGTTGCTGGTGGTGTTTGGCAGAAGGGTGAAAAAAAACCCTACAAACCCATATCTTCTAGGAATTCTGCACCATCCTGAGGCTATATTCCCTGACTCAGTGTGGCATAACCTTGGAAAAAAACACAGTGCACATCCCAGCCATCAACAAATCCATTTCCACTGGAAGTCCTTTCTGTGGTCTGCCATCTTCTTAACCTCTTGGGAGACATCACCATGTGTTATCCTTGTGAGGAGGCCTGCCTCCTTCTGCATGAAACGTCCTCCACAAGGTTTCTTTTCTTCTTAAAAAGCCTGTATCAGTTGGATACTATTTTGTCCCTTTTTTTGGTCAGTCTTATTTTCAATCCATTTGGTCCCCTGGAGTGCTTCCTAAGTGCTTCGATCATGATCTTTGTGTCGTGCTGAGGATATGGTGAATTTTTCATCCCTTGAGGCTTTTCTGCCCTGACCAGCTAGGTTTTTTAAAAGTCTGCCTTTGTGCAGCTGAAAGATGCGAGCTTTGGGCAGGATTGTCTGGCCTGACCTATATGGGATAAAGGTGGGCCTAGCAGCATCTGAGCAGCACCTTTCTTCATGGGAAAATTTATTCTCATAAGAACCAAAGTCCTCTGCAAATAAGCTCATTTCACACATGTTCTCTGATGGGGAAAAAAACTCCTGTAATTCTGAATTTTATCCTTTGAAAGCTTTCAAAGCCAAATGTCAGGTTTTCATTCTGAAAAGCATTTCAAGCTACCATTTCATTTCATGCTACTTTCTATGATGCCTTTTTTTCTTTATGCAAATAAAATTGGTGAAATAAACTGAATTTTCACAATTTTATTATCTTATTTCTTTTTCATCCATTTTCTTGAGTTCAGACAAACCTTTTCAGCATTTTCTCTCATGGAGATTTTTCAAATAGTCAGCTTCAGGTCTTAACTGGAAAAAAGCAGAATGTCAGAAATCTCAAAATCCTGTCCTCCTCACAGCTCTAATGCAGGACATCACATTAGATGATTATTTGGTCTCTATTGGCTTTAAAAGGTATTAGTCTATTAATTATAGATCAGCGTCAGCATTTCTCCCTTAGACTTTAGCTTCAGCTTAATTTACCTTCCTTTTTTTCTTTTTATTTAGGTCATCCCCCTAAAATGGACTAAAGCTCCATCTACTTACTTTCCTCTTCCTTCTATTGCAAATAGCTTTCCTTTTAATTATTTGTGTGACAGCACTCCATCCACTTTGAGTGCTAGCGGCCTGTCAGGAGAAATCAGTGTCTATCCCATGTTTTTCTTGTCAGACTTTTATTTCAGACTAATTCCCGACTACTCCTTCTTTGCATTGCTACTTATGCCTCGTAACATTATCAACATCATCCTGGCTGATAGTTCATAGAATCACAGAATGGTTTGGGTTGGAAGGGACCTTAAAGACCATCCAGTTCCAACCCCGCTGCCGTGGGCAGGGACACCCTCCACTAGACCAGGTTGCTCCAAGCCTCATCCAGCCTGGCCTTGGACACTGCCAGGGATGGGGCATCCACAGCTTCTCTGGGCAACCTGTCCCAGTGCCTCCCCACCCTCTCCAGGAAGAACTT
Organism: Rhynochetos jubatus; assembly: GCA_027574665.1. Classification (NCBI taxonomy): domain Eukaryota; kingdom Metazoa; phylum Chordata; class Aves; order Eurypygiformes; family Rhynochetidae; genus Rhynochetos; species Rhynochetos jubatus. The sequence continues at coordinate 73,438,433 of CM050651.1, read as the reverse complement.
TTCCCTGATGTCCAATCAGTTGTTTGCTGCCTTTATTGCATGTCTTGAAGGTCAGAGAAGGTAGGATGGAGAAGTCTCACAAGGCAGCCATCATAGGTGGCAACCCTATAGCATCCTATGCATCCTATAGCAACCCTCTGAATTTTGCTCAAACACATAAGTCATTCTGTGTTCAGTGAAACACAAAGCCCTGGGTCCTGCAGTGTCTAATCATGGGGCTGAGTTCATGTCGTGGCCCTCAGTAGAGAGCATTTAGGGGGTTGCTCTTCTGTCTGTGTGAAAAAAAAAAAAAAAGTAATTTTCATAACTCTTTGGCACTTCTGTCATGCAGAGTAGAAAACAGCATACATGTGCAAACATTACTGCTGCAAGACTGGAGATGGCAGAGGTAAAAGGGACAGCAGGATAAAGATGAGCAGCATGCTCATCAAAAGTAAGCAGGTCGTTGTGGAAAGGATTCACTAGTTTCAAAGGCATTGAATCTTCAGTGCTCTGGGCTTCATTCTCACTGGGCAAATTATTTAGATGTCTGCATCACCCAGTGTAACATCATGAAGAGGCCCTTGAGCTGGCCAGTGGCAGCCTGGTAGTGCTGCTCGGAGGGGCCCAGTTTGGGTACCGTACCAGCCATCCTGCTTCTGGCACCCACCCTAGCTACCTTTGGCTGATGCCCAACATTGCTGTGTAGGCATGTGGACTTATCTGCTATTAGTGTGAATATCTCTATGAGTGATTCTGCTAGGAACATTCTCAGTCTCTCTCTCAGAAGTGTGTTCATATTGTTTTTGTCTCATTTGCCCAGGGTTTTATGAACACTTTAAGTCACGGACAGCCTCCACTTGCAATCACAAGAACCAGGTGTCAGTCCTGTAGCAGTCACCTTTAAGAGAGCTATGTCACAACCATAAGTATAGCGTTAGTCTTGATAGCTCCTTACTAATTTACAGTGCTCTCAATAAGCTGTGGGCAAAAATAATGTCCATTCAAAACCTGAAAACGTTTCATCGCACCGCTGGGTTACATGCAGGTCTGCAGCTCGCATCTATCAGATACCACGAGCTTGTCATACCATAGCAAGGTATGGACACAAGCACTTTAAAGAAATTGTGCAAACAAGCTGGCTTACATAAGGAAAGTTATAACATTATCTAGCAACTGTGTGATTTTATAATGCCTGAGAGGACAGCAGAGTGCTTAAACGGTTCTGGTTGCACCGGTAGAATTTCAGATCATTTAATTACCAGTCTAATATTTACATATCTTTAAGTAATCTGTTAGAACAAAATTATGCCTTGTCTTCCTGCTCAGATTATTTTACTTCCTCTAGTAATACATCATTTCCCATTAATTTAGATTCTCTGGAGTCTGCAGCCAAGAGCTCTAATTAGGTGTGCCCACAGCTCTGGAAAATAGGTCTTCCATCTTATTTTCATATTTGGATTCAATTTACGGTATTGAAACAATTGCTTTGCTCAGGGATCTACCAATGTTTTCTCTTCCAGGGGACTTGGGTCAGTCACAAAAACTAAATGACTGTGAGCATCTCGCATGAAACCGATAGTTTGCTTGGTGGTTCTCATGTTTGTCAAATGCCTGTGAACTCACACAGAGTAATGCCACCACATATCTTGTACGGGCCTATTTTTAGACGTGATTTTGTTCAGATGTGAAGTATTTTACACAGGAATTCAAAAGCTCTCACCAGCACACACTCTGTAATTTCAAGCCCACCTCGGATTTCTTTTTTGTCTCTTTTTTTGGCACAACACACACATACATTGAGATATGATCCTGCCTGAGCTTATATGCATATCTAGTCATATCAAGAGTTTTGCTGCCAACTTCTTGAAAATCAATACATTCCTGTTCATAGACACTGCAGGTAGCTTCCCTTTTGCTTTTCCCTGCCCTGTCCTGATGATGGCTGGAGAGGTGAACGCAGAGGTGAGCCTGAGGCAGGTCAGCATTTAAAGCGCAAAAGGCCATCTCCAGCATCCCCAGTGGCAAGGAGCATGGCAGGCTGATGCTATGCCTCTGCTTCCCCCACCCCAAAATAGCTTTCAACGTGGCAGCCAGGTCCATTTTTTGCTCTACATTCTGTGGTCAGTCTCAGGGAGAGCTGTTTGTTACGGATGTGTCCAAATGAAGGATGACTCCTGCCAGGCCTTTGACAGAGGGAAAAAAAGCCTCATTTCCTGGCCAACCAGAAAAGACAGAAGGCTTTTCTGAATACATTTGCTGTTAAAACATGTCATTACTTGGGCTATGAGCTCATTTGCGCGTGAACTGTCACTCAGTTTTGTAACTGTTCAGTGACTGACCCAGGAATGGGTCTCTGTTGACAGTGATACAATATGAAAACAAATAGTAATAATACTAATACACTAATGCTTTGGGTTGCCCAGTTCGTCTCCAAGTGCTCCAGAGTCACATTCTCGGTCAACTGGAGGTAATGCCTACCCGTCTGTGGGAAGTTCTTGGAAATGTATGGAAGAAAAGCACAGTAAGCATGTTAGCTTTCAGTATTTAATTGGCATTGCAGCTTGCTTGGTTAGGATGTGTGTGAAAGCCTGGGGTAAGTTAGGGAAACAACATCCAAATGCACTGGTTCTCCACCCATTTCTGAGTCCTAGCGTTGTCACATGTTGGAAAGCAGATGGGATCAGTTCATATGTCTTTTTGGCCTTTTCTGCTACTAGAAAGGAATGCAGCACTCAAAAATGCAAATACACCTGATCAGGGTTGTGGGTGCCCAAGCAGCCATTAGGAACAACAAAATCCCAACAGCCTTAAGTGGTCACATTGCAGAGGAGTTCAGCATCTATAAGATCCCCTTCCTGGATCACCTCCCCATCGAAGCATCCGTCCCATCCTATCCCCCATGCCGATGTTATCTGCCACCTGACCACTGAAAACCAGTCAGCTGCAAAGTGACCAGCTTGGACACTTCAAACTGGACACAACAGTGAGAAGTACCACTCTTTTGTCAGTTGATACCAAATCAGTGCGTGTCAGGAATTCGGCTGCTGGAACTCTGTGACGTGAGAAGCGGTACTGAGCGCCTGCTTTTCCTTAAGGAGTACACCTTGACAAATTGCATAACAAGGAGCACAGCAATCTAGAATTAATCTCACAAAGATTAGGTCATATTCTAGTACATCCAGCACAAAACTGGAAAAAAAAATATGTCTTTTTAGCACAAAGGCTGTGGCAAGCTATTAAAGCCCTCTGCTTTTGGAAATCTCAATAATGCACAAGGAGAATCCAAACAGTGAGTGTGTTCATGCTTGAATCCTGCAATCCATTATCTCAAGGCCAGATTTTGGGCATACCTGGTATTTTCTGCTTTTAAAGAGGAGGAGGATTCTCACCTCCTGCTGCTTTAGAATGGGGTGACTGCAGACTTGCATTTAGCAGATCTGGAGAGAAAACAGCACAGCCTTCTGAGATTTCTGGGTCTGTAGCAACCTCTAAATCATCCCAGTGTTCCCCCCATGCTTGCTTAACCTCATTTTTCAATCGTTGCAGGAGTCCAAGTGGAGCAATATGGCTCTTTATGTGCTTTTTATTAAGCAGTGAATAAAGGAAGAATATAGCTCATTCAGCATGTACCTCAGAAGACGTGAACATTCAGCCTGCCTGTCAGTTAGCTGCTCATGCATGCAGAGAACAGCTTATATTCACTCCGAATGCTTTTGTTATATGTATGGAAAAAAAAAAAATTGCCACATGTAAGCAAAATGCTGTTTTCAAAGGCTCATCACTTGGCCAATGCCAAGCTCATTTTCATCAGGCTACTCACAGGGGTTTCTCAGGGAGGTCTGCCTCCCTTGCCAAGTGGGATCTGCCGGTACCCAGCTCTTGTAAACTGTCTATAAAACCTCTTAAATATTCAAGATTATTTTAAGGGCCAGGAGAAGTGCATTCTTTCTCCCTCAAGCACAGCATGCATTCATGTTTGCTATATGAACTGTATTTGCTCTGTGTTTGCTCTGGCTTTCCAGGAAAGTTGAATTCAGGGGGAAATAACAAAAGTGCTAATGCAGAAAACATAAAATTCAAATGCTCTAGTGATCTTCACTCTGGATGCCAGTAACATTTTAGCTGTGAGAAATACAGTTGTATCTTTCCCTATCCATTGTACAAAATCATTGAGGCAAAGCCCCCAGTGGATTTGCAGTGTTTAATACATCTCTGTCCTGAATCACAAGGAAAGTACGTAAGGACACACTCCTACTGCCACCATCCTTTGTACAACAGCAAATTAATTCCCACCTCCATGGGCCTAGGGATGGAGATACCTGCCCACCTTGGCACATGTGGGCCATGTGCAGGGGCTTGCCCTCAGCTGGGCATTACAGAGCTCCTGCTCTGGGGAGCCAGCCACATCCCATCCGAGGATGCTTCACCTCATCGACTTCATGTTAAAGATAACATACAGTCAGGTAGGCGTCCACATGCTTCCTTTGTCCAGGTTTTATATGAGTTGTTTCCATGGTAATAGGTTGTTTCTCTTTATTCATGCCTATATTCTGCTCAAAATCCTTATTTTGCCACCATTTCATTCTGGGAATGGCTGAAGTAGGCACCTTGAGGCTTCCTGGTCCCTTATCTTTTACTTCCCATAATTTTATATCCAAAAAGTTTAGAAAGATCTACCATTGATCCACAGAAATTATCTCTAAAGCGTGTACAGATTTATGAAAAACAGAGAACAGCATTACGAGCACATACAGTTGATTTTAATAACAGCACATGTGGTCAGCAAAGCATGTTAAACCGTTACATCTGCTTCTTTTTTTAATTTATTTTAAAAGCCCTCTTAAAATAAAATCTTTTTTTTAAGAAAAAATGTGCAAGTTTATAGGAAAAATTTGCTTTGGGAGAAATATTTCAGGAGTTTTAACTTGCTTATCCATAAACTAACCATTTCTCTTCTGAAAAAAAATGGAGTGATGGAGTGATATCAGCTTTCTTTTTTTCTTATTTCTGTCTTATTTCCCCCAACAGGAACAAAAGCAAACTTTGGAATGTTGCTGTAAGAGGCAGGGGGAGGGAAAATCCTTTGGAAAATATGGTGAGAAACAGGGTCTTTTCAACCACATCTCTTCACCAGTGATGTAACATGTCACAGGACAGCAGTGGCAGGCCCACTGCTATGTGTCTAGCGGAGACAGGACTAGTTATAGAACATATAGATGTAATTTCTGGATAGTGGTGAAATAATAAGAATACATTTCTACATTTGTACTTTAATTTGTGGAATCTCTTAGAGGAAACCAGTGAGCTGGGTCTAATGATGCCTTTGGGAAGGAGACAGGTATTGTCTTCATTTTACACATGATGAAAATGATGGATGAAGTGTTTAAATGATGAAAGGGAAAAATCGGCTTCCCCCTTCACTGAGGAGGTTTGGCATCAGGCATCTCAACTAAAGCAGTTTTGCTGCGCATGAGGGACCTGCATTTGGGGAAGAAATATTACCTCACAGGACATCCCTCATAGGTCTCAATGGACTGGTTAAGATAAGTTAACAAACCGAGGAAATTCCTGATTTTGGGGTCTGGGGTGGGGGGTGGGAGGGGGCAGGTACAGAACAGAAAAACAAATGTGGTGCTACAGCCACAGCTATCCACCACTACAGCTCCTTGACGCAACGACAGGAGATGGCATCCAGGTTTTGGTATGAAACAAAGGGATTTCAGAATCTACGTGCTTCGATTCAAATAAATATATTTATACCAGAGGAACAGAGGTGGTGTAATGATACATTGTGGCAAAAAAAGTACATTGCAATTACGTGATGATGCTCCCACCACAGTCATTATGTACTCGGATTATCTTCACTGTCTCTCTGAATTGCATCAATTAGAGCTGTACGTTCAGTTTTTGGGGTAATTTTCTCAGTTTGGCATGATGAAATGGTGCTTTTACCTTCCTTAAGCTACACGGGTGTCTACATCTTTCTTAGACTATTTCGAAGCTGCTCTCAGCAACACCATGCTAATTTACTTACTTGTGTTTGTGCTGCCTCCTTTTCTTAGTTACAGTCATTACTGTTACTATTGTCCAGACTTTGTCCATGTTACAACCACATCCATCTGCCTCTTTCCACTGCACGATGAGCCAGGCACTGATATTGGAAAGGTCATGCATGTTTCAGCTATGATTTCTCTTGAATGTGTTCTTCATGGTCCCATCTCCTCTTTCACTTTGTGCAGATTTCTTCAGCCACATCTGAGCATCCCCAGAATAAAAGTGGAAATGTGTTGCTGAAAACAGTGTTTGAATACACGCTGTGAATTTATCAACTCCTCTGTGCCAAACTGCTTGAGGTAAAACTGATCCCACATGTGCAGGATAAACATTCCCCGTTGACAGGGTAAGTTAGCAAGCCTGCTGAGTTATCCTGGGTTACAGACATTCACTCATTATCTTCCCTAGCACCGTAGGTGCAGATCTGGGGTAGACGTTTGGCACCATATCATCAGCCTTCACAAATTCGCCATTGGCTTGTGAAATAGTATTAACAACACAAAAAACAAATGAAAAAATACCCCCAAAAAATGTAACTGGATGCCTCTGTGGTTGGGGAACAAAGGCTGTGAAGCTTTGCATTCTTCTGGAGCATGCAGACAAAGAGGTTTCCATATTCATAAATCAAAACGGTGGTATTTGGAGCATCTGCCTGACTGTTTTAGTCTTCATTATAACAAATGACCATCAAATCAATACTAAAGAGCAAGAATTGTCAGCTCAGCTGCAGAACCTCTTTCTATCCCACAGATTAAAATGGTTTGCTTTTCAATGACTCCTTTGTACTAAGGATTTGAGGTTTGCTAGGGAAGCTGTTTTGGGGTGTGGGGATGCTGCAGAGTGAGCACCAGGATGCTGAGTCCCAGCTCTTCATTTCATTACACAGGAATAGACAGAGGCGACACAGGTCCTCCTGTCCTGGGTTGCTGTGACTTGGCAGCATCGGACAGCTGAATACAGGACCTGTCTTTGCCTGATGAAAAGAAACCATTTGCCATCTGAAGAAACGTGGCATCTCTCTGTGGGAGCTTGAGTGTAGTGCAGGTATGAAATGCAGTGTAGACACACCCTGTGCTTAGTTAGTCATTAGATCCAAAAGGACATGGGGCACATGGTCCTGCGACATGCCCCATGCAGCCACTTGCAGAGCTTTCTCTGTCCTTGCTACATTTTCTGTTTGTGCCTTGATGAACTTCTACCTATTCAAGCATGCTGGAGGCAGAAAAATATGTAGCGAACTGGCTTTGTTATATATAGCACTGATTTCCCTGTGGGAAGCTGTCTGCAGATCACTACTTTAAGTTCATGTTATGTACCTGAACTGTAACTTGTACTTCCAAACCTTACTGAAAATGTACTGCCTTCTCTCTAAAATGTGTTTCTATTTTATTCATTCATTAACATTCACAACAACTTTTAATGTTAGGAAACAAAAGGAAAAAAACCCCAAAGATTCTTCATCTCAACACTTCTTTGTTTTTTTTCATTGTGATATTCAGATTTAGTCAACAATAAAAGAGTAAAGGTGTGAACATGTGAAAGAACAACTTTGTGAAGCTGCCTGAAAAGATTTGGAAAGAAAGAGCCCTTTATTGCCTTTCTCTGCTCTCTGATTTAGCCTCAGCACTGATGTGACTAAGTTGCCCAAGTCACCTCATTTTTTGTAAGGGAGACCAAAAGAACTCCGAGAGTTGGGCTTGTTCAGCCTGGAGAAGTGAAGGCTCCGGGGAGACCTTATAGCATCTTCCAGTACCTGAAGGGGGCCTACAAAAAAGCTGTGGGGGGACTTTTTACAAGGGCCTGTAGTGACAGAACAAGGGGTAATGGGTTTAAATTGAAAGCAGGGAGATTTAGATTAGATATCAGGAAGAAATTCTTCATGGAGAGGTTGGTGAGGCACTGGGACAGGTTGCCCAGAGATGCTGTGGATGCCCCATCCCTGGAAGTGTCCAAGGCCAGGCTGGATGAGGCTTGGAGCAACCTGGTCTACTGGAGGGTGTCATTGCCCATGGCAGGGGGGTTGGAACTGGATGATCTTTAAGGTCCCTTCCAACTCAACCCACTCTGTGATTCTGTGTTAAGGACGTGTGCATTTTATTCTCCCCTAGAGTAAAACCAAGGACCTGCTGCAGTTAGAGACCATTTTGCCATTGTTTTCAGTGAAGTAACGATATCAGGGTTAGATATCCCTGCTCCCAGATGTCAGTAAAGAGGATGAGACCAGCCCCTGGCCCCGTCCTTTCCCCCCATCATGGGCCTGTCCAACCCGCGGAGCAGGTGAGCTGGGATATCCTGAGCTGGGATACCTGGTTAGCCTTTGCAGATGCTGGGTCAGGTTCTTGCCAGCCACCACGTCCCATTTCCCAGTAGCCTTTTTATTTTCCTACCTGGTAGCCCAGGACAAAACAGAATTTGTGTCTGATGTTTGAGACACCATGTAGCCTTACCGCAAGCTTATGAGCAATCTGAGAAAACTGAAAATGGACCATTTAAAATGTTGCTCTTAGCAGATATTATTTACAGTCTGTCTGACGAGATGAATCCAAAGTATAAATCAAACTTTGGAGCACAAATCTTGTTAGTTGCCATGTTAGTAAATCAGCTCACCTAAATAATCTTGAGCTTTTGACAATGATGCAGCCTTCTGGATTGAAAATGCAGCTCCTGCTTGTGCAGTGAACTTGATCTGCTGACATTTCAAAGGATTGAGATCCTATTTCTGATGGTACAGTTTATACTCTACTATAAACTATTCTGAGCAACACTGAGCTGAATACAAACAGCTGATGTTCAGGTCTGTCTCCTCTGACTAAGTGAAGCAAGTTAGGGGAAGTGCATAATCTGTACACATTTTCCAACACAGAAAAAGCAAGCAAACACAGGAATGTGGGGAGACAAATAATACAGCACATGTAACGAATGTTCCTGGGAACTGCTTGTTTGTTTTAACTTTTCTATTTGAAAGGAGAATCTGATGTTTTCAATCCATACCTCCAAGCTTATTCCCAGAATAAAAAGCCTGTGTTAGAGAGATGTGATTTCTGCTTTTCACTGAAGGTCTGGTATTGTTTGGCAATAAATTGTATTCTATACAGCTTCAATTACTACCCCGCTCAGATCTGACAGCCCTTAATTATTCAAGACATGATCTACTAAAATCTACATCTGGAAACGATGTCACTTTTTGCTTTTGGCATTGGAAAATCTGACTTAATGTTAAACACATCCTCTTAAATGCAAAGCTTTGAGAGAAATTAGTACAGCTGAACACTCCTTCTACAGATTAAATTTTAAAATAAATTGCACATGCCTTTTATTTAATAGTTACAATGTTTCACCACATTTCAATGTGCTGTATTCTCTCCATAAATCTACTGGTTGATTTTGCTTCTCCCACAGATTTGACGCTCGCTCTTATGTGATCCTTTCAGCACAGCCGTAATGGAGCGGTACTTTCCAGGATTCAGAGCCTGGCTGCTTTGTCACTGCTGGATAGGCAGACTGGAGTTTCTGATAGATGTGTGATCATTTTTGTATCTTTTCCAAAGCTTGTCTAGATGCTTGCCCTTCAAGTAGTCTTGGGGAATGGAAAACAAGGGTTTTCTGTTTACTGTTCTTTTTGCATGTAGCCAGGGGTGTTGCAAAACTAGTGCCCTTTTGGTTTAATGAATAAAGATTTGGCTTCGGCAAATCTAAGCTAACTGGCTGAGCCAATAATCAACAGATTTGAGCATTAATCATAAATTTTTTAAAAAGAAGAAGAAGAATAAAAAGTATTTTTAAAATAAACTCAGAGAAAAGCCAGATACCAGCCTCAGCTCAGTAGTGTTCGTAGCACATGGAATAAAGTTTTCCAGTCCGGTTGCATTTTGGGCACCTTTTTTATTAAAATGATGGACAGCTGGAATACATTCCTGGCATATACACCAATGGCATGGTTGGCAGGACCGGCAACTGCGGAAGATGCTTTCAGACTGAGTTTGTTTTTTATCTCATACTTAAACTGGTAAACAAGTCTAATAAGTTCAGAGAATGTCTTTCTGCCTCAGCTTAATGAGACTGGCATTTTATAACAGCATGTTAGAGTAAATCATCTGTTGCTTTGATTAGAATCCATATATATGGGGTAAGGTGGAGTCTGTTCAACAACTGCATTGTTATGGACACACCAGGGTGTGCTTGGAGACCACACAACCACCTGCCATCCCGACTAGACCATCTACTTCTATGGAGAGTTTCAAATCAGTAAGATCTGACAGTGCAGCAGTATCAGTGCTGCTGGCATGGAGGTGGAGAACAGCTATCATATAAATGAAAACAATCAAAGCCTGGCACTAGGTGCTATGTCCAGCCTGTTGAAACCCAGAGGGATTTACTGCTGAAATCCTTTCAATCCTTACTAGAAAGAAGTATTGCAGAAGAGAAGAGGGACGAGGCTCTGTGTGTGATGTAGTTACAATAGATAGATTTTGCCTTGCTCACCAAACTCCTACTATAACTCCTAAAAGGGTTTAAATATTTAAATAGGAGCAGCAGTATTTAGAACCCAGAGGTTGCTTTTCTCAGGGGGCTACTTATGGTAACATGGTGTTTCTGAAGGTAAACCTATACAGTCTCTTCCATCATTACTAAGAGAGTGAAGGGGTCAGAAGCCAGCCCTAGAGAAAATGAGATTGAATTAAAAGACAAGAGAGTTCTCTTGAAAAAAAATTAAAGTTTGGTTTTCTTCTTATTTTCCTTCAGGGCATGCTTGGTTCATATTTTCAAATTTGGCCTCATAGGTGAATTCTAAGCAAAAACTATGACCTTAATATAAACCCATGTGTTTCCAGGAACCGAATTTTAAAGTAAAATCTCACGTATTGTAACATAAGTGCAAAAAACTGGCATCGATGTGTCAGAGGCAGTATCTCATCTTAGATTCGATGTGCAAAACACGTCCTCCTTGTAGCCCTCAAGTGCAAGTTCAATGGTATTCATGTTCCCCATCAAACACGCAAAACAGGGCTCTGTCACCTTTCATAGGCAGCTACTACATTTTAGTGAGTCATCAAGATTAAAAATATCTGTCTCCAATTAACACTGATGGTGTTATCTTTCAACTATTGTTTCACATACTTGTTTACAAAGGGCATGTTTTCGAGTAAGATGTGGTGCTTCCACAGCCTTTCTTGCCCTCTTCTGGATCTTGGCGAAATGCTGACATTGAACCTGTGACGCAGCGATTGTTTCCATATCAACAATTCGGTGTCATCATCCCAGATTCGTGACTTCACTGCAGTCTCCAGCTGAAAGCAGTTGGGCCATGAGGACATTTATTAAAGGCCAGGTTTCTGAAATAACAGCAGACAGGCAGTTGAAAAAACTGTTGAACTTCATTTGGACTTAAAACTTCTATTCTTTTGAGCTTTGTTGTGAGATTTATTTATTTTTTAAAGAACAAAAAATAAAGCATTACATTTTCATTTCATTAATCAACACTCTCTGCCAGTTTCCCACCAAGCAGATAGCAAAATCAGTCAATTATTTTACTGGAAAACATCTGTTTAACTTTTTTGTAAAGGGCTGTGTTTTCATAGATCCTTCTTTGTTACCATCCTAAATAGGGGGTCCCAGATTATTTTCTCTCTAGTCCCCAGCTATAAAGTCATAGAATCACAGAATGGTTTGGGTTGGAAGGGACCTTAAAGATCATCTAGTTCCAACTGCCCTGCCACTGGGAATTAAAATCGTCAATGAAACTATCACAAATGCCTACAAATGGTTTGTTTCTAATTTCTTCTGAGGTACTTTTCTGTCAAGTCCTGGAGCTATCTGATTTTTTTTTTTTTTTTGACTGGTGAAATTCCTTTCTGGTTCTTCTGGTACCTTCCTCATTCATTAGTTATTTTTCTCCTTCCCTGCCTGCATGCAGCAACATTATTCCTGCTTCCTCCCATCTCCCTGATGAGCACAGATGCAAGGAAGTCATTGAGATTCCTGGCCCTGTATGCTTGCCCTGTCTTTGAAAGTCTACAACATTCCCTCAGCAAGATTACAGCTTTATATGGCTGCAAAAGCTTTTATTTGTCTTCACAGCTTGTGCAGTCCTGGTTTCAATTTCACTAGTGGTTTTCTAAGGCTGTACCTTGTGTTCCCTGATCGACACAAGGTTAGTGTTTCATCTACAAGGTTAGTGTCTCATCTACAAGGTTAGTGTCTTCATACACACTTCTTTATCAACCCCTGCGTTTCCCTGATCACTCGTATTTGTTGTTTACTACTCCTAGTAAAAGTTTATTTCTTAATGTGTTTTTTGTGGTTCTGGTCTCCTGGAAAGCTGCTTCTCAGGGCTCAGCTCTCTGTTCCTCTGTCTTACTCCTCTTTTCTCTATCAGCTGATTTTTAGCAGTACAAACTTTTCTGCTTTTCTGCCAGATTTTAATGGCTGGACTGGACAATGGTTTTTCATTCTGGGGATTCTCCGCTCTTGGGTTCTGGCAAGCACAGGCTAACACATGAAATCCTCATGAAGTTAAATAAGTAAGTGTTCAGTTCCACTGGTGCCTGATCTATAAAATATGAGCCCGATTCCCTCTTGCTTGTAGTTGTGTATCCATATTGAATTAAGTGGTTTCTGCAGATGAAAATGAACGAAATATGGTCGTGATTAAATACAGACAGCAGAGTGCTGTTTCCCATCCTCCTGCCAGGTCTCCCCTTCCAGCCAACGGCGCTTCATGCTCAAAAGTGCCAGAGGCATCGCAAAGTCCAGAGCTCCTTCTGGGGCTAATCACCTCCGTGGGTGGACAAGACTTCGCCTTTGTGGGTCGATAACATTCAGCTTGAGTCATATGAGATGATCTACAGGTTACTGTGGGTGTTGCACACGTGCACGGAGGGAGAGCCATGTCTTGGCCGGGACTGCGCAGGCACCAGGATTCGTTGTAGGCGAGGGGTTGGGGATCATGGATTGGATCCTGAGCTGGCCCACACAGGTATCCTCTGGTGTCTTCACATTCTGGGGAAGGTCCTTGTTCATACTCAGCACTGTAGCAAGGACAATGGAAGGCTTTGCACAGGCTAGTGTGACGTGAAGATACACTAAATCCTCTCTGAGAGCTTAAAGAAGGATGTTCCCGGGGAAGGGCAGGACAAATAAGTTTTCATTTTGCATTGCTCATTTGTGTAACTAGTTAGAGTTTAAGAGACAGGCCCCAGGAGCAGAGGCCCACAATGCTGAGATGGGAACCAAAGTCAAGGCCTCTGCATATCTTAGTACAGGATTTTCAACAGGGAACAAGAAAGTTCTCCTTTGCTTAGGTTAAGATGCTGGGCTCAGTCTTATCCTTCAAAAGTTGGACATGGTTTGTCATTTTGGTAATAGTGTTGAGGTTAGAGCTGTTGATAAAGTTATGCAGCAGGAGGTACAGGTAAATTCTCTAATCACTTGACAAAAGGCTATTTGAGCTAGAGGATCTCAGCAGTTGAAAATTTCCATCCAGCAGAAGGGGATTCAAGTCTCAGGTACTGGCAACAGCAGAAGGTGGAGCAGACAGGGTGGTATGCCTTGTAGAGCACTCAGGTGGCAAAGATGCAAGTCCTGTCTGTCCTCATGGAGTTATTTCTCAGTTTTATATGAGGGAGTTACTGGAACAAACCCAGGGGACTGTTTCCCAATAGCTAATTCTTCGTAGCGAAGTTGTAAAACGTTTTTTTTTCTGCTTCAATGTTATGCCTTTCTTCTGCACTGTTTCGGCAGCATCAGTACAGCTGCCTGGGATCCAAATTCTTCCTAGGGTGGAGGGGGAAAACTCTTGGAAAACAAGATCGACACCTGTGCATCTACTGGATTTCATGCTTCATGTCCACACTGAGAGAAAGTATTCCACAGGAATGGTGAAAGATGAATGAATACACATGACCAGTTTAGAGATGAAAGTATTCTTTATTGTGGATTGTCCTATTCCTTCCTTCCTTCCTTTCCTTCCTTCCTTCCTTCCTTCCTTCCTTCCTTCCTTCCTTCCTTCCTTCCTTCCTTCCTTCCCTTCCTTCCTTCCTTCCTTCCTTCCCTTCCTTCCTTCCTTTTCCTTCTTCTTTCTTTCTTTCTTTCTTTCTTTTCTTCTTTCTTTTCTTTCTTTCTTTCTTTCTTTCTTTCTTTCTTTCTTCTTTCTTTCTTTCTTTTCTTTCTTCTTTCTTTCTTTCTTTCTTTCTTTCTTTCTTTCTTTCTTCTTTCTTTCTTTCTTTCTTTCTTTCTTTCTTTCTTTTTCTTTCTTTCTTTTCTTTCTTTCTTTTCTTTCTTTCTTTCTTTCTTTTCTTTCTTTCCTTTCTTTCTTCTTTCTTTCTTTCTTTCTTTCTTTCTTTCTTTCTTTCTTCTTTCTTTCTTTCTTTCTTTCTTTCTTTCTTTTTCTTTCTCTTTCTTTCTTTCTTTCTTTCTTCTTTCTTTCTTTCTTTCTTCTTTCTTTCTTTCTTCTTTCTTTCTTTTCTTTCTTTCTTTCTTTCTTTCTTCTTTCTTTCTTTCTTTCTTTCTTTCTTTCTCCTTTCTTTCTTTCTTTCTTTCTTTCTTTCTTTCTTTCTTTCTTTCTTTCTCTTTCTTTCTTCTTTCTTTCTTTCTTTCTTTCTTTCTTTCTTTCTTTCTCTTTCTTTCTTTCTTTCTTTCTTTCTTTCTTTTCTTTCTTTCTTTCTTTCTTTCTTCTTTCTTTCTTTCTCTTTCTTTCTTTCTTTCTTTCTTTCTTTTCTTTCTTTCTCTTTTCTCTTTCTTTCTTTCTTTCTTTCTTCTTTCTTTCTTTCTCTTTCTTTCTTTCTTTCTTTCTTTCTTTCTTTCTTTCTTTCTTTCTTCTTCTTCCTTCTTCCTTCCTTCTTCCTTCCTTCCTTCCTTCCTTCCTTCCTTCTTCCTTCCTTCTTTCTTTCTTTCTTTCTTTCCTTTCTTTCTTTCTTTCTTTCTTTCTTTCTCTTTCTTTCTTTCTTTCTTTCTTTCTTTCTTTCTTTCTTTCTTTCTTTCTTTCTTTCTTTCTTTCTTTCTTTCTTTCTTTCTTTCTTTCTTTCTTTCTTTCTTTCTTTCTTTCTTCTTTCTTCTTTCTCTTTCTTTCTTTCTTTCTTTCTCTTCTTTTCTTTCTTTCTTTCTTTCTTTCTTTCTTTCTTTCTTTCTTTCTTTCTTTCTTTCTTTCTTTCTTTCTTTCTTTCTCTTTCTTTCTTTCTTTCTTTCTTTCTTCTTTCTTTCTTTCTTTCTTTCTTTCTTTCTTCTTTCCTTTCTTTCTTTCTTTCTTTCTTTCTTTCTTTCTTTCTTTCTTTCTTTCTTTCTTTCTTCTTTCTTCTTTCTTTCTTTCTTTCTTCTTTCTTTCTTTCTTTCTTTCTTTCTTTCTTTCTTTCTTTCTTTCTTTCTTTCTTTCTTTCTTTCTTTCTTTCTTTCTTTCTTTCTTTCTTTCTTTCTTTCTTTCTTTCTTTCTTTCTTTCTTTCTTTCTTTCTTTCTTTCTTCTTTCCCCATAAATGTAAGGCAATATTCATAATGTCTTCTTTTTGGCTGGAAAAACAACAAAAAATAATCAGTCATAACAGAGTGTAACCTAAGAGACCCTGTGATCTTAAATCCTCTCATTAGTGTTTTGTTAATTGTAAGCTACATATCATTAGTGGCTCTCTACTAAATCTAAGTCCCTTGGCTCTGGAGTGAGAGGGGAATTTTCGATGTGTGGGTCAGAATAAGCTTCAGAAGGGCATTTTTTGTCAACAATTGGACATGATCTTGCTTAAGCCGACTGATGTTTTGCTTGACACCATCACTGCAGCGTATAGAGCTTGTCCACTCCCCAGCTTAGGAGCAAAAACACCCCATTACAAAGAACTCTCTGAAGGAGCAAGCCATAGCAGGTCCACAGAGAGTATGGTTGGGCATACAACAAATGTCTGTGTCATTGCAAGAATCATTTCCACCGCCATCCCAAGCACCCGCTTTCACTGGAAGGAGCGTTTAAAAATGGTGACTCCAATCTACAGCTGTAGGCATAAGCAAGTCGTACGCTTCCTCTGTGTGAATAATCTGGCCTAGCAACTGGAACGTTTTTTCAATTAGATGGACTCAATGTTTAGCTTCTGGGCAGTTCATTTTTGATTTACTCTGAATCCACAGACAATTGATCTGTGAACAGCCATTGCTTTCACAGAGGGATTTGATTTGAGGAATTATGGGCTAGATCCATCATACTGATGACAGGTAGATTTTCATACTTTGCATTTTATTAATGGCATGTTCTTTGCTTGTTAACATTCAGAGGAGATCAATCACAGGGTGTTCTGCTGCTATTGAGTTTCTCTGGAAAAAGGACACCATATGTGGAGACAGGAGTACAGGTCAGTCTGTACCAGACTCAGAAACACAATACCCTTTACTAGCAAGGAATAATTGGAAATGGGTCCAAATTTCAGCCATTACAAGAACATCACTTATCTCTGGAAAACTCTACATGGACTGAAATGCATTAATTCCCAAAGCATTTTTGTTCATAATACCTTGATTATTCCCCACTCCCAAATTAAGGGAAGAAATGTAAAATTTGTGTAAACCTGTGCAGGGAATATATATTTATCAAATGCTCCTGGTGACCAGTCCTGTGCTCATGTTACTAACCCCTGCTGCTTTTCTCCAATTATAGATTTACCAAGTGAAGTCCCCAGTCTTAGGAGCCCAGTATTTCTACATATTCCTCTGGAAAAACCAGCTGCCACTTCTTCAAGCATGCATCATTTAACTCCTTGAACCTGTGCCACAGTAATCAGTACTATATGGGGGAAATCATATTACCTTTAAGTAACCCTTTTATACAGCCCATGCTGTGCAATTTTCTTTTCAATATTTTTGCATTTGATACTGTGGTTTAAAAAAGATTCTCTATTAAATTAGCTGATTGAATGAACTGGGTGGAGCTCTGCGCAGCTACAGATGAGCAATGAACACTGAAGTTCTACAGGACTGTTTTGTGTAAGATTGCTGACATAACTACCTGGTATTTTTCAGCTCTGTTCACTTTGGGTGAAACTCCCGAGTATGAGAAGTCAAAGGTTCACTTCACCGACCCAGCCAGTCCTGTTCTTGAGAGCTTGCAGAGAGGTGAAATGGTTAGTTTGCTCTTTGCAGCCACTTCAGAGCATGGAACCAGCTTATTAGCTTCAGCCTGCAGCCAATTCACACGATCACAGAAGGCACAGGACGCCTTAACAAATGCAGGAGCCGGATGAATGCATTGTCCTGGCTTTAGTGTTAGCAAGTTTCTTAGCAACAGAATTGCATCAGATGATCACATCCCTCATTTGGGAAGGCTGAAGTATTTAGCTGTCCAAAGGACACTTAAAATAGATTATTATATTTTTCTTTTTCCGTTTTTTTGGTGGGATATGGCAAAAAATGTGTGAAAGATGGCTAGTTCCTCTGCGCAGTGTTCTCTTAACTATGCCATTGGTTTCCCTTTTGGCCTTTTTGAGAGACAGAGCCAGCATTTCTTCCATCAGATCATTTGCTTGTACTGAGGCTGATGTTTTTTCCTTGCCCATTGATTCCCATTGAGCCAACTGTTTTCTCTCACATTACTTGGGAATTGCATGCATAATCTCGAGGGCAAAGCCAGAACCAAAGAACAGCCTGCCACACACAGAAAGTGGAAATTCATAATAGGTGTTTTGTGATTGATCAGGAGCAAAGGAACAGCTTTTACTCCTTAGGAGCTTTTCTGTGTCTCAAAATTTATACTGAAATAAATGTTATTGTGTATTACATAATTTAGAGAGACTAGAGCTACCTGAGCAAGTGGTGCTAAAAAAAGGTAGAATAATTTTTTCCATAAACTTTAGGCTGACAGTTTGAAAACATTACTGATGGAAAATCATTGGGCCCTATCTGAGAGTCAATCCTTAGGCAAGGACCCTGAAAAGCTGGCTTGATGGGATTTATCTGTTGAGACACACATGTAAAGGAGTGTTTGACTTTGTGAGCCTGACCAGCTATCTGTTGACTGCCAAGTGAAATAGAAATTGGAAATATTACTTAGTTTAGACATACTACATTTTGGTAGGTTTCTTTCCTGTGTTGGAAAACACAGGTCAACCTTTTCCAACGGTAAACTCCTGATCATTTTACAAAGGCTGTGAAACAATATGTGGAACATAAAACACAGGTAATCATTTTGTAAAGGTCCAATTGAAAACACTATGTCAGTGTTTTCTAAATCCTCCAATGCAAATGAAACTCTGCTCCCTTCCAAAATTCAGAGGTAAGACTTCTGTTTGCCTCAGGAGAATCAGACATAGACTCATGCTGGCTGTTTTCAAAATCTCAGCCTGGGAGTCTCCATGTCCTTTTCTCTACAGGAAATAAAGATGCAACAAGAAGCCAGTCACACCACAGAAAACACAAGTTTTCCATAGATATATAGTAGCCGTAAAGAATGTACCTTCCAAGGGTCAGGTTTTAAACTTGGAGTGCTGTCAAAACTTCAAGCTCAGTGAACTTCCCTGAAATACCATTTGTCAGGTGGCATCTATACTTTTTCAGATTGCTTTTTCCTACCTTTTTTCAAGCTAAACAATACGTTTACTATTCGTATCTCTCTTTAGAGATGTACATATTTATAACGGTATGCGAGTGGTTTAACATCTGGCTTCAATAGAAGGTGATACGTATATTATTCTGATCTACTTTTATTGGGGAAAAAAATAGCATGGCAAAGACTGCCTTTGACTAGAGTTGTGTGTGTACAGCCTCGGGAGTGCATGTGGCAGCAGTGAAAATGCAGATCATAACTGCTCAATGTGAGCCCTTCTCCCAAGCTCACAGCAGCCTTGCAATACATCGTTCTGTGGGTGTATTGCTGAACGTGACATGTACTTTACTTCCTAAGTTCCCATCTGGCTTTTGGCCAAATGATACCTTAGTTCAGCTGTAAGTGGAAAACACTCAATTAGATCAATATACGTCTTAATGAACTGCCTGCTGTGCATCACCACTTGGAAAAGTTGTGTGCTAAATATTTCTTAAAAAATACAGTTTCACCTGTGAGAACTTAAAAGATGGTCTATTTGCCCTGTAGTGAGGAAGGGCTGGGTTGTTACAGGCACTTGCTTTCTTGAGGATTAGCTACAACTACAAAGGACAAACGCAAACAAGCTGTGGACAGGATGACTCCCCTGCAGTTTCCCAGATTAGCCCCTGCCCTCTCTATTGCTGCAGATCAGGAAAGGGGCACAAAAGGCTGTGACAGATGTATTCTTTGCCCCCAAGACCCACAGATGAGGGGGAACTGTCTCAAGTTGCTCCCAACCCCTTCAACGTTCCTGAGCCTTTGGCTAAAAATGTGCAGAGGTGGGTTGTGTCACCCACCTCTCTGTAAACAGCAATGAACTTGTCACTCCAGTGCAGTCTGCAGGCACAGTGGGGTGAGCAAAAGCTTTATTCTTTTATCAAGCATCTTCTGAGTTCAAATTACGTCAGCACGTGATTCATTCAAAAGCAGGGAGGGGAAGGAAAGCCAGTAATAGAAATACATCCCTCCTCCTCTACTAAGGCATAGTGACTTTTATGAACCTAATGTTTTTATACCTTTATTACGTGGGAGAAAGCCGTCACTGGAATCTTCTTTCATATCTTATTTTGAAAGACAAAATTCTTCTTAATGGAAGTGAAGATTAAGTGTATGCAGCAACCTCCAGACATTACAGATCACAGGTCAGCTCTCTTCTTCCTCCCCAAATCACAAGACAAACTTAAAGATCAGTAGCTGTTCTTTTTTCTTGAATAGATGCTGCATTCTTATTTTCCCTCTCCATTTCAATGGATTCATTCTTCCAGTGATGTCTTGAATCATCTACTAAAATCTTCTCAGTCCAGTTCAGAAGCTGCCTTGCCTGTATCTAGAGGGAAGGGCAGGGCTGTATCTCCTACAAGCAAGAGCAGGAAGAAGAGGAAGGACAGTGAAATTTTCCAAGCGACCGTGCCAACAGCTCTTTTGATGTTTTTGGCATTGCCCACCTCTAGCAGTAACTGGGTCCCAGTAGATCTTGTGCAAGGGCACAGCAGCCACAGCCAGGTACGGGTCTCCGAAATCCATCAGCAGAGGCACTTTCAGGTCGTTTGCTGCCCATTGGATGGTGCCATAACCACCACCAACTTTTCACACCGTAGAAGTGGCAATGAGCATTAGTGAGGATGCAGAGTGCTGCCAGCCACTGATGCCTCCCTGGCTGAAGGGATGGGAGGAAGCTGCATGCAGCTCATCTGGGCCACCTGCACACTGTTTCAGAGATCAAGGTGGTAATGGTGGCATACTGAACCTGGCAGCCACAACACTTAGCCAGGAATGACTGGGGAAAACTAATTCCCCATAATATTGGAGCTCAGAAAGGAGTGCACTGATGAGACCATTCTGATAAATAATAGAAGGCAGAAAGCTCCCAATGCTACACGAAGCATACTGCAATGCAGTGTTACCTGTCTTTTCCGTGATGTGGGATGTAGGAAGAAAATGATATTTTGAAGCCACATTGCACTAATAAGTGGCAGGTTGGATTTTTCAAATCTCTCTGTATGCTGACACCAAATTCAAACTATTATTCTCTTTCATTTTTGGTCTGCCATCCACAAGTTTTGTATGCTTCTTTTTACTCTACAACATATTGCTGGTTTGTCATCCAAAATTCTCTGTGTCCTTCATCTTTAAGTGCTACTCTCCCGTCCATGTTTTCTCAGCAAAAAAAAAGATATTTTGTGGGCATCTGGGTTGTTTCTTCCTTCAGCAGACTAAGAGTGAGTGATTCATGTGTTTATTAGTTTAACTGGTTTAGGTGATCAGTTATCATCCCTAGAAGGAGACAAGACCATTAAACCAGAGTTACCGTGATGGTCTCCCTGAGCTCCTTTAAATGCTTTAGGTGGCTGCCTTCATAGGCATCAGAGTGAATTTTAATTCCAGGTTGTACCACCAGACTTAAGTATTCCCCCTTGAAACCTGAAGGAATCTTGGATTTGTTGATAGGAGCCACAACTAAGATACAGAATCACTTTGTTTTCAATGTTAAAAGTGACAAATCAAGATTCAACTTAATAGTTTAACTTCATGTAGCCTCAGCTTCTCATCTCTTGATGGTGTGCCTTGATCTGACTGCCCAGACCCACAGTCTTCATGCCAACCCATTGCACCTGGGGACAGAAGAAACCAAGGCAGCGATAGATTAACAGTGCCCTTATCTCGCACTGTTACAACCAACCACAAAGCCTCCCTGTAGCTTTGCCAAACTTCTGTAGACATGAGCAGAAAATGCAGGCACACATGGGAATACGTAGGTATAATATTAAGTGTCTGAACTGTAGATTATTCAAATAATTAACTCAACCAGCTACTTGGTGATCTAACTTGAATGATTAAATCTCTAGAGATGCATGTGGAATCAGATTTTAAATGACAGTTATGCTTAATTACAATAATTGCAAGCAGAGCATTTTATCACAGACTTTTGTGGACTATTATATGACTGGCTTAAGTGATAAACTAGATAATCGGCAGAAGGTGGCTTTGGGGAAGTTGTATAAATGACACTAGGCTGGAAGGGTTTCATGGTTTGAATCCTGTGTCTTTGCCACTGGGGTTTTCTGAGAGTATTGATGAGATTTAATCTATATACCATCCAAGAAAATTTAAATCAAGAAGGCAGAAAGGCATTCCCTCTGCATTCACGTGCCCAAACTCACCCTGGCTGCAGTGATATTCCCAGTTTCTGATACTTGATTTCTGGGAACACCTGC
The DNA here is from genome assembly GCA_027574665.1 of Rhynochetos jubatus. NCBI lineage: Eukaryota > Metazoa > Chordata > Aves > Eurypygiformes > Rhynochetidae > Rhynochetos > Rhynochetos jubatus. The sequence continues at coordinate 73,416,634 of CM050651.1, read as the reverse complement.
ACAAGCAACTTTTTGCTTATAAAGCTGTTTTGCAAAACTAGATGCATGAAAGAATATACCTGTGGTGACCATGCAGCTGTTGACACTCAAGAGTTATGTGCTCAAGTAGAGAAGCTGTAGCCAATTTGGGGGTTAGCTTTTTTCACAATAACTTTGGTTGTGGCAGGATCTCTGATGATGATCTGCGGAGTGCTTTGCTAAAAATTCTTTCTATAATCTGGGTCTCCAGCTCCAACAGATACTCTTGGAAATCTGAATCATGTTGGGCAATGAAAGAGTAGAAAATACCACCATATGCCAGTAGATAAGTAGTGTGACATAAATATCAGTTAATTACAGAAAAAAAAAAATCTGCTAACAATCTGAGAAAGAGTTGCATTTGTATCCAGCCCATAAGCACTTTCCATGGCAGGAGAGATCCTATACAGACTCTTGATGCTCAACTCATCTCTTTAAACCAAGAATTAGGACAGTGAGTTGAAAGACCAGGGAAGAGATACTAATATTTTCTGAAGGATTGAGCACAAGATCTTTATATCATCTAGCATATCTCTCTTTTATCCATATGCAGTTTATTTAGTAAGATTTGGTAAGCTCAGTATATAAGTTCTCAAATTAAAATGATAGAAATAAATATAACCTGGAATACAACAGAGACTGTAAGTGATTCCATGCTCTTAACCTTGTGATTCTTGATATTTATAATGTGGATAATAAATTGACTAATTACGTTACAATATGGATTGTCAACATCTGCAAAATTAATCAGCTTGAAATTAGAATATTCCACTTAATGTATTCTCTATTGCTTTTTTTTTTTTAAGAGTCTTAAAATGTATTTATTTAAAGATTATTTTAATGCATTTCATTAAGCTCTTAAAATCTGACTTATTCTTTTTTGGAAGGAATAAGAAAGCTACAATACATCAGAGCTACAATGATGGGTCAAACCTCATTCTCCTACATAGCAAAATAAATAGCACGCAGATCTTGTCTGAAATGAGATAAATAATCTAGAGCTTGAAGGTCAACAGCATGCTCGTGGGAGAGAAAAATGTATGTGAGAAGTACCATTCTAGGCATTTCCATGTACCTATGCTCTAGAAGATCTGGTTACGAATGTTATTCCCAGAACAGGGAACAGTGATGAGTTGTGCCTCTTCAGATGATTCTAATTAATAACTGAAATGCACTGACAGAAGCACCTCCAATAGGTGGGCAGAGAATGATATATGTGGACCTGGGAGAACGCAGGCACTGCAGCCAGCCATGAACTGTGATATGCTCTGGGAGGAAGCTGTGGGAGGAAAGGGACTGGGAGAAAATCAGTGCAATGAATGTCTCAGACATGCATGTGCAAGAGAATATGGTTGAGTAAAAACCACTTCCCCTACAAAAAAGCTGGTGGTGAATAAGCTTGGCTGCAGGGATTGATCAGCCTTGTTTTGGTCATCAAAGGAATTGCTGTATTTTAATCCTGCCTGCAAACATCCTCGTATTATTAGCATACGCATTAGCATATTTGACTTTCATTGGTGTCTTGATAGGTTCTGAAACTCTATTATATCCTGGTTGCAACATGAAGACAGTGGAAATGAATGAAAAAAACAGAGAGTGAAAAACGGTGTTGGTGATGGAGAAAAAGTGTTGGTTTGGGCAGATAGAAAACAAACTTTCATTAAACCAAAAATCCAACAGGAAGCAGTAGAGTATATTTGCAACATGTTGCCAGGCCTCAAAGTAAGTGACTTACGGCTTCAGATTGTTGATTTTATTTTTATTTTTTCCATTTTGAATTATGAACAGCACTCCCAAGTAAAAAGTGGAAAACTCTACTTTAGAAAACACGTTGATGTTACAGCCTACAATTTTTACTCAAAACAATTTGTCAACTTCAGCCCAAAAATTCATGAAACCACATTTTTAAGCTTACTATCTTCTAAAAAGTATTTTCCCAGCTGTATTTTCAGACTTCAGTAATAAAGAATACATCCTTCAAGTCTCAATGCACGTTTGCTGAATTGATGTCTTAAATATTATTACAGCATTGCACTGGCAGCAAGTTTGAGGCATCCTCCACACCATGTTGTTATCCAGAAAGCACTTCTGATTATAAGAGTTTCTAGGGATAGCAATTCTGAAAGAGGACCATACTGCATTTCACGTAGTTTTCATCCATCTCTGAGTTGCAGTACCTCTAGATTTTCCAGTAGAGATGTGGGTCACTGTCAAATGAATTTAGTTTACTGGAAACCAGGTTATTTTTAATTGCCTTTTGCAAGGCTTACAAATAGTCCATAGATTCCCCAAAGGCTGCGGTGCAGAGGCCCACTGAGCTAGGCAGAACAAGAAGTCTGTGCTCCACTTTGACCAGCTGAAATAAGTTGCAATTATGTTTAAGCATATCATGTAAGAACTGTTGGAATGGAGCCCTAATCTGTCTCTTCCAATGTATGTTATACTGCCTCTGTCTTAAAGAGAAGATCAATACTTGTTGTCCAAGCTTTACTATGCACGGTGTGTGTGCTCATGTTATGGCAAGTCATACAGACTGTTGAGATAGCAGCAAATACACAGCCAGCAAACCTTGTTGGACAAGACTGTTGAAACCTGATCCCTCTCCTGAAATTGGCTGGAGTAACCTTAGATCCATCAAGACAAATCACTATAGAGATTCTCACCTATTGTGTTGCATCATTGAAATAAGAGCAGAGCATCTCCCTTTTGCACTACTTCAGCCCTAGGGATTTGAAAAATGGAGAGGGTGCCCACACGTACTTCTGAATGATTGTAGCACTGTGCTTTTTAAAAAGCAAAAACCAAACCACACTCTGCTTTGATAATATCAGAACCTGCTACTTGTTTCAGAACCTGTTCTTACTCTTTCATTACCCTAGAAAAATGTCTTTATTTGTAAATTGTTAGAATGGATGAAATTATATACACTTGATTTCTGCTAATACTCTATACCTGCATTTTATCTGCTAATTACAGCACATAATGGAAAATCTAGACAAGCATGAACACAATAAGATAATGTCTTTTAACAGTAACTAATTAAACCATAAAACAAGACATGTGCTATTTAAGGGATAATGTTCATGGCACTTGAACGCATCAAGCAATAAGCTGTGTTTGCAGTTGATTAAATGTCAGAGTGAATCTGAAGCACCTGATAATTGCAGAAATAATTTCCTGCAGGTATACTATTAATATGAAAAGGTGGATCTTCACAATGTGTGACGTATGGATGGAAACACTCTGGACTTAGAGGGAGAAGGAAGGGTTTGATCCATAGCTAGTCTGTTGGTGAGCTGTGTGGGTCAGGACAAGCACTGGCTGAGCAAGCGGTAATGCACACACCCGTGAGAGAATTCTTCTGTTCCTCCACTGTGCAAGTGATTTCACAGGGGAAGAACCGTGCTGGTTTCAGCATGGATGGCTTTGGCTTGGAGAAATGAGAGCATATGTTACACACTCCTGACATTTTCTGAAGTAAGGACGTAAAGCACGTTATGATGGAGGATGGACAGGTCAAGCTAATATCTCCCTGTGCCTTGAATTTCTTCTCATGGTTACAATCTGGTAAGCTATGAAGCTTTCCCTGACTCAGTCTCTAGTGCTGCTGAGAAAGTTCACCACGAAAAGCTGAATTTTAATCCCAAGATAAAAGAGAAAATTCCTTATCGTGTGTTGCATTAGTTTACAAAGGCCTGTAGGATACGCATTCTTACGTATAATTAATTGTTGTCAAAAATCATGCATGGAAACAAGACATTTAATTTGCTTTCTTTTGCAGAACTATAAACAACACTTCTCACTGACTAATAATAAACTTGCTGTCCTTCCTTGAGTCACAGATCTCAAGTTTCAGTGTATAAATATTAATGGCAGCATTCTGTTTGGTGAAATGTGTAAGCTGTTTGATCACACAGGCTCATATTTTCTGGACCCAACCTTACTGCTCACACTTGAAATTCTGCACTCTGTTGCGTTGCCGATATGTGTCAGACTCATTTTGGAGGGTATGTTATGCGCTTTCTGGCCCATGATTGGCTGTAATCCCTCGCCTGTCATCACGCAACTCTATAAAGTGTCTTGAAATGGGAGAAATCTGGCTAACAACATCTCAATGCCATATAATTATCAGACGGTAACTGCCCACGCTGATTACCATTCAAATTAAACAGGGAGTTTAAAGATGGATTTGTGTATGTGTGTGTGGGTGGAGCTGGTGGCTCATCTCTGCCCAGACTCTTCAGCAGTAGGAAGCACAGGTACTGTATTTCCTCTAGCAAGAATACTAACTGAGAATTCCTAACTAGTGCACGGAAAAAGAAAATGGGCCTCAATCCAAACCGTTTTAAGAGGAAGGAAAAAAAAATGTTTTTCCTAACTTGGCTTTGGTTCTCGTTTAACATCAAGGGGAGCTATTGCTGCTTGAGGCTCTGTACTGAAAGTTATTGCATTCATGCAAGTTGTTCTGTCTCTCTTTTCTTGCCTCTTGGCCAAGTTCTGGTTCATTTCTGGGCTTGTAGCAGATCAATATACTTTACTGGAGAGAAAGCTAGGTCACAGAACCCAGCCTGGTGTTTTTTGTTCGCATAGAAGGTGGATGCTCTGACTACAGACGGGAGGAGAGACACGGGAGCTATAGTCAGAGAGTCGGGTAATAAAAACAACAGCCTACTCATCATTTAGGATCTCCAGCTGCTCAGTGCGTTACATCATAGAAGGAAACATAAAAGAGCTTTGACTGTCTTTGTAGCTGAACTCCTCACAAGTATGGATGACTATATATTTAAATTATCCTTCTGATACAGGGCACAGATTTTTAACTGAGTCGTCTATTGATGTTTTACCAGGCTGCTGCATCTATTGAGGTAAATCAGAATATTACCCACAAGGGCATTTTTAACTAGATGACCGTGTATTCAAGCTGGATTCTTCCAATCAAGCCATTTGCAATAGGAGGATCTGTGGACAGCTGCAGAAGATAGAGCCACCACTGTGCATCAGTCCATTTACAAAGGGATTATTTCATAGTTTCCGCTATTACTAAGAGCATCCAAGCTTTTCTGAGAGGCAAACCAGCTTCACTCCAAAGCACACCTGCAGTAGACATATCTATTTCCAGACTTCAGAGAGAAGAGAATAAAAGTTTGTGGCATCCTTAAAAAGGAGCAGTTAGAGGGCAGTAATCCCTACCTATAAATACTGCACTTTTCTGTGAGCACTTCCAACAGTAGTCTCTAAAGACTGTTTTCAGCACGGATGATGGCATTAGAGACTGCATCTGGTGAGCTAGGAGGCTTTCTCGAGTAGGCAGGGGTATTTTTGCATGTCTTCCTGTTAAAACCCATCCTCCTGTTAAAACCCATCTAAACGTTCTGGTCATGGACAAGTAGAACAGAAGTTAAAGGACTAAGGGAAATTCATGGTAAATGCCAAACAGTCTTGGATATTGCCAGACAGAGGGGAAAAAAGCACCAAAGAAAGAATATTTTGTGCTGGATCAAGATGTCTGTCTGCATTATCGCAATATAAAAGGTCATTTTAGTTGGAAAGCTGAGACTGGGGACTCAATAGGTCCAATGTAGTTGGAACAGCGATACATTATGTGTTACTGTTGTAGTGATTTCTGGATGAATACTAAAGAAATCCAGCTGATACGTTGCAATAAAATATCATGTTGGCAAAACAGAGCCATTTTATTACCATTACATATAAGTGTCTGCATACGAGGATGGATAAAATCCACACCTCATTCCAAGGTGCATGATGGCTCTAATACAGGTCAGATTTCTCTACTGACTTTAGAAGAAATTCCTATCTCTGATAATTATAAAAAGTTACACCATTTTTCCTTATGCAGCAGTCAAAAACTTGGAGTATTGCTTCAAGTTATGAATTTAGGATCTTTTAAATTATTTTTTAAGAACTTCTGCTGGCATAACTTGGTTTATAGCCCTATTAGTCTGGGTCACTAAAGTGTTACACAAAATAGCAATAGCATTCAGACTGATTTCTGAGGTGCACAGCCATAAATTTTGACAGCATTTTATTTGATGAAAGTAAATAGTGTCATTTTCCACTTTATGAACTCCATTTGACATACACTCTGATCTTAAAAAATTTATTGCATTTGGAGAATGTAGAAGATGGGCTGTTCAAATTCTCCGTGACCAATAATTTATCAAATCTGTCTCCCGTTTTTTTCTTCACATGCAAAAGACTGTTCTGCTAATGTCCTCCAGTACTTAAAGCTAATGGGCTATATTTGGGGTATTCTATTATCTAAGATATATGACAAATATTAAGCATTAAAGATGTCTACTGAAAGGGCAACATGATTTATTATTAATCAAAAGAATAAATCAGGTTTTCCTCTCCTATGGCAATCCTCGTCTATTTAAAAGTGTTGCTAATATTCCAGTTCTCACATCTCATTGTTAGTGGAGTTCCAGATGTTTCTGCTCCTGGGGGGTTTTCAAAAGTTTTCACCAAAAGTTTTCATCTAGCTCCCTAGAAAAGGGACAGATTCTTCCTCTGTATCAGGGCTGAATGCTGCATGATAACATAATATTAGGCTTCAATGTCAATGTTGCTTTTTTTGAGAATGAACATATTCCTGTTCCAAAACCAGCCTTTTGGTCAGGCAAGCCATGCTCTTTGGTGCAGGAACAAGATGCTTTGAAGACCAATGAGGTAGCTGAGTGCTGATCAAACAAGGGACTTAAAAAAAGGCTAGTTCCAACGCTGGAGATCTCTCTCTAGCTGTAGTCTGTAATGGAAAAAGGGACAGTTGTCCCCATCATGATTAATTCATAGTGAAGTTACAAGGTGGGTCTTTCTGGCAGTGTGGTGAAAGAAGATCAAATCACACCAAGAGAGCTTTCAGGAGTAAGAACGATGTGGTCTGTAGAATGTGGCTGCTGGGAAACAGTCAGAGGCATCAGAAGACTTCGAGCTGGAAAGACAAAGTATCTCTTGTTGCTGGAAAGCAAGTCGAAAATATAACTGTTGTTCAACACCCTGTGCCTCTTCCTAAGCATCCAGGTAGAGGACACAAGACCCAGTGAACCATTTCTGTGGCAATACTTATGTGAAGAAAGATTTTTGCTGCTTTGGGTTGACGACACTTTCACAAATGTATCAACAGTGTCAGGTGGGGAGGAGGGCCGTGGAAATCATACTCCAAGTCTGTTACATTTTTTGTCAAATATAATTGTACCTGGTACTCCCAGTTGGCTTTATTCCCTCAAGGGAGAGGTCCTATTTCAGAGAAAAATGCATTTTCTGCTAGTTGGGGGTTTCAGAGTAGAGAATAAGGCAAGAACAACAACAAAAAAGGGCTTTTGACAAACTTATTTTGTAATTCTCAGTGTGTTTGCTCTGGTGTCTACTGTCCAACACTTCACTAGGAACTACAGTTTGATTAATGACACCATGACTACCCTCAGCCAGCAAAATGTAGCTAGGAGAACAAGCATGAAGTGCTGCTAAACATCCAAGCTCAGGCTGCAGCACAGCTACCCGCCAAAGGGGCTAATGGTGCTCCTGTCCACGCATGGAAAGTCATTTCCCTGCAAGTCACCAACCCTCACCCACCCCATAGAACAGGGGCAAGACACACCAGTAAGATTTCTTTAAGGAAAAGATTTTCTCCATCCCAAATTTGCGCCTCTCACACACCCTCAGACTGCACATATCCCAGCCCCTGGGGGTTAGGCTAAATTTCTCAAAGACGAGGGAAACAGATTTCTACTTTTCCAGCAAGCAATCTTTAACTCTGGTCCATCCACAAATCATTGTTGACTATTGACACTTCATCCACCTTCACCATCAAACTCTAGTGTTCCAAATTACGCTTGGAGCACACCTACTTTGACCAACTGAAGTTCTCACATGACTATCTTTAGATATTCTGATCTAGACAAAGCCAGTGATGCCACACAGGGATTTTAATCCTCACTCCTGCCCATGGTTTGAAGTATATTTCCATCTATAGTGCCAAATTAAAATAGCATGAGCAAGGGTCAAAAACTAGCGTAAGGAAACATCAAGAGACCTCAAGGCTGGTGTAAAGACCTCTCCACAGAGACAAAACACTTTTGTTGTTTTACTGTATATTTTAGGAGATAATAATGCCTTAATTCTGGGCCTGTAATCATTTGCCTTTGAGATGTTTAGAAGCCTTGTTCCCTGCCACAACATAATTATACAGCACAGAATAATTATTTTACAGTCAATTAAGTACACTAAATGTGCATATTTAAGAAACCTAATTTAAACGTCATCTCCACCATGCTGCATAGAATACTGCAATTCTTCCATCTGAACCAGAGACCAATTACATCACTAATGAAGCTCAGTGGTTCAGTCAACTCCTCACCTAGGGCTTAAAACTTTGTTTTGTCATGGAAATTATGCATGCCAGCCACCATAACAGACTTCGACTCGAGGTTTCTGCAGATTCCAAACACCAAAAAGGAAATTCTTATATAAAGGTCTCTTTTATTAGTGTTAAAGCTCAAGCTGGGTGCCTCCAAAGAGGAAAATTTTGAAATTGAAAACAACCTAGGAAATTATACCTTTACAATCTCAGTTCTCCTCATGCGACAGTTCAGACCAATAGTAAGATTAGGGTCTGGGGTATTCTTATTCTTCATTGAGGCCTTTCATTGTCTCTAGGTGGGCCATTTCTTTTCTTGTCTCTAAGACTGCAGCTTCTGCTGGTGATTGTAGCTTCTCTTCTTTTACTTACATAGGTAAATATTCAACATATCTGGGTGAAATTTCACAGCTTGTGGCTTAACGCTTCAGCAAATTTAGCTACTGATGTATGTATCAAGTTATATTAAACAACTTCTATACAAGTAATATTGAAAGCAGGGAGATTGCAATTAGATATGAAGAAGTTCTTCCCGGAGAGGGTGGGGAGGCCCTGGGACAGGTTGCCCAGAGAAGCTGTGGATGCCCCATCCCTGGAAGTGTCCAAGGCCAGGCTGGATGAGGCTTGGAGCAACCTGGTCTAGTGGAGGGTGTCCCTGCCCATGGCAGGGGGGTTGGAACTAAATGATCTTTAATGGTCCCTTCCAAACCATACTGTGATTCTATACCAAATTGCATAACTGTTTTCAAGCACCCGTCTCACATCCTGGTTTGCTGAGTGTATTGCCAAACTCAAAGCTACAGAGAAGCATCATACAACTCATTGCTTCACTGCACAGAATACTTTCTTATGACAAAGAAGTATATTTTTCAATCACATATCCTATCTGTCAGTGAAAACTAACATTTTTGTAGCAGACCAAGTCTGTGGCATGCACAAGTACTCAGTTTCTGCTAATGGCTGAAAAATGGTTTATGAAAGCTCTTATTAATAGAAATAATGTAGTCATTTAGAAGTGATCCAGTTATGGGAGTTTCTCCAAATGTTATTATGATATTAGAAGGATGATTAATATTATGGCACACATACAATTTTTTCATCTTTTGTGGGACACAAATCCTTTTCCGTCTACAAACTAACTGACATGCATGTGAGGAGGAGAAAGATATCAGTGCAAGAAGGAAAATCATTTTTAGTGGGTTTTCCCCCAAGAATTTTACTGCACTACTTACATAAAGAATATCTGATTTGGTGTTAGATTAAGAAAGGGAAGCAGCTGTCTTCAAACTAAAGCAGAACGAGAACAAACTAAAACAGTGAATTACTACCAGCAATAAAAAATTAGACTAAATTCTTTCGGCTAAATTTGAGACATTACCTGAACCACAGCCCAAACCATGTAATCACACGTAGGATCAGACTTTGCTCAAGCACATGTAAAGAAAATAAAGACCACAAATCTTTAAATTAAACACCTTTTTTTCTTTTACCTTTTTACATGAACTTCACCTTAACTGCTTAGTATTTGCTAGTTTTTTACCCTTATCACTTACACACAGTAGACAAGTACAGAAATTAAGAACACAATACAAAAGGCCATCGACCACCTGAGACTTTTATATTTAGCAAGGCAGGTGCTCTGTTAGTAGCACCTGGCTCCACTTAACATTGAAAATTCAGCTGTATTATGGGGGAGGAATAGGAAAAATTGCAATACTGCAAGGTTGCTACCCTGTTCTGTGATCAGCCCCAGTAAATCTCTTCCTGAAAATCTCTGTCACATTAGGTGTTTGTAAAAATATGGGTATCACTCTGTCAGGGATGTCAATGATAAATAGCAAGAGTGATCTGTCTTGATTTCACTGTGGTGCTTCCAGCTCACATAACTGAAGCCTACCAGTTTCTTTTAGGATGCCTGGGCTCTTCACTCACTTTTTAACTCCTCAAACAAAACAGTCTTTTTGTCATTTAAGAAAGAAGTGGATTTAAGACATATTCCTGAAGCACCCTGTGCTTGTCCCTGGTTTTTATCAGGAACTAGCAGCCCAGTAGAATGAGTATTCAGTGTGATAAATTGGGTGTGGGGTGAAGGAAAAAGATGAATGAGCACAGACACAGTCAAGGTTTTTCTGCTAGAAAATGTTAACTATGTGCTTGGAGTTCCCTGATAAGTCTGTCGGATGGCCCATTACAGGGAAAAATCTTCCCATCCTACACCACGCTGATGTGGTTGTGGAGTCAGAATCGGGAGGTAGTGGCACTTACAACATACAAAGGGAGGGTAGTTTTGTTCTCTGGGGTTCAGATAACGCATTGAAACAAAAGTTTCTCTGCTTTGACTGTCAGAAATGTGACTGTACCCATGTGCAAACAAGGTTGATGGGGCTTGGGCAGCACTTCAGCCCAATTTGCAGGAACTCAAATTCAACAGGATGTGTTCCTGGCAGTACAAATAGAGCTTTCTTAAGCTACTCTATGAGGAAACAAGACGAGCAGCCAACTCATTGGACTTGCTGAAAACATTTCATCTATTACTTGTAGATTTTTTAATATAACTTAAATATTAATAGAGGCTTTGAATCCAACTGCTCAAAAATCTCCCAGAATTGAGCAAAAAAGGGGAAAGGGGACAACCTCATTTCCTGATTCAGGTGTCAAATTATTTCTATATTCTTTTAAATTTAGGCAAAACATTAGCAAAATCTGTCACAGGTTGCTGAGGGCTCTCCATTAACGCCAGAGGCATTTTTTGCTTTGAGTGGATATGCTATTTCTGCTCTGTACCATTAATTCTCTGCTCACATGCACTAAAATTCCTTTAGCTAACCTTGACATAAAACCAGATTGATTAATTTTGACATGTGGTATTGAAATCAACACCCTACTGTGGGTGTTCATCTTAAGTGAAATATTGTCTCCCTTATGTAGGGAAGAGATTAAAATCCTCAAAATGCAAACTCTGACAAATTGATCATCAAGATAAAGAGATAGCAGGGGCTTGACCTTTCAGCCAAGCACATCTTTTCTAACACTTGCATTTGTGGAATGCTGCCATTTACTGGAGGCTGACCATCGCTTTCATCTAGCTGCCTTCCCCCCAATCAGGGGTAGGTAGTGTTCCTTTTGGCTGGAATGGGAGGAGCTGAACTGAAGATAGATGACTGCTATAACCCCTGGTCCATGCTAGAGGAGTCTTGTTCGTGATGTGGAGGAACCCTTATGCCTTTGCACGGGTGCAGGGCAGCTCCAGTTCTTGGGTGGATCCAGTTCTCAGGCAGGAGTCTAGTGGCACTGAGGTTACAGTATGAAAATGGGCCATGCCTGTTCAGATAAAGGAACACAACATTCCCATTCCAGCTCAACAGCAAGCGATAGAAAATCCAGACACTTGCCTGTGTGCATGTAGGAGCATCTCTGGATGGCTTAGTAACTCCAGAGTATGTTACAATTCCCTCTCTCAAAGTTGGTGTAGGAGAATACGAGCATCTTTGCAACTGTGACTACAATATTTTCCATAAAAGACTTAGTCCTGGGAAAAGAGTCAGAATAGTGTACGTGTGAGCTCTTCAAAGCTAAGTTTTAAAGCACCAGGCATTGATGTCAGTGTACATTTCGTAGTTGCTGCATCTTTTCCAGCTGCTAGAGCCTAATTCCAACTGCACAAAGTGACCCTTTTTGTTTTTTCATCAGACTGTGAAAGAAAGTCTATCAAAAAAAGACTATGTAAACACCCCTATTCCAAATGTGAATGGTTGATATTCACCTAGAAACTCACTGGATAAAAGTTTTGAATGCAAATACACTACAGATAATCAAAATTAAAATAAAACTTGGGGAAGTCTGGCAATTACATTTACACACACACACACAAGACTTGTAGAAGGTTGAGAATTTTTCAGAATCAAGAATTGGGAGCTGAGAAATGCTGTGGAATTTATTCTGCTCCCCAGTAAGTATGATTTTTAACAAAACAATTACATAATTGTGGTGGTTTTTTTCCCCACAGGACACCTGCCTCCTCCAGAGCACAGGAGGGATGGTGTCTGTGGATGAATCAGGCTTGTGGAGTGAAGGAGACTGTTGTTTGTGGGTTTGCCTCCTTCAAATTGATTAAAACCTTGCCAGGCAAATTCTGGCATATCTGTACTTTTTAAAAATTGCTCCACCAGATGGTTATTATTCAGCTTATGGGGGAGGCACCGGGGGAGTTGTTTAGGAATCCAGAACTTTGGTGTGCTCGTGTCATCCAATTATTAAGGACTGTTTCTCCCAAAGGAGAGCTTGATTTGATCTGGTACAATGTAGGTGCCTCGAGACGGAGCTGGAAACAGCAGCACGATGCCAATATCTGCTGCTTTCCTCTTGCTGTAGTTACCTTGCATTGGCTGCCTTCCACCTGCAATGTGGGATGTGCCACAGAGGCACCTGGCAAGAGATGAGGATGCAGGGCATAAAAACTGCACCAAGGGGTCACACCAGGGATCCAACTAGCCCAGGGACCCCCTGTGGGTCTCAACTGGGGACTCTGGTATGGAGACCACTATATTCAGGGTGACTACTGGTAGTGTCTCTCAGCTCCCTCTGTGGATGGTGAAGAGATGGAGACTCCTGGCAAGGGAAGTTCACCTCAGTGACCCTGAACTGCCTTTCAGGGGACCTGCTTCCCTCTGTTGTCACCAGAAGGGTGGCAGGGAAGGCAGACTCACTAGAGAGGTATTCACAAGGACCGTACCAATGCAACACTTCTTGCCAATGGTCTCATCTGCTGCCACCACGCATCCTGATACTGAATGAAAGTGAAAAGGAGGCATTTCTAAATTTCCATTGATGAAAGGGGAGCTCAGGCACATTTCTGGAGTTGGGCCAGAGGCCAAACTGTTCCACCTGAGCCCAACGAGGAACATGAAAGTGCAATTGTGTTATCCTTCAGATGGAGACAATAGCCACAAGCTGGTTTCTCTGTGTTTAGATTTTCCTAGCGAACACCTCTGCTGAGAAATTCCTCACTGACAGATTTTGTTGTGGGGGTTTTTTTCCTCTCTTTTAATGCAGACTCAGACTTTTATTTTAGTGTCTTTCTTTGCTCAGTTGGTTTTTATTTTTTCTTTTAATTGGAGGAGAGGGAGAAAAGGTGAAAGACGAGAGTTTTCTTATCAAGGTCTGAAAAGGCTGAGCATCTCTGTATAGGGGAAAACCCACAGTTGTTTGTTTTCTTGCTCTGAGACTGTTGTTCAGATGGACATTGATCAGCCAGACTAGTTTCATTCAGAAATTCAAATATGGCATGTTCTGTATGTAAACTCTGATGAAGAAAATTTGCTTGGCTAAGATTGAAATAAAAATATTCATTAAGAAAAAAAAAAAAAAAGCAGGCTAATAAAAGTGGTCAACCATATCTGGGAATACCCAGCACATTATTTTTAATGTCTTTTGATGGGTACTGTGTCTTATCCTCATATCACTAAAATAAAGACATGCAATAGTTCTGGATCTCTGCACACAAAAACAGTGGCCAAGGATGCATATAAATACACTGCCATGTGCTTACATCTTTATTCGGTTACTCAGGTAGTCTCACCACAGCCCCGTTTTAGCTTGGCTCAGTGAGCTGTACGCAGCAGGTGTTGAGTGTCCCTGCAAGTTTGACAGATTTGTTTTCAGCCAGGCTTTGTCTGCCCTGTTTATTTAGAAGATAAGCTTTTTGAGTCAGACTGTCTCTTGCTCTGGGTCCAGTTCTGAGCCACTGAAGCTGGGAGATTTATCTTATCCTTCACAGGGTATTGGGCAGAGCCTATTGTGTAGGACTTGGCGTTGGAAAGAACATCTAGATATTCTGGTAGTACTAACAATTATTATTAACGTATTCTGTAAAGACCATGCTCCCAGTTATGGGTGCTCAGTACTTCTGATACATGCACCTTCGATTTTACCTTATACAATAAATTTGAATAAATGTGTGTGTACGTTGGATCTTTTAAAGCACTCATCATTGTTGTGATTCTTCTGCCATTGATGTCAATAGAAGACTCCTCCGGGGTTCAGACAGCTGATACAGGCCAATGCTAAGTGCTTCTAAAAATCCCAGTCCTATAATATATTTACTTAAAATAATCAATTTCCTTTGAAAATGGAACACTAAACAGGAATTTTAGAGGTGTAATACTACTGTCATCACAAATTTTGCACACTTATGTAACATCTTCCAGCCCAAAGAGTATAAATATGCCCAAGCTATACATGGAGCACCTGGATATCCCGATGCACAAGTGAATGCATCAGTGAACTTTGCTTGGCACAAAATAGGTAGGGAACTCAGCTGCTGAGTTGCTGAACAGTTGCTGCAATTGAGCCTTTGAGCAAGAACATGAAGACGAATCACTATTCTTAGCTACTATCTCATGGGAAGTTTAATATCCATGCAAAGAGGCTAGCATGTCACTTTTTGAACTCTTATCTGGCAGATCCCCAATGACTTTTACCTACTTTTGCAGATAAAGGCATACATTGACCCTGTCAGGATAAGTAGCCATGGATTTTAGGGACTGGTAAGCATTCATCCCCAGACCTGGTAGGTCACACATTGTTCCTCTCTGAACAATAAGAAATTTGGGACTTTATATGCATCGAAGTACAGAGAATTGTTATCACTGTGCCCTCATAACCTCTTATTCTGTAGCAGAAGAGTACAGCAACAAATATGATACAGATGGACAAAGTAGATATGAATGAAAACACTTATTAGGGCAGCAACAACATCAGTAGTACTGACTGCATAAAAACGTTGTGATACCTCGGTATTATATGCCAAAGGCATTGCCCTACATGCAGAGGGTGGTGTGGTGCATGGGCTCCTGAACTCAAGCAATACCTGGGAAAGCAAGCTGCCAAAGCAAGTTACCTGCCAGCGGAAAGAGAGAGAAGGTTGCTGGTGGAGAGCTGCAGGTGTTTGTTTAAAACTGGAAGAGGTGCAGGAGGCAAAGGTCAGGAAAGGAGAGAGATCCACATGATACAACCTACCACAGTAGAGGGGCAAGCAAAAATTGACCTAAAATGTGGAAAAGAGAAATACATTTCATGAGGGGAAAATAGCTGCCAGCTGGAGACTTCAGAGTGAGTTTTAAATATTGCTGAGACTACATTGCTCAGAAGTTAACTGAATCTTCTGGGCATAAAATTTCATTTAGCACATTGCATTAAACCGCTACAGCTGTCTGCAAGGGTGGCAAAGTTTCTTACAAAGCCTTGAATGTTACACCCATCAGGATATCTGGCACGTTTGTGGATAGGGTAATCTGCCATGTAACTCTCACATTATTCCTCCTTCCAGTGGGGCAATTGCCTGTGCATTATTAATGGCTAAATTCTATATTCTCCTGGCTTTTATTTCTTTTGTACTTCCCTTATTAGATCAGAAGCAAATTTAGAAATAGCTAGGAAGTGTTTTTCCTCTACAAAAATCTTAACAAAAAGCAATTTATTTTGTTTTCATAGCCACTTGCAATTGAAATGTGAGGTTTTTACCGTAAACGTGATGTATTTAATAAAAAACCAAAATCAGTGCAAATTTCCATTTAACTGAAAAGCTATACTTTCATAGGAAAAAAAAATTTCTCACAGAATTCCCTAACCAAATTACACAAAAATTAGTTTCTTCCTATAATACAGATCTACCACAGCACTTGTCACCCTGGAAGACCTCAGGCTGAAATCAGGCATTGCTAGGAAGTAGCTTGGGAAATCTTCTGCAGCTTACAAAAGACAGTGGATGGGTTCATGTCAGACATACAATCTTTCAAGTGATGTGACAGAGGATATTTAAATATAGGAGTATTTCTTAAGTTGGAACCACAACTTTGTCACAAGCTTGTATCTTGACTGAAGGTGAATTCTAATTCTTCATCACGCCAAAATCATTTTTCTATATGTGAGCAGTGAACAAGTAGGTGTGAAGATGAGCCTTATTAGGGCTGTTCCCCTGTCATTTAGAAATGTCCCAAGTGTAATTTGTGCCTTTAACTGTGTATCAGAAGGGTAAAATATCAATGAAATGCCTTTGAGACAGTCAGAAGGATTGCAAAACCAAAACCTGTTTGGATCTGTATTGTAAATGCATGATAAAGTACTAATGGATTTTTTTATTAGGGTTTGGGGGGGTGTTACTTTTTTTTTTGTTGTTGTTGCAACTGAGAAAAACTGTCAAGAATTTTAGTTGGAAGTTTTCAGAGGCCTGTTAATTCAGCGCTCTGTGTATCTGTGGCTTCTGTGTGCAGCTGCAGAGCATTATTGTGTCAAATGTATTAAAATGAGGCACTGATTTAGTTAAAGGGGCTCTGCAGGAACTGATGAAAGCAATCTCTTGAAAATGAGGGAAATCTTTTTCTCCAGAGCTCTTTTAAAAAGGACACTTTGTCAACACACCAAGCAATTTAGAAACCCAAACGAAAACCCACAAATTCCATACCAGGTAGTTATTCCCCTGTAGTGCTGTAACTCAGTACTCTCTTCTCAATCAGAATACATTAGCATGTGTTTAACCTTAGGTCTGAGTTTAGGCCTTGCTGATTTCACTGGGAGTTAAATCCACACCTAAGTTAACAGTAAATATGAGAAATACAAAAGCCATCATGAGATGCAGCAGATACGGAAGAGCAAAAGTGTTTTACAAGGGTGTATGCAATAAGTAAGCCTCTTGGGCTTGAAAATATTATCCTTACACTATAGGAAACCTGAACCTTCACAGGTACTTAGGCACCTTGGTCCTAGCAATGTCACTGGAAATTAGACATTTAAATATCTCTCGAGAACCAGAACAGCACAGTGAAAATGTTTTTAGGTAACAAATGGTGGATACCACGTTGCCTAGTAAGATTTCTAAACTTGGTAAAGTACCCCGTTTCAGCTGGTTTTAAAAAAACGCATTGCATTTCAATAAGTCATATTCCTCACAGCAGCGATAATGTTGCATTATGAATGCTTTCTTGTTGAAAGTATCCCATTCAAGTAAGTATCATATGACTCGTATAATAACATGCTGTGCATCTGTTCGCTGCAGCTTCAGTTGGATTAATGGAATGTGAGACGGCGTGCGATACTTTGATTTTCCTTTTCTCATAACTGTTGATTTGCAAAAGATAAACAATATAGCCCAGAATAAAACCACATTAAAATAGGCTACGTATCAGGTGTGATATCAATAATGTGACAAGATGAGACAATACTTTGCCATTTCAACAATTTGGAAGCAATTTCAGTATAAGAGTAGCATGTTGCCACCCACACCATCTATTTTCCCTTCTATTATTTCTTTTAAAATCAGGTACAGGCTTATGATTATGGAGATACCTTTGTGTTTCCATACAACAAAGCCACACAGGCAACGGAGCTTGTATTGTTTCACAGGGTTTATCACCTCAGGAATCTGAAACTGGTTAGCATTCACCTTGCAAATGTGTTTCAAAATCTGTGCAAACATATTACATTTAACTTTTGGAAACTTGATAGACTAGGAGGAATATCAAATGAAACAGATCTGATAAAAATAAATCCAGTAACTAAAGGCAAGAATCAGCTTGCCAAGCAAGGCCACCTAATTTACAGTTAAATTCTTGTGGCCCCAGCTGAAAGATGCTGAAACAGGCTGATCTACTATGACTGCGTCTTGTATACATCCTAAGTGACATAGGAAACATCCAAATCGAGGTGTTTCTTCCCTTCTAAATCAGTTTTCCTCTTACAGAACTATCTGCCTTGAAATGCCTCACGGATGTTTTCCATCCCAGTAGACAGTGGGTCCCCTTCCCTGCTGTAAGAGGCAGCTTAGCACAGGTGCTTTGTCGTAGTCTTTACTGGCACTGCAGGTAGCTGACACAAGGCTCTATTTTCAAACCTGAAGGACAGAGGACTGCTTTCTGTTGGGTCTCTTTCCTTCAGCCTGATGGCCACGTGGGCAGTCAGGTAATGCCAAACCAACATTCTGGGAGTGGGACCACAACTGACTTTGCCGGAATAGAAGATACCTGGTGAAGACTGGGAAGATGTCACATGACAAAGATTCTTTGGATATTGGATGATAAAATGGCAATGGACTGAGGACCAAGTCTGACCAACTTATCATAATAAGCTGACAATCAATCAGTATAATTCAGCCTGAATGGAACGCAAGCAATCTTAGCATGAGTAAAAGGGAAAAGGGGAAAGCTCACTTGTCGTGTAGGCAAGGCACTACACTGTTAATGAATAATCTTACCCACTGATGAACAACAGTCAGGGAAATTGCTGACCTCCCATATCCTAAATCATGACATGAGGACGTCTCCTTCACTGGATAACACCCCTGGACCAGACAACAAGAGATACAGGTTAGCATTGGGGTCCCTTATTTATAGGATTGTACCTTCTCTGTTCAATTCCATGCAAAGCTGGACATGTCCCAGAAATGCTTGTGGTCCACAATTATACGTAGTTGATCACAGGTTTCTTTGTGTGAGTTGGTCCATGCAGCAATGCAAGCGATGCAGGTACATTATTTAAGTGCTTTCCATTGCCCCATGCCATACCTGAGGTCAGGAGCATCTCACCACAGAAGAGCATAGGAAAAATTTAAAATACATTTAAATTTTAAAATACAAAACATTAAAATTTAAAAACATTGCAGCTGTCATAATATCATTGTGTCCATTTTAAGAGTGGACAAAACAGCAGTCTTTACATTTTGACAAAATACAATATAGGCTCTCCCATGCTTTTCACAAAACTTTGAAAGTACAATTCAAAATACCCAGCAGCCATGTGGGCATAAGGGACAGATCCATTGTATAATGTGAATCCTACAAAGAATGCGCCCTAGTCACCACACTACATAAGCAGTCTTGTCAATTAGTCCTTTTCCACTTGATGTAAAGGTTGACTGAGCCACCAGGGAAGCAAACGTATCTCTGTGGGGTCTGATATGGCCACCTCCCTGAGAAAAGGAGTAGGAGAGCAGCGTTTTGAACTTCCAGGAGACCAGTCAAATAGGCTAACCAACTGGATGTAGGCCAGCTCTTTTCACTGACAGGGACATGTACGGAGTGCGGGTCACTTTTTTTTGTTATATTTCTCAAAGCCAGTAATTTTCTATAGAAAGTTTAAGATTCTAATGAAATTCTTAGGAAATCCTTAGTCCTGTATCATCCTTCCAGGTGCTGCAAGGGAGACGACAGGTCTATAGCTCTTCTCACCTTGCATAGTTTTGGCAGTTGTTAAGACCTTTAAGAACTGGCTTATTCTTTCAGCTGAACTACAAGGGCTGGAGCAGGGATGAGTACCTCTTCTACTCAACAAAAGTTTGGTTGCATTTTTAGATTTTTGCTTAATGACCTACATTTCCTGTTGCTTTACTTTTCTTAAACTCTAGCTCTGGTTTGTTCTTTTTCTTCCACTTTATGTTTTTGCATCAGACAACACAATGGTGTTTGTTTAATTTGAAAGAGCATTTATAACTTCTTCTTTTATATTTTTTTACAATTTTACAACATATATTCATGGATAAACTATGACAGCAGAACAGTTAGCAGTAATGAAAGACACAATGGATTAAAATCTCAAGCGAGACTTTCTCAGGCATTCGTGCTCAGAAGCTGTACCAGTTTCTTCATCATCTGTCTGCGTGCTGGAGTGAGTGGGCTGAGCTCCAGTGCCAGACACTGTGGCCCAATGAGACATTAAACCAGATGGCCAGTGTGAAAGCCTGGTTGAACATATCAAGATCTGGGCATCAACGCCAATGTACTAGCAGAGTTACCTACATATTTTAAAGGATATCTGCAGGTTCCTTCTGAGGGCCTACCTGGAAGGTGCTTAAAAAACGTGGTGCACTAAGACAGTCAACATCATGCTGCTTTTGTTTTCAGGACAAAGTCCTATAATACAGAAAATGCATTGTTTTAATTTTGTAGTTTAGGCAATTTCCATCAGTTTTCTTGAATCTCAGCATTGTTGCATGGCCTGGCAAAATTATTTTTTGTGTGCAAGTGTCTACCCAACTCATGCAGATTGTTTGAAAAAAAATAACCCAGGTGTCTAGACTTCAGAGTCTTTTCTGTGTAGCAGTGTTATAGCTGAGCGTAAATGATTATACCTTAAGGAAACAGCAGGCAGGGACAGTATTGCCAGATAGCAGGTGTCTAGCTTTTACAAGCAAACACCTGGTGTCCAGTGAGTTTTGGTGCATGTGTATTGAATCTCCAGAGTTTTGGTGTCTTTAAGAACTCACATGGACCTTACATGTTATCTTGATTACAATCAAAATCTGAGGAAAGTGCCAGCATGTCCTCTCTCTCCTGCTTCCTTCCTCAGTAGCTCCTGAGAGCCATAAATGTGAAGGCAACAGGCCGTCCGGTATCTGCTGTCCCTGAAGTTAAAAGGAAAGTAGAATTGCCCTGGGCTTCATGCATCCAGGTGCCTCTCTGCAAGTCCCTACCCACAGCTTCCTTCCCCATGAAATGTTAAAGTCCCTTACATTTTTGACCTAACTTCATACAGACACAAAAGTTTCACTTCTCAGTATAAATAACCCAAACCCTCTTAAAATCCTGTTAAACTCTTTTTCCTCAGCGATTTCCTGTGGCATTGAATTGCATGGGCTCATAATGTGCTACTTTAAGACCCTTTCCCTTCTGTTCTTTTCACATTTTCTGCCTGCTAATTTAATCAACTTTTTCCTTGTAATTGTGTTATGGGGCTGGGACTGGAGTACCAGATCTCTTTCCCCTAAACCAATCATTATTTCAGGTGAAACTTCTTGTACTCCTGCTTTCTAAACTAAATAGCATTGGTTATTTCATTTGTTCTCAATTTTCAATCTTTCTTCCACTCTCTTATCCCCTGTCCACATAAAGATTTAGTGTCTGTGGCACACTGGAGTTTGGAGTTGAGGCAGACTACCCCATGTATAATATTAAGGGGAAAAAAAATATCCCTAGATTATAAAATGCTAGTCCTGTTGCAATATTTCCTTTAGCAATCCTTGCCAATTTTATTATTTTGCCCAACCATTTCCTTATTCTAAACTCTCAGCAGTACGCCAGCCTGCTGACGATGAATGCTAGATCCTATTCCTGAAATACCCTGGGCAATTTAGATCTCTAGGTGATTTAGATCCCAGCAGCATGTAAAAAATACTTAGGCTCTTTCTCCCACTCCCTATCACTTCAGATTTACCTAAATTAAATTGTAGCTTCCGCCTAATTGCATTGCTGATAGGTTTGTTCAGTGGTGTTTGAGCTCAGATACCAGCTAGCCTAGTTGCCCTTGTTTCATTAACACCAAGTTAGCAATGCCTTACTTTCTCCCTAGAGGTGAAGCTAAAGGGATAACAGTGTTATTTTCAGAACTTACAAGACAGGTGCTAGATGATTATTTGACCTGTAATTTGCCTCATCATACAAATCATCCAAGATATGAATAATCCTTACCTTGCCACACAAGGTATTTCTTACTGTCAGTGTACCTAGAGAAGAGCATGTGTGAAGTTTTGTTGGCTTTTTTCACATTTAGATTTATTTAATTAGTTAACTTTTGCTAGTAGGCCAGTGACAGCACAGTTCTCAGGTCTGCAAGACCTGCTTGGCTTAATCTTGGAACCATGTCTTCTTTCACACTGGGTTATCAAACTTTTCATGAGGATTCTCTGAAGCTGCAAAAATAGTTGTGTTTGGGTTAGAGGACAAGGGGATGGCAGCTAGTGAGATGTAACGCGTGGAGTAGCAGCGTATGTTGGGAATCTGTATTAACTGAATGAAGCACGGATCTTTTAACAAAGAATTTTTTTAGATTTTGAACCCATTTAGGCTTGAATCTAAAACATCAGCTGGTAGGTATATATGAATCAAAAGTGAATATAATGGTCAAAAGAAGAAAAGTGATGTACAACTATCTGTCTCGGTGTTTTTCAGTGTCTGTTGCCATAGTATCTAAACAATTATAGCACAGCAACACCCGCAGCTGATACTGGCTTTCAGAATACTTCTAAATTGTTTAATAAAAAACATCTGGATTTTAGATTAACAGGCTTTCAAGCCATTCACTCACCCACCTTTTTTTCTTGTTTTCAGCAGTTTTTTACACAGACCTGACAGGATTTTGTAGCCTACAAAATAAGAAGCAGCAAAAAAGCAGCCAGTTTTCATTCTGGGGTCATTGCCACTACTGCCCAGACTGCATGCAATATATGCTCAGCAGGTTGTTCAAAGTGCTGATTGCAAGTAACCAAATACAATGTAGCACTTGTTTTAATCGCCTAAGCTACTTACTAGTGTCATATTCACTGCTAATGAACTGGGGTGCCATGTTAGTGAACAGCTGGATTACTGATAGTGAGATAAACCGGCAAAATTTGTTTGTGGTTGGCAGTTTGGTTACCTTTTGTTTTTCACCACCATACATATCTCTCTCCAACTGACAAGAACACTGGGATAGTCAACAGTTTAGCAGCTACTTCCATGTTTTCTTTTCTACTAACTGCTGGCATATCTAAGTGATACACTGTTTTTCTATAAAACATTAGATGTGGAACAGTACAGTGTACTTTTTCTGCTTTGGAAATTATTGATATCTAGTAAGCACTTGAAGCAGGTTAGGTTGATTGAGGTTACTTTGTTACCTCCGAGCATCTCATGTCTTTAAAGGAACACTGATTGTTGATTTTACACTCATGAAAAGAGATAACGAACTGTAGAGATAGATTAAGGTAGACTGTAGGGCCTTCAGAAGTATTCCAGTTTCTAAGATTACATGACTCTCTTCATCTCAGTTTCCATTGAAATGAAACAGTCAGGTTTTTGCCTTATGTGGCAGGAAAGCCTAAAAAATATAGTTTAGGCATAACAGATACTTTCTGAATCTGCAGAGGGCCTGAAATGATGGCCAAAAAGTGCTGCTGGACAATGCTTTGGTCAGTTAAACTGTACAGACCAGATAACAGGCCAGAGCTACAGTATTTTGTAGGAATCAGGCTGCTGTAATCTGTCAGGGATAACAGCGTGGTGATTGAGCAGCCTGTGCTTAGATGCCCATTCCTTTTCTCCCTCACTCCAGATGAATTTCACTCAGCCCTGAGAGACCATCAGAAGAGGAAGGTCTTGGCTGAGAAGATGATGAAAAAGGAATAGTTGAGCCAAGGCTGCAAGACCAGGGATTGATAGCTTGGATGTCAGAATGAGCAGGAAGCTTATGTTGCCCTATCTCAACTCTAGCTGCTGCAAATTAAGAGAAATTCAATAGTCATGCTCCAGTGACTGAAGCAAGACCATCTGGATAGAGACTAACTACCAAATACCGGTGCCAGCTCACACTTCTTTAGTAAATATTTGTAGATAGATTGCCCAACTCATCAAGGAGTTCTACTGGAAGCATTCACTCTCCCAGAGCCCAAGAACTATGAAATGTTGAGCCTATGGAATTTACTCCTGGATTTTGTGAGTGGGTTTTTCTTCAGTGGTCTTTCCAATGGAAGACTCTTAGGAATGTTTTTGTCACAAATTATGGAAAAATTGCCTTTCCTTGTGAAATACCATATACTTTGATCTTGGAGGAGTACAACCATTAAACATTTGTCTGCCAGTGGGTTGGGAAAGAAAACCTGTAAATCTCAACCTGTGAAGGAGCAACAGGTTTTCATGAAGAATATTGCTGGGAAGATAATGTCTGCTAAGAAAACTGAGTCTTTTCAATTAACTGTAGGCACCTCAGGAAGTACCATGGATATCCCCAAATGTTATTTCCCATCTGCTTTACATAGAATGGCATGTTCTGCCTCTGCAGGTACATGCCTCTCCCCACAGTCTATAGAAGGAGCCTGGATGATAAACCCAGCTGAAATCCCACCCTGTGTTGCTGTAGTAACTGCTTTGGGATAAGAATGAGCATTGAAATATCCAACATTAAAAGCAGCACCAGAGCTGCTTTCTGAAAGCAGTCCTGAGCAGTGCTTAAAACACCTCCCTTACACAGCAATTAAGCCAGCAGCTGAACAAATCTTGATCCACAAAGACTACATTGATCAGACTGATGGAATTTGAAGATGTTACATCTCCTCCAGCACCTAACACTTCCTATACTGTTCCCACTACTACATCAAAAGAAACCTTGCATTCTGCACTCTTACTGCCTTCTTCCAGTCTGTGTTGGCCAAAGTGACATGCTTGCTGCAGGACAGAGAAGAATTCCTTCATAATCCAACACAATGCTGATTTCATCAGGATCAGCCATAGTTGTGACAGATGTTACCTGCTCACATACCAACACTCCACATAACGGAAGCCTCTTAAGACTACCCTGAATGTTTACAGCATGGAGACTAACCCTCAGAAATTGAAATCAGGCAGCTTCTTTTCATTCTTATTCGTAACTCCACCTTTTACAAGATCATGACAAGGCTTGGAGTTTACACATCCCATATATAACACACTTTAGCAAGCACATCAAATGTCCACTAGGAAATTATATGTGTGAAACCAAATGACAGCTAAACGCCAGAATGAGCGAATTGTTGATGAAAAGCAGACACATTCAAAGATCCGAGAAAGCACATGTCTCACAAAATATTAATTTCATTTTGCCTTTTCAGTTCTTAAACTCAAGGGAAACCTGCAAAATGCTTTAAAAATAAATACCTGGGAACTAAAATTCATAATACTTTTGGATATCAAAAATAGGAATTGAGTAGAGTCATACTAGTTTTATAGCACATTATGCCTGCTTTTGCCCATGCCCATTAATTCCCAGAAGTTTAATTGATGATAAATTGCCTATTTCTTTTTCCCACAGGAGATTGCTATCTTACTAATCTCTTCTGTTGCAGGTGTCATTCCTCTGTTCCTGAGGTACCAGCTGCCTTTTCTCTCAAATGATCTAACTGATTAGCAAATTCAAAGTGATTGGTCTCAGCTTATATATAACTCCAAAGATCTCTGCTTCTCTTTCAAGCTTGAAGAAAAGCTTGTATACTTGAAAGCTTGTCTGTTTTGTCTGTATCAGTAATCAAAAAAAACCCCTGACCTCCTCCAAATCTTACCTATCTTAGGAAATATGCCTACTTTTTTAGACAGAGTCAATTATACAAGGTAAACCCTATGTGATAAGGCTGGAGATTTTTATGCTGCTTGGATACATAATGGAAAAGAAAAAACAAGATCTATCCTTTGAAGTAGGGTTATCCAAAAATCATCTTACCTCACTAGTTGAAACAGGGTGTAAAGATGATGTTTATATTGTTCTCCAAGAGACTAAAGATGACAAAATTCTCTGATAATTAGGTCCTGATGTCTTGCATAGATTTTATAAACCATGTGGGGCCATACCTGGATGACGCAATTTAACATATGCAAATCTTTCAAATGCTCAAATGTATGTAAAAAATATTGTGTAAATATCACACACTGTTAATCTATCAGCCCATGCTAACAATTTTTATTAATCAAAAATAGATTTCTTCCATTTACCAATATGAAAATACATATTGTTTTTCCAGTGGTTGCACTTATTTGGTTCTCATCCAACTTACTCTTTCTTCTCTGTGTTTTGTTTAGTAACTGGTCAAAACTCCAGTATGATCAACCTCATATTTAATGGGTTTTGTAAACTATGTTTGATTCTCAGTGAATTCGGTGGCTGACAGATGTGTGCACAACGTTTACCTGAAGCAGCTGTGGATACAAAGGTAGGTCTATCTGCTAGTTATGTTCGCATGAGGGTGTTGGTGTTGGCCTTGGTGATCGCCTTAGTTCTGGGCTTTGAGATTTGAGGCTTGGCAGGGAAGTGCTATCTTGCCTCTGGGGAATAGGGAAAGTGTGACTATCGAGGTTCCGTAGTGGGAACGCTCTGTGTCGTGCCTTTATAAAAATGCTTTTCCTGCCTGTGTTTCCCTCTGTAGAGCTATTCATTTGAATGATTTGTTGGTACTTACAGAACGGGCCAGTGTATAGTGCTCTCTAATGTAATCTATATTCTACATTTCAAAACACATTTAGACAAACTTTTCTGGGAGTAAATACAACACCAAACCCCAGCAGCTGCAGCTTAAATCACTTGTACACAATACAGTATATTCTTTCTTAATGTATCTGCACTCGCTGCGAGGGAATTAGGTTAAATTTGCAAGAGAGAGAGTATGCTGCATTACATTTACAGGTCTCACAGCCTTGGGCATCGGAGAATTGGAATAGAAATACTTTTACCAAAGCAACCTAAAGATAAGTGCTTGCCCATTTTCTCTTTCCTATCTCCTGCACTGACTGCTCTTCTGAGAGAAAAAAAAAAATAACGCTAATTCAGACAGTAATGAGTGTTGTTAGTTGGCACATCCAAGTCCAGAACATCAAAAAGATGAGCAACATATAAATCCTCCTGCCCTTAAATATGGTAAAACTTAAAACATCCCTGAACTATGCACTGCACCAGCTGATGACTGGGATGAATCAGAGCAACCATATGGCGGGGAGAGAGCTGAGTGTTGAAGCAGGAGGCTTAATTTTCTAAGCTTAAGAAGGGACGTCAAATAGCCATTAAAATAATTAAGTGGATAAATAAATAATGGAAACTGCGTGAGTTTAAGTGAGGAAAAGTGTTTTGAGTTGGCTATATACACAGTTGTATCATACAAACAGAACCAGTGTTTTTCCAATGCTGTGCATATCTGCTCTTCTGAGCAGCCGGTCGAACACACCGACACGTATCCTGCTCTGTGAAGCATTCTGTGTCTTGTGTTTATGATTACAGCAACAATAACTGTGCTGGTTTATTGTGGTAGAGTCACCTCAGGGCTAGTGGGAAATCAAGTGGATTTTGTGGCCCATTTGGGAATTTTGTATACAGGGAGGAAGCACTGATCTCATTTCATTGAGACACTATTGTAGAATATTACTATGACTCTTAATTTAACACAGCATTTGTTGTTTTAAGATGAAAGTGTCCCTTTCAGAGTACTTTACTGATGCAGCAATATCTGGGCTGCTGCCTGGTCAGCTAGCTAGTAAAAAGGCTAGGGAAAGCCTTTGACATCTTTTGACAAAGGGACAGACATTTCCAGCTTGGAAGAGTAAGCAGAAGAGTCTAGTCTAACACTTTGGATGGTCTAAAGCTGCCTGATTTGAACTTTAAGGAGTCCTATCCTTTCAACATCCATTTAAAGAAATAGCACTGGAGCTAGCTATAATCTCATGAGGAGCTATAGTTCTTCCTATTAACTATGTCCCTACATGGAAAAAGCCTACATGTACCTCCTCTTTGCAATTTCACCAAGTCGTTCTGATACACCTTGTGCAACACTGATGTTGCTGAAAGGGAGTGGGATGGCACAAATTCTGCCTACTTCTACAATGAGGGAACCTGCTTCCTGGGCCTGCAGAACATCTCTGGGAGTGCTCCTCTCCCTCCTAGTCATGCATAATCCATGAGAAGGAACAGCACGTTTCTCACTTTCTCCCAGAAACTAAGAGGAATATCTTATTGTGCATTCACTCAAAAATATTTCCAGACATCAATAACTTTTTCATCTCAGAATTATTTTCTCAAACCAAAAGCAAATTCTGTGTTTTTCAAGGTTATTGTATAGGTTAAGACTTCTGTGTTAGATGAAATATAATCGAAACTCAAGATGTCTGAAATGTTTTAATTGCCAAAATATCCCCTGTTTATGTAGGGTCATGTATACTATGGACCTGTTGAGTTGCAGGAAGCAATATAGCGGATTGAATTTGAGGTACTGGTGGTATTTTGAGGAACTCCTGTGATCCAGAGCCTCATCTATTCATTCCAAGACAGCATGTGCATGGTATTTGCCACCATGAAGAGGTCAAATTGAGTCAGCAGCTGTGTGGGGGAGACTAGCTGACAGCAGTAGTCACCAATCCAACCGCCCCTGTTCTTGGTCCCTTCCCTTCACTGAACAAACCCATACAAAGAAGAGGCAGAATGGTTTGTGCTTCTCTCAGAGAGCTATTGAACATGAAATGAACTCCTAGTGCCATGCAAAATTCATAGCCAGCACAACTGTTATCAGGGGATAATGGTCTTTTTGTAGTCAGCAATGGGCCTAGTGCTGTATTTGCTGACTGTGAGCCCCACAGAATAAGGCATGGTAAGCTTATAGCACTATCCATGGTCTGCAAACAGAGGAATGAACCCATGACCCTCCTTCTCTTCATTGGTACAGAAAAGCCACCTTTCTCATGCAAATATGCCTCTTTTGTTTCCTGGTGTTAGCAGCAATGATGTCATATATTCAACCATCTCATCTCTGCCAAGTGTGTAAAGCACTCATGAATGAAGAACCTACAGTGGTTTGAAAAGAAAGTCACAACAGTTGGTCAGAGTCAGAGTCCAGCATTATTAAATATCGTGTGTCTTGCTCACAGTACCCTCTTGGCAGGGAGATGGTGAACCCATCTCTTTGGGTTATTGTTAGAATGTATGAAGGTAGAAAAATGGTCATCCCCAAAGCCTTACGAGGCTCTAAAAAAATATTTTTTCTTTTTATTTTTGAAAAATACTATCATTTATTTTTCATTTTTGTGTGATTCAATATCAACTAAATTTTCTCAACCAAGATATAATGTGCTGCTTGTCAATATCAGTTAAAATCATGTGGCTACACAGGAGAGCCGCATTGGAAGTGTTTTCTTTTGGCACCCAGCTGTACTTTTTGATTTATTACAGCAGGATTGCTTGCCAGTTACCACAGTATGTAAGACCGCAACCAAAAAAATGACAAGAACCTGAAAGCCAAACCTGTGGTGTTTAATTAAATAACTTTCCCCTTTTTTAAAAAAATTAATTCACCCTGGAAGTAAAAAAAAAAAAAGGTTTAGAAAGAAATTTAATTTAAATTGAAGCTGAATGGTTAATTAGTCATTGATTAAAAATCTACTGTGGTAGGTTGACCTTGTTGTGTTGCACATCAAGAAGGAATAAGAATCTGAAAGTCAGGTCAGAACTAAAAAAAGGTAACATTCCTATAATACAACAGGGGATTCTCTTGTTCTGTATGCCAGGATCCAGCTAGAATTAGCATGTTCTAAAAATAATAAGAAGATCTCTTAATTATTTATATCTGCTTACTTGATTATTCATTAGAATGTGTGTGTTGTCACTGTGAAATCAAACCTCAAAAATTTACTGCTACCAAGCCTATTCCAGTAGTTCAGTTTGCTATAGCAAAAATGGGTCAAAGTATGCACAAGCTGTAGGAGAACATCTTTTTCTGCATGCAGAAGACAGTATGGAAAACAAAGAGAGGGCCGTCAAAGATGTAATAAACAGAATTTATGGACCAATACATGTACATCAGTTGTATTTGTTAAGGTTGTGAACCTTCAAGAATTTATGCTGAGGAACTACTTGGAGAACATAAAGTCTTTTAGCATCACCACCTATTTTAATTGCTGGGTATTGAATTTAAATGTTTAGGTGTTACTTGCAGAAACAGAAGAACAAATCAGTGTACAGCTAGGCAGCAAACAATTGTATTATTTTTCTGAAGAGAGTGTCTGCTGTCAACTTATCCTTCTCAAAGTTAAGTCAGGTCCTCAGCTGGCACAAAGCAGTACGGCTCTACTGAGGCAAATGATTTTTCCAGTGTACACAGGGTGAACTTCTAGCCCTCAAGGCAGATTCAGGTCAGTGAAGAATACAACAACTGAAATTCCCGTACCAGAAAACATCACCATGGAAAGAAAGGAAAAAACCTGGAACTCTGGAGACCTGATTTAGGACTAAATCAAAAGAGGATGATAATACATAGGAAATGAAGGTGGATTTCTTCAAACAGGACACCTATGTTCTCATAACAAAATCCGATCCAGAAATCCGGTACTTCACTGTGTATGTTCCACAAAGATTCACGTGGGGAGGTCTCCCAGAACAAACCCTATCACACGACAGGATCAGTTCCCTGTGAAGTGTGTAGGTTCCCACAAAGCGCAGAAGGTGCAGATGAGTGTTAGACTAACATGCTGCCTGTTGGGGTTCAGTGCCATGTCTTTATTGCCCAACAGAGCTGCATAGCCATCGGGTTGTCTGCTTTTCAGAAAGGGGGTGGTCTGTGTGAAAGGGCATTTTCCACTCTTTTTTTTTTTTTTTTTTAGCTTTATGCAGCAGGGCCTATAAGATTCCTTTGACTAGAAAAGGAGAGTGAAAACAGATGTGACCTGCTCTCCTAATGGTTTGGGCAGTCACCCTGGATAGTTAATGCTAAGTGATGCACAACAGCTGGGGAATGGGCACAAGTTTTCTGGGTAAGGATGCTTTCTTTTTTACATTAAACAATCACTGAATAAAACTGTAAAAGTTAAAGACTTTATGAAGTATACTACCACGCATGATTTCATCCAACGACTTATTCAGGCAGTGGAACAGTTTGAAAAATGTAATGTTACTAGAAAGTATTCAGTTAGATTCCAGAAAATATTAATGAATTAATTCTCTTTTAACATCCTACTTAATATTTACTCTTCAAGCAGTGACACTTTTTTTTCTGTGGATGTTTCACATGGGGCAGAACTCCAGACTTATTTTGGATTGTGTCATTCAATTAAAAGCATTTGTGTATTCACTCCAGTGAATACAAGACAATAGGATCTTAATGCAGTGCTAGTGACAAGTTGAGCTCTACACCTTATTTAAGTTCCCTCAGTGAACTTAATCTTAGTATTCCCTTCAATCTGGCTATCCATTTTTCACCATTTCTGATGATGCCTGTGATTTATTGTGATTGTAACTTGTTGATGTCAGACATCTCTTATTAGCATGTTCAATGCAAAATTAAAAGTATAGTAGTAAAAGGTAAAAGTTGATCTGAACAGTTGCTCATAGTTTCCCATTCTGCCTCCCTCCTACACTCAGAAAGAGGTGTATACACAGCAGACTTACAAGAACACGTTCACAGGTGTTCACTGCATTATCAGGGTTATTGTGTGGAGCAATAAAGGATCTCCATAGGGTCCAGTACCAAAATAAGCTAACAGTGTTTGTCCTTTGTCATATGCTTCACTAGAATCTAATTTTCTTCATTTTTTTGTTATATTTTTTCTTGTGGCGTATTTAATTATTTCAAAGCTATGTGTATTTTTACATATCCTCTGTTACCTAAAGCTGTAGTGTAAAGGAAACAAAGTGATAGGGCATTAAAACAATAAATGACACCTAACAGCTCCCAGAGAAAACAGGCAGTGTTTTTACAAGAAGCAAAGGGGAGACAGAGACGACATAAAACAGCACATGAACCTGTCTGAACCTAGCACATACAGGAAACAAAGGAAAGATTTTTGTGATGGGTTTTAAAAGAAGAGCCATAAAAGTGATGATGGGAGCAAAGAAGTCAAAAAAGTTGAACTTGAAAGAGGTAACAATATTTAGGAATGGCAACAGCAAAGAAAATATGCCAAGGTCATGTGAAAAGGATGAATCAAGTAAGACAAGGAGACGGGAAGAGTTTGTTACGATAATTTCTATCATGTTGGGGCCAGATATGCAAAAGTAAAGGAAAAAATGGAAGAACAAAGCAAATAAATACAGTAACTAGAAAAGCACAGATACACTGTCAGAAACATACATGTGCACAGTTGTTTTATCTCCACAAAAGCTGCAAAGCAAAGAGAATTTTTGAGGAACAGGTTTGCTTTGTGTGTTTTTTGTCTTTTTTTTTTTTTTTTTTTTATATATCCTGCCTGGCAATTCATCTGGCTTGCAGAAAGTTTAGAAAGGATGGTAATAAACTGTGAACGTGTTTCTTACCAATCTTGGTGTCTGGCAAGAATGTATGGCTACTGCTTTTTTTTGAAAATGCTGTCTGGTTAAATCCTTATACAATAGCATCCTGTAAATGAACATAGAAGACTGAAAATCCTAGTGTACAAATGGAAGCTTGCTGTTGTTTATCAGTTGCTCCAGCAAACCAGAATAAGCAAATATTTCCTGCAGCACTGTATGTTATACTCAGCACAAGCAAGGTTGCCTCATAAATTTCTCTGTACTCCCAGAGTATAGGAAACACATTCCAAAACTGCATGGATAAACTGCCATGGATTTGGAGCTTACGATCACAGTCTAAGGACATAATTTCCAGACAACTCCTTATATTACGACACAGCAAACAAGCTTTTCCCTTTTCTTTGAGAGCGCGATTTATGCCAAACCCCCAAGTAACTTCGGACAATTGTCTTTGAATACTCTCTAGTGTAGTGCCTAGTATGATGTTGATTTTACATCTGTTGGAATAATAACACAAAGAACTCGTAATAGGCTTTCTAAGTGAAACGATAGCTTCAGACATCTGGAAATAGTTATAAGGTTTATATTTGCACTTCTGATTTTTCTAGAGTATTTCTATCAAGTATGCAGTGCAAAATTTGAGAGTACAAGAATAATCTATGTATGTTTGCTTCTCTGTGAATGTGACATGTACAGGAGCTTCTACATGCCCCTTGTTTTAATTATTTTTTTCAAAGGGAGTAGCTGTTGAGTGCTTGAGCAGTCAGTGGTATCCTGAGTAGTCTGTCTGTGCTACTGCAGAGCACATCTCTTTAGCACTTCATACAAAAAGTTTCATCCAAATCTCTGGGTGTTCACTCATACCCTACAGCATCACTCAGTAGCCACTGCTTCTACCTGAACAATTCCCCAAACTTGCTGCAGCGAAGAATTAGTCTTCAGATATTGAGTTCCCTTTTAAACAACGCATTATGTTTACTTCTGTTTTGACAAGATCATTTCACTTTGGACTAAAACCTGGTCAATTGTATGGGCCCTAAATTATTATTTACCTTCTGTCTGGGCAGTACTGTTCTTCCCTCCTCCAGAGCCACTGGTGAGATGGTTGTCTGCCCCTGAACAGTCTAAGGTCCAGTGTAGTCAGGGCACTCCTCTAGAAATTGGAACACATGAGAGGGCCTGATTCAGGCTGGAGCCTTAGATTTCAGGCTCCCTCATCCCAGGCAGAAGTAGGAAACACTACTCACAGGCTTCTGGGCTCATATTGAACAAAGTAATCTATAGTGGAGGATTTTTCAAACAAAGGAAAGATCATGTCATACTTATGTTTACAGCACCTTGGCTCATTGCTGCTCAATTCAGTGACAAAGTTTATGCTGATGGGTTTCATGCTGGCCAGTTGTCCCTGGACAAACCTTCTGGAGTGCTGAACTTGTAATGTACCTGCTTCAGTCTTCAGTTCAACATCTGGTTAATTCACCCTTACCTATTTTTAAGCCAGGATTAGGTTGTAAATGGTGGGTAGGCAATGGAAACCTAGACATGAAATCCAGGTACTCCTGTCCTCAGCACAGTCTGTTATTTCCCTCTGCACACACCTCCTTGGAAGTTAGGAGTGGATCACATTTGCTAGGCTATACGATACAGTGTGGAATCTGAATTTCCTGTATCCATTTCCATTTGAATCAGCAATCCTAACAATGAGGTTACCCAAAGCACCCGAGGGGACAATCCAGGGTGAGACACAAAGCCTCATTGAGAAGGAGCTATCAATTAGCAGCTGCACATTTACTATTCAAGCAGCATTAGAAAGTAATTAAATTTAAGCGGTTCTTCATTCAAAGCTGCAGGAGCAAGTAAATAAACTTAACAGAAGCCACAGCTATTAAATGAAGATATATGACACAGGCAGTCAACAGCAGTAAAAGACTTCTAGAAAAGAAACTCTTTCAGATTAGGCTTGGGTAGGCGACATAGCAAGGGAATCTGACCGCAAAAACCTTGCTCTAGACTTTGGAGGCACTTGCTCCTGGCATTGTAAAGCTGAGTTTTGTTGTTAACAAAGGGCTGGGGTTATAAAACCATAGTGTAACCTCTGCAAGCTGACAGCACTTATTCTCTGGGCACAGGATGGATTTTTCAAGGCGTTGCAAGTAAACCATTCGATTACATGTTCCAATGAATTAAATTGAACTCCTTAAAACACAGGTGAAGTTTCATGGTGTGGGCATGCATGAATAGAACAGCCGTGCAAGATAATTTGTCTTTGCTGATGCCAGTGGAAAGGAGGGAAATAAATCCTGGTGTCTTTAAAAAATGTTTCAGTTCATCTGGGTCAAAGGTATTCAATGTTTTTGTAGAAATCACATTGGTATTGCACGATATTCCAAAGGGACAAGTTAAAATTTCATTAGTGCCAAGAAGATGCACTTACAAGTCTT
Source organism: Rhynochetos jubatus (assembly GCA_027574665.1). NCBI lineage: Eukaryota > Metazoa > Chordata > Aves > Eurypygiformes > Rhynochetidae > Rhynochetos > Rhynochetos jubatus. The sequence continues at coordinate 73,382,053 of CM050651.1, read as the reverse complement.
GAAGTGTTTGAGCTTTTTCGTGTTTAACACTGAATTTGCTGGGTTTAAAGATGTTTGTTAATTGTTCATGATAAACTGAACAGCTTTATGTGTTGCTTCACTTCTTCTAAAGTCTATAAAATGAGTTGGAGCTCTAACATCTACTGGCTCAAATTAAAACCTTTCATGCCCTTAATGGGACAATTGTTTTACGCTTAACCCTTGCAGTGAAAGCTAGCACACACAATATAGTTCATGTATTAAGAACTCTTGGGTAAGTGTCTATAGGTCTCTTTCATCACATAGATACCTGAGGCACCTTGCTGTAGATTTAGTCCCATGCTGCTCCTGTCAGCAACCTCTGACAATGCTGTTTCATACTTTGGCTCCCTTCATAGGATCTGAATCTTCAAAAACTTTCATGGGATTCATCCCAGCTAATTTTACTCATCTTCATGTTAGACATACAATCCGAGCTGTGCTCTAGGCTCCCTTTGTTGTCAAGGAAGTTGGGTAGTGCCTCTCTTCAGAGGCTGATTTACACATTTCCTTAGGACAGACTGTAGATGAATTCTTGCTCTTTCAGGCTAGACAGTCTATTTTTGAGCTGGCTAAGACTAGGCCAGGGTAAACACACCCTTGCTGTCCATCTCCCTTAGTGTACTGTGGCGGAAGAGGCTGAAGGTGTTTCTCGTTCTTCCTGAAGTGTTCCCCTTCTTCAGAATGCAGCTCCTACAAAGAAGGCAAATCTCCAGGACAAGTGCCTGTTCACACTTATGTTCCACTGCTGGTCCGAGGGCAGACTCATATATTCCTTTCATCTAAACACGTTTTCAAGTTGCTTTTTCTTCTTTGTGTTTATAAATCTTTACAATAGTCTTTATGGTCACACAAGTGATCATATTACCTGGTAGCTGAGTTCTCAGCTGTCTCTCAATAGTTCAGGAAGGGACAGGGTGCATTTCAAAGGTGCCACCCAGTGATTTAGTAGGACTAACTAGAGTAGTAACTAGACGGGAACTTTATTTTCCAGCCTTTTAGAAAAAGCATCCTTTAACAATTCAGGCATCATTTTCCTAAGATATTATTAGATTGTTGCTATCTTGCACTCGATATAGTGTATTTAAAGTAATAATCCTTGAAGAATACTTACATTCAGAACTGTCAGATTGTAACCTTTTAGTTGACATTATTGTCATTGATATGCATTATCTAGATAATATCCATTTCATGCAATCACAATCCTGACACCATTGTTTCTGGATAGCTGCGATAACATTGCAGGATTGTCATGGTTTAACTCCGGCTAGCAAAATACCACGAAGCCGCTCTCACAAATTCCCCTCCCCTCCTCCAGTGGAGGGGAAGAATCGGAGGAAAAAGAAATAAGGAAGCTCGTAAAATTGAGATAAGAACTATTTACTAATTAAAGCTAAATCAATACATACAGATATAATAAATACTTAAAATAGTAGAAAATGAAACATATAGTACAATATAGACAATATGATACAATTTCCCACCATCCACTGACCAACGCACACCCAGATGTTGAGTGATGAAAATCAGACCCGGAGAGCCCAAGAACCGCAGCCCGAGAGCCACGGCCTGAAGGCCGGAGCCCAGGAGCCAATGCAGCAGATTCTGAGCAAACCCTATCACTGATAACATGGCCAGAAAACTCAAAACAATCCACCAGCTCCCACATGAAGGAGCCAGCACAGGAGCTGCCAAAGCAGCTAACGCAGGAGGGTTAGCAAGTGCCCGGAGAGACGAGCAAGTGAGTAAAGGAGAGAGAGAGAAGGGCAGAGCAATGGCTACCGGACCCTCTTCCCCACCCAAAGAGACCAGAACATGACGTACTATGGGATGAAATACTTCCTTGGTCAGTCTGGGTCAGCTACAGTATCCAAAGCGGACAGAAGACCGTGAGTTCAGTACAGGCCATCCCCAGCACCAGCTGAGGCCTTATCAATGTTTCGACTTACTGTCCAGCAACATAGTTTCTTGGCAACCAGAGTAAAGGGAGTTAGCCCTTTCCTGACTGAACCCAGCACAAGGATCCTTATGCAACATATACAAATCTCTGACAATGTTGGGTTATGGACCTTATGTTCTTTCCAGCATAGTTATATGTGCAAAATTAAATTGTGGTCTTTATACTACCTTTTCTCCTGTTATAAAATTTTTAATTATAATGAAAATATTTATTTTAGGACTTCTAGGGAGAACTAGAATTTAAATATATACTGGCAAAATGCCTTTTCTTTATTACTTCCAGATTTACATTTAGTTCACCTTTCCTCCATCTGAACTTTTTAGTGTGGACTTCTGTCCTTCTGTGAAACATGTTTTCAGGTGTATTTTCAGTCTTGATCCATTTTCTGCAAAAACAACCACCTTTGCTTTTTTCTAGACTTGTTTTTTTGCTCTGTCTCAAAATGTTTGTGCTCAAAATGGGAAGCAAGCAATCACTCATAGTCCTTATTCTAGTCCAGTCTTGAATGAATTTTTAAGGCTCCTTACTCTCTCCATTTTGCTTTGACCCTGTGTTATTAGTGTTTTGCTAATCTAGTCCACTGAGCACTGAGCTTTCTCTCCAACTTCTTGAGACTGATCTCCCTCTATTCTGCAGACTGAGACCATTTTATGGATTTTTCCTAAGCTTCAGTCAAGAATTTCTAATAGTCTTTTCTGTATGACTTCTCAGAAATCCTCCAAAAACTAATTAAGTTATGAGTATGCAAACTGTCCCTTCCTGTAAAAACCTTATGTATGTGATTCAAAAGTCCCAGAATTTTTTTAAAGGCTTGAAGTGTTGCTTCCTTTTGGTTTCATGTATAAAATTTATCTCTCAAAGCTGGTATTCTTTCTGGTCATGCAGGAAGTCTTGGACACATATCTGATAAGAAGACTTGCTCTCCCTTAGCTAGGATAGGCTGTTAAACAAATCTAGTAGCACTGTCTTGATAATGCTAAATTTGACAAGTTTTCTTTGTTCATCTTCTTTATGTCAAATATCAATTAAGTTTCATACTTAAACAGCCACTGGATTTCTGTGGCTGTGCTGGAGCGTCTCTTCACTACCTTCTCCCCAGTGGTAGTCTTTCTTATGACTAGGCAGTGGCCTTTTCTGGTGAACTTCATTTTTCAGCACACAATAAAAATGATTCTTCATCAGAATAATGGATTAAATAATATAAAAATCAGAAAAAACATTGCGAAGGGGTAAGAATGCAGCTCTGTCTCTTGGTTTAATTCAAGTTGGTACTTTTGTTAGTGCATTCTGGGAATAAATTTCCTGGCAAAAGGAAAGAGCAAGATACTGTGAGAAGTTTCTGGCCTATCCTTGTTGACTTAATAGAACATCACATGGGTTTTGACCTTCATCCCTCTACTTGAATTTGGGTTCTAACCTCTAGGTGTTTCACTGTAGTTTTCCAGAGCCCCTCTGTAGACCAGCCCTCAGCACCGAGTGTTTCCAGCTGCCACACAACATCTCAAACAACAGACTCAGGGAAGCCGTGAAGCTAAAGCAACATGAGAATCAAAGAAAATCCTACTTCACTGTCACTTGGCAGAGAGTCAATTACCAGAAGATACTAATATGTTTTGGCTCAACCCTGCTGCCATCGTCTATGTCCATAGGAAAAAAAGAAAGAGTGAACAATCCCCCAAGCACACAATGTTGTCTGACCTTTCAAAACAACACTCTTAAAAAGCTGATGGCAATTACAGCCATAACACTGCAGCCGTAACTGTGCATATGCCTCCACATTACACAGAAATCAGAGGCAGCATTAAATCTCAGGTATAAATATCAAACTCCCTGTGGATTTTTGTAACTTTTTAAAGGATTCAAACAATTGTTTCTTTCTATCTAAAATCCTCCAGGTCTGTGAAGGCTTAAAATGCTTAATATATTTGACATGATGCATTATTTTGTGTCACTCTCTGTTACACAGGCTGCTTCTTCAACTTGTATGACAGTGTCACAGGGGGAGAGTCATCCAGAGGAAATATTGAAAAGGAAATACGCGTTTGAATTTCACCAGGGTAGCTGGGATGTGAAGCAGAGACAGGTGCATTGTATGTGTGATAATCTGCAAATTAAGGTTCTTGAACAGGACAGGAAAAGGGACGATTTGGGGGTGGTTGTTCCACTGTCTGAGACATCTGTTTTTTAAACATACAGGATCAGGTTGTCTAAAATGATCATTCTCCCCATTAAGGCACCAATCTTTTAGTGATGCCTGATGCAGACTATTGGGAGTTGTTGGGAGCCAAATTCTCCCTTAAAATGCAGACATTTGAGCTAGAGACTTAAACACATGCTGTGTGCCTTTGAAAATTTAGCCTTTTTTTTCTTTCTTTTTTTTTTTTTTTTAATCAAAAAACATGCATGCATACAAGGGCAAGGCAGGCACCACCAGGCAACGGGGCTGCCTTGTAATGAAGTATAAATCAAGTATCCACTGCATCTGGATGTGCTGTGATATCTCTTTCATGAAATCACTGGCTACAAGGTGGCAGATAAGGACTATGAAACAGAAAATCATCAGCAGGTTTTGTGATACCGAGACAATATTGGCTGCATTCCCACAGGGCACAAATAATGCAGCAGTTCAGGAAGCCTGACATTAGTTCAAAAAAATCTGATGATACCCACCACATTTCCCAGTGCTGTGATAATGCAGCTCCAGCCAGCTTGCTCAATTTACTTCTTGTAAATCCCTTTCAGAGTGTAAGGGAAAAAAAAAAAAAATCCACAGTGGGCAGTTTCCAAACCTGACCAGTCTCTTCCATCTTTCACCCTGTAGTGTATCCAGCTGGGCTTTGGAGGTAAGACTGAAGAAGCTACCACTTGTCCAAACTTTAGTATTCACTAATTAGTGTTAGTGAATTATATCTGTTTAGTTCTTTCCTCATTTTACTTTACATAACTAAATCTCTTTGTTTCCAACATATAGTACATTTCACGACTTAACTCAAAGCCTTCAAGAATGATGTTGCTGATGTTATACAGATCACTTTGTAGGTCTACTGTCACAAAAGTGTATATCCAAAGAGATCTACTTCACACTGCAGGTGGCAACGCTGTTTGCAAAACTGTCTCCATCTGTTAAATAAAAACAACTCTGAATGAAATGTATTAGAATGTAAATCGTTTTAAATACCCATATAAGAAAATTCTTCCCTACTCTTGTAACTATGCTGATTATCCAGAGGAAACCTCCTTGTCATGTAAAGTGGTTTGTTTTGTTTTTTTTTTACAACCTAATATCTCATGATTCCCAGGTGGGATGTGTTGAGGTTGATTTTGAATGAATACATTTAACTATAGAATGGAGAGTTGTGCCAAAGACATATTCTAGATTACATGTGAAGCCCAAGACTAGGTTGTGCTTTATATCAACTAGATTATCATGTGTAATAGTGTACTCTGTCTCTTGACAAACTTAAAAACAGGGTAGGCATCATACCTATGGCTTGAGATTTTGTCCCTGAAACCATTGGCCAGCTCCCCCAAAAGATATGCAGCTAATCCAGTTCAAACCCTTAATTAGTTTAAACATAAGCCCTGCATTCCCAGTATAGCCTCCTCAACCCAAGGTGGTAATACTGAAGATTTGAAGGAACAGATGATTAGGCAAAACCTATTATAATCATTCCAGAATAATCCTGAATATCTTTTCTCAAACTTCACAGAAATTTCCTCCTTTTTTAGCAGGATTGGGGCAATTTTCAGTCTAAAACTATCTTTCCAACAGAAATGAAAGAAAATTATTGAATAAAATTAAAATAGGACTTAATGACCATGAAAGCAGTCTATAACTACTGTGGAAGAATAATATACTATTTCTTCAAAATACACACCAATCTGTCTATCTGCCAACTTTCTTGACACAGATTATATTGAAATTTCTGTATTAAAAAGAAGTACCTAAGGGTTTGCTTCTGACAGGTGCTGAGTACCTGACAGAACCAGATCAGAAGCTGACAAGATCCTACTCAAAATACATGATTTTCACAGACAGGAGAATAACTGTGAAACAATATTTCTAACCTCAAATATGTACTAGAATACCAACTTCCCTTTTGGATCTGAATTGAAACAAAATAATATTGGTTATACATAAGAGATTTTTTTTTTAATTTAAACTTTGAATTTATAGACAGAAGTCTGTTTAAGTAACATGTTTATTTGTTTGTTTGTTTTAATGTTCAGTTTACAATCACTGAAACTATGGGAACGGAAAAATTCTCATGAAATGCGTAATAATTTCCACCTTGGCCCAGAGTCAAGATATGACTGAGATGCAATGGGAATATTTCACAGAATCACAGAATCATCAAGGTTGGACAAGACCTATAGTCCAACCATCAACCCAACACTACCATACCCACTACACCATGTCCTCAAGCACCATCTCTACCTTGAACACCTCCAGGGATGCTGACTCCACCACTTCGCTGGGCAACCTATTGCAATGCCTGACCACTCTTTCAGTAAAGAATTTTTTCATAATGTCTGATCTAAACCTCCCCTGACATAACATGAGGCCATTTCTTCTTGTTCTATCACCAGTTATCTGGGAGAACAGACCAGCGTCCGCCTCACTACAACTTCCTTTCAGGTAGCTGTAGGGAGCGATCAGGTCTCCCCTCAGCCTCCTCTTCTTCAGGCTAAATAATCCCAGCTCCCTCAGCTGCTCCTCATCAGACTAGTTCTCCAGACCCCTCACCAGCTTTGTCACCCTTCTCTGGACACGCTCCTTGTCAACAGATGCAGTCACTCCATCATAGAAGGACACTAAATTGGACTGGCAAGACTTGCCCTTGGTGAAGCCATGTTGGCTGTCTCGAATAACCTCTCTGTCCTCCATGTGCCTTAGAATAGCTTCTTGGAGGATCTTCTAGGAGGATCTTCTTCCATAGAATTGCTCTAAAATTGCCTTGGCAGTCATTTGACATGCTTACCAAGTCATTCCACAACCCAAAATAGTTTTGTGTGTATTCTTGCTTGTTTGTTTGGCTATTTTTGTAAACTTCAGAAAATAAAATTCAGATTGCACTGACAGATTATATCATACAGTTTATGCAGAGGAAAGCATTCAGATATTTTTTCTCCAGATCAGATATTTGTTCATTGCAAAGTCTTGAACTGTCTGTGTGTGAGACAAGATAAAAAAGAAAATTCACTGTTTAACACATTCCATTTAAATCTTAGTCCTTAATTTTATGCAGATTAGATGTAAACACAAATAAGTATAATAAAACACAGCATTGCTGAAGTCTACTAACATTTTTGTGCACATGAGAAAATTAACTGGCTCTACAATAACTTTACTGGGGAGCTATGCCCAAGTAACTCCCTGCATATATGATTTTGAAACAAAAATTACTTTATTCTGGAATAATTATTCCCCCTTGGAAGCAGAGTAATTATTCTGGAATAAAATCACTTTTATTCTGGAACTGAATGTCTGCACTGGGGAGTTATTCCAGAAGAGCTAAATTATACCAAAATAGCAGTAACGGAACTTATTGCGGAATAGCTCTGCAGGTTAATTTCCCCTGTGTAATACAGACCAAAGGTTGAGTTACACCAGAATGTATTATACATAATTATGTGATCGATTGCTGGGGAGTAAGAGGGGTTTTTAAAGAGAATGACTCCCATTTAAGACAATTCCTCATACTCCTCCCCCCACCCCCAAATAATATCTCAGTTAATAAAGCCCTGCAGTTAAGAAAACTTTGATAAAAAATGAATACATTCCAGAGCAGGACATTAAATTATTGTAGCAAACCCCATCCAAATTAGAAGGAACAGCTACGGTTGGCACTACCCTGTTTACTTACTCATACACGTGTCATCTATGTTGGGTTGTCCTCCTTTCCATTCACAGTGACAACTGTCATGGTACTTGGGAAACAAAACTCTTGTGTCTGTTCTCACTAAGCTATGGCTGTTTCAATAGGCTTCACTTTGTATCCTGCAAAGTGTGAAAAACCAGGGAACATCATGTGAATCTGCCTTTCTGAAACAGGCCTTGCACTCCGTGCCTCATCGAGCTAATGAGAAACAGGGCAGGGAGAAAAGAGGGAACTTCTAGCCCTTAACAACAGGTACTTAGAGGTAGTTAAACGAAATATACTGAAGGTCTGTAGATGTAACAGATTTGAGCTTCGTAGGGAGGCAACATAGTAAGGATAAGCTTGCAGGATTTTGTCAAGCCTCTACCTTAGGCTTTTCCTTTCAGTCATAGGAGCTGGAGAGTTGGATGAAGTCCAGGATTTGAACTTCATAGAAACTAAGGCTGCTCCACACAATCAAGGCTGTGGACAGAGTTTTAGAATAAGAAACATCCACTCACCCTCCAAGGGCTTGCTCCTTTTTGCTGTGGTGTACACCAGGCATAGCTTAGCCCCCGTGACTCCCTGGGGCTGTTAAATGAGCAGCACTGTCAGGACCACAGTCCCACTACGCATGGCGCTGGCATGGGATTTATGTTAGCTACACAGAAAAACAACATAGAGAACAGGTGAGAGGTGAGGGTGAACTTGGTGGCATCTGTGCATATCACACTGGGAAAAAACCCCTTCTGCAACAGGCTGCCCCTGGGTGTGAGATCTAGGTGTCTGGCCAGCGTGGCTAGGTGTCTTTCCTGCTCATGCTCTGACGTGGAAGCTCCCCTTCCCATCACAGGAAGTCTGATCCCTGCATACTATCTGGCCTTAAGCCCTTATTTTATGTGCTGGCAACCTGCTTGCAGTATGTTAGAGTTTTGTTAACACTGAGCCTTTGTTGGCTGTCTTTATGTTTAGTGTGAATTAACACTCTGAAGGATTGAAATCTCACTTGCAATAGATAGATAGTGAATACCCACAACCATGGTGCATGTTTTATTTTGGAAGTCACATTCTCATCTGCTCCCAGGTGTTTTTCAAGTAATTGGATTAATCCTTCAAGACCCAAGAACACAGGACATTCATGATGGCTCTGGCCAGCTGTGTGTTTAACAAATGAACCTGGGAAAGGTGCTTTGTGGTTTGGACACCTCTGATTTTCAACAGTGAATTGAGTGTCCCTGTGTGCTGCTTTGTAAAATTTCAGAATAACTAAGAAAAATAGTAGAAAAAGCTAATCATATTTGTCATCTACAGTTCTCAAGACATACTTTTGCCCAGTTAGCAGGATATATAATTTTCTAGCTTGCAGATATCTGACTTCAAGTCTGTAGCCTGTAAGCCTAGGGAAGCAAGACAAGGATGATTATGCTGTCATCCCATGTCTATTTGTCTGTTGTCCTTTGATAACTTTGTACACTTCAGCTTATGTCAGCAAAATGTGACTGAGGAAGATGAAGTCTCCAGTAGAGTGGTGTTCCTATGACTTCTCTGGAAGAAGGTGCTCATTGAAGGAGACAGAAGCTATATGACCATAGTGTTAGCTGAACTCCTAGAGCACATAACCAGAAGAAAGAGATACTAGAGATATGAGAAAGACTTCAGTAAGAGGTTGTGCTTATTTCACCCAAGCAAGTCACTTATGACACACAGACATGCAGAAAACCATACTTCACCTGAACTATTTATTTTCTGTTTAATTTCTTTGCATCTTTAGTATTTTTTCTTTTAATAAAAGCAAAAAAAAAAAGTTAATTATCAACAAGAGGATGCATCATCTTGTTGCTGGGACAGCCACTACTTTTGCCAATACAAGGGTCTAGGAAGGCCTTCTAGGAACATATATGCGATACAGTGGCTCCCAGGATGGACTGGTCTGTCAATCTGTGGTACCATTAAAAAAAGCCTGTTAAGTGTATCTTGTTGTCTTCAGGAAATTTTTGAAGGGTTAAGATCAAGTGAATCAAGTGAGATCTTCAAAAATTTAATCACATTATCTGTCATCAAAGTGAAGTGGCCCAATTACTCTAAAAGGGAGCTGTTGAGTGCTGAGCCCTTTGGAAACCTTGCCCATCAAGAAGCCTGATAAATGGACAAGTCTGCTCCATAGCATATGTTAAATTTTACTTTGGTTTTTGTTGTCTTTAAATTCGTCCTACTAGCTCTGTGTGTGCAAAATGTTGGGTGTGCACATTCTTTTCTCCTTTTCTCCTCCCAAATAGTCAGGCAAATTGCACGAGTGTTCCCAGCGGTGTTCTAGCATAACATGTATCAAAAATAGGTGACCTGTATTACAACTTTGTCGGTTATTTCTTATACAGTTCATCAGGATGATGGTAATAGGGGGTACTACTGTGGAAAACACCAACTGTTTGGCTTTTCCACTAATCTGAGCTCAGGAAATTTCAAAGTGCCTATGTGCTTTGAACAGGGAACAAAGACTGTATTTCATCTTCAGAACATCACTTCTTCATTTTAAGACTTTGATACAATTGTATTAGAGAGTTGGAAATTTAGTGTGGTTACACCGACTTCAGCTTATTAAGTGTCCTTGTTATATATACGAGTAGTATATATACTACTTGTCGGTGGTGAAGCAGCAATAATAGGTAGGAACCCAAAGGAAACCTCAATCCATTCCACTCCTAACAGTTTGAAGCCAGCGCCAGCAATAGATGCCCAGAGCCTGGGGAAAGATCACGGGTCAGCAGGGGAACACCTGAAGAGCAGTGCAAAGGAATTCCAGACACTCCAACCAGTAAGGCAGCTTCCTCTGGGGCCCAACTTAAATGCCCAGCTGAGCAACTAAGGGTCAAGTTAGGAAAGCTGAAGCTCTGATAGAATCAGTTTTGACCAGGGATGTCAAGGGCAACAGAAAAGCTTCTTGTCGGTGATGAAAAGAAGACTAGGGAAACTGTGGGATACCTGGTCACCCATGAAGTGGAGAAGGCTGATGTACTCAGTGGCTTTTTTGCCTCAGTCTCCATGAAGTTCAACAAGGCCAAGTGCAAAGTCCTACACCTGGGTCGGGGCAATCCCAAGCACAAGGACAGGTTGGGTGGAGAATGGATCAAGAGCAACCCTGAGGAGAAGGACTAGGGGGTACTGGTGGATCAGAAGCTGAACATGATTCAGAAATGTGTGCTTGCAGTGCAGAAAGCCAACCATATCCAGGGCTTTATTAAAAGAAGCATGACCAGCAGGTTGAGGAAGATTCTCCCCCTCAACTCTGCCCTCACAACAACCCACCTGGAGTACTGTGTTCAGCTCTGGGGCCCCAACATAAAAATTGGGGTCTAACAGGTCCCCCCAACATGGACCTGTTAGACCAAATCTAGAGGAGAGCCACAAAGATGATCAGAGGGCAGGAGCACCTCTGCTATGGGGATGGGCTGAGAGAATAGGGCTTGTTCAGCCTGGAGAAGAGAAGGCTCTGGGGAGACCTTACAGCACCTTCCAGTACCTGAAGGGGCTGCAAGGAAGCTGGGGGGGACTTTTTTACAAGTGCATGTAGTGACAAGAGAAGGGGTAATTGTTTTAAACTGAAAGAAAGTGGATTTAGGCTAGATATAAGGAAGAAATTCTTCCCGGAGTGGGTGGTGAGGCCCTGGGACAGGTTGCCCAGAGAAGCTGTGGGTGCCCCATCCCTGGAAGTGTTGAAGGCCAGGCTGGATGAGGCTTGGAGCAACCTGGTCTAGTGGAGGGTGTCCCTGCCCATGGTAGGGGGTTGGAACTGAATGATCTTTAAGGTCCCTTCCAACCCAAACCATTCTATGATTCTATAATTCTATGATTTTATACCTACCTAACATGCTGATGTCAAATCTGCTATGATAACTTGGGTTACCCTCTTACTCCGAAACCTGCCATTGACAGGTGACCCAGCAGTTTTCATAAGTTCAAAGACTTTTAGATTATGGGTTTTTCTACAATCTTTTAATATCACCTCCAGCACAAACCAGATCATGCTATGCATAATTTTGCTTCTTGGACTATGCCTTTGCAGAACCAAGCAACAGCCGGGAAAACAAAACAAGGAGCTACATGCTAGGTATTCTTCTCCAGCTGACTGAATTACCTCTCTGCCCATAAGCCACGAGACAGATGACATTTAGTTCCTGCCCTTTAATAGTTTCTCAGTTAGTAAAAACAGATTTAAGAAGGACAACACTTTTCTTAGGACACATTTTGATGGATACTGGCACATTAAGTGTCAAACAGAAGAGAAATTTTCTTGCTGGGGTCATTTGCTATTGTATTGTATTGTGCAATGTGACTGCTTATCTCGGGTTGTGGAGGTTATTTGCTTCGGGGAAGGCTGAGAATGTCATTAGTGCACTGTGCCCTGAGATAACCTGCAGCATATCATTAAACTATCTAATGACTGTATGGCCCATTGACCTCCATCACTCATTTGCTAACAATGTTTGTTATTTACAGGCACTAGGGAAATTACTATTGAGTTATTACTCACCCTTCTCTTGCTACTGCCATCGCAATATTTGGTGATATCCGACAGCAAAAGTTAGAAAGCCAGTAAATTGGCTTTAATGATATCATCTGTTGTGCATATGAATTAAGGCTGTGGATGTGTTTACTGAGTCCCCTCTCTTGTCATGCCTCCCCCCCCACCTTCTCCCCCCATATTCTGCTATATAACTCTTGTCACTGAAATAATATTTTCACTTAGCCATGACTTGCCATCCAGCTTTGGGTTCCACTAGCTGTACTTTTCTTTTAAAAGCATGTTATGCGACAACATGGAATGGACATGAATCCAGTGAGGGAAGTAGCTGAAAACATAAATAATTGGCATCTGTACTCAAAATGTTACTTTATCCCAAGACTGTTAAAATACAGCAATTGGAATTCTCAAATGACTATCTTTTTCTGCTGATGTGAAGTATTTGCTACCCCTCTTATTAAAACACTTCTTCCAATAAACCAGATATTTTCAAAAGCACTTAACGCTATTAGGCAGTTAAACCTTACTGGAACTGAAAGGTGTTGGCTTTGATTTTTGTTTGTTTGTGGGGTTTTGGAGCGGGGTGCATGTCAAGAACACGAAGATAAAGTAGTTGTTTATTTAAACTATTTTGCAGTAAAATGCAATAAATAAAAATGGTGGTGTTCTCAGTAAATATTACTCTTTCCTTGTGGTTAGAGACCTATTCAGCAAGCTAGATTAACCTGCTGTTTATCCCAATTATGAGCAATTGAACTTTTTTTGAGGTAAATCAAGGCTAAAGAACAACATGAAATTCATTTGGAGTAATATTCCAATCACGTGCTTGCTTGAAATCTCACAGAGGGGCCTAGCTTTCACTGCCTTCATTGAATTATGACAGTACAGAACATGGCATTGTGTACTGCTAGAATTAATTAGCATTGCTGGCTCCATTCGAGGGTGACCAGACATCCACAGCCAAAGCAGGAGACCTATCTCTGGCTGCCAGGATTTCAGAAGTGATAGGACAACAATGTGCAAATAAAGCCAAATTATGTTGGTACTGCAAAAAATGCTTCAGCTTTAGGGATTTTCCTGTGCAAAAGGGAGTAGTAATGTAAACGAGGGTGCTTGCATGGCTTCAGTGGTGCTTGTGCTTGAGAGAGTGATTCTGTTGCAGACCTACTGAAGTTTTTCATTTGAGGCAGGAGTACCTATGCTGGGTTCTTCAAAGCCTCACTCACTATCACTTCATCACTTCAATTTATCATCGCTAAAGTGGCGTTAATAAATAAAAATTTTGTAAAGGTAACAGAGTCAAATACACAGGAATGTATGTCTGGGATGCAGGTCCAGCAAGAATCAGGCCAGCTAAGGACATTCTTGGCATCAGCTCAAATCAGTCTATAGGGTACCACAGTTTAAGGATGGTATTAACAAGACGTGGTATTAAGAGACCAAATAGCATTTTACAAAGCTGAATAAAGTTGCAACCAAACAGAAGGTCAGTTGTTGCAATCTAATAATACAAAGTTAATCATAATCTAGAATACACAAACAGCCGGAAAAAGCTTAACATGAAGATGCACAAATGAATTACTGCAGCTTAATGACATATTGTGCATCAGCTGAGCTACAGGAACTGACTATAGCAGCATCCTTCACCACCAGAAAATGCTATCTAAAATGCATTAATCTAAACCACAGTGTACTTGCTATGCTGCAGTAATTCCACTCAGTTTTGTGTCACTGGCTTCAAAAGTCCAGATCCCCAACACAGGGAATTCAGTGAAGACACTCAATGTCTGTCAAATTCGAAAGTCGAGACCCTCACATCCAAACCTCCAAACTCTGGGAGAAATAATGACCCAACAGAACCCCCTTTATTTTCTTTCAGTCTGGTCAGTCATTTAATTAAAAAGCTCTCTATAGTTCTCTATATTTTACTCTTGATTTTCTTCAAATTTATAACATGATGCGCTAGTCCCAAGTTCCTCTGAAATAGTTTTGCTGTGAAACTGTCACCATACCCCTCTATAAACTAAAGCTGCTCTTTTATAAGCCAAGAAAGATTCTGATAATCAGTCCAGCCTGTTTCCAAGTTCAAGCCTGAGAAGCAGAGCCCACACAGATTTTTTAGGACTTGCAAGTTTATTATTAAGATTTCAAATGACACAGAAATCATAGCCCCTGCCAAGTCATTTAAATGATTAACTTTCCTTGCTGTATAAGGGTCTCCTTTTAATCTGGGATAGTCTTGCTTCAGCTCCCAGCCACAGGAGTTCATTATGAAGGCTCCTGGTCTGTTAATAAACCACCTATTCAGATCTCTTTATGCTTCTAAGTGTGAATCTGTAGACTCTCATTTTGAATGGAACACTGACTGCTTTTCTGTTACCTTTTGCTTCTGTGGTCAGTGAAATCTTACCAAGAGTCGACATGTAATTAACATGAAGAATAATGGAGTAAATGACTCTCATCCAAGCAGAAGCCCAGTGAAGCAGTTAGAAGGCAGCAGCACAGGGTAAGCCCTTCCATACAAGGGACCAGGTCTACAGCACAAGAATTTCCTTGTAAACAGCTGTTGGTGTAGCATCTTTAAAATGTAATGGCAAAGAAGTGATAAAGGGCATCAGTCTTCTTGGAAGGAGAATGAGGCATGCTTTTGTTGCAAGTGGATCTGACTTAACAAGTCAACAAGATAGAAAGAAGGCTTCTTGGGAAAGAGAGCTCACCTGATGCAGAGAAGCAGCTATGTCAAAGTGAACGATCCGAGGGTCCTTCCAAAATCCTCACGAGAGTTCAAAAAATGGCCACGCATGATGAAGAAACTGAGTTAGGGAAAAAGAACAGCACCGTATATATCTTATACTCTCAGGTTTCAGATCAACTACGTATAGATTCACTTATGTGAGCTTTATGCCTGTTTGTTTTTAACTGCCAGATGTCCTTGGAGGGTCAGCTTATAAATCTGGAGAACATGCAAGATTTGGGAGCTGAGAAAGGTGTGCTTAAATTACTAGAGCAATAGCCCTCAGCTTGTGGGACAGCATTGCAACATTATCTTGTGTCTACCAGGAAATAATGGAGTGGAGGGATCATAAAGGATGTGGAAGAGAAAGATGGCATTGTAGTGTTCTCAGATCAAAGGAAGGCAAGGACCTGGCTTCCTGGAATTTGAACACATCAGCCTGGTAATCTTTCATGTAGGAAAGGCTTACCCAAAGCTGTGTAATAGAAATCTTTTATTTTATAATTATTTGCAGACTGTGACAAAAACGCTTCTTGCCTTTCTCTCAGCTTAACCAAGGAGGTTAACAAGTGTCAGGCTGACCAGTCAGGAGCACAGTAAGGGATCCAAATCCAAGCCAAAAAAATGTGAGAACAAATGATCATCTTTTAGCAGGGATTTCATCTCTTTTGGATGTTAGCCCCTCTGGATTCTATCATTAAAAGCACAACAGTCTGCTTTTCAATGGCGCTTACACGTAATAATTGGTGTGGTGCTGATATTAACTATGTTGGATAATGTACTTCTCTTTTTGGTATCCTTCAGTACTTTACTGCTTCCTTGGCAGTCTTCAGAGGTGATAATTGTGTGTAGAGTGGGTTTGCTGAGGGTTTTATTTTTTAAAAACTCAGTAGCTATTGTGTATTTCTGTCACAGCTTTTATTATGTTCCAGTGATGGTTTGACAATTTTTATTTTCAAATTGACAGTTCTGATAATGATGTACTACTCAGGAAATCTGTAAATCTTCTGGTGGATAAATCCTCTGTATATTTTTGTTTAATGTATTTGGCAGCATTATAATGGATTTAAAATTACATTTATTGTGTGTGTTACTGTGTGACAAGGGATGGATTTCAACCACTCATTTCCCAGGAAACACAGCATTATTACTTGATGCAGAAATACTGCTTTTACATATAGGCTACTCATCACAATTTAAACTTGCCCTCTGACAGTGATTCACATAAACCTCATGTGCTCTATGGCCAAACTGGAAAGCTCAGCAAGCACTGAGTATTATCAGATTCTCATGCTTCAAGGTAAAACGTACAGATGATGATTACATTAAGTCTACTGTTTCTGTTTCCTGCTGTACCACCTCAATATTGCCCGGTCTGAGAGTATCTCCCACTGTGACCCACATGGAGCCTTTCTATCTGACCATGTCTGCTCTTCACATGCATCTGACTGCAGCAGGGGAGGAGGAAAATGGGGGAAGGGCAGGACACCCAGCATCCCTCTGGTCTTGGGCATGTCAAGGGTAAGATTTTTTTTGATGAGTCCTGATCACTCTGATTTGTTATTCGAACCTGGGTTTACAGCACACCCTATCCTAACTTGCTCTGCTAGTCTGAGCAAACAAGTCAATCCCACAGGTACGTGTCAGGGGACAGACCGTGATATTTACCAACTACAGAATTGCACAGGAGCCCTTTCGATCAAATTCCCATTCGGGTCCCTTAGGAATCATTCTCTATCCTAACACCTGTCTTCATATTAAGAGACTTATGTAGAGTACCTTCTCTGAGAGGCTTTGGATCCTCTAGGGGTCCAGGGACAGCCCACAGGACTTTCCATTATCTTTCATAAGTTAATCATGAATCATGACTGCTTCAACCCACACTTACCTATTGACAGAGCTCCTCTTACCAGCAGCTTGGTGCTTTTCTAGCCTCCAACAAACTGCACTGTCATCAAGGAGACCTACGTTCCTTAAACAGACCCTCTTATCCAATGAATGTCCCTAACTTTGTTACCACAACAAATGCATCCACTTCACACAGCTTCTTCATAAATTATGTTCTGTCAAAACATAATTCTGAATATGTTCTGGCAGACTGCTGGCTTGTCAGTTATTAGCCAGCAGGTGCTAGTCAACAGTCATTGCATGGGCTTCCATGCTTTTCCCTCTCTTCTCCTCACTCACTGCACATCCAAGAGGCTCTGCTTACGTATAACCACAGATGCTATTAACAAGTGTGGTGGCACATTAAACTCGAGGCACAACTTACTCTCTCCCTCTCTACCTGTGGTTCCCCCAAGACTCCCACTCCCCCAGATTCCTGTCCTTTCTGTTCACTACCAAAAAAATCCAAACCAAACAAAACCAAAAAACCGGAACAAGTGAATGAAACATTTTCATTCCAAAGTGTTAAAGAAAGGGCATGGCAAAGAGCAACATTACAATTCAATCAGAAGATTTTATTTTGGCTTTGATGTTTTTCCCCTGTGATTTAGACCTGTCTTTCCTCAGTAGTCCTTTATTTAGTGTGTAGGTGTGAGGGCAAGAATACACAGAAAATTGATTTTTCCCCTTCTTTCTTCTTTTATTCCCTCCCTCCCCCCCCCAGTGAAATTCACAGAACAGGAACAGGTTTTGGTTTGTTTCCTTTTTAAAAAAAAAAAAAAGGAGAAAGTGGCAAGAAAATCCCTTCACTCTCTAGTTTGAGAAAATCAGGTGTCAGCCTGTTTTTGCTCTAGTGAGGTGAAGTGTTACTGCCGAACAGAGTGACTTTTTATCTAGAATAGTACTTTCTGATGTGGACATTATACCAGTGTAACTAAAATAGAATCAGCTGTGCTTTTTCCTTACTTGCAGTAGCTATAGCTGCCAACTGTTCTATGCAAACAAGCCATCCTAATGTCATACCTGGATCATGGTTCTGCCGAAACCTTTAAGACAGCTGTCCTTGCCCATTAGTTTCAAAGCATTTCTGTGATTGTCTGTCTAAGCACACAGTGCCCCATCACCACTAAAGTCAGGGAGTTATGCAGTCTGAAAGACCTCTGCCTTGTAAAAACTGAACCAGAGACACTACTGAAGGTGAACTTGTGTGGTTAGTTTCAATGTGCTAGTGAAACCTCTTTTTATAAGGCCAGAAAAGCTGCTGCCTGCCTGCGATGGAGGTAGTATTGCCCAGACATTCCCAGTTTTAACTGCTCCTCCTTTTCCAGAATTTTATTTACTATATTTTCTAACTCTGATGATAATAACTTACTGGAGAGCTGTTAATGTGAAGGAAGGCTGTATATACACCCCCATTCTGCTTTTCCAGGAACTGGGGCTTATTATGAACCACCCAATTTCAATGTACTTTTTGTTTCTTTTTTGTCTAAAACTCATTTGTTCTTCTTCAAAAAAATTTCTGTATATATTTCACTTCAGGATTCATGCTACCAATCACACTTTCCCAGATGGAATTTAGCAGAGGTTATGTTATAAACTAAATCAAAAATCAAATAGAGGCATCGTGCATGATAAAATTCACTAGAATACAATCATCATTAAATCATCCATGAAGCTATGGAAACATATTTAAAAATGTTAACTTTGATGTTATTCATTAGGATTTTAAAGAGTGTAATTATCATTTTTTCTCTTTTGACACCATAACTGATACTCTCTCATCTTGCTTGAGAATCTTGTCTCAGAAACACAACAAAATATTATGAAGAAATAAGAAGAAATTAAATGTGGGTGAGTAACATCAACTATGCCAAGTGTTATAATTTTCTCTGCCGTCAGCAATTGCTCACATAAGTCACATTTAGGAAGGTCACGATCATGTGATCTGTTCCACTGAACCCAAATATTTCTGCTGATTGTGAATTCCTTCACCCTGCACTTAGCCTAGGGCTGTGAGCTCTTGGTCTCTTCTATAGCAGACTGTGAGGGTGGAAGAGGTTCATATTTCTTGCTAGCAGCCACCCATTCTATTGCTGGAGGTTACCATCCTTCCTGGTTTCCTAAGGGAAGAGCAGAGTAAAACAGCTGAGTATTTAAATCTTTCCTCTGGTATGGATGGGAAGAGAATTTTATTCCTAGCAGGACTCTCCCGGTGTTCAAATCCATCTCCCTTCCCAAGAAAAGCTTTTGCCTTTGTGTCCACAAATGAGAGTAGTCTCAAAATTGAGGAAGGCCATTATCTAATGAGATCAGAAGAAAACTCTTTCACATATGCTTGTAACCTTCAATTCAGTCTCCCACTGGTTATTTTTAAGGTGTGTATCCTCATGACCCAAGGCAATCTGTAAATTGTACATTACTAAAAGCCTTGAAATGGCTAGAGATAACAGACCTTCCTGTAACAAGGATAGCTTGAAAAATTATTTCCAAGAACTTTTATAAGTCCTGTATTATTATTTCATTATTCCATTTCCTCTATAACTGCCCAACTGTAAGACAGCACTGCAGCTGTAATTGTTTGGCTCCTTAAAGCAGGTTTTTCTCATCTATATGGAACACTGGGATCTTTTTGCTTGACATTAGTCTAAACTGTTAGACATCTTATTTAAACTATTCCCCTCTGTTGTTCCCTTTACAGTCTGTGGACAAAATAATCCATCGTACCTCAGTAGACAGAATTTCCTCTATGATTTTCAAACTTTCTTCAGCAAGTGTCCAGAGATTGTCTAGCTGAGACAAAATGCCAGACTTCAGATGGTGAAACTTAGATGAGATGAATCTCACCCTAAAGGAACAAATATTGCATTAAGATTCTTCCAAAGTATTTTTTAAACTGTTATTTTTAAATAGTATTATTTATTTTTGCAAAGTAGAGCAATTACAGTGTTTTATAAAAATCTGGATTTATATAAAGAGAGCCTTCAGTTCTGTTCCATGTTATTCTGAAACTGGTGAGATCTTTGAAAAATCTCTTGGTTGCCTTCTTATTTCTCCTCTTTGCAGCTGATTAAAACAGTGGTGAAAAATATGGTGATTCTAACTTGAACAAAGATAGTTCAACCTAATTCTATGCTTCCTTTCCAAGTAAACTGATCCAAAAATCCATTGAGGTCATTGATTTTTAATTTTTTTTTGGCCTTCAATGGAAACATACAGCAGCTCATTTTGTATCTTCAGGCTATTTGCTGGTACTAGGCACAAGCGTTATTTAGCCACTCCACGGGTAGAAAAGAGGCAGCCAAGTATTTTGGTCCAATTTTTCATGGTCTTCATGGAAATAAAAGACGGGAACAAAAATCCACTTATTAAAACTGGCCCATCTCCATTTAATTCAAATGGGTCACAGTTCATTTTGTACATTCCTAAAAAGGTATACTTCTGCTAGCAATGATTCCAGAACCTATTTAAATGAGCAGGGGTAAGATTTATCCTTATCCACAGTGACTAACTTGTGGATGGACACCAGTTTATAATGTACTTTTAGAATATTTTTCTTTTAAAACACCTACAAATATGTTAAAATTGAACTCACTGTTTCATCCTCTTCTTGGCCTACAACAGCGTATTCAACATGACTAATCCGTTCCTAACTCAGTTCTGTATTGCTCGGTGAAACACATCCAATTAGAACATTCAGTGACACAAAATAAGTTAAAAGGAAAAAAAAAAAAGTCACATCTCCTCCTGTAAGATTAGACATATAAGAAATGGATTAATAAATAAAACCCAATTAGTGGCACAGTAAAACATTCAAAGTACAATGCCTAAACATATCCAAGCCGAATGTTCAGATCTTTCTACAGATGAGCAGACGTACCACTCTGGGATGGGTTTCAAAACGTGATGACAAATGTCAACCAGGGAGTCTGCATGTTTTAATATCTAAACTTGTCACTGCCTCTTTCCCTCCCTGTCTCTCCTTATTTTATTTTCTTAGACTCCAAAGATCTTATTAAGTAAGGGGGTTGAGTTTTTGAACCGGTCACTCTGGTCATGATGTTAAAATCATAATGACCTCTGGTTGTTGTGCAAGCAGACCCCTTGCAACAGCTAACAACTCTATCTTGAAGAAGAGACAGCTCCTTCCCAACACTGCCCTTTCTATAGATCTTGCATAGATGATCCTCTTGAGTAATTTTATCCTTCCCCTAAACTCTCCATTTCCCCATTACAGTGAGAGCTGTGGGTCTGTATAAACAAAATAAATATTCAGAGGTCTAATCCCAAACTTTGAAAACCGTGTATGAAAACTATGGCCTTGTAAGTGCATACATAAGACATATTGAAATGTATGTGTGCTGTCAGTACCTTTGAGAAAAATTCTTTTCTTTCTTGGGCCTAAACTTAAGCTGCATTTATTCTGTCATTAGAGCTGGCCAGAGAATGAGAACCACTTTTTGTGGCAGTTTCAGAAGCTTCCAAATTTGTCCTTATTTTTCATTAGAACAAACAGGCAAAGAGAGTCCAAAGGTGTTTGGGAATGAGAAACTTCAGAAAAAACTTCTGTCTATACTCAAAGTGTAAGTAAATGGCCACGCTCTGAATATAGGATGCAAACCTTCCTATCAAGAAGAGAAATTAATGAAAAGGGATATATCTGAAGGTGTCACAGTAGTTTGTGC
Organism: Rhynochetos jubatus; assembly: GCA_027574665.1. Lineage (NCBI taxonomy): Eukaryota > Metazoa > Chordata > Aves > Eurypygiformes > Rhynochetidae > Rhynochetos > Rhynochetos jubatus. The sequence goes on along the minus strand of CM050651.1, from coordinate 73,360,392 downwards.
AAAGCTTCCCATGAAGTATTATGTTCTTGGTATTTTTCCCCAAATCATTGAAATTTATGTGGGAACTGAAACTGTGACTTCTGTAAAGCTTTTTAAAAAGTTTCAAATATTCATTTATGAACATTTTTGTTTATTTTTTATTTCACTGCATAAATTCTAGGCAATGTTGTCTAGAATCATCAAAAAGTGGTAAGGGCAGGATATTATTTTAGCGCTGTGTTTCTAAACTGAGCTACATGTCAGAGGCTGTTCAGACCTCGTTAATGATAACTGTAATTGCTGTGATGAAGTTTATGACTATGTCCTCCAATGTAGGATGGCTTCCAAAAGTGAGGCAATGATTTCCCATGGACTTAGGAAACCACAAGCAAATATTATTGTGATATAAAGCCATTATTAAAGACTACCTGCATCAGTGTCCTCTCCCTCCATGCCAGTGTTATCTTTATAATTAGCTTCCCTTCTTTAAATCTCAGACATACACTCTGGTGAAATTTCACAACTAGATGTTTGTCCAGAATTTTCAAAGATTAAATCTGTTTAGGTTTATCTCAATCTGCGGTTGGAACCACAACAGCAACCTTAAGCTAGATATCATATCTGGACCACATTTTTATTACTCTTGGAGATGGTTTCAGGCATTTTTGGTGAAATTTTGCAATTAGGTTGAGTTGTGCAAGTGCCTTTGCTGACAGGACACTCACATTGCTAAGCCATCAAAGATTTTTTCATATATATTCTCACTCCACATTAGAATTAAAGTGAGACTTTTCAATGCTTTTCATCAAAGGCCCCAGTAAAAGAGACATGTCCAATTCTTTCTTGTCAGGGAGTAGAATGGGATTAGATCAGTCCCCCTCTATCGTTTCTTCTGGTGGGAAGGATATAATTTTGCCTCTCAGGTCTGTCCTCCACGTAAAATATCTTTGGGGACCCTTTCTTTTATGTGGAAACAATTTTTGCCGAGCTTTTTTGTTGTTCTTTTTTTTACATATGTGTGATTAATCCTCGTTTTGACATGTCGTGGAAGTAGGCAGCCTAGTCTTACCCAGGATGACAATACATTCCCGCCTTTTCTTGTGTTCTTTTCACACCCAAATATCAACAGAGCTAAGCCATTGTAAACAAGAGTGTCATAGCAAGTGCCTTGAATGAAGAGGAAAGCTTTCCTGCTGAATAGATGTGCTGACTGCCAGCACCAAGTTTCATTTTTCAGTGGTCCTTCAGGCTATTAAATTATCGACATCTATTCACTAATGGAGGGTGTCGTATGGTGTTGAGGTGCTGATTCATTCTAACCCTGGGTTCACCAACACATGTTCAGGGGCAGGTCCTGAGTCAAAAAGGCTGTGACAAGCAACCTGCAATGTCTCTTTTCCTTCAAGCCACTGCAGTCGTGTGCTCCCTGCCTTGCCTTCCCTCAGAAGTCCCACTTACCTGGCAGCTTAGCAGTTCTGTGCAGGCACTGGCATCCAACTAAGAGACCGCTAGAAGTCCATCACTGAGAGGCTGTGTATTTGCCTTGGAGTTAGACGAACATATTAGCATAATTCTGAGCTCAAGTGAAGAAATCTTGTTTCGTTTAAAGCAGGGAACCGTGCCCAAGTTGCCCATGTTACAGGCAAATGCCTATTGTCGTGTTCATTTAAGTTTCTCCCACACACAGCATTGAAAGCTCTATTAAATCCCTCATCACAAGAAATATCCAAATGTGGACATCTCTTGTTTAACAAAGTTATTCCTTTCAGAATAACCTTGGTCAACAGATATCAGAGAAAAGGTAACTGTCTAAACATGCTTATCACTAGTACAAGCCAACATCCAAAGATACTAATCTCTTGTATGAACGTGTGAAACAGTTGTGTGAATCAGTGAAAAGTAAAAAGACAACTGGATTGCAGAACAGGTTGCTTCTGAGGCTACATGTCTGTGTAATAAGTAACACTACATCATCTAATGCTCTCTTCTTGCTTTAAGAAATAAACAGATCTGTGATTAGGGTGCATTTTAAGAAAAAGATACCATCATCCCATTACAGCCATGCTTTAGATGGAAAATGATTATAGAAGATTTGTTGCCTTCTTGTCCAAAATCCAAGAAATCTATATGAGAGATTAGTCTTGTATGTAAGGTGTATTTAAATATGTGGATGGTGAGAAGTTTACTATGTCTCAAATAAAAAGTTTTTAAAAAAAGCCAATGGTGGCTATGCCAAAGAAACACAGCAGAGAAGCAGTGGTGGGGTGAGAACCACTTTGTATGCTGAATCTGATGATTGGTCCATCCAGACTTGTGTTTCCCCTCAACAGCAGCTTTCAGTGAGGGAGGTAAGGTTAATGATCAGTCAGACCTATAGCCCTTCTAAAACACCTTGCTGTTGATACAACATAAAACTCAGCAGTTTCCATATCCACAGCTTACCCTGACTGACTCCGAGTTCCTGATTCTGACAGTACTTTGTAGCCATGAGCTTCACAAGGGAATGTGTAGAGTGGGAAAGTTTTTCTCAAGATCAGCTTTCAATTTTCCGTCTTTAGATTTCAATTCCTGCTTGTGAAGAAGAATCACTTTCTGGCACATTTGTATACCATGGTTTACCTTTATCATGGTTGTAGTTACATTATTTTTCTCTAAAACTAACTACTCAAATGTTTGGCTCTCCTTAAAGATACATTTCTTTAGACTCAGTTAAGTCCCTGGGTCAGTTTCTGTCTTTGGCATACAGTGCTTTGTGACCAGTTGGATGAAGAACCACCACTGGTGTAGCTTTGTTGGCATAGGTTTCCTTATTATCTTAAAATCCTTGCAGCTACACTTCTCCTGGGTAGGAGGAATAGTCTAGTGTTTGGGGGCTTTTTTGAGGTTTAAATTGCAAATTTAAAACTTAGTAGTTTTTAAATAATTATTCCTACCTCATACATTACTTTGTCAACACTAAATTTCACTTGCCATTGCATTTCCCATTCTCCTTGTTTGCTTATGTCTCTGAAACTGCTGATAAGGTCTGGGTTCCTTCACCTTCACAGAGGAAGGTGAACTCTTTTTTTTTCATGTGACTGTTTATTCCCTTTTTCAAATTTTACAAAAGTCCTGGTTGTTCATTAAGGTTAGATGAGTTTACACGTTAAGCAGTGATTTGGTCTCTTCACTACAGAGGAAGACTCTATCTTGCTTCTTTGGAATTATAGCACTAACTGGGCAAAGAATGATTGTTATGTGAAATTCTAAGTAAACACATTAACATATTTATGAGATTGAACTAATTTAAAAATGGATTCTCCTATCACTATAGTATTAAGCATCAGTACATTTTTAGCCAGGAAAACATATGCAGCTTCTTCAAATGTTACATGCATTGAACTCCTTTGAAAGCTCTAGAGTCAAAATGGGGCAAAATTATAATTATTTTTTAAATCTAATGTATCATTTAAACTAATTGTATTCTGATCTCAAGTCACAGTAGCTATTATGCATTAATCATCACCACATTATTATTGCACAATTTCAGTAAAAGCAGCCAGTTTCTGTGTTGGTGGTGTAGGGCATTTCCACACCTCAGCTTACTTATTTTAAACTAAACCTCACTTCCGAATTTCCTGGATTTATAATGTCTAAGTTGGAGACAATTACAATGACTTTCTGATATTTGGTTGGGCTCTTCCTTAAATTGCTTCAGTGTGCTTTTAATGTTCCTGTCACATTAACACAGTTTCTGTTAGCAAATTAACAAATGCACTAGTTTAGGCTGACCTTGGCCCCCAAGGAAACCATTTATTCCTTCCCTTTGCTACATGTCTCACAGCTGGCTCCCTGTGCCTGTGTCATCCAGTCCATGAGCACCAAGGATGGATGACCACAAATGGAGCAGGAACCTGGCATGACTGCCCTAACATGCAACTCTGCTTTACTGTGGAAAAAAACAAAAGAGAGTCTGCCTGCTTTGCTGCAAATCCCTCTCCTGCTGACTGCTGCACCATCGGTTTTGAGCTGGCCTTCACCCTCGGCTGGGCTGCCAAGCCAGAAAGGACACCTTGGTGGCACAAGGGATGGCTGCAGGTGGGCCTCACACAGCTGGAGAGGCCGCTGGGCAGCAGTTGGGGCAGGGGTGTCAGTTGGGGATTTTTAGCTGTTTAGCTGGGGATATGTAGCAGTTTTAGCTGTTAAAGATGCATTTTGAGGACTCAGATCCCTGCTTCAATTGGAATTCCCATGTTTTCAGATTGCTACACTACTGGTATAAGCAGGATCCTTCTGTGTATTTTTTAACCAGCCTTTAACTTTCCATAGAATCATGGAATGGTTTGGGTTGGAAGGGACCTTCAAGACCACCTAGTTCCAACCTCTCTGCCATGGGCAGGGACACCCTCCACTAGACCAGGTTGCTCCAAGCCTCATCCAGCCTGGCCTTGAACACTTTCAGGGACGGGGCTCCACACTTTCTCTGGGAAACCTGTTCCAGTGCTTCACCATGAAGAATTTCTTCCTTATATTTAGTCTAAATCCAACTTCTTTCAAAATCCACTCCTTGCATAGTAACAGAGCAAAAGTCCAAAATCCTAAATGAAGGGATTTCTGACTGGTGGTGGAAGTGTACAGCACACACCAGTACACTGCATATGATTTAGGTCATGTACACATCAGAGATATCCCTTTTGGCATGCTCACACCATTACCTATTAGCAAAATGTGAAGAAGTTGTAGATCTCTACATAACAGGGTACATATTTTTCTCCAGCTGCAGTGGAAGTATTTGAGCTGATAGTATCAAAGGCACTTACTGGTTAGGTAGAGGGACACATATTAACTATAATTTCTTGAAATGATTTTAAAAAGATGATATGTAAATAGATGGTATATACAGAATTCATAATAAGGCTTGTGTGGAATAAGGAATTCATGGACATGTGTTTGGAATGTTATGGCCACTGTGCTGGTGTCTGCCTCTTGGGAGTAGTATATGAATTCAAGTCTTTCTACCACACCAATTCACTGGGTATTTTCTCTGTCAGTTTATGTGTATGTTTGTATTTATGCATTTGTATCTCTTCCCATGTACCTCCATCTGCACTGAACATCTGAAGGAAATAAGCATTCTTATTTTGCAAAGTTCTGGGGGAGTTCTCCTAGCTATCTTGCTCATCAGGAAAGAATAAATGGTAATACACCAAAAATATATAAAAATAAAATTATAATACACAAAAAATCCCAAATCAGCTATATTCTATTTAGATTCTGTGTACAAAATCTCTCCACATCACTCCTTTTCCCTAGCTACCTAGACTAGCTAACCACTTGGCACCTCAGCAGGTTTCATTTCTTTGTTGGGTGACTTTCATAAATACAAAAATGTTCAGGTGGCTCTATATAGTATTCGTTATCATAGCAGTAAACCGATAGCTATTTAAACAAAATGAAGTGAATGTGAAGCCATAACAAGCTTTTTCATGTGCTTTACAAAGTTTCTGCCTTATTTTCTTTCAATTGTCATGGAGCAAGGAGTGGAGGAGTCATCTACTCTTCACGAGTGTTGGTATAGGGCAGCCTGCTGCCTGGTAGAAAAACAGAGAGAAGTCCTGTACTCCTGGAACTTGGCTGTAGGGTCTGGATTGCTGCTGGGGAGAAATTAATTGCTGAAAATAGTGATTTTATTTTTTTTTTTAATGTTTTCCAGTAAGTAACCACTGTGGTGAGTGCGTATCCTGGGTGATGCCTTCTGGCTATTAACAGAGCTACCCTAATAAACATGTGATAACAAGGTCACTATTGCTCTCTTTTTCTGTGCTCTGGATTGGTAAAACTGTTGCTGGGAATACTTGGTCAAGAAAGGCAGAAACTTTGTGATAATAACATGATTATGTCAACTTCTGGTTAAGTTACTCTTGTACTGTCTTTTGGGGATTTGAAACTGGAGTACGGAAATACAAGGATGCCCTAACGTGAGGTGCCACCCTTTCCCTGTACCCAAGGTCAGACAACAGCATTATTACATTCTCCTTATCAAGATTTGAGAGAAAAGAGCGGCTGTAGGTTTTAATGGAATACGTTAGAAGACATTTCCTCTTAAACTTCACAGTTTATCACTGAGTCCAGTCCCGAGGATTCCTGTATTCTGGCACTACCAAGCATTATGGCAGGATCTCAGTGGGGCCAGAGGAGATACCTTAAGCAGCCGAAATAGCTCAGTTGGGAGAGCGTTAGACTGAAGATCTAAAGGTCCCTGGTTCAATCCCGGGTTTTGGCAGTATCTTTACGGTATTTAAGGCCAGGCTGGATGGGGCTTGGAGTCAACCTGGTCTAGTGGAGGGTGTCCCTGCCCATGGCAGGGGCTTGGAACTGGATGTTTTTTTATGGGTCCTTCCAACCCAAACCGTTCTATGTTCACTGAATAAATCACAGCTGTGTTGCTTCCAAAGCTGATAGTAAGATAGACGTTCAGCAAAGAGAATGGTTCAATACTTTTCTGTTACACTGATACTGTCAAATACAAAGAAGCATCGTTACAATCTTAGCAGTCCTCAATGCTGTCATGCTAATTTAATATATTTTTAAGAACAAGCAAAAGATATTTGAGTAAGACCTGCCATGACGTTTTCGTTTTGTCCTTAAGTGTAACAGACAGTGGCTCCTTCCTGACCATGTTTCAATTTTCAGGGATGTGTTTGGCTTGGGGAGGCGCTCCATGTGTAAGGTAACCAGGTCTGGAAAAGAAAATAAGTGAAAAGAGTTTTAGTTTAGGCATTCACCTTTCCAGTTAGAAAAAACTTCAGTCTCTTGCATGAAAGAAGAAGAGTATATTAAAATAAAGGAGAGTTTGAATTATTGCTATGCCTAGACTACTGGTAAACTATGAAAATACCTACAGTATGAAACTCCTGAGATTAATTATATTATTGATGGCGTTGGATAAAATTTACCTATATTTTCAGAAAATATGTGCCTACAGGAGCCTAAGGGAAGTTAAGGGAGTACCTAGGACTCTACTCCAATGTGATAATTGATTCAAGCACTTAATGTCCATGGATATTCAAGCCCTGGCTCCCTGTGCAGTTGATAGAGAGATGTAGTTATAACTTCTAAGTTTAAGGCTTGTAATGGAACTGACTGTAGCCTCTAAGCTGTTCTGGAAATCCTGGTCAGCATCTGTACCTTTGGATGCCATAATAACTTTGGGTTTCTGAGTCACACTGTAACAGATCTAGCATGACATTCTCAAAACTGCTGAAGTTTTCCTCCTTTACTGAATATGTTGCTATCCTTTCAGCTATTGGTATGAGAAGGTAGTCGTGCACAATATTAAGGATGTTTATAGCAATACCTTGTTTAATAACTACTATAGGTGTTTAATAAATCAAGCTCTAAGAACTCAATAGTTGCTTATAATTGTGTATAACATTTCCCCCTGATATTTTCATAAACATCTTAATAGATGCTGCTCATATTGGTAGCATACCTTAAAATATCTACTAATCAACAAGTAACCCTTCAAAAGCTGTTATGACTTTCTTTGGAACACAGAGAAAAACCAAAGACAACATCGCTGTCATGTGAAAATGAATATGAACCAAAAATTGCAGCGAGCCATGGGGATCGGTCTTGGTGTTAAGACCTTGGTGTAAGGTCCTTCATCTGTTTAGAACATGTTCTTTTGTCTCTTTTTTCAGTACTAATGAGCTGAAAGGCAGCCTGTGTCAAGTAACATCATGCTTAAAGAAACAAAAGATGATAGTTTCTAAGAAAACCACTCTTTTTTCTTTAAAAATAAAATGTATAGAATGATCCATTGGTTTATTCATTACAGGAAAACAGAAGCACAGAATCATGGAATGGCAGAGGATGGAAAGGACCTCTGGAGGTCATCTGGTCTAACCCCCCTGCTTGAGCAGGCTGTCCAGGACGATGTCCAGACATGAATATCTTTGAGGAGTGGGACTCCACAACCTCTCTGGTCTACCTGTGCCATTGCTGTCACACCCACAGTGAAAAAATATTTTCTTATGTTCAGAGGGTGAAAAAGCCTCTGTGTTTCAGTTTGTGCCCATTGCCTCTTGTCCTGTCACTGAGCACCACTGAAAAGAGCCTGGCTCCATCGTTGCACCCTCCCTTCAGATATTTATACATATTGGTGAGGTGCCCCTGAACATTCTCTTCTCCAGGCTGAACAGTCCCAGCTCTCTCAGGCTTTCCTCGTGAGAGATGCTCCAGCCATCAATCACCTCTGTAGCCCTTTGCTGGACTGTTTCCATTAGTTTCGTGTCACTCTTGTGCTGGAGGGCCCAGAAATGGATACAATATTCCAGGTGTGCCCTTAGAAGTGCTGAGTAGAAGGTAGGGATCATATAGTAGTTGGGAAGGAAAAAAATACAGTGGTTCAGGTTTTTCATGCCAATATCAACCTGAGAAAACTAAATAAATTTTAAAAGATGCCTGCCTGTGGCCTCTGTCGGTAACATGGCCTTCAGCAATGACATCTACATGCCTAGCCTGAATTCATCATTTTAAAGGGTTTCTGTCTCTCTTCATGGCTCCTGTTTTCTTTCATTCTACCTACTGCCTTTTGTTGCTTCTGTAGAAGCTGGTCTCCCACAGCTTTTTTCTCTCTTTCTGCCCTGAGTATTACAGATGTCTGGTGTCATATTGGTTGCTCTTTTCTTTCAAAACCTTCCCCTTTATTATTGCTCTCCTATTATTCTTAGTTTGTTCTAACCCGTCCCATGCTTGGCTGTGTTTCTCGCTACAGTCCTGATTTTCTTGCCCACTGAAGTTTTCAGGATGTAAACGGGGGCTCCTGTATGAGCTTCTCAGAGAGCAGCAGTCAGCACTCAGCTAAAACAAGACCCAAGTTTCTTCCAGATTTTCTTTCAGTCTTTTAGAGAATCAGGCCACGCTATATGTTTCTGCCACAAGTCTCTTCACAGCCTGAGCCCAGGTGCTCCCGATAGCTGCCTGAGCCTGTGCAAAGCGAGACAGTTTCACCCTGGAAGTCCCAGCAATTAATTTTACAAGGAAACTAACCTGTTCTGCTATTTCTGCTTCCTCTCCTCTCCATTAAAAGGTTTATTCTCTTTGGCCATTGTATCTGAAACCTCTGCTTCTGCTTGTCCTGTCCAAAATTTTTTCTCTCATTTAACTATAATTTGTGGGGCAGGCTCACAAATGCTACAAATCCACTCGAACTAAAAACAAATGATATTGGGAAACACACTTGTCTAATCAGGTCTGGACATTAAAACATACTTTATTGTAAAGATCCATTTCTGAGTGGAAAACAGCCCTCTGCTGTTATTGCAGAAAGTGGAGAAAAGAAAAATGAGAAGAAGATTTTAATTTTATTTTACTCTGTAATATATTTGTCTTTGGTCCATTCATTTCTTGTTTCTTTGTGTTTGGGGTATTTTTAAAAGTTTATAACATGATTTTCATTCTTTCTTTTCATATTTATTTCCTTTAGCCCAACAGCATTGATGGTATTTCCAGTTTCATTTCAATGGCTAGACTTGGTGGAACAAAGTATTATTCAAAATAATCAGGATGGACAGAATCTTCCCTGGCACTTTTCAAAGGACTCTTTCTCAGGGTTAAAGAGACAGAAATATTTTGGCTGACTGCCGTCTTTAACTTCTGCCTACTTTGCAGTCTTTTATAGTTGGGAATTATCCCAAATACTGTCCGCTTCTCTAAGGGGCTGCCTGAATAGGAAATGTCTCCTACACAAAGCCATGTTGCTTTAGGGGAAGAATTGTTGCTTGGCGTGTTGAAGTGCTTTCTGCTGATGTAGTGGGGTTCAGTACATTATAATTGTCACTTTGATATTTTTCTGTGAACTACTAATAAAAATGGGGATTAGGGAATACTGCTGATCCCACTCCAAAACAAATATTACTACAGAGAGAACTAGTATGGAGTCTGTTTGTATCTGCTTGGAATATAAAGAAGGTGTACTGCAAAGAAGGTGATAGTGGATTTACTATTAGAGTGTTATTTTCACTTCTGTTAACGCTGCTTAGTAGTGTCACTGTACTAGCTTTGCAGTTAGGCCAAACCCTGCACACGCTGACACTGTTAACTAGACTCACCTCCTTGACACGTAATGAACATGTTTTTCTCATGCAAGTCTGAGTGATTTCCATTTCTGCATTTTAATTCTTCCTTTTTCACTTTGAAATTCACTCTCTTCCTTTTATCAGAACTAAATATTAGTTCTGATACTATTCTATGGGGTTAAAATAGTCAAACACGCACATAGGAATAGGTCCGTTTCTTTGAGATATTGTATTATAATTCTGTACATTTTATTCAAAAAATATTGGTTAAAATTCAGTCAGAGTTTACTAGCAATCATTGCTTCTCTAGCCAAGCATATATTCCAAGATTAAATATTAGTCTTATATGTATAATTTAATTCTGGCAGACAATTAGGTATTTGAACCCCCTTCCTTATCTGTTGTGTAATAAGCTCAGACACCAGCCCACAGTATCATCAGCTCTCCAGCTGGGTCTCTTGATTTTGTCCCAACTCTAACCCTTCTCCTATTAAATCAGTGTTGGTTTTGGCTCATGCAATATCACACATTTGCCCAATGACATCAACATCCCTTGCATCCTGAAATGCAGCTGTCTTTCTCCCCTTCTGAGCCCAGATTGCCTGGCCGTAGCTCAGCCTTTCTAAGCACCCCTCTATAGTATCATTTTTTAAAATAAAGAGGCCCTGGGTTAGGTGATTCAGTTTGGGGTGTTGGATTTTAAATTTGGACGAGTTAAATAGCAAGCATCATTTCTTTACCCAAGTTAAAGGGTAAGAACTGTTGGTGCATACCAACTCCAAAAATTAGGACTTGCTACTGGCTTTCCAAACAGACTCACTGCCCAGCGTCTCTGACACAAGCATTTAGCAGTCAATTTTCAAAGGCTTTCAGTGCCATTTCAGATTCATACAATAAGCAACCATTGGAGCTGCTGGGTCTGCTAAATATTTTTTCAAGTCTACCTTTTGGATGACTTTTTCAGAAGCATTATGTTAATTTTTTTCATCCATAGATAGTAATATACTTGATATACTGTTGCTCCCAAGCTAGAGAAAGCATGTTTTAGGCTGTTTTTAAACATTATTTTTAACTCGAGGTTCATAATATAACTTCCAATCTGGTTTACTGGTTCAGCTTTCCTTCAAGGAAGAAAGAGTCTTCTTTGTTCTTTTGGGAGACTGTTCAATAGGGATATATTAGAAAATTTAGCATATAACAATAATGGCTGTTTACAAAATATAAAGTACTCCCAAGAATTAACCAAACCTACTACTGTTTTAATAGTAATCATACAAAATATCTTTAACTTGAAGACATATGTTGGCCTACTTTTTGGGGGGGGGGGGTTTTGTTTGTTTGTTTGTGGGGGTTTTTTTAATGGTGGGGATGTTTCAGTTTGGTTGTGGGCTGGGTTGGGGGTTTTTTTGAGGAATTGTCTTCTTCTTTTCTACTTTATTAAACTTCCTCCAGATAAGCAGAGCTGTTCATGAATTATTCATTCAGGTAACTTATATCATCCAGACTGTCTAGGAAATTGCAGTTATCTGAACTTTTCACCAAGTAATGGGCAACCATCTTCTCAGGGCAAGAGATGGTAAAGAGATGAATGAATGAAAATTAACAACAATTAGTGTGGCAGGCCTCTCTTGGGATTTTTAACAAGGGGTCAAGGGAGCTTCTGTGAAGGAAAGATTTGTGGTCTGAGTCTCTAAATCCCACAGACATTGTTTTCAAGCAGGTACATTTCAGCCACGTCTGAAGCACAGAGCATTTTACATTGTCCACAACGAAATATTTTCAAGCTATTTAGACCCCCTGTGTGAAAAACTATCTTCTGATTTAGACAACTCACTTCAGTTCTCCTTGGCCAAATACACTAAACTTGGGAAACGGTCGTTTTCCAACACAGAGATTTTGAACCACAGGAACCTAAATAGCACTTCTATTGGCCTTTTCAGATAGAATTTTAAGGATTCTAAGCATTTTAAGGATAGAGGTTTTCACAGCATGTGCATCTTTCTGAGATTCATTTGTTCTTCCTTGGAAGTGGGAAACCAGCCTGCAGGGTCCCATTGTCCAGCATGGAGAGAAGAGGTGAGCCGGACAGTGAAAAGGTGTGCGGGAGCCAGCTGCCCTCAAAGGGGAAGAAGCACAGTTGCAAGGATTTCTCATAGTGCTTCCTGGCACCTTTGTTATCTATCTTTGCTCACCGACATCTGACTGAACAAACTGATGCCATGGCTCCAGAGGAAGACTGGATGCGTGGGCAGCTGGGACAGAGCAGACGGCAGGGTCAGTAGTCGGCTGTGGTGGAAATCTTGTCACATTCTGTTCCCACCCTGTCTGATAACTGAATGCCAAGCGTGTGTGTTAACATTGCTGAGTTAATTATCTCTTGGCACTGTGATAGCAACGGTTTCCAACCTCATGCTGGACTGGGTGGGTTTGCCACAACCATACTGTTCAAATCAGACAAAACCAAATTCAGACTTCCAGGAAAACCAAATGTGCATACTAAACTAAATCCTATCAGGGCTGGGCAAGGGACTGGGCTTCTCTAAAGCTCACCTGAGGTACAGAAACATGCATATCACTTTGGTTTATTCAGCTCAAACATGAGCCAACAGAAAGTGAGACACATCAGAAGCTATACTTGAAGAACTCTGTTCCCCGGAGAAAGATAAAAAATTGAATACTCAGTCTGTACCTTTTTCCCCTCTCTCTCTAGCAACATGAGACAAACGTTCACACTCGTGGAAAACTGGGAGATGGGAGTGGAAATGTTGATTTTGAAATGCAGTCACAGCACAGTAGTATCTTTCAAGTTCTTGGCAAAGAAGACTTTCTTATCTTTCCAGAAAGCAACATTTTTGTGTATGGTCCCTTGAGGCACAAGTTAGGCTTAAACTTGGAAAATTACCTGACCTTAACACAGCGCTCTCCTGAAAGAGGAAGGAATCCAAGGAGCGAAATCCTTCCTTTCCAGCAGCATGTTAGTTTGGCAAGTCTTTTGGAAGCCTGCATTAGACATGGAGAAACTTCTAGTTGTAACAGCTTCCCACTGTATTTTATGGATTTCAGTCCAAAGCTAACAGCTTTTGAAGATCCTCCTCTACACTCTGTTCTCCTTTGGCAGCCTCTACGCTAGTCATATGGAACAAGGGATGGTATTTCAAAATGTTGTGGTTAGCTTGTACAACCCTATTGACCATCTTCTGAATGAATGTTGCAGCAATATTACATATGGCTGCTGTCTAGGGGGCTTTTAAGAATACAGTCATAAAGATTTTGCCTTAGGCTATGAGGTGAAGTTAGAAGAATGGGATCTTAAAACAATTTAACTAAAGATTTTTTGGCAGATCAATACAGGCTTTTGCTTGATCGGCAGATCTGGTAAGAGAAGGCAACAAAATAGGAGGATTCTGGGGGATAAATAATAATACAGAAACAATTATAAATGCCATTCTTTATATTAGTAGCTCAACCTTACTTCAAAAGCTGTGTTCAGTTCTGGGTACTTGACCTGAAAAGGGATAATGCAGAATTAATTGAGGTTCAACAAGAATGAACAGGGGTATGAAAAAATGCTTGTAAAAAGGGAGGTTGAGTTAATTGAGGTTTACAAATTAGGTATGTGACTGCTGCAGTTCAAAGTAATGCTGAAACTGCCATTGATCTTAATTGAACAACATCAGTGACCAAACCAATCAAAGGTGACACAATAAAAACATGGCAAATAATAATAATAAAAAAAGAATATTATGAATGGAAACCTGCAACTGCTCTGCAGAGGAGGAACTATGAACTCTAGACAGCTGCAAGTAAGCTTAAACCCTCTGATGAAATGAATGTTTGCACAACATGCACAATTAGATTATGCTTCTCATGACCACCAGAAGCTCGAAGGCTAGCAGTCTTAGCAAGGGCTAGAAGAATGGCCACTTTATTAAGAAGGCAAAGATCCTGAGTTACACCCAGGAACAGGATTTTGTGCTGAGTATTCTGGGTCTTCCAGGCAGCTCTTGAGTTTCTACAGTCTGGCAGAAAACTCTCCTGGAGTCTGTTTCTCTTGCAACTATCGCCATTAAGCTGAGGAGACTGCACTTGTGCATTTATTGATTTCCAATATAGTTTAAGAAATTCCTCAAGAGGCTTCGTCTATTCAATAAGGGTGGAAGGGAAATCCTAGCCACCTGGACTGTTGTTTGGTCAGGGAAATGAAGCGGTGCTTCTTCTCATGACTCCCTTTATTTTTATGGTCTGCTTCTCCTCCTTATCAATCAGCATCTCCCCACAACCACACCTTTAAGTTGTGTTTGCTCGCCTCTCCCATTCTGTAACCATATCTTGACAGGGTTGATCGGTGTCATTCCTTTTTGTCCAGTCACATTCTACCATTCTGAAAAAGGGCCCTGTTAAAACCAAACAACACCGGCTCTCATCTGTGTTTTCAATTACGCGTGTGTATTAAATCACCACCGGCAGTAACATAACTGACCCCTGTCTGCACCTTTCTGACACGGGTGAGGCATTCTTTGATGTCAGCTTTAAAGGCTCCTGCTCTTGGCATTGTACGGGGGCTCTGACCGCCCATGGCTGTGATTGGAGACAAATGTCCACTTCCTGTTCAGTGATCCCAAGACAATGTACAGTGGCAGGTATGTTTTAGTTAGCTTATTTTCCAGGGGTTTGTTCCTTTTTGCCTGTTCTCTTGCTGCTGTTCCTGTCTGTGGCAACCGTTTCTTCTTATTCTTGCCAACAACTTCACAAATGTGCTTTTTACTCATATTTTCAAGGGATTGTTTGGTTTTTTATTGCCTTTAAAGAGAGGGATGTGGAAAAGGAGGTAGAAACTCCATCAAAACTAGGATGGATCAAAAAATAGGAGAGAAGATGATGTTTTTAAAAGCGTTATCTTGATGAAAAGGAACTGTAAGGAATAAAAAACATTACTCTTAATCTGTATAACATTCTGACATGAGATTTCTAGCACGTCAGGTTAGGTAACCTCCAGAAGACACGTCCAAACTAAGCTTTCAGATGAGTCTGTGTTTCATCATGTCACGTAGCTATTTTATGGGCATTAGAGTGGTATGGTTACTACCCGGCCAAGGGAACAAGGATTTCTTTTGCACACTGTCTTTGCATTTCATTCAGTTTAATATATGTCAAATTTCTCTTCAACTTAACCATGAATTCTGTGAGTCTTCCCAGGGATTACAGCAGCAGTAGCATCCTAGTGTTATTGATGTGAATGGGCTCCAGATTAACACAGATTCTCCCTTACCCTATTTTCAGCATTTCTGAAGAATAAATGATATCAATACATTTTTAATAACTCAGACTTAGTATAAAATTTGTTAAGTTATATGCACTCCAGATATTTTGATCATAATGAGAAAATTCAGTGCTGCTTCTGCCACTACTGCCATAGCTCAACTCATCTGACAGATGTATAAACTTCTAAACTAGGAGGAATGAAAATGTAACTAACATTAGTGATGACTGTACTTCACCATAGGTGTATCTCAAAAACCCAGATTCCAGTCTTTTATGCTGAAATGTCTATTTTTTCCCTTAAAAAAAAAAAGAGTTCTTTTTGGGTGCCATGAAATGCAGGATGATGCACTTGATTTATTGCAGTGAGGCCTTAAGTTTGTGACTGCTACTTGTAATCAGAA
Source organism: Rhynochetos jubatus (assembly GCA_027574665.1). Lineage (NCBI taxonomy): Eukaryota > Metazoa > Chordata > Aves > Eurypygiformes > Rhynochetidae > Rhynochetos > Rhynochetos jubatus. The sequence goes on along the minus strand of CM050651.1, from coordinate 73,344,689 downwards.
ACAGGGTTTTGTTTTGGTTTTCTCTTTTTCAACAATATTCTGTGTTAGGATCAGATGATTGATGTGATTCCAATTTAGTTTTACTTCTCAGATTGTATAATGTAACCACGGGATTAGTGTAGCAGATGCACAACTAGCTTTGGTTGACTCAGAAGCTGACCATGCCAAGGGAATTTTATAACTTGGTACTAGAAGAAAGTGAATTTTCAAAAATATTGCCCAAATTTTTACTCAGGTCTTAAGCAAACACATGTATTTACATAGTCAGTCTTTTGTCTAGATGTCAGTTACACAAACACATTCATTTCTTTCCTCATCTACTATAATTTGTTCAGGAGGCATTCACAAAGATACTAACTCTGTTTTGTTGTTAGATCTTGCTAAAAATACCAAGTCTTACGACAAGGAATTTTAAAGGTTAGGAAAGAATTGTGTTTAAAATAAACAAAAGACAAGCAACCAGGTCTCCCTCCCTTTATCTATGTAAAATGTATCACCTGATAATTTTATGGCATTTCTTCTAGTTTGGGGGATATGAGCTATAAGAACTCTGGATTTTGTCTTTTATAGATTTAGCTTAGTATTTTATGTGACTACGGAGTTCATCTCTAAATTAAACAGTTGCAGTCTTTTCCCTTCCAATGATATATTGAGCATCTCTCACTTTGTCGATGGTTTTCTGGTTGTTTTTTTGACACCCTATGGCAGGATGTGCCCTGTTACTTTTCCCCTGATGTATTCTGCTTTAGTTACTGTCAATTAAGTGAAGTGTAAGGTTTTTCTGCCACCATTAGGATGGGAGGCATACTGCAGCAGCTCAGAAGCAAGGCTGGAGGGGACCTTAAAAAAGACAGAAGAATAGGGATTGAAGAAGCAATTTCTTAGACCCGAAGAGCTTTCAAATTTATGCAGCCAAAATAAAGGAGGATACAGCCCCTTGTTCTTGTCCTGCAGTCCAGAGTCAGGGCAAAAGAACATCACTGCAGGTAAAATAGCAATGGGTACAGTAGGTGAAAACTTAGATACCCACCTACTGTAAGCGAAAAATATAAGCACACTGCACTTGCTCCTATCTGGAACCAGCAAGTGGTATGGGAGCAGATTATCAGGTGAGAGTCCTGATAAAGAAAGCACTTTGTTGTGACTATTTAGGAATCATTGTATAGCTAAGTTAGATGTAATATCCTATCCAGTCATGGAACAGAAGTTGAGTGCTCCATCTTTGTAAATTATCTGCCAGGAACAGTCTGCATTGCCCTCAATCCTCTGAGCTCAAGGTTTGTCCTAACACATCAGTAAAGCTTGCTGCAAGTCCAGCCACTGGTCTGAATGGAGTTCAAGTCCATCAGTGACTTCTTGTCAACCAAAAACTGTGAGCTAGTAAAACCATGAGATGTATTTCCAGGGTCCTGTCTTCACCACAGACCAAATTAGAATCAACTGATATTAATGCTTTACCCATCCCACAGTAAGGGGTGACATACTTAGTCTAGTTCATAACAAAAAATGGAGTCACAAATAGAAATTAAATATTTTTGCTGGAGTACCTTCAGTAAATGTGGAAGAGTGTAAGAAATGGCCAACCTGAGAAGACTTCTGTTATATTAGGTATATTATCTTCTAGAAAATGGGTATATAGAAACACGTTTTTTGGGAAGGGGCTGTTCTTTTATGAATTTATATGTTGCATGTCTTATAGAAAACCTATAGTACATTACTTATAGGATGTCAATGCTGAAATATTGATGCATTTCCTTGAAAGAAGACATTGCTATGCACCTGTCCACAATATTTGAAGACTTGATCTAACTCTTCAGAACTATTTCAAGTCTTCAGGAAAATACAATCCCTTCAGAAGCACTCAGTGGCATTCAGTAGTGCGTGGTTTGCATGGACGAGTCAGATTCTCAGATAAGTACAGCACCATGAACGCTTACATCCCCCTTCCCTCTTCTCCAGTGTCCTACCTCTGTCAAACTGACTTTGCAAAAGATGATTGAAAGTGCCACTGACACTAAGGAGGGTGTTCTACAGCTTTTGGTGAGCTCTGGATGAGACCAGAGACATTACCCCGTTGATTGAGATCCTGATAACAATCAACATCTGCTGCCCCAGAAATGGGGAGTGCAGGCTGGCAGTGCTGAAATGAGAATATTGTGCGTTGACACTTTACTCCCTTGAGTACTTTTGTTTTCACAATCAGTATTTTTCTTTTATTATTTTGGGGTGATGATAAAAAAAAAAAAACCAAACTTATTTGCCTTTTCTTTTATATAGGATATAAACAGCTACAGGTAGAGATGTCACATTATTGGAATTGATTTTTGTAAATTTGTGTTATGTTTGCTTTCATTGCAATGTGAAGTTTGTTTTCTTTCAGGCTGATTACCAGCATTTTCCCAGGAATCAGTATAGATGGGTTTCAAGATTTGAGATTTGTAAGTTTTTTAAATATGAAGTAACCAAACGTTGCCTTCTCAAAACTTTAAACATGGTATATCTAGGAAGAATTCTTCCTGTTTCTCAAAGCATCAGACAAAGGCCCTTTACCTTAGCACAGTCCAACAGAAGCTGGATCAGGTCAAGTATCCTTTCAGCCCTGTATCTCGTATTTTCTGGGAGCAATGAGAAGAATTCAGAGAAAGAGCACTAAGATGTAGGATTAGATGACAGGGTGAAGTCATATGATATACATATTCCTCCCACTGCTAGTCCTAAGGAAGACTTGTAGCTCTCCCTATATTCTTCCTCCATGGCAGTAGAAGGATCAGGCAGGGAAACCTGTACCTCAGTCCTGACTCAACTCCTTATCAATTCTTGGCAAGTCACCTCACATTGCTCTGCTTTAGCTTGCCCACCTGCAAAATGGAAGTGATGATGCTTTTTTCTTTGCAGAAACATTCTGGGGTCTGCGGTAAAAGGAAAAATGTATGGATACTTGTGGCTGGAGCATTCTTCTTTGTTTCATCGGCCACCTCTAGCAGTCTTGTCTGTATCTTGCTGTCTAACTGTCTCCATTAAATCTAATCTGAAAATATATTTTTTGTTCTTTTTCACATATTTCTAATTCTCTTTTCTCCTGGCTATTTATTCGTTGTTTATTTCTGTAATTGTACTATTGATCAGTTCTACAGATTTCTCAAAGAATATTTAAACTGCTATTCTGTATCTAAATGTCTTTCTTGTATGGCATATTGAACAAGCCTCACACCTTTATTGTCCCATAGGGTCAGATTTATCCACACTACAGCAAGCAACTAAAATTGGACCTCCTTCTTTTGTTGAAATGTGTTACCACCTGGATAGTTTTGCCACTACAGGAAGAAAATGCATAACAACCCCTTAGCGCTTGAAATGTTCTAGGAAAATAAGTCACCAGAAACTGTTGAAACCCATCTGGCTATGGTCTGCTATGTGTGAATTGTCCGTGATCTTTCCCATATAACAAGAGCAAATTTTTGGCCCATGCTGGTCATATCTTTGGCTTTCTTCTTGAGAAGGAACCACAGCCTCAACAAGATGCTGAAGTAGGGCCAGATGAAAGTACAGGCATAGCATGTGTTTGCCACCACTGTAGGTATGATTACAACAAAGGCTTAACATTCCTTTTCTGCCCAGTAAGGTGTGTTTCTGTCCTGACCTAAGTGTAAATTATTAGAAGGGGTGGCTGAAGTTGGCAGGCCATAGGGAACAGTAACTCTGAAAGGGAACATGGCTCTAAGCATCTTTAAACAAGGATAACTCGGCGCCCTGCAGTTTGGAGATTTCTGGGGTACATCTAGGAAAGAGATTGCAAGATTACAACTACAAGAAGGACCATGTTACAGGAAATAATGCCCTAGGACCTTCATCCTTGGCTGAAAAGTGCAACTGGGTGGATAACCTGTTCTTAGCAGTCCGGACTGTTATGCTGTGCAACAGACATTTCTTTGCTGCTTTTCTTATTTCATTCAAAATATTACAATTTACATTATTTTGCTGATCCCTCTCCATTAACTCCAATTCCATTGCTCAGGAGCCCTGGGGATTACCTTCCCTCAACACCTGCAGGGCACAATTTGCTTGAAAAAATTAGATTTTTAATCATTTCTTAACAACTGGTTCCCAATAGGAAATGCACAGGCCAGCTGTGAGTGTAGATGATTATGAAGTAAACATATGGTCCTTCACTGTTGCATTCTATTGAAGCTCAGAATGGTGTGTGTGTATATATATATGGCGTATCTAAAATTATTACATCATACAGCTTTCCTTAAGCTCTCTCCCCTTCCATGTCTTCCACTTCTCCAGAGGTGCTAAGATTTTGTGGCATGAAAAGTTTTGGAAAAGTGACTGTCCCCTTGTAAGAGTTGTTTCCTTGTTGGAATTTAGCACTAATTGCCCTTTTCTTGCAAGCACTGTACCCTTCTTGGATAATGTGTGGTGAATCTCAGGCTTACATGAAAAGAGGCATAAAAGTCATGGAAAATTACTTGCAGGGCTTATCTTTCTTTGGCAATGGCAGGAAGCTGATACTAGTGGGGAACTTCCATGTCACTGCTCTATTCACTGAAATGAATTCAAAATCTGGGAATTATGCCTCTTGCTGCAAAAAGCAAAATAGCAGACACAATTCCTTGTGAGGTTGGGTTTTGTTGTTTTGTTGGATCACATCTATGAGTCTCACTGACCCGGCTTGAATGGGTCATTGCCTCCTTCACAAAGTGGGCACAACTGTGTCATGTGGCCAGTTTTGGATCTCTGTCCCCCCAGAATTGTCTTGGCTGCCGATGTTCACACCCAGAAAAGCTCTCATTCCCTTCCTATACAATGACAACACAATCATACAAAGTCTTTACGGCTCTGAGAGAGCAGGGCCGAAAGGGAAGCAGACACAGCACCAAAGGCATTGTTTCAGAAGCACCAGAGTGGGAGTTACTGGAGGTGAACTTTATGCTCATGAGAACCTGACAAGTACTAGACCCTTTCTCCGTTTCCATTTTCTTTGATGTTTTTTAGGATTTGGTCAACACCACCAGTATTTTTGATATAAACAGCATTTTTGGATGGGAAGCAGGAGAGTTAATGAAAAGGAGGTTTTTAAGAAACCATTTTCCTCTGGAAAGACATTTTATTAAGCATCTTGTTCTAGCTCTATTCACTAGATATGTAGCCTAACAGAGAGCATCTGTTCTTGGCAGGAAATATTAAGAGAGAAAGGTGAAAGTACCTAGCTGTCTCAACATAATTACTTTCCCAGAAAATAATGATAGACTAGAGTATATAGATTCTGCTTTCAGTTTTCTTTCTTTGAAATACATACATTCTGCTGTGGAAGCTATCCAGTTTATAGGTATTGTTTTCAAAAGAGAAGGAGATTAGGTTGGGGAGCAGAATTTGTATGAAATCTATCTCAGGCCTTTCTGTGTTGCAGCTGTACAAAAAAAAAAAAAAAAACAAAACAAAACATGAATACAAGGACTAGAAAAATGCCACCAAAATATTTATCCCCACAACTAAATTAAAAAATTTAAAAGTGGGTTATAATTGAAGGTGAAATTCCTCCAGCCCTGATTCAAGTGCAAAAAATAGAGACAATTCAAAATACAAAATGTGCAGAGTTTCTGATTCACAGGAAACCATCCAATCAAAAATTTATTTACTATACCTCAAGTGAACCAGATGACTCTAGGCAGATTCCTATCCATTTGAGTTAGCACAGCCAGCAGCATGTCTGAATCAACTCTAAAGTCAGCTTCTCACAGCTTCAAGTTCTGCAAAAACAAGTCCAAAGTGAAGAAGGAAATTTAAAAATGCTTTCAAGAACTTCTGGAGTTGGGGAAGTTGGGGTTGTAGTCAGAGACAGTAAGAAAAGGGAATGCTTTTCCATTTTATGTCCTCATGGGTTAGTATAGTTTTGAGCAACTATTCTGAAATCATCAGGCAATCTCATTAACACTGTTTTGCCACTGAAGTATACTACGGAGTCGATCCTCAAGTACATACGCACAGTTTAGGTTGAATATAGTGAATAACATAACTTTATGTAATTTCTGATACTGTAAATACTCGCCGCTTGTAGAGACTCGTCTCGTTTGATTCTTTTGGGCTTAATGGGAGATAGCCTAGCGAACTATATTGATCATGCTCACTAGACCACATTAATAGTGTCATTCATAAATTGCAGCAATCTATCCAAATGCTATTCCATAGCTTGTGCTTATCCCCAAGGTCCTACTGGCTAAACTACGTGCATTGAAGAACAGCATAATGGCATTGCTTAGCCAGTCTGAATAATGAATTCCTAGGGGCCAAATTCAATACTGCAGAAGCTCCAGGGAGGTAATGGCATTACAGCAGGGCAAATTTCTCCCCATTCAACTAAATGCATCCGATGATTGAAAAAAATTATGTATGAAGGTAGGTAGAGCTTTCGTTCACTAACAGGGAGAAGGGCATTAGATTTGCTTTCTCCTTTGAATATCTGAGGTGTCCAGAAAGTGAAAATTGCTTCCAGGGGAAAATTGCATCACAAAATGCATCCCATATTTACATGAGAAACATATCTTATTTGGAGAAAGTCTTCAAAGGAATCAAGATTTCAGTTTACTGCTTTTTCACTTTTCAACAGGCAGTAAAACTGCATAGGCAAATTCTAGGAGACTGAATCCTGACTTTCATGGTCCTTCATGTGCCTTTTTTCCATCTTCTCCTGGAAACTACAAGCGAGGAATACGAAGAATAATACATGCATGGACTTTCCAGGAGTCTGTACAGACAAGAAAAATCAAAACACTATCAATCAGACTTGCAGGTAGAAACCTGCCAGTTTCCATTTTTCCCCTGAAAGACAACTTTGTCCAGCACTACAGTTTTGAAGTGAAAACATTTAGGCTTGTTAAAAGGGAACTTTTAATTCTGAGCAGTGTATGCACAGAAACATCAGAGAAACTGTAATCCCTAACCTCAACAACCAGAGAGATTTAAAAAACAAAACAGAAAAAACTTACTGACACACACACACCAATCTAAGCAAACAAACAAAAAACCCAAGGGCTAAGGAGAAATTTGTTTTTGTAAGCATTCTTTCCACCTTGCAGTCACACTCCACATATGGAGGGCACTATAAACTATTGCAAGTTCAAAGTTGGCTGAGTAGAGGAACCCAAGTGAATGTAAGAACAGAGAGAAAGAGAGGAAACTGCCCATCTTCTAATTCCCTTGTAAATCTACAAACTCTTACACTATTACTTTACAACAACAGCAGGTTATATAGCTGACCAATTAATCCCACCCTCTTTAGGCCATGTCAGTTTAGGAGGATGCAGTTTTTGTAGTACATTACCTTAGCTTTGAAACAGGGGGCAAGGTTTTTACTTAGTTATATGTCAGGATGTCTCACAGAATAGGAAAAGTATAAAAGCTTTTAATTGACCTTTTTTTTTTTTTTAAAAAAAAAAGGAATACCGTGTTTGTGGAACAGGTTTCAGAGATGATGAATCTATTTTGTACAAACTATTAAATAATAGTAATGGAGCAGAAGACCAACCTTTTGTATTGAAATTAGACAGAGACCCAAAGGGTGATGTAGCAGGGAAACAAGATATTGTGCTTCATTTTCTCACTGTGCTGTTTCAAATTTCCATTGCAGTAGGCACAGCTGAAGTGGAAAAATAAGTTAGAATAGAAGAAGAGACAATAAATGTCATCCACTTTGAGGAGCTGCATCCTAAACTATGGGAGAAAAATGGAAATAACTAGAAGCTAGTACTTGAGTATGTTCACAATAGAAAGATGATTCTTTTATATAGAGTGCATGATAAAAATCAGCAATGCTTTAAACCATGAGAAAAGAATCATGCTCTGTTCAGTATAACTAGTTTACCTACCATAAATCTGGATAAAATAATATTTGATTGAATAAACATGGAAAATATTGAGATAGGAGCAATTCTATCAGGGAAGAAGAAACTTGACAAAAATTGGAAAACTATTTTTCAAAAGGTTTGCTTTTTCTCAAAGTCACACTTTTCCTTCTAATTCAAGTGAGTGATACAGGTGACTTGCTAGGGTTGTGCTAGCCAGCTTCCTACAGGAAATGTGTCTATTGAACTCCTCTTTGAACTCTTAATTTGAAAGGGCAGAAAAAGGGGATGGACTCCAGAAAGACAACCACCATGATGGCTACTGATGAAGCACTTTTCATGATTCCCAAACTCACTGTGAGGATGAAACACTGTTGAATTGCTGTGCTACAGCTGTCAGTGATCTCAGGCCAGAGATGTTAACTAATGGCACCACCTGAGATGGAATCATCATGATGCCTTTGAAGGTTTTGTATATCTTAACTTCTATTAATCAGAATAAACATTGTAAAATTAAAGATTAACAGAGACATTGTTTAATTTCTTATTTTTATAGTCTTACCTGGTAATAAATCTATTAAATTATTTATTTACTGCTTAAGCTAACATTTATTGTCCCAAAGAGGTTCTATACAGTGGTAAACAGATAAAATTTATATGGATTAAGAGTATTTTTCCATTACAAAAAAATGTTGAATGAACTGTATGGCATCTGGAACTGAAAGTGGGTAGGATTCATCTCATCTAATTTTACCTGTGATTAAAATACTAGTAAGTATAAACTAATCACACAAACCTTCTTTGTGATCAGTGGAGAGAGTGCTAAAATCACAGGTTGATTCATTCCCTCCCAACAGAGACGGGATGAATCACCATCTGGAGGGTGGATGTCTCATTCTCTCTGTAAAGAAAGTCTAAAGTTGAAGTTCAGGGAGATAAATCCCAGCCAATCTGGATTATTTTAAATTTCATAATAATTCTCTTTTATTTCTTCCTCAAGATAACCCCTGAAATGACCTTACACACTATGGTAAAAAGTTAACCTATACTTTTTGGTGAGCACCATTTTGTAACTTTCAGAGTCCTTGCAGGAGCCCTTTCCCAAGGCATGTGTGTTCATTACTTCAACAGGAATTGCATCTGTTAAGCTTTAGGAAAGCTGCAGGTGTTGCTGGTTCCTGTCTGCTGATTATTCAGAGTCTTTTTGGCAACGATCGCCCAGCCACAGCTTGTTAGACAGAGCATGTTGGACCATCCTTGCTGAATGACTTGCATGCAGCATGTATGGTATGTGTTAGAATATGCAGCCTTTGCAAGGTGGAAGCTGTCTAGAGCTGTCTTCCTCCTCCTTGTAGCAGAATTGATAATATTCAACGACACCAGCTGGTGTTCTTGTACGGGATTACAGATTGCAAGTGAATTCCTGCAATGTGTGAAAGAGTTCCAGTAAAAGCCTCCATTCTTTTCCTTGTTGGGACAAGACCTGGTAAGTGTGATTTCTTTTGATCAGTTCTAGGGCTGTCACCTTAGTCTTGTCTTCAAAGCTGACATTTTGTACCCCGAAAGGTATGGCGGTCATACAGCATGAATATTCTATACATTTATCCCAGCGAAAGGTGTTATTCATGAATTTTAGTGAATCTTATCCCGGTACCGTGATTATGTTGGGCAAGTACGCTCTAGCTAAAGCCATAACAGAGGCAAGGGTACCTTCTGCAGTGATTACAACTTACTCTCCTGTGGTCGTTACAGAGGCACAGTAGGCAAATGCAGTAACACGTCCTTTTTATGAGATCACTTAGGAAGGTCACTTTCCTTACAGTGATTTTGATTAAATATTGATAAAGTAACTTTCATGTGGCATCTATAAATTTGTTATGTATCCTCTCTCATTTATTTTTCTGCCATTCAAATGTGAATTTGTGGAGGTTGGTGCATTGTTGGGCCTAGTTGAAAACTGGGTCTTGGGGCCTGTTCTTGGAACGAATGCTTTTGTTTGGTCCTCAGGTATATCTCCAAGCAACTTTACTGTTGTCTCTTCCTAAATGTTGAATCAGTCATCAGTTGTATGACTTCCTACACCTTCATGTATTCTCAATGACCAAGGATGTTCCTCGGGCTCTACGAATGTCTTGTTAACACCATTTATTCTCTAGATGAGACTCGTTTCATCAGTAATACAGACAGATTGCTTAGAATGATTCTTGCTGAAACCATACCATCTTACCCTTTATCTAAAGTTGCCTTGTTAGGTTTTTTTATAAAAATCCATCTGATGTTGCCATGCACTATGATTGTGGCTGTGAGATTTCTTCTTTTCTGGTCTCCAACTTTTTGTTTCAAGTAATAGTTAGTAAATTTCCAAATAATTTCTTATCTGCTATAAAAATTATTTTATTTCTGATGTGTCCACAAGCTCTTTCTTTTTGTAAGTATCTGGAGAAAAGAAAAAAAAGAAAGTAATTCTATTTAGTCATCTGGACATGAAAATCCTGATAAAAAGTCTAAACATCAGAAAATATGTGTAAACATTGTATACTTGTTCCCTTATTCTCTGTATTCTGGAGCATAACTAGTAGTTCCATTTAAGAGCAAACTTAACTGTTTTGTTCCTTTGTGTACAGTCTGGAAGTCTTACATGTCAAACATTAATGTTAATGAAATATCTGGAAAATGCAATGGTAAGTGTTATTACTAGAAATCCAGTATATAATATGTATATAAACTTTCTTGGACCTAATCTTACACTTTTAAAGAGGATTTTTCTCTTCATTTTGAACTGCTAACACATAACTTAAAAGGAAAACATCACAAGTAAAAGGTGGTTGTATCAAAATAAATTAGATGGTCAAACAGAACAGGTTATTTTCTCAAGAAATAAACTCTGGTGTAGTAGAAAGTAGTATACAAAATAGTCAAACACCAAGAATGGTGATTCAGAAACTCAAAAAAAAAAAACCCACCCCAAAACAAACCAGGTATATATAAATGTTTCATATAAGGCTGTGAGTTTGTGTGTTTTCAAAGATGATCTGTTCCTCAGAATAATACAGTGGTGTTTGTTGAATGCTTATGGAATGGGAATCTGAGCCATTCCCCAAAATCCTGCTGCAAAGGACAAAATCATTATCTATGCTGTATGTGTGGCTCATAAGGGACAATGATAATTGTGAGGTTTATGAACGTTTTATTAATATTTTATTTGTGGTTAATGGATGTTCCACCAAATTTTCCTTACATGTTAATAAGCATTTGCTAAATTTTTAATTCCAGTGGCTGCAAACTGATAAATTGTTTCTAATAACACCTTTCAAAAACATCCTTTTTTATCTTTCACAGGCTTCGAATACATTTTTGCACACATTAAGGGAAAAAGACTGCAAAATTCATGTGTTTTTTTTTCCTGTAGAACACTTTCAAGTTGTTCTTCAACTTTTATAGCTGTTGTTTTAGAGATGAAATATTACCTTATGCCCATAGAATTCCTATAAGAATTTTTTTTCACTGGCTTAGATCAATGGCCCACATAACCCAGAGATCTTACTTCAGGTGGACACTTGAGCCTGGCTACTAATAGTGTGTGCACAAGTATGTTCACTCCCACAGACATGGTCTTCCTTTGACTTCTGGAAACATTGCAGTTTTTAGATTCACCACTTCATATGCTCCTGGTCTGCTTCTCACTGCTGTACCTGATGCTCCACTGGTGCTGCACAGCCCCATATTTTTGCAGAATTTTTCTGTTACCAAAAAAAAAAATCACACTGTAGAAAGTTTAAAAACATTTTCTGGAAGTCTCCTTGTGATACCATAGGGAATACCTACCAGGAAATTCAGATTTAGGAAGTAGCCCATGATAGATGCCTTTGTAGTCTGAAATACATGGTAAATATTCTGCTGATATAACAGAATTCTCTTTGAAAGTGGAAACTTTTACCTCCTTTGCAGGAAAAATCTAAGAGAAAATGTCTGCAGTGTGCTGTGAAGGGCTGACAGAGGGGAAAAAGTATTGTTTGCTAATTCATCCAAATAATTTATTATGATGTTGCACTGAGACATGAGGAGGGTAGAGCTCAGGGTAGAGTTGGCTTTAATTCTTCTGATGCCTTGAGCTAGCCTAGAAAAAAAAATCTTTAAGGCATTAGAAAAAAAGATGCAAGACCAATACACTGCCAAAAGATACTACTGTCCTTCCTGATGAAATGCGTTTCAAAATAATTCTGCTTGAATTTATTTCTGCTTGTATATTTAATACCACTTGAAAAAGAATCGGTTTTTTTTCCGTGCCAAATAAACTAGACTTTTTCTCTTCATACTGGATTTAAATATCATGATGTAAAATTGGTAATGATTACTCTATATGGGATCACACCAGAAAGTCAGTGCCAGCAATGGTATTAATGTTAGCCTAGCAGCACTGTTAGGAGTCTATGGCTGATGCAAATGTCTATCTGCGATTGAAATTATATCCAAGAATTTCATCATCATTACTTGTACCTTTTCACCTTTCTACTCCTCCTCTCTCCATTTCCAATGCACAGCTGGGTTGAAGATAACCTTAAAACAAGAATTCTGTAATTCATTCATCTCTGGAGTTTACTGTAGGCTTACTCTCTCCATGGCAAAGTCCCTTCCATGCTTTTGTACAGAAGCCAGCAACCCTGGAGAGATTTGTAAAATACTTGTTGTGACTTTTAAAAGTTGGTAAGACTTTCAGAGTCTGAAGGGGGTAGGTTATGTGTTTAAATGAATAGCAGAGAGTCCACAGTCTTGCATGTTGGCTTTCCAGTAGAAAGAACCATTGCTTTTCCTACCTGTACTCTAATGTGCTTCATTTAAAACCATACTACTGATTCAGGAAGGAGAAGGGTCTGATAACATGCAGGGTAATATTTTCCTCTGGGAATTTTAGCTTTGTGCTAACAACAGCTCCTCAAGAATAACTCAACCTTTCGTATTAACTAATCAGAGCTCACAGAAAAACCTACTCCTACTGTTGTCCCTCTCTTCTAAAATTTTTTACCTGAGCTCAAAAATGCAGTATAGCAATTCTGCTGAAAAATCAAAACTTGACAGCATGCTAAGAATAGAAATCAATAAAAGGTTTTTGTAATGTTTTCTGCTGATAGCTCCTATAACAACCACACCTGAAAATCTCCCATCCAAATAGAGGCATTTAATTGTACACAGTGAATACTAGCTGGCCAGACAATCTGTGTGTTGGACAGAGGCACTTCAAACGTGTGTGCACACAGTTACTGGGTTTCCTTTTCTTTCCTGGAATAAGGCTTTCTCAGCACATTGAGTTCCTTGTGTCAAAGTGAATTTTCAAGTACTACTGTTTCAGATAGCACTGACCTTATCAAATAGTGTTGTTTGATCCTCTCGATTCTGAAATCTTTAACATCTACCACCAAAGTCAGCTTTCTTTCTTCCCTTGTGCATCCTTTTCCACCATTGTAATGAACTTCTTTGGACATGCTCCAGCACCTCAGTATCATGGTAAAAAAAAAAAAATCCAAAGAATAGAAAGAAAACTGGTGAAGGATCTAGAGAACAAGTCTTACGAGGAGCAGCTGGGAGAACTGGGGTTGTTTAGCCTGGAGAAGAGGAGACTTGGGGGAGACCTTATTTCTCTCTTGGCAGGTGTTACTCTCTTCTCCCAAATGCCAAGTGATAGGATGAGAAGAAATAGCCTCAAGTTTTGCCATAAAGTGTTAGACTGGATAATAGGAAATATTTCTGCATGGAAAGGGTTGTCAACCATTGGAAAGGGCTGCCCAGGGAGATGGTTGGGTCACCATCCCTGGAGGTATGTTAAAAACATGTAGATGTGTCACTTAAGGACACGACTTAGTGGTGGACTCAGAAGTGTTAGGTTGGAATTGATGATCTTAAAGGTTTTCTCCAACCTATATGATTCTATGATTCTCTTCAAATCATTGACTTATATTTCCTGTATTACTATAGAGACAAATCTGAGCTACAGCAGAGTCAAGTCCTCACTTAATTTCGGATTCAAATGGCCCTTAAAAGAAAGGTGTGTGTGTGTGTGTTCTGCATCCCAGTCTGTGTCTGCTTGTCTGTGTGTGATGTTGCTGGGTAAAACAGAGGCAAGCAACCTAGCACCTTGACAATGGGGACAGAAAAATGGGGTGGGGTAGGTTTGGCTTTTCAAGGTAGCTCTTGCAAACCAGAACCTGATAAAGGGAGTTGAGGACAGCTTTGGTGTGAAGCCTTAATATGGGAGTCCCCAAAGTCACTAAGTTTGTTTGGGGACCAGGAAGAGAATATTCAATTCTGAGAGACTGTCATGAATAGGAAAATGCAACGGTTACATTAAGCTGCCTTTTTCTTCTGCCCCTGTGCTACTCTTACAGGCAGGACAGAATTCACACAGGTTCACAGAGTGGTAGGGGTTAGAAGGGACCTCTAGAGATCATCCAGTCCAACCCTGCTGCCAGAGCAGGGTCACCTAGAGCAGATCACACAGGAACAAGTCCAGGCGGCTTTGGAAAGTCTCCAGGGAAGGAGACTCCCCCCCTCTCTGGGCAGCCTGTCCCAGGGCTCTGCCACCCTCACAGAGAAAAAGGGTTTCCTCATGTTCAGTTTGAACCTTCTGTTTGCCAGTTGATGGCCATTGCCCCTAGTCCTGTCCCTGGACAGCACTGAGAAGAGCCTGGAAGTGTTAATTTCTCTCCTGCAGTAATTATACACCCTTACTTCTGTTTGGCTCTTGAGCTTAGGCCAGTTGAATTGAGGGGACTCTTGAGCAGCAGCAGATTTGCAGCAGAGATCGTTTGGAATCATGTGACTGAAACATAATTGGATATAACAGGGAGGGTTCAACTTATATGGGAAAAACAGGGCATTTTGGTGGAATTCTTTCATCAGCTCCTCCTGCTCTAGGGAATTTTTTCCCAGGAACTGCAGTGGATGGCTTCTAATACTCCTGTTGATGAACCATATACACTACACATAACTGCAGGTTGCAAGACATGCTTTTGGAGGGTCAGCATCCCTGACATTTGGGAAAGAACTAAGCTATGTATAATACCCATAGGTGCTGTTGCTCATGATCCCTATCACAATCGGGCACACCACGATAGAGGCCAAAAATTCAAGTGCTTCAAGTGCCTAAGCTTAGCTTCATGCAAGGATAGTCGCTGGTCACTGCCAGAAAGGAAAAGCATGTGATTAATAGTCACATGTCAAATGAAAATGGTTATGTTCATGGAATAATGACACTCAGAGCATGCACTGCTAGTTGCTGTGGCATTATGGTCATGACAAGAATACATAGAAAATTATTTAAATTTTAACAGGACCAACAGCTATTCACAGTCACCTCTGCCAGACTCCTGTTTTCCCTATTGTGGTGGCTGTGTCAGCTGCTGATACTTCAGTGACATGGCCAAGCACAGGAGAAAACTGGATTCCATTCCTCGTGAAGACCTGTGTCTTTAAATATCCTACGAGTTTAAACTAGCTTCTTTTCCATGTGCTAGAGCTGGTTATTAATCTGTTTCATCTGGGCTCTTTCTTCTGTTCCTGTTCCCTTCTTACCCTGGGGAAAAGTACACTGTAGTCCTGGTTACCTTCTTGTCACTTCTGTAATATTAATGTTAATGTTTGCATTACTAATATTAGTGTTAGCATTACCAAAAAAAAGTCATTGTTTTACTTGTCTGTCTTCTCCACAGAAAATAATCATCTTTCTTTTTCTTTTGTCCCTTATATCTCTTTCCATGGCATATTTCGATAGTGTATTTTTCATTCTAGAAATGGATGTGTTTGAAATTCAACTGTAAGGTCTGTCATAGCCCAACAAGTTGATTCTCATATCACTTTAAAACTTGTGAACACAAAGGTGTAAAATTCAAGCTCCTTTCATAAGAATCCTGACTTGTACCTTAATACATTCTGTGGGACACTAATGGCTTAGATTGTACTTGCCAAGTAACTGCTGGAATCTCTTCTAGTGAATTTTTAATTTTATATATGTATTTATATATTCTTATATATTTATATAAAATTCTATATGTATGCCTATACTTGTGTTCCATAAGGGTTTTTTTGAGCAGTAGACTGCATTCTGCATTTCAGAAATGAACCCTGCAGAATGGTAAACAGTATTTAAGATTAAGGTAGAAACATATAGGTGAAAGAATGAACGTTTGTATTGAAAGTTATGGGTGAACAGAATCATCTTGAGTGGGTAGCAGAAACAGTTTTGATCTGTAATACTTTAATACTCATGCTGGGAGCTGAATTGCATGATCTGGGCTTTGTTATACACCTATTTTTCTTGGGTTTGAGCTGAGGACTGGAGCCTGATAACTGGGGAAAAAAAAGTGAAAGGAAGATCTAACTTAAAGAAAAAAATAGTATATCATGTGATGTGCTTGTTTTGTTGTAGTTCTGGAATTGCTCTGCCAAAGAACTGGAAATTTCAGGGGATTTTCTGCAGGCAAACACAACACATTCTCAAAAAAGGATTCAGTTGGCATCAACATAAGGATTTGGCCCAGTATAAAAGCTGAATTGTCAGCTAGTACAGAGTAAAAGCAGCCAACTTCTGTACCACTCCTCAGTGTCCTTTATCTTAAGCAGAGTATGGGATAAACATGACCAGATTGTGATGATACTTTGATTTCTCCTGGAAACTGTCTGGTCTACTCAAGATGCTGCTCGTCCACCTTGTGAAGATTAGTCTCTGCACCTCCCTCCCGACACACCCAGGCTATGAGAGGACAGTTGCCAATCTAGTCTCACCATATTAATCACTTCCTTCTGCGTGGAGAGTCAGGCAAGTTTCTGTAGCTGTAAGTCAGAGCTGACACCAGCCATCTGGCTCCTCAGTCCTTTCTCGTTCAATGGCACATGCCTTCCATTAATTGTTCCAAGGCCATTTCTATTTTTCATTAGCCCCTGCTCTTAAGCAGATGGTTTGAAACAAATTTGTTCAATAATATATATACATTTTCAGGCAAGCAAGGTCTGTGAGAATGGCTAACGCTACCAAAGGGAATGGTCAGCTTCACTCTGATGTATGCATTAATATTTCAGTTTCTTTGGACAGGGCAGTTTTTCTCAATCTCTTTGGATCCCTTGTGGCTACACAACATCTCCCTGCTGGAAGGCCTCTACTTCTGTGCTAGTCTGAATGCTTTCCTCATTTTTGAATATTAAATATAAATATATATGTAAGAATATGAAAAATGAGAGACTCTTGCTAGAATATGGTGAAAAGCTACACTACTTCTGCTGTTTAATCCACTCTCCATGCATAACACTGCACTGTCCTGTGTTCATGAATATGGTTATTATAACTTGTTTCTCCTCACTACTGATTTGTATTTCTTTGTCTCCCAAGTTTGCTTGTATTGTGTTTAGCACTAGAGGGACATGTTTGCAATCAGGATCTGGTGAAAATATAATTGTCTTTTGGAAGAACTCTATACTCTATTTCTTCAGCTATGTGTGCTGTTGCTTCTTTCTCCTCTGTTGCTAGTCCAGTTGAGATCCAGGAATACACATCAGGTTATTTTCAGCAGAGAAGAGACAAATTAATTTTCTGCTACAGAAATCCAAATTATTGGTGCAGAAAAGTAATTTAAATACTGTCTCCATCTCCATTGTGGAGGGGGAGTGGTTAGTGTAATCACAAATGTGGCAGTTCTGTTCTTCTTGTCAAAAATCCTGTTCTTTGGATTATATCTGGGTGAAGCAGGAGGTAGTTTTCCAGAAGCTGATAAATCAACACTTGGGCTAGATCTTGTGCACATAGAATCATAGAGTGGTTTAGGTTGGAAGGGATCTTAAAGATCATCTGGTTCCACCCCACGGTTGTGGGCAAGGACATCTTCCACTAGAGGATACATCTGGCATCAAACTTACACTGCTACTCATAACACTCTTCAAGTTGCACATCGAAGGTTTGAACCCCAGAGCAGGAAACCTTGTAATTGAAATGCCAAAGTGTAGCATTTTAGGAGTCAGTGAGGGAATTCGTTTGTTCAAATGTATTAAGAAAGTTCTATTACACTCAGAGACTAGTACTTATAGGTACCTAGGACTGAAAGAACAGACACTGTTTTGAGAAAAATACTGAAGGCTCCCTACATAGTCTTTGATGTACAGAATCGGTGCAGCTTGCAAGGGGCTTTGGATAAAGCCATTTGTCTCCATGATGTTGTACCTATTTCTCTCAGCTGCTATCTTCTCATTGAAGAAGCTATGGGGATGTTGGAGAGGACAATTGCTCTGCTGGGCACACCTGGAGGCAGAGAACCAGTGAGATGTACAGATGTGGTTTACAGTTTGACTTAAGGTCCCTTTTATGCCTACTGAGAGGACCACTTGTGTTAAAGCTATTGTTACTCCATCTTTCCAAAACTGAGTTAGAAAACATTATCAAGTTAGACAGCTCTGAGCTTTAAACAAAAAAAAAAAAAAAAGTATTAAAAAGCCTGTATTAAAAAATAATAATATAGGGGGTTCTCTCTTTTTGGAACTCTGGATATAAGAGGCTCTTGTGAGGCCTTGCTTAAGACCTCTTCTGCTCAGATACAGTGGTCTATTAAGTTTGTGGAGTTCTCTGTTCTGAAGGAAGTGACCAACTTGGACTAGGTACCACTTCTTGGTGTCATAAGTTGACAGAGCCAGGCCCAGCTGACTGCTGCTTCCTTAACTGTTCTTGTTTATCTCTCAGCTCACATACTAATGATGAAATAAAAACATTGCTATATAAAAATTTATCAGCACCAAAACTTGCTATGGTCTCCATGTATGTACATATCCACCCACAGACAAGTTTGTTTTCATGGATGTGGTCTCATCGTCATGCGTCATTGCAGAAGGGCATGAGGCTTCGTTGTCACTTGGCTGCAAAATCTTTGAAAACAGCCACCCAAACAAGTGAGTGCCCAGTCCTGCTCTGATCTATTTTAACCATTGGTTTCATTGTCTGTACCCACAATGATTTTTGCGTTTGCTTGGAGTGTAGTCTCTATGACAACAGAAATGCGTGACACGGTGTTGCTGGGCTCTCTGCTGCTGATCACTCCCTGATCTATCACACCTAGGGAGTGACAAACTTGCCTTATGATGAACATATTTCTCCTTTCGGAAAGGACGAAGATGTTGGTGATGGGTGACCTGTATTTGTGCACTGAGATACATATCATTATAACATTCTGAGGGATGAATCATCTTAAAAAGAAGTGTTTCATGCTGCTTTAGAAGCATTTTCTACTCAACTTCCATGCATTTTCAGAAAAATGACATCCTCCCCATCTTGTAGATGTGTGAAAGTATGGGTTCATGCTGATTACATAACTTCTTAACGAGCCAGAGCAACAGGTGATTGATTATACATCCTGTCTGAAGGCTCTCCATCTTTGTTCTTCTGTTGGCAGGAGGCATCTGATGCTTCCAGGAAGGGTTGTCTTATGGAAAATATTCTCAGGAAATCTTCCACTCTCCTTGGTAGGTGCAAGGTCCCAGTTTAAATACTGTCCTAGTTTTGGGCTTTGCTCTTCAAAAAAGGCACAGGATGTGATAGAGGATGACAGGAGATCTTTAAAAACATCTGTCGTGGGACTGAGGAGCCTGAAAGAACTGAGGTGATAAAATCTAAATTCTGTAGAAAAAGGAGTCATGATAATTGTCTTCAAAATATGTCAAAGAGCAAGGGAATAGACTGTTCTTTTTTCATTAGGGATGGACAAGGATTTTCAGGCTGCAATTTACAGTAACGTAAATTTCACTTAAATAGTAGCAAAACCTTCCGTTTCGGGAACATTCAGAAAAGCAGTAAGCTACAGGATGTAGGAAGGGAGAGACACTGATGGTTTTTAAGCTGATATACATCTATCGGGTGGGATGGCTCTAGAGATACCAGGGCGTTTTGTCATGGTTCAGCCTTACATTTGTGGATTATTTTGTCCAATTTTTGATGCAGTCAATAAGATGATAAATCTATTCACCTCTGAGGCTTCCTCTGAAGGACCAGATGTTCCCCAGAACCACCATGACAGCTGGTCTTCTGTAACATGCTAGATGTTATTCAGATGAGAGATGTGGGGCAACTACTATACTGTTGTTCAGCACTTAGACTAGTTGGTCTCCAGAGGTCCCTTCCCACCTCAGTTATCCTCTGATTCTGTGAAGCATGGACCCTGGTGTTTTCAAAAGCAGGTGTTAGGGGCATCTTAATTCTCTTTGCCTTTCCTATATGTATTTCTATATTTATTGGATTTTCGTGGTCATCCAGGTATGGTAGGTGGTTATATTTATTCTGGTGAGTTTTCCAACCCTTTGTACCCAGAAGTTCCTTCTGATGGTTTGTTGTTGTGACTATGATACAACTTTTTGAGGCCCTGGAATGTATGACATGAAATGGATGTTTTTAGTTGCTTGTTTCACCACAAGGCCATTGCTAAGCAGGAACAAACACCTTGTATTCGGAAAATTAGAAATTGTACGTGGTGGCCATGCCCTCAGCTTCCTCTCTGTCTTTGTTAGTAATACTGACTGAAAGTGATGAATGGCATATGCATCTGAGCATAAAGAGGAAGCTCTTTGTGAATAATGACATTTCTTTCTTCCATGATTCAGTGTGCACTGTCCTGGTGCTCAACAGGAGCAAATATCAGCCTCCACAGCCTCATACGCAATTCCAGGTTGTTTGTTTGGGATAATTTCCCTTCAGCTGACAATGTTTAGGACAGAGAATAACATCAATACATGAAAGAACTGAAACTTTGGTCATTTTCAAATCCAAGGTAGTTGTATCGGTCAGGGCCAATCCAGCCAGGTGACCAGAATGGTGATGGTTTCCAGCAGGCTGTCAGCTTCAGCTCGTGCTGCAGGAACAGTTTGGAAATGGGATTTGCTTGCTGTCAGTGATCGAGTTGAGGGGCCACCACACTGGTTGGAAGCAAGCACATTAGCAAAGTGTTAAGTGTGAGGGGGGCACTAGGTTATCCCAGGATGAAACTGCATCATGTGGGGTTGTCGAGTCCTTGAATAACCACATTTTTCCCCTCTGCTGCTTTGCTCTGTTTAAGGAATTGACTGGACTCAGCTTTATTTTTCAAATGCTGTGAAATATACCTTTTATATGAAATTGCTTTTACTGTGGGAATGGAGGTAAACTGAGGTAATTGAGCCATTTGGTCTGCATGACAGTGCCTACTACTGGAGAAGACTCCACAGCCCCCGAAACAGGGGCACACATCCAAATTATTTTTCTAGGTCTAGGAAGTATTTAACATCTCTTTCTTGACTTGCATTCCTATGGGTCTTCCTGTTTGAAATGCCTTGTACTTGTGGTTTCATTATAAATTACACATAAAAGTCTCTTAACAACTGGAAACTGAAATTGTTAGCTCTGTTTCCCTATTAGAGAACTTAATCTATAACATCAGGTGGACAGCAAATGAAATTAACTTGTTGGATGTGTTAAATTCAGATCAAATGCCCATTGTGATCACCTGAAAGATTTCTATTGATTTCAGTACACTTTGGATCACACCCTTTAAACTGTAGCATACTAATCAAAACACCAGGGACTCATTCAGGCATTTATCTAGTGGAAGTGAGAGAAAACAAACCATGGAGTTTTATTATAAATTACACCTAAAAGGATAAATTTATTTGTTACTGATCTCGAAAGAACTGATCTGCATTTCTTCAATATTTTTTATCTAACAGACAAAATACACCCTCATACCTGTGGAAAGGAGTTGCTGACCTAAAAATTGCTAATGAAAAATGGTGTCTTTGAAAACGTTATGAAGGTTGCATGTATACTGCATGGTAAACAACCTCCTACAAATGATTTTGGAGGGTCTAGCTGGATAAAAAGGGGAAGTAAAATATTCTTTATTATTGCTAACACCTACATCTTGCCATACATAAGACAAAAAGTAGAGAAGGTGGAAGGTTACCAGCCCATGCTACAACCTGCTAACTAATTCAGTGTATGCTGTATGTGAATCCTGCATATAAATTTAGAAGGGAAGGAAAAGATGGGGAGCTAAAGCTGGATACATCCCAAAGATCTCAAACAAAGGCAGACTACCTGAAATGTAAGAGCTATAAGATTCAGTTGTGATACACAGGAGTTTGGCCTGTTTCAAAATCTTTATCACAGACAGCATGATTAATAGGAACAAGGATTCCTGTGAATTGCACACGTTTGATTTCCACTGAAATTAGGAGCCGTTGGATTATTATGGCTAAGCATTATATTTGGCAGCCAGTAAAAACTCACAAAAAAAACATACAGTCCGGGGGAGATCAAACCCATTCACAAATCCAAGTAAAACCTGTGGAAAAAATAGGCAAAATTCTTGGGCAAGTATTTTATTGAATATCTAAAACTTTTCAGTCTTTGCAAAAATTTTTTCCAATATATTTTTATTTGACACTCTAGAAATGAAAATTATCAGACTTTTAAAACATTGTTCTTCCTTAAAAATTACCTTTTCATTAAACAAAAATCCAGATAATTTAGTAACCCATAAGTATAAAAAATTCTACCGGAGGGTGGGGGCAAACTAAGCATGCTGTCCAAAAGGTAATTTTTCAGTTTTGCCAAGAATTGCCATGTATTTTTGTTTGTTTGTTTCAGAAGGACCTACAGTAAATTAGATGCAGCTTTGGCTTAACCACTGACTGAAGTGTACAGGTACTCATAGACAGTCTCTGAAGAAGATCTCTTAGGACTTCCAATAACTTCCCTCACACCTTCTTTCCCTACCATATCAGATATTATCAAGTACAAAAGCCTTGCAAAGAAAATAACTCTGGGACTAATGGAAAGTCCTTTGAAGTCAGTGAGAGTCTTTTCATTGACTTCAAAGGGCTTTAGATCAGGCCCTTTACAGCAGTTTAAATAATGCAGTATGAGCGCAGTAAATTGGGGTTTGGCACATGGATGTTATGAAATCTGAAGTGTTGAGTGGTTCTACGTAAGATTGACCATAATAACAATGGTCTGGAAGAACAAACCTTGGATCCAATTAATTTAAATAATTAAATTATTAAAGTTGTTAACCTTAGAGTTAATAATCTTGATTGGACTGTTAACTTTGAGGGTACGAGTTTAGTAGGCAAAGAAAAGATTTCATTTTTGAGTACCTATAGTTTCCATACTGCTGCTAATATTCTTAGAGGAAAAAAATAGATTTAGAAAAAAATTGGTCTGTTAAGGCCAGATTTTTACATATTTTCCTTACTCATTCTATTTAAAACTTATTTGAGCACTGACTCTCATTAATCCATTGTTTCATGAGACATTAATGGAAGGAGTTGATCCTCTACATGAATATAAATAGAAGTGTCATACCATAGAAAGAAACACTTTTGTCTTATGTTTTTACATTGATCTTTTTGATAAAGTCTTCCAAATGTCTGTGTTTAGTTTTCAGCTATCACTATATTTGTTGTCTGTAATTCTCAAACTTTTAATATTAACTGAGTTTATTTTTAGCTTTGTTTTCACTATTACATTTCGGAAAGGGCTGTGCTATTTTCCCCTTGTATCAAGTCCACACAAATTCCATCAATTCATAAAGGAACTGTGATTAAATAATAACTGAGAGTTTCATGAAGTATTCATTAGTATGTCAGAGCTACACTATGGTACTCCCACAGATGATAATTGAGAGGCACAGAAGGGAGGTAACCTGCACACCACCATCAAATTTACAAAGTGTAGAGAGACCAGAAACACAATTCCTTGACACCT
Organism: Rhynochetos jubatus; assembly: GCA_027574665.1. Lineage (NCBI taxonomy): Eukaryota > Metazoa > Chordata > Aves > Eurypygiformes > Rhynochetidae > Rhynochetos > Rhynochetos jubatus. Next base: position 73,321,085 of record CM050651.1, on the reverse strand, counting down.
AAACTGTGCCCTGATTAAGCCAAGTATTTGAACCTATGTTTAATCTTGTATGTATACTCTGATTACTATGAATTGGTGTGTAGCACAAATTTAATTTCTCTGATGAATATGGTGTAAATATATGCTTTAATGCAAGCATGTGTGTTAAGTTCATTCATTGAATCAGTTTTTCATAGTGAGATATTCCTTGGACAAACCTTTTTCAACTTTTCTTTTTGGAACCTCTTTTTTATGTTGCTGTGGTGGGTTGGCCCTGGCTGGAGGCCAGCTGCCCACCAAAGCTGCTCTGTCACTCCCCTCCCCTGCTCCAGCATGGTGTCCCTCCTACAGGAGACAGTCCTGCACCAAGTTCTCACACGTGAGTGCTTCCCACGGGCTGCAGTTCTCTGTGAACTGGTCCAGCACGGGTCTGACCCACAGGGTGCAGCCCTTCAGGAGCCCCCTGTTCAAGCCTGGGGTCCCCCATGTCAGATGTCCTGCCAGCAAACCTGCTTCAACCTGGGCTCCTCTCTCCATGGGGCCACACCTCCTGCCAGGATCCTGCTCCAGCATGTGCTGCCCACAGGGTCGCAGCCTCCTTTGGGCTCTGATGTGGGGTCCTCCTTGGGCTGCAGGTGGGTATCTGCTGCCCCGTGACCCTCCATGACTGCAGGGCACAGCCGGCCTCACCATGGTCTGCACCACGGGCTGCCAGAGTATCTCTGCTCAGGTGCCTGGAGCACCTCCTCCCCCTCCATCTCCACTGACCTGGGTCTCTGCAGAGTTGTTTCTCTCACATATGGTCCTCTCTTCAGATGCAGTTGCACAGTTCCCCCCCAACCTTCCTAAATACATTATCCCAGAAGTGCTATCAGCATCACTGATGGGCTCAGCCTTAGCCAGTGGCAAGTCCATTTTGGAGCCACCTGGTATTGCCTCTATAAGATATAGGGGAGGATTCTAGCAGCTTCTCACAGAAGCCACTCCTGTAACCCTTCCCCCTCTGCTACTGAAACCTTGCCACAGAAACCCAATACAGTTGTGTTTTATTCTTTTTCAGCTTTCCCGATTTTACTATCAGTATAGAAATGATAACAGTTCTAGTTGATTTGTTCATGCGTCAAGAGTTTGGTAAAGAAAACCTGACCTTTATGCTAAGTTATGCAGCGAGATTCCCTCAGCTTAAACTGTAATAACATTTTTCAATCCCTCATCACTTCTTATTACCTTTCATGCTCTTTCATGAGTCAAGTCCATGGGCTTCACAAACTTTTCTGCACCTAGATGCCTCACTGGAAATCACAGTTTGACTCTCTGCTGAGTTTTTCATCACTGTCCCTCAGTGTATCCCATCTTGAGTGGATGGATATTGATTTCCCCTGAGTCTACCTATTTCCCAGGGGAAGATGTCCTCACTTGCAGTGCAATTCTGTACATTTCTATGGCCACTGAGACAGCTGCTGAGAAGTACCAGCTGCACTTGCCAGTGGCATTTGTTGAGCCAATACTGACTTGCTAGAGAGAAGACATAAAGAAATATCATTCTTTTTGCCAGTTGACAATCCTGATGCTGCCTTGTCAAATGAGTAACTGAATCTGCACTTATCAGTGGGTAATTTAATTTCATTGTGTGCATGACCGCCCAAAATGCCAGAGCTGTGTTATGTTCTTGTTTGAAAGATGCAAGGACCTGGCTGGGTATAGCCCTAATTTAGAGCCCACTGAACACACACGTGAATTTATCTTAGATTTGACTTGTATGTTTGCTATTCAAGGCGGTTGATGCCTCTTTAACTTTCTGCTCTGAGAAAGACCAGGATTATTTATTAAATAGTTGTGATGATCTGACTTGTATATTCCTATTTTAGAAAATGCTCCCATGACCCCTATTACTCCCCTAGGGGAATAATAAGACCCCCCCAACCTCCCTCAAAGAAAATCAGAAACCCTCAAACCCTGAGAAATGAAAGGCTTCTGGCCTGGGCCATGATTTCTTTCCCAGGTATTTTCAAGTACCGTTTCAAGTACCATTTTTCTGTTTACCTTCTCATTCCCTTGGGTGGGGTTTTTTTTTGTTTGTTTTGTGGTTTTTGGTTTGGTTTGTGTGGGTTTTCTTTGTGTGATCCTTATATCTTTTTGGATAAGAATCTGTCTATCCTTTCTCTTTTCCCACTCACCCCCCTCCTTTTTTTAACTTCTCTGATTTCATTACTCTTCCCTTCCACCTCATCTCCTCTAACTCCACAATCTCATTTCAGTAATGGCTAGTAGGCTGCTTTCACTCTCTGCCCATGTATCATAATGGAATCAATTCATCAGGTTTCTTGATCGAAGACTCTTCCATGTCTAGAAAAGTTTTGGCTGGAAAGTGATACTATGCTGTATCAGCTTGAGTTGTCAGATCCTGGCACTGTGACAACTGCTGGCACATTGGTCTTGTCCAAAGAGAGTAATCTTCATTGCAAATACTGTGTGTAGGCATAAGAAAGATTTTCTGTAATGGTTTTTACAGAAAAATTATGTGCAACTTCATACACATAAAATGTTCAGAAAGTAAAAGATGAAGTACTTCAAATAGTAAGAACATGTAAATTTTGGGGACATCTTATAAAAGATGACTGCCATGCTTCCTGTCAGTTTTTTGGATAGTAGTACCCAGGGACTCTGTTTTCTCTCTCTTCAGATTTTCAGAGTGGGGTGGTGGTATTTTTAATCCTGTCACTAGAATACAAAACAAACTCTCCTGATAGAACAAAAGATATTCAACTAATCACATGAATCCAGGAACCAGGGTAAGAAAACAAGGATGAACATCTTGATAAAATGAGGAGTTACCATGTCTGTTAATTTTCTCCTAGAATCAGTTCTGAAACTGTGAGTGGTAACTAAATAAATAACAAAGAAATCTATAAAGCAGCATGTTAAAAGATTCCACACGTTTGTCAGTAGAGCTTAACAACATTCACCTTTATGTCAGCAGAGGTCTGTGTCATACAGCAGTATAATCACATCTGTCACAAGGAAAACCTCATCCTTCTGTGTTCCACGTGTGATTTCTATGTTCCACAAATGATTTTACACATCACCCAAACTGCTCAGAAATACCAAGATACTGCTATTCCTTTCAGCTGAAATCCATCGAATGACGAGCAAGAAAGCATATATTTATTAGTTCCCATTACCACTAACCTCCTGCAGCCCCTTTACAGCAGGTAACCACTACACTTTGGGAAAGGGGGCATTTTCTACCCATGTGGGTCAGAACTGAGCTGCCTATGAAGCTCAGACTTTCCATCCAACGCATCACACATGATGGTGATTTTTAATTATGACATGGGTTTGTGAAACAACCTTATTCACACTCCCAAGGTGAACCAGGGCAAGGTTAGCAATGCATTCTACTGTACAAGCTGGGACAGGGTTCAAGGAGCAGAAAGCAACTCTATGGTTTGGCCCTGTTTGGAGTAGCCAGGCACTCCCTAGCTGATTTCCAGTTCCATCTTTCATCTTTTTTCAGATTTCCAGGAGCAGGTGATGTTAATTAATGACCTGTAGGAACTAAACTGGAGACTACAACATTTATGAACGTTACTAGCCTGACAATATCTTTCAGTGGCATCTGATGACCCTGGACCAAAGTTATATCAATATCATAACAGCAGAGCATTTTGTATCCTATTAATATTTTCCTCTGTCTCCAATTATCTTTCCAATCAGCCTTTCTATAGAGCATAAATTCCTGCTATCATGGATATTGTTCTGCAGACAGAAGTACAGAAAAAAGATTGTACTTTGTCTGTTGGTAATTGGTTACTACAAGAATTTACACTGATCTGTGTTATAATCATTCTAATTTACACATTCTACCAGCTCCTGACTGCTTGTAAAATCTCCAGTCATATTATTCAACCACTTTAAATAACTTTAATTTTAGACTGAGAGGCAAAGGTGGCGTGTCTGTAATTGAGGTTCCAGATTTTTAATGAAAAAGCCTTTTGACGTAAAGACAATGCATGATTCTGGGTAAGTAGCAGGCGTATAAGCTCAGAAGTGTTTGGGTAGGGTCAGAAATGTACAGAGTATATACGTGTATTGTCATTTTTCCTAAATTAGAATTCAGTCTGATTATTTAAGTGCTAACTCCCTTGAGGACACAGCTGGGACATCTGCCCTCAACTGATGAGAGGTCTCGTACTATGTGACAGCATGTTCAACAGTAAAAGTTGGGGGGAAGACGGGAGGACATACAGCAGTGTATCTTGTCCAAGTATCTGTTATACGTGATGGAGCCCTGCTCTCCTATGGATAGCTCACTGACTGTCTGCCAATGGGAAGTACGGAACGAATTCCTTATTTTGTTTAGCTTGCATGCACAGCTTTTGCTTTACCTGTGAAACTGTCTTTATCTCAACCCACAAGTTTTCTCAATTTTGATTTTCCCTTTCTGTCCCTCTCCTACATCCCATGTGGAGAGGAGTAAAGAAGCAGCTGTGTGGTGAGTAGTTGCAGGATGATGTCATTATTTTTTGGGGGAGGTGGAAATAAGTTAGAGCTTTCTTTAGGTTTATATTCCTATTAGGAGTATTTATTCACCTATTTATTTTTAGTCATGGTTCGGCAAAGTACAATGTGGTTATTAGCCAGTGATAGGAATTTTCTGAACTTTTTTGCACTTCAACAGTGCACTGAACTTGATACAAATTCAGAAGTTCTCTTTCCCTTAACATATGACTTTCCCCATTAAAAAAAATTAATTTATTTGTGATTTCTCAGACTGGACTAAGCACTAGCAAGATATGGCAGATGTTGTAAGGTCTAGGCAGTCTAGATTGAGTTGCATGTCACACCGATGATCTCTGGCAAATATTAATTTCTGCTAATAAGTATTGATCTTCTCTCACCCCATCTTAAAATTTCTATTGGACTCAGAGGACAGATGCAAGGCCTATCAGCACTTCCAGGAACCTGGGGGATGCTGAAATCACACAGAGAGAGAGACCTGTCATAAATCATGGTAGAAGCATTTGCTGTATTTGAAATAATTTGTGCTGCTGTTCCCGCTAGGAAACTTAAAGATGATCTTTGTGGCACTTTTGAACAGAAGAAACATTAAATAACACCAAGTGGCTATTTGTAGTCTGCCAATTTTATTATCCTCTCTGTCTCCTGCAATTTCCAAATCAAAATGGCCTCTATGGGGCACTGCTAGAATCTATATTTGAAATCAGAGCTTGTAAGAGGGTTGTTAAGAGGTAAAGCAGAGATAAATGTAGAAATGAGTAACCTAAAGTAATTCACAGTATTAAGGTGGTTTGACTTTTGGTCATGGTAGGTTTACATCTAAATAGTTCTGTCAGGAAAGGGAAGGAATCGACCCCATGAAATATTATTTATTGGAGGGGAGATGACTACTTGTTTTATTTTGACAGAACGATGGTATTAAGACAATCATGAGGCTGTGAATTGTGACTTGAAGACTTGGGCTTGGCCCTATGTTCAACCTTCTAACTGGCCCTAAGTAAGTTAGGCATCTGAAGCTCAGTTTGTTCCTCTGTAGAAACAATTTCTTAGCTCCAAATGTACTTTAAGGCTTGGTGTCCTCCGGTAAGAAACGCTATTGGGTCCTCTGTAACAATGACTGTAAATTCAAGCATCCCTCCTGCCAGTCTTTACACTTTGAAGTTCGGATGTTCCCTGCTGTCCTGGTGGACAAGAATTTGCTCAGTGACTTTGAGAAAGTTTTCTCCTCATTCCACAACAGCACGGGGTGTCTTTACACTACCCTTCTCAGAGACCCAATCTGAGATAAATCCCATCATTTACTCATGAGGAAAAATGGTTTGCCTTCTTCCTTACATTAGGGGTCCTACAAGAATATAGCTGTTGATCTGAAGCCAGACAATAAAATTTAAATGAATGGGAAGCAAGATGATATGGTTTTGCACAGGAGGTGAGTTTGCTAAGGCTCCTGTCCTCCAGCACATCCGGCACAACTCTCCAAGGAAGCAGGCTGGGCTGGCTCCAGAGCCAATGGTGGACTGACTCAGGTGCTTGGCTTTCATGGTCTGTCAGCCTCTAGGACAAGACTTGATCTGCAGTGGTGGAGTCCAGCATATAAATATGGACAGATCTGGAGTCACTGGACCCAGTGAGGGTGCTAGTGGGATGCTTTCTCTACACCAAACTGTCATGGGGATGAGAAGACATGTGAAACTCTGGGAAGATATTCTCTGAGATACCGAGTTAGTTGAGATGAGTATGAAGGATGGAAGTTTCCTCTGTCCAAACCTCTTGGGCATATCCTTAGCAACCTGAATCCCTTTTAGTGACATTGTGTTAGTGAATGGTAATACATGAGCACAAATCAAGAAATGCTGATCAACTGCTTCTCATCTCACAGCTCATTATAATACTGCAGAAAAGCAAGGAATGTTCTTATGTGTGTTATTAGCTTTCTGTCATGCTGGTACATTACAATTACCTGAAATGCAATAGTTTCCCGAATATAGAGCATGGACACTCAATAAAACAATTAAGTTGCAACTTGTGAATGCAGTTGTGCTGGTAATTGCTGACATATCTACTCAGATTTGCCTAATTATACAATGACTTACCAGAAATTCCTTACTAATATAATTAAATTGTCTGTGCCATTTTGAACAAGGTGAGCTTTATAACCTGGGGATATCCACTTGTAGGAAACTAGTTTGCTGTTGTTTCCCTCATCTCAGGCTATTTCTTCCCAACATGATTTATATCTGTTATGCATCATGTATCTGATTTTGATCTTTTTACAATCAATTCCTCTGAAATTTACTTAGCAAAAACTACACGTCCTTCCCTGTGCATTAAACGAGCTCTCATTTGAGAATGGCATTAGCCTGACAGTTAAGGAGTATTTCAAATCATGTTTTTTTCCAAGACAATTAGGCAGCATGACTATGGTTGTTGGACAGGCTGGATTGATAGACTAAGGCCACCGTATGAGGTTCAACAAGGCTAAGTTCTGGGTCCTGCACCCGGGCCACAACAACCCCCTGCAATGCTACAGTCTTGGGGATGAGTGGGTTGAAAGCTACCCGGCGGAAAGGGACGTGGGGGTGTTGGTCAGCAGCAGCTGAATATGAGCTGTCAGTGTGCCCAGGTGGACAAAAAGGCCAAAGGCATCCTCACCTGCATTGGGGACAGTGTGGCCAGCAGGACCAGGGCAGGGATCATCCCCCTGTACTGGGCACTAGTGAGGCTGCACCTTGAAACCTGTGTTCAGTTTTGGGCCTCTCACAGCAAGAAAGACATTGAGGTGTTGGACCATGTCCCGAGAGGGGAAGGGAGCTGGGGAAGGGTCTGGAGCACAAGTCCTGTGAGGAGTAGCTGAGGGAGATGGAGGTGTTCAGCCTGGAGAAGAGGATGCTCAGGGGAGACCTTACTGCTCTCTACAACTGCCTGAAAGGAGGGTGCAGAGAGGAAGGGTCAGTCTCTTCTCCCAGGTGACAGGACAAGAGGAAATGTCCTCATGTTGTGCCAGGGGAGGATTAGATTGAATATTAGGGAAAATTCCTTCACTGAAAGGGTTGTCAGGCATTGGAATGGGCTGCCCAAGGAGGTGGTAAATACTTGAAAGTATTTAAAAGAGCTGTAGATGAGGTGCTTAGGGACATGTTTTAGTGGTGGTATCAGCAGTGTTGGGTTAATGGTTGGACTTGATTTTAAAGGTCTTTCTTTTCCTACCTAAAAAAAAATAATCTATGTTTCTATGATTCTGCATTCTGGAATTTCATACAGTCTCATCCGAAGGTGACACGGTCAATATTAAATTAGGATTCAAATGGCAGATGCCATTGCACTTTTAAATAGTATCTGGGGGAGGAGTTATTTTTTGGGATTTTTGTTTTTCTAGATAAGCTTCTAATGGCCTGGGATAGTTCAGTCTGTAAAATGCTGTTCAGTGTGTATTTAACTTACAATCTTGTTTTATTTCACAGGAGCTCCAAAACTGTGATAATTCAACCTACAATGTCTGGCTCTTTATTTCAAACTACAGAGTTCTGTAGGAGATGTACACCTTTAAACCTTTGCAAGTGAGAAGTACATGGTGAGAGAGGGCTACAGGGCTTTGCTGAATAAGGATGATTTCCTGAACCTGTGCCACGGTGGTTTGAAAACATGAGACTCTAAAGCAGTTTCTTTGATAGCTCAATCAGCAAGAGTCACATTTTGTGCCTGGGAAAGCTGAGAAGCAACAACCATGACTCCAAATTTTATGATAGTTAATGCTGAGACATATTACTCAGGGATTCCTGGAAAGGGAATAAAGCCAGTATTGGCATCAGTATGTACTTACCTATAAACAGTTCATAACTGTCCTTTAGTGGTATTGTCACTGTAGCTGGGTTATAGGAGACGTATTGACTAGGCACAAGTTCAGGTACACTAGATTTTCTGAAGATCCCTGTATCTGGAGATGGTTTTGAATGTAAAACAATGGGAAATTTAAAACTGACACAAGTTATGCTGACACAAAACCATCTTGGAAGCTCTATATGATTTAATTAACAGAATAAAAGCCTAGTCTTCTTTTATTACGCAAACGTACTCCTCCAAAAGCTAGTATGACCCTAAAAAAATTGCTAACTCCATCTAGCAACTTTTTGGAGGAGTTTAAATTATTCTTACTCTAACCAAGGCACCTTTGTCGTAGTGTTTCCTCTGACAGTTACACAGCACAAACATGTTGTTGGGCAAAAAATCAAGCTGCTACAGAATATTCTATTGAATTTTGTATTCCTACTTCTTTTCCATTTCCAGTAAAGTTTCCTTCTGTGTAAATTACTTTCAAAACTGTTTACCACATACCTGGTCTGTAGAGTTATTCCCATTCCTTGCTGAGCAGGGCACTGAGGTGCTTAAAGCCAGAGCACAGTCCATGCAGTTAGGAAAGACAGAGATAAATAGGAAAAAGGACAAACTGTAACCAGTGACTAATGCTTCTCCCCACCTCCCCCTGCATTTTATCCATTACCTACAACCTCTGTTTGCTCCTATTTTCTTTGCTATGTGGGATTCTCTCAGTTGTGCATCTGACTGATTCCCTCTTGCTGAGGTAGCAGTTCACAAAAGCTTACGTTGCAGTTTGCTTCTTTCGTGCACTCTCTCTGTCCCTTGTTCTGCCTTTCTGAATGCCTTTGGAAGATTCCTGCTACCATTACAAATAGCTATTTTTTTCCTTTATTATTAGTGGAGCTATATACTGCATTAGCTGAATGATTTACTTCTGTTTTGTACTGACCACCTCATGCTTTTTACTTTCTGAGATTGGCAGTAAGCAGGGTTTAACTCATAGCTAACAAGTAGGGAGACAAAAGACAAGATACTCTGGACAACTAGAGGTCAAAGCTGCTCGTCAAATCTGTCAGATAATGGATTATGTAGGCTGGCTGTGAAAGAATTAAATAAAAATTTCTAGTCAGAAGCACATGGCCTGAATGGGCAGCCCAAAGCCCATATTCAGCATTCTGTCCCCTTTAACAGATTCTAAACCACCGCTGCATGGCACATGCTGAGGAGGCACACAAAGACTGTACCACACAAGTCCTTTGCCAGGCTGGAATCAAGATCCCAAGGAGACTTGAATTTGTATTTTACATTTGATGTCTGTATTGTTTAACTTATAAAGATAGGAGACCAAGAGCTTTGGACATTTGAGGAAGAAGGACAACTATTTCCTCTGGTTTACATTAAAAAGAAATAAGGGCACCTTTTTTTGTTTCTTTTCAAGAGGGATATAATATTTCAGGAAATTCAGTCATGAAAGACTAAAATGAACTCACAGAAGAGGTATGTCTGGAATTTGCAAAGTACAAAGGAAAGGACAATTAGCTACCCAAATCCTACAGAAAGTCAATAGCCTTAAGCCACTTTGAAAATCTCAGCACATAAAACACATTAAAAGCAAACTCCACAGTAAATTTGAGTGAAATAGGGGAGAAAGAACAGAAGATATCTATTAGAGAGAAATAGGTGTGGAAGTATGAAGTACATGCTGTAGAGACATCTATGACAGAAATCACACATGCATGCAGGTTGTTCCTCTCTACCTTATAATATATATGTTGCTCCCACTGCAAATGCATTTATCACCTTCTCTTCTTTCTTCCGATTTGTCTGTAAGTAAGATTACTCCAGCCACTAGGAATTTGTGCCTATGAGCAGCTTGCTAACTACTCCACTGGTTGTTAGTGGAGATACAAGGCATATGGCTGCATTTGTAACAGGCTAAGGAAGCAAGGAGGAGTGCCTTTAACCCCTCTGTCCTCAAAGTGACTGGGGGGCTGGACACAGGGAAGCACAGGAGTTTGTCTAGCTGCTCTTTCTTCCCAGCAGTATGCATGTTCCAACAACTGAGCTGTTTGCTTGGTTTTTTTTTTTTTCTTTTAAATGGGGGTCCATCCTTCTCTGCTGTGCTTTCAAAGTTTCTGCCACTCCTTTTTCTCCTCCACAGGTGATGCCAGGAGAGTCCCCTTGTGCCCTTTGTTGAAAACTGTGGGTCCTGTTGTGGGAGGTGGCAGCTGATAAAGGTTTTGAATAATGCAGCCTCTGACAGGAAAGCCTAAATTCTCCATAATCTCTACTTGAGGCCACATGACTTTCAGTGGAGCTGAGCACACAGGCTTTATTACTGCATGATGTGCAACCCTCTATTAAATAAACTGCATTGTCCACTTGCCAATGCATCATATTATCACAAGGGGTGTAGAATGTCACTTGCATGCAGACCAGCTGGAAATGTGAGCTGCTGCTTCAGCAGTTATCAGAATCTTTTCTCCTGAATTTTAATATGACTAATAAATGTAACTGAGTAATTGCAAAAAAGGTTTTGGTATGATTTGTCTGCTGTTTCCTTAGAAGCAGGACACAATCATTTCCTAATAAGATGCCTTTCCACTAAATAAAGAGCAGACCAGTCATAAATCAGTAGAACAGCAGCGCAGGAATCGCTTGGATTAATATGCAGTCATAAAACCAAATCCCAGTATAAAAATGAATGGTTGTTTCAGACTTTTAGGTGATACATTCACCTGATGCTGGGGGGGAGGTATTTTTATTATGGGGCATAGGAAGAAGGGTGAACCTAAATCCTTTTGCACTGACTAGGTGATTTACCTCCTGCCTTCCCTCTTTAGCTTTTTCCTTACCTGACTATTCGGTGAAGACACTTTGCATTTCAACTAATGTGCTTCTTCTAAGTTTAGGTAGATATGATTTTCTAATTAATCAGAATGTAATGAAATCTGGCTTATCATTTATCATGATTAGTTTAATATTCTATTTAATGGATTAAAATGCTGCCAGAAAACAGAATGAACATCCAATGAATGGTAGAGATACCTGTGAATCCCAATTGCTAATAGCTGGAATAATAATATTGTCTTGCTTTGAAGTATCATTTTGGATGCTATTATACATCACGTTACATCCAGGAGCCACTACACTATCCTTTGCACTTTATTCATACACACCATCTCAGTTCTAAGCAATGCCTGTTTTCTTCCTGCATCTTATGGAGGGCTTATCCAAGACCTGCTGAAGGCAAAAGAAAACTTCTCATTAACATGCCTGGGCTTTGGATCAGGCCCACAGCTTACTGCTGGCAAGACAACAAGTATTCCTAAATTACTGAACCATCATTTTGACAATTATGATAACATTTTTGTTATTTTCAAAGCAAGCGATTTTCACTAATTATGACAGTGATTACAGCATTCAGCTCCTAGCTAGGAAATTATTCTTGCAAAGGAAACATGCTAGAACATATCAGATAAGCAACAACTGAGCATCCCAATATACAACCAGTTTAGTTTTCATAGGTCTGTTGGGCAGCTTTGTCACTTGTTGCCCAAACAGATTTTAATCAGGCAGAGTGTCGATGGAGGCACACAGGAAAATATATACAGAGCTGGCTACTTTGCCTTCCGTGTCCAGTGAGACAAGGTTTGCTCAGATAGGCTGCTTCAATTTAATTCAACTTTCACAGGTTTCCACATGCATCACCTGGGGTCAGAGGCTCAGGCTCCCGTGTCTGTGCCTACAAAGCCTACTCCAAGGGACTGTAAGCAAGGTCTGCTTTTAGATGCAGGTCACTTGAGTTTACCCTTCCAAAAAGACAGGGGAAGAGGTCGGGAGGTAGGTGAGGTTGTTGGGGGCATTCATTTTCTCAAAGCAAGAAGTGCAGAAGTACTAAAGATGTGGTGCTAATATTTTGCAGTCGTCAACACCTGCAGGACAATGTTTACCCCACCATGAAAGAATCCAAAGAGCTGCACAATTTTATCATGCCCTGAATACGAATAGTGGATCATGAAAAGAACTGGTTTGGAATCAAAGCATGACTGTCAACTGCTTGATATCACTGTTGTCATGTTCATCCTGATTGCAGATGATAATGCTGTGTTTAGCACAGGTCTCTGGTATTTTCATACTGATAATTTTACAATGGGTATGTTGCAGTTCCTGTTTACTCTCTTTTTCTTTGTCACTGGAAGCAATTTTCCAAAGCTTCATAAAAATCATTCATCATTTGTTGCAGTAGAAGAACGCAGAAATATGAGGCTGTGTCCTGACAGAAAACAAACTTTCCAGTTCACCACACATTATTGCTCTTAATTCACTTCACCATGCCATGGCACTCTCAAGGACTATCAGTGCTTTCCTCAAGTTTGGGATCTCTTAGATACTTAAAGACCAAGGTATCAGAGTGTAAAAAAAGGCTTCAAAGCATAAGTGGTTGCGAAACTCTGGGCACTCATCCTATGGATAGTGACCAAGGTTTCTTTTTCAGCATGATGTGAAAATTTCCAAGTCATTAGGAAGTAACATGTCACTTTCACTGTTTTCCACAGTGGAATTATGAAGGATTTCTATTTTATTATTTTTGACCCTTGAGATAGATTTATACTATACATGTAATAATATCAGTAATGACTAAAATTATTACCAGTAATAAGTTCATTCATATATTTCTATTGTAGTAATGCATGGGATCCTGTTCTACTAAATACTGGACTACTACCATTAAGATGACTGGTGCTTGCCTGGAGGCCTCTGCTCTCCAGATAATCTAGTTAATGTCAGAACCTCAGTGATTCTGAACAGTCTACTTAGGTAAGGACATTAAGGAATTCTTGCATCTCTAAATCTTAACAAATTTTCTGAATTTATAAATGAATCCACAGTTAACTATGTTGGTTCGCTCAAAATTTTAACCCAGAAGAACCACTATCACTGAGGTATTTGGCAACACGTTTTTCTGGTCTTCTTCAAACTTAATAAGTCCTGAGATATGAACAGTATTGTTTGCTGCAAACATGAAAAGAAGCATTTTTAAAAATGTCACTTGGGTTTGATTTTCTTGCTTTGGGGCAGAGGTTTGTCCCTTGTTTTCCATAACTAGGTTTCATGACACTAAAGGTTATGTTACAGAGACAGTGTCTAGAAATAGATGGGTAATAACAGTCCACAAATTTTAGAGGAAAAATTAATGCTGACAACGCACGTAAGATGTGAAGAACCTTGTCTTGACAAGAGTCAAGGCGAGAAGAAGTATAAGAATGATCTTTTCAATTTTTTTTAACTTGCCCAGGTTTCAGCCGATAGAAGAGAAAAATCACAGAAACATTTTCTCCTAAAACCTTTACAGATATTGGATGAATAATTGCTGTGGATTTGTGTTTTCAAAATTGTTCATTTTTAGCTGAAAATACTTGTGGGCCTGCTGAAAACTTCCATGATGAGGAGCAGAGGTTTGTTGGCAGGGACACCCTGCAGCAGGGTTGTCTGCAAATGCTGACAACATGGAGATCTCTGGAATGAGAGTGTCAGACATGGCTGTCTTGGAGCTACAGGACGTGGAGCATTTGGAGTTTGTTAGGGAGCAAGCCAGCTAGGCTCCTGCTTGGTTGCTGTTCACAAAGAATGACACCCAACATTCCCAGCTGCAAGCCCTGGCTCACAGATGGCACCACCCTATGTTGCAGAGAGGTCCAGGAGTATGAAAATAACTTAGTTACATTGGCTCCTGCAGCTTTAACTGGTACTGCTGCTTCGCTCCATATCATAGCTCCCATCCATATGGGGCCATAGTGTCGTGGTTTAGGTCCAGATGGGAACAAAAGACCACAAGGTCACTTGCTCACTCCTCCCCAGGTGGGATGGGGAGGACAAAATATAAGGAAAGGCTGGTAGGTGAGACAAAGACAGGGAGGGATCACTCACCAGTTATGGTCACAGGCAAAACAGACTCGACTTGGGGAAGCGAAATCAGTAAGTTGCCAATCCAATCAGAGTAAGACAATGAGACACAAAAAAACCAACAGATCTTAAAAACATTGCCCCACCCCTCCCTTCTTCCCAGGCTCAGATTTGTCCCAATTTCTCTACCTTCTCTCCTCCAGCATTGCAGAGGATGGAGGTTTTCCTGTCAGTTCATCACACGTTGTCTCTGCTGCTCCTTTCTCTTCATGGGGGGAGAACCCTCACACCCTGGCCCTTCTCCAGCCCAGGGTCCCTCCCATGGGAGACAGTCCTCCACCAACTTCTTCAACATGAGTCCTTCCTAGAGGCTGCAACTCTTCCCAAACTGCTCCGGCTTTAGTCCCCCACACAGGGTGCAGTCATTTGGAGCAGCCTGCTCCAGTCTAGGCTTCCTGTGGAGTCACAGCCTCCTTCGGGCATCCCCCTGCTCCGGTGTGGGGTCCTCCCTAGCCTGCAGGCAAGTCTCTGCCCCACCGTGACATTCAATGGCTGCAGGGCACAGCCTGCCTTCTCACCATGGGCTGTGGGGAACCTCTGCTCCAGACACATCCACCCCAACTTTCTGCACTGACTTTGGTGTCTGCCTTGCTGCTCTCTCATATCCTACTCGTGCCTCCTACTCCTCTCTCCACACTGCTTCTGTTCTTGGTTCTTTTGGTTCCCATCCCCCCTTAAATCTGTTAATCACAGAGGCACTGACTGTCTCTGACATGGCCAGAGGTGGGTCTGACTTAGACCTGGGAAAGCTTCTAGCAGCTTCTCACAAGAGCCATCCCCATGGCCCCTCCCTCACTACCAACCCCCCCCCACAGAAATCCAACACACATGGAGAAAAACTCTTACCTATTAATCCCCAGCAAGTTTGGTTTGAATTAAGCAGAATAAGATCTACCTGTGTCACTGGCATACAAACTGATGTTATGCAAATTTCTACCCACCTCTTATTCCTGAAATCCCTCATGGAGCAGGCATAATGACATGATGATTCGATGGAGGTCAGGGTAAATCTGAAGCAGTGGCCGTGTGTGCATTAAGATGTAAACATAACACTAGAATTTGAGCATCTGTCAAAACTTGCAGCCTGGATTGACCCATTTCATTAGTCCCTTATTTTGGCTAGCTCTACAGTAGCCAGGCTTATCAAACATTCCTACTGTCTGGCCACATGAAGCTGTGCACATAACAGAGCAGTAAACAGGATAGTGCTTGCTCAGAATTAGATGAACAACTGTATTTGCGATGGACCAAACTGTGATGGCAGTTGTCCTGGGAGATTGCACTATTAGCATCCTGTCAGTCAAAGTAACACCAGCACAAACACTTTGGACCAGACTTCACAGGCTGAAAGAGAAATGTGGTCTCACCTCTCCCAACTGGCAAACAGAAAACGAGCAGCCTTGGCATGTTACATATGAGGAAGATTGAACCATGATAAAGGAGGAGGAGGGTTTCCAGCTTGGCAAGCCCTAGAGGCATGCATCTGTTCTCATCCTGAGCCATTCAGGACCATCTCAAGCTTTGAATCCTTCTTTTGCCCTGGCACCACAGAAGCAGCTCATTACACAGCACTATCCCTTTCCTCAATGTCTCCCCCAAGGTATGGAATGAAATGGCCAAGTTACTTTCATAGCAGAGATAATTATCTGCACGTCATCCAGCAATGAGGCCACAGCAGAATTACAATTGGATCAGATTTGGTCTGTTGATCAGAAAAGGGAAGGAATGAAATGTTAACAGCTCAGGTTTGTGTTATACCCTGCTGCTGTTCCTCCACCTCAGTTCAATTCAAAGTTCAGTATCCCAACATAAACAGCTCTGTGGCTTTTGTTACAAAATGAGCCCTTACTGGTGTACTCGGTAGCCTGGAGCTAAGATGTCTGAGGCCTTTCTTTCCTCACCTTCCCTCATGTCTCCAGCAGGCAACTTAGACCTAGGAAGATGCAAGCAATGTACCAATCCTCAGTGATATTGCTGTCCTGACAGCTGCCCTGGGTCAAATAGACTGCAACATTACTGTAAGCCCCTACAGCTGATGTAGAGCATGGCACAAGGGTTGTTGGTTAATTTCACAAGTGCTGACCCTCATTAACACAGTCCCCGTTACACTCAAGGCTACAACAAAAGCACAGCTTGAATCTACCTTTCAGACACAGGTTCATAACTCTCATTGCCATGTTTTCCTCTTCAATGTCAAACACTTGGGCAAGTTGGAAGATCCATATTCTGCCTCCTGTGCTCTGCATACTTTTTGCATCACCCTTCAGTGGGAGATGCTTCCAGTTGAATGAGTCACTGACATTCAGGCACAACTACATTACTCTGTTACAGGGATAATTTTAAGCCTACTATCAAGACCAGACTTACTGTCCATGCAAACTGTGATTCTCCAGGTGCAGGTGGTTTTGGAAATATATTTTGCATTTGGTAACTGGGTGCGACACTTGCCATGCCCAGAGAGGTCTTCATGTGCAAGCTGGGAGTATATAAAGTGGGCAGGGTTTCTTGTACCTAGATGGTCTTTGAACCCTTCCAAACTAAACCATTCTGTGATGGGTCTATGATGATGATGGTTCTTCCTGGATCTCAGTTAGAAAGGCCCAGTAACACCTGGCCTAATAAAAGAGCTGTTTTAATAAAATAGAATCCGAAGTTTGATAGCAAGAAAACCTTATGTCCTTTCAGCTGCTGGGAACTCCATTTTTGTGCAACATCAGGCAGACCATGGATGGATTTTCACACAGTGCGATGTGCAGAGCAGATCCTTTTTGTTCATGGAGAGAGATTCCTCCGTTTTGGTCCTTTGAGCTATTGTATGTAATTTCTTACAAGAAAACAACTTTATTCCTAAAGGATGTTCACATGAAAACTTCTTGCTGCACTGTGAGATGAATTCCAGTTTCAACCACTTATACTAGCAATATTAGTAGCAAGTGCATAACTCCCTCAGAGAACCAGTTAATCAGTGAGACAACACTGCAGAAGTTGTCCTGTTGGAGAATTGACACTTTAGTATTGAGGTAGAGCACTAAGCTTCCGCTCAGCTGCAGCAATTCTTGGCACCACCATTCCCTGACTGCTTTCCAGAGTAGATTCACGTCTGGTTGAATGTCAGAGAGAATGTCACTGGATCTACACTCCTCAAATTGTAATCCAACGAGGTAACCCAGCGTGAGATGTGAACATAACTACATGCTTAAAGTACTCACCTTAAAACTGATCTGTACTGATATGGGTGCATATATTGCCCTGAATCAGGACACAAAGAACAAATCCAACCCTCGGTGGTGATGCTGGACAATTTCTAATGGCCACAGTGGGCAATGTGCAATAAGAGATGTCAGTAAGCCCTCAAAAGTAGTAAGTAATAAGATCATAGAAAAGTTTGAAACAACTTAGTGGGGAGAAAAAAGATAAACATCGAGTCCGCCTGCAGTAACAGCTATTTGCTGAGTTTGTAACATTTTATTGAAGTCACAGTAGTAAAATATTTAAAGAATTTTAAATGTATAATACTGAGCAAGATTTTTATTCTGTCTATAGTCCTTATTTCTTTTCCCCTTTCCTATATATTATTTCACAAGCAAAACTCAGTTTGTCTTCCAAATTGAGTATCTTTCTCCTTCTTTCGGGGAAAGAGAACAGACAGACAGGTCAGATAGTTTGAGGCCACAGTTACTACAGTGTAATCTGTCTTTTGGGAATGGGGGGAGCCACACATGAAAGTAACAGGGGGAGAGAAAGAATAGAGCGTTCCTCTTCACATGCAAGCCTTACCTGCAAAATCACTGCGCTCTCATACAGAACTACAAAATCTGGAGGGTAGAGGTGTTAACGTGGCATTAAATAAACAAACAAATGGCTTAACCTGGACACCTCTTCCAATATATCTTTCTGAAAATCTGTCTGTAAAGACAGAAGAAAAAATGCTTCAGTGCTAAAGAAAATACACGTCATCTACGCATGTCACAGGGCGTGCTGGTATAATTTTAAATCATAACACCACGTAGGATGTAGCGTGTCATGGAATAAAAATACAAATCTGATGAGATACATGCAACAGCTTTGTCTACTTAATATCCAGTATGAGAAACTAGTGGTCATTCAGCAAGCTGGTTCTGTTCCAGCAGTGGGAGTTTTCAATTATTAGAGCTAGATCAGATCCAGGGATAATTTAGTATCAGCACATTTTTGATTGAAGGTTTTCTCCCACAAAGCATCTGATGAAGTTTAGAGGTTCTTTTCTTATGCTGTTTCCTCACAATTGATTTCTCTCCCTGCTTTGCATTTTCCCGTAATTAATATTTGATCTTTGCTAATTTAATGCCATTCTTTCTTCTGCTTATATATAATTTCTTTCCTCTTAGGAAAAAAAAAATATCCTCCCTGGTGCAAACTACATAAAAGAAGGTTGATACTGAACAGCAGGATGGCAGAAAGAGAGATTTTTTCCTTATAATTCCTGATTCTTCTCAAACCACTCACAGTTCAATAACATCTGTTCCCAGGATTACCAATCTTCCTAACACCGTGACTGCAGTTAAAATCCTCATATACCCAAGAATTCAAAGACGTAAACCAAGTATCTCAGACAGCAAAGGAAAGGGGTTCACAGCTACAACCAGTTAATGCTTCTTAAGTTTCCACTGCTCTGTCAGAGTGTGGAGTTGCAAATACAGAGCCTTCTAGGCAGCACAGACTGACCAATAGTGATGTGCCCCTTAACAGGCACTGCACCAGAACTGGGTCTCCATAGCAATAGGTTGGTCCTGCTCCCAGCCTGACACGAAGACAACATCCTGTCCAAATTTCTCAAGTACATTTACTCAAGACACTAAGGACACAAGCAAAGACATTGACAAGAGGAGCAAGGGAACACACCAATCTAACCCAACCTTGGTAGTCCTTGGTAGTATTTTCATGCTGTTATCTTCAGGTAGCATTTAGCAAGGGATTTGTGAATGAGATATGCAGATATAGCCTTGCCCTTCACTCTGAGTCACTTCCCATTATCCAACATAGCCAGTGCAAGGACATACTGGATAGTGGTGGGGACACTAGTCTTTTCTTTGGCCATGTTTGGTTTTCCTGGCAGTGCAGCTCAGTCAGCTGTGGAGCTCTGCAACGAGCATAACTACCAACATCTTCAAACACAGAAACACTTTGCTTTACTGCCAGCCTTTACCAGTGGATGTAGCTCTGTCACACAGAGATAATGGAGATTAACGGTACATTGCAGATATTTTTTAATATAAATGCTTGTATATGCATATACATTGTTATGTGTAAGTACACATTCTCCAGCAGTTTTAAGGATGCTTTTTTTTTCCCTTTCTAAACCCATTTCCCCCCAGAATCTACCATGGGGAACAGGGAGCGAGGGATGGGTGTTTAACCTTGGGAACACCTGTAAGGAAGGTGGTGAATGCTGAAGGGGAGAACGTAATGGAGAATGCACAGAGGGAAGTAAAATACTTGGGCAAGTAAATGATTAAATCAGTGACTGGAACAAGCAGGTCACTGCTGGAGATTAATATGAATGAGATGCTATGCTTCATTGACTAAGTTTACCTAATTTCTTCAAACATCAGTATTGTTTTTATGTTGCACTTGCCTAACTTAGCTGCAACTTGCTATTTAATCTATAAAGCCATTATTAGCTGAACAGTGATTGGAAAGCAGCAGGAAGATACTCTGATTATTCCTTAATTATTGTCCTGCACCTGATCTTCACAGAGAGAATACATGGTCCAACCCTCCCCTGTTGCTCTCAGCATCCCATATCCGAGCCATAACTAACACTGTTACATCTGTTTAAGGATGGAACTAAATGTGTTTCCACTGATTTCCAGAATAAGATGTAAGTCTACAAAGGGGTTTTTTCTTTCCCTTCCTTCCTGGTTTCAGGCATCAAAAGGAGATATTTGGTTAACGGCTAATTAAACACTTCCACTGAGTAAGCCAGGGCTTTGTAAATCCACATCTTCCCTGCTGCATATCGTTTGGAATCAGCTGAAGGTTTTGAGCTTGCATTTTGCCAAGTTGGCTGCTGCATTCACACAACTGGAAACTTTGAAGTAAGCAGAGATAAAACAAGTCAGCAGGTTCTTAAACC
The DNA here is from genome assembly GCA_027574665.1 of Rhynochetos jubatus. Lineage (NCBI taxonomy): Eukaryota > Metazoa > Chordata > Aves > Eurypygiformes > Rhynochetidae > Rhynochetos > Rhynochetos jubatus. The sequence goes on along the minus strand of CM050651.1, from coordinate 73,300,687 downwards.
GAGGGATATGAAGTGGAAAAAATCCACAACTCTCTCTTCAGGTAGAGACCTGAAGATCCATCCTTGATAATGAGGTGCCATGCTGGCTTATTAGATTCCTGATAACTTAAAATGTAAATCCTAACAAAGACACAAAAAGCTACAGCAAATAGAAGGAGTGGGTTGTTTTTTAATAAATGAGCAAGCCATCTGCCTCTCTTATCTCCCAACAAATCTAGCATTGCCATCTTTGTAATTAGCGCTGACAAACAGCACACTCTCAGGAAAGAGGACAGCAAGATACAGTGGATTAGTTTTGCATCCCCTGCTTAGCTAGTATGGGGCCAAAACTTGGGGAATATTGACTTTCTGGCAGGGCTGTGTTCCTGCCCAAGAAATCACACTGGTATCGATAGCAGAGTCATAGAATCAGAGAATTGTTTAGGTTGGACAAGATCCTTAAGACCATTGAGTCCAACCATAAACCTAACAGTGCCAAGTCCACCACTAAACCATGTCCCTAACACCACATCTACACAGCCTTTTAAATACCTCCAGGGATGGTGACTCAACCATTTCCCTGGGCAGCCTCTTCCAATGCCTGACAGCCCTTTCTGTGAAGATTTTATTCCTAATATCCAATCTAATCCACCTCTGGCACAACTTGAGGACCTTTCCTCTTGTCCTATCACTTGCTACTTGGTAGAGACCAACACCTGCCTCTCTGTACACTCCTTTCAGGTTGTTGTAGAGAGGGATGTCTCCCCTGAGACTCCTCTTCTCCAGGGTAAACAAGCCCAGCTCCCTTAGCCGCTCCTCACAGGACTGGTGCTCCAGACCCTTCATTGGCTTCATTGCTCTTCTCTGGACACACTCCCACACCTCACTGTCTCTCTTGTAGTATCACCTGGCTATATGCACAGTACCACAAAAGCCTGGGAACATTCTCCTGAACCTGCAGCACACTGGTGACAGCATTTAAAACCCTGATAGGGTAAGGCTATGACTGTAGGAGAGGGTCTTTTTCTAGGTCCTGTATCTCTTTCCTACAGCTCAGCAAGGGGCACAATAGGCAAATAATAAATACCATTGGAGGGTCATGATACCTTCATAAAAATTCATCTGCAGGAAATATTTGACCTGAAAATTGGAAGAGCAAGCAGCTGTCTTTTAAAAGACAAGCTTGTCTACTTTGTTGAGAATACTTACCAACTGTCTCTTTACAAAGCAAATTGCTGGAAGACAAATTGGTAGTTTCAGCTCCTTCTACAGTGAGCCATTAGAGAGGCATTGATAAGTTAAAAGTGGACATTTTTAGTGTTTACAGAGTGCAACAAATGGAACAAACATTGTACCTCTGCTTTTTAAAGAAGAGAAGAAATGGCAAGCTATTTCTTTACATTAGAGAGAAATTCACTGCAATTTTGCTGATCTGCACAGGAGGGAGACACAATTTACCTCTTCAGGCAGTCACCAGAGTTTCCCTTGTTGCTTACATCCCTTGGAGATATCACTGGGCAAACATACATTTAGGGATTCCGTGGTGCATGAAAAAATAAACGCACAAGTCTGCCCATGAAACATGCAGAAAGCATTTATAGATATAAAAATAAAATTAAAAAGAAACCATTTCTATTTGATGCAGTTTATGAGTTCTTTTAGGGAAAATATCGTAACTGAGTGTCACAGTTGGACTTTTCCACATAAGCTTATCCCTTTTCCCTAGTGAACCTTTTTGAGAGCGTTTGTTGAGAAATGTGGTGCAGATTCAAAGGATAGGTGAGAGAGCCCACCTGAGTTAAATACTGGGTGAAGTGAGGTCTGCTTTGCCACTGGAACAGGGCTTTCAGAGGGGATTTGATGTTGTCATTTTGCTTCAATTCACAGCGACATTAGGAAAACTTCTGTCCTGGAACTCTTTTCTGTTTGATATGTGGATGAAATTAAAGAAAAAGTAGACTAATTAAGTGGTCAATTTAGTAACTTCAGGCCTGCAGCTCCATACAGATTTCTTACTATTTCATCTGGTGACAACTACACATTAAATACTGTAGCACAGTAAGATTTTCTAAAAATCTATCTCTAAGGTAAATACTGAGAACATGAATGTTCCTTATTTAACTTAAAAGAAATAAGAGATATTGGTGTGTGTTCACCAAGTGCAAAAAAGGATAGTCAGAAAGGAAAATTAAGTTTTATAGGGAAAATTATCAGTTGAAAGATGGTTTGTAATGTTGGAAGTTTTACACAGACTAAGTTATAAAGGGCTCTTTAAAAATGGCTCAGTTTGTTTTGATGGGCAAGACCTCCTTATTCTTGTTTTTTAACTGCCTTCTTAGAGTCCTGCTGAAAAAGGCAAGAGAATAAAAAGCTGAGATAAAATGAGCTATTCCTGTTTATTTTTAGGCAAAAACATTCAGAAGCTGCAAAAGATGGTTGACAAAATGATTTAATTTTGAATGCTCTTCCAAATCAATAGCATTCTAAGGAACACTAGTTCTTTTTCTAAAAGTAAATGGAAGAACTATCATTGCTACAGGGCTCTTTTTGATCAAAATTCCCAAACAAATAAACAACACAAATTTCCACCTGCTGTACTAAGATGCTCAATTTTTCAACATTATTTGAGGGTCAGTGGCTTCTCATAGCTGTGAAGTAAGATGGAGATAGTTTTATCCATCATTTTGGTTCCTTCTGTGACCCAAATGAGCACTTTACATGATTCCCGGGTGACATCCACACCAGACTGGAAAAGATTAAGTTTCAGTATTAAGAACCACAGCCAAAAGCAGACTTCTCCCTGTCTACGCCAAGCTTTGATATGACTTCATTGCAGAACGGGAGCATTGGTCCTAACACTTAAGTTAGTTAAGTTTCCAGTCAAGAGATTGAACACTTGAAAAGAACACAGATTAGCAAAGAAAAGCAATGAAAGTAAAACAGGTATCTAAATCCTGCAAAGAGCCAGAAGCGCTGGCAGTGAGGATAAGAGGGGAACATTCACTAAGTCAATGTAAGCTTAGGAAGAGCCATGAAGCAACACTATTGTAAAGCACGGACATGACTGGGTGAGTTGTAAGATTAAAGGATGTTGCAGATCTGGTCTAGCCTTTCCAGGGGATCTCCTGATTCCTTTCATGAGCGGTCATCCACCTTTGGCTGTTTGATTTTTGTGCTGAATAAAGCCAGATGTGGTTCAAAATAAACAGATAATTAGGTCAGTAGGGGAATCTTTGCAGCAGAGCTCTGTGCCGGAGTGGAAGGGACGGGCAAGGCTTTACATGGAAATGTTTTCTGTTCCCTGCTACAGCAAGGAGCCAGAGTGCTTTTGCCTTGTAAATAAGAGACCCTTAGAGCTCAAAGAGCAACCATAATTTTCTGCTCTGCCTGTCTAGGGGTTAGTGTACAAGCATGGCTCTCTTGTCTCTGGAAAATGCAACCATCTTTAAGTACAGCTGTCTTTCTCACAGTTAAATGTTTGCTTTGTCTCTCATTAAAAATATGAAGGAACCAACACCTTTTAATAGCTAGTTCTGGGGCAAATGTATTAAAAAATCCAGGGAAATAACAGCAATGCTAAAGGTAATAAACATGATTACAAGAAATTAATTACTCTGATGCTTACAGACAGCAAAATCTGCAACAGTATTCCTGATGTGCAGCAAAATTTCTGGGCAGAGCAGAGGGACAGTTTCAGTTGCAGGAGCTGCCAGAGAACCACATAAATGCAGACACTGGAACTGGGCATTGCTCCTTCATGCTGTCCTCAAGGATTGGGTTTAGCTTGCCTAAGGTCAATGTCTGGGGTGCGCCAGGTGACATAAAATCCATCTGTTCCAAATCATAGCAGGAGGCTTCTAGCATCATCTATCTGTGAATGGATGATGTGAATGTGAATACCCCTGCAGCTTCCCCCTTCCGTTCTCTGATGCATGTATTAGGGTCCAGAGACCCTCAACTGTGTGCTAAGTGGAGGTGAAGTATGCAGCTTGTAACGTGTATAGATCACCTGCTCTAGTGTAAAACATAACCACAGCAAGAGCATTGACACACTGTGAAGGGCCAGGACCAGGACAGCAAGAAGCTGAAAGACGGGATTAACAAGGAGGAGAGAGAAAATAATGTGGATTCAATAAAGTAGCACTTACTAGAAGTATTTAGGTTTCTTAGATGTCTAAAGGGGTTTTGATTTACACAAAAGTGGAGGAGGAATCAGTGGATCCCTGTAACCCTTTCCTCACTATCTGCCACAACAGGATATCTGCTGGCTACCTTCAACCCCATCACAGCTAGCAGGTACAGAGCATCATCAGCTGGAAGCTAAGAAACATCTCAGATGACACTCAAATCAAAACGGGACTTCCAGTGGTCTCACTGTATGTTGTTTTGACTTGCAATGAGTTTATCTACCGCAAGATTCGTTGTTTCAGAAAGATGAATGCACTGGAATATTCACTAAAGATGGAGATAGAACATCACATAGAAAGAGTTGACTTCAAAAATTCACAGAATTTCACAAATTTCATCAGGAAATGGGAATGTGCCATATGATAGGTGTCTAGTAAAAATTACTCTTCTGACATTTATGATTTACAAGAAATTTTTGATGAACAAGCTAAAGACTAAGGATTACTTACAGACACTATTCAGTGAGTAATTCTGAGTACCTTGGAGAAAATTGGTGTCATGTTGTTAACAATTGACTAATGGAAAACAGACAAAATTTAGCAAAGAAATTAATTATAAATTATTTACTCAGTTTTAGTCACAGTCTTCTTGTAGAGGGGGAGGAAAAAATTGTGTGAAGTGCCTCTTTGGTAATAATGTTTTACTGCAGAGTTTGTTTTGTAGTTAAGAAAATGGGCATGGGACTGCTTAGATCACTTTCTTCAGGGGAATTTTTTGGCAAGTCTTTGGGCAAATCAGTTAAAGTCTGTCCCATGTAAGACCTTCTACTAAATTACTGGCTGTACAAATCCCCTTCTCCCAGCACTGAATTAGGGTATCTGAACTGAGGGCCAAAGTTTTATGTCCATCATATCAAGCTGCCTTGTCCAGTCAGCCTGCATGCTCTTTTGGGAGGGCACTGCTGCCATGAATAATCAGGTACGGATCTCAGATGGCATATTCATGGCCACAAAGCAGATGATGAAGAGCTCCCTGATTAGCAGCTCTCTTCCGCTCTAAATCTACCTCCACCCAACAGAAAACAGCATTTGAGCTTACTATTTACTGTTGTCCAACTCAAGGCAAAAGAGCTGTCTTTGGACTGTGTGCAAGCACCTGTACCCTGACAAAATGGGCTGAGCTGGTCCCTCAGGTTCCTGCAGACCTTACAAGGGCACTTTGTTGCACAGCCTTCCTCTGCTTTGACAATGAATTTCATGTCTTTCCCACCTACAGCTTAATGGGGACAAATGAAATTAGTGAGCGCTGAGGCATAATGCCACTTCTGCGTGCGGAGGAGGGAGAATGGAGGACACAGCAGAGAAAAATTCCCAGAAACAGGTAAAAGCAACAGCCTGAGAGAAACCTAGTTTTGGAAAGTGGCAGAAGAACAGGGGCATCCTCTGTCTGACTGGAATGTCAGCTGTGCCATGGTATGCCAGGGAATCTTGTGCACCACAAGCTGGTGCTCATATGACAGTAAAGAAGACATTAATTTCATCCAGGTAAAGAATAATATAACCACAAACTTTTGCTGAAAATTGCCAGCCTGGCAAGAATGAAGTGTTTTGTCCTATGATCTCACCTGGGAACTGTGCCTCACTCAGGACTGGATGTCCAGGAATTGCACCTCCTCGCTCCCTCACCTTCATGGAGCTGCAAAGTTGTTAAAGCACACCCAGCTAATCACCTCTTCCACTGAACTACCCTCGCTGGGATCTGCAGGCAAAGACACATTAATTACAGCTCAGTTTGGTTCACAATGGAAGGATGGGATTTCCTGCTCACTGGAAACAATGTACGTTGTGCTAGATTTCCATACAAATATCCTCAAGAGACCTCTATGCAAACAGTCTAAAATGTTACACCGCAAGTGTTAGGAGCTGACATGACTTGGCAAAAGACTTAAACATGTGCAGGCTTCTATGGCAATCAAGTGTAGGGTTGAAATAAAATCCAATAATACAGATGTTACCCGAACAACTCAAATAGCTTTCAGTGAATATGCTATACTCCGAAGCATAGGGTTTTAAGGTCTCATATCCAAGGATATCCACACTTCTGTCAGTACTATTGCAGTGTTGGGAATTAGTTCATAAAAGTTTTTCCCTAGGTTTTAAGATCATTTTTAGCCTTGCAAAACTGACATACGTTAAACCTGCGGAGACCTTCCTAGCACTGAACCCAACATTGCTGAAGCTGGGTCTCTGGAGGATGGCACTGTGAGGGTAGAAGAGTATCTGTTGCTAGAAGGATCTATTTTGCTAGCAGATTGAACCCCCACTCACCTCTCCAGTGTTTTTTTGAAGTTCAAAAGAGTGAGGATGGCTAGAACAATGTCAGTAATACCCCACATGCTCCATACAAGGAAGAGGAACTCGGGGTAGCATACGGCATACTGTTATGTTGCTGTTCTCTTGTCACAGACGAAGCATGTGTAATATGTAAACATTTGACTTACACACGGAAAATCCCTGGGTTATACACTCCTCTTGCAAATCAGCTAGTGAGAAGCTGGGGGAGAAGGTGACCTTCCCACCTGTCCTACTGTGGCACAAAACACTGGCCACTTGTTAAGGCAGCTAGTGCTACGCAGTTGTGGTCCGTGACACGACCGTATCAGAATACATAATAAAAAATGCATTGACAGCAGGATAGAGGATAAAAGGTTTGAGTGTTTTACAGCCACATGATAGCACAGACATTCAATAAATAAAATTACCAGGAAGATGAAGGATTTCATGGAGGGTGTTTTATTAATAAAACGGACAGGTACGCACAGAAAAAAGCAACAGCAAAACTAATTGGCCTATTTTGTGCCAGGATAGGAATACTCATACTTATGCAGGGAGCGTAGCAGTGTACATATCTACCTACTCATTAGAGGATATGAAACCTTCATTGACAGAAAGATTCTAATTACAGTATACCCACCTTTGGTCTGGAAACAATTATCTGCTAATGAATGTTAACTGAGGCACAAGGTTGACTACTGAGCAAAACAGGCTGGGTGAGTGACCAGGATGACAGTGTGGAAATTGCCCCCCTGTCTTGGCTCATAACAGAGGATAATTGTGAAGAATGCAAAGGACACAAAGTAGAAAGGTCTATTTTAGCTGACACAAAAGCATATCTAAAAAATATTTCCATAAAGATGGTCAGTGCTAGTTTTTGCCACTGAAGGGGTGATATGAGACAACCTGGACACAATGGCACAATGAAGTTAGGTTCAACAGCAAGAGTCAGACATACAAAGCTGTAGCAGAGATGGCAGAACAGAAGAGAGCCTTAAGAAAGTCCTATTCACATGGAATGATTGCCTCCATCACCCTTTCAAATGGGTTTTCCTTCCAAAAGAGTATTTCTTATTCAGAGATCATTTCCAAGGATGACATTCTCTTAGGAATGTCTCTTGTTCAGCCTGGAGAAGAGAAGGCTCCAGGGAGACCTTATAGCAGCCTTCCAGTACCTGAAGGGGGCCTGCAAGAAAGCTGGAGGGGACTTTTTACAAGGGCTTGTAGTGACAGGGCAAGGGGTAACGGGTTCAAATTCAAAGTGGGGAGACTTAGATTAGATATCAGGAAAAAGTTCTTCCCAGAGAGGGTGGGGAGGCACTGGGACAGGTTGCCCAGAGAAGCTGTGGATGCCCCATCCCTGGAAGTGTCCAAGGCCAGGCTGGATGAGGCTTGGAGCAACCTGGTCTAGTGGAGGGTGTCCCTGCCCATGGCAGGGGGTTGGAACTGGATGGTCTTGAATGTTCCTTCCAACCCAAACCATTCTATGATTCTATGAATGTAATTTGAAAAAATTGAAAAAATATATCAGAAAGAAGTTTAGCAAAGTGTTTGCCTACACTAATGGGGAAAAGATCCCCCATTTTTACCTCTACCTACATGTCATGTTGCAGCTAAGTAAAAGTGATGATGAAAGGCCTGAATCACTCTAATAAACCATTAGCCACAGTAAGGAGGCTGCAATCTCAGGGGTTCAGGGTTGGTTTGGGGGTTAACCTGTTAAAAAGTGACTGTCCCAAAGAGTGCAGAAACGAATGAGTTTCTGGGAAGTTTTGCCTTCAGGTGAAGGCAGATTTTTTCTGCCTGGACTTTCTGCTCTGTAGTGCATCCTGCCTAATACCTTTCAAGCTGTGTGCCAACTCTCTGGCCTTTTGATTCAATGTCAGTCCCAAGGGGTGGGAAGTGCTTTTGTAAAGTGCCTTTCAACTCACAGGGAGCTGAGCAGTTGATGTGAGCTTTTGAAAAAGTCTGGAGGCCTGGTCATGCATACTTATCTCTGTCTAATTTGAGGAGCTCGGTGCACCAGATTGTGGAAGTAAGATGATTTGTTTCTCGTCTAGAAACAGGTACTTGTTTAGAAAAGAAACAGTGACATAAAATGACTCTTTTTTAGTAGTGTGAGCAATGTGGCAACACCACTTGCCTGTATGTTACTAACAGAGATTGAAACTCAATGGGAATAAAAGCCTGAGCTCCAGTAAATCTAGATGTGATGCCTTGAAACCTTAGGGGACAATGCAAGTTTCTCAGCTTTTATTCTTACCCTAAATACAAATGAAAATGTTTCAAGCTTAATTTTTTCTCTGACATATATTCACATCTTTATGTGTGTTTCCATGTTGTTTTATAGTACAGAATTCCATAGCAGTAATTTTCTGTGTGTCAATACTAAACAAAGGAGGACTCAGCGATCACATATATGGATATATATCTAGATTTAGAATCCCATTCACAAACATTTAACTTACTTAAGTAACTTAAGTTACAACACAGTATCATTTTCCCTTTGAAAATTATTTTAAAAGCACAAAATGGTAAAATGATTACTCAATGTGGCTACCTGTTCCAATAATTTATGAGATAACCTCTCAAAGAAGTCATTTATAATACATTACCAACAGATCAGGCTATGGCAAGCTGCTGCTGCTTAGCACAGCACATAAATAAGGTAATTTTTATTTAATGCATCTCTGTCTTTAATACATGATACCTTGAAAACAGCAATCAAACATTATGAGGAACTGAGAAGGATATAAATAGGAAGGTTGCCTCAGCAGAAGGTATCAGATATTTGGGCTGCCCCAGAGGAGTCCAAAGTTGCTGCTCTGTCCTTAAGAGCCTAATGCTCCCCATTTTTAGTGGCAGTGTTGGGTAAATTTTGTGTCAGCATTTCACACAAGGCAAATCTGCCAGCTAGGACATGGGGAACAATTCCCTTTGAGCCTACCCATTTCCTAATCTCTCTACTCCCAAGCCCCATTCGCTAATTCCTGGGCAGTGTTTTTTTTGGGAAGCTAATAATAAAATCCCTGCTGCACTCTGACTGCTATCAAGAAAGCCAGAAATGGGAGGTTTAGGTGGAGTGGCTCTAGGGCTCAGATCACTCACATAGTGCTGGAATTTGTTGTTATAAGCACAGAAGAGCAAGAAAATCAAAGCAAATTGGGGATACCATTTGGGGCGATGAGTGACTGATTGCTAATTCATGTGCCTTTTTGAAGTGAAACATCACAGAACAATGTTCCACTGGCAAATACCTGGGATTTAAGATGCCTCTTGTATTTATTTTTAGATCTTCAGGGGTGAAAGGGATACTAGTCTGCATGGAACATTCTGCACCTGATTAATTTAATAGACTGCATTGGGTAAGGATAATTTATTTTCTGGTTTTATACAAATTTTAATGGAATTCATGTTGTTTGCCTGCTTGGGGACACAGGGTGCCAGTTTATTGGTATCTATAAGTCACTTCTTTCTTTTTCATACTTCAGTAAAACATTCTGACATAGCTACAACACCCTGTTCCCCTGCAACTGAACAGGCGAGAAGTGCTTAAAGAAACATAGGACACGATTTAACTCACAAATACTAACAAATAAACTTTTCAGATCTGCTTACTTCTGAGAGAAAATACATCTTGTCTTTACATTTTGGTTTTGACATGTAGGACAATACAAGACTCTTTGGAAACTCAGAGTGCAAAGGGGAAATAAAAAAAAATATAACAAACCCCAAGTGCTTTTAATATCCAGTGATTTAAACATCAATTTACTAGCCCTATTAAATCCCCCAGGTTGGGGAAAGGAAAATCACTGATAAAGGTTTATAGTAGTGACATGCAATGTTACATGGAGGCTAGTGAGCAGAGGGGATTTGTCTTTATCAATAGAGCTGTTAAAGACTCTAGAAACCAGTGAAAATTATGCTGAGCTCTACAGACATCAAAAGAAGGAAGCAAAAAACCCGTGCATTGTTTTTATCTCAACATTAGGAATGAATGAATCCTTTTCCCATCCTCTACACTCGGTTACAAAGTTTTAGGTAAGTTCTCCTGTTTTTGTGTTTTGTGTTGCCTGGAGTTAGCACAGCAATAGGACAGTATACCAGAAAGCATTCCCTCACTGTAATGATGGTAATTTTTGGCTGTTGGCTGATGTTCAGCAGAGTGCCCAGCACAGCATGCATGCCTGGATGGATGAGTCTTTTGTATCAAAGGCATCGGTATTTTGGAGATGTGTGAGAGGAATAGGGAATCAGTCCTGAAAGCCAGAGAAGTTAGTGATGGTTTAACATAGCAGTGAAGGTGAGGAACACTGTAAACTACAGAGCTGGAGTAATAACATGAACTCAATCGTTTTAGCCTAACTGACTGTGTGCTCTGTGACAGCAATGCCAGATCAGCTCATTCGCTTGGAGAGTGCAAAACAGAGACTTTGGAGACTAATTCTTTCCATCCAGGTACAAAACTTCTTTTAGCAACCTAGGAGAGATTCCTTAGAAAAGGAATATATTAGAGAAAACCCCAGTTTTAGAGAGTGACATGCTGCTAGGATACGGCAAGTTCTTCCTGGTGGGAGCTTACCAGGTGGGGAACACTGCCCCAGATGTACGATTTGCATGAGATGCTGCAGATCGTTATAATTCTTGTTAAACTTTCACACATGATTTTATTTTCCAGCTAGGAGCGACTGTGAGAATGGGGTTATCCTTCCCACACATTAAACTGCATTAACTTCCTTTCACTGACTTCACCTAATGGCATATGAAGTAAGCAAGATATAACTTCTATGGGCCTCCATATAATCTCATGTTTCAGCATCTCATATTCTAAACCCTCAAAGAAGGAGAAACTGCATACTCACATAATCTGTGCTATTTATTTTACCCACTGTACTGTGTACTACAATAATACCACGTGAACCAAATATGTGTATTCCTTCTGCTATGCCTGGCAAAAGTCAGAAAAGAGCCCTCCCCTTATGTTCCTATTTCCACAGGAAGAGTTTTCTTTGAAAGATGATCCTAAGGGACACCTGGTTCTGTCTTCGGCAAACAAGGGGTAGAAGGGATGTTCAAATAGAGATGCAGATATCTGCCTCTGATATGTGCTGGTGTCATCTTCAACACCCTATGCAACTGCTGTGGCTGTCTAGCATGAACATTGCCAGGAACTTGGTGTAGAAATGCTGTGCATGGGAAACTATTTGCAGAACAGCACAAGCAATTTTACTGGAATTACAAAGTCCAAAAGCAAGGCCATATATACTTCGTTACTTTCTATCAACTACTGTTTACATACAAAATGGGGATAAAAAACCCCCCACCATTCCTATAACTAATGACTTACCCTGCTGCTACCCTAAACTGGCAATTTTACACATCAAAAAATGCCTGATGGCAGGTCCACAATGCCTTATGACATATGTTTATATGTCAATTTCTAACCCTTTTTTTGTCTAAGCTGCCCATCGCTAAAACTGCCTCATTGTCCTTTTTCTCCTTCTTTTTTTTTTTTTTTTTTACCTTGTTACTCAGTTAGGCTTGAATGATGCAATATATTCCATCATCATTGCATTGAAGCTCCAAAACTTAATAAATGTTTGTAGAAATAAAACTGACTAAGAAAAATGGAGTTACTATGTGAAGATACCTTACAATTGAATCTTCTGTGACATCTAAAGGACCTCTAGGAAATGCAAGAAGACATTCTTCCAAGTCAGAATTGCTGGAGTTGCTTTACTTGTCCTTTTCGGGGTCAGATTCTGCTTCAGTAAATCCTTCTCCTGATTTCACCAAGGATACTCAGGGAGTACAACGGCAAAATCTGGCACCTAGGGTCTGGTTTGGGTAGTGGTGTTGTTTTTCCTGATCCACACAAGCTGTGAACCATACCTCAGGTTTTTTGCAACTCAGAGGTTAAGTGAAGGATTTTTGAGGTCTGGATTTGAACTGGATTAATATCTGCATTCATTCTGTGGGTAGAAAACCAGAAGCAAACAAAAAGAAATTAAGAAATTAGCTGAAAAATTGCAGTGATTAGAATCCATACAATTTAAGATAAAATTCCTTACTTTAATGCATGATAAATACTCTCCACATGGGAAGGAAGAGATCTGCAAAATACATTACAGCAACAAACATGAACTCCCCAGGTCACCAGATGGGGAAGGTGAATCCTGATTTAGTATCTGTTTGATTCTGAACTGCTTAACTACCCTTGGCCCACCTCTCTCTCAAATCCGACACAGAAGTTCACTGTCACCTAGACCAATAAGGCTGAGTTTCCTCTTCATCAGTACTAGCCCTTACATCAGCTTTAGACTGTGAAAGAGTCAAGGAGGGGAGAGGTGTTTAGGAGAAACAGAGAATTAGGCTGTGAGCTAATACTCACTAAGGTGTAATGTTAACAAAGGGTTAACATTCAAAAGATTTTTTAAAATATGTATAGTTGTTCAATGTTACAAGCAGAACCATAAGTCTAACCTTTTTTAAGGGATATTTTTTTGGTAAGAACAGGCAAGGGAAAAAAACACCATATCTTGTATTGCTGAAGTGTTTCAATCTTTCAAAGAGAAAAATAAAGACCTATTTGGTAGTTTTTGAAATTTCTGAAGCAACATTTTTCAGATTACTTGCTTCACAAGAAAAACAGTATTTTCATCACAATTTGAGATCAAATTTAGAGATTAATTTAAGAAGACTTAATTACAAAGGATTTGCAAATTGACTCATCAGAATCTTTGAACTTTCTAAATTTTGTTACCCCATTTTAGGAATAAGGATGGTGGTGCTACACAGAAGAACATTTGTTTCTTCATGGTTTTTAATCTCAATTTCATACCCTGCAAAGCAATCTCCGTTTAAGAATAAGAAAAACAGTAATATTAAAACCTCACCCTGTAATTATGATGACTGGAAGAAATGTTGGATCTCCTGAGATTATTAGACAAGCCTCGTTCTTAAGGTTTTGGAAAATGACTGAATTACTGAATTATACATGTCTTACTTTTCCTTAGTCTTGATTTTCTCAAGCGATGATAGCCACAGTTTTGCTCCTTGTGCTGGTGGATCTTGTTCTTGGACTGACACAAGAGGGAGAGCAGCCGAGGTTCCCAGAGAACATGTGTCCCTGCCCATGGCAGAGGGGTTGGAACTGAGTGATCTTTAATGTCCCTCCCAATCCAAACCATTCTGTGATTCTATGAACACTCCAGGGATGTTGCACAAACCTAACTTTGACAATGTAGCACAGGAAAGTTGTGTGGCTGCAGAGTTATGGGAAGCAAGGCTTCATATTCCCTCCAGAAGCTGATGGAACATGCAGGTGATCTGAATTATGTCTGTCCTAACCCAGTTTGGTCTCAAACCCTACCTACAGAAGTTGCACAGAGACAGTATGCAGAGCACTCTTGGCCTTTACTCACAACACACAGCAGATACATAGCTGTAGACTTTAATGAGAATAACCTTAGCTGCTTCTGCATTAGCCTTAAGGATACTCTGGATTTATTAGGCTGGTTCTCTGGCCTTCCCATAGTAAAAAATAATACATTAATTCCTACTATAGGAATGCATTGATTTAATGAAATCAGGGATGGTCTGGTTTCAAAAAGATAAAACAAAACAAAGTAAGACAATGTGCAAAAGGCCAAACAAGTTACAAGGTGAAACCTGTTAGTTTACAAACTGTTGAGCACATATAAGACCAGACAGAAGATTAAACCAATGACAAAAGAAGTCAGCTTTCTCTCTAACATATTTCAATTTTGTTGTAAGCTCAATTAAATTAAGAAGTAACAAATAGAAGGTAAGTTAATATTTTCATATTTATAAAGAGAATAATTCAGACCTTGGTGTCTGCATAGTTGTTTCTCTCACTTCTCTCTCCCATCTGTTGTTGTGCAGCAGTTTTTACTCTTTCTTAAATATTTTATTACAGAGGCGTTAACACCTTCGCTGATGAGCTCAGCTTTAACCAGCAGTGCGTCTGTCTTGGAGCCGGCTGGAACTTGCTCTGTCCAACACGGGGGCAGTTTCTGGTGTCTTCTTAAAGAAGCCACCCTTGCAGACCTCCCCCAACCAAAACCTTGTCACATAAACCCAATATACTTTCCCACAGCAGCTGTAGACAATCCCTAGGGTTATGATGACGTGAGCACAAGTGTGCGCTCCCACTAATGCTCCTGTGAGACTTGCAACTGATTCAAAATTAGTGGGAATTTTGACTGAGGAAATGTCAGACCCCGAATATCAAATAATATTTTCTACACTGTGTTATTTTCTGTACATAATATTAATTCACTGTCTCATAGAAGTTCTGTGTACCAAGGCAATGGCTTGGATTCTCTCCCCTGCTAATGTGGTGTTGAAGACTCTTTACAATCCCTTGACATTATTTCAGCCTTAATAGATACCTTATGAATTAGTTCCATTTTCTAATGCTCTATCAGCATGAAGAGAGTTTGCTGTCACTATCTGGCCTTCTTCCCTTCTGATCCCTACCAAAGCAGTCCTGTACTCAATATATCATTAAGACACATTGCATGGGTAAAGAAAAGAAAAAGCAAACACCCCTCAGCCCCAAACCTATAGCCATTTGTAATGAATGTCTCAACAATCTTACTCTATTACATTTTTATAGAAGGTTATAGAACATTTTTTGTTACGAAGACTATGAGTTGATGTCGGTGTTTGGAGAAGCATTTTTCTGGGCACATGCCAAGTTATCATCAATTTCTATAAAAGCAGTGGAAATTGCTACCGTCATGACTGCCTGATTGTGGTCCATTACAATGGAATTAACATAAACCATCTAGAGTAGCATTTCAAAACAGTACATTTTAATACAATAATCTGATTTGGAGCTACCACTAGATGAGAAAATACTACATGAAGATTAACATGACAACCTCTGTTAATACCGAGATAAAAACTCCCATGCTCTGACTGGGTATAGCCAGCTAAACACCTTTGTTCCAGTGTATTTGTACAGCTCTGGGGGAAGCCAAGAAAGGAATGAGGACTGAGCTCTGGGGAACAAACTGTCCCGTGACTGAAGTCAGGAAAAGTTAGTCTTTTATCACAGATAAGATCCACATCTAGCACAGATGATAATTTCTTTTGAAATATTATAGGGTATTTTTTTAAAGGTGAAATAATGAAATGTTTCAAGGAACCATGTTTTTGCAAGCTTTCAGCCTTTCTGGTTGCTCTCATGCTAGCTGTGGATTTCACAGCGTTAGAATGTAAAATATCATTTTCCCTGTCTCCTTTATCTTATTCCTGTACCACATCTATGAAGACAATCTGATAAAGAGCCTACAAACCTCAGGCTGAACATTACAACTAATCACATCAGGGCGTGCAGAAAACCAACCTACAATGTAGCCTACCTGCCTGAAGCAGCACACAGCAAACTTTCTACAGCATAACAAAGAAGTCCAAGAATCATATTCTGGGAAAAAAATTATAATTGGAAGATAGTATCAATGCTAAGATTTAAAAAAAAAAAAACAAAAAACCAAGAACAACAGTTCTATAATTACTTAACTGATTTTCTTGCCTCACACACTCATCTGCTCCCTACATCCATTATCTAGTGACCAGCGACAGATTCCAAACCTCTGCGTAACTGTCGCCTGGTCCACACGGTGCCCAATCCTCTCCTATTCTGCCTGTATGCAGGAGTGAAGCCTCCCACAAAGTGATGCTGTGCTAGAGTCAATGATCTGGACCAGACCCTGAGCCACACTGAAATCCTGGAGACCCTTAAACTAGACGGAAGAGGATTCTTTCTGTTCCGCATTTGATCCAGACACTTTCTCTCGAACCTCAAAGACTGTTGCTGGAGCAAGGACCAAGGCTTCATCCTTTCCAGGTTAACATCCTCACTTTGTGTGTCCCTACCTGCCTGACCTTTGCTTCTCTGGTTCCCAAAATCATGGCCGTGCAGGGAAAATACTCCTCAAAGATTAAAATTGCATCAGGGCCATTGCAGTTGATACCTGTTTTGAAGGCAAAGAACATCACTCCAAAAGCTTTTTGTGACTCCAGGAAACAGTCATACGCTAGAAACTGGCAGAACTGGAATCCCTTCTTTGAAGTATCGTGGTGTAACATCTGCTGTATCAATGGGTGGCAAGAGCAATCGTTTTTCAGACAGACAATGAAGAAGAGAACACTAAAAGCCAGAGCCACATGAAGTGCCAGACTTTAACTTCAGCACTCTCCTGATTTAATGCAAACACATTCCCTGTTTCTGGCTGTCATGGATTCTAGTGGGAACAGGCTGGCATTATAGACACAGCATATAAAATCACATGCCTTCCCGCAGCGGCTAGAAAGATAACACGTCATCAGCATATCAGAGAAATTCAGCAGCAGACAGGATTGCAGACACATTGTTTACATGCAGGGCATCTCAGCACTGAGTCACTGTGAGCGTGGTGGATGAGGGCGAAGATGGGATGCGCCAGAAATAGATGGAATTGCCTCGACAGGCAAAATATCAGTTGTACAGTGTCAGTGGGGAGAAATGGGATTATGAGAAAAGATGTAATTAAAATAAAAAATAAATTATTTATCAAGCCAAAGAAGGCTTGGTATATTGTTACTCATGGTTTCAAATAACCAAATGGTTAAAATTTAGTGTTGTTTTGTTGTGTGCAGGTAGCGCTGCTACTGGGCTGAAGGAGAGATTTTCAAAAGAATACATTTCTGTGTGCTTCAGAAAACAGCCAGATATTAAAAAGTTTTTGACAGATGCACTTGGCAGAAACTACTCTGGAAAAAAATGACCTGTGATATTTTTCAGTAGTTTCGAACATACTACTCAGATGACAGAGTGAGATGTTTTTGTATATTTATATCATCATGGAAAAAAACATGCAAAAATATAATTTTGGGGCAGTCTCAGGGTTAGTTGTGCTTGTCGCCTTCTTTCCTTGGAAGACATGTACCTCCTGGTCCTTTATACAGGGTCTTCCATTAGGCTTTTTTCTTCCCTTCTGTCAGACAGAGCTGTTTTAGATAGTGAAAAAAACACATTACCCTTAAAATTTTAATCATTATCTTTGGTTTAAAAATTGGTTCTACTTTATTTTTTATAGGAACAATTCAGCAAACCTCCAATTTTGGAAACTTTTCAGTATTGCCAAATAGATTTTTTTTCAAATTAAAATGAACTTCAGCTGAAAAACTGAGCCGAGATCTAGTGTATAAATCCTCTGCTTGATTGGAACCAAGAAGGTATAATACTGAAGGTCACACACAAAAGCATCATACTGGAGCTGCATAAGAAACCAGATGCATCCTGTTTTCTTATGCACAGATTTCCCTAAAGCACTCTCTTTTGCCAAGTGACTTTGCAGAGAGAGGCTACATTTTGGTCATACTGAGAGCCTGGACACAGCATTCATCAAGATGGGGAGAGGGGAACGCTAGAAGACAAGAAGGTTGCCTCCAGCAAGGAAATGGAGGTGAGAACTAACACTCATACTCCTTTGTCATTTTTTCCCCATGAGCTCTTCACAGAAGTTCCTAATTCAGAGCTTGATTGCTGTTAAAGCAGCTGGATTAGGGGTATACGTGACAGGAGCAGTGCAGGAGCAGCGCATAGCAGTGGCTTGCTAGGATGCAACTGCCTTGTGCTCCAGGGGCCATGTGAAGCTTAGCATGGGAAAGTTTCAGGCTGGATGGACACCAGGAGCACATGTTGCTGCTCAGCTATAGCCACACATATTCACATACAGAAACTTGAACAACTATTTTCACCAATGTCGCCAATTAAGAACAAAATTGAACTCTCCTGGTGTATTGCTGATGTTATTAAGAAAGAGAAGACAAGTGATGTTGCATATCTTGATACATTCAGGAGTCTTGGACCTTCGAAGATTGAAGCAGTCATGGTGCAAAGACAAAATCATCTCAAGCTTATGGTCTTGATTAAACTTTTGCTTGTAATCTGGGAGATACATAATAATTTTCTGTCATACCCTTCAAAATGTAGGAAGGGAAAGGGGCTTGTAATGAGCTCTAAGGTGTTGTGGTATGGGAAAGATTGGTCTCTGTTGATATGTGTGTGTCATTACCCACTGTTCCAGGTCTTCACATCACAGTGCTCTGTTCAGAATTACAACAGCAAGTTACTATTTTTATTAGCTGCCCTTCAACTACTCAACTATCAAAGTGATGTTATTTATGCAGTTCTAACTTATGCAAAGCCTTTACTACCTTTACAGTACCCAACCTCCCCATAGTGCTGCTCTATATCACTTTCTGAAAGACTCAGACTTGAAGCAGAATGATGTTCCACTGCAGAGTGGCCTCGGTCAGTATTTCTAATGAGTTACATACTGTGAAGCAGGCATAAAACAATTATTTAAACACATTTCATACTATCTTACATTCATGACAGAGGTAAAACCATCACTGTTGTGAAATTATATGCTTGAATTTACATAACAAAATATCTATTTTAGTTACCTTAAAAGGTAGTGCTTTAAGGAACTGATCTCTTTACTGAAATCAATGGAGCAGAGGTTGTTCTGCACACAGAAATTTATGGCATTTCTAGAGAGGTAATACAGGTACACAAGCTTGGGGAAGACTGTTTGATTTTAAAAGATACCAGACGTTTTTCCTACTAGAACCACAGTTACACACTAAGTGTGAATATCAAATCCCAGCCAAGGTCAAGGCTGCAGTCCCTAAGGCACTACAAAAACACATACAACAAGAAAATCCTTGCCCTCACTAGAACCTGTTCAAAGGTAAGAGGTGAAATGAGTTGCCTCAGGTCTGACAGCTGGCGAGCAGAGGACCCAGTCCTCATAAAGGTGTGTGCCTGCGCTGCTCGGTATTAAATATAAAAAAAAAACCCCGTTTTTGAAAGAATTTGTGCCAGCTAATGCTCCCTTAGAACCACTTGATCAGAGACAAAATACAGAAAAGCCCTTTTTTCATGTAATTACCTCTCCCTTTGTAATTGTACTGTGCCAGCATCTATATCCAGAAAGCCCTGGGACATAAAACGCATATGCTTTTTTAACTGGGGAGAGCTTCCTGAATTGGCGTCTAAACCAGACAAGATGGAAGGTAGTGTTAGGGGACACGTGGTCTTTATTGGAGTCTCCCAGAGTTGCCATGGCAGTGAAGTGTGTGAATACACACATGGCTTCCCCTCCAGTAACACCAACTCCATTTTTAGACATATTCTTTAACTTGGTCGCATGCTTGACCTGAAGCCGGAACTGTCTCCCAGGACTGTGCAGTACAGTGACAAGGGCTCCAGAGGAGTCAGGCTGACCCAGGCTCTGAGCCTGACTCTAAGCAGCTCTGAGTCTCTCTGCCACCTTGCTTGTCCACTTAAATGAGCAGATTTTCAGGCTCAGTACTTTACCTGCATGATTCAGATCATGATTACTTCCTCTGGGCACACGAGTTTGGTAAGAATCTGACCATTCCCAACATTATTAGGATTGCTATAGACTTCGGCACTGCCCTTCCCACCATTGTTGGTTGGCAAGGATAAGAGCTAGGGCCAGAGAAAAGCAGTGAAAGTGAGCAGGAGGAAAAACTGCTGTAAGGGAGGAAAAAAAAAAGGAAGAAAGTTTTCTCATAGGCAAATAAGGGCAGGGAGATTTCTGGGAGTTGAATTTTTTGTCTTCTCTCTGGATAATGCTACCATTCTCTCCTGGAGCACACACTGTTTTTTTGTTGTCAAACAACCCTTAGCAAGCGTTATCCTGGAGTTGGTAAATTCTATTAGGAGTTGTGCACCTGTTCTCCCATTTTTATCTCCAAAACCTACTGACAGTTTCTTTCAGGTGCCAGAGTACATCAAACACCATCCGCAGGATATGTCAGCTCATACTGGCAGGGAGTGAGAGATTGGCATAAGGCATGATTCTGAATTACGTTAAAGATTTTTGCATGCCAGTCCTTTACATTTCACTTGCAGTTAACTACGTCCAAACCTACCAGATGTGATGTGGAGTACACTTTAGAAGGGTAGCATTGGCTTTTCTCTCGGCTTATTTACATTAAAATTAAGGACTTTCCTTTTTTAAACAGGAGAGGATTGTGTTTGGGCCACAGATTATGTAAAGAGTCTTTTTCAAACAGCAAGAGCAGTTACCACAGTAACACAGTTCAGGTTCTGTTTTCCTAATTGGATGATGAAATAACGATTAATTATTCTCTTGTTGGGTTGGTTACCAAGCCAAATGCATTTATTTAAAAACCTGCTTTTCATGGACATCTGTATAGATTTTATCTATGACTGAGAACTGGATCAAAAGACATGTAAACAAGGTCAAGCAAAATTCTATTCTCAGTTTTTTAAAATATCCCCAATATTTTTCTGTAGCAATCCACCAGTAGCAGTTGATCCCAAAACAGAAGCTTCAGGTGGGATTCTCAAAATAATTTTCTCCCAGTACTCAGCCTCTTAAAGCTAGTTGTAAACCTTTTTTTTTACTTCAATCAGATTTAAGCTATTCCTGAAAGCATTTCAGAAGGATCCTGGGAGACACCTGTGTAGACAGAGGTGGAAGTTTGCTCTGGACTCATCCTGAAGACCACTTTTAGTTGAGTGTCCTCACAATTCATCTTAGAGAACCAAAGTCAGCACACTGTGAATTTACTTTTAGACTGTAAGTTACGTTTTATCAGTAGACAAGCCTAAGAGCAACCTTGGCTCTGTAAGACTTAGGTCTAGAGAATTTGAGATGCCAACACTATCTGTCTGGATCTATGTCCTAAATATCATAATGCATGAGACAACAGCTGAAATCAACATTTCTGAAACATTTTATATTCTGGTAAATGTCCCACATACTTTGTAGAGACACAAAAATATCCACAATGTGACTTTTTAACAGAGAGAGCAGAACTGGTGCCCAAGTGACAGAATTTTCCAAAGGACTTGGCTAACCATGTGCATCCTAAACTTTTTGTCCCTCAAATGAGATGAAATCGGACTTTAAACTATTTCAGGGAAGATAAAAAATGGTACAGAAGGAGGTGTTATGCCTGTAAGACTGGATTATACACAGAGACATTCTTTAGGGGAATGTTGTGTCTGACCAAAAATATCCAATGAATTTATGAACAGTTTTCAGCCAGCCCAACATAGCTGTCTTGAAGTAGAAAATTATGAAATAGATGCTTCCAAATGAATTATTTTTCCTGAGGAAAGCCAGTATGATTGGAAAGGCTGATGACTTTTTAAAACATTGTTGCTTCCCTTAGGTCCCTGCATGAATAATGAGTCCCAAATATATTTAAAGACATCCAAAATGCCTCCAAATGCAGAGGAGTCTCTTGGCCTGAATTCCAGACATAGAAAACTAAGTACTTCAGAAAATCCCACCTGGCACATACTGCACTGTTGCAGGAGCCCAGAGTCTTCATGAAGTTCACTCTAATAATTTCAGATATCTTTTGCTCTCGTCAATAATGAAATTTATGTCCTTCAATGCATCACCTTTGCAGCAACTCATCCTCAATTATAGTGTCCTCTCCTGCATTATCTTGCATTCCTGCACTCAGTTCTCACTTACTTGATGTTAATATCACATCACAGCATAACTCAGGTTGGACAGGACTTCTGGAGGCCTTGAGTTCAAACTTGTTCAAAGCAGAGCTCCATTAAATGAGATTCCACAGGGAGTCCAGCCAAGTTTCAAAACTCTCCAAGGGTGGAGACTACACATCATGCTACAGTGCTCAGCTGCTAATGAAAGAGATGTGTAGGGAGAAGAATTTCCTTGCTGCTTGTCTATTTATCAGTTTCTTTCTTGTATTCTCTCAACATGGGCTGTGGTACTTTGGATGCTAGTTCTTGTTGATTTTCCTAACTAAAACCATAAATTGCCTTAGGAATTAAAAAACAAACCCCAGACCCACTGTTGGTCAGATGCTGACTCACCTGTCTGGATTTTTTTTTTTTTTTAATAGAACATGAAATTTTAATTGAGGTAAGAAGGAGAAATCAGTCTATCAGCATACAAAAGAAAAAGAAGAATAAGATTACACTTCTGTCATGCTTTTATACTGATATCAAATGCAGCCCATGTCAATACTACTTTTAGGACTTTTATTTTGGTACATATTTGTTGTTCAGCACCTCTATTTGATCCACAGTTCTGAGCAGCGTGGAGCCCAGGGACGGCAAAATAATGAAACAGCTGACTCAGCTGTTTCATTTGTGACGTTCAGCTCAACATCACAAGTAGAAAACTAGTTGTTCCCTCTTCCCCTCCAGCCTCCAACTGCAAACAGGCATGCTGGCTTCAAAACTGGTTTCAAATTTGCTATTTATCATAAATAGATCAGTTACTAGACCTGATCCTCACGTGGAATTAATTGGTCCATCCAGACTGAAGGACACCTGATTTGCAGACAACATAAAGTCTGGCCTTTTCTGCTTAGAAGTAAGGAAAGATATGTCCTCTTCCCAAAAGGGAAACATAAAATTGAGATGTAACCACCAGGCTGACTAAAATATTCTGTCTTGGAAAGCTACAAGAAATTTGGAGCCCCCAACCCACTAAAATGAGGTTTCCATTTGTTTTAAACAGAGTTGGATGGTATTCAAAGTTTTAAGATAAAGCATTTTCAATACTTTCTCTGCTTTTAGAGTCTATATCCTGTTCTGGGAGTAAAAGCTATTGCATACACACTTGTAGATCAGCCCTCTGACTCTCAGTTTTCCTGAGTGACACCTCCAATAAAACAAGGCAAATTCCCTGCCCTGCATGGGTATTCTCATTTTCCCCCATTGTTTTTTGGGTTGTATTGGAAAGCTTCATACTGACATAAATTTTGTGCAGGATCTTTACACAAGGAATCATCCTAGGAACTGCACTAATTGCTCCCCTACCTGCTAGGTGCCAGTGTCAGCAATGTGTCTTCAAGCACACTAAATTAGGAGAAAATTAAGAAACAGGAGGAAGGGTCAGGTAGAAAAATTCTGTTCTAGAAACACCCGTGGCACATGGGGATAGAGCAGCCTTTTGAAAATGTTAGCATAATGCAGTGATTTGTTAGTGCCTTCTCTGAAGTGCTGTGATCAAGGCATCAATTCATGTAATCACTCACAACATATAATGCCATTACCTTATCTTTGGAAGATGCATACTCCCCTGAGGATCCCTTATTTTGTGCTGTTAATTATTGTTAACAATGATCCTGAATGCAAGGGCAGATGACTTTCTCTTTATACAATTTCTTTCTTCGTATCCTTTTTCTTGGAAGCTGCCAGAAGCATTTGGTTTGGAATTGATACATATTGCAATACTGATCAAATATCTTTGATTTCCCTTTGTTCCCTCCTTCTCTATCACTGGTTCAGTTACATTTCATAAATCAAGAATGATGAAAAAGGAAGGCTAAGAACTAATACTAAAAATGCAACTTGGAAGAAATACAATTTGTACCATTGTCCTTTATCTTTCAAGCAGCTAAAATGATCACTAATATTTCATAAATGACAGGGAAAATTAAAACGCAACTGTTACAAATGGGATGTATTATAAATAATGGTTACTAGGGAGATTTCAACAGAGCTTAATTTGAGAGCACAAGGGCTTTAGAGAGGAACTAAGATGTGTGCTCCTAATTCCCCCAATGATAGCTTTTGAAAAATATTCCCTCAAGTCATTAGACCACTTTGAAAAATACAGCAGAAACCTAGAGGGCAGTAGCTTGTAAAGCCATAAATCTGACCTGATTCCTCAATGACCAGGGTTTGCAGATTGTGGCCTTTTTGTTTCAGCACAATGCAACATGCCACAGACTGCTCTGTCTCTTCCCTTAAACAGCTCCTTCTCCAGGTTATTTTTTTCCTTAACTGGCACAGTTTCTGGAGACCTATCTGTTTCTCTGTAGATTTCTAGGCAGTTGCTCCTCCTGCTTCCTTATCTTCCATCCCACCTCCTGCTGCTGCCTCCCAGCTTGCCCTCCTCACCCTCCTCTTTACTCCTGCCTCTTGGTCCAGCTGTACCAGTGGGGAGCCCAACCTAAGAGGCTCAGCAAAATTAATTAATTTGGGACCTGCTCTAAGGTCTTTCCCCCCAGTGCTGGAGTGCTTCGAATGGCGAGTCACTATTTCAGCTAAAATCCCACACCACCAGAAAACAGCGTTTTACAGATTTTAGCTTGCATGACACATCATTATTGATTTCTCTGTTGCTTCACGCTGGTTCATCTCAACTGAAATGTGTATTTTTGATATAAAGTAATTCACTGTTGCCTCCATTTTAGATCTCTGATTTGACAAAATGGCCTGAAGTAATGAAAGGCACTTTTGAAAGCTGAGGCCACTTTCAGTCACAGAAGACTTGGAGAGGATTTCTTCATCACACTGTCAGTTCATCAGAAGGAAAGTTTTCTTTCCCCAGATGATAGCATAGACACAGCGCAGTCCCTGCCTACAGCAGCCGGATCAACTCCTGCCCTCCATGCCGTATCCAACAGCAATGTTCACAGCCCATCCACAAGCACAGTCACTCCTGTGCCTCACCCTTCATCCTACCCTGCACCCCTCACCTGTGTTACCTCAGAACAAAGGCCTCTGGATCCTGGAAGTGGCCAAAAGAAATATTCTAGGGTGGGATATCAGAATAAGTCAAACATACAGTGAAGTTTCTGTCATAGGCTCCCCAGCCTCCAGCTTCCTGCGCTGGATGTTGTTTTTACGTCTTAGAAACCCTCACAGTGTACTTCATTAACTTCTCCTGTCCCTGCTTGAACCCCCTAAACTCTTTGCAGGCAGTGCAGCTTTGACCAGGAGTGCCACACACAGGAACTGCCTCTATTTGCCTGTTTTCAACCTACCTCCTGCTAAGTTCACCCAACAGCCCTTGTTGCTCTTGTAAGAGACATAACAAGCAGTCATTTCCCTCTCCATTCATGCCAGGGCCACTTAAGGAACGTAAGAGCAAATATTTTAAATACTTAATTAAAAAATCTGCAAATCCTTTCAAACAATGTAGCAAGGTTTTCTCACAGTTTCATAACTACTATAAACAAACAGTGGTGATGATGAAAGGATCGTCTCTTGAGCTGGAAAGGAGCTGTAATCCTGCACATCTAGGAGATGGCTGCACTTAGCTTTAAATGAGACTCTCTGGAAAGGTCCATGGATGGAGAACATTACCAAAGCCCCTGCACACTGTTTGTGAGTTTTCATTTACATTAAATAGAGATATTGACCACCCACTGTTCATATTTTCATATCAGATGGTTTTGTCTCACATCAAGAGAAACTAAATGGTTTTAGTTAAAAACAGATGGCAAACTGTTGGCAGGAGCTTTCAGAGGCATCAACAATTGTACAGTAAAGTAGGACTCATAGGACAGATGAGAAATGAAATACACAGTGTTAGAAAGTGACCTGAAATTAAATCCAAGGTACAGGTCATCACACAGCAGGATGTTGAAAACTTTCCTACAGATCTACATTCTGCAACTAGTTCTTGTCTCTTTCAAGGACAGAGCAAAAGCCTTTTGGAGCAATGAAAATCCACATCCAAGTCTGGATAAGGCTCTTAGCATTTTTCTCACAGATTGTTTCACAGTTCCTGTCTCTCCTGATCCACTATCCAGGTTGTCGCCAGCAGCTCACCTGCCTAAAATCCTGATTGGAACACCTGGCTGGGGAAGTACTGCTGTTGGGATACATGGGCAGGTCAGTAAGAACAAACAGGCTGAGGGGTTACCGCCACAGACAAGATGGGAAAGACTGGCGTTTCACCTTGCCTCTGTGCAGAGCTCTGAGAAGGGAGGGGGGCTGCTGTTCATCTGGTGCAGGAGCTGCTGCTGGGATGAAGAGCACTCCCCATAACCGAGAGCCTGTCGACAGGCTATCCCTGCTGCAGGAGAGGGGTCTGAAAGTTGCTATATAAATATTCTTTCTGCTTAGAAATGGAAACACAGGCCAAGGGCTGTTTAATTTAGACTCGAGAAAGCGAGTCAGCCAGACTCTTGGAGTGACAGCTGTTATGTGGCACTTAGTTGAAGCTGGTCCCACAAGCTTTTGACACAGCACAGAGCACTCTTTCTACAAACCAGCTAATCCATCCCCTACCAGTATCATCATTGCCAATCAACCATCATCCCTAACCATCTTTCCAGCATCCCTATTCATCCCTTCATGACACCCTGAACTTTTGATAATCTTAAACTTTGGTTCTCATCCTGATGGGAGCTCTGAATAACTGCAGGAAGATAGTAATTTTGAGGAAATCCAAAATAAGAGCTGGAGGTTTACTACTTCTGTAGGCAGTGACAAGCTAAAAATTGGTTTGCATCCCATGGAAGGTTGTTTAATACTTTCAAAAATGCATTAAATGCCCTTTCCCAGGGCTTCAAGGCCTTTTTTATTCAGGGAAGATAGAAGTTTTCTTATGCACAAATGTATTTTAATTATCACCTAGCTGGCAAGGGTAGAGAAAGAGACGAGAAGGGGAAAGCTCTTCCTGAAAAGGGCAGGTGGGCACTCAGTTTCTCCCCTAATCAGCCAGTCCCTTTTCCTTACACTTTCTCATAACTTCACTGATTGAAAACTCTTCTGCAGATGAGCCTAAACTGAACAAAATGTTTTTCAAGCCTGGCATGTTTTTCTTAAGCTGTTTGTCTCTCCACTCAGAGGTCTACTCACAGTCTTTCTTGGCCTCCTTTATACAGCTCCTGAGGCCTTCCCAAATTCCCCACAGAACTGTTGTTCTTAAGTGGAATCAGCACTCGGGTTTCCTTTTTCACATTATGTGCCACTGGTTTAACAGTTTTGGCGATTGTTTTTTTCTGAATCATCGGAATGAAGCTCTATTACAGCTCAAAAAAGTTGAGCTTAAAACAATGTTGACATAACATTTTGATTTTTCACATCCTTTTGTATCCAAGACAATTTGGCCAGACAGCTAGATACGCACGTACTACACTGCTGAATCTTTCATTTTTAATAGAAAAATGCTTCACTCCAAAAACTTTTCTCCCTTATGTTCTTGCTCTCCCTTTTCCTCATGCAGTCATCTCTGAAATACTGCACTGCTTATCTCTGCATCTCCAGTATCCTACTGCTGGAAGTCATTTCATGTAGTAATAACCAACATTTTTTGCCTTGTACAGAAATGCTGACATAGGTTAAAAACACACACATGTTCTTACAGACAATGAGAAAGCCAGCACAAAACCATAAAATGTTCTGATATAATAAAACTAAATTAAAAAATGAGATGAAAACAATCACCTTCCCTGGGTACTTTCTGAGATGGTGTTCCATTTCTTTCATCTGTCTTTCCTCTTTGATCCCAAATTGACTCAAATTCACACCAGTCAGCCCAACCCACCCAGCACATTTTTCGACCAGATCCACCATGAACATGTTCTCCTCTCTGATTTGTATGCTTGGAGAATTTTCCTAATCAGTGAGAGTATAGGAGAGAAGCACTTACTTCCCAATAGGCATAATCTTCTTTCTCCCTCCTGATCCAAGAAAATAGGAATCCAGAAGACAACGCTTACTGCTGATAGTAGCACTTCCTTTACACTGACTGAGAGTAGTAGTAAGACCATGACTTCCTACCAGATAGTCACATCTGTGGAGAACCGAAGGCTGTCTACCACTTCTTACAACAGGTAAAGCTGCAGAGTCAGAACCTAGAGAGAAATCACAAGTGATTTCATTAAAAAGTTTTTTTTGTTGTTTAAATCCTGGAGGAGGAGGAAGAGGTAGCTCTGCCAGTGCACACACAATAGAACATCTTGATTTGGTTTGTGCTACACATGAGTTTCATAGCTCCCAAACCCTTTTGGGAGAGCAAAACTCAAAGCAATTACTCTAACCTAACATCAGGCTGAGGCTACACAAGGATGTGGATCCTGCTGTTTCCAACCCAGCCTCACTTAACCCTCGGATTTCATAAAGCGCTTTGGAACTTCATTGATTTTAGCCTGAGCTTCCAGGATACAAAAGAAACTAAGGACAGATCCAGTTTGCAGAGTGAATTTTGATGTGATGATGACTTTTTTCCAGTTCTGCTCACCACATTTGGATGCAACTGGGGCTGCAGACACTCTCCTGGATTGTCTGACTTGGGAAGGAAGGCAGGCTCAGGATAAACTGCAGTGGAGTAGAACAGAGGGGTTTGGGACAGGGGAATACCAGACAGATTAAAAGCAGCCATCCTTCTCCACAATGCATAGCCACATTGTCCTGGCATCAGCACATCCCTTTAGGAGAGGCATCACCCCTCTCTTTGTAGGAGGTTGTCTGTTGTGACCACTCTCATGAGTATGTACCAGGTCCATATGGTAGGCATCTGATTTCCTGTTCCAGTCCCACAGATCTACTAGCTGTAGGGGCTGAAGATCTTACCCTGTCCTACCAAGTGGGAGTGATTAGGTGGGAAGCATGACACAATGGCAACTTCTCCCCAGCAGGAAGACAAGGTATGCCATGGGGGAAGGGCGACCACAGCATATTAAGCTTTCACAGACCACCTGCCAAAGACCCCAAATCACTAGATTTCAGTCACACAACCAGAACCACCAGAACTTCACCTGCTGGTGCTGGATCATTCCAAGAGGTCCTTGGCTGAACCCACATTGTTCCACTTCTGACCCAGGGGTGAGTTGAGCATCATCCTGTAAGTTGCAGTCTATCAGCTTCATCAAGAGAGTCTGAAAAAGTGACTGTACGGATTCATTGATGGCAGAGGGAGCAAGAATGATCTGTAAAGAAACATTTCAGGGCTCAGTAATTCGTACTGAAGCATACATGTTCATCATATATTAAAGGAGTAGTTACACATGAAAATAATTATGGCATGAAGAAAATGACTAGATGGAGGAGAGGGGAATCAAAAGCCAGGCTATCACAAGTCCTGAGATCACTGAGAAATCAGGCCACCTGGGATGAAAAAAAAAAGGCAGGGGTAGATAAGATCTTGCTTTATTTCATGGCTTCAGAGGTTCAGGTTGTTAAGTTCTTCTTAATCATAATTAAATATAACAACTTCCCAGAAAGTCGAGTTGCTTCTCTATCCAAAAGTTCAACCATAAGACAAAAAGCTGTTAGCAGGAATTTTCTGAAATAATGCAGAGCAAAAAATAATCTCTTGCTCTTTTTGATGAGAGAAAACATTCTGGAAAATTGTTGACTGTAACATTGATTTTTCAGTCTGAAGAAGTTTCTCATTTCAATTCCCCTGTTAGACACAAATTTGTTATAAAATCAACATTGAAATGACACCACTGGCAAAACATTTTAAGACAAGCCTAAATGATGAATTGATGATGAAAAAAATATCTTCTGTGGAAAATTGTCAGGCCATATTCTCAGCTTTGAAGTGAAGCCAAATTTCACCATCCAGTGCAAAACGCGATTCCCTACTCTGCCCAGAAACAGCAGGCCATATGCTGGCCAGCACAATGCAAAATAACTGGACTGATGACAGGACCCAGCTCACTTTTACACTAGCTGAGGTTTGGGCTGAAAATAATTGCACATCTCTGAGAGTTAATCAATCTATAGATCAAATCAACATATAGGTGGAATAAACACAAAAAAGCATTGCATCTAAGGCCCATAGGATTTTATAGGGAAAAAACATTATTACACACCTTCTCTCTTTTAGGAAAGCAATTGATTTGGAAAGTATTTTACAGATACTGTCCTTTCCCTTGTTACCTTTCAGATACTTGTTTCTCTGTATATGTTTTACTACAGTAAAACAGTAAAGATGCAATGAGTGGCAACATCAGGAGACACTCTTTCCTTTGTGCAGTTCACACATTTCTGGAAACAAGAACTCATCTCACATCAGGGAAGGGTATGCAGTCAGCCCCAACAGTATTTAAGAAGGTAGGGCACAGACATAGCCAGGGTCTAACAGCCTGTAGGCCCTGTCAGCATTTATTATCCATAAGGGAGATGTGATAAGAGGCTGCAATGTGCAAACCACCTCTATTTTCTTGATTATAGTCTTATCATCAAGTCTCTGTTAAAGTACATGGTTAGAGTGATGGGCAATCAAAGCTGAGCTAGGACTCTGGAAAGACTGTTCGACCTTCTCATATTTAGTGGAACCAAAATTTAAAGGAAAATGATATGACACAGAAGGTTATAATTTATCTTGAGCTCATCAACTCCAACTGGACAGCAATCACTTAAGAACCACATTACATATACTCTCGTGATACTATAATGCCAGAATGTGAACTTTACACTGCTGCACAAGTTACTTATCTATGTGATGTGCCAAAGAGACAGTCACACTAACCAAGTGCTCAGGACTGCAGTTTTCACTTGACCAGATAGTTAGAGAAAATACACACAAGACCCCTGTGGTGAAAAAACCTATTAACGGGAAATTATCAGCAACTGTTACTTACCTGGGAATTGGCCTTGAGCATTATATTGTATGCATGAGCTCACCTTTCCCATTTAGCTGTTCTCCCTATAACTCACAGGGCAATGCTCTCAAGACCCAATGATCTGGTAACGACAAGGAAGTGAAAGAAGAAACATATCTAAAGGAATACAGTTTCATGGCTGAGAAAAATCACTTTTGAATGGTTTTAGGTAAACCTAAGCAGAAACATTCTCCAGCTGACCTCAAAGACGACTTTTTTTATTTTAAACAAGCAAAAAAAAAAAAAAACCCAAAACCCCACAAGGGAGTGATTTCTGCATATATTTTACATTTAAAATAATGTCTGCACCACGTAGCCAGCATTGGATTTAGAATCACAGCCACCTTCATGGCACGAAGTCCGTGGCATCAGGACCAGATTTTGAAGTCATGCAGCAACACCACACTACTCTCCCTTGGCTGAGGGGACCTGGTCTGGTATTATACCTGGGCTTACAGAGTCAAGCTATCTGAACAAATGCAGGGATGTTCACACTAGATTAGTGCTTTATTTGTCACGTGTCTGCTTTATTTTTGGTCTGAGGAGGAGAATGACCTGTACTTAGCCCTCAGCTAAACCTTGCACCAACTTCCAGAGAAGCTGTGGATGCCCCATCCCTGGAAGTGTTCAAGGCCAGGATGGATGAGGCTTGGAGCCACCTGGTCTAGTGGAGGGTGTCCCTGCCCATGGCAGGGGGGTTGGAACTAGTTGATCTTTAAGGTTCCTTCCAGCCCAAACCACTCCATGATTCCTTTAGACATGAGGAGCTTGAGGAAGCACCCCGCTCACATAGCACAGCTGAAGCGGAAGGATTATGTTTGCCCACAGCCTTATGCTTTGGCAAAACACAAGCATAAGGGATAAGATGATGAACCACGATGGACAAGCTGTTGACGATCTCCTCTTGCCTCCACAAAGAGTTAGGAGCCAGGCAGTCCCTTGCGACCATTTCAGCTGCTGAACACAGCACTGTTGCATCAATTAAATTCCCTGCCACGGATGCTAGAAACACAAGAGGTCCTTTAAAAGTCTAATCAGCACCATATCAGTGATATTAAAATGGTGATGATGGTGGGATGGAGTGGATTTTTGGTTTTTTGGCAGAACGAGTCCCTGAGAGTCAGGGAGTCACTTCTGCTCCCCAAGACCCGAAAGGCCCTGCATGTAACAGGGAGTTGTTTCTTTCCCTTTGCTGAGTGGCTTGAAAGCCACAAACAGAATCTGAAAAAGCCTTGGCAGAGCAAATATTATAGGATATAATATTCTCAAAGCACTTCTGATCTACAGTAGTTATGCCAGTGGCTAATGGTACATTAGCTGAGTGCATTCGAGGAGATGCGTACTACTCGCCTAAGTGGTTTAAAAGTAAGAAACGTGTTTTGCAGGGCTGGCTGTGCCAAGTACAGAGAAACACAACCGAGCTGGGACCTACCCAGGAACCACAGGCCTTCTTTTAGTAGGAACGTGTAAAAAGGCTGCCATTCAACGCTGGAAACACTTGGATTTTGAGGGGTTGGTTTGTTTAGAGTTTGGCAAAAATATTTATTGAGGAAACACAGCTGGCCTCTGTCACAGCTTGGGATTGAAAATCAGTTATTTTTATTATAAAATGGCTCAAAAATTTTTGAACTTAGTACAGTTGATGCTTGGAAACATTCAAGCAACCTTTTAATATGAGCTGTTTCAAAACAACAACAATTCTGTTTAGAAGTGAGATGGGTGAAGCATTTTGGACATAAAAAGCATTGCAAGCCTGTAAGATTGCTATCAAGTAATTTAGGTAACAACCAAAATTGACAACAATCTTATTTTTCTGATGTTTTCTTCATGCAGTAAACATTACTGTTTAGGGTCCTGTTTCCAAAGTAGTGGTGCCAATTTTGCTCCGTTCACTTGGGTATTGGTGGGTGCCTCACAAGCCTATTTTCAGGTGAAAACTCTTGGGTTAGATCCTGTTGTTCTGGGCTTACACTCCACAGCCCTCAGCTGGCTAGATGCTATGGGAAGAAAGGGAGGCCTAAGGCACACAAGCCCTACAGATCAAGGGCAACATGGTGCGGGACAACAAAGCAACCATTCCCCTCCTCCTGGCTAAGGCAAAGTTGCAAAGGGCAAGAGAACCTACTTGTGCTAAAAGCACTACCCAAAATACCCTGGGAATCCCTGGAAGTCAGGGACTTGAAATGCACGTGATATTCCTTACTTCATATCCTGGCTACATGGCTTTATGTGCCATTAAATTACGCCCATTTCAGGTTACAGAAATGTTGTGGAGGTGAAAGTAACATCGCATATATTTGTTCATGACCCTTTTCAGAATCAAAATGTGTTTTAAATAATTTATCCACCCATTACTCTTTATTATGAACTGGCACGTATACAGATAGTACTGAGTTTTAGACAACGCATCATTTGATTAAAACGGTTTTGTTATTATATCATCCCCTTGATATAAGAAGTACTCCACTGCACCACATAACACTGCTCCACTGCAAACACATTTTTTACTCACAGTTAAATAGTTGGCAGAAAGATGAAGGTTTTCATTATAGACTCCTAAACCACTGAAAAAAAACCTTTAGCATTATGTTAACTAAAAAAATCACATTCTTCCATTTTACTTTCTTCTTTATTTTTCATTTTAAAATATATTAAAAAAAAAAAAAAGGTGAACAAAAAAGTGCCAAGAAGGAGTAGCAGACAAATATGAAAGCAGAAAATACTGAGTAAAATTGACATTTTGGCACAAATTCTGTGTGCTTGACTTTCATGTGACAAGATTGGACATGGCAGTATTCCTGTGAGAGAGCACGGTCAGAAAGCCTGGTTCAGAGAAGAGAAAGGGAGGCAGTATCAGCGTTACAGCTCACTTGAAATACTGGAACAAATCTGTCCTTTCTAGGTTAGTATCAACTAGCATGAAACCCAATACTGTAATTTCCAAAATACACCTTTTTTTCCCCCAGAAATACTTATAACACCATTTTCAATATTTCAACATTTCTGACATCTCTCTCTCTTCTATTTAGGATGAAAACTAGTACTGAAACACTTGTTCACAGAACAGAAATCCTGTTTTCCCAGTCAGTCCCTTCATCTGCCTTTTCTGAAGATTTCACTGTAAGGACATCTATTTCCTGATTCATCATTTATATACAAGAAACTTTTCAAAGGTTTTTGTGTTTCCCTGCCTATCCCAATACACAGACAGCAACGCATGGCATGTCTCAGCAGTTTAATTGTACTTGCTGAAGTCAGGCAGGAGGGTTTAATCTTAACAAATGTTTATATTAATGCAGAGACTGGAAGCAATATTGCCACTAAAAATTTTGATTAATTTCTTCTGTTTTTTGAGGATGAGGAAATTTTTATTGCCTGATGTTCACATTCTTGTATTTTCCTACCAAAAATAATTGCACTAAAAGTGCTTAAAAAAAAGTAAAAGGGGGTTTCAGTTGGCACTTTTTCCCTGAGTCTAAAACACCTACACAAGTGCATACCAATGCAATAAATAGTTAACATCATCTTGAAAAAGGCTTACTGCACATGCAGATTTTAACATTCTGCTCCACAGTTATGTGGAGAAATAAACACAGTGGTTTTTTGAGAAAACTGAATACTTCCATGGTACCTTTGAAATCTGTTCTTATTTATTCATCTCAGTAAAGCAGCCAGATTTTTCAGAAAACTCAGAACACAGCAACCAGTGCCAAAAAAAGTAAGAATACTTAAGCAAACAGAAGAGGTATCAGTCACATTTCATGTATCCACTTCTCCACTGGAGTGTAATCTCTCTTCTGTCACGGTTTGTTACAACTAACAAATCTTTCTCTGTTCAGCCCTCTATTCTGCAGGAGAAATAAGGTTGCATGATCAGTGCGTTGATTCTTTCTGTGATTTGTTCAAAAATTCAAGCAGAGAAAAAAATAATTGCAAGCCCATCACCTGTATAAAATCCCTTCTCATTTATTTGGACTAATGAATGGACCACACAAATACAAGCTTGTCCCATTCCAGTAACTGAACCAAGAACAAAAAACTTACTGGGCTAATGCAAAGCGATTATAAGAAATAGAATAAATTTTAGAAGTGAGAAGAATTCCAAACTTGTAGAAAATAAATTGGTTAGGAAACGTTCAACAAGACGTCTTCAAGAGAAAGCAGATAAGGAAGAAGCAGTAGTTTGTAAGAGCTTGGGAAAGTAATTAAGATGTTTGTGTTGATAGCCTCAATGCCTAGATGCCTGCAAATAATCCAAATCAGCAGTCTACTTTAAAGAAATTGTACTAGAAGTGACTTGCTTGTATCTCGTGTTTATCTTGCTTTCTTGTGCAGTCATTGCCAATCTTTTTTTTTTTTTTTTTTTTTTGTAGAACTGGGAGGTGTAACTTAAGAGCACAATCACAAACACCAATATAGATAGTTATTAAATTTTCTCCCTACCTTTTTTCCCCCCGTGTTAATCCCTGTGCAGCTATGTTTCCTCTTAATTTAAATTCACTCAACCCTATTTTCCTGGCTGAACAGCAAGTCTAAACCAAAAGAAAACTACAGGCAATATAACAATACTAATCTTCAGGTACAAAACTCTTATCACATCAAGTTTCTATTAAGTTGACCTGAAATCATAGTTTGATAAGAGCAAGAGAAATATTAAACCTGTAGACATTTAGAATTTCATTCCCCATAAAACTGTTCAGTGTATTTACCAGCTGCCAAAAAACCCATAAACGCCTTTTGGCTAAAGACAGCTGCAAGTTTTGAAAAACTGTTCCTGTTTTGGTGACAAAAAGCACCTTCATTCAACATTTGCCTCCCCCTCTCCCAAGAAAAGGATCATTTTTTTTTTGCAGGAGCATACACACAAACCTCCAGCTTTTTGCAAAAGCTGATTTTCCTTGGGGAGAATCCCTCAGCATCTCAGTGGAAAGTTTGCAGCCAGGTTTATTTGAAAAGGATTAAAACCCTCCTGGCCCCTGATACTGACAAGCCTCAGCTCCAAGGTGTCCCAGGGAGATGAAAAACACACAGTACCATCATCTTGTGGTTCTTAACCCCCCCGACACATTCAGAACTTCTTCTGTCCTGAGGCTAGGGACGGGTGAGCTGTCTGGGCGGCAGATTTTGAGCACAGCCTCTAAGACAATGAATTTAAAAGGAGAGATTTTAAGTTCGGCAAGTATTTTCCCACTGAAGGGCTTATAACCATCTCTCGAGACAGAGGTAATGACTACCTTGACTACCATACTCTGCCATTCTCCTGCTACAGCTCACCTATGCATAGGCTTTCCAGCATGTTTTCACTAATAGTATCTTTGGGAAATAAGAAGACATCAAAATGGCAAACTTACCCTACTCTTCTTCAGAACAAACTGTCTCCCAAGCTCCTAAAAGCACCCTCAGTTACCCATCCTCATACTTGATGTGCCCTTTTTAAAATTCTTATCTTTATTCCTCCCTCTCTTTCTTCTCCCCTTCTCCCGTCATTTCTTTCTTCCTCCTGTCTCTTATTTCCTTCCCCTACTGCTTGTTATGTTCAACAGCAGGTGACCCTGGAAATTAGACCTTTTAAAACTCACAGGCTCATTAAATTATATGAAACCAGAGAAGTTCTTTCCATACAGTTTTCACTAGCTTTGCAGCAGAGTCATCCAGGTCAAGAGAACTGAAAAACCAGCATCAACTTCCAGTAAAAATTTATTAAGTAGAGTGGCATGAAAAATCTGACAACCCTGCCCAGGGAAGAGAGGTCTCTCCTCTCCACCCCCTCAACAACACGGTTATGAACACTGCAGATAGCTCATCTCATCCGTCAGCCTTCCCAAAACATTTCTTGCTCTCCCTTCTCATTCACTGAAAGGGTAGTCATATATAAGTCCCCTTTGGCTGTCTCAATTCTCCTGTTGGTTTTGACATCACAGGAAAGAAGCCTGAGCATTCCCTTTACTCCCTGTCCCAACATATGCAACATCTTTCCCTCGCTGCTTCTTCTTGCAGAATACTAAAATCAGAAGGCCACATTACTTCTTATGGTAATTCTGATGACTGTCCTGCTGTTTATTTTTTTTTTAAGGTTACTTTCATTTTAAAATTATTATTATTATTACTTCAAATCAGCATCAGAACTGCAAGTGAATTAAAAGAAAAGCCAAGAGTCCAGAGATCTCTGTTTCCGGCAGCATCTCACTGCTATTAATGACTAAATTTTGTGTTTAACTCCTCCCATGACATTTAGGTACATTGCTTTTTGTCAGCTACTTAATTTTTGTAAACATAATTTAAGTCCACTCTGTACATTTTACTGGGCTATGGGATTAACTGGGAACAAAAGGCAGGGAGTCTTTGTGCCTATTCTCAATACAGTTTCTCTGTTCTGGGTAATTCCTCATTTCAAAGTTTCCACTTCAGAAAACAAGGATGACATCAACTCTCTGAACTACTGAGAGGTACTGAGAACTATTGGAGACTCTGTTAAGGTGGATCCATTATTGCCTTAAAAACTATCAAGAGAGTTTAATTTCTTCCTTTCCTATCTGCCAAACATTATAGGACCTTTTTCTTGATCAAGAGAAGTTTGAATGTACATTTACCCTACAGGAATTAATAGCGAGAGGTTCTAATTCAAGCACTATGTATAACGTGAACTGTTTAGCTTAGAGGAGGCTGAGGGGGGATCTTATCAATGCTAATCAATATCTAAAGGGGGAGTGTCAGGAGGATGGGGCCAGGCTCTGCTCAGGGGTGTCCAGTGACAGGACTAGAGGCAATGGCCATCAACTGGCAGTTTATGAACATGGGGAAACCCTTCTTCCCTGTGAGGGTGATAGAGCACTGGGACAGGCTGCCCAGAGAAGGGAGGGGGCGGGGGGGAAGTCTCCTGCTCTGGAGACTTTCCAAAGCCACCTGGACTTGTTCCTGTGTGATCTGCTCTAGGGGATCCTGCTCTGGCAGGGGGGTTGGACTATATGATCTCTAGATGTCCCTTCCAACTTCTACCACTCCGTGTGAATAAGGGAAAGAAATGGTGGACGAGAGGCTAAATATTAGGAAAAAAACTATACAAGGTATTAAAGCCATTATGAATCAGGGGATAAGCTCTTCTCCATCTTTTAGAGACTACAATGAAACAGTCATGACTGGCCATGACAGAATACTAGGCACGTTGGTCTTGGGAGATGATCCAAGAAAGCTGTGCTGACATACCCTGGAGTCACATAAAATGATCTTCTGGTCTTGATACATTTTTGTTTACCAAATCCCCTATACACTTTATGTGCTTTATTAGAGCTGGAAAAGTTCCTTTATTATGTAAAAAGCTTTAAGTACCATTTTTCTTCTAAATTAATTCCAGCTCAGCAGGGGCAGGTAAACTACATTTTGGAAAATATCAACAGCATTGATAATAATAAGCAGTGTGTGATCTAGGATGGGAGCAAGACTGGCCTTAGAGTAAGATATTGTCTACTATTTTTCCAGTGAAAGATAAAATTTACATCTCTATTCTGTGTCTAATGGAATTTCCCTTTGGCAGCTGATAGATGGTAATGATCTGTGGTAAACTGGCCTAGACTGGATGTATCTGGATTAGATAGGGCTGGGCACCCATTCTGTCTCCAGAGGCATTGAGAATTAGTAACCTCAGCAAGGTCAGTGTCAGGACTTCCTATGGTGGCAGTGGGGCCAAGAAAAAGTTCCCAGGAAATAATTTTTAGAAAACTCTAGTCCATGTTACAGTATTTTTTTCATCTTCTTCCTCTCTGGTAATGTAACATAGGGTTAGTTTGAGGTTCACTAAGGCCTACTGGCAATGACAACCTTCAAGAGAAAGGGAATTTAGTAGGTGGAAATTGTCTTGCTTCATGTGATATCTTTAAAAGGTAGATATAAATGCTTTTGATCTAGATACCTTTTTGTCAGTGAAGAAAAATGTGCACTTTTAGCCTTGCATTCATCTGACCTAATTCAAATGTCAAGTTTCTGTTGAGTATAAATTATGCACTAGAATCACCTTTCTCCTGTACAAAGTCTAGATGAACAGCTCATACACACAAATCTCAACCTGGTCAAATGAACCTAATTCTCTGTCCTACAAGGGAATGATACTCCTTAAAATTAAGATCCATAGTACCTTCTGGCAATGTGCTTTTCTGTACTGTATTTACTACAAGGTGGGAGAGAGGGGATGGAGGTTGGGAAGAAAATTGTGCAGTCCCATTTACAGCTAAGACCTCTTCTATGTTTTCCTGTATGATTCCTTGGCCTTTGACCTGGTAAGTCTAAGCTCACACGACATTTACTGCTCAAGACCCATACCAAGAGTTTTGCATCTGCTAAGTGCCCAGGAAGGCTTCCTTCATGGTTGATGTGAATGTAGAGAAAGTCTGAGTTACCCATGTCCCTCATCTCTATGCTACAGCATAGCAGGGGCACCTTCTATACTTCTTCCTATAGGAGAAGGACAAAAGTGTTAAAAAGTAGCCATCTAAGCCCTAGGTTAATACATTTTTTTCCCAGATTTATCCTTCATGGAAACTAAGATGACAACAGAAGAGTTGACAATGTCCCCATCTCTTGTGAAAAGATGTCCTTCTTTGCATGTTGAAGCAATAATGGTCAGAGAAAAATGATGTTTTATCTGAATTTGCTTCTCTCCAAGCAAGTAAAATTCTTAAGCAGCACAGAACTACTGCTACACTTAATTATTGACTGGGGAGGCTCCTTGAGACCTTCCTTGGAAAGCCTCAGAGTGAGTACAAACTAACGTTCCTCACCGTTGTCACTGAAAGATTTACAAGATGAACATTTTCTGCATGCATCAATTACTTACCCAGCTCTTGCACTTGGAGCCTTGAACCAAACTTAACATCACCAAAAAATAGTAACACTCCTACTGGCACTGTTTGTCAGTTAAACCTAAATCTTGCTTTTCACAACTTAGAGAGGAAAATCATTTACTTCCTGTATCTAATTGTATTCCTTTCACCCCTAGCCTAATAGCTTAGATTTATACTTTTGCATGAGCTCATTCCATCCACTTTGCTTCACTGTGAAGCCACCTGGCAGTAGAACCACACCACCAGGACCAACTTTTCCATAATGCTGACAATGAGTTAAACATCTAGCAGTTTCTAGAAAATTTTCCCTCACTGCATATTGGAGATTTTTTTTTATTCAGCTGCAGAATTTGGTACACAGGGTGATCTGCCAGAAAACTTCAGAACCAGCCAACAGATGCATTGGTTTGTCGATAAGTCTCAAATCTGCAATACTGGGAAAAGGAAGTCTTTGTCCACTTCTTTTCTGCAGGAGTTATTTCTGCCTGTTGACTTTCCTTAGTAGTTGTTAAGAAATCTTCCGCTCCTCTTATCCAAAGCAGTGATCACTGGTGTTTCTACGCAAGAAGCAGACCTAAAGCCAGCTACATACAGCTCTAGATGACTTGAAGACACCAAATTGAGCATCAACCATTACTGACACCAGCTGAGATTCTTCCCGTTGGTTTACAGCATGCTTTGTTTGGAAGAATATAATCCCTCATTTCTATGCATTCATATGCTTACACTCCAGCATGCGCAGAAAGTTTGGTGTCCTGCTATAAACAATCACAACACCCCTTTCTGCTTGCAGTACAGAAGTTAAGGCAACCAAAACTATTTATTCCAGATGAGGAAATAGCTTGTTACACATCAAAACCTCTACACACTACTAAGAAAGAAACCACCCATGTTTTTATTAAGAACACACTCTATTGTATAGAATGCATAGAAGGGATGAACAAATGGCTGTCTCTTTCTAAAATGAGAATGTATTTTTCTTCATGTTGTTTTTGCCATGTTAAGAATGGGGAATGAACCATCTGGGTTTTGTAAGCTTTCATCAGGT
This sequence comes from Rhynochetos jubatus, assembly GCA_027574665.1. Classification (NCBI taxonomy): domain Eukaryota; kingdom Metazoa; phylum Chordata; class Aves; order Eurypygiformes; family Rhynochetidae; genus Rhynochetos; species Rhynochetos jubatus. Next base: position 73,259,945 of record CM050651.1, on the reverse strand, counting down.
TTATAGCTGTGTAAAACCAGAACCGAGTCTGGTTCAGTTTTGTACCAATGATGTTTCAGGATAAGTCAACTGTGAGTTCAGCTGTACTGACAACCTTGTGGGCAACCTCATTTTCTTGTTTCTTTGTTCTTCTAAGCCAATATTGTTTGTACCGTCTCCTTGATACAGATTTAGATCATGATATCGAGCTCTAAATCCAAGAGCTGGGCTTTCATAACTTGGCTTTTTTGTTTCAAAGATTTCATGTGTCAGATGGAATAGGTGCTAAGGACATCAGATACAGAACCCACAAAAGGTGAAAAAGCTAAACCAGTGGAGCCAACTGTTGCAGTTTAATTGCTGGTCTAGCAGTATTTGTGGGTTTTCTGAATGGTTTAAAAGTCTTTCAGATAACCTGTCATCTTTCTTTCTTCAGCAGGCTTATTTATTTCAAACATACAATTCTAGCCTTCCTGAAAATAGGAAGCCTAAGTACTATACAAAAAAGCCATGTAAGAATATGACAAAATACCCCAAAATCCTTCATAGCCTAAATGCGATGCTTTTCATCCAATGACATAATTTCGAAGATGTCACTGTTGTGGGGTCAAGAATAAAGAATAAAATCATATAGTTGTAGGGAAACAGCCTGACATAAGTTTTTCATTGGATGCCTTAGAAACAGTTTTTATTCACTGAAACAAACTTCAGATTTTGGCAAAGTAAGAGTGCATCTGCAGGGATCACTTTCAGAGCATTTTGACAACTTTTTACTAAAGCTGAAGTCCTAATTCTGGAATGTACTTTATACATCACTTTCAACTGGTTTGTTTCTTCAGCATTCTGGCTAGGGCATTTATTTCTTAGGCCAAGTTATTTTGCTAGTTTGAAATACATTAAAAATCTAGGGAATTCCTTACTACTGCATATGCATAAGAAAGTCACAAGCTGACAGTATGCTTATGTTCTTCAGCCATCAGTTACAGTCTTCCTCAAATACTGTACTTACAGGTGTGACAGGAACCTAAACAGGACAGTGTATGATATACTTGATGCAGCCTTCCATTCTAGATTTCGTCTCAAGTGAGTTTCTCCACTAATCTGTTACTAATCTGTATATCTCCTGTCTGCACAGCAGTGATTAGTGCTCCAAATTCACAATCTGCTACCTTTCATCTGGAGATAGATCATTCTGCTGTACGTAGTCCCATTGAAAGCCAGTATCACAGCACACCTCAGTCTAAGGGAGAATTAGAGTTCTTCCCCTGGACACTGCCACTGCATTGACTGTGTTAGCCACAACAGATGTTTCAGTAATATATATGAGAAAATAAGGGAACACATGCTTTCTCTACCTACATTCATACTGTGGGGTAGTCAGCTCCAAAGGAAGATCATGAAATAGCAAAATTAGATTGAGAAGTAGGTTGTACTTTCCTGTGTTGTCACAATATGCCTCAGGGTCCTTCATGGGGGACCTTCAGCCCTTAAGAGTTGTAAGTGTTAACAATAAAAAAGTAGCATATAGTGTGAGATGGTGAACATCCGAGTAGTCCATAAATTCAGTAAACTCTTGATGCTTTCTATGCATTCTGAATATAGCAATTTCCATTTCCTTGCCTTTCATATTCTCCTTTTCCTGTCATAACGAGCTTCCATTACTGTTGTCAGAGAGGCCTGATGCAAAATAATTGCTCAGCCTGTATGGCATAATTAAACTACCTTTGATCTTTGTCCCATCCTCACAGCACAGCCACTCCAGTTGTTACTGTTGTTATACTTTATTCAAAAGTAGAGCATTTTCCAGTGTAATTTCTTCATGGGGTCTAATTCAGCTGACTTGGAAAAAGTCTTCTTGTAGCCCAAAGACATGTGGTGTAAAGTTGTGTTCCCCCAGAGATAGGTACAGCTCCATTACAGAGCTCACAAATGTGTTATTTTCACTGGCACAGCATTCTGGGCTAAAGTTACACATTATCTCCAATTTCACAGCTGTCCCATTCCAAACATGCATAGAAGACACATGGACACACTGATCCATGGCAAGCTTTGGCGATGCTTTGCAGTGTCTCCTCAAGTACTCTATGCAACAAACACAATGCAGCTAACAGAGAGCCTGTATTTGCCACTTTGTGACACACAGCATAGGCTGCAGGGTGACTGTGGGATTTGTAAAACATGTCTGTGATGAGAACGATCTGCGCCATGGTTTTGTAGTGGCCTTTAACAGAGAGGCGAGCCATGACACTGGAGCATTTCAACTATGTGAAAACAAGACTATTTCAAACTCCCTCTGGACAGCACCTCTGTTTGGCTCAACTGAAACTGGTCTTTTGAGTAGGGAGGAAAAGGTTCTGATGCAATCTTATAAGTAGCTGTGAGTACTCAGAATTGCTTGCAGAAACTACTGTGTATCAAACATGCCAACCAATTGGACCCGATAACCTTAAAGGAATTTTGTGCTCTTAATAGCCCCCACCTTCCGAGAAAATGTTTCCCTGGTCTCAGGGGAAACAAGTGAGCAACAGCTTCTGCTTTCCCTCAGCCTGTGCTTCCTAGATGGTAGAAGGCTCCTTACTCCTTGCAGCTCTTCATTGGGAGCACCCAGACCCTTCCTAACCTTTTGTTTCTCATGTTATCCAAACAATGAATGCGAAGCACACAGTAGCAGACATGCTCCATTTGGTCTGTGGTGGGTTCGCCGTGGGTACCCATAAATGATCACCTTCATTTCAGCACAGCAGGCTGAAAGGACCTGGCACGCACTGTATACAAGGTCAAATGGACCCAACCCCTTAATGGGTTTGGTTTTGTGCCAACCACATCTTAAGAACAGCAGCACCTTGAGTGCATCAATGCAAGCTCAGTTTTGGGCTCTGAACTCCTTTTGTAGCTAATCCAAGGATACATGGAAGGAGGGCAAGGGAGAACTGCCAACACACTGGCTGAGGACTCTGCCGTAGAAGTGATCCATGCAGCTTATTCTTAGAAACCAGCAGTATGTTTTGCTGTTAAGGTATTTGGAATAAATTCAGCCCATGATTGAGTTTCTTCCATAGCAACTTCTAGCATCCCAGGGCTAATTAAGAGAAGAAAGGGCAGGAGAGAATGTTATGCAGATGAGTTCAGTTTCACTCCAAACCCCCAGAAAAGTGCTGTGATCATTTCTGAGACTGGGAGAGAGAGGATGAACAGGAACACATTCAATTGGATGATGCACTCCAAAATTAACTATACCCAGCCAAAACCAGGACATCCCTTTAGTGTCAATTACCAGACAAATAAAGCTAAGATAGTTTTAAGGCTGAGAGCAACTTAAGGGTAAAAAAGCCACATTACTGAGACATGTATTTCCTAAACCCCATCATTGCAGAGTTGAGAAATTATCATCAGTAATTTCACTTAATTGCAAACTAATTTCCTCAAATATAACTTACACACATTTTCAATTAATTTTGATGGCGTGAAAAGTTTGAAGAGATTTTATTACTCTCTAAGAACCTTTAGGACAAAAAAAAAAAAATACTAGCACAGATTCTAAGTTTCTTAGAAGATGTAACTTAAAATTAATTTTCAGTCCTGAACTAATTAATGATTTGCTTGTAAATTCTATTAAAGTTCATTCTGCACTGAAGAGATTGGATGTATTCTATATTGCTCTGAACCAATTTATTCCTGAGCTGTTCTTAAAAATCTGCAGTTTAACTATACCTTGTGCAGAAAAAGTTGTTCCCTTTCCTTCATCTTAAACTTATTATATGTAGAAATTTCTTAAAAAGCCTCTTAGCTCTTCCCTTACTAGAAAGAATAAACAACTTCGCCTATCCTCTTTCTCCAGATCATCCATCTTGCCATACATCAGATCACCTCTTCCAACAGGAAGATTAACACAAAGTTCCATATAGAAATGTTATTGCTTATCATAGTCTTGTCATATCACACCAACAGATGGGACCAGAATGTTCAGATTACTCACCAGAAATAGCTGTAATGAATTTTAGAAGCAACTGGCAGAATTAGGTGAAGGTGGGCTGAACTGGCAAAGCAGGTCGATGAAGGCCTGATGAAGGGAAAACAGACCAGAAGGAATATACACACAGCAAGGGCATATTGCTCAAAAGAGCCCTGATATTCTCACGCTGTGTCCCAAGGCTGTGAAAAATAAACAGTTTCAGTATCATTTTCTGTACTATTTAAAGACACTGAGGTGATATTAAGGTTGTAGTCTCAGGGGGAATCCTGATCAATTCTGATTAGGTACTGGGAGAATAATAATAAAAAAAAAAAAATAGAGAGATGGAAGAGGTTCTGAAAAGAGGAATTAAAGTAGCTGTAGGTCCACTAAGGCAGGTCAGATGGGGACTGTCTTGCATGGAAGAAATAATGCAACAGGAGAGGATAAGGGTACTGTAAGAAGAGGATGTCACCCAAGAATGTTTTTGAGAAGGTGAATTATATTCTCTTAGCCTTCTATTAATGTAACAACAAGGGGATATTCAGTGAACTAGAAATGTAGCAAACACAATTTAGTTAAGGAGTAGCCTGTTTGTTAAAAAAAGGAAAAAAAGAAAATAACAAATAACATAGTTGAGAAAAATGTTGTAATTTCTCAAAACCTATATACTACAAATCCCCAGAATTAGTATCAATGCACTGTTTAATGATTGCTGCTGTAAGTCTTTCTACATGCCAAACAAAAGCCATCCCCACTCCAACTCACCACCAGTTAGACCTTTATATTGATTATGAGAGCACACAGGTTTATATTAGAGATTATTTTCAATCTTAAACTTTTCCCCTTGGAACTCTTGAAACCTATTATTTTTTACTTCCATTATTATAAATTCTAAACTATTCTTATTTACTTCAAGGCACATGAAACTCTTTGGACACTTCCAAGTTAAAACCTTGTTTCTAAAACAAGCTCTTACCTCAATCTGTGTGTTATGTTATTGAGAAATACCTATGTAACATGGTTGGGCTACAAAAAAAGTCTTAAAATATTATGTCTATTGAGGTAAATTCCACAACAAATGCTAACTGCTCTTGGAATAACTAATCCTGACAAAAACTTATTAAATCTGCGCAAGGCTGGCACTGATCTCTTATTCAAGCATTTTGTGATATTTCGTGGGCCACTGATTCCTAAACATTTTATTCAATAAATGACAGTCTCCATGAATTCAGTCAGCTACAATTAAAGCTCAGTTTTTAGCCTTGCCCTGGATGGCTATTTAAAAATGCAAGTGGAATTTATTTCTTCTTCAGTTAAGCAGATGTAAAAAAAAAATAAAAAAAAAAAAAGAGAGGTCACTTTCACACTTTTACTTACACAGGAGCAGACTAGAAACTCAAATTTGTCTGTGAAAAGAGCAATTTGTTTAGTATTTTACCCACTTGAGTTCAGACTGTGAATTTATTCAGCCCTTCTGCCTTTCAGGAGTCAGACTTTCTGAACTCAAAACTGCACTTCTCTGCAGAAACACAAACAACTTGTGACCACTTAAATTGAATTCAGAATATTTCTTTGGATCAAATTATACAGTAACAAAGTGTTTTAACATCACCTTATCAGTATGGTAATTTGCTTGTGGTTTAAGCTTGTTTATAACTCTCTCTCTCTCTCTCCAAGCAAGAGGAGTACATGGGGGATCCAGAGGCTAACCTGGAAAATGGTCTGCTTTTTATTTCTAAGCCCAAGTCCTAATGAAATAGCTACTAGGATTTATTTCCAGTTGCTGTGTGAGAATTTCCTTCCAACTGTTGTGTGCTGTGCCCCATTTTATTACAGTTATGCACATATCTGAACAGAGCACCGTTTAAGCTCTTCCCTGTTTATATCGGTGTCACAATGAGACCAGTTTCTAGCATAGAGAACTGAAGTATTTTATTTGTTAAAAGTGGACAAACCTTTACCATTCAGATAGTACTTCAGAGGACTTAATCTTAAGTTGAAATTTTTGGTAGTAAGGTGACACATTCTGGTAAATAAACCCTGCCTCAGGGGTCATATTGTCCCATATATTCAGGAGACAGACTCATAGTAGTGGAAAAAAAGCTACACATTTCACATCAGCTGAAAATTTCACACATAGAATACAGATAATGGAGTATATCAGGTGTGAAAATGACATAAAAATAGGAAAGAACATGTAACTCTACACAAGTATTGTAATACTTTACACTACTGTTGGAAAGTCTGTAGAAATTCTCTCATCATGGTTTTGCAGCTGAGTTACTTAATATCTGGGAGTAGGTGGACATAGAGCTATACCGAGTTGGCCTTGTGGCCCATCACTAATTAGGTTTTCTGGGCATTGGTATTTCCGTCTGGCAGTGGGAGGAAAACACTTTCTTTTGAATAACATCTAGTGTTTATAAAGAACTCGTGTATAATTTTTTAGTTATTCAGTGATTTATTTTTTTCCATGCTTCACGTATATCAGAAAACTAATATGAAATCACTCTCTTTCTTTGTAGTAGTATAAATTCTGCATGTGGTTTTGTATCCAGGTACTGGATGCATGCATTGAAAAGTGAGATTTACACTGGCTTTTGTGAGTGTTGCTTTAATTAGCTCTGTTTCCATGGGACCCTTAAGTATCGTGAGATGCAGTCAATGGTCAAGGACAATATTCATAAAAGTAGTGAGGTCAGTTCTGTAAATGTTTGCACAGCTTTTCCAATATAGAAGCTGATGCTGTCAGATGGCTTATACTGAAGATGTTTTGTCCTAAACCCTTCCAAGAAATTAGGTCTAGCCATCTTCCATTCACCTCTTCCAAATGGTAGTTTGTTGGGGGTGAGGACAGAAAACTATAGAGAAGTATACAGGTGTTTTCATCTTTGTTCTTCCATAGGCCAGAAGGAAAAGCAGGTCTGTAGTCTTTCACCAAAATAAACACCTGCCTGACAAGCAGAGTCAGAATAAGGGCAAAGGGTCCTGGATACCTGATGAAATACAAGGACCAGAGGAATGCCCAGACAACTACTTCCTAGTCATGTTAAAAGAAGTTATAAAATATTAAGTGGCAGAGAGGAAAATAAAAGGCTTGTTGGATGCAACCCCCTTCCCCTCATAGTGCTGTTCCCTGTCATCGGAACTGCAATGACTGCAGGCAGCCAAGAGCCAGTGGGATTGATGAGTCTTTACAAACTCACTTTAGCACAGCAGTCCTTTGGAGCGAGTAGTGGGAGGTGTAGGAAGGCAATATACAGCAAGGGCCACACATGCACAAACATACCAAATGTCACATGAAGGAACAAAAATACAAGCTGAACTCATCACCACCTGATCCAAGATAAACTAAACCGTCTTTAAAGAGGCAGCTCAAAAATAATAATTTTTCAGTGGATTTTTGTTTATTGACACCATCTGATGCCCTATGATGTTACTACGGTAACTGGGAAAATACCCTTCTACTGGCATTTCATGTTAAATCACTGCAGTTAATGATGAGCCATGTTAAAGGTTACATTCTCAGGGAAAAAAAAAAAAAAAGCCTTTGGAAACTGCCTGTCGACATTTTCTTCTGGAGATAAGTCTGGTCAAGCCAGACTGTCACAGACTGGACATATTCTGGAAGGTGGAAAAAAAAAAAAAAAGGGTCTCACACTCAGAACTAAATGGCTCTCTAAAAGTTATAGCAGTCATAATCAAAATGACTTCTACAGCTTTCACACCACTAAAACCACTTGGAAAAAAATGTTATTGCTTTTCCATGTACAGAACTGAGATTTCTTTTTTCCAGTGACAGTTTGAAACCCCAGATAGTTTGAGAATTGAAACAATCATTTCAGAAAGCTGCCACACAGTGTCTGATGAACCAAGACGGCTTGAGTGTCTTTTGTCCTGCTGACCCTTGCAGGCAGGGTCCCAGCCATAGCAATGGGTCATTTGCATCTAAGAGAGACACAGAAATAGTGGTCTCAAAGGGAAGTCAGAATCAGAAAAAAAAAAAAAAAAGGAACATAGAGTTATATCTCCCAGGAAATATTATAGCTCAAGGATGCAACATTTGAGTGAAATCCTTATCTGCTTGAATAGCCAAAGTAGGTGTGCTCTAAAAAGCACACAAAACCTCCCAAAACTCATCCTCACCTCAGAAAACATTTTCTCAAGTGGAAACAATATGTCACGTTACAAAAATAAAATATCAGTGAAAACTGTTTTTCAAAATGTGATATGTTTTCAGCGAAACATATTCCAGTGCCTTGACAAAATTAAAGAGGACCTAAGACTTGCTCTCAGTTGTTTGTCCCTTTCATATATGTGCCTCCTGGTAATATAAAGCATTTCCCACTGAGCTGTATCACCCTTCCTGTATGCTGGATCTTCCAAAGATGCTGAGGCAAAATATCAGCTGGATATCATAGGAATCTACACTGGAGAAAAGTCTAAATGAATATTAAAAGAAAAATGTAAAGGTGTCCAACTGTAGCCTGAGCTGCTGAGACTAATTTAAATAATCCATGAGCAAATTGTTTTATCTTGAGCATTTTCAGTGCTTTCATCCAGTCTGTTTTTTCTGACGTTTGCTATTGTTATTCAAGGAACTTTTTGCCACAGATGTGCAGCGAGTGAGCTAACAGAACAGTAGATCTTGGGGTAGGTGTGTGGAGCAAGGCAGCCTGGAAAAATTAAGCCCACAGATGCTCTGAATAGGAAGACACCTGAGATAGGAAGGGACCACAGTGCTAGATTTGTGTAAGGGGTCTCAAGTGGGGAAGCTGAAGTGGAAACACAAAGCCAGGCCCATAACAAACACTGGTTGAGACCCCTCCTAAGCCTGAGCCGTGCCTACTGCAGGCCTGGTCTTCAACCTTTCACAGTTCACAGGCTTTTCCCAGTCAAGATACAAATCGTTGCAGAGCATAATGTCTGCCAATAGTGGGCTTTCTTTACTTAATTACCTTTCATATACCCCTGCACAGCAGCGTGTAGGCCCTCAGCACTTTCTAGATCAAAACCAGTATCATGATGTACTGCATCATCCATTCACTTTCACCACTTACACCTTCTACGTTGCATGGTTTGAAGCACTGACAGAAGCTCTCCTGTTCTGGCAGTGCTCCTTCCTGATAGACAAGCTGAAGATGCTACCCTGTCTCACTTTTTCAAAAAGTGGGTTTTTTTAAAATCTCCACTTCAAATGAGTTTAAAATGTCATAGTTGCTTTCGTTGTTCATCCCTAGTGTAACCAGTGGACTAATTAAAACCTGAGGCTGTGTACAATGCACCTGAAATCATCATTCAGCACACTTCAAGCCTGTTCATATCTGCCCCTCTCCAAAGAAAACACACACAACACGATAGAGCTGAAAACTACAGCTGTGTTGTCATGTGTCCTAGGTCATCTTATACATAGTACCACTAGTCCAGGTGATCAAAATCACTTTCACCTTCCCAGCATCCTTAGGAGAGCGAACCCTCATTTCCCTTTCTCTGCCCTGGCCCTGCAGGTGGGAAGTACATCAGTAAGCAATGCAGGTACCTACCCAAAGTCAAACACAGGAAGAAAAAACAATCATTCCAGTCTCCCAGGGTACTCTGTATATCTTCATGGGCCAGATGGTAAATGTCTTTAACTATCCCCAGTGGAGCCACGTTTCCAGCAGCACTCAGTAGCTGTTAAGGTCCCTGAAGAAGAAACCCTTTTTTTATGTGCTTTGTACGCAGACACCCAGTTATTTTATCACTGTGCACTTGAACATCTGGCTCTAAGACACTGATACTCAGCTTTAATCAAATGTTAGATTAATTGTCAAAGTTTTCAGACACATAAGCTGCAATTTATCACTTCCTGTGAAACAGGGGTCTGTATATGTTATTGGATTAGCAGTACTAATACAGCATCACTTTGTAGAAGGGTTTCCTTCAAATTGTGTGAGAAACAGCTACTATGGTATACTGGGGGAAAAAAAAAATATTTAGGTTTAGGCTTTGATTTTGTTGTGCCAGGTTACAGCTGTTTGGGAGAGGTGTGAGTCTTTGCAGATGAGACCTTGAATTCCTGATTCAAAAGTATTACAATTTTCTTTTTTAAACAAAAGGAAAATGGGAAAAATCAGTCAAAACACCTGTTTTCATAAATAATGCTGAAAAAGACCTTTCTGCACTATCAAGCCAATATACAAAGTTACTGCTGTGCTTGGAAGAATCACCACCAAATGCATCTGCAGGTCCTTTATGAGGTTGGTTGGACATTTCAATAGAAAGCCCTGGATCTGGACCATAGGCAAAGCAATAACTGTATTAGCAGTCAGCTGTAAAATACACTCTGAAGAGACCCAGGGTTCATGTTGAAAGGTTTGGCAGTAACAATATCCAGTAGGCTAATAGTCATTAGTTCCAGATGATCTACTCTTCAGGACATAGAAGAGGTTCATTTTGAACTATTTTAATTCAAGGGGTCTGCTCATAATGAAAACGAAAAGCCTGAGGTGAGAGCCATAGAGTTTATGACTTAATTCTTCAGTTTTTATGGTGTCACAGGCATTTCAGCATCACAACTGTGCTAATACTTTATGTTTCATTGAAGACTTATTCTGGAGAACGCTTCTAGGCTGCAGGTGCCTGCCACCTATAGACTCTTTGCCATGTCTCATGTTTACAGAAATCAAAATATCACTTCAACACTCTCAGAGAATAGCCAGAGATCTGGTGCACAAGACTTCGGATTTGTCTAAACAGATAGAAGATAAAGAGCACACTCAAAAGCATTGATGAAGGCCTAACACTGCCTGCATGGAAATTAAGTAACAACTTGTTAAAATTACCAAGTTATTTACGCTCTAGAATAAGATACTTAGAACAACGCGGTACTTATCCCGTGTGCCAGAAGGGAAATTGTTAATTTGCCATTGGCTTCAAATAATGTAAGAGGATTGCCTTCAGGTCGCTCAAAATTCTTACAATTTTACTATTGCATTTTCTTTAAGTGTTTGTCAGACTTCAAGGAATTAAATTTGGGCCCAGCAAATAGACTCCATTCTGCCAGTTAATACAACAGCCTCAGGTTTTTGCCACCTAACTCAAAAACGATAAGTGGGTTAGAGCAATGCCCAATTTCTAGCAACGTAACAAGTGTGATAAGTTTACACAGCATCATCTTTATGAATCAGATACAAACATGCGCCAACTTGCTTTACGTGAAGGGAGAAAGTACACTTGACCCTGTGCAAAACTTGCCATACTGGAGCCCAACATATGTAAACAAACAGCACAACTGATTATGATGCAACTAACACCACACACTGGCAAAAGTTAAAAAAATGGCAGTGCCAGAGTTGAGAAGGTTTAGGTTTACCAGCTGGTCAATCCTGGGAAGAGGGTGTTAATTAGCAAGTAGGTCATTTTGGAAACATCCTGCATTGCCCTTTTTTAACAAATATGGTCTACTCATGCACAACCTCTTTTTTGAAGATGCCTAGTAGAGAGACTACTCTTATTTCTCTGACATACTTTAATAAATTCCTTTAAAGAGCTAGATGATAAATAAATAACAAATCCTGAAGAAGCTCTTTGTTTCATTTAACAGAATCCCTTTAAGAAAATAGCAAGCATCACCTTAAATAACAAACTTCACTGAAGAATAAAAGTTGATATGTAGACAATCTATTTCCTTTAAAATCATTCCACAATTCCAAGATATATTTGCATCATTTGACAGCTAGGAGAGAAAATGAACTGTGTTATTTATTCCCCAGAAGTCTAAATGTTATTAACCTTCTGGAAGCTATGAATATTCAAGGTCTGTTTCAAATAAATGCATGTGACGTGTTTTCTTAGTGAAAACGTTGGTTCAACTGAGCAAATTGGTTCAAAGAAACAACATTTTTAGTGTAGACTCCGTGTTACTGCTGCAAAGTGAAATGAGCTGGAATAGAAGCACCTGCTACACATCTGTAACCCCAGGTATCTATAAAATCCTAATGAGTTTTGCTGAATCATTAAGCTATGATACCACTTCAAAAACTATTATCACCCACAGAAGACCATAATTATGGGAGTGTCGTCACAGTGCCAGTCAATCAGTAATCTGAAGGCTGCAATATCACTTCTGGAGATGGTGTGCAACAGTGAAGCAAAACAATGAGAGAGCTGCTCACAGCAGCAAAGCTGTGGTAGAGATGTAGCTACCCACTTGGGCTTCAAACTAGATTCACATTCACTGTGAGCAAATGAACAATATTGCCTTGTACATGGTCTAGACATGCCAGTTTTTAGGCAAAAAAAAGTCATGACTAGAGAACAAACCTGAAAGATTCTTTTGAAGAGAATCACCCTTTTACAGACAGCCCTGTTTCAAAGGATTTTCTTTAAAGGTCTAGACACTTACTCTTAGAATATCTTGTTTCTTTGCTCCAAGAACTTGCACTGGGTGGTCATTCCTGAAACTTGCCACTGAGATAGCAGGAACCTCCTACTAAATTCTGCACTTCAAAAATTCATGATAATCCTCCTGATTTTGTAAGAGTTTGGCCCTTCATCTTCAGTGACTTTTCTCATACTCTGGTGTTGCTCCATCTGATTACGAAGTTAGAATGTGTTACTCCAGTCTGTTTTGCCAGTCCAAATTGGTGAGGCTCTTGTTTCCTCTCGTGGAGTCCTGCACCCCACCATCATCCACACAGTCCTTCTTTCATCAGATCTTCTCCAAGTTCGCCTTTGACCAGAACTCTCCACAGAGCACTAGGTGCTCTTGCTGTACCTCCTACAAACGTCAACAATAATTGGTCTGCCAGAAATACTCCAATGGGCGGGTCATACCACCTGAGCTGCCATTTGCACAGTTGCACAATGTCAGTAGCCAATTCTCACCCTGAAAATCAACAAAGTGCCAATGGCTCGGTGACAAAGAGCCACCCACCACCATAACAACCAAGTTCCGCTAATGACAGGTTTCCCTTAGCATGTGAGAACATGTACTTACTTCTTAGCCTAGTCCTTGTTCTGACTGCCTATAAAGACCTTCTTTAAGAACAAACTAACTCTATCTCAAGGAGATCAAAAACAATTTAAGATAATCTGACTGGACCATAACATTGTTTCTTTTAAAAACTTTATTTTCTTTCTACATGCTGCAGGAAATGCATAGGGATTTGGTGATACAAGACCCTTTGCTTTTATTCAAGATGTGCTGAATATTCCACTGTAAAGAATTATTTTTGTGATCCATATGTGGGTCATGAAAAAAAACAAGCATCTCATCAACTAATACAAGATAAGGGGATGTGACTCCTTTCCCTTACTTAGCCAATGTGGAGACAACCACAATTGCATTTGGAGTCTGGGCAGGGACAGGAACAGAACATTTTCCTTTCCCTCTCAAGTCTTCTGTAACCACAAAGTGAGCCTTTAATGAAGGATAAAAACTGGTAGTTAAATTAATTCAAGGTAATCCACCAAAATCTTGAATGGCCTTTAGGAATTCAGCTCAAAATTTTCCAGAAAGCAATGTTGCATCTTCATATATCAGAGGGAATAAGTTAGTATTGAATTATTTAAAAATTTAGTTTGCTTCCCTTGCTTCATCAACAAATGTTATTAAATTTTAAAGAGTAAAAATGGTGTAATAAAACTAATGAAGTTGGTTTTACTAGGAAAATGCAATAAAGAACAGTATCTTTTATTTTAAAGGAAATACGTGTTTAGTACAGTGTGGTTTATAATATAATAAAAAGAAGATTATTGAGTTTCATAGTTTTGGCATAAACTTCCAGTTCGCAGTGAGGTCTACAAGTAGAATGACAATATCTTTAGGCAGCCATCACATAAGGATTTGCTCACACAAGCAACCTTTCCAAGCAGGATCTCAGTGGAAAGAAAAACAGTGTGAACAAAGTAAAGCACCTTTTCACAAGTGTTTGTAGGCCCAGTGACCTGTGTAATGCCATCCCTTTGAAAACAAACAAAATTGGAAGCCAAAATAAGTAGCAGAACATTGAGCCATCTGTGGTGTAGAAACGGACCAGATCATATCATTCCACTCAAAATTATGGCAGGCTTGGAACCAGAGAGCGTGTTAATCTGTAGCATGAACTAATAACTCTGGGACTTGACATCAAACAGCACCATTGCCTTATGGGCCCTCCTGGTATCCCCTTGGTTACTATTGCATAAAGGAAGCAGAAATGTTATGTTAAATTTCTGGCAGCCCTTCTAGACCAGTCCTGTTTTTCTTACAACCATCATTTAGAAGAATAATGGCATTAAGCACCCCAGAAACATTTGTGTGCAGGGATGTTTATGCCTCCTTTGGACCATACCAAGTCCTCCCAGAGCTGTTTGCAACGGCTATTTCAGGCCTTCGGTGTAGTGCTGCCAACGGCTGTGCTGGCCTTCTCACGCAGCCTTCGGCTTGCCTTGCCAGTCTTAGAGACTGGGCTCATGTTCAGACTTGACTCCCTCTTTCCAAGGGATGCCAGTGACTGCTTTGACACCTGCTGCAGAAGGGCTGAAAGGAGCTTTTATTTGGAAGAGAGCTCACAGAAAGGGGGCATTGCATCTCCTGAAAGTGTCAATCACCTCATACAAGAATGCAGGAGCCTTGGAGAGATGGATGCTCACCACACAATAGTCCAGGGTCACACCAGTAGGACAGGGAGGGAACCTTCCAAGTCCTGTTGGGGCAGCTTTTCTGGGCAAGGGCACAGAATGCTGTGGAAACCTCATCTGGAGCAGCTGCCAAAACCCCAGCGGAAACACTGCAGTGCTCATTTGGCAGGAGACACTGCAACAGCCTGACCACACAGCCTGTGTGTCAGGGCACCCATATTCAGCAAGCCAGGTAACCTTATGGGGCGAGAACAAGAACATTTACCAGGATCACCAAAATCATTCAGGCATTTCAAGTTCACCAAGATTTCTAAAGGGGCCAGGCCCTTGGCCCATTTTGGAAATCCTTTTTGAACCTTAAAATCCTCTAGAAATCCAGCCCCAAAAATCACACTGCATAATTCTAACCATTACATCCATCATTCTCTGCTAGGGTCAGGCCAGGTATGTTTTCCAAAGAACAAGGGTTGAGTTCAGATTTTTATAATTAATCCTTGAAAGCGTGCAGGAGTCATGCTGCTTTGAGATCACAGATCCAGCTAACATCATTGTTCATTACAATGCTTTATTTCCTGACTTGGAAAAATAATTGCTTGTGCACAGGGGTTGCACAAAACTTGATTGTACTCTGGCTGGTGTTAGGAAGCAGCTTCCTTTTAAGTTATGAATGTGATATGAAATGTCAAAAGCCACAATAAAATTATTACTTCTTTGGACAGCAGTGTTAAACCCTTAAAAGAGTTAGAATTTAAAGGGTTCACTGCACACCTTCATGGTGTGCATAGACAAGTACACTGGGAGCCAGCAAGACTTCTGTATCATCTATCTTCTTTTTCCCTGTCAGAGGGTTATACTCTGCACCTGAAGGTCGAGCTGCTCAAACAATGCATTGGAACAGAAAAAGCTGAACATGCCCTTGGGTTTTGTGGCATTTTTTCATTATCTCGGGCAGTGAGTGAAATTATTCGAAACTACATATATAGGAACAAGCATAATGTGAGGATGTGTGTATTCACAGACAAGAACATGAAGATGTACTACATATTATACACATATATTAAAACAAAGTTGTGTTACAAACCTCTGTATTTTAAGTTAGTGACACTTCAGAGCAACATACCATATTCTGCTGTGGAGCTACGGTTGACACTCCAGTAAAACCAGCAGGCTAAGAGAAGTACAACACAGATCACAGTTTGGCTCTGAGGGCAAATATCTAATGCAAATCCCTTGTTTTCTGTCACACTCCTTTGCCTAAATCTTGATATTTAGCTACTTTCCAGAACACATGGTATTTTTACGAAATATAAGAAAATGATTGTTTCACTATGAATAAACAAATTTGTATAACACTCTTGAAGGTACACAGTGGGTTTTCCCTCAACTAGAAGTACCTGCTCAAACATCTTAGATTTTAGGGGCAATTGTCTAAAGCTGAATCCATCAATACTGTTTGAAGGGAGAATATACATCAGTTTAGAATTTCTACTATCTAGTAATATGTTTACCATTACACATAAAGCTCCAGAGCCAAATCTCATTTGCAGGTAAATATGGCGTGAAGTCAGGTCACAACTATTCTAACAGAATACTGTAAAGCCTTTACCGCATAAAACAAACCAACGAACCATGTATGTAGACCCCTCCGGAACACCGCCTGTTGTGCTCCTGTCAGAGATCTCACGCATTGTTTAGGGAAATACTACAGCCACACAGTACTTATTTCTATCTAGCGCAAGACAAATAAAGCACAGACTTCTACTCAGGCTCAGAGGAGGCTCTCTCCCTGCTTGAGGGGATAATAACTCCTACAGAGGGTAATTTAGATGGTCTATGAGTTAAGCTTCTGCTAGAAATCAATGCCTCAAAAAAAAATGTGTGTGTTTCTGACAAGACAGAAGGCTTAGGAAGAGCAGATCCCCAGTTTCTACTAATAGCACAATTATCTGTTACCCCATAATGCCTCCCCTTAGTGTTATAAATCCACCCCCACAACCCACCAGTGACTTCCATGCCAAGACAAACCTTTTGCAAAGGCTTGAGCATCTCCCCAGGCTGTGACAACTGTATATTGAATTCTCATGCACAAATGGGGGAGCCTGTTTTCCCCTTTCCTTAGGGAAATACTGAGCTGTCCAAGTTCCCACTTAGGGCTCAATTTCCAGGGGGAGTAACAGGTGTTCCCATACAGGTCTCTGGAGCTGAAGGAACACCACAACCCTCTAACTCAAGCCAGGATTCCCTGCTGAGAATGGGCTCAGTGGAGCTCCAAGCTATGCTGTGTCACCAGTAACTTTCCAGAAGTCCATCCTGGAGATGGATTTCAAGACATGTTGTTCAAGATGAAGATCTGAGTGATAAAGTTGAAGGTTCTATCCATCTTGCTGAAAAAGGGTGACTTTTTTTTTTTTTTTTTACAGGATTTGTCTGGTAGCCAAGAAGGGCAACATAACAGTGTCTTCTGGGTAAAATGCCTCATTCCCCTTGACTGGGTGATCAGCTACACAAAGTGCTGGTTGGTAATCCCAGCCAGAACCTTCTTTCTTGTTGATCCTACCTAGCAACATGCCTTAACAGGAATTACCCTGGGAAAAACTACTACAATGTTACAATGAGGAGTGGGGGACATGTCATGGGGTGGTGCAGGAGCATCACTCTTTGTCCGTCAAGACTTTCCAGTATTTAAGAAGGCATTTTTCCCAACTGGCTGGGAAGGACACAACCTTCCTAGCAGCCTGTATGGCACTGTGTCAACGTCGCGATTAAAGTCATATTGATTACATACCAGAGTTTTGGCTATTGCTGAACAGTTCTTGCACAGTGTTGAGTCTTACTTTATTTTTTTCCCATTCTTCCTGTCCAGTGAGTAGGCTGGGATTGGGCAAGAAGTTGAAAGGGACACAACAAGGACAGCTGACCCCAACTGACCACAGGGCTATCCCATACCGTATGATATTGTGCTCAGTAATAAAAGCTCAGGGAAAGGAGAAAGAAGGAGGACAGTCCTGGTTATGGTACTTGTCTTCCCAATTAACAGATCAGCATACATAGGACCAGCTTTCCAGGAAGTAGCTAAACATTTACCAGATGACAGGAAATACGGAATAAATTATTTAGTTGGCTTTGTCTATGCATGCAGCTTTCACTTTCCCTACTAAACTGTCTTTATATCAAGTCACAAATCTTCTCACCTTTTCTACCCATTCTGTGGGATAGAGGATCGAGCAAGTAGCTCTGTGGGTGCTTGGGTGCTGGCCAGCATCAACCTGCACAACATCCCAGCAATTTTAAGACTTCTATGAAAAACAAGTTTAGTGGCAAATACATACTTCCCCACCAACTTTTTTTTTTTTTAAATAACAACACACACTTACATTTTACCCTACATTAAATATTAATGGTGTCTGTCTTATTATTTCCCCCGCAAATTGATTATATCAATTAGCTGCATGGAAACTCCCTTCAGCTCTCTACAAACTCCCTCTAACCCTCCAGATTTTCCTCCAGTCCCAACTGGAGCTTGGCAGCTTTGGTCAGATTAATACAAAGTGATTATCAACACACAGAGATAATATACATACATACACATAAACACAACAGATCATCTAGAATGGGAAATTTCACAGAGATAATATAGATTTGTCTTATCTCTCTCACATCTACAGGAAGATAACAGTTCTGTATATCTAATACATATTTAAGTGTAATTACAGAATCCTAATTACCCTTCTTTTTACACACAATAGCTATTAATTCTGTAGGTTAGTTACAAGGCAGCCTCTTATCCCTCAGTGCATTTCCCCAACAATCTGTTTTCACAACTTCCTTCTCTACCCCTGCTCCCTTCCCCTCCCCCCACCTTTTAGTCTTAGACCAAGATCATCCTCCTGAGACAATGACAAGAAATGGCCTTATCAGGCCTCTCACACTTTATCAGTTTTGTCATGCTCTGATGGACTTCACTGTCTCTCATCTGCAGATTTGCACAAACAGTGATCAAGTGTGCACACAAGCATGATAAAGCTGAAAATGCACACAGCAGGATGGAACTACTCAGGCTGCCACTGTACGGGAACAGCTCTATAACCACAGAGCTGTGTGCACCACTGCTTTTATCCTTCCTCTCCAAAAAGCCTCAGTGTTTAAATTTTATATGAGACTGATGTGTTCCTTTATTCAGTATCAGCAATGAACTTTGCTATGATTTGGTTTTGTCGTTAGCTGAAGACCACTGCACAGTTGGATAAAAGTACAAGAAGCATCCAAGAACAGCACTGGCTGTAAAGGTCAGCTGGTTGAACTTTCCATTTTCCCCAGATGCAGGCTGGCTGCTTTTGTGAAAGAGGAAACAGTTTATGCAACAAAATTCAAAGAAGCAGAGCAAAACTGGGGGAAGGGGGAACAGGGGGGAGAAAACAGGACTGCAACTGTGACAAGAGCACTACAGCTATATTAAGGTGTAACTCTGCTACCAGTGTACAGAGAGAAACGTGTCTTGGTCCATACACTTTGCCATCATGCGTGTTTCTCTTTTGTATCCTACCCTCCACTTCACTTACCACCTCCAATAACACCATCTTCCCATCTTACTTGTCCTTATTTCTTTGCTGCTGACATGCCAGCTATAGCAGATTCAGTCATTCCCTTGCTCCTCTCATGAAGGAATATTCAAATTCCACCTCTGTATCTCCCACGCTATAACTGCTTCCTCACACAAGTGAAGGAAAACCAGAAAATTGTTCATCCTGAGCTCCAGACCACGTGTGTTGAGTCAGGAAGCTGGGACTCTGGGACCAGACAGAACATAACTTGAAGTAAATCCCACTGGGTATGTGAAAACCTCCAGGGTTTACTGCTTCACTTCATCCATCTACTTCTATCATGCCCAAGGCAAACACAACCAAGAGTCAGTGATATGATTAGCATAAGTAGGGACATTTCCAGGCTCAGATGTTGGGAATATTAAATTCCAAGTCCTCAGCAAGTCAGACATATAATCTCTATAGATGGAATCATAGGGCATCTGATTCAAAGCCCTGATTTTGGGTCTATGCCCATACAGGATAAGGGGCACAATACTAACTGCATATAAAAAGACAGGAATTCTATTTATTGCATACTGTAGAAGTTGGTTGTCAGTTCAGTGAGATATTAATTGCTGAAGGACACCTGTATTTTTATTTGTCTTTCTGATTTAACTAGACAAAGAATACAAGATCAGAATAGTTCTGTTTACTGCCTTACGAGACGACTGACAGTATTCAGCAGATGAACTTTTTCACCCTCCCATAAGCAGATGATGGTATTAAACATGGCATATTTGTTATATAGCAGTCAAAAAAAAATTGAGTCAACAAATGTATTTTAATTAATTTGAATAACAAAACTAACTCAAAATTAATAGCATATATAATTAAGTCAATGTGTCATATATTATTTTATATAATTGCTTTTAAAAAAATGTATAAATGTAACTTGAAATCACTTCTAAGAACTCTAAGGGGTTCTTTCTTGGATGATTTGATGTGCACTCTGAATATACTTCTCTCTCTCTCCCTGTAGGACATGATGACAATTTCTCTCACCCTGTGAATCCTCCTTAAATATGATATTCTGAGGATAAACATTGGAAGATAATAGGGAAATCGGGGAAAAAACAAATCCCAAACCAAATCTGTCAGTGTATAGTAAAGAAAATCTGAAAGCAGTACCAATTTTCATAAAGACAGAAGCAATGATCAATTATTTTCTTGAAGAGTAGGATCTGGAAGGTCATGAGTATTAAACACCAAAGAATTGTGCTTTATGAGAAGCTGGCCCAGGGATCACACCTGTAACAGGTTTGCCCAGAAAGATACTCTGAGCCAAAGCAGTCATTCCCTGTGGCATGTATAGAGCAGAGGCAAGGGCAAGAGAGAGCCAAGTCTCTTGTGCACACAGAGTCAAAAAAGGAGTTGCTGAAAATCAAAAGGTCTGAGTGAAGCTTTGTAGGATTCCCTCCTGGTAACCTACGCATTATTGGCTGAAAAGCTGCTCATACAGCAATAGGTAGTGTTAGGGATATGTGTGTCAGACTGATCTTCTGGTCCGACAGCATCTCACAAGCCAGCTGATATGCCCTGTGACAGGAGGAGCATTTCTTTCCTCCTGGTCTCTTCACAGAAAAAGAAATCACGTATTTTTCAGCCAAACAAGCTTTATGATGGGGACGATGTCTGGAAGACAAGCCTGGCCAGTTTTACAGGAATGAGAGACAGAAGTTACCCGAGGGCCATACAGCCGTATCAGCTCAGGGGGCTGAGCTGCCCAAAGCAGGGCAATAAGCTAAGCCACTGACAATTGCTGCAGAAACCTTCAGAACCAACAGACCGACACAGGACCAAGAGCGTACAAACCTGCAGAGCAAACTGAACTTGCATTTGCTTCCATCAAGGCCAACAGTATCCGTAGAGGACCATTTTTTCCTGGTTGACTTTTCCTTTGGTTAGTGTCTAGCAAGCATTCTTGAAACCAAGGTTATTCATTTAGGAACCTAACTTTAAGCTAGTGTGTGCAAGATGCATCCTAGTCTTTTCTCCTCTTCTGTGTATAGAATAAGACAAGAAACAATGTATGGTGATATGTTAGAGTAATTTACAAAAGCAGATCATCTCATAGCCTGCACTGTTGGTAGCACTGTCATCACACCCATATTCCAGCAGACTGTATCTCAGCTGGAAATATTTGGAAAATAGTTAGGTGGAGGGTGAAGGCAGAAAGCTCAAGAAAAACTCATGCTGTTTTTATATCATCTCAGTTTTCCCTCCCAGTAAATGACAGTACGAGATACTTAAATTTTTGTGCAGCAAACAAATCACCTTAATTGAACAGGGTTTTCATTTGAAAACAAGCTGTGGAACTTAAGGCTGAAGTCCTCCAGAGAAAATGGCCCTGTGATTTATATAAGTGCTGTAGGAACTAGAAGTGATTTGCAAGGTTGCACATGAATAATTCAGGTTGAGAACAGCACAGGGTGAAACCATTGAAAGAAAGTAAAGGAAGTCCCCTTAAGACAGGTACATATAGAAGAAAGAACTTTAATTTGAATTATTTACCAGATACTGCAGAACTGCCTCAGATCAGCAAGTATTTCAAGTCCTGGGACAGTTCTGATACCACCAATTCCATGAAATCCCTTCCTCCCTCAAAACGCATTCACCCTATGAATGTGCAAGGCAATATGGTAACATATGGAATCCTATGTAAACTCTGTAACATGCAGCATCAAGATTGATGAGCTGAAGCCTGGATGCAAAGCCTGACCCAGTTCAAGCGACACCAACAGAAATTGGCTTATGTGAACCTCCTTAAAAAACAATCAAACACCAACACAGACTGGGACAATTTCCAGTAGCACTGCAGAAGGGCTCTAGATTCAAGCATAATTTCAGCGTTACTATGTTGGACTACATTTTCCCACTCCAAGTAAAGCTGCTTTAAAAAAAAATATTCAAGTGTCAGATATTTTGGCAGGAAGTATGAGCACTAGAGCAAAATGAAATGAGTGTACTAGAGAGGTCAGTGAATTGCAATAGCTTATGAAGCCTTTCATCTTTGGGTATTTGGTTGAAATTCAGATAGGGTGGGTTATTAGTAAGGGGAAGTCATTATCATCCAACTGGTTTTTGAGGTCTGTTCTTCAGGAAGAAGGGTGCTGTTGGCTCCATTCAAAGTTCTAGTTAGCAGTTGTCTAATCAATCGCAATCCATCCTAATTAGCTCACTGTCAAAGCAACATAGGAGAGAGCAGAGGAGAGAGCAAATATACACCTTGTTTAAACAGTAGTTGTTAATTTATCTTGGCTTAAGAAGTGGTGTAATTTAAAAGAAATAACACCCAAAAAGTTCATGTTCAATACCTGACCTTCCAAATCAAGCACGAGTGGCTCATCTTATATCTATTCTTTGGGTGCTGTTTGCATACTCCCCCCCATGTGCCAGGATAGGGATCTGACTCTAGACCATGCTTTCCAGGGACACAAAAGATCAGTGAATTTTTAGGTGGATTTATTGGTCTAACAGCCACTGACTGCTCCCTGCAATGCTGCAGAAATTATGAACAGTTTCCTTTGAGGGGTCTGACTACAGCTACAGCGGGATTCAACTTGGAAGCATTTTCTTCAAAACTAAAAATTGAAAGATGACATTCAAAACTGATCCCAGACCACTGACACTGCAGTGTCACACTGCTTCAGTGACATCTCTTTCTAACCTAATATAGCAATCTCAGTACCAATTTTTATTTTAAATCTGTTTACTATGTCCAGATCAGGGAGGGATCTAGGGGACAGTCTGATGCAACTTCTTTTATTTGTCCTCTGACTAACCATAAGAGCTCATTTCTTGAGCTCTTTGATAAAGAAAAAACCTTAAACTCACTATAAAGCACAACTTTTATTAGCTAGAATAACTGATTCATCATTGATTTATTTGCATTTTACATTTACATAGCTTCCAATAAATTAGTGATGTTGTGCAACTCTGCAGCCAAGGTGACTGAAATGGCAAGTCAGATCTAAGAAATCTAATAGAAACATATTACCAGGGCTCCCAGTGATCTACTGCATCATTTTGCCTGCCCAGTCACATCTCAGTATGATGCATCGCAATGTGACCACAGTACATTCACAAGAGGTTAACAGTCAAGCTGATTATCTACCACTCTCCCCTCAAATCCATTAGAAAAAAAGTTATTTGGAATTTTTTTGTGTGTGTGTGTGTGTGTGTGTGTGTTTTTCAGCTGAGCAGTATTTTTTTGAAACGCAGTTATTTTAACCAGGACACGTTTGTATAATTATGTTGAACCTTTAGTACACAATCCAAAGTTATCATTCCTTTAAGGAAAGGATTGAGTTTTAATGAGTCCAAAACGGTGCTGAATAATTTCTAAATAATGTCACATTTTGGCCAGCCACTCTAAATGAGCATCTGGCCAGTCCAAACACCTACACACAGCTACCTGCTGCAGGGTTTCTAGGTTGCAACTGTTCTTGCTTATCGAGAGGTGCCACGAGTGAGCACAAACCAGCAAGCTTGCCAATTGCTCCAGTTATGCTGGAAACTATTTAGCAGGGCTGTTGACACGGTAAGCAAAACATTCTGTGTCTCTGAGCACTAAAGAAGGTATTTCTTGCTGGGCTACAGGGTTTCTCATGAATCTGAGCAGATGACCACAGAAATCAAGCATCCATTTTCAAATATTTTTCCCTGCATGGAAGCAAACAAGTGAGATCCCTTAAGCAGCCTATGGACTGGTATAATTTGATATTGCAATATTACAAGGCCAGATACAGCCTTGTCTGATGGTGATGAAGAAGGAAATCAGTGAGAGCTACATCACTACAAAGATATTGCTTTTGCACAAAAATGTGCGCTAAGGGAAAGCATGACACACTTGTGCTATTTTTTACTCCCAATAAGGACATGACCAGCAAGTAAATTGTGCAGAACAAGATTATTCTCACCATCATCAAACACAGCTACAGACTTCTGAAGAGTTGATCAGTGCTTTTGCCACAATCGGAAACCTCATGCAGTCATCCCAGTGAAAGAAGTGAGGCCATTCTTCTCTTCAGCGTGAAATGTGTAAGCAGGGTAGGCGGGATGAAATATTGCTCATATTCCCTGTTGGATTTCCAGACATAGCAAGTTGGGGCATTTTTATTCCAATTTCCATTAGCTGAAGATGTATTGGAAAGGTTCTGCTTTTTTTTAATTCCTAGAGTCAACACACAGAATGGGATGTCACGCACCTTCTGCACTGCCTTTTCATGCTGTTGTCTATTGAGGTCTGCTTAGTGCAATAGAAGGTCATAGTCTGCACAGCCACCTCATGAGGGATGAGTTGAATGCAGGGAAGAGCAGATCAGAGAAAGAATGAGAGCAGAGAATCCCCAAACAACTTGAATTTCATTTATTTTTTTCTTCAAATATTGTTTTATTGTCTAATAGTAACCCAGCAAGGCAGGCCACTCAATTCATACCACACTGATCATTTGCAGATTATATATTTTAATAGGAGGCAGACACTGCATCTGGAACTAGTCAAGTAGTTTGAACATTTTCTTGAATCTGTCATATAACAGTTAAAGCTAAATCAACATGCATTTGTGTGTTGTCCTCCTTGGGGAGGCTGGAGGAGTGGAGGCAGAGTAGCTATCAAAGGGAACACGAAAAAGAAAGCAGTCTCCAATAGAATTAGTTACTGTCTGTTGGCAAGCTGAAGGGAATGGCAAATGTTGTGAGTCCTCCTCTGTGAAAAGCTTCCAGTTTACACTGATTCCTCGTGCGATTGCATTACCAAACCTGTGCCAGAGAGGGAAAGGGAGACAATAGCTGTCTTTGCCTTTGTGCAAGCTGGAGGCAGAGTGGATGAAGACCTAGCTCTGATTTTTCCAAGCCCATAAATCCTCAAATGCTTTAAATATCTGGATCTCAAACATAGGCCTGAGGCCACAGAAGAAGTTTGGTCAAACCTAGAAAGTTAGGCTGCATTCCCAGACTCCTCCATCAATGCTAGACCCACTGGATGCAGTTTGCAAGAGCTGCTCAAAATAAGAAACACAGAAACATGCCTGACCCCTACTACTGCAGAGCTCCTATCCTTGGGAGACACAGCCACAAGTATCAGTGTGCCTGGGGTCTCCTCCTCATGGGTACATCAGCTGTACCTGCAGTAACAGGCACACCAGGCACTCACACCAGGATAGCAACATGCATGGTTCTCTTAATGCCTGGCCTCTTCCACATTAACTGAAGGATATATCCTGTCCCCACATCCCACTTTGGCAGAGCTATTTGAGCAGATGGACGTTTGCTGGAAAATGTAACATGGAGGCTCTGCTGATGTGATGGGGACACGTTAACATGAAAAAGTCATGTTTTGGGGCACATGTAGAGAAACATTTTTTTTCCTGTTGCATTATTTAGTAGCTGTTTTCATGCACTTGTTTATCTTCCAGCTTGTCTCTCTTTTGCATATTGGCATCCCACAAGGCAGTACACTTCTATCGCAGTACACCATCATCTCCACTTCTATTTAATGGTCCATGTGCTAGGCACAGCTGGTTTACAAGTCACCTAGCACTAGAGTCCTACAAATACTGTTGCTTCATTGTCAGAAAAGTGCTTTGAATAACACTAGTGGTGATGGAAAGCTGTTCCACAAAGAATAAAAATGCATCAAACCTAATTAGTTCACTTAAACACTGGGTAGCTTTTTAGGAAAAAAAAAAAAAGCAAAAGTTTCTGTTTCAATGACAGATTTATGGCCATTTTCTCTGTGCCAGTTGAGCATCAAAGGCTCCAAAACACTTTCCACATCAATTGGTCTTCTCTGCTGCCTTAAAATAACATTCTGTGAAGTGGGCAGGCAATGTAAAGAGACAGCATCAAAGTCAGCGTGTTATAGTATTACAGCCAGGTAACAGTAACTGATTGTTGAATATGTAATTGCTACACTTTCAAAGAACACATATCCAGAAATGTGATCTTCCAAATAGGCAGCATTTCACGTATGCTAAGTGGAATTACTTTTGGCAAGATATACTTGAGTACAGGTCCACTTCTAAAACCATTATTCACAAGCACAGTTCAGTTAATAGGATAGGAGGGAAATAAAACCCTCATTAGCTGGAATGACACAGCCTCTCTAACGGTTATACCTTCTGAGGCTTTCTCTGGGTTTTCTTAAAGTCTTATCTGAGTTTGCCTGTGGCTATGCTAATTAGCAAGGAAGACAAAATTTGAAACATAATAAAAATTCATCTTACCTCATACTCGCATCTCATATGCTAGGTTGGGTACACCCTGTACCTGCCCAAAAACATCCAAATGCATGCACACCTAAGGACTGGATTCAGGTGTAGATTAAAGTAAAATGTACACTTCTTTAATTGGTCCCTTACAGCAGCAATGAATGGAGCAAGCATCGTATTTAAAGCCAAACACAAGAGTGTTCCCAGGCTGACTATATAGCTCATTCAACAGTGCAGGTAGGCAAAGCTGAGAATCTAACCCTTAAAAATATGAAGAATTCAGTCATAAAGTTACAAATATTGAGCAGTGTTTTCTAAAGAGAAAACAGTAACTAGTAAAGCAGCTTTTAACACCCATTGGAAAGCTGTTTGATATAGAAGGATATCCAACTTCCTTCCCTAATTCCTGCAATGAACAGTGTGAGATGACATTATCCAGCCTACTGAGCGGAGTTTTCCCCAGTGGCCAGGGCTCATTTTGGCTCAGAGAGGCCTGGGGAGATTTTATTCAAGTTGCCGTTTTAGAAGCGTCTGCCAAATGCAGCGGCCTGAGCTTCAGGACTCACTCAAGCACAGTATAGTGACAAAGCAAAAACCAGAGCAAATCTACAATTTATTGCATATTTTCACTCTCAGCATAAGTGAGACAGTGAAAGACAGTATTTGATTGTATAAAGCCATGGTATCAGTCTAAGGTTATTATACAATTCTGTCAACAACATCCCTAAAAACAGCTCAAAGACACAACAAATCCTTGTGGACTATACTTGCATACAGCAATGAAAAATATTTATCATCTGATATCTGGACAGTTCAGAAAATACGCAAGTCAAGACAGTAAAACACAATAAAATGAAGTTGAGCTTTTAAAACTGTATATAGCAGAGTTACTTCAAAAGTTTTTAATCAAAAACAACTTCTGTTCAAAATGACACTTTAAAGCAGCCCTTCCTCCTCTTAAAACTAAGCTTTCATAAGATTCTTGTCCATGGGGGAAAAAAGCATATTTTCTCAAAGAGCTCTAGAATAAAACCCCAGTTTTATTTATTTAATTTCTTTTCTTTGTTTCTTTATTTCTTAAGGCAATGATGCATCACTTTTATTCTAATGAAACCATGATTCTTCGCCTAATATTGAGAGTTCAAAAAAAGTGGTCTCATTTCTAAACCCTAGAGCAATCAGCAGCTCCTGCTGTAGTCAACTATCCCTGAGAGCACTACAGAATTTTGCACAAAAATCAGTCCAGCATCATTGAGGACTTGCAGGCAGTTAAAGTACTTAACCTTGTTTACTCACTGAATGAATAATAACAATAGAGATGAGCTCTTAAAGCTCACCTACCCAACAATCAGCAATATGTTTCTTAGGGGAAATGAAAAATTTGCATTCCAGAATTAAGGCTTTTTGCAAGCACCACTTTCCAAGTAACCATGTAAAATCTATATGTACCAAGAGATTCATGGTTAAAAAGAGAAGCGATTATTTTTTTCTTTGCCAGGTAATGCCACAATCACAGGTAAAAAACCACCACTGAGAAGCACTGCCTTCTAAACACCTACAAAGTAAGTAAATCCTAATGTAGATTTGACACGTGGCCATTTCACACACCACTATTAATATTCTTATTTATCTCACAACATTGCTCTGGAGACTGAAAATCTCCTCCTGCAGTACTACAGCAATTAAGAGTTGCTGGTGCATTTAAGCTAACAGCCTTTGGGCTCACAGGAGCTGACTGATGGGTATTTCCAGTGAGGCAGTCCTCACTTTGGGATCTTGCTTCTCTCCTTCACACCTGACCTCAGAATAGGTCTAAAAGTTAGTGACAAGCGTTTTCCAGAGTTTCTCTAAGAATGGTAATAGGGTAAGAACCAGTGCTAGGCTGGATGACAGGTATGGGTTTTAAAATAATTGTCCATGCTTGCAAGGGTCTTTCAAGACACTAAGTTCACTACTACTACCATATCGATAAGAAGTATATTTGCTATTCTAGTTGCAAACAGGTTTATGGTTTGACCTTTAGACATTAACATGTGGTAAAGCATCCTTGCCAACCATTGCACATGACAGGCTGTGGTTAAGTCCTCTCACTGCAATGAGGTCTCATCACATCTCATCTTTAATGAGTGGGACAACTCCCAGGATTTACACAGGTGATACTTTGTTATCCATATTCCAATGCATTTTATTCATGGCTCATGCAAATTCTTACCTTCACCATAATAAAACCCAAATATGCATGTCATTAAAATCCCTATAGAAAGGGCATTAACATCACTGCAAAAAGAATCATACTCGTCATACTGTAGAACATAATGAAAGCTTCATCTGCACATCAGCACAAGTGCAGTAGTGATGATCACAGTTTTGCATTGCATCATTCACCAGTGGCCCTTGCCTACTGGGATAGAGCCCAAGGCTCCTTTCCTCTA
The DNA here is from genome assembly GCA_027574665.1 of Rhynochetos jubatus. Classification (NCBI taxonomy): domain Eukaryota; kingdom Metazoa; phylum Chordata; class Aves; order Eurypygiformes; family Rhynochetidae; genus Rhynochetos; species Rhynochetos jubatus. The sequence goes on along the minus strand of CM050651.1, from coordinate 73,231,180 downwards.
GGCAGCCATTGCACTTCAGCCTCCCCAGCTGTTCAGTATTGTGATCTAGGCTACCATGCCCCAGACTCCCACCCTTGTATAAGACTCTTCCTTCCTCTCTCAAAGGTCATACAGAACCATCAAGCAGCTATTACATAGAGTAAAAGACTATTACTCTACCAGCTTTGTTACACAGCCCTTCCATTTGTCTTTCTAGCTTCCAATGCACTTTGGACAGCCATCACGCAGCTAAAATAAAAATTATTTACCTAGGCAAAAGCTCCACAAGAGGGGGTGAAGTTTCTTACAGTGACTAGAAAAATGGCTTTACCAGAGCATGCAGCAAGCAAAAATGTAATTTTGCATTGCTCTATGACCCCACTGCGACTCAAAGCCCCAGTTCTTCCCAACCATTCCTAACTTTGCTATGAATTTCAGATTGACAAAATCCAGCTTTGTGACATGCCAGAGGAATGCTGCGTTCTTGTCAGTAAACCCCAAAGACTGATGCAAGAGGAAAGAATAGTTATTACTGGAGATCCCCAGCAACAAAAATCCATTAACAATGTCCTATATTTTTATTTCAGTATTAAGGATAGTGGACATCACTACAGGAGCCCTGATGGTAAATGCATCATCTTCAACCTGTCAGCTGCTCATACTTGACATCTGAAAGAAATTAACTGCTGTAGACAGCAGTATGCAGCTACTCTGTGCTGCAGGAGGTAATCACATAGTTCTGGCATAGTCTTGTCATTTGCCATGGACCACCAATATGAGAATATCTTTCTCACTCCCCCCAGGTCTTCAATGCAACTTTAATATTAAGAAGTTAAGTTAATGTCTGCTCACCAAGTGAAACAGCTTCAGAAGAAATACCTCTGTTGCTCAGTACACAATAAAGAACAGGTTTGCAACAAGACTTGTGATGGAATAACCTAACAGGAGCCCCAGGAGCACTTTCACTAGGTAAACACCTTCAACTGATGTTTCAGAATGCTTATCTTGCTCACCTGCCCCTTCTGTGTTGTCTGCCACAGAAGTCAAGGGCCAAGCATGTGGTAAGCACAGTTTGTAGGACATTGGTTCGTCAAACTTGTTTTAAAGTGAGAAATCAAAATACCAAATCATAATCAAAGGGAAAAATGTCATTCATCCACATTTAAAATTTGGAGGAGGTGTTTACAAAATGTATTATTTTTATTATAGATGAAAGATCACCACCTGGAGTCGTCTGCAGTAAAGCAGACCTTACAGGTGAACAGACTGTCATAAAATCTGAGATTATTTCTGGAAGACTAAAATGAAAAGTAACTCCAGGTTTTTTTGTGTGGATGGTTTTTTTCTTTTTTTATTTTTCCCTCCCTTAACAGTCAAGACTATGGCAATATTTGCTTTCAGCAAGCTCAAGGGAGCAGTCTTGTGCTCTAGGTGAAGTTAAAATGACACTGCTGGGAAAAATTACACCTTAGTAATATAGGTCCTACTAAATTGCCTTTAACATAGTTACTGAAGTTATTTAGGAGAAACTTAAAAGGTGAAGGATAAAAAGAGCTACATGAAAAAGAAGACCCAAAACGTCTGTATGCAAGACTCATACCTCTCTTGACAAAGCCATTTAAAGGTATTGAATCTAATTTCTTTCTGAAGCCTATACTTTGGTAAAGGAGCACAAAGCCACAGATTCAGTTTTCTCTTTTGTATAACAATGTTATGTATATTGTCTCTGATACACTTACTTTTTGTGGTTTGAAGAGAGGTCAGAAGATAGAATGGATTTTTATAGACTGAGAGACAAATTTTTCCCAGGGATATCCACATGCACAGTTCCTACTGGAGTCTACTGAACTGCTTTTCACGTAATGAAGTCAGTTAAGGCATCAAATAGCAGCATTATTCAGCAAGTAATCCATAAGGCTTGGTATGTAGACAACGGTCCTGAGACCATACACACATGCACGTTCTCAATTCTCCATCCTTTATCAACCAGCACTGTGCAAAACTTACGTTCTGTATGTTTCTAAGGGACTGCTGAACTTGGAAACACAATCTCTAGCAACATGCATATGTAAAAGTCCCACAGCAGCAAAAAATTAACTCCCCCTTAATTTAGATATAAAATACAATAAAAAATGTAAATGTAAGAGCTTGGTCTTTACCCTTCTGCCCTCCCAAGTGGTAAAAAAAAGGACAAAACTTACCCAATTTCTACTTCAGATTTAGTTTGGTCTTCAGTTGGAGTGATACTCTAAATAAGGGGACGGGGTAGTCTTTTGATCCTTCAAAGCACAGAGTTCCCATGAATTCTTTTCTCTTGCAAGACTTTCATGTCAGGATGGGATAAACTCAACAGTAACAACTGCTACAATTGGAGAATTGCTCTAGAGTTTGTTGAAGGGGGAAGTCTCACCAAGAGATACACAAATGGTGATTCCCTTTGGGAACATCTGCTGTAGTCCTCTAGAATCTTTTCCACTTAGTGGGGACAAACTGGCACCTCCACAATCATAGTCACATATTTCAGATGGCCACCCTAAGATGAGATGCCTGTGCTTACCCTCTCAGCAGTCTCTGCAGTGCTCCCATTTAAGCACCTACATTCTCTTCTGTAGAAGACTTTATGCCACAGGACCAAACCAGGTGAGTTTGCCTTGGATTCATTTAAAGGAGCAGCTTCGTTATAACCTGCATGCAACACATGATGTTGGGAGGATGCTTTAATTTGAAGAGATGTTCCAAGGCTTTGTGAAAAGCAGCTGCCTCTACCAGTTTTCTTGGTGGGATAACAGAGTAAAGATAAGGTATTCAGGTACTCAGTAGGGCAGTAGTAAGGGCAGTAATTGATCTCTGTTCTCCTGAAATCCACTGCTGCTTCTATTAGCTCTCGTGCCTCTTCAGGAGTATGAAGTTTATCTAGTTAAGAGCTTTAAACAAGTCACTGACCTCTCATATCAAGACCCTAGGGAGTTTAAGGCAGCAGAACCAGATGGTATTCCCATGATTAACAGAAATATCTGGTTACCAAGTACGCACTTGTAAAGCAAACATAAGGAATATTCCCTCGCTCTTGGCAAGAACTACACTTGCCTTCATGCCTTCCACCTGAGGCCCAAAGAAGCTCCCTCCATCACACAAATTACACCATGCCACATGCTCTCATATTATAATTATGCTGTGCAACTAACTACAATTAATTTAGCAGCACCTAGGTCAAAAAGATACATGCCTTCAGCTACCTGCATCCAGTGGACTATTTACTTGGATGTCCAGCAGCAAATGTCACAGGTCAGAGCATTTTCCACACTGCCCTTCCACAAGTCAGAGCTAAACCAAAGTACACCATCTATTATTATCTCTTGCTTTCCCTCACACCATGTAGAATCAAGTTGCAGATAAACTGACCTTTAGGAGGAAAAAAAAAAAAAAAAGTAGAACCAATGTTTCTTTGGCATTTTGTTCTTCAAAAAGTGCCTGCTTTTGACCTTTTTACAACCTATGAGATCACTATCTCCAAACAGGTTCCTTCAAGTGGGTATTAGCTAGAAAAATATTAGACACTACTTCAATACCTAACCTCTTTGAGATAAATGGCCATTTAATAACATCTTTTCATTCATTCAATTAAGTCTTTTCTACTGTTCATGCTTCCTAGATTGGCGTAGAGACCATGGTGTGTTATCAGGCCTTCCAAAGGCAACAGGTGATTTGTCATACCTTTATTTTCTTGGGTGCAGCATTCATCTAAGTATTCTCACTGATGACTCTGGAATCTTCATTTAAACTTGGTTTCTCTTTGTCCACATGTTTTATTATAGCTTTACAGTATCAACACACAGCAGGACTGAAAAATGTCTGTAACTTCATGGATGCTTCTATTCATTTTCAGTGTGCACCAATCTATGGAGTTGTCTATAGAAATATCCATTCATATGCACACAGATATGAAAAGCTTCCTATTTTACAGGTTACATATTACAAAATAAAACTTATCTCCTGAATCTGATTTTCATAGGGTGATCTACACAAAAATACTAACAGGAAGAACTCATACAGTTGTGAACTTACACTCCTTCAGGGAGCCTTTTCAGAAACTGTAAGAGTGGTCAGAATACAGAAGAAAGGGAACACAACCCAGTCCAATAACAGTAGGAAACATTTTGAATCATTTAAGCACCTTAATTTTCAGTAGTATTTTCTGTTAGCTCAGTTATGTCCTGTAGTAGACAAGGAACAAACTGCTACATGATTGGCTGCAGCTGAGTAACAGCTTAGGAAGCTGCTGCCACTTCTTGCATGCTCTCAGTTCATGACCCAGTGAGACCCAGTATCTGCCTGGATGCATGCAGGGGCAGGGGGGCACTGCGCTGCACCTCTGGGGCAGCCCGCAAGGATTCAGTGCTTCCTATCCAGTACACAACTCATGTACTTGTGCTGTCTTTCCATAGAAACCAGAGTTAAATAAAATAGTTAATCATAGGACTTATAATGGATGGATAATCAGGTGGGTATGGAGTTTAAAAAAAAATCCAACAGATGCACATGGACAACAGAGTTTCCATCTTAAAGCAGAGTATCCTAAGGACATCCACACTAAGACTTCAGACATGGTCATAGTCCTAACATCTTGCCAGTTATGCATAGGAACCTCAGGTTCTAGAGTAAAACCACCTAGTGACACTCAAAACCACATTAAAGTTTCCTGAAAGTCAGCCAGATAGATGCACAGCTCCTACAAAATTTGCAAATCTCATCATAAACACTCCTCTGTCTTCTGAAGAACCCAATGACTTGTCCATGTGCCCTTCTGCACCATTTTAACCGTTTATGCATTTGCAGGATAGACAAGTAATGAATTTTCTCAGAGTTAATTAAAACTATAAATATTGCATTACTTCATGGGAGGGAACAGCAAATGGAAAGGAGATAGCTGACAGTCTAGCACACTGGCATCCCTAAGCCTTTCTGTAGCGATTGAATAAAACTCATGAGCAGCACAGGGAAACAGCCATCAAACAAATTCCAGATTGATCAGTATCCAGGGTGCACTGCAAGATGTAGAGAAAGACATACCACTGTCCAAAAATGTGTCACTGTGAGGGTGGAATGCTAACTGAATTCTGGCCCATTCTAGAAACCTGCTGGTCAGTGTGCATGACACGGAACTCCTGAAGTTTACATCTGCCTTAAGTGGGGTGTATACATTTTTCAAGTAGTCTAATAATGAAAATAATACAGGAAAACATCAGATGACTACTTCAGAATTAGGGAGTTACAACTATCTCTATTTTTATGGTATATACAGTGGCATCCCAGGTACAATCTTACTCAATACTTCATTTGTAATATTATTTCCTGCAACAAAGAGGAAAAACAGTTATACAAGGGACTTGTTTCATGCTGCAGAAGACAAAAGTGTTTTACTGCTGTGCATCTTTTGCGCAAAAATAACACTGCCCTTCTCTACAACTCAGAAGTTGCACACCTTTCATCCATAGTTTAGCTGATCCTGGAAACAGTGCCTACAAGAAGCTATCTGTGATTAGCACCACCAATGTTGATCTGTGTGCCCTAAGTGAGCTTTCACCCTTCTAAAGAGCACCAACAGCACAATACAGGTGAAGTGAAATACTAAAACCAGCCTCCATGAGAGGACTGAAACAACCAGTTGAGTAGGGACAGAAACATTCACCTGGACTCCAAGGTCAAGAGATACCACAATTCTACAGGAGAGGTTTTCTGTAAATCAGACACAAGATATTGGAGAACTACTGCAGCAAGGCAGTACCTGAAATAAAGAGGCACAGGCATGAGAGACAGGATCAAAAGATTCTAGTTGTCCCTTTGTGACTATGCCAATGAAAGTAATCACCACCATTACACTCCCAAATACTTCATTTTTCTCTTTCCTTACTTAAACAAGCAGGCAAATACAGCGCTTTCAGTTCTCAAGATAAAAGACAGATGAATGCCTGTTGGATAAAACCTTCAATCTGACTAACTGCAGCTAACAAATGCATTTGGGAAACATTCACACCTTTCCTCAGTTTTCAGGATGATCACAAGGAAACAGGATTTCCTCCCAGACAGGCAGATCCATCAGCTTGGATTCACTCAACTTAAAGCACATGCCTGACCTAGGCTTATTTATGTACCACTTCCTACAGCAGACAGAATCAGATTCCTCTGGGGAAGGTTTTAGGAGTCTCGTACATCTGTCACAGTTTGCTGATTAGTAAGACCCAAACTCCAGGCTTGGCATCTCTTCCAGACTGCATTGTTGTTAATTGTGACAACTCATGACATGCACAGAAAGAGCCAGTTCCTTTCCAACTTCCAGCCAGCTCTTGGCCTCAGAGCTCTCACTCTAATGAACTGACCCCATCCAACTTACTTATTTCCCAGAAGGGCAAATTAACATTCAAATTCCAAAGTCAGTTTACTGAGCCTTTCTCCAGGTGGATAATCCTGTCTGTCAGGACCAACATACTTGGCTCTGCTCCTGTAACAGCTTCAAGCATCTCTACCTTGAGAAGACAGGTAGGGGAAAAGTCTGCTCATTATCTTCAGCCTAATGCACATGGGGGAATTACCAGTTCCTCTCACTGAAGTGGTGAAAGACAGAAATGGTATGGTTTTCATCTGCATCTATGACAACACCACGTGGATTGTTTCCTGTTACCCTGTGATTTTCACTCCCTCACCCATTCACCACACACTTCTAGATCTTTTTGCAACTGGCTGTCATCAGCTACAAGGAAAGGGGCTGGCTGCAGCACACACTGTGCTGCTGCACACACTATGCTGCTGCACACACTATGCTGCTGCACACCAGTTCCTTGCAGCCATGCTATACCCAAGTCTTTCTCAGGAAGGATCTCAACCAGTTACTGTCAGTGGTACAGGATGAATTAAAGCATCAAGCAACACCCATGATCCAAAGCTCATACAGATCGCTGTTATGGCTATTTCTTTTAGCAGGGTGCACATCATGACACATGGGACTGTAGAAAACATGTAACCAGACCTTGCATATGGCATAGTTATTACCCATATGAAGGAAGATATACATACATGAAGGTCCTTCAGCCTTTGCCTGTTACTTCACAGCTGACCCCTTGCTTGAGCCACTGTTAGGAGGAGGTTTTCATAAGTACAGACAAAGAATGAAATTTAAAAGGGCACAAGAAAAGCCTCAGAAGTAGAATACTCTTTGTAATCTTCACCTCTTTCATCCCTTCATTTCTCACCTCCAGGATTTCCCGGAGGAAAAATATTTCTAAATTTTTAGATTTACAGCATAAATTATGTTTCTTGCTTTAATGCCATATATGTTTGATTCCTTGAAACTGTTCAGTTTTTATCCTAAAGAAAGGCTCTCTAAAATATGAACTAATTCCTGCTACTGTCAAAAAGTATCAGTCTCCCAGCTGTCCATTGTCCTCTTTCTAACATAAGCTTCTCTTGCCTAAATATTCTAGTGTGTTTCCAAAAGAAAATTTCCCTCTTCCACCACTCAGAATTGTGTTATAGGGTATGCCTTGTCTGCCTTCTATCTGCTTTGTTGATTTAGGCCTAACTGCTAATCCAGCCTGGATTATAAAAGCTAGCTAGTTCTTGTTCACTTTCTTTAGCTAAACACAGTCGTTGAATCCTTCCAGATGCTTTTTGCTCTTGGATTTCTGGAGTAACTAGAGAGGGAATAAAACAGCCAGATGCATTAGTCAAGTTATTTTTACCCCTAGTCTTGGGACTGTTGGGAGAGCAGGTATTTCAAAGTAATATGTTGTCTCCCAAGTGATTCGATGCTAGTCCTCAGTACTAGTAACAGACCTCTGGCACACCTGACCCACGTTGCCTGAGGATGTGTAAAGCAGAGACTAGAATGGGAACTAGAAGCACAGCTTTTTTCATCCCTTTATGAGAAAGAAATGAGACACACTCTATGCTGAATTGTGGTATAAAGCCAGCCCTAATTAATAATAAATGTACGTGTGATGCCATGATTACAGTATGACCAGAGAAGTGGAGCATTGCCAGGACATTGGAAACGTCCTCATTTCTTCTCTGTCTCCACCCCACCAGGAGCACCAGCTCAAGAGATTTCTCAAAACGTTCTCTCATTTTCCCCCCCCACACAGCCTTTCAGCCTCAATAGATAGTCTAGTTCATCTGGGAAGCAGATTTAGCATTGAAGCCTGGCCTGGTATAGAATAGGTTACTTTTGATCCAGGGACATGCCAAGGAGCTTCAACCATCATGCACATGATTATTTGCAGATTTCCAGGTTACATCTAGGATTTTAGCTGCCTCTGAATGCTAAGGAATTTGTCAGATAATTTCCCACACCCCAAGTGTTTTTCCTTTCCTGAGGTGAGATTTTATTGACTTTTATTACATTCTGAGATTTTTTTCTTAGTGGAGACATATATTTTGAAAGAAGAGGATGGAATATTTAATTTTTCAGCAGGTAGAAGGTGAATTCTCACAGTATTAGTCTTTACTAAAAAAATAACAAACCCAAAACCTACCCAAACCACACCACCACCACCCCCCCCAAAAAAAACCCCAAAAAAACCCACCACAACCCCCTACCCTCCAAACCAGCAGAGACTATACTGACCACCTTACAAAGTCATAAAGCATAAAGGCTCAAGGATATCCCAGGCAGGTTGAACCGGCATCTACAATGCAGGAAGTTATTCACAAAAAACTTATGTTAATAAAACTGTTGCCCCTATGCAAAACTCCACTCAAAATCCCTGACTCAGGTTTAAGATGTACCGATGAACACTATTACTCCAGTAACTGCAGCTTTATTCTATATAGCTGTGTGCTACACCTAAAAGCTGGCGGATCATGTGTATTACTGATACCTATGTACACCATTTTATCACTGGATTTCCCAAGGTGTGCATATACACTTAATATCCATGCCATTAGAACAAAAAGAAGAGACTGAATAGTTCCCTAGTATCTTAAAAGCTCTTTCACGTTGCATAAACTTAACAACTAGAGACATAGATACTGTATATTTTCTTATACAAAGAAGATTCTAGGGTAGGCAAGAAAATAAATAGGAGAGTGCATGAAGAAGCCAGAGAAGTGACAAGTACTACTGAACTGAGACGTAAAATAAAACTATTCAGAAGACATCAATTGATAAGAGAGATGTGTGACAAATATGCATAACAGCCCTCAATACTTACTGTCTGTGGTTTGTTGGAGATCTCTATCATGAGCACTCATGTCTGCATAATTCAGGGCAGATTAAAGAGAGATTCAGCAGTAGAATTAAATACTTACTGACCAGATGAGCTCATAACAACACAAGCTCATTAGCCTGCCTGTTAGTACTGCACATTTCTATATTAGCTGAGGAAAAAGCAACCCTTGGGAAATTCATATCTGAATGAGAGAGGTATCATAGATTGATCCTGTGAGGTCAAAGAACAAGACTAGCACCAGACTAAAAACCAACAATAAGCAAAAATTACGTACTAAACTCTACCAATATATTGGAAGACAAGAAAGAAAATCTGGAGAGAGCATCTTTGGCATCCCGGAAATCAGTCTCCACAAATACAGACTTTGGTGGGAAGGAGGTTCTGTGCAGCTTGGCTCATGCTGTGGAATTTCCCATTGTAGCCTGCAGTGCTCATCCTCAGCACAGGGAGCAGCAGATCTACATACTCACAACCTCATCAAACAGGCATGGAGCCCAGCTTGTAACAGGAAGCAGTTTGGCTTTCAAAACTCCTCAATTCACGTCCTGAGGACAAGTTGGCAGTGATGCAGAAATGTGTGTCGGCTGTTCTATAAACATCTATTAGAACAATCAGTTATCTTGCATTGAAAGGGCTCAGTACTGAGGCTGGTATGGCTTAATATCTTTATCAGTGACCTGGATGAGGGCATCAAGTGCATCCTCAGTCAGTTTGCAGACAAGTTGGGTGGGAGTGTTGAGGGTAGGAAGGCTCTTCAGAGGGATCTGGAGAGACTGGATTGATGGGATAAGGCCACTGTATGAGGTTCAACAAGGCCAAGTGCCGGGTCCTGCACTTGGGCCACAACAACCCCCTGCAACACTACAGTCTTGGGGACGAGGGGCTGGAAAGTTGCCCGGCAGAAAAGGACCTGGGAGTGTTGGTTGACAGCAGCTGAAAATGAGCCAGCAGAGTGCCCAGGTGGCCAAGTAAGCAAATGGTATCTGGCCTGCATCGGGAACAGTATGGACAGCAGGACTAGGGCTGGGATTGTAAGCCTGTGCTGGTCACTGGTGAGGCTTCACCTCTAATACTCTGTTCTGTTCTGGGTGCCTCACTGCAAGACAGGCACTGAGGTGCTGGATTGTGTCCAGAGAAGGACAACAGAGCTGGGAAAAGGTCTGGAGCACAAGTCCTGTGAGGAGTGGCTGAGGGTGTTCAGCCTGGAGAAGAGGATGCTCAAGGAAGACCTTATTGCTCTCTACAGCTACCTGAAAGGAGTGTTCAGAGACGTTAGGGTTGGTCACTTCTCCCAAGTTACAAGCAATAAGACAGGAGGAAATGGCCTCAAGGTGCACCAGGGGAAGTTCAGATTGGATATTAGGAAACATTTCTTCACTGAAAGGTTTATCAAGCACTGCAGTGGGCTGCAGTGGTGGAGTCACCATCCCTGGAGATATTGAAAAGACGTTTGGATGTGGTTCTTAGGGACATGGCTTAGTGGTAGACTTGGCAGTGTTAGCTTTATAGTTGGACTCAATGATCTTAAGGGTCTTTTCCAACCTAAATGATTTATTGTCTGATTCTATTAAACTCATTTAAATGCAGACCTCATGCTGGTCCAGTATGTCAGTCACTGTGATAGCATGGAGCAGGTGAATAACAGATAATATGTGTACTATGCTCACCTCGTATGTGCATTTCCTGCCATGTAAGTGTAAGATAACTTGTTTGAAAAATCATGTAAATCTTACAGTGAACAACAAGTTCTGAGGTTGAAAACAGAAACAAAACTATCTACTTGTCCTTTATCAAGGTTGTGGAGCAGTAACAGGTGTAGTAGTTGTTTTCACAGGCAATAGATGGGCTTATCTATTTACCGACTTCTTAAAACATTCAGAGTTCCCTACTGGTAGTTTCTGTCCACTCATTTATTGTGGCCACACAATAGACAATTTGAAATTAAGTACAACTGTGGGAATGTAAATCCTCGGTGGGAAGATTATGGAGATAGATACCTTTAGTTTTGGCAAGTCAGTTACAACATGCACTTATGAAGCACAATTAGCAGCTCCACATCTTAATATACTATTTCAAAGGGAAACAGATTGTTGATGAAGCACGTGGAGACAGATATTTCAGCTCTCATGTCTGTCTGTCTTTGAAGTAACAACTACTGCATCTTCAAGTGTCTTTACTGGAAAGCTTTGCAGCTGGTAAAGCTTAATGCACAAGGAAAAGGCAGTTTTCCTAGAGCTATTTAAATGGGTCTGGATTTCCTTCACAGCATGCTTCAACTGCAGATTACAGTTATGCCTTTCAATCAGAGCTGGATGCTTGGAAGCTGGGATGTTTGATGGTAAAGCACAGAATTACTGTTTTCCATGAGGATGAATGAAATTACAATGAAATCAAAGAGTTGAAAATTGGCAGAGAAGTAAATTCTGCAGATGATCCTGGCTCATCTTATCCATGTTTCTCCTCAGTTGATGCAACTAATTAAAAGTAGGGGGGGAAGGGGGGTGGAGGAAGAAGAGATACCAGCTTTAAGGAAAAGAGGTAGCAACCTCATAATTTTTTACAGGACAGCCTCTTGTGCAACTTGAAGTGCAGAATGGCTCCTTTCAGTTCAGTTTGTTGTCCAAATGCTTATCTGCATGTTAAAGCCTTGCAAAATGTGTACATCCTCAGCCAGTCCTTTTCTTGACTGTTGTAAAACTGCCACCTTGACCCTGAAAATCACCTGTTGATCAGGCCCTGTGTCCTAAGTACTACCTGGGCACCTGCTTAGAGGAGAAAATGCTCCGTGTAAGAGCAGCAAAACTCATCTCTTCGTTATTACTGCTTTATTAAGTCCCACTGCACACTCAGCCCAGAATCTGGAAGAAACATGAATATTGCTAGCAGCAGGATGAAGGTGAATGCTCTTAAATTTAAAGGCCACCAGGAATGCCTGACTTCCAACAAAGTAAGAGTTAATTCTACCCTAACTATTTATGAGAAACAGCTCTTACCCTTCAAAAGAAAAGATTTCTCCCCATTGCCTTCACTTGTTCCTCAAATTAAAAGTTTAGAGAGAGTTAATAAAGGATTTACATTATTACACTCAATGGTAGTGGCTTTTTAGCTGTCTCAACATGCTAATACCTAGAGATTTTAGTATTTATTCTATGCTAATTAATAAGAAAAAAGTATTCTGCATCATCCACTGTCAATTTCAAACTTGGAGCATTTATTCAATTTGAAGCCAAATTATTTTTCTGAAAAATGTACAATTAAATACAGAATTTCATCCATTTATGAATGAAAGCCCCATTTAAGCCACAAGCATGCAGGTATGACGAAGTGTCTGCATTCTAATCCCATCTTCCTTCGTCGTCTGTTCCAAAAGCTCAGCTTTTAGTTGCACTGAATTTTCTCCATTCACTAACGCCATATCCACTTCTTGGAGCTCCCAGCCTTGTTCACTTCCTTTCATTACCAGCTGCGAAACACAGGACATTTCAGAAATCTCACCTCCTTAATGATACCTGCTCACCAGGTATCATTAGTTTTCATTCATAGCTCTTTGTAAGAAAGTGAAAGTCATTAGCTTAAATTGTGATCTAAACCTACAAACATTCTTTCAGTAAAAGGAAAAAAAAAATAACAACCAAAACCACCCAACCAAAAAACCCCACCCAAAACCAAGGAAGAAAACTCACATAGAAACACACCCAAAAAACCCTCCTGAAACCAAGAGGTAAACTATTACACAGTTCAAAGTTCTAGATATCCTTGCTTTCTGAATTGTTCCACTGATTCTTAGTTATTTTTTTCCTTCACCATACATTTTTTCATCATACATTTTCTTTATGATACAAAGGCACAAAAGCAAGTAACTACCTTTCTCTTGTAAAGTACATAAAGTGTCTGTGCGTTGCAGTAGCAAGATAGCACCTCTGCAGTAGCACTTGTGGGTGAATCAGATATGGATTTGGCCAGCCTAGAAGGCCCCCACAAATAGGTACACAAGATACTCATCCTATAAGGATTCAGGCAGAACAGAGACATAGTGACATATTACCTACTTCGCGATGGCAATTAATTTCATATCTTTGTGACTTGGGTCCCCAAAGCAAGCTGAATGATGTATCATGTAATTGTCACGGTAGGAACCAAAATGGCTTTCTTAGATCAGTCATACAAACGGGATGAATGGAGGAAGTTCTATGGACACTTTGCCCAGCAGTTGCTTGGAGACACTTATGAACAAGATATAAAGCCATCGTTATCTTTAACCTCCAAGAGCTTACACTTCCCTTTTTTATCTACAAAGGCAGAATTAAAATCTTTTCCTACTTCCTTTCAAGAAGCACAGAAAGACCGTTTGTTTCCCCTGGGAATGTTGAGGATTCCTGTGTTGAGAGAAATGTGGGAACCTGTGTGGGAGGCAGAAGAGGTTGGAGTACATTCACATGACTCACATGTGCGCTGCGATCCACACCACCCGAAGGACCAGAGCCCAAAAAGGAGAAGGCCTCAGTGCGGCAGCTGGGACAGTGCCTTCCTACCTGCAAGTACTGCTGACTGCTACTGATACGGTGGCGTTTCCACGTTAAAGGCTACAGCAAGGCATGTCAGAGGCAAGAAGCACCAAGGGGATGCTTCAAACAACAGCTCCAAAAAGGGGAGGGGAAGAAAAGAAGAGTTAGGTCTTTTCACCTCCAGAGAGGAAACATGACTTCTTTCAGCCTTAGGAAAGAAGTAGTTTTTATGCTTATCACTAGCAAAGAAAACCTGACTGTTTTTGCCTGCCTGCACAACAGGACTCTGCCTGTGTCTTTGCTAGGACTGGTCTCTCTGTTTTGCTCTGGTTTTCAACAGATCATTAGAAGTTTAGCTTTACCCTAATGAAGAAGGAAGAAGTGACTTATGTGGTAGATAATTTCTAGAGCTGAGTTATATTTTTCAACCTTTTTCCAAAGTTTCTTTGGCTTCCCATTGCACTGGCAGCCAAGGGCACACTGCCTAAGGTGCTCTGACTCTGATACATCAAAACTGAGGAACAATAAAGCAGGCTTTTAACTCTGGCATTCGGGAAAAAGGACAAGGAGCAGCATGATGGAAAAATTATCTGTTCAAAGTCTCCATAAGGGCACATCTTTCCAGGGTTAAAACAACGTCTTCAATTGTGGATATGAGCAGGGCTCAACCATATGCTCTTTCCCCCTGTTGTGCATCCCGCCTTCAAAATTCTGCTGCCAGTTGGTACTTTTAATTTAAAGCATATTCATAAGTAAAGAAGTCTCCCCTCCCAGGTTCATCAAAGTTGCAAGGTATTTGGCAAGACTTGCAGCAAGATTTAAATGACAAATATGCCTGTGTATCTGAGCTCTCAAGCCACAAATAAATCAAGCTGAACAGGCTTCCAAAATTACCGCTTCCCCATCACCCCCAAGTTAAAGCTGAGCTTTTAACAGTAGTAAAATAGTAAAAAGTGCTTTCTTTTAGTGTTCATGGTAGCTGCAGGTTACTTAGCTTGCCTTTCATTGCACAAATGCTATATGAGCTGCCATTACCTCCTCATAATGAGGGACAGAAGGAAGTTAATAGATTCCCCTACACATTTGCTGTAAATGGTTTCATTTGTGTCTATGTCACCTTCCTGTTGTTTATTGTGATTAAAATGTATCTAGTCACTCATCTGTTTTCAAGCTAATAATAATCCTTCATGTTTTAGAGGTAAAGTGCATTTAGCAATCAGTGTTTGTAGCTGAGCGTAAGTCATCTTCAACTACCAGTTGGTCAAACAACATTTAGGTCTTCCTAGTTTCCCATTCTCTCAGCTGGCAAACCTCTAGTCTCAGTTACTTGCACATTTTACAGGGACTCTGCTGAAGTTTCTCAAAGCAGGGTCATTTAGAACAAAACAAATGGAAACAAAACAAAACACCAAACCCCACACACCACACCCACTCACATAATTCACTCACACTGCTTTATTGAGATCCAATCCATTTCCTGGGTCTAGTTTGTCATACAGGTGCACAAACATCTGTGGCAGTGTGCTGGTTTTAGTCAGAAAAGAGTTAATTTTCTTCACAGTGGGTGGTATGAAGCTCTGTTTCTGAATTTACCCTGAGAAAGTTACTGATAAGGTGCAGTTTTAGCTGGTGCTGGGGAGTGCTTGCACCAAATTCAAGGTCTTAGCTTCTGATACTGCCCCCGTGTTCCCAACTTTCTCGTTACAAGCAGTGTGGGGGACACACAGTTCAGACAGTATCACATTTTATTTTCTCTTCTTTTAATTACTTATTATTGGTAGTATTTGTATATATTCATTTACATATATACAATTAATCTATATTTAATTAGTAAATACTTCTTATCTCAATTTTACGAGCTTCCTGGTCTTTTTCCTCTAATTCTTCCCCTCTGCTGGAGGAGGTGGGGGGAGGTATGCAAGCAGCTTTGTGGTATTTTGTTGCTGGAGTTAAACCACAACAGCCAGTATAATCAAGTAAACACAGGATAAAGTGTTAAACAGTGAAGTGGCTGGGAAAAAGCAGGAGAAGATTTCCTGGCCTGTTCAGTGCAGCAGGTAGTGATTTAGGAGTGTGCAGGCAACTGTTTATTCCGATTTCCTTCATCATCTTGCAGGTCATCAAGTTCCTGGAGCTTAGTACTCTGAAAATATGATAAAAAAACCCTACTTCACCCACCCTGAGGCAGTCCCTTGACAGAATGGGAGTAATTCAAGGACTTCAAAGGTGTGCATTTAGTAACTCCTCTAGGACCTGGCATAAACCCATGATCAGACATTTCTGAGTCATTTCATCACCTGCTTATTTGATTTAGAAGAGAATTGATATTGCCAAGAAGTAATTTTATCTTTTCCATTCCCAAGTTGTCCCTTTGTAACTGTGACTAACCAATAGGTGTATTTCCAGTAGGCATTTGATTTAGACCTGATATATTCAACACAAGTGTGACATTAGCTAGGCAAACCAGTAATTCAGAGTTTATGCCAAGTTTACACTAGCTGAAGGATAGACAGAATAAGTAAGTTAGAGTGGAAAGGTATTATTGTGTTTGACCTAATGTAGCAACACCATATTAACCTTTTACCATTTTCAGAGCAGTAGGTTTATCAAAGGTCAGTGATGGGCATTTTTGTCAGAGTTCTGGGAGCCTTAACTCAGATTCTGCATGACCCTGGTTTTACCCAACATGGGGATTTTGTCAAGGGCCATTCCTCATCTCCATCTCAATATTTAATAGCGATAAAGGAATAAGGACCAGACAGAAAAACAAGCATATTATCAGAATGTCTTATATAATGTACCTGATACAAGAAAAGCACTTTTCCAGAAGGTTCTGAGTTTTATCATCATATTTGGGATGTTACTGAAGGCAAACATATCCATGCGTGTTAAGATTTTATTCCGTATTGCCAGAAAAACAAGATGTCTTGCAGTGTGTAGGAACCCTTCAGGCATTGGAAGGCTGCAATAAGGTCTCCCCGGAGCCTTCTCTTTTCCAGGCTTCTCCAGGCTCTGGGGAGACCTTATTGCAGCCTTCCACCCCCCTTGAAGGGGGCCTACAAGGAAGCTGGATGGGAACTTTTTATAAGGGCATGTAGTGACAGGACAAGGGGTAATGGGTCTTAAATGAAAGTGGGGAGACTTAGATTAGATATCAGGAAGAAATTATTCCTGGAGAAGGTGGTGAAGCACTGGGACAGGTTGCCCAGAGAAGCTGTGGATGCCCCATCCCTGGCAGTGTCCAAGGCCAGGCTGGATGAGGCTGGGAGCAACCTGGTCTAGTGGAGGGTGTCCCTGCCCATGGCAGGGGGGTTGGAACTAGATGGTCTTTAAGGTCCCTTCCCACCCAAACTATTCTGTGATTGTAAATTGTGTGTTACGTTTGAGGATACCACCTAACACCTAATTTTTTAGGATAGATTTTTACACATTTTATACCTAAATGATTTCATGGAGGATATACTCTATGCAATTCAGTTCTATAACTATCTGTCCTATTGGGCAATTAGGTGGCCTTAGGGTAACTCACAACATGTTGTTTAGCCTTCTTAATTTTATTACTTCTAATGTTTGGGTTTGCAAGAACTACTAAGGAAGAACATTTGAAAATGCCAAGTGTTTGGTTTTTGTTATTTTTATAAGAAAAGTCAAGAACCTGATTTTATTGTTCTTACTGATAAGGAATTGTACCCTCCACAGTAATAAATGTGGTAATTCCAAAGGTACTTGGGTAGTTCTTGTGTTCAGTGTGGCTATGAAAGGAACTATATTAAAGTTTGATTGAGCTTTGAAGCCTTAGTGTACCAGACTCAACAAAATGCAGTCCATCAGGCATAAAGTATAGGACTATTTCTCCTGCTTTAGGGACTGGATTTTTTGATACTATTAAATATCCAGCCCCTGGCAACTTCCAAACTGTCAAATGTGGTGAGCGCACAAGAAGGGTATCCAGTAAAGAGTGTAGTTGCACAGCAAACTCTGTGCACCTACCACTCTATTTGGTTTTAAAATATCTCATATTACCTGCAGCTTCAGCAACTGGAGCTGAACAATATTACACTGGTTGCAGAGATACCTAAGCATAGTCTGAATCACGCCAGCACTCAGATGTGCACTATCATTTTCCTATGCATAGTCCCCTTGAAATCAGATTACTTATATAAAGTAGAAGTGTGTCTGAAAGGCTGAGGCTGCAATGTGCAGTGGGAAAATAGCAATCGTGGCTTCTGTCATTTTAAGGAACTGGTACCTTTCTCGTGATATTTTCTGATAGCAAGATGAACCGTGGCAGATGTTAAATACCCCATATCAAGGGAGTAGCAGTAAGGGCCAAAAAGGATTCATTTAAACAATAAATTGCTTATTTGTAAGCAAACAAGGCAAATTCACGGTTTAAGCAACTGCTTTGGAATACAAACTAAAGAGAAGTCATAAAGATGTTGGCACCCTGTAAAATAGAGCTCTATAACACTGTTGAGATGTGAGTATAAACTATGCAGGAACCTCAGCCATGGAATGCATTACATATGCATGTTAGTGTCTGCCTCAAGGTAAAACAGGGGTTTGGTGACAAGGGTGGGTAGACAGCTGTATATATTTTTCTGGAGAAAAATCTATGAAGGTCAAAATTTAACTTAATGGGAGTGAGGATGGGAGAAGAACAGGGAAGACACAGCAGCTGGAGACAGCCTGAGAGCACAAGGAACATGACAGCTGAAAGTGGATGACCTGAGGCTTATAAATTCCAAATTTCATATTAAAGAAAGTGTTCACAGTATTTTTAAACTCCAAAGGAGTCACAATCTGCATGTACTGGCAAAATTCCCATGGACCGCATGGCTCATAGTAGTTTGTTGTGCACAGGGTTTGTAACATTACAACAAGTTTGTATTAAGATCTCCCATCTTCCTAGTTCTGTCAGAGAAATAAGGAAACTTGTTTGCTTTGCATTACCATTGCCATTTATTTATTTCAGGGGAAGAAGGGAGAAGACAAATGCCACTTTGTAGAATACTTCGATTTGGAAACAAATCCTACTTGGCCCCTTCATATTGATGGAGTGACCTGGAGAAGGGTGTGATGTAATGTAAAACGATTTAATCTTGGACCCCCAAAAAAGCATTATCTCCAAGAATGTGTGTGCTTGAGAGCAATGTTAGAGACATCTGAACTGTGCACTACCCATCATCAAAACTGGGCTTCTGAAAGAGGAAATTCAGTTTATCTACCTGAAGAATTAGTAATGTAGGACCAGAGAGTAAGTTTTCCTGGAGCATTACATTTTGCCTCCTAACATTCAGGACAAGTCACACCACAGAACTCCCTTCCAAAACTGTTGTCTTCATATCAGATATGTATCAGACTTTAGCTAACCCCGCTTTGAGCAGCAAGGTGGGACTAACAGATATCCAGAGAACCCTTTCACCCCCAACTATTCTGTGATTCTATGATCAGAGTTCAGAGTTTGTCCTGAGAAACCAACTGTCAGCTTCTTCATAAACAATGCTCTTATTTTACTGGAATATAAGAAGTTGGATGATGAGAAACAAGCTTTCTGGAGTATTTCGACTAGATATCACAATGTATTCAGAATTGCGAGGATATTCACCAGTTTCTTATCCACCTCCTCCTCGGACAATAACGGCTGAAAGTCTCAGTTCCATACACATACCAGAGGTAGCACTGCTAAATTCTGTCCCTACACTTCCCCCACCCCACCCTGGCCCGAAAATAAAAATAAATGAACACCACACGAGATCATACAGTCACATTGGTTGGAAGGGACTTCAAGACCACTCTCATGATGCGTCAATACACTTGCATGCATCACTATTTCCTGCTGGAAGGATTCAGCATGGCTTCACTGGATCTCAGCAGGACTAAAGACTCCTTTTTAGATCAAGTGGAAAGCCCGGCTTTGAAACTAAACCTTCCAAAATGCCACCATCCTGAAACTTCACATGGTTGTAACTATAGTTGCCATCACTATGCTGCATTTTCAATGCCCAGAGCTTTACCACACACTTTTCTTAAACTTGCCATTATTGTTTGCAATTAGACTCTCAATCCATGCTATTGAAATTAAAACAATGGATAAAACGGACTTCAGAGGGGAAACTGAAGGCAATGCAGGAAAAGCTTGAAACTTTCCTTTCTTCCAGGCAAGTCACTGGACCTTCAATTCAATGGGTGCTGAGATCAACCACCCCACCACTCCCTCCCCCTTCTGTACCTGCTCATGCAGCTGTCTCTGAAGTAATATAAAAATCTCCTGACTGTGTTCTTGTTCCTAACACATTTAAGAAAGTTTAATATGATTTGGTGACTTGTTCTTCATATTTCTCTTTGCCCTTTCTGTTTCCATTCTGAAGTATTATTGTATTAGACAAACTGTGAGGTCTTCACCACAGGACAAGGTAAGAACTGAAAGATAAAACACTGGGCATTAAAGTAAATATCAGCTGTTTCTTTTTTCCTTACACCTAGGGTTTTGTTGGTTTTTGGGGTTTTTTTTGTTACATTTTTATTTTTTAAAAAAGCTCTACTATTTAGGCCATGGAGTTTTTTTACTCAGTTCTACCATTTTGAAGTGTCTACCCCCTACACCAGACAGCACCAAAGCAAACTGAACACTAACTTAAGTTCTGGAAAGTGTAGAGGTTTGAGACAAGATTTATCTTGCTGTCTTCAAAGAAGCAATAAAAAAGAAACTGCTACAACTTTAACTCATTCATCTCCTTTTTGAATATCGCCAGCCTGGGGCATGGCATGTTTCACTGCTAGCCTAAGGGTTGCACTGCCCTCAAAAATAACACTTCTCTGCATGATGCCTGTACAAGCTCATCACTTTCAGAGGGAAGACTTTCCCATTTGAGGCCTTGCTGTTGTCTCCACTAATGCATTTCCTAACAAGAACTGGAGTCTATTGGCTACAAAATATCTTCATCCAGGACAGGCAAATAAGAGTTCTACTGATACCTTTGAAAACACAGAAGATTCTCTAACTACCCTGCAATCCCCCTCTCCCATTACTCAACAGCTTTTTAATGAAAGCTATTTCCACCTGTTGCTGGTATTCAAATTCTTACCCAAGAAGGCACATGTAACAGCCCCTGTTAAGTGACATACATCCCTCTAGTTACACGGAAACCTTTCAGTGATGACCCCAAAGAGTTCATTAGATCAACAAGGGTGCAACATCCTATTGGCATCCTGTAGGTGCTGCCATATGTGTTGCAATGGCTGCAAGTATTCTACCTAAACTCTTCCTCCAGCAGCCAGCAAACCTACAAGCAAATATCAGAGGTCAAGGAAAGCCAATGAAGTGTTGTGAAGAATGCTTTACATTTTTGTACAATCAAAAGCTAGATACAATCACGCAGGATATTACCTGAGTTATTTCTACTGCAATTTCAAATCTCAGAAGAGTTTTCATCTTCAAAAACATTTATTCTAGAAAAAATACTAGTTTTACTTTGTTACAGAAGTCTGTGTGTGATTTATAAATCCCACGCATCTGATCCTTGAACCACCTATCCAACGGCACATATGAGAACAAACTCCCTGTGCAGGTACCTGTTATGCAAACTGCTGCTAAGTAAAAGGATGGCAGACTCTATTCACTCTCTTCAATCTCCAATTCAGTAAATGAGGCCAACAAAACGTCAATGTTTATGAGAACTTCTTAATTATTCAGAGCACACAATAGCTTTACCCCTTGAGTGATAAAGGCAGCACAGGATTAATGTCCATGTCCTTATCAAACCTTTTAGAGCCTGATCCTGATGAGGATCTTGCAGCAAAAGTGCCCGCCCTCCTCAGGCAGAGGCGATAAGTGACTGGAACCCTGTTCTGTGGCTTAGCAACCCATAAGTATCCTCAGTGGCACTTTCACCTCTGCAGTTCAGCAAGCCTTTCTTTCCATCCTGGTCTGCACAGCCTCTCAATTACTGTCACATTAAAAAGTCCTCAGGATGCATGTAGATATCCATACTCACAAAGGGAAGGAAATAATAGTCTACATTCAGTCTACATTTATTTCAAGACACAGTGATGTCATTAGGGCTAACAGTATTTTACTCTGGAATTGGAGAAAAGTCAGAATAATCACACAGCTGGTTACCAAGGCTCAGCCACAGCAAGCAGACACTTTTTAAGTCACCATAACTCAATTATGTTCAGTTGAGAACTCATACCCATACTTGCAGAAAAGGGGTTGTAAAGGAAATGAAAAAGAATATTTGTAAGGAATAAGCCAGCCTTTCCAGCCAGAGATCAAAGCTAGCAGTGAATCAGCATTCATTTCATCAGGCCCCCGGAGCAGATTTCCCTCTACTCTGCTTACAGCATACCTAAAGCCCTACAGCTTTCATGCAAGCTGGACCCATTTTGACTTTCACTAACTTGATTAGTAATTCAGGGTGGAAGCAAAATGAACCGGATTTTATTTACTGTGGAGGGAATCTCTAAGATTCTTAGGTTATAGGAAACATTTAAATCAACCTCCTAACATCAATGGTCATCTGGGGTATTACAAAAACCTTTAAAACAAGGAGGTGTCATTAGTGTGGTAAGAAACAGTGACAAGTAAAAGGTGAAAGACAGTTTCAGGTAAAAATTTTCAGAGCTGAAGGAGAAGACCAGCAGCATTCTTACCTGAATGCTACAGCAAAGGACACTCCCTTTTCCCATGATGGGAGCAAGAAATTCATCTGCTAAGACAAAAAAGAGGCTACTGAGTCATATCTATACCTCTTACTAACACATGTAACTGATGCTTGACAGGTAGGGTTCCAAAATTCAGTAATACAATATGCTGAGTTCAGCATTACAACTGAGTATAATTCACTCATATGATCCTAGACAGACACTTCAGTTTAGAAATTAAGGTCAGTAATTGAGACCGCTCTTCACAGTTTGTTGCTTCTTAGCTTTCTAATGTTACCGTTTAGCTGGCTTTTCTACATCAATCCTTCAACATGACAGACAGTGATCACTGAAATGATGACTCCTTAGAGAAGAAAGGTACCTCTGGCATAAAAGCAAACTTCAGAGATGTGTACGTATTATGCACATATGCACACACATACCCCTCGGCTGAACTGTCTTTCAAATTGCTTCTCATCACAGATGTGCAGTGGTTTAACCTGTAATATACAGCTAGTTGCAAAGCACGGACAGATATTCCCTTCCCATCTCCAAATGGGATTACAAACTCTCTTCTTCTTTCTTTAAATAATTAAGACTAGATGGCCACAGGTAATTAGGTGAAAAGGCAGTCAATAAGTACTCTCCAGCAAAGTGTAAGTCTTGTAATATTGATCTCCACTGTGCCTGCTTCTACAGAAATTAAACACTACCAAGTAGGTGGTATAATATAATATGTAAAAAAGTGCTTCCTTTCCACAAAAAAGCAACCAACCAAACAAAAAAACTACACAGATAAACAAACAACAAAAATGTTTTGTACGAGATGTGAGCTTTTAGGATATCAGTTTGTTCCTATGCATATGGACACTGTAGTTCAGTGACCTTACGTATCCAGTCTTTGCTCTATCTTGTCCCTTGGAAATGCTTCCAAAAAGAAAGCCCAGCTTGCAGGGAGGTATGTGCACCATGAGACATATTGGTTGAACTCAGAGCTCAGACTCCTAAGGAGAAATGGAACAAGGCATGTGTGAGGGGTTGATCTTGGTGGGTCACCAGGTGCCCACCAAGCCACTCTATCACTCCCTCTCTGTCACCAAGGCAAGGAGAGAAAAATATTACAAAACACTCATGGGTTGAGGTGAGGACAGGGAGATCATTTACTGACTACCATTATGGGCAAAACAGAATTGACTTGGGGAAATTAATCTAAGTTATTGACATTCAAACAGTGTAGGATAATGAGAAATAAGAACGAATCCAAAATCACCTTCCCCCTATCCCTCCCTTCTTCTCAGGCCCAACTTCATTCCCAAATTCTTTAGCCCTGCCCCTAGTAGCTCAGGGGGATGGGGAATGGGGGTTGCAGTCATCTAATCACACTTTATTTCTGCTGCTCCTTCCTCCTCATGTTCTTCCCCTGTCCCAGGTCCCTCCCGTGGGGTACAATCCCTCATGAACTTCTCCAATATGGGTCCTTCCGATGGGCTGCAGTCATTCAAGAACTGCTCCAGCGTGGATCAACCCTACAGGGTGCAGTCCTTCAGGAGCCTCCTGCTCCAGCCTGATTCTCTCACACCTCAGTTTGTCTCCCCAGTTGCAATTTCTCTTCCTCCCTTTTTTTTTTTTTCCTTTCTTCTTTCTTAAATATGCAATCACAGAGGTGCTACTGATGTTGCTGATGGGCTCAGCTTTGGCCAGATGCAGGTCTGTCTTGGAACTGCCTGGAACTGACTCTGTCAGACATGGGGCAGCTCCCAGTGTCTTCTCAAATATGCCAAACCTGCAGTACCCTCCTGCTACCAAAACCTTGCCACATAAACCCACTCAACATCTTAAGATATTCCCAAGGGACATCACAGAAAATTTCCCAGAATTCAGATGTTACAGTATGAACAGCCTTTGTCCAATCCAAGGAAGAGGAAGAAAGGTTGCCTTAAACTTTATTTTGTGGAGTTATAGACACATAGGCAAGCACAAGGATAGGCAATGCTGGCACAAATATGTCATTCTGCCTCTGGCAGAGGCACAAAAGTTATCAAATAGTTGTGTGAATATTGATTGCCTAAAGTGAAGGAAAATCAAGGACAAAGAAAATAATAACACGGAACACGACAGGGACAACAAACTATGAAACAGATGGTTATATAGTAACCTCAGAAGTCTCAAAACAGAACTCACTGAATCCAATTCTTCTTGCATCTACTTTCCTAAACCCCAACACAGCAGCACAGAGTCACATGCAGAACATCCCTTAGTTGAAACACTTAACAAGAAACCAAATCAAAATGCTGTCAAATATCAGAGACCTGTAACCTTGTTGGCTGATGCTTCATTGTTGTTTTCCTTTCCTCAAGATTTTAATTATTTGCTAATTCCTCCTGGGAAATCTTTGTCCTAGTTTTCTAAGCAAACAGAGGACTTAATAATTACATAAAACCCTGACTACTTCATGGTTAAAGAAGCAAACCTCACAGAACACCCTGTGAAGTTGAAGAGAGTAAACAAGCAGGAGCTAGCGGCATAAAGATTAAAAGGAGGGATTTATTATTCAGAGCATTAATAAAAATGAACACAGAATAGAATACAAAATGCTTTTACATCTTTTCAGATCCCCTATAAATTTAGTTGATTTAGAAGGGTGCCTTACTACTCAGATTGGGAGACAGGACACTTCTCCAGACAGAATATTGTGGATTTTCATTTAAATTCTGTCATGCTTTTGTAAACTGCTTTAAAATATAGGCATCTGCCACTCATTACTTAGTGTTCCCTTTCCATTGGTCAGAGCAAGGTCAAAGTAACACAAATACACACAGCAGCCTATTCGTTTTCTGAACAGGCGCCCTAATAAACAAGTGTGTTGCTCAAACTGATCTGTCCTTTAAAGTCTACCGTATTTTAATTTGTCATTTAGTGCCACCTCTCCTCTTCCTTCCTCTGAGCTTCATCAAGGGCAGGTAGAGGGAGGCAACACAAGTTATGCCTGTCTTTCACTCCCACGTTTATTTTGTGGGCATTCTTCAGTCACCATTCATTTCAGGATTACTCCACTTCTTTCTATTACCCAATATGTGTAGTTATAGCACAGGAAAGATGGCCTTGTATGTCACGCTGATCTTTAACATATTTTCTTGTCATCTTGCATGAGTCAAAGATGAGCTTTTTTACAGAAAAAAGGTCTGAAATTCAATATTGCAAGTCTGTTTCTGTCCTAAGCCAGAGGGAAGAGGGGACAGAGGAAGATTGGAGGTGAGGAAGACATAGGGAGAACAGTTGCCTTGCTGCCTGTTTTTCTTTCTTTCCTTAAGCCATGCTAGGAGAAACAGCCAGTGGATACAGATTGCTCTCTTCTCATTTCTGAGCAGACCAAGAGTTTTGGAGACATCCTCTTTGAATTTGCAGATTGACAGATCTGGCTTTCCAGGAATGGTCTGTGTAGGACAGCCAGGCATATCAGCCAGAGGTTCTTTCTGGAGAAACACTGCTTTTCCTAAATTTGCTTTGTGTTTAACATTCTAGCTCTGAGTAATATTATAGCAAAACTTTCAGTACAAAAATCCACTATTATTTGGAAGGAAAAGGCTGGCATTTCCCTCTCAGTTTAAAGGGTAACACATCAGATAACCTGAGGGGTTAATAAACCCATTTCTTTTAGACTAACCAATGCCATCGGCAGTGTAGCATCAGCACCAGTGGTAAATATATGAGCAAAGTTGTCATTTTACCCCCCTGAAATAAAGAAAGAATAATAGTACACCTGTATTCATAGAATCATAGGATGGTTTGAGTTGGAAGGACCTTAAACATCATGTAGTTCCAGCCCCCCTGCCACGGGCAGGGACACCCTCCACTAGACCAGGTTGCTCCAAGCCTCATCCAGCCTGGCCTTGATCTATTCTGGATCTTTGCTTCTGTTGTATATGTTCTACCTGTCATTTCACTGCAAACATCCTGCTTCCGTGATGGTTCATAACAACAAAATCTGTCTTTGCTTTGTGTTAATGTATGAAAGCCCTTCTCCCATTAAGTTTTGACCGTTGGGTTTCCATAACAGAATGGCACCTAATAGACCCATATTCTGCCTATGAGTGTTAGGAGTGGGGTGGGGAGTGGGAAAATGAGAAAGCAGGATTGAGTGGGGTTTCAGGTGGGGTTTTTTGGTTGTTTTCAAAATGGCATTTACAGTTCAATATGTTGGAAATTTAAGGGGGGGGGCGGGGACTGGGAGGGGAAGATCATTTTTGTCAGAAATGACACTATTCCATCCTGTGAATCTGTGCTTTTAATCCAGGAGAGTCCACAGGAAGCTGGCACAAGAACCAGAAATTGTGATTAGTGAAGAATATTTTCAGTTTTGTGAGTAGAAACACCATATTTCAAGGTCCACTGTAGAGAAATTGCTCTCTAAACCCACGAAGTTATTAAAATTCTAGACTTTAGTTCAAAGGATAGTGGTTTTAAGTTTGTAACTTGCCTCTTTATGCTCCAGTACAGCCATGTGTGTACAGAGGGAGAGAGCTTGAATTTTCAGTCTTACAGAATAAGAACACAAAATACAGAGTATACTACTGACCATTCACCCAAAGACCAAGACTCCCCAGCCTATACATACAAAATCCCTTTCCTCTCCTCCCTCAACAGCTCAATTTTACAGCTCTCTGCCTCAGCACCTCTGAAGGGCAGGCAGTTTTTAAGCTAGCATGTACACAACAACCTCTAGTGATCAAAGAGGTAACTACAGATCATATAGGCAGCAGTAGCCAGCCCACGAGATCTCTCAGAAGGAAAAGCAGCAGGACCCGCGACACTTGTGACAAAACTCCAAATCGTTTGTAACATCTAGGAAAGAGAAAATATGCTGGCAGCACTCAGTAAAACTCCTGTAATTGCAATAATTAAAAAATGAAATGTATTTATTCAATAAGAAATCCCTCTGGGCCTATCCCTACTCATGAAGGAATAAGAACCTGAAAACTCAGTGTCAACATCCAAATACTTTTTTTTTTTTTCCTAGCAGGACAATAGCAACAGAGAAAGTTAAAAGGCCATAGGTCAGCAAGCACTTTATTACTTCTTAGGAAGCAGAATAACATGAGAAGATTTCTAAAGAAATCCTTGCTGGATGCAGGGAATGGGCAGAAAACCCTGATCACTTAAATGAAGTGCTTTGTTGGGAAATATACTTTCCAGGGAGCATGGCCCTGAACATCACATCAAAGGTGATGCCAAAATCTGTGACAGAACTGGTAAGAAGAGCTTGATCTCCAATTTAATGGATTTTATCCACTATAACACTCCTTTTATGCCAATTGCTTCTAGTTTCTGTGCACACATAGAACGCTAAAAAAAAAAAAAACCCACCAAAAAGCAGAACCAAACCACCAAATACAAAACACATCTTTTAAAGTGCTTTTAGCTTTATAGATGAGAAAGGACTTTTTAAAGTGAAATGCACTGCTCCTAAGCATATTTTTCATTCAGTCTCCTGCTTTGCAAGAGTGCTCTCTTAGTGGCACAAGCTTCCTGTCCCTGACCTTCAGCTTTTATGTTTCCTTCACTTACTAGAAAAGTGAGTTTCTTGACATGGTTAGGAGGGATTGCAGTCTGGAGAGAACTTGTTCTAATTCATCAGCTACAAAGGGAGCCTAAGACACTCCTCATTTTAGACAGCTAAACTTCAGGTAGGGTTAGTCTCAGCTAAGGGTGTAAGTGTCCACTCTGTCTGGGATTTAGCTTATACTTTGGCCATGGCTTTATGCCCTTTTTAGCAATACCCCGTGGGCTTACAAAGCCCTGAACCCAGGGAGACAGTCACTAGCAGACCATGAGGATGGCAGGACACTCAAGATGCATAACATATCTTGAACACTGTTATCAGTTCAACCAAAGATCTTTATAGTTCTCTCAAATATAGTAATACCATTTACACCATTTCACTAAAACTACATTTTCAATCATTTACACAAAAGAAGCCAAGAGAGGGAAAAATACTGACTAAAAAAACCCCAAAGATGCAGAAATCTTGGCAAATTTATAGAGATAAATGGTTACAAGTCCCTGAATAATAGTAGCATCTCAATTCTACTGCTTCATTTGCAACCCTTAAATACTTGAAAAAGATAAACTCATAATTTTCCCCAAAATGTATGCATTATTCTAAACAACAAGTAAAGCATTCATTTCACAGCAGCGTTAACAGAGACTCAAAATAAACTTTACACATCCACAAGTAATTAAAAAATATAAATACATGACCAGGTGTAGGAGTGGAGTAGTTTGAGTACATGTTGAAAAAGTTTCTGGAAAGCTCTACAGCCATCTCTGGGCTCAGCAGACATCCTCACCTCACACAATAATGCAAAAGGCAGTGTTTTTGCTATTCTCCCTTGGAAGGAGGAAAGAGACCACAATACCCCACTCATCAGGCCACAACCGCCTGGTGAAAGGAATGCACAATCCTTCATACCAAGGTGCAAGGAAAACCAGGGCAACCTCCTGCCGCCCCCAACACAAGAGAGGGACACAATTATGAGAAGATGGTGGGAGAAGGCCTTCAGTCCCACTCCTTGGGGCTGGCTTCCCTAAGTGCACCAACCCTCACTGCACCCGCGGTTGTGAGGATTTCCCTAAAACCGCTGTGAAGTACAGACACAAAGGAAAAAAATCTCATACTTTAGACATAGCCCACATCTAATGCAAAACTTGGGTAATAACACCTTTCCCTACTCTCTCCCCACTGGTACATGATGAATGCTGCACTCTTCAGACAGCTTCCCTTTCCCATTCTTGATGCCTTGAGGAAACTTTTCCAAGTTTTGGTAACTGTCTTTTGGCTGGACACTGAAGGACCGATCGTTTGACTTCTCCCATTTTAGAAAATAGTTTTTACTAGCCAAGCTGCTCTCCACTTGTGACAGCATATGTGACAGAATATTTTTACAACTGTAATCATTTCCCATTTGGAAGCTATAAATCAGATGCATTCCCATTGTAAAAATCACCTTTTTCAACCTCTTTTTGTTCATGCTTGAATATCATTAGACAGTAAGAAGAGTCTGTGTGTAGCTTTGAGGCAGCAAGTAAATATTAATATATAGTGCTTCAATATGTAAGCTTGTCAAGGTACTGCAATGGTAAAGTGATTTATAAAATGAAAAATCAATATGAATAAAGTCTAGTGAATACACACCATGGATTTATCTGTAGAAAGGGGTAATGAGAGACTGCCTTTTTGCTGTCTCCTACAGCTACAGAATATAGTCCTGATAGAAAAACTTATTTTCTATTACAGTCCATCTAATGCCACTGAAATCTGAAATCTGGCAACCGATCAACGCAAAGAACCAAAGAAAACCAACCCATGTTTTCAAATTCACTTTTTCTGTGACTTTACAAGAATCGTGACTGCTACGGATCTCTGCAGGTTACCTTATTGCACTGGAACGTAAACCTTGAAAATTCCTGGAATAGAAGATACATCACCATGCCAGCCCTTAATTTCAGCTTCTGTCAATGTAAACTACAATCTTTGTTGTGGCTGAATTTAAAATGAGGGAGAAAAGTAGCCTTAGGATTGTTAGTATGAAAGCTCAGCTGAAACACTTTAACAGAAACACATCTAATGAAACTCTGCCAGCATCTGAACTATAAACCAGTGGATTCACCTAACTTCATAGTGACTTTCAATTCTGTTTAGTGGCAAACACCCTAACTGTTGCAGGTTTTTGTTTTTCAAATATGTCAGCTCACTGGACCAAGAATGGTACTATAAATGGAAAGAAACTCTGTGGGAGGAGAAGAGGAAAAGATGAGTTCATCATAATCTTTGAGGTTATTAATACATAGCAAAACCTAAGCATATGATTGCCTCACCATGATTTGAAGAGTGTCTATCACAACTCTCCAGGCACATTAAGCAAATCTCAAATACTAATATGTTACAATAGTAAGGACAATAAACCTTTCTAACAGCCTCTCCTTACCTACCCGAAAAATGACTCCTGAACACATCCCTTAAGTTAGAAGGCCTGGCAGACACTCAGAAAATTGTTTTCAGATTTCTCCAAGGAAAACTCTGGAATTCTGTTGGTCTCCCTGGCAGAACAAGGTTATTTGCATATTACACAGTTGAGCTGAGTAGCTGCCAAAAAATGTGGCCATAGAGATGGTGTCTAGAGAAGGGATGAGCAAGAAGCTCCTAGAAAAACCTAAATGGAAGGAGTTTACAGAATGTGGAAAAACAGTCTGGCCACTTGGGAGGAGTATAGGAATGTGTCAGATTATGCAGGGATGCAATGAGGAAAGCTAAGGCACACTTGCAATTGAACCTGGCAAAAGATGTCAAGGACAGTAAGAGGGGCTTCTTCAAGTACATCAGTAGCAAAAGGAAGTCTAGGGAAAATGTGGACTCGCTGCTGAATGAGGCAGGTGTCTTGGTGACAGAGGATGCAGAGAATGCAGAGTCAGCATGGCATTTCTTTGGCACAGAAATATTCAAACCCACCTGGATGCATTCCTGTGTAACCTGCTCTAGGTGAACCTGCTTTGGCAGGGGGGTTGGAAAAGATGATCTCTGAAAGTCCCTTCCAACCTCGAGCATTCTGTGATTCTGTGGCTTGGATTTAGCACAATAGAGTGTTGCAGCTTTCTAATCACCAGCTTCAAGTGTACATCTCTTGCCTATCTTTTTTACCTGCCTTAAAGATGTGCTCCATGTATCACTGAGAGGCTCTAATCCCAACTCAGATTTCTGGATGTTATTTTATGATAAGTTAGAAACACCCCATATGAGCAATATCAAAGGTAGATGCAAATCCTAAATTTAATCCATAACTTAGGAAACTCTGCATTTCTGCACTGTGTCATTCTGCACTCTGACAACTGGGACCTCTCCTTTAATTCGTCTGTATTTAGGTTTAGCTCCATTGACAGTGATGTTCCCCATACCAGGCAATACATTCACTTAGGCTGAAGAGTAACTGGTAAATGACCCTAAAAATGGATGGTTCGTAAGTAGAAGAATCCAAGGGGGCTAAATATCATTAGCACCACCATGTCATGACCTGTGATTTCCACATCTGACTGCACTGTACAGAAATGAAGCTGGAGACCTCATGAAGAGCTTATTAGTGGGGTCTAACCAGCTATCCCAGTGCATGACACATCTTCTGTCTCATCAAAGGCAGAAAGTGACAGTATTCACAGAAATGGTTCCCTCATTCTCTACAGTCATGAGTGATGTGGATATTTCATCCTTCTTTCATTTAGCCATCTCCCACAGTGGCAAACCACCCTGGCTCAGCAAGAAGATACTAGAGGGCCAAGGATATTTCTCTATCTCAGCATGATGGAGAATTAGACCCCTCCATGGATACCTCCTGCAGAGTAGCAAGCTGAACTAGGCTAAACTACAGAGCAGTCAATGCCTTATGTCATACAGCTCATGGCAGGACAATTCTAAATTAGCCATTGTCAGGCAGGGTGTGGTTTAGTTTTTGGGGAAGCTGTCACTTCACACTAAACCTGTTAATCTTCCAGAATAACAGACAAGAGGAGTTAGCCTGATTATTAAATGTTTGAGTACATGGGTATTTTTAGACAAATAAAATAATACTATACAGATGTCTTTTTAAGTGGTGACTTAAAAAATGACAGCTTTGGTGCCATAGTTGTTGGCCACCAGGCCTCAGCGTGGGTTCCACACAGGGGAGCAGAGGCATTGCATAAGAAAGGACACTGCTGTCTTTTCTCTTTCATTCTGTAAAGAAACCATCTTTGCCTCCTACCTCTTTCTCCTCTAAAATTAGAGTGGTGTCTCTTCTTCCTCATCTCCTATATAAGGGGAAAAAGCAGGCTGCATCAATATAGGCACTGCAGAGTCAGCTCCTTCAGCTACAGAACATCACAACCCAATTTGCCCAGATGTTGTCAATGAGCAAATGCTTTATATTGTCTAAAAGTCACATGTGATTTGCATAGCAATGCCTTTCTCTGCTTTCTCAACAAGTACCTCTCTGTAAACAAGTATGAAAATGTCAGACTAATATATTAACATTTACATTAGCAATTAAATGGAAAGATTTTGCTATATAAATACATTAAGGGAACTGATTTTAATCCTTTCTTCTCTAGCATTTTGGTTTTCAAAACCAGCTTCCCTTTTCCAAATAACATTTTAGGGCATGTAACTGACATCAAGATTAGAGAGTGCCATAAGAAATAATCTATTGTGCCTAGATCAGAATAAATCCTGCGCAGGTTCACATCCTGCATAAGCAGTGTTATCTGAGGCAGATCCAGCTAAAGGGTGTAAACCTAAGATTACAAAGCTTATTCTCCATGCAGTACCTGCTGGAAGAAAATTCAGTGCCTTTAAAAATGTTATACATCATTATACCAGAAGCAAATATATTTCTACTAACAACAATTTTTGGTAAGATCACAATTTCTCATTTTTAACATTAAGCTTTCTATCCTAGCCATGGGCACCAGCTAAAACACCTTGATGTCCTGGTCATTCTCCAAGGGCATCAATCAGTTGCTGCTTTCCAAATGAGGAAAACAGGGTCAAGAATTAATCTGGCAGCATTTAGCCCCTGCTTCTCTTTTTCTAGAAGTCATGTTCCATTTCTCCAGCAAAACTACAAAGGAGATGATAAACAAAACACCTCATATATCAGAAAGAAGCAGAAAGAGTACTGATTTTTATTTTTTTTTTTTTTTATTCCAGTTGGAAGCATTTTCTACATCCTGAACCTGACACTTCTATTACTGGAGTCCATGCTGGCTGCTTTGTCTTCTCTGTGGCAGAATAGGAGGATTATCAGTTGTTCTCAGAGCTATGAGTATTCAACAGTACAGGCAAAACCCACAAATGCATATACTTATTCTGCTGCTTTACAAGAACTCCTCCTGTGGAGAGCACAGCCTTCACAACAGTGCAATAATAGGTTGGAAGCAGAACTGACAGCTGAGAAGGTCTTCAGCTTCTTGACAAGTACAACAGGATTAGTTCTTTGAAATCCTGGTAGCAGTTGTTGTTCTGAGACTCTAACAGAATCTTCCCAACACAGATTACCATGGTCAGAAAAAACAGCGAAGGGCTAGTTCTCCTCCCTGGTGTGTTGGAAGAAATGCAGAACAATTCCACCAGAGTAAATAGTGAAGCAAATAACTTGACGAGAACTTCTGAATTACAGTGTAGTGTTCCCAAAGCACAGAATTTCCTACACTAAAATTCTGATGAAGACAAGAATGTGGGGAGCAAAAAAAACCTCAAACAACCAACGAAAAAACCTAAAACAAAACAAAAAAATATTATACCAGAGTGGATCTGCACATCATTCTAGGAAGGGGAGATTTTGCTTCCATATTTTTATATACACCTAGTGTATATAAAGGAGTAGAGGAGGCACAACTAAGAGAAACAAGCTGGATTGAAAGTATACCTCTTTACATCTTTTGTTGATGAGTACTGGCAGTAAATAATATTGAAAGACAAGTTAGATGAATATAACCAACCTTCTCTGCCTTTATCACATACAATGCCTACTGAAAACTGCATCTCTTGAAATTACTTCGCTATTGTGTTGCCAGCTCTTACGGTATCACCGTAAGTCTCATTATGCTTAGATATTATACAAGCACTCTTATCTATCAAGGAAATGTTACAGAAGAATCTCAACTTTCATCAAAACACAAAAATTCCTAGTACTGCTACCCTTTAGGAAGATGGAGTAAAGCTTGAAACATGATCACAGTTCATTACAAACACCTAGAAAACAAAAAATTAATAGAGAAATATCCTACTACAGCGATAACATTTTAATACTCTAGTAGGATTGTTTTAAACTAATTTACCCTAATGCATTTGAGTGGGGAGAAATCATATTTTCTAAGAATGCTTGTTACTGAAGGTACTAAGCCTAACACAATTTAAGCATAACTCATTTTTCTCTTCACTGTATGCTTCCACCCACCATGAGAAGGAAGTATACTTGTTTTTCCAGAGAGCAGATAGTCTGAGATGATTAGTTTTATAGTAGCTGGGCTTCCCTGACAAAGTACTCTTCTGAATGAATTATAATGTCATAATGAACAAATGAGTCATTTTCTGACACACTAAATTAAAACAAGGTCTGGATTTATGAGCTGTGCAGTGGCACTCAGGGTGACATGCTCCTTTAAAAACAATTTCTTTTTCCTTTTAATGGAAAAACACAAAACTGGCATAGGCGACCAAACACTGAGAATTTAAGATCTATGTATTGGGTATGTTACATCCTAAAAGGACTCAATGGAATTGTGCAAGCTAACTTCCTTGTGGTACTTGAAAGTTTTAGCAGAGTTTAGCATTTTACTGGGACTTTTATATGAGTTGAATGAAGGTAAATAAACATATATTTTCTACCTTTCTACTCTGGTTTTAGAGCAGTTTATAAATTTCACTTACATACTGTAAGCTGAGAAAAATAAAAATTACCAATAAATATGGGTTTGGATAATTCTAGTTTCCATTTTTTCTTCATTAATTGCTAAAAGACATACTGAAAAAATCTCACCTTACTATTCAAAGATGATTGAATATCTTTGGAGTCAGGATGGCAAACCAGCTTTTAAAAATATTCTGTTGTTTTCTTGGTTAATCACTTCTGCTGTGTGATTTCATATGCAATTCCTTAATTGTGTGACTTATGTGAGTAATGAGCATGACACAAGTGGAACTTTCACAAACCCAACTTCAAAGCAAACTGTTGTTGGTGAATATTTAAGCATAGCAACCTCAATATTTGATGTATACCAATACTGTACTTATGTCTGTAAAATTCCACTCTTGTACATTTATAAAACATGATCATCAAGAAGATCTTTCATTATGAGTCTAATTACACATTTTTTGATACATGTACCTGCTGTTAAATAACATCCTTGCCTGCTTCTCAGTTGGAAGGACTCTGCAGAAATGATGGAAAATTAAATGTTGTCATATATATGTTTCCTCCCACAGAGGTGTTGGTGGAAAGGTGAGCAGTGTGCATCTGCAATAAGACAAAATCAGGTGAGCCCTTTTCTTCTATTTTACGTACTTTGTCTTATAACACTTTTTATATCGAAATCCATGCAACTGTGCTCCAGAGCAGCTTCCCAATTTTATCATCTTGTGTAACATGCCTGGGAGCACATATGTGATGATCAAAGACATTTTAATGAAAATAGTTTGAAATATAAAATCGCCTTTTTATCTTAAAGTAAGAAGGAGTTATCATGTTATTTTTTCCCTAAAATTAAAAGGGAGGGGAGAATGCAACCATCTGTCTGTCTGTATATCTATCCTTCCATCCATTTTAAAAGTACCTAAATTGTTGCAAAGTTGAAAAGCTAGTAAGTGCTAGGATTTCAGGCACTCTATAAAATGCCAGAATTTTGCTATCCTGTAGCTTTATTTTTCTGAATATGCTTACTTTTACATGCACCTTTGTCTAACCCTCTTATACGGGTTTTGACTATTCTATAACAACTATGGTTTCCCTTTGAAAAGACAAGATGAATGACTGCAGAAAAGGACTTTTCAACCATCCATTCCAAAGAAAAGAAAGTGCAAGTTAGAGATGAAACATCCGTGTTTCTCAGGATAGCATGAGCAAGTACGAAAATAACTGTGTCTCTGTGAGACCATTTCTAGCCCCTTTGCTTTGACTCTATGCATAACTTGAGAACCCCTTTAATGTCAAGCTCTGAAGAATGTGTTACCATTAACAAGGAGGGATACCTAGGGAGATTTGCTCCACTTTGGTGTTCATTCACTTAAAGATTAAGTTCTGCTCTGTTATACCTTTAGAAAGAAAGGTATTGAAGCTAAACAACAGTCACAGATGAAATATTGTGTTGATATCTTGTTTCCCTAAATTTCAAACCACCTGAAAACATTGGAAGCTATCAGCTGTCCCATTCATCATCAATAAACAGGTAAATAATTCTCAAAGTAAAAATACTCAGTTAAAGTGTTTATTTTGTAAACCCAAATCACCTCCCACAACTTTCCAGATGACAAATATTTCAAAATGTACCTCCTCCTGAGTGTCATAAGGTCAAGGCATTGTCTCCAGAAATACCCCAGTGAGTCCCTGAATATCAATGGCTGCACCAAAAAACACTTTGAAAACCAAAAGGCTGCAATCCTTAAAAGACTAATATTAAATACCCAACAGAGGATATTGAATAAGATTTCCCTTGCCATTAGTCTACTAGAAGCTTCTCCTTTTTAGTTATTTGAGGCTGCTGTAGAGATTCCGGTTTTCTAGTAGTGCTTCTAAAGTGTTTTGCTGGTATTCAGAAATACGGGTTGAAGCTGGGTCCTCATGTGCAATAGTAAAACTGTTCAAATTCACACTGGAAAAAGTTTCTTCTGCAGCAACACTAGCTAAGCAACGGAGGTACTTGGAAAAAACACAGTCTTGTTTCTTTGAAAAACAAAGGATAATAAAAGAACACCATAGAAGCACTACATAAATGTGAAAATAACATCTTTCTGAAAATAGGAAAATATAATCATCACCAAGAAATGGTTTTGTGACTCTCAAATTGACTAAAAGTGCCTTTTAAAAATAATGATTAAAAATTTCATTTGTAACTGAATCTCTCTCTCAGAAAACTGAGGGGCCTCCTTCAAAGACCTGGGCAGGTCACCACCTGAACCAGGAAGAGAGCATAAGCCTTCAGAGACCAGGCTTACATGCTAGACTGTGTGACCCTCACTCGCTGTCGTGCTCCCGTGACTGAAACCTACTCAGAAACATCAATAGAATTCTTTATTAATGAGAATGTCACTTCACCTTCTTGCAGCTCCATAATAAAAATGCTGCAAACCACTGGCATCCCATCTTATTTGCTGCCTGGCTCAATCAGTATGCTCATTATGCAAATTCCACGTATGGCCCCTGACTATGACTATTGCTTTTTGCAGGTGACAAAATGATGAAAAATGTGAAATTTTCTCATAACTGTTTCATGTTGATTTCATGGAGCTGAAACTGTAAACGACATAGATGAACCTCCTATTATAATAAGGCTAGATGGGTTTGGCAAATGAGCGATTCATAACCATACACATCACCTAGCAAAGTGGCTCTGTGATCTAATAGTGTTTTCCCCATGCTGGACACAGGCACACATAACTCTGAATATATCCGATGCAGGTCTGACATTTCATTTCATTGCGCTGCTGTGTTGTGCCATGTAATGCACTGCAGCAGAAGGACACACTGGAATGACAAGCTGCCAGTTCTAATAAAAATGTAGGGAAATATATGTGCTTTCAGCCGAGGATGCAAACTGTTAGTTCATCCAGAGGTGTGCAAGCAGAAGGCAGCGCTGCAAATCACTTGTGGACAAGCCTCCTTCATCTTCCCTCTTCTGGGGTGGTTTTCTTCCACCTCACCTCACATCAGACCTTATAGCACCTTCCAGTACCTGAAAGGGCTACAAGAAAGCTGGGGGGAGGACCTTTTACAAGGGCCTGTGGTGACATGACCAGGGCCAGTGGGTTTAAAGTGAAGGTGGCGAGATTTAGGGTAGATATCAGGAAGAAATTCTTTATGGAGGGGGCGGTGAAGCACTGGGACAGGTTGCCCAGAGAAGCTGTGGATGCCCCATCCCTGGAAGTGTCCAAGGCCAGGCTGGATGAGGCTTGGAGCAACCTGGTCTAGTGGAGGGTGTCCCTGCCCATGGCAGGGGGTTGGAACTAGATGGTCTTTAATGTCCCTTCCAAACCAAACCGTTCTGATTCTATGATCAGTCACTTTACTCATGGTTCCCACAACACCATCTGGTCAAATCACCATTGTTTTCAGTGTGTCCCTAAATAAAGACAGCTTCTCCCTCCTGTTGGTCCTAACAAGCTAAAAACTTGCTCCCATGGAAAATGATCCCCTTTTCTATTAGGTTGTATTAGCTGGCAATCAGAGTGGAAGGTCAGGAAAGACAGAATAAAGCCTGGCAGGGAAATAGATACAGTACAGCGTAGCAGAAAGAGAAGAATACAAGGAGTAGGAAAAGGTAAAGGGAGGAAAAATCTGATAAATAAATGAGAAAAATGAGATTTAAAACATGAAAAGAAGAGGTAAGTGTGGCAGTAACTACAAGTCACACAAGAGCAAGCCAAGAGGTGTATAGGATAGGAGGGAGGAAGCATTTCATTCCCAGGGCTCCACAAACAGATAAGCAGTTGTTCTTCCTCCAGCTGGACTGAAGGTCTTCCATTTTGTGTAAAATTATACCTACGTAACGTTTAATCTCAGTGTCAATTGTGGAACGCATTTGCATTGTATAACATTTTGCTTCCATGTCCGGTGTGTGAAGAGAACCCAAGATGGACATGGGCATTTAAATGCTACAGTGCTACAGATGGTCAGCATGGGAAGGCCTCGTCCTCCTGCCTGTGGCCTTCCTTCCACCTACTGTCCTCAGGCCTCCTCCTCTCCCCATACATGTGACTGCTGAGAAATGTAACAACCCTTTCACACATTTCCCTTCTTTGACTTCAATGATTGTTATTAGTTCTTTTAACCTTTAACCATTTGCGCAAGTCTTCAGACTGACAACAGTGAAAATTGGACTTCTTTCGACTGTTACGCACATTTAGAAAAAGTTTTTTCTGCAATGTTTTATATTAAAAAATGACAGTTCATCAAAACTAAA
The DNA here is from genome assembly GCA_027574665.1 of Rhynochetos jubatus. NCBI lineage: Eukaryota > Metazoa > Chordata > Aves > Eurypygiformes > Rhynochetidae > Rhynochetos > Rhynochetos jubatus. The sequence goes on along the minus strand of CM050651.1, from coordinate 73,192,128 downwards.
GTGTTTTGTGAAAATTATTTTTTGAAATTAAAAAATGAAATTAATGTTTAGATAGGTAAAAACATTTTAGTTTGAATTTTGCAGGACAAAACTTTCTAATGGTCTATTTTGAAATTACTTTTCATTTCAGTGTTTTCGCTACTTCATGTTTATAAAACAATACAAAAATAACCTCCCAAAATGAAATTAAATATATTGACTTTTCAACCCTAAATGCATTACTTGAGGGACATTATCAGTTAACACAACATTTACATTAAAATATTTTGCTCTACTACAAATGAAAAAGCAATTCAAAATTACAAAACAGCTAAAAACATGGTTCCTGCATGATTTTAATTGATAGACAAAAATATACATTGTGACAGTAGGAGATTTTACCAAGTGCTCTATCGTTCTTCGAGCTAAATTTTGATGGCTATTTAACACTGAATTTACCAACAACAAAAGAGTTTATTGTGTGTCAATTAATTGACTACTTTCTCTCAGTTTACCAGTTTTAAGAACTTGAGAGGTTTAAGCACTTAAGTTGAACTGGCAACTTTGGTTGTATGATCTGATTGATTTCTGTGAACTGAGAAACAGTCTGTGGTCAACACCTGATTTCTCAATGGCTGCCACTTAGCAATGCAATCACTGTTGCTTTCAGCCGTTACTGAAATAGGAAACATTCCAACAAATTCTTACATGCTCAAGCATATTATTATTATTATAGAAAGCATCCATCTTCCTCTACGTTTCGAGTAACAACTGTTCCTCCAGTCTCATACAAACTAAGAAGAGAAATGCACATAAGTAAACTTCTTCTAGATCCATGGATGAAATACCACCTATGTCAAAATTTGACACACAAGTTGACAGGCTTGAAAACTTACACAGCAAGGTATGGAGGGCACCAGCTTGTTATTCTAGTTACAAACAAAACTGAGGAAAATAAGCATCCTGGTTATTAAAAGACATCACTGATTATCCCCACAGATACAAAAATCTGAGCATATGCATAATCTTGCACCACAGATTACATACAGCATTCTCTGTCATCATCCTGAATGCTGCGGGTTAGATATTTGTGTATAAGTCACATCTGAGGAATTGTCGGCTGAGCTACGGATTGTGACCCATCTCCACACCAGAGAATCATATTTAAATTAAAAAAAAAAAAAAAAAAAAGACAGACTAGTAACTTCGTGCATCCAAAGATGTCTTAGAGCTGTAGAGAGCAAATATTGAGAAAGAGCAACCTCCTCTACAGAATCTGAAGTTGAGAATTCAGAAATCTGTGTGTGCAAAATTATTATTCTGTTCGGAACCAGCATGAAAATTTGCTCACATTTCAAAGAACAACAAAAAACGTAATTCATGAGGAAGAATAATTCTTAAGGAACTAAGACAAGCAGAAAGAAAGGCCAATGGACTGTTGGAATACAGAATGCAATCAACAACTATATTCAAGATGAAATTTTGATATGTGTCAACTTGAGACAAGTACTGAAAAGGCAAGCATTCTCTGAATTTTTGAGTGATAAGGGAAATGCTTGGGGATTTATGCTTTCTACATCCATGTCACTGGGCCTTCACCATGTTTTCACTGCAACTAAATACCCCTTTTATTTTTTTTAATCAGTTGAAAACACCAGCAAACTAGGAAAAAAGGTTGGGAGCAGAAAGGGTTGGTTTATATTGTCATAGTAACTGAAGTTTTACAGTAACCAGATTTGCCAGAAATATATGAAGTGTTGCCCTGGGCAAATTTACATTAAACAAATTTCTAATTTGTTGTATAATTATAATCAGTTAAATAATGCCATTAAATGTAATGAATAATGCAAGCCTCATTCATATTCACCAAGGACTTTACTCTTAATCATTCTCATTAGTCTGGACAGTTTGCTTTTTGGGGCAGACAAATAGGGATTTATCCAAGATATTTTTGAACTGGTTTACCTTCTGGAATTCAGGGAAAGGAATGATGATGGGAGTCCATATTGTCACGGAAGGAGTAGCAGAAGCCTATGCAAGAAAGTTCATATTTCATAACCATAGCCTAATATTTAGAATAAAGTTTTCCTCTCTAAAGCAAGGACAACAAGTGTATGTAGCCATGAAGAAGGCAGTCAGCCTGCATAAAGACTTGGTCCAATTTCCCAGTAGGAAAAGCAGCAGAATAAAATTCTAGTCCAATGAATACAGTGACTGTTGAGTTAAATAGGACTAGGAATAGTATCCATAACCCCAATTTCTGTTCATAACATAGGAAGCCAGTTCTCACCAAGCCAGGAAAATCTAGCTATTCCAATCCTGTTGTTTATTGCCATGCCATCACTCTCCTATCAACAGATCAGCTTTTTCACCTTTATGGGACTCTGCCTGTAGTGAGATCATTTCATTTCCTCCTGCTAGCTGAATCCTCATTTCCAGATAGCAATTTGTGTATGACTGACAAACCTGTAACACGGTACTCTGCCAAACAGAGGTGCGTCAAATTTTTTTTGTCATAAAAATGTGTGCACATTTTCTGGTTGCATTGCCTGAGTATACGAAAACTCAGACACACTTTATTCCTCAGAGATAACAGTGCTGGATTTCACTGGGTAAAAGAAAATGAGTAAGAGAAGTAAGGGAATCTCTAACATAGATAGTGCGTGTGTTCCCAATTTGGTAGTTAAGGAGAGACATGGCAAGATCCACTTAGTACTTACTTGCTTATTACTTATTCGACATGGAAAAACATACAAAGGTGAAATCTAATTAGCACTGGGTTAAAATGGTTTATAGACGAATCGGGAAAAAATATTTATACAGGGTCAGGGAAATTGAGACAAAATTGGGTTGGTGGGATATATATAAAAAAAAATAGGCAAAAAGGGTAAGGAAGTTCCTCCCATTGAGTTGCAAGATTCAGAGTGGGATACCCTTGCTTTCTGAACTCCTCAAATATGAGTCTAGGGGTGGCTGAATCCACTTCTAGTCCCAGACTTGGTCAATTTTTTATGGCTAAGGAATTAGATGTCATGACCACAGTGCAATGATTTTTTGTGTTTCATGTGACTTTGGGATAACAGCAATTTAAAATAGCAGCAATTTAAAGTTCATTAACACTATAATGATGAATCACAAAATCAGACAATATGATTTCCTGGCAAAAACTTAAAATCCACTGTTGTCAGTGAATCAACACAGCAACTTAATCAAAGACTTAGAGTTGTCTACATAAAATTCCACGCACACACAGAGACAGATGTAGATATAGAGATAGAAATAGATACATATAAAGATATACCTATTAAAATTTGGCCTTGACCTCAGTGAAAATGTTCATATCTGACACCTTTGTATCTCTCAACAGCTGAGGAGTTGATCTTCAAGGAGGTTTTCAGTTGTGACATCCTCTGATTCCACAAACTTGAGAGTTTGTGAACTCCAAGACCCATCCGACTCAGAGAGATATACTGGGCACAGCCCACTGCTACCCAGGAGAGCTCAAAGGGTCTCTCTAGGAGGTGCCGATTGTAGGGTCGCAAGCAGATTGACTTTAGGCATCAATAAATTTCCATCCTGGTTACAATCCAGGTTGGTCATTACTGGAATTCTCTGACTGCCAGTAATTGCCTGTTCTGACCTTCCCAGGACATGTCAGGACTGTCAGGGGAATGATTAGTTATTCCATTTTTATTCCCCACTGAGGCAAGGTGACCAAACTCCTGGGACAGACCACGGTCAGACAACTGGGTTCTAGTATGGTCAGTGCCATTCTTACCTTAGCAATGCAAAAGTGTTTGATAGAGTCAAGAGACACTTAACTGCCAAACTCACTACACAATGGCCAAGGCTTATCGGGAGTCTCTAAGTCGGTAAAGTGGTCCATGAGCTGGGAGGAGCAGAAATCCACCACCACAAAGCCCCACATTATTCAAGAGAGATTACAGCTCAGAGGCACATCCATCCTCTGGTGTGACTCTTGTGTGACTGAGGCATGGTGACTGACATACAAAGAGATGGCGTGTACTAGGCTATGGCAAATCTTGGACCAGAAGCAAAAGAATCAGGAATACCGAGGAATGGTGTTGTGCCTAAGTGAACCAGAAGTATAGAGAAAGACAATTATCTTTAGCTGTTAGCCTGGGAGTAAGTTTGCCACAGAAGCAAAACACAGAAACCTTAAAGTGATTTTCATATCTCACTCCTTGCCCTTGCAGCAAGAACTTCTGTGTGCTGAGCTAAAAGTCAGATTGCTTTTATACAGCATCTTTCACCCTGACGATCCCTCCCTAGTGTCTTACATTTCAACAGCTGTCATTCATGTTAGCCTGGCTCTGTTTCTCCAGTTTTCCCTTTTTAAAATTATTATTTTTCTTTTTGGAAACTTAGTGACATGAAAAATGAACAGAAAACATCAACAATGAAAGAATAAGCTGCAGCATGCTAATGAAATTCTAGGGAAAATCAGTTACAGGCCCCAGCATTTGAAGGACTCCCCATGAATCTCATTTTGTTTGTTGCCCAGCAGTGTTTTTTGTTGCACACTGACTCACTATTTGGTTTTGAAAAAAATGGGAAGTTATAGCAATGCAGCCAAATCACCTTGCACTCTGCAGCACAGGGATCATGTACCTACCCTTCAAATGTCATCTCTATATGTAGAAACAGGGTGTCCCTTCTGCCCTTGGTAGTCTATATCACGATTAAGTTTTGAAAAGGAGAAACAAAGAGCATCAATTTCCACTAGGTCCCTCTAGTAAAAATTAGAGGCATATAAAAAGCTCCTCAAAGCTTTTTAAATTTAACTAATTAACCCTCTAGACATAAAAGACATTACCAATAATTCAGTCAACATAGTTCACAGCCAGTTCTTAATGAATCCTCCGTAATCTCTACGGTGCAAAAAGCTGGACAGTGAGCAATCAAAGAAATCTCTGAATCTACTTACATATATTCAAAATATTTGTATTTATTCCTTGTTTGCAACTTATATTAATTTTACTTGTCTAGATTTCATTTATAGAAAATCAATGGCACTCAGTACATTATGATCAATATTGTAGCAATTTCCCTGTAAGCTTGCAATATATTAATCATTCTTTCTATTAATAATCCTTGTACACAAAGTTATTCAATATTTAAAACTAAAACTGTAAATGCATTAGGGTGTCCCAGCTTACAACTCGTACAAAAATAAAGCCTTTCAAAAAAATCAATCAGCTCTCACAGAATCTATTAAAAAGTAGCATTTAATAGAAAAACCTTCATTTTAAACCTCAGTGGGGCAATATTAGCTTTCTTTACATTAAACTTTAGAAGGGCAAACCTGTCAAATAAAACTCCCTGTTGCTTTCCTTTTCTTTTCTTCAGCATTTATAATTGGAAGAAAAATATCCCCTTTATGGGAACTCCTTGAAAAGCTAAACTTAATCAGCATTTTTGTTCTAGTTAAAGAGGACAAACTTACCTCTATCTTACATTACATGTGTTTTAAGTGTATGATCAGGAGAAAGATAATTTCTTATCTTTAGGAAGTAAGGAGGAGGCAAAGCTGGTTAGCTGTTCCCTTATCTTCAAGGGTCTGTCCTCTTTATACAACTTCTATCCAAGTTCTGCCCTTGAAAGACAGATACCTATGAATCTGTTCATCAGAATTTCCCTAACTTATCTCACATTATGTGAAATTTATTATTAATTGTATGCTTTATATCCTTTCATTCAAAACAAAATCACTTAAGGGCTTTTAAAGTTTCTACGTGCCAATATTATATCTGCTTAATTTTATTAGAGTGTCTAGTGAAAGCACAGAGAAATGTGATCAAGTACGGCATGGCAGTGGCAGCCCAAACATGAGACAGATCTCTGGTGACATGCTGCTTCCAGTATACTCTGGTATACTGGCAGACCACTGGTAAAGTCTTATCTAAAATACTGCCACTAGCTTTTAGCATGATACTTTGGTAAAGATATGAAAAGACTGGAAAGAACAAAGTACAAATACATATAATGTCTCTATTCTCCTTCAGGGCAGTCAGTATATTTTCAGACATTTTATTCTGACCCCAAAGCTGTACTACAGTGAGAGGATTGTATAACACCTGAAGCATGCTTTATTCCTCAAAGGATACAGTCAGCACTGGAGCCGAAGTGAGATTCTTGTTTTCCACTCCTGGCCAACTTGGTGTCATCTGCAAACTGACTGAGGGTGCACTTGATCCCACTGTCCAGGTCATTGATAAAGGTAGTAAACAGATCTGTCCCTACTCTGAGCCCGGGGGGAACATCACTTGTGACCGGCCACCAACTGGATTTAACTCCATTCCCCACAACACTTTGTGCCTGGCCATCCAGCCAGTTTTTTACCCAGCAAAGAGTGCATCCATCCAGGCCATGAGCAGCCAGTTTCTCCAAGAAAATTGTGCAGGAAATGTGGGAAATGGTGCCAAAGGTTTTACCAAAGTCTAGACAGACAAAATCCACAGCCTTTCTATCGCCCACTAAGTGCAGGAACCTATCCACAAACACAGAAAATGAAACTGCAAAGTACACAAAGTGGCTCCAGCCTGTGACTGTCGAGGCAGAGTTTTTGCACTGACCTGTCCCTGGGCTCTCCGAAGCAATCAGGATTCCCTCAGGACATGAGAGGAACTGGTACAGAAGACCCTTATCACTGTTGACAGGGAAATAGGACTGGTGTGAAGGTGTGCTTGCTATCAACATCCAGGTCAGGTGGGTGGTGAGATGAACACAGCGTGTCTGAGATGGACTGCATGACTCTTCCAGGGATGCTTGTGGGGCACTCAGGAAATCTGGGACCTTACAATGCCACTGATGGAAAAACTGCTGGCAGCCTGGAAAGACCATTGCGTGAATATTCTAAAACTGGATGATTTCTCACTAATTCAGGCTTAGTTGAGAAATTGATGTTGGCTGTTTCATTTGGGCACTAAGTTATATTTTTGAGACTTTGGCTTCAAAAAGCATGCCTTTTTCATTACAAAGCTACTTTTTTCTTTTTTTGAAGATGCTGAAAACCTCTTGTTCAAGTCAAATGGAACTTCCCTGATCCATGCATACTTTCCTTTGTTACTATTCTCTCACTTCAGCCCAAGTCCCCCCAAAATAGATATTTCAGTCCAAGTAAAACTTATTCCTCCCTCCTAGGTTGTTTTTGTTTGTTTGTTTTATTTGGCCACACAACCAAAAAGAAAAGAAGAAAAAAAAAATTCCACCATTCACTGAGCTTGTCTCTGCATTTCTGCACTTCCACCTTCCCATCTTGGCCCCAATACATTTACCACATTATCCTGTCTCCTGCCTGGACTCTGCGCCAGCTGTAGCATGTGAATGGTATATGTGTTTATCTTTTTCCCCAAGGTCAAGAATAAGAGGTAGTTTCAAAGGCAGGTTTACAATGTTATTGTTCTTTCTGAAAAACAGAGCATTTAATCTCCCTAATAGTGACTCTAATTAAGGATGCAAATATTCAATTAATCTGGAATACGCAGTGAGCTTCACAATTGAGTGAAATAATGTGAATGAAGTAATTGGCCTGGGAGCACAATTTATCTTTATACTCTCTCCGTTTCACAAAGACATTACTTTGCTAAGAGTAATATTTTATTCACACACTTGGGTGCAGAAGCCCTGGGGATCTGGGATATTTAATTATATCAAGTCCACTCCCCAGCAGCACACACAATGGTGACAACTCACAGGCCATCTTTTCTACATTCCCAGCATTGTTAACACACTGTCTCTGCCTTTGTGGATCTGGGAAAGAGATGTATGGAAGGGCATGGCTTTGAGGAATATATATTTATTAAGTGCTTGGAAGCTTGTATTTTTTTTTCCTGAATAAGACTGATAAATTGTCATTTACTACTTCATAGTAAAGAAATTCCACAATGTGCCACGATGGAGAGAAGCAGATCAAGGAACCTTTTAATGGTGGGAAGATGCATAGCAACATGCAACAGGAACAGACCTATTGGCGGGGACTCAGGAGATCTAAATTTGTGTTCCATTTCTGCCCCAGATGTTGTGTGAGCTTCTGGATGAATCTCCTATATGTCTTGCAACTCAGATGTTCCTTAGCAGTGGTCCCTTTCCCTACCTAGCTCACCGATGCTAATGATGATAGACTAATGATTCTACCCATCCTAATGATTCTACCCATCATCTGGGTGTTGCCCAGGGGCCACAGTGGAGACACAACTCATTCCAGGTGTAATAAAAAAATAACCCGGCAACCAGAACTGGTCATCAACTCGTCTTTGTCTCATATCAAGTCCCCGACCATGGAAAAAGGCCTTGCAAAATATTCCTCTGTCGTGGGAAGAGATTTTTGTGTAGCTCTATTTTAGGAGCTTTGTTCCAAAAAAACTAAGCAGGCATCTTTAATTGGGATTCTGGGTTAAACTCTCAAAGTACCCCACCTCTCAAAGAGCCCTGCCATGAGACATGGAATGTCTCATCTCACAAAGACTGCTCAGACATGGTGGTCTCTTTTTCCAAACAAAGGAGGAAATATCTGGGGAGTTCTCAGCCAAAGGAACATTCTGCCAGTCTGGAGTACAAAACCAAAAGGCTGTCCTAATGCTCAGGAACATGCACATTCAAATGACTGGTAATTGCTGAATATCAATTTCCAGAGCATCTATCACTGCCTTAATGTCCTTCCATCTCCAGTGAACTGCGAAGCCTGTATATTTATAAATGATAATGTTGCATGAAACAGTTAGGTGATGCATGCCCTCATTTCCTCTTGACAACAAGACACAGATGCAGCATGCCAGGCTCTGCATTAGAAATCAACTCCTACAACTCCTATCAACTCCACAATCAAAGGCACAAGTATGTAAACACAGTAAAATCAGTACAGAAATGTAGCACACTCTGGAATCAAAACAGAATAAGATCTTAAAGGATAAAATACACCTGTGGCGAGGACCAGCAAAAAGTCCACACAACACGAGTGTTGTTTTCTTCCAGGAACAAGCGATTCCTGTTTGCTTCTCAAATAAGACAAATCTTCCCCTGTACTGTGTAATATCACCCTCTTCACTAAATAAATCACAGAGATAGGAGGTTTTTTTCTTCCAAAGCATTCAAAGGCCTCTGTGGTAGACGATGGTGTCCGATGATGAGGACAGCAGTCATTTCCAGCTGAACACTTAACCGAACACATCATGCACAAGTTCCCTTCTGAGCCTCACCAAGGCCAGTACAAGTTCATTGATATACAGTACCATAGGATGTGACCCATTTGTTCAGAAAAATTAATGAATGTATGTGAATCTACAGCTGCAGACATGAACCTAAGATTCTCAAGATATTTGAACACAGAAATCACAAGCTATCCTACAATTTGCACTGTGAATCCTAAACCCCCTTTACCATTAAAAAAAAAAAAAAAAGTTTAAAATACGTAGTATAAGAAAATCACATTATTTTTAAAATACTGATTTTATGGTCCTAATCAAGTAACTAAAAATATATACCTTATTCTTTTAGAAGACATGTTTTCAAAAAATATCTTCTTAATATTAGGCTTTTAATTCATTTTTGTCATTTACATTATTTTCCCCAACTTACTAGGAAGAAGGTAGGAAATATTCTTTTTCAAATTACTAAGTATAAGGGATCTGTGTGACAGTGAGTGGTTCAGAACCATAAAAGGCACAATGTTACAAACACAAAAGAGTACCCTACAAAGGCAGAAAAAAAGAAGGGGAAATATTTTTTTTAGTTGGACAAAAAGTATTATTTCATTAAGCTCATTTTACAAATGTCTTTGCCAAACATAGCATTTTTTGCCTACATATATTTACTTTCTTCCTTCTTTTCCAATAACACAAAACAAAAATCTATTTCAAAACCACCTTAGCTGCAGAATTAAGTTCAACTTTAATAAAACTTTTCATAGGATTAGGGTTCAACTCTGTAACCTTGTCAGAGTAAGGTCTGCAACTTCTTGTTTTATGTCTCGAAGCTGACTTGGAAAATTGCTTGTAAAGTATTTATGCTGTGGTTCCTTATATCTTTCCAAACATGTTCTTCATAACTCCTCTTGCCCCCTAAAAAACCCTAGCCAAATTATTGCCAGATGCTTGGCACTTCTGAAGAAATACTGTAACGACAAGCAAATGTATGTTTAAAAAGCTGAGGGAAAATCCATTTCAACATTAAAACATTCCATTTTCAAGTTTCCTAGGTATACTTAAAAAGAAGCAGCAGAAGAAATCGGCAAGGAAACATAAAATATATGTTGACAGATTTCTAGTAAACATTCAGCAGGAAATTTAAAGTTAAGGCAATGCTCATGTTATGCCTTTTGTAATGGTATCCATTAAGGATTCCCTGGGCAGGTTTTCATTTCATCTTGAAAGCTAAAGATTACAATAATCTTAATTCAATATATGATCCCTCTGGTTGTAATATCTATTTAGAATGTGAAAAGTCTTACATGGCTACTGCCCTTGTTATTTAGCATGGCATCAAACAATTGAACAAACGTAAAAATACTCAAACATTAAGCCTGCAAAATCAAGCACTCACAAGGCAAAAATGTCATAACTTATTTTATCCCCATTATGCATTAGGCTATAGGAGGATAATGGCAATGCTCAGGTTCATCTGGCTGCTTTCCCTAATACTGCCTCTCCAGTTCCTGCAGAGAGAAAGTCAGCTCAGGAAGTGGTAGGGCTGAGGTAATAGTCTATTTTGGGCCATCTGGAATGGCATTTCAGAAAAGATGCTAAGGTAATTTTTTGACATTGAGACCACGCGAACACTGTCCATTTCTGAAGCAGTGGCATACAGCTGTAAAGTAGACTTATCTGAAAAGAATTTTCAGAAGTTCTGGTTGTTGTCTTCACCTTGATCCCATTTAGGTACCTGCCACCCATTATGCAAGAAAAGCAAAGGTATCATCACAAGCCTTATCTAATCCAGAAGGTTTTATAGATTCGGCTTTTACCGCATCCATGACTATTCTTCCAAAGCAAACCCTAAGTTTGAGAGGAACACTCATGACTACTGCTTATTTCAAGAAATATTTTTAAACTTAGAATTTACTTATTTTCATTTGCCTCCTTGTTTCACTCATAATTATTACCCTTAGATTAAAATTCAGCCCCAGTGAGAACAGCTAGAGTGGTTACTCATGCTTCATACCTTTAACTGTCCTTTTAAGTCACTCTAGATTCTCTGGAGACAACTGAGAAGAGAAGCTTAAGTCAGGTAGTCTAAACTGCCCCTGCAACCAACTCTGCCTCTGTGGCTGATAGAAGGTGGCACTTCCCAGTCTTTTGAATACCAGTGAAGTCCTAGGGTTAATCACAGGGAATACCCCTCAGACTTCATAGGGAATTAAGGTTTTCTACTATGAAAGGCATAATTTTGGTCCTGAAATCCTAGGTAGCAGATTTTTCAAAGAGGATTTAAAGACGTTTTGGTTCACAAGCTACAGTCCCTTTCTTTTAAACCATTTACAGGCATTGTGTGTCTTCTATTTTCACAGAAATCAGGTATGCACAAGCAATATGGATAAGAAGCTGATAAAAAAAAGTATCAGGATGTAATTGTATGTAATATCCTTCTAGTCTTCAAGAACAGGGGATAAAAATGCTGAAGGGTTCAGAATTTAATAATAAAAGAAGAACATATTTTATTTCCCAGCTTTCCTCAGGATGTCTGAGATGGTGATTGGGATGCATCTGCTATTTTAATAACACATGCGTTCTGTAGGTTAGTGCTCACCCTATTGTTTAGCTTGATTATTCCTGGCATTTCACCCTAAGGCTCACGATTTTCATAGGAACAAACCAATACCTTCCCTATTTGAAAGCCTGGAATTGTTTTCTGAAAATATATGGAAGTCATTAAATCTGGTGTTCTTTTTTAGAGCTGAAACAGGTTTGCTATACAAAGTCTCCCAGGGACAGAGGGAGAGGAAGGGGACATCTATTTTATTGTACATGTATCTGTACAATAAAACACCACTTTCGGGGCAAAAAGTGTTCTGTCACTTTGCCTACCTGTTAGTGCAGCCCTGATTGGGCTGTCATTTTTATACATTCCCCCAAACTGATCACCTTCCCTCTACATATTCTGTGAGTTCTTCACTATCTGCGGTAGGTCTACAATGTCAAACAACTTTGTAGCATGCCTTGACAGAAGGAGAAGCCCCCAGTGTTTCAGTATTGCCAGAAACTTTGTAAGTCACTGTTGACATCAACTGGCCAACAGAAGCAAGGACAACAGGAGAGGTTTCACCCAAAAGTTCCAGCAATGCTGACAGTAAGTCTGTGTGTACAGTCTGTCATGCATCAAAGCTGTATGGAAACTAGCTTGTGCTCAAGCAGAGTACTAAGGAAAACATTAGGACATGCCAATGGGGAAAGCTTTGGGTCCCCAAAATACTCCTGCCCGCACTGCAGATGTAAGCAGTCAAAAGTATGAACTACTGGAATGCATCCATTGCCTTAGGTGGGTCTGTAGGTCCCCTGCATTCCCAGCAGATGCCCATACCTCACCCTTAGTAGTACCCTTGCACCAAGCTCACTGTACCTGTGGAGTTCAGAGAATAGGGTGTTCTCTGTACTGGGGGTGAAGGCTGTGCTGTGAAAGTCGCTGGGGTTGTGGCTGATTCTAACTCACTACCTTCTGAGCTGCAGGAGAAAGGAAGAGGTCAGTGGAGACGGGGTTTTATTTCAAATATTCTGAATAGGGTTCGAGAGGCAACTCCTTAGCTATGTAATAATTTTTTGTCTCTGAACATGTCTTTTCTCCTCTATAATTTCTTATTTTTAGTATCAATAATTCTATAGCAGCATGCAAACTGTACTCTATAGACAAAACTGGAATAGTTTAAAATGTGAACATCAGCATTTTTAAAAGCCAAACAAGGGACAGCAGATTACTTCTGTATAGAATTTCTAGGTGAGCTATCCTCAAAGGACCATCTAATCATTAAAACAAAGAGGTTTCAAAATTGAAATTAATATTGCACTTCAGTGTGTCAGAGAAAAGTTTTTCTTGGCATCATATTTCTCCTAGCTCAAATACCCTCACTGACTTTCCTATGAGTGTAACCACTTGGCTTTAACTTATTATTTGTGTGGATGTCAGGTGGAAGGGAGAAGTGAATTACTCATGCTTGGGTAATCACTTGAGGATTTTGCTTTTATGTTTTGGAGTAACAGGGAGCTTCAGGTGAAGTATAATAAAGGTCAGAAAATTTAAATGAAACAAAGAGACAGGAATAGTCATACTGGCAAATCTCTAAATATAATCTCTGATTCCAAGAACTCCACCTTCTGTAACTGAAAGATTTATGGGGTTGGCAATTTCATTTACCATGAAAACCAGATGTATTTAGGTGGGACAGTGAAAGACACCTAGGAGAATTAGATACTGAAATTCTATGAAAAAATTGGATGCTTTTGAAAATCTTATCTTCCAAGCTTAAAAATAAATACTTTGACCAGGCTTTCCTCCTCATAAGACCTGAAAAATATTGTTCTCAGATCATTGTATATGAATCATACAAAGGAAGAAAAAAAAAATCACTTATATCTACTGGAAAGGCCAAAAGGGGCCAATTTTCCGTCTTCTGATTTCAGTGAGCTACAGTCACCAAAATGCAGCTCATTCTGTACAATTTCTACCTTTTGTGACCCAGACTTGCTGAGATTTTTCAGCAGCCAAGTAGGAAGTAGCAAGCAGTTCATCCCCTATATCGTAACAGTAACTGAGTACAAATGTTCCACTTCGAAAACCAGGGTATTCTTATTAATATTTCACGAAATATTGGTGGGGAGATAAAATCATAGAATGCTTAGGGTTGGAAGGGACCTTAAAGACCATCCAGTTCCAACCCCCCTGCCATGGGCAGGGACACCCTCCACTAGACCAGGTTGCTCCAAGCCTCATCCAGCCTGGCCTTGGACACTTCCAGGGATGGGGCATCCACAGCTTCTCTGGGCAGCCTGTCGCTGTGCCTCCCCACCCTCTCTGGGAAGAATTTCTTCCTGATATCCGATCTAAATCTCCCCACTTTCAGTTTAAACCCATTATCCCTTGTCCCATCATTACAGGCCCTTGTAAAAAGCACACACACACCCACCCCCCCACCCCCCCCCCAAGGCTTCCTTGTAGGCTCCCTTCAGGTACTGGAAGGTGCTATAAGGTCTCCCTGGAGCCTTCTCTTCTCCAGGCTGAACAAACCCAGTTCTCTCAGCCTGCCCCCACAGCAGAGGGTCTCCAGCCCTCTGATCATCTCTGTGGTCCTCCTCTGGACTCGTTCCAACTGGTGAATATCCTTCTGATGCTGAGGGCTCCACAGCTGGACACAGCACTCCAGGTGATGTCTGACAAGAGCAGAGTAGAGGGGGAGGATCCCCTCCCTCACCCTGCTGGCCACACTTCTGATACAGCCCAGGATTCAGTTGCCTACTGGGCTGCCAGCGCACACTGCTGTCTCATGAGATAAATTATAAAGGTTGAACTTTTCAAAATTGTTGCACCTAAGAAATTAGTTTTGGCAAAGGAAATTAATTTTTGGAAATCTAGTCTCAAAAAATGTATGAGGTATTAGGTGGTATTTTCGGTAACTTTCCATAAAGATTTCATGAAGAGTATTCATTCTGGAATTAAAGAAGTTGTATAGAGATATTTGCAGAAAACTACATGTTCAGCCATAAATCTGACTGTTGCATTTGGGAAGAATTCAGATAACGATTATGCAGGCAGAGCAGGTTAATGTCTGATTACTTGAGTTCACCTCTTCCTGATCCACGGCTCAAGGAAAGTTGACTGATATTTTTAAATTTTGAGCAAGAACAACCTTTAGCACATCATGGGCCAGTTACTAAAGGAAAGGATATGAGATTTAAGTGCACTATATTATGTATTGTTCACCCAGCTGACTCTCAATAAGAAACAAACATCTGTTGACTGTCCTGAAAGACCACTCATATCTCAAAACTTCTGACTTAATATGACTGTTTACTACCAGTGGCTTTGGCAGGGGGAGAGATGAGCTATTTTTTATTAAATCCTCTAAAATTTATTGCCAGCTCTCAAAACAGCTATGGATGCTATAGTCTTGCTACTTGATCTAAAAGAAGCTTTTACTCTTCTTGTCTTCCTTACTTAGTATGTACCTATCCTTTTGTCACCATATGTCAAGAGATATAATCATCAAATTTTCATCAAATATTCATGTTTTGACCATCTCAGCACACTTACCTTTTGCTCTGCCTTCTAAGCTTATTATTCTCTGAAACTTCCCAATACGCTCCTTTTTCTCCAGCTATTTTCATCATCATGTTCTTGACTTTCTTCCTGCAGTATGAGCCACATGTTGCCTAATCAGAATAGACCAAAACTACATACAACAGTCCTGTTCTTTTCTAGATTTGCATATTCCAAAAGGCTTTGCAAAATACCATCCAGTCACAACAGTGAGGACTCTGTTCATTTCACACTTCTTAAAACATATAGAGAAGGTTGTGTAAGTTACAAGAAAGAATATAAAACCTGTATAGATGTTAAAAAAAATGAATAAACAGGCTACAAATTTATAATCTGGTTTAGTCTAGCATTTGTCAAGTGTGGCAGAGTAGAGAAGAACAAAGAACTGTACTCTAAAATTTTAATTTTTGTTTAGGGGGAACAAAACCCAACATACACAAACCAAAACTGAGAACAAACCCTCCTACATGCTTTTATATTTAGATTAATAATCTTGACCACATATAAGCTGACTAATGTTTGCCTGAATCCTGCAAATTTAACAGCTCAGAAGAGAGCTGTTACTTTACAGCTGTGAGGTCTAGTGTGTTTTCGGGCTAGCCACAGAACTAAGTATTTCTCACAACATCATCTGAAGGTCTGCACTGTGTGCAGTAGAAACCAGCTATTTTTGTCCCACATATTCCCATTTACTTACTGATGTATCAGCTGAAGACTCTCTCACAGGCACTTCTTCACAGACACAACTGGCCTAAGCCATCCAACACAACAATAAAAGAGGTCCTTAACCCCTTCTAGTTGAAAATAGCTGGGCTAGCAAAGATCTGGCATTTAAAGAGTGTAAACACTAATTCATGCCAAAATACTCTGTGGAGCAATGGCGACACCAGATCTTAATAAAGTTGATTGATAGACTACGTTCTTGCAAATAGGAGCAGTGACCTTCTTCAGCTGGTTGCCACTGAGTAAGGATGTGTGAATAAGGTCTCGTGTGGGAGAACAGTGATTCCCACACAATTCCTCTCTCTTATGAAGGATCAAAAGTATTGATTCAGCTGAGGAAACTGTGGAGATACTAGCCTCTAGAGCAAACTGCAATGTTTATGGCTAGTGCAGAAGAAAGGAGATTCTGAAGTAATTTTACATTGTTCTCAAAACTTTATGCACTTCACTAAATTCATGCAGGTTTCTCCTTCAGGTCATTAAAAGATCTCCAATAAGTTTGTTATGCAACACTTCTTCTCTGTTTGCTAACCCAACAATTAATTTGTATTTTCTGTATAGATCACAGCTGAGGAACCTATATTTCTGTTTCTAGTCTACTAATGATGGGGAAGTTTTTGTTTATTAGACCATAAATATTTATTATATTTATTTGTTTGCTGATGTATACTTTGTTTGATTTTCCAGGGAATGTTTATAGGTCAGAAAAGCCAAATTTACACAAAATAAAACAAAGCAAATATATTTGTGACAATTTCATTACTCTAAGTTTCTACTGTACCCTTATGTTGAAATCTTGCTACATACAGTTCAGGATCCGTAAGTCTTCCTATTAGAGGGTTGCTTAGTTAGGCAGCTTCATCAGTACTTGTTAGGTCCATTCCATGAACTGGTGCTCATTAGGTCTGTTCCCTAAAGCATAGGTCTTTAATTTAGTTGTGGATCTTTGCATGTCGCTGCAGGTCTTGGTTATGAAAGGACAGGGTGTCCATCTACAAAACTTTTCTTCTCCATAGACAGGCAGGACTGAGGAAGGATTACACAGACACAAATGGGGGAGACAGCCACAGATGAATGTGAACTATTATTTCCATCAGTAGGAAGGATTTTGTTGGCAGCAATAAATAATTCTATTCACCCCACATCTTCTGAGTATGCACATGGTACCAGGGGAAATGGTTGTGATAATTGTATCCAGACACCATTGCTCAAATCAGCACAGGGAATATTAATCCCTGTGGAAATCCATCAAATTATGAAAAGTCATGAAAAAGCTTCCATCATTTTTCAGCAGGGAGGAAAAGGATAAGGCAGCTGACTTGTGCACAACGTGACAACTAATAGGCAGACAATAACAATAAGGAACAGTGTATGAGACCAGAGGGCCTGGCAACAGAAAGAGCTCTGGATCATTCCCTGCACGGAGTCTGTCCAGCAGCAGAACATGTGAAATGGGCTCAAAGCTGTCCTACTGATTTGGCTGGATGTCTTAAAAGATGGAAGGTATTAACAGAAAGGAGAGAAGCACAGTTTTAAAGATTTTACATATAGATATGTATACATGGTATCAAGTAAATGATAATATAATAAACAATATAAGCTCAGTCTTATATAAAAGTAACACGCATAGATCCTCACCTTCACTAGTGTTGCTCTCAGCAGTATGCAAAGCATTGACTTACATCAGACAGCAACTCAAAGTAAGGAACTGCTAAGAAATCTGTCCACAATTTCTGTACTGCCAGGCATGAAGCTGGGGGGAGCAGAGGAGAGGCCCTCTCATTGCCATGCATGATTTCCACATGTTGGGTGAAAAACTAACAGTTGGTTAACATTTTTCTCCAGAAATGTTTGGGGGTTTTATTTTAATTTTAAAGATATTTTTAAATAAAAATGTAATTTAAAAGTTGATCTTAAAATATAATTTCTTAAGGGAAGTTGTTGATGTGACTCAAAAGAGAGTATTCGATTTTACTGAGGATTTTCCTTGCAACAAATGTCACTTTCTGACCAGCTCAGGAGCCCATCTTTGGGTTGAAGCATATTTCTACACATTTGTGTGACTGTGACTAAATCCCCCAGGAGGCAGAGGAGAGGGCTTATTTGGTTAAGTTTCTTTTCACACATTACTAACTCCACAAGAGGTATTGCCTTTACTCTCCCCATGAAGCAAGGCCTGCGTGCCCCCCCTCCCCCCCCAAATCTGAGACTCTTACCCCTGAGGCTCTGTACCTACTCTGTTAGTACAAGTGCACCTTAGCCTGGAAATGCATGTCATTAAGAAATTCTTACAATGCTGGAGAGGTGTAAAATTGTTCAACATAAATAAGGATCAAACCTTCCTGTGTTCAATATTAATTATCACTTCTACTTTCCTGGTTAAAGAGGAACTCCATTAAGGATCCATTAGAGAGTGCATTTTTTAATCAAGGCTTAAATTATAGTGCATGCTGCAATCAGAAGACCTATTGTGTGACAGCATGAACAGCAAAAGCTGCGTACAAAGCGGCAAAGCACTGAAATAAAAATACGCTGTTACCCTAGGCAGTGTTAGGAGATAAATTTGCATAATATTTGGGTACCAACTGGAGCTATAGGCACATAAACAAACTTCATACTGTTGGTTATTCATCAAGTTACATAATATATTTGTTTAATCTTCTGCAATTTTGTCTAGCTGTTCTTTGCCTAACATAATAAATCGGATTCCTCTTATGCATTATAGCATCACACATTCATTTTGAAATTGTAGGCATATACTCTCCTGATATATTTTTGTATTTCCCATTGAAATTAATAGGATACACAGATGAACACACCTTTTGAAATCTTGCCTTTCAAAGAGGATCACAGCTTCTCCTCTCCTTATGCAAATCCCCTGCCTGCTTACAAGTGGATGTTGCAGCAATGCTCTCTTTTCACATTTTATCAAAAACTTTTAACAGTATTTTTAGCCCTATTGATTGCAGGAAAGAAAACTTCACAACAGAAATGTTCATAATGTTAGCCTGCAGGTGACAAAGTAAAAGACTCTCTCTTCTTTGTTCTCAACATTCATTATGTTTAAATCCTGACTTTTCAGTATTTTTTTATTTTGTCCCCTACTCAGTTCACATTGGGTTGGCTTCTTTTCTGGATAATCACACTATCCTGCTGCTTCTTTCACAAATTTTCTTTTCTGAAGCAGCCTCCTTCAGTGTCAGCCTTATCAGGTCTTTCATACCTCCAGTTCGGCCGGAAAACACTTATGTTCTCCTGTACCTGGCCAGTGTTCCAGCCCAGCTGTAGCATTGATATGACACACTGCGACATGCTTAGCAATGCAAACCAGCACAAAAATAACACAAAATCAAAGGTTTAGCATGTTGAGCTGACTAATCAAAGAAGTATATGAAGAAGTCAACAAAACATCCATACAAGTTCATTCTACTTCCCTTTCCTGAGGTAACTAAAGTCAAAGCTACCCAGATTTCACCCCACCCCTTTTGACATTCCCTCAAAACATAAAAATGCAATAGTCTCTCACTTCTAGAATCACAAGCAGAGAAAGGATTCATTTGCCCCTCCAAAGAAAATGCTGACTTCTGAGCACTCAATACCCCATGCCTTCCCTATCATCACTTGAGCTCCACAATAAAAGCCCTCCTGAGTTTCCCCGTTGGTAATCCTGACCTAATTATCCCTACCTGGTGCACATGGTTCCCGTGCTGCCCTCACTCATGCCCATCTGCTGAGATGGCCCTGTGCCTGTTGACAAGCTTACCCCAGTGATTAAGCAATGTAGACAGGCACTTAGCACGACACAACAGCTTCAACCCCCGCTACAGAAATTCTTTCTTCAGTAAGGATTGGTGAAACATTTCCACAACGTGCCCAGCCATAGAGCATACTGTCAGGTTTCGGAGTAGGGATTTTCTACAGGAGCATTGGCTTAGGTCTGACCATACTTTGGCTACTGGGATGTCTCATCCCTGTAGGAAGTTAGCCCAAATTATTCTCCTGTATAGCAAATACAGAACCTTTCTTTGTGCTCCTGGGGGTGGCAGCAGGCATGAGCAACCACCAGAAACAGGTCACACTCAGGTGGCCAGCTATTGAACCGGCCAGCTATTGAACCAGCCAGCTATTTGTCTAAATGTTGGGATTTTTTAACTGAAAAATAATATGTAGATTTTCTGATGTGGTCAACTAAAAAAATGAAAAACATGTTCGACAAATGGTCCGGCAAGGGGGAAAAAAAGAGAATCATTTATTTTCTTAATTTTCAGTTCCAAAGGGCTGTTTCATTTTTAATATTAATTTTCTTTTTTTTCCCCATTATTTTTCACACTCCTCCTTGGGTATAATACAACTGTCAAACCCATCATGCTGTTTTTTCTTTTAACGCCATTAAGCACAGCTGTGCCTTCACACCAATTCAAACATGATTTCTTTTCCAGAAGATTTGCTGCAGCCAAGGAGCTCTCACATTAAGCATTGACACTTTTGCTGGCTCATCACCAAGTGACATAAAATACTGAAAACCAAACCACACACACGTACACATCCCCTCAGCCCCATCCCCCACTCTGTGCCCCACAATCAAAGTTCATAAATGTTTGAGTGTGGGTTTTTTTCCTGTTGAAGCTGCAATGTTTCTGACCTTCCCTGACATGAGCAGGGTGTGTTTTTTTGTTAATTTTCTGGAGTTTTGAACATTTGACTTTTTTGGTGTGTAGTTTCATTTTTTGTTGTTGATTTTGTGTTTCTAGTTCTTGTTTTTTGGTTTTGTATTTTTTTTTTAACCATCTTTTCTGAAAGTCTCCATTGTCCTGGGTGCGTTTGCCATGTGGAAGGACCATAGATATGAGATCAGGTTTCTCCTTATCGAGGTCACTAATGCACCCTCCAATGAGACATGCTGATACCATCTCCCTGTGACCAGATCCTCAGTTTGCTTTGGCAGCATTCTGTCATCAATATCTTCAATTCAATAAGGGCATGTGTAAAGTGCTGCATCTGGGGAAGAGCACCCCATGTTCCAGTACAGGTTGGGGGCTGATCTGTTGGAGGGCAGCTCTGGGGAAAAGGACCTTAGAGTCCTAGTGGACAACAGGATGACCATGAGCCAACAGTGTGTCCTCGCGGCCAAGAAGGCCAATGGCATCCTGGGATGCATTAAGGAGAGCGTGGCCAGCAGGTCGAGGGAAGTTCTCCTCCCCCTCTACTCTGCGCTGGGGACGTCTCACCTAGAGTGCTGTGTCCAGTTCTGGGCTCCTCAGCTTCAGAAGGACAAGGAGCTACTGGAAAGGGCCCAGCACAGGGACACGGAGATGGGGAAGGTCCTGGAGCACCTTCCATATGAGGAAAGACTGAGAGAGCTGGGTCTGTTTAGCTTGGAGAAGAGGAGGCCGAGGGAGGATCTTATCAATGCTTATCAATATCTAAAGGGGGGGGGTCAGGAGGATGGGGCCAGGCTCTCCTCAGGGGTGTCCAGTGACAGGACTAGGGGCAATGGCCATAAACTGGAAAACAGAAGGTTCAACCTGAATGTGAGGAAACCCTTCTGCCCTGTGAGGGTGACAGAGCACTGGGACAGGCTGCCCAGAGAGGGGGGAGTCTCCTTCCCTGGAGACTTTCCAAAGCCACCAGGACTTGTTCCTGTGTGATCTGCTCTAGGTGATACTGATCTGGCAGGGGGGTTGGACCAGGTGATCTCTAGAGGTCCCTTCCAACTCCTAACACTCTGTGAATCTGTGAATCTTGGGTTGCTGTCATTGAGATATACCTTCTGATGCTCTCTAAAATCCCAACATCTTCTCATAGTCTGTTGTGTGCAAATGGCTTTTGTGTAACCCAGAGGTGTAGCTCAGGTTAAAGATTCACCTGGAGATCTAAAGACACATCCAGCCTTCACAGGGAAACTTCACAAAAGTCTATGACATTACTGAAACAACAAAGACCACTTTATGACACCATGTCACACATTTTCCTCAGCTAGCAACACCTCAGCCTAAATTTTCCTCTTAGAAACTCTGCTGAAGGCCCATAATGAGGACAAGGCAGAAGGATTGTTCATCATTTGCTCCCATCTACCAGAGAGCAAACATGTCCATGATTCTCCAGGTGCTATTGCTGCTCAGTAAAAAAAGCCTGTGTGGCAGTAACACCAGGATGAGCAGGAGCCAGCCAGTGATCTTAATCTGTTTCGTATTTCACATATGGCATTGGTGTGTCAGACCGTGTGACTGGTGGAGTCCCAGCAAGCTGACTAGTGATTCTAGAGTAAAGCATGGAATTTTATTCTTTATGGAGCCAAGGACAGGGTTTACAGATGCCAGAATATATTCACTGGAGAAGAAAAGCACAGGAGAACAGACGGAAAAGCAGGCATGCAAGGTGTTCCACCCTTTGGAGGACTCATTGCCATATGTTGCTTTTTCAGTGCATTTCTCCCATTTTCTAGAAACATTGGGGGTATTATTCTCCACTTAGCAGCTGATTACTTATTATTTTGCTCTGTCAGTAATGTCTGTTTTTCTGAGGCCTGGTTTGCACTAGAAGGGTTGAAATTATAACAGCAAGCCCTGTTACCACCAGTGCAACTTATGCCAGCAAGAGAGGAGTATCCCTTTATAACTCATGTTTCTAGGAAACAAGTTAGCTTCACTGCCAAAACACGTTCTCATACGCCAGCAATTACTGCATCTTCACTAGAGCTATTATCAATACAGAGGCGTAGTTTAAGGTATCTTCATCCCTGACAGATATTACAGTACGACACGTTCCTATGGCAGACCTCATCTATCTGATTATGAGTCCTTTTTTCTGGTATCAAGAGATGGGACAGAGAAGTTTCTTCCATTCTGTAGCAGCTGGCATGAAAACAGCCACTCTGACTGGCAAAATATACACGTTTGAGGTTTGACTTAATGTAACATCAATATTTACAGCAGAAAAGAGCACGAAGCAACAAATCTTATGTAACTGCACTTTGGCACAAGTTCTTTTAATGGAAAGCATAAGCAGTTCCCTATGCATGCAGAGCAACAATTAGCAAGAGGATCTGATAATCTTTGCAAGTGATTGACCAAATTAAGACTTGGGACAAATCAGCAACAATGCACTGCAGACACACCCTCTGCAAAAGTTGCAGCCCATCTACTGCCATTTGCATTGTGATACAGCAAGAAAAAGACACAGGAGAACACAGATTAAGCTGGGAATGGATGGGTGTTGTGGCTTAAGCCCAGCCAGCAACCAACTAGCCTGCAGCTGCTTGCTTATTTCCCCCCTCCCACAGTAGGGTGGGGAGCAGAATCAGAGGGAAAGAAAAGAAACTCATAGGTTGAGATTAAAAAAAAAATAATAATTGAAAATAAATTAAATAATGATATTAATAATACTAAAAATGCAAGTAATACTTATATTACTACTAGCAATATGTAATTAAAATAATGGAAAAGAGAACAAGTGATACAACCATTCACCACCCACCAACGGATGCTCAGCCAGTCCCCAGGTAGCAAGAGCCAGAGCCCTGGAGAGAGAGGGACCCCCAGCCCACCCCCCAACTTATATACTGAGCATTATATTTTATGGAATGTCCCTTTGGTCAGTTTGGGTCAGCTGTCCTGGCTGTGTGCCCTCCAGCCTCTTGTAAAGAAGCAGTTGGGAACACAGGGGCCGTATCAGAAACTGACAAAGTCCTTGAGTTGATATAAACATTGCTTAGCAACAACTACAAACGTAGTATGTTAGCAATATTCTTCTCAGTACAATCTAAAACATCACCTTGTACTAGCTGCTGTGAGGAAAATTAACTCTATCCCAGCTAAAACCAGCACAATGGATTTGTGGCAAACCACTCAAGACAGGTCTAATTCACAGATCTAATCCTCTCTAAACTACATACAAGTCTGAGGTCCAGAAGGATCTGTTGAAACATCTACTCTGTCTTTTCCAAACTTAACCCATATTGTCCCCACAACCTCAATGTTCATGAAAGACCCTGCATCACAGAAAGGGAGCAGGAAAAATTAAGGGTGAAAAGAACCTACTCAGGTCTTAGGATCCAGCTACAACTAGAGAGTCCATCATGTCCCATACTGAGGAGAACCAAAAAATTCAGCTGCACTTGTCAGCCTGACCCAGATGAAAACTTTCAATTCCATCTAGAGGTGCATAGCTTATCTCTAAGGAACCTATGCTGCAATCAGCATCCATTTCTGTGGGAAGCTGATTAGTACAACCAATCACCTGCAAATCTAATTATATATTGAGAAATGAGTGAGTGGGGGCAGGACACTGAGTGACTGGGTAATAAAATTACACATAAAGTTCCCTGTAAAGTGAAACAAGAAAAAACAGTCCCGCTCTAAGTGTATAATGGCAACTTCTGAGCTGGCTGCTACTGCTCAGGAAGGAACCATAAGGTAAGAATACCTAATTGCAAGAAAATATCAGCTCAGTGTTCAGCAATGGTCAAAAAGCAAATGAAAAGTGCAGAATTTATTAAGAATAGAGTGAAAAGTAAAAAGATTATGGCATTAAATTTGTGCAGCATCTGCATCTTCAGCACTGTATACAGCTGTGATCTTTTCAGAAACAGCACAACATCAATGCAAAAAGGGGTTAGAAGATGGTGCCAATATGAAAAGGCTTTAGCAACTGGAACAGGTTAAAAGTGAGGTTCATCAGCCTGGAAAAGGAATGTAAGACCCCACACATGCAATTCCTTCAGAGGCCTGTCAGTTCTGTGCCATCACTGGGAAGAAGAAAGCATACATGAAAGAAGAAATGATACAATTGTTTCAGCCTTGGCAATTTTGAGAATAACAATAGCTTGAGCCTTAGAGGTAGGATGTGAAAATTTTGCATTCCAAGGTTCTTTGAAGGCATAGCATTCTTTGAGGCTCAAACTATATTCTGGATTAGATCACAAGCAGTGTGACTGTAATGGTATTTTTATACTGAAATATTGAATACTCACACAAGAAAATTCAATGTGCAAATTAAGTTTCAAAGTTTTCTTCTTGGAAAACTAACCTTCCATGTGTTTAAGCATCATGCCTGATTGCTGAATCAACATCTAAAAATAATGCTTACAGTTAGTTAGTTACATTTTTTTTTTGTATGCACACAAGGCTTTCAGAGTCTCAAACTTTACATACTTATGTTTTGATAGGATACATTTTTTTTCATATGCTTTTCCCATTTTTTTTTCCAAAGAGAAAGACTTTGGAAAGTCCAAACAAGTCCAAACAAGTATCTAGTAAGCACAGATCTTTGCTCAAAATGGGCATGAAAACTAGACCGACTGCTAAGTCCTGAAATCTTTTTCATCCCACTGAGCCCCTCGATCACAGCAGCATTAAGAGTACCTTGCATTAAGTGCTGTGATTAACGGTGACCTGACTTGTCCTGGAGAAGGGTGGGATGAGATGGCGGGGTGTGCATCATGCTCAAGTGTATTGTTTTGATAGGGCTTGAGGTTTTTCAGATCGTATTTTGCTGTCCCTACATGAAAAACAATCAGACCTGTGAGGAGACAAAGGGGCGGGGAAGTTCAGCTACTGAAGTCAGCAGCACTAAAAGCTTTGCAAAGAAACAGATCAACATTTTCAGGTTATATAGAAAGTGTTTGGTCAAGTTACATACTGATACCAAACACTAAGCTGGCCACAGTTCTCTTTTCCTTTTTCCCTTCAGAATTTGCCAAAAATATGAATTAAAGTTTTCTTTTAAAAAAATTTGTCAAAATTTAAATATATTTCTCATCAAATTACAGCTGTAGTGGGACAAATAAATCTGTCAGCAATCCTTACCAGGCAGAACATATATGAAGGATGTTTACCATTTAACTTTGTCTAAGTTAAATCTATGCATTACATACCCATTTTCATTTCTTTGAAACCATAGATGCATTTAAAATCTCAGGCTTTGAAAGAAAATACTAACTAATCGTTTAGCGCAGGCTTTTGAAACTTTACTAGAGTTCCCTTTCTTCGGGCTTTATAATAAAATACAAGATTTCAGCGTGATGTTAGGAAAGGAAAGTATAGCCATCACTGACTTCAGGCAGAGAAGTAGCAGGCTATTAACAACTCTTTTTTGGATTGGCTAATATGTATGAAGCAGATCAAATAGTTCAACAACAAATAAGTCTAATCAGATAAATTACATTTCTGTTCACTTTGGAAAAAAGAACATGACTTTTAGCACTGCAATCTTCAGCACAACTATTCAGGATTTTTTTTTTCAGTACGGAAATGCCCGCCCCAGACTCTTGCAGTATAGCTAACATGACAGATCTGTATTTCAGGCATTTTGTTAACATCTTGAAAGTTATTGCTAAAAAAAGAAGAAAAAAAGAAAAAACTTATAGGTATTCCAGAATCCAAACCCAAGAGCTCTTTTACAATGCGCTGTATTTTATTGTCTGTTCCAGTGCTACTGAAACAATTAAGTGTTCTTTCATTAATTCAGAACATATTGCAGCATTATTCATACAGTTGGTTTAAGGAAGCCTGTATCTTTATGTGACAGGAGTGTCGTGGTTTAACTCCGGCTAGAAAAATACCACGAAGCTGCTCTCACAAATCCCCCTCCCCTCCTCCAGTGGAGGGGAAGAATCGGAGGAAAAAGAAATAAGGAAGCTCGTAAAATTGAGATAAGAACTATTTACTAATTAAATCTAAATCAGTACATACAGGTACTACTGCTAATAAATACTTAAAATAGTAGCAAATAAAACATATAGTACAATATATACAATATGATACAATATGATACAATTTCCCACCATCCACTGACCAATGCACACCCAGATGTTGAGGGATGAAAATCAGACCCAGAGAGCCCGAGAACCACAGCCCGAGAGCGATCGCAGCCCGAGAGCCACGGCCTGAAGGCCGGAGCCCGGGAGCCTACGCAGCAGATTCCGGGCAAACCCTATCACTGATAACACGGCCAGAAAACCCAAAACAATCCACCAGCTCCCACACGAATGAGCCAGCACAGGAGTTAGCAAAGCAGCTATCGCAGGAGGGTTAGCAAGTGCCCAGAGAGACGAGCAAGGGAGTAAGGGAGAGAGAGAGAAGGGAAGAGTAATGGCTACCGGACCCTCTTCCCCACCCAAAGAGACCGGAACATGACGTACTATGGGATGAAATACTTCCTTGGTTAGTCTGGGTCAGCTACAGAATCCGAAGCGGACAGAAGACCTTGAATTCAGTACAGGCCATCCCCAGCACCAGCTGAGGCCTTATCAATGTTTTCACTTACTGTCCAGCAACACAGTTCCCTGACAACCAGAGTAAAAGGAGTTAGCCCTTTCCTGACTGAACCCAGCACAAGGAGTCAAACTAGGAGGGAGAAATTGTTAGCTTAATTTATAGATGACTTGTGTAAACATCAATATCTAGCCATGAAGCTTATTTGAAACTCATTTATTTGTGTTATAATAAAGTCTATCCATAATTCCACAACTTCAACGCACCATTAAGGGTGGAAGTACACCGTAACCCACTTCTGTTTTCCAGTATAATACACAATAGTCCTGCACATATGTGTATGTGCAAATTGTATGGGGTTTTAAAATGCCTAGTAATGTAAAGCACATTAACAAACTTCAGCCCTGAGGAGAAGGACTCAGCCCTGAGGAGAAGGACCTGGGGGTACTGGTGGATGAGAAGCTGAACATGAGCCGGCCATGTGCACTGGCAGCCCAGAAAGTCAACCATATCCTGAGCTGTATCAGGAGAAGTGTGGCCAGCAGGGTGAGGGAGGGGATTCTCCCCCTCTACTCTGCTCTTGTGAGACCCCACCTGGAGTGCTGTGTCCAGCTGTGGAGCCCTCAGCATAAGAAGGATTATAGACCAGTTGGAACAAGTCCAGATGAGGCCACGGAGATGCTCAGAGGGCTGGAGCCCCTCTGCTATGGGGACAGGCTGAGAGAGTTGGGCTTGTTCAGCCTGGAGAAGAGAAGGCTCTGGGGAGACCTTATAGCACCTTCCAGTACCTGAAGGGGCTACAAGGAAGCTGTGGGGGGGCTTTTTACAAGGGTCTGTAGTGACAGGACAAGGGGTAATGGGTTTAAATTGAAAGTGGGGCGATTTAGATCAGATATCAAGAAGAAATTCTTCCCGTAGAGGGTGGTGAGGCATTGGGACAGGTTGCCCAGAGAAACTGTGGATGCCCCATCCCTGGCAGTGTTCAAGGCCAGGCTGGATGAGGCTTGGAGCAACCTGGTCTAGTGGAGGGTGTCCCTGCCCATGGCAGAGGGGTGGGAACTAGATGATCTTTAAGATCCCTTCCAACCCAAACCATTCTGTGATTCTATGAAACTACATTGCATAATTTCTTAATTTAAAAAAAAAATATTTCTATATATAAGTGTTTAAATCTTGCAGGTGAAACAAGCATGCATATCTGCTTTGGGTTTAAGAGAGTTTCCTCTGCCTGTGAAATAACAGAATATGCGCACCATTGCTTGTTGGTGTAATGGAGAGGAAAGCAGAAGTGGCTTCTCAGTGGGGCAAGTCACTTCTACACCTGGTTCACAGGACCAGTTTTACAACCTGGTCCCTGTTTCTGTAGCTTTGCAGCCATTACAATACACAAATATTATTTAATTGTATGATGTCTTTCTCTTGTCCTAGACCACTGGGCATATTTTATTCAAAACTCTCAGTGTTTGCACTGCAATGTCTATAAGGGAAATGTCTTTTTTTCTTCTTGTTTTTCCCCCTTCCAATTAGTGACAGTGGCATTCTGAAAAGTGTCACCATTAACAAATTGGCAAAATCACTTCGTCATCTGGATAGGCCCGAACTTGGAGAAATCAAAAGGCTGAGCAAACTACTCCCATAAATCACCACCTTTTACTTTCCCATTCAGGGACTGAAATGAGCTTGGACTAATTTTCATGGTTAGTGGCATGGCAATTCAACCCCCATTCTTCCATGAAGCATGGAATAAATGTATTGGACATTTTTACAAATAGTTCAACAATTGCTGTCTAAGGAAATGCCCATAGTTCAGGGGAGTGTCAATGACTGCAGACACCGGTATGTGGAGCTTCATTAAACCTCCATGGAACAAATATGAAACGCAGATGGGATTTTCTATTCACCTATTTCTGTCTATTAAATAAAATAACACTGTGGTCTATCTCTAGTCCTATAACCCTGCTGACTAGCCTTGACTGAGCCTTTCAAAGAGTTTGATCCCTTTTCCATCTGTAGAAAGTTCCGCGTTACAGACTTTTACCAGAAAACAGTGATTTTTTTGTGCTGGACTGTATCATTGGTCAGTGCTACCCACTACACATGAACATTGGTTTGAGTTACTGGTTGTTTTTTTTTTTTTCCCCTCTGATGCTATAGCATCCATTTACACTGAAATATCTGCTTTATAGTACTTCACATACATGCTTTTATAGTACTACACATGATGATTCTGTGCCATGACCTGCTTTGGTGAAACTTACTTAGAAAACAAATTGGATCTTAAAAGAATTTGAAGTTTTCAAATAACTATAAGATATATGTAGTGCTTTCAGGCTTACAGAACCTGAAAACTTGTATCAAAAACTATCTTCATGTATTTTATTTGACAACATCATATTCTTTCATGACTCTGTTTACCACAAGGGCAATATATGGTTGGAAGTTCATGAACTGGGAGCTTTCAAGTGGGTTCGTAGGAAACACCCTTCATGCCTCTTATTTAAACCATCAGGAATCTTCATACCGATTTTCTCATGGTTAGATGGAAGTCAGTTCACTGAAGGGCCCTGTCTAAAAAGCCTGGTCAATGCCTCTGAGAGCAGCACCGACCCACAAGTGCAGTCTTTGCTTCATAATTCCTAATTGTTTTGGCCAAGATTTTTGCATTGTGATTGGAGTTAATTGGATTCCTGTTGTTAATGCCTTAGTTGACATTAACTTTGAGACAAAGGTGTTTAAAGAAATGCATTGTAACTGTAAAAGAACATGCACTATAACCTCAGAGTATGTGACTGCAGGTCCAGCCTGTCCTTCACATATCTTTTTAGTTTTTAATGAAAAATAATTATATAAATTCATATCCTATTCTCAGAATAGACGTTTAAGGATTATAAGTCTTGGCAAAGTTGTACTTCAAGTTAATAGAGATTTAAAAATTAAAATAAAAAAAGAAGATAAATTGCACAGAATTCAGATTGTAACATACAGCCTTCAACCCAAACTCTTTATTGGACCTTCTTTATCAGTAACTAGCTCCTGCTGTACACAGAAAATGTCTTAAATTTCCTTTTGTGCTTGCACGGTAAATGACTACGCAATCTACTTCCTTGCTAGCTCTGAGTAGCTTACAAACAATACAGGATACAGAGTAACACTAAATAAATCCCAAAGTTCTTGGGCAAATTTTAAAGTAACCTCTAAAAGGGGAGTGGCAAATTGCAATCTTAATATCACAGTTGCATCTGTGCCTCTTTGTGAAATCCTACTGAGATCAAGAGACACATTTGGAAGGGTGTTTTCAAGCCACATTCACAGAACTCTCATGTGAATGAAATAAAATAAGGCAAATGGTACAGCTGAGGGTTGAGGCTTGAATCAATCCTGCAGAGAATCTACAAGACAGAAACTGATATGTACACCAATGTGAAAAAAAAACCCTCCACATTTGTAGAGCAGAGTCAGGAGAGGAGGAAATTACAGTATCTATCCTACATGAGTATTGAGATATTTGCATAAAGTAATAAAATCCTGATCTTTTCATGGATAAGAAATTTTACATGTAAGGCAAAGAACTGTCTTATTTTGAATCAATTGGCTTATAACTGTTAGTACTGCACTCTAGTACCTCACAGATGATATACAATGGGCGTGTATTGTAGCATAAACCCTCTTGTTAATATATTCCCCACTGTATCTTTGTAGCTGCACAGCTTCCATAAAGAATATTTGGAGAGGCAATGCTAACGCAAAGACAGAAGTCTGCTCCTTTCAAGACTGTAAGGTCTTATGGAAAATTCAAACAGCAGAAGAGCAAGCTGTCTACCAACTACTGCAAATCTAAGACTAATTGCAATGTGGCTGATAGCAAGACAAGGCACAATTAAGCTGGCACTTCATGATTCACATATTTAATGATATTCTATTGCTATTTATAAATTTGCAGCAGTTATAATTAGTAATGTTATTAGTGATACCTCATCATAGTATTAACTATAGTACTTTTAATCCACAAAATTATGACATTAATTTTGGTAATAAATCAATTTTCCTTGTCATCTTGTAAATGTAATAGGGAATGCGTCTCACTAAGAAAAATAGATTGATTAAAAAGGTGTCCTGCTTAGACACAGGGCTGGGGGTCAGGTTCAGTGGAAGTGCTGAGTTAAATTTACAGCTTCCTTAGAGGTTAGAAGCAGAAGATCACCTTGACATGTTTCACCTTTACTATACCCAACTGTTACAAAACACAGAGAGAGTATGTATGAAGGGCTTGAGATGGATGGAAAAGATGCTGAGTCCCTACATCCATCAACAGCAATTCCTAAGTAATTCGCAACAGCTCCAGATCACTTTCGAACCTCAACAAACCAAGCCAATTTATTGAAGCTTGTCCTTGGCTTGTTTTGATAACATTTTCCCCAACTCCTTAACAGAGCTGGCTGGACAGAATAATCCATTGACAAGAGATCTCCTTTAATTTCATTAGCTTATCATACTAATAAGTTAAATGGAGAAAGAAACAGACTGCCCGCCTTTACATGTGCATCAACCTACAGTCTTTAGCCGAAATGCTGTTGACTACAGCACCAACAGAAAAAAATCCAGACAAGAAAACATCAATTTAGTTGAGATGACAGTACATCGTCCATGTGTATGTGCTCATACATTCACATTTATATGTATATTCTCATACATTCACAGTCCTATCAGTCTTTTTGTCTAGATTCATTCTTTTGCTGAAGGAGGCAATGATTCCAAAGAATAAAAAGCAGAGAGATGGATGTAGACAATTCTCTTCATAAGGCATTTATAAGGCTTATGAAAGAAAGCGGCAGGCACCTCACTGCATGCTGTGGCAACATGCCATGCCATATTATCATGCCAACAACCAAGCAGAGTAACAGAATGGGACCTGGTTCAACCTCCTACAACTGAAAACTTCACATTCTGTGTCTCACTGAAGTGAACTGAGAAGCCTGGAAGCCACAACAGAGCCATGTTTTTATTTTTAGTCTTAGGTATCTTCACTTTCATCAGATCAAATCCAACAAATGCAATGAGACTATCCAATATTGCCAGACAGCATATTGTGTCAGTCAAGGTTAGGCTTGGCATTTGGCTCTGTATCTGTTTTCAAAGAAGGCTCAAAGGTATCAAAGGAACACTGCAATCTGTGGTTTACTGTGATTACTTTTTCTTAGTTATAGAATCATAGTTGTTGCAGCTTTTCACATTTCTGTGCAAGAACCAACTACATGTTTTGTCCCCCAAAACAGTGAATATTTTCAGATGTGTTCTTCTAGACAGAAAACTAAAGATTGACACAACTGATGGTCAACATTTATTCCTCACAAAATCAGATGGCAGCTCACACCACTACTTTTGTGACTACCTGTCCTTTTTTTTCTGGAGAAAAAGAGAAGCAAATTTAACAAAACCCCAAACCACCAGCAAGCATGCAATTTGCCTCCTGTAGTATTTATTTTCCAGCCAGTAGTGTATACATTGTCACCAACAGCAAGAAAGATTCTGAACGAGATCTTAGCCCACTATTTTCTTAATATTCTACAAAGAACAGAAAAGGATATTGTTTTTTTCCTGTAATGCTTTTATTTGTCTTTGCAGTGATGACTGGATAAATACTTTTTATTTACCAGTTAAAGGACAGAAGAATACATGAAGAAACAATATTTCTAAATGTCTAGAACTTACACCTTCAAAAATAAACCCAAAACTCTTCGGGTCAGTCTTCTGAAATTGCACTTAGGCATTTAAAATCACAGAGTTGATTTGAAGTTATGAAAAAAAAGAAAAAAAAAATAAAGAGAAAGAAAAAAACCACAACACCCACAAAAAACCCACATTAATTCCTTTGATATCAGTAATTCCCCAGTTGTTGCACAGCCTTGGCTGAGCAAAACAGAGAACAACAACAACAATGGAAGACTGAAGCTAATGTAAGAAGTCCCAGCTGTGGAAATTATTGCTCAAATACTCCTTCATAACTTAGAGGTGCTGTGCACATTAGTACACCAAGTTTATCCCCATTCTGGAAAGTGATTTCAGTCCTCAAGACAGCAGACAATCAATATCCAAAGCCAAGCTACAGAGTATAAGAAGGTGTTTTCAGCAGAGCCTTTAAACATGAAACTTCTTATGCAAATGATGTATGTCAAAGACATACCTTTGCCTAAGGAAATTCTAGCACCAAAACACTGTTCTCACTGATGAAAGAAGCGAGTCAACAGACCCCTTCAGAGAAAGATGTTTTGCACACAGACAGGAGGACATTTCCACAGCAATAAGCACTGGCTTGCAAAATGGAGCTTGAACCCCGCACTCCTTCCCTTTGCAATGAAGAGGCTTACAGTGGGCAGCACACAAGCAACCACCTGAGCAGAACAAAAGCAAGTTTACTTAGCTTTATTTGTTAACTGAGTAACTTACTACTAATGAAGAAGCTTGTGAACCTTTCTGTTACAACCCATCAAGAAGGACTATTATTAGGGTCTCATAATGTCAACTAGATTTATTTGATGTCAACAAGACATTCAGCTAAATTAATAGCTCTGTGCACAATTTAGCTGTCGCTATAATTTAGCATTTAAGTGATATGTTGCATAAGCATTTTCTCAACAAAAAGGTCAGAACATCTGTCATGCTTTGGGCCCAGCGAGCAATCAAGCACCACATGACTGCTTTGTCACTCCTCCACACAGTGCGGTAGGGAGGAGAAGGAATAAGGAAAGACTTCTGGATCAAGCAAAGGAAAATTGTCTCTGCCACTCCTTCCTCCTCAGGCGGTGAGGATTCCTCAAATTCTTCTGCTGCTTAGCAAGTGCCTGGGCTGGCAGATGGCCAGGGCATCTCTGCTGTACTAAACAGCCTGGAACTCCAATGGGAACTATCTAAGGGACTATGACCTGTATATGATTACATGCAGGAACAGTCCACCCCAAAGTGTCTGTGACCTGTGTGTAAGTCCATGTTGCAGCAGGTACACCTTGCAGCATCAGTGGCTGTGCACGTGGTCATGTGGAAACACCACAAAGCTACATGCCATGGATAAACTAAGGACAAAGTAGGTTCACCCCCTTGGGCAGGCACCTCCCCACCTTTCTGCACTGACTGGTGTCTGCATAGTTGTCTCACATTCCACTCCTCCCTTCTCCTCCTCTCTCTGCTCCAGGTCTCTTTGTTTTCCCCTGTTAATGTGTTAATCACAGAGGCAATAGTTGACCCAACTGTGGCCAGAGGAGGATCTAACCTGGAGCTGGGAGAGCTTCTAGCAGTTTCTCACAAGAGCCACCCCTGTAGCCCTTCCTCTGCTACCACCCCTACCACCCTCAAAACAACATCACAGAGAAAACTGTAACACTTTACACCATGCCAAGGGCCAGATTCTGATTTCACTTGTTTCAATATGGTGTCCCTTAATTTACATGAACCAGAGAGATACAGGTAATTTTTCAGGGTTATTTTAGGAATGGGGAGTTGAGACAGTCCTAAAGTAAGCACTCTTATGTCTTGCACAAATCATGACAGGTTGTCTGTAAGAAAAACATGCTTCTTGCTCTGCAACAGATTGGGACAACATGGCAACCCAGGCTCTGATGAAAAGCTTCTCTGAGGAGAATCTCCGATGTTCATGTTGCCGTCAATGCTTAATATTACACTCAGGCCATGTGACAGCCAAACAGAAACTCAGATGTGAGTAATGAATTAAAAATGCATTGTGGTTCCATCCAAAGCCTGAACTCCAACCTAAACCTCTAATATTTGCTGTAATAAAAGCAAATTTTAATACTCTAAGGACCTGTCATAAGGGGAAAAAAACACAGGCCATAATTATGTGAGGCTCAGGCAAGCACATACTTCATCTTTTATTAATTTTACTACATATTTAACAATTGAGTAAAAGAATGCAGTTTCTGTGTCTTCAACATGTCATGTGAAGATTTTATCTTTGAAAAAGGAAGATGTTTTAAATCTTACTCTTGGAGAAAAGAAAACAAACAACAAAGCAAGGAACCTTAATATTGAACAATGAACTATTGAACAATTTAGACACAGTCTGAATGCTGAAGAGTTCAGAGAATGCTCTGAAGCTGTATTTGCTAACTTTGGAGTCAGCGTTCAACCAGTGGAGTAGGAATTAGAAGTTTCGGATAAGGTTGTGTGTGGCTGCTTATGTGATAGACTGTATTTGTTTGCTGTGATCTTTTTCAGCGTCCTTCCCTCTCCTTCAGAAGTGTAACATATTTGAAAATTCAAAATGCTACTTCAAAAGATTGCCCATTCCCTGTGAAGACACATCTTTGAAGTAGGAAGGGAGAGAGAGCAAAACCCACCTCTAAATTTTAGTCTGATGTCACATGTAAATTCCAGGACAAACTCATGCATGAGGTCATTCCTGATACTGCATACACATAGTAATAAGCAACGCCATAATGTGTGACACTGCTTATCTGCAATGCAATGGATTCAGTACACACAGTCTGAGATCCTAGCGTACCTCCAAAGCCTGCAGTAAAGGCAGTCCTCCTGAACCAGGCAAGTGGAAGCAAGTGAACGCAACTGCACTCATGTTCTGATGTGTGATTGTAAAAAGGAAGAGCTACTGAATAACTGCAAACAGACACAAACAATAAAAGCTAAAATAAAATTTGGATTTCTCTGCACTTTCACTGTAACCATGAAGAGTGTGCTCTCAACCCATTAGCATGCAATGCTGCCTTTTAGCTCTTTAGCTGTAGGTACCTCAAGTCAAACCACAGGTTTAAAAAACAGAGATGCAGTGCTGCCTTTAAATGCACACATTTGAAATTATCATTTCCATGCAGAATGATGGATGAAAGTAAGAAAGCAGTGACCATGTGGACCAGAGTAGCTTGTTCTAATTCCCTTCCCACCTCAAGATAAATTTTATTCTTTTTGCAGTCAAGGCCATTAGTGCTGGAACAATTTATTATTTTAAAATTTAATAGAATACCACAGAGGTTTTTTCACAAAGATCTGAAATTATGTGTCACAGATTACTTACACTTTTACTATCTGTGAAGCTTTAGTCCTTCATTTAACCCTTCCTACAGGTATTTTTCAGAGCCAATTAAAGAATTAGTCCCATTCAAATCTGTCAGACCAAACTTCCACAGCCTTTCCGAGTTTCCAAGGAGAGAGTCTGTAGGATGAAAGGAGACAACATGAAGAAATCCATATTGCCCACATTCATTTGGGAAGCCACAGGAAGCTCCAGAGTAGACTGCACCATGCTGTCCCCCCTTTCTGACTGCTGCTGCACATTTAGGTTCCACACAGGGCAGTCTGTACAGGATTTTCAGTAGTAGCATGGGACCCATACCAAGAATTTACACAGTACTTCTCTTTTGTGGTAGCTGACATTCTCACATCTGGGATGTACTGGACACTGTAGGGCAGCTGGTTGCAAGGAAGAGGTGAAATTAGTCATCCTTCACTGAGCTTTACTTTGCATGTTGGATTTGATTAACCACCAATACTGAAAAAGCTGCTGCTGGATGTTATTGACAGCAAGTCAATCAGATAATGCGTCTGTTACTTTCCAAGTTTCTGAAGCAGACAACTGGAAGAGAAACGGGCTGAGATTCTTTTTCCTCTGGAACCTTTAGTGAGGCCATTTCACAGAAAACACAGAAGGAGGGTGTGAAAGAGAATCTGTACTGCATCTTACTAGGAGAGTGCAATTACACTGTGCATAGGTGTTTGCAAACATAATTTCATGCACTCTGACACGAAAAGAAGATCGTAATTTCCAGATTTAGAGAAAAGGATAGTATCAGATGGCTGTTAGCAGACATGAAACCCTAATGATATGCATAGCTTTTTCCCTATCATATGGAACACTGTGCAAGTGTAAACCTTTCCAATACAGCTGGGACAGCCCTCTTAGCTGCCCTGCTCTGAAAGTTATCCCGGATGATAGCAGACAAACCTGAGGCAAAGGAACTGAAATCCATCTCCACGATGTCAGTGGCTTTGCATTTCCATAGAGAATATAAGTAGTCAGAACATATGTTTCTGTGTCAGTGCCCTTCGAAGTTATTTCCACGTCAGCAACAGTGTCTCTTATAAAACAACCTCTTTTCAAAACCTTGTGTCATCCCGGTGGCACTTACTGCATCAGGGGTCCTTGCAGCATTACTTTTGAGTCCTCTCAATGTCTCTGGTACATTCAACTTCAAAGTCCAAATCCAGTATCTAGTGACTTGAAACAACATGGAAACACATGGATTTCTAGTGTGCTATGTCTGTACACTTCCCAAAGCAACTAAGGGAACATATGTTGAATGCTTTGATACCAGAATAGATCTCCATCATTCTTCTCCCAATTGCTCATTGCCCCAAGATCAACATTGTTATTAAAATCTTTCACATTGTAAGGTCAGACATTGACTTTTCCCTCTGCACAGTGGTCATAGTTGTATCAGGAAGGGAAGCATAGCCATATCCTCACTCATTGACCCCGACAGTGTGTTTGTGATTTAGCTCAACATCGTACGTCGTCATCCTTCTAGGTAAAACCAACTGTGCTATGGTTTTGTATTGGATGTGACACCTCTCACCCAGGACAGGTCAGTACACCCCACTTTAGCATAATAATAGTGCCTGTGCTATTAGTCCAGTCCTGGGTGGGCACTCCTGCCTGAATTTCTGCAGAAAGTGCCAAAGAGGTTTCCGTTGCTAAAGCTATTGACCTACGCTGTTTCTAAGACTGTTATACCCAGGTTTATCAGGATCCTGTCTTTTGAAATGGCAAAGAAAAAGAAAAACAACAACCATCAAAATCCAGGATCAGGTATTACTCTGTAGAGTACTTAAGGTACTTCTCTCCATGAAATTAAGCCACTGGCTCCAATTCCAGTGTACCTCTGAGCAGGCCAGCTATTTTCTTGTTAGCTGCCACCCTAGTTTGTTATTATCACAAGGTGTACCCAGAAATCTCCCCATCCCTGCAAGGCGGCAACAATCAACACTAGCTCTCCCTTCATTGCATTAAGGATTCAGACTATCAATTTGTAGAATGTACTCAAAGACAGTGGTGAAACTTTGCTTCAAACCATAGGCAAGTTCTGAGGTTAATTTTCAAGTGGTGCTCTGAGGAGGCAAGAAATTTAGAAAGCAAAGTCTATAGGACTTTCAGTATGAGCACCCCTTTCGTATATTGACTGCTTTTACTGTGTATAGAAGCACTGTGAGCCACGTCCTATGGTAAAGTCTGCCATCAAAGTATTCTGAGTTTCTTAGCCTCAATAAAAGCCCAGGAGCACAAAACAACATTCTCTGCCATAGCAGCTTGTTTTATCATGTAACTGTTTGATTATGTATCAGGATGATAATTAACCATCCTTAGAAAAAAGATTTCACCGCACTTGTGAAATATGTCATGATCAGAATGTCAGAAAGTTCGCTTAAATGGTAAAACTTGTTGAAGTTACCTTGAAACATGGCATTGCCACAGAACAAAACTGAACCTCCAAAAGATGTCAATTTGGTCTCATTTGCTTTCAACCTGGAACTTGCAAGTAACTTCTGCTGCTTCTTGGGTTGTTTTACTGCCAGCTTCCAATTATAGAGCATTGTGTTAACATAGGTTATTAGCATCCTGTGATATTTGCTATGTGACTCAAACAATAATTGCATACAACCACTCAAATGCCAACTTTTAGTACCGACAAAAGTCTATTTTCTGAAAACAGCAACTGGAAGTATGTTATAACCTACATGTTCAAATAGGCTTTAATTATGTAAGTTTCAGGATATGATTGCCACCAGCCAATAAGGCAAATATTTTATCTATTCTAGCTTACAGAGACTAATGACAAACCTGAAAAAGAATTCAAACACCACCCAAATTGGCAATGTTTTATCTGCTTTGTTAAATAAAAGACATGCAGAAAAAGGAATTGTTTCTAGATGTCTTTTATAACAGGGGACTTCCAAGGCTTTGGGCAGCAGAGCAGTGGAAATGCAGTCTCTACAATTTCAGCAAGTGATTTCTCTTCAAGCTTAAGAGCAGCTGTTAATTTACAAATTTTTGCCACCCACCCCAATCAATAAACCAGCAACCTTTCTTATCATTATCTATTAATTACTAGCAGCATTCAAAGCCGTACTGTATTGTTTGCAGGGGATGTATCCACCAAAGAAGTTCAATTTCCTCAAGCAGTCACATATTTAATTGTATTTTTCCTAAAAATGAGAAGTTTCCTTGCATACCCAGTAGCTGCAGGTAGCAGCTACTCTTTTCATAAGATCACTGCATCCCTTTTCACCTCCAGTTATTGTTTTGTGAAACACAACAGAAGTATGACACTAGCACAGATGAATCCCAAATAACACTGTTAAATACATGTGGACACACCGTTCCTAACAATCTCTCTCAAAACTTCATAAGACACAGTAATTGGCACTCCCTGTCTTAAGTGGTTTAAAAGAATACAACCTAATTCCTGCACATTCCAACCTACATAGTACTTAACCTGCACAGCTGGAGTTGTAAGCAGAACTAGCTACATACACGGCTTGAAAACTTCAAAGTTTTCAAGAACTAGAG
This sequence comes from Rhynochetos jubatus, assembly GCA_027574665.1. Lineage (NCBI taxonomy): Eukaryota > Metazoa > Chordata > Aves > Eurypygiformes > Rhynochetidae > Rhynochetos > Rhynochetos jubatus. The sequence continues at coordinate 73,152,363 of CM050651.1, read as the reverse complement.
GAAGACTGAGACATGAGGTGATGCACAAAAAAAAAGCTAGTAAATCCAGTACAAGCCACAGGATTTCACTGAAAGATTAGCACAACCTAAGCCATGGCATATCAAGCACGTTTGATGGTTCGGCAGATTGATGCATCAACAATCAAACTGAGTGTGCCATTTATCTAAGAGAGTGGCAAAACTTGCAGATTTTGTACTTATTCTCACAGTCCAATAGCATGAAATTACATTACGATGGAAGCGTAGGCTACAGTACTGCAAATTCTTAAGCATATATTTTATTTCTTTAATTTCTTGCAGTTCCAGTGAAATCTGAGGTCAATTGCACTTACAGGTGATCATCTTCTGGAACAAGGATTTCCTTTATGAACCTTCCGCAGATATTGAAAATATAGACAGTGTTTATCTTATTACTCCATTTGATCTGTGCTTTTTATACAGTAACAAAGATCTTCAACAGAAATCCAGATCAATTACACACAAGCTATGAAAATGCTCACATTTTTACTTCAGCACATGTTTAATATTTGATTCTCTATGTGCAATAAATGACTTTTATTGCATGCAGTAATTAATTTCTATTCACAGATATTTATGTATGAAATTAAATATTTCATACATTCATTAATTTTATAATTTTAGAAGCTAGCCACTCTGAGGTGCACTAATCAACTTTTCCATTTTGTGTGAAAGGTAATTCTTTAATGGGCAATAATAATTTTCCCTGCATAAGTCACAAAACGTGTTCCGAATTCTGATCTCTTTAAATATAGACCCATCTTTATCAACTTCAGCAATATTGTCTTGCATATTCACTGAAATGGATTAATCTCCTTCAGCATCCTCCTCTTACTTCAATCTTTACCTAGATTAATCAGACCCTAAACTGTTTTTGTCCTAACCAGTTTCTTGTGTTTATTATGCATTCATCCCAAAGTGCACTCGTTCATTGATATTGCAGAGACATGTTTTTGAGCAGTAGCATTAGGTATCTATTAGGACAGGAACAGCACTGTAGCCTGAAGCATGAAACATCCAGCCACCATCAATGAAAAGATACTTACTCCCTTATTCCTGTGTGAACTTCAATTAGTAACCTTTGGTGTGACACTTCCTCTAACTTATCCACCTATAAACTTGTGTAGATAGCTCATATTGGCTATTTTACTCTCCCAGGTGTAAACACTGAATAGAATAACAAGTCTTTTCTTTCAATCTTTATTTTATTGCAAGTTTTCAGAGATGGAATAGTTTTAAATTAGGTTTTTTCTGTCCTCTAAGACAAAGGAGACAATCATACTACAGAAATACCTAGAAAAAGAAAAATGCAGCATTCCAGTATTTAGCAATGCTCAGCTTTAATAAAAACAAAGAAAAAGGTTACACACTCACTTACCACTTAATTGGTTTCTGAGATCATTTTAAAACCCAATGTGATGAAAACAAAAACGCAGTTAACTGTATACAACTGGACGCTATATTCCACTGTGACTGAGTAAGTGAGGAAAGATACCTAAGTAAGAAAATGGGAGAGCTGAGTTTGTGGAAAGCTAAAAAAAATATTAAAATATCTAATGATCCCAGCTATGCCATGGCTAATTATGTTGCCTCCTCAATCACACTGCATCATATTTTTCAAACAGAAAAGTGTCAGAGAGGAGAGACTGCTGACTTAAAGAAATTAAAAATGGCTGTCATAGTGGGAACTGTATTCCAGACAATCCACCGCCTGCTTGCCAGAAGAATAAATAAATAAATAATGACACAGCTATGTCCTTCATTCTCAATGGTAAATTAAGGGCAAGATAAAGCAACTGAAAAGGCACCTCAAGAAAGCCAGAAGATGGTTTTTCATGAAACAAAGAAGAGATTTTATAGCTGTTTACCTTCTCACTACAGGCAAGCACCAACCTTCAAGATTCATCAGCTTTCCCTTTGTAATTCTCACTTTCATTTTCCTTTTGCTGAATTGTCAATAAAAAAATATGCCAAATCCCACTTTCATAACTTTTCTTCTTCTACAACACAACAACGTAAAGCTGCTTAAAACCTCTAGCCTTCAATATGTCCCAAGTTTACTCCCCAATTTGAATGTGTGTATTTTTCATAACCTGGAAATCATGAAAAAGTCTGATCTAAATTTCGATGTTATACAGTGCTTAATCCACTCATTGGTGTTTCTTATCTCACTGAAAGTGAATAAAACATACTTCTCAATAATTAATAAAAAGTTAAGGCAGAAAGGAGTATTTATCTGTCTCTGTATTTTTTGTTTTAAATACTGCTTGTAAGATTTGTCTGGGAGAACTCCAAAACAGCTGCTACATCAACTGGTGGCCTGGATGTGCTCCAGGCCAGGCTGGATGAGGCTTTGAACAACCTGGTCTAGTGGAAGGTGTCCCTGCCCATGGCAGGGAGGTTGGAACTAGAGGGTCTTTAAGGTCCCTTCTAACCCAAACCATTCTTTGATTCTATGATATAACTGAATTCAGCATTTTGTTAATTAAATTGTGTCACTTTTAATAGGATTTACCACTTTAATAACATGGAGGATCTGTGCAGTAGAAGCCCTGATGATACTGGGAGAAAGCAGAACTCAGGCTTAATACTCACTTGCCCTTAAAACGCCAGTGTTGAGCCACAGTCTCACAGCCTTTCAGTGAGGTTTGGTTTCCAGTTTTCGGAGTTTTTGGTTCAGAAATTAAAACTAACCCTTAAGTTTCTTGGAGTCGCTCACACATGCAAGCATTATTTCTATTGCATTATCTTAGGATTGGGAACTAAACATTCCCTTTTTGCTTACAGTGTCAGCTGTCTATGCTAATCAGCAAAGAGTTGACAAGACTGGTTGTTTCTTCATGACTCACACATATTTCCAGAGATTTGTACAGGACAGGCAGGAAGAAAAAATCTGGACCACTTTTTCATGTGGTGTAAGCTGACAGAATTGTCGCAAAAATCAGTGAATCTTGTGAATTTGCATGAGCCTCCAGGCTTTACATTAATTGAAAAGTGACATTCAGCAGTTACATAAACTCTTACCTCTATGAGCATTATTGCAGATGAAGGCAATCGAGCTCATCTGCAAAAGCCAAAGTGGATCACAAATGAAGCCAAGTGAAGACGCTGATCATCAGACATGCAGGAGAATGACAGCACATTCCAAATACAAACATGACTGATTTAATGGGAAAGAATACATTTAATTCAGAGTGACACTGAGACAGGAAACCAAGCCAGGGGGCTGAATATAGAGATGTATGGACAAAAAGACCAAGGGAACAAAATTATGCTAGCCAGTTCGCATTACCTGAAAGACAAATAGGTTTAGACATTTACATCTTTCTAAAGACTAGTTGTCAGTGGCTTGAGATCTCAAATATAATCAGCTCATTACTTTGGGTAAAGACACAATGAGACATTATAGGATGCAGAGGTGACCAGGTAGCACTAGGAATGGTTTCAGTGATGAACCAGCAGATATAAAGACAACAGTAACTTCTCTGTGATTTTCCAATGCCTAGTTTTCATCCATGAATGGTTTAATGTACCTCTAATCTTGTAATTCATCAGCAATATAGGGATTTCTGCAGGGGATTCCTGCAGGTTAGTCGTAACAGGATAAAGTCGTCTAGCCCTGGCCTGAAACATATCCCATTACTTTTAAAAAAAATAATAAAAATCAGACAGCATGAGGTGCCTCAGAGGCACAGAGAGGTGAAACAACTTGCCTAAGGTTCTTCCAGAATTTCAGAAAAGAGTTCAGTGAATTAAGTATGTCTGAACAGTCTAATTTCAGATCCATCCCCACAGGCAACCAAGAATATTATTCAAGCATATGCAGCATAGTAAGACGTATGTCTTTACTACCGCCACCCTCCCCGTGCGGCTACACTTGTCCTAGAAAAAGGCAATGGGCAGGATGGAATTATCTCATCACAGACCCAGCCTTCAGTCTGTTTGGAGGCCATGGTGCCTTTGGATTCACTGAGCCTCAGGGGAGGAAGGAATTCCTATTTACTGGGAATTAGAGGTCTCACACTGATATAACCACTGTACTGCTATTGCCTTCAATAAGCTAGCTGTTAGAAAACTAAGACAATGTTCTGAAACAAACTTCAGAAGTGTGGAACCCATCAAATCCACTTGTTCCTAGGTGAGTTGTTCAATAGGATTAATCCAGTAAAGGGTAAGACCATAGCTCTGTAGGAACAAGGACTGTGTATAGTTCTTATGTCCTTGAATTCCCTCAGGCATGAAATTACTATTCCTGCATGATCCCTCATGGCCCCTTGGGCCATCTGGGTGGAAGACAGACAGAAACAGAGAAAGCTGGTGGGGACATTCAACACTGGTCCCAAGGGCAAAGAAAGGGATCTGAAGGCACTTCAGTTTCTAGAACCATCTTTCTCCTTCACTGGCTTCTGTGCCTACTGTGAAGGTGATACCAGTCCTTCCTCAGCAGGCTGAGGACTCTCCACCTCCAAAAGCTTTGAGGCAAAAAGGAGCCCATATCTAGACTTTCACAATGGTGGGGAAAAAAAAGTTCTCATTGCATGTTAACGCTTGCCTAAAAAAAGCCCAAAAGCTACACCAGGAATGTAAAAGGTGGAGGAAATAAATCTGTTAGGTAGAAGTATGCTATGGGAGCTAGGTGCTATTACTTACCTCATTAAAAGCATGGGACAAAGTTTGGACCTTCATTAAAAAAAAAAATCAAATAAACAGTAATTGAATCAAAAATGGAATGTGAAGCAGCCAGTGAGTTTTTATGAAGAGCGAAGTTTCATTCCTTTTTTACAGTTGACACTTCATCTACAACTTGTGTTGGGTAATCCAAGCACTCGTTAACAAGCAGAAAACCCTACCTAACAGAATGCCTTACATTTTATTGGAACAGGCCGAGTATGATAGGTGATAATTTTCCTGAAGTTTTCCCCATGACTATCTCAGCCGAATCCTTTTTTTTTTTTTCATTTTCTCTCCTTTTCACACATAGAACCATTTTTATGAATGCATTTATTACAGAGAAGTGTCAACGACAAAAAAATGTCATATAAATGTGGGATGTATTTTATGGATTCATTTTGGATGAAATATGCTGTTTGGTGTTTATATGTTGCCCTCCAATATTGAAATTGATATGAAGTATACAGGTGATATGTGACAGACAGTATATTAGAGAAGAGCATTCCTTCTTACAAGGACTACAGACTGCTGGCATGAGTGATTACACACTAGGCATTCCACTAATTATCTTCATTTACTATGACAAGGAAGGCTGATCTCATGCTTTTGATACCCTGAAGCACTCTCATCCCCCTCCCCACATATCCCCCAGAAAAGAAAACAGAATTTCCTACCCTCCCTCCCCCTCCCAAAGACCTCAGACAACATTAAAACTATAATAGGTAGGTTGTAGAGCTCTGGCTCACAGCATCATAGACCCTGGATAAACCCAGCATCTTTATGTCAGGTGAAGTTGAACCCAGTTTTAAATCAACACCTCAATTCAGTTTTAACTGCAGGCAGGAACTTGCTCCTTGAATTATTTATAAACATACAAAAGAGTTACTGTTTGTTTAGAGATGTGGGAAAAAGGAGATTCTTTTTACAGGCTGAACTACTTCCTCTCAGGGGTAATGGGAATTTACAAAGGTCATTTCCAGAAGACCCCCCCAAAAATGAGGGCCTCTGTGGTTTAGATGCTATAGGGGGACAGAGCAAAAGTAGTTCTTACCCTGAATAATAAAAAAAACCCACACTACCACAGTTAATATCCTTCAGGTATCTATGAGTTTTCCAGTTGGCCTTAGAAGAAGTATTATTGGCCCAGTGTTTGCGTGACCGACATTTCTTTTTAACAGGCTTTCCAAAACCAATATTAGTAAGGAATATTTTTGGGTGGTATTGGAACTCAGTTCTTCATACAAGCATTCAAATCAAGAATGCAGAGTCCTAGACACTATTATCAGGCATTTAGGCAGAGAACTGAGAAAACGAGTAATCCCAATTATATGAAAGGAGATGGAAATTAAATGGCAATGTATAGATGAATGAGAATATGATGAGTTTAAAAGAAGTGGATTTGCTGCCTTGTGTCAGGAGTGGTATTTTCATTACTAGAAGATCAGTACAGAAGTAAGATAGAAGACCCAAATCTGCATCTATTGCTTTCTGCTGGCCAGAAAAATTCTGTCAGAAAATGGGAGAAGACCAACACTTCTACGACTGGGGGAGAAAATATTCATTTCCTAAGCTTTACGCTAATTTAGGGCATAGACCAGTCCTGATAAGAAAAGGGAGGTAGACCCTAAATGATCTGAATCTACTGCCAACTCAGTTAGCAGGTAAGAATTAGCACTTGAACTTCAGTCACTACCACTACATAAATATAGTATTTTCTGTAAAAACATTGCTATAATCTGTGTTCAGGATTTGTAGTGGGGTTTTTTTTTTTGTATATACAGAGTGAGAACATAGTTGTCACAGTTTAAGTTCTCCCAATAACAACATTAAAATACAGCAGCAAGAAAATATAAAAGGCTTATCTTAGCAAACTCATCATTTTTGAAGCATCTGAAATCTAAATTAGCTCCACTCCATTGATTAAAAATATTGCTTATAGTTATTTGCCAAAAAAAATTGTTCCGAAATTTAAATTAGGTTAAGTATTTTGTAGCAGACTGCCATAATGATTTTCTGAAGTAATAAAATCAGTTATCAGAATTAATGATACATAAAATTCATTTTATGATTTTACTTACATTACCTTACTTCCCTCCCTCATCTGTTTTCAAACCAAGCCTCATAACTTTATAATGTGCTTTTACACCATGCAGTGACCCTTCTTGCAGCTGAAAGGACAACACTGTTCTTTTAAAAACTGCCTTGTTGATTGCTCAGAACAAAATTACAAGGAAATGCAGAAAAAGGAACAGCCTAGTAGAGTTGTAGCTGCAACTGAGAGACTGAAAGGGTGACAGATATCAATTCAAGCAAGGGCTTTTAAGACCATAAAAATAATTAGATGCAGAATTAATTCCTGGATTACACAGTGCTTTTAAACAGAATGGACAAAATATATGTTACTCTTGAGATATCACAGACTATGTATCTATCAGAGGGCTTCCTTTCTAGACAGCCCATATAGGGAAACAGTCCGTTTCCTTGCTACTTGACAATCTCACTCTTGTGTTTTACTTGTAAGCAGTGAAACAAATATTAGGAAGTTAATCTTGCATCTACAAGGTGAAACATGAGGGCAGAGCAGTTAATGAGTAAACCTACCACTGAAGAGAAATGTAAAAGGTGTTTTCAACAGATTTCAACTGGTGGAAGGGACCAGATGATTCACAGAGAGATGAAGTGAAAATATGCTGACCTAAAGTTACACACCATTATGATTAGGCTGCTGTTAATATGAAACTGAGAACCCCACCTGCTAGCTTACAGCAAGGTCTTTTTGTCATTTGCTGCTGACCTTGACTAATAAAACATAACCCTGTAGCTGTCATTTGAGATCAATGCTTGCTCCACCAAGCAAGACAAACTAGGAGACCCCACATGTAGGGGTAGATAACTCACTGACAAGGACACAGTCCCATAGTACCTATAGAGTAACAGGTAGCAACCATCAGAAAATTACAAAGTGAAAAGGCCAGTCTAAGAACAACTCAGAAGAGTGAGCAAGTGCAGCCATAGAGCTGCATACAGCAAAACTCAGACCAGGTTTAGAGACAAGGAACTGTACTTACACGGAGCTCACATGCCCAGGGGAAGAGAGTGCGTGTGGAAGTCCCAGGAGGGGCTCTTCAGGGCAGTTAGAGACTACTGGTGTACTCAAGTCCTAGCAAAGTCCTTTTAAGACATTCCTTGACACTTGCTCTTCATTCTTTGTGTGCAAGGTTTGTAGTCTACGTACTCAGTGTGATTTTACAGACTTTGTGTAGCAGGGCAAAGTTAAAGCTGTTTTCCACAAAGGAATAACAGCAAGCAGCTCTATTCATGAGCTCTCTACTGTGCAACCATTGGCGCAGAACAGGACAAAGCTCTACCCAAAACCCAGTTGCTGAGGTGTCAATTGCATTGCTCTGAGAAACAAGTTGGAGGAGAGAAACAGTGAGAGAAAACATGAACACGTTTCAAGAGAGAATGAGAAACAAGAAGGTTATGGTTGTGAATAAAGAAGTTATCTTTCAGTACTTGAGTTATTCCATCCTCAAGGAAACTTCAGGTGCACACACATGAACAATACTACATTTGAAATGTAACTTGCTTTCTGCTGCTATTGGACAAAACATGAAAAGAAACAAACTTTGTCTCATAATCTGGGTGAAGTAAGAGTTTGCTGTATCTAGAACCTGTAATTCTTTAATGGTTAAGCTGTCTGATGCCTATGTTCTTGTAGACCTGGATTTAGCTGTTTTAAGTGAACAAAATTGTCAGTATTTTCTGAACACACATTGTTCAGAAAATGGGAAACTTAAAGATCTCTTAAACTGAACACACGGTATACTAATGTCATAGTTTAGCCTTGGCCAGCAATTAAGCCCCACACAACCACTCACTCACCTCCCTCCTCTCCAGTGGATGAAGACAATTGAAGGAAAAGACAAGGAAGATCGTGGACTGAGATAGGAGCTATTTAATAATTGAATACAAATTAATATTATAGTCATACTAATAATATTAACAATACTTCTAATAAGAAGCAATTAAAATAAAACAAATTATACAATTGCTCATCACCTGCTAACTGATATGCAGCCAGGTCCTGAATAGTGAGAGCCAGTGGACAATCCCAGCAGATTCCAATGAAGCCCAAGAGAGGACAACTAAGAAACCAACTAACCCACCAACTCACTAAACGCAGGAACAAATGAGCTAATGAGCAAGCTAATCAGCAAGCTAATCAGCAAGTGAGCTAACAAAGAAGCAAGCAATGAAAGCATGGCATCCTGGCCCAGCCTCAGTTCATATATGGAGTATGACATGCTATGGAATGAAATACTCCTTCGGTTAGTTTGGCTTAGCTGTGTGCACTGTGTCCAGTCCCCGCCAGTGTTTGCAGAGAGAAAGCTGGGAATACAGGTGCAGCACCAGGTCCTGAAAAGTTCTTGAACTCGTGCAAGTACTCCTTATAACAGCTTAAGAAAATACCTTGTCAGTACATTTCTCAGGGCAAATCCAAAACATAACCTCATACCAGCTACTGTGAAGAAAATGAACTGTCCTGGCTAAACCCATCACAGCTGTGTAACAATGGGTTCCAGTGAATATGTTCAATGCTGCAGAGTTGAGAAGAACAAACTCCAAAGGTCTTTGATTTCTGCTTCATTATCTCATAAATACATTGCTTCCGATAGGAAACTAAACGTAAGGAGCATATGTATACGTATCATCTCTCAGAGGAGAGCATCAAGTGTGGGGCAAGAGCAGACAAGTCCTTTGCAATATTTCCATAGCAGAGGCAGCCAGAAAAGTGAGCTTGATAGTTTATACTGAAAGTCAAGTTAATTCCAAGGTCAGATTTCAAATGCATCTTAAGAAAAGTCGTGGGTTTTTTTAATATTATGCAGGTAATAATTACAGAATCTTAACATGATCACCAGTAGTAATTGGCATTTATTGCTTTGTGAGATCAGATGGCATATTACCACAGGTAGTTAAAATCTTTAGCTGTAAGGTCATAGTGAATCTCAATTTCATACACCTGGCAGTATGTTTTAGTGGATAACCTGCACATTTCTTACATTTTGCAGACGTTGAGGATGACTGTAAACTATTTTTTCCTAGTAGGTGGTAGATTGCTTCCTGTGTATTTTATATTCAAATATGAGAAATAAAATCACTAGGGTAAAATAAAGTGCTTCTCAACCATTCCAGAGCAGTGGGACTGTGAGCATTTGATCAGAGCAATGAACACCTCTCTAACAGAAACTAAAAGGTGGGATTCTTATCCACCTGAACTCCTTATACATTCCCATCACTATAAATGCTTTAAAAAAGATTTTGCAACTGGAGGGCTGACCTAAATTTTTTGTCAGGTTCGACAGGTTTTGTTTAAAGTTCAGAACAAGATGAGACTGATGTCATTCTGTAAGATAAGTTACAGTGCTGATATTTCAATACAACCACTTCTGCACAGCAGCTACAGTACAACTACAGGGCTACAGCTTAAAGGAGGGGAGACAATAAATCATGCTGTGAAGATCTGGGATAAGAAAAACAATATTTTTCCGTGAAAAAGGGCTAAAGAATTGATCTGGATGAGATGATAAGCAGAGAGGAAATCTGCAGTTCTGGCTACTCAGGACTGCCTTGGGCAAGCATTTTAAATTACACGTGCATTTTAAATGATCTCACAAAGGGCTCATTGAGTTTAGCTGGAGTTAAGGTACAGTAGATCAAAGCCTACTCGTCTTTCTGATCTAGTTCTGGTTCCAATCAGAATATTTTTGAATGCTTCCAACTCTTTAAGCCCCTAATGTGCTCACATTATGAACTAATGCAGAGCAGAAAAATACCATAGATCATGCTGGAAAAACACACACATTGCATGTGTATTTGTATTCATTTTTCAAACTATTTCTATTTCCTTTCCCCCTGTGAAGGCTTAATGGTTTCACCATGAATACTTGTCCGTTCACATGCAGATTTAGTATACAGATAAAATATGACAGAATTTTCCACAAAGAAGTGATTGTATTTTATGCTGTGACATTTCCATTCTTTCCATCCTGGGATGTTAGACAGTTTTTAATGTTAGAATGGATAAATTTAATATGGAAACTTTTATTTAAGAGGGGAAATGTGGCTGTCTTTTTTTAAGTGAAAGGAAAATTTTACAATAACAAATAAAATAATTACTAATACTTAGCATTTATAAACTTTTGTACCTGCAAGAGTCTCAAACGGATATTGTAAACACTATCTAAGACTGAATCTCGCCCCCTCAAAAAAGGGGTCCTGCATTTTCTGTAGCAGAGGGAAAGACAACACCATAAGGGTATGTATTGTGAGGCAAATGTGGGAGATGGAAGCACAGAAGAACTGAAAAAGTATTAGCTCAAGCACCTAGGAGCCAGGCAGTGCCAAAGGATGAACGTCTCATACAAGATTTGAATAGCTGATGGTGCCTTGGTGGTGGAACAGCCGAGTGAAAAGTGGTCATGTATATACATCCTGGTTGAATCCTCCTACCCCTCTCTTGTCAGGTTCTATGGATCTTGCATGAATATTATCTTCCAACACATAAATTGATTACTGAAGTATTTTGTATAAGAGAAAATTTAAGGTCAAGCAATGATAGGTGTAAGGGTGGAGGTATCACTAATTGTGGCAGCAAACACATCTGACTGGGCCACAGCCAGACCTCCATGTTGCCAGAGGGAAACTGGGTTGGTAAAAGAATCCTCAGAGACCAGGTCAGGGGTGAGCTCACAGGGACTGGAGGCACAGGACTGGCATCTCCATTCCCACCCTTGCCAGAATGGCTTTTGATAGCCCACTGGGGGGGCACACAGAGAAAGAAAAAGGAGTGACTACACATCCATGAGGAGTTTTGCATTCCTCCAGTCCTCTGGGATTTGGTCCAGATGACCTGATGTATTTAGATACATTTGCATCATCTGGAGATGGGAAATACGATTTCCTGACATCACCCTGTACTGCTACAAAAGGGGAGGTGGGAAGGTTGAAGTTGTGTTGGTGTGGTTTTGTTTCTTGGTTATGGTCAATTTGCATATGTTAATAATTCATTTGCATCAAGTAAGGGTACGAATAGTAATATGGCTGTACTCTTACAGTCACCAGCTTTCATAAGTGCTTAAATTTTCAAGATGTGCCAGCTTGGATGTCACATGGAAGTCATTCTAGTTCTTTGTGCTCCCCCTGCTGTAAGCAGAGTTTGCAAACCAGATGCCTAGCAGCCATGGGGAAAAAAAAAAAAAAAAAAAAGTGGGGTGAACAGTTTGGCATAAACGTAAAATGGCTATGCTGACCAACGAAGCCAAGGCAGCTTAAGATATTATGTTTGTTCTGTACTCCGGTTAAACTCCTCTTGAATCTAAAATTTTAACTCCATTGGTACATTACTGCTCACAGGGAGCTGATTCTTTTCCCAGTACAAAGTATTTGTAGTTAATTCTTGATTTAGTATTAATTCTTGAATAGAATTAATTTTCAATACTTTTTTTTTTCTTTTGAACACTAAGGTGTTTGAATTTTCTGTAGCTCATCTGAATATTTCCAAAAGCTGTCATATCTGGCCAAATATCTTGACAAGGACAGGAGGGGATTAAAAGGAAAATCAGATTCAGAAACTGGGTTGCATGTCTACTGGGATTTAGAGAAGCCTGGTGTGGGTTTAACTGCTGTTCAGACTCCTACAGCAAGGCCATGTTCAGCAACCATGGTGCTGGGCCAGGTCTTTCACAGATTCACAGAGTGTTAGGAGTTGGAAGGGACCTCTAGAGATCATCTAGACCAACTCCACTGAGCCGGTCTTGACTCAGTGCTTTGCTCTAGCCTGCACTTTTCTAGTACAAGTCCCGAGCTTCTTCAAGTCAGCTTGGCTTGGCCACTGGTTGTGCCCCTACTTCCCACGGTGAACTGGTACACCTCCTGGCTCCTCCATTTCTAGACGTCTACTTGTCCTGGACTCCAGCAGTGATTTCCACTTCTGGCTGTGCCATATGCAGCAAGACAGATAAGATGAAGGACTAAAGGATGCAGTGACTGCCTCTTTCTATGGGAGGAGAAGCTCAAACTCAGATTGAAGTCTTCACTTTACCAGAACTTTCACAAGAATCCTCTGTAAGAAGAGGACAACAAACTTGGGTTGATCTGGGTTGTGTGCTAGTGCCGTGATGCATCTATGTTAAATGCTGTCTCATATTGAAATGCATAAATGATGCAGAGAGAGGATCCAGTTACTTGGATAGTAACTCCTCTTTGATAAATTACTTGCTTGTTCTTTACAATTATACTTTCTGCCTAAAGGAAGCTGGATTATCTGCGTGTATGTGTCAATGATCTCAGTATCAAATAGGATGCAAAGCCCACTTGCATGTACCAAAGGCACAGCTATTTTCATGAAACTTATAAGGCGGTAATATCCTCGCACATTTGACTCATCTGCCAAATTTGTTTGAGGTTAAGCAATGTATGTAAAGATTATTGACAATGGCTCGAGGAATGGAATGACAAACACAGCATGGACACCAAACTAGTAAAGAAGTTGCACATTCTGCATCTGTGAGCATCCAAATTCTGGAATTAACAAGGAAAGAGCCCAGAAGGGCACAGCAATGCCCCAAGTACATGGAAATACTTAGAAAATGGCTTTCTGCTTTTTGTGCACATCATTGAATATGTTCAGTTGATGAGACTTGGCTGGAAAAGAGAGTTGGTGTATTTCCCAGCCTGCTTGTAATTATATGCCCTTATTATGAATAGATATGGAATTATAATGTGGCTAATTACAGTTCCGTTACTGTCACAAAATGTATTTTCTCCTATTGTCTTCCTGAACATTTAGTATTTTATGGGTTAGCTCCTAGTTTATTCCCACTTAGCAAAGGGTTCAATTAGCAGGTCAATGAGAACAGAGCTAATGGATGACAGTACAAAGCTACCTATTATAATGATGAGGAGGGGGTTCCATGCTAGAGAGCAGAACTTCAGTTCAAATTATCTCATTTATTAGGTCAACAGTCCTCTGCAGCTCTGACGAGATTAAGTTCCATCAGGGGCTTTACTTAATTTTAAAGAACCATGTAATGAATTTCTAATCCATCACACAGATGGTTTGTTACTAGCAATAAGGTGGGGTAATTATTGACATCCTATTCTGTTTCTGACCTATGTAATGGGGCAGAAGTAACTGTGGCTGCCTAACAAGACTGAAGAACTCTAAATCGTGTTTATATGCATCATCCCAGATGGCCAGAAAGTAAGAATGTTGGTAGAACAATGCTATTAAATGGCTGACATCAGTATATACTGATGTCATGTGGCTTGTGAAAGGGCATGACACTTAGAGCTAGACAACAGCTGTGCATCCACAGGAAAACAATGTGAAAGGGAATAGCTAACACTGAAAATCTACTTCAAGAGTTGTCCTCATCTGCTCAGAAAGTCATCTTTTCTGGATAACCCCTGAAACCATCTCTGTGTCTGAGTTCTGAATATCCACTATGGACTGTTTGTGGGTCACCTATAATAAAGCCAGAATTACTCATAAAAACTGTTTACTGAATTATGTTTAATATCAAGTACAGCTAAGAGAACTCAGGTTGTTTGTGGACAATATACTAACAAGAAAAAGGGTTTTTTTTGGTGTTGATGAATTTTTTGTTTCATTCTAGCAATTAAGTTGTAGTTGTCAGTCCAGCTAGGGCAGGTTGGACTGTCCCTGAAGTCACACCAGGGTTTCAAAGAGAAACAGGAGCAACAAAGTACACAAATGTCATGAAAAATCATGGGAAATTGATGGTTTAAAAATCCTAGGCTTAGTTTCCTTGTCACAAAAGCCCATCATCACAAATGAAATTTTTAATTCATACGAAATAGTGTAATTCCCACTGCCTTGAATGGGAGAGGAATCTCAGCATGTCCTCCCAGTGGCATGTTTCAAGTAAGCTTCAGCTTAAGTCTAGCTATCCATTTCTGTAACGTGGGTCACACATGTGGTCTTTGCTGCTGAAGGTGTCCAACACGAGCTCAGCAACAGCCTGTACACAAAAATCGAAACAGTGTTTTAACATGCCCCAACTGGCATTTTAGCTGATTAATTGGAAGATCTTAGTTGAAGGTTATACACTTGACTGTCGCTTTCACCAGCTGAAAGTTGGTCAGTCATCGCATCCATTGGCTTCAGTGTAAAGAGGAAGACAAATTAACAAAATGCTCATTTTCCACTCTTTTACAGCTTAGATATTGTTACTATTGCAGTTGAAGCCTGCCTTACCTAGCATGGTTTTTTGATAAAACCACAAAGCAGAAAAACTATATCCTTCAACCAACACACATGCATATTCCACTGCCAGATGCAGGTAGGGCCAAAGGACTACAGTTTCGCAAATCCTTCTCCGTCTGTGAAAGGACAAACGCAAGAGCAAAATACGGAGATTCATAATATACAGCCATGGAAAAATTTGGTGGCTCACCTCTAGGATGCTCTAGAAGTAAAGCACCCTTTGAGGCAATAAACTACCTTGGCACAGTCAGGAAAAATGCTTATCTGATTTTTTAAGAAAATTGGGAGTTCATAAATTTTTTGTAAAGAAACCAAAGCGCATCGAAAAAGGAACGTATTTTCCATTATTTCCACCCTCTGATAGAGAACACCTGTAAAGTCAAAAATGCTGCAGGTCTGTTCAGATCAAAATTGGTAATGATATTCATGTTTTGGTTAATAATTTCTACCACATTATCATAAGAAAGCATGTTCCTATTCTCCAGACACACTTTTGCTTTATACCAAACATCAGCAGTGCAGCCCATAAACATTAGTTCCGTATCTTGCTTCACTGAATCAGACTTCCATTTCCGAGTACAGTATCAGTTGCAAGCAAAAAGCAGAAATTGGAATCTAATTTATTATAGAGTCAGTCAATAATGCTACCTATGCCTTAATGACAAGATACCAGGACTGCTTTTACCAGCTGACTTTCCTTCCTATTTTGATTTTTAAGTGAGTCTGTAAGAGGAACCAGAGCCCTCATGTTATCTCCACCTAATTAATGCCCTCTTTGTATTGTGGGATTCTCTATGTAAGTGCTACAGTTTGGATCTCAAGACTGGCATCCTCTTATGCTGAAACCCACTGCAGTTCAGGTAGTAAATTAAACATGTGGGGTTTTGTAAAAATCTGCTCAAGCTCAACAGGTTGAGTTCAACAGGGCTAAAGAATTTTAGCCTAAAGCCCAAATGGTGTGTGCTGTTCTGAACATGGACAGAGAGACTCTTTCTTGAAATGCATTATTTGTGAATCATTTCAGCTCTTTATTCCTTCACATCTTTAACACATATGAAAATGTCTGAATGATGGAGACAGAAGGGTTTTCCTTCCAGATATCCTAAACTGGGGTTTTTGTGTGTGTGTGTGTGTGTGTGTGTGAACTGTTACCTTTCTCTGTGTAACTTGAAAGACCTTCAGAGAAGATGCTGGTTGAATGTATGGTGAGAGTGGATCACACTACAAAATATAATCCAAACAACTTCTATTACTCATAAATTCACATTTAAAAAACCAGTTTCAAGAAAAAAAAAAAAAAAGTCTCTCATACAACAAACCTGCAAGCAGGTCTCAGACTGGTAGTGTATAGCAGATCCAAAGTGTAAGGTAAATAAAAACTCTAGACATCAAAACTGAAATACTGACAGTCAAATAAGTTAATTATTTAGTACAGTACTTAGTAAATTACCAAAGAATGAGCATAATAAAAAGTGGACTGAGTAGTTCTGGGTTCAGAATACAGTTCAGTGGGAGCTAGTCTCTGATGCTATAGAATCAACTCAACAAGAAAGACTTGACTTAGCACTGCAAACCCTTCCCTGCAGGAGTTCTGCTCCCCGATGAAATCCATGGCCTCAAAAAAAAACCCCTTTATTTGGTGTGATTTTTTTGGGGGGGTGACTTTTGGATCACACCAAAGCTCATAGAAATCAGAAGAAATATTTTTATGGGAGGGTCATGGTTTGAAATTTATCTCACTCATTGATTTTGTTAATTCTTTTCCATTACTCTCTTCTGGAGTAAGAAGGGAAATCAGTTTAGCCACACAAAACCCAGCTGTTGGAAAAAGAATCAGAAACTCTGCATCTACTAGCCAGAGGTACCCTTACGAAGTGTGCAACACAGAGCTTAGACTAACGAGTCCTGGCTTGGGGTATGAAGGCTTTAATGCCCTGTGGATTTATGCCTTATCTCCTTCACAAACAGAATGTCCTCATGCTTTAAGTGTGATGATAGGTAAGCTCAAACGCCCTCCACATGGGCTGCTAATATCCAAAGCCTGTCAATGGGGGTGAGCTGCAACAGAGACAAAACTTCAAGAAACGTACACTCGTATTACACCTAAGCTTACAAAGCACAAGATTTCTGAGACACCCTTTCACAGCATAGAATAGGACTATTTAACTTAAGACAGTAGCAAGACTCTTATAGCTTCTCTTGTTTCCTTTTAATCCCAAGAAAAGATCATGATGTAAATGTCAAATCTGCTGTGTCCATTTTTTATTTCATTTGCCTACCAACTCATGTTTACACAAAATGTGTGTTGGATGCCCTGGGGAATTTTCTGACCTACTTAGTAAAAGCAGTGCTGAGTGTCTGATTTCCTTAAATTAAACGAGACAACTTCTCAGGTTAAATGTTGCTTGTTTTGTCTTGTAGATAAACAGACAAGACCAGAGTGACAACCTTTCGTTTCCTTTATTTTCCTTTTAAGGCATGACGGTTCAGAAATGGTCAGCAACACAAAGTCCTACTTCCACAAATGTATAGTCAGCCTAACTCCTTTGGGCAACCGTATTTGTAAGATATTTGCATTGTTATCCCTCATCACAGTCTTTGTGTCAGGATGTATTTGTATATATTTGGCAGCAACGTGACAGGAGTAGCCAATTAACACTGTCCAAATGTCTGGGGTGCTGTCTCCAAAACTAGCATTTCAAGAAGCAAGAGTAATATTTCTATGCCTTCTTCATGGTTTTTTTCTAAAAAGCAATTTAAGTCACACCATAAAATTGATTTGAACCAACACTAAGTCAAAGGTCATGGCAGAATGGAGATACATTCCACTCTCAAAACAACATAAAAGTACGCTAGCTCCATTACACTTCTAGTTCAATTACGCTTTTTTTAGAGAGAACTGGATTCATCTTTTATACCTATTTAATTATTATAAATAATCAAATGGGCAAAAAGCCTTGTGCAGTCTGTGTTGCTAATCAGAAGTGGGAGTTTATGTAAAAACCAAGCCACAGATGATAGGAATTCTTCTGCTGATGTTCTTCTACACATCTCCATTGACTTCAGTGGAATAGTGCTGAGGACTTGATCCAAAAGTCTGACAAACTTTGAAAGATATATATATTTTTTTTTTTAGAATACCTACATTAGACATTGAATTAATTATCAGGCTTGTGAAAAATAAAGTGCAAGGTTCCCAAGCTGTCCCTCCCACACAATAACAGAGTACTTTAATTATTGTCCATCACCTGGCAAGAAATCAAAAGAACAAACAATAACACAAGGCCATGCAGAAACATTTTTCCCATAAATTACTTTTTTTAAATTCATTTCGTTCAGATCTTGCTTCAGACATTGCACACAAAAATTGCTGCAGTTGTTGGCCAGTTGTACCCAGATCTGTCTAGATTTGGTTCAGTTAGCCGAGGAAGAAAACAGACAGCTGAAATTAGCTAAGCAATATGTTTTTATCCAATGTTACTGTGTCATTTGTTATTTAAGCAAGATATTTTAATAGTGAATGTAAAGGGGGTAAAAGGTGACTTTGAAAATAGAGTGTAACTTAGAATCAGTATTAAAAACGTTAGTTGTTCAGGTTTTATACTCTGTGTTGGGCTGAGCTGCATATTCACTCCCATGTTGCTGGTCTGGCAAACTCAGGGCAGTGACTCTCTTTAAGTGAACTCAGAGAGAAACATTTACAACACCAGTTCATCGATTAGACTCCTGATAGCTGTTTCTCTAAAACAAAGGCCACCCTCCAGTCCCCTTTGTGCTGAGATAAAGCCACTTTCTTTGTAACAGCTGTGGCCAGTCAAGTCCTGCATTATTCCCTGAGTTTCGCAAACACATCACCCTTGCCCATCTCTTCTGAAACTTCTTCCATCACTCACTGCCATGAACGTAAGAATGTTGGTTTTGTCATTTGAATGAACTTGAAAATATCACAAAATAGACAAGTCCAGGAATGGGACTTGGAAAGAAACAAACACTCACCGAAACTGTGAAGAAACACAAAATCTACAGTAAGGTAAGAGCTGATAAAATTGTGATAGAGTTTGTAGAAAGCAAAACCATACAGAGTCAGAAATAAATAAATAATTGCAATAGTTTGAAAAGCATTCTTGCACTCTTGTGGAATTTTCTTTTTAACAATTGCTTCCAAAATAGCCCTTGTGCTCAAACTTTAAGTCGCAAGCCCAGTGGAGTTGATGAAAAGAAGCAAGAAATACAGTTCCTTTAAGCAGTTGAATATTACAAAGATTAGAAAGCATCCTGTCTTGGCCATTCTGGAGCCACTACTTAGAAAGGATGTGCTCATTTCCAAAATGCTTATGAACTCCCTTGCTCCCCTTAAGACCTGGTAAACCTCAAGGATGCTCCACACATCATAGAACAGTTCAACTCCACAGGCAGAAGAGTTTTAAAGGAGTGAGAGCAGCTTTAAATCACCTCTTTCTAAAGCAAGGGTGTATTTATTTCTTTGTTGTGCTTTCAGAGTTGTTCTAAGCAGGATATTCAGCAGAAAGATTGCTTTTATAGCAGGTAATTTCATTTTTAGCTAAATCCTTCCAATCCAACCCAGCTCCAAAAAGGTCACAATTCCATTTCAAGACAGATTTTGTATTTTTAAATATTTTGAAATATGTTTGAAAACATTTTGAAATCAAAGTTTCATTAGAGATATTTTTCACACATCTTTTAATACTATAACACAGCTTTTCCCTATGTACTGGAAGTTTCTGAGGAAGGGCAGTTGGTAAGAAAATCATATGTGTGTTAAGTTGAAAAAAAATTCTGAAGTTAATTGTTTCATTTGCATTATTTTAAGTTATGAAAAAGTAATGATTAGGCTGTATTTTTATGAAGGAAGAAGCACCAAAAGATTTAACTGTATTTTCAAATAATTCAATTTCCTTGGATGATAATCATCAAGTTGTCTGAAGCAACGAGGTCTCTGCTATTTAGACTCAAGGACAAAGGTTGCTTGATACTAACCTTTTCAGTATACTAAATGGTGTCAATTCAGTATGGTTTTAGGAAGAATAAGGATTCTTTTGTGAAAGGGTCTCATGAGCTTGTGCTTCCCAACATGGCATTTCTTCTTTGCTGGTAGCCTATGATTTTATCAGGCAGATGTTGTTTCTTTCAGAAAAAAAATCCAGATCTTCAAATAATTTGATGTTTCAGGGAGAACATCCTGGCATTTGCTGCTGAGCCCTGAAGAGGGACAATCTAATACTGATTGATTTTTATAGGTTCCTGTGGTTTCAGAATTCCTGAAGTAATGACCCTAGGTGGCATGGAAGTGCCTCAAAATCCTACAAGCAGGGATTCCTGTTTCCTACTTGTACCTGTCTCTTCTGGAAAGTCCCAGCTTTAACCACCCTTGCTCTGCCACAGAACCTTAGGGAAGCCTGTCTGCACTGCTGGGAGCTGTCAGCCCATGGGAGATTATCCTTTCTTGCTTCACAGAGCTGCATATTAAACTTTAAGAGATATACAGGTATCACAATGGTATCCAAATAAAACCGATTGAAGGACTGGCTGATGACCTCTGGATAGCAATATTCACAATGGGACCATACACATGCCCGATCAGACTCAGAACTGGTTTACACTATCACAAATGGAGTGTTCCTGCCTGCTTTCATGCTTATGCCACATCAAGAGATTCAGATTTGAGGCAGCAGCAATGTGTGATCACGAGTTATCTCCTGTGCACATTCAGATTTCAGAGAACCCTGGGGTCTCCACAGCATAACTGTGATGCAGAAATTTTGAATCCAAGCTAGCCCATCAAACAAAACACATGCCAACACACCACGGACTGAAATAGAAATTTCCAGACAAAGTGAATGGTCTTTAACTGCATAAGCAAATGAATTAGGGCTGCTGGGGCATGGCCCTAACACACCCACATACTCTACAACTCAGGCCAAAGAGGACTTTTAATGTAAGGTCACCAGTGGATTATGATAGAATAACAGTCTCCCTAATAAGAGAGGTACATACTGATAATACATTGCAACATACAACAGAATATATCATAATATTCATCCTCTATGGACAGATATTGAAATGCTTAAAATATTTTTGCAGGATAAAATCACTGTTTGATCCTACCCTACTTCCATGGAGACAGTGGTCAAGAAATGTTGGCACCAGCAAGCTGTTTCTTCTCACCCTTCTGCCCCCCATTTTAATGTCTTTATTCCCTTCAAAGTCATCCAACTCTCTGCAGATTAATTTGTTTTAACAGAACAGGGAGGTTAAGAGCTTAGATGAGATTTTTGTCAGAAATGTGTCAAGAAATGCTGAGCAGCAGTCGTCAAGGAGAAGTGAAAAGAAACAAGTGGCATAGAAGAACCAAAGGCTGAGAAGTGCAGTGGGAAGGGTAATTGTGGTGCTTTTGACCAGCAAGGATTACACAGGGCTGGTTGAGCATGGAAGCCACACTAAGGATGAGCATGGGAGACTGGGATAAAAGGACCTATCTAAGTGCTGTAGAAGCTTGTATCAAGGAAAGACAGGAAGAAGGAAGAAATAAAGTAGATGGAATATGGTTGAGCTCTGGCCATGGTGACTGAGCTGCTAACAAAACTGTTATTTCTGCCACCAAGCTTTAGAGGAAGGCAATGGGGAAAAGCACTAGGGGGACGTGAGAACTGCCAGGTGCTGAAGCACTTGCTGTGGGTTGAAGATTGTCAGAAGTATAAAGGCAGTGCTTAAGGAATGGCTCCCCTGTTAGCTGTGAGAGGAAAAGGGTGAGTCTAAAAGATCATGCCCTCTAAATAGAGAAACTTCAATAGGTAAGATGGTCTTGATAACAACAGACTAAATTGCTTCTCTAAAAGGTGAGTGTCTATTGCAGAATAACCCTGACAAAAGGCCAAAAAGGAGGGACCTGAAAAAGGACATGCAGGAGCTGCAGCGCCTGAGTGCTATTTCTCTAAGGATATGGTGGAGAATTTTTACTGTTCAGTAGTTAGAAATGGACTAAGCTAAGCAGAAACTGGGCTTTTCAACAGGTGGTGATGGATCTTTCACTCATCCACTTGCCGTAGACCTGTTTAAATTCCAACAAAGGGGCTGATACTTCATATCTTATTGTGGGAATCTTCCCTGTTTACAGACCTATGATGTTATGAAGTGTATAAACTGAATCAAGCTAAAGACTTGCAGAAACCCAAAACGTAAACTGGGAGGTGCTAGTTGCACTGGGAGTAGTGAGCAGTTGGAAAAAAATGTGGCTGGGAAAGTGCTTTTGGTTGCCATGGCTGAAGCAAAGTTTAAAAGAAAAGGTGAAAAAAGGACAGTGAGGCTGGCTGCAGGATTTCTTTCTTGAATGAGGGGGCTTGCCCACAACTTTCTCAAAGCTGTCAGAAAAGCGAAGGAGCAGACAGCTGAGGATGATTCCTCTGGCAGGACAAAGGAAGCAAACTGGCCATTAATCATAAGTAATTTTTGGTGCAGCTCTACAATTAACACTGACTGCTTCTCCTGAGGCACAGAGATACCACAAAAACTGCAGGGAGGAGAGGAATGTATCTTCACAGCTTGGTTACCGGCATGTTGAAAACCTGAAATACTACAAAAAGTGTATGGGGTGTCAGCGCTTTCCTAAAAGTTGACTAAGAACAGCTGGGATGGTCTAGCTCAATGAGTCTCTTTAATTATATGGATTTAAATTTTTAGAATAATTAACTAATAATTAACCAATAATTAACCAATAATTGATTCCAGGGTCAAATATTACCTGGCAAATAAAAATCTGTGTAGGGACTGGCAGGTAGCTTGTAGGTCATACATTGTTAGGAAATGACTAATCTGAAGTTCACCATAGCTATAATATACCAGGGGAATGTAAACATAATAAAAAGTAAAGCAAGTAAAAGTAAAGTGTTTCTAGAAGAAAATTGAAACTAGAAATGTTGGTTGTTACCCAGTCAGTTAACTGCCCTGTGCAGGCCTTCTGGCTCTGGGGTGGTGGGAAGACTTTCAGAAGTAGGACTTGATAATTTACCTTGAGCTAGTTCAAAAGAAACTTTTCTGGGAATATTTTAATTCTTCAGTTTCCTGAAAAAAAGGTTTAAACACAAACACAAAAAGGTTTAAGATTTCCAAAATAACCAAACTTGGCTACTAATCAAATTTGGGGAATATGGAAGAACAATGAGGATACTGAACTTGCCCATTCTAGCATCTTACAAGTGTTTCTGTTAACAAGTTGTTGTGAAACAGTGTCAACAGCTGTCTATCGCTGGAGATCAAAAAGAATAAGCACGGAGTTGTCCTTTCCTCTTGTAACTTCAGGTTCTGCTGTGTCTATTTTTCTTTAAAACAGGATTTCTGCCCTTTAAATTGTGCAAATATACTTTGTTTTCTTATAAAAAGCTTGTTTATTTCAGCACTGAACTTTTTCATCAGCCTATTTCCTGTGTGGCTAAAAACAAGTTCCAAAACTTGTTAAACACTTTTACCTTTTCTTTTCCTTCATTACATAGATACATAAAGCTACAGATGCACTGCTGTTATAGCATATGTGAAACACTTATTGTCATCAGTTCCTGTGTTTTAAACATACAAGAAAAGCTTCAGCAATAAGCAGAGAACTGCTGATCCCAGTGTTGTTCCAGCAGTATGTCCACAGTATTGCCCACTTACAGGGAAAGCTGAGTGCATTCATCATCTTTTCCCTCCCACTCCTTGTGGTATTCAGCAGGCTGATGATAGCAAGTTGAGAATGGAAAAGGGTATGCTCAGACTTAACATAGATGCTTGGAATAATATCATTATAGGGTTGTATTGATTATTTTTTCTCCCACTCTGTATGTTTCAGTGATTTTGTACACTGTTGCAGAGAGATAATGGATTTTAAGGGGTGGATGTGAAAATTGCACTCATATGCTTGACCAAATTATAGTTGTGAGTCAATGAAGCAGACAACAGTTATAAGGCAGTCTCCTAGAAGATTAGAAATCTTGCAGACTCCGGCTATGATGGCCGCATTTTAGAGCGGCTGTATCAACACAGTTATATCAATTTACACCGACTACTAGGTTGAGCTATTACGCACATTGACTCAGTCTGAGAAATGGGCCAAATCTGGTCTGAGGACTGATTCATGTGTCATGGCCCTTTATTCTTTATCCTGGGATCTGGGTCTGAGAGCTTAGATGGTTTGTAATGACTGAACAGTTTTTATCTGGGACTTACATTGCTGAGGCTTCACAACAAAGAGCGTGTTAATAGGGGAGAAGAAACACATAAATGTCATCACCCCCACCTCCAATTTGAAGGAATTAATCTAATACAAGGTGGCAATATTGGCTTAGGTTCAACAAAAATTTTATGACTTAATTAAAATCTTCCATTTTAGTCCTGGGTCATGAAGAGAAACCGAACTGCAAGTGTTTATTGAGGTTTAGAAGACATTTTTTTGTTGTGTTTGCAAAAATGGTCAGTTGTGGTTTTGCTAGCACTGAACTGCTTCAGCTGCCTTGAACAGAAGAACAAGCCTTTCCTTATCATTTCAGTATTGTAGAACTGTTAGAAACTAGCCAGTGTACTGTAATACAAAATATGCTTAGGGCCAGGTTGGGGTGAGATGTAAAAGAGAAGCGTACCAGTAGCTTTCCCTACCTCACTACAACCATGTGGGTGTGTATTCTTAAGCCAGAAAGAATCTTTGTTTAATGTTCCTTTTTATAACTTCAGGCAACGTGGTGTGTTTTAAGGAAAAATCCTATTCAGTGGCAGTACAAAGGAAAAAACCTCTGTGGTGGAGGGTCCGTTTTGTATTTCCTTGGCAGAATAGGCTTGCATGTGTGGGTATTCATGCACCTTATAGGAAATGTGAACACAGGCCTTCGGGTGAGAACTATATAGTGCAGAAGTGCACAACTACAGAAACCATATGACTGAATAAGAAAGTGCTGGTTCAGTATGAGCTCTCTATGTTAACGTGAAAGACAGAACAGGACTCCCTTATGCCATGGGACCGTCTCTTTTTACTGTGTGGAAGAGGAATGGCAGATGAGACAGTGAGGCTGACACTTGATAACTGCCATAGTTTGCAGCCTGCCTTCTCCACCAAATAAAGGCTTTAAAAAAATCTTTATGCTAGATTCATGTGAGGGTGAGATGGTGATTTATTTGATCTTCCTGCATGCTCACCAAACCTTGAAGGTGAACAAAAATAGGAAAATTATATCAACTACAGCAGCAGGTGCTAAACCTTGCTCAGAGGGCTATTTTGCACGTAAACCACCTAATTACAGCCTCTGATTTATTTTTTTATCTTTGGTCCCCTGGTAGAATGCCAGCAGCAGCCAGCTCTCATAGGTTGCCTTACTCTCTTATGCCCCACTTCTTAAAGAAGATGAATCCAGCTTGCATAGAAGTCTGCAATTTAACACAGCCTGTCATTGTTATTACTTTTGTAAGCTTCATATTTTCACCATTACAATGTTGTTTCTAAACTTTGGAATGCTTTAAATAAGTAAAGAGTAAAACCAGGCAGGGCACAATCTTCTGTTTCTCTGCCTTTTGTGGAAATTAACAGCAATCCTGGAAGATTTCAAATGGAATTTCCCTCTTTGAATAGAAAAACATTGATGCATGTTTATCTGAGGCAGGATTTAGACTTACAAAAGCTTTTACACATTTTGGATGTGGAAATGAATTTCCCCCAGAGCCAGAAGAAAGGTAAAAACATACAAGTTTAGCAAATCCCACAATTTTGGCTCCAGTCTCATGACACTATTTTTAACTCACAGGGTTAGCTGTTCTGATCAGTGTTGATGTAGTTTCCTTTTGACCTGCCCTTAGTATGGTCCCTGCCTTAAGGTATTGTCACGAAAGGGGGACTACGCTGAGTGGTTTAGGCCACCTAAAAGATCAGTATCACAAATATTAGGGGAAAAGCTATTATTTTTAATATGAATTTTTGAGAAGCGTGACTTAACAGAATTCGATGGCAAGGTCCTCTCTACTGCTTATTCGACATGGAAAAGCATACAAAGGCAAAATCAAATTAGCAATAGATCAAAATAGTTTGTATGTGAATTAAAAATTACTTACAGCGTCAGGGAAACCAAGGCAGGTTTGGATTGTTGTGATATGGACGAGGGAAAAGGGACAAGGAATTTCCTCACGTTCAGTCACAAGGTTCAGAGTGGACCCCTTTGCTTTCTGAACTGCTCAAAAGAGAAGTCTAGGTGTGGCTGAATCCACCTCTAGTCCCAGGCCTGGTCAATGGTTTATGCCTAAGGATTTGGGGCAAGGATCACAGTGTGTGGAGTTTTGTGCTTGCTGTGAAACTTTGGGATAGCAACAATGTGGGGCAGTAATAATTCAAAATACCTGAACAATATTTAGACATGCCACACCATTAGATCATACAGTTCCTCAGCAGAACTTAACTCAATAAATCAGTACAGTAACTTAAGGACTTAACAAAGTTATCACCATAAAGTTGCATGCATACACTCACAGAGACAGATATAGAAATAGAGATAGATAAACATGTATTTGTATGAAGGTATCTGTTAAAATTTCCCCTTGAGTTCAGTGAAAATGTTCACGTTGGATGTCAGTGCATCTCTCAACGGGCAAAAAGCTGAGCCTTGAGGTTTTTCAGCCCTGTTTGTGTCTACTGTTTTCTGATTTCACAAACCTGAGAGTCTGCTAACTCTGAGAGGTGTCCCACTCAGAGGGAGATGTTGGGTGCAGCCTGCTGCAGTCTAGGAGAGCTGAAAGGGTCATCCTTGGAACTGCTATTTATAGGGTTGTGAGATAATTGACCTTAGACATAAATAATATTACATCCTGGCCTTAACCGGGGCAGGTGGTCATTGGAATTCCCAGGTGGTACCAATCTACCCAGACTGTGATAAGGTTCAAGGCTGTCAGGGGATGAATTATTTCACTCTCATCCACCACCATAACCAGGCAGCTGACCCCTAGTATGGCCATTCCCCACCCTGGCAGTTCGAGAGTGTTTTGATATGATAAGGGGTGCTTAACCACCAAACTCCCTGCACAATGGCCAAGGTTTGATGGGAATCTCTAAGGCCATAAAGCTGTCCAGGAGTTAAGAGGGGAAGAAATGCACCACCACAGGTATAGTGACTTATCAGTACCTTTTGTTTGCAGTCTTCTGCCTTTTTCAGGAGCGGAGCTCCTGAATGAAAGCAGTCCAAAGACTTTGAAACTTAATTCCAAATAAATGAGAATAAGGGGATGAATGAGGTGCTTGAACATGACATAAAGTGAGGGTTTGGTGGGAAGATCACAAAGACATTAAAAGCAAGAAGATGGAAGCATGTAATAGGAGCCAAAATAGAGACTTCTGTGGAAATTAAGGACATGAAGGTATATAGTTATTTATTTTCTAGATACATTAGGATTTCTAGGTTGTCTACCTATGGAAAGCTTAGAGGCAGATAACCTCTAACTCAATTTGTATGGATTTAGTTGGTGCAAATTTCAACTTAATTTCTGAAACCTGAAGATACAGAGGATTTTTACAATATTTAATGACTGATGTCAAGTGTCTCTGTTCCTGGCCTTAAAACAGGGAAGCTTTTGGGGATCATTCTAACTGTAAGCATTTTGTTTACAAAAGGATTTTTCTGCTGTTGGGGAAAAATAAGAGGGTTTGGAAGGCTGTATCCCAAATAGTCAGCCTGTTCTGTCCTTCTTCCCTAAGCATCTGGGGAATGGGGAAGGACAGCAGCAGTACATTATTTGCTTCCTGGCTGCAGATCCTTGGGCTGCTCTGAGCCTCCTGATACGCACGTAGGACTAACTGCAGCTAACTAGGCATGGCCTCAGAGGCTAGGATAGGGGAGTTAAGGCAAAAAGGGCTTTCTTTTTTGGACAATAAACATGAGAAGAGCAGATCCTACCCCTAGTCTGTCTGCTGCAGGGATTCAGAAGGATGTTGAGAATTGATTCTAGAAGGAACTAATATAGGTATGTCTGAGAGAAGACATCTTTAGTGGCCTGCAAACTCCATTCTTAATACTAAAGTGCAGTGTGGTGGGATTTCCTTGGGATTCCCTTCTGACCTGATGAATGGTGAGTTATGAAAGGAGAAAGCTGTGTTGTTCCTTGTAATACAGCATTTCTTTAGAATGTAATAGTAACAGTAATATTAATAGTAGCAGACCTTTCAAAGAAATCCTAGTTAATGTTCTAGGAGTGCAGTTAATATTATAATGTAATGCCAGTGCTTAAGTATGTAGTGGGTTGACCATGGCTGGCTGCCATGTGTCCACCAAAGCCGTGGAACAGGTTAAGAAAATGCAACTAAAACTCATGGGTTGAGATAAGGACAGGGCTATCACTCAGCAACTGCCATTGTGAGCAAAAGAAACTCAGCTTGGGGAAATTAATTTATTGCCAATTAATAAGAGAGTAGGATAATGAAAAATCAGAATAAATATTTTAAAAAGCCCATACCTTGTTCCCACCCCTCCCTTCTTCCTTGGCTCAACTTCACTCCTGAGTCTTCTACCTCCTCCTCCCAAGCAGTGCAGGTGGATGGGGAAGGGGGTTGCAGTCAGTTCATCACAGCTCATCTGTGATGCTCTTTCCTCCTCACACTCTTCCACTGCTCCAGCATGGGTTCCTTCCTAGAGGTTGCAGTTCTTCAAGAACTGCTCAAACATGGGCACTTCCCATGGGGTGCAGTCCTTCAGGAACAGACTGCTCCAGCCTGGGTCCCCCCCAGGGCCACAGAATGCCAGAAAAACTACTCCAGCCTGAAGTCCACGTCAGTGTGATGGTGTCCTAAAGATCCTGAATGTGCATCAGGTCTGTGTTTGTGCTGAGTACAGGAACTCTGCTTTTCCTACTAAATCAAATTCCAGGAGACGTGTCTGATTTTTAGTGTTATATCCTTTCATCCAAACTAATGTGTTCAAATGGACACTGGTCTTCCAAACTGCTTTGAAATATCTGAACAAAGGGTTCAGATCCTCCTCTCTCCCTGTTCAGTCATCCTTCCCTGAATCAGATGTTGTTTTGAAAGTCATTTGGATAGCAGTAGTGTTTTTGAATTAGCTTCCTAGGATTTCATAATCCTAGAGGCAGAGTCCCTTTGGGAACAATAGTTAACATTTGTTACAGAGATGCTCATATGGAAGTGTATTCCCCATTTACCTCGAGGTGGTTAATCTTGCACAGCACAAAGCACCTGGTCCTCTTCAAAATGTTTTGTGTTGTGGACTCCTTTGGCTTAAAGAAGTAGTTCTCAAGTGTTCACTGGTGCCTGACCTAAGCTCACTATCCATTCCTCTGCATGAAACAAGAAGCTGACCTGTTTCATTTATTGGTCACATAGGCTTCCAGAAAAAAGCCAACAGCATTGTGGCAACATGTAGTTTTCCTTCTTGGTATCATCAGGAGGCAGGTAGATATTGAATAGGCTTAGAACTGGCTGATGTGCTTCAGATTTGGGGGATTAACGGCAACATATTTAGAAGTTGTTTGGATATGTGCTTTACTGGAAACATAAGAGGAAAAATTGCCTTTGTGGATGCAGCATTGGGGGATGAGAGTTGGGAAACTTTGTTCTTGATCAGTCATAGATACGCGTAGTTGTTAGACACAGTAGTAGGATCTCAGTGCTTAAGATGATTCCTACTCTTCACTTCTTTGCTCTGGATTCATGTTTTTACAAATGGAGACATGTAATTTAGTGTGCTTCAGAGAAACTACTTCTATATTTCTGGAATCCCTGAAACATTGACTATGATACACATAGTGAGTCCACTCTGGACTTTGCAGCACTGAAATATTTTTCATAAGGAGTATGAAAATCTTTGAAGAAAAGTCTCCTACGCTTTTTGAGCTGCTTGATTTCAGAAAATTGTATCTGAAAGTACAAAGCAGAGGTTTCAAAGATGTCAGCTAACGTAAGTCTTGCAAAGCATAGTATAAATATTGTTGAAAGAAGTCAAACAAGTCAGGGGCTACGCCAGAGTCACCAGCATGTGTAGTGAGGCATAGATAATGAAACCAGAGCACCTGCTGCCTGATGCAATGAAAAATACTGCAGGGCCAGGCTGTTGGCAGCAGTTTATGCTAAACTGCCAGATTGGACACAGTTCAGGGGAGAGGTATATATGCATGTGCTCCAGTGGAGGGGGGGGAGAAAAAACCAAGACTCTTGCTAATCAAAGGTAATTAATTTCTGAAGTCGGCATTCTATACTGTGCTAAATCATTTTTTTCTGGGTCCTGCCTAATGATTTTTAAATCAATTGTTCTAATGTGCACTTATCTACACAATTTTCAGCAAGGTATTTTACCTTGTAGTTGTGGGTGAAGTCTGTTGTACCAGAAAATTGTAAATGATGCAGAAATGGAAAATTGTAGCTAGAAAAAGCTACATAATTTCATAACGGAAAAGATGAAAGTAGGAGAAGCTTTCCTTTTTCTGTAGAAAAATAGGTTTTGTAGAAAAAGATATCTGAGGTGCCAAATACTGTTGACCAACAACTTTGGAACTTGTTGGAGATACTTTGCATTTCCTTAGTTCTCTGCTGTTCACGTGTACATTTCCTAGTGTGCCTGTTTGCCCCTTTTTGCAGAACATCATCGGTGATAAAATGAAATCATAAGTATTCCTGCTATGTAAGCTCAGCAATGTCAGTCTGTGTTCAGTGACAAGCAGGTAACATCTATCAGTTTCAAGGACAAGTTTGTCAGCTGTAGCACTCAGCTTGGTGTTATCCACAAACTTGCTGAAGCTGCACCCAGTCCCACTATGTCATTAATGAAGATTTCAAACAGTATTGGCCCCACTACAAACCCTTGAGGAGCTCCACTCATTACTGGTTTCCACTTGGACATTGACTGCAACTCTTTGTATGCCGTTATTCAGCCAATTCCTTATCCATCTAGTAGTTCATTCATCAATTCCAGATCTCTTCAACTCTCCAATGTATAGTGGATTCTTACCTGTCAGAGGATCTGTGGCCAAACCTCAGAGCAGTCTGTATAAAAGCAAGTTAGGCTGCTTGTGGAATAGATAGCTAAAAGCAAAGTTTTGGTTTTTATTTCAACTTTAACGTCATCATTTGATTCTCATTACTGTGGATAATTGGTCATTGTGCACTGACACTCTGACATGAGACTCTTCTTAAGTGGAAAAGAGCGATTACCTCACTGGCGACAGAAGGCCAAGCCCAGGATTATAATCGGACTATCTCAGAGTATTGTTATGCTTATGTTTGAAAGTCTTGTTAGGCTCTCTCTTTGTGTGTGTGTGAGAGAGAGAGAGGCAAAATATAGATCTAAATTTCAGTTTATGACAATTCCTCTGCCATTGTAAATTGTCCCAAATACGGCAAATCACCTTTAAAGATACAACTGGTGTGTACGTAGAGCACATACAGGTGAGCATGTGTCGGACTTAACCACGAAAACTAAGACAGAACCCGTTTAAACTAAACAGGAGGAAGCAGATCCTAGAGATGTGTGGCTTGGATCAGTTCCTGCATTTTGTTAATAGGAATCACTGGATGTTCTCTGTAAGTGACTTTCAGAATACACATCCTCTTCTCTAATTTTTTTTCCCCCCACCTTCCATTCTATCTCTCAGTGTTTCTACAAGTCCAGTAATCAGAGGGGTTTTTCCTAGCTTTCATGACACTCAAATTCCAAACTCGTGTTTGGTTTTGGGCTTTCAACAAATGCTCATTTTCTTGCAGGTACAATCTTTCAATGCCTGGTTTGAAGGTGAAGTGGGCTTTTCTCAGTCACTCTAATCTGAATTATTTTTCCAAAATTAATTAGTGACTTCAGTAAGGACTGGGATGCAGATCTCCCTAGTGAGCATCTTGTATACTAGATTCAGGGAGTCGATGAATGATTAAATATTCTGTACAGTATGGACTGTTCATCAGAGGCCTCCTCCACAGTTCTGAAAGCCATAACAGCAATGTCACTCATGGGGGATTTGAGAACTCTGAATTCAAATCCCAACAGACAGAAAAAGAACTTGAAACACAGGCTGCCAGAGTTCTATATGGATCCTGTGTCTGCTGGGAAATGGGTAGCAGCTGCCTTTACTTTTGCTCTTTCGTGTGTCCCATATAGTAAGTGTGGTTTACGTATCAGATCAGATTTCCCCCAATAGCTGGGAGAAACCTTGACCTATGTATTATGGTGACATCTAGTCAAGTGGTTAGTGAGAAATTTAACATAAATCATGGCTTCAGCAGTTCTGGTTTTTCTTGGCAAGAGGCACTGGGAGTGCCTTGGGAGTCTACCTGGCACAAACTCTAGAGTTATTTGCCTGTGAATCTGAGCATGATTGACTTGTTCAAGGTTGTGGAGAAACTTGGTGGCAGAGGAGGGAAATTAACTGAATAGTCTTTTGATCATTTAAGGTGTTCATCTCCCTTGTTTATAGTGAGCTCTTTCCTTCTGCCTTCATGTATTTTATTTTCCTTCTGCGCCTAACTCTATAATTTTTAATTGGAAAGAAGAAGTTTCCCTGCCAACTGAATGCTTCTATGCCTGTGTCTTCTGAATTAGTGGAAAATCAGGATTAGAGGTCAAAGATCTTATCTGAACAAGCAACCAGGTGACTGATTTTAGAGCTAGTTTGCATCAGTGCAATATTGCAATCTAAAACCCCAATGTCTAGTTACCAGCACAAACAGAAATCCTGATTTATTGCTTTGCTGCTCTGGAAGGAGGTGGGAGAAATTAGGTTTTGCTGCTTTCCACGCTCACTGACAGCATTTGAGACACAATCTTTATTTTTTTCTATAAATGTTGAGGTTCTGCTTGGTTGTATGGCAAAAGAAACAATCACCCAGGACGAGTTAGCTATTTGGACAATTCAGTCACTCTGCCACTGGTATTATTGGCTGAAATGAGCCCTAAAGCACAGCTCAAATGTCACTAGAAAGACAGACTGAGACAGAGTCACTTAATGTGTGAACAGTGAAGGAAAGGTTGGGTATAATACAAGAGGGGAAAAATCAGGGGAACTTGCTGATACTCACCAAGATGATGATCATATCTCCAAGAACATAGATGCTGCAAGAAGGCAGATGTGAAACTGGTTCCTACTGGCAGTACGGGGGATCCATGTGGTATTATCTCTCTTGTACTTCGTCTTTACAATTGGTGGACCTGATTCTAGTATGCAACACTTTTTAACAAAGGTATTTGAAGTTAGAGGGATGTGGTGGGTTGACCCTGGTTGGGGGCCAGGTGCCCGCCAAAGGTGCACTCTATCACTCCCCTCTTCAGCTGGGCAGGGGGCAGAAAAGATGATGAAAGTCTTGTGGGTCAAGATAAGAACAGGGAGATCACTTACCAATTACTGTCACAGGCAAAACAAACTTGACTTGGGGAAA
This sequence comes from Rhynochetos jubatus, assembly GCA_027574665.1. Taxonomy (NCBI): domain Eukaryota; kingdom Metazoa; phylum Chordata; class Aves; order Eurypygiformes; family Rhynochetidae; genus Rhynochetos; species Rhynochetos jubatus. Next base: position 73,118,992 of record CM050651.1, on the reverse strand, counting down.
TTAATTTATTACCAATTAATTCAGAATAGTGTAATGAGAAATAAAACTAAATCTTAAACCACTTTCTCCCTACACTTCCCTTCTTCCTGGGCTCAGTTTCACTCTCCATTTTCTCTTCCTCCTCCCCTGCAGCCGTGCAGGGGGATGGGAAACATGACTAGGGGAAATAGTAGTGTTAGTATTAGCTGCAGCTAAGTCCTGTTTCTGTTTCTTTCTGAACCTGTCACTATTATCTAGCATGTTACCCCAGTTTGAATGAACTGAGCAAGGAAATATTAACCAAATATGTACTGCAAACTACTGATACTTGGGCACAGACTAGTTGTAACTTTTCAAAAAGATGCACTGTTTTTCTCCAAAGTTTTCAAAACTGTATTGGTGTTTGGAGAAAATGTCTTGTATAAAAACTAAATAAACTGTGTTGCTTGTCCGTCCAGGAGAAAGATAAGAGGTAACTTGATTATTGGTCAAAGAGCTGACATGATGGAGATTTCTGGTGGTTAAAGGGCTCTGTAATGTAACAGCAAGGGCATGAGATCCAGGGCTGCCTTTGGTGTTCTTGTACTCACCCTTCAAGGACGTAACTGCTCCTGTGTGACAGTCAAGAGCTCGTTAGTATAGACGGTGTCGCTTTGCATGTTCTAGCTACTACATTCACCTGAAACTGTCCTTGGAAGGGTTTATTACCATCCTTGGATGTCATTATATCCTTCCTGTATATCCTCCAGTTCTTTCTGTCATTTTCTTTCTGAAAAGATTTCAGTCTTATGTGTAAAATATGATACTAGCTTGACTTTTCTCTGTAAGGAATAAGAGAGCATGATCTTGAAGTGCCTTTGGCTTTTAAAATGATATGTAATGCTTCCTTTGGAAATAAGAGTGGGTGAGACAAAGTGGTGCAGTGTCAATCTGAAAATAGTCATTCTATTGGTTGTTGTTCCTTACACAGCTGGAACAGCTGCTGATGTTTGGGAGCACATACTGGGGAAACATCACAGTAGACATTCTCCTTTTCCTTCTTCCTGAAGGTATTTACTGGTCACCTCAGAGGCAGACTATCGAAGTACACCTACCATGGTAACCTTCGCACTGAGGAACTAGTCTATTTGACAGCCGGCATTAGTATGTAGAAGGCATATATGGAGCGGAGTAGAGGAACTTCTGTTATTTGTGCTGCTTTGATTGAACGTGTGTCTCAGGAAAAATAAAAAGAACACATCTTGCCCTGAGCTTGCATTGGAAATGCTTTTAGAATGCAGACATTTCTAAAAGCAAGAAACAATTAGTTATTAGATTCATGCAATTTATTATTAACATCTGGTACTCTGAGAATATTATTCTGCTTAGTCATGTGTGCAACTGAAATTTTAATTTAATTTGTTTAATTTCATTCTGTACATAGTGTTTAGTAAATTTATTAGGATTCTTTTATACTTTGTCCTCTTTATACTAAAAAAGTGATAGATTAGTCATTCTGAATAAGCGATTTGTCAAGCCTGTAAACCATATAAAACTAAGTGCATAAATAATTTATTGCCTACTCTAGTAGTAGAAATAATGTACATTTGGTAAATTCTAATTAAAATAATCAAGAGATTAATCATTCGATAGAAAGTTATTTATTAAACAGAATTAATTTTCTTAAAGTTATGTTTTAAGCTTGAAGTACTAATGTGTTCTTACCTGAGACTCAGTAAATGAGAGGTTTTCCTTTTTTAATCAGCAACTTCATAAAAAGTGGCACAAGTTAGTAAAGTGGACATAATTTTTTTTTTTAATACTTCATGATGTTACACAGGAAAAATCATTTAAGACAATATTCCTCAACTAAATTTATCAGATCAATTTCTTATACTCTAGTTAGGGTGTAATTTAAGGTACACTTAATTCAAGGTTTTTTTGGTGTTTTCATATGGAAATTATCTGCAGCAAAACCCTCAGCCCAAACTACTTTTCATAAGATACAATTCACCTTGTTTTGTCATAGCCTAATTTACATGTATGTAGAAAGAAAATAATTGTATTTGGAAGCTTACAGACACAGACTATTGTGAACTTCACAATATATTGAGACAGATTCAGACTCAACATGAGTCTGTGCAATGTAATGTTTGCTGTTGTTATCCAGTGGCAGATCACAAATATACCATCAACCATGGAGGGGAGGTTGAGGGCTACCAGAATTTTCGTAAGAATTTAAAACGGAACATAATGCAAGACTTGTGTAATAATGAGGCTTTTATAAGATGTTAAACTTGTCAGTACGTGTGGTTTCTGGTAATGTTTATTTTGGGAAATGTCACTATGGCTTACAGTAGGGATATTCAATAGACCAAAATAAGGGTCCCAAAATGGATTTGACTGCATCCTGAAATCTGTCTCCATTCAGTAACACACTGGCATATGCTTAATTCTCCTTTAGGGTCTTAAAAAGAGTTCAGATTTAAATCTCTGCTTATTATATTCAGGATGATTCTTAAATTACTCTGGTAATCCTAGTTACTTTTGAAAGTCACTCTGTTGCCAGAAAAAGCATTATAAAGAAGCATTTTCATTGGGTTCATTGCCATGTTGTTAATTTGTTAGGATACTAGAAAATGACAAGGCTGAACTTAAAAAAAACTTACACATTGAAAAATATAGGTCTACAAAGACCCTAGAGGATTCTCTAGCCCACTCCCCTCCCTAAACAGGTTTAACCAGTCTGGGAAATCCAGTCTAAGAGCTGTGAGGGTCTCTAAGAAATGCTGAAGTGGGTGAAGCTACCAAGAAATGTGATACAAGAAATGTGTTCAAAGAACATGAGTAGAGGACTTAGTCCGTGACCTGTTTGTGTTTAATCAAGTTGCATTATGGATCAAGGTCAACAGAGCATGAGCCTCTTACGAAAGCTGTCAGGAACACAGCTAAATAACTTCAGGTAGCTTGTAAGGCGGCAGCTTTTAGGGCAGAAACCATTTCTCAGTTGTCTGTAGGAGGGACAACATGTGGGGCTCTGGGTGGAGTTCAGTGTTGGTGTCTGGTGAGAAAACTGCACAATTCCATGTAGGCAGCTAGGCCCTCAGTGGCAAAAATAAAGCTACTAGGGTGGTTGTTTATCCATCCTACATTTTACTAAAATACCAACTTTGATAAAACACAGGATTAGAGATGGTGAAAATCCCCACGTTGTAGCTCTAATGATGAACTGTGGAGTAGCGTGGCTGTGAGAGCTTACTTACTAAATGTGCAGTAAATTGATTGTTAGAAGACTTGTCTATGGCAATGAAGTCTTCGTTCTAAGTCTGTGCTCCAAGCAGGCACTCCTGTTGTTTTAAATATCACAACTGTACAGTGAAAATATGACGAATTGCTTGGGGTAGGAAATATTTTCTACCCAGTTGTAGTTCTTATCATTTAAAAGCCACAAACAGGGAGATGAGTAGGCTTAGGTTTAAATTTTGACCCACTGCAAATTATCACTGGCACAAGGAAAATTAATCTGAAAGGTGCATTTACAAGAGTTACTCAAGTATTTTCCTTGTTCATTGGGGGGGATAAATCACTATTTCAAGTTCCTCATAAAACCTTCCTTTTAAGAAGCTGCTAAATGACGTGGATCTGAACATGCCACAGGGTTGTGGTTTCAAGTTGTATTTTAAACCAGGATAAGCCTGTCTTTTGAGTAAAACTAGAGTAAAGAAAGGAAAATTTGAGTAAAACTAGAAAGTGTTTGATCTCATGAGGGCCTTATAATCCAAAAAACTGTACTTCTTCTGGACTTGCTTAACTGATTCTTGGTTGCAAGCTTCTTGTAATTTTGGAGTAAATATACAAGAGGTTAAGTGCTTTAAGGAATGTTTTGGGACAATACATGTCTCTGCTACACATATAGTGTGCACTAGAGGGTCGAGATGCTGCCTTTTTATTCTTGCTCTCTCTTCACTATCTTAATCTGTAAATACACAATGAAATTGATTTAGGAAAGCTTAGTGACGTTAGGATTTTTCTTTACCCAGAGCTGGGAGGGGTAAAGAAAAATTATTCCATGAAAGCAGTTGAAACTAAGGAAAATTCAAGAATATCAGCTATAGTACCTGCAGAAATACAGCTGCAAAGAAATTGCAAAATAGAATTACAACAGACGTTACACAAATATTTGCAGATGCTGCTGTAGAAATAACATTCATGTGCACAGGGTTTCCTTTTAATGGCAGGTGAAACAATTATACAGTTTAGATAAATGTTTGCAAAGTAAATTAGAGTATTTTAATAAATAAAAGGTCAAAAAAGAGAAATCACTGAGAAGCCTGCAACTATTTGCAAAGTCTGAAACTTGGGAAAAATCCATGAATACTAAAAGCTTTTTGAAAAAATAAAGATGCACATGCGGCTTCCAGAGCTTCTTACAAAGTCCCATGTGAAAAATCACTGAAAGCATTAACTGCAGGAATTCAACATGAAGTCAATTTTCAACATGCTCAGCCAAGGCAGCACATTAACCAAAGATTTCTATTGTATTAATTATGCTCTTTGCAAATGAGTGAGTGTTAAACTCTGCATTTTGATTAGGGTAGGGAGAGGTACCAGCCATTCTCAGGATAAGGTTGGCTAGGTATCTGCATATTTGGATAGGTAGATATCTAAATCTCCTTGGAATGCAAAACCAGACAAGAAAGCTTCTCTTACTTGCTCTTTCCTGTGCAGCCAAAAGTACCCTGGAAGAAAAGATGTCAGTGCTTCTGCTTTCAATCATACACAAAGCGTGGGGTTGAAGAAGCAATCCTGCAGAAGTTAACTGAATTTGTGATTTATTCACAGCAGATAGGAACCATGTGTGGTAGTTGGAAATAATGTTAAACATGCCTAAAGTGCTTGAAAGAGGTGCTCTTTATTAAGTGACTGCTTCCCAAGACCTCTGCTTAAACGAACATATGTTCCTGACACAGCCTTTCCTCTGACTCCCTGTGTCTGAGAAACTACAATTCTGGCAGGTACAGTTTGCGGTGCCATCACATGATTTTGCAGTTAAAAGGCTATAGGGACCCCTTCAACCTGTTTTCAGTTTTTGTGGCTGCCACAGATTTCAGTGACTTTTCTAAGTTTTCTATAACTCTCAGTGATGGGTTTTGTTTGCTCTTTGTTTTTGTCCACAGAGGTTCTATTCAACAGAAACATAGAGGCGCTCTTACTGGGCATGATTTCTTCTTCCAGTGCAGTGGAGATCTGATTGCATTTGTGGTTTGAAGCTGTGCTATGGGAGAGCCCAGTGCTTCTGGAAACTTGAGGGGGAAAAGCTTCTTTTGATTTTTAGCTGAAGGATGCAAAGATGTTCAGTTGTCCTTTCCCAACTTGTTTGAACTTGTCTGCTGTGACTGACACTGAAACTCAGTGAAACTTTTATTGTGGATCTGTACTTAGACACAAGTGGTGGGTTGACCCTGGCTGGGGGCCAGGTGCCCATCAAAACTGCTCTGTCACTCTCTTTCTCAGCTGGGCAGGGGAAAGAAAATAAAATTAAAAGGTTGTGGGTTGAGATAAGGACAGAGCGAGCGACTATTCATCAATTACCATCACAGGCAAAACAGACACAAATGTGGAAAAATAAATTAATCTAATTTTTCACCAATCAAATCAGAGTAAAAGAGAACTAAATTAAATCTGAAAACACCTTCCCCCCACCCCTCCCTTCTTCCCAGGCTCAACTTCACTCCTACTTTCCTCTAACTCCTCCCCCAGCAACACAGAGGGACAGGGAATGAGGGTTGTGGTCAGTTCATCACACGTTGTCCCTGCTGCTCCTTCCTCCTCAGGGGAGGATCCTCACACTCTGCCCCTGCTCCAGGGTGGGGTCCCTCCCACGGGAGACAGTCCCCAACCAACTTCTCCAATGTGAGTCTTTCCTTATGGGCTACAGCAATAAGGACAATTGCACTTTTCTGTTTCAGAAGATTTTCCTTAAGGTTTTATACTGAAAGTAGCTATGTAAATAAAAAATATTATGATTTATAGAGGTGTTGAATCTTGTACCTGTTTCATACCAAAGCCTTTAGTAGCTGTGGGTGATGAAATAAAGCCACTTGGACTTAGGTGCCAAAATACAAATTTATGTTGGTGAGGACTTAAGACATGCAACACTTTGGTCTAAATTTCAAACCTTCTTTATTTCTGAGGACAGCCTTGACAAAGTAAGACAATTGCTAGGCTTGAAATGTTGCCAGCAGTTTTTCATGAAGAGGGTAGGTTATTCATGTTTGTCCCTACTGGTGTCTTGAAATATATTTCTGGTAAGTCAGCAGCTACACTCCTTCATGCACGCCACTTTCTGTGGCGTGGGAAACTCTCAGGCTGCGGTTCAGAATGCCACAAAGCTATGACGGATAACGAGTTTTTTCTGCATGGCTACAAGAAGCAAAGTGAAGAGCTCAGAGTCCAGTAAGTTTAAAGTCCTATCAGAATACTGCTGCTACAACTGAGAGCACATTTCCTTTGTAGGCATTTGATCCTGATCATGTGTATTCAAAGTCCAGCTAAGCCAAAAGGGGAGGTATTGCTTCCTATTATATTCCAGAGCTGACTGTCCAGAGCAAAGAGACATCAGGTGCTGTCCTAGCAGGTGACACTGCCAATGTCATAATCTGAGTTCACACACTGCTAAGAGGTCGTGTCATGTAGTCACGAATCTATTATTTTAACTACCTTAAGGTAGTTCCACAGTCAGGTTATAACGCTTTAGATTGGTCTCAGAATGAATTAAATTAAGCAACTACGGAAAGCTAGGCAAGTGGATTTCCTACTTCACCACTTGAATGGTTGTTCTTCTTTTGTCTTTCTTTTTTTCCTGTGAAAATAGTCTACCATTCATGCTCTTTTTCTTAGCTTTTATTGCCAGTTGTACCAAATATGAAATCTAAGTTCACTGGCCCTTTGCTTGTCATGCTCTGTAGGGCTACTGACAATTGTCACGCTTCAGTGAAGTGTTTTTTAAACTTTGGGGCTCTTATGTGAGGAAAGCCATATGTATTAGATATATATTTTTTCATACATATATTTTAAAAAAATCCTTTTCAAAATTTAATGAGGTTCTTTTTTTCCTTTTGTGTTCATTGCCTTCTAAGCTTTTAAGTTTCTGAATTTGGTGGTGAATTCATCATTGCCTTTTTTTTTTTATCTGTAGTGCCTGAACTCTTGACAGTTTTTCTTACATACTATGAAATATTTTTGGCAACTTTATTCCAAGTATAACAGTGTGTGTAACTTATAGGAGGTTGCTCTGTTGTGACCAACCTCTTTCTGTTACTAGTTGCCAGTAAACGGTTCCACTGACAGTTTGACTCTTTCCTCTGCTCTTGTGTCTGCACGCTGGGAGTGTTTTCCTACATTTTGGGTTATTAATGAAAAGCTATTATCACTTACGTACAGTAAAGCCTAGAGGATCAGTTGTGGCTTGTTTCTCTATCCACCTTTGCTGCATGTTGCATCTGCTCAGTTGAGGTTATATATAACAAGGAAACAAGCTGTACTCCATTGTACTTGATCCATACAAGGGTATGGGCCTGATCTCTGCCTGGTCTTTGACCAGAGCAGGTCACTACAACCTTACCTACAGTACTATACTTTCTGTATGCTGTGTTTGTACCTGTGGACATCTCCAAGATGGGAACAAGGTTTCTTGTATATCTCTTTAATGCACATATACTCTTAGGTAGCTGCTTATTTTTGTTTGTTTGTATTTTTTTCACTGACCCTGAGTGTGCAGTCAAAATAATTAGGCTCTTTGGTACTAAAATGATGTGCATGGTGTTTACGGCAACTGAGTACTTGAGATCCTCTTTCTGATCCAACCACTGAACTCTTCAGTGGAACAAGGTAGTAGGGTATAAAAGGGTATAGCATCTCGATTTCCACAGCCTTGGGAGCCCAGCTTGAGATGTCTGTATTTCAGGTCGCTGTGACTCTGGCTTCTGAAAATTTAAGTCCGAGCTGTTTTCAGTTGGGTCAGTGTGAAATAAAGTACTGAGAATAGGAGGAGACCAAAAATTAGGGCTGTATATTCAGATATGTTTATGATTATGTAAACTGGGCACCCATTGAAGTCAGAGAAAACTCATCATTGTCCGATGTTATGTAAATATTGGGTGCTTATGAAAAGCCTCTTTATCACACTGTGCAGTGCTTTGTACTCCCTCAGAATAAGGTTAACAATGCTTGCCTTAAAAGGTTACATTCATTTATTCTCTTTTGCAGCTTCTTGGATGAAACTCAGTTAGTTGTAATTTTACAGTCTAAATCACAAAAGATTGTGTACTGGGAGCCTTCCCCTTGTATTCAGAATAATCCTGTTATGTTGAACTATTTGTTTCCTGTCCCTAGATTAATTTTCATTTAAAAAAATCTCAAAGAAAACACAGAGAACAACTTTCCACTGTACTCTGACTGTTCATTTTTAACACTGGCCTTTGAAGCAGAACTGTCCCTGTGTTGTTGTTATGTTTATGTCCATTGAATTTGACTTGACTGTCTCAGCAGTAATATTCTTTAAAATGTAAAGGAACAAGTGAAGTATGATCTTTTACTCTTCAAACAATGTTGTCTGTTGCTCATTCAACTTGGGTCAGAATTTTTAAAAAATTAGACTGTTATTTAGTTTTCATCCCATACTGTCCTATCAGGCACAGCTTCTGATATCCTTGGGTTAGCCCAGCTTGAGTTCAACATTTATGTGTCCCAACCAATTGCTGTCATAGCCATTGGTCTGTCATTGCAACCTGAACATCTTCTCCAATGAAAGATCCCTATGACAGTTTAACCAAAAGAAATTAAGTTATATGTCAAAACTAAGCGTTTTTATTCATAGTTTTTAGGTGAAAGTCCTATTCAACGTCTTTCTCTTGGTTGTTCCAAACCTGATGCTTGATGTAAGATGATGCTGCTCCCCTGAAAGGCTGAGAGGTTTGGGATTGTTTATCCCAAAGAAGAAAAGGGTCCAGGGAAACCTTACTGTGGCCTTTCAAATCTTAAAAGGATCTTATAAGAAAGATGTGTACAGACGTTTCAGTAGGTTCTGTTGCAATGGGAAAAGGGGCAATGGCTTTAAACTAACATAGGATAGATTCAGACTAGATATAAGGAAGATATTTGTTGCAAGGTGGGTGGTGAAACACTGGCACAGGTTGCCCAGAGAAGTGGTAGATGCCCCATCCTTGGAAACATTCAAGGTCAGGTTGGACAGGGCTCTGAGCAACCTGATCTAGCTGAAGATGTCACAGCCCATTTCAGGGAGGGTGGAATAGATGACCTTCAAGTGTCCCTTCCAACCCAAACCATTCTATGGTTTGGGTTTGGGACTTTTTTGTTGGTTTTTTTAATGTCATTCTGGGATGCGCTTTAAGGCTTTCTTTATTAGCCTTTATTTATCTGTTAGAATTGTTCTAACCTCACAGTGTCTCAAGTTCCTTCTGGGATCATGTCTGGCAGCTGTGAAGTTTGCTACTGAACAGACTAGGGGGGTGGGGGGGAAGGAGGGGTTCTGCCTTTCTAGGACTAGAAAAACAAGAAAGATTAGGCTGGTTTTAAATAACAAATAGCGTTGGAGTGCATCGTAAAACAGTCCTTTATATGGACAGGGAGATTCAGAAGTAGACATCTTGTAATAAGAAAAGATGCATACTTTAAATTGTATCCTGTGTTGGCCTGGGGTGTCTTGCTGCTGCCCCCTGCAGTTGTGAATTCCTCCTCTGATAATAAGTAGCCATATCTTTTCCATAACAAAAGGAGCTGTGGTTGCCAGAAAACGTGCCTGGATGAGGAAGTGGTGCCAATTCCAACACCTCCATAATGTATGTGGTTTCCTGTGTGCTTTTATCCTCTCTTTGCTTTCTCTGTCTCCAAGTGCCCTTCTCCCACCCCCACCCCCCAAGGCTTAATGTTTTGAGAAGTGTGAAATGGTTTGTTGTGGTTTAATCCCAGCCAGCAACTAAGTACCACACAGCCACTTCATCACCTTCCCCCTCCCCGAGTAGGATGGAGAGGAAATTCAGACAAAAAGACAAGGAAACTCATGGGTTGAAATAAGAAAAATATATTAATTGCAGATAAATTAAATGGAATAATGGTACTAATAATGCTTAAAATACTAATTATACTAACAATACTAACATTGCTATTGTATATGTAATATGTAATGTAATGTGTATGTAATGCTACCACTACTAATGATAATATGCAATGAAAAATAATGGAAAAGAAAATAAATTATACATCCACTGACTAACCAATGTCCAGCCAGTCCCCAAGCAGGAAGAGATAGAACCTCCACATACAGCACACTCCCCCAGGTTATATGCTGAGCATGATGTTTTTTGAAATTAAATATCTCTTCGGTCAGCTGTCCTGGCTGTGTCCTGTCACAGCTTCTTCTCTACAAGAATCTGGGAACACTGGTGCAATATCAGAAACAGAAGTCCTTGACTTGATAGAAGTATTGCTTGGCAACAATTAAAAATGTCAGTATGTTATCAGTATTCTCAGCACAAGCAAAACATAGCCTCATACTAGCTACTGTGAGGAAAATTAACTCTATCCCAACTAAAACAAGCACATGATTGTAAACTGAAACCTTCTATCCCTTGGGAAACAGCTGCTGCCCCAGCTGAAGGTGGTTAGCAGGTCCTGACTGCTTTTAACACTGCCAGTTTGTAATCTGTAGTCTGTTGCCATTTCTCTGCCCCTGCAAAACTGAGTTGCTGTTGCCACTTAACACTCAGTGATCCCTGGAGGAGTCTGAGAAATGCTGGTTTAGTGATTCAGGTGTTTAAGAGAATATCAAGGATATAGATTCAGCTCTCTCTTTTCCTCTTTCCTGGGGAAGTTGTTCTCAAAGTGTAGCCAAGAATTGAAATGAATAGAGGAACTGAGACTGAATACCACAGCAGGTGGAGAACTGTGCACTAGTCTCTTTTCCTGAAATGCAATAGGTAAGTTCAGACACATTTCCCACCAGGTGTGGCCATGTGGCCAATTTGGGGTTGATAAACTCTATAATAGAGTTGGTTGTTAACTGATTATGGTCCTTTCTATCTTAAGGGTATTGGGTCTGTGCTTTGCTCAGGTCATAGGATTTTCTGCATAGGTATAGTGTTGATGGCCCTGAAGAGAAGGATGTCTAATGGTGCACAGAAAGGAACAAAAGCTGGGTTTACAGCCTGCTTCCAAGTTGGCTAAGGAGTTGGCCTTCCTTATTTTGTAGGGTAACAGCCAACAAGACCTAAAGAAAAGGCAGGTTGCACAAATCTCTTTCTAGCTTAGCTCATTCTCAACTTCTTCACTTCAAGGAATTTTTCAGCATTTAGTTGACAAAATATAAATCTTTCCATGGAATCTTTGCCTTTCAGAGTTGAACACTCTTAATTATGAATGTCTTACTTTCTCCTGAGCTATCTAAAAGAGCTGTCAGTAGCAATGAAACATTGATTATTCAATGGTCAGCTGTTTGTCGTTGATTAACATCTTACATTCAAAAGAGCAATAGAGCTGAGGGAATACAGCAGTCTGTGCTTCTGGCACTTGGCAGTATAGCTTTAAGGCAGACTAAATCCAAAATTTATGTAAATTACTTGACTGGAGGACCTGGAGTTAAAGGCTGCAGGGGCACAACATAGTTTTGGGGTTATAAATTTGGTATAATATACTTTCCTCTGTAGGCACCTGATGAGATTGTTGTAAGATGTATATTGGACTTGGACTGGTGGATATCACGTGGCTTTGACCTGTGTATTTGGAGGGGTTTGGTAATATGTTACTGAAGCAGTGATTCTCTCCAAACCCAAAAGACTTTTACCAGGCTCTTTGCACCAAGCTTGCTAGGAGAAGCTGCTTCAGAATGTGAACCCTCTTCTCCATTTTCTGTGAGTTTTTCTTAAACTTAACCTCTAGTCCACTGCCAAAAGATCTTGATGACCATGCTAAATGAGAGTGTGACTTGTGCAGGGACTTTACAGTGCAGGCAAGCACTGAACCGGTTCTGTCTGTGCAGAAATATGCAGGCTGAGGGTGTAACCAGTCTGCATAAGCCTACCAGCAGTGCATATGGGTGGTAATGTGTCGGTGCTGATTCTGGAAAGGCTTTGTACAGTTGGAGGTGACAGATCTAATTGTTTGGGTCTCCATTAGCTTGGGAACTCTATCCCACTCAGTTGAAGCCTGAATGAAGCATTATGATGCCCAGTGTATCCCAGTCTTTCTCCCTTCAATTTCTATGTCTGTAACAGGTGGCAGGGCTCAGGTATGTTTGCCCCAGTTTGTGTGATGCTTGTCCTGCTTTTTATTTTCCAGCTTTTTGCTTAGGCATAATTTTTGTCCCCCACTTCCTAATGTGCTGGTTTTAGTCAGGACAGAGTTAATTTTCTTCACAGTAACTGGTATGAGGTTATGGTTTTGATTTGTCCTGAGAAGACTACTGATAGCACTGGTGTTTTTCAGCTGTTGCTTTGTTGCTAAGGAGTGTTTGCAACAATTCAAGGACCTTTTCAGCTTCTGATACTGTACCTGTATTCCCAATTTTCTTGCTACAAGCAGCAGGAGGGGACTACAGGGAACAAGACACAGTTTGGACAGCTAACCCAAACTGACCAAAGGAGTGTTTCAATCTCATACTCAGTATATAAGCTGGGGGGTCATAGTTTAGTTGTACATTAATTAGTTGGTGGACAGATTGGCTTTCTCGATTGCTCTCTCGCTCGTGGGGCTAGCTTGGACTCTGGTGCATTCGCGCTCTGAGTCTGTTTGGGACATGGCTGGGTATCGGTCAGCAGGTGATGAGCAATTGTATAATTTGCTTTATTTTCTATTATTTTAATTATGTGGTATTGTTGGTGCCGCTGTTTTATTCATTTATATTCAATTATTAAATTGATCTCAGTCCATGAGTTTCCTTGCCTTTTTCTTCCAATGATCTTCCTCCACTGGAGAAAGGAGTGGGAGCTGAGTGAGTGGCTGTGTGGCACTTAATTGCTAGCTGGGGTTAAACCATGACAGTCCTGGAGAAGAGAAGGCTCCTGGGAGACCTTCCAGGATCTGAAGGGGGCCTACAAGAATGCTAGAGAGGGACTTTTTACAAGGGTCTGTAGTGACAGGATAAGGGGTAATGGGTTTAAACTGAAAATGGGGAGATTTAGATTGGATATCAGGAAGAAGCTCTTCATGGAGAGGGTGGGGAGGCACTGGGACAGGTTGCCCAGAGAAGCTGTGGATGCCCTGTCCCTGGAAGTGTTCAGGGTCAGGCTGGATGAGGCTTGGAGCAACCTGGTCTAGTGGAGGGTGTCCCTGCCCATGGCAGGGGGTTTGGAACTAGATGGTCTTTAAGGTCACAGAATGGTATAGGTTAGAGAGGACATGTGAGAATGACTCAAAGTTGTGCCAAGGGAGGTTCAGACTGGACATAGGAAACATTTCTTTACCTAAAGGGTGGCCAAACACTGGACCAGGTTTCCTAGACAGGTAGTCGATACACCAGGTCTGTTGGTGTTTAAGAGGCATTTGGACTAATGGCCTTAATAACATGCTGTAAGTTTTGCTCAGCCCTGAAGTGGTCAGGCAGTTGGACTAGATGGTCATTGCAGGTCCCTTCCAACTGAAACTATTCTATCCCTTCTAACTGGAATTACTGACTTCTGCATGAGGAAAGGATTTTCCAGATCTAAACAGATAATACAATCCTGCCCCCTTTACAAACATGAGGAGAGACAGGGCATAAACCTTCTCAAATAATAAAGATGATCTAGGAAGGGGTAGGTTGCAATAGGAGAATGGAAAGCAGGTGACATACAAACACAGAACAAGTTTTCTTTCCCTTCACAGCTTTGGCAGCATTACGCTTGAGCAGAGTTGCTTGGAAATAATCCTTCAGAATACTACTTAAGCATAAGATGTGACAGAGATGGGGTTTCCCTCAACTGGGATGAGAGCTTCCATTGGCCTCCAGCAGATCCTCAGCAAAGGAGCTGGTGTTAAAGCAGGACACCATCACAGTATTACATTTTCCATGTACTCAGGCTGTTTGAATGTCATCTGCCTGACAGCATGTCTACTTCTGCGGTTAAAAAAATGGGCTTGTGCAGTATGAAAAAAGACAGCATGGGAGGGGTTCTAAGCTGAGCTTTGGAAAGGCACTTCTGAGTGGTTTTTTGACTTGGATAATCACCTACAGGTATTTTCAGAGGTTGCTTCAGGGATACTGAGGTTAGGAAATGCATTAGATATTGAATTCTGAAACCAAATCATGTGTTATGCAGACAGAGTCTTTGTTTCTTGGTTGGTTTGTTTGTTTGTTTTCATACTAAAAAGCTGTCCAAAACCTTTAAAAATTCAGCAGTGAAGAATGAATTGGTTAATGTGCTGTCTAATTGCTGTGAAAAATATTTGGCTATTTCATTGGAAGGAATTGTCTGAATAAACATACAGATAGTGTTTTCCTGATAATTTATTTCATTAATTCACTTTGAAATTTGGAAGAATCTGTTTATGGTTGTGGAGGTATTTTTTAAACCAAGATATTTATAGTTTTTTATTTTTTATTTATTCAATTTTATCATGTATATTTTATTATTTTACCGTTCTTTCTATAATCACATATTTAAACAAGGCCACATTCCGAAGACAAATTTATAATCACTTTGCCATTAAAGAACATGAAATTTATGTGCTGCAAATTCCTACAGAAACCCACTTGATCATTTTGTCTTTTTCTCTGGAGGCATAGACATTTGTCCTGCAAAATTACTTTGAGGGCATATTATTGTTGGATTAGCACAGGTGGGAATGACTCTCATACCTCAGAAATACAGATGTAGTGAATGGTGCTCCAGAATTAAGAAGTTCATTCCTTTGTCCTAGTCTTACAGTGCAGCAGGGTAATAGTAAGATGTTTTAAATGCCTCCTGGCAATGACAGTCCTATGTTAGACCCATATTCTTGTGCTGCTGATTCCAGTTCTCTCTACAGACTGCTGCTCCCTCACTTGATCAAGGAAGCCCCTACCATTTTTGCACAGATAAAGTTCTTAGGTGGTACATCACATCCGAGTGATCTTAGACCAGTCACTAGCAAGCACAGGCTTAAGGAGTAACTTAGCTCCCTAAAGGGAAGGAATGGTGTGTACATTGAATGACGTGTGAATCTATCAGTGGTGGGGACCCCTGCTCCTGTCTGGAGATAGGAAGAGAAACAGCCTGAAAGTTGAGATTGTGTACTCCCAGGTACTTATTTAATATCTCTGCAGTATAGGCACCTCTAAATATGGAAGCATCTTTATTTGGTGTTTCTGGATACCTTGTCATGTTTGTTCTGGGTGTTTTGTGAAAGAGCCTGATCACCTTAGTCACAGTCTCCTGTTGCAGGTAGGGAGATGTCCCATGGGGTCAGCTTCATAACAGCCTTCTGCCTTTTGGCCCTGCAGTCATGATGTCTTAAGTGTGGTATGCTGTCTCACTGTGCATCGGAAGTGAAATGGGAGAGGTAGAAAGAAGGCAAACATGTAGGGTACAGGGATTGAACATGTCTTTGCTTTTCTATCCTCCTACCAGGATGCCTGACCTGGTGAAGGTGGTGTTTCCCATGCCTCCTTAGTGTATACGAGCACCAGACTGAAGGCATTTGATGCACTTTGAGATAGAAACAGTGTCCAAAGATTGCACCTTTGGACACCTACTTCATAGAGCCAGTCATTCTTCTTCTCTGTTAAAAACTGCTGCAGCTACTGTGAACTCAGGAGTATTGCAACAACTGTAGTAGAGAGGAATAGAAACAGCAGAGGTGATGGCAGGGAATTTGTTCCAGTGCTGCATTTATCTTCCGGATTTTTTTTTTTTTCTTTTTTTAAGCAAATGTTTTAGTCAAACAAGACTTTCTGCTGTCATCTCAAATCTATGAAATATGAAGCCAGTCGTTTAGGAAGGGTGTTCTCAATCAACTTCTGACTCAGCAATCAAGTCCTCAGCACAACAAACATCCACATCAATTAAAGATGTTTTCTATTTCAATTACAACTTTCTATAAACAGACATAAAATCACCCATAATTGCTACCAATAAAGCAGTGAAAATGCAAAGGAAAAGCCAGCTTTCACCAGTGATGATGAAAATACAATCCCAAAACAAATGACAGGGCCATTATATGCAGTGCTTTTTCAAGACACTACTATCTATGCAAGTTCAGCAATAAACAGTGTGTTAGATCTGTAGCTGATGTACATTGAGTTATTTCTGTTGAAGCAAAATCAATGATTTACAGCAGCTGAGGAT
This sequence comes from Rhynochetos jubatus, assembly GCA_027574665.1. NCBI lineage: Eukaryota > Metazoa > Chordata > Aves > Eurypygiformes > Rhynochetidae > Rhynochetos > Rhynochetos jubatus. The sequence continues at coordinate 73,102,715 of CM050651.1, read as the reverse complement.
ATGACCCAATATTCTTTCTTATACTACAGCTATTTGAGATTTGGCACAGTAACAAGATACTGTCTTTAATGAGGTATGCCTACAGAATAGTTAATATTTAAATTACAGTAATGTTTGCTTGTTGTATCACGTATGGAGATTTGCCTACAGGGGAAATTGTTATCCTAGTTATAAAATGGTGATTAATGTTGAAATCTTTAAGTCATGTTTTAATTTAGCAGATCCCAGCCTCCACTGAGGGTTGTAGCTTCAGAAAGCCATTCAGGATAGTTTGATTTAGTAGTGACAGTTGGCTGCCTTGCATTTTCTCCGTAAGAAAATAAGGGATTGCTTGCTGAGTTACATCAACGGGTGCTTCATCTTAATAAGAATGAAATCGTCTATGTTTGGCTAAAGCAGGTCAGCAGATGCTTCCCTTCTCCTTTCCTGGGTGCTGATTAAACCTTATGTGCCATTGCAGATAGGAATTTTGGACCCTCTCAAGAGGGCATCTGTGGTGTCAAAAGTTGTGCTACTTTTACCAGATATGTCATAGCTAGAGATCAAAAAGACCTGCCTGTGTCAGCAGATGAATATGCAGGTCTTTTATTTCAGCATATGTCTCCAGCCTCTAAACTGCTGCAAAATATTCACCAGTACGGCAAGGACAATGCTGTCAGAGTCATAATGCTGCCATATGCTGCACTGCCTTCACTTAAAAGAAAGGCTCAGGATTTGCATGGGAACAGCACTAAAGAAGTTCTTGCCAGTGTTCAAATGTTGTGCTGCTCCATGCTGGACACAGCACCTTGTAATTATCGGAATTACTTGTTTATGAAAAAGGAGCAGAAGGGCAGACCTTACTTTTTCTGTTGCTTCCTAAAGGACATTTGATTAACGTTCTCTTGTTTGTATTAATTAACACGCTCTTCAGATAGCTTTTCTTTTTTTGCAGCTCTATGCTGTCCTTTGTAATATCTTGCATGATATGATGAGAAATACTCATCCAGTGTCAAGACTGAGAACTTAATACTGTGTTTTCTGAATGTTGCAGAAGTCAAACTTGACACAACAGCAAGGAAAGTTGAGGATGGGGCACCTAGATCCCACAATGAGCAGGCTTCTGGAAGGAACTGCAGCCTGATGAAAGAAACATGTGCAAGAGTAGGTTTTCTGGCAGGACCTGTGACCTTGTGGGGGACCCAGGCTGGAGCAGGCTGCTCTTAAAGAACTGCAGCCCATGGGAAGGACCCATACTGGAGCAGTTCATAAAGGACTGTATCCTGTGGGAGGAACCCTGCACTGGAGCTGGGGAAGAGTGTGAGCAGCAGAAATAAAGCACATTCCCCATCCTTCTATGCTGTTAGGGATGGGAAGGGAGGAGGTAGAAGGGTTGGGAATCAAACTGAGCTTGGAAAGGAGGAGGGTGAGCAAGAAAGGTGGTTTTAGTTTTGTTTTTTCTCACTTATTCTAATCTAATTTATTGCCCATTAATAACAATTTTAGCAAAATTGCACCTGTTTTGCCCATGTTGGTAATTGGTGAGTTTCGTTACATGTTAGCAGGATGACCAGGTGAGAAAGAGACAACTGTGGCCATTTGCTTTCTGATGAGGTAAGCCAATGCATGCTGTGATGACACTTAAGGGTCCATGTGCTAGAGGAGGGTCTTGTGGCCTTGAAACGTGTGCTGAATGCAAGAAAAAACTGTCCTTATGGAAATACAAAACAGATTCTCCTGGAAGCTATGCCAAGGATGACAGGGAGATGATTTGAGGTAGCCAGCATGGCATCACCAAGAGGAAAACATGGCTGACCAATCTGGTGGCCTTCTGTGGTGGAGTGACTTCATTGGTGAAAAAGGAAAAAGCAACCAATGTCATCTAGCTTGACTTCTGTAATGCCTTTGACATGGTCCCACACAACTCCATCGTGCCTAAATTGGAGAGAGATGCATTTGATGAATGGACTACTAGATGGATAAGGAGTTGCTGGACGGCTGCATACAAAGTGTTGCAGTCAGTCGTTCAGTGTAATGTCCAAACGTAGATCAGTAAGAAGTATTGGGTTGTGGTGACCCAAGCATAGGACTCAGCACTTGTTGAACCTCACACAGTTGGCCTCAGCCCACCAATCGAGTCTGTCCAGATCCTTCTGTAGAACCTTCCTACCCTCAAGCAGATCAGCACTCCTCCCAACTTGGTTTCAGACTTACTAATGGGTGCACTCAAAACTTCTTTCCAAAATTTCCAGGGAAGCTGCTGAACCTCATACTGAAAAAAAGGAAATAAGTTTATAGATCACAGAATAGCTCAACTGGGAAAGGACCCATAAGAATTATCGAGTCCAACTCCCAGATAAAATTTGCATTTCATGGGTAGCTTTGTACTGAAAAATATTCTGTGAAAAGACTACCTGAGAAAACAATGCCTGACTTTCTTGGAAGCTGCCTTATCTCCTCAACCTATTCTCAGGAATTCATAAATTAACCACTGTGCCCCACAGCTGAAAAGGTTGCCTATAGATATGTTGTTTTTTCTTTGTTTAACACATAATATATCTTATTGCCTGGCTGCTATTTGTCTATAAAATGTATCGTTTTATCTCATGCTTTAAGTAAATATTGCTGCAGTATTCCCTCCTCTGTTGTATATCTGTCTTAAAGTGTATAAACAAACCTGTATTTCTTAATTTGCTTCTTCCTGCTGTTTTAAAAATTAACACTTTTAACCTAACTTTTAGTGCATCATCGTTTTTTGAGAAATGAACATTCTGAGTCTTAAGAGATAATTGGTTGTGTTCTGAGTTTAAAAGAATCGGTAATTAGTTTTCCTGGTTGACCTTGTCCTTGCTTTCATATAGGGTATTTATGAGAAAGTGTTAATATGGTATTCTGTAACCAGCAGTGCACAGAAGAGTAGCTGGAAGGATGAAGAGGTGGAGGACTAGATTCATTAACTGCCACTTATTCCCCCAATCAAAAAAGAGAACTCCAGTTCTTCACACAGTCTGAACAGTCTGATACTTAACAGTCTTGTACTGGAGCTTCATCTAAAGAAATAAGGGAAATATGCAAGAATTGTAATACCTGTAGATGCAAATGGAAATAATTGATGATTTTCGTTGACACTGGAGATAAATTTTTTAGTTGGTGGAAATTTAGGTTAAAAAAATTGCTGTGACAATGCTAACTTTCTCCTTCATAGCCTGAAGTACCAATACTGTTGCTAGTAAAGAGACATTATTACCCTAAACTTATATTTTTGCACAAAAATGTCAGTGCAAACATCACTGAGATCTGATTTTTTCTTTTTTGTTCAAAAATTATTTGATATAGAATAGATTTAATTATTTAAGAGCTCTGTTCCTTGAAAGACTGTTCTGCCTCAAACTTTGAGCTTTTTGATGCAAACATGAGTTGTGCTTGCTTTTTTTTTGGTGGTTGTTTGGGGTTTTTTTGTTTGTTCTTGGCTTCTGTTGGCACTTCATAGCAGCTAGTGAATTTCTGTAATCTCTGAGAATGCATGTTAGTGGAAGTAGCTGGTATTCCACTCATCCAAAGCCTTGTTATTCACTACACAGTCATTGCTGTTCCATCTCTCCACATTTTTTCCTTATTTAATACGGCTTTGACATAAAGGTTTTCTGAGGAAACATGGTTTCTTCTATCATCATGAATTATTCTGCAAAATAACAATCATTTGTTACAGCAAATGATATCTCCATCAGTATGTTATGCTTTCGGATGCTTCGTATTTTAAGTTTACTTAGAGCTGCATAGGTGCAGCTCTGAAAGTACTGAATGATGCTGGGAAACTTCTAGAATTAGCTTTTTTTCCTGCCTTATGATGGAGAAGATTACTTGCTTACTTTCTTATATATGCATATATCTTTACAAACCTCAAAAAGCATAACAATTGGACTTGATTACCTTAATGGTCTTTTCCAATCTAAAAGACTCTATTATTCTATGATGATAAAGCTAAAAAAAAAAAAAAATTCTGTATTAAAAAAGAAACTTTCAGAAAGTTAAAATCAATATTTTATTCTGCTCTGTGTACCAGGGGCTATTTCTGTATTTTATAGTAAATGATTAATCAGCGAAAACCATCCCAGAGCAAGGACTCTGATTGTCTTTCCACCTTCTCGAGCTGTCTAGGTGTCTCGCGAGCAAATTTGGAGTTTGGGATACTGTTGCAGCATGGTGTCCAAGAATTTAACATCATGCATCCCTTTTTTGCTTCCCTTCCACAGTGAAGTTGGTTTGATGCCCTTGCCATAAAAGTGGGTGAAGAACATCAGACACTGAATAGAATGGAGAACAAAATTCTCACCTGCCTAACCCCTTTAAACAAAACACGGGGTGGGGAGGTGAGTGTGTGTGTGTGTGGACACTGACACCACAACAAAACCAGTCCCACCTCCTTTTGATTTGCTTAAACTTTGCAAGAATATTTCATTAGTTTCTTGCTTATTATGACAAAGGGAATTGAACACCCTGGTTTTGACAACCCACAGCTAAAGACAGGTTTTGTCAGAGAAAAAGACGTGCAAGAGTTGATGATCTTGGCTAGCAATTCCTCCCCTGACACCGGTGAAGTTGTTAGCATAGTCACTCCATGTGAGCATGGCTCTCATGAAATGTGAGGTAGTACTGTTCGAATTAAGCCCCACAAGATGTGAAACCTCTGTTACTAAACTGCTTGTTATTTCTATACAGCAGAACTCACTGTTGAGCATTTTTGTCCTCCCATCTGTAAAATGGAATATTGGTATTTATACAGTCATTTGAGAACTCCTGGTGAAAAAATGTGGATGCACTTAAGTAGCAAATAGCATCAGAATACCTGCCTGTAATTTCATGCCTCATTTAGTTCAGCTTTATGCTCTATTTATCCAAATAGATTTAGTTTTGCATCTTGAAATGAATATTCCAATGGTACTGATGATGAAAATATCTAGGTACCATAAAAAGTTATTTTTTCTGTATATATGTTTGCTTCCAGAAATGTTTCTATCAGTCTGTTTAGAGGTTTTGGTTTTTGTTTGTTCTGTTGCCCACTGAATGATCAACATGTCCTAAGACTTCCCTAGGTTAATTTGAATAACTGGGTTTTTTCTTCTTAACAGTAGCCCTCCATAAAATGCATGTGTCTATTTGCTCTTAGATTTACACAATACAGACCTTACTCATTGTAATAAAAATTGATTTTATTTGTTATCATACAAGTTACTACAAAACAGGGGTGTTAATTTTTTTATTAGTTTTTCTTTTTCCTGGACAGTAATGCAAGAAGTAATTATTTTACAAAGCACATCACTGAAGGTAGATGGTGGCAACTCCCTACGGAGCATGGCTGGTTTTCCATTTGCTAGGTGAGTTCTTGCAAATTTAAACTGAAGCACTGCAATGAAGCACTTCTCTGAGACAATTTTACAACAGGAAGGCTCAGAGTTACTTACTCATTGTGATACTGCTTTAGTACCTATTCGAACACATACTGAACGTACCTATCACGTATGTCATTGCTGTGCCCTCTGCTAAGGGTCAGAAAGGAGAAACCCTCAAGGGCAGCACCACGGTGGGGCTAAAGGGCTAACTTCCATGCATTCATTGTTCTTTTGCAGTGTTCCTCAGAGCAATGAAGTCAAGATCGCAGTATTCTCTGCAGACAGGATAACCCGCCCTTAGGATGCTCAGGTAAAAAGTAGCTTTATGTAGCCCACTGAAATTCTTACTGCTGAATATTCAGAAAGGTATTTACAACCAATGAACAACCCTGAATGCAGGATTTGTTCCAGAACAAATTCCCTTACAGGTCACCTGGTGGCTGTAAACATCAGGTTTTTTCTTAAATAAAGATTGTTTTTATATCGGGCAAGCTGCATGTTACAGTCCTACTGGGAGTGAAAAGGACGTCTCACATATGATTTAGTTTTGCCTAAGCAGAATTTGTTAGAGGAAAAAAAACAAACAAAAAAGCATATATTGTAGATCAGTTGTGCTAACACAAAGTGTGGGAAAGTTGGGCATCAGGAGTGTAATAATATTCATGTCCTTATAGTTGTGTTTTATTCTGGTTTATTGCATAGGCTTTATTGTAATGGTATGTTGTTGGCATTACAGCGAGTTTCCGTTTTATTTCTTCCATGTGACCCAAATATAATAAAGACATGAAAACTTTTTTGTGCATTCTTCTCTATTTTTTCCCAAATGACTACTTTGTATACAACTTGGGAAAGAATAGACAAGCTCAAAACTGAATTTTTCCTATATGCTGAAACTTTCAGAAAATTATGTTAACTTCTTCCCTTATAAACATTTACCTTTGATTATAAGCAAATCCATTTGATTGAGTAGATAGGAAATTACTGCAACATTACTCTAAGTTGAGGCTGAGCCAAAATCATTGGTTTTTTCTTGGTTTAGATAACAGATAAGCAGGATGAAACATGCAAATATACGGGTGACAAGGCAAAGAGGATAAAAAACAGAGGGAAAGCAAACAAAGACTGTTGAATTTTAACATGGTGACTACAAATCATTTTCCATTGTGCCTAGGACAGGTGATTTGTAAGGTGCAATATGATAGGCTCATATTGCGCTGTCTCTATTAAGCAGCTTTTCATAAACCAATAATTCTGTTGGCCACAAATTCCAACTGTGCTGCTCTGATTGTGTTTACTGAAGTGCTAGGGGATAGTGCTACTCATACATGAGGCACAAACACTTTCATTCACACTGGGCACACACTAGATCTTGATTTCCCAGTTTTATTTCTTCCCATATATAATCAAGGTATTTGCCACTGGAAGGGAAAATTTCACTAGGTTTTTATAATTATTTCTTTATAATTATTTTCTCCTTTTTTTTTTTTTTTTTGTCAGCTGATAACCACAACTCTGTGCTACCCTGTAGTTTTAATACAATAATGTTTGGTCAGTAATGAGGTGGTGAGTTTTGCATAATGGCTGTGCTGGGTGCCATTCCTTTTTTTCATCTTCTGTGAGCTGTTGCTCCTACTTCTGAATCTCATTGCTTCTTGTTTCTCTGAACCTTTGCCTTGGGTTGACTGTCTGAGCATACCTGTTAGTGAAAAGCACATTGCTTCTGTGAAAATACAATGCTCCTGGTTATGGCTGTGATTTTTCTGTTTAAAAAAAAAAAAAAAGCACAGTTCTGTGTGTGCTAGCACAGCACATTTTCCTAGGCTGGATGAGGCATTTAAGTTGCTGTAACGGTGCCTTATACTTGTGTGGCTTTGTGTCAGTTTGTACAACATCTTTAAGCTCCTGTAACCACATATACACTGTGGACTGGCCTACAGAGTTCTGACAATACCATTGCAGTTGAGCCATTACAATTTGTGTTGGCAGGAAAGCTCTGAGGGAGTTTAGGACATGTTTCCACATGTAAACCATGCCAGAGCTTGCAGTGCTGCTGTGTTCATCTGTTCCGTCACTGCTGAAACCTAAACATTCTGAGCTGTCATGTGCTTTTTTATGGTGAGGTAGTTGCTGATCCGTCTTGGTGGTTTTACCCTTTTCATACCCATTTAACAACAGAACACAGGGGGAACAACCAATCTGACTTGCTGCATGCACCTTCCCTCTCTTTTAGATGGTTAATTATGTTTGGGTGGCAGATGCTGTGCAAGTACTTTAGGGAATTCCATGCATGTTAAGCAGAGCCACTGTGGAATTTTTTAATGAGAAGGTCTAAGGAGTTCTAATTCGGCATGAATAACTTCCACTTTGGATCCTGTATGTGCTTTTCTGTGCCTGCCACCCTTCACCGAGCCTCAGCAGCATACAGAGTCCCAGCTGAATTCCAAGCTCTCCGCAGGGAGGCTTAGAAATGCAGTAAGTCATTGCTCTTGGGAAATCAAAATCTTAGGTGAAAAGACAAAGAAAGGATGTCTGTTCCAATTTAAGTACAAGGGATTGACATGTAAAGAGGAAAAATATGTCAAAAAGTACCTATGATGCTTAGGAACACACATTGTCTTCAACGTAAGTATAGGCTGACTTCTGAACTGGAGCTGATCAGAAAAGCTCTGTTGGAAAAAAAACTGACACAACGTGATTAAAAAGTTTTGTGTTGACTTCTGCCTGAGATAAACTGAGAGCTTGGGTGGCTGGATGTGGTTAGCACGAAAGAGGAGGGTAAACTAAGGAAGGAAGCCAGCCTGGTGCTAGTAACTTCACTGCTCCCAGTGACCCAGGTAGCAGGGAGTGTGACACTGCAAAATGTTAATTTAATTTTTATATTATCTTTAATTGTGTGCTCAGATGGATGTGTATGCAGATTTACTAAGGATACTAAGTGGCTGCTTTTCAGAGGGTGAAACTTTGCATTTCTTTCAATATATCTGCTTAATTTCATCAGTTTTGATGTATTTTTAGCTTTTAAAATATCTTTATGAAAATAGTAAGTAAAGTCAAAAAATTAATTTGATTGCCAAAACAAGTTAAATTGGACAAGTTAATAGCCTGTTTTACACAAAACACTGACTTCCTATTCAGTAAAAAGTATTCAGTTTTTGTTTTGAAGTGGGATATTCTTTTCTATGGAGAATTCACATCTAGAATGGGAATTCATTTTCTCTCTCTGATGCCTTACCTACAGATCCTTAAACCACAATTTCTGATTTTTCTGATGTATTTTTCAGTTGGACTTAACTGCAGAGTTTCAAAGATACATAAGCCAGTGAACCTTGACAATAAGATCAAGGTATAATGAGTTGTGTGATTAGAATGCCAATGCTCATAGCATTGATAACTCCTCCTAATTAACGTGGGGTTTGAAGAAGCCATCTGGTTAAGAACATCTGAAAGATGGGTGGATGAAAATAAAGACATTTGGGACTGCATGTGTGGTAGCAGTTTAAGCAGATGTTTTGACATCTCCTGCTGAAAATAACTTGAGAGGTGGGAGCAGAATCCTGGAGCCTTGGGATTTCCCCAGACTGTATCAATGTTGTAGAGGTTGGTTTGGTGGGTTCTCTGTTTCTGCCCTCTTCCCCCACCCTCCTTTTCAATCTGTTGGAGATGTATCAAAGTACCTTGGGAGTCAGGTTTCAACCACCATGCTTCATGTGTTTGTTTTGATTTGTTGTTAAGATTTCAGAAGCCTCAGAGGGTGAGAGCTTTTGGACTGACCTAACATGTCAGCTCAATGGTCAAGTTAGCTTTTGGTGTCCAACAAGAAAGTGACCAGACCTGAATTCATGGACACTTCTAGTGACAATGGAAACCAAACTGCTCAGAATATATGAACTCTCCTGTCAAGAGTAAATTAAAACATAATCAACTTGGCTTGACTTCTGATGTTGGAGAACTGAATCGCTGCCAGCATGAAACTGAAAATCTCCCTCTGTTTTTAAATGGTGGTTGGTGTTGTTCACACTCCCATAACTGAAGCAGAAAGAACCCTCTTAAAATATTAGGTACCACAAAGGTTATTTTAAAACTCTCCAAACATTAGCTGCCCGTGCTATCAATCAGAAAGGAAGTTTGTCTTCTGTCTTGGTCCTGTGATGCCAGACCTACTGGCTGCCTCATTCCCACTTCTGCCCACACAAACTTGTATAGCTACTTTCACTTCTGAAGTAGTTTCTTCTACGTCTGGTTGAGTTTGTTATTAACATAACTCCAAGGTAAAACAACTCCAATTACCATTCAACTCTGGCAGAGACTTCTTCAGAATTGTTGCTGAAAAATATGGCAGCTAAAGTCTGTTCAAAATTTTGTGCTAAACACTTAAGATATTGCAACATTTGCCTATGCCTTAGTTTCTTTTTTTTTTTTTTCCCCTAGTTAAAATGCATTTAATCTGAACTTGCATTAATGTATTTTGGCTTTTATTTCCTTTTTTTGTTGTTGTTTCAGTTTTCTGGTCTTGTGTTTCTATCTTTTAGAATTTGTACTGAAGTATGAAAAAACATATTAGACAATTTAGAAAGAATATCCTTGTTAAGCTGACCTTGATGTTTTGTGAAGATGGAATGTTTCAAAATTTCTATTATACTGAAATGCTCCTGGTTTTCCTCCAAACTTCTTTTGCTCTAGTTGAGGAGAACAGAAACTCTTTATTTACCTAGGACTTAAAAGGTGCTTTTCCTCAACACCTGAATTAATTTATTCTCAGAGCTGATTATATAATGACAAATATAGGTCAATTAAATCTTGGAAGTAATTCTTTATTTTATTAAACTGATTTTTCATTCAAATAACCCAAAGATGTAGTTTACAGATGTATTTAGTGTACATTCAGTGTTATGGCAAGGTGATGTTTGCCCACACTCTGCTGTTTGTATGAGTGCAAATATCTTAATCAGAAGAATAAATAAGATGATGGCTTCCATGGGTTTCTAGTTTTATGGATCCATTTTTTTTAATTCAGAGAGAACATTTCTAATGCTGTGCTAGGAAAAACTATTAAGATAGTGGCATGATTATGGTAAGTTACAAGACTGCTTTCTTTCACTAGCAAGATGTCATTCATTCTCTTGATCACCAACTCAAGTAATTTCTCTAGAAAAGCCTTAGGTTGTTTTCTTTCTACAAGCTTTTGTTGTAAAGACAGTTTCATGTTTTTATTTCATGTCAAGATTTTATTTCATGTCAAGATTAAATTATTTAGAAATGTAATTTAATTCAAAGTAAGCATTATGCAACGAGTAACTTGTTATAAAACACAGAAGTAGTTCAGCAGGCCTTTATTAAGGTGTGCTAAATAGTTATTTACTCTGACAATTGACTTATTAGTGGGCTACACAATACATGTAAAAAAAGTGTGTTTTTCCAATTATCTGTGCTTCCTTGTTTTGTCTGGATTACCAGTATAATGCGTTCAATTAGGATGTTAGCTCTGGTATTTTGGAGCCATATTTTCTTTCTACATATGTGGAAAGGTATAGAGCATATTATCAAGCTCTACTTTCTGTTGAACAAGGTGCTTTGCCTCTTGGCCAAGGTGATGTGGCTAATGGGAGATTGTCTTCTGCTTCTGGTGAAAGAATTTTCTAATCTGAGTGCCTTAAACAGTAAAACACCATGTCTGTTTTTTTAACAGCTTGGTCTGGAGATTTTTTTTCTGTTCTTGGAAGAGGCCTTGTGCTTTCTTGGCCATGTATTGAAGAAGTGGTGGCTTTTGCTTTAGCTGTATTTTGATTTTAGCTACATCTAGGCTTTTCTGTCTGGTTCTGTCTCTTTGTCATGCAACTGAGCACCACATGGTGGCTCACTCACACCCACGCCCAGTGGGATGGGGAAGAGAAAATATACTGAAAGGCTCTTTGGTCGAGACAAGGATAGGGAGGGATCATTCACCAATTACGGTCATTGACAAAATGGACCCAGCTTGGGGAAAAAAAATGAATTTAATTTGTTACCGATCAAATTGAGAGTAGTATAATGAGAGATATAGGAAGGCTTATGAGATCCGGGTTTAAGTGAGGAAAAAATTGTAGGGAGAAATCATAGAAAATACTTTGAAAAGCCAATCTCAGAACATGAATTCATAACTAACATATTTAAAATTATGGACTTGACAGGGATATAGGGTTTATTGCTTTAAACAAATTTTTTGCTGTGTCCCTTCTTTCACACAGGTGTTATCAACGCCTCCTCCTCTTTACTGACAGAGGTTAACTAGTGCTGGTAATGGTACAATTGATTTACATAATTAGATTACACTAAAAGGTGTATTCCTTAACCTGTATTTAGGCTGGATTGTTAGGGTTTTGCATGAATTTATGACAGAACACTAACTGCAAAATTTTGTCTGGTTTTGGCTGCTGTATCAGCTGGCCTAACCCAAGATAGTTACCTTTGAATTTTGCCTCTGCTATTTAAAATCTATAGCATGATATGAAGCATTTTCAGTATCTTCTGATCAGTTGTCTGGGCAACAAAATTTTCTCAAATTGAAGTGGTCCGTTATAGAACGTGCTTAGGTATTAAAATATAAAGCTATAACTTTTCCATATTAGATTATATTTTTCAAAGATATCTTCATATATTTTAACTTTTTTGGTGTGTTTATGACACTGAACCAGCTAGTCTGCAGTATCCTGACTACAGAAGAAAAGAATTTGTCTGAAGTTGTGGGGTTTTTCACCTGGAACCTCTAAATCAACCTCACTAATAATGGATTTAGTTTGTCTTCTATGTGAAATGTTCTCACATGACTTACCGTTACATCAAGGAGTCAAATGCATGAAATTGTGTTGATGTGATTGTTGATAGACCCTTTATCATTCCCACTATGAGGGATATTTTGTTAGTCTGTATTTCATTCTCTCATGTAGTGTGTTAGAGGAGTTGTTGCAAGCTTCACTAGAGACATGATTGGCCCTTCTCTAATTAGACAGTAAATTGAATTTCTAGGTGTGCTGGTTTCAGGCTAGAAAGAGATCCTTTACTTCAATAAGGTTAAACCCCATCACTAGGGAACTTGGGGTGTGCCAGAATTTTACTACTTGTAAGAACAATCCAGAATTTCTAAAACTAATCATATCTGGTCCTGGACATGTGTTCTCTCCTGATTTAATCCTTTCCACTTTTCAAGGATGATGACAGTATCTTGTGGAAGTCTGGGAAAAGATTATATCTGATGCTTTTGAATTAGACTTCTCTTTGTTTTGAAAAACATTTTTAGTTGAAGTGAACTGAAGACATTTAGCTCATCATTTCCAAAAGTAGACAGAAGTTTAAAATAAATACATAGTTTTAAAGACTGGAACTTGGGTGCACACATAGATTTAAATGCTTAGCTGTTGCTGACAAACCTAAAACAATTGTGGTTGTCTTTATCAGAAACTGAAGAACAACCAGTTTTAGAAGTTCCAGTGTCTTGTTAAAAACTGAAACAATTTAATGAAGACACATGCATACAATTTTTGCAAAGCAAAATATTAGATTTCATATCAGCTGATTTCTACACCTGTAAGACAAATCTAGGTACAATGGACTAAAAGGTTTATTATTATTTGCTTTATTCTTCATAGCCCTGTTCATCCAGTTAGGTTGAGAAGGGCTCACACCTGACAGTATGAGGGGGAATAATTAGAGTGAAAATGATGCCCATTAGTCTTTTGTAAGGAATGTTGCTACACGTTTTATTTTTGTAGCTTGTCACCTGTGGATGTTTAGTGCCCCACATGAAACTTTTTTCTGTTAAACAGATGATCTAAGTTTGTAGGGAGATGCTGCTTTTTGTGAACTGTCCTTTGCACAAGTGGACAGAAGTCAGCATGTTCACCAAGTTGGTAGTAGCAAGAGTTTTCCCTGATCCTTTGCAATTCTAAAGCATTGAATTGTAATAATAAGATTTGGCCCGTTATAATGCAGTAGAAATGTTGACTTTTGGCTTCTTTGTCTAAATTAATGTGAGCAATTGAGTGGAAGCAAAGCTCAAAAGGAGAAAAGGAGTCAGTCTCAAAGGAACAACACTGCAACAAACTAGGTATGTTCAGATAAATGTTTCCTCTTTTTATCCTGAATGATAAAAAATGTTTAGAAACGCTGCATAATAAAAAAGTTTATGGGTATTTTTTCCATTAACTGAAATGTGTGCTTTTTCTTTGTGCCTGGAAAGAATTTAAAAGATTATGTCAGTTGAAATCAATACTACCCAGTTTTTTTTCATCTGTGACTTGTGTAATGCTTAATATGCGGTGCATGCTTAAAATTAAATGGAAATATTCAGGGTAAAAACTCGGTGTGAAAAAAGCAAGACATTAATACCACTCAATGCATGATTTTTAGTTCCAGTTCCACACAGTCATACAGGAAAATCTCTGACATTTCTTATCCCTACAAATAATGCACTATCACCATCAAAGGAGACGAGCAATTTCTACAGGGGAATCTTATACATGCAATTATGTATTCCATAATAAAATTCTACTAGGAGAAGTTGGAATATAGTGGGAATATCCTTAACAGTGCTTCAAAGCTTAGTGAGATTGTGGAAGAGCTTTTACATAGGATGAACATGATATTAACTGAACTTGCAGGTAACCCTTCAAACAGGGACATGCAAATGTAATTTTAGAGAATGCTGCCACATTAATGGAAAATAAAATAACAGTTGAACAATGGTTTGTTTGGAGAGGAAAAAAAGAAAAGAAGCTTTAAAGTTCTCAGAACTTGTATCCTAATAAATAAATAATATTATTTTGTCTGGTTTTTATACTGATTAATCAATAGTTAAAAATAATTAATGTTACTTTTTACCAACACGGAACAATAAATTATCAAAATCAAGGAAAGCAGTTTACTGTCCATCTATCATTCATATCCCAGTTTCTTTCTACTGCTTTGTCACCGCTCATGCAGTGCTGTATGTATAAATGTGTAGTGCTGTAATTCTATAGTATTGTTACACGTTTTAATTGCTGCAGAGTATATTTGCAGCTTAAGGCTTAAGTGCAAGGACGTAGTATTGATCTTTTAGTGTTGTAATGGATCTTCCTACACACCATATTTCAGGGGTAAAGTCTTGGATTGAAATTTTCAAATGTTCATGCCTGCATTTGGAAATTAGAATCCATATGTACAACTTTAAATGAGTGTAGGTTTTCCATTACTCCTGTTGGTTTTCATTACCAGGCACACATGGTATATTTGGCACAGACTGCTGTTTTGCTATTGCCTGCGTTGCAGCAGTGAGCCATCCTGGAGGAGATGTGGATGTGGCAGAGCTGCAAAGTGTGGTCTCTGTGAAAAGCTACCATTTCCAGGAGTGTGAGAGGGAAGCACGGATGCTAGAACTTGTCCGCTGCTTTTTCCTCATCATGCCCAGCCAAGTATGGTGGCTGGCAGGCTGGGGAAGAGGACATATCTCCATCTCAGCATAAATTCAATGGACTATTCCCTCTCATAGCAGAATGACAAGGTGGGGTGAGGGGGGAAGGCCCTGAGCCACCACGGGTATGACAGGGTGCATGGCATGCCAGAAACATCTTTTTAGCTGTTGCTTTGCCAAAACCGGATTCAATTGCATCTGAAACACCTGTGAGCAGGCAATAATGAAAATAATTATAGCTTTGAAATGCATAAACCTATTCTCATTCTTAGAAAAATTCTTGCCTCCTTCTGCTATTTGTTTTGACCCATGTTACTATAAAAATGTCACTCTAACTTATAAACACCTCTCCTCCTCTTAAACCTGATAACTTCTTGTTTTGTGTGTTAAATTTGTGCATACCCAGTACATGCTTATATGAAGGAGACATTTCTCTGAACAACTGTTGGACTTTGTGTTGTTAGTTGTGAGCACGTAACGCATAGGAAAGCCTTGTTGTGGGTAGGCACTGTTCTGTGTTAGTTGCTATACAAGCACAGGATAAAAAAGCCTGATTTACGAGGTGCAAAAAACTTGCAGGCATCACTTTGTATGTGTTTTCACTGGTAAGTCTTCAATTCAGTCATGGTGCTAACCTCTCAAACTTCCGCTATCATCTGTACATGTGTTTCCTGCACAGCCTTGTTATGACAAGCCATCACAGTCAATGGACATGCAAAGGTTGCAGATGAGAATATTTTTATTGGTAGGAATCAGCTCTAAAACATAAACCCAGATGCACCACTTATTTCCCTAGAACCATTTTGAAGGATCTCCAACTACCATTTCATGTCATAATTTTCTGTTTTATTACATAGAAATTGGACACAACAAAAGCCATGCTTTCCCCAGTTTCTAAATTAGAGGTTTTGAATTTCCTGCTGTTGGGAAATTCATAGATCACTCCCTAAGTGAACCTCACAGAACCTTTCAGTTGGAGAAGGTTGTTAAGATGGGAGTGTGCTGGATAAATAACTTAAAAGAAACCTTGATAGGTTTTAACTACTTTGGGAGAAGCAGGATGTTTTCTTTCAGATTTATAAAAAAAATCCTCAAGAACAGAAAGGGATTTACATGCAAAAGATAATATTACCTTACAGAACATTTTGTTTTTTGAAGAATTTTAATTTGATTTGAGACAGTAATGCCCAAATGGTATTTTAATATAAACCGTGTTGTAGCAAAAAAAAGGAATCAGCAAGCCTACTATATGTGGAGCTTTTAATGTTGCTTGTGGCTTAATCCTCATCTTCAAACAAACTGAAGTATCCCACAGCAAAACAAAATCCTGGCTCAAGGGGGATCAAAAAGAAGACAGAAAGGGTTAGATTAAATTATGAATGAAATTGAATAATTAATTTATTCACTTATAGCCATTGACAATCATAGTGAGCGAGATATGTGATGAATTTTTAACAGTCTTTGTCATCACTTAAACATTGGGATGTCCTGGACATGTATTTTTCATTTTGTTGCACTGGGGTAAAAAGGTTGTGTCAAAACTAAGACCACTGACAGACATGCACAATGGGTTCTTTTAGAAAATAGAAAAAAAAAACCACAACAAAATTAATTATTTTTTTCTGGTTTAAGTGATAACACCTGATAGAGTGCAAAAGGGTGTTTGCACTGTATGCAGAAGATAAGACTGAACTTCGCCCTCTGGGCCCTGAACACACACGCCCTACCAGCTTCTCCTCACATGTCCTTCTTCTAAAGAACAGTCCTTAACTTCTCCTGTGCCACGCCACCTTCTGTTTCCTTATCTTTGTGTGTGCAGATTACAGCTCACATGGATCCACGCTGTGAGTACTTTGGGCTTCCACAATTTGAGCATTGTTTTGTCACCGGGTCACGAAGTCTTTGAGTTGCTGGGGCTGGGTTCCATTCGTACTGCAGTTCCTTTCACTCTTGCACTCCCCCACTCTGTGCAGTGAAGCCTTAGAGATCTTAAAGTGTCTGTCATGAACATTTCATTATTACTTGACTGTAAAAGTTTCCCAGTATAAATCAAGTTTTGATCTACTGATTTTAACTGAATTTCTGTCTATTCTGCTGCTCCAGAAATGTCCTCAGCTAACCCAGGTCATGTGAATTGCTTTTCCTTTTCTGCCATGTAGTATGTAGCTTACACTAAAAGTAATGGCACTGATCTACTGATTTTTCAATGCATCTTGAGTTCTTCTGAACTCCTTCAGGGGTCTATTTAGCCATCCTCTCTTTCATTCTGGACTTGTTATTGCCTTGATGTAAAACATTAAGAAGGAGACCTGAGAGGACTGAGGGACCAGGACTTACAGGGCTGTTGTGGATGGACTTTTTTCAGTTTATTTTATTCCCAGAAAGAGAAAGACAAAGGAGTGAGACTCAGACCTAACTGCAGAGCCCTTCAGGATTATAGGTGAGGGACGGTGTTGAGGACCGCATCTCTGCAGATGGTTGGCAGGTCTGGCCCAGTGGAGGACTGAAAACAATAGTCAGATGTTGTTGTAGAGCCCAGATGATCACAACCAGTTTTATAAGCTATTTCTATAAGGTAGGAATATGGCTAAATATGCAGATAACTTTTAAAAGGTGGCTCATGTGGCTGAAGTGTCCTTGGACTTAAAGTAAACTCTCTGAAGTATGAACACGTCTTCCACATTTTGAGCTGCAATTAGAGCTAATGGAATTTTTTGTTACTGATCAGCCCTTAAAATCTCATCAGGCTAATGTGATTTGTATACTTGTTGTGTCCATTTCGTCTACATTTTTATTATCTGCCAAAGTGTAAACTACATAATGAACTGGAATGCTGTGTTCTAACCTCCTAGATAAATCATCATCATTTCAGTCATCATCATGGTAATATTGCTAATAAGCCTGTGGCAAATTATTTTGACTTTGGTACTAGGGAGATTTGGGCTTTGGGAATTAGTGTTTGAGAAACCAAAGCTTTCAGTTTTGCTTATTGCAGGGTGAAGAGAAAAGGGAAAATGGAATACTGTTATATTTTACTTTCTGAAAAGCTTTGCTAGTATTGGCATGAAACTGAGTAAATGGAGGAGTTGGTTCCAGTTAATGGAGCAAAGTTGTTCCACGGCTTGAGCTTGTTATTGTAAGATCTCTTTGAAAGCAGCAGCAGAAGCTTTGCCAGATTTCCTATAAAAGAACAAGGACTACACAAACAGCTGAGCATGGAGTAGTTGGCTATTCATCTATCAAAATCTGAATGTTTCATTACCTATGAGGTTGGTGGGTGGGTGCTGGTAATAAGCAGGAAATAAAGTGCTTAAAATACACGGACAAGACAATAAAGATGCCTTCAGCTATCTGAAGTGAGTTCAGATGATGTTTTTATAACTGTTGTATCAGTCAGTTTGTTACAGAGACCATATTGTATGCAGCAATACCCTTTAGAAATGATGGCACTGGCCACTGTAAAACACAGCGATGTGCCTATGTAACTCAGGAGGGTAGCGTTATTCACTGTTGTAGCAGCTGCTGTTGCGTCATACGCCATTAATCATTCTTAACTAAGGCAATAACGCCCTGAAAACACTAAAGGAATGTTTTCAGAGCATTGAAATTCCTATCCAGATGTGAATTCTGAGGTGGATGTTGAGAGAATGCAGTCTGAAAATGAATAATTTTCAGTATGAGGAAAACCAATATTTATTTTTCATTGAGTGTCTTAATAATGGACTAGAACAACTGAAATTCAACGTTTATTTTGCAGTTGAGCTAGCGAAGACATTGAGAAGGACTTCAAAACTCATCAATTGCACCCATTGTTTTTTAAATGGGTAGTGGAAGGCAGGCACCACTGGTAATTTAGCCCAGGTTCACTGCATACAAGACAGGCTCTTAATCTGCTGGAATAAGTGTCTGGCAATACTAATGCTGCTTATATTTATAAACTTAATAGTAGTTTATCCACCTTTGTTTAATGCTGAGCTACTGTTTCATGCCTTCCATATTTAGACAGATACTTTTGTAACACTGTCAGCCACAGAACTAGATGTAAATAATTTTATTTATTATTTTAAGTATTAATTTCTTTTTGTGTGTTCTGTGAGGAATCCATTGTAAGAATAACTATTCTTATAGACTGCTATTTTTTAGTTTGTTTAATATTTGTCACCAAATGTAGCGTTTATGGTAGTTTTGGCATTGTTCCTTCCTTATCAGGAGGATATGCTGTAAGTAAACAGATTGATTTTAGCTTTTTGTCTTTCTATTGTATTTGTATTCTAATTCTTAACTTTTACATTTCCCCATTATGTTAAGAAATAGAGAAGAATTAATTTCATATTTATTAGATAATTACCTTTTTATTCATGGTCTGTGTCAAACTAAATTTGCATGAAAATTGGAATTCAGTTATTGCAAAAGCACAGTTTAAAACCATTTCTGTTACTTGATTAGAATTAAAAGACTTTTTCTTTACAGATGCCAAAACCTTAACTTGAAAGGTGTAGACATCACTAATGATAAATTAGTGAAGAAAAACCTACAAGCTTTTTTAGCTCTGTTTATTTTTCAGCTTAACAGAGTTAAGGCAAAACATTTCATGTGTCACAGAAATGGAAATACTTTGATTTTTTTGGAAAGGGAATTGACTAATTAAAATTTTGATTAAGCGTTAAGTCTCAGGTCCTCAAACGTGAAGGTTTTCTACACTGTCATTCCTGGTGGGGTGAACTTGTGCCTGTGCTAGGCTATGCACCACTTGTACACTCCCTAGTGCTGTTTTGGGAATCTGTAATTCAGATAGTATGGTCCTGTCCAGAAAGTTTCATTTCATATCTTAAGTGTTGCTGTCTGTAAGTTTGGTTTGGGTCTTTTCTGGTTAAGTGATCTTTTCCTTAGTGTTTATAAAGAGATTAAGTTAGTTGAGTTTGTCTTTAAACAAATGCAGCAGATTTAAGCTGTGGATTGGCATATATCCACCTCTAATTTTGAATGAGTTTATTTTTTAAAAATCAGTTTTAATAAAAAGTAATTAAGTTTTGTTTATTTTGGTTTTGTTTGCACTCTTCATTTGCATCTTTCTAAGCAGAAGCAAAATTGTTCAAGCACTAATTATTAAGAATTCAACAGAAGCTTGGATCTGACTAGACTTTCAGAAGTATGAGGTCATTTAAGTGACAGATGAGTTGGTATAATTACTGGAATTACAACGTATTTTCCACTCTGAAATGTCTGTCTTGAAAAATTTCTTCTGTAATATCAAACTGATTCTCTTTATGCATAGTCCATTTTCCAAAATTAATTATTCTGAATGGTTAAAATCAGTGCCTTTTTTAATTGTTTTTGTATTTATAAATATTCAGTTATTTATAAATAACTGAAACATAGCTGAGCACTTACTAGACACACCTGGCATATCTTATAGATCTGAGATGTGAAAAAATTAATTGCATATCTGAAGGCATGAACAATGCAACCTTTAAAATATTTGTACATTGTGATTTGCAGTCATGTTTCCTTGATCGGTTTATGGATTAAAAGATGATAGTGTGTCTATTCATTTTCATTATTGTATTTTATTTCATTTTTTCTGGTTTTACACATTTGCTTATGGCTTTGCCCATTTTTCTGTTCCTTCTAAAGAACCTTGGACTATTACAGAAGCTGAGATTTGAATTCACATCAAGTCTAATGATTATAAATACAGTTCTAAATTTACAGTGCATAAGCATTTAAGAGAAAATGAGTATCTGTTGACACAAAATAGAAGTAGGGGTTCACATGTTTAGGACAGATGCACCGATGATCAGAATTTAGTTTCAAATTAGTTGATTCTGTGGTATTAGAGGTTAAAAGGGGAGGACAACTCTCCACTTGAATACATGTATGGGCTCACAGATATATTTTCTCTTTCTCTCACCGATAAAGAATATGAAGGGCTTGGACAAAGTCCTAATTAATCGTATATATGCCTTTTATGAAGCAAAAAAGTGTGTTGATCATGGCGGGAGATGAATACATGCATTATACTGTTCCTCACTGTGTTTAGAATGGAAAGAGCAACAGGAGCTGTTACTGTTTCATGCAAAGTGGAAGATCCCTCCTTGCCAAAAAGCAGGTTTTAGTTGAATGGGAGAATGAGAGGAAGGCCAGTATTTTGGCAGTTGAAGTAGTAATTGTAGCTGTATTAATGGTAACCAAGAAAATTGCTGCATGGAAGTTTGCAGCCAGACAAGGACAGAGATGCCAATCTTTAGCTCTTGAATAAGAGGATTGTTTGAAGACATGGATGTGCAGCCTTTCAATTCGTTTTACCACATTTGATCACTGACCTGAAAAAAAAAGAATAACATTAGAGTGTGTCTGAAATCTAGTTGTGCTTGGGTACAGTTAACTAGAACACTTGCTGCCAGTTTGATGCTAAGAAACTCATAGTGCAAATATTGATCCATGATATTCCCAAAGGTAAAAGAATCAGCTTTTAGTCAGGGGCAAGGATTTTATGCTAGCAACAGAAAAAGGTGCATTTCACAAGAAAACTCTTTTCTGATGAATTTTTAGAGTGGATATATAGATGTCTCCCACTGTCTAACACCTTGAACTAGGAAAGCAGCTGAGTATTTCATGAATGTATCTTATTGAGGAAAGTACGTTAGCACAAACAATGTTTAAACTTGAGTACAAAACTGTCCTTTCTGGAAAAGGTGACAATTTTTTTATGACTTTCAAGAAAATCTCACTCCAGCAAGACCACATGTACTTCGTGTCTGTAACAGTCTTTGTAATTCATTTACTACTTCAAGACATTAAGTTATTGTCAAGAAAGAGTTGAAGTGACAAGAGTTAACAAAGTGAGGAAGAGGAATGCAAATAAGCTATGACAGAAAAAAAATTAATTCCTTTTCTTTATACTGGATTAGCACACATGTTTATGAAGAATAAGAACGTGCTTTTTTTTTCTGTAGACAGACTGCTAGTAACAAACTCATTTACTGGCATTTGTCACACAGTAATATGATGGTCTAATCCACTATGGCATATCTTGAGTGACTGAGACCACTATGCTAAGCAAGTTGTGAAAAGATTTACAATGTGAAATGTCTGGGATGTGAAAGCAAAATTTGATCTGTGTGATATAAACAGTATCACAACCCCTATTATAATTATTCATTGAAGCAGATTGAGAAGATTTTGCTAGCACATCTAAACTGACCTTTCTTTGCTGATTCAGACCAGAAACAAAAATAATTCAGATTCATGTCTTTATGCTAAACAGCACTGTATTAAAAAGGGGGGGGGGGGGGGGGAGAGAGGAAGGCAGCAATAATAAATAGTATTATTTCTTAGGTTTACATTTAACTCTTCTCCTTCTGTCCATGGTATTCATAAATTAATAACCTGCATAATTAGTATGAATTTAGCTTCATATTGCTCACATAAACCTGATAGTTCCCATATGTACCCTCCAAAAGCTTCTTGATGGTATATCTATATATGTTTATATTTATAGATAGAGTTACATATATTTGGATTTTATTAACTTAACTGTTGCAGTGATTTGTTGTAGTACTTGGCCCAAGTGGCTATGATCTGAACTCGCGTACTGCATCATTTATGAACGCTACAGCGCACTCACTGAATGCTAAGGAATGCTAGTAAGAGGCTTACAATCTTGATTTCTTCCTTGAAGACCCAGTTCCTAGGGTCAGGTAATTGTCAGAGGTAATAATTAAAGAATCATTGTTTACTTTAAAACAAAATCTACAGTTTTAAAACAACCTCCCTGTGGGAGGGCAAGGGCATAAAACTACGTAGAAGATGTAATCTTGCAATTTTAGGAGCAGGATATAGGATATAGCAATTGCAAGGGTGTTAGATTCAGTGATCTTCAGCTTCATACGGTCTGTCATTCCTGACCCTCATACATGTAGGGAGAAACTTGGTAATATCACCTGAATTAATCTGAATGGCTCAAAAAGCCACATGGCAAATGAAGGGGGTGTATTAATACAGATAATGTATAATTTATGTAATATTTACTTGGATGGTTTTTGGCATCTGCCACACAAATTTTGAACTCGGGACTGGTGGTATTCTATCAATAATGGGAATTTCACTTTTAGTCATTTAACTATGTCTATGTACTCCTAGTTGCTGTTGCTTTATTTTAATAATTGCAGTAAAGTAGTGACAGCTATCATCTTCATGATACAGTATGCTGGTAGGTCCTCCTGCATTTCAGATGTAGGGTCATGGCTGACACAGTACATGATAAAAGTCATGCTTAAGGTTATTTGTGTCAGGTTCTTTTTTTCCCACAACGGAAACAGATACTTGCTTGAGAATCTAAAGTCAGACAAGGAAATAACTGCATTGGTTTTGTGCAAATCATCACCTGGGCTTATTGCATATATTAGTAATAAGTCTTCTAAATGAAATTTCTTAGACATTAATAGATTCACTTTTGTATTGGTTTAAACTTTTTTCAGTTTAATCCTTCCAGTGAAGTGGAACATTTTTTTTTTTTTTTAACCAAACTAAATATAAAAGAAAAAAAACATAACACAAACCACAATCCTTCTCTGAAAAACTCTTTGTAATTACAATGGCAATGAATTTTTTTAACTGTAAAATTTATATTCATCCAGACACATTTTCAGAACCTCAGATTAGAGGATGTTGCATATCATCATCTGATTTGAATAGAAGGTGACATATTTCAACAAGTACTTGATGAAAATTTCCTTGTGTCCCTGTACATTCCCATGGTAGTCTAAGGAGTTACAGTGTATAAAATATCTTCAAAAAAACCCAAAAGATATGTTTACTACTGATATATTCCACTGAATTCTCCGCATGCAATGTCATATACCAGCATTTTACAGCATTAAGTTCCCCAGCTGATTAATAATAAACATCTTTACAACATTTTTCCCTTTGCAGTTTAATGTGTGTGTGTGGGGGGGGTGTTCCTATTTTTCCTGTCAATGGGGGTGTAGCTTTATCAGGGCTGCTAATATGTGTTCTACAGCTAGAGTGTTATGAACATATTCTGGACAGGAAGACTTTTTATTTCTTCACCCTGAACTTTGTAATCTACTTTCACTAGCTACAACACTTTCTTTATTTATGGGATGATTTCTGTCATTTTATAGGTTCTAAGACTGATTTAATATCTTAAATTCAATTTGCCTATTACTTTCCAAATATGTTTGTTCTACATACTGCAAAGCAATAGCAATTATATCTATTGCCTAATAAAAACCAAAGGGAAAAGACAAAACTATCTTTCCTATAAAGATTTTCAGTGATTAAGCTGTTGAGATTTCACTGTCTGTAGGAGAAATAAAGTACCTTGGGAAAAGATCGATGTCTAACAGGAACAACATACCTGAAAGCACTGGAGAACTGTAACCTGTGTTTCTAGGGCTGCTCCGAGTCTGGCAAAGTCTTAACCATATATTTTAGATGTGTTGTTTTATAGAGATTGTAAATTAACTTTGAAACAAGGAAAAGAACATCTGCTTTATCGTTCAGAGACTTTGAGTCAAGATTGGTACCTTTTTTGATAGAAATGTTACGCTGTTCATGCAAGCTCCAGTAGTAGGTCATGCTAGTGAGTATAATAGTGTCTGGTTTTTGGGACATCCCAGTTCTTACTTTGTCTAGCTAATGAATTGGTGGTGTCTGAAACCTCGAGCTGGTGTTGCATGACCTTCTGTTGTTTGAAGTGGTAGTAGCTACTGTGTTGTCACTGGAGAATAACACTGATAGGCTTTTCTCCTTAGTGCAAAATCTGCTTGTCCCTTGCAAGGGTTTCTTCAAAGATGTTTTATGACACTTTTTCTTAGCTGGAGTTTTCATAACGTTATTTTGAGGGGATTGATTCCATTAGCTTTTTTGAGTGTTGGAAGGTTTTTAGTGTCCTGTTGGCTTTAATAAATGCAATGCAAGAAAGAGCAAATGAGAAATAGTCAGTAGATGTTTTCTAAAGAATGTGATTGACATTTCACTGACTTTACTAAGACCATGATTACAATTACAAAAGAATCCTGATGCTCTGCCCCCCAGTATTCCCTCTGAGGCTGTGGTAATTCCCTTAAAACAGTGGAAATGGAAGAAACATTTAATCTGAAGAATTATATTGTTACTGGGAAAAAGTGGAAATGGAAAAATGTATTTAGGTAGGATATTAGAAGGAAATTTCAAATAATCCTAGAGCGTTCTTCCAATGGGAGTAACAGGCAGTAAAAACTAATTGATATAGAGATTAAATAGATGAATTTGTAAAAAATTCAAGGTAAGTGCTTTCAGAACGATTCTAGGTTGCTGGTTTTTGAGCTTCCTACTGGTGGTCTTATACAGAGTTTGGATCAAATATTGGTAGTAAGCAGAATAAATTCCTAAACTGTCTAAGTGGCTCAGCACTAAACTGTCTTGAAAAGCAAACTCTACCAAAGGCCTATACCAAATATATTAGGGGGAGATACTAGAACCTCAGAGCAGAATGAGTGC
The DNA here is from genome assembly GCA_027574665.1 of Rhynochetos jubatus. Taxonomy (NCBI): domain Eukaryota; kingdom Metazoa; phylum Chordata; class Aves; order Eurypygiformes; family Rhynochetidae; genus Rhynochetos; species Rhynochetos jubatus. The sequence goes on along the minus strand of CM050651.1, from coordinate 73,077,416 downwards.
CTCGTATCACACTGATTCCTTGTTGTTAATATGTGTGATGGGATTCAGCCTTCCAAAGTAAGAGTTAATATATCTTCCAAATACACAAACTGCGTAGCTCTGACAGGAGCTATATGGTGTCTCCTGTTCAGCCATGTTTATGTGTGTGATTATGTGGATACTGTTGTTCATTGTTGGCCGAGATGTACGTGTTTGATGGGAGTATTGCATCAAAACTGGTGTAAAATTCTGCAGGGTTGCTAAGGGAGTTATCTGGGCTTAAAGGTGGGGAGGAATACTGATCTTATCATGCAGATACAGCGTGCTCACACCTGTGGAACCACAAATAGAACTGAATGATGAGTTGAACAAAATTTTTATTAAGGTTTGGGATTTCTTGGTGTAGAAAACTAGCAGTAGGATGACCTGCTCACAGTAAGTAGAACAAAGAGCTCTTGATCATCGTGTGGACAGCCTAATCTAGTTTATACTGCAGTTTCCCATCAGTAAAATGGGGATAATTGCATTCTACTGCCCTCAGGGGTGCTGTGAGGGTAAATACATTACAGGTTCTAGTGTTCAGATGCATTGGCCAAGAGAGCTGTAAAAATACTGTGAAAGAGAATAATTTTCACAGCAAATAGGCAAGTCTGAAGCAGAGACAGGAATGTGCTCATCAGAGGCTTTGAAAATCACTTCTCAGACTACACTCAGATTGAGCGTACAATTCACAGTAAGATAAATTTGGCACAAAATCAGGGTTTGTTGGTTTTGATACTGACACATTCCTGCCATCAAAACCATTACTCTTCTGCAGCAGCAGAGAAGCTGTCCATAGCTAAGCTCCCCTGGACTATGCTAACAGACACAACTGTTTCCTATTAGCACCTTGAAGCAGCAATATGGGTCTTTAGCAATAAAGGAATCTTACACTTTGTGGGGTTGGGGTCTATCCTTGTCTGTGTTGGCCTACACAGTATGGGTTCCTTGGAGTCTTTGATTCCAGGAGAAAACGTCAGAAGATGAGTAGTTGTTGAGATACCATAATGATATGGGAACATTCACGGTTTGGGTTTTCTTGTTATGCAACAGACAATTTTAAAATTTATAGTGCAAAGAGGTACCGGCATGCGCAGTGACTTTTAGGGAAGCTCACAAAAGGTAATATATCTTCTGTGAATAGATTTTCAGTGACTGGAAGAATAGATTTCAGGACACAGGGAGAAGCCTTTCCGTTGATTTTGGAGAATATTATTGCAGGGTGCAAGTGAAAGAAGAATATGGCCAGCTTTACACAGAAAGTGTTAAATGCCTTTCTGACAGAATCTGCAACTTCTAGTGTTTTCTCACCTCTAAAACTTGGCTGTATTGTCAGCCTTGATGGGGAATGCTTCTCAAACTGGGTCAAGGTGAAATCAAAATAAGAAATCTTTGCTGTCCCTACTGTGAGAAGTTCAACTTGGTACTATTTTTCCTTTTGGCAGGAGCTTGGAACCCACTGTATCCAACAAATGCAAATGATGTTGCTAATTTAATTAAGCAAGCCACATGAAATCAGGAAAATTACAATCCATGGTCAAGAACAGGTTTCTTTATTTAGTGGAATTACATCAATAGCTAATAGGAAAAGGTTACATAATTGCTTTTGGTCATGGTTTAACCCCAGTAAGCAGATTAGCCCCACACAGCCATTCACTCACTCACCCTCCCTGCAGTGGGATGGTGGAGAGAATTGGAAGGGTAGAAGTGTGAAAACTCATGGGTTGAGATAAAGACAGTTTAACAGGGAAAGCAAAAGCTGCATGCTTAAACAAAGCAAAAAAAAAAAAAAAAAATTAATTCACCATTTCCCATCTGCAGGCAGGTGTTCATCCATCTCCAGGAAAGCAGGGCTCCGTCACAAGTAATGTTTACTTGGGAAGACAATCACCACAACTCCAAATCTCCCTCCTTCCTCCCTTGGTCATTTGGGGCCAGCTGTCCCAGCTGTGTCCCCCTTCTCCTAGCTGTGCACCCTCAGCCTACTCACTAGCAGGGCAGTGATAGAAGCAGAAAAAGGCTTTGACTCTCTGTAAGCTCTGCTGAGCAATAACTAAAACATCTTGATGTTATCAACACTGTTTTCATCACAAATCCAAAAGTTAGCACCATACTAGATACTGTGAAGAAAATTAACTCTATCCCAGCCAAAACCAGTACTGCAGAAGAAAGAATATGATGTCTGTAAATCTATTTGTATGATCTTTATTGTGGCAGAATCTGATATTTAATAACTTCCTGTGTTTCAGTTTGTCTATTCTCATCCTGTCATTGGGCACCACTGAAAAGGTGCCCAGCTACATCATCTTTACACCCTGCCTTCAGGTATTTATATACATTAATAAGAACACCCCCCCAAAATTCTCTTCTCCAGCCTGTACAGTCCCAATTCTTTCAGCCCTTCCTCATAGGAGAGATATCTACTCCCCTAACAATTGCTGTGGACTCTCTGCATTGTCCTAATGCTCCATACCACAACCCATGGCACCTCATCTTTCTCTGCTATTAGAGACACTCTGCTTGTCTTTTCAGGTATGGAAAAATACACACCTATTTCCCTTAATCTGTTTTCCTATGGAATTAACACTGCAACTCTTCACAAGTTTTCTAGGTGTTGACAGACTCAGGTGCAAATCCAACTTAAGCTGCTTGTGGTTATGTGTGCACGTGATGGGCTTCACAGCTGAAGCACTTGGTCACACAGGTGGGAGCTGCTGGTTCCAAAACCAGGAGGTACTACTTCTCTGAAATGTTTTCTTTCCATTAGTGGATGAGTCTAGATCTTAAAGCTTGATTTCTTTGTAGCTAATCAAAGGATATGTAAGCATATTTGTTGACTAACAAATGAGCAGGGAAATGGAAACATTTAGTGCCATATTCTGTAGTTTGTGCCAGTGATCAGCTGCTCCTTCAGGCTTCTCTGGTTTTCCTTCAATAGACAAAAAGATCAAACCTGCAAAATAAAGAGTCAGGTGAGCACTATGTGGTGGCTTAAGGTAGGCTAATTGTTGGACACCCACTAAGACAGTCTTTCTTTTCATAGAGAACATTTTACTTATTGTATGGCAGAAAGCCACACGTGAAGTGTCAATAGACTTAGATTTTACTATGGCATATTCTAGTTTACTATAATGCATTTAAATATGCGAATGTTTAAGTAAGTATCAGATACACGGAAAACATTAAACCCTCAGAGATATGAAAAATTATGGGAGATTCCCTAGAACGCTGGAGGTTAAATTTAATTATGTGCTTAAAATGAAACACACAAACAGTACATATGACTCAGAATTTTCAGCTGTGGTTTCAAGCATGCTTCAGGGAAATGGATGCTTACATCTTATTAATTGAATGGGAATTAGGTGTCTGTATCTCTGATCAAGCTTTGAAATTTAAGTCTTTATGCAAATGAATGGGTTGGTCCATTTGTGCTGGACAATAGCATTCTGCTCCTTGATTGGGTGGAAAGTACTTGTGAGAAGACACCAGGAAATGGGCTTTCTTTCTTTGGCAAACTCTCAGATCATGTTCTGTTATGGAAGCGTTGAAGCTTTCAATAGAAATTTTTTATTTCATATTTTCCTGAATAAAATGGAATAAAAATGGAACTTTATTCTGAGCTGATACTTTGGAGGAGTAGTTCTTCTGTTGTGCTTCTGTCTCTCCCCCCATCTGTCTCCTCTTCTGTATCCGGTGTAGAAAGGGGACCCACAAGAATTAGGTGTTTAGAAGGAAATGAACAACATTGTACACAATTCCATCTGACCTGAACGGAGGGATTTTAATCATCAAAAACTATGAGGCAATGAATGTTTTTTAAAATGTTGCTATCATTTGAAAATCTCCTTCTTAGCTGCCTTAAAGAAATAAAAAGCCCACACAGTCATACCTATAACTTTTGGAAGAGCAAAAATGTTTGCAGACCCTGCTGTACAGTGCCATTGTATCTGTGTAAAACTCAGTCATCCCCATTTGTTGGGATATAGTGTGCTTCACATGACAGTATCCCAGACGTATAGTTCTGTAACTTGTGCAAGTGCACATTTGGAAGGTTAAAGGTAGGCATTCAAAGCTTTTTAAATGTTTGACATGTTAGCAGTCCCACTTTTCACTGAATCACTGTATTTTGCTTTTCATTGAAGCATTCTGACTTCGTCAGGAATCATGTTGTCCGCTATTTAGGCTACACTAACGCAGAGAGCTAACACCACGGTGCGAGCAGAGGGTAGCTTTCAGCTCTAGGCTGCTCTTTCTCCTCATTTTTCCTGCTGTTCAACCTTTCTGTCTTGGTTTTGCACACTTTCTTGCAAAACCCTGTAGCACATTTTCAGAAAAGACCTGCTGACATAATATTTTCAAGATGATGAAGAGTTCTTCCAAAGTAAGAAAATTGGTCACAACAGACTGAAGCAATTGTGTCCTTCCATAAACCAAGTGTTGCCTTTTCAGTGATTTTTATTTAACTATACAATTTCTTCTTCTCTTTTTCAAATCTTCATCAATATCTTTCTATTCCTTGACAACACAGAATCTCAGCCCCCTTATTTTAACTTAAAGCTATCTACCTTTGTCCCTTGTCCATCTTACATGGATTTGCAAAGTCTTTCCTTCCCCTGTCTTGTATGCATGTGCTTTCTCTGCTTAGGTTTATGAAACCATGTTTTATTACCTGCAGGCCTATACTACACAGGTACTCCTGTTACCAATCATGCCATGTTATTTTCATTGCTTTTGTTCATCCTCTAAAGAGTAATATGGGGTTAAAGTGAGAGCAAGTATCCCTAGGAGCTCAAAGATCTTTCCCTGTATTATTTATGGGTGTATATAAATAATATTAGTTATACTGATGATTCTGTGAAAAAGACATTCTCTCTCCCTTGAATTAATTAGCTAATGCAGAGCTGAAGGTTGTCCAGCAGACACACAAAGATGCACCATCCTTCTTGAAATTAAAGAGCTGTGGGGGTAGGTAAACTGAAATTTGTTTACAATAAGTAATCACTCTTATTTTAATACATCAACTGTGAAGCTGTCAGTTTCTTTGGGAAATAGCTGAGGTCGTTTCAAAGTTAGCGATTAATTTCTTTCTTATTAATTGATGAATTGGTGGCTATGGATTGCTAACTGAATAGTATTTTTATTATTTATTTTCAATCTTTCTCTTCAAATTTATTTAAATTCCCTATTGCAAGCTATGGAGCACCTGTGCTATATGTTTGCATGGTTACCTCAAAAAAGCCAGCTGTTGCCTGGTTATATGAAGATAATCAACTAGTGAAAATGTTGTATACACACTTAGACTGAATGTTGCTGCTAACCTGAAGTACTTGTTACTCTTTTGATGGGTCATAAGGCTCAAATACTTACACAATTTGTGGCAGGAGTCTTAGAGCATCCAATTTAGAGTTCAAGTGTTCAAGAGTGTACTTAGAAGGATGGTAAGGGAGAGCTTTGAGATTAATTAACCGCTTTGGGATTAATTTTCAGCCAGTCCATGGTGGTTGTTCTGTTGTGGCTCGTTGTCATCAGCAGCTTTCCCATTCATGTGTGGCATGAGAAATATCTAAACTCTCTCAAGGGAAGTAAAAAGGCTCCCTGCAATACTTTTGGATCAAGCCCTGAGAGTCTCCAGAACAGAGCCATGTCTTTGACCTTTCTTGACAGAGTTCTTGGTAGTCCCTGCCTGAAGCACAATAGCAGATTTGAAGTCCTGTGAAGCTGCAGGATGCTCCCGGTTTTCTGAAGCAGGGAAATCAGTGAGGGAGTGAGGAACATGAGGTTTGCTGGCATCACTTGCAGTAGTGAATAAAAAGACTGGAGTAATTTAGTAGTTTCTCTGTCAAGTAGTGTCACCATCCAAGTAGTTTGGATGGTGAAAAGAAAGGGGCAGAACTGGAAATCCAACAGTGCTATAGTACAACAGACAGTGAATGTTCCTGCTGTTGTTTTCCAAAAGGTAAGGCTTTTTAGTGCAGTTTGCCATAAATAATGCAATTGTCAGAAGGGGGAGGTGAACAGTATGCCTTTAAAGCAGTGGGCCTGCGCTAGCTATAAACACACAGCCCCTCCTTCAGAAGCACGCTTAAAGGCATGACAAAACTCTTTTATATTGCTAGCAGAACCTATTTTCAGGCCATACCCTCATGGTGTTCACACAGTGTGTGACACTTCAATCCTCAAGCAATTCACTGAAATATATGAAATTATTTTTAAAAGCTTTTTACTCTCCTGTACCTCATTGTCCTACCAACAGAAGCAAATCAATGGGAAATAATGTGCAAAATCATCTCTAGTGAAGTTTTCTCACTGAAGTAAAGAGATGTGCCAGATGGGCCAGGCAATGCACTGAAGACTTTGCTAGGACTACTGAGGGACTGTAGTGCTTAGATGGTGATGCTGTGATGGGTAAGAGAATAAAGCTATAAAACAGACACATGAGATAATTAGAAGTGACAGAAGTGGTCCCTTAAGTGTATGATGTTTAATCATAAGCTTCCTATCATCATCATCTCATCTTATGGCTCACCAGCAGTCTTGCCGAAAGCTCTTCATGTTGGGTATTGTGGTGATGTGCATGTCAAACCGCCAGCAATGAATTTTTGTAGCTAATTTAGAAGCCTGGGTGCTTTGCAGGACTTCTGGATATTCACTTTCAGCAATTCTTTCATAAGAAGAGCTCACTAGTCTTTCACTACTTAAATAGGAACATGGCAAAGCTGAATAAAAAATAGGTGGGCTTTGCTGTCCCATCCCTGGCTGCCTTCGAGGCCAGGATGGATGAGGCTTGGAGCAACCTGGTCTAGTGGAAGGTGTCCCTGCCCATGGCAGGGGCGTTAGAGCTAGATGATCTTTAAGGTCTCTTTCAACCCAAACCACCCTATGATTCTATGAAAAGCCAAGGGGATTCCTTATCTGGTGTGCAACAGGCCAATTCCCACGCACTCAGGAGATATTGTGTTTATTCAGGCCTGGTTTATAGGTGGATTTTCCATAAATCAAACACACTATAAATCATCATTGTGATGTCTTATATGCATTTTACAACATTATTTTCATATTAGTACATCCTGTCTGTTCTTGATGGGTTATTAATTTACGTATGATTACACAATGTAGTTGTAGATAATATGCATGCTCAGGGGAAGGGTCTTCACCTGGATGTGCTGTGTTTGGTCAGAAAAGAGTTAATTTTCTTCACAGTGGCTGGTATGAAGCTAGATTTCTGGATTTATCCTGAGAAAATTACTGATAAATTGTCTTTTTAGCTGGTTCTGGGGAGTGCTCGCACCAAATTCAAGGTCTTCCTCCACTTTGATACTGCCAGTTGTGTTGCCAGCTATCTCACTACAAGCAGTGTGGGGGGACACACAGTTCAGACAGCCAACCCAATCTGGCCAAAGGGGTATTTCATTCCATAGCATGTTGTACTTAGTAAGCAGGGAGTGAGCTCAGGGGCCACTGGGGGTTAGATCCAGAAGTATTTCACTAACTCCTTTGTTAGCTGCTTTGCTAAGTCCTTTGCTGGTTTGTTCATGAGTGAGTTGGTGGGTCAGTTAGCTTTCCCAGTCATGCTGTCACTGGTGGGGCTTGCTCGAACTCTGCTGTGATCACTGTCGGGCTCTGACTCTCACTACTCAAGACCTTACTGTCCATCGGTCAGCAGGTTGTGAGCAATTGTATCATATGTCTTATCTTCTATTATTTTAATTGCTTATTATTATTTGTATATGTTAATTTATATAAGTATTATTCATTTATATTTAATTGGTAAATTGTTCTTATCTCAATTTTATGAGCTTCCTTGTCTTTTTCCTATGATTCTCCCCTTCCACTGGAGGAAGGGAGAGAGAGTTGTGAGAGCAGCTTCATGGTATTTTGTTGGTCGAGGTATTTTTTTGACCCCAAAGACACTGGGCTGGGGCCTTCTTGAACTATGGACATGATTTTTAGTATTGCGTTGAGGGCAGTTTGCTTCAGGACACCCTAAGTTCGGTTGCCAAGATGGCTGGTGGAATAGTTGTCTTGCCGCATTGTCAAATAATTAATCCTATAAACAGGAATAGGGACTTCAAACCACACCGTATCCCTTGCATTAATAGCTAATTAAGGCTAATCTAAGCTGTATCCTATACTAACCTAAGCTAACTTCTTAAGTCAGGACACCTCATATCATCTTTGGTGAATGAAGCCTCAGAAAGGAAAAAAAAAAAAAAAACACCACCCCAAAATAAAGTAAACAAAAATGATGAAAAATCAGAACGTATTAAAAAAATAAATATAAAATGTTTAAATAAAACACCTGTCAACAAAGACACTGTTTCTATTTTAATAATACTTTCCAAATCAGTTTGTGTCATGTATTCCTGTTGATCAAACTCTGTCTTTACTACAGGGCTTTTGTGAGTTCAAAAATAATATTACAGCTGTGGATAAATATAATTTTCCTTAACATATCTTATGTATTTGAATAATTGACAGAATTTTCATCTTCGTATGCACTGTGATCTCTAAAGAACAATGGATTTAAGTATATGGTGACCAAGTTTGATGAGATCATTGTATTACTTCTGATGTTACATCCAAGTGGAAAGCATTTTGCCACCATGATTCATCACAATTCACACACTTTCCTAAGGAGTTTCCAGACTGGATAACAAAACAAACCAAAAAAACCCCATCCATTTAGACATTTAAATAAATAGGTACATTTTCAGCAGTACTGAGTATTTCCTGATGGCATTCATCCTTGTGCCTAAGGCACAATGCACTTTTAAGAGCGCAGTGCCTGCAGCCCCTATGGAGAATGAAAGAAAATTAACACTTATTTCAGCAGGACATTTTGAAAACCTGTCCTTCATTTTGTTGGCTAATTAAGAGTTGAACTCCTTTAGAGATATGTCCAATTTGAGTACTGAACACTTTGGAGATTGTGATCTATTAAAAAGGAGTACTTAATTTGTGGGAAACTGGACTGGTTTTGCTTTGTTTTGCTTCATAAGAACTAATTCTCAAACATAGGTGAATGTTTTCTGTGTTGGTATTTTGAGTGAGCAGCAATAGACAAGTTTGGGCAGCCCTGTCATACACATTAGTATTTAAACCACTGCCAGCAAAGTGACACTAATTCTCAAATTTGCATGTAAATCCACGTTATCAATCATTACAGAGTTTGTGTGAAGCAGTGAGCAGCTGCATTTCCAGATGAAATAAGTAGGCTGCAGACATGCTGAATGTTTTGTGGTGATGGTGAGATTCAAAAGACTGGTGATGCTGATTGCCATCTCAGAAACAACACACTTCAGGAGGATTTGAGGTTTCATTTTCAAAGGTAAATATTCCCCTCTGCAGAAACACCATTTCGCAATGGCAAAATATCTACACGTTCCAGTAAGCAGATTTTCCAAATTATGTCTTTACTATCCCATTAGCACAGCCACCTTGTCATTCATATCCCTGTAATGATCACTTCTGAAACATTTACACCCTGTGTTTGGCTGGCTGGTTGCTGCTTACTCAGTGGTAAGATTATTGATTGCAGGCGCTTATTAAGAAAGTATGAAGCAATAAGCTATGAGAGCTGTTGATAATTCAAAAGGTGAAGCTGGCAACCATATAGGAATCAGGGGGATTATTATATACAGGGCCTGGGTAGATACGACTGATTGCTGTGGCACTGTTGTGATGACTGTTTGAATTAAAATGTATCATTATTGATTTTTTTGCTGGGTTTTATTATTGCATTTTAAATCTACATATTTTTAATGCAAACAACCTATTCTATACTAGAGCTAGAATATGCTACTGTAACTTGCTGATTTATGAATATATTCCTCTGTTACAGTATTTTCATCTCTTGGTATGGGTGTTTTTCTTATATTTCACTCTGCTGATGCTATTTGAATAAGACACAAGTCATGTACCTGATTATGAATTCTACCTCTTCCTCTGTTGCCACACTTACATTGCCTTTCAGGAGTTTTCTTCTAATTATGAAAATACAATGAAGACTGTTTGAAGGAATAGATTTTAAAAAACCTCCAAACAACAGAGACATATTTCAGTTCTTTTCTTGTTTGACTTTTAGGTCTCCCATGAATTATGCCTCATTTTAAATTTAAAAAAGCAAACCAAATATGCAAACAAAAGAATTTGTCAGAGCAGGTTACTTTACCATTGAACCATTGTGTTTCAAATTGCTTTCTGATAGTTGTTTGAGCTTTCATCAGAGCTTACCTGCAAATATTAAATGTATGGCCTTATTTTAGATCCCTTTTTTTTGTTATGAATAGTGCTGTTCTGTGATCTCAAGAAGTTATCTGAAGAAGAGACCAGAAAAAGATTGTAGCTATCAAAAAGCCCCAAATGTGTTAACTGCTTGTGTTTAGGAAGGTCTGTGAAGTCTAGGATTCAGGTTTAAAACTAATCATTACTTTTCATGAATTTGGTCCTTTCGGATCAGCTGCTTAGCAAGGGCAGTAGAAACAAAGCATCTAATGTACAGATTATTCTATGTTTCATTGTTGTGTTGCATGGACCAGTAGGACTTTAAATGGCCATAGAAGTGCACTGAAACTGCTAGCAGCGTAGTCTAACAAGAGTGCGGAATTAGCACTTTTTAAGCTGGAATCTGTATAAAGAGATGAAAACCTTGAGAAGGAGCTGAAATCCACCTGTGGAATAACTTTACAGTGATGAAAAAACTCTCACTTCCTAGAGTACTCTTTTTTTTTTAGGATTTGTGGATGACTTGGATAAATGATGTTTCTGGAGCACAGAGTTAATCCTTCTATCAAATGGCTGCTGCTATGCTAGCAGAGACAAGGGAAGTCACAATTTTGCATAAATTAGTTAACAGAGAGGAAGCCCATGCAGAAGTGTAGTTGAATTCTGTACATACTCATTCTAAAGTCACAGTTGTACCGTTCACATCCTGGTATGGCTACAGTGGTCCTTTGCACTTAATCCCTGCCTGTCAGAAGACCTTCACTGAGCTGTTAGGTTGATTGTTCAAGATTAAGAAATTCTCATAGCACTCCTAAATCCTATTTGGACTCTTCTGATTAAAAAACAAACAAACAAACAAACAAATCCAGTGTCAACTAAAGATTTTTTTTTTTCTTTTTTTTTGCTGTAGTTCACAGCAGTTTCCCCAGACGTTGAGTTCTTGGAAGTGCAATACAGGCGGTACTTGGTCTTGTCCCTTGAAGTGTCATGAAAGTATAATTTAGTGCTTTTGAGGTCCAGAAAAAGGCTTTTTATGTATCCTGTATTCTTGAGAAGCAGACAGTACTTTGTAAACTTTATTAACGCCTAATACTGTGGCATATTTCTGTCTGGAAGCTCTGCCATAGAAAGTATTTCAGAATTAGGTGGAATATTGTTTCTTTTAAGAGCATAGGTTTTATTCCATTCATTGGTTATGCAGATGTTCTCAACATCCTTAACAATATGCTTCATAAGAAGGGAGAGATGAGTTTTGGTTGGGCTTCACCCACTTCTATTGAACCTGTCCGAAATGTGTTTCCTTGTGCAGGGGACAGTGCACAATCTCATGTCCGTGTCTTGTCTCCTTCTAGGTCACTAGTGAAGGTTTTTTCTCCCATACAACAAGAAGAATCCTGTTCACCTCACCATTATGTATTGTGCTTTTCTTCTGATCCAATTAATTCTAGTTAACCACAAAGCAGCTCTCTGAAGCTTATGTTATTGCCTGTGACAAATATTGGGAAGCAAAACTATTTTATTTCCTACTTGCAGGCTCTCTGCTTCTGCCAAATTCTAGTCATCACCTGGGAGATTCCCTCGTCCTTCAGCTCATGCCCTGTATCATTAAGCTCCAAACACTCCTTAAAGCTTCATACAGGATTGCCCCAGATGCTTGTGGGGACTAAAGCTACTGTGCTGGGGGACCAGAATATGGGATAAGCCTGTTTGTCTTATGGACTTGTAGATCCAGGGTGATTTGAATGCTTCAAGGCAGATATTTGTCTAGAATTCAGATGAGCTGTAGTTTTATCAGACAGAGATTGGTTTTTCCACTCCTCAAAAAAAGAGATACAAATCTGGACTACTTTTTTTGGACTATCATATGGACTGTGGGTTTTCTTAATATACTTTAGTATAAGCTCAAATGTGTCAATTAAGACAACGTGGTACTCGGACAATTATAGAAAGTGAAAGATTAGTGTTGAAATCATAGGAGTTGGGTTTTTCGTATACTGGTGAGAATATGGCTTTCTATCAAGGTGACTATCCCACTTTCTGCATCTTTTCATAGGTAAGCAGGCATATGATTTTTTCCACTCATATTTTGAATTTGAATTTAGATGTGGTATAACGTGCTGTCAAAAATGTTGTTTCACTGGTTTATTAGGTGCTTGCACTAGCCATCTGCATGGCTTCTTACCGGAATGAGTGAGTCTCTGGCCAGCTTGAAGCTCAGTAAGAAAAAGTTTCTTCAAGTTCTGTGTATGACAGTCATATACAGAAAAGCTGGCAAAAGTATAATTCTGATAAATATGCCAGTAGTGATAATCCTCTCCTTGATTCTTGACTCCCAGATAGTGTTTCTGGTTGGAGGTGGGGGCAACCAGGGGTTTGGTAGTTTAACTATTTCACTGGATATTGAGAAATCTCTACTTAGACTGGGTCATTTTTTTTCTCTCTCTGCTCCACATTAGGTTTGGATTTCAGGGGATGGTCTTATTTCTGTAACATTACAAAGAAGCTTTGTAAAAGCTTCTGGCTTTAGAACTTTAGTTTAACTGTTCTGTAGTAACCACACTCGTGAGAGGTCTGTCATAAGACGTAAATTGCTTTTTATTCATTGTGAGATAATGGTATGCCTGAAAGTAGCTACCAAGCATATCTAGCATAGAATAATTAGAGACTTGACCTTAATTGGTGTTACACTCTTCGGGCAGTGGTGCTACCATTGTCCCACCTCCTAGTCTCTTTTCTGTGTCTTTCTCTCAGATGTATGGATGAGGGAAATGTGTATTGAATTTGATGTCTTTAGACCAGGAGTGTTTGGAAAGTTTGAAAGCTTTGAGATAGGAAAGAGTTACTGCACGGGAAGAAAGGAAAAAAGATGGGTTTGATCTGCTTCAGTAGAGCATGCCATGTGTGTGAAATCTTTCATGAAGTCAGCAGCTTTTTTCAAGAAAGCTGTTTGAGAAAACTGTTAGGAAGTGTAACTGTGACCATGTTGCCAGTGTCTCCCCTCCCCTACAACCCAGTGTGGGCAGCAAGAAGGAAGTCTAACTAGAGAGCAAATCAAACTGGCTGTTCTGGGTTTTGTTGGGCTAGATTTAATTTTCTTCATAGTAGCTAGTATGAGGCTGTTTTATTTATGCTGAGAACAATGTTTATAACAACTGATGGGTTTAGTTCTTGCCAAGTAATGTTTATATTAATTCAAGGAGTTTCTCGTACTGCACCTGTGTTCCCAGCTTCTTGTAGAGAAGAAACCTGTATTATCACTACAAATAGTTGGAATGTATCTGCTTCTATTCCATGATGCTCTGTGATAGGTCTTACCAGACCCTGGGGACTTGCTTGGGTTCTCAAAACAAGAGGAACACGTCCTTTTGTAGTATTTGGGCTTCTCACTGACTGTAGTTAGGATACGGATTCCATAGTAATATTATGCTGAAAGATTTACTGAGGCCAAACCAAAGACCTGTGCTCCCTTTTCAAATCCACATTTTCCTCCTCAGGAACAGTAGTTCTGTACAGTGAAGACAGCAGATAAATATACAAGGTGTGTTCTGGAGAAACTGAAAGGCCTATGAATCAGTGAACACCTTCCCTCTCTCAGCCCTGCAGAAACAGATGGACTGGAGGATACAAGACATCAGTAATTTATGAATGGCTGGGGCAGTGCTTCACTTAAATAAAGCAACACACAGCATGAAAGGCATGGTCTGAGCCTTGTTCCCAGGTGTCCACTCCTGAATCCTTCCATGGAGTGTATGAAGGAGTCACTTCTGAGTCTCTGCTTCTAGACTCCGATGAATAATGTATTTAAATGGTTTAATTGTTATTGCTATGAATAGGCAGTGGATAGGGCTAAAAAAATTAATCTTTTGTATGTGATCTCCAAACCAATTTCAATATGTTGGAAGAGTGTAACATGTAGCACTGTGTTGAACACTATAGTTTGGCAATATCAGGGAATTGTTTTATTATTAACTGTGTCCAAAGTTGCTTCTGATTGTTTTCACCTGGATACAAACATACATTCTTTTATGCTTTATTCATAAATTTCAGTATCTTATTTGTTGCAATATATTCAAGTGCTGCAATTGCATAGATTTCTATGCAGTTTCCTGGCCTAAGGTTTTCAGCCCTGTTGGTACCTTGTTTCATATTCTAACTCTGTTTTGTTTTATAATTATAAGTGTTGTGTAAAATTGAAATTAAAGCTAAGAAATAATTTTATGTTTTGTGGGATTTGCACTTAATTACTTTTAGAAAGATTGTATTCTGATTTTCCAGTTTTTTCTGAATTATTTTCTCCTATATGCAGCTTGTTCAAGAGAAGAATGTCATTGACATAACAATACCTAAGTAAAAAATACTGGGAGATAGTTGAAAATTTGCTGATAGACTGATGGAGCAAGTTAAAGCAGGCTCAGTAAACTTGTGTTCTAATGACTGTCACTGAACTGAGCTGCATCTTTAGCAACATGACTTAGTGACTGAAGCAGCATCTTCTCACTGGCAGCCAGTGCTCTAAAGCTAGCTCCTACCTCTCTCGTGTGTTACCTTTTCCTGGGAAGAATTCTTCCAGAAACAGTACAAAAGTGTCAAACAACACTGAGACACTATATGCAAGCTGGGGACTGGACCGCAGGCTTGAGACCCAAAATTGGGAACGTGACCGACTCCTGCAAGGCTCTCTGGAAAGCTCTGCTGTTCTTGGCCCCGTGCACAGGATGAGGTGTACATCCCTCTGTGGTGACTTTTGTAGTAATTGCTGTGTTTCAGCTGGAGTTTCAGCTTTTCAGATGCAGGTCAGTTGCTGCTGCTTTGAAACTTTTGCTATCTGTGTGATTTGTGGGCTCACTGGGGCTGGCTGTACCATTACACTGCTTGGTCCCCTGCTGCAGTTTATTGCATGCTATTCTGGTACTAGTTGCTTGCGTTCGTTGTGTGTACTAGCAAGTGGAAGAGTTTAACAAATATTAACATTCCTCATTTCCTTAGATCCCCATGAAATTAAATGCTAGGAACCACCCATTGTTCTCATTTCCATTAACCAGCAGAATTAGAAATTTGCTCCTAATAAGCAACATAAAAGCCACTTAACTATCTACAGTTGCTGAAGAGGCAATGGTTATAGTTGTACAATGCCTAATGAAGTGAGCAGCCTTTTACTAAGAGCTGTTACCTTTATCATGCTGCTACTGTATGGAACCAGTAACACTCAGGATCACTTCTGGGCAAACTGCTTCTTTGAGATACACAGGATGAAGCCCTGTCACACATTATCTACCCTTGTATGTTTAAAAAAAACCCCAAAGCTCAGTGATACAAAAAGGAGGTTATATACAAAACCGAGGTTGCAGTTTCACATTCGCCTCAAGCCACCCAAGCACAGGCTCTTACCGAATGAGGTGGTCCCTCACTGACTGGTGTCTTGTTTCCTCTCTTACCTTTCGTATCAGGTTGTGCATCTCTGTAGTTGCCCCAAGGACAGATCTGATTGCAAACTCATTTGTCACAGTTGATGCTGTGGAGAAGTGAATGCAAGTACGAATGAGTTCAGAAGGGAGATCTGGGCAGTTATTTCTAATAGCAGCCTGCTCTTTACTCGAGGATATGTGGGTATAGAACTCTCTCTTCAGTCACTGATACCAGTATTATATTTGAAAAATTAAGTTATTGTTGAATGACTGTTGTTTTTAGGAGCTTCTGGTTTTAGCTACTCAGTTGCAAAATCTCAAAACAAAAATTTACATGGAGCATGCCACAGCTTACCTTATCAGTTCATAACTACCCACTGTTGGAAAGCATGAAATCATCTCAATTCCTAGAGTCTGTGAACCAATGAAGAAGCCAGGGCTAGAGGGTGTATTTTCTTTGTGTTCTGCAAAAGCACAGACAACCTGAAGCTTTTGTTGAAAGTTGAATACAGATACTCAGGTATTCTCTGCCTGGGAAAATGTTGTCATATACCACTTATTCAGTTATAATGTTCTGGTAGCTTCCACTCTTAACATTGGCCTAACGAACAAGATTTTCACCCCCAGTGTGGTTCCTGTTAATTGTAGGAGGAGGCAGGGATAATGGAATGAAAATTTTATACAGTTGCATGACTTATTTTGTATAATATTCTGAGAGACTGTGAGCTACATAAAACATTACAGCCACCTCACTCACTATGTATTTTTTTTGCATACAGGGTCTGCTCCTCTTATCACTGAAAAAAAATCTATGCGGTCGTTATTTGGGTAGGGTTGATTTTTGGTTCTTTTTAGCCAAATCCAGACTGAACCTCACAAGCCAGAGGCCTAATCAATACCATACTAACTGTTCCATTAATCCTCTTTTGCTGCTATTTCTCTCTCATCTTTCCAGGAGACTGTTGTTACCTCAGAGCAGATAATTGAATTTTCTAGGTAATAAATGCAGCAGCTTATCAGTGATATTTCCCATGTACCCCTGTACTGCAGGTCCCTATCAGGGTCTGACAGATCAGAGCTGCTTTCTGATTTTTCCAAAGCAGCGACTGTATATTCAGCCTAATGCAAAAAGCTGTAGCTGATGTAATTGTCAAATATGCCTAACTGGCTTATACCTTTCCACCTCAGATGCTTCAGTAAGACAAGCAAATTTGCATATTCTCATCTGGCAAGGAATTTTGCACACATCAACTCACATATAATAATAATACTAAGAAATTTGGGGCTGGAAGGGTTCTTGGCCTTAAGGATTTTAATTGATGATCTCATTGTATTCATTATGATTTGTAACCTTAGATGACAAGAACTTCACCAGCTTTCCTTTCACCATTCTTGGCTACTGAATGGGAGTGCAGGAATACGGAAAATGCTGATCCCTCAGAAGAAATAACATCACCTGCACATTGTAAAGGCTGATGACATTCAGGAGTCATCATACTTTCTTTCATCTACCAGTTTGGAAATCATTCTGTCCTTAAACCCATGGTCATCCCACAATTTTTCCAAGGGCCATGATGGAGTTTAGACTGGGTTCAGCACTGTAGCAGGAATCTGGGGTGGACAAGAAGACTGAGCTGCTTAAAAAAACAAAACTTGAGGGGTCTTTCTCATGCAGGCAGTGAAATGCATGCAATTCCTTCATCAGAACACGCTCTTTCTCCTCCTTGTGCCTGTTGCCACAGGGATGTGACAGCTCTGTTACAGATCTTTCATGGGCTGGCTCTTCTGTTGTTGGTTTATTGGCTTGGAGATCTCTGCCCATCTAGGGTTTGCCAGGATGATAGATAGCCCATAAAATTCATAGTCACTGAATATTGAACAGATTGATGGGTACTGAGCATGGATTTCTATGTGAAATGAAGGAGCTTGGCACCTTTCAGAAATGCCTGTGGTGAAGGAAGAAGCCCAACATTTCTAGGGATGTTGCAGTCCCACAGAACATGACAAACAGCACAGTCAGCATTGATCAATGATGACAGTTAAGCTTTTAGACTGCCAAGCCAGACCCTGAATATGAGGAGAAACTAGAACTGCACAAGAGCACTGTTAGGGTGAAATGTTTGGCATGGACTTATACAAGTGATCTTAATACAGCACTGCATTCATTGCATGTGGTATTTTGCTGCATTGTAACATTGAAATGGTGAACCAAAAAGATCGTTAGAAGTGTTTCTACATGATGTTATATTACTTGAATAGTTTGGGTTTTAATTTCATTTGTCCAGTAAGTCCAGACATGAGATTCTGCTTCTGTGTGAAGTTCTTATGAATTATGTTCTTGTCACTGAGCTTCATCGAACTCAGTAGACTTATTTTACATCTCTACTGACATACTTAGGGAAGAAAAATCATACACAGTTTATGCAGTGGCAATATGTGCAGGAGATGAGGTAAAAGCAGGGAGGGGGAAGTTGCTCATTGTGTCTTAGCTCTACAGATGGACAATTAGATTCCAGATGTACTGAGACCTATTTTCAGCAGAGGAAACTGACTTCTGGTGAACTGCTGTTTTCATCACTACACTGCCTGAGAGTTGTTTGAATTTTAAAGTGTTTCTTGAGCATAGAGTATTAAACTGTAGCTACCATTTCCTAATACCTGTCCCAGCAATTGTTAATGCTGTTATGAACAGGATGATATTAAAAAAATAAAGCATTTTGGTTTGTTAGGCTTCATTGCATGTTGGTCCCCTTTAATGCAATAGGAAAGTGGTACAGTAACTGGTAAGGGAAAAAAACACCCCACAACTCATTGTGCATGCTCCATTAAGTTTATTATAATAACAAACTAAAGTTTGTCTTCATGCAATATGTAAACACTTGGGAAAGGATAATTAATGCCTACTCTTTTCTCATCAACAGGTCCAAGCAAAATACATAGATGGAAGAAAAGTGGAGGCTTAGTTGGTTTTGCTTTTCAGATTTTTTAAATTTATTTCTGCCATGAGATTGTCTTCTAGAGAATGTAACCCTTACTTGATTGCTGTGTCCCTTGGGTATTCCTTATCTGTTGGCAAAACAAAAAACCTGTCCTACAGGTGTGTATTTTACAAATACAACGTTCAAACATCTGAGGTTTTGGGGTTTTTTTGCTAGCTAGATGTGGTAGAAACATGGACAGATTGTCCATGTCTGCTTATGGTATGCACTAGGAAAGCTAGCTGTGTTTTGTGAGGGAAACTACAGTCAATGATGTGAAGGCTGCTCAGAATCTTGTTTTGTTGCTTTCCCATTTGAAAAGAGATCATGGTGGCATGAAAGATGGAGCAAAATGCAGTTTTCTCATTCCTTGGTTTATTGAAATGTGATTGTAGGTTATGCAAAGAAAACCCAGCGGTTTTTTGTGGAAATGAGATGTGGGTGTTGTGAAACAGTAACAGTCAGAGTACTTCCCTGTCAAGCATGAGGCAGGCAAGACAGTGAGCAGAAAAAAATCCACAATGCTGTTGAGATCAGCTGAGGGGGTCTCTAGCCTGAAGGAGAGCCGTATGGGTTCACACCAGCCTCCTGTGCACGTACCTACTGGACTCCAGTTACCCAAGGTGACGTCTGGTGAGAGGAAAAAGTCAGATTGAGCTTCAGTTTTCTACTCAGAGATCATGGATCTTCCCCTCCTTGAAGTTCCAGTGAGAAATGTGTGTCAGATCAGAGCTGCTCCAGTTCTCTTGTGATACAGGTTAGAGATGTCACCTCATTTCAAATAGGGGATGAGAAATGGAGGTTTGCACAAATGCAAATCCACCTCAGGAGAGCCATGATGCCTACATCAAACTCATCCTGGGGTTAAGGACTCTGTTCCATCCTCCTTCCTTAGTCTGCATAAATGAGAGAGTAATTTGTTTCGTATGTGTATATTATTATGAATGCATAATAATAAGTTTATTAAACATAAAAATGACAGGAATATAGAGTGGAGTTTTTTTCTTATTGAGCAGGTCACTTAAATCTTGAGTGAATGGTAACTGTAAGTTCTTAATTTTTTTATGTTTCTAGTTAAAAACATGAAGTCTGTTTTGCAGAAATTCTGAACAGTTACTACTGCTGTTAAAGCTACTAGGAGATCTTCTGTGTGTGTGTGAAATGCTGTATAATGCTAAACATCATGGAAAACCAGGCAGTAATTTAGGAGTCTGCTAATTTTAGATTCTCTGTCTGTCTTATGTCTTGGTAAGATAGGGAAATTCACTTGCAATCTTCAGAAAAGTTTGATGACGCAAGAAATAGTTAATAGTTACAGAACTGTCAGAGGCTCTACTGATTACAGCAAAGCAGCAGCCTAGAAGACATTAATAATTTTGCCTTCAGAGCAGGGTTTGATCAGTGCTCACTAAAAAGATGTTGGCCTTCTCACTAAATAGTTTGGAGAGGAGAGGCACTCCTTCACTGAGCAGTGTCCTAAGAAATCTAGATTTGTTCTTAAAATACAGGTGAAGCTTTGAAGACTGTCCTGAGGTACATCTCCGTTTATTGAAGACCACATCCACATAGCTAAAAACAAGAACTGATGTGCAGAGATATCAGCAATTTTATTTGTAGGTAGTGTTACCTTTATCTCCCCCAAATGAGAGCAAGAGAAAGAATAAATGAGTGCACATGCAGCTTTCCAGATTTTTCTTCTGGAACAGAATAATTACTATAACAGTTATGAAGAAAACATTTATATCTGCTTCCATTACAAAGTACCTAGATTCTTTGTATGCATGACACCACATAATATGGCTGTTTCTGCTTTTGTGGTCTCGCTGCCTGAAGAAGAGATGTATGTGTGGGTAACATGATGCTGGAAAGGGATGGGAAAGTAGCAAGTCACATTGGGTTGTGATAATTTCTTCGTGTACTGTTCAAAGAGACAACAGCTCCTTTGCTATCATATCAAATAATAATGAATTTTGCCTCCGTTCTTACCCATGCCACTATAAAATAATAATTAACACGGTATTACAATTGTCACTCCAGCACGGCATGTGGCCCTGTTTTCCTTCTGAAATATTTATCCGTGGGAAATTGTTGAGCTTATTTTAATTTGGGTGGTTACAACATGCCATGATCCAACACTATTACCTTCTACACTTTATCTGCCCTTTTCCAGAAAATACTCATTCCATGCCCCAGATATCTGTCCATAACCTTCTTCCTCTTAAAGTGCTCTTAAATTCGTTATCCAGTTTCAGTCAAATTGGTCTCAAACATTGGTCTTTTTTGAGATGTTCAGGTATGTCGTCTTTGGAATGTCTGTATTTTCATTTATATTTATGATGTTCGTTCTTACCTATCCCGGTTTTTAAGACAAAATATCCCAGTCTTCTCTGCCTGTCTCTTCCACCCTACTTTTGAGGCAGTTTCCTGATATGTAGTGACATTCTGCAGCCAGTCTTCAGGCACGTTTACACCAAAGCCTGAATGCTTTCATCGCTGCAGAATGATCTTTTCCAGACATTGAGTCTAACATAAACTAAACTGACAATGCTGTTTCTGTGCAAGTGCCTGAAATGACAGCATTTAGTGGCGGCCACTCACAGTTCTCATGTCTAAGGCAGTAATTTCAATTTTGGCCGGTGTCTGATATGTTGAGGATTGTATCCTTCACTGGGTAACGTGAAAAGCATGTAAGTGCTTTTTAAATGACAGACATTTTTACAGTGGGATTGAATCAGATGTGAGGTCAAAGATCAAAAGATTCGTTCTGCAGCCTGGAAACATCCTCTCCCTCCTAATCTGGCCAGTGTGACTTTCATGACTTGGGCTGCCTTTAGCTTGTAATAACAAGGTCGATGTAGCTGTGCCAAGGACAACCCAAAACACAAATAGTAATGATGCTGCAATTCGTCTTAAGGAATCTTATTAGAGCACTGAAAGCAGGGCTCTTTGATGTAGCTGGGTGCATTATTGACTTTAAAACAAAGCTGTGGCCAACGGGAAGTATAAAATCCTGACCTGATATAACTGAAATAATCAAAGGCACCTGAAAACAACAAAGACGACATTAAAGTTCACTGAAAATATTCCCACACTGCCCCTTGGAGAACCTGTAAAGTAATGCAGTCTTTGAGAACTTGGCCATTCTAAAGTCAAAATAATCTCTTAAAAATAATAATTCTCCGTTTAGAATCCTGCTTGCATTAAAGAAAGAAAAAAAAGAAAAGGCAAGCAAATTCATAAGACAAAGCACCGGGCACAGAATCACAAGACAGAGTTATGTCAATATTTATGCTTTGGGACGGTATCACTTAGCCGTAGTTCTGCACAACAGCCAAAATAAATAAATATATAAATAAACATGACTTAAATTCAGGTCAAATGCTAATCTGAGATCAGTGCTATGGACCCAGTGGAGGAGTTTGGCTGAAGAACTGAATTGGTTACATTTCTTTTTTCAAATATACACCGTTAGTACTGCTTTTCAGATTTTAAAATACCTCTCCCAGGACTGTATTATAAACATTATTTTAAGAAATAAAACTATGATGACAAGAATGCAATGAGTCAGAACAGCTTCAGTCAGACTATTCTGAAGGAAAAGGATGCAAACATATCGAGAAAATGTTAAAAACTTGAATGAAAATAAAGCTCCTTGCTCCAACCAGTGCATTTCAACAAATGGGACAGGACCAAATTTGAAAAACCTGTGCTCAGGATTCATTAAAAAAAAAAAAACCAAACCAAAACCCAAACAAACAAAATAACCGCAAACAGGAAAAACCTCCACCCAAACAAAACGCAATGTAAAAATCCTCTTTTGTGATATTTTAAACTTGCAGGAAGCAAGCACAGGGATTAGGAGTTTACATTAATTTCAGTTTTGGGAGTTCAAACTAGTCCTTTTGTAATGGTGTGTGAAGCAGTAGTCATCTGTTTTATCTAGCAAATAGTGGTGGCTTTACATTCACAGAAGAACATCCCTCTAGAAGAGCCTAAAAATAACTGAAATTGATCAGGGTTGCTTTCACCAGGAAGGTGAAGCATGATATTGAGGTCTTGTCCTGAAAGCTTAATGCTAAGTGCCTCCCAAGGCACATATCCAGTCACCTTGAAATTATCATCTGTGCATCTAAATAAATCCATTTCTGGGAAAACCCCCATCTGTCTGTTGTTCCAGCTTTTCCTTCCAGATGGAGAAAGCCTTCTACTCATAGCTGCTATTCAGGCTTGCAGGAAGCCTAGGCCCTCTGTATGTATAAAAGCCATGGTTCTGGCTCTTGAAAGTAATCATAAGGATTAATACTGGACTCAAAGTCAGCTGGTGAACTGCCCCATGTTACAACTGTTTGTCCTGTTCCTTTTTGTCAATTGAGGTTACACAGATACTCCTAATTCTGACCTTTCCTCAGGTGGTCACCAGCGCAAATGTTAGGATCTAGAAGATGCGTGAATGAAGGTAGGCAAGGTGAATCCAGTCCTTTGTCACACTGTCTTCTAATGTATTATTGATGTCATTAAATATATACTCTGATGGAAAAAATGCTACAAACCCAATAGAACAATAATAGGAATGAAGTGACATCTTTATCAGTTAATTATTTAAAAACAGTTTTGTCCTAAAATCTCATTAAGAACCATGCGAAAAATCATTGGAAAGTGTTTTTATTTTTCAGTAAATATTCAGCCAAAGGAAAGGTATGTATCATACTTTTACTGTTGGTTTCAGCATTTATCTTGCTGCCTTTTCCTCAGTAGTGGAGCATCTTTCATGGTACGGTCAATGACAATAATGACGTTTGTTTATAACCAACGGTTCTTCTCAGATGGTCTTCAGAATCACAATTGCCTTCTCCCTAAACCTCACCATCTATAGCAGGTATTTTGGCCATAGATCCTCCTCAAGTGTCCTGTGCCCTTAGAAATTTTCCTCAAGACAGTGGACAAGCAGATTAAAAAGTTCAAATTTTTTTCTTCTATCCCTTTTTATATCTACTGGAGTAGGTGGAAGTATATATGGTAAAAAGAAATGTTAAATTTACAACGCTTCTTCACAAACTGAGAAGATAATATCGAAAATAAAAACAAGTGAAAGATTGTAAACTAATTTGAAAGCATTCTAAAAGCACAAGTTCCACAAGTTGTTTTACAGGAAATAATTCTTAATCTTTTGGATTAGTCTGGATGATGTAATGTGACAGTCAAGCATGGTACTACCCAATTATAAATGAAAGAAACCCTATAAACTTGTTTTACTCCTAATCCTACACACTGCAGTGCAGTCATAAGCACGTTGTTAAGTCAATATATTGCTAATTCACTTCCCGATGAGGTGCTGGATGGCTTCTGATCTCTAAGAAGTTTCTAATGAGCAGAGCTGCTATCAGAAAAGGAAAGTGGAATCAGTGAATAATAGTAATTATATCCAGAGTGGTGGATCAGAAATGCCCACACAACTGCTTTCCTCTAAGGTGAAGAGCTGGTTTGTATTTTTCTGAGACACTGCTTTAAAAACATATGGTCATTCTTTATAGTGTGCCCAGCGATCCCCTCCCCAAGAAGACCCTGTTCTTCAGAGGCTTTACAGTGACAGAGTGATTGAAGACCATTCAATAGGATGGACTAATTGTGCATGGTTTTCTAAACCCATCTGTCTACTTGAGAGCAGCAAGGCTGACTCATATCTTTTGTATAGTGATGGTATAAACAAGAGGCAGCCATAAAGTCCATTTCATTGCAGCTTGTGTTGTAAATCATTTATGCTTCTCTATTAATCTATATAACAGAACATGTGTAGTGTTCTTTCAGTAAGCACATCAGTCAGCAAATTCTTCAGTCAATTGTCAAATTAGTCAATGGATTTTTGGTGTACAGTTGGTCAGTTTGAACAATAATTAAACCACAAGAAAATATTAATAAAAAAAACCAGTGCATTAATAGAAGTAGTAATCAATTAATTGAGATTGAAATATGATTTTTTTTAAATAACATGATTTCTTTTTAGTTCTTTAGAAAATAAAAATAACTTTAGTGGAAAAGTTCTGGTTTGGTCCCAAATTGAAACATGGAAGAATCTAAATATTTAAAAGTTTTATGTTTTTACATTAGAAATTGGAAATTTGTGTAATTCATCAACATCCAAAAATGATGGATTTTAAAATATGTTATTCCTAAGTTCAATTGCATAACAGATTTTTCCATGCAGTATTGACGTTTGACATCACCATTTAAAACAAGAAAAGTTTCACTTGAAAATTTTTTATCTCCTTCTCTTCTAGTTCTCTCATAAGACATCTTTGCTTCAGGATTCACAGATTCAGAGTGTTAGGGGTTGGAAGGGACCTCTAGAGATCATCTAGTCCAACCCCCCTGCCAGAGCAGGATCCCCTAGAGCAGATCACACAGGAACAAGTCCAGGCAGCTTTGGAAAGTCTCCAGGGAAGGAGACTCCCCCGCTCTCTGGGCAGCCTGTCCCAGTGCTCTGTCACCCCCACAGGGTAGAAGGGTTTCCTCACATTCAGGTTGAACCTCCTATTTTCCAGTTTATGGCTATTGCCCCTCGTCCTGTCCCTGGACAACACTGAGCAGAGCCTGGCCCCACCCTCCTGACACCCACCCTTTAGATATTGATCAGCATTGATAAGATCCCCCCTCAGCCTCCTCTTCTCCAAGCTCAACAGACCCAGCTCTCTCAGCCTTTCAAGGATGCGGGGGAGAAAGAGGACAAACCTAATTTTTCAGCATTTTTAGAAAGTTTGAAGTGATCTTGACCTTCCTTTAAAATACATGGGCTCAAGATAAAACTTTCTTTAAAGAATCTTATTAGATTTTATATACTTATTTTTAAATAATGCTTTTGACAAATACATCATATTTTTTCCATGCATTTCATTTAGAACAACTGCAGTAACACAGTAACAGCCAACTGAATTTAATCAAATATGGCTTGTTTAGTGAAATGAGGTGAATTCTAGACTGCACATCAGCTCAGTAAGTATCTTGTCTCACGCTCGGAAAGGGTTTTTTCTTCTTCTATCAGGTTTCTGATGAGTCTTGTGGATGCACAAGTCTTATGACTTCAAGATAATCCCTCTTCACCTCTTCCATCAGTTCAAAATTGGCCTCACTTCAACTTAAATTTTTTAGAAAGTTTTCAAAGGTTAGGTCTTGCTGAAAAAAAATAACCTTCTGTGATAACATGGAAATTGATAGTAGTATATTCCTTAGGGATCAATACTATGAGAGTTTAGAATATATAATTATTAAGGCTTTTTTAATGTTTTGAAACAACAGCAGATCACCAGCTAGATTATTGTGAATATTTTGCTGAACATTTTAGGGTAGGATTTTCAAACTGTCACTGGCTAAATCTACTTTTCTTCTGAGTGGAAGGTAGAAATCACAGTGCTGCAGGCAGAATACGGACAGCACTGAGATGTTCCAAGCAGCTGATCCTCTGTCTTGTGCTGTTTACATGGCAGCTGTGGAATTAGTGGTCTGCCATTTCTCACCTTCCTTTCATCTGTCTGGTATTTCTTTCAATCTAAACATGCTTGCATGCACCAGTGCTGAAACAGGCACTTTTATAACTTTACAAGATATGATCTGACCTTATTAGAATTAATTGCCACAAAGTTTTATTTCCACCCCACTTTCCCTCCCCTCCTCACAGTTTGATTCATATTTGGATCTCCTAAGCAGCGGGACCAAAGTTATCAATCTGTCAAGAGGAGAGTATATAGCGTGATCATAAATTATAGGGTAGAGCTCAAGGCAGCCAACATTGGACACGACTTACAATACTATATTTTAGAAGTATTTTAATTTCTTCTAGAATAAAGAGGCATTGAGAACTTTAGCCCTTTGAAGTAGAATTCCTGATAAGCATAATTTTACTTTTGTTTGTTGAAACAATTCTAGCAAAAAAATACAGTTAATGTTTGGCATACTAAAAGCATGTGATTGTTTTGGGGTTTTTTGATCTTCAGTGTATGGATTTCATATCCCTACACTATTCTGAAATTTGTTTTGATCTGAGAGATTCCACTATGGACAATCAGAAAAAAAATATGCTATTAAGAGACAGATTTGAGTTTAATGAGTTTAACAGAAAAAACTACCTTAAGGATTACTTGGCATTATATTTGATTTTTAGCCAACAGAAAACTTTTCACCAAGAGAGAAGTCTGGGATTTAACTGTAGAGGATGAGAAAAAACCTCTATTAATTTTGCCTTAGGAAATCAATGAGTCCAGTTTCAATCTTTTTTAGAGGCATCTTTATTCTTTATCTCCCTGTCTGGCCTCAGAAATAAACTCCCCATATATACTTTGTCATGTGATTTACAGGTTGTTGGTTTGAGACACAGGGACAGTAAGTCAATAGTATCTCTCTGAAAATCCTGCTGAGAGTTAGGATTGTCTAATATGAGATGTGCAATCAGAGTCCATCTGCTGTCGAGGACAGCATTCTCTACTTTGTATAGAAACACCAGCTGGAATAATTTCCCTGGAGTGTTCTGAAGGCTGGCCACCGAAAGGCGTGAGGGAATTTGAATGGAGTTCTAGAAAGTCACCCAGGGCATAAGAGTATGACCTTGGTAAATCTTCATTTTTAGTTTCATGGCAGAGGTTGGTTGAGTTGATCTTAAAAAGAAAAGGGAAAAAAAATAAAACAAAAAAAGCATGGTATGCTTTTTTCACAAGGTGTTCTTGGGTTAGTCTGACAATATCTCTGGAAATGTACAGCAGGGGGGAATTTAAATAAAACTAAAATTAATGTTATCATACTTTTTAAAAAAAACAGCTTTTGATTTCTTGGGTTTCTTTGGTGCC
This sequence comes from Rhynochetos jubatus, assembly GCA_027574665.1. Taxonomy (NCBI): domain Eukaryota; kingdom Metazoa; phylum Chordata; class Aves; order Eurypygiformes; family Rhynochetidae; genus Rhynochetos; species Rhynochetos jubatus. The sequence continues at coordinate 73,049,960 of CM050651.1, read as the reverse complement.
CAAACTGAAACACTTTTAATGAAGCGAGTAGCTTCATCCTTCCTGAAAATACAGCTAATTTAGTATGCCATAAGTTTCTGAAGATAATTTCTGAAGATGTAAAGCATTTTCTTTTCTTTTTGCTTCTCTCCTGGGAAGATTTCAGGACTTTGAAGGGCTTCAGCACAGGAAAGTAAATGACAAAGAACAGCTTATTCATTCTTGTTCTTTTTATACAAGAGATTTTCTTGTATAGAAGAGAATCATGTACAGGATTCCAAATGCAGTGAGGTTACTGTGGGCATTAAGGGGGTTTAGTTTAAAAAAGAAATCATGCAGACTTAGAAAAATGGACAGAAAACGAGGTATGACTGCAAGCAGTATTTGCTCTGCTCTGTGGGAAAAAAATATCAACAGAGTTTTTTGGTGAAAAGAAAATATGATAGACTTGAGCTGTCAAAATTTGCTGTTCTTTTGAAGAAGGTGGTACATGAGAAGGAATGACAGAGAACTCAAAAGCTCATGCTATTAGCTGTGCTGTATCTTTTATTTCTTGCCGAAGAGAGTAAATATTTTAGAAAAAGGTGTTTCTCATTCCAGTGGGAAAGCATCAGTTAGAAAGCGTAACAATGCAAGTTGGTGATGTGAGAGGAGTCTTGAGTTCTTCAAATAAAAAAGGGTGCTTGGTGCCGAGAGTATATAGCAAGGCACAGGAAAGGGTATCTCTTCACTTCCCAGTAATACAGTGCTGTTCTATGTATGAAAATAATGTCATATGATGTCTCATAGAAATCAAAATAATTAATAGGCCTCAAACTCAACATGCAAAATGTATTAGGAGTTAAAATGTTTCTCTTCTAAGGAGACCTGAAATCTCTTGGCTGTAATTTTATGGATCAAGGGACCTCGGAGACACAGTCAGTTACGTATGGCTGAGGGCCTTAACTCTCTTCCCCATCTGAAAATCTTTGCATGAGATTCCTAAACTGAAAATTCATCAATAAGCCCTTCATTGAACTTATTTTGAAGAAGTTTATTGTGAATAATTATATAATGCATGTGATTCCCCTTGATTAAAAGGAATAATCAGTTGGAAATCCTGGTTACACCTTTGTCATGTTGCTGTAGTAAAGATTTGGAAAGTCACCTCAACATGACAGTTTAATAGGAGATGATAATAATCAGTTGTTTCTTTTTATTTTGCTTTACAACATGCAATGTAATACTATTTTCAAGACATTCCAGTAGCCCCGTGCCTAATCTATAATTACAGTCCTGATCCGATTGCACTTCAGTAAATTGTCTGCCTCTCATAACATCTGAATTAGGATAAATAAAGATTAAAAAGTACTTTGTACTCCCAAAAAGACATTAAAAGTTTTATGGAACTAGTAAGATTCTTAGAGGGGATATAGTAAAACTACAGTGGACATATTCATCTGACTCCAAGCTGTTCTGCCAGCCTCATCACTGGGAGCTGCCAAAGGTAAATCTAGATCAAAAGCAGTAATGGGTTGGTCATGCGACAGTTTTCTCTGGATTGCAGTCCATGATTAACCTCTCTGCTTTGATATTAGTGAGCTAGCAAAGAGTCTGATCCCTCATGATCAATGATTCTTTGGCAGCTACTGAAGTGAGCTATGCTGGCTCCAGTTCCTGAGCCAAATGGGAATTCATACTGTCATTTATTTACTGTTTGCTGAAGGGAACATTTTAATCAATGACCTCATCATATTTCAGATATTTCAGTGGCTCACATCAGTTCTGTTAGTTTCTGAATTTTAAATCCTTTATTTGTTTTAACCACTGTACAAATGAAATTAAATAAGGTTTGAATAATTTAGACGTCTGAAAGTGAGGTCTACAAAAGAATAGCTGAGTTTTAGCTCTAGATTTTCAACACAAAAATACATCGTTCAGGGCCAAGGTTCAGCTTTCTTTAAATGTAAGGAAAAAGGAGATTCTGGAGTTTGCATGCAGAGTTAGGACTGAGGGTGATACAATCAAACCATCTCTGGAAAGACAACATGGTTCAGAAGATTTTCCCATGCCTCTCAGCATTTCCAACCTTGTCAACAAAACTGGAACTGGTGGCTACCGGGAAAGCTGAGCCTCAGAGGGGTAGAAAATCTCACCAAAACTCACAGTTCTGGTCAGCTTCAGAGAATTAATCTCCATGTTCCAAGTCCAATGTTGTATGCTGATGTGCCTCCTCCTTCTGCTGGTCCTGGCCTTTGAGCTTTGAGTGCGAGTGAAGCCCAAAGCAAAGAACCGTCTGGTAAAGTCAGTTTGTCCAGGTCTCTAGAAACAGCTCACCTAACAGAGTCAACTGCATTGTCATGAAGCACTGGTAATTAATAGATGAAAGCCTCCTCTCTAGTTTGTGATACTCTCTGATATTATAGTTTAACAGAATAAATCCTGAATTTATGTCTCTTTAGCAGCTTTGCCTTTTAAATTGCACATTGGAATTCTCTACATATTAATGCTGAGTAGAGCTCCCCTTCTTATGAAATACCAGAGTACTGATCTAAAAAAATGAATGGTATGAAGCATAAAACAATACTTAACAAATTGGTTTTATCACACCCTGAAATCTTACTCTGTGTGTTTCACTTCAGTCTGTGCATTGGTTTGTGGCCTTTAGCTCCCACTGGAACAAACGTATGTAACCTTCCTGAGCTGTTCGGTTTGCATTTGGAACTCCAATTTTGCTGAAAGATGTGTAAAATCCCAGTAGCCAGATGATTCCACGGTGAACACAGAGCTGATAATACTGAAAAGAAGAAGTTATTCATGCAAGTGTTGTTGGCATTTATTTATGCTTGCAGCTTTCCCTCTGGATGCAGCTCTTTGTGATGTGGTAATATATTTTAGGTCTGCGCTCACAGAGATCTTATTTGCGTTTCTTGAAATCACACCTTCTAGGTAAAAGGGGATTTTTCAAGCAGCTACAATGGAAGAAGAAAACTAAAATGTTCTTGGGTAGAGGTGCCTTTATTACTAAATCATATGTCAGAGGAGAAATTTGTCTGAAGATCTAACATATTCTGGATCTGGTTAAAACAAAACAAAGTAAATACTTTTTTCTTTCCCTTCTCTTACATTCCTCATCTCTTGGGTCAGTCTGGATGAAAGGTTTCCAGCTGTAGCCTAAATGAGAATAACCAATGGCACCAGGAATAGTAAGCTCTTAACTCATATCCTCCTTTCCTCTCTCTTTCCATATCTTACCATCCTTTTCCAAAGTAGGAACACTTCAGTTTTGTACTATCCATTTCCTTAATCTCCTCCAGCACCCACTACATGTTCTCAAACCAGGAACCAAAATGTTAGCTAGTTCAGGATTGAATGCATTTTGGGAATATCTGATTTAGTTATCTTTAGAAAGACGTGTTCTAAAAGGACCCACAGTTTCAACTATACTTATAAAAGCCATGAAGTACACTTGCTGAAGTCACTTGGAGAAAAACATGTAGTATGTTTTGGCAGAGTATTCGGTTCCAAACTGAGTGAAAACATTCCCAGTTTGAAACACAGACCATTTGTTCTTCTACCAAGCTCGTTTGCTCTTCCAGAATTACATTACCTGACTCCTGTACTTTTGGTTTAGTCCCTTTTTCCTGTTATTTAACTGCATCCTGAAAAAGAATATAAGGGGAAATTTAAATAATAAGAGAAGACCATTTCATAATAACTGCAATCAGACCATGATTTGAAACTTGGGAGTTGTTTTCAGATTTCTGAAGAAAAAACCCCAAACCAAAGAAAACACCACCATGAATCAATTCAAAACATGAATGGAACTTAATTAAGGGCCAGAAGAATAGTTTTCATTTGTCATCTACTTTAATTGCATATATTTCTCTGAAAGGAAGGAAATGAGTAATACCTTTTCTTCAGTGTGAATGGAATAAGGACTGCTATCTGTTGCATATACAGCTCTTCAGAGGCTTTCAAACTTTGGACATAAGCAGTACATGTGTTATGTATGTATATTAGCTGGTGCTTTATGTAAGCCTATGATTGAGGATTTGAGCATTTTTATATCTGTGGTTCGTATATTTTTGTTGTGCTTCACTGTCTGGGGTAGAGGAGGAGGTCACACATATTCAAAGAGATAACAGCTTGCTCTACTCAGACCATACTCAGTGAGAACAGCTGTTTTTCTTAGGCTTTTCCTTCCTGACATACCACAGATTTTCTTTGCTATCTAACAAAAGCTTTCTAGCGGCTGTACTTAGAGAAGCTTAACTTGTTAAAACTGTGAAAATTTTCTCATATTGAGTCATTTCATCTGACACACCTAAAACCTTCCATTGTATTGTCCACTGTATGTTGTATAAAGAGATTTCCTTGTAAAGAGAATGGAAACCAGTTCTTTATCCGTCTCTTCCTTATGGACTCGTATTTTAAGTCACCCCAAACACCCATGATACCTGTGTGAAGATGCACATCGCCTGTTTGGTTCTACAGCTGTAGGGAGCTACAGGTTATTTACATGCTGTGATGCATTACTCTGTCTCTTTTTACAATCAAGGGATCTGCTGGATCTGATTTCATTGCATGGAGTTGTGGAAGCACTGCCATGGGACTGCAGCAGTAACTGCTGAGTTCTGTTTTAAAGTGTGAATATGATTTGAAACCTTCCACTACAGTTTGTTCTTTGATATACAAAGACTAAATCTTGACTGCATAGATCAGAATTTGACTTGTTTTCAATAAGGGTCTAGCTTAGTGAATCAATCAGCTACCACCTTGTAGACTGCAGTCTGAAAAGCCCTTGGAAAAGCTTTTGTCCATTGCCCTCTCATATCCCTGTTTGAGGACAGTTATATCATGGTTCTTTCTCTGTAACAGAATAAGAAACATTTAGAAATACTTTTACTCTGGAACATCAGATAGGTTAGATTAAATCTTCAAATGTGAAGGCCATTTGTATTAACTGTCTGGTGTTAGGGTTGTCTAGAGCACCCTACAACTTAATGCTTGACATAATGCTTGCTGAAGTGCAAACTGTGATTATAAAACACTCATTGGATATTACTTTCTTTTCAAATCTTATTCTAAGCATTTTTTCCTGCCTGGTAGCCTCAACGTGCTCTTGTCTTCTGTTCCTGCTTCTACAGCCGAACAAATTAATCACCTGATCATATAATGTCAATTTTCTTTTATGTAGTTGGACTGAAGTTATATGACTTTAAAAATTACTAATTCTCATATTAAAATGTTTTTAATGAAAGTTACAGGAATGGGTAAAGAGTTGATTCATCTGAGTTAAAGTAAGTTAAAAATTCAGGGTAGAAAAATATAATTAAATTTTTTTTCCTCTTTTTTCACCCAGTTATTCTCCCAAATAAACATGCCCTTTTTGCAATGACCAGTGCAGAGAATGAGGCAGTGGAATCTGAATTAATTTCCAAGTATTTTGAGCCCATGAACACATCCTCCTAAGGTTCTCCTTACTTTTTCCTTACCTATACAGTAGATCTTATTGGTATAATTTTCTGCCTTTGGTCAAAAATTGTGTTAAATACAGAAATTAGTACTGGAGTTCCAGCTCTAGCACTAGAGGGAAGGTGATCTTCAAATCACTAGTCTACAAACTAGTTATGGAAGTGGACCCAGAAGCCTGCCTGCTGCAATATGCAGAAGTCCTTCTCACGTGTGAAAAGTGTTTAGTATATCTCCTGTCTTGAAGAGTTTACCCTGAAATTCGGTACCAGTGACCTTGGTGTCTTGAACTTGTGAGCCCAACTGGGGTTTTATATTCTGAGTCCCTAAAAGAGAGTTCTTTGAAGTACCTGCTGAATTAGCAGTTAAGCAAAGAGGTACTAGAAGTCCAACTTTTAGGGCTGAAGTTCCTGTAGATACTAAAATTCATGCTTTAGCACATCAGCACATACATCTTGTTTGCCACAGGGGCCTGAGTAGGTTAGCAGCTGTCTCTTCACATGTGCTGTTGAGATTCAGAAACTAGATGTCTGTTCTGTCTGAGGGTCTGGATCCTGTCTTCTTTTCTAATGCAGAGCTACTGGTTTGGGCTCTGTACAAAGGAGAGGTTGCTGTAGGGACTTTTCTTCAAATTGTAGAGGATTTTCATATTGCGGGACAATGGAAGGTCACAGTACCTCTTTTTCTAGATGCTGAGAATGTCACGCACCAGATTAAAAGATACACAGTTGACTTGGGATTGATTTCTAAATCTCTGAATTGTAAAAGTCCAGGTAAATGAACTTGTCTTTCATCAGGCTGCCATCGTCAATAGAGAATCGCAGAGTTTGGGTACTGCTCAGGGTAAGCACTTGCATCATCAACTTTTGATTTTGTGGAAATGCTACCGAATTATAGCCATTAATAAGATGCAAGAGCTAAAAAACAAACACAAACCTCATTGCTTGAATTGTCATATTCAGTGGACTGAAGGTGTACTGCACATAGAGTGAAGTATTTTAAAGGTAAACAGAGACCTTCAGTGTGATTTTCCCTTGTATTTTTGTTGGACAGATTTTGAAAGTTCAAACTCTGGGATGCAGCTTACAAGTGATAAGATTCAGTCCTCTAAATCTCTGAGGTGCTTTTTGAAAATGTAATCTTTAACCTAGGGGTCTCTAGCCCTTCAAATCTGTTGTTTTGTAGAGAACTGGTTATGAGGGGGGATACTTTAATAAATGTTGCTCAGCAGGGATATACAGAATGATGGAGTGATAGGGACAGTGCCAGGGAAACACATGGATTCATGGTGTGGGAATGACATCAGGTGCTAGGTAGTAAAATAGGAGACCTGACATTTCTTTAGTTCCTCTTGGTTTTGCCCTAGGAAATCCCTGGCTCATCATGATTTCTTTATTTCTACTTCCAACTGAAATATTCAGTCTATTAGCTGATTTTGCATTGGCATGCCTTTAAAAATCATTATTGCGTTATTTGAATATTTGCTACCAAGCAGCCTGTGTAATCTGGTGGGAAAGAATTAATTTCTGACTATTGCTTTAGATGCAGTACATTTTTGTACAAACTGTGGAAAACAGAGAGAGTTTTTAAACTGAATAAGACTAATATTAATGGATGCAGTATTTAACTCGACATTTTGTATACATCTGTTTCTTTTTTTAAAGAATCCCCTTTCAATCAGTTACTTAAAAGGTCATGTTTAATGTCACATCAGAACTCTTCCAGAGAGATTTATTTTTGTTCTGGTGCTGGTAATGTTCAGCAAATATCCAGAGTTCTGCCACTGACTTCAGTTCATTCTCTGTTTAAACATTATATTCAAGCTTATTAAGATATTTCAATCTTGTTTGACAGATTTATGTTTCAAGGGACCACTCCAGTTCTCTTATCACTGAAAAAGCACCGTAACGATATGGAGAGGCTTCAGTTGTATGAGGGAAGTGTGTGTACTTTAACAGTTAGTGCAGTAGTAGTCACAAAGACTGGGGACGGATGGGAAGGTTTCCACAGACGTGGGTAAAACCATCATTCAGTTATTTCTAACTTTCTGTGAGAATTAGTAATTAAATCCTTGAGATCTCTCTCAAAATCCTAGTCGTGAGTGAGTTTGTCTAGCTATTCCTACCCTGGAAACCAGAGCTAACTTTGCTTTCAGATCCTGTGGCTTTGGCTTTTTCATGTAAGTAACACTACTTCTCTTTTGGTTATTCCATTGATCTTCAAGATAAACAAAAAACAGTGAGTGATATGTTGAAATCTCTAACCACTGAAATCATGAAGAATACCACTTATTCTTCCTCTGGATGGAGGTAGGAGTGCTTGTGTAAATGAGTAAACAAATGAAATGAAAGCGTGGAATAAAAAAGAGCATATTCTGACACTGTTCTCCTAAGCAGTGAAATTGGACTAACAAATGAAGTTTTTAAACACAGAAAATGTAGATAAAAGAAAACTATGACAAAGAAGATGCAGATAAGACAGCTTCTGCGCTGAAATTTCGTTTAATTTAAAAAGGATCGTGAAGTTTGTCAAGTTAAATGCAAGCAGGTTCTAGCAGGTGGCATAGAATAGCTCGAGCAGTAGCTTGTGAAACACGTTAGAATTTCTAGTAGATATACCTTTTTAACACATTCATCCCAGGAAACATATCAGTACCCTGTTTGTAGTGTAGATTAAATAAGTAACTGACGAACAAAGGGAGGACTAAAAAAAGATAAAGCCACGTTAAAGCAGAAATTATTTTTATCAGTGTTTGTTAGGAAGGATTCTACGTTAGCCTTATAAGGGCCCGAGATGTTGCCTCGAGAGAGGTATGAGTCAGAGGCATTGCCTCAAGTTGAAGTGCCAATGTAAGAGGCATCAGAAAAATTTGCTAAAGTAGGTACTAACCAATTGCCAGGTTCAAGTGGTGTTTACTGAAAACTGGAAGGGGAATTTGCCAAAGTATTAGGGACGATATGAAACATACTGTTCTAATCAGCTTATATCCGGGAAAACAGAAAGCAGAAAATGTGACGAAGTTTTGAAGAAGGGATCCAAAGAGATTTAGAGAGCTATGGACCAGGGCTTACTTCCATTAGTGGGGGCAGAAATGGTGCAAAGGGAGAGAAAAGAAAACCGTATCAATAGATTTAGAAGTTGAAGTATCAAGTGTGGCCTTTTCAGAGGGAATGACACCTCTCAATCTGAGGGGCTTTTCTTGAAAGGAATCAGTAAACTCTGAGGCAGGGGCATTGGTTTTATGTATTTAGGGTTTCAAGCATCTGAAGTGAATGGCCCTTACTAAGTGTTTTTAAAGAGTAAGTAGAGAATAGGCATCTTCTTCTGGATTACTGGTTACTAAAAAGATATGAAATAAAGGGTTGATTCTACATCAGATAGATCACAGGGTTGTAGAAAGGTTTGGGTTGGAAAGGACCTTAAAGTAATGTAGTTCCAACCCCCAAATGTTGTATCCTGTAGAGATTTTGCTGTTCATTGCATTCATAAATGATCTGCAAAGCAAGTTAAGTAGTGCAATGACAAAGTTAATTCATAGTTATTACAACTTAAACTGACTGTGAAGATTAGGGTGGTGGTTAATGAAATGGCAGATGAATTTCAGCGCTGACAAATGCAAAGTGATGTATAAGAAAACAGTTTCAGGAGTACATGTGCATAGTAGGGTGCTCTAAATAGGCTGCTCAGAAAAGAGATGCCAGAGTTTCTTACCTAGGATCTTCTAAATCCTCATTTCTTTATGACTGTTCAGAAAAACAAATGAAATTCTAGGGATTGGGGGAAAACTTAAGGAAAAATAGAAAACATTGTGTCACTTTAATTTGTTGTGCCTACCCTATGACAGCACGATATTTTCATTGCCTTATCTGGGAAATTATTTTGTAGAGTTAGGAAAGGTACAAGGTACAGCAAAGGTGGTCAAAGATATGGAGTATCCTTTGCATGAGAAGAAATTAAATAGATTTATTCTCAACAAGTTGAGAAATGAAAGCTGGAGAAACATATTACAAGACGTATATAAAACTTGTGGTGTACAAAAGGCAAGTAGGGATCTTTGTTTGCTCTTCTTTCATAAAAGACATCAGATTTCTAGCACATACAAGGAATCACTTTCTTACACAATGGAAAACTAAACCGTGGAATTTTATGCTCATGGGATTTTTTTATCTGTTTTATCCCAAACACAATAAAAATGTGATTTTAAGTAATATGGGAAAAATTATCATGACTGGCATTAAACTTATTGTGATACCAACTCAGATGCAGCCTCTGGAAACGTACAGCACACAGTTGGCTACTGGGAGGCCGTGCACAGGTGAAGCATCATTGTATACTTCCTGTGTCCTTATATGCTGTCCCTAGCAATGTGGTGTCTGCTTCCGGTGACAGCTCTGCTCTGTCCTAGCACAGTCCTCCTTTCGCCCTAAAAGTTTAATTAAATTATTAGTAATTATAAAATTTTTGTGCTTTGATTCTTATGTCATTGTTCTTGCAAGAGTGTAAATTTTGCAACTGGGACTATTCTGAAATTAAAAGCAGTTCTGCAGCATGCTTTTTGTCTACATCCGCCATGCCTATCTCCTAATGTAATTGAAAACCCTTCATTTCTGGGCAAATCCCAATGTCCTGGCATGTCTTTTTATTTCATGGGACTAACTAACAACACACAGTAAGAGTTGCAATGAGGAAGCTAGTAAACATGTGAACAAAATAGATTTAGGTTTTCAAAAGCTTTTGACATGTTTCTCTGCCAAATGTCATTAAAGGAACAACATTGGTGTGGGAATGAAGGAAATGTTCATTTATGGACCTAAATATGATTTAAGGGTAGAAAGTAAAGTTCATTGATGACATGGTGATTTTAGAGTCAGTGGCCATTGTGATTTTTGAAAGTAGTTTTGGGGGATTTCTTGTCCTGGATTCAGATCGGTACTGCTACTTCTAGTCCCTCTGGGACCTATAGGGAGGATGAAGGTATGTGCAGCATAATGATTTTACCTCATTTTACAGGAAATGTAGAGTCTTTCTAACTTTCCTTGTCCAGCCTGAAGGACAAGCAGTTAAGTGAAAACACTTGTATTTACTGCTAATACAAATAATTTAAATAGGCTCTGCTTATTTACCAGAGAACCCTGTTCCATCATCTTTCTCAGAGGGAGCAGCAGCCCCAACACATGTTGTGATACATCCTTGTTCCTATTGTGTAGAATAAAAGAAGAATTTTGAGACTCCAGTCTGCAGTTTAACATAAACATGGGCTTTTAATTCATCTTTTCTTGTTTTCTAAACACTGAGTAGAGGTAAGAAATTCTCAGAATTGTGAGAATGTCATTCTTTTATGAGATTTTCTAGTTTGCCAAGAAATTCTGGTTTGTCACCTTTTCCAATGCAATTTTCTAAGAAAAAATCAAAATATTCATCTAGCTATCAATTCAAATTCCAGATAATTTGTTTGCAAATACATAGCAAGTGTTAAAAAGCTTGTTAGAGGCATTACTTAGAGCACTGTTCTTTGCTAAACCTGCCTGATATTTTTCATTTTGAGAGTCAGCATTCACTCACTTAAACCTGAAAAAAGATTGAATATATAGTCTGAAATTTCTCTTACTGGGTATCGGCCTGATGCTTTGATTACTGGGAATATGGTTGAGACAAAACTCATTATATTGCTCATGTTAAAAAGTATGCAAACAAGTTTGCAGGCTTGTCACTGTGAACACGTAATTTAGGAAAACCAGTTTGCAATATTATATTTTCATGGAATTATTCCCAAGATGTTTCTTCATATAGTTATCATGGTATAAAAAATACACAGCAAATTATGTCATTAGAAATGCACGATGGACCTGAAGCAAAACATCTTGGACTCCACTTCATTTTGTCATTTTCCTATTGTGAAGTTACTTGGTCACTTTAATTGAAAAAAATATTAGGACTTTCAACCAAACACTTCCGTGCAAATGTGAAAAAAGCAGTCTGTCCTGGGCTTTTGGTTCAAAATATAGAGTAGAAAGCCTGCAAGTGAAATACTAAGACTCTGTAGGCAGCTAAATTGCTGTGATCAGACCCCAGAGTCATCGCATCATTAAATTCGGTTGAATCTTCATCTTCTGAAATTGTTCTTTCATTTTGTGTAAAGTCAATGTGAAAGAATGAGATCATAAAGCAGCAGCTGTCTTTTTTTCCTTCTTTTTTTTTTTCTTCCTACAGAACTGCATATTTAGGACTAGATTGTGCTGTTTTCATAGCTGTAAAAGATTGGGCTTTTTTCATAGTGTAAGAATCAGAGCATAGGTGTGTTGCCCCAGGGAAGCATCAAGAGCAAGAACAAATCAGATCCCTAAATAAGATGTAGTCAGTAAATCAGGCTCCACGAAGTACACCCTCATCAATGCCCCATAGACATGTTAGAACACCTTATTTTAGTCAGTGTCGTAAAGAGTCTGGAGAAAGTGCACAGCAGTCAAGGCAAGCACTTTTTCAGCTGGAAGGTAGTAAATGTTTGTGATTGTCTGCATGGCAGGATTTTTGAAAGCAAAACAGCAGGGTTATTCTAACAGCAAGTTGATATTTTCCTGGGAAATGAGATATTTCAGGAGGTTACCTAGTTTGTACCAAAAAGACCTCCTTATTCCTAAATTTCTCATACCTTTGATCATGCTTAACAAAAGCACGGTTCAATTGCATCTTGCCTGACAGTTACAGATACATACAATGCCCATTTTGTTCAAATGAATGACAGTAACCTTTACTCTGAACAAATAGCTGCTTCACCAGGGGAAATGCAGCATTGTCTCTGCAGTTCCTCTCTGTTAACTCCTCATCTGTTATGGCTGAGCACCAATCATATTTTCCTCCTCTCCCTTTTGCCAACTCCAGTTCGTCTCTGTAAGTGATCATTGTCTAGTTCATTAAGTTTTTGTACATATAAACATACTTACATAGACCACTTCTTTAAAAACAGGAGCCAGAATCTCCTAAAAGGTCTATCATTTTGGTTATTCAAAGTCTGTATTATTTCAAGGGAAAAAAACAAAACAAAAAACCAAACCAACAAGACATCTTAAACTATGATATTAATGCATTTGAAACTTGTACCTACGCTGATGAAAACTTTAATTGGTGGTATTCAGGGCTCTGCCTACATACGTACAGTAAATACATAAACCAATACTTTTCTTGCTTTTTAAGTTATTGTGTATGTCTAAGACCCTTGACATTATGTTTAATGTTGCTCTAACCTTGGTTACACAAAGTACTACTTTTAAAACTAAAGCATGATGATGTGAGTGTTCCTGAAGTAAATAATAACAGCCAAAAAAAAAAAAAAAGATTAATGTTGAACAGAACTGTAAGCTGTTTCCTGTGCTTAAAGTCCTAATGTCTGGTAATGTGTTTTCCTTAGTATCTTTGGTTACTGGCTGAAGTGGAGAGTCTTTTTGAGTATGTAGTTGCATCAGAGAACTCTAACAATATACTTAAACAATGTCATATGCTTCGTCCTGCTCCAGCAAATGCATGAAATGTGTTTTGTGTGATGCCTTGTGCTTATGTTAGTACACATAAACGGAACAATTTTCACTTGTGTTAACGTCTGCCAAATCTGAATCAAGATACTGATCTGTTTCTGAGATTCCTGAGTGGTTCTCTCTGGGGATTAAGAAGCTTGAAATACATCTATCAGCTTTGTCCTGATATGCAATCCAATGCAAACCAACGGTCATAAGCATAAAGCAACACTTCGGCTGCCTGGCCCAATACCACTCTGAGATAACGCAGTTCCCACATGGTAGAGGCTATGCTTCTGGTGGAGAAGAAAAGACTTCTATGACTAGTAGAAGTTCTCTAATAACTTCTTGTACTGCTCTGATCTGGTAGGCTTCCATAATTCTTCTCTTTGCTTGTTCTGAGGGGATTCAGTCTTAATCCTTTTTTAACACCTTTCTCCCACTCTTTCTCCCTGTGCTGCATTAGTAGTGTAAGGACCAGCTTCTAGGCACTGCAGGTTTTTTGGATGTGGTTTAATAAGTTAAGACAATGTGTTCCAGCACAACCTGACTCTGGTTTTGTGGTGGCAGGGGGAAAGAAACTCAGTGAACCAGCAGCAAGATTGACATGTAGCTGGGGATGTGGAGACTTGGAGCAGTGTATTTGCTGTTGTTAGCTGCTGTGCTTCTTGTGTAGCTGTTGCTGTGTCTGTAACCACTATCTGTTGCTGAGTCAAAGGAGATAACCTGCAGTTGGGTACTATGTATGCTGGTGAGACCTACAGGCAACCTGGTGTCTATGACAGTTTCTCCAACAGAAGCATGTAAGCAGCACATGCAACACCCTCTGCCAAGAATGTCCTAGGCTCCAGGGAAGGATGATTCTGGGCATTTTGAGCAACCAGGAGCAATCTGGCATAATGTTTTGGATTCTAGGATTTATATCCCAACAGAAACGTCAGCATGGAAGACTTAATTCTGCACCTCTTTTAAACCACAAATCCCTTGCACACAAAGAAGAGGTCAAATGTAAAGCAGTACTTTAAACATAGTAAAACTCATTTTGTGAATTGAAGGCCAAATGAATTACCTGGCTATACTGTCCTTTTTTTGTCACATTCAGTTAGGTAGTCTGTTTAAAAAAAAAACTAAATATTTTTTTTTCATCTATTTCCTTTGTCACCTTCAGTTGTATTACTCTAAAAGTTGAATAAACAAGGTGTCCTTAGTCAAAGATTTGGCACGAGGCAGTTGTCTGCAAAGGGAGATGCTGAAAGTTACACCTTTGAATATGCAGGTCTAAGGAACAGCCTGCCTTCCTAATAAACCATTTTACTTTTGCATGTCTCATCAGCATTGTAAATATAGAGCACTTCTCTGCAGCTTAACCTGCCATCTGGGACTGAATTCCAGTAACAACCCACCATAAGGAGTAAGTAATGAATAAATGTGAGTCAGTTCTGTTGTTAAGAAATACAGCTTTGCAAGTTCCTGCTGTAAATTTTACAGAATTTTTTCCTCTCGTCTGAATTTGAGATCTGCCAAATTATCATGAAACAATTTGGATGGTCTGCAAACAGAGCTGTTTTCTGGATAGCATAGCAAAATTCCTAATAATTGGAAGACCTTCTGTCTACAGAAACCTTTGTTTGTTTATTTTAATAACATGGGAGGCAGGAGATAAGAACACAAGCTGTCATTAAAGCTCTGCAGATACTTAAATGGCCTCTAGCTGTATGAAGACCAGCATAGAAAAGTATTTCCATAACAATCACAACAAAAATATGTTGCTCTTACCAAGGCACTTCTCAACTGCAAAATATTTCATGAGTGTAAACCACTTGGCTGTGTTTCCAAATCAGCTGAGAAGCCATCCCAGCTACATGCGTAGGTAAAAGCTGGAGTTAATTGCAGAAGTCAGTAAGTTCCTACATTGTATTTCTTTTTTTTTAATAAATTTCTCACAAATCAGTACGTCATAAGCTACCGGAGGCTGGTAAAAATAGGGGTAGATCTAATAGAGCATTTGCTGAGAATTTGACTGTGATACACAGGGCTAGATGCAGTTGTGGATGGGGAAGGGAAAAGGGAACTAGTAGCTGTGCAGCCTCGTAGTGTGAGTGGGAGAACATACTCCAACAGACTGTATCACAGGGTGGCTGAAGCCCTTGAGCCTTCTTCCTAAATTTGGCCTCATTTATGGCACTGAGACACACTAGCTGTGCTTGACCTTTGGTAGGGGTAGTGGAATTTTGTAAGATTTTTAAACACTGTCCAGAGTGTGACTTGTGTGTTGCAGTGCCTCCCACATTTCCACAGATATGGTGCATATCTGGCAAAATCTCAGTATCTTGTATGCACCCAGGAGAGAAGGAGGCAAGAAGAAAGACATCCGTTTGTATGAAGCAGGGCACCCGAGCATGTTCAAAGTGCAAAGCTCAAGAACCGACGCAGCACAAACAGGAACAGTGCTGGTGCCATTCTTGCGGCCAAGTACACAACAACCAATCTGCAAATACCACTCTTGGACTGTGCTTCCTTTCACTTCCCATTCAGAAAGCATTGACACTGTTGCCAGTTGGTATTATTTATGCTAGTTTACTAGTATTAGTCATTTCTTTATAGGAGGGAAAATCAAGGCTACTACCATTATTCCACATGGACCATGCAATATCCATTATCAGAAAGAGTATTGTTGGTTACCAGGCGTGACTTAATTCAAGCTCTGATTTAAGATGTATGGCCTTTCATTTAATTTTTAACCCTGGCTTCCAAAACAGAGCTGTTTGTTTGCCCAAATAAAGGTAGGTATGCAATCTTTTCAAGTATATCAACATAATATTCTTGTCTGTGTGTCTTAGAGAGGATGCTTTCCTAAAATAATAATATGCATGGGTTGCTATAGTTCTTGCGCTTTCTAAGTATTAACTTCCTTCAAAAGGTTTTTTTTTATATCTCAGCCTAAAGAGACTGAGATGGTCCAAAACTACAGACTTTATTTTCTGATTTTTTGGGTTGTTTTTTTTTCCCCTTTGAAAGTTAAACCATGCTATCCAATACATGTACTCTCATGCAAACCATGACATTCCTATCCACCATTTTTTCAACAATTGATACTTGTATGAATTTTTTAATCTGCTTTTCAGTTTTGTGGGGGAGTCTAAAAATGAGCCATAAATACAGATTAGGTTTTTTTCCCATCTCACAAACTTTTCCCAGAGACCAAGTTAAAGCTATGAGCACTTTTGTTTGATAACACCACTATATTTATGTATGTACTTACTTACATGTATGTATTTCCAGTGCATAACTATGAGCTCATAGAAACAACCTCTGAAAAACCTGAGACATACCCACATGTTTTTGCAGAAAACCCTCTTCAAAGAGCTGAGAAGTGTTGTATGTGTTAACTTTGCATGAACCTGAGCCCTCTTTTTTTTCTTAGTATGAAAATACTACGTTATGCTAATTCATCCTCATTTTTTAGCTCTGTGCAACTCCAGATGTGGATTATAAAAAAAAGAGGAGAAAAAGAAATTCAGGCAGGCCTGTATGAAGCAAAACCAGACAACTGCTTTTAACTCACTTTGTTCCAATATGTAGTAATGGCCTGAGTTTTGCGTTAGAAATTCCATACTGAAGTGTCCTGTATTTTTTAGTCATGTAGGGACTGCACTGACAGTAGCACTAATGGACCACAAGCATGGCTGTTACTACCAAATATAAAGGACAGCCAGGGTAAAGAATGGGGAATACATTAGTCATCAGTTATGTCTGTAAGATATAGAGAGTTATTTTCTCTATAAGAATATATACCCTGAAGTATAAATATCTGGACAGTGATAGGGGAAAAAGGGTTCTGCAAAGGCAGGAGTTTACTTTAGATGATTAAGGTAGGGAGATCTACCTTAGGGGAATTAGGTTGTTTTCTTGAGTAGGTAGAATATTATTTAAAGTGTGGGACTTGCTGGATATGGAGTTTATCTGGATCTGCTGGGAATGCACTTGAGCAGCAGAGAGACTATCTAGGGGGTTCCTGCAGCTCATTGAGAGTCACTTTTAATGAAGAAATTGGAGAGAGGGCAACTACAAAAAGTGATTTTTCAGATTTTATTCTTACTCATTTGTAGGAACTGATTGTTAACCATGAAGGTAAGAGGCAATTTTGGTAAGTATGACAATAGAAAAAAAAAGCAAACAGATTTCAGTCTTCTCAGGAAAGATGAGGAGACAGTAACATAAAAACAGCAGCTGTCTTCTAGTAATAATTTGAACTGCACATCTTTCTGGAGGTTCTGTCTCTAACTGCTTGCTCTGTGCTTTTTTCCAGAAGGTTTTCCAGAAGGTTTTCCAGAACCTGTCTCGTTAACCTGCTCTCACAGAAAATTACTCCTGATCCTTCCTCACGTTCAGAAAATTCAACACTGATGCAAAGTGCAGCAGTGAAGACCAGGAACAATGCAGCTTCCTCTCTAACACGAACCCTACCTCTTTAGCAAAGCATAATGCATAGAGTGTGTATATTACCTTTCTACAAGCATTCAGCTGTTTTTTCAGGAGAACCATGAGTGAAATTTGAAGCCAGTTAGACATGGGGAAGTCTGTGACAGTACTCACCGTGTGCCTCCATGAATTTATAGAAGCCTTACTGATTTTTTCACCCAATTCCAGCCACTGTTTAAGGAGTTCTACTGTTTTGCTGCTGCTTTTCTGGTTTTCATCTAAATGCAGAGGGAAGATGGATGGGATGGGGGAGATGAGGTGTGTATTCACTTCTGGTATCTTGGCATTTACATTGGGAAGTTGGAGCACAACACTGTCAGTCATTTAGAATAACTAGGAAACCAATAGACCAGTTTATGTCTATAGGTTTTACTGCACTGTAACGTGACCTGAGGTATATTGGGGAATTCTGGTAGGCTTAATACATTCGAACATAAAGAAAAATATGATTTTTTTAAAATCCTGATCCATGTTTTAGTTTGAAAATTGGTAGTCGTCCATGGTAAAGTGATTGCTAATCTGAAGACACCTACAGTGGAGGGAAAAGAGCAAAATATTGAGAAAACAGGAGTTTAGGAAATGATAAAATGGGATGAAGGCAAGGGAGAGAAACTTCTTTCAGTGGAATGCAGCCAACTAAAGGATGGTTAAAATTTGACAGGATGAACATGTTCCCGGTGATACCCTGGAGAAATAGGAGAGAAAATGTGGAGTGGCTGCATGGCAAAGTATGTATGTACCTTCCCCTCCAGATGTGGAAAGAATTGACAGCTCTCTGGCAAAAGGTATAAACATAAGTGTAAGCAGAAATAAAACGCATGATGAGTGTCTTGACTGTCTCCAGCTGTGTGGTATTTCTTGGCTTTGTGCTGTGCTCCTCAGGAGGGTCACAGACAGCAAACAGGAGAAGACAGTGTGAAGATCCAAGCATTAAATGACAATCTAGAGCAAAAATATCAAATTGGTAGAACAAATTTGAAATAGGCAAAAACAGGGAAAGGAGGGAAAAGCGGCATTATTTATTCGCTGTGAAGGAGCTCTGTACAAGTAATATGTGAAGAAGAGCTCTTGATGCTAACTGCATGACTGTAGAACGCATAGAAATATTCACTACATGCAGATTATAGCAAGATCTGGAACTGTGGATGTGGCTCTGAAGCAGAAGTCGAAGATGTCTCAGCAAGGGTGCAGCAGACTATAGGAACAGGAATCCAAAATGATTTCAATAAACAGCTTTGGCGACTTCAACCATGTGTGCACAATCATATGCAACTGTAGTGGTGATGTGTTGAAGAAATGTTTCCCCTAAGTCATGCGGGCACCTCTGGATATCATAGTGCTAGGAACGTAAGCTTAGTCTCTTATTTCAGGGCTTTTTCTTTTTGGTTTACATGCTTGTTCGGCCAATAAAGAGGAAATTGGCAGTCTTGTGTTCACAGCAATGAAAAAGCAGATAATTTTTTCCTCACTTTGTATGTTCACCATACAGTAAGTAGAAAATAACAAGATCTTTCCTTTCTGTAAAGAGTGATTCAAGGGAATGTTGCAAGAACATTTTGCATTGGTTCATTTTGAAGTTGTCTGTTTGACATAGCCAGACAAGCACAAGGCAGAACTACTGATATTTTACTCCAAAATGAGGAAATCTGACCTGTATGTTAACAGATGAATTTGCAGATTTCTGACAGTGAGTTACTCATTAAGAACAACTTCAGATATTTTGAATGTGATGTGTAGTAGTTGAATGTAGGTTTCTTACCTGATAACTGAAAATTTCAAAGTCTTAAAAAAAGGAAATCCATACTTTGCAAGATTGTAGCAACCTTGAAGACTGTTTTCTTGCAACTGTGTCCCTTACCTCCACATGCTATGGTCTTTCAGGCTTTGTTCTAGATTTTTAGACCAAGCTGTCTCCTTGATATCCCAGCAAAGGCAAGTCTGAGACTAAAGGAAGGCAAAGCTGGGTTTATAACAATATGGGTGTTATGGATGCTCATGGATGTGGTTGGGATGGTGAAGATATGGGAAATTGTTATGGAGCTGATAATGGTTTGGAGTGATATTTCTGAATGAAACTGCTCTGCTTAAGTTCTGATGTAGTTTAGTTGTCATGCCTCACACTTACTTACAAGTAGGATATCAACCCAATTCAAGATTTACTTACCCTTTTCAAAATAAGGCTGTGAATTATCTGGCTTGTGTCAAAAGCCTCCCTCACAAAAATCAGGAGTAAGGCAGCTGCAGATTTGGAGCAGGGTCAATATTATTGATGCTACCATGTTTTGGATTTAAGCTAGTATGGTTCTTGTGAGCTTGTGAGCTGATTCAGCCACCAAAAAAACCCTCAACCAATAACTATATGTTAAATATGAGTTGGTTTAGTATGAGTGTTGAATCTGTGGATCAGATAGTGATACTGCATGCCTAATTTGGCTAAAAGATGGAATAATGCAATAGACTTCTTCCTACAACACTGAATCTGCACCAAAAAAGAAGGGAGGCAGCTTTTTTCCATGAAGTGATGAAACTGTTATGTTAGTGTCAACACATCCTTGAGTTTTCTAACTGCGTCTTTTCATTCCTGGTGAAATGTGTTTAGTTTTCACATGATGAAGCTGATAAAAATTGGAAGGTTTCACTATCCTGTGAATTCTGTGGGTTCTTTTATGCATTTGTAAAAATAAAATTTGGTGTGTGTATGCATTTCATGTCTGTTAGGTGCTTAAAGTTACATGAGTTCTCCTACCAAGAAGTTGCCAGTGCTATACAGCATTTTAGTTTGTCATTCCACCACTGGTTTCTTCTTTTCCTCCAAACTGTGATCTACAGATCTCTTCACTATAGCAAGGAGCCATAATTCATACAAAACATTTTTAAGCTCTTTTAATCCTACCACGCAGCAAAACTGGCCAGAGCCCAACGCAGAGGAAGGTGAAACAACCAGCATCACTCCATCCATCAAGGTAGTTCAGGCACCTTGAAATGAATCACTGCGTTCCAGACAGCCCTGAACCAGAGACAACTGTTAAATTTAGGGTCTGTCCTGCAAACCTGTCAAATAAAGTCATGCCCAAACCCAGAGAAATTGTGTCTATTTGAATATTACAGAACTAGACTCTAAAACAGATTGTCATCAGAGTAATTTTTAAGAGTATGTCCCAAAGTTTCTTTCTAATAGGAGAGGAATATTGAAATACAGGATATTTCAAGGTGATGTATGGGAGTTATATGTTCTTCTGAAAAGCCTAACTGAGATTTTGGGATCAGGAGCAGGTTTTTGAGTTTTCTGTCCCACTTTATTCTATGGTTGGACAGATATGTCAGATAAATTCTACTTTTGCATGACCTCATAAAACTCTTCATTTTACTCTTTAGCCTTCAGTAAAGCCATGGCTTCACAAGATTTTCCTGTAGATACCTTTGACCATTAATTTAAAGGCATATGTAATTCAGTGCATTCCCAACACTACTTCAGGAGCAGTGTCTCTCAGTGGATGGAGCAGAAGATGAGGTTTTATTCCAAGGTCTCTCCCTGGTTCACTGGGGACCTCTCTCTTTCACTGCTTATATTTTGTAAAGTAAGAACTAAAAAATCATACTCACTTACATTGAGACTAACTGGACTGTGTGATTTGTTATGAAGTTTTTTTGTTATTTTTTTGAATCAGGCTTCTCCAGTATTTTTATGTGTTAATTTTGGAATTATTACATAGGGTCTTTGCCATTTTGTTATACTTTGAGTCTTTGTTCTTGTCAGGCTAGCAGAATGCTTGATAACAGGGAAACAAATATGTTAATTGCCTTTGTCCTACTCTCTGATGAAGGGTGTGTGTTTTGCATTATCTTCATCATTCTTCTCTGGGGAAGCTCCAGCCATCTGAAGGAGCAGATGTCAGCGGGAGACCTACCTAAAGCGTATGAAGGAAATCTGAATCTATCTGGTTTCTGTCAGCACAGACCTCTCACAATGAGCTCAATCATACCAGCCTATGAACATCTATTGGGCAAAAAGAAAGATACATCTTTTCCCCCTTATCATGGGCATTTACAAGAAGCAGGTGAATAGAGAGGAAATCTTTCTCCATGCATGCCTTACAGTGAAGTTACAGACTTTCAAATTGTGCCCTTGTGCAACTCCACTGCATTCTGTGTTGCTGTTTTATGAAGACATATGGGAATTTTCCTGGACGTTGGGAATCCCAGAGTATTATTAAGCCCATTTACAACCTGCTCAGTCAGCAAGAGAACAAAACAACACGAGAAATTCGCAGAATTTCTTTTTCTCTAACCTAGATTAGAGAAGAACGATTAGATGCAATCTAATGTGGATGGATGTGTGGATCTCCTAGAAGACAATTAGTGAAATTTTTCCTTCTATAAAAGTGCAGTTTCACCAAAATCAAGATGTTTCACAGAAATATGTTGCCTTCAACAGGAGTTTGTTGAGGAAAAAATTCGAACAAATTGCTCTGACGTTCCTGTTTCATTTCATTAATCTTAAGCAGTTAGTTGGCTTTCTAAGAGAAGCATGAGTCATTTTGATAAGGTAAGCTGCTTAAATGTTATCATTCCAAATAATTTCATTTGGCCTGTAATGCTAACATTCATTTCCACAACATATTATAGTTCATGAATTCTGTTTAATTTTGAATATTAATTCAAATCTATGCTAACCAAGGCAATAAATCAAATCTAATAACCGAATAAGGTGAAACATTTTGACATTTTAAAAACAAATAAGGTCAACAATGTGTAAATTAAATTTTTGCTAGTCCCAACTGGAAATATGTTATAGCTTTTATTTTGCAATGTATTTTCATTTGTTTAGGTTTTTCTTCTAATTGAAATGGAGTTCTGACCTGCTCCAGTGGCATCTTTTCTACTGCCATTACTGCTCAGGATCTTGACCAACGAAGCAATTTTATTCTGGTGACAGTGGTGTCACGGAGAAGCCAAATACAGCACAGGAATTAGTGCAGCTGCTGCGGTCTAGCTAGAAGGAGATAATTTGATCATCCCTGCAGAGTGCTAAAAGATTTCCCATTTTACATTAATTTCCACTCAATTGCATATTGGGCAAAGAATAAGGTTAGACAGCTTCTTAATATCCTTAGGGGTTATGAAAGAAGTCCAGCTCCACTTCTTGAAAGTAGAAATTATCTGGTAGACAAACATGTAACTAATCTGGAGACAAAATCTTTGAGACAATTGATGGGACTTCCCTCCCCGTCAGATTATCAATCAGGTATTGTCATTCAACCTGTGCTCCTGTGCACACAAAGAGAGATTACTCACTGTTATGTGCATAGTAGCCACACTGTTTAAAAATACTGAACATCCATGGGATCAAGAGGAAACAACTTGTGCCAGGGGAGGTTTAGATTGGATATTAGGGAAAATTTCTTCACTAAGCACTAGAACAGACTGCCAGGGGCAGTGGTTGAGTCCCCATCCCTGGAGGTATTTAAGAGACCTGTAGATGATGTGTTAGGGACATGGTTTAGTGGTGGAATTGGCAGTGCTGGGTTAACAGTTAGACTCTATGATGTTCAAGGTCTCTTCCAACCTAAATGATTCTGTGATTCTATGATTCTGTGCGTACTGTTCTGAAAAGCAGTAGGTCCTCCTACAAGTGATTTAAGTGGCAGAACAAGGAGAAAGGATCAGAGACCTACTTTTAGCCTGAGGCTGAAGAATTGATGCCCAGAGACAGTAACAGACTTGCCAAGACCGTAGTCAGTCTGTGGCAAAGACAGAGACTGTGTTTATACTCCCAGATTATCACCGTTTATCAGACCACCTAGGAAAAAAGAAATTTGGTACTTTCCTATTTTTCACCTAAAAATTTAATTGGTGAATGGGAGTATGTAATAAATTTATGTTAAAATTAATAATTTCATATTTTTTTGTTCAGGTGTCTTTTCAATATACTGTGACGTGAACTGTCATTTATATTTCTGCTTCCTGTTGTAGTCAACACACAACCACATCCAGTTGTATGCACTGCAATATCTGACCTGTTACGAACTGACCTCAAATAGACAAGTTTTCTTCTAATTCCAGTAAGAATCAGATTCAAAACAACCGAATGTGGTTGTTTTCCCTCACTGAACAACTTGCACTTTAAGGATAAAATCAGGAAACCTAATGTTTTGCCAACATTTTTTAACCAACCCATGCCTCAGAGAAAATAGAATTACAAGTAAACTAAACTAAACTAAAAAAAGGTTTCCTCCAAAATTAGTAGAGAGAAGAACTTAACTCAAGAGTAAAAAAACCCTTTGAGAATGTTAATTTCACCTGCATCCTGGGACTTCTTCCTCTTTTGTTTCCTCATTCACAATCCCACCTTTTGCAACCACATTCATTGCCCTACTTGCAAAGAAACAAGGCTCTTAAATTCAGAGTGAGGATATTTAATTCCAATTTATCCAGTTTTATTGAATCTTATATTCAGGGTTTTACTCATATCTTTTGTCCATAATTGTCATTTACCTCTTCCTGCCTCCAGGTATAGTATGTGACAATTACAGTACATACTAGGTGACACATGCCTTTATGCTAATTAGTGCTTCTTTGGCACACCAGAAATGCAGTGTTTACCATATTCCAAATACAAAAGCATCATTTGTAATATTATAGTGAAAAGAATCAGAGTTTTAAGTACTTCAAATTTTAAAACATCAATAAAAAGAATGGCTATATTGAAGCAGGCCATCTCACTACCGATCTCTGACAGTGGCCAAATGCTTAGGAACACATGGAATAGGATTAGCATCCCCTTTACATCCTCCATCTTCCCACAGTCTGTGGCTTAGGAAGTCCATATAGTATTGTTTCCAGCATGTGGGTTTTATTAGCTCTCAGTAACATGTTTTTCCATTAACTTTTCTTGAATTCTTTGTATTGAGTCTCAACAATTTCCTGTGATAGGAAGTTTCCTTCTTTAAATATACACTGTATGAAACAGCATTCCCTGAAAATTTCATTTCTTTCCCCATAGCTCTTGTAATTGCAAGATGCAATAAATAATTGTTCCCAATTCACATTCCTCATATTGCTCATAATTTTTGGCACCTCTGTCTTATACCTGTTCAATTGCTTTCCAAACCACAGTTTTTTATAAATGTAATTTTTCCTTAGAGAGGAGCCGTTCCATGCATTAGATGATAATTTTCTTTCTGTGTCTTTTCTACTAAGTAAGAGTTACGGAAACAAATATTAATTACACTAGATATAAGAAGACAAGGTGACTGAAGTAGAAAAAATGTTGCTGCATATATAGCGTGTGATTTGAAAGTAGCTGAGGGGTAGCTAAAAATACCAGGTCAGCAAAGTAATGCACAGATGCGATTTCAAGGAGGGTGAATGAAACGTTCATGAATTACACTATTGAAAACAACATGTTAGCAGTATTTAAAAAGTGATTTGGCCTTGATTTAGTGCTGAAGTCAATAGGAACAGCGGTAGGCCAGTGTTGCTGGTACACATGAAAATATCACTCCTAAGGATACTGCTATACTTTGAGCTCCCCTGACTGGATTGTTCTGGATGTTGAACACAAATAAAATGGAAAATAGTCCCTGAGCAGGCAAACACCGGGTCTGCTGTATTTTACAGACATGGAAAAATAACACACACTTTCACAAACTTCCACATACAAGTAATGCAATGCCAACACAGTGATGTATACAATGTAGACCTGCAAATGAATTCTGCAATAAAACATTAATTTAATTTTAATTAATTGGAACTTTGAAAACCTGTTGTGAGCCTGGCCCACTTTTAGGACCAGCTCTGGGGCAGTAGTGCAGTATTACTTTTTCCTCTTTTCCTTCCCTTAAAACCTGTCTATGTTCAGATTTTTTATGCAGGGCTTCTAAATCTTGAAAATTGTCACTGCTGGAAAAAAAGCTTCCCATCTGTATTCCTGAGCAATGAAGACAATGAGGATTACTCTGGAGGTGAGACAGCTTGAAGCAGTATCTTCTGTAAGAAGGACTGGAAAAGGCCAGATTTGGATATTTGCAAGTAAAGGCAGGGGTGGTTTGAACACAGTTGGGTGAGAATGTGAAGGAAAAATAGGCTGAGAAGATTGAAATGTATTTGAGGGGCGGGAGGACAAGTCACCATTGTAGCGGTTTTCCCTCCCACACTCACCTGTGCAGTGTTGCAGAAGGGAATGTTGTATATTGAGGCACCTGTGTCACCTTCAAGGGCAGAGGCCTTAAACGTGACACTGGTTACACAGTGATTGAAGGACAAATAGGTTCTTCCAAAGAAATCTTGTTACATAGATGCCAAGACTTTTGTAGGCAATGGGAGCTAACAGTGTGAAGGCTGCTAGAAGAATTTCAGGAGAAAGATGGGACTGACTGAAAGGGATTAGAGTAATGTAAAATATTTTCAAATATTAAAATACTGCTGTAAAACTTGAAATGTGTGGATGGGAAGAGAAGTGCAATGCCTTTACTTGAATTAAGAAATGTCAAATCCTTCAGATAGTTCCTCTCATTTCCTTGCTTTGTAACCAATTTTAGACAGATGGATTGATGTCTTACGTTATTTTTCCAAACAGAGATAATCTGAGCCCATAGCCTGTTATATGCTGTCAGGAAAAAAAAAAAAAAAAAAAAAAAAAAACACACACAAAAAAAACCAAAAACAAACAAAAAACCAAACAGAACACCAACAACGAACGTGTGCAGAGTTCTAGGAAGGAAACAGAAGAACACCAAAAAGCCTAAAGATCACATGAAAGTCAGTCAAAGAGGGTGTATAATATACTTATATATACAAGGTCATTGGCTGCTTGAATTCGTTCAGCCTACAGCTGAATTCCCTTCCAGCAGTCCCTGAGGTGCTTAGAAACACAGAAGTTGACAGTAACCAAATTATTTTTATACTGTGTTTTGAGAAAGGTCCTAAATCTACAGCTGACTAAGAACTTGGGGATTTTTTTTACTGACTTTTTTTAAAGTGTTGTTTTTTTTTTTATAGACATACATATTTGCATAGACATGTTTCTCTTTCATTAGATGTTGTTTCTCCCTTTTGTCTCATCTCCTTTCTCCCCTACAGGTAAAGAAGGGCGGATGAGGGATAAATTAGAGAAAAAGGGTATTCATATGTGTTGCTGAATGAAGTCAAAATTTTAAAATTATTTTCTACAATTTTCTCAAAAAGTCCTCCTGCAAACACAAATTATGTGAAAGTGATATCTTCCCCCCAACAGTTTGGATTTAATAGAAACACTGTTGACAAATCCTGACTTTAGCCTGAGTGTCCTATTTTGAGGGGACCAAAATCGCCATGAGCAAGAAGAGGCTGACCCAGAAAAGATAAATTAAGAAGGTGGTAAGCAGCAAATGACAGCTGCAGCTGAAAACAGAACATAAAACTGTTTTTAGGATGGTATGACAAGGAAAAAACCCCATAAGTGGCTTAGCTAATAAATGAAGAATAGTGTAGGTCTGGAAACTTTACAGATCTGAAATTATTTTATGGAAGTAGCTACTAAAGCACCCTATGCAAAGAAATACTTGCAAAACATACATAAACAGCTCTAACCTAACTGGGAGACATATTGCTGGGTTACCTATGGCAAAGCCCAGTATGCAATGCCAGTTGGTGCTCTCAGGATGGACAATGGGTGCTGCTTGCACTTTCTTTATGAATTTGCTCTCAGTCAGCCACAGAATTGCTCCAGGACCAATGCTCTGACACTTATTCTCAGCATAGGGAAGCAGGCACTAGTCCCCAGGATAAGCTGCCCTCACATGCACCCTGGGCTGGTCCTTATTGTTAATGGTAATTCAGTGAAGTGTCACCACAGGGCATGTAATAACAGGAACATGTCGAAGGCATCTGCAAACTCTAAAATCCAAACAGTAATAAAAAAAGACTAGTTGGTTTCAAGTGTGATGCATATTTGACTCACTGGAATGTTAAGTCTCTGAAAGCCTTAGAAATGAAACTAGAAAAAATATACCTCAGGGAAGAAATCTTGTACTTTCAAAGAGGCTGGAAGTCAGCGTCTTGGCTCAGGATTTCAATTCTGGTTTTGTAATATAAGGAGAGATGTTTGTAATGCAAATCACCCACAAAGGAAAGTGGATGATCCACTTTCCTCAAGCAACAAATCCTGTCATAATCTTGCAAACACCATAAAACCCAGTTTACTCAAGCATTTGATGCATTTTTCTCCCTGTGTGTTAAGCTGACAAGGCAGGATTTACAGAATGTTCCTTGTGGGATGGGACAAAAAGAAAAGAAAAATTGTAAAAGCATGTAGTGCTTTAATTAGACCTTTGTGTAGCACTTTGTAATGAGGTCATGGGCTCTTCCTCTACTTTGTGTTACTAAGGACTTGCTTTCAATCCTTTTCCAGTCACCGTTTAGCTGTAACAGGGGTCACTGGGCAAAAGGTGTTCTTACATACTGGATTAGCTACCCTTCTCCATACCATGCAGTCTGTGGAAAAAAATTGGTAATTACATTTATTTCTGTGGACCCATTCCAAAGGGAAGAGTTTGCTTCCCGCCCTTGATCCTTCCCACTGTAGCCCTGTTATTCCTTTGGGCATTCCACCACTTCTCTCTGTGTCTCTCCTTGCTCTTTCTTGGGTGGACCTATTGTAACCTACAAGTAGAACCTGGCCAGGGATGGTTTTTTGGCTCCTTGAAAAGATCCGAGATTATAAAAAAAATCACATCCCAAACTAGGATAAAAGACTGAAAATTTGTCAACCTCCATGACTCAAATTCTTGATGGAGAGAAAACAAAATTATTGAAAGAACAAAGTTACCATAAGTTAGCAATTATGGTAACTTTTAATCATCCTACAATGCATTCATTTAACTTTCTAAACAAAAGGATTCCAACTAAAAAATATTACTTTAGGAAAAGTTAAAATGCGATATTTTTGAAGGTTTTTTTTTTTCAAAATGAAACATTCATTGAGAATTTCATAGAAAAACATTCATGGAAGATTTTAAAGAATTGGCAGCATCCAATAGAAATCTGGGAGTGTCAGGGTTTTTTTTGGCAAAAATTTCCTATTGACTCTATGTTGAGGCACTTCAGGAAAACATCAGTATCTTATCATCTTCGCATGATGAAGTGTCTGCACTGTAATTCAAATAAAATAACGATACATCAATGTTCATTCTAAAAGAACAGCCCCTGTATCTCAATATTAAAATATTGCATCCCATATATCTCTCTCATGAAAAATAAACTCATGGATAGTCAGAGTTCTAACGAAAGAACAAGACTTTGCCTATTTTACAGAGTATCAATTATTTTACCATATCTATAAAGCAAAAATAACTTCTCTGGAAAATAATAGCATGCTAAAAGAAGATTTTATTTCTAGCAGGGATGCACGAGTAACCAAAGGAACACATAGCATCTTCCTGGGCATGTGGATAATAATAGCCTAAAAATAAAGGACATACCTAAAGGCAACAGAAGGATGATTAATTATTATTGAAGAAAGCCCAACAGGTCTAGGAATAAAATTTATGATTTGTCACAAGCTGTGGCTGGAAAACAACAAAAACATGGAACAAAGATGAATACTATATGCAGTATAGTGGATATAAGACATGTTTTTGGTTTTTTTTTTTACTACATATTTATGTAACTTTGTAAAGGCTAGCACAGACAGGTAAATAAATAAGGTTGTATTATCTTGAGATGCTGGTATAAAATTGATAATTCCTCCTATGACATTAATGGGGTTTTTTTAATGTTATTTTATTATTTTTAACAACTTTGCTCTGAGAATTTTTAGCAGCAAGTATAATCACAAAAAAAAACCCCAAACCGAAACACTGGTTTACACGAGTTTCCTGATGTGATGAGAGTATTCTTATTTTGTTGCTTTCCTGTAAATGATATAAAAGGCAAAAACTTCCAAATTTCTCCCACTCCAGTCATGTTCTGTCTAGGAAAAGGATTATCAAGAGATTCATTTATGCATTATTTGAAATCTTTCTTGGAAAGGTCAGCTCCCTGGAGAATTGATATGAGCAATTTGTTCAGAAACATAAGTAGAAATAGAAGTGTTAGAGTTGACGTCTCTGTTCAGGACATTTTCTTTCAGAAAGGACTGGGGGACAATTGTACCCACTTTGCTCAGCACAGCAATCTAGAGAATGTTGCTTGTGTGTGACAGGAAGTGCCTCCTGTTTTTGCATGAACTATGAATTTCTCTTTTGTCAGTTCAAGATAAAATTGGCATTTTTTTTTTTTAAGAGCTTGTTAGTTAGTCCCCTCTGGCGGCTGCCATCTTCTGAGTCTAGTTGCATTTGCTATCACATCTGACACTCTCTGCAGGGGACCTTGTCAGTATGTGCTGACTGTGTGATGCTTTAATACTAACACACCAATCCAGTGGAGAACTTAACGCTTTATAGAACATTACAAAAATATGTGCATAGTCCTAACATCTGGGGTGATGTGAAAGCTGCAGAATAAGAGACAGGTAAGTTTAAAAAAAAGGCTTTATGAAGGCAAGGCGATTAAGTCCCTACAAGAGCTGTGTGGTTTGATTAGCATAGGCAGGATTATGCTCACGGAGGAATGCCAAGGAGATTCAGATGTCCCTTGTACAACCTTAAATTTGATATGTTTCTGACAGTGTAGCTCCAGCTTAGACTGATATTATGGGCTAGATGCAAGATGTTTCTGGGTCAGCTGCTCCAGCCTTTGTTATGCAGACAGGATAAACTGAAATCTGTGAACCTTTGTGAGGGAAAGATATTGCTCCAGGTCCTAGCAATAAGAATGAACTGAATATGTTGTTAATTCATTACTATATATGCACCTTCCCTGCCTCACTCCATCTTCTATGCTTAAATAGCAAGGGATGCCAGGCTTTTCCAGCTTCTTATTTCATGCTGAAGAGTGCAGTTTGTTCTATGTTTGAACTTCCTGGCGTGCTTATCCTGTCCAAGGGATAAAACAATCCAAAATATTCTGGAGGCAAGACAAAATCATGGAGCTGGACAAACACATGATAAGCAATTGGTATCCTCCTAATAGAAAGTGCAGCGTGTGTATCCTGTGCAGTGTGTGCTGTTCCTTGCAACTTGCTCCTACCTTCTGTCACACTATAAAGCAACTTTTTTAATTGTAGAACAACCATGGGTGTTCCAGCTGAGCTGTGGAGAGAGCGCTGTTGGTGCAGTGCCATGCTTCCCTTGGCATTTCTCTGGAATCCCCATTGTCCCTGGAGCTCTAGGCTTTGTGGTTCCCAGAACCCTAACGCTAATATCTTTTAATGAGGCTGAGGTCCCCAGGGGAGCCTCAGCTGGATGTGGAATAATGAGTGTAGGTTGTCCTAACTCCACAATACTGTGAAAATCAGTTGCAGTCCCTGCAAAAACCCTTGACACAGGGTATGCATGGTAAGTGCTAAGAATGCTTGCTTCTTCACAGCAATGGGCCATGAGGTCTTCCAAAAGGGGAAAGTGATTCCTGTGTTATCAACTCTTTCTAAAAGAGTTCATGTTGTGTGCTTTTACTTCCACGCTTCTCATCTTAGACCTGTGACTTGTGCCTGACCCTCAGCAGTCTGTCTTACAGTTGCAGGACCTCTTTGTATCCCTTAAGCCCTACAAGTAACTACAGTTAAAATGTTCTTATTCTTGTTGAATCAAAATGGCCGTGTAAAGAAGCCTGGCTATTTTTTTATTATCATTATTTATTCTTTTCCTTGACTTTTTTTCTCTTTTTCATAAGGTGTCAAATAACCAAAATGATCAATTATTTTCACAGCTTTGCAGATTAGATGCCCATTGGTTTCAGGGGAAGTAATAGAAATTGATGAGTGAGATTCTGTTCCAGTGGATCTATGTTACTGCTTTAGTACTAACTCTTTAATGGTGTACAACTCTTGCTGACTATATGAAAATGTAGTGGTGGCGAAACCTCTTCCAGAGATAATAATTAGACTTTCAATAATTGCAGAATTAGGCTTTCAAGATTTAAAGCATTTCAACAGAGCTTGGACTGAGGAGTCTACTTCTAATACTTTTGAAAGCTGTCTAGTCTTAGACACTGAGGATCCTTTAAAGAATTGTCCCCAGACGTAAGCACTGAACACTTTTAAAAACCTCTCTTGGTGCATAATTCTCTCATTTTAAATATATGTATAATTAGTGAATGTGATACTTACATCCTTAACATTTTCTATATTGAGCTGTTAATCTACTTGTATTGATTGCACCCTCATTTAATCAGGAGGCAAGAAACAGGCTATAAAAATGACTGCATTAATAGTCCATTTTTTAATGGCTCATTCACAGACACAAGAGATTTTACACTCTGAATGTGCTTTTTTTTTTTTTTGTGAAAATTTCTACTGTTATGGAGGAAGGCTATTTATGCCTATGTTGTTTAGGCAAAAAGTAAACCTGGTTGAATAATTTATTGCAAGGAGTATTAGCTGTGAATTTAGTTTTCATTTCTGTTCACAAATCATTCATGAAATGATTCTTTTTTTGTGAATGAAAAATATCAGCCTACAGGTTAGTCTATAAAGATAATTTCCTGATTCCTTTAGGGTTTGAGAAATTTTCCATGTGTAGGTAGTTTCGTCCAACAATCTGTTTTCCATGAGATTTAATTGGCTGCCAAAACCACCCTCACTTCTTTTCTTCAGTGGACAACCAAACTTTGAAAATCACATATATATTTTGCAATGACGCTAGTACTTGCCTGTAGACGAAGGTCTACAGGTCAATTAGAAGAATAAACCTTTCTTGTGCTTTCAATGCAAACAAAATTCCTTCCCTGAGAATTTGAATAATAACTGACAGTACATATCAGAAGATTTGTAACTAAAGGATAGTTTAGTTTTACTTTTGAATGAATGCGTTGTGTTTATTTTTCACCTGTCTAACAAGAAGTCATTTGTCCTGTGCAAATGACATGAAATGAGGAATTCTGAAATATGGTTATGAACAGCCTGGTCATGCCACCTGCACTCATCGAAGTGTGTTTATGAAAAAGTCTGAAGTATGGGACGGAAGGTTCAAAACAATGGTAAAAAATCTGAAAGTGCCAATTCTACCTGGGTGCCATTACTAGTAGAAACATAGGCACTTAACACTTAAAACCTGAAAGACATTGAGGTGCTGAATTCAGTAGTAAGTACATAATGCCCTTAAGGAGCTGAGCCTCATTTAATCTAAGTTTCTATAAAATCAAAAGATAATCAGATTCCTAAGTGTTAGGCCTCAGTTGGAGACTTATATGTTATTATAAATTAGCTGAGAGCCAAAACCAAAGTGAAGGTGTATAGCGGAAGGAATGTTTCTCCTCTTTTAAAGTTTTTATGTAGGAAAAGTAGTTCAGAACAAAATCTGGTTTGAAATGCTGTCTTTTCTGGTGACTGAATGGTGCTATCACAGAATAGAGTTTCTTTGTTTTCTTAAAGACCATGAAAAATTATTTGGTTTAATTATTTTGTTTCATTCATGGTCTTAGAAGCTGGTTATTTGCAGAGATGTTAACAGCAGGTTCAGTTCTCTCCAATCTATGCTGAGATGATTAAAAATGAAAAGCAGTGAATGAGTTGTTCTGAGGATAATCTTAATACTACATTGTGATTTACATGGTACTCTATGTTCCCACGCTCTTAGCAAGATCTCTTCAGATATTTTGCCCTAAACCAACTATAAAGCAAATATTTTCCTGCTAGTAATTAAGTCCATTTCCATGTCATAACATGGGTCCCAGAAGTTGCATTTGCCTCTCTGAAATTACTCAAGTTAGAAAACTGATAATAAACCCATAATGCATGGTGAATCTCAGTACTGTGCAATTAACATTGCAGTTTAAACCTTAATTAGATTTTGCCTTTGAAGGCAGCAGATTTCAATGCGATTTAATGGTTTGTTTGTTCAGTGGCTCTCTGCTTCCATTTAATTATGGCACTTTAAAAAATAATTTCCCTTACTAAAACAGCAGAAGATGCTGAAAAAGATATTACTACTGCTCGGTATGGGTAAAGGTAGGCGGGAAGATTCTTAAAAAGGGTTTTGACATGCCTGAGTGGAATCGTGTGGACAACCCAGCAATGTAGTTGTACTGTTAAAACCATAAGGCATCCTTTAGACTGCTGTGTGGATAGACTGGAAAGCATCAGCTTTTGTAGTCTCTTAAACTCTTGTCAATGAAATAAATTCCAGTTCCTCTCTAAGCAGATTTTAGTTCAGATCCCACTGTAAATATATATTAGTCTTGCATGTGTTAGGTTAGAAATGCATTAACAGCATCATCTGTTGAGGCATTCCCTTTCGTGAGTGGTGGTAATCATGCTGTCCCTGGCAAGAGCCTGACCAGCTGGCCTGCTAATTACCAACTCCTAGTAAGAGGTGGTATGCTGAAGTACTACTTCATCACTCAGCTTATCACTGGCTCAGACACACAAACAAGTTATCATGGCTTAGCAAATTGCTCTTAGAACACTAGGAACTGTCATTGTACATGCTTTTAGCCTATGGCAAATACAAATTAATTCAACTTAATGTAGTCTTCAGTGAAAGAATCTCAGCTGCACAACTTCAGGTTTATCTAAAGCAAAGGGTGTGAACATGGCTGGTTTCTCTTGTTCATCTGGTGTCCTATAACTTGAGAGAGTCATGTCTGTCCTTTGATTAACATGGTAAGCTGCATTTTTATAAAGAGAGGAGGGTATTGCTCTTTGCTTCTCTTTGTACGCCTGTGTGCTGGAACTTAGGAACATTGTTTTAGATACTCATAAGATGTTTTCCAATTTGAAGCAACTGTGTTCTTCTAGGAGATTACCACAGACATGTAAAGGAGAAGACACTGCAGAGAAACATTTGACATGTAAACATCATTTACTGAGATTTTCCACACTGCAGAATATGAAGCTGAAAAATCATTAAATAGGCCAGTCATTATGTACCAACTTAGACATGGAAAGCTTATCTGTCTCTGAGAATCCCAAAAAGCCATCCTTAGCAATTGTGATTCTGATCAGAAATCTGAACATGAGTTTAGTCACAGAAGGCAGGCAAACCAGCCCAAATAGGTACTGGTCCCCTTCGTGATCATTGCTTCTTCCTACTCAGAGAAATACCTTCTCAGAGTAAGAAAATACCTGAAAGGTGTATATTGGCACTACACTGCTGTATTGATTACATTGATCCCCAGAGATGTCTCTCCTAAATGTAAAGAACAAAGAATACTCTCTGCTTGCACCATATACAAAAGGTGACCTGTAAAATTCAACTGATTGGTAGATGCCAGCTGCAGAAGAGAAGCAGAGACATTTTGCATCTAGGAATAGACAATTTCAGTACCCAGTAGTGGGAATCCCAGCCAACCTTTAACATCCCAAAGGAGAATCAGAAATATGTTGTAAAATACACACAACCTTCCCTGAGACCTGTTAATACAATCCTCAGACTTATGGATAGGACAGAGGGAGGACCATGATTACTTCTTTGTTAAGAAAACCTACCCTAGAGAATGCCCTCCCTTGACCTGCTGACCTCTCTTCTTCTGATGCAGCCCAGGATACTGTTGGCTTTCTGGGCTGCAAGCACACGTTACTGGCTTATGTCCAACTCACTACCCCTTTCTCTGCAGGGCTGATCTCAATGCATTCTTCCCCCAATCTGTACTGGGAGTTAGGGATTGCCCCAACCCAGGTGCAGGTCCTTTGAAGTAACCTTCTTGATTTTCATGAGGTACATATGGGCCTACTCCTGAGGCCTGTGAAGGTTTCCCTGGATGGTATTCCTTCCCTTTAGTGTATCAACTGCAGCATGTCCTGACTGTAAGTAGATTCTAATTTGATTCCAAGACTTTCAAAGCTTTGCAGTGCAGTTTGAATTCAATAACAGAGAAGCAAAAGATAAAGAATCCAGCTTCTGTGCTTGGGATAGCCTGAAATGGTTATGGTTTAGACCAGGTAGGTGTGGAAGACGCAAAGAGAAAAATCCATGTATTTTTCTGTGTACAAATGTTACAATACACTTATGTATTTTAATTTCTTTCTCATATACTAGAAATATTTTCGCATATACTGGAAATATACTATCTCTAATTCCAGTTAAAAGTTTCCTCTTGATTGATGTAGGTAGCTCAGCCAGCTGGCTTTCCTGTATTCCCATCTCAGGGTCTGCTGTGTTGCCTGCCTGTAGGTTGAGGATTCAGTGTGGCAGTGGGATGGCCAGGAACTGAGAGCTGCATGGATTGATTTGCTCGTCTGTTACCAACTTTTTGGTCATGTGTGATATACTTAAATTTATCTTACTTCAATTTGTCTTTCACCCACTCGTCACTCTTAGAATGATTTGGGTTGGAAGGGGCCTTAAAGATCATGTGTAAACATTTGCAATCCAAAGATTTTTCCCTGTGCTCTGACTTTTAGATAAGCTAGTTGTCACTTAATGAAGGAACAGAGGTGGCTGATGATGTACAAATTATTTCTAAAACAACAACTGCATAGGCAGATGTTTTACAGAACTCAAATCAAAATACTTAAGCCTTTTCCTGTTTAGAAAAAGTCACTTCTCTGAAGTTGTGATCAAGGCACGTATTTGTCTTGGAGCTTAAATTCAGGCTAGAGCTAGTGCTTACTGTTGGACTAATAGTTGATGGATACCTATTCCTGCTTTGTGTCAAGTGGAGGCTGATGAGGGCATCCTTCCCAGTATCAGGCCATGCCTCAAACACCATAAACTCTTTTCTTTCTATAACTGTCTCTAGCACAGGCTGGTTACATTCCTTTTGGTGTCTCTAGGTCTGAAATTATTGCCTTTTAATTCAGTGATATTTTTGGATCTAAAGTGCAAGAGGCTGCTGGAGTTGTAATTTGGGTTTCTTTCTCCCATATGGCACTTAATCTATAACACTTGACATCCTGCTTTGCCCTGTGATGTTCTGTAACTTCCTGTCCCCAGATTGCCTACCAGGGCATCAACATTATGCAACACTGAAGAAAATTGCTGGGTGATTTAGGTCTGTTTTGTAACAGATTCCCCAAACAGTCCTTAGTCAGTTTTCATACCAATTTTTTGGGCTGTCCTTTTGAGGCACTGTCAGGTGCTTTTAAGAGTCCTTTTACTCTGAGAATGAAATAACTTATGTCACATAGAACTGCTTTATATTTCACTCTCCACATTACATGTTCTCCCTTGTATTATATATGTAACCCTAGAAAGTTTGAAATAGCACTTTCACCCACTTGCAGTAGACTTAAGGTCCCTACCAGGTTAATCGTATTTAAATGACTCACCCTCTACATATTTCAAGTGTTATTTCAAAGACTAAGCATCTTGGAAGTCCCACATTGTATTTATCCTAGTCCCACTGGGATATTCTGTCTTGAACTTGCTGTGTGCACTGGACCTGAGTTGCCCTGTAGACTTGGAAGATGAAGGAGACGAATCATGCTGGTGCAAAAAGGAATCAGTAGATGAAAGTTGGTATTAGTAACTGGATGTCCTCTCAAAATCTCTGGAAGATTTATCATGGAGAAAATATTTTTTTTGACCAGTCTGGATTTAAGGCTTAATTGTATTCTGATACATGCGGTTGTGTTGCTGTACATTTTGAAATGTTCTACTCACTAGCACTCTTGTAGGGCTTTAAGCATATGCTTATGTGGCTGGTTTGGGGCCTGAGCAATATGCAAATAACTCCAACCACTCCCAGACAGTTAGTGACTCTCACAGAGATTTCTAAGCATCATACACAAGGGGGTTTGAGTGTATTGATGTGAAGAATTTGATTTAAAAACAAGCCATAAAAGTAAGATTGTGCAAAAGCCTACTGGCTAATTTCTTCCCTATGTGGCATAACCACAGAGATATTTTGGAGAGACTAAGGCAGCCATTCCAAAAGTTTGGGACTCTGAGTAACAAGACCAGCCTAGGGAGGACTTGTTTCCTTCCATTTTTGCCCATTCCTCTACAGTTTTCTCTACCTTTTGCCCTGTATCTTGCCTGGGTCTCTGCAAAGAAAATAATAATATTTAACCTGGATCAGTTCATTGATCTGCTTTACAGTATGGTCTTCTAAAATGACAGCCAGCAGCTGGGAGGAGATGCAGCAGGGAGCAAGAACATCCTGGAGTGAGGAGCAGGGAATTACTTTAGCTGGTTTCACTACCACAGTCCCTGTACTGTGCAACAGCCTGAGGGTCTCTGTCCCTCAGCAGCTATTAGAAATGCTATCTGTACCTTTGGGATTCTTGAAACTGAGATGCGGAGTCTTTCAAGGAAGCTGTCCTTCACTAAGTATAAACTTCCTCACAACTTGCAAATTGCTGGGAGAAGGGACAAAAGCTTACATTCACATTTTCAGGTGAAAGAAAAGCATTTTTCTAGATAAGTTACAGAAAATTATAACTACTCTTATTAAAGAAAAAAAAACTGGTCTTAATCACTTTTGAAACATGTCAGATGTGGCTGTTCTACAAGTGAAGGCCATGCTGGGTTTGAAGTTTAATTAGCATTTAAAACCACTACCAGGGAAACCTCAAAATACAGCAAAAAGAATTTCACTCTGTGCCTTTGTCTTCTGCTTTATTAATGTTTTCAATACAGAACTTAACTTCATTGGACTGACAGTGACCTAGAGCTTTTTTAGTAAACCACAAAGTTTTGCTGTCAATTTACTGTGACTGCTCAACCACATTTGGTAGGAAAGAGATCTATTATTGAATTCAAAACTGTCATCTGAACAGGTGTAAAACATGACATGTTGCAGATAACAGAGAAAACAATACAAGGATAAATAGAACAGGTGTAAAAATAAAAGAATGGTATATCAAATTGTGAAAACATACCTCAGTAAAGAGACAGCTTTTCAAAATGGGCATTGATTACCATAAAATGACTACAAATGAAAAATTAAATTAAGAGGAAATTATCTTTTAGCAACAAGCAGAAGATATGACACAAAGATGTGATAGACAGAAAACATAATGAAAGTAAGACAACAGCACATTGCAAAAGAAAATTAAAATGCATCAGAGATATCTGGTGATCAAGGCTTGTTGATCCCAAAACCAAGCTGTCATGGTTTAACCACAGCTGGCAACTAAGCACCACAGAGCTGCTAGATCGTTCCTCCCATGGCTGGATAGGGGAGAGAATGGGAAATGTAAGTGAGAAGGTCTGTGGGTTGACATAAAGACAGTATAATAAGTAAAGAAAAGCTGTGTGATCAAGAAAAGCAAAACAGGAAATTGATTCACCACTTCTATGGGCAGGCAAGTGTTCAGGCATCCTTAGGAAAGCAGGGCTTCTTCACATATACCAGTTACTTGGGAAGATATAACTCAATGACCCCCTCCCTTCTTCCTTCTGCCCCCAATTTTATATGCTGAGCATAATATCATATGACCTGAAATATCCCTTTGTTAAGCTGGGGTCAACTGTCCTGTCTGTGTCTTCTCCCAGCTCCTTGTGCACCCCCAGCCTACTTGCTGGTAGAATGGGGTGAGGAGCAGAAAATGCCCTTGACTCCATGAAAACACTGCTCAGCAATAGCAAAAATGTCCCAGTGTTATCAATAGTTTCCACCACAGATCCAAAACAGAGCCCCATACTAGTTATTAGAAAGAGAATTAACTCTATCCCAGCCAAAACCAGCACACCTGTATATGTGTATTTAGCTTTTCAATGACTCTTTACACAAGCATTCAGTGAGCACATATAAAAATAGCAGAAAACAAAAGGAGACTGAAAAGCTTGTTTTAAAAGAAATTTAGAGGTGCTGATAAGACTTTACATCCAGAAACTTTTCTCCTTAGTAAATTCTCGGGGAGTAATGAATTTATCAAAACAATACACTGGATATTTGGAATCTTGAGTGTTGAGCACTTCAAATGTCATTCACATTGGAGGGAGCAAGAGTAAATATTATGGGAAAGGAAGCTTTCAAAAGGCTAGTCCAGAAATTCTTAGTATAGCAGTCAGGCTTAGGATTTTGCTATTTCCTAATCTTATTTGGGATATAGGCTCCAAATTTCTGAAATTCTTAGCGTAGTCTCACGCTCAGCTCTGAATGTGGAGGAGGAGGAATAGTTAGAAAATTAATGCAAGTAATAAAGAATGAATAAAAGTATGATACCTTATACTGTTATTTGGGTGTTGGTTAGACCATGTTGTGTAGCTCCAAAGATGGTCAAAGGTGTTGAAGTGTCTGAGCAAGCTTTAGACTAACCAGTGAGAGTATTGTAAGCAGACCAATTTTCACGTGCAAACCAGAAAAAAAGCCAAGTACAAAATCACAAGTGCTTCATGGAGAAATTCATTGCAGCACTCGGATACACTTATTTAAAGAGAGCTTGAGCATGGCTAAATGAACATTGTTTACAGCAATGACTGTAGTGGGAACAAAGTCTTGGGATTCTAGTCTTAGATTTCAGTAGTTCTAAATGTGCCACTGAACAAAACCTATGGCTCTCTGTTTAGCCCTATGTCTACCAGTGCCATCCTGGACAAAGTTATGCTACCATAGAAGCACAGAATAGTTTGGGTTGGAAAGGACTTTTAAAGGTCCACACCCCTGCAATGAGCAGGTCTAATAATGTGACACCAACTTCTGAATGGAGGTCTTTTGTAGCAGAACACACTTGCCAGTGAAGAGATTGCAGGAGAGTCTTTTAAAATCTGCTTAAAAGAACTGTTAGAAGTAATAGAGATGAACTGAGCTGTACCAAGCCTGCTAAGGAGTACAGAAATTGTGAAAAACCATTTCACATCCATACAGAATCAAATATCTCTGTTAGTATTAAATCATAACATGGAACAGTATAAGCAAAGCTAAAGCTTAGAACAAAAGTGTTTGATAAAGGTATGGGAACTCTTTAACTGAAAACGTAGGCAAAGAGCATCTGATCCTAACACAAAACTGCAGATGTGAAAGAGGTAAACAAAAAAGTGTGTGTAACCCATGCCGAATGTGGTTAACTGAGCAGAATATTTGTTCAAGGAAGAAAAAGAAACAGGATGCCTGTGAAAGCTGTGGGAAGCTCTTATTTCCTACAGATGTGATGGCATTTTTCTGGCAGTGAACCCACAGTTTTTTACTTTTTTTTTTTAATTATTATAACTTTGTCTTTCCATGGTTTCTTGCCATAAAACATCCACAGCTCTCGGGAGAATCCTTAAATAAAGAAGTAGATAATTGCAACTCACATGTATTTCTTACTCTTGTTTCAGAAAAGTTGTATGTACACAATGCCTTGCAACAGGTCTTTTCCTAGTTGATATAGCTGTCTTGTCCTTATAATATTTGTACAATTTTAATTAAAAAAAGGTTCAGCAGAATTCATTAAGTCAGCAGTGCTTTTCCAGAGTGTAAATCTTTCAATTAGATGCTTTTGTTTAGGAGATTTAAATCAAGGAAGTGTTGATGTTATGAGTGACTGTGCAGTAAATTCTCAGATCCT
Organism: Rhynochetos jubatus; assembly: GCA_027574665.1. Taxonomy (NCBI): domain Eukaryota; kingdom Metazoa; phylum Chordata; class Aves; order Eurypygiformes; family Rhynochetidae; genus Rhynochetos; species Rhynochetos jubatus. The sequence goes on along the minus strand of CM050651.1, from coordinate 73,009,085 downwards.
TTTCTGAGATTTCTTTTTTTGACAGTTACCTAAGAGTTCCTTCTGAAAAGATAAGTATCATGTTTTGCCCCAGAAATCTGAGAAATCCAGAATAGGTTCTGTTGCTCAATGTGCTGGAGAACATCTGATCAACTTATTTCACAACATATGAAAGTTTTGTTTTGGGAAAGTGGACCAGCAACAGGAAAAAAATTAACAGGAATGGGTTTTTTTTCACCTTCTGGCCAGTTCTACCAAAAGTATTCTCTGTGTCCTTGACAGTGAACACTAACTTCACAAAAGCATAAGGTCTGAAACATAATATATTGGGTGAGGAAATGGTTGATGGGTCAGGACCAAAGTTTTATAATATATGGGATTGCATCAGGCTGGTGACCAGTCACCAGTGGGGTCCCCCAGGGCTTTATTTTAGGGCCAGTACGCTTTAAAGTTTTTATAAATTATCTGGACACAGGATTCAAGGTATGTTAAGTAGGTTTGCTGACAATACTAAACTAGGAGGAGCTGGGAACTCCCTCAAGGACAGGGAGGCCTTACAGAGAGATCTGGATAGACTAGAGAGCTGGGCAATAAACAAGTGCTGGATCGTGCACCTGAGACATGGTAATCCTGGTTATATGTACAAACTAGGGAACAAGAGGCTGGACAGCAGCCCTGCAGAAAGACGTCTGGGGGTTTGGGTTGATGGTAAGTTGGATATGAGTGAACAGTGTTCCCTGGCATTAAAAATGGCCAACTGTGTCCTGGGGTGTGTTGAGCACGAGCATGTCATAGCTAATCAGTTGAGGGGGATGATTTTCCCACTCTACACTGTACTGGTGTGGCCCCACCTCGAGTACTGTGTGCAGTATTGGGTGCCTCAGTTTGAGAAGGACGTCAGGCTATTAGAAGAGGGTGACTAAGATGGTGAAAGGTCTCAAGAGCAAGACTTAGGAAGAGCGGCTGAGGTCACTTGGTTTGTTCAGTTTGGAGAATAAAAGGCTGAGGGGTGACCTCATCACAGTCTACAACTTCTTCAAGGGGTGTGGTGGAGGGGGAGGTGCTGATCTCTCTGGTGATCAGTGATAGGGCACAAGGAAATGGCATGAAGCTGCATCAGGACAGGTTCAGATTGGATATTAGGGAAATGCTCTTCACTGAGAGTGTGGTTGGTCACTGGAACAGGCTCACCTGGGAAGTGATCATGGCACCAAGCCTGTCAGAGTTCAAGGTGTGTCTGGATGGCATTTTTAGTCATATGGTTTAGATTCAGGTAGTCCTGTGAGGGATAGGGAGTTGGACATGATGATCCATATGGGTCCCTTCCACTATGAGATATTCTATGAAATTCTCAAATATCACATCAATGAATTAGTCTCAGATGCTATCCTTGTTGTTTGAGTTCATTTGTTAGGATTTGCTTTCATTTACAAAGCTATCGAGGTATATTGAACTGACATAGTTGAGAAACCCTTGGAGAGGGGGCAGACAGAAGCTATTCTTCCCTCAACTGATGCATAAAAGATACCTTAAAAATGTAGACAATATGAATGGTAGCCAATGTTCCACAACTTCTGTGTCTTTTACATCACTAATTAAAAAGGATGTTGTGGATTTAATTAGCACTGAAACCCAGAGCTTATGGACTGTAATAATAATACCTTAAAGAAGATATATATTATTTGACAAACAAGTATTGCATATAATTGTCCTGAAAATAAAAATATCCACAAAGATAAAGTATCTAAAAGATATAGTCTAAATTGCATTAATTGTATCCAGGTCTCATCTACCTTGGCTACTTTTTTTGGTGGCAGAAGATCCACTGGGCTGTGGTGATGGTTGTCTTCATGCAAGTAGTATAAAGAATGACATGTCAACTTTACCCTCTTTAGCAGCATCTTTCTTTAGTAGGGAAATATCCTTGACTTCAGTATGCATCCTCTGAACAGCTGATTAATTTGCCTGTAGCATATTTCTGTACTCCGTTCAAATTCTGCAGTAATTTTTAATGAATAATTACTTAATGAGGGGAATGTTTCTTTTATAGCTTCTCTTTTTTTGCTAAATCAGTTAACGTGAATATTACAAAAGCAGAAGTTTAACCTCTAGTTGAAGAATTAGTCAGTATTCTACTTGCGTATGAAGGTGCAGTAGGCAGGTCAGCTGTTTATTAGCTGGGATTTCATCTTCAGGCTTCCATGAGAAAGCTTAGGTTGCTGTGGACTAATTTGGAAACAGAAATCTGATGTCATATAATATTCATAGAATCGTAGAGAAGCCCAGTTTGGAAGGGACCTTAAAAAATCATTTGGTCCAAACTTTTGTGGGAAAGGGAGTCTGGATGAGATTATCTAGAACCCTGTCTAACTGCACCTTAAAAACATGCAGTGATGGGGACTCTACTGTGTTCCTGGTGAGGTTGTTCCAGTGACTGATGAGTTCCCCACTGAGCCTTCCCCAGTGAGAAATTATCCAGGGTCTTCTGAGTAGGACTAATATCCTAATCTCTTTTACTGTTTTCTGGGAGACTGCTATATCAGTATGTAACCTTGCAGCATGAAAAACTTGTTTGTAAAGATATACTAAGTGTTCTTCATAAGCGTCTAAGTCTTTTCTTGATCCCATTGATGGAATTAAAGGTGTTTGACTATGTCCTCATCCCAGAATCTGAGAACGCCTCCTTGATGATATTCCCTGATGTCAGAGTTAACTTTTCACTTCGCCTTGGAAGCTACCGCCATTGTGATACAGCAGCAAGACATAGCTGCGTTTTGTTTAAAAAGCATTAAGCCCATATTTCCATGTTTCATTGTACACAGCACAGCCCACCTTTTTAGCTCTTCTAGTTGTTTATTCAGTACCATTACCTGCTGTGGGGGGAAAAAAAAGATCTATCATAAATAAAAATGTGAATTCATATGCAAATGCAAGAGAAAATGAAAATAATCAACTCCTTTGTTTGATTGCAGTCTATTTTTTCTTAGTGAATATTCAAGAACTAAAGACTTTTTTTTTTCAATTTCTCTATCTCTTTAATACAAACTTTGGTGAAAATGCCTTTTAAAGACCGATTATTAGGTACTTCAGGCCTGAGAGTTTTCTTGACTTACATGAAACATAAAGAATTGATTTCCAAATAGCATTTATTAAGTCAATCCTATACATATTTGCATATAATTTCTAATCACGTATTTTTAAGTGTATGCCTTCAAACCATGATCAGAAATATTTGTCTTGAGGTACTGAGAGGAATGAAAATCCCACTGGAATTAATATTGTGCTGAGTTTCTTCTACAATATGCCTTCCCAAGGCATGGGAAGGCAAGGAAGATATCTTCTACAACATGCCTTCCTTGCCAAGGGGAGAAATTGTAGTCTCTGCAGTATTTCCTTGGTAGCAAGGATCCAAGTGTAGAAGAAGAAAGTACTTCCATTAAACATACCAGGTAAAAAACATAAATATAGATAGATGAATGAAAATATTTAACCTCACTTAGAGCCCTCCACCAATGAACTTGCTTATTGATTGACTTGTTTATTTAATAACAATAACTTTATTGGTATTTATTTTTTAAAACCTAATATAATCCATCTGTTCAAGCTAGCAATATCAGGACCAACTCCCCATTCCTCCCCAGTTAGCTAGAATTCCAGATGTTTCATATAGGTAGTGTGTACATTATCAGCTCACTAGTTATAAAACCATAAGATCTGTCAATTAAATAGCCAAGACCAAGCCTCAGTGAAAAACATTACTAGCAAATTTAGGCTGTAAGAAACTACATAACTATTTCAACTCTGCATGCCAGTTAAACCAGTATGAAATAATTCAGTTCATTTGTACAAACTGAATATCTCTTTTCTCTCTTGTTTTGGAGAAAATCTGCTTTAAAGTTGAGTTTTGGCACAAGAAGTACATTGTGTATTTCTTACTGAGTATAGTCATGTAGACCTGTAATCTTCAAAGGTATAAATCCCATAGCAGAGACAAAGTATTCAGTCAAAGAATATTGCAGCAACATATAGCTTTGAGCTTTAACAGTGAATGAGTGAACAGCAAGTCCCCCACTTGCAGCAGTTTAAATGTCAGAATAAAAAATTTAAGCCTAATAACATCTTCACGTAAGAGCAAGACAATACTAAAATCAATATTTGCTAAGGAGATCTCATTTATAAATCAATAGAAGTAGAAAACTCCTAATGATGGCCTAATTCCTGAACTGAGGTGTAAGGAAGAATTGAAAACACTACCTCGTGCTAGTTGCTATGTGTAACTATGAACCACCTCTGGAGATTTCTGAACAAAGATTTTTGCAAATATTCTCCTGAATCCCTAAACTCTTACGAAATTAAAATATTTTAATTTCATAAATCTTTTTCATGTCTGGAGGCTACTTGTGAGATCACTTTATTGTGAGATGTTGGTAGGAGTATAAAACAGCAAGTGTAAAATGGTTATAAATATTCTGTCAAAACACAGATCTGCCTCCAGTGTGCCACTCACTGCAGTGTCCATGTGGAGACAACTCTTGGAGCTATGTAAACATAGGTCACAGCCTACTTACAAAAAACGCAAAGAATTTTTTCCCACATGGATGCAAACAACATTGTTAAATATTTTTATTTCATTATTATCTTTATTATCTAGAAGGTACCAGGTTTTTTGCAGTGGCCTGCTGCAGTGAGCTGAAACCATGGTCAGAAGATGAAACACATTGAATCCATGCTTTCTCTTGATCCCATCCTGTGCTGTATGCAAAGCAAGTTTTGCCAGCCCAGCTGGCTTACAATCTAGGGACTGTTAGGGTGGTTAATTACTGTTAACGATTGGTACAGTTTTGTTTCTCTGTGCTTGACGTACCTATTGATCGGCAGCACAGTGAAAGTATATTCCAGAACTGAAATACAGCCAGAATAAATAGTGGTATGACATGGTTTCTTGCTAGGCTACACCTGTGAAAGGTGCTGTTATCTACTCAGCAGTGTAATATAACAACCTCCAAGAAGTCTTCGCAGAATTTTCTCCCAGTACTTTGACTGTATGAGGTTATAACCGAACTCAAATGATAAACATGTTACAAGAAGGGTTTTCCCCTTTCCTGCTTGAATACCCAGCATAGCACATGCTCACTACCGTGCACACGTGCAACACCAGGATCTAGTCCAAAACTTAATGAAGTTGATGAGAACATTTAATTTTACTTCAAAGAAGTTGGTTTGGGATATCTTTATCAGAGGAAGAAGAATATTGTTCTTTCCTTGTCTTATGATCTCGTCTCCTTTTGACCCTGGTACAATCTGTTGCATTCTTTATTTACATTTCATTTTAAGAGTGTTTTTCCTCCTTCTACGTTGAAGAAATTTAATTTAAAAAAAAATCAAATAAGATCTTTGAAAACCTGTTGATTTTTTCCAAAGAATTATTTGAGATTGAGAAGCTGAAATAATAAAATGTGTTTTCTGTTAGCCTAAAAGAGAGATCACATACTAAAACTATTCGTTTGGTCTCCTAATACAAACATATGACTCAGTTATTCACATAGGTGTTTATCTTAAAATAATAACACTGGGAACATTGAAATGATAACCCATCTGGCATGACGATGTTTCAGCTGTTCTTGTCCCCTTATGAATTTCTGCTGTTTCTGAATTTTTTTGTATTTATCAAAAAATTACCTTTGGACATCTGTCCACAGCTTGGTGTTAAGAATTATGTATAATGCACTTCTGTTCCCCAGGAGACTCCCCTTCACACACTCTACCCTTTCCTTTTTCCCCAGCAGAAACCTCTGTTATATGGAATCAATATATTTGTATTTGGTACTTAGAATAAAATAAAACATTCAAGAGCAATGTCTGTTAAAGCAGGACACAGATGTATGTGCATTTAGCCTCATCTAATTATATGCTTTAAGAACACATTATTTTGATAGGCAGTACAGAATCAGTTTGCATTTCCCAGAAGCTCTTGAGTGTTGCAAGCTTCTCGATTTGTTTTTTTTTCTCCTTTCCTGCACAAGTCAGTAAGATTCCTCCACCAGGGACCAAGCAGGGATGATGGCAGTCCATAAATGTGAGCATTTTTACAGTTGTTGGAAAAGGCTTCCACCCTCTGTCTTTGGTTGCTAGGTTTCCTCTGCTATCCAAAAAATCCCACTGGGTTAAATATTACACTGTTTATGTGCGTAGCAATCCCTGCACTGTACTGAAATGAAGTGCTAAGAGCTCAGCTTGTGGGTTTTTCCCACCAAAAAATTCCTGAATGGAAACCGATTCCTAACTTCTACAGGAAATTATGTAGTTTGCACTGGTTCAAATATATCATCCATCACACTGTTTATGTCAAAAGTGTCTTGTATCAGAATACATCTTGTCTTGCTCATGGCAAGACATATCGTGGCAGTACACAGACACTGAGATAGGTCACTGTGCAATCTGTGATGCACTCTGGGATAGGAAACTATTGCATACTTTCTATGGACAAATTGATAATAGTTTTAATATGAAGATCATTTTTAGTGGAATATACATATATGGCTGGAGAGTAGAAAATTTTAAGGCATCTATTTAACAAATAGCCAAAACAAAGGTGGATAGTAAAGCAGGCATTCTATCTTGAGACAAAAGTATTCATTTCACTTAGCCCTAAGCATTCATCATGGTTTTCCTTCAAACTATTGTAATATTCAGGAAGGCTCAGCCACAAATAAGCCAGGTGTTACAACAACAGGTAAATGCAAAATCTTCCTGTTCCCTGAAAATAGAAATTTAAACACCCTGTTAAAACACATCTGAATAGTCTCAACATCTCTGAGAAGAGGCAGGGCCCATAGAAATGGTCAGTCAAGAAAGGGCGATGTGTCTTTAGGACTGCTCTAAGAGGTGTTCTTCCCCCTGCTCCATTACCTGCGTATTTGTTGACTGAGTGCAGCAGTGGACACTGATCAGACAAACATCATCACCACTACTTTGTCTTTCTTTGTATCAGGGTACACTTGCAATTACAGATCTGGAATGTTTGTCCACATTTGAAGGAAAAGTTGACTAAACAGTTTTCATGTGGTCTCTCTGTGCCTCTGTATCTGCAAACCACTATTTTTCTAAACCCGTTGCAGTGCTGAGTTCACAACAATATTTATTTTACAATCCTGGCTCAGCAAATCCTGCCAGAAGTCCTGACAGTTTGAGAAGGTTAGTTATTTGCAGACCTGTCACTCAATGATTGCACCTTGTGTCTACAATGTCAGAGAACCTCAGAAGATACCATGAGACTCAAAGATTTGGGTAAGTGTTTGGAATATCTAAAGCACTAAAACTTTGTTACCTAATTTTGATTTACAAGCTGACCTTTTCACCTCCTATGCTCTGAATGTTTTCTCTCCTGCCACCTTCCAGCCCTTCTGAATCTGGGGGTCTGGTCTGCCCTCAGGTCTCATAAGCACCTTCTGACCTATATTTGTACAACAGAACATCTGAATACTGTGTCTCTTCCTGCAGCTCTAGGGCTGAGACTTGTGAAGTCTATTTATTTGGGCTTGGGGTTTTTTCTAAGGTATGAGAAGAGCTGTGAGGCAGCCCAGAAAACATTGTAGGGACAAAATTGCAATCTCTAGTCATTGATCTAGGAAAGCAGCTGATAGTAAGGTATGTGGTTGGTAAGACTGCAGGAAGGCTTAGATGAGGGTTATTTTACAAAGATATTTTGTCACTTATAAGTGCTGCGCAAAGGAACTGAAAGGAGAACAAAACAGAGTCCAATGGTCTGGAGCTTTTGTTCTGCTTTTATTGCTTACTCTCACACTGGATTTTATTTCAGGAGAAAGGCTGTTTAAATATAGTTCCTTTCCACTTACAGTGTGTCTGTCATCTGCCAACAGTTTGTACATTGCTATTCACTGTGCTTTGGACAGGCTGAGGGACAGCAGTGTGCTTCCCAGGGGAGAGGTACTGCAGAAAGGAGCACAGATTGAGCACAGCCCCCTTCCTTTCAGCCACTCATATGCACCAGAAAAGGGGCAGCTTCTGACCGCTGGAAAGAGCTGCCCTTTCTATCAAGGGAACAAAGTAGTGAGCACTCTCTTCTTTGTCCCAAAAAATGAATAAAAAACTGGGGAGATGACATCACTCTGCATTTTATACCTGTCTAGAGCTTATAGGAAGCCAATGAGAAATACTGTGTTTGATTTCAACAGACATGATCCTCTTCAGGTGTAAACTGGTACAGGTTACTGATGTGCCCTAGTAAGGAATCTGGTGTGTAGTGATAATGCACTAGAAACACTGTAGAATAGCGTCTCTCCCTTACACTTGATGACTACTAGGGGAATCACTGTGTTGACTCAGCAGAACAGATTTTCATACTCAAGAATTTATGCTACACCCTTTTATTTCAAAATCCATGTATCCCAAACAGTACCACAGAAATTATTTGAAGAATTGGAATATTTAATTAGATTATCCCAGCACTTTGAACACATGGTCAGTATTGTTGCTTAATGGTATTGACAAAGCTTCAAAGATGGAATAGAAGGTAATAGAAACTGGTGAAGAATGGGGAGTCAGGATTACTTTTTACTAGGAAGAAACTTTTTTTAAAAAAAAAGGTCTGGAATGTGCAGTACAACACAGACTACATAATGAGCAGAAGGCTCTAAAGGCAAAAAGAAAAGGGACATCACTTAAAGTTTGTTTAGGAGCTCATTTCAATTTTGCTCAGAACGTATTTGAATAGGAGAAAGATTTGTTTGTTGTAAAAGAGAGCAGGAAGTTTTCCAAGATGCTTAGCCATAAAAGATCTACACAAGAAGTATGTAAAATATTGACACAGGTGAGTGCTAGTGTGGTTTTGGACATAACGATCAAAACAGGCCATGAAAATTGAATTTCTTGGAGATCTTGGAAAAAATAAGTTTGCTGTGCTTGACAGGTGAATGAATTAATTTCTAGCTGGTAAGTAAGAATATGAAGGTTCAGCTATGCTTTTGGTTAAGTATCAAAACTCAGGATATCTCCAAAGCACCCATCTATCCTGGCTCATTAGCTGATGGTGCTTTTTTTCCATGTCCCAACTATCCTCACATGAAGAGCAAGGAATTCCTTCTGGAGCAATGCCTTGAAGCTGATGCCAGGCATCTGAATATATCAAAGCCCTAACCCATCTGTGTTTTCACGTTGTCAACTGAAATCTTAAATGTTGTAAATCAATTTGTTTTGAATGGAGAATTTAACAGTGGATTTGGGGACTTTTAGACACATACCTGAAAGCTTGACTTGACCAATTATTTAGGAATGAAGTTACCTGGAAAATCACCTGCAATTCTCGAGGCATTGTACGGCTCTAAGCAAATTCGTGGGCCTGAATATTTTTCTAATGGTCAAAACAATCATGGGGGGTAGGAGGGAAATTCCTCACAGATTTTTATCCCAGAGAAGGCACTGAATTCTAGCACTTTAAGGTAGATGCATCTGTGAACAGATTCTCACCATCAGTGAATAATAGTGACATATTTCCTTTTTCGTTGGATCATCACGAACCAAAATACTTCAGAGAGGAATTTATAGGTCGGTGCCAGTTCATACTAGTTGGTGCAGATCCCGGTTACTGGAGGACCTCATGTCCAAGAGGTGTGGTACTCGCATTTCTCAACCTCTCCTACAGTATGTCTTTTTGTTTACTCTTTGATGTGTTTGATACTTGGCAAGATTAGGAACTGTTTCCTCTTCTTAATCATGGCAGTGGCAGGAAGGATGTATTTTTCCTTGTGGAAGAGAAGGAATCAAAGGTTGATTTTTCCACATGTGCCTTTCCATGAATGGGTAGCAAGCACAAGTGAATAGCTTTTTCAGTCCTTCCCCTTTGCCATCTATGTATATATTTTTCTGTATATGTCCTGGTAAGATCGAGCCTGTGAAAATGCATGAAATGGAATTTAAAAAATAGCTGACTCTTCCTTTTCCCATGGTAATGCTTGCTACCACAGTGTTTTAAATTATTTCATATAAACAAAAGTATCTTCCCTCAATCCATTCATATCTTCAGTATGTTTTCTGAGTATTTTCATCCAAATGTGGTTGTAGGAAAGAAACTCAGTTTCTAACATCAACTCCTCTTATTGATGTTTCATGTACATGGGAAAGAATGTTTTGTCTCTGCTTTTGAAAAAGCCAGACTCCTCTTTTCAAAAACCACAACCCCCAAATTAACTGTCTAAATATTTGAAAGAAAAGTGGGTTCTAATAATACCCTGAGAACTTGATATCTAATCACTGACACAGTGGGGAAGGTGAAGGATCCATTAATGAAAGCTTCTATTTTGCATTACTTTGGTCAAAACAAACCATTTAAACTGACAGCTGATGTTTCACAAGGTGGACTGGGGGGTGCTTTGGTGCAGCATAAAACGTGAGTTGTTTATACTTGCAGATCAGTGAAAACTCTCTGCTTGTTTGGACACGTAGGAGCTCAACACAGGATGTGGGAGACTGGAGTTTTAAAAGTGTACTGCAGCACAGTGGCCTGGATTTGACTATAGGGGTGCTTTCACATTCATTGTGGAAATAGCCTTGGATGGTGCCATTTACAGGGGTGTAAAGATACTTTTTGAGAAGGTGAAAGGCTGATATGTTAGAGAGATACCAGCCTTGCCCCCTCTAAAAGAAAGTGAGATTTGCTGTGGTATAGAAGCAAAGGGTAAGCTCCTCTGCTCCCTCTATGGTCACATCTTGGTTATCAAACAGCAGATGTGAGTAACCCAGGGATTTTAGATCCAGTCCATATCGTAGGTGTATCCAGGCTGACCCATGGGATTTTGAGAGGTGTCTTGTTCTGTATTTATAAATACACCTCACTTGGATATGTATTGCTTCCTTTGTTATTATTATGCTTTTATAATTATTAGTATATTATGCCCTTCATTTTGTAACCGAGCTCAGAGCAGCTTCCAATCTAGCTCTATGACTGGCTATCTTCCTTGGAGAAACAAGTTCTGTTTGTGACATTGCCTTTTTAACGTTTTTCTTGAGTATGCTGGACCTATCTACCTACACATGCTAATTAAGGTGTATAGAATCAGTAATGAAAGGCAAAAAAACCCCACCCCAAACCCTACAAAAGTGGGACTTGACAACATCCAAATTGGATCATTTCTCAAAGAAGCTTTCTTGCTGCCACAATTTAATGTTAACTGTGAGATTGTCTCAAATAGAAAACCACTGTAGAGTGCAGCAGGTAAATTCTAGTCCACGTAGAGTGTACCTGATTCATTTATGAGATCACAATAGTTCTGTCAAGTGCCAAGTAAAGTTTTCTGCTTGCGCTGACTGTTGCCAGAGCTGTGCTGCTGAGTAGGGTTAGCCAACTGTTAAATAATTCATGGCACATGGTGTGTTTACAAAATGCCTTCTGATAAATTTCCATTTTTATAGACAATCCAAGGAGTTAATACACCCATCTTGCTTTGTATCAGTAGCTGTAACTTCTAGATGATGTCACGCCTCCCTGAGCAGCCCTGGGTACAGAGGATATGAACACACAGTACTGGGCTCTCTCCCAGTCCTCTTCTATATCATACAAACAGTAAATTGTCTAGCAGGCTGATTGACCAAAAAAAATTTGTTCAGTAATGAAATTTTTATTTTAGCTCTTTTTTTCCACACACATTTGAATTTTACCTTTTCATTCTTCTCCACTCTTAAGGGAAAAAACCCATTATGCTTCCACACTGGTGCTTTGGCTAGACAGTATTTTTGTTTATCCTCTTTGATCTTATATCAGTAAAGATAAATACTACTGCTATAGAGTCCACTACAATTTGCTGAGAGCAATGAGAAGGAGCTGCATAAACTCATGGAGTTTGCAGGCATTATAGGGTCAATCAGCTGCTGGATGCTACTAGCAGGAACTTCATGAAGCAGTAGCTGGCATCTGAGGCAATGGAAGCCTGTGCAATGGCAGATGAGCTCCTGGATGCTCTGAACCCATCTCTAGCTCATTCTCTTGCCAACCTCTGAGGGTGGCCAGCAGATAAAATGCAATTGGTTGGGGATTTCCTCCGCTTAATGAATGATGAAGTAAATTCTACAAATTCAGTCTGATTTGACTGGTAATGAAGAATCACTGTGATTTGTAATGGGAGTTCCAATGCACAGATTTTGTCCAGGAGTCCAGACTAAAAAAAGTTTATTTTTCTGAACTATGCACTCATCTGGCAAAAATAATTGTTTCCAAACTCTAAATGAAAAATGCCATTTTTTCTAAATGAGTTGCAATCTGGATTGCAGTATCCACAATCTCAGAAAAAGCACATTAAACAGGGATACGCATGCATAGGAGAAGCAGTTGCCTCTTTGCATATTCAGATCAAATGCTTACTTTTAGTTAGTCACAAAAGAAACAAGGTTGTTTTCCAGATATAAATCATGGAAACCCACTTGTCTATACAGCCTTTTAAACACCTCTCAGCAATGCACTTCGGATGAAATTTGCAAAGGCACAAAATGTCCCCTGAAGGGTTTGATTTGACATCCAGGTACTTTCAAACACTTTTAAAAATCCATTCCTTTTTTTCTTGCCACACCTTAATGCCAAGTACCCATTGGTTTAGATGAATGGTCATTCTGAAAAGGCATATGGCAATGTGGGATTAGGTCCCTAGTAGCATGAGGTTAAAAGGAGAGACAGATTTGGCAGATGGCCTACTAGGATAATAAATTCTGTATACATGGAAATAAGATGGTGGCTATTCTGAAGAGGAGATGTTTTCTAACAGGCAGAAGCAAGGAAACAAAACCTGTTATTTTCTCTGCTGCTCTCAGCGGTGTTCTGTGCTTTTTTTTTTTTGAATATCAAGTAATCCGGTATAAGCAGACTTTTATAACTAGAAATAAGGTTGAATTGAATCAAAAGAGAAGCTAAAGTACACTTTTGTGACTCAGCACACTCAAATATGTAATAACAATGAGTGGATAAAAAGACGACTTAGGCTACAGCAGGGTTTTGTTTTCTTTGGGTGGGGGGGCGCTGTATTTTGTATATGAAGTATTACTTTCCTCCTAACACATAATCTTTATACACCCCTAATTTCTGCAAAAAACAAATCTTTATGACCTCTGGAACTTCAACTGCTCCTGCATCCTTCTACATATCATAAAGTTCAGGTGGTAATACTGTGTATAAGATAGTTTTTCTTAGATGACAGTGCTTGTTAAAAGGTATTCAACACAGAGGTTGCTGGTTGGAGACTGAACACAGTCTGGATGGCTCAGGATTCACTGTTGAACAGTCTCAGTTCAGTTAAAATAAAAAGAAAATAAATTAAGGATAATTTGGGTCAACCTCTTTAGATAATGTTATGCAGGATATCAGGTGAAATAATCAGGAATTTAACATCTATCTGGTGGATAAATCTAGGTCAATGAGAGGAAAGACTTACATTGCATTTTTTCCAAGGTTTTATTGTGAGAATGAAGAGTTTTGCCTATTTTTGAAAGACACCAACATCTTAGCTGGAATACTCATGAACCTTAGAGCAGGCAGCCATAATTCTGAAGTTTATAATCAGTAGAGACAGGCATTAGCTAAAGGCAAACGTTTCAACTGTTTTGCAAGTGGAAAACCAAGGCACAGAACAATGTACCACAGAAGTATATATAATACTATACTACAGTGCTACAGTACTATACTGCACTATAATGTTAGAATTATGCAGTGTAGTTCATAGTTTAAAATGAAATTATTCCTGTTTCTCTTTTTCTAAATTTAAGTACTCTTTCAAAAATTGCAGAGAAGTTTGTCTTGCAATATCTGCTTTTATTAAAAACCTACTGGGCAGTTGACAGTGCTGATATCCTCTGTGTGCTGTGATTTGATTTCCTTCAGTACAAGTGCCATAAACGTATTAATGAGAGAACTCAGAATTATTATATAATTGCTATGCTTTTTCTCTTCTATTCTCCTTTATTCTTGTTTTTAAGCCTTGGAACACTTAGAAGGCACAGAAAATAGAAGCCATAACGTTAATTGCAATAGTAATGTAAAAATGCAATTTTTTTTGTTTGTGAATTCATGGATATATTACCAAAAATAAGAGAATGACAGTCCTATTTCAATTTGAGGTGTAGGGATGAGCAGTTTATGATCCTCCTTTGGTAGTCCTTTCTATTCTTTTTTCAGAAGGAATCACTAATTTTCTACTGGGCATAAAAAAAATGTTCAATGCTTCATAAACTCTGTACAGACTTGCATTTGAAGAGAAAGTTAACTACCTGAAACAAAATGACAAATGTATTGGTCACACTTTTACATTCTGTAGACTAGCGGGGGGCAGAGGGGGAAGAGAGAGATTATTTCCTAAGTTTACAATTAAAATTAATGAGGTGCTATAAACCAAAAAGCGTTTTTCAGGATGAGAAGTGGTAGGTTATAATCTATTTTTATGTGTGTATGTAGATTATAATGAATCCATTAGATTACTTTTATATTCGTGTTATTAATGGTTTCTCTGCTTTCCCTGGCATTTTAAACTCCCTGAATAGATTCAGTACCTTAAGCAGAGCAAATACTAATTCCTGAGGAAGGAGGAATCAATATTTTGCCCTCCATTTAATTGAAAATTACACAAAAGCTTACAGATCATAACTTTTAGGGTATCCTCATAAAATCCTGGAACAGATTTGTCTTCTTTCAGGGCTTGTCTGTCCAGGAAGCTACCACATCAGGAGTTTTGTGAAATTGCAGTATGTTTGCTGCTTCCTACTAACTTCTGGATACAGGTTTGGGCCACAGTAAATCTGTGGTTGCTCACTGTCTGCAGGACAAATTTGATTGTGTACACCCAGTGAAGGCAAGGCAGGTAGTGTGCTAGCAATCCCTATCCTATTCCACTGTGAGCTGGCTGATCACTAGCCATGAATATCTTTCAGCAAGGTTTCTACAAATTGTCATGTGGTCTAATTCATGGGTGATACTGGGTGATTTAGCCTGGCTAAATCATCCGTTGTCCTTCAATCCCTCCCTGCTAAAGTCAGCATGTGCAGAAGAGTAAACTTCACTGAAAAGTATCTTGAAGGTGTTTGGTTTTATAAGCTGTGGTTCTGCTTCTGCAACACTTCATCATGCAAAAACCCAACTAATATCAGTGACCAAAACAAAGAGCAGTGGATTGCTTTCTTTAAAGATGCTTTGCTGCTTCTTCTACTGTTGCACCACCCTCATGCTCTTCTTGAAGAAATTTCTGCCTCTAGATGATTCTGGTTTTCAAGCTGAGTTGAGGATAGAAGCTAGTATCTCACAGTCCTCAGGGCTGTAGCACAAATGATGGGATTTATCATCTACCAGTACTACATCACAGGTATTTGTATTGACCACTTTTGTAGCGGGTAGAGAGAACAATTCTTGAGCCCTATTGATCTGATTTCTCTCAGATATCTATTTTGAGATAAGATGCACGTCACCCTGGAAGTACTCGTTTCTCTCCTTAAAAGAAAGGTGTAGACAGCTATTTCAGATGGAGGCATATGGAACAGGCATTTCACATTAGGCAACTGAATCCTGATGAGAGCTTTCTGCTATGAAGTTGAAGTGGTAACCCTGGTAAAGGAGGAACACTATGAAGCCATTTGACTTCTGTGCAGAATTAAGTCTGTGTAGGTAACAGCTATCCAAACAGCATTCCAGGAAGCATCACCAAAGCTTATACCATCTCTTTTTGGTTTAATGCCAGAACAAGCACTGCAGAAAGTGGAATTAACAGCTAAGAAGCTGCTTCTACAGGTTTCTAAAGAGATAACGAAACACATCACACACAAAAATTGTGATTTACTTAAAAATGTATATATACATGTACGTTTCTCCAGCCCTGGGCCAGTCACATGACTTCTGGGTGCTTTGAATCCTAGCAGCTAAAATGGTGTTGTAATGCAGAAAATGCCTGGTACTTTCAGTCTGCCTGTAACATTCCTTTGTCAACCACTTCCACTTAGATAACATGTATTAGGAGCACTCCTAGCAGGTCCATAGCAGACCTCAGCTCACACCCTGCATGCTTGTCTGTTGGGCTGGATGAGGCACTGTTGCTTAATTGAAACATTTTGACACAGGTCAATATTTGTGTAGTTGCTGTGTTTTGGTTTTTTAATTAAGAGCCTTGCCTGTTATCATGTGTAGTCCAATTGAAATGCGTTCAAGGTAAATGCATGCTTCTGAGTGCTTTTCTGTAACAGATGCCAAAGCCTTTCCTGAAAGAAGGATTTGCAGGGCTATCCAACATCTTGGAACACCAACTGGGTACACCATGAAAGCATGCTTTAATATACACAATGTGTTGTTGAGTTTCTTTGGATTTATTAGGAAAAACTGCAATATCTGATTTCTCGAGTTGCTTTATTTGATTATAGTACACCATAGAGCCTGGGCAGCCATAAAAGTCATGCTAAGTAATAAAAAGTGGGGCATGATCTATCCATAATACACACACTCAACCTGTATCAGATATCAGAAAATAATCGTTTCTTATTCATAACTCATAGATGTAAAGGATTTAATACCTGTTGCTTCAGTGGATTAGGGTTGCTTTTCTGCAACAAAATCTCATGTATTAAGGAAAATGAAAAAGATAGAACATCTTCAGAGGATAAGTAGTTGAAAATCAATGAAATCAGGATAGTGCAGTGTCACACTCAGCAAAGGGAAGGAAGCTCTGTGTTTGTAGCATCCTAAATTTTAACTACTCCCAAAATAGTATTACAGAAGGCTAACTGGCACTCCTATGTAATCGTTGTACTAAATTATGTCTGAAAGATAAATGGATTGTGCTGACTTGTTAATATGCATAGTGAGAGTTTAAGTATTAATATATGTGAATTAAAAGCAGTGATAATTTTGTTATAATTGGTCTTAATATGAAATAAATCCTACCATCTGTCACCTGATCATATATGTACATTGATACTGAAAAGCACAGTATCATGATATTAAATAATCTTTTTTTTCCCATCTCCTCCAGCTCTCTTTCTTTCAGTACATAACACTTAGGTTTTTACTAGCAGACACTGAAATTATTTTTACTTTCATAAATGAAAAACTAAAGCCCTGACAAGATTCATAAATTCTCGAGTGACTGACAGACAACAAACTGATCTGTCATAAAACAGCTCATACAATAGTTACTTGTATGAATTGTTCTTTTATTTTTTTCACAGTGAAGGAAAAAAACAAGATTAGCATTCCAACAAGTTGTGTCTAACTTGCTGCTCTGATAGTTTTTGCCCTTTTACCATTGTGCAGCTGTTATGATAATAGGTTTCTGCCTTCAAACTCCTCTGTAAGTTGTTTGACCAGGTTTGCTCTAATTTGTTTTCTCTTAGTATGTATTAAAACTTTTATGTGGGTTTTTTTTTTATTCTTTTCCGTGATAGTAGGCACTATGCTTATAGCAATGAGCAGGAACATCGTTACGTCAGGCACATTGGATTGGATTTTGATAATATTTACAGATATGTGAAAAATGGAATTATGCCTATCAGTGTATGGGAGATCAGCATCTCCTGTAAGTGTAAGTAAGCAGCAGAATATAAAAATACTGATATTCAACATTGACAAAAACAGCTTTAAGTATATGACTGTGAGATTATGCTTCTACTCTGTAGATAACAAAGCTGAACTTCTTAGCTCAAAGTAAAGGTTTCCAAGGCACAGGGAAATTTAAATTCAGCTCCCTGCAGTGCTACATCAATTTGAAAAACATCACTTTCAAATAAAACATGTTAGATAACACACGTTTTAAATCACATATAAATACCAAAATAAGTACAGAAAGGCACCATCTTATCATTTTATTAACAAGAATAATTTAATTCTCGATTATGCCATGCTAGAATACTGGACCCTTGAATGGATGTAGGAGATGTGTAAAATAGGACTGCCACAGCAAGTTATGTTTTGTTTCATTTTCACAAACCACTACTCCTGTTTAGCATCATTAGAAGGGTTCACTTGAGATATACCCTAGATGTGCTTGTCTTTCACTTCCTCGTATTTGCTGCCAATGCTGTCTTTAATGGTCAAGCTTAGCAATGAATGTGAGGTCAGACATTTAAAAAATGTCTCTGAGTGAGATTTTTAATAGTACTTAAGAATTTAAAGACCCATTTAGGAATGTGGAAGGATTCTCAAAAGCATGGAGACTCACAACTCCTGCAAGTCTGGCCCTTAAGGGGCACACTGTCCTATGACTTTTCCAAACCCTACGGTCTTAGGTAAATGAGAGCTTTAAAAATCTTGCTCTTAACTTTGCGGTTGATTCACTAAAGAGTTTTTCATAGAACTGAACTCCTCAAAGCATGGACAGCACAGGGAGTGCAGTTACACGGTTGCTTTAACAAGGCATACAAACCCCCATGCCACTGAAAGCAGCAGCTCCATCTGCCTCTTCTGAGCTTCTCGTTCCCCACCAGCTCCCTATGCCAGTACTGGTGATGGTTAATCAGTTCCCATTAGCCCATAAGACTAAGGGGCACAGCTTACCCGCTGTGGTAGGGAAGAGAAGGCACCTATGCTCTTTTCCAAAGCAGAGTGGACTTGTGCTAGGTTAAAGCAAACATTTAACCATAGCATAAAAAAATAAAATGCTCTGATAAAGCTAAAGCTTCCAGTGCTGTTCATATTCAATACAGACAACTTTCTGTGGCTCGCATCCGTTTTGCATTATTATTTCTTTTACAAAGAATTACCTCTACTCTCTAACCTTTGAGCATTGAGAAGAGAGCAGGGTTAGTAAGATGGAAAGCAATCATTTCAGTCTGGTAATTAATTTTGAAACTGTAAATTAAGCTTCAGTTTAATATTCCCAGTCATCTGACCTGCAAACTAACCAGAAGAGTCAAGATGTACAGCAAGAGAGACTTTTAAAGTATATGTCAGCTGGTTCTTGACATATGGTGTGAGAGTCTTGCCGTACAAGAATGTCAGCAGTACTCGAAAGGTTAATGGAAGTGGGATTTGCAGAGACATGACTGATTCTTCTAGAACAGGTGAGGAAAAAATGACAATTTGGACAAAGACCTTTAAAGCCCTTTTGCATTTGCATCTTTCCGTCGGAAGGGAAGAAAAAAAGCTAGTATCTCTTCTAACTTAAATCAGTCTAATTTCTTGAAGGGATCCAAAACTTGTCAAAGAAAGCATTTTCAGACTAAGAATGAACTGTGAGAATGGGTGAAATGCTCCCTGTGAAGCTTATGAAAATGCATCTGTCGTGGCACAGGACAGTGTCTTACAGTATCTACAGAGTTAAGGTTAAATGTTTTGGGTTTACTGTGTGTTGCACTTTCTCACACATTTGTACATGCCTGCATATGTGCACATTTCTGACTCACCTTTATCACATCTAGTTGAACTGTAGGTACCTTTCTATTATTTTTTTAAAATTTATTTAATAGAATGAATTAAAATAAATTTACACAAGGAAAGCTACTCACAAAAGAAGTATTCTGTTATCAGGCCAACTGTGATTTAAATTCCACATTTAGATAAAAATAATAAACAATGGTCCAGTTGTATGTTAAATACAAGACATTCTCTTTGCGTTACATGAATTCACGCAAGGCCAACAGTTAAATTAAAACATAATAGGATTGGTAACTTTCCTGGTTGACAGCAAGACTAGGTGATCTAGAAAATAACCTCAAGCAAAGACCTGTAACAGTAGGTTAGTAAGCGTTAGTCATCTTACTTATTTTAACTCCTAAGTATTTGATCTAGACCCCGATGTCCCAGCATCACTGAGCAGGTTGTAGATGCCTCTGCTGAGTATAGTTGGTGAGAACTCTGCATACATGAACCTCTTTGGTTTGGGGGTGACATGGTTTAATCCTAGCCAGCAATTAAGTACCACACAGCCACTTGCTTGCTTCCTTGCTTGGAGGAAAAGACAAGGGAACTCGTGTGGAGATAAAAACAATTTCACAATTTAATAAGAATGAACAAAATACTGATACCAAAAATACTAACAATGCCAATAGTATTACTACTAATAATATGTAATGAAAATAATGGAAAATAAAACAAATGTTACAATTGCTCACCACCCAACAATCAATGTCTAGCCAGGTCCTGAGTAGTCAGAGCTGGAGAGCCCAAGAGATAGGCAAAGCTTGAGAGAGAGAGATCACCCCAGAGCAATTCCCAGTGGGCCAGAGAGAGCGAGCAAATGAGAAAGCCAACCAACATAGTCCCCAGCCCACCCCCAACTTACACTGAACATGATGTTTTATGGAATGAAATTCCCCTGGTCAGTTTGGGTCAGCTGTCTGGACTGTGTCCCCTCCCAGCATCTTGCAGAGAAAAGTTGGGAACACAGGTACAGTATCAGAAACTGAAAAATTCCTTGACTTGGTACAAACACTCCTCAGCAACAAATGAAAACATGTTATCAATATTCTTCTCAGCACAAATCTATATCCTTAAACAAGTTACTGTGCAGAAAATTAACTGTCCCAACTAAAATCAGCACACACGAGCAGAACAGAACCCATTTAAAGATGGGGGCCAGTTGACCAAAGCTGCAACCTGCTCTGAAATATATAATGGACACTGCCGAGTTTAGAAGATGACTTCCTTAACATTCCCAGTGTGTCAGCTTAGTGGGATGTGGCCCAGGGGATAGAACTTGGCTAGTGATTTGGGCTGTAACTGCTTCAATATGGCCTGGTTATAAAAGACAATGAACATTAAGCTACAGGGAATAGAAATAAGCTTTTCCTGTAAAGAAAATATCCCATAACTATTTCCTTTTGTATGTTCGTGTCTTCCTGTTCTACACATGAAATTAGGAGATGGCAGGCCATCTGCTCTGTATCCTGTACTCATTTGGCAGAGTCTACCTCTGCATCTGTGATGTTCTTCTTTTGTGGCCCTCTTCTTATGGTCTGATGCAGGTAACTTTCATTTCAAGAGAGAAGCAAGAGCAGGGGTCAGAACTGATTCATTCCTGCACAGGTATTTTACTTGTGTGATATTGAGAGATCATTCACCAGAGTCTTTTCCCTCTGAGGCTGTCAGGACAACTTGTCATGTGAAGGGTCCAATCTGGGAATGCAACTAGACTCCTATTGTTACCCACAAGAAGTCTATTGATGACAACGAGAGGATTGTCAGAGGTACTATGAGCTTTGGAAAGTGAACTGGAGAGTGAAGAAAGCCAAGAACTCAGCATTTATCAAAGTAGTGGTTATAGATAGTGTGGTAAAGTAAGATATTAAAACCTAAATTCATCCTGGAACCAATGCATTTGTCATCAATGAGAATAATTCATCACCTGAATGTTATGTCTGGGATTAGAATATTTTCCTCTAGCAATGCTTTGAGTTTCAACAAAACTGGTTTGCAGTTCCCAAGTCACAGCAGGGGACAAAATAGACAATCCCAGTTGTTTCTTCTAGCCCTTGCAATCCACAAATGCAACTGCTTCCTTGGTAGGTGTCGGGGTTTAACTCCAGCTAGCACAATACCATGATTTTTTTTTTTTTTAATTGAAGAATAAGATATGTCTTCCTTCTGTGTTGACCTACAGGGTGTCATATGGGGAATGTTTAAATGAACATTGTTCTCCTCCAAGCTAAAGCATTCCTGTGACTTTTTCCCATTTATGTAACGTAAAATGGATAAAATAAAAATAATTTAATCATTACTTAGTATATCGTGGCAATTTTAAAACAGTCCCTTTGTCTTTCATATATATAATATTATTCACTTACAAAATTTGTCAACATCTTCATGCTGCAAGTAAATGTAGCTTGGTGTTTGTTGTTAGGATTTACAAATTAAAAAGAAAATCTAAAAATAACATGAGGCTGTGTTATCCTCAACATTAATTTGTCTGCCAAAAGAGAACAGCATCACGTAACCTGATTTGATGCCCAGCAAAATAATACAATTTGACAGAATGCATTGTTCAGGAGATTGATTGACTGATCTCAGTTGACGTAACTGTTAGGCAAGCAGCCTGAATTTTGATAGAATATTTGATGAGGTAAAGGACTGACTGACAGAGGGTAAGTATAATTGCATGAAAGTCACAACTCCAGCTGACCCAGTAATCTCCTAGCCCTAACCATGAACAGACAGTTCATATGGCTTTGTGTGCCTTACAGATTGTTTTTTGGCTGTGATTTTTAACACTTTTTCTGCATGCCTTGTCTGTTTGGTGTAGAGTGGGGGGAACCCTACAATATTTTCTGTCCACTTTTTCTGGTTTTCAGGGCTTACAAAACTTGTTCAGATTTGATTTTTCCTGGGAGTTTAACCTCAGAGTTTCCTGTTTCTCCAGTTTCCCACTGCTGTAGCTATATGCTCACCAGACAGAAGTCTGGTCTTCTGATGGAGAAAAGCACTTGCATGTTTTAACTAAAAGTAATATTGGTGATGCATATACACATACATTCATTCCTGTCTATTAGGAATAAAACTTTCTGCTTCGTGACACTCTTTTTCTCAATTCCTGGGTAAAATATTTCAATTACCTTGATTTTTTACACCACTTTCATTCCTGTTCCTAATTCACACTGGCATACGCTAGAAAAAAATAATCAGCCCTTTTTCCCTTGAGAGGCTTTTCCTCCTGCTTTTTCTTGGCAGAATGTGTCATCTTACATCTTTCTTACATTTTCTATCTCTGCTTTCGTGGTGCTGCCCCTTCATGTATTCAATTTCAGTCCTAATGCAAGCAGTACTTTTGTGGTTTTTGCCGTGTAAGTTGCATGTTATGTTCAAAACTGAACTCTACCATACATTAAGTTGGATTTTTGTTAGTTTTAAAAGTGTAAAGGCACATTTAGTCTGTCTCAAGGACAGCAAGGAGCTCTTAGATCTATAATTCTGTGTTATGGTAGAAGGCATGAGAGTATACTTTTACGAAGAAATATTTATGAGAAAACCCTTGCACATATTTTTTCTTGTTGTCTGAGAGGTGATTCGCTGCCCAGTCCTTTGTTTATGTCTGTCCTTTACCCAGGCAGCTGTCAGTGTGAAGCATGGCTGTTATCATCCCTTTTCTGACTGTGCCCTCCCAAAGAAAACAATGACCATCAGAGCCAATTCTCCAGGCTGCTCTCACCCACCGTGCTTGTAACCCACACAGAGCAGGAAGGAGTATCTTTGTGCCTTTGTAGGATCTTGCATTGGCACATGAAGCTTGCTACATACTTATCCATATATGACATAGCCTGTTTCTTCTAGGTGGTAACTGCCACCAGGGTCTGTAGGCTTGCTAACGTGAACTGCACTGGGAGCCTTCATTTCGCATGACTCTCTTTTAACATTGCCTGTGCAGATACATCTCTGAAGAGGTAAGCGTGTGTGTGAGTAATGTATGGATACAGAAATGCTGTTTAAGTGTATGGACTTAAATATATCCAAGGAGACAGGACTCTTAAAAGTATGATCTATATATTTGCAATAGAAAGTGAAGGGCAAGGTACATCTCTGACATATCAACCTTCAGCGTATTAAAATAATGATTTGCAGCCTTGAGGCTTTGTCCTTTTGTAGCAATTAGTCTTGACTGTTTTGCAAATGTGGTGGCCATTGTAATGGTAGGTGACACTTCCTGAATGACTTTTCTTGTTTGAGGAGTAAAGCTGTTAACAGTGTGCTGCCCCATTTCTCAGCTGTAGAACCCATGTGCTATTCTATGTAACAGCATCCTCGTTTGTTGCTTTCCAACTTCTGTGTTTATCATCTTTTCTGAATACAGTAAAAACAGAAGGCTGCTCCTGAAACTGAGTCTCTACTGCTAATTTAAAAAGGTGCACATAAACCACCTCTGGACTGTTGAACATACTGTTATGTATTGGAAGCAGATACCTATGCTAGATATTATCCACTCAGTAAAGGTGTGCTAATTTGGTGTAAACTGATTTTAAAAATAAGCTGATTAGGCCAGTACAACCCCCAGTGTAAATGCATTTTTGTCCATACACACTTTCCCCCTTATTAGTTAAGCTTACTGTGGTAAATTAATTTATACTTTGGTCTTAATTAAAGTAGAACTGCTTTCGGGTATATCCCAGCATCAAGTTTATTGTCTCTTTGGCCTGAATTTATAAGAGTTTTGACCTGAGCATGAATTAGAGAGGTTAATAACATGGGCCTACGGCTCATTACCTGTTCCGTCCCGCACACGCAACCCTTGAAATACACTCCTGCTGGTTTTTGGAAATATCCAAGTGGCAAAGTTCTTTGATTTTACTTTGGATTAACATGAATCAGATAATTCAGCAGGAACATTCCTGTCCATCTCGGACAGGCATGGTTTGAAAAATATTTGTGCTGTGAGAAGAGAGGATATTGAGGAAACTTTTCTGTATAAATAAGTTCAGTGGCAATGAAGAAACAAAAGAAAATTAAAGTAATGCTGGGAATTACTGGCAAAGAAACAGAGCAGAAAAATGGAAGACATCATTATGCCATTATAAATTATCAAATTACATTTTAAATATGGAGTGTGGTTCCTTCTCCTTTCCCACAGATGATAAGACAGAACTGGAAAAAATATATTAAAAAGTCATCAGAAGTCTGGAAGAGTCACAGTAGTCTGCCAGATGCATAGGCTGGGACTCTTCAGCTTTTAAAAAGAAATGACTCTGGGTGACATGACTGGAATCTCTAAAATCAGGTATGCCAGGTGAATACAAAGTGATTATTCATTGTTGCTTGCATCAAGTTAAATTTGGGGTGGAGGGGATGGAGAGAACAAACAGAAAGAGGTACTTCTTCACCTATCATCTACTTAAGACGCTCAACAGTTGCCACTGGATACTGAGGATGTTAAAAGTTTTAGATGGTTTCTAAAAGCTGTTCATAATTCCTGCAGAGGCAAAATACATCAGAGGGTTCTTAGGTGCAAAGACAACATGTCTATGTCTGGAAGTCATTTAGTTAAAAATAATTGAAGACTAGGAGGGTTTTCTGGGAAAATATTGCCATATAATTGCCTAGTTCTTACACTCTTTCCTACTATTAGTTATCAGAAATTGATTACGCAGCAAGAAGGCTGTTTGGCTTGACCCGTTATGGTTATTCCTTTCCATTGCTTCCCACTGTCCAAAGAAATTTAATTTAGCTGTGATAACTGGTTGTAGTCAAGGCAGGATAAAAAACACTGGTTTGTGGCTGTCATTAAGTTAGGAGAACTACCAGGCCTGACAGCCTTAGTTGCCCATTGCCACCCTCTCACCAGGGTTTATGATGCCCCTTATGCTGGATAATTGAGTACAAATGAAAGTGTAGTCATGGCTTATCCTCCATCTGTCAAAGGGATCCAGATTTAAAGGAAATAATTTTCTGGCTACCTTGGATCGCTTGTGCTGAACTGAGATAGGGGAGGGAATATGAGTACAGCTTTGCTGCCTGGCTCTGAGTGAGCAGTGGGGTTGCTTAGCAGGCTAATATGCAAACTAATGCAAATTAAACTCTGAGTTGAACATCTCTCTAGTCCCAGCTGCCTGCTCTGTCTCTTCGTTGAAGATCACATCCCTTGTGGCAGGCTGACTAATGCACATGCAAAACAGCTCCTGGAGCACCAAATTCCATACTTTAAAGTAGACTGTGATCAATTATTGGTTACCTTTGTATTGAGCTTGAGCTGACTTGAGAGATGCTATAGAAATAGACCCATATATGGGTTTAAACCACAGCTGAGCTGAGAAATTACATAGGAATGTAGCAATAGTATGTAACAACAGCCTTTGCTCAAATATCTTTGGACAGAAAACCACACTGTGCAAGAGACAGGGTAAAACTTGGAGGAATGGGACTTACCTTTAACTACTCTAGTGTAGGAGTTGGAATCCCAAATGAATCCATTGTAGGACTGAAAAATATATGCTTTGTTAACAGTAAGGATTTTGCTAACTGCTGGAGCTTGCATGGGGGAAATGAAAATAAATATTCACACGGTGTTCAAAGATATGATCTTTTGCACTGCATAACTTCCCTTAAAAAGTCAAAGGTTTAAAAGCATAGGTCAGCATGTATTATAAAATGGAAAATCAAAAATCTTTTCTAGGAAAAAATAACTTTTAAAACTTGTTTCTAAACTAAAACCTTTGAAATTCTTGTTTTCTAACAACAACCAAAGAAAATAACTGTAAGTAAAAGAATGGAAACAAACTTCATGTGCTGGTTTTGGCTGGGATGGGGTTAATTTTTTACATAGTAGCTAGTATGGGGCTGTGTTTTGGATTTGTGTGGAATCTCAACCCACGAGTTTTCTCACTTTTACTTTTCTGCTTCTGTCTCTCATCCCTACTGGGGGGAGTGAGTGAGCCCCTGGGATTAAACCACGACACATGGTTTATTAGGAAGCTTTGAACTAGCCATATCACTGTTTGTTCCAAATGTTCTCTTGGAAACATAGGTTCAATTTAACAGTCAGGATGCAAGGCAATGTCTGCATGCTTTTGGGTTTGTTGTTTGGGCTATTCTTTCCCTTGCTGATATGTTTGTATAAAGTCCTATAAGCCTTCTGTGGCCCCTGAAATAGCAAATTTACATACTGCCAAGATTACAGAAGCAATGAAACCTTTTGGGCTGTGTTTTATTTTTGTAATTTTCCTAAAGAGATACATGAACGAGGGAAGACAAATGTGGCAAAACCATTATTCACTTCAGGTAAAGTGATACATGAGAAAATTTTGGCAAGGTCCAAAGGAAGTACCCAAGGCATGGGCTAACCTGGCAGCATTTCCATCTGCTCTTGGAGGCAGTTGAAAGGGATGTTGTAATTACTGAGATGGTCGCAGAGCATTAGCAGCCTCCACAATGGATGTTACAGTTGTCCCAATAATACATTGGGACACTTTATACATTCCAATATAGACAATATTCTTAAAATATAGATCATGTAATTAAGTATTTGCGAAACAACCAAGATAAACACTGAGGTTTCTTCCACCCTATGTCCCAGTTCAAGTTCACAAGAGAGCAGATAAATATGGCCAGTGGGGGATGGAAGAACAGGACAGGGGGAGGGGGAAAGAGGGGAATGGTGTTCTTTCTTCTCAGTGGACAAAAGAAAAAGGTACCTGATGATGGGGGGATGGAGACATGATAATAGTAACTTGAGTAGATAAAAGCTGGTGTGAAGATCAAGGAAATAAACAGCCTGCCTCCGTGACCAGAATAATTGGAAGAGTAATGAAAGTAAGCATTAGTGGATTTTAATATGAGGAGACCTCTTACCTAATAGGGGCTAAGCACTGGAATAGTCTGCAGGAGAAGCAAGGAATCTCCATCAGTGAAGGTCTGATGGAGGCTAAATCAGGTCAAGTAAACACCTGTCAGAAATCCATAGATACAGCAGATCTTTCCTTTGAACACACTGATGGGCTAGCTGACCTCTCGATCTCTTCCAACTCTACTGATAATAGTTCTGCAAAGACTGATGGGTCACAGATACACCACATTTCAACACCCTTTAAAGTATCTTTGATAAGCTTCCCACCCCACCTTGTTTTTCCCCCCATAATTCATGCATGATTGAAGTGTTAAGCAATATAGAATTTTACCAATTGGGTGCAGAAACTTGGTTTTCTCATCCAGCTTGCTGAAGAGCGTGTGCCTGAGTAATGTGCTTCACCCTCTTTTACCAGCATGGAAGATGAGTTTCAATAGAGCTTGACTGGGAAGCAAAGCCCAGAGCCAAGCATTCACCACAGGTTACATTTTTATTCTATCTAGGGAAAGAAATTACTTCATTCTTTTAAGAAAGACCTTTCTTGGCACCAGAAGCCTTGCAAGTACAGTGATACTACAAGGCTCAGCTGTACTCCATCTTCCCAAGTCAGCTTTCTCTTATAAGCTCTCAGATGTATGACTCTTGCTGTGCCTTTTGTAACACTGGTGCCACAGTAGAAGCAGGAGTGAACCAAAGGCTAAAAGAGGTAATGGTTTCTCCCTTTGAACAGCATAGTGAGGTCTGCGGCAACATCTTTGTTGGTTTTGGTGTTATTTTTTTTCCCCACACAGGTCTGCAGCAAGTCTATAACCAAGATTTTTATGGAATACAAGTATGAAAGGTACTGTGCCTGTGGAGAGATTCCAGGTGAAAGCTAATAGTACATAACGTAGTTGATATCCCAATGCTTGCTGAAGAATTTATGATGTATGAATTGTTCATTGACTAAGTGTTGGGGTTGCTGTTATTACAAGGAGCAGCTGGTTGAAGGAAGAAAAAAGATTGTACTGTTAGGTACATTTATTTTCCAAGTCCTTGAGATCTACTTGTCCTGGAAATTAATAGATGCAGTATCTTCAATTTTAATAAGCTGGCAGTTTCTT
This sequence comes from Rhynochetos jubatus, assembly GCA_027574665.1. NCBI lineage: Eukaryota > Metazoa > Chordata > Aves > Eurypygiformes > Rhynochetidae > Rhynochetos > Rhynochetos jubatus. Next base: position 72,980,773 of record CM050651.1, on the reverse strand, counting down.
GGCTTGCAAGGCCTGAAGACAGCAAGAGATAGGAGGGAATAAGGATATGGCTTGAAGAAAAGCTTTTTTTTTTTTTGCCTGAGCTTGACATGTAAGGAAGTTCCAGAGGCTAGAATTAACATATTAATTGGAAAAACATTGGAACAAAAAATTAAACCAAAAAATGAGCAAAACCATGTCTATAGAAAAATGGCAGAAGAAGATCAAAACTCAAGAAAATTACTAGAAAACCTGCACCATTGCCAGCTGGGTTGTGTTTGGCTCTGATGCATTCTTGTGCTAGAAGTGTGCTGGTAGAGTGGGCACATCAAGTGGAGGTGACAGTGAGCTGTACTCGGCACACAGGTTGTCTCGGACATATTGAACCAACTATCTGAACAAGTCAAGTGAGTCTGTCATTGCTGTGTTCTGTGCAGTGATCTCCGCCATGAGTTTAGGATTAAAATGCAAGGATGTATCTCGTTGGTACGTCTTGTGGGATGAAGGAGTCTCACAGAGTCAGATGTCACTGTATGGCACTCCTACCCCAATGAGGAGTTCCTTGCTTTCTTTTGCTCTCCCTAATCACTCATCTGCAATATCCAGAATGGATGAACCTCATCTTTTGATTTCCAACATCTTTCAGTCTGGAGTTGTGTTTTCTCTGAGTCTTTTTATGGCTGAACTATCATACAAAAAAAACCTGTTGTCTTCAACAGTGTGAAACCTGATGCATGGCTGTCCTGTCCTACTGTGGCAATACTGTAGTGCATTAAGTTCAGAATTGTTTCAAGTTTGCAAAGTCAAGTCTCTTAGAAGCTCAAGGCTTAAGATTTTCAGCAATTTCTAGTTTCAAATGAATCTCAGATTTTTGAAAACCCCCCTCCCCTTCATTTCCACTAGAAATAACTTAGAGGTTTGATCCTTGAAATTAATTTTATTCTAATTTTATCCATTGGTACTCTATTTTAATTAAATTTTCATACCAGTTTTACTGCTCTAGAATCAATGTCAGAGTTTAAGAGCCTTGGAATAAAGCGTTTTCACCCCCATAGTCTTCGTTTCTTATCAGATTTACTTTCAATTGCTGTTTTGTTGTGTTTCTTATGGGGTAACTGTAATTTAGATAATAAGACATTGATATTTATAGAACTTTCTGCATTTTATGTCTTGGTAATGAAACACAAGCACTTTCATTCTAACAAATGTACCTTAAAGAATTTACAGTATGTTTAACAAACACTGGGATAAAACTGAAAAATATCTGATTAAGAAAAATTTAAGAGCTCACAAATGAAACATCAAAAATATGATACTTGATCAGAGTGAAATTCATACCTGCTCAGGGAGCCCATAGCTGGCATAACTATCCTGCAGGTCATGAGTAAGTGCTGCTTTGGTTGTAATGGTGTCACATATGGGAAGGAATATCATCTGTTGTCCTTAGCTACATCTGCTTTGAATGTCCTTTAGTCTTTTAAAAGTCTGCTTAACACAGTGACTAGACCATACAGTGGTTAACTTACATGCTGTCCGCTTTCAACACCCCTGGGAATCCTTCAGGTCTACCAGAGGGGATTGAGTGGTTTTAGATACAGAGATCCAATGGACTCTGTGAAACCAGAGGGTCTGTGTCAGAGAGCAATCAGCAGTGTGTTTTCTATGCAATACCAAGGCTGGGTTTGTGTTGTCTTTTTTGGAAATGTTCCTGTTCCAAAAGAATGCATCTTGTGAAGAAAGTTACTGTTCTGAAAAGTACAGTCTACGCTGTTGAGGATTAGAGAATAAAGATTTAGTATGGCCAACTCATTATCTCCTCTATCATTTCTGTAAAGCAAATTGTTCTTGTGAATACATCCTGTGGAATGAATTAAGAAGACACTAAAGTCAAAATGCAGCACTACTTCTTTTGCTTACATCAATGTGCTTGTTTAATAAAAATAAACGAGTATTCAAATTTGCATTTTTCTCTTACATCTTTGTTCCATGGTTTAGGGGTTTTTTTGAAAGAAGTTTTGAACTTAAAAATAATAGAGCCTTCCCCCTAAAATAACTCATCATTTGCAAATTGCAGTTGACCTTTCTTTAATTAAAAAACACAAACCACCCAAAACAAAACTTCAGTTTGTCTATTGTTGCAGTCCCCAGTTGCGGAGGTTTTGAGTAAGTCTAATAGATAGACTGTCATGAATGTCTGAAAAGTATTTTAAAAGACGGAAGGTATTATGGCCTTTACACTGCCTGGATAGCACTGATCAGGTGAGAGGATATCCTGAAGGATTGACCACTGTAAACACACTGTTTAACTGCAAAACAAGGAGGCTTAGCATTAATATTTTGCAGAAAATTTAGCAGTAAACTATTGTACTAGTTTTACTGACTTTAAAGAGGTTAACCTCAATGGCATTTAAGTATTTATTACATAACCAAAAAGCCATTCAAATTAAAAGCATTAAATAATTGTTTTTGTTTGTTCAGAAACTGAAAAAATTAAGGATATTAAACACAAACTTTAAATCAAGCAACTGTTTCTCAGTGCACACCATGCAGCGAAGTTTGTTAGACTGGCTTCCGGAGGAATTAATTAGGTGATGTATTTAATGTGCCTGGAGTGCTTTGAAAAATATGAAGTACTTTATAACTGCTAGGAATTTCATTTCTTAATTTGTTAATTGTGTATTTATTTATTTTTAAGTTATGCAAATTCCAAAGCAGATATAAAAAACCTCAACAGCTCACTTCTTCAAGAATGCAGATTTTGTTTTAGAACTTCTTTCAAAATATCTGGTCTTTTTATTTGCAATACTTTTAATTGCAATAGTTTTGTGAAAATTGAAATACTTTCTGTCCTTAGAGGATTGCTGCTTGGGTCTTAACGAGTCAGTCAGACTGACAAGAGAGTTGGATGTACAAAATATGGAACACACTTAAGGGCAGAACCACACAGAGACTTGCATGCCAAAACTGCCAAGTTCTCTCATGTTCTACTTTTGTTTCTCACTCAGTAAGGATCCACACAGGCTGCACAAAAGTTATCTGAGGGAACACAAGAACCCAGGATCTCCTTTCTGGAAAGTAATTGTCCTGCCTATTGGTCTATAGACGCATTGATTAATTCATTTTCTCTCATTCGCTGATTTTTCTCATTTTCTTTCTTCTAGAAGCACTCACCATGGGCACAAGATGTGCAGAGGAAAGGAAGACTCAGACTTGTAGGTGAGTACAACAGTACAGGACGTGAGTAGTTCCAGATGTGTTACACATTAGTGGCTGGTGCCCTCTGAGATAAATGATGTGGATGGGTTTTGGAAAATTGAACTCTTCTGGAATTTTGTTGCCTCTTGGGTGATTTCAATTAGCAGTACAACTTAATTTTCAAGGGACTAAATGTAGTTTGTGTCATCAAAATCCTTGTTGTTTTGAGCCTCTTTGTTAATTTCACTAATTAGAATATCAGCTGTTTCTAGTAACCTCCAGAGTGATAAGCATAGTAACAAACAAGTTACTATGGAGTTAGATATGATCTCAAAATTCATGGCTTCTGAATTTTAGTGGAAAGCTGCAATTTTTCAATAAAAAGTAACTTTTGCAATGCATTTTGACTCTGTCAGTGTTCTTTCTCCCAGTTGCATATTAGTTTGTTTCTTCCCCCATCACCCTGGTGCCTTTTCCATCCCACTGCATGTGTTACAAACTCAACTGTTTAGCAAGTTCCTTCAAATCCATTTTCTTGTGTACCACTAAACTGATGTGCCAATAAATTGCTGATGGTTGGGCATGTAGTCTGTGTGAATTACTAAAACTGTGTTCATTTATTTTAAATTTTCTCACAATAATGAGGCTCAGAACATGCAAATTTTCTGCACATGTAGCCCTGTGTTCCCCTTGATGTGGTTGTGTTTCCCTCTTGGCTGCATCTTCCATCACGTTTGCGTGCATCTAGATTATATTCTTCCTGTGTATGCAGCAGCCAGCACAAAGAAACACTGATCCAGACCAGAATGTGTGCTATTGTCATGTTAATAAAAGATTTCCAGTGTATTTGCTGTTTTCCCTAAAGCTTTTGTGCTCAGATGACAGTGGTAGAGCAGAGTCTGGCTTGAAAAAGTAAGAGCTGTCCCATTCAAGCATTCTTGGGAATTTTGGAGGGTAGAGGGCAGAAAGGGAAAGACAAGGAAAGTCTTTGGGGTCAAACCCGATAAGAAATGTCTACACTGTTATTATTCAGGAAATAGCTGATTAGCTGGTGGGCACAAAAATGTATTCTTTATCCCATTATCAACTCTCTATGCCTGTTTATTGCCATATAGCTGTCAGGACTTCAAATGAAACTCAGATTATGCATATAAATTATAGACTTTGGCTGGCTAGCATAGTATTGCAGGGAAACAGGGCTGTGTCTAAGCATTCACATCAAAAATAGATACTCTTTTTCTCAGTCATTTTGCATCATGTTTTGTGCTTTTATCAACAGATTTGTAACCAATGTTCATTGTTTCTGTCCTTGTTATAGCAGCTTTGTCGTAATGCATTGGGAAATAGCAACACACACCTGACTTTGTACAGTCAACTGATGGAGACTGAAAAAAGGTGACGTTTTACAGTGACTCTCGTGGGTCAATGCTGTCTTCATCAGATGAGGAATATTTTGATGGAAGGCTGGGACTTACTTATATTGGGACAGACAGGATATTATTCAGCTAGTTTACACCAGATACAGCATCCGTATTTGAGAAATCTATTTTTCAGCCCTAGATTTTAGAGCTGCCTCAGAATCTTGCCCACCATATGACACCACCATCCACAGATTCGATCCAAGCAGTCTGAAGACAAGACATCCCCCACTCAGGAATGGTCTTGACCCTCGCAGACTTGATTTGAATGAGGTTGGGAGGTACCAGCCCTGTAAACATCTGTGCTGCAGGCAGGATCATGGTGGAAGTTAGGCCACATCATCAACAGTGTGCAAAAGCCATCAGGTATCTTGATGCAGTCTTTTTCCTAAAGAAAATCCTACCTTTTATTCTCCAGGTACACCTCCAGGCTGGTCTGGAGCAGAAACTAGAAGGTTGTTGCTGTTGTATTAGGAAAAGATGAGGTCAGATACAGCTAAAATGTTCACCTTCTCAAATGTCGGCAGTGCACTGCACTCTTCCCTCGTATGGTGGAAGAGGATGTGGTTTATTTTGTGTGCCAGAAAGATTGAAGACGCTTTGGAATGATATCACTTTGCAAAGGATTTATGCTTGTTGCATTCACAAATTATCTGAATTAATATCTTGTAGGTGATAGTGTTTTGTTTTATTACGTTTTATGTTTTGTACCATTACTGAAATAGAAGGCTCCCTCTGCTAGGATTTTCTTGGTCTTCACTTTGGGAGACTGAGACAGTAAGAGCTGTGCCTTGTCCTGGATTATTTTCTTATTCTTCTGGAATGCAGTTTTCTCCCCACCACTCGAGGGAGGAGCTGTTTTATGGCACTGAAGTTAACATTCGGTGAAGAACTATAGGAAAAGTGACCCTTCTGTAGGAAAAGTCTGAAAATGTAGCTGTCTAGCATTACATTACCCTTTCTCTTTAAAGACCAAGTGTCTATGTATGATCCCTAGGGCTTTTACAGTGTTGGGTTGTTTGCTTTTATTACTCTCTCCACAAACTAAAATGAAATTATTTTGGTCTCTGGTGTATTGTACTTGAAAAGACCTACATTGTGATGAAGATATTAACTTTCCAGTGGGAGTAGCTCAAAGGAATTTTACAGTAAAATGTGTTTGTACTATATAATCCAAACTCGAACACCCAAATACCTCTTAAATTTTAATCTCTAGCATCATGTGTTTTTAATAAATTCCCTCTTGTTGATATTTTATACATCAAACCAAAGGGGGGTGGGGGGGGATCAAAAAATGACCTGAAAAAGCATCAGTGAGAATTTCAATAGAAGAGACTCTAAGCCTGTGTAAGAATTTCAAATTGGGTTTGTTTTCGTTATTTACAAAAGAATAAACACTCTGCATATGTTTGTGTGGCTGATTCCTGTTAGAAGATGGAAATGGCAAAGTAATGTGGAAAACACTGCAGGTGATGTTTATTACCTAGCTAGCCCCAGGCTTTCCTTAAGCCTTGACAAGAGCTACTCTGTTCGTTCAGTGCCATCATGAATGCCTGAATTAAGAGGAACTCTCATCTTCCCATCCAAAGCTTATTTACAGCAGGAAATATACCTTCTTTGATGTGTTCTTCCCCGCATCCATGTCCCCTGTTATTTTGTTTCCTCTTTGTTTCTGGCGGGGAAGATTTCTCCTCTGGGCTGTGTGCTTGTTGCACCTATTGGTGTAATTTAGCCTAGCAGGCCTGGCTGTGGTGATCTTTGATGTCTTCGTTCTCAAGCAAGTCAGAGAGGAGAATTTCTTTATGATCATGATACAAAGCAGCAACCTGATGTTTCCTCTCAGCTCCCTGCTGGCAGTCATTGAGACGTGTCACCAAAGGGTTCAAACCAGTGCTGCCCTTTTGGTCTCACTCAGGTGATGTTGGCTAGAAGAGTGTCATGGGTGAGATTCTGAATCCATATGCCCGTGCTCAGCTGCCTGGGAGCTAACAAGCACAACATAGCTGGAGTAAAGCCAATAAAACCATTTGGCTTTATAATGTCAGTTTTCTTTTTTTAAGGCAAAGGCTGGAGAAAATGCAACTCTGTGGCCATGTTGAAAGATCTCCTCTTTCAAACAAGATGTTTTTCCATATACACAAGTTTGTTTCAGTGGCCTCCAGCTCGCTAGGCTTTATCCATAGTCACCAGTGAGAAAGAGGCACCTCCAGATGTGAACCCATTGCCTTCCTTGGTCTGTGTTAGGATGGAAGAACACACTGTCAAGGTGCCAGGGGCTGCATAGGAAGCTTGGAAAGATGCATTATACTAGATGCTTAACTTATAGATGTTCAACTGTGGATTAGTTGACTCCTCCCCACGTCAGCAAGCCATTTGTTTCTCAGTAGACTTACTTGCACAAGCCATTTTCCAGCACAGCAGTTAACAAGTAGGGGTCTTGTCTGATTTGACCCCAGTGTGAATTATTCATCACCCTTATCACTCAGCTGTCCTGTCTTGTCTACCACTGAGAATTCTGAATCATAAAATCATAGAATGGTTAGAGTTGGAAGGGACCTTAAAGATCATCCAGTTCCAACCCCCTGCCATGGGCAGGGACACCCTCCACTAGACCAGGTTGCTCCAAGCCTCATCCAGCCTGGCCTTGGACACTTCCAGGGATGGGGCATCCACAGCATCTCTGGGCAACCTGTCCCAGTGCCTCCCCACCCTCTCTGGGAAGAATTTCTTCCTGATATCTAATCTCAATCTCCCTGCTTTCAATTTAAACCCATTGACCCTTGTCCTGTCACTACAGGTCCTTGTAAAAAGTCCCCTCTCAGCACTCCAACACCCCACCCCCCTGCCCCAACTCTGACCCCAGTATGCCAAGCCACAAAGCCCTCAGCCACACAGCGAAGAATTCGGAGGTCCTCACCCCTCTGGCATGCCCGAGCTAATCTGATGGGCACTCTGACCATACAGATATATTAGTGTCATTGATACAAGCATTATCACTATGTGGCTGAAAAGGCATGATTGCACAGGTTGGCATCACGTTATCAAACTGTAGCACCTGGCCTAAGAGCTCTTTACTTCAGAGCCAGAAGTTCACCTCTTGTCTCAGTTACTGTATGTATAACATTTGTAAAACATGAACGATGAAACTAAAATTTTTCACTTGTAAAACTAACCTTTACTGACAAGCAGCGGACCTTAACAGATCCATTTCTTTATTTTTTACTAGTACTTGAATTGAGATCTCACAGTAATAACAGATTTGTTATTTTTATAGCCTGCTTCATTTTCCACTGTTGACTGAGAATCTCAAAGCTTATAAAATAAGCTTTTTTTAATTGAAAAATCATGATGTGTTGCATCGAATGGGTCAGGCTTTTTGAAAAAGCCCTCATTTTTAGAAAGATTGGAAAGCATTTAGAGATTGATTAAACAACATCTTTGACATTTTCAGAATGAAAACAAAAATCTTTATCTTTCTACTGATTTACCTCCTCTGCTACCCAGACATTTTTGTTTCACAAAATAAAAAAAAAAAGTCAAAACCAAAATGAAGTGGTTTAAAACTAAATGTTCTGAAATTGTTACCTTGCAACTTAAACTGTCAATGAAAAAAATATAATTCTTCTATTTCATCATGAGAATGGGAAAAAAAAAATATCATAACCTGAAAAAAGTTTCTCAAGTACTGGGACTGGTACTGTTTAAAATCTTTGTCAGTGATATGGACGATGGCATCAAGTGCACCCTCAGCAAGTTTGCTGATAACATCAAACTGTGGGGTGTGGTCGACATGCTGGAGGGAAGGGATGCCATCCAGAGGGACCTGGACAGGCTGGAGAGGTGGGACTGTGCCAACCTGATGGAGTTCAACAAGGCCAAGTGCAAGGTCTTGCACCTGGGTTGGGGCAATCCCAAGCGCAAGTACAGGCTGGGTAGAGAATGGATTGAGAGCAGCCCTGAGGAGAAGGACTTGGGGGTACTGAGCGATGAGAAGCTGAATATGAGCCGGCAGTGTGTGCTGGCAGCCCAGAAAGCCAACTGGATCCTGGGCTGTATCAGGAGAAGCGTGGCCAGCAGGGTGAGGGAGGGGATTCTCCCCCTCTACTCTGCTCCTATGAGACCCCACCTGCAGTGCTGTGTGCAGCTGTGGAGCCCTCAGCATCAGAAGGATATAGATCAGTTGGAACAGGTCCAGAGGAGGCCACGAAGATACTCAGAGGGCTGGAGCACCTCTGCTATGAAGAAAGGCTGAATTGGGCTTGTTCAGCCTGGAGGAGAAGGCTCTGGGGAGACCTTATTGCAGCCTTCCAGTACCCAAAGAGGGCCTACAGGGAAGCTGTCGGGGACTTTTTACAAGGGCCTGTAGTATCAGGACAAGGGGTAACAGGTTTAAATTGAAAGTGGGGAGACTTAGATTAGATATCAGGAAGAAGTTCTTTCTGGAGAGGATGGTCAGGCACTGGAACAGGTTGTCCGGAGAAGTTGTGGGTGCCCCATCCCTAGAAGTGTTCGAGTTCAGGCTGGATGAGGCTTGAAGCAAACTGGTCTAGTGGAGGGTGTCCCTGCCCATGGCAGGGGGATTGGAACTGGGTGATCTTTAAGGTCCCTTCCAACCCAAACCATTCTATGAGTCGAGAAAATCCTTTTTTAACAAATCTGGCAAAAATTCTGCATTCACTATTATCCAAACCTATCATACATGCCTTCTTTTCAAATAAGAGATAAAATTACTTGAAATTGTAGAAAAAAAATTTTGTAACAAATTATCATGTGTTTTCTTTGTTTCCCTTAACTACATAATCTTTATACATGCTTCTCTGAAAAATTAAGACAAATACTTCCAATTTGAGATGATTTCTCATGCAGACTGCAAATTGGCTATGGTTCACTGACTTCACTCAGCCTCCTCTTTATTCTGGTCATTTGTGATTAGGAAACTCTTCACTTCTAATAACTAACTAAAGCTGATATGCTCTAATTGTTTAGTTAACCAGATTTTATTGCATTCTACTGGGAATACTGTACTCTGGGTTACTGGTTTGCCTATCACAGGACTAGTAGGTCATACAAATGTTCTGATTATTGCACAATGTATGGGCCCAGTTCTGCTTGTGGGTGTTACAGCAGGTTTGCAAGGCTGAGTACCAAATGAACCAATAGAACACCAAGGGGAAATCAAATCAAGTGGGTTTACATTTCCAGTGACATGAAGAAAGGATTACTCTTGCTCTACTCAGTGAAAAGCCCTTATTTTATAATGAGGTTCATAAATTAACAGCATAATTTTGGAGCTTTACTATTGCTTTAAATGCTTCTAATTTATTACACATATTTGGCATATTATTGACAATCGTTACTTCGGATGATATTACTGGCCATCCTTGCAGTTTTGTGAAATAAGAAACCTATTTAGAACCATGACAGTTAAATAATCGTGGACATCCCCAATGGCTTTATTGTCACAAACATACAGAAGAAACAAAAAGTTTTTCCTAAAGCTTCTAGAAGGGAATGGGTGTCCTTCTGGACTGGTCACACTTGAGCTTCTGCTGAGAAGAAAGGAAGATGGATCAGCCTTAAAGTACTAAATGGTTTGAGTATGCTCTGTGCAGATTAGACAGGGCCTGTGCCATCAAAGTGGATGTTAAACCAGATGCACATAACACGGAGAATGTAGGAGGGTTGGACTAGATGGCCCAAACCACTCTGATTCTATGTTTTGTGCCCACAGCTGGTGGTCCCATGGCCCAAAGATGTTCCTGTTTCTTTGCCTCATCAAAGTCTTATTATTGAATGGCTGGCCTTGTACAGGCAATGAGGGCAGCATCGTGCTGCCATCATCTGTAGGAGTTAAATGGACAGCATGGTGTTTGCAAGAGTCTAGAAAGCAGATCCTTGGGGGATAGCTTTCCATGGAGTATCTTTGAAACACACATATAGGGGTGAGCTTCATCAGAGGGACTGTAGTAGATCCAGTCTGAGGACAATGAAATACCTACAGCATGGATGTTAGAACCCCAGTGCCAACTGCATCTCTGTGCTTAGTCTACCCCTATTGGGCCTCCTTTTTTGCACGTGTGGCCATGGTCTGATTTTACAGGACCACTGTTAGGTGGGCTGTAATTAGAAAGTTGCGTAATCAAGACAAAACAGTCCTGATCACTTATTGAAGCAAAGAAGTATGATGGTAGCAGTTCCCTTTTTCAGGATTCAGGAGGCTAATTTAAAAGTAACCTGAAAAGACCTGATTAAGGGGAATTTTTTTTCCACTGCTGCAAGTATCTTGCTGTGTAGCAAGAGTGATTCATCTGGGAGGTCATGACAGGCAGAGGTAGGAACAGGACAACAACTGAGATGACAAACTGTGTGCTGTGACACTCTGAAATGGCCTTTGTGTGGCTTTCTGAGGGAACTGACAGGCTTCTTACTGCTGTGAGCTCCCTCTGCCCCCCATTCACCGGTGGCAAGCTGACGAAAAGGGGAATAGCTGTACCTATCAATGTAATAAAAGATTTATATCAGGAGATGGGATGCATCTGTGGTGTGGGAAGGCATGGTGTTGAAGCACTGAGCAGTTTTAAGCAGCTGCAATTACATTATCTCCGCTTATTATTGCTGTTATAAATAAACAGCTGAACAGTAATAAAGTACAATGAGCCAGACTCACGTCAAACCCTGCATGAGTGAACACCATGGAGAAAAGCCATTTTCATTGTCCTTCACTGAGGCTGGAAAGAATAATGTCCCCATATTGAGTGGGAATAATGAATATAGGAGTCAGCTCACCATGGAGCAGGGGCTGTGCTGCTGCCTCCTTACGGTTGATGGAACCACCATGAGGATGTATGGTCCAACCCTTCAGAGAATGCATATCTGATAGACAGATTACCTCTTGCAGGAGACTCAGACTTTGCTGCAGGTCTTTTGATGAAAGTCTGCCTCATTGAGATAACTACAGACTTCAAGAAAAACAGGGCTTCATCCTGTCTTTGAAATAATTTGTCTCCCATTCTGAACATCATCATCCTGACCTTGGTCCAATCATTGAATTCAGTCATTAAAAGGATTCAAACCCAGAGCCTTTTCTGCACTGAAATCTGCCTACAAACATGTCCTTATAAATAGAAATTGTTCTTTGAACACATGATCAAATAAAAATTTAGTAAAAGATAAGAATAAATACAGTTTTGTTTCAGACTTTAGCTGCTAGTATCAAATAGTTTATCTTTGCTAAATGTACTAAAGTACTTCTAAAGTAGAAGTACCTCAAGCCTCAATGTTGTGGACTTTTGTAATTTACTCAGAGTAGACATTTAGTTTATATTCTAATATGAATAAGACATGGAAAATGTATCAGGAAGAAATTATAGATAACATAAGAAGGATATTTTAACTACTCCCTGCACAATATTTGTAAGATGTTGTTCTCCACATTGTCTCTGTAAGATTCAAATGAGGCAACCTTTTGACGTTTTTTGGCATTCTGTAGTTCTTGCTGCCACAAAAACAACTAACTTGAGAAAATTCTGTAGAAGGGTTTGATCCTGCTAACCCAACAGTTTCTTACAGAAGAGCATTTTGTTAGAAAACATTGATCTGACTCAATCCTAGGTAGCAAAAGGAATGCTGTCAGGATGCAGAAGCTCGGCAGTACTGGGCTGTCATGGACTTGGCTGGGAGTTTTAGGAGCAGAGCAACATTCAGGATCAGCAAGCCAGGCCCATTTGCCTGTATCATCTAGTGCCACTATGCTGATGTGGAGAATTCCTCTCTTCCCAATGCTTTTCTCAATAGAGTAAGACCTCAGATGTATCTTGGGAGCATACTCATCCTGCTTGCTTTCTTCACCTTTTCCATTGACATTAGGTATGCCATGGGCAGCAGCAAGCTGTACCACTAAATCCCTTCTTACACAAATTCAGACGCAACACTACTCTGCAGAGACATCACAGCAGCATGGAGAGAGCGAGTGATACATGTTACAAGCTATTGCACAGGCAGAGTGTTAAGTGCAGACAATATAATTCATAAATGAAATATATGTCTAATGGCTGCAAAGCAGTTTCTGAAGAGACTTAAAAGTCTGCTCTCTGAAAATCTTTAATCCTAAGGGTGCTTGAAATAATAATTTTACAAAAATAGCAACAGAGTTAGTTATAAATTGATTTGTAAAGCATTAGTTGTACTTTGTCACACTACTGGGAGATGATGAGCTTCATGGCACAGGCACAAATCTTGCTGATTTTTCTGAGAGTTTGCCCGTCATGTTTACAGCTCAATTATTTAGACACAGAATCTTTAAGTATTCCTCATATGAACCCTCATGCTGGAAAGACTGCACATGCATACTTCCAGTTTCACAATCAAGGGCAGCGTAACCATGTGCAAATCTTAAGATCACTTAAGGTCACTGCCTTGAACGCAGTGTAGAAGCTGTTCCCTACTGATTCACAAATTCATTCAATTTCAGGTTCTGTCATGATGATACATGGAGAGATGGCATGATACATGGAGGGCATGACATGTTTATAAAGCTATGCAAAACCAAACACCATTGGGAGGCAATAATTACTGAAATATCTCTATGACTGACTTTCTCCTTCCTTCCTTCTCCTATTCATACATTGCTTGACTTTGTTCTGCCTCTGCACTCCTCTTTTCCCTACCCCTTTCAGCAGGGAACTATTACTTATCATGAAATCATAGAATGGTTTGGTTTGGAAGGGACATTTGAAGGTCACATATTCCACCCACCCTGCAATGAGCTGGGGCATCTTCAACTAGATCAGGTTGCTCAGAGCCCCGTCCAACCTGACCTTGAATGTTTCCAGGGATGTGTCACCTGCCACCTCTCTAGGCAACCTGTGCTAGTGTTTCACCACTCTCACAGTAAAATTTGTTCCTTGTATCTAGTTTGTGTCTACCCTCTTTTAGTTTAAAACCATTACCCTTTGTACTATTCCTACAGGCCCCATTAAAAAGTCTGGCCCCATCTTTCTTACAAGCCCCCTTTAAGTATTGGAAGGCTACAATAAGGTCTCCCTTGAGCCTTCACTACCACAGGCTGACCAATCCCAACTCAGCTTTTCCTCATAGGAGAGGTGTTCCATCCCTCTTGTACAGCCTCTCATCTCTGTCACAATGGGATAATACTGGGATGGAGCTGGACATTTATGAGAGGATGAGACAGACCCCAGCTGTCAACCATAACCCTACAGAGCCTTATAAACACACTCAAAGCTTAGGAATATCACAGTACCTGGTGATATCATGACAGTGTTTTCAGAGTTGGGTTCCATGGTATCTCTGCTGTGGAAAATTCAAATGATGCTACTCAGCCATGCTTCTTCATACTCCCTTTGCTCATTTCCACCATCACTACAAACTCCAAAATTAAAAATGCAGGTTAAAAATCAGAAGTTGCTTAAGGAGCAGAAGGAGTAAAGCCTGGTTTCCTGCAGGCTACTAGGCATTCCACCTCTGTCTCCTAAACAGCTTCCTTCACTACAGTTACTATGGCTTTCTCCTGTAGTGGTACAGCTCCTCATCAGTAAGAGAGTGCTGATGGTTGCTCTGCCAGCTGACTGCTGCTGCCAAAAGGTACAACACACTGTCTTCATGATTTCGCCTCCATGGCATTATTTACATAATCTTTTTTCTCTGCTTGATCAGGAAGCTTGTTCAAAAATTGGTTATATTTAAAACTGCAACTTCCTCCTTCAAATTCAATCAGAAATTACAAATTAAAAAACATTATATCCATATGAATCCAGACTAATAAACAACCCCAGTGTCTGCCTCTAATTCAGAAAAGAAGCAGAAGATCTGTTGGAATTCAGGAACAGTCCCATGGAGTTGCATAGAAATCAAGGCTAATTCTCGTGCTTTAATACTGCTCCAGTATGTGTCAAGGTATCTCTTGCAATTCTAATGAAGACTTGCTGTCACAAGTTACAGAAAACTCTGTTATCTTGTGCCTTCAAGCTTCAAGCAAAGTAAGTATCTAATCTACGCAGATTCTTGCAAAAACCAATATTAACATTGGAGTCAAAACTTGATGATTCATGGTTAACTTAAAAATAGGAAAAGAGTAAAAAGAAGGTCTCAGGAACATATGTAAGTCAGGTACAATGTACTCTGTGTTGCATTTGATATTTCTACACTTACTGTAATGTATCTAATTACACCGGTCTGAATGCCAGCCTTCCTTACCCATAACTTCTCAAATATTGGCTCTTACGCATGGGTCTTAATGTTTATTCTAGAACAAACCCCTAAAAGATGTTTGCATTCTCAGTTCAGTGCATTAAAGTTAGTTACCATCAGATGCTGGTAAAGTCACTGCCATGATAATACCAAATTGGTCAGTATGGTGTCTGTCACGTGGGAATTGCTGTGTGAAAGGCTGAGGTCTCTCTCCTGGGGTCAAGCAACTACAGATGCACTCCTGGCCTTCAGAGCAAGAAAAGTGCAGCTTGTAAACAACCCATCATTGTAAAAAGCAAGAGGACAGTGCAGCAATTTTGGGCAGTGTGCCCAGGGAAGTCAGAGAAGTCTGACACATTGAATATGAAGTTGATGCGTGCAACCCAGGCTAAGGCAAAGTACAGTAGAAAAGGTCACTTCACTGACATGGCAGCCATATGTCACAAAACCATCCACTGGTATTTCACCATGTGGCAGTAAACTGTATCCATTGGGTTTGCAATGTGCTTGTGCTATCTGATAGAAAGTTTATCCATGGAGACCTAGGGAAGGCTAAGCTGTCTGTGCCTTATTCTCATACAATGCTGGTCTTAGCTCTCTGTTGTACTCTGTACCCAACAAAGAAGCCTTTCTGGATGACAGAAAGGCAGCAGGTTATATGTGGTAGTACGGTTCAAAGAATTAGAAATGATTAATACCTGCTTGTTAGAGGAGGAGATATGTAAATATGCCTCCCAGCACAACTGCAAGTAGTGCTTCCTACAGCAGGAGAGAGATACTCTGCATTAGCTGTCCATCAGTTGCACAGAGGTATGCAGGCACTTCCTTGGGACAGTGACTTCTCATTATTCTCATTACGGTTATATCCAAATAATTTCACTGCCTGTTAATCTGTCACCATGCATTGGCAGCAAGATACGTTATATCAATGTTTACTATTGTCCCTGCTACTCTTTCTTTGTGCTGCTGGCATCATATGCTGTTCTCCTTTTAAGAAAGCTTATTGAGGCTAACCCAGCACTCCCACTGAAGCCAAGGCTTTTTGTGACCAGAGAGAGCAGGAGCAATGCCAGCCTTTTCCCCTATCAGACTCTACATTAAGAAAAGGGAAAGGTGTCTTACTGTATTAGAGAGCAACTCCAAAAATGACATGCTCAAAAAAACAGAGAAAATAAATCCAGCAAGAAGAATAGCTTGCCTGGTTGAAAACTTTCTTAGCAATTTGTCCAGCATGTCTGGCTATGTTTTCTAGTTTCCTTTGTTCAGTTCTTTCTATTTTGACAACGCCGCCTTGACAACTCCTTAAATTATTCTTAAACTTCATGAGCAAAGATGCAGGCTACAAGAACTCTTCCAAAACTCTTTTGTTACTTTTTTACTTTTCCCTCTTTGATTATTAAAGATATATTTTGCTGCAAAATTCCTTGAGCACCTGTAACTTTAAGTTTCCTGCAAGTTAACACCCTTATTACAGCTTTGTCTATGACTGAGTCTATCTCACTTCCCAATGCCTGTTTCTTCATCTTCTCTGCAGTAGCCCTTATTTCTTAGATTTAAACACCTAAAAATACAGAGACAACAATGTCTAACACTGTTCTTTGTGATTTAATGAATAAATCCTCACAAAAAATAAATTGTAACTTAAGCAAAATATTTTCAATACAAGATTTCCATTATAAATATTCCGTGTGTTCATATTGGACAGCTCTGTGTAAAACTTGGACGGGGGTGAGCAGGAAATTAATACTTTCCCTCAGGAGAGTTTTCTGTTTTGACGTCTGGACAGACTTTCCCACTTTATTGTCTTAACTTCTGAATACTTGCTTAGGCCAATGCAAGAGGAAGCACAAACAGTGGCAAATCCAAATAGGTTTAAAGGTTTGCTTGGTGTTGACGGAAATTACTAACAAAGTGCAAGTTGTTTCACACAGGCCTTTAACCCTGAATGAGGAAAAAAAACCCCAAACCCAAAAGAAACCCCCGCAAGCAGTCTAGCTTCTTCACCTTGACACTCTGCTGGACTCCTGTAACAAAATCATGACTTCAGTTACATTAATGGGAAAGTACCATAAACTTATTGAAAGGCAAGATTGCCCATGGAAGAGTTTTACTGCAGCTGATTGAAATGTCTGTTTCAAAGTCTGATAAACCCAGTGAGGTTTTGTCATTTTTTTCAGATGATTTGATGCCCAGAGAGACAATTCTTTATCATTAAATCTGATCTCCATAGCTAAAATCCCATAATTTCTTTCTGGAATCCTTTTAATTTTTGGAACTGGAAACTATTTTCAGGCTGGTTTTACCACTTTGTGGCTTGTCTGTAACAATTAACCAGTCATCATTAACAAGCAGCCACCCAAATGGAAAGAAGAGCTCCAAATAGAGACACACATTTAGTTCAGTGAATTGCTGCTGGATGAAAAGGCCAATAGTTACACCATGTTTTGTTGGTTCCAAATTGTTACCGGTGTGTTTGAGCCAAGTAGTTAACAACAGCATACTCAGAGGTAATGACATCCTTCAGCTTTGCAACTGCTAGTTAGTTGCATTTCAGCATCAATAGTGATTTTGTTAACAGAAGACTTCTTCCCAAAGGCTTTGCCAAATGGCTTGCTTGAATGTCTAAACCTTATCAGCTGCTTCATTTAAATAAAAGTGGGCATAATAAGTTAAGTGAAAAATCAAACAAACTGAATTGTTCAAGTAGATGTATAAAAACAACGTGGCAGAAAATCAAAATGTGCCTTCCTCCCTTTGTTTTCATATTGATTTCAAGGAAAAGCAGCAGCAGTTTGTTTTCCCGTTTTTCCTTCTCATAAATTCTCAATTTTCCTTAATGACAAAAGTTGTTGCTCCTTTGCAAACAGAGTTGTTTTATGTATGGTAAATATAAACCAATGGAGATAAATGGGTAGTTCTTCCCAACAATTAAATTTTATTTGATAACCCACATTTTCTCTGCTAATATATCCAAAGTCTTTCTGCCAACCACTTGTTCTGATAACACAGTCTTTTTTAGCACATATTATTTAACTGTAGGACCTACCTCCAGGAAAATATTTACATGATATGGCATAAAACTGAAATGACTCACCAGTAAATGTCCTAGCCATGTGTCAGTCTGCAATCAGTAGTAGCACTGATCCTGAAATGGGAGATGAGACATTGTTGATGCCTGTGCTGGTAGGAAGAAGGAGACTATCTGAAGGACTCACATGGAAAGGAATAAATGTCTAATCAGCCTTAGTTCTCTAAAGAACTGAAACTGCATCCAGAAATATACACAAAATTAACCCCCCTTCTATTTTGTCTAGTTGCTTCATCTCTGAATGCTTTGTTGGTCTACTTACAATGATGACAGGCAGCTTTAATTAAGCCATTAAACTTGAAGTTGTTCTAATTATTGAATTCTAATTACTGGACTTTTACCCTGGTTCCTTTTTTTTTTTTTTTATTTAATTTGATTGCTTCCTGCAATGTAATCTAACAATACGTCCCTGCTATAAAAGCAGTGTTGGCTGGCTAAGTAAATTTTCCATTCTTACGTACAGATGGATGTCCTACAGGTTTGATCTTTCTTTAGCAGTCATGTGGACTGTTGTACACTGACAGTAATGAGAGGGAGAGACTTCTACCTCCTGGTACCCCTCTTGGCAGAGGCCTCCAGACATTTTTATTTTTCTGCAGTCACTTTTCTGGTTTGCAGCTGGTCAGTCCCGAGAGTCTTTGTGTATCTTCCCTGACTGCAGATCCTCCTGACTCTGCTCAGTTTATAACCATTTAATCCAACCAGTGTTCTTCCTTTTGGAATAGTCCCTTCTACTGTTATTTTTCAACCTACTCATATTGACTGTATTTCTGCTCTGGTTAATAAGAACAACTGTGTGAATAAATCTCTCACTCCCCTGGAGGCATATCTGCTCAAGCACCTTTTTTATTTTTCATTCTGGAATAATTATCTTTGATTTATGGTGTTCCAGTAAGGAATTGTTGGTGTGATGGTGATGAACAGAAAGTTTGTATTTCTGGGAGGCTGTATGAACGCTTAAGGTGTTTATATCTTCATCATATAATCCTAAAAAGCAAGCAAGAAAAAACAGGAGATTAGAGTAAGGAGAAGCTTGTAGAAGTATTTTCTGTAAAGCAAGTTTTAAAGATGTTTTCAGGGATATCAGTGAAGTTTGTGAAAAGCCATTATCCCGTTGTTCACAAGTAAAATTGTATATCCAGCTTTAGATGGAGCAGTGTCCTCTTTCTTTAAATGTCTTGTAAGGGATGCACTTAATGTAAACAACTGTGATGAAGACTTTAAAAACCAGGATCATCTAAGTCTTCATTGAAGCACAAGCCTGATATTCAAAATTGCTGTGTTCAGCAGTTCCTCTCCTAGCAATTCTTATATTTACGCACTGAACAAGCACTTTGGCATTAATATTTTACCCCATGCACACACTAACAGGCAGTTGAAGTGTTCTCTAACCTGTATAGATTTACCCCAACCATGATTACTTGAAATCTGGAGCAATGTGCTTTTATGTCACACTCTTCACTTGAAAAATTTTTACATTATCACGCAGGAAACTGCATTTGGACATTTTTGATAAAAGACTGTGCTATAACTGAGACCTTTTTTATAGTTGATCTCTTGAGGTTTGTGAATCATAATGAGATTTTGAATAAGGTGTTTAATCCGTGTTAATTCAGCATGATCTCTGTCATGACTTTGTGATGGGTCTATATAATAAACCTCATAGTCAGTCTATAACTACTTGACCCAGTCTTGAATGTAGATGTTACCCCTTTATCACTGATGGTCAGGCAGCATCTTAATATAATCTTAAAAAAACATTTCCAGTATCTTTAATTGAACTTCAAAACAGGGGTACAGAACCAGTACTGCATAGGTATTTGTGCCTTTAGAGACCACTCTCACTATGGCCTGATAATCTTGCTTACATCCTTGCACAGTGCTAATTTCCCCCATTCAGATTGCAGGCTTGGTAACAAATTTGTATTACAAAGAAAACTGTTCATGAAAAGTGCATTAGCTGCACAAGCTAGAAACACAGAAATTGAGTATGTGATTTATGCAAATTATGGAACTGCAAGTGCTTTCCAAATTAAGCCACTAATCTGTAATGTAAACATAGTAAAATGTTGCAAAAAACATTCTTTGAGTGCAGCATGAAAAATGCTGTGCAGCTACTGTATAAAAGGTTTTCTTTCTGGTTGTTCCTCCTGAAAACAGGAAAACACCTGAGATTCATTTTGTTTTGCAGCTTGTGATTTCTTCTGGGTAAGAACTATCAATCTTTGCATGGAAACCAAGAATTTGCATGGTATGCTTTACCCCATTTTGTTCATTTGTTAAACACCTAATTATTTTCAAGGTTCTTTTTAAGATGATTCTAAACAAATCTCTTTGTAACCACCAAAGGACCTCTCCTCTAGAAGTGGTTGTGATCTCCTGTTTGCTGAGATGCAGGCTTGCTGCTGGGCTTTTGCCCACACAGAATTTTGCACTGCACAAAAAACTGACATCTTCTAGGGCTTCATGCTGTGGGGACAAGATCCTCTAGAGCTCCAAGTAACGGGCAATATGTAGTTATCATATCCCATGGGATCCTCAACTGTCCAGGATCTTAGCAAGATGGTGAAACCTCTCCTGTTTATCCCTGAATATGTATGTGCTTGGTCATTCATGATGAAGATACAACTCTGATCCTACAGCCCTAGATCCTGATGAGAGAGCGCAGATCTCTCTCTGGCCCTTCTCTTGTCCTTCTGGTCTTCTTTTATTCCAGTTGGGAAATGAAGCTGTAACTGGTAAAAACAATGACAGTCAACACTGCCTAGATAAAACTAAGTCTCTGACTATCATCCAGCCATTCAGGCAGAGAAAGAAAGCATCTGTGGAATGCACTGTCTGCACAGAGGAGTACATGAGGAGGTTTTCTCCTCTTGTGACTGTAGTCAGGCAGTAACAACAACTTATGCTAAGAAATGGTGATATTTCAAAAGCTGTTTCCTTCCCAAAGCAGGAAGGAAGGAGAAATAAAGGTAAAATTTTCCATTTGAGATCATTAGTAGTTATTCTAGGTATGACAGAATATCCCAGTTTCCAGTAAATAGATATATTTTGTTATTATGTCCAAAAACAAGGGCAAAGCATTTAAAATGAAATTTAAAAATTCAGGATGATGTGTTTCTCATGTAAAGTCATTTTGATGTCATTTTGCCCACATAATGTTTTTTGGAAAATCAAGTTGTGCCAGTACTCGGAGAATTGGTTTTTCTATTGAAGACTTTGTACAAATGACCATTATTGCAGTGGTACTGCCTGAAGACTCCTTGCAGAATGTGTAGGGTAAATTGCAAGATAGTCTGAATGGGTAGACTAGGTCACAGCGAAGTTCCCTGTAGCCCAATATCCTGTTTCTGATGGGGCTTGAAAGGAAATAACAAGGTATAAATTTATAGTATTTCCCCTAACTGGCCTCAGTCACCAGTTTTAATAAACATCTCAGCTCCTATCCTTGCTAGAAAAGACAACTTCTGTAAAATTATTTCTCCTGTCTGTATAAGAATAAAAGTTTGAAGCTCAGTCATGTCTAAGTTAACACTGATATAAAAAACTATGCCAAAAAGATTCTGGATAGCATGGGACTCCTTTGCTCTGGCATGGCTTGAACATGAAGGCAGACAAGGTCTTTGTCTAAAATCCACTTGTGTGCACCAAGTTCATTTTTAGAAGATCAGTCGTCTACAAAAAATACAGCATGATTGAATACCTAGGATGTGGAAACCACGGATATCTGTGAGTAAGGCTGGATGATGAACAGACACTCCTGGGGAAATGGTGTTTCAGAAATGGCTAAGAGAGCAGAACACAAACTGTATAATATTGCAGTGAGACTTGCACTGCTAAATCACAAAGAACTGATATGTTTGCACGACTCCAGATAGCTACTTTTCTATATCTTTTTCCAACTTTTTATTTTCCTGGCAATTATAAAGCTGCTTGAATGTGGAGATCAAGTACAGTGATCATCTTATAATAATCAATTTGCTTTTTAATTTCTGAACAGGTTTTACAGACTGAATATAATCTGAGCATTTTAAAGCTTTTCTCTTGGAACATGCCATCATTACATTCATTAAAACATCCCCGGTGGAGACAGCCTTTATCACGTAAATTATAGGGACTATCACCCATTTGGCATTTCACAACTTTTGATCATACATTTCTCCATTAAGCATTGTCAGGATGAATTTATAAGTATTATGTAAGACTGTGCTTCACCAAGCTGCTGTTGGATAAAATAGATTGAGTGTATTGCTGGGTAAAACGAAATTGTACTCAAGTTAAAGAAAAGAGGGATGTGGATGTTAAAAATTTTATAGTGAGCTCAGAATACAGTACACACTGTCTGCTTTCTAAGTAGCCAAAGGGCACAGTAGAAAAAGATTTGTGAAGAGTTTGTGCAGGTGTGTGATGAGAAAAACTACTCAAGATGTTGCTTGTCTTTAAAAGTCTTCATTGTATAGGATGAAGTCACCTGTGGTGAAAACAAAGGCATCTCTACGCTTTTCTGCAAACTGTGGTGATATTCTTGCAGCTGAGTTCACAAACCTATCTCAATAGTTTTTCACTCAATGATCTTTCCCCCTCAAATCCCTTTTTTCCAGACATGAGCTGCAAACTTTGTGCAATCTGACCTTGTAGAAACTTGTGTCTAGAATTGCCATCCTCTTGACACCTTGAAAGTCAGTCAGAATCCTGACCATTTTCCTGTTAATTTTTCCATGGTCAGATTCAGCTTGCTTGACCCTACACCCTACTGAAGCCAGAGAACATGCTGTATGGAACAGTACCATTCACACCCAAGTAGCAGTCTGCATCTGCAGATGAATAAAATATAAGTTTTGACCTCTGCACTATAAAATGGGACAAATTCTCAGATTCATGTATTTTGCTACATGAATGTAAATATTCATGATTTACATGGGTCAGGAATACAGTCGAGAATGCTTTTTTGTTATGTGACCAAAACACATTGTGTACAGGTGCAGCATAAGCTAATTGAATCACATAACCTCTGGCATTCTATTTCACAAATAAGCATTTAATAGGGAGTGATAGAAAATGAGTTGTTACATTATCGTGTGAAGTTTAACCTTGTAACCCTGACTTCTGGATACAGTGAAACATGAATTGTAGTGTCATTTCATTTCTCACTATCAGATTGCCAAGCAATGAAGTATTGTGACTACCACCTATTTGAAGTTAGCTGCTGTTTTATGGGAAAATGAAAAACACTATTCAGAGAAAGCAGCATAGAGCTGTTATTTTCTATCTTCTCTGACTTAGACAACATTGGAACAAATATAGGTCTGCTGTTTCCCCTTACTCCATCTATTCCCTTCTAGAATGGGAAAACTTTTAGGATTAACCTCCTAGCTAAATACACAGCACCAAGTGGGAGGTACAAAGGAAGATTTTAGTAAATGCTGGTGAAGAGCAGGAGCAGCAAATTAACTCCAAGGAGTAGGGATCCTGCAAATGTTTCTATTAGTAGGGAATGAAGAAGGAAACCACAGAAAATCATAATTTGTATAAAAAGTCTTTAAATAAAATATTTTTGTTCCTTGAGATGTCAGCGACTCTTCAGTGCTTCGTGACTCCATATATGGGTATCAGAGTATTGCACATAGCTACATCTATTTGTACTAGATATAACACAGGAACTGATCTTTCTGATTCCATCAGTGTGCTTTAGTATAATTTGCTGAGACAGACACAGAAATATGCTTGGCTGCAAACAATGCTTTGGAAACTCAATAATTTACTACTAAGTCTAGGATTAACCAAAAGGAGATCATAAAACAGCATGATACAATATGCTAAGTGATTGCAAAGATGTTTGAGGAGGTAACTTTTAAACAACTTTGACATTCCTCTGGGCCAATTCTTCCATCCTTAGTCATGCTGAGTAGTATTTTATTCCACTAATAGCCCTGATATGCTCAGTGGGACTCTGCAAAATAAGGCAGCCAACATGGCAAAAATGGGTCTGTGCTTTACTGTGTTTATATGCTCATTTGTAGTTGCTTGGGGAAATTATTTGTTGGTACTGACTTTTTAATACAAAAATACAAATTAAACTTTAGTATATTTTTCAAGAACTTGCTTATTCCACTGGGATTTCTCTGCATCATGAGCAAAAGGATTGCAGTCTGATTAGACTTTCATATGAATTTATTGGTCTGTTGTTTAAGGACTGCATAAGGATGAATTCCTTGGAAAGAACAAAGTGTTGTTCTCACTTCACATCCAAGGAGCTGAGGCACACACTAGGTGGAGGATTTGAAGAATAAAAAAAGTTGAGGTAAGGGGAAAGGTTAGTGTCCTAGACATCAAGAAGAGGCAATTTTCTTTTGAGTTATAGTCAGGTTTTATTGTCTTTCCCCATGCTGAGGATGAAGTGGATTAAAATTCTTATTCACAGGGCTTTGAACTTTTGGGTTTTTTTTAGTCTGTAGACACAATCTAGTTCAGTTCTTATTATTCTACATCAACTGACATACTTAAAAAACATGAACTTCTGCTGTTCTGAGTTCATTGCCTTTCTGATAGTTATGGCTTTGTTATAAAATCCATGAATTTATAAATGACCTTTATTTGTCTCTTGTTGTTTATTCTGAAAACTAATGATGACGATCTAATGCTCTCTTCATTGAGCTTTGCACTGTAGGCCATATTATCAGAAAGATTTTCCTAATAAATGTGTTTATTCATGGTTGCTCAATCAAACAGTACTTTTGAAGAGGCAGAAAAGGATTTTAATTGCAATAGTGAGAAAATAAGCATCACACTTAAGGAAGGTGCTAGTTTAGGGTGGCACTTAAGCACCAGACCCTTTCACTGTGCTGTTACAAGGTACACGTTGATCATTAGCTTGTCATATTGGCCTCCTGATGACTTTACCTTCCTGATGTATCGATTTACTCTTTTTTATCATTATTTTCTTTTTAAAACAGCAGCTTGTGTGGAAAGGTAGAGACAACTCTAAGTTGTTCTGGAGGATTGACTGCTTGGGGCTCAGCTCTCCTCTCTGGCACAAGCTGGAGAGCACATCCCTGTTCTGCTTTCATGAGGACCCTGTAGGTGGAGTCCTGCATCTAGCTTTGGGGTCCTCAGTGCAAGACAAGGACCTGTCAGAGTAGGTCTAGATGAGGGTCACAAAAATGATCAGAGGGCTGGAACACCTCTCCTGTGAAGAAAGACTGGATGATTTGGGCTTGTTCAGCCTGGAGAAGAAAAGGCTTCAAGGAGACGTTATTGCAGCCATTTTTATTGAGATTACATGGAAAGCTTTTGGTAACTGGGGGTCTGTGGGCATGCATTCTGTAAGAAGATGTCCACGTTGGACATGAGGGGAAGGCAGTTTTAAATTTGTTCTTATTTCTCAAAATCCTGCTCTGCCTGATTGGCAATAAATTAATTTCCCCAGACTGGGTCTGTTTTGCCCATGATGATAATTAGTAAGTGATGACCCCATCCTTATCTTAATCCATGAACCTTTCCTTGTATTTTCTCCCCCTGTCCAGTTGAGAAGGAGAATGATAGGTGGCTTGGTGGGTACCTGGCAGCCATCCAAGGTCAACCCACTGCACCATTCAGTACTTAAAGTGGATGTATAGGAAAGACAGAGAAACACTTTTTACCATGTTCTGTAGAGGCAAAAGAAGGAGCAAGAGTTTTAGACTGAAAGTGGGTAAGTTTAGACTAGATTTAAGGAAGACATATTTTATGATGATGGTAGTGAGATACTGGAACAGATTGCCCAGACAAGTTTTGGATGCACCATCAATGAAAGTGTTCAAAGTCAGTTTTGATGGGGATTTGAGCTGCCTGATGTAGTGCAAGATGACCCTGCCCTAGGGTCATCCACTGCAGAGGAGGGTAGGCTAGATCATCTTTAAACATCCCTTCCAACACAAACCATTCTGTCATTCTATCATTTGAAGGTATGGATATGATGACAATGGGAACCATAGAAGGAATAGAGATAAATAGATTGTATTATGAGAAGAAGTCTGTAAAACTATGCTTTTTTACCTGCATTTTCAGACAGAAGTTATGCTGCCTTTTGTGAAGAAAGAGAATAAATTTCAGCTATATAAGCATGGGCTTCTGTCCCCATTTACATGCTCTAGGGCATCCCACATGGCCTCCATCAGTCCCTTCAGAGTGTATAGGTCTCCCTGAAATCCATCTGCAGCGTTGTGAAGACATCTTGATACCTAAAGGTGATCAAAATGGTTCTACACACCTGTGTTTAGTCACTCCCAAAATATCCTGACTGTACTGTATGAGCCTCAGCTATTTTTCCTTCCTGAAGTACTTCTTTCTCCTCCAAAGTCATTCAAGACCAAACTGCTTCCTTGACCCCTTACGTAAAACACTTGAGTCATCCTGTCAGAAGACAGGACCGACACAGCATGTGATTGGAGCTGCAGCTGGTGAGCGAACACCTTGCCAAAGAGGACAGTTTGCAAGTTGTTTACAAGTCAGTGTTTATCAGACAGATTAGACTAATGGACAAACCCATGCAAGTCCTGAATCACTGCTAACTAATCTACACTGAGAATAGATGTTAAGCCTGATAAATTAGAAAGAGAATGGATTCCATACTAAGCCTGACAACATGGTTAATTCACTGTCAATGTTCTGATGAGTGTTATTGTAAAGTATTGCTGAGATTTTCTCATACCCATACATACCCACTGGAGACATGTCATGTAGATAATTCAAATTACCTGCTTTTATTACAGAAGATCTTGAGCACAGTTTACTAGCAGTGCCTTGCCATCCATTTGAACAGTGGCTCCTGGACAGAGCCAGCTATTTAAAATGGTCAGCCCTGAAAAGACATAATTAACCTGCTGAGCTACAGCATGTCACTGTGGTCCACACCCTCTCTCTGCTGTGTAGAGAAATGAGACCTGCAAAACATCTTTAAGCATCATTAAGTCCTATTACATTCTAAACAGGACAGACTGTTAAAAGACTCTCTTATTCAAGCTTTCCTCCCCTTTGCTCATCCACACAAGGATGTGGTATGTCCCAGTTCTCCAGGTCCCAAAAAGGGGTTTTTTGTACATGGATAGAGAAGTAAAGGGGGTTTTTGCATAATACAGAGTCATATCACTATTATTAATACTTAAAATGGCATTTATGTTAGTAAGCAAGCTGAATAATTAAAAAACAAAATCTTGACATGCTCCTAAGAAGCAATAACTTTGCATATAAATTTTATGAGGGACATTTTCATTCTTTATTTATAAAATGGTGACAGTTAAAATGAGCAAAATTTAGTAACAAAATGTAAGATATGGCCTACAGTCATTTTGTTCTAAGTAAACTGCAACGTGGTGACCTAATACAGCTTTTGTAGAGAAGTAAACTTACATTAGTGCTCTCTGTCATTAGTAGCCAACACAAATGTAGGTCGAGCTATTATGTGTGGTGGACAGAAATTTGAATTACTTCCATAACCCTGGGGTGTAGACGGTAATAACACTGTAAGCATGCCCTTATGTTTATAAGATGGCTTCTGTATGGCACAGGGTGACACAGAAGTGGCATGCTTGTCTTGATGTGAATTCAAAGCCAGGCGAAGTGGCTTTTGCAGAGTTCAGCTACCTGCAGTCTTGGGCTTCAGAAGTCCAGGAGGAGATGGATAAGTATGGGAAGAAAAGCAAGAAAGGATGTAATGGAAGGAGGAGAAGAGGCCATATTGTACTTTAGTTTTCCTTTAGCTATAGTACAGAAACTTGTATGGGAAACTTCTGACCAGAACATTGAGCAAGATCAATAGAATTTTTATCAATACCGCTTTTTCTCTCCTTGAGAAAGTGCTGACTTTGATATGCTGGTACTTGAGGGATAAGAAGGACGGCTGCTAGTACCATTGCTGTGACCAGGAAGGAGAAGTTTTCCTATGTTCTGTGCCTTGTGAGAAGAGAACTGATGTCGGTCTGAACAAGATGACAGCAAACTGTGGATGTTTGCTGAGAACCCACTAGACTTCCAAGTTTGCTTTGCCTCCGTCACATTGCCTGTGTACTGATGGAGCAGGACCAGGCATGCAACCTGATAATTACTTCCAATTTCATGTCAAATGTCATATGTCAACATGAGAGGAATCTGCTCTAGATGTCCTTATGGTACTGATAATGTTCTTTCCCTGCAGATGCCGGCTCCAACCAGGAGCTTTTACCATTTCTTACCCCACCACCCAACTAACTAAAATTAAAAGACCTGCAAGTAAAAATAACCAAGAAAATAAGAGTTATTTCTTTGCTTTGTCTGGGATTCCCATAGGAGGTTGTCTACTCCCCTTGTAACACCTGTGACAACTCCCACTGATTTCAAAAGTTGGATCTGTCTTCGCATTTGGATTTTTTTGGAAAATGTTGGCAAAGTTCAGATAGTATGGCTTCCAACTCCACTCTTCTGTTTGCCTTTTTTTTCTTTTGGGTGGTAGTGGGAGGAAATCACAAAGAATTTAACTCAATGCACAGCAGACTGAAATTTCCTGTACTTGAAAGCACACCTCAACACACAAGGCTATCCACATAAAGGGGTGAGACAGCCTTTTGATGTAGATATAATTATTGTCACCATCTCTAAGAGACAAGATGCTTTAATAAGAGAGGGATGGAAAAGTACTGCCTGATATTCTCACAGATATGTGTTGGTTTTAGTCAGGACAGTGTTAATTTTCTTCACAATAGCTGGAATGAGACTGTGTTTTGGATTTGCCCTTAGAATAGTACTGATAAGGTGGGTTTTAGTTGGTGTTAAGGAGTCCTTGCACCAAATTCAAGGACTTTTTCAGCATCTGATATTGCAGCTATAGTGCCAACTTTCTCACTACAAACTGTATTGGGGGGGACACAGTTCAGACAGCCAACCAAAACTGACCAAAGGAGCATTTCATTCCATATCATGTCATGCTCAGTTTTTAATGTGGGAACCAGGAGTGGGCTGGGGAGTCATACCTTGCTTGTTAGCTTGTTTGTTAGCTCATTTGATCATTCATTTTCTTCATTTGTACCAAGTAGTTGGTGGGTTGGCCTTCCCATCATGTTCTTGTTTGTGGGGCACACTCTGATCTGATCCCACTCAGGCTCTCTGGCTCTGACTCTTGCTACTCAGGACCTGGCTGTGCAACGGTTGGCAGGTGGTGAGCAATTGTATAATTGTTTTATTTTCCATTATTTTCATTACATGTTATTAGTAGTTTTATTAATAATATTAGTATTACTATTTTATTAATGTATATTAAATTGTTCTTATCTCAACCCATGAGCTTCCTTGACTTTTCCTACAATTCTCCTACTCCACTGGAGGATGGGGGGAAGGTGAGTGAGCAGCTGCATGGTTAATTGCTAGTGGAGGTTAAACCATGACAAGATGGAAGGAGAGTAATGCTCTCTACAATTTTTATGGCTTTTCACAAGCCTATCCAGATGACAGATTAATGGGATGATCTTTCAAGAATACTAAAAGATGATGTGCATAATGATGAGCTTTCAGTTCTTTTTGGCTTCACATTTTCAAAGACATCAATTGCATGCCATCCAGGTTGAAAAATACTGGTTTTATTACTGCCTTTAGATCTATGATGCTTCTTATGGGGGGACTTGACCAATTGAGGCAAACTGTATGCAATCCTGTGTTTGGAAAATATGATCCTTTTGTATGTGATAATGAAAACCACAAGATTAGACAGACTTTGTTCAACCGTCCTTGTATACATGTTCAAAGCTGAGCTGTATCTCTATTTGTCCTTTTCTTAAATCATGTCTGCACAGTGAGGTGCAGGTCATTGCATGCTAACTCAGTCCACCTTCTGACTCATCAGGACATGAACCTGTTTCAGATCCAAAGATGTTCTGTACTGCAGTGCAGTACACATCCCATATTAAGTTGTTTCTGATGGGTATTCGTGCTGCTTGCTCTGAAGGCACCAGAGATACCTCCATTACAACTGAGTTATCAGAATGTGACATAGGCATTTCTGAAATTCAGGACGGCATCTGAAATCCTTGCTACGTTCTGGTGCTGGTGTTTATCTATGAGTTCTTTTACTTCTTTTGTATTGCCAAATCCACCTGAAGAGACACAAGTATCAGTTGGAGCTCCAGAAGCTGCCCCCTCAGGACATGACCAATGTGGTAACTTTGAGGAGATCTTCAGACAGGTAAAGGAGTGCTTTACACCAGGATACCACAGTTTGTAACATGACCCAAATATGAATAGTATTTCAGAAAGGACAGTAGTGGCTAGTTGGGTGGTCACCATAAGGATCCTGTGAAGAATGGCTTTAGCAGTGGTCTGGTAATTTGAGTTTCTAGCTTTTCATATGGTTGCCACATTTTTGACTCAAATGGCTTTGCAGCTGGAGAAGTACCTGTTAGAGAGTTCACAGAGAGTTATTTTATATTTCTTAGACGTGAAATATAATAGTTTCTGAATATGGCCTTGAGCTGTTCTTTGTGTCATTTTCCTGACAGGACCCTTGGGCATTTTGAATCTATCATTGGTTGCTATCATCAAGACTTGCCTGAGGAGCTCTACCTAATATAATACATTGTGACTTTGTAGCAGTGTTGTGCAAATTAGTGTTTGTAAAATTTTGCAGCTCTATGGATGAGGGGACTAGTGTGAACCCAAAGTATTATTAATATTCTCTCTACAGAGGGCTTTGCACTCAGGCAAGTGTTGGTGTTTGGTCTGGCTGTTCCAGATTTGCAGTTTTCTCTCTTAGTCAGTCTTTCTATAGTATCCTATTTAGAATGCCATTAGCCTAGACCCTGAATTGACTGATAATGTACAGGCTTTGTCCATATCCAGGAACATTGTGCCAAGAATATTGGATACCTTCTGTAACACAGTAGCATTATCTCATAGTAATGGCATACCAGTCTTTTTTTTTTTTTTAATAAATCTGTCCTCAATTTATCCAGGAATGGAACTGGCTTCTGGAATTCATAATTTCTGAGTACTCTTCGGAATGGGGAGAAAATAGCTGGAATGTATGGAAGGCTAAGTATAAGGAGAAAGAGTAAAAGCAAGTGAATCCAAAAACTCCACCATTTCTTTCTCTGAAGAACAGCCCTAAATATATGCTTTCAAAAAATTTGATCTGTGAAAAGAACCCATTAGAGAGGTCTTCCCCTTAGTATTTCCTCCCTGGGCATACACATCACAGTCAGCTTTGTGTTACCTACTTGCTGTTATATATATATAGCAGCCACATCTCCTGAAGGTTTCATCTGTATCTTGACTGACATCCTTGGTAGCAGATGTTGTACTCCATTAAAGCACTGCCAAAACCAGTAAAAAGTACTGGCGGAGTTAAGGTACCTTTGTTATACTTAAGCACAGACGTAGTCTTAAGCGTGTGAAAGAAACCATTGATCTTAGTGGGATCAAAAATCAAAGAGAATGTTTCCTAACTGACAGGTGGTTTACAAAGGAGAAGCTAGTTTTAGAATTAGTTTGAGAAAGCAGGTAATTCCTGGGTATGGGTATGGCAAACTCTAGTTAGCATCTGTGAGGAATTAAAGATTTGTAGAATAATAGTTCACACACTGATAGTACTTTAAATAACAATTTGGTCTGAGTATAATTATAAATAAGCTTTTGCTTCTCATAAAATTTCTACTTGATTACTAAAGCTATTGTTCAAGCATAGAGCAGAAAGAAACCATTAGAAACTGTTTACACTCTGCAAATGATGGCAGAAATTATAAAGGAAATTTATATTAATGAATAAAAGGACATTGATCCATGTGCAAAAGATGTTGTGCATGAATGAGATTAAATTGTGTTGATTATTTTAATGCATAACCAGGAATAAATAAGTGAACCACTGAGCAGGCTGGTACAACTTCTTACTGATGTTTTTGCAAATAAGTTTTTCTGTTTATCTTGTCTGGATATTATTTTTCACCCATAATACATGCTAAAATATCTTATTTGCAAATCTCTCCTTTAGGCTCAGTAATTGCAAATTATGTAAAACTAATAAATATATAATTATTAAACTTCTTATGTACAAGTCTTTAAAAATACTTTAAATCCAAAGAAGATGAAGTTTTTTTAGCCTTTTCTTGCAAACCTTCAAGCTAAGGTTTAAAATAGTTCTGGAATCATGAGTTTTCTCATCCTTATGGCTGCATGTATGAACCCAGCCACAACTTTTCTCCATAAAGCTATATACCTAGATATTGTGGGACACACTGGTATAGTCAGGAAAAGTTAGGCAAATATGAAGATTCCACTCCATTCGACTGTAGACTACCAGCTGAAACTGAGGGTACCAAAGTATTCCCTTACAATTCACAAGGGAGAGATATACTTTTCATATTCTTTGTAAGATCAGTGTATTTTATTAGGACCTTGTTTATCATTTTCTTCATAACCACAATAGCTGGTAACCCACATGTGGATACTTCTCTTTAAATGCTACAGATGAATTGTGATCTTGTAGATTAGAGTTTGCTTCCTCCTAATTGCTATCGGGTTCTTCATATTTGATTCTCTTAATTCTCTGAATTCTACCACATTGCTTTGTTAAATGTCCATCATCTGAGAAGTCCTTTTCCACTTCTCTCCCTGGCATTACATAGGAAAGCAATTACCTAGAAATATCATGCATTTTATCTGGAACATCTAAGTTGAAACCACACATCTTTAATGCTGTAACTACAGCAGAACAAAAACCCCAACCAAGCAAACACACCCCTGGCCCAACGGTATTATCATCTAGACTAGGGCATAACAGAGAAATGGTTCAATTAAGACATCTTTCAAAGCAGGCTGAAAATCACAGGCTTTAGGTAGAAAAGACTGGTCTCTATTACCACACTATTTTACAGCCAGGCCTTCAGTTGAAATGCCACTGATGTAGGGGTTAAAGCCCAACATATGTGAGAGAAAGCTGGGGAGGGGAGAGGAAGTGGTTTTGACAAAACAGGTGAAGAAATCATTATTTTTTTTTTACATCTGAAGTTCCAGCTTGTTTTGAATTTCACCCTAATCTAAACAATTTTCACCACAATTTCCAATTAATCGAGCATCCAGTGCTCATCATCTCTCAACACTGAACACAAAAGAACATCTTTAGGAATGATTCAGCAGGTGATCTTAGTCAACTCTTGTGCGTAATCTCCTTTTCTCTCTGAATGAGAAAAATCATGATGAGCAGTACCAGCTGCCTGTGTGGATGTGAGAAGACCATCATTCTTGCATTTCCAAGGAGGGTTTGGATTATATACTTTCTTCTCCTTCCTACATACCTTCTAATTCTTGTAGTTGTTCTTAACTGTGTTTATTTCCTTTGGTTGTTTGTAGTTCATTTTGATCTTAGTTTATATTGGATCTGTCCATCTGGTCCCCACCACACTCCAAAGAAGGACAAATGAGTGTCTTCTCATAGTCACTGAAACTAAAGCATACTATTAACTTTCTCATGTGATAACAAAATATGATCTGACTGATGTGAGGAAATAAGGATTTTGTAACAGCACTCTTTATATGAGCTCTTGAGTCTGGAATTTTCATGAGACCAATTGTGTAGATGGGGTGTTATCAGCAGATGTTGTTTCTCAACTTCAAGTGTTTTTCTTGAAGTTGAGAAAGAAGCAATGAGAGCATCAGGAATAGGTGTGACTCCTCACTATTATTATCATCTTACAAATACAAGGCCAGTTGTTGCTTTGAACCAGTGAGCCCACAGGAGGTTTGCTATGGTAGTGAAAGAGCTATTTTGCACATTCAGAGAAAGTGCGGCAAAGTGCAACCCCTTGTTTCATTTTGGCCTTTTGGTAAAACCAAGAAAACCAGAGAATTGTTCAAAAGAAAGAACCATCACTAGCCAAGTTGTATCAACTACAGAAAGGCAGTACTGCTCCATCAGTTCAATTAGCTGGGTTTACTTTGCTGTGACTTTTGCAGTCATATTTAATATTTTTCAGATGTCTTCTATCTCTACATTTCATTGTTTTCAGGGTGATTTGGGCTCCCCTTCTTTACTCATAGGGCAGCCTACCCACTTCAGAGAGAAAAGTGTTAGTAAAGAATTTACCCTTAGCAGGCTTTTGACAGATTAAGATGGATACCAGGAGATGGGTTTTTTTGAGTGCTGCTACTTAAGTTCAAAACTGCCCACACAAATACTTCATTTTTGATCCTGGTCCTTTGTTGCTGCCACACCAGCCTGCATGTGGTCACTCCCCTTGACCCTTTCCTTCTCTTTTATGTCTCCTGCTGCTGGCCTGCTCTCCAATTCCTTATTGACCCTTCAGGCTTCCTCACCCTGTCACGCCTGCCTTATCTCACATCTTGCTGCAACACTTCCGTTGCTGTCAACCCTGAATCTTTTGAGCCAGCTGTAGGGATGATTGGGTACTGCATTTAATTGCTGTGTGTTTGTTTTTCCTGCTGGTTGCCACTGGAGCTGGACTGACCCAGGGTTACATTTGTGTAATCTCCAGGCTGTCTACAGCTATGGCCATCCTTTCCGGATAAAATAGTCCTGCTGGAATAGAAATGGATTTTAGTGACTAGAAACAGTGGGATTAGGTGCATAGCAGTGAGAATGTTTCTTTCTTACAAATCAAGTGCCTTTCTTACCCAAATGACTTTTACTTGCTCACACAGCTGTAAAGCCTCAGTGTCCCATGGCTGCTAGTCCTTAGAATTACTTGCACCTCCTACACAAGTCTGGTTTGGCTTTTTTTTCCTAGTGAAGATGAGACACAGTTGTGAGCAGATTACTAACGTCTAGAGGTGGGAACTTGCCCTGGGGGCTGTCGTCAGCTTGAAGTCTTGCTTTAAATTCATAGTAATGCTGGATATGTTCTTATTCCCAGTCCTTTGACTGACTCAATCTATTTCAGTTCCCTCTGGGTAACTATTTCTCTGTCCTTTGTGATTTTAGTTGAAGGAAATCAGTATTTTCTAAAAAGCCTCAAGTTCAGAAGCTTTAGCAGAAAAGAAACTGAAGCATATGGGCTGTCCTATTATAAGGTTTCTAATTACTGTTAAGACTTGCATAAATCTTTCTATTTTATAGAAACAACTGTAGGACCTGAGCTTTCCGTGACTTTTTTCATCATATTACAGATTCTTTTTTCCATAATTATAGACTGAAATACTGATTAATGTGCCCACTGTAAGTTTAAATTTTGTCCTCCTTTCTAAGAACCAGATTTGATTTTAACATGTACACACATAATAGGTGAAAGGTGATTAACTTAATAACATTTTCACCTTAGTGAAAATCTAGTATTATAAATCATTGTCTGAGGAGTCTGTAATGCTGTTTAAATAATTTATTAAAAGACTGACTTAAAACCAACCCGTTTGCCTTTGACCTGAAGGAATCAGTATTTTTTACCATTATGTCCTGTGTTTGAAGGGGTTCTGAATTAGTTCAATAAGGAATGGTCATTTTTTACATCTGACTATTCTAAACTTTTTTTTTTTTTTTTTTTTTTTTTTTGGTTTTGAAAGGCATCTTTCATATTTTATCTTGAAAATTGGATTCCTGGTTTTTTAGGTAACACATTTTACATAGATGGCACAGGACGTCCGTGACAATCCCAATTTGGGGCAGAAATGAGGAAAGGAAAAATCAAAAAATCACTAAAACATAACTCAGCTACAGCAACACATTTCTTGGTTGAATAGTGTTCAGTGGGTTAACCTTGGCTGGAGACCATGTGCCCACCAAGACACTCTATCAGTCCCCCTCCTCAGCTGCACAGGGGAGAGAAAATACGATGACAAGCTCACGGCTTAAGTTAAGGACAGGCAGGGATCATTCAGCAATTACCAACATGGGCAAAACAGACTCAGCTTAGAAAAAAATTTAATTTATCACCAATCAAATCAGAGTAAAAGGAGTACTAAAACCAAATCTTAAAACACCTTCCTTCCACCCCTCCCCTTCTTCCCTGACTCAGATTCACTTGCACTTCACCTCCTCCCCCTGGGGACATTTCTCCACTTGGCCTTGTTGAACTTCATGAAGTTCACATGGGCCATGTCTTTTTGTAATAGGATATTTTGCCCACTTGTGGTATTTGGGTCTGAAGTTTGCATATCTTTATAAAACACTAACTAGAGATGTTTTACCTTGTGCTTATTTGTTTTGACCTCTGGTCAGTCTGATGGTTTAGAGATATTTCTGGGTTGTGTGAATTTTTTGATGTCCAGGTGGAGATTTTAAAAACCTGAGGGTTTTTAGGGTGACAAAAGAAGTTTATTGCCAAAATTAGACCCTCAATTTTTCTAAAACCTTGTGGCCCAGTTAACTTTTATGCAGGATTTATGGATAATATAAACTTTGAGCACAGCATTCCCATCCCATGTTTATCAAATGCTATTGATAATTCCATGAAATACATCTAGATCTATTAGGAAAATCAAGCCAGTGATGAGTTTTATGGTAGCTGCTGGCCAGAGTGTTCCCAGGGTTAAATCATCTCACACCTAAGGTTTTAAAATGGTTACAATAATGATTGAATACAAAGCCACATTTTCTTAGGGATAAAATATATGAGTGCTTTTTAGCATGTAAGACATCTTACGTTATTTATTTTTACCTCTGCACAAAAAGGCTCACAGCTCACCTTTTTTGGATAGCATATCTCCTGTTGCATCTCATAGATAACTGAACTTTAGGTGCAGCAGCTGTCTGTAAAGCCTGATAAGGAGGCAGATGTCAGTGCTGGAGGAGCCATCTTTCATGGTATTTGGGGTCTGAAAGAAATATGCTAGTTGTTCCATTGATGTAGACTTGCATGAAAGGAAATTATTCTTTAGCTTGGACCAAGAAGCAAGTGGATAATCACTTTAATCCAGTCTTGAAATAATTTAGAACTCAAAGGAAAATGAGACAAGATGGGAAGAGCTTGATTTAGATAGTCTGTGTGTTGTTTGCAGAGATGGGCAACAAAATGAAATGCCAAAAAAAACCTCAACTATGTTCAATATATTTAATACAGTGTGTTCTTTAAGGAGCCTAGAGAATGAGTCTTGAATGTCTTACAATGACTCATGTCCCTGCAGTGCGGTTTAACAAAGGTTCTAAACTCACCTCTAATTCTAGTACTTCAAATTCAGTTTTCAAAATGAAGAAGTTTGTATAAATGGGTGGTGACATTTTTTCACAGTTCCTGAAGTTCCAAAATCTCAAGTCACACTAATTTTAAGATGCATGATCATCAAATGTCAGGCTCATTTTTTGAAAAATAAGTTATGCTTATAAATTAGCCAAATACATTTTCTAAATTTGATTCTTGAACATATCAGGTAAGAGGGATGAGAAGTAAACATTTTCTTTCCACATGTTCTGTACAGTGAGTTATCTGACATCATCTATTTGAAGTATTGCTTTCACGTTCATTTTTGTCTGGTCATTTGTTCACCTGGCTATTAGGTGTGTGAATGTATAATTACAAACAGAAGAACAAATTGCTTGAAATGTCCTAACTAGATTTGAATTGCTCCTGCTCATGAAAGAAGCAGGTGAAATAACATATTAGTGCTACCCCTCCCCCAGCAAAATGTCATTATCTATATGCGCAAAATATCTAGGGGGAAGAGAAAAATAGAGGCGTGTAATTATAACAAAGTTATAACAAGCTGAAATGTCTTGTCACTGCAAACAGTGCATTGAGAAATATTAATATTTAAAGATATTCTTCAGAACATTTCCAGTAGCTTAATGTGAAACATCTTGGTCTACTTAACACATAAATATTTTAAGATGTCAATATTTTGCACACATAGAGAAACACCTTTACTCACTGCAGGGAAATCAAGGATAAATGTCTTTCTGTGCTCACTGCACTGCCCAACTATTGGATTTCTAGGAGATATTCCAGGGATAGGAGAACTCACAGCAGTTTCATCTAATTTAATTTCAGACTCTAATATGGCCTTAATTTAAAAAAAAAATCACTCTAGAAAGTCAGTATCTGCAAGTCTGGGAGAAAAATTCACAAACTTAAGAGAAGATCTAACATGACACTAAGGAAAATTAAATAGGCAAATGATGTTTTGGGCAATGAGGTACAGCCACTGTGTTTCTTTAATAATTTATTTTAAAGAGTAATGATTGACTTTGCTGGGGCAGACAGGCTGTGGCAATTTGAGACACAAACCATCAGTCACAAAGGCCAAGTGGTCTGTAAGTTTTGAAATTCAAGCTTCTTTGTGTCCTATGTTGCCCTTCTTCAGGATCTGCTACCCAGGAGGAAAGGGATGGAGGTGCCCTGTATTTGACAATCTAATCTGTGTGCTTACTCTATGGATTTCTTCCTATCAGTCTCTTTACAACATTCATTCAAATACCTGAAGCATTGACAGACCATGTCTATAAAACCATTGTTTTTATCATTGTACATTAAACTCTTAGTTCAGTCATATCCAGTTGTGGAAGTTAATGCAGCCTTCATTGACATTGTAATTAGAAGGATGTGTTTATGCAGTTTGATATTACAGAACCAATCTTCATTATTTTTACTTAATAGCAAATTTAACTTTCATTTGCCTGTATTCTACACATATAAATTTCACTGGAAGAATAACCAACAATGGCATACAGGGGGTGGGAGTACAGTACTTTAGGGAAGGACATGGGACCTGAGTGAGTCCCAGGCTGGATATAAGGAAACAGCGTTGTCCTATTTTCGGATGATATGGGAGAAATTGCTATTGCCATCTTGGATGTAGAAATGGAATAATGCAACATGGATCCTCTTGCTCATAGCCTTGTTGAGACGTTACTGCTAGGGCTTTCTATACTTACAGTCGTCACACTTAGAGAAAGATTTGGAATGGCTGATGTGAGAACAGCAATGAGAATGAACAGTGGTCTAGAAAATATGACCCAAGATGGGAGGCTGGAGATATTGGAGTTGTCTCACCTAGATCAGAGAGAAAATTGGGGGAGGACACTGACCTTCCAGTATTAAAAGAAAGCTTAGAAATGTAAGCAATTTTCATCTTTTTCTATGCTCATTCTGTGGAGGACAAGAAGTAGTAGGGCCATATTAGATCATAAGATGAGAAGGCAGGCATTAGGAGAATATTTTCAGCTCTGAAATAGTTTGCCTGTGATGCTTTCTGACTCCTATCATTGAGCTGGTTTTAAAATAGTGTTAGAAAAATATCCTTCAATATGATTGAGAGAGCCTTGGGCAACAGGATGGTTTAGGTGACATCTAGACAGACTATCCAGCCTTTTTTAAATATGGTTTCATTTTCTGGAAATTCAGAACTAAAACAAAGGTCTGGGGTTTTTTGGGTTTGGGTGTTTTGGGTATTTTTTTTTTTTTACTCGCACTATTAATGCTCTGTGGTTGCTATCTTCCATGATTTGATGTGTCCTGCATTTGATCAGAGTAAGATCTTATCATTATTCAGTTTCCATTTGTTCAATGCCAACACAGAAATTTTTGCAAAGAGTGGGTTAGGTTTTTCAATATTTAGTTCCACAGA
The DNA here is from genome assembly GCA_027574665.1 of Rhynochetos jubatus. Lineage (NCBI taxonomy): Eukaryota > Metazoa > Chordata > Aves > Eurypygiformes > Rhynochetidae > Rhynochetos > Rhynochetos jubatus. The sequence continues at coordinate 72,941,383 of CM050651.1, read as the reverse complement.
ATGCCTGGAGGATTTCCTCAGGACAGAAATAACATTTGGCAGATTTAGTGGAGTTTCCCCTGGATAAGGGTAAATATTTGACATCTCCCCATAGGTAATGGAACTGATCTTGACAAGCTGTTTACCATCAATTCTCTAGATGATTGTTTCAGCTCAGGGTAGAACTTTAGAAAAATAAATTTTACCCCTCTTCCAAAAAAAAAAAAAAAGTCCTTCATATTTATCTATTCAGTTTAGAGCCTGCTTTCTCTATTTTATCACCTGAAAGAAAAGTGTCTACATCACTTTTATAGAAGCAGCTTATTATAGGATGTGCTACTGAAAGGCTATATAAATAATTAAGCACAGCTGTACCATTGCATGTTAGGTTAGAGGCTCATTCTTGTCAACTCAGGAGAAATGGCAAAGCTATGGAAAGCAATGCACACACCTACTTCAAACTACGGCAGAAAGTCAGAGTCATCTGCTTGTATCTTATCAGGAAAAGAGAGTAATTGTGTTGGCTGTCACGTGTGACAGTTACGAACTCCATCTCAGAATACCATCACAGAATGGTTTGGGTTGGAAGGGACCTTAAAGACCACCCAGTTCCAACCCCCCTGCCATAGGCAGGGACACCCTCCACTAGACCAGGTTGCTCCAAGCCTCATCCAGCCTGGCCTTGGACACTTCCAGGGATGGGGCATCCACAGCTTCTCTGGGCAACCTGTCCCAATGCCTCCCCACCCTCTCCAGGAAGAATTTCTTCCTGATATCTAATCTCAATCTCCCCATTTTCAATTTAAACCCATTACCCCTTGTCCTGTCACTACAGGCCCTGGTAAATGTCACCCCGCCAAGCTTTCTTGTAGGCCCCCTTCCAGTACTGGAAGGTGCTATAAGGTCTCCCCGGAGCCTTCTCTTCTCCAGGCTGCACAAGCCCAACTCTCTCAGCCTTTCTTCATAGGAGAGGTGCTCCAGTCCTCTGATTGTCTTCGTGGACCTCCTCTGGACTAGCTCCAACAAGCTTCAGAATGAGAAATCCAAAGAATTGCCAAGTGATCCACTGGAGTCAATGGAGCTCCTCTGGTCATTCTAGCCAGAGAGTCTTACTCTATTTGAGGACCTGTTTGTTGGCAGCAGTGAAAATGGGTCTTGAAAAGAACTGAAATATCAAGACTTTACTGTTTTACAGATGTGACTACACCTCTTTCTCATGTATTTAACAAATATTTAAAGCTTTACCAAGGGGAGGGAAAAAGGACAAAAGTTCTTGGGGTCATGGATTTTATCAGATATATTCTGCATAATGAATTATGCAAACTGGCTCTTTCACCCTTCCTTGAATCTTCAAAATTTGGGTTTGACTGGATTCAGCTCATGTTATGCATGGGACATGGTGGGATTGCTAACGGATGTTCTTCTAAAATCTCAATCTTTAATGGTCAGAATTTAATTCAATAGAAATCCCTAAAGGATGCGATTTTGAGCACTTGTATGGAGGGTTGCTGTCATGGACTCAATACTGTTGACATTGTTTGTATTATGCTGTGGACACTAATTTGATTTAACACCACTGAACTCAATTAGAAGCCGTTAATTCTCACTATTATTTCAGTAATAGAAGGATATGAATATAATGAGAATGTACTGAGAAACTCTGAAAACCTGGATATCCATTATCAGTTAAATACATGTTAGTGTGGCAGTAACAGTCTGGATTTCTCTAGTTACTCCCGTATGGTTTACCTCAGTGTTCTAGAAAGACTATTATCCTAGTTTGGAAGTGCAGATAATTCATTACCCTTCAGGAAGCCAGAAAACATTTAAAAGCTTTTAATAGCTGTCATAAAAAGAAAAATAAATTTAGAGGCTACCATGAAAACACTGAATGACTGACCAAAGTGCTTCTGTCAGTGGAGTTTTCAGAATTATATATTGGCGGGGAACATTAACAACAACTGGAGTTAGTTTCTTTTCATGGAGTACAGTGTAGTCATGAAGAGATGACGCTGATTTTTCTTGGATATTGCAAGATGAATCTGCTTTCCACAAAAGAATTTCAAGAAACCTCACAGTTGCAGAAAAGCATTATCTAAAATGTTAGATTTTGGTTACACAACATGGTGAGTGTCTCTAATTTAGATAGGATCATTGATTTTGTTTTATTCTACTTAAACTGGGGTTAGCTCAGTCTTTCATTGTAGTTAATGCAGTTTCTCCTTAAGCTGGGCTATGGTTTGAGTAGGCCACAGTTCCTTGAAAATATCTCTAAGTTACATTTTCTTCAAGCTTTATGAATTTTCCTAGTAATGAGATGCAGAAAGAACTTGCCTCAGGTTTTGTGAGCTGTATGCAGGACAGACACATGGTAATGTCAGGCAGCCTTATATGACCTTCCTGGTTCTTTATTTCATAAAAGAAGCATGAAGAGAAATATTAGAGAGAAGTGTGATATTTTGTTGGAAGGAAGAAGCAGGTAGAACTGGCTGCCTGCATTAGTCTGTGTGACAATGAGGAAGGATTCTGTTGGTCAGTACATGGGGAATCTGAAATAGCTGCTGGAAAAGATGCTGGATTGACAGGTCCTCTGTTCAGAGATGAATAATTAGACCTATATATTAAAATTTGCTTTAGTGATCATCAGAAGGGAATTGTTAGAAACTCGACTAGTGAAGATGCTCCATCACCTCTGTCAGCAGAGCAGTCAGTAAGTGGGAAGCTATTTCCCTCTTTTTTGACCTCTAACTCTGTTCATATCGTGTGTTGGGGAAGATGGGGACAGTGGAGAACAGGGAACACAGATATCCTCAGGATTCTAAAGCTACATAAAAGGTGTACAATGGATAAGATGGATTAGCAGAACAAAACATCCTCATGGCAGACAGTTCTTCTCAGGTTTTGGCATGCCCATTGAATGATGCTAGCAGTCATCTTAGTTATCTATGTGCTGTCAAAAAGACTTAATGGCTTCTACCAGACATCTCCACTGGTGGTTCATGTTCCTGCACAAAATAGCCACAGAAGTGGCTAGAAGCTGGAATCAAGTGGCTTTGCGTAGCCTCAAAAGGAATCGAGGTATTTCAGATAAGTGAAAGCAGCTGTTGGAATTTGTGACTGAATTCAGAGTGCCCCTGTGGTACCCCCATGGAATTGCCTGTTTCTGAGGAGTGTAAAGCTTTTTCATTTACATGATGCCATATTCTCTCCCACCTTCCTAGCGGTAATCATATGTCTTTGCCTATGTAGTGCCGAAACAGGAGAGAGTGGGAGAACTTACTGCATGCATTTAAACATTGTGCAGTGTGCTGCATACGAAGAACAAAAATGTTGTTTAAATAAATTACCTCTCCGGGCTTACAGATGGATGTGTAAATTCCCTCTGGGCTTCTTAGAAGTTGCATTTGTGTATTTTGCCATCAGTTCACTACAGTGGTACCATTTTTGAGACAAACTATGGATGTTTGACGGACTTGCATTGCAGTTAAAAGGAATAAAGTTGTTGGTTGTTCCTAGGCTTGGACTCCCAGGATTGTTCAACTTATAGACTACACTGATACTGAGGCTGCTATAGGGTGCTGCCTACTTAGTGAAGTCTTCTTCAATGCAGATCCATGGTTATGAGGCCCAATTCATTGTTACCCAAGGAACTGGAATTGCTCCTGTGGTCTTAAATTGCGTTATATATGAGAGTCAAAATGAAGAGACCAGGTGTAGTGAGATCATGGAGAAGCAGGGAAGCTGGGAAGTAGGTGAAAGTCCTAAGGAGGTGTTTTCCTGTCAAGCTAACTATAGCCAAAGGGGAAGGAACAGAGAAGGAGTTGCTGTCATGAATCCTCTGGATCAGGATGTATTACAAGTAGTAATGCAATTCATACAAAAAGCCCAGAAGGGGATATTTATACTGCATAGTTAACCAATGTGCATAAAACCTTAACTCAGGACAGATATCCGCTCCAGTAATTGGCAGTCACACAATCATTTTTCCAAGAACACAATGTAATATTGGAGATCTTTTTTCCTGCCTTCTGCTAGTGAGTGCTGCTCTGGGAACGGCAGGCAAACAGTCTTTTCAAGTCATTTATATGTCAGCTATGAAGTGAATGAGGCAAAACCATGAAATGGATTGAAACTTGTTTTGCAGCTGATCAGTCTTTCATTCATCATCTTCCCCTTTGGAATAAAAGGCATGGACTGAAATAGGAAAGGAAGGAGACGATTGAAGAAGTCTAAGCAGAGAGTCTGCCCTGGCTTGTGCCAGCTATCAGGTCCCATCTATTGGCCCTACTGGTGGATGCATCACTGCGACCACTCATAACCCACCAATGCTGTAGGAACACAATTTTGGGTTCTTGCAATTATTTTATAGCTGAAGAAGAGAAAATGCCCCTGTAGCTTAGAGTGAATGAAAATTAATGCAGGGCTGAGCAACATATGAATGAATTAGGATGTTCTTTTTCATTGCATTTTAGATGTGAAAAAGCATGCAGGATACTTGTGTTATATGCTTATGCCTGACATTACCTGATGTCATAAAACCTGATGACACAAATATTGCTCATTTATGTCACTATAAAATTGAGTTTATAGTGGTACAATCAGTACTAACATTTATGCTATCTATGCTCAGCATTACTAATTGTATCACTATAAAGCTATTTTATAGTCATATAAACAGTACAGATAATGCTGTCAGGTATCCATATTAATGCTGCAAATAAACCTACAAACACGTTATCCAGATACCTTTTAAGGTGTTAATATGCAAACATTAGGGGCAAGCTCACCATTGTCACCTGAGATCCTGTGGCCAGTTATTTTTATCACTGGAGAATGAGACAAAGGAGTGTCCTTGCACTTTCCTTTAGCTGAAATATTTATTACCACACTTGCTTTTCATAAATGTCTATTGCATCTCCAACTGGGAGTGTGCAGCCAGTCCATCTTTAAGGACAGGTCACATTCTGGACACCTGCAAGCAGGAGAAGTTAAATTTCTGGGTAAGGATCTTGTGCAATTCTGTACCTGCTGTTTTTGGTGGAAGGGAGAGTGGAAGTCAGGTTGGGAAAGTAATCTTTTCTACTAGAGAGTATGTTGTGGTTCTGCTGCCTCCTGAGCATAGCAGAGAGCAAAAAATGGCACGCTCAGTGAGAGTGAGTATTGTGTCCTCTAGATGGATTCCTGTATCATCTATTGCCTCCAATAAGTTTCTTGGGTGGGAGAAGACCTCAGACCTGTAATGGAAGAATAAAAAGGAAATTCTTGTCTCAAACTCCTGGTCATAAAGGTGTCTTAAAAAAAAAAAAAAAAAAATAAAAGTATCCAAACACCATGATAGACTATATCAATCCAGCACCAAAGGTAATGAGAGAATGCAGGGTTACAGATGAGCATTTTATGGTTTAAGGGCTATTAAGCTCAGGAATGGGTGATGCAGGTGCACAAGTAGTGTGATCACATAAGCATCTTTTTCTATAGAACATCAGGATTAATGAGATTATAGGGGGGAAAAAAGAAGACTAACAGTGAGGTCTGCTAGAGGTGTTGATTAATCTTGTAGGAAATCCAAAGTTCAAGTGTGTTAAGGTCTGGCACATACCGAGAAAGAATCCTCAGGATTCACAGACAAGCATTTGCCTTTTGAGAGCCTTTCTTCACTTTCTCCTGGAGGTTTGCACGTGCTGCAAGGGCAAACCAAGGTGGGGATGCTGATCTCAGTGTCACGTTGCAGAAGGGCACACTGACTTAGCACAATGAGTGTGCACCCACACCAAGATACTTCATCACTGTTGATTCTGGTTAGCAGGAGGAGGAGTAGGTTGAAGCAGAAGGAGGAGTGCTCTGAAACCCCCAAGACAGGTGAGGAGACTCTGCACAGATTATCATCTATTATTGTGGACTGTGCTGAGAATTTAGGGGAAGAGCCCAGATGTGATGCTTCATCTTTTTGTATGGCTAAAATGAGGGAGAAGAAATCCTCCCTGGGTATCAGAGTAGTTCAATAATTGCACAAGCAGAAGCTAGCAGGCACATGCAGCATTGGTCTTCCTTCAGCTCAACACAGTGGTGCACACCAGCCTGGGGAAGAAGAGACTGCAAGCAGTCAGAGAGTACACAGGCAGCAAGGAGAAAGCCATTCCCACTCCAGCTTTCTCAAGTGATAATACAGCCTCTCTCTGGCAATGTAATTGGACTGTCAAACTTGCCCTGGAAGACTCTTGGGAATTCAGACATTTCTGAAGTCATTCCTGTCTGTAGTTCTGTCCTGCGCTGCCAAGTCCTTTTTCAGACTCTCTGCTATGAAAGATTGGAAAAGGATTTTCACCTGGATGTTTAAGAGGCATTGCAGAGGATAAAAGACCTCTGCATTCAGTGTCACTCCTGTTTGATATGTTTTGTAAGAAGCTATATGATAAAATTACTTTTCTACATTTCTCCCAGTGTTCTGGATTTGTGTTCTGCTTTATATCAGAAATGCTAGGTGGTGTTCAAATAAGAGAAATTAAAATTTTATAAAGTATATACTGCATAAAAGCAGAGCTCCTAGAGTCAAGCATGAAAATGGTACAGGCAGAAAAATTAAGATCTCCAGACCCAAGATTTTGAAACAGTGAAATGCAATGTATTAACTCCATTTTTAACCAAAAGGAGAAATGTCTTACTTAGACTGGTCTTGGACTACATGTGCAAAATGTGATGCAGCTAAAATATTACTCAGGCTGACAGATTAAAAAGGAGTCACTTGCTCAAGACCTAGTGTGTGCTACCGTGTGTGCAACATATCTGAAAATTATTTTAATTTTTTTTAAAATTCATTTAGAAATTCTAAATGAGATGCTGCAGAGACACTACTGCTAGTAGTATGGTCCCTACAGGGCTGTGACCCTCTGGACAGGTAAAGAAGTAGTGAGGATCTGTGATGTCATTTGGGAATCTCTGTGAAACCCATGGTAAAAGGGAGGTATGTTTATGATTATAAACACAGAAAAAAAAGGTTCTCAATGAAAAAAGATGGTCTTTTAGTCTAGACCTATTTGCCACGTTTTATGTAGTATGTATCTCAAAATTTGATTAATATAATAAAGGAAAAAGCAATTTATTTTTATTCTTCAATTCATATCTAGTAAATTTATTTTTTTATAATTGACTTTCTTTAAAGTAAGAAATTATACATAGAATGTATGTAATCTCCTGGTTTGAAAACAAGCTGACAGACACAACACAGAACTTCAATTAAGTGTTATGTTTTTATGTCAGCCACCTTGATTATTCTCTCTCACCAGGTAAAGTTAATTAAAAGAAGCTCCCTGAGTACAATTTAGTAACATCTACAATGATGAAGAACTTTTAGAGTTAACAAGTTAATGAGGTTAGAGAGTTCAGTTTCCTCTTCTGAAATGAGTAGTGATGCTTTGAGTTTAATAAAACTTACTACTGCTATGCCTGGACTCTGTGCCCAAGATTTTTGGTCCGGTTTGAAAGAAATGAGTTCTTCAGAATGAAACTGGAATATTCACCATCCCAAAGAGATGATGAGAGAATGCTAATGAATAACCCCATATACTTTAAAAATTTGATCTTATTAGGAAAAATTAAAAAGTATAAATAATAATAATAATGTAAATAATAAATAATGTGAATATCTAAACATCTAAATGTATTAAGAGCCTTTCATTCTTGAAAATAAGTGGTTCTGCTACTTGACCTTTGGTGGTATTAAATGGCTTGTAAGGGTAACATATATGTTAGCAGAGTCAGTTTCATGGTTTTCTAAATATTTGTGTGTTCTATTTGCTTGTTTGTTTGAAATGAAGTCTCTCTAGCTGCTGTAATTGTATAGAAATCCTTGAAAATATTACCTGAAGATAGACAATGCAATTATATATGCTTGAGTTTCCCAAGAGCCTGAAGCACTAACTGTGAGAATAGCCCCTTTCAGCTTCACATATTAACTCAGGTGCCAGTGATGATGCTTCAGATGTCAACAGTTAACTGTATATATGCTCATTGGAGACAATGGAAACTAAGATCTGTGTGATCTACTCCAAGTGAAAAGTCACTTGGATGCAGTAGGAGAGCAGTGCTTGCTAGATATCCACACTTAATATCTTCCCTGGCAGAAGGTAGGTCTTAAATACCCAGGATAATGTTGAGATCTACTGAAGGAAAGGCAAAATCAAAAGAGCACCCAGAGACACTTTCCTCTCATCTTGAATATTCATGCAGTCTGTGCAGTACATCTTAGTCTGATTTATCTGGGGATGTCCCATTTATTTAGCTTAACTAAGCAGGCAAAGATAAATCTGCATGTTATTTTGTAATTCATCCCCTTATCTGTCACTGATATCTCAGTTTGATTCTACAGATCAAGACATACAAGGTGACACTGAGCAATCACATTGTCACTGAGGCCAATCAATGGTTTCACAGAACTCGATATTTTTCCTCACTTTTTGTCAGATTCTTTCAGGTGTCAGCGGTGTGAATAAGGGTCCCACCATGGGCCTGAGTCAGGCAGTAGACAGGACTGTCTGCTAAGGTCTTGCATCTGTTTTGAGTGGGGTCTTCTGAGGTAGACTGCTCAGAAGCTGAGGCAACACAAGGTTGGGCAGTTGTGTAAAAGCTGAGCTGGCAGACTATGCTGTTTGGTACGTATTTGTGATGGATTTGGCATTAAAATATGTAACACTTTCTTCTTTGCTAAAGAGGGTGCATTTCAACTTTCTGAAGATGCTGGACTTCATCACTTGAAAATAAGGCCTCTTCATCATGATGGCTTTAGTGTTGTACTGGATGAGACCTAAGCACTTCTTCAGCATAACATCAAAAAAAGTGAATCAGAAATACCACAAACCCTAGCAAACTCTGCAAACAAAACCATGTTTTCCCTCAACTCTGTAATATTTTCTCCTCAAAGCAGTGAACAAACCCCTTTACACCAGCAAGAAAGGGGAGCAACAAATACTTTGAGCTTGGCTTTGGTATTCCTTCTTCTCACTCAAATTAATTCCTTTTCCAAAGTGCCCAGAGGTGCAAGGGAGGAAGCTTTGTCCCCCACACTGTCACACTGCAAAATCAGGTCCTTTCTCTCGCATGGTCAGCTCTAGGCTGACTGTTACCTTTGAGCTTTGGGGACTGGTCATAGCATAGGCACCAGAGACGTTCAGCACAGCACATTTAATCCTTTGTGCTGACTCAACTGTCTCGGTTTCCCGCTGCTGCTCCATCCGTCTCCTCCTCTGTGTAGCTATTGATTAGAGTGATACTTGACCCTCTTTTCCAGCACTCTCTTACTCTGTTCATCTTCACTTTTCTCTTGTTCGCTCACTGCCTTAGTTGTTTTACTTTGTCCTTGTTAGCAATGTTGCTGGGGGATCTTTTGTCAGCGCAGCTGCTCCCCAGAGCCAAGTATTGGGTTGTGTCTAATTACTTCTCTAAACACACTGTGGTGAATCAGTCAGTTTTCCCAGGAAACCTGTGTAAGAAAAAAAAGGATTCACAGAGCTGCTTCACAAAAAGCTGAAAAGGTGAAGCCAGGAGCTGAGTTCGCTTATAATGATTGAAAAAATACCGTACAAGCAGCAGCAGGTACAAGACACATGGGTTTGCACCACTGCAGCACAAGGTCTAAAGACATATTTTGTATGTGGGATGGTGAGGTCTGATTTCCGGAGGTTCACGCGGCATAGCTCCATCTCAGATTTTCATTAGAGCTTTCATATGAGGACGGGTATTTATCATTCTCATTAACCCTGTAGTTCCTATGCTTAAGGAGTGAAGCAATTAGGAAAGAAAAAAAGTCAAAAGCAATCAAAAAGTGGAAGTAACTGATTAAGTTAGTGAACTACCTGGGCAAAGGAGGCTATGGTCTCCTGCTTAAGAATAACAAGGTGTAGGGGTACTGGGCAGCTTATACATATGACCTGCATCCGGCTGTGTTGAAGTGGGGAAGGACATGGGGTTTAAGGCACAGGCAAGTTATGATCATGAATAAGGGAGAAATCAGCAAGAGACTTTAATCAGTGTGAATGATATTACCAGTTTGTTCAATGTGGCATTGAAGGCAACTTCTTTTGCTGATGTGAAAGTGAACCAAGTAAATATTTTCATTTTCTTTTTTTTTTTGTTTGTTTGTTTTTGTAAGCCTACATGACAAGTGAAGGATGTGGGTTTTTTCATTGATGTGAAGTTCATGCTGCCTAAGTTTTTATCAAGGTAACTTTTAAGGTCCTTTAATTTATTCTAGTCTTGGGTCATTTTTTACCACCTGAGAAGCATCTCAGTTCCACTGTATACTTTTTCTGTGTACCGACCCTGGGTAAGGAATGTTTGTGACTACTTTTCATGTCTGTGATTCTAGCAGACCTTTAGGTAATTAACCATGTCTCTGTCACTCAGTGATTACATTAGTATGTCTCTGCAGTCTGTCTTGACTAAGAAGGGACTATGTAGCTCTTGTTAGTCAGAAAGCAGTCTCCTTGCAGATGGGGCACAACGCTTCTAGGATTGTTGCCTTGCTTAGTATCTAAAGAAAGATCTCTGGTTTGTCTTCATACCAGCAGGTATGTGAGCATTTCAGTCTTTTTCCATGCCAAACTGAGTAAGGACAGCCAATGGAAATCTGCGTGAGTTGCTATCAAGTGGCTTGCAAACCATTCGAAGATGTAACATCTAATATATAAATAATATACAGTGTGACTCCAGCTTATTTTTAAGCTTAGAAAGACTGTTTTGCAGAAGTTGGGAACTGTGAGAGGACATAAAAATAAACCTAAGGTTTCTGATCTGTACTGATCAGAACAGCAAGGGCTGTTCACACACAGAGACTGGGGTGAAACAATACTCCTGGGGGAAACTGGGAGAGATGAGGGAAAACCACTCCCGTCTGAGCAAATGAGTAGTTTTGCTGATAATAATTTTCTAAGATTCTCTTCTGTCTCTGTAGTGTATGAGCACCTTCCACATCAAGCAGAGGCTATATTTTCAGGAATTCTATGGCATTTCTTTCTATGTACTCTCTGGAACACTTAAGAAAAACACTGGGTTACATTTTCCTATCCCTGACTCCACTGGATAGCTCTACCAAGAGTTAGAGCAATTCAAAATCACTGAATTAAACTAGATCATTTGAGTACATGGACATTCTCACTACGTCAAAATGCAACTTCTCCTTTGAAAATCTACTGTGTCGTTGGCTGTCACTGCTGGCCACTGATGGAATCAGAGACAAAATACCAGGCTGAATGCATCTTTGCTCTGATCCAGTGCAGTTAGGCTTATGACAGAAAGCAAAGAATAAGAATGTGGAAAAAGGCAAGCACTGAAGTAGACAACCTAGGCAGACTGTATTCTCTACCTAAAGATCTGCAGTGGCAAGCATCGTTCCTGAATGATGCAGATATAGTTCAGTCTGCTTAGGGAAGGATGTGTTGACTTTTGAAAGTTCCATCCAGCCCTGCAAAGAACAAACAAACGTAATCACGGCTCCACAGAAATGTCAGGTTTTGGGGGGATTTTCAGATATGACTCATCTAACTGTGTCATTAGGCTGTCTGCTTGTGTTATCTCCAGATCATCATAGCTCTTGCTCATTTCAAATCCTGATGGTAACTTATTGCATTGAAGAAATGGTTTACACTGAGAAGGAAACTATCCTAGGAAATGATGGTGTAGATTAAAACATAATCGATACAGCAACAAGCTTTTGGGTATTATGCTGAATTTTGGAGCTTCAGGCCAGCACATGAGACTGTGGCAGCAGAGTGGAGTCTGACAGCTATGCCGGGTGCTCGACCTGGGCAGGATGTTTATATCCCTGTCAGTGAGAGCAGAGGAAGCAAGAGCATGTGTGCAAGTCCACAAGGAGAGCAGCTAAAGTAGAAGCATGTCAGCTGCACTCGGCCTGCACAACGATGTCGATAGCTCAGTGATGTTCTGACATCAGCATCACAGGGTTGAAATATGGCCAACAGAGAGCTGAAGATTAGTACAGAGGCTACAATCATTCCAGTACCACTTAGCACAAATGGGAACCAATTAATCTTTGCAGCATGTCTGTGGAATGTATATGAAAAATTAAATCCTTGTCTTGGTGAAATCAGCAAGAGCTTTATTTCTGACTTAACTGGAGCCTGATTTCACTCTAAAAATACAAACATTTCTTTTCTGGCTTGCAGATGATTTAGAAATACATGCCAGAGGGTAGGCATAAGTATCAGATTCGGTCCTAGAGATGGGTAGACTTCTCTAAATTTTCCATGAAATTTAGGACCCTCACACAGTTTTGTTCATTTGCCTGTAAAGAGAGCTCTTTGTTACTACTTCTTTTTGCTTCCTTCTTATTATAAGCCCACAGGTGAGAATAAAGACTTACGTATTCAGGTACCAAGTACATAGATTCAATTCTTTTTGACTTTTTCCTTCAGACATAATGGTAAGATTCTGATAAAGGGGAATGAAAAGTACCTGTTCAAGCTGAGATATGGTGATTGGAACTTGAAAATAGGAAATAATCAGACTTCTAGGAACCGGGAATGGAAGCGTATATGAAAAAGGCAGGCATATGCACAAGGGAGGAATGTCCTCTAGGATTTCATCCCAATCAGTTGGCAACTTTAGCATGCTCTTGGACTCCCTATTGCACATACTAATATTTTCTAGTGCAAATTGGAAGGATGTTTTAAAGAATTTTGCAGATGTTGGTTGTTTCCCTGCCTTTTCCTTGCAAATTCAGATGGGTGAAAGTTCTTTCTTAGACATCCAATTTCTAACTGTTTAACTACTACTCATCTACTCACATCCAAAATTATTTTAAAAAGACACCTGCAGCACTGGAGCTGGTGTGGACAAATATTTACCTGGATCTCAAATTCAAAAGACTGAAGAAATTTCAATAGGCAATGAAATTCTAGTGGTGAAAGAAAAGCTGGCATTTGCCTTCTGATCATGTTCTGACAATGTGTACCTTTATATATGTCTGTATGTTTATTTACTGCTCCCAAAGGCTTTCATATAATACCAGACTTCACATTTCCAGATTCAGGAAGCTGCTGCTTTGATCTGGTATTTCTACAATTAATTTTCTTCTGTATAAAACTGAGTTGGGATTTCTCTGTCTTAGAGAACTGTTAAGTTCTCTGTACATGCTAATGGCCTACATTGTTACAGAAGGAAATTGTAGTTTGATTAACAGAGGCAAAGAGATTTGTATTATACAGATGGCTCTGCCACAGGCCTGTTCTATTCTTGGGTTGTAGCTATTCATCTTGTTGTGTCCCTATAACTTGGCATGAATGGTCTATTCCTGCCCATTCTGTGGGTGCTTAATTCACATTTGTAAATAATTTTCAAGTTATTATAGATTGTCAAAAAGGCAGTATATATTTGATTGTGAGTACAGTGGACATGTGGTAACTTGAGTCAGTCTGTGTGCAAAATGCCATCCCTCCCCAGGGGCCATGGTATCGTGATTAGAGAGACTATCCAGGACTGGGTATTTTTCCTGAATGGAATGGGTATTTTGTCCATTCATGTTGAGCATTCCTGGCTTTTCAGATACTTACTAACCACTCGCTGTAACACACATAAGACATGAGACAAATGAATCAATAGAAATGCTTTCCAAGACTGGAAATATAGATTTCAGTAGTGATGCACAAGGCATTTCATGCTCTGCCTAAGACAGCAGGGCTGCTTGTGAAAGATTATCTGAATTTTCCCCTTGTTATATTTAAAACAGTACAACAGCAATATGAAACACTAAATTTTAGAAACACGATGCTGCCTTTCATATCCTGGAGCTGCAATCTTTTCTTTCCATGCCAAATCCCCAAGGTCAGAGCATTTGATCACTGCTAAGAGTTTTCTCAAACTCTAGTAGCATCAGTCATTGTGCTGCTCTACTTTTTCTATTTCTGTGATTCCATTGATTTCCATTGATTTGAGTTACAGCCATAAAAAATGGGGTAAAGAAGGAGGTAATCCAGCTCTTTGCAAGGACACTTCTTTAATTTTTACCTGGGCTTAAGGTAAACTCTCTGCTTTTTTCAAGTCTTGTATCCAAGACTTGTTGCTTCTTCACCTTTTACAGCATTTAATTTTTTTTTTTTCTTCTGCATACTTACAGGGGAGACTTTATTGCTCTCTACAGCGACCTGAAAGGAGATTTAGTGAGGTGAGTTCCATCTCTTTTCCCAGGTAACAAGTGATAGGACAAGATGAAAAGGCCTCAAGTTGCGCCAGGGGAGATTTAGATTGGATAATAGGAAAAGGTTCTTCATCGAAAGGGTTGCCAAGCACTGGGACAAGCTGCCCTGGGAAGTGGTTGAGTCACTGTCACTGCAAGCATTTAGAAGAGGTGTAGAAGTAGCACTTAAGGACATGGTTTAGTGGTAGATTTGGCAGTGTCAGGTTTACGGTTGAACTTGATGATCTTACAGGTCTTTTCCAACCTAAATGTTTCTCTGACTCTATGATTTTATGTTAGTGGTACAAAAGTGATGCTTTGGAGCATTAGAACAGCTATGCTGCCAGTTCATCCTGGATAAACAGCAGGAAATGGGGAGTAGTAGCTACTTTAGCAATTTCATTGCTAAACTGCATATTTTTTCCTGACTCCTTTGCAAGCCTCTCTTAGTTCAGTAGTTAATGTCAATGACATCTGAGATTGAAAGTGCTTTGCTGAGAAGGTCATTAAAATTTCAGTATATTGTTTAAGAATCAATAGAGGAGTATTCAGAGAAGCTTTTTGATGTTGAGTGCTCAGCAGGGTTAAGAATGGAAGTTCCGCATCCTTAAATCTTTGAGATCAAGGCTCTTCCCTTCTCCTTGAGTAAATCTATTCAATTAATTGATGAGACTTTGATTTCTTTCTTTCTTCCTTTTAATAACAGTTTAACATAGGACTATTCAAACAGTCTGTCCCCATCAAACAGTCTAGCTGTTCTCTGTGTAGTGATTTATCCCATGAATACAAAGGAAGAAATTGTGAGATTGTGCATGTGATTTTTTTTAAGAGCATTAACATGTCTCTTGGATTTTGCTTCCCTTGGTTTTACAATATACTGTCATGCTAACTAAGCTGAGCCACATATGAGAAAATAGCTTTTTCTCCTTCAAATTCTAATCTCTTACGAATGTTCCTGCAAAAGGATGGCTTTTGGAACATCTTCAACCAACAGATTTCAGCTCTGTCAGCTTTCAATGGAAAGCAATTTTAAATTTAAATTCCTTTCACTGTAAACGTCCTTTCTGTGTACCCCAAGACAGACCCAACCGCTGTTGGTCCAGAGTCCCTGAAGATCATTATCATGAGTAAAACCTTAAAAAAGGGATTATGGACATCATTCCATCCTTGAGCCCACATAGCTCAGGAGTCAGGATGGTGGGATCTGTTGAGTTACAGAACTTGCAAAATGTAGAGAATCCAATGTATGGCCTCAAATCATGAAGATGTGCTAATTTTGTAGTCACATGTTTGATCTTCAGTTAAGATTGGAGACCTCTTCCTGCCTTGGTCCAGATGTGGAATGAGATGCAGATGAATTCTGAGGAACAGAATCTGTCTGATGGATTCCAGCACAGGAAGAATGCAAATTTTTCACTCCATTTTACCATCAATTTTATCTTCCCTCCTTCTACCATGTTCTGCTAAATTAGACCCTTGTGCTTCCTCCAGACTATGTCAAATTAGTGGGTCAAATGCCACCCCAGGAGTGAGCCTGTGGAGCAAGAGGGTCTCATTGGGCTCCAGCACATCCTTGTCATTTGTTTAGAGACACTCTCTTTCACTTTAGCTTACACTTTTTCTCTTTTCTTTTTGTCTTTTTCAACTGCTAAAGGAAAGATCTCCCATATATGATTTCCTCAGCAGTTAGGAAAAATAACTTAACTGGAAAACGCTGCTTCCCATATACAAAATGTAACACTTGGGACTGTTGCAGGTGAATCTGATATGGCCACAGAATTCGTAGGGAAGTAACAGCACTAAGCAGGTCCAAGTCAATGTTCTGTTGGAATGTGGGGGGAAGATCCAGTTTCCCATACCCTCAATGGATGAGCTCATGCTTTCACTTGGCAGCAGTTTCAGCAAAACAGAGATTTCGCCCCTCTGAGCTGGAAGGTCATGTTGTCCATGCCACATCCTGTCGGCAGAATCAGCTCAATCTAAATGGCTTAAGGGAAAGGTTCGTATTAAAAGCTTGCAGAGTGACTGTCAACTTTAGAAAGGAATCTTTATCTATCTATAGATATGCAAGTCAATGACTGCCCCCAGCTAAAACTGATTTAAATCAAAACTGCTCTGAGGTCTGTACACAAATCAGATTGGAGAGTGACAACACATATATTCCTAAACCATCACAGCAGATTGGCAGGAATAAATGCTACTATAATTTAGTGCAATTTTATATGTTATGGAGACAAAGTGGAAACAAAATCATCCTTCGGTTCAATAACTCTGCAGGTTATATATATGTGAAGGCAATGTAGTGAAATGCTTACTCCTGAACCTTCTCCTACTATTTCCTTCCCCTGACTCAAATTACCTTCTTCATCTCTGACTGTCCTTACCTTTTCCTGATTTTGTGTGGAACATCTGAGGTGGTGGTTATAAGCAAGAAAATGCGAGTATGTTGGTGATGTCATTCCCAAATACATGTTGTATTCTCTCCTGATCATATGCTGTATAAAGTAGTTTTTGAATTGTTTAAAAAGCAAATGACAAATGTTACTTCCTTTTGGAACTGATGAACCAAGTTGACTTGGTAGCTTGAAAACATACCAGAGAAAAAGTACGGGGATAACAAATGGAAATTAAGACATTTTGGTTGAAGATGAATCAGAAGAGATGTATGAGAAGTTCCTAAAATACTGTCTTGGAGAAAGGGACCAGACATTAAACTTACTCTTCTTATACAGCCAGAAAATATGGTGTTAAATTGCAAGACCACCTATTTAAACAGTATTGGATGATTTGAATGTTAGATAGGTAACTAGAGGAAAAAGAAACTATTGAATCAATAACATCATTATTAGATATTTTGCAGGTGTTTAATATGTTCACGATGATATTAGATAGGATACAAGAATAATGAGTAGACCCACATACACCTAAGAGTTTAGGTCATCCATAAGTAAACAGGAACTAGGATGGAACCAGGAACCATCTACTCCATGAGTGTTTTAGAGGACTCTTTCCATCTGTCTTTACAGCAGCCAGTACAAGCCTTTTCAAGAGACTAAGTAGTTCATTAAACATCTCTCTGCACTAACCAAGAATTGTTTCCTTTGTTCTTCACTTCTCCTCAAACCTTCATACAGTGCCATCTTGGCCACCTCCCGGACAGGTTCATGGAAACTTTGCAGCAGAAAGCTCCACATTTTCATAAAAACTGCCAGCAAGCTGCTCTGTATGCTTCCTAATATAAATCATTTCTGAAAATATATGGGAAAAACCAGTGGTCTCTGGCCCTGGATGAATCCTTGGGCTGTACTGCAACCATAATGTGAAAATGAGCATGCAATCCAACTGGGGTTTCTATGTAGTCCTCTATTTCTAGGACCTCTCTTCATAAATTTTATTAAGTGTTGGGACATTCCAGCTGGGGGGATCGAGCACCACTTGTGCTCAGTATTGTGCAAAATTGGTCTATGCAGTAACATTTTTTCCAACCAATTTACCTACTAGAGCTAATTCACACCTTACCAAAGTTTCCCTTCATGTATCCACATTTATGCACTCATTTATCTATTGTGCCTCTCTTCTCTTGGTTGGTTTTTTTTTTTCTGAAGCTGCACCTTTGTTGGGGTAAAACCATCTTCCACAGCTTGCTTGTCTGTAATGAATAGTGTTCAGTATTTTCGATAACTTGAGAGGATTTTCTGCCAAATGCAAGTTCATCAGTAATATTGGAGCACTGTGGAGATCGAAGGATAATGAAATGTTAATGTATGATCCCCTCTGTGAAAAATACCATTTGTTTCCTTTGTTTCAAAGTGAGGGGACAAGTCAACCCAGTCTATCAGCAGAAGCTTTTCAGTTGGAGGTGCATCCCCAGACTGGCAGGTGCAGAGGTTGGATTTGCATCAGGTGAGTCAGATGTTCTTCACTGAACTGGGTGTAATTTTACTGGTGAACAGCAGATGGGCCACTGGCCCAAAGATCTTGGGTGTTCTTGAGTCTACCTGCCCACTTTACTCACAGCTTACTTTTGCATATTAGCTTCAGCAGCTTTTCAGAACTTGACTGACGTTATCCCACAGCAGCCTCCTCCTCCGCCAGTCGTGTTCTCTTACTCGGACCTCCCTTCATCCAGACTTAAAACTGTTCCTTTCCCTTTCTACCCAGCACCTACGTGAACGGTGTCATAAGCAACTGCCTGAAGACTCCCAGTTGCTCATGACACTCTCCACGAGCAACTGGGAGTCTTCAGGTTGTTGCTCATGACACTAGCTCTTGAGGCAAGAGGTTTTACTGCAGCAAGGTGATAACAACCTCTTTGCATTAAATTTTGGCCATAGAGAGGAAGCCTCAGTCTCCATAGAGTTAGAAAGAAAATAAGAAAGTATGAGTCCTCCATGGAGATGAAACAGGAGGATAATTCACCTCTGCCTTAAGCCTGCAGCATGGATCCCCATGAGAAGCCCACTATGGGTTTATTTCATTTCTAAGACTGAAATACAACGAGTTCTGTTTTACATCTTCATCCCTACCTACTCACAGCCCCAAGATGCAGCAATTTTATTATGTGCCACTTAGAGTTGGCAGAAGTCCAAGAGAAAGTCTGACTTCTTAGAATAACAGCACACAGGTACACTAGGCAGGTCCAAACCCAGATTCCAGATCTGCACTGCAGGAAGACCAGGTGCATGGTTGGGTAAAAATCACTTGCTGATGCAGGACTATTGTTTCTACAACTTTGTGGCTTTTTAAGACAAGCCTGGTACATCCTTACGTTACTCCAGAGAGACGCATCGTGTGTTTCTGGGGAAGTGTAGAAGCCCTATCAAAAATCTAGCTGAAACACAGTTATTTGGTACAAAAGTTTATAATGAGCTAGGAGATGGAAAGGTACTTCTGTATTTGTTTGATCAATCGAGCTGTACAGGTGGCACTTATTATGAAATAGAGCCTGCATGACAAAGACTTGAATGGGGGAGCTGCCACTTTCCCAAGGAGGTGAGTTGCTCACTAGAGCATTTCAGGCCAGCTGACAATTTTCAGTTAGAGTTTGTGTCTTTTTGCAAGGGCAAAATTGAAGCAAAACAGCTCAGTGAGTCAAAGCCGGTCTCTGGGTTTGCCTGCAGCAGTCTCAAGGGATTTGCATCTTGACTTGGTCATGCTTTTTGTAATCCCACCATGGGCTTCCCTATGGTCAGCACTACCCTTGCTTGTGTCTGTGGTGAGAGATACTGGCTACCCAGGGTCATCAGACATTTCAGCTCCTATAAGAACTTGTAATACCGTAGACATGGATTCAAATATCTGTTATATGTGCAGCTGAAGTAAAGATGAAAACGGGCTATGGGGTGATATCCTATGTATCCTACTAGTGGGACCTAGTAAAAAATTTAAAATTGGGGCTTTTATACAAACGTATCTTTTGCAACAGGAAATTTCCTTTTAGATGGCAACTTTTTTCCTGATGCTTGTCCCTGTGCTGATGACCAGAACTTCATTTCCCATCAGGCTGGGCAGGGGGAACACCTCTTACCCTGCCTGAGCATCCCTGTTGGCACTAGGAAAAGTGGATTTCAGCTGCAGTTCAACACCTTTGAACAAGGGCAGAGGCAACCTCAGTGTGGTTATTTCTGAACACAGGGATGAAAATAAAGGCTGTTGAGAATTAAATATTTTGTGATCTAAAAACCAAAAATACACAATCTTTGTATGTGTGGCTGTGCAGTAGTATCCCAAACACAGAGGAAAATTAATTTGAAAGCCAGATGAAAGGTATGCACTAATTATTCATTAAGATAGCTGCATTGAGCAGCCAGTAAGCTCCAAAGAGCAGGGCAATTTTCCTTTCTTTACACTTTTTGCCCTGCATGCACACAAATTTGAGTCAGGGAGGAGGATGTCTCTAAATTGGAGAAACATGGATTTGACGGATGGACCACTTGGTGGATAAAGAACTGGTTTGATGGTCACACTCAGAGTTGTGGTCAGTGGCTCCATGTCCAGGTAGAGACCAGTGACAAATGGTGTTCCTCAAGGGTCGGTGTTGGGACTGATGTTTAACATCTTTGTCAGTGACATGGATGGTGGGATTCAGAGCACCCTCAGCAAGTTCGCTGATGACACAGAGCTGTGTAGTGTGGCTGACATGCTGGAGGGAAGGGAATGCATGCAGAAGGACCTGGACAGGCTGGAAAGGCGGGACCATGCCGATCTCATGAAGTTCAGCAAGACCAAGTGCAAGGTCCTGCACATGGGTTGGGGCAATCCCAAGCACAAGGACAGGCTGGGTGGAGAATGGATTGAGAGCAGCCCTGAGGAGAAGGACTTGGGGGTACTGGGCAATGAAAAGCTGAACATGAGCAGGCAGTGTGTGCTGGCAGACATGAAAGCCAACCGTATCCTGGGCTGTATTCAGAGAAACGTGGCCAGCAGGTTGAGGGAGGTGATTCTCCTCCTCTTCTCTGCTCTCATGAGACCTCACCTGGATTGCTGCATCCAGTTCTGGTTCCCCCAACATCAGAATGATATCAACTGGTTAGAGCAAGTCCAGAGCAGGCCACAAATATGGTCCAAGGGCTGGAGCAGCTCTCTTATGGGGGCGGGCTGAGAGAATTGGGCTTGTTCAGCCTGGAGAAGAGAAGGCTCTGGGGAGACCTTATAGCACCTTCCAGTACCTGAAGGAGCTACAGGAAAACTGAGGAGGGAACTTTTTACAAGGGCAGGTAGTGACAGGACGAGGGGCAAACCCTTTAAACTGGGTAGATTTAGATTGGACATCAGGAAGGAATTCTTCTCGGAGAGGGTGGGGAGGCATTGGGACAGGTTGCCCAGAGAAGCTGTGGATGCCCCATCCCTGGCAGTGTCCAAGGCCAGGCTGGATGAGGCTTGGAGCAACCTGGTCTGGTGGAGGGTGTCCCTGCCCATGGCAGGGGGGTTGGAACTGGATGACCTTTAAGGTCCCTTCTGACCCAAACCATTCTACGATAGAAAGGAATGACAGAGGGGGAACCTGTTTACATACCAGATCTTTATATACAGTTGTTTTATTTCCTTCCATCTATCCCATCTTTTTATCAAGTTAAATTATTCTTTATTGCCTTTGCCTTTTTTTTTTTTTCCCTTGGAGAGAAGCATCTTTATTAGCCATGATTACATATGAACATCCTGCAATTCTGCAGAGACTGAAGGAGCAAAGGAACAGGAGGGGGTGCAGTAAAGAGGGGAATGTCTGTCCCAAACAAAACATAAATCTCAGGCCATTTCTCCTTGGTTTTGAAAAGGCATACTACAAACTCACAGACCTCATTGTCAAATCAGGGAAGTGAGCACAGCTGCTCCTGTCAGCACAAAAGCCATCAGGTTCAAATAGGCTCTACATGTGTGCAAAGCATGACAATTTTCCTTATTTCATCAAGGACAATCCCAGCTAGTATCTGCCTTTTTTTTTTCTACTGGAGAAGAGTCATATCTCCGTAAATAAACCACTTTGGGGATTTGGGAGACAACCAAGGTCGGGTATAATTGGAGAATCAGGAAACCTGCCAGCCTCCTGTGCCCACCTCTGTTCAAGCAGGGAGAAAACCTTTGAGAAATCTTTTCCTGCTCCTATGCCTCAGTATCCCCATTTGAAATACAGAGAATAATATTGGTCTCCCTGATAGTCTCAGATGCATAAGGAGCTGAATATCATTACACTTACTGGCTATTACAACGGGACTTTCACACAGAGGCAAAGAGGTACAAAAAGCACAAAACCCATCAATAATCTTGCAACACTGCTACCACACACTTAACCTTTGTTTTAAAACTCCAGCTCTCCTGGGTCAGAACACTGAAGAACATTTGAATTTTTTCAGAGGTAACGCTCCAAAATCAAAGCACCCAATAATAAAGGGAAGCAAAGACTGTTTTTTCAATAACCACATTTACATACAAATATTTTATGCATGCAAAAATATGCATACATAGGGGGTTTTTTAGATTTGTCTAAAATGCAGATAGTTAGAACAGCAGTTGCTTATTACAGTTTCTCATATAGGCTTTCTTCAAGGGTGAGTTACAGTAAACCCATTTCTACCAGCTGGTAATTAATATCCCTTTCTGTTCTGCTGCTTTTATTTAGTGTATAACTTATGACCAGAGGTTTATAAATCCCTGACTATCTATTATGCTGAAAAAATTTCTTCCTTATTAAATCTCTGTGCTTTAAGATTCATCTCCTCCATCTGTTAGATGTCAATATCAGATTCTGTGATGAAATTTATAGCTTTCAGCATTTTTTCTTAGCTATCTGGGACAATACTATTTTATATTTTGTTGGTTAATCTATTTTGCTACCCTAACTTTTTTGTCTATCCAGGTTCCTGTTTCTGATGGTGTTATATTTTAAGAATACTAAAAATTATTCTCTCTTGTGTTGGACAAATGCAAATGGCAAATATGAATAGGTGTGGTTCCAAATTGCTGTATAACAGGAATAAAAAATGCAAGCAAACATAAACCTCTTAGGAAGTGTTATGCTTTGGTTTTTCTGCCCTGTGAAGTCTGTCTTGTTGTCCAGTGATAAAGACTGGATAGCAGGGTGAGTTGGTGCTTAATGGGTAGATAAACACTTCTGCCACCTTTAATGTATTATTTTTGTCTGAGGCCTTCTTATATTAAATGTAATACAGACCTGTCATCCAGCAATAGCTTGTGTTGGATTGTACCTTAGTATCCCAAAGAACAGCTGTTCCATCCCACCCCCCCGCCTAGTTGCTTGTACTGGAGATCCTGATGAAAGTTTGGTCAGTTACTTTCAGTGTCATGTCCAGCGCTGTCTCTGGACTTAATTCTAAAGAGAATGCTCTTCATTTTTGTTATTGATAATGAGAAGTAAGAGAGAAGGTTCTGCATTTACTTAATGAGAATATCATTGTTTAAGCAGAGCGGGAGAAGAAATGAATTTGAAAGGCTGATCTTTGTAATGAACCAGAATATTATCAAATGGCATCAGCCATGATATGGATTGGGTTTAACAGCTCTGTGTCTTTAATGGGGTCATCTAAATGTGTGTATGTGAATTTTGCATGCTTAAAAATATACAACCCTTTGTCTCTCTCAGAATAATATGCTAAATCTATATTTTTACGCATGCTATTTATTATCCATGGTTGGTGGATAAGAGATTAATGACAGAAATCATGTACCTGGACTGGTGCAATGTATTTGACACTGTCCCACATGACATCCTTGTCTCTAGAGTGGAGAGATATGCATTTGCTGCATAGAACACCTAGAGGATAAGGAATAACATCGGTGACATGGACAGTGGGATCAAGTGCACCCTCAGTAAGTTTATTGACAACACCAAGCTGTGTGGTACAGTCAGCACACTGGAGGGAAGGGATGCCATGCAGAGGGACCTGGACAGGCTGGAAAGGTGAGACCATGCCAATCTCATGAAGTTCAGTAAGACCAAGTGCAAGGTCCTGCACATGGGTTGGGGCAATCCCAAGCACAAGGACAGGCTGGGTGGAGGATGGATCAAGAGCAGCCCTGAGGAGAAGGACTTGGGGGTACTGGGCAATGAGAAGCTGAACATGAGTAGGCAAGTGTGTGCTGGCAGCCCAGAAAGCCAACCGTATCCTGGGCTGTATCCAGAGAAGTGTGGCCAGCAGGTTGAGGGAGGGGATTCTGCCCCCGTACTCTGCTCTCATGAGACCCCACTTGGAGTTCTGTGTCCAGCTCTGGGGCCCTCAACATTTTCTTTGTTGCTTACATATTGGAGGAACTTCTCAGGAATTAAGTCAGATGCTTTCAGCTCAGGTGAGGTACAGACACTACTTATGTCTGCTCAGAATGCAGAGGTATTAGCTAGGCCTGAAACTGCTGCTGCTGAAGTCTGTGGCTGGTCTTAAACAGTAATCTGTCTCTTATTTGGTAGTGTGCAAAAAAATCTGTAGTAGATAATAATAGTTTTTCTCAGTTGAAGTAACTTTTCAGGACTACACATGATAAATGCAGAGAATCTACAATCTCTTTGCTGATTCAGTCCCTATTTTTGGGTTTATGGTTCACACAGAGCCTAAGGAAATTATTGAAATCATCCCCACTGATTCAGCTAATACTGAAACTGCTGGAACGCTGGTATAGACAATGCTCAGGCAGTGTAGGCAGGGTTTAGCATCGCCACATGTCCCCCTTGTGCATTCCAGCTTCCCTTCTGGTTCATTTAACCAAGTGAAAGAAGCCGAACTGATCAGCTCAGGTCTCCCAGGGAAGCTGGAACTTGGAGAAGAAAGCATTGTATAGATCTCCAGTGCTGCAACAACTATCGACTGCTAATGAAGCAGGGGAATGTTGCCAGTAATTCAGTGTCTGTTAGGCTATGAGCAGTCTGATTGTGTATATTTGGCATTCAGGTGAAACCTCAGGTCACTTCCACCTTCTCAGTCCTGCCCTGACTTATGTGTGTTCAGATAAAATCAGATACTGTGACAGGAAATTTCTGACAGTGAAATTAGCCTTTTTTGCAGCTGGGGTTATTCCCAAAAGCTTGGTTGTGCAATTGGTGTTGAATTCATAAGCTGGTGATTATTTGTTCAAGCTACTAAAATAGTAACAACTAATGCTTATATAGGCATCCCATCTCAAAGTCTACCCCGTATGCGATACCGACAGCACAGATTATCACTGCAAACACTGCTGTAAAGGCAGCTATTGCTGGGGGCCTGATATTTTACCGTGATTTCCCCAGAAGTAACTAGTTACAATGGATAGACCAGTTCCTATTAATTCTCCTTGTCCCTCCTCATTACACATACAGTCCAGAGCCAAATATTTGGGTTGCTGTTTTCACTCTACCTTTTTTATTATCCACTCTTATCTTTATGATTGGAGTTTGAAATCACAAGTGCTTAACAGCAAAGTTTGACCTGCTGTATTTTGACATTAACTAGAAAAATCAGCTGGTTTTTATTCCTATAATATTTTGTTATTTTATTATTGATGTGCAACTAAAAAGTAGCAGGTCACTGATAGGAATGGAAAGGTGTAACTGTCGTGCTGCCTGTCAAGGAGAAACATGCCCTGTGGCAGAGTCAGGGGAAGGTATTTGATTTTGTCCTGACATATTGTCCAAATTATTAAATTATCATGTGTCTGAGGAATAGAAACACAAGCACATTTTAAGGTACCGGGGTCCACCACACCAGTGTGTAGGTAAGCTTGCTATAGTGGGGGCTGGATGTCTCATAGCTTTGGTGTTTTATCTGTGTAGATTTTCATCTAGTGTCGCAAAATCTTTGTAGGGCTTAATATATTTTACCACAATAAACTGGAATTTTGTGATCAATTTTAGGAGAAAGGTCTTGGTTTCACCATGATTTCCCCAAGTGCAGACCTTTGTGATGCAGCAGATCATAGGAATTGACAGCTAAGACAATGCCTTATGTGGCCTTGAATTTGATCCAGGTGAAGCAAACAGCAGCATTTTGGAATGGAATTAGTTTAATTAGAAGGGACCTAAAATGATAATCTACTCCAACTGCCTGACCACCAATTTCATCCACTTCAGAGGTTATTTGAAGAAACCCTGCCTATGCTCTCAAAGTTCTCATATCATTGCTGCACTGAAATGAATAGAGTTAATGCCATAAACCAGGGTTTTCTCTCCCTTCTTAAACTCTGACTAGTATCAAAGGCTTTAACTCAGGTTCCCTTGAAAGGTCTATTTTCTCTTTGAATCTTGAACTCAGTGTCACCCTGTAGCAGACTCAAGTGTCTTGCTGCACTGAGGTGCTTCTGGTCTACCAACTGGACTTTGGACAGATTTCTCTGAGCTACAGGGACATGAGTGGGGTTAGACCGGGAAGTCAAGGCTGGGATGGTAGGACCCACTGAAAGATTTTAAGTCAAAGCAGAAGCAATCATAATCTAAGAACTTATTACAGGTCTGTATGGAATGATCTTGTGGCCTCATTCCACATCCTCTTGGGAGTGGTAACACATTGCCCATATCTTTCTGCATTGCCTGTTCCTATCTGGACATTGTTTAAGGGCTAAGTTGGTGAAATGGTGGCCAACACCCCATCAGATCTTCCATACTTTTGGAATATCTGAAGCAATCATCACCCGATTTTGGTCCCATCAATAGAAACTCTTATGGGAGTATGGGAGGGATGTCACCATCTCAGTGCTCAGATTCTACTGAGCCTTTCCTTGCTTCCATGTGCAAAGCCCCAGGGGCCCTGTTTTTTACTAAGTACAGCTCTGGGGTAGGGTTCTTGATCCCCCACTGCTTTGCTGGCACTGAGAATCCATCCTCCCTTTCTTTCGTCAAGGTCAGAAATCTCTGTTCCTGGCCTCAGTGTGTCAAGAGACAGCGAGGACAGGTCCCCCTGCTTGTCTGCATCTGAATGTCACCATGGTGCCTTTCAGACTAGCACATCTGTGTGCTTTCCTCCTGCTTGGGGTATGTGAATGCTGGGCACGGCTTCAGCCTGCTCAGAGGTGACTAACATTGACAAGGCTTAGGAGGAGGTGAGATCTGAGCAGGGAAAATGGGAAGGCCTTAATATATGAGGTGTAACTGTGAATTTTTGCCCTGCTGCTCAGACAATATTCCTGCTTGTATCCCAGGGATCTTACTCCTCCTATGTGTGTATTGGTATAGAGGAGCAGTGTGCATAAAACCTCATCTCTCCATGACTTTTGGATCTCGCTAGGCTGCTTGCATGATTGGACGCCATATGCGCATCAGCAGGCTGGGTATTCAGCCCTGGCACTGAGCTCTTCGCTGAGCTCCTGTAGAGTCATTTGACAGATTTGTTGCTGTGAAATACCTAGCCTGTTTCCTCCAGAAATACTTTTCTGCCACAGCTAAATACAGTCACAGTGATAATGGTGAGATATGGTTGAAGGTTCTGCAGAAACAGCCAGGTGTTTTTTGTCCAGCTGAAAATTACGTGCATGATGGAGGTGCCTTCAACACTCGGAAGGAGAACTAATTCTGCTGCATAGAAAGCTGATATAGCTCCATCTTCTGGTTTTAGGTTAGGAATGACACTTCTAGTTTTGCTTGGGAAAATTCTGAAACACGCAATTGTTTTGCAATCACCCTCCCCTGGTGCCTAACCAAAAAAAGCCTTGAACAACAACACGGCGGGGGGGGGGGGGGGGGGGCGGGAAATGCATGCAAGCCTTTTCTGAAATTAACAATGAAAACTTAAATGAAAAAGGAACATCATTTATGACCTGCCAATCAAGGATTGTGGAAGAAAAATGTAATCCATCGGAAAGAATTAAGTAGTCTGAATAAGGTACTGCTGCTTTATAGTTCCAGTTTTAAATTAAAATAAACAGATAACAATTCTCCTCTTTGGGGTGAAATAGCAGGCTTTTGGGCCACAAAATGTCTTTTAAAAGGAAGTTTAAAAAAAGACAAGTGCCTTTTTCCAGAGACAAAGGTAAATAATTCTTTCAGAGGCATTACTAACTTCAGGGATGCATGGAAGGAATGCAAGGGGAATTTGTCTCTGGATGAATATCTGTTTTGAAAGGCCTGGTTATCTGTAGTCAAACTCTCTGTTAAAGATTTAATGACAGAGTATTCTAGCGTTTGGGTGGATAAGATAAACACATCCATTCTCAATTAGGATGTAAAGCCAACTGCTCTCTAAAAGCTTATTACAATTTCTAGGGCTTGTGAAAATGCCGATTATGGTGACTGCTATCCAAATGCCTTTCAATTTACTAATAAAACAGTGTGATAAGTTTCTAACGCTATTGCCATCTGTTCAACACTGAGGTTGGACAGATGAGTTTGGGAGTTCTACTTCCTTTTTTTTTTTTTTTTTATTAGATATTGCTTTCAAAAACTGTCAACATTCCAACAATGCATTTTCCATCTTCTTGTCCAGCTTCTGCAGGACAAAGGAGGCTGTCCAAAGAAGGAAGGTCTTGCATGTAAAGAAGACCAGTTGCAGTACTGTAGATTCAGATCTATTCAGATTTATTTCATTTTCAATTACTAAACTTATCTCAACCCATGAGTTCTCTTATCTTTTTCCTCCGATTCTTCTCCCCATCCCACTGGGGAAGGAGGTGAAAGAGTGGCTGTGTGGTGCTTGATTGCTGGCTGGGTTTAAACCACAACACAATCCAACACAGTCTCTGAGTCTCGGCTCTCTAGGAGGAGGAGAGAAAAAGATGCTCTTCTACTGATGTTCCTGTAACATAAAGGCCTCATGCTATATCTTTGCTCATCAGTCCAGCACTCTTCTAGCTTTTACATTAGCACAGACATTTCAGAGAGTTTAAATGCTGCCCTCTCAGAGAACTTTTCCAACCTATCCCGCCTGGAGCCTTGAAGGAGACTTTTTCCGTCCAGGAAAGGAATAATAGTGTCATCTCTGCTGGCCTTGTTGACCCCACAAGACTAGAACAGCTTTTATCAATAGCTGTTTCTCCATGGAAGACCATCTCACTTCATCATGGAGAGAAAATTATAAGCCTGGACACTGATTTGTTTTGGTCTGCTGTTCTTCTTTGCCCTTTCCATGGATCAGCATAGCACAGCTGGAATGTGGCTCTAATAAGCTTCAAACGGTGTATGTAAGCTTGGTTTAGTGTTTAAAAGCATTTGGAGCTCTGTACTTGCAGCGAATTATGTGTAAAGGCAGAATGGTATTTTCCTTTGGCAGGATAGGATGACATAGGAAGGACTGGGATAGACCCTGAGGACTTAAGCAAACTGCTTCTGTATCGAGTCTCATGACTTATTGGAACATCTTCCCAAAAGGGAACCCAGGCCTGAACATAAGGTTTCAGCAGTTTTAATAATCATCTCTCCTCTTCATAATCTGTTTCGGTGCAGTAAATTGTTAAAAGCGTGTCATAAATCTCATCAGATCAGAATGATCTTAGGCTAGCAGTGGTGATCTTTTTCAGTGGGGGAATCTGGAAGCAATGTTTCTAGATAGGTGTGAATATATAAAAAAAAAATAAATTGTTTTACTGGATATAAAATTTCTAATACAGTGACTCAGAATTGGGTGGAAATTTATCTCAGTTTCAAATGAAACTGTTGAATATTGTAGAGTTATAATTGCATGTTCATTTAAGAACTGGTTTTCTTTCCATACATACCCTTTGGTTCTATCCTCCACAGTGGGAAGATGCAAAAGTTTTGCTGGTCACAGAACAATTGCTCTAAGCATTTCTTCAGTGCTGTGTTTGCTTCTATGTAGAAAAAGGCTCTCACCACTGACAAATGTTCATGTTTAAGCTCAGAGGAACATACCACAGTTCTAGCAATACTGTGACACTTTATTTAAATATATTTGATTATTTTGTAACACAGATGACATTGAATACACAAAGTCAATAGTTTGAATGAGCCATGACAATCAATACTTGAGGTCCAAAGGGGTTTATAAAATACATCAATATCACAGGTTTGCCTAAGAGGTTGTTATCTGGTTGCATGGAATGTTACTTAAGAAAAAAATATATAAAAGCAAGGTTTAAAGTGCATAGAATTTAATTGACAAAATAGCAAACATAATCAATTTTTTAATAAAGTTCATTGACCTCAATATGGATTTAGTATGATGTGTTCAAGTTAGCAATTTTATGCTTTCACAGCAGTTCTTCGTAACGTGAAACAACGGGCACACTGTAGCGGAGTACCAAACTTGTCGCTCCTTTATTCCGCACATTCAGCCATGCTTAACATATGTGTGGCTTGGTGTATGGAGTGTCTACAGCATGCTGTCCTTTACACCTGTGATTTAGCAGGCTGAGTGGCAGCTCCCTTGAATTCGAGCTCTGTGACTGACAGCTTTACTTCACAAGGTGATGCTTACTTGATCTGATTTCCTTTGTAGCTGTGTCCTTGAGCTTGTATTTTCCCATTTTTTTTCTTTCCCTTCCCATAAAATAACTTTTACACCTGCTGTCCAGCCATAGCGGAGATGTGTAAATGGATAACGGAAGCCTCCATCATTTACTCCATGGATTGAGCAGATGCAGGGTGACCAGCTATGTGAACCCACTCTTAGGTTATTGATTATGCTGCCTCTGTTATAAACCTTTTACACCTTATCACAAGCTGCTCTGTCCTCAGCCTCATGTTGCTCCTGCTACCCAACAAAACAAGCAACACAGAGACTTTTCTGCAAACTGATCTTTCCTTTCTTTAGATCTCAAACCCACCAAAAAATGTTGCAACAGGTATAGCACCTGCTGCTTCTTGAGCTTGGCCCAGTGCCATGGGCCGTCATATAAGCTTCATAAATGGGAATGTTTGTATGTGTACAAATGTAGGCATTTGTGCATGGTTTATAATTAAATAAGACACAGTGAGCAATTCATTATAGTGCAATAACAGCTGGTCTCGCTTCCATGCATTGTCAAGATGACAAACTGGAAGTTACAGTACCTATCACATGCTCTCGTCTGTAAATCTGTTAGTCCTTGTTATCATTACTGGATGCAACTCAAATTCTAAATTAAATAGTCAGGACTGGGAAAGGTCTCAGTGCTTGATCTGATGTCAGCTCTTATGTGTACTTTATGTTTTAATATCTTTTCTGTAACACAGAAGACATATTCCACAGGAAAGTCTGTAAGAGTGCAGAAATTCATATATTGGGTTTCGGAGAAGGGATGATCTCCCTGAAGTCTTCTCTTCTCCAGGCTGAACAAGCCCAACTCTCTCAGCCTGTCCCCATAACAGAGGGGCTCCAGCCCTCTGAGCATCTTTGTGGCCTCCTCTGGACTCGTTCCAACTGGTCAATATCCTTCTGATGCTGAGGGCTCCACAGCTGGACACAGCACTCCAGGTGGGGTCTCACTAGAGCAGAGTAGAGGGGGAGAATCCCCTCCCTCACCCTGCTGGTCACACTTCTCCTGATACAGCCCAGGATCTGGTTGGCTTTCTGGGCTGCCAGCGCACACGGCCTGCTCATGTTCAGCTTCTCATTGCCCAATACCCCCAAGCCCTTCTCCTCAGGGCTGCTCTCAATCCATTCTCCACCCAGCCTGTCCTTGTGCTTGGGATTGCCCCAACACAGGTGCAAGACCTTGCAGCTGGCCTTGTTGAACTCCATGTGGTTGGCACAGGCCCACCTCTCCAGCCTGGTCCCTCTTGACAACTGGAGAGCTTTCAAGTTCCTCACCATTTGACCTGAGTTTTTTTCTAGGATAAACTTCATATCCTGAAATCCTTTTCTAAATCCTGAAGGACAAATGCAATTGTCCCAAGCAATCCAGGACTGGCCTGACCACATTGTCCAAAGAATTCTCTGCAAAGTTTTGTCCCAATTCAGGCTGCTACTAAGTTCTTACAAAATGGGAACCACTTTTTATCGCTGTGGCAAGGCAATTGCTGGTTTTGGCTACATTTTCCTTTTGCTGAAGTAATAATTCGCACCTTGTGCTGAGCTGTTGCGGGTACTGCAGAGCCAGCTGTGGTGCATCGAGTGATCATGGTGTGTTACACCAGTACATGGCAGTGTCCCACTGCACCTCAACTATAAGCAAGGGCAAACAGGTTTTTATGCCAATTTGCTTGATAAACCAAGAAAGGGAGCCAGATCTTAGCGCAAGCTTGAATGAAACTGCTGCTGCTTTGTCCAGCTTCTTGAAATCTGCTAGCCAAGATCCCACATGGGCTGCCTCACCCCTCCTCTAAGTTCTACATGGAGTAGGTGTGATCCATCTGATATTCTCCATCACATTGATGAGATGATTTCTGTTGTACAGAGGAGAGGTGAGAGAAGAGGATATGTGATGAAGGCAGTAATTTGGCTTTCTCAGATGTTTCACTAGATGCTGGTAAATGTTCAGGTTAGGAAACTGCACCAGAGACTGTTCGTTAAGAGTAGTCCCATCAGCCTTGTGCTAGCTTGAATGATGAGGTCAGAGGAGAAATTTGAACTTGAACAACCTTGTGAAAACCTTGTATGCACAGGGGCATAATCTGAGAAGTCATAAAAGCACTCCATAAATGACTTTAAGAGGAAAGGGAAGCTATTTGGGTATCAGGAGCTGCTTTTATACTTGCTAATGTTGCAGTTCAGGATTGTACCTACACATGTGTTTAAGGACTGAGTGCAGAGTCAAGAGGTTTGGTGTCTGGGGGATCTTGCGGAACTGCGGTGCCAGTCACTGTTTCCTATCCACGGCTAAAACATTCTTACCCTTCCTTCACTGCCACATTAAATCTCAACTCGTAAAACCCTTCTGGTGAGTGGGTTTTCAGCTATGAGGAGAGAACAGAACTAATTAGAGTAAGCTTTGCTATATAGTGTCACTCTGGGGATCTCTGCTGACACATGTGAAAATAGTTAATGTGGAATTCATGCATCCCTAATGAATTAGAGAGGTCAGTGGGCTGTGGAAATAGTACTATTGCATGGAAACCCATGAATAATTCCTCCCCAGTCCAGAATAGATGTGATTAATTATCATCCATCTCTGACTCTATTTTGTTGGTTTTGTTCTTAAAAACCATCGTCAACCCTAATATTTGCAATACTGGAGCAATGAAAAATACCAGCTCTATTGTATATCCCAGTACACAATCTGTGCAAATAAAGTGTGACAGGAGACTGGGAGTATAAACAAAGGCATGATTACACTGGGACTTCTGGTCCGTGTGTTCTTCTATGCCTCTTCACTTTGCAATGGCTTCATTTACAGCAAACCACTGCGAGCCAGATCAGTTTTTAAACGTTAGGGCAAAGACAAAAAGTCAAGGTCTAAGGTACAATTAAAGTAACAAATTTCAGCATCGTTTATAGCCACAGTAGATACATTAATTTGTGCTTTGCTCCAGGCTAGTGCTTTTCAACTAATGACATCTAATTATATTAAGAATATTAAGCCCAAATTAGATATTCAGATACTTAATTCCTACTGAAATTACTGGGAGTTACATTACAAAATACCCTCAGTATACTGTGCTTTTTCTTACATCTCACTGGCATACGGGAGGAAACATTTACTTTATATAGTATTTTAGATTACGCATTAATCACCTAAAACACCCTGTGGTTGATCCTGAGGTGGTAGAAATGGCCATAGCCGCACTGAATTTAAGAGTTGTAACAACTTACACTATTTGACAAGCCATTTCACAGAGGGTATAGAATAACCTGGCACCTTGATTTCTACATAGGCACTTAGAGAAGTAGCTTGGTTTTCAGAGTTGCAGATGTATCGTCATCTTTTTATTCCCACCTGTGCTGAACTGCAGGATTCAAAGCTCTAGTATGCCTTTTAAAATAAGCCCCTTAAATAGCTGTAACATGAGATATTTCTGACCCCAAAGCTGAATTTGATTATGGCTGTGCATGATTTTATTGGTCAGTGTGCATGTATGGTAGCACTTCATAATTTGTTATAATTTTATTTTGGCACCCAAATTATTACAATTACTGAAGTGATTGAGGATAGAGGCATTAGCAACTCTTCAGAGGGAATAAAGATGTATATGTTTAAATCAAAGTTGCATTAGAATAGGAGATTTTAGTGCTGCTTCGCCTACAGTGCAAATGGGTTTTTTTGATGGAGAGCAGGTCAATTTTTTCCTCATCAATTGATCAAGAAACAGAGGAGATAATTACCAAATCTGAGGAGAGCAAAAAAGAGATTTATTTTAATGCAAGAATGCAAAACAAGTTCTAAAGGCCGGAGAAGTTCCTCCATTTCCAGCAATAATGGAGAGGGCTGGATTTTTTCCAACCAGCAGAGGTTGCTGGAAGCAAGAAACAATAGAAAAGTATTGGTAGACACATCACTTTTTGCCTTAAAATCTGCTTATTGACAAAACAGATTATTTTTCCTCTAAAGCTCCACTTTGCTTGTAAATGTGGTGATCTTTGAAATTAGATTTTAAGGAAAGCCTGGAAGCAAAAGAAATATTTTACTTTTTCTTGTGAAGAACTTTGATATCATTGTCTGGCTAGGTTTCCTGTATCTTGTGCCATTGTAAGGTTAAATGAAAAATTTCTGAGAAAGAAAACAGTTTAAATGTGGATTCAGTCTATTATAGATGAAGATGCTGCCATTTTTGGAGTTAATCCTGCTTCATGGAAGGCTGTTTGGATGGCATTTCTTAATCATTGCAGTGTAGACTTCTCTAATTACTAGCACTACAAGGCATTTCTGATTACTAATGAAGTATTTGTATTTTCCAAGAGGAAAAAAGAAAAAAAGTTGTACAACTTGTCAATTACACAGTGCCAAACTGGTCATAAAAGGAATCTTTACAACACATTAATTAGAAGAAAAGAGAATTATACTGCAAACTTTGCAGCTAAAATAGGCTTTGTTCTGGCTGATATTGTTCATAAATCAGACTCCTATAACCAACCGTAAAAACAGTTTGTCTCCTCAAACAGTAGAGGTGAGTCAGCATATATTTATGAATAGAATGGAACAGAATATTTTTAGTTAGAAGGGACCTTGAATCTTGGTTTTGGACAACCGTGTGTAGCAAGAGTAGGTTAGTATTTCTCAGACCAAATAGAATATTTCAGTTGGAAGAGACCTGCATCGATCATCTAGTCCAACTGCCTGACCGCTTCAGGATTGACCAAAAGTTAAAGCATGTTATTAAGGGCATTGTCCTTAATAATGCCTCTTGAACACCAACAGCCTTGGGGCATTGACCACTTCTCTAGGAAGCCTGTTTCAGTGCTTGACCACCATCTCAGTGAAGAACTGCTTCCTAATGTCCAGTCTGAACCTCCTCTGGTGCAGCTTGGATCCATCCCCATGTGTCCTGTCACAGGACACCAGGGAGAAGAAATCAGCACCCCTGTCTCCACTTCCCCTCCACAGGTAGCTGAGGAGAGTGATGAGATCACCCCTCAGCCTCTGTTCCCACACTCATGGTCCTCCAGCTCAGGGCATCAGGCAGACCAAGGTCTATCAATACTATTAAAGAGTGAAGCAAAAAAAAATTATTTAATGCCTCCATTTTTTCTTCATCCCTATTATTTTGTAAGACTATCTTAGAGGGTACAAAGGGGTTTCTCTTACTGCTCCATGCTATAACCTTCTTCCACCCTTCCTCATCCCTTGGAAAGCCACCTTTCTCCTGGCCAAAAACAGATCCTGGACCTGCCGCTGTAGTAGCTGTGCTGAGTGGTTTCCATGCATCATAGATGGTAGAGTACAGCTGCATTGATTGATCTCCACCTCAGACTCTTGAGTACACCTCAGTCTGCCCACATCCTGCAGCTTGCCCACCAAGCAGAGCAGTTCATCAATCTGGTAGCGCCTCCCACAGGCTTGCTTGTAATTCCTTTCCACCTCCAGGAATATCCTTTCAGACATCTGTGTGTGGGGTTGTATTGGTTCTAATGGGTGCTAGAAGCTCAGGAGAAGCAGACACTGCCTTTTGCTGGGTGGTCACCAGGCTGACGGTAGCATCTGCTCACTGCCAGGCACCTGCCTGCTGGGCAATATATAAGCTCATCTGTTGCAGTCAGCTGAGCTGGCTGTTTTAGCCTGTTTAACTCTCTGTCGCTGTGATGTGCAGGCTCTGTCCCTTGCTGTCTCTTCCAATCACAGGGTCTGTGATCAGCTGCTTGGGGAATGCTCCCTGTTCAGACAAGCCTCTCCTCGTCTGTGTGTATCCCTCGTTCATCCCCACTGCTTCTTTCTGCTGCCACCGCTGGTGCTCCTCACACTGCTCTGATGCCTCTTGTAATCAACCAGGCTGATTGTTTTATGCGTGTATATTCTTTCATTATATAGGGATATTCAGCTCATCAGATCCACAAATATTCTTGAGGTTTGAGACCATAAATTCAAAGCAAACATCAAACCAGGTCCCCTGTGCTTGCTCAAATTACTCTAAAAAGTCTGTACCCATATGTGGCACACTCTGAATTTCCTTTACTGAGAGCTCTTTCTGAAAACTGTACCAAGGTTGACTTCAGAAACATCACCAGCTTTGTTTCATCCTGCTCAGATCTGTTACCACTTCCCTAGGCAGAAAATGCCTAATGCCAAGCACAATCTGTTATGCCCTGGTTATCATGTCCTAAATAGTCAAAGCAGTGACAGTAATAGTGTGATTGTAATCACCATGTGAATACGCTGGGTGAGGACTGTATAAGGCTCAAATGAATTTAATACACTTCTAAAGAGAGAAAAGTCAACAGAGGAGTCCTATTAGTATTGTTGTATCTTCACAACTGGTGTCTGCTTGGGCTGATGAAACATCTAAGTCTTTGTACATGCACAAAAAGGATAATTAAGCAATAATTGCATCTGATGCAGAGTATATAGTGGGAGGTGGGGGATAAACAGCTTGTGAATCAATAAACCATGAGGCTGCAGGCTGAGTTATTTATTGATTTATGACCCGCTTAGCTTCAAGTTTACTCCACATCTAATGCAATTATACCTTCTGGATTATACTTCATTTAAGAAGGAGGGAAAGTATATCATTTCATCCACGGAAAAATGCTGTCTGCATTAATAATACTTCTCAGAGTTAGCTACTGCTCTGTTGCTGGATACATTTTGGTCAGATGTGGCATTCAAAATCTAATGTGCTGTCTGCTTGACTTCAGTTTAAAAAGCCCTGACAAGGCACACCGCAACAGAGTTACAGAGCAAACCTATTAGAATCCATCAAATCATGTTACCAGCCTTGGTCTGTGCTGATTTAAAACATTGTGGAACAACATTACTTACTCCAACAGCAACCATGTAGCCTGTGAG
Organism: Rhynochetos jubatus; assembly: GCA_027574665.1. Lineage (NCBI taxonomy): Eukaryota > Metazoa > Chordata > Aves > Eurypygiformes > Rhynochetidae > Rhynochetos > Rhynochetos jubatus. Next base: position 72,904,497 of record CM050651.1, on the reverse strand, counting down.
AGTGGCCTTTTCAACCCATGTGCAATACAAGGGACAAAAGCCAGGATATTTAATACCATCAAACACTAGACAAGTATGGGGTGAGGATCCTGCTTGCTGGGGCATATCTGAAGCAGATGTGCCCTAGAGCACTTCTCAGGTGACTTGCATCCAACAGTTTCATGTTGGATCTTCAGGTCTCCCAAGACCATACTAGACAAGAAAACATTTGTGTGTGGAGAGGGAAAACTTCCAACTGGCTCCACTGAGCAGCAAATATGTTGAGGCTGGGTTTTTTTTCCCTTTTGCTCTGTGTTTTCCCAGAGAGATGGCCGAGAGCACACAGAGGACAGTCCTCTGGTGTATACAGGTGGCTTGCTTTGGGATCAGCTGCTCTGCAGGAAGAACATGTCTCAGCTACATGAGGATGGAAATAACGGTATACAGGCTAGTGTCCACACAGGGACAGAGTCTCATGCTGGAACCCACCCACCTTCCTTCTCTGTGTTGTCCTGTGCAGCTCCTGTCTCACAGACATCTCACCTGGAGCCAGAGGCTGTGGAACATTTATTCTTAATGCTGTCAGAAAGATCATTAGCAGGGTACTCAAATTCTTAGCTAAATCACTCCTATTATTGTGCAGATAATTTGTATCAGTAAACATGTTTCCTTGAAGCAATAAAAAAACTTATTCTCCTTCCTTCACAAACCTAATCCTTCAGCTGTGTCTCTATAAATCTGTAATATTTTCTGTTGATTTGTGACCTCCATCTGTAGCTGTCAGCAGTATAATTTCCTTCAACGGTTGCCTGAACCTACCAGGTGCTAAGAGTCTGTAAAGTGTTGAAAGCCACACACAGCTTTGTTGTGATTGCCTTCTCCTGACCATGTACAGTCTCCAAGGTGCCCAAAAGAACTATAAACTCTTTAAAATCAAGATGAGGAAATCACGTCAGAACCATCCAAATACCTACCCAGTGGTGATACAGAAATACATAGACATTATCACTTTGGTTTGTTTTCCAATCGACCTCTTCAATTTGCCCATTGAGAAGCTTTTGCTAAGCCTGATCAAGAGTGAAAACTGCCTTGTAAAATTCAAAAAGTTTCTTTAGTGACTACAAATTCATAAATAAAATCTATCATGGCTGTGTTCCCTCCAATCCCTGGGAACATCAAATCCCACAAATGCAAAAAGTTCATTGGACTCAACTCCCAAGTGTGAGAACATCCAAGCCTTATTTTGTTCATGTGATTGTCAGACCACAGCCACATATTTGTTGCCAACAGACAGGGGAGCAGTAGTGTTTGTGAAGAATGTGGCTGCACACCAGCTGTTTTTTAGTATCAAGAAGCTTCTTTTTCAAAGTATGTGAGAATACTCAACTGCCACCAGTTTTTGTGAAAATGGAAAAGGGAGGGCAGTGACTTAATCTACTGCTATCTGTGGCATATAATGTGGGGATATAAACTGACGTTGGTACCCGAGTTGGAGGCATTTGGTCAGAGTTCAAGATATGTTTAAGAGTAACTTCCTCTGAGAGCCAAGGGGTATTTTGTAAAACTCATCTGGTTATATTTGAGATAAGTTTGGTGCAGGGAAAAGGCTAGGTGGGATTCCTGGGAACAATATTTTTAATTATTATTACTATTTTAAAAAGTTAGATTACTTTTTGGAATTGTGATGACTGTGTTGCATGTCTGATTTGGCCTGGTAAGGTTATGCAGTAGCTCTTGGTGAATCATCACCTTCCAGTATTAGACCATCTCTTTAAGTCATCCCTAGCCGGTTTGCTGTTGCTCAATTCCCTTTGATCCTTTCTCAGAGCATACGAAGAAGTTTATGACTGGCACCAAACATCTTAATGGACAGGACAGACAAGAATTCCCTACTCATCCCTCTCTGTGTTCTACCCAAGCTTCAGATGCAGGGGTCCAGACTTTCATAGGCACCCTGAGCCTCTCTGCAGCCTTCCTCAAGGCCCAGTGGATGGTAGGAGTTGGTGGTGAGAGAGCATGAAAAAGGCAGTGCCGGTGTTTTTGCCACATGTTTTGGCAGGAGACAGGCCATGTGAAATCTGTTAATTTATTGGTAGCAGAGAGAAAGAAAAAGTTAGCAATGGGCCCTGAGTCCCAAGTACAACTGGTGTGAATTGGCATAGTCCGCCACAAATGCTTCCTCTTGGTTTGGGGTCATGACACCAGGCAGTGCAGCGTGGCTTCACCAAGAGACTTTATGGCCCTTCACACCTCGTTAATATCTTTTAATCTTGCTTTTATGTTGGGAGGGGGCATTTTTATTCCCTTTGTCTCAGCATTTAAAATGTGTTATATCCATCTAGGAACAAAAGAGTCACATTTTAAGCAAACATATAGGCAATGTAACAGGATTTTGCTTCTCTATCTTTCTTTACATTACTTACAATCAACCAGTACATTAGAAAAATGCTTAAGATAGTTGCTGTCCTGCTGTGCTGGGGAATGGCAAGCCTTTGGTTAATGCAGAAAACAGTTCTTCTAACTCTGGCTAAGTAATGTCACCGATGTTACACTACAGGCAGCAGGTTTTTTCTTAAACATTTGGACTGCAGATACTGGGGTGGATGGGGAGGAAGAGGAAGGTGTTTAAAATGGATAGCTTCGCTCCCTTGCCTAAGCCATCTGTTATGTGTGTCTCTGGGCTCCCAAACAGGGAAGTCAATTGGTGAGATTGGATCCATCTAATTTATTCATGAACCAGGTAAAGGGAATTTATCCTTGGGCCTGCAGAGGAAGACAAAAAACATTTTGTTCCTTGACATGGGGTATCTGAGGCCGCATGTGTTAACAGGGAGTCTGAGTCACTGAAGCCATGTACTTTCCAGTGTTGCCTTGCTGCTCTAGCGATGTCTCTAGTCCTGCTGCAGGTTCCTGTTTAAAATCTCATTTTAAAAAGATATAAAGTCAGAGCTGTTAGTGACATGCCCTTGGTGTTATAAAGAGTTTGTAAATTAATTCTGTTTTATTTTTCTTTTGCTTTTCCTATGTGCAAGGCAGAGGAGTCATTACAGCCTGAATTACGATACACTGACAGCAGACTATTACCCTGCATTTTTAACATGACATAATTATACTAAGTTTAGTGGTGCTATTATGGTTAAATTATTTAGTTCAATGCCTAAAGTCAACAACATCTACTCATTGCCATTAAAAAATGGAGAATAACTCAAGAACAGCTTCATGGCGCCACAAGTAAATAAAGCCATTTGCTACAAGTTATTTTTCATCTCAACAGAGACAGTAGTCTGAGAGCAGAAGATTTTTAGGGGCAGAGGGCAGCTGGAAAGTATGGAGATGAAAGCATATTTCATCATGTTTAAAGAATTATTTGCTGAAAATAATATGCAATAATTTAATTTTTTTTTCTAGTACATTCAACCTCTCTCACTCCACCTCACTGGGTTCAAAATAATCATGTTCAAGTGCAAGAAGTATTACTTCAGATGACATAAAACCAGTGTGCCAGCTGTACCATATTTTGTTTCTCCTTTATCAGTATTTTGGGAGGTAAGGAAATGACTATGCTACAGCTAATCCTGAAGAGTCATGCAATTCTGTGATTTCCATCAGCTGGTGTAAAGTTGCATGCATCAGTTAAGTGACCATCAATAGCATTTCAAAAGCACCAAAGTATCCCAGAAATTAACCTTACTTTGTCAATAAGATGCAAGTTCCTAAGTTATGTTTGCACTTTAAAACATTTTATCAATGGGTGGACGGTCAGTCATAGCAGACTTTCAAGATGACCTAGTGCTCTGATGGATACAATATATGGAGTCTGTATTCATTAACTCCAATAATTTGGAATTAAAGCCAGCCTCTATCTTTTTCTATGGGCATCCATCATATCTGGAGATGGTATAGTCTTGCAGTGGTAATACTAAAGACAGGCTATTAGGTATTTAGTGGAAATCAAGCTAAGGAAAGAAAAATGAAGGCAGTCTTCAAAAATTGTGCAAACAGAAAACCAAAACTGGTGTACTGTTTGTATATTGCCTTGGAATCTAAGCCTATAATCTGACCTTTAAACAGATTTCCAGAAAGCTTGATTTCCTCTTTATGCTGTCCCTAATGAATCTAACACATGTAGGTATTTAGGCTTTGCTACCTCTGCTCCTCTACCTTTTGTTCCTCCTGTGAACCCACCTATCCTAGTAGGTTGGGATCTTCTGGTGTGTATGAATTTGATCTGGTATCTTGCTTTTTTCAGGATAACTGAAAAGAAATTTGTCTAAGAAATTAGGTGTGCTGGATAAATATCCTACTTTTTTATTCTGATAATATGGAGAGTGTTATTACTTTTCATTAATCATATAAATTTATCTGAGGACAATACCAATGTTTTTCAGAAAACATTTAAGCATAAATTGCATGATTACAGGTTTCTGTACACCCTATCAGCAACTTTGTAACCTTAATTGTATATGATTTAGGAAAAAATACTTTTACTTATATTTTGTTAATTAAGAAGTGAAGTCTTCCAATATTGAATAGTGCCACAAGTAATTCCTCTGAATTTTGCTGGTTCTTTATCACTGAAAGAAATATGTATATATTCTTCACTGTTTCTAGTTTAAGTTCAAAGAAGAAAGCAAAATTGCCCAAATTTATTGCTTGAAAAGCCTGAATGTCTTTAACCTTCAACACGGGAACCTTTATCCAAAATGTTAACTATGTGATGTAGTGAAACTGTTGAAAAATAAAACTAAACGGTATGAGTCTGACTGAAAAAGCATCTGTTTCAATGATGCTTTCCCTTACACAGTTGTTCAGAAATTGTCATTTCATGCACACCCTAGTCATTACACATTACTGTGTATATGTAGCCAGAATTTCTGGAAAAAACTGTAAAAAAGAAAAGGAAAACAGCTTTCAATACTTCTTTTTGTATTATGAGAAAACAAAACCAAAATCAAATAGGCACAATGCCATGATTTTTTTCCCCTTTTGGAAGTCACCTTGAAGAGACCAAAATTGCAAACAGTAGCAAACATACATCATTTACAGAGATAAGAATGTGCTCTGCTGCTCCGTAACAGTAACCAAACCTAACTTTGCAATGGCATGTAAATCACTATCCATAAAGCAAGACAGCCCAAATTCCCAGCTGTACATTAGTAAAATTAGAACAGAGACAATCCCTAATGGACACACATGATCCACAGAGACAGCCTCCACTATACAGATGGGCATTTAACAGGATAAAAGGAAAAAACATCTTATTTTATATGAGTATGAAAGGAAAGTGTGTTCCTCAGCACAGCACACTTATAGGCTCTAATCGGAGAACATTAGTGTTTTCATGTGCCCGTGTTTTCCAATGGAAAACTACATTTTTGAGAAATACTCTTCCAGCTGGTTCATCTGACTAAAATGCAAGTATTTCCACAAACTTCAGATGAACACAGTTGCTTGTCTGAGAGGACACCAGGATAAATGGCTGCAGGGAGAACATCCACTATATGTGGATTTTAATAAAGTCATGGAAGCCATTTCCTCATAACTCAAAATCAATTCCTGTAGTAAAACTCCCAGATGGACTGGAAAATAGCTGATTGATTGTAACACTGAGGTGGGATAAAGAAATTGCAATAAATCCTCTGGTCAGGCACCTCCTAGTGAGAGATCTGCAGGTATCAAGTTAGACATCCAGTCTTGTTTAAGTGCTGTTATGTATTCACTGTTTTCTCTTATAATAAATGTAGAATCCATGGGACTGACTATGCTAGATGGAGAGTTCTGGGAGGGGTGTGTGGAAAAAACACAACAGAAAAACAATGCAAAGATAATTAAACAATCAAGGCAAGTGTCAGCAAAAAGTGAAGGTCAGTTAGGGAAGGTATATGTTTGTATTTGTGAAAATAAGCAGGCTGTGGTATGTACATTATGGCACAATTTCTGGATGAAATGGTCCAATTCTGGAAGTAAACATTGGTGTTTAACACATTCACGCACTAAACCAACTCACTGGTGTATTAGGTCTGGCTGAGATGGAGGTAATTTTCCCCACAACAACCCTCATAGTGTTGTGTGTTGTATTGGTGGCTAGAAAGGTGTTGGTAACACACCAGTATTTTGGCTGTTGCTGAGCAGTGCTCGCACAGCATCAAGGCTGTCTCCCAAACATTCCCCCCACCTCTTTCCCACAGTGGGCTGGGTGTGGGAAAGTTCTTGGCGGGGACATAACCAGGACAGTTGATCCAAACTGACCAAAGGGATATTCCACACCATATGACTTCTGCTCATCACTGAAAGCTAGGAGGAAAGGAGAAGGAAGGGAGTGGGGGATTCACTATTTATGTTTGTCTTCTGGAACAATTGCTACTGGTTCTCTGCTTCCTGGAAAGTGGCTGGACATCGCCTCCTGATGGGAAGCAGAGAATAAATCTTAGTGTTCCTTTGCTTCTGTGCTTGACCCTTGCTTTTGCTTTATTAAACTGCCTTTATCTTGACCCACAGGTTTTTTTCCATCTTATTTTCTCTCTGTCACCATTCTTCTGCGGAGGGGAGGGATAGAGCAGCTTGGTGGGTGCTTGGCCTCCAGCCACCACAACTGGCCAGGAGCTGCTTTCTGCATAGATTATGTGTGGTATCTTGATGGTCAAATCTCCGTTTTATAGCCTATATTTTTATAGTCCAGATATCTTGCCATACCTGTATTGTTTCCTTCAGTGGTCCTAGGTGCTTCAATCTCTATGTCAATCAAGCATAAGCTTTCTGTTTTTATGGAGAGACGATCATTAATCTCTCCATAGGCGTTATTTTGAATGTACGTGATAAGAACTTGTGGTATTTATGGCAATGTTGTTATTGACAGTATTGGCCAACGTGGCAATGCTCTAAAATAAATCAAATTCAAACCAATTCTGCTCCAAACGTACCTCTTTCCAGGCACCTCGGCTCCCAGCATTATACAAAACCTCAGTTTCTTCACAGTGCAGGCACAGTCATCATGGGCCCTGTGGCTGCTGGTTGTGCTTATGTCAGCGGTCACAAGCTGTGCCATCACATAAATAGCATACGGAGGCTAACGAATTCAGAGCACCAAAGTATATGGGTTGAAAATACACACAGAAAAACACAGTCTTGCCCCAAAGTGCTTCCAGTTGGAAAGGCAATACACAGTAGCAAGGTGGACAATAAACAGCACTTAGGAGTGGTTCAATAGGTAAGTAGCAAAACATCTGTGGGATTTAATCATGCCTTTCCTCTTAATTGCCATTGCCACTAGCAGTGTGAGGCACATAGCAGGGGGAGAAGAGAGTTCTTTGTAATTTTCCCTTGGCTTGGAGAAGTTTCTGAAACACTTGTAGCCTGAGCTATGAGTCTGTTCTCAACTAAAAACTACAAGATCATCGGACGTGCATCTGGAAACTTGCACAGTGGATTCATTTTTCTAACCCAGCCCTCTTAGCTGCGGGTAATGCTGCAGATAGCTTGTGAGAAAGACATAGCTAGGTGGCAGATACTTTAAAAAGGTGGGTGAGGACCCAGACCTCAAAATTTAAAAAAAAAAAAAAAAAAAAAGAAACCACAACAACAACAACCAAACAACAACACACAATAAACTTCAGGCCATCACAGAGGTAAGATATACTTCATAGAACTTATTATCAATAATGAAACACACAGCCCAGCTAACATAAAGCATAAGAAAACTGCTCATATTGCCCCCAGAGAAAAGAAAGTGAGGGGGAGAACAAACAGTATAAATATATAGGGTAGAAGGAACTTCTGAAGGCTTAATACGGCCCTGCTGTGTGCCTGAGTGAACACACCTCACTTCTGTGTAGGTCTGGTCCAACATCCTGTTTCCTGTCCACAGCCTAAGACACTGTAAAGGTGAGATATATGTTTAATTTACTTGTAGGTTTGCAATTATTGCTGCTGCTGTCCCACAGTGTAATGTATCTGGAAGAGTGTGGCTATTCTGACTACATACTTGCTTTGGTAGGAAACCTTGGTCAGAGCCAGCCTTGCTGAAATCTCATCTGCAAATGGACACAAGTTGGTAATCTGCATGGTTTAGGCCACAGTGTAAATGTTTATAAGCTGAACATCCCCCTCACATGCTTAAGTATCTGGTCAGTGTTAGAAGTTTTCTGGAAAAGTACTTCACTTTTTCTATGTCCACTCCATTGACTCTTTCTCACCACCAAGTAACAAGTCTCTGCCCTCTAGGCATGTTGGTTACATTCACACGACCAAATTCTCACTGGGTTTTATGCTCAGTGATACTGGGATCTCATTTTGCGTGTTACTGGTTTCATCCTTGCATTTGTTGCGATACCCATCCTCAGACGTGCACCATCTCTACTTTCTGTATGCTACCTATTTGATTTTCAAGTCATTGAAGATTTTCATTGCTGCCATAATGTTTATTTGCATTTCCCTCTTTCTTATGTGTTGAGGAACTTGCCTTTGTGTTTTTACTACAGTAGCACACTCACCTATGCTCTTCATTCCTGAGAGACCCTTGTTACCAATTCCCTGTGTGTGAAATCTGCTTTTTACCAAGTAGTCCGGCGTCTTATCCTTCTCTGTCTGAGTATCTGAACTTCATCACTTTGCAGTCACTGTTTTCCAAATTGCCTCTCGCTTTCAGGTTCTCATCTGTCCCTCAGGTCACCCCACAAAAGAAACTATGGTAGGAACACACCTATTGGAAAAACTGTTCTGTAACCTGCTGCATTGTTTTCCTAGCAACTGTCCCTGGACTTGGTAATATATGTAGTCTTAATACACTTATAAAAACCTCCTGTATGCTAGGGTGAAGGGAATTGCATATGAACTTGCACAGAAAAAAAGCAGGAAATTGCTCAGTGATCAACAATTCTTTTACTGCTGGAAAAATACCTTTGTCTGTGCTTGTGGGGATAACAGACTTTCTGACCACAGAGACATGTAAAGGAGTCCCTTGCCTCAAGACTAATGGCTGAAGGTGTAACAGCTGTAAATGAGAAATAGGAATTGGTTCTTAGACAGTGAGATCGGAAAACAGGAGTCGGGCTACCAGTTTATTTCGCTTGGACATTTTATATCATAAATTAATTATAAGGGATGGCTAATTTGACAGGTGCACAAACAGAGGAGGCAAATTGCTTGGTGGAAAAAAAACACAGCTGTGGGGGCTTATGATGCTTTTGACAGATTAGCTGTAATTTTCCATTTCATCAATTGGGATTCCCCCCTACTTCTTCCATGTGCTGGGAGAAAAACACCTCAGACTTAAATAAAGGAGATGCTAATGGCCCCCCGAGAAGCATGACAAAATGACAAAATTCTGTGAAAGGAGAAGCAAACAAGGAGAGGAAATGGCTATAAAAAAAAAGCAACTGACTGACATTGGCAGCTGATGTTAAAAAAGGCCTTAGAAAAGCAAAGCTGTCAGTTTAAGCTGACACCCTTCCACCATGAAGATGCTTTTCTAAAAAGTCTCTTTAGGAAGTTCTTTGCCTCCCTTCCCCTGCCACCTCCACCACAACAGCTCATTATATTCCCTTAAGGAGGTTGCCACTCTCCAGCTGCTGTAAGACGTGGGACTGCTCTGGATACAGGTTTGCTGAGGTACTCAGGTTTGGTTTTTCTTTTTTTCTGCCTTTTTTTAGGCCATGTGAACAATAATTATTCATGTAAAACATTTACTTTAAAATACAGCTTCTGAAAAAACACCCACAGTTTGGTCTATCAAGATATTGGATGATTAATCACAAAAATAAATAGTTATAATTACTTTGAAAAAATCAAAGTTCCAATTATGTGATAGCTGGAAGCACCCCCAACTAGCAAACAAATCCCCAGCGTTGCCAGCCGTGTAGTTTGGGTGACAGTGTGAATGGAAAAAAGACATTCCTTCACAAGTGCGTTATTAAAGGTGGATTAATGAATATTCATTGTGGGCACATATCCAACTCAGTAGTGATACGTTGCAGAATTAGTAATTCTGTCCTGAGAGGAGGATTTTGAAGCATTGCAGTAAATAAGAACTGGTATGCATTAAATCGGGCCACACCAGGAATTAAAGAAACAGAAAGAAATAATGAAGACCTAGCCATTCAGTGAGTCAGAGATCCAGGGGGAGACAAATATTATTGCACCGTATCCTTAGTAGTGTCATAAAAATTGTGCAATGGGAAGGCAACTAAGGTATCATAGATAACTGCTAGTTCTGGAATTTCCAAACTTTAGGTGATGAAATGTATAATGGAACATCCTCTAATGGAAAATTATCTCTACAATACAATACTGCAAGATATTCAATACCCCTTTGTATTAAAACAAAGCAGGTTCAGCTTTGGAGTTACCACTTTTTTGGGGGAAATCTATGGGGTTATAAAAAGAAAGTGCTCTAGCAGTTGGGAGTGAACCTGTCCCCAGGAAACGTGCTGAATATTGTCACTGAGACCCAGAGGGAAAAAAATGGTGACATTTTTGACACTCGTAAAGGGCCATCAGGAGACTGAAGCCACTAAAAGTCTTGGCTGAAGGAAATGCTGTGCAACTCTAAGGGGCTTTTGTGCTGGAAGGTTTTTATCTGGAGGCCACTTTTGGAGTCTTTTTCATCTCCTTCCTGGTATAAAGTAAAAGACCAGAGTGAGCGCCTTTTCTCATCCATACCTCAAATATTTGCAGAGCAAGGCCCTGAGTGTTTTACTAAGTATGGACCTGTGCGAGGGCTGAAGGGACCAGTTCTTGCAGCCTGGATCTTGGTGCAAGTCCTCTACCCCCAGGCAGGCTGCATGCCACATGCCTGCAAAACACTGCCAGTCCTATGCCCCCCTTGCACACAAACACACCGGTATAGCAGCAAGACAACTGTGTTATTCTGCAGTTTTGAAAGGTGTACTCTCAGCGCACCGTCAGTTTCCAGGTTCATTTTGCTCCATTTGGCACATGAAGAACAAATGTTTTCCAAAATTAAGCTTTTTTTCACAGAAGTAAGGTTTAGTCAGTTTTCATTGGTGGTGTGAGGTTTGTGTCTTCTTCTGTTTTTCAGTAGCTTTATATCTGAACAAAAAATTATTTCAGCTGGCAAGCATTTTAAATGTAAGGTTTCGAGCCTCGAGTGATGCTCTGTGTCAGAACTACAACAGCTTCTGCCTCCATCTCAGCAGTTCATGACACTTGCCAGTTGAAAAGCTGTGACCATGTGCAGGCTGTTTGGCTTTCTGAGAGAAAGTCACTTTGCCTTTGAAAAATCACCCTTTGAGCACTTGACACAGAGGCTGTTTCTTTTCCAGGTGAAAATGACAGTGTTAATACTTCAGAAGGAAGACGCAAGTTCCGTGTTTTTCCCACTGCCAGAAATGAAAGGGGACATTTCTTTGCACCCTAAATGCTAGAGCATCTTTCCTCCCGTGAAGCATGAAGTCACCTCTACTGCTGTTGTGCAGTGAGATGCTCTGAGGAGACGAAGGGACGATGGTAGAGTATGAGTGAGTATTTTAAAAAACATTGTTTGCGTTACATTCGAAATAGCACTGTGGATGAAGCATTTCATAAAAAAGCTTGTCTGCTAGTGAGAGGATTTGTGCTTTGTCCTATCCCTTCACTTTTCTTAAAACAAATACCCAGTTAAAGGGAGGGAGACATTTTGGCATTGTTAGCTTGCTGAACAAGCATATTTATTTATGGTCTGTAGGAGCAGCCCTCTTTCTTAGCCACCTTAGATATCCCGAGGAAAACTCCATCTGTGGACTGATTACCCATTTGCTTCTATGGAGCTCGACCTGATTTGGCGTTTTGGAATTAGTATTTATTTTCCCCTTCGTCCCAGCTTATAACCACTTAATTCTCTTAAAACATAGGAATTTCAAAGGAAGAGCTAGATTGCGAACTATTAGGCATAAAGACACCTTAGATCAAAAAGTGGGTAGCTTTTCGAAGCCACTTAAGTGTTCCCCAGTTTTCTTTTCCAGCATGTCTGAATAATTTAGATTTCAATAAGAAACTGGAAAATGGCAATATATATATTTGGGGTGAGTGGGGCAGAAAAAAAGAAGTTGTTTGCAGGAAAAGCAGAAAGAAGCAAAGCAAAGAAGGGGTACAATCAGAAAGCTTGAAAGCAAAACAAACATATTGGGAATCAGTTGTGCTGCTCCTTGACTTGCTTCTGTTTGAAACTGCACACAATGTTTCAAATTTTCATTTTATTCTATTTAGAAGAGGTGAGGAGAGAGAGCAAGAGACAGAATGGGGGGAAAGGAAATTGGGTTTGGATCCACCCTGGCAAATGCAAAGCAGCAAAGGTGTAAATCTTGGCCTGAAAACTGGCGAGTAAGTCCTTTCAAGGTTGCTTGCAGAAACATTTGATTTGATAGCAGATGCTTTGTTCTCTTTTGTAGTTTATTTTAGACTCTTCATTGTTTCAGTAGTGTTTTGAACTGTTTTGTCCTCATTTCACTTCAAAACTACTTGTGCAGGATCAACACTAGTGTTTGCATTACTTAAAAAAATCCAGGCCAAAGACGTGTCATCATAATTCAGGGACATCTAGCACCATTTCTTGCTGATATCCAGAGGATTTGAAGAGCCTCTCCAGTCACAGCTTCCATTTGCATCCTCTTGAATCAGTGAGATGAAGAAATATTTCTCATTTCCCAGGAGGAATGCTGAAAAGGTGTGGGGGAAGAGCCCTTCATTGCCTGTGGGAACCATTTATTTATGGTATTTTTTTTCAAACCTGGCCTCCCCATCAGCAGTTGAGAGAGCAACCACATCACACAATAAAGATTTAAAACCCAACAAGGCAGTTTCTTCAGGAAACTGTGGAGTCATAAAAGCTTGACTCTTCTTCCTGGGATAGGACTAAGACAGTGGCTCTTGCTCATAAAGAAAAAAGCTGTAAAGTAGGCAATTCTATCAGTTGCAGTCTTTCTCCTGGCAGAGATTAGCTAAAATATTCAGATTAAGTACGTCTACCAAGATGGAATAACGGTTAAATATAGTCTCTGTTTGCTACAGTTTCTAAAAAGCAACAGAGATCTGGAGAACTCAAGTTAAAGCTGATGATCTTTAATGTTTTCCCAGTCCTTTCTGAACTGATCAAGGGCTGCTATGCAACTTTTGTTTACAGTTCTATGTGCAGTGTAGTGATGAAAGGAACAGGGAATACATTGGCATAGTAAAAGCAAAATCAGCCTCTTAATCTAGGCTAGTATCCTTCTGTGGGACAGTTTAATGCTTTAGTAGAGGCTGGAATTTTAGAGAACCTTTAATATCAGAAAGAGCTTTTGCCCCTGAAGAAAGAGACTATCTCAGTTGCATTCTCAGATATGAACATTAAGAATTTTCATGCAAGCATATTCAAAAATATTCATATTCAAAACATAATGTTGAAACATTACACATAATATCAAAATATACTTAAAAATTGAAAATATCCTGTATATCTGTTTGAAGGTTTTCTTGCTCCTCTCAGCCATGTTGTCAAGAGGCTGGACTATGAGGTGAAGACAGACTGTTGAGAAGAATATATGCAAGATGACCTGATACGTAGATGAAAGGAATATTGTTATACATTAGTCTTTCTCGGCTTGCAAGATGTACTTCAGGAGAAAGACAGTCAAAAAGTTCTTTGCTACATATCCATATGTGCCACAAACATCCACAAGTAAAACATATGTGGAAGTGTTCTGTTGTGTGTTAGGAATATAATTGTGCTTTGCTTACTCTTTAAGGTATTAGGACTCATAGGCCATTTGGGAATCCAGATCCCCACCATGTAAGGCAGGAAGATGGTTCATTTCTTGGAGAAGTTATATTCTGCCAAAGATGCCAATCAGAATGACAGTATTTTTTATAAAAAATCATCGCAATCTGCAGACATCTTTGTTTTCCATACGTTGTGGTTTAACCCCAGCTGGGAACTAAGCACCACACAGCCGCTCACTCAATCCCCTCCAGTGGGATGTGGGGAGATATTTAGAAGAGTAAAAGTGAGAAAACTCATCAGTTCAGATAAAGGCAGTTTAATAGGTAAAGCAAAACCTGTACACGCAAGCAAAGTAAACCAAAAAATTCATTCACCACTTCCCATTGGCAGTGTCCCCTCCCAATTTCATGTGCAACCCCTGCATACTCACTAGTGGGGTGCTATGGGGAGTATAACAGGCCTTGATTCTGTGTAAGCACTGCTGGGCAGCAACTAAAATATCCCTGTGTTATCAATACTGTTTTCATTACAAATCCAAAACATAGCCTCATAGTAGCTTCTATGAAGAAAACTAACTCTATCCCAGCCAAAACCAACACAACATAGAACTACATTTATCACTTAACAGGCTGGCAGAAATGAGGTGGTAAATCCATTTGTAGGAAACCTTTTCATTTCTAAAACTGACAGAGAAAATCTGAATCTAAGTGGCATGTAAGGAGTGTGAAGGCTGGTTAATATAGCAGTGGTCGGCATGGTCCCTGCACTGCCAGTTTGTGTCAGAAAAGCACATGCACAAAGCAAGGCAAAGCAAGGATTGTGTCTCTGCTGAAGCTGCCCTGCCTGTCAAGATCAGCAGCTGAAATTTCCACCTAAGCTGTATGAACCCAGCAGAACCCATCTGCTGAACCATCTGTGGGACGACTAGCTAAAATTATAGCCCATCTGTTGTTCCACTGCCACAAAGTTTGCCAGCCTCACCCTCACTCCATTATATGAATAGTTTTCTTTCCCTCTGGGCCTTCTCTGCACTCTCCTATCTCTCCTGCTCTGTATCATTTGTTTTGTTTTGTTAACACATTGAGTTTCATACCTCTCAGATGTAAAAAGAAGGAGGTTTTATTCCTACCACCCTCTAGTTAGCCAGTACACCTTTACCCAGGGCAGAATATGTCTGTTATGTTGTCATGATATAACCCCAGCCATCAAGTGAGCACCACACAGCCGCTCGCTCACTCCACCTGCCCCCGGTGGGATGAGGGAGAGAATCAGAGAAGTAAAGTGAAAAAAATAATGAGTTGAGCTAAAGACACTTTAATAAGTAAAGCAAAGGCATGCAAGAAAAGCAAAACAAGGAATACATTCACTGCTTCCCATTGGGAAGCAGCTATTCAGCCATCTCCAGAAAAGCAGGGGTCCATCACGTGTGACAGTTACTTGGGAAGACAAATGCCATCATATTGTTTGTTGTGTCCTTCTTTCTTCCTCCCCAGCTTTATATGTTGAGCATGACATCATATGGTCTTGAATATATGTTGGGTCAGCTGGGATCAGCTGTCCCATCTGTGTTCCCTCGACTTTTTGTGCACCCCAAGCCCACTCGCTGGCGGGGTGGTGTGAGGAGCAGAAAAGGCCTTGACTCTGTCAGCACTGCTCAACAATAACGAAAACATCCCTGTGTTACCAACTCTGTTTTCAGCACAAATCCAAAACACAGCCCCATACTAGCTACTGTGAAGAAAATTAATCTATCCCAGTCAAAACCAGCACATATGTGCATGTGATCATTGCCTATCTTCAGTTGCTCTGTACCAGCACAGCTCACTGCAGGCAAGAGATTGAGGCTGTTTTATATTAGCTAAGTCTCTCCCCACCATCTAGGCTGTTCCATGGAACTAGGAAGGGACAAGGAAGGGAGAAAAGCTCAGTTACCTCTTCCCTCCTATCTATCCTTTTATATTTGGGGAAGGTTCAGCTGAAGGTGCGGACTAGTGGACTAGACTTGAAAGAGAGGACCAGAGGACTAGTTTGGCTCAGCAAGAGCCATGGCATAGTACTGAGACAGACGGGACAGGCTGGCAAGGTGGCAGTATGCAGAAAAGCAGGCTGATTTCTGTACAGCAGAAAGAAGGCAGGCATACTCTCTTCTACAGCCTTCACAGTCCATCCGAGCAGATTTTCACCATTTATGCTCAGCTTAGATATTTAACAAGGAACAAGAGTAGAATTTGCCCTGTGTGGAAGCATAGATTAAAGAGGAGAAGGAGTAGGGGGGTTGGAATTACATGATCTTTAAGGTCCCTTCCAACCCAAACCATTCTGTGATTTTATGATCTGTCATAGATTTGGAAAGGGGACGGGTGTGCAGGCATGGGGACCACAAAATTTAAGAGCCTAGCTCTTATCAGCAGCAACAAATTGAAGGCTTCTGCAATTGAGTCAGCTTGGGCTGGGAAAGTACTGTTGGGCACCCTGGATATCACTCATGGAAAACACGGTTTGTGACAGGCCCACATTTGCCACCTCTTTCTGCAGCGTCTACTCCAGCTGTTCCCTGCAGCCGAGGCTGTGACAGTCCTGTGCTTCTCCGTCTGTACAGGAACCTTACAGAACCATTCTGATGGGGGAGGAGGGGAAGGTGGGCATGAATCCATAACCCCACCACCTCTACAGTGCTTGTAGGATGACTGAGGGTTGGGCGGAGCACATTTTTATGAAAGCCTGATCAGACTGGGATGCCTCGTCTACATTTGGATGGGACAGAGGCTACAATGAGGCAGATGGTTGTAGGTCCCTTCCAACTAAACTATTCATTTTCTATTCCATTCTATACTCTATTCTATTATTTATAGCCTATGTTCACTGAGTAGAGGTGTTTAAATCAGCTGTTAGCTGATTCTGCTTTGAATGCCCCTTGTCTTGAATTTCTGTTTCTCTCCAGTGCCTTTAGAGATCTAGAGAGACTGACCTCTTAATTTAGGCATTGAATTACGTGGCTAAAAAAAGCTGTCTGAGTGACATACATACCCTTGCTTTGCCGCGGTCTAGGTTTGAAGTGATGACAAATTGACTATCCCCCACCACCAGGAGATGTTCAGATGATTAACTATCCTCTTAAAATAATTAAAAAAAAAAAAAGTAACAACCAGTGCCTTTGATTTCAGATTGGCTGTTATTTAGCTTCAACCTCCAGCCACTGGATCATGTTAAATTTTCATGTGCTAGATTAAAGCACTTTCTCCTGTCAGATACCCTTTTGTGTAGGAATGTATGTTCCTGCACTTGGGAATGTCAGAGATTAAGATGAGAACATAAGGAACGCTGAATACTGTTGTACTTTGTTTAGGAGAGGACCGACCCTCCATCACAACTTTTCACAAAGACCAAATAAGAGTGATGCACCCTCTTGGCAAACAGTTTGGAGAAATAGTAACAGAGTGCAAGCATGAGGAACAGCAATATGTTGGTATTTTTTAAGTGACTAGATCTCTACTTCTTCATGCAGCATTCACCTTAAGGCACTACTTCCTTAGTAGCATATATGCCAGGCAAGCACCCTTGCCTTCGAGACACTAGTTAATGGAAATATCTAATAGAAAATGGATGTTAAATGTAAATAATTAATAGAATAGCCCCAGAAATAGGATTAACACACTGCAATATTATTAGTTGTCTCTAATCGCTGTCTAAGAAAGAGGAATCAGATAGAAGAGGTTATGTGCATGAAACCATCACACCAGGTGGTGTGTTGATTCAAACTGCTCTTTAAGGATATGGAAGAGCACTTTTCTGTGTTCTGTAAAATAAACTTTTTAAAAAATAAATGAGGTATTTGGGCCAATTTTCTTGGGGGCGCTGCAAGAGAGATGGAGGAGGAGAGGTTCCCTAGCTGAAGGACTGTTTCCCCAGTGGGGAGAGGAGTGCTGCTGCTTGGTGTGGAGGATCAAAGAGGGGGGGTTGTTGTTCATGTAACAAGAATAATTCAGGAAGAGTGGAGGGAGAAGCACGCAATGTCCTGTTGAAAGATGGAACACCAAACAAGAAATTGATGGAAGAAGTGGATAGAAGCAGCAGCTGTGGCACTTATTTTCTCAGACACAAAGAGGGATGGTTAGGACAGCAATGATGTCATGCAAAATGGTGTGGTGCAATGACTGTGGCACTGGAACCACCAGCTCTGGAAGCAAGAGCAGACTGAGCAGTGACAGACCTTGCTGAGGTCTGGCTTGGTGGCCACGCATGCCCATTATGCTACCTCCTGGGAGTGGAGCTAGTGTTTCTGCACAGCACTGCTCTGTGTCGAAATGTGATTGTGCTCAGAGCTAGCTCAGGTATCAAACACACAGCTGTGTGGGCAAGCTGTATATTTAACATACATTTGGCTTTTTTGGTTGAGTAATCTATAGCTCAGGATACAGAACTGTCTCAGCAAATGAATCTGTGTGCTAACTGCTACAGCCCAGGAAAACCTTCTGGTAGCTGTTTGTTCTTGGTTACTAGACTTGCTTTAGGCTATTCCTTTGACATCTCTGCAATGTGTCAGACCTGTCTGCATCTGTGTGTTTTTTGGTTTTTCTGATTTGGGAAACAGGTTGGAGGGCCAATGCAGCCTCTACTGAAATAATCTTTCTCTCCTAAAGATCAAAGAACACAAACAAAAAAAAACCCAACCCAGCAGTTTTAAATTAATTTATTGTATTTTTTACTATCTCTTTTGTCTTGTAGATGTTAAAGTCCAGCTGTTAGAATTTTCTTTACAAAGTGGTATTGCAATCAGCACAGGAACTGTGCATTTGGATTTTTCTCAGATAGATGAAGATTGTTGTGGTTTAACCCCTGACAGCAATTAAGTACCACACATCACCTCACACACCTTCCCCCTCCTCCAGTGGGAAGGGAAGGACAATCAGAGGAAAAGACAATAAATCTCATTGACTGAGATAAGAATAATTAAATAATTGAAATTAAATTAAATAATGATACTAATAATACTAATAATACCAATAATTCTAACAATATGAATATTTCCACTATTAATATGTAATGAAAATTATGTTACTGATAATAATAATATGTAATGAAAATAATGGAAAAAAAGCAATGATACAACCACTCACCAGCCACCAACCAACACCCAACCAGTCCCTGAGCAGCCAAAGCCAGAGAGAATGCAAGCCAGAGCCTGAGAATTAGACCCAGAGAGCCAGACCTAGAGCAAGAGAGGGAGTGGCTGAGAGAGAGACACCCCCCCCGGCCCACTCCCCCCCAACTTATATACTGAGCATGATGTTTTATGGAATGAAATAAACCATTGGTCAGTTTGGGTCAGCTGTCCTGACACAAACTTGTTTTGAAGAGGTCAGGAATACAAGTGCAGTGTCAGAAACTGAAAGAGTCCTTGACTTGATATAAACGTTCCTTAGCAACAACCACAAACATGTTATGTCATCAATGTTCTTCTCAGCACAACCAAAATATAGCTTCATGCTTGCTACTGTGAGGAAAATTAACTTTATCCTGAAATCTTAAACTAAAACTAAACTTTAACTAAAACCACTTATACTTTACCATGACTCACGGACTTTTTAATCTAGTAATCAAAATCATAACGAGAATCAATGTCTGGGAGCTGTAATCAAATGAGTTCAAATTAGCATTATGGCTGGTTTTGTGCAAAGGAAAGTGATTTGCCTCTAGAAAAAGTTGCTAAGGGGAAGGAAGTGTTCAAGAAGTGGAGGTTTCAAAACAGGACTAGAAACTGTTAGGGGCACGTGTTTCAGGTGCAGCGTAAGTCAACACAAGTTCTTGGGATGACTGGTAAGGCTCAAGAGAAGACGGATGAAGGGTTCATAATACCTGGAGTCTGAACTACATAGTCCAAATATATTTGATCCTTATGAACCTGTGGTACCTAGGTGAACTGGCAGTAGCTTCCATATTCCATATTTCTAGAAGTCACAAACTGGGGAACAGCCAAGTGAAGTTTTCCGATATATAAATGTTGCTTGGCATAGACACACCATCTCCTTATTACATCCCCATAAATGTAACACAACACCCCTGTGTTTCTGTGGACCCGGAGAATCTGGAAGTTTAGGATTAGAGATGACATCCCTTGACACATAGGGGGTGGTAACACTGTGAAGAGCCTTTCTGAGCTGGTATCTTGGATCTGGGGTAAATTCATGTAGGTAAGCCTAGAGTAACGGAGAGGTGGGTATGAGATAATGGATGTGAGGTTTTTAATACTTAGATGACTAAAAACATATTTCTTATTTTATTTTCCTTTTTGAATGACAGAACCATTTCATTTTCTTCTGGAACATGTGCCAATATTAGATTTTGCTGATGCCATGGAAGTCTTTGACTATAAAGAGAAAGACTGGCAGAGCTCCTTGAAGGGTCAAAGACTGGAGAACCAGCTCTGTGCAGGGACCACCACAGGCGATAGACATTTTTATGTTAACATTAGGATTACAGGGACCTCAATTAAGCCCTCTCTAGGATAGTTGTGTAGTCTTAGCGAATCATCCCAGACACATTCTCTAAGGCCTAGAGATATAAACATCTCTTGTTAATTACCATTGGTTTAGGTGTCACTACAGAGAAAGCCCCAGTGACTGGCTTAGTCTAAATAATTAACTAGTGAACTACTGCCATCAGTGGACATGGAAACCATACTGAGTGCCCAGTACCTTTCTCCACCTTAAGCATGTGTCCTAATTCCCAGCCCAGCACACCTTCAATTAAAAATGTATATCATCCATGCTGTGGCCAGGCAGGAAAGTTTAGTTAAATTGTAGACATTTTTCAGACATTTTTTGGTGTGCTTAGCATCCTCTTGTCCATTCTGGGCACGTAAGCATGTGCACTTTCATACACGCACACAAAGATTAGACCCTCTGCTCCCACCCAAATAACACTTGGGACTTTATAGCCCATGGACTCACCTGGGATGGTGGATGTCCAGGCACCAGGCAGGTTTTTTCAGTTTCTGCCTGTGATAGGGATCAGATGAAAGTTTCATTAACACAACTGCATTCCTGAGGGAATATAATTGGTTTGGAAAGCAAAAACATTCAGGGAATTTCTGAGCAACTCTGCTTTGAACTGATGATTTTCTGAAAGTTGTTTAAACAACAGAAGTAAATAGCCTCATACAATATGCCAGCTAATTTATTTGACAACTGATGAAGGAGGAATGGGGATAGGGAATGTGGAAGAAAAATGATTCACAAGAGAATATTTGCCTTCTGTAGAAGCAGTCACATAATGATAGATCCTAGTCAGAAATAATGTAGTCATAAAAAAATATTCATGGGATAATTTACTTGAAACAAATAACGTGACCAACCCTACTCCACAGCCACAGAAAACAAATTTACCTAATAGCATATGACAGGGCTTTCTCAAGAAAATGTATTGCTATACAGTCAGCATGTACATTTTCAGAGGAACTAGCATGGGGAAAAAGCACCCTTCAAGCACTTAATAAAACAGGTTTTTCTTTACGACTTTCATTTAAAATACATTATGAAAATCACTTGATTCTACTTAGCTGCTGCCAGATTATGAATAACTGAATTTCAAAGCCACCACAGTGCTGGAACTAATTTAATATATTAAGAGGAAACATTGTCAGAGAAGCAGGTCACACTGGTTTGAAAATTTACCGCCATGTGAAAACTACATCACCAGATCATGGCATGAGACATGGAGACTGACACAGGCTCATCGCCACAAAAGGGGAAATCTTTGTCGTTCTTCTCAGACCTGCAGCAAACAGGTTCAGAGAACAGCCCTTGCTTTATGGTTGCCAGTTGTGAGCAACACTTACCACAGAGGTCCCCAAAAACTTAGTTGACCTTCTGAATGTAACTGGTTGCTGACCTGCAGCAGAGATAGTCCTTGCAAATGCTTCATGATGTTTTCCAATGGAAATTTGCCATTCTTTTTACTGGAGAGAGTTGAGTCAGCGTCACTTTCTTACAAATGCTGGTTGGTTAACTGGATCCTGTCTGGAGGGGATCCTGCCAGCAAAATACTCAGTTTGCCCTGCATCTTATTTGAAGCTTCCCCAAAAGAGCAAAAAAATATCGCCCGTGAATTGTGTCTGAGGCTTCTGTAGTGTTTAGACACTATTTGCTACCATCCAAATGTTCCTGGTGGCAACTGGCACTGCTCAAAAGAAAAACATGCAAATTCTTATGAACAAGTCTGGAGTAAATTTGTCTTAACTTTCCACCTAAACACTTCAAGACATGAAATTCATTCATTTTTGATAACACCAATAAGAGAGCAAACAAATTGCCAGCAGAAATATTTACAGGGAGATATATCCTGTTAAATTTTGGAAATAAACGAGAACAGGAATTTCTAAATTCTTAGGGGAAATATTTTTCAAATGGCAAAGAACACTAATCTGGAGCATCACCTGCCCTCCTTCCTGATGTCTTTGTGTACCATCTCAGGAGAACAGTTGAAGGTGGCAGCTTGTACAGGTTACTACCAGGGAGTGTGAACAAGCATGGAAGAACTGCAGCCTTTAAGGGACATTTGAATTATCTGTTTATTCATGGATGCAGGTATTGGTTTTCAGGTCTACATGAAGGATGCTGGAAAACGTCAGTTCCAAGGCACTGTTTGCTGTCTGTTTTGTTTGATATAAAGCAACCTGTGTTGCATTAAGACAATGCCTTGACAAATATTCCCTCTCTTACCTGCTTCTCCACTCTCACATTAATCTAAGCTTATAAAAAAAAATGCAGCCTTTTATCAGGTTGTACAAGGTAGCAGGAGAATTTGCTGTCTTTGAACTCTGTATCTGACAATGGGTTCACCTCACCCAACCCGTTTTACACTGGTGATATGGTACCCCCCTAGTCAGTGAGGAGTGGATAGGCACTTCACACAGTAAAATCAGTTCTTCAGATATCTGTCCAAAACCATAGACCGAAGTCATGATTTTGTGAAGTAATGATCTTTTTTTCTGTAAATATAAGCGAGATTTATAGAATACACTAACTGCCAGGCAGCTGGTGCTGGGCAATACCCATCCCCTCTCAATTTCTATTCCTAGTTCTGCTTCCAAACAGCTTCAGTTGTTGTCCCTGTAAAAGTGTTTCTGCATCAGTGGATACAGTCCCTGATTTATCTGCATAGCAGGTTCTCTAAACCAAATAAAATTATGTACAATCCCTGCTTCACCTCACCCCACAAAATTAAAAATATTTTTGTCTTCGAAAATATTTTGCCTACGTTGGTCTAGAAAGTCATCCTTGGGGACATGAGTCCTTCCTTCACTCTTCAAAGATTTGTTTATTTATAAATTAAATAAACACTTCCTGAACTCCTTGAACTTTTCTACAAAACCTTTGTGTCTGTTTCAAATGGGTTTTCTTGCTGTTACCTTGGTCTTGAAACCATCGACTAGCTCAAACAGGCTGTTAGTCTTGTGGTGAGAAGCTTCAGCCCAATAGACGTAAAGCAGTTAACTTATTGTTAAAGTCTGAGATGCTTTTGTCTTACGGAAATACAAACATCCTTGAGGCTTCATGCCTTCAGGGCTATTTTTTAAGCTAAAGTCTTGTCTATCAGAGAGTTGCACCACTTCAGCATCAGCTGGGACATAATGTGAAGGCCTTTAAAAAAACCAGAAGTGATTTATGCAAACAATTTTTCACTAATTCCTCCTCAAATACTACATTTTTGAGAGCCTTTTTGAAAGTAAGCTCTTGGTACCCACAAATATTTGTGCAGTGTCAATACAGCTATGAAGGCAGAAGTGTCAAGTCAATGACTAAATGGAAAAGTTTCTAGGCAAAAGTATTTACTCACTGGAAAGTGAATCCTGAGGCTTTGTAAAAATAAATGACATGATAGAAACACAAATGGCACAGAAACTCTGTGAAGTATCAGGATTTGTTCCTAATTCATTAATCTCTTTGCCCACTGAGAGTGTTATTCTGTTTGCTGCCCTTCCCTGCAGCTCTTGACAAAATTAGCTGGTGATTGCGTGCTGGCCATCCCAGTGAGATCCAATGTCTGGTGAGTAAACTGTAGTGGAGGAAATCTGGAGCCAGTGTTTTCAAAGGCAAGGGTTTAAAGTGAAGTTTCACAGCGTTTATTTAACCTGAAGTGTAAGACCTGTTGGGAGCTTAGCCCCTCATAATCAGGGCACTTATTTATTCTACTTATTTAAGAAACTTTGTGGGAGTTCTTCAACAACAGTCACTAGAAGCCCTTCCATTTTATCCTTGGGAACATGAATGTAGCTTTTCTCTTCAAAAATCTTGTGCAAATCTACATGGAACAGAGCACATGTTAACGTAACCCAGTATTCTTTCTAATTTGGAACATTTGCAGTTAGGAGCAAAACAATCCATTTGGATCAAGATACAGTATTTCTGAGAATGCTATGGAAAGTTACTCTCAAATTTAACAGGAAAAATAAAATAAAATTAAAAAATAAACAAATGGAGCTGTAGGATGCTAAAAGAGATCCACCATTATTACAGCTCAAACAGAGTAAGAGCATCAAAGACTGTAATAAAGGCTAAAATATTTTCTGTGAAGTTGTTTATTTTCCCCAACACTGCTGTATAATTCTGCTATAGGGACAGAATTAGAGATAAAATCCTGCACGACCATGAGAATTAAAAATATACTCTGAGATAGTCATTTGGCAACAAATCAAAGTGGAATTTTTTCTCTCACTGTATAGAAAGAACTGTTTACCTGAGAGCTCATTGCTGTTAACACAAGCTAACACAGCAGTTCTCTGAGTCCCTTTAGTAGCTGTGACTGGCCATAGACTGCTTCAGCCTCAGCTCTGCGTCAGCAGCTGGTTTGTGAAGGGATATTGGTGACTAGTTGGAAGATGTAAGCTAGGAGTAAGGTTTACATTACAATCTTTGCTCACCTCTGCCATGATTGCAGTCCTTACTTCCTCCATAAATGTATTTTACAAACTTGACAGAAAAACAAAGTAACAAACAGACTGAAAAATTTTCTGTACCTCTGTGATTTTCTGAATTTGTTAGCCATTTTATCCTTTGGAAGAGGTGGCTCTGCTTCTTAATAGGTCTGTTTCTATGACAAATATCATCCTTATAGCTTAATCCCTCTTCTCTACAAGGTTGGTTTGGAGGAAAAAAGGGCAAAAACAAATAAGAAGGGACAAAAAAATACTTTCAAATGTCAGTGGGGGAATGCAATTTTCTTTTCTTTCTGCATCAAAATGCTCCTCCTCACTCTCTGTCCCCCAAGACATTTCATGAAAGTAAGGTACTTTTAAAACTTTTGCCATTTAATGAGAATAGGATTATGTTGTTGCAGGGTATGTAATGCAAAAAATATTTTACATCGAAAGGAAGCCAAAGCATTGTTGAATAGGAAATAGGGAAGATGATTGTTTTAAAAAACAAAGATTAGTCAGAATGGTTTCTGAGGAGGTGTTTGCTCTACTTTGGTTATTAGAGAAAGGATAGCAGAGTAAGGAATTGTGGCTCAGGGCACTCAAGAGCCTTCTTGTACCTCAGATCCTCAATTACTGTATGACAGATCCAATCACTTGGCCTGCCTGAGTGTCATTTTTCCTCCCATTTATTTGGCCCTCTATCCTGTTTAAGCTGTAAACTCTTTAGTCTGGGAACTATGTATTGCTGTAGATGTTGTGCAGGCAGATTCCACCTTATTTTCGTCTCTGTAAAACACTGGTGTATGAACCTCCTTTTCTGATTTGGTTTGTTGTTGGGGTTTTTCTTAATATGAGAGTTTTAAAAATAAGTGCAGTAATTTTACTGGCACTTTTCAAAATAGCCAGCTGGTGACACCAAGTTAAAATAGGGGGAAAGTCTGCACAGAAAAATAGAAGGAAGATTGTAGTAACTGTGAGAAAAATAAAATGAAGAGTGCTAGGTTTTGCCTCTAAATACATATTTTTAGCTAATTCAAGCTGCTAGTATTTGTATGGTCTGTAATTACTTGGCAATGTTGCAGGAATAGGTCAAATTTTTCCTACAGTAATAATTTTGACCTTTTGAATTTCTCTCATACTGAAGTGGTTTTAATTACATGTAACTCTTCTTCTCGAGATTCTTTTGAGTACTGAGGCAAATGGTAGGTATCAAACAGCACTTTTTTTTTTTCCTCATGGTAAAAAAAATTATGAGTCTCAGTCACAAGAGAAAAACTTGTTTGTTTTGGCATTCCATAACAAATAGCAAAAGTACAAGGAAATGTTAAACCCCAAACTACCACAAGAAAAATTTCTTCATCTTTAAGAGGTTTCAAAATGCCATGCTGGTCTTGTTCTTACAAAGAATACATCATATTTTCTTCCTGCTTATGATCTTTGCAGAAAGATCTTCACTGGTGCATCACGCAGATCAATACTTCAAAACCAAATACTTTGCCTTCCTTGTTAATCTTATCAGATACTCATTTATCTCTTATTTAAGCTTTTATCTGTGGAGAAACACATGCCTCTGACACCTCTGTAAAAGGACACCTCCATCCTGAAAACTTTTTTTTTAATCTTATTTTTTTTCTTCTGTTATTTTCCTTAACAAGTCTTAAGGGTGAATATCCTGTTCCCATCATCTCTGTGTTGTTTTTAGTTGGGTTAGAGTTAATTTTCCTCACAGCAGCTACTATGAGGCCATATTTGGGATTTATGCTGAGAATATTGATAACATGCTAAAGTTTTTAGTTGTTGCTAAGTAATGTTCATATTGAGTAAAGGACTTTTCCGTTTCTGATACTGCATCTGTGTAGTATTTTCCTCCTATTCTCCCCCCCCTCTCCCCCCATTCCACTGGGGGCAGGGGTGGAGATGAACGAGCAGCTGTGTGGTGCTCAGTCGCTCTCTGGGGCTAAACCACAACAATCACCTATGACATTAAGTTTCCATTATTACATGTGGATTCCTACAGTTAGGAGAGAATGTGAGAATGAACGGTAGCGACATCGTTACCCTTGGGAAGCTGTTTTTAAAATTCTTACTGGACTGTATGGAATTGTAAATATTATAGGAAAAACTATCCAATGAGCAAGGCTCAGAGACCTTGTGCTATAAATCAGTACACAGATTCTCACAGCTTCGGTCATGAAACATTCCTAGAATAATTCAGCAGATAAATTATCCTAGGAAAATTGCCATAGACTCTGATCTGCAGTCTCACCTGGATAGTCAACTCCAAAACAGCAGCGTAGTTTGAACCCATGCCAACATCTGCTCAGCTACTTTTGACCCTCACAGCAGAGCTTTAGTTTGTAACTAAATTACTTACAGCAAGGGCTTCTTACCTTCTGCACTGGAGTTGCAGGAGAATTTCTAAACCACAGAAAGATCAATATTTCATTTTGCATATGGGGATTTGTATCTTTGTCGATAGGCAGGGTGACGTAGTTTGTCTTAGAAGCACATTGTTCCCTCACAGTACTTCAGAGCAAGCCGCTGAGCAGCATGCCAGACACCACAGTTAAAATCCTGACTCCCCCTTCAAAATTCAGTGACAGGACTGCTGTTGGCTGCAGCAGAGACTGGACTGTTGGGAGAGGCTTCCCAAGGCCACGGACATTTATATGGGGCGTATTGTTTCACCACACTGGGGAAAGACGAATTTAAAGCCAGGACTGCCAGAACTGAAGATGTGTGTTTTATAGCAGTCAGCAGAGGTTTGTAAGACCAGCTCCAGACCTTTGCTGATTTAGCTGGGTATCAAACTGTTTCTGTATAGTGGAGGGGGCTGGGGATATAATCTTAGCCTGCTGAAGGGTGAATATTTTATTCAAAACCATTGGTGAAATTTGTCAAATAATTTAATCAAATCTGTAAAGTGTTAGGTTAGTTCTATTAGTTGGATTTCTAATAGGAAGAGAACATTTTATTCCAAAAATAACATTCAATAAATTATTCAGCAAGTAACATTTGGATAGTTCTTGCAACAATTGAGAGGAACCTGTCGCAAAGCAAATCAAGTTAAACTAACCTTCAAATGAGACTGAATATTGCAGACTATTCCAGCAACAAAAGTGCTTTCCAGTATTTTTCTTTTCTGTTTTACACATAAATGGAGAGCGGAACTTGGAGATAAGACTAAAATCAGCCAGCGGCCAATCCAGACATAACTGATTTAGGAGTGATAATTTCCCCCTTTTTCCTTTCTGTTATAATTACTACCTTCTTGAAAAAGTGATCTGAGAGTAGCAATAAAGATGAAATCTGTGGCCATGTCAGAGCACTATATGACTGCCTTTCTGCCTGTCTTGGCTTTGGATTCTGTAGGACTTCCCAAAACAACTGCAAATGTTCCTGCTCATTACCTTCATCTGAAGCTTTTGTGGAATCACAGTAGCACATTGTAACCACTGACTATGAAGGGGAGAAAACTCTGATGAAGGAAAAACATATGGAGCATGGTTTCTAATCAGTTTTGTTTTCAGTTCAGAGAAAAAAAAAAGTCCTTAGGGCATAAAAACCTGAACCCGCTGAGACCTATTTCCCCAAACAACTTTACCTTCTCCCAGACTGCTCCTGCCTCAGCTCATGCAGCAAACCCACTTGAACTCAGCCTCTTGTGAGATTTTTAAACCCACTTGAACTCTTAGTCCCTGATGAGATTTTTAACACTGGCAGCAATTCCACTGAGGTCATGTATAGCTTGTACTTGGTACCAGATTGGTTTTGTCTTCAGCAAACTTGGGGGAAATGCTGTGGGTTTGCAGACAACCTTCTCCACTGAGCATTCCCTGCATTGATTCTCTCAGACCCTACACCCATGTGAGCATGGCATCCTTTTCACTTTTATTTCCCTGATCTCCTGACACACCATCATTCTTCCAGCCAGCTCCTCTTTAAGGAACTGGTGAGGGCAACTAGCCCTCAGCCATTTCTCCTGGCATCTAGCAAGTGTGTGGCACTGCAGCCAAGTATTCTGCATCTGGATACAGTAAAGCACCTGAACATGCAACTTGTTCCCTTCAGTATCTTCAGAAGAGTAGATTTTAATGTCTGCAGCTCAGTGTGACAGTAATCTTAGTGGAGTTCCTAGTTAGCATGGATAAATGCTTGGGTAATCCCGCTTCCTATAAAGAAATATCTTCTCTGGACCCACACAAATTTCTGTACCATACAAATTTTTTTGGAAATGCCCCCACAGGTAGACCAGAATAAGTAGTCATCTAACTATGGTGCTATAAAGCAGTTTTCCCCTCTGCATTGACCAGCTGGTAAAAGCACTGGGCTCGTTTACCCAAGTTACAGTGTCCTGAACCATGACTTGCACTTAAATCAGCCTATATGCACCCTACAGCCCATTTTCCCACTACTTTAAGGATGCAAAACTATGCTGGTGCCTGTGCTGTGGAAATTGCAGAGTGAATGCCTTTTCTACATGATAAACAAGGACAACTTGATTTTCGGTCTGGTTACTGAAATATGTTTCAGATTTATAAGCTGATTTATGACACTTAATTCAGTATTAAATTGGCAGTCACAAAGGAGGGAGGTGAAACAAGTTTATCCCTATAATAGATGCATATCTTTTGTTAGGTAGTTTTTCTTCTGGACAAGAATATTTTTGGCAGTATTTCTCAGGAGGGAGGAAAAACATCTTCCTCACATGCAAAGAGAAAAAAAAGGGGTAGGGAGGAAGAAGAAAAATAGTCTCTTCTATCAGAGTTTTTTATTATTTGGAAACTGGAAGGTGAGGAGGGGCATAATTTATTATATCCATAAGCAATTTCATAGGAACAAGTAAAATAATAATTGGTCTATATTCTTCAAGGAAAAATACCACTGATTTTTAGCCCAGAGAATTGTTATTTCATATGACTGAAAACAGCACAGTTCACATTCATGTACCAGGCAAAAGATTAATTAGGATACGGAATGGTATATTGTGTCTGTCATACATGAGTTTGCTAAAGCTGTTGAGTTTGTCATTATTTCAGTTTCTTTCACAAGAACAATCAATTTTCAGAATCAGAAAATCATGTAAATATGTTTTCTGTGAGTGAATTTGGTTTTCAAGTACTTGAAAAATTGTTACTGAGATTTAGAAATAAAAAACTGGCACCTAGCTCTTCATTTGGTTCCATTTTTTTGGGACTACTTTAGAATCTCAGTTCCACAACTTCACAATTTGGTTAACTCATCAACCAGCATCTGAATTTCTATGAAAAATAGACAGAAGCCTTCGTTGAGAATGTTTGGGGGAAGTGCTCCCCTGTTCTCACTGTCTACAGTCAGCTTACTCCTTAATTAAAAAAATTAATTTAAAAAAACATAAGACTGAATTTGGAGGGGTGTTAGATTTAGCGTGTGTGAGAATATCAACAAGTTTCAGTAGGTTCTTACAGCTGAAAAATTGTAAGATACTTAGTTGTATGTATCATAGTATTGCAGCAAGGATCACTGATCTAAAACAGTAGTGTAAGAATGTCTTTTAATCTGGAATTGGAAAAAAATGTTTAAATGCCCCATCTTCTAGTCAAAAAATAGAGCATCCTTGAAGTGCTTCTCTATGCTTTCTTACTTCACTGGCTGGTGCCCATCATGAGTTCATGCTCTGTTGCTTTTGTATTCCTGATTATCCTTCTGGCGATGTTTCTTAGCATGGATTTGGAGAGCTGGAAGCATCAGCAATTCAGGAGGTGGAATGGTGTGTGAACTGGAGACTGCTTGGTGTCAGATTTTCAGGCAGAAAGCATGTCTTACAGGCACATATGTGACTGCATATGGTCTGTCTGAACAGTGTCACAGATTCACAGACTCACATCTGTGGACCACAGTGTCATTTTTGTGTGGGAAAAGCAGTGAAAAGAGTGAAAAATATTTCCTTTCTGACACAGACATATTTTGGTGTTGAAAAGGCGCTGGAAAGTCAAAGACACTCCTGGGATTTATGAGACATGGTGTTGTCTTTCTCCCATACCTCATTCCTTCTCTTTCCTCCCTACCATTCATGTTGTCCATAAATGGCCAGCTTTGTCTCAGTTGTGGCCAGAGCTCCCATGACAATAATTTGATTTCTACCTTAAATTTTTCCCAAAGGACGCCTTCTGGAATTTACAGGTATGCCAGACTAGCCAAAGCTCTGCCAGAGTCAAGAGATCATAGAATTATAAAATCACTGAATGGTTTGGGTTGGAAGTGACCTTAAAGATCATCTAGTCATCTAGTTCCAACCCCCCTGCCATGGGCAGGGACACCCTCCACTAGACCAGGTTGCCCAAAGCCTCATCCAGCCTGGCCTTGAAGACAGCCAGAGATGAGGCACCCACAGCTTCTCTGGGCAATCTGTTCCAGTGTTTCATCACCCTCTCCGGGAAGAACATTTTCCTGATATCCAATCTAAATCTCTCCACTTTCAATTTAAACCTGTTACCCCTTGTCCTGTCAAGATCTTGTGCATTGGACAAGTAGTTCTACAGTGGGTGGAAGTGGTGGGAGAAGTCACTTCTTCATGGCAGGCTATGGAGGTGGCAGTCAGTTAAAACACACATGAAATATTAAGCCTTTGCACAGGAAAAAGCAAGCTGGGCGTTGTGTGGCAAAAGAATTCATAATCTGATCTGCCTTCATGCAGTAATCAAAAGGCGGATACAGGGAGGCACAACGGACAGAGGCAATTTAAAAAAAAAAAAAAAAAGATAAAAAATATTGCTGCTGCTGCATCTCAGCCAGGCAAGTCTCTGGCAGACCCATATGTTAGCAAAATACAAATATTTCAAAAGCAAACACTCAAGATATATTTTATCTTCAAATGTTTCATCCATTTCCACAGCTAAGGAATTGTCTTACCCCAAAATTCTAATAAAATCTTTGTGACTTTGCCATAACAGTTGAAATTAACTTAGGTTTAAATGTGGCAAAACAATTCCCAGAGGAATATGAGAAACCATCTGCTCAGGCATTCAGCTCAGCAGGAACATAAAGAGAAGGGTGAGATTTGCAATGAAATATTTTTAAGCCTGAATCAATAGATGCATATTAAGAGGCGTTAAAGTTAAATGCTGGCAAAAGTCTACTTCGGAGTTCTTCAATAAGATAACATGCTGCCCCCCACATAATCTCGTAGATTTTTCTACGGTAACAAATTCTCAGAAAACAGTCTCCTCAGAATCTCTTTACTGCCTTCTTTCCATTCTCTTTGGCAAGAGACTGGATGACTGAGTCCACATCCTTCATGTGGAAAAATGTATTTAATACAGAGCAGAGCTCACTTTTTACCTGTCTTGAAGAGCATGTGACAGAAAATACCGATACATCTTGGCCTGTTTTTTTTTCATGAACATTTAATGACTTCTTTGTATGACCAGCTTCTGGTACAAAACAAAGCAGAAGTCTTCATCATATTTATCTGACATTTGGTACGTAAGAAGCCAAGAGGGACACGTAAGTATTTAACACTCAGCAGTGAAAAAATACGTCAAAGAGCTGTTGAGTGTAATAATTTTCCGGGGTTATTTGGAAAGGAAGATCCTCTATCAAATAAGTACAAATTAAATTCAGGCACAAAGTAGGAGACAAGAGACAAGACTTCTGCTTCTTCCCAAGAAACAACAGCCTTGGAAGGAGGCAAAAGATCAGCCAGCAGCAGGAGCATTGAGCCAAGGAAGACCCTTGGGAGCCCTTCTGGTTGGAAATTTGCTTGGCAAGTGTGAGCTTATAAGTATGACGGAGTAAAAGGCTGTTGCAGTTGTTACACTGCTGCCCCTTTAATTTAAGCTTGCAGTAACTGGCAATACATAGGATCTGACATAATGTTTGATGGAACCTTTAGAAAGGTTATATAGAAAGACAATACTTCTGCCCTGTAGTTCGTGCTGAAAGCAAACATCCTTTCTGTGCTGACCCTGGCCATATCCTGCAAGTTTGTACATCCCCTTCCCAGCCCTCTCAGATGTTTTTCAGAAAGCCTCATTTTAACATGGATGGTGACAATCATGATTATCGCACCTCTGTTTATAGCTTAGTCAAGCTCTGTAGAAATCCTAATGGCATAATGGTACAAAACACCCTCACAGACCTATGCAAAAAAAGAACTGTACTGTCTGAGGCTTGCAGAATGTCCCTGTAAGATCTACGTCAAGAAATCAGGTTTTGTTTATGCTGCCCAGGCACTGATGTACTTCATAAATATATCCATGAATTACATATATAGCCCCTGATTCCGTAGAGAATTTACATAAATGGCTTAACCCTAAGGTTGTGCTTAAATTAAGTACACGGTTAAGTGTTGTCATGTACCATGGATTTTGCAGGAAGCATTTAACTATTGTTAATAGCACAGTTTATTCTTGATGAATGCCAAGAATATTGGTGAGTGCCTGCTCACCACTTAAATGCTGCTGTAAGTTCTTCTAAGAAGTGAATAGTCTCAGTGAAGTTTATGAGAAAACGCTCTGGTTTAAGCCTAGGCACATGTTGAAGTACTTTGCTGAAAGTAGATTTGCTTATGTGAATTTTGATTTTTTTAATGGTCCAGATTTTCAAAGGATTCATCCTCTATCAGCTTCTGTTTAGAAAGATAAATTAAATTTCCAGAAAGAAACAGCTATTGGGACTCACTGAACTTCTTCAAGTCTCACAGAAATTGTTCTGACAAATATATTTGAAAATCTGATCATAATCTTGAGTCTGTTATGTCAGATCTGAATAATGCTTTGAGTCCTAACTACCAAAATAGTTATATGTCTCCCCCCAAATAAAATATGGTTGTTGTTTCCTCCTATTAACACTTCTGTAATTCATAAGATACTGTTCTAAAAAGCAAGAGTAGTAACCCTGAATTTATAGCCAGTAAATAGAGATAAAATCCTTTCCATGCAGTGTCAGTGCAGAGATCTGGCATTCTTGTTTGGAATTCTGGCATGGATTAACTTGTCTTTCTGTTCAACGGCAACAAAACTGAAAAGAAAAACCCCACAGCTCCATCAGATTTGTGAAAATAGGAGACAAGACCACTCTTGAGACTCCTCAAGGTAAATAACCAGGAACATGTTGCGTATGTGGAAGCAAATGCAGAGATCCTGACATCAGTCGCCCACCTCTGCTAGAATCCCCAGATGGTATTTGCAGAAACTATGATCTTTAGTGAGAAGTAACTGTGATAGTCTTACCGCAGGGACTGCCTTCGTTTGCCGCTGTGACTCGTTTGAAGCAGGGTCGTACACAGCACACACCACTCTGACATATGCAGCAAAGCATATGCCTAGAAGCTGCACAGATTGAACTTTCATAACTTTTTCAAAGTGATCCTTTCTGTCTAGGTTAAAGCATATTAATTAGAGAAGGGAAACGATGAGTTCAGTGGTTTTTTGCAAATGCCTATCCCATAATGCTACCCTCATCAACACTTACATGGAGACTTTGTTGCTAGCATTAAATGAATTTGTCCTGAGAGATACCTGTGTGTTTGTTGGTGGGATATACTGCATTTATACCTATAGCCACAGGCCCTGTAATGGAAGTGATATATTACTTTGATAACTTTGTTTGCTCACACAGACTGGCCAGGGGACTTTGTTTACAATTTTAACATTTTCCCAGGCACTGTGGAGGTGAAGCATTTTGTGAAAGAAATTTGAGACTCCCTGAGATTCATCTTATTGGGCAAATAGATGAAGGTTGGAATTTTTATCCACAGTATCTTGGATCTGTTGGATGATGAGAGATGAAGGCTTCTTGCATTTTGCAGCAGCTGGTAATGCTAGTCAAAATCAAGACTGCAAAACCAGTGTCTTACTGTATTCCCCAGAAGAGAGGAAAGGATTTCATTTCTTTGGGTACCTTTCCTATTCTCAACTGTGTCTCTGAAATATTTGGGCAATAAAATGGCTGAATGACCACGCTGTAGAAGAATACAGTGCTGAGTTTTTGTAACTGTCAACAAGGATAATGTCAATTAGTCGGCTATTAACTGATTAACCACTATGGAAGGAGCACTTAAGAGGCATAAACAGGAAAAATCAGACATGGGAGGAAGTTGAGAGGAAAGGGATTATTGGATTATTATTGCTAGATCAGTTCTGTTCACTGTATTTTTGGTTAAATTTTACTCTCCATGTACTACTATTATGTACTCACTGATCGTACTGTTGCAGAAGGCAGAATCCATTTTTCTCTCTCCTGGCTGGACAAACTGCTTTCTGTCTTTCACGACCTCTTCCTTTCTTTATTCTTTCTTTGGGTGTTGGTGGGTTACCTGTTGTTAACAGCACAAATGATCAAAAAACATGTCCTTGCTAAAGTCAGCCAACAAGCTGTTTATGACTCATAAAAGAAGCCTTCTGGTTATTTGGCTCAATTGGAGCCATATGGACTATCTACCACCCAAGAGCAAATGGCAATGAGTCGGAGAAAGAGACTCCCTCCCCCAGCACTTAGTGGGAAGTGTTGACCTAATTGACAGATAAAGGATCTGGCAGGTTAAATGGAACAGAAAATGATACAGCTATTGCTTAAAATGCCTTTTAGCTTTAGGTTTAAGCAAACAACAGAAAGCCCTGATAAGAAATGAAATTATTTTAATCTATTTTGTGCAAATTGAAGCGATGTTACAATTAATTACATTGTACCAACCTTTGTACACAGCTGTATACCAGTGTAGTTTCTTGTTGAATAGTACAAATCATCGCACGAAAAAAAAAAACCAATACAACAAACCACTTCAGTGTGAACACAAGCAAGCCTAGATACTTACAGTAGATAAGGCTGGTGTAATCCACAAACCTACATCAGTTGCAGAAGAGCCTTGCTGCTGTACACCAAGATGAAGCCATTTACATAGAGACTTGTGCTCTAGGTACTGCATGCACTATCATAGTTATTAAGATCAGATATGTATGAATTGCACAAGAATCTATCCATGATAGGTATAGTTGCTTACAGACTACAATTTATAGTAATTCAACTTTTCAGATAAGGGTTGGGTCAAAATTCCTCTCCTGGCAATGTGTGCTGGTTTCGGCTGGGATAGAGTTAATTTTCTTCATAGTAGCTGATATGGGGCTATGATTTGGATTTGTGCTGAGAACAGAGTTGATCATACAAGAATGTTTTCATTATTGCTGAGCAGTGCTTACACAGAGTCAAGGCCTGTTCTGCTCCTCACAGCACACCACCACTGAATAGGCTGGGGGTGCACAAGAAGCTGGGAGGAGACACAGCCAGGACAGCTGACCCCAAATGACCAAAGAGATATTCCAAATCATATGATGTCATGCTCAGCATATAAAACTGGGGGAAGAAGAAAGAAGCAGGGACATTTGGCATGATAGTGTTTGTCTTACGTAAGTAAGGATTACGCGTGATGGACCCCTGCTTTCCTGGAGACGGCTGAACACCTGCATGGGAAGCAGTGAATGAATTCCTTGTTTTGTTTTGCTTGCATGCTTTTGCTTTACTTATTAAACTGTCTTTATCTCAATTCATGAATTTTTTTCGCTTGACTATTTTCATTCTTTCCCCCATCCTACTATGGGCAGGTGGGGTGAGTGAGCGGCTTGTGTGGTGCTTATTTGCCAGCTGAGGTTAAGCCAAAACACAGTGGCTTGAAGATTTGGGGGAATTTGAGACTTCTCTTCATACTTTAGATACTGGATTTATTTTTAGTTCTCTGGTTAAAAATATTCTCCCTTCCTCCTCTGAGCCTTTGTCAAAACCTTGTAGACATTATAGCATTCATGGATTAGCTTCTGCAGATGTTGCTGAAACAAACTGGTTTTTACAACTCCAGTCTTCTTTCCTTGATGTTTGCCCACCCTCTATATTTGACTCGGATAAAACTGTTTTGTCAGATGCCTTGATAACTTCCTATTGCAGCCTGTTTCCTTTCTGATCCAGCATTAAAGTGGTTTCTTTCTTTTTACCGCACTTTGAAAAAAAATCTTCTCACAAATTATGACATACATATTTTATGAAGCAACTTGGTACACTAAAATATGCACAAATCAGCCTGATTTTGCCTGAAGGCATCTGTCCAAGTGGAAATGAACCTTCAGAAGTTCATTATTTGCTGTCTTACAAGTGCTGTTCTGTACACAGATATGGATGCAGAAATCATGGCACGAAGAGGCAGAAGGCCTAAGGTTTTTTGGTTTGGTTTGTCTTTTTAAATCAAAAACTGAATTGGGAAGCTGTAAGACTCAAATTTGTTTTGTTGAAAAGATAACAACATGCCCAGAACTTGGATTCTGAGTTTATTTAGGCAGGGGGTTGATTTTGAAAGAATAGCAGTGTTCAAGAAATCCTGTTGTTCCCAGAAAAAAAGGTGTTCAGTGAAGGGAAAAAGGCATCATCTTGGACTGCTTCCCTTCTATTTTACTGAGCACCAAGAAGAGTCACTTCTGTTTAGTCCATGCTTTCTGATGCATAACAGAGCTGGAGTCCACTGGGAGGACATTGCCATAAAGATAGTTTCCTCACAGCAGTGCTCCTGGAGCTCCTTGACTTCTACAGTATAAGGTGCAAGAAAATTGTTCTTCCTACTTGATTTGCACTTTGGGCAGTAAAAGAACAGCCCTGGATCCATAGCTGCACAAGTCAGCGTGTATCTTGCTGTTAGCCAAGCTTTGATTTCTCCTCACTGCCATCTAGACAGCCAACTCATTGAAAAATACCCAAAGGTGATGAACAAAGCAAGAAGGCACAGGCCTGATCCAGCTGAGTATCTTCATGCAAGTATTTAGATTCATGTAAGTGAGTGCTGTGATTATATCAGCAAAACAGTTTTGGTGCACATTAAGCCTGTGACTAAGGCACTAACTGTATGTGAAAGATTTGAAAGCTTCATCACATCAGGCACAGCATACTGTCTGTAGAGATAAGTTAAAATGGATAAATGGGAGTTTTGATCTCAGAGTTGAATTGACTGAACGTTTTGCAGTTTACCAATAATAAAATGGGATATGGTTTGTCCTTTCGACCAGTGGAAGCTTGGCAGTCAGGTTGTTGAGATGGAAGATAGAAATACTGGGGTTTGTGTCCCTGCGTGTAACGTGCAGCTGCACAGGACACTGTGGTCAAACATGTGCATGCTAGGAAGAATTTGCAATCTTGACATGAAGGTCTTCAAAAGTAGACTGGAAGGTCCACCAGAGGGCTGCTTCCCTGCTGCTGGTTCAGAGAAAGACAGGGGTGGAGATGCTAAGTATTTGTCAAGCTTTCCCTCTTTCTGGTGGGGTTGAGGATAGTCAAAAGATGGATCTACAAAACCGCATTGAGATGCCTGCAGGATGGTGAGGAAAGGGGAAGGTACTGAGGTGATGCAGAGGAGGGTGGGGTTTGTGATTCCAGTATGCTTGCTGTCCTCTGTGCGTGTTTCCAGTTTGTCCGAGTAGGTACGCTTCCAGTCGTTTCCCTCCAGGAACAGGCACGTGACATCTTGTTCAGCCTTTCAAAAGCAACACTGAAATGCAGCCCAGTGTCTGTAGAGTGACAAGCCTTTGCCATTTAAATTTTCTGGACTGCACCTGCTAGAAAACCTAAACACAGAAAGACTGGGCTTGTTTTAACATGTCACTGAGTTCTGGTTCAGGCTTTATAAAACTTTCATTTCTCAAAGACTGAGAAAATCACCTTCAGCCCAGGATTCAGCTGCTGAATCAAGGCCTGCTTAGGTGCAGAGCAGCTGTGTGAACTTGGTTCAAATTTACAGAAGAAACTGTTATTTTGTGTGACAGCCCTAGAAGGTAAGGAAAGCAAAAAACACCAAGTGACTGACTGCTGAGATAGAGCCAGTCAGCAGCTAGCTATTCAGCTTGAAGATGAAAAATGCCACCTTGAAAAGGTAATAAACCCCAAAGAATAGTAGAGAATTGGAAGACAGTATCTGAGCAACATCAAGAATCAGACCATTCCCTGAAGCACCAAAGGTTGCTCCTTCTCCACCTGCCTGGATAGCCAAAAGGCAGCAACTCATTAGGGTAGTAAACATCTTAATGTACAGCCAATTAGCTCCAGCTAGTTATCGTGTAAAAGCCAATAAGTATGTTATATGCTCTTTTTACTTGTATTTATCCTGTTTGCAAAGTCTTTCTGCATGTGGTAATAGTTTCTACAGTGAAGTGACCAGGAGGTGGAAGGTTACAAGTACTTAGTTGTTCCTACATTGCCCACCATTAGCAAGGCAAATAGTTGTGAATTACTGCTTGCTATCAAGAGTGTAATTCACTTCAAATACACCCAGCACACCTGCCGTCCCTTATGTAATTTAAAAAAAAAAAAAAAGACAAGAGAATTAAAATCGTGGAACACAGAATACTTGATAAAACTACATGAAGTGTGTTTCATTATAGACTGGCCCTTAGAAGCCTTTAGAGTGCTTCAGGGACCACTTCATCCTCATGTGTTGTCACTGGTTAGGCATGTTTATCTGTAATGTTTGACAATAACTTCTGATACATATCCCAGTCCAGAACTGTAACCCTTGTACATCTCTTTGTGTACTGCATGTTTAGGTTCCTATGCACAACCACTTTGCTTCTACTGCACCTTTCCCATGACCATAAGCAAGCATGGTGGCAATATTTACAGTGCTGTCAGGTTAGCAAAAGTTAGCTGCATTCATACAACAGCTACATCTCACATTCAAAGGGTTTTAGGGAAGCTGAGACATCCTTAAAGATTTAAAGGGCATCTGGTTAATTAGAACTTGAGGGAGTCACCTATTCAGTCTGTAAAACTTTGACAAAGGTTTCCCAGGTGTAATAGCTTCAACAGTAGGGTTTTCATACAGGGGTAGGGAAGGAGAAAGGTAGCTTGGTAGGAAAAAATGGTTTCCCACACATATATTCATGAGACAGTGTTCTCATTGCCGCATGTCTGAGGAAGTCAGTCTTCACCCTAGATCAAATACAAAACAAGGCAGGAGCCTAATCCACCTGGGTCTGACAGCAGACCATTCTCAAAGTACATATGTGGTGTTAATATAGATATGGTGCTCTCATTGCGTACCCAATATAGAGATGATCTGTGCATGCATAATGGGTATGATGTAAGGATCTCTACCAACCCAGTGCTGACTAGTCTAATGGTTTGGCTGCCAAGTCTCCAGAAAACCCAGACAATGAGGCAGTAGAAGAGAGAGGGAAATGACCTAATAAATAGTGGTCTGCTGCCAAAACCTGTAGGGTCAACATGTCTTGTGTGAGAGAGGGCTTATTTGAAAAGAGAGGGGTTGTGTCCCTCTGTCTTCCACGAGGTATGAGAGAGGATGAAGGGTGCCTGCATCAGAGGAGACTGTTTTATTGATCTTGCTGTATTTTACACAAGTGCTTTAAAAGCAGCAGCAGGTGCCAGTGACAAGCGTATGAAGCTTTCATTGAGTGGTTGAGGAAAATAATAAAAAATGTTAGAGCAAACAGCTGCCTACTCTTACATTGTCCACATTTGAGTTATTAAGGTCCATCAAAAGTGACTAGTGGACAAAAATACTTTTAAAGTAAAACACTTGCGTTTGCCCTTTATTTCAGTTGTTATTTCTCCAGCTTCTCTCCTGGGGACTATAGAAAATGCTGAGTGACACATTGTCATCTTCCTCTCCATTATCAAGTAGAGCTACTCCTGTTGCTTGACAGAAACTGAAAAATTGGGCACTAGCTCACTTTTCAGTACTGACATCTGCATCTATGGCGAGGTCTGTCTTTGGATTGCTCTCAGCTTGGCTCACTCTGTTGCTGGATTAATGACTGGCACTCTATTTCTCTCTGCATTGTAATGCTGTTCCCAGGGTGGCTGGAGTGTGGAGGTTAGAAGTCAGGACTTCCAGACTCTCACCTGGTTTAAGAAGGCAGAATGGTCTAGCACTTATGGAGCTCTTGTAGAGGTGGGAGAGCTGTGCTTGATCCTGCTCTCCATCTCAGCATTCCTATGTGATCTGAAGGGCAGTTAGAGGGTGAGAGATTCTTCTTTGGTTTAATCAGGGAAAGGTTAAGTGTTGTATTTCACATTAGGTCAAAAAACTTAAATTAGGTATTTAGACACCCTATTCAGACTACAGAGAAAGCTACAAGTCTTCTGAGAATATTTCATCTGAACTCTATTGATCTGCAGAGTTAACATAGGATGGATCACCTTATTGAACTGTCTCTCTCTCCTTTAACTTGGATGAGGTGGGTCTTACTCTAAGTCTTTCTCTGATTTCACTTCCTACCTGCCAAGTGCTTCATGGTTTCCTATTAATAGTGCTTGTAAGGTACTCATGTGCTTTAATTCTGTTGCAGACCTTAGCTACCTGTATAACTGAATCATATCACTCTGTCCTTATTGTCAGCCACACTTAGTTTTTCTAAATTAAAATAAGGCACATTAATGTCACACACAGGGTGTAACACTCTCAGCCTGTCCCCATAGGAGCGGTGCTCCAACCCTCTGATCATCTTTGTGGCCCTCCTCTGGACTTGCTCCAACCGGTCCACGTCCTTATGTTGGGAGCCCTAGAGCTGAACACAGTACTCCAGGTGAGGTCTCACAAATGCAGAGGTGATGGGGCAGAGAAGGAGAATCCCTTCCCTTGACCTGCTGGTCACACTTCTTTTAATGCCTGTGGAAGCAGTAGATTCAAGATTTTTATGTTAAAGAGAAA
Source organism: Rhynochetos jubatus (assembly GCA_027574665.1). Taxonomy (NCBI): domain Eukaryota; kingdom Metazoa; phylum Chordata; class Aves; order Eurypygiformes; family Rhynochetidae; genus Rhynochetos; species Rhynochetos jubatus. The sequence goes on along the minus strand of CM050651.1, from coordinate 72,863,229 downwards.
TGAGTATCTGTTAGATCTGAATGACATCAGGCTGCTCTTGCCTTTGTGGTCCCTCCCACCCTCATTTTCTAAGGACTGAATTATTTCCTTTATTTCAAAAATAATGCAGATAATTTGGTGCTCTGTGCTTTGGCTTCTCCCCTCTCTTAATGTGGTCTAAATGTGTCACCACTAACTGTACTTCAGAATTAACTTTGAGAATAAAAATTATCCCTGTATGTTAAGTAACTACATACACAGTGTTCTCCTGGTAAAGAATCAATCAGATGCTGGATATTTACTTAGAAACATACTGTAATATTCATTTCACTGAGCTTTAGACATCTCACAGTTATCTAACCATAAGGCAATTGTGCAGGCTCCCTACAGGGAGGCAGAAGCTTCTCCAGATCCATCCCATTGTAAGACAAGTATCTAAAATGGCTGAGAAGCATCACCCTGGAGGTGTCTGTCTCTCTCAGCTGAACAGAAAGGGAGGTTGGCCAGCTATCAGACCTAGACAACTCACTTTTACACTTCTGAAGTTAGATTAGGTGGAACTACCCCTTTAGTAATGACTGCCTTTCAGCAGTCAAGACATACAACCGTCCTTACTTTGTCAGCTGCACGATAGCTTTTCGTTGCAGTCAGGAATTTAAGTTAGTGTTCAGCTCACCCTTTTGCTGTTTACCTTACTAGGAGTCTCCCTGAAAATTGTCTTTCCTGCTCCATTAGCATTTTTTGACAGCAGATAAACTTCATAGATCTTGACACATCTTACCACCAAGGGATATTATTCAGAACTGCAGCAGTGCTGACTTCCCATTATTACTCCAACAGCTTTTACTTTGGCTTGTCATAGTGGAATAAGACTCAGTGTGGCAGTGTTTTATCAGGAGGAAGTGGCTACTTACAGTTGCAGCCAACCTTTAGCACTGATAAGAGAAATATGTCACAGCTCAGTACCTGATGGACAAAACTGTGTTTTGTCATCAGAAGCTGCAATTGTAGAACTGTGTACGAAGTACATGGGGTACAAGTGATTTGTTGCTGCTCCTAGCAAACCTAGCCATCTTGCCATGAATACTAGCTGCCAACACTAATGTTACTGCAGCAAGGGTAATCCTGACAGGGCAATACAGGGCAACATATTGTCTCTTTATGGCACTGGGTATCAAATCAAAGTTCCTCTTACTGAGGACATCATACCTTCTTTTCCTGTTTGTCTAAACTCAGCGTTCTCCCAAAGAAACACAAAAGTCAGTGCACACACTATCTGCCAGAGTCAGAGGACAGTGATAGCTGCATTAATGTATGCTTCTTATTCAAGTCCTTTAATTCCATGTGTCCGAGACTTGGGCTACAAGGTGATGGTGACTCTCATCACAGCCATTTTTGGCCTTCTGTAACTTATGCACTCTGCTGGTTTTAGTTGGGACAGCATTAACTTTCTTCACAGGAGCTAGTTTGAGGCTATGTTTTGAATTTGTGCTGAGAAGAAGGTTGATAGCACACTAACGTTTGTAGTTGTTGCTAAGCAATGTTTATATCCAGTCAAGAACTTTTCCGGTGTCTGATACTGCCGCTGTGTTTCCAGCTGCTTCTCTACAAGAAGCTGGGAGGGGACACAGCCAGGACAGCGGTCCCAAACAGACCAGATGGGTGTTTCATTCCATAAAATGCCATGCTCAGTATATAAGTTGGGGGTGGGCTGGGGGTCATGTTTGTTTGCTCTCTCTCAGTCACTCTCTTGCTCACTGGGGCTCGCACTGGTTCTGACACTCTCTCTCTCTCAGGTTTGGCCTGGCTTTTGGGCTCTGGCTCCCAGGCTCTTCATCTCTGGCTCTCACTACTTGGGATCTGCCTGGGCATCGGTCAGTGTGTGGTGAGTCGTTGTATCATTTGTTTTATTTTCTGTTAACTTCATTACATATTAGAAGTAGTAGTGGTTATATTATTTTCATTACATATTAGTAGTAATATTATTAAAAATAACTCTATCCCAACTAAAACCAGCACAGTAGTTTAGAGTTGTGAAGTCCAAGAATGAGTCATTATGGTCCATTTATTTTCAGGTTTTGCTAATATTTTTTTGTCCTGTTATAAGTTATTGTTCCTCCATTTTTCAGTTTAGAAGCACACCTTAGAAACTTACAAAGATGTTTGTATACTTGTGGTTGTGCCTGCTACAAGCTTCTAAAAAATCCCAAGATTGACTTAATTTTTACATGTACATATGTGTATGTGCATATATATATCTTTATACATATACATGCAAATATATTTAGAATTGAGTTTGAGGATATTTCTGATTTGGGGGACTAAGAGGCCAATATTTTTACATAAATACCCATTCTTCAGTTCAAATGTAGCATCTTAGATAATAGGTCAGAATCTGATTTCTCTTAAGAGAAATGTCATTTAATGGTGGGACTCAAAGATCCTAGTCTTTCAGAAAATATCAGAAGTTGTCCATTCTGATAAAAGGCATGAGTTGACAGAATTCAGGCAGAACAAATGGAAAATAATGTCCCATGTTAGTGTAAAAGAAAAACTAGGAAAAAAAGATCCAATATAAACACAACATGAAGAGAGATATTTTATCATTTTCCTGCTCTTTTGTCATGGTTTCAATGCAAACAACATATCAACCTGGCAAAATATTTTTTTGCAAGCAAGGTAAATTCTCAATCATTTCATTTAATAGGGAGAATTCTAAGTAGAGGATGAAATTGTCTAGCTCCAGAGGAAGTAATGTGTGTGTTCACTGCCTATCACAGTGGATATAGGGCAAGAAAGGAACAAAAGGCCAGGTGGGATTAATTTTCTTTGTACACACAATAGTATTTCATTGTTTCCCTAGAAGGAGAAATGAGCCCTTCTACACATGTGAAAAATGAGTGTATAGGTGCACTTAGCATACCCTAAATCATCACACATGGTTTGAACTGCAGTAGAGGAAAGGAAACCTATCCAGAAAACAATCAAACAAAAAACAAACAAACAAACAAAAGCCCAAACAAACCAATTTCATTTTAAGCAATTGTATTCTGGCTATTTTGAATAGAACAACCACTCAGGCTAAGATACCAAGAGTCACGGATTAAAGCCAGTCAAAGGAGACCATTTTTAAGGCACTTTTGAGGATTTTATAGTTTCTGCCAGTGGAAATCAGTGGTGTTAAGTGCTTAGCTGTTTCTCAGCTGCTCTAAAGGCACCCCTGAAATATATATTTTGGTTCCCAGTACATTGGGCTATTTCTTTTTTTTTTTTTCACTAATACTGAATGGCAAGTCACAGCAGAAACGTGTCTCATCACTAACACAGGTAAGCCATGAGCTCTCGTCCCTGATTGCAATTAAAGCCGCTTGAGTGCTGATAATCTTGAGTGGATACTGAGATTGGGTCAAGGAGTTTTCACAGTCCTGGCTGGTGTTTTCTTTTACTATGTAACTCCAGTCTCCTGAGATTTGGATGACAGCCCTTGTTTGTTAGCTGGGAAGAGTACTGGCACCTCCTACGCATTAATACCGTTAACTACTGTGCTTAACACATTCTTCATTTCTACTATCACTGACCCTCCTAATGAGGGAAGGAGATGTTGCAAAGGAGGGCTTGGGAACAGTAGCAAATGGCACACATTCTGGTGACATTAAGCAGTAATGTCCCCAAAAGCAGCAAAACCCTGTGCAAGAAGATGCAATATGTGACAACCCACAGAGTGTGTAGTCAAAACTCTCCTTGATTCTTAGGAGAAGGGTTTATTTTGGTTTTCTTGACCAAACTATAAAGCACTGGTACTGTGTTTCATGTGGACCAACAGTGATGCGTTGTGGTAGGATACAGCACTTTACAGAGGGAGATTTCACTAGAAGTCTGTTGAAATTTGGGCAACATATTGAGGGGCTTGATTTAGCAGGGATGGTAAACATCAGTGTGTTTCTGAACAGTGAAGCTGTCAGGCTGGAATTTGTATTTTGCTTATGGGGTTTGTGCATACTTTATACATATATTTGAATAGAAGAAGCCAATTTAGGTTCATCAGCCGTTTGAGATTCTTGTCTGGGATAAACATCTGCTCAGTGACAAATAGGTTGTTGCCAACTCTAGTGGCAATAACTCAGTTTTAGATCTGTCATAGTCAGAGATGCAGGTTCATCAAGGTGTAGGAGAACAACAAGGCATTATTTCTGTCCGTCTCTATATCAAATATCTTATTTGGTAAAAGAAAGGCAGTAAGTTTGACTTAGTCTTGTGTGTTGATTGGGACTCTGGGAGTCCAACGTTGTGGTTTATAAGATCAGAACCTGTTAAATCATGACACACGTAACTCTCAGCTTTATCATTGGAAAAAGAGCCTAAAAATATGTGGGTTTGTTCTTTCATACACTACAAGCTGCTTTTGTCAGCTGGCTGCACTGAACTAGAAAACGTTTTGGCTTTTCCATAAGTTTAATTTCCAGATGTTTCTCCGATCTCTACAGGCATTCCTGGGGAAAGGCTATGTCCCATCTCTCGCTAGTGCAGTGTATTCACTAGTGCAATGATAGGCATACTTGTAAGGGGCTAAGAGTGTTCAGCTCACAATTCAACGGGAAGAAAGTAGATCTGCTATTCCCCCTCCTCCCCCACCAATCCCTACCAATGTTTAATCCAAGCAGCTCAGCAAAGAATGCAACACCAACGACTTCAAGGGTGGTATAGGTCTCTGGTGCAAATCTCATATCTCAGCTCCAGCAGTTTGATACCCATATGTCTAGATTTATCCTGAAACTCAGGTTTCAGAGATTGGCGGTATTAGTAAAAGAACTTCAGTAGAATTTTATAAAATCCTATTCTGTGATGATTTTCATGTAATACCTTTACACAGGTTTTCACTGCAAATAACAAGAGCTTCTCTTTTAAAACAGCTATTATTAGCCACAATTACCATCCTTTCAAAGAAATTATCAAGCAAGCTACTGACTGTAATCTACCAAAGACTTAGAAAAGTCTTCCAACAGAAAATCTAATTTATTTGAAAAACAAACAAGCTACAGGCATGTAAAAGTTTCAATAGCAATTTCAGCAAGAAAGACGAAACACATTATTTCAGCTTTCTTGTTCTGGTTTAATAATGCTAAAAGATTTTCTTTGAAAGATTATATTCAGATGATTGTATGAAAGGATAATTAGACAAATGGTTTGATGTTACTGAAAACATTTTGGTCATCCTAATCCAAGATTAGACATTTCAATTTTGAGGAAAAAAGATTATATTCTTGCTCCAGTTTGGGATAACAACATAATTTAGAGGCTGTAATTCCTTGCAGAGTGAAAATGTGACTTCCTAATCAGTTCTGATGCAGGATAAGTAGTAATTACCTGAATTTACAGCACAGAAAATGAGGTTAGATATTAGAAAAATATTCCTCCAGATACTGGCGGCTGATATGCAGAGAAGTGGTGGAGTGTCTGGTGGCTGGAATTTCTAAAATGGGTTTTAAGAAACATGTTAGTGAATCCACATGCAGTTAGTCCTGTCCTAGATTCAAGGAGACAGTCTGTGACCTCCTGAAGTCCTTGCTTTTCTTCGACTAACCGTTGTCACTGCCACAACTGTTGCATGACAAAATCAGCTTAGAAGGCAAGGAGTATTTGTATGTGAAACCAGAAGCAATTTCAAAAATTCAGGGAAGCATTCTCTAATGACTTCTTCGGGCAGATTTGTCTACTATACTAATCAAATCCATTGGTTTAGGGTTTTTTCCTTGCCATCTCTTAAAGAACAAGGAAAACAATCAGATTTACAGAGCTGCTTTCCTGATTAGACATCTGTGTTCCAAGCTCTTTTACATTCAGGACACTGGTATTGGTAAAATTGATAATGAATTATGCTCCTTGAGGCTGTGGTTAATTAAATTGGCTACCCTTTTGTCTTTAGCATGGGCAGCTGGGGAGTTTGCTTAAATTGTTGAGTCCTACTTTGAACAAATTCCTGATGGACAGACGGTCCTGCTGTCAGACAGTCATATAACTTGGATTACAAAGATCCTGTGCACCATCCTTCAGGAGAAGCAGTTTGGAAAGGAGAACCTGTTAAAAACATTTGTTAAAATGCAATCTGTCTGTGGGATATGGAAAGTCGAAAAAGTGAATCAGAAGGTCTTTTCCAACCTGTGTTTCTGGTGAGATAGTGTTAAAAAGGACACACTGTCTCCTTTTATCTGGCAGTCAGGAAGTGCTTGGGTCTTCAGCAGTAGGTGTGATTGCAAAGCAGTCCCTGTCCTGGGACCATCACAGCAACCACTCTGAAAGCAAAAGTGCTCTTAAACACATAGGAAAACTGATAGTAATGTGTTATGGTTTACTCCCAGACAGCAACCAAGAACCACACGGACACTCGCTGAACTGCCCCCTCCTCCAGTGGAAGAGGAGACAAGGAAACTCATGTGTTGAGATAAGAACAGTGCAATAATAGGATATAAATAAAAATAATGGTGATACTAATAATACTAAAAATATCAATAATACTAATATTACTATTAATAATATGTAATGAAAATAATACTACCACTACTAATAATAATATGTAATGAAAATAACAGAAAATAAAACAAATTATACAATAGCTAAGCCCTGCCAGGTCCTGAATAGCAAAATCCAGAGCTGTAGATCCAGAGCCAAGACCAAGCCCAAGAGAGAGATCACACAAGAGCCAGTGCAAGCTCCAACAAGTGATAAAAAACCACCAAGCAAGAGCGAGAGCAAATGAGAAAGCTGACATGGTCCCCTGCTCACCCCCAATTTACGTATACTGAACATGATGTTTTATGGAATGAAATATCCCTTTTGCCACTTCAGGTCTGCTGTCTGGACTGTGTCCCCTCCCAGCTCCCTGTAGAATAAGGGAACAAAGGTGCAGTACCAGAAAATGAAAAATTCCTTGACTTGATATAAATATTCTTGATATACAATGGTTTATCTGGACAGCTTTTGCTTTACTTTTTAAACTGTCTGTCTCAACACAAGTTTTCACACTTTCAGCTTCCTGATCCTCTTTCCCATCCCCCTGGGAACAGTGAGCAAGCAGCTGTGTGGGACTTAGCTGCTGGCTGGGTTTAAACCAGCAGCATCCTAAATGTGCCTAGGATGATAAGAAAGTGGGAGAGCATTGTGATACAGATAGTTTTCCAATAAGTAGAGAAAAATTTTGTTATATCTTGCTACTTTCCTTTTGGAAGATCTGCCACTCTTTCAGAAAGTACATAAAGACACTGCTCCACAGATCTGATAATCACAATCCTGAGTTAGCAAAAGGATTCTTCTGTGACCTGAGTCACTGTCAAAGACCTTAACTTTGTCTGGTTGGGTACCTTTACGAGCCCTCTGTGGGTTTTGGACATAGTTGGTTATTGTCCCTGGGACATGGAGAATTCCAGCCTAGTGCATGTGGAAAAGAGCTCGTTTTGCACTCTTGCTGTACTACCAGCAACCCGTAATACCTCAGGGAAGCCATTTCACCCCTTCATCTGCTGAAATGAGGAATTGGCATCTGCAGCAATCAGTTTCAGAACTATGGATAAAAAAATGCACTGTTAATGCTTCAGAATTATTTTCCATTGAAAGACACTAATATGGTTTTTTTGAGCATTAACTCATTTCACCCACAAATACATGCTGCTAGTCTTCAAAGGCATAGACCTGGGAACAAATGTCCTTTATCAGAAAAGTTCTTTTTAAGTGTTTCTTTACTTAAGAGACACGTTCTTACCCTTTCAAGAATCACAATTTCTAGTTCCTATAGTGATTTGTCCTGCATACCCATCAAATTCCTTCAAAATTAGCTCTTGTCTAGTTCTTAATAAGCAGCTTATAATGACTATTCTACCTTTGAGGAACCACTACATGTCGAGATAATTAATTTTAGTAAACTCTGAAATCCGGTGAAGTCTGCGCAGTGTAGGAGTTATTCTTAGATCTTAGTAATTTATGTGTCAGATTTTTATACCCTTACTCTTACATTCTTGGTACCTTTCATTTAAATTCCTGACATTTAAGTGTATTAGCATCCCCCAGCTGTTATTTCCCAGGTATTATCTTTCTTTGTCTCTTTATGCTGCATTTGCCGAAGTGTCTGTGTGTTTTCAGGATCATTTCATTTATCTGCTCTGTTCTGTTACAGTTTGTGTTTTTGTGTGTGAAGGCAAGAGAGGCTGGTTATTCAAAACATCCAATCTGCTTCTTATCCTATCTAGCAGATCACAACTTTTCATGAGTACTTTTCTTTCATTTTTCTGGTTCAGAGAAAGTAATGACTCCCCCCTGAATGACCTTGCAAATATCTCTCTGTCTTCCTAGTGATGGACAAAACAATTCAATAAATGTGAACTTTGGTTTTTTAATACGGCATACATTTTTTGTTCTTTCCTAGGAAAAGACTCTCACCAAGCAATGCAGGTTTGGGGATTTTTTTTTTTTTTTTTTAATGAAAATGCAGTTAAGCTTTTCAAAACACATTAAATAATTAACTCCTTTCAATGACATTCAAGTCAGAGCTAATTACTATACATTTAGAAAGAGATCCTTACAAGGTGCAATAAAGTACGAAGTTCAACATTTTTACTCATTTATTTTAATGTTGCTGCTTACTCCTTCATAGGAACTTCCTCTCTGTCCCTGTTTTGGGGATTGCTCAGAGAAGAAATAGGAAAGTTGTAAGACTTCCTCCTGAGGTCTTTCATCAGTTCAGTAAAATTCAATGAAAATAACATTTTCAGTACTGGCTTATGTTATAGTAAACAAACATATCTTTGCCCAAAAGAAATTTACTACAGAACAAAGCAATGCATTTTTCCACCAGAATGTAATTGCTACTGAAAGTAAAATTACATTATTGTTTACTTTTAAAGTAAGAAGGGTCCAGGGAGACCATATAGCACTTTCCAGTACCTGAAGGGGGACTACAAGGAAGCTGGGGTGGGGGCCTTTTTACAAGGGCCTGTAGTGACAGGACAAGAGGTAACGTGTTTAAACTGAAAGCAGGGAGATTTAGATTAGACATCAGGAAGAAATTCTTCCCAGAGAGGGTGAGGAGGCACTGGGACAGGTTGCCCAGAGAAGCTGTGGATGCCCCATCCCTGGAAGTGCTCAAGGCCAGGCTGGATGAGGCTTGGAGCAACCTGGTCTAGTGGAGGGTGTCCCTGCACTAGCAGAGTGGGTGGAACTAGATGATCTTTAAGGTCTCTTCCAGCCCAAATCATTCTATGATTCTGTGATATTGTAATAATAAGGGATGCAACATTTTGTGATGGTATTTTGGTTCTTATAGAAATTTTTATTTGACTAGGAATGACACAGCTAAATCAGCTTTGCTGTTGCTGCCTATTCTTTCCTGACATAATTAAATTGTCAGACTATATGCTTCTGAAAATTTGAAATCTTTACAGTTCTACTTTTATTGGGTGAAGTATATATGTCTTTCAGAAGTGTTGCCCCAATTCTTCTCCCATTGACAATGTTGTTAGGGCTGCTGGCTAAGAGTGGGAATGGGGTGGGGGTTTACCATCCCTGTAGTCAGGACCTTTAGGAGTAAACTGAAGCCCAAGTGAGTTATTTGTTTTCTCCCCATGGAGAGAACTCATGTTCTCTTTCTAAAATGTACTTTTAAATTAGCTGGAGACAGCATTACAGAAATCTCCTTCTTCTGTGGAAAAAATGACATACAGAGTAGTGTTTGCACTGTACCTTATACTGCACCTCACGGGCTAATTCTAGAACGGTGGTTTAGCACCGAGGAAGAATGTGTAAACTATTACGGGCTCCCTTTTCTGTACTTTGTGCATCCACAGTGATGGGGAAAAGATGCCTTTTCTTCATCCTGCTCATTCACATGGTAGCAAGGCAGCTGTCCTCACAGGCTTTCCCCGCATCTCTTCTCTCCTTGCCATATGTGATGCTGGAACCCTTCTTCATCTGTTATGTTTAGCACTGATTTTTATATATAGATAAATATATATATGTATATATACATAATCTTTTAAAATTGGAAACCTTTCCACAGGGATCCCAAAATAACTTGGCTGGTTAGCCAAGGCAGCTGTGTTATCTATTTATGAAAGAATGTACATAAAAAATTGCAGGATAAACAATTTTAGCTTTAAGCAAATGAGCCATCATTTTCCTTTTTACTATACAGGTTTCGTTGATAATAGTTAATAAAACACAAAAAATAAAACTGGTTCACTCTTTCCAGTATGGGTGGAAAGTTGAACTGGAATTTTTGTATTGGATCAGGGCTACTTCACAAAAACTCAGTGTGTGTATGTGTCAAAATTAGACTTAAAATGTGTGTTCACCATATTGCCTATAGAAGTAGGGACTATCAAAGTGAGCATTATTTTCAGGGAGAAACTTCAGGTTACTTGCTCAACTTGAGTTTTGCTTAATGCTGGTTGTATTAGTTTTGTGTGGGCAGGTTTTGCTAATGAGGGGGGCTACAGGTGGTCTTCAGTGAGAAGCTGCCAGAAGCTTCCCTGGGTCTGACAGAGCCAATGCCAGCCGGCTCCAGGATGGACCTGCTGCTGGCCAAGGCTGAGCCCATCAGCAGCAGTCGTAGTGCTTCTGTGGTGGGGGGAAGGGGGAAGAGAAATTGCAAGTGGAGAGAGAGAGAGAGAGAGAGAGAGAGAGAGAGAGAGATGTGAGAGGAACAACTCTGCAGATGACCACGTCAGTGGAGATGGAGGGGGAGGAGGTGCTCCAGGCACCAGAGCAGAGATACCCTGGCAGGCCCTGTTGCAGACCATGGTGAGGTCGGCTGTGCCCTGCAGCCATGGGGGGGTCACGGGGCAGCAGAGATCCCCCTGCAGCCTGGGAAGGACCCCACACTGGTGCAGGGGAATGCCCAAAGGAGGCTGTGACTCCCTGGGCAGGAACTGTGGCCCTATGGAGAGAGAAGCTAGGGCTGGAGCAGGTTTGCTGGCAGGACTTGTGACCGGGCGGGGAGGGTCCCTCGCTGGAGCAGGGGGCTCCTGAAGAACTGCAGCCCATGGGAAGGACTCATGTGGGAGAACTTGGTGGAGGACTGTCTCTCGTGGGAGGGACCCCACGCTGAAGCAGGGTCAGAGTGTGAGGACCCTCCCCTGGGGAGGAAAGAGTGGCAGAAACAACGTGTGATGAACTGACGACAACCCCCATTCCTGTCCCCCTGTGACACTGAGAGGGAAGAGGGAGAGAAATGGGGATCAAAACTGAGCCCTGAGGGGTGGGGTAAAGTATTTTTAAGATTTGGATTTATTTTTCATTACCCTACTCTGATTTGAATGGCAATAAATTAATTTACCTGAGTCTAGTCTGTTTTGCCTGTGCTGGTAATTGGTGAGTGATCTCCCCCTGTCCTTATCTCAACCCATGACCCCTTTGTGATCCTTTTCCTCCGTTGCCCAGCTGATGAGGGGATATACAGAGCAGCTTTGGTGGGCACCTGGCATCCATCCATGGTCAACCCACCACAGTAAATGAAAACTGTGTTATGAGACAGGGAAGACATATGGTCAATGTCTGGACAGGATGCTACAGACATGTTGGCTATCACAAAGCAATTGACAGTCAAGAGACCAAAAGGTAAAATACCATCAGGAAAAAGCTGTTGTGTTTCTGTTTCTTCCCCAGAGCAAGTTTCCTTTTTCTTTTACTGGTTCAGATAAACAAGAAAGCTGCAGTGACAAGAGCTCAACAGAATCATGGCACAAGGCTGTAAACTCCTCCAGAGTCTCACTGCACACCACCACACATGGGATAACTGGCCTTGGTTTGGTTCGCGGAAGAACAAGGAGTCAGAAGACACTTTTCTCTGGAACTGTAGCCATTATCACAGTTCCTTTTCAAATAAAGCCAGACTGCAGCAGAATTGATAGTGTCTCTGAGAGCTCAGGGAATCAATAAAGACAGCAGGAAAAGGCAAACTGCTGTAGCTTCTTAAATGAGAATTGATTTTCATCCATTGTCCACTCCCATGGCAAAGGAACAAGCTTATCACATCAAACCAAGAATAGAAGGGAGACTAATTCACTGTCTCAGGAAAGGACAGGAGCTCAGTAAAAGGTCACTGAGAAGATGAACACTGTCATAAAGAGATCTTTTTCTTACTTGACTTCCTGACAAAGACTTGGGCTGCTCATCCATATGGCTTTTCTCCAACATTGTTGTCTGGGGCTGCAAGGAATCCAGGGTGCACTACCAAGGAAAAAAACCCATATGCATGCATTCCTCAGGGGTTCACTGGAATAAGGAGGGTGCAACGTTTGCAGGCAGAATTATAATGATATTCATGATCTTGTTGAGCTTGTGTCAGTTAGAAACCCATCAGAGAAGTTCTCTAAAGATCAGAAATCAAGTGGTGTTCATACACGGTCCATGTATTAGTGTACTTTCCTCCAAAAACAGTGGCATCAATCATTATGTGTGATGAAGTTGGTGGTCTCGTTTCTCAAAGGAGAAGGGCACATTGTCCATACAGGAACATTTTGGAAACTTGTAAAGCTGCGTGTACAGTATGTGGCATTCAGATTGGCTACAGAAAAACCTCTGTTGGGGACAAGAGGACACTCTTCTATTGAAGAGGATTTCTAAAAGTTTATAGTGATGGCGGTGTGGTTTTTAACCAGGTCTGAACACACTCTCAGCCCCACTTTTTTCATGGCCTCCAAGTACTTGATCTCTCAGCTGGGAGCAACCAGCATGTTCAGTTCAACTCTGAGTACTTTGAAGTGTTCCTTTGGAATTCCCAAATCTCTTTTGTTTAGCTTTCTGAGTTTGTTAAATTTTAAAGAAAAGAAAAAATGCCAGTGTAAACTGTTTCTTCAGCAAACATTATAAGAACAATTTGGCATTTCCAAAGTTCATGTTTGCTTAGCTAATGTGTCCAAATAACATGTTTTGATGTTTACTTGTTTTGATTTGTGACTCTTTCCCTGCTGGTTTTTATGTGCTCGAGTTGCTCAGTGAATTCTGCCTTGAATTCATGACTAGTCTCCCTGAAATGCAGATTTGTGGCAAATAATGTGAAATGTCCAAATCATGCTAATGCAACTAGAGTTTCACAGGTGAGAGCTGTGAGTTCCAGGACTGTGCTGGGAAGACTGTTGTAAGAAACATTTCTGAAGAGTCACACACTTTATAATAGGCTTGCTGAGTTTGTGTCAGTTGAAAATGTATTAGAGAATTTCTCTGAAGCTCAGAAATCAGGCTGTGTTCATCTGCAGTCTATGTATTGTGTGTTTTTCTCCTACCACAGTGGTATCAATCTTTATTTCTTCTCAAAATTATTAATGGACGTGCAAGAGTTTGGAGGCCTTTCAAATCAGTCTGCTCAGCTGGGCGCCAGCCAGCACCCTGTCAGAAAAGTATTGCTACAGGTTGTAGTCAGCTTGATGCTACAGGTTTAGGTGTGGGGAAGGAAATGCAAGGTGTGCAGTCAGAGAATCAGATCTAAGTACCTGACTACAGCTCTGTGAAAGCAAGTCTGGCATTTACTCTTAACATGGGTTTTCTGCATTATTTACCTCTCACAAGACTCCAAATTAAGTAGGAACAAATGTTAGACCACTGTGGTTTGTCAAGGTTTATGCTAAAATATTTTTGTCTTTTAATTTTATGTGTATATATTTGATATTTTAAACTCATGAAGGACTGGAGTTTTTTTCTTTTTTTCTTTTGTGCAAGAAGCACAGGCAGAGCACAGTCAAAGAATCGCAGAATGGTTTGGGCTGAAAGAGACCTTAAAGATCATCTAGTTCCACCCACTCTGCTAGTGCAGGGACACCCTCCACTAGACCAGGTTGCTCCAAGCCTCATCCAGCCTGGCCTTGAGCACTTCCAGGGATGGGGCATCCACAACTTCTCTGGGCAACCTGTTCCAGTGCCTTCCCACCCTCTCCTTGAAGAACTTCTTCCTGATATCCAATCTAAATCCACCTGCTTTCGGTTTAAACCCATTACCTCTTGTTCTGTCACTACAGTCTTTTGCTGATATAACATCAAATATTTTTCCAAGGAGACGAGATCCTAGCAATGTCCCAAAGAGCTCATGCTCTTTGTAGGTGTTCCTTACAGACGCTCTTTGCATCCCTACCTGTATCTCTTGTAGAAAAAAAAAAAAAAAGCTAATTTTTGAGAGGCATAACATCTACCTTCTTTCTTCAGTCATCTCTCATCCATGCAGGATTCCAGCATTAATGTGACGAAGTAGGAGGCATGAAGCATTTTGCTTGATGATGTCATGAGTGTGATGTAAGTTTTGAGACAATCCACGGAAGTAGATTTCCCTATGTCACTAACCACCAACCCAAGCATCTGAGTTCCAAGGCAGATAGGTGTCTTTCTTACTTCTTTCCTTGCTCAAACAAACTTAAGAAAAGGGGAAGGGAACATCATTAGAAGTTTTAAGACTGCTTCTCTTGTGTCCAGGTGAAAGAGAGAAGATAAATACATCTCATGTGATGATCACTTTGGCATCTTTTTCTCAATAGATTTGACAAATTGCTGACACAGGTCATATGAAACACGTATGAAACACAGATCTGATGAAACCCTGTTAAATTTGGCAGTCCTGGAGAATTCTGTGTTCAAGAGGATGAGGCCACAGAGATGAAATACGAATGAATTTCAGTGAAGTTTTCTAACCCTTACTTGCAACTACTCTGTCCAGCAACTATTCTGTCCTCAACAGTGCTGGCCAAAAGCTTTGCCACAATGATAATCAAATCAACCCAAGATCTCTGAAATAATTATCTATAAATGCGGGTTCACTAGTGAGAGGACAAACCATATTCACAGAGGGGTTACAGGTCATTCTGTGTCTATACCTTTGGTCAGAAATGTCAGTTTGACTATAAGTACCTAGAGGACCAGGGTCATGTTTCAACCTGTCCTAGGCAAATCTTGGACTACTTGGCACCAAAGGTGACGGATGTGGGTTAAAATAGTTTAGAATCTTATATGCATTGAGATGGCTTTCCAGATGAACAATAATTTATTAAATACTGCCTTGTGTTTCCAAGGACTGGAAGATCCTAGTAACCCCTAATAGGCTGCTGTACTTTATTTTTTGTATCTGAATTTGAACTGTCTGCCATTGACAAATAGCCTCAGCAATTTTATCACCACTGCCTCTATCAAAGCACAGAGATTCACTGACATGCCTGTATAACAAGTGCCAGGTTTTTAGAAATTAGCAAGTTGCTGTTTTATAGCTCTCCTCATTAAAAATGATGTCTAGGCTTGTATTAAAAATCCCAGATCTTTTAAGAGTAGCTCCCTATGGCAAAAGAACATGTAGAGAATACTCTGGATTTTGGGAGGAAAGTGGGTTTTTTTGGGGAATTGAAACCTAGAAAACATGTTTCATCAGTATCGGTGATTGGGAGAAAAATATTTTGGGTACCAGATGAATCTGTCACAAAGTGTCACAGCTAACAGCCATTTTTGTGGATGTTATTCTGTCTAGTCTGGTATCTTCTTGTGACAAGTGTGTGCCTCTCATAGTTATTTGCAAAAAGCTTTTCTGTCCTATAAAATAATTAGAGGCGATCACAGTCTAACTTTGTGAGTGGAGGTATGCCAGCCAGGCACAGCTTTCATGGCAGAAAGAGAAGAAGATAATTAAAAGGAATTATAAACCTTCTGGATTAGCTCTACAAAGTAATTGTTCTTCCCTTGTCATGGGAAATACTACCGACCCAGCAGTCTTGGTCACAGCCTTTTCTTTGCATTTGTTCTATGAACTAACTCAATAGCATGTGATAGGCAGATTTCATTACACAGCGATGATAATTGATATACTCAGCAAAACCAGTCCATAAATTGCCAGATAATAAACCAATTGATTAAAAATCAGCATGTTTGTCATAAGAGAGAAAGACACTCAGTTCTGTTGACTAAATTAAACAAAACTAGAAATATTATTAGACAACCAATCATATAGAATTAAAACCAAACAAACAAAAAAGAAGCTGCTTCAAATGATGTATACATTTTTAAAGCCAGGAGGAAGAATTTTCATCAGTTAAGCCTAACTGAAAGACAAATGACTCTGCTTTGAAGCATGTGACCGCAACAAGACATTGCAACTCGGGAAAGCTTTATAGGCCACACAGACCCTGACTTTGGTTTTCTTTGTTAGCAACAAAAACTACTTCAGTTAATATCAAATATTTTTAGTGGGTGATGAAATGCCACTATACTGCTTTGTAATCATATATGAGAATTCAGACCTGGGGCTGGGGGATGAAGCAAACATGAGGTGAAGTTGCCCAATGCTGATGCGTATGGGATTGGTGCTGGTGCCAGTGCATGTAAGGAATCAGCTAAAGGCACATCTTTGCAGAACCGTTTATGGAGGTAGGACCTTGCCCAACACATTGCTCATAAAGTCTCTTTATGTTTAAGCACAAGTGTGTGTTTAATACCCTGAAAGGGTACAATAAAAATTGCCTAACACATAAAATAGAAAACCGAAACTTTGTGATCAATTAAAACCTATTGGTAAGGGCCCTTAGTATACACAGGAACTTGCAAAGTAATCATCTGCATCGCTTAACACACAGACATTACTGAACTCCATTGCATGGAAGACACTGCAGGAATGGATGAATGCCATGCTTCCTTTTTTGCCTTAGACAAATTGTTGACCTGAACTTAGGCCAGCACTCCATGAACAGTATTTTCTTTCTGCCTACTACATAAAGAAGAAAACATATCTGTTACTCAGAGGAAGGGGAAGATGATGTGTTCTGTGCAAAGGGTGCCAGGGCTGAATGGTTTTAATTTCTTACCTAAAACCTCCTTAGAATTTAAAACGTTTTGAACAAGATTTTGATTTGGGACATATATGTAGTTAGCAGGGTTAAAGCTTTGAAACCTGGTTGTATAACAGTTTGACCTGTTCCGTGTTTTCAACTGATGTATTCTGAATTAAAGCATCATAACATTTGTTTAATGCACGAGCTGAGAAATTTGATCTAATATTCACTGAAAACCTTTGCCTGTCCTATCAAGTTAATTATTTCTGAAATACAGGTGGCAAAGGAGGCACTCCCTGAGGCTGCTACTGTAATGGTCTTTACTTCAAAAAGTCAAAGGTGCCAGGAGCAGTGTTTGAGTGGAAATTGCTCATTCATTAGGTAAATTCTGTATTTCCTCTACTCAGAACCAACTACGTGGCCCATCAGGACTGGATCAAGCAACTGTGCTCTCTCAGCTCTATTTTACAACATGCAGAAGCATATTAACAGTGTTGTTAAGTGACTGACCTGATAGTCCCAAGAATACTTCTAGTGTGCTAGTCCCACATTTACAGTTATCTAGTTTTCTCTTTCTCAGCCATCAGACATGTTTCACCCTATCAGCACAGCTCCAAGCTGCCAGAGCAAACCTGCTTCCTTCACACAGCCATCTTGGCTGCAGGGTTAATTTTGTGTTGGTACTGATGAGCTGCTGACAAAGGAAAACCAGAGATTGTTGTAATATCTGTTCTTCATTTTCATGTTACTGCACTGGCTGTCAGAATGCAAAGAAGTACTGGTTTGTTGGGATAGTCCGTATGAGTAAGTTTATAGATATAAGTATTTGGAGAACGTAACCAGGAGTGTAGTCAAAGCTTTTTGGCCAATGGATTAATTTGGAGATGAGAATTAAGGCGGTATCGTTGGCAATCAGCATGCTGGGAGGGTTCAGCTGGGCCATTAAAGATATGGGAGGTCTGGACACTGGTGAGAGATTTCACAGGGTTTGTATCTGACGGTGGCAGGTGAGCCTGAAGAAGAGCCAAGCCAGGATCCCAGCTGCAAGGAGATGCATTTCCTTCTTGATTCCTAGGTGCAGCTCCTTTGCTCTCTGATTTGCTACAGGAAAGCACGAGGAACTCTGAAACAGGGGCAGGTTTCAGGGACATGTCCAGGAAACCTGCTCAGAGCCCAGGTGGTGAAGCTCTGCTGTCTGACATCCTTGGTGCCAGGCAGGCAGTGAGCCAGCTGCACAGCATGGATGGGATCTCCAGCTCTTTTGTAAATCAGGACCAGAGCGCAGGTGTTACCTACTGTGTATGTAGGTAAAGCCTGCTGTGAATTGAGTAGCCCTGCGCTGACAGCCCAGGAGATGCTCTGCGTCTCTGGCCAACATGCACGGCTTTATTAGTAAGTGACAGGCACTGGGAATCTCTGCAAAAGGCACCTGTTGCAAGTTCACATACACGAGTGACCAATTTATGTTGGAAATTTTGACTGCTTAATTTTAAGGGAATTAAAAAAAATGCCATGAGAGTTTGCATGGTTATAATTTGCATATGGGCTATATTAATTGGCATGTAAAAACGTGTTTGCTGCACAATGCAAAATTAATGGATTGCTGAGAAATATTAACAATTAAAGAATGCCAATAGAAAATGTTTCAAGGTCTTGATTGCTTCTAGAATTCAGTAGTGTTAAGTACAAAAAACAGCCAGTAAAAAAGACAAGGAAAAATGGAGTTATATGAAAGAGACCAAACAACATTTCTTCAGAAATTAAGAAAAATATATATGAAGGCAAATTAATGTACGCTGCACCTGAGAGAAATAAAAACTTGGGCAGAGCTATCAGGAGGATGATGATAGGCATACAGAAGGCATAAGAATCACATGCAAGAGTTTATAACTTTTTTTCAGAAAACACAGGATTTCTTCCTTCAAAATAAACATGGTTACTTATATCTGACTCAGCCTTAGCTATTTTTAAGTTAAAATGCTTTTTGCAAAGCTGAATTAGTGAAACAAGAGGTCTGTTTTCTGAAAATTATTGGAAATCACAACTTGACACCTGAAAATTTTTAATTTAAAATTACATTTAAAAATAAAATTTAAACCTGATAAATTTAATTTTCCAAATTTAAACTGTACACGCTCTTGGATTCCTTTATCCAGCTATCTACTGTATTCACAAACCAGGTCTATATGCAGCTTATATATGTATGGTCACTTCAGGACAGCTAACAGCTGTTTAGAAAAGAAAGATTTATACTCTCCCAACCTTCCAGGATTATTATTTTTTTCCCTATTATGAGAATTTAGAAATCACTGAGAGGACCGAGTATCACAAAATTCAGACACCCTGTAGAGACTGAACTTTCGTTGCATGCTCTGTTGTTTTTAAATTACATAGTCTAAGTTAAAGGGTTCAGCAGTTAAAGAAGGGATGTTTGTAAAATTGTTTCCAAAAAAAAGCAGGGAAAGTTAAAATTAAAGTTATTAATACAATTTTGCAACTAGCATTTCTTACTTTCTGAAAGTTACTTTATTGTAAACAAGGGCCTGATTCTGGTAGCATTTATACATGTCAGGAAACATCTTTTATGACTTTTTGATTTGAGTCTTTCAGGGAATTGCTTGGGAATACCTGGAAAAAAATATCAGTCACCAACGTTCCACTGTCCCTAAATACAAGCATGAAACAGTCAGTGATTAAGCGATACCAAAATTGAATCACTGCTAGAATGTGTTTACATATGACATATTTTTGTTCCTATCATCAATAGCAAAGCTTCCTGCAGCCCAGAAGGAAGGGTGATAGCTAACTTCCCACAGAAATCCTGCCTTCACCAGTTTGAGTTCTGTGGAGCGAAGAGGAAGCAAGGGTCTTGCAGATTGCTTTCTTACTCTGCCCTCCTCCTAGACATATTTGAGGGTTACTTCCTGATCAGTCTCTTGACATTTCTTGACGTTTTTGATCTGGATTTGCACCTTTAAAAAGAGCAGAATGCTCTCAAATTAAGGACAACTCTGCAGAGTGCATGTCTTTCACCAGGCAAGGGACCGCCACAAACTATACACCCTCATGGGGCAGCTGAGTGTCCCTTGGTCATCTTGACAGTTTGGAACTGCTTCTGGAAACTAGACTTCACATCAGTTTTAAACTACTTAATTTCCTTCAGCTTGGAATGGTGTCGGGTCTTTTGCTTTCTCTCTGGAGGATCCTGCGGATAATTGAAACAAACCCTTTGCCAGAGCAGGTGCTGTCAGTAATGAGACTGAAGAGTAAACATGAGCTCCAGCTTGGCACTGCTTGTCCTGATGCATTTTGCCTGTCCCCATCCTTCCCTGGTATCTGTGGTGAGGTTTGCAGAGGAAGCCCATTGGAGACATAATGCTGGAGTTAGGGTTTTCAAGTGCAGGGTCACGCAGCGTAGTTGTATTTAGGGATATGGGAGAAATGACTACAGCCTGTGGTCTGACCTAATCAAATTGAGGACTAATTGACCTTAGCACTGGCTTATTCAGTCAGCATTATTGTAAAAAGTACTTATAAAAGATCAAGGTAATTACAGCCTTGTCCTTGAAAATAACTAGCTAAGATAAACACACACATGACACAATCACAATTAACCTTTTTTTTTTGTCAAAGGAGGATTAGCAGTACTTCCATGTGTGCAGGCATGTTTACTTACAGTCTTGAAATCTAGAAAACTACAGTTAATGTTAAATAATTAGCAATGCTGATGAGATTATCATCATTGTACCTGTTGTTTAATACTTTCATTATCGCATAAGCAAGAGCCATTGTGTTCAGAATTGTACAAATATGGTCAAAAAAGCTGGTATTTACTTCAAAACACAACTGTATGAAAGGGGTAATGAAGGGGGGGGAAGCATGCACAGCATTTATAATCTTGCCAGCATGTAACACAATTAAATCTATTAAAATGGAAATGATAAGAGAACTCTTACACTGTGATACAGAAAGGATTAGAGGTCAGATGTTGATAACCCTAATTCAGAAAGAATACGGGCCTTGCAGACAGGGGTTTTCACAGAAGGTGAGGGAAGCTTTTATGGAATATAATCTTGCTCATTGTGGAGGAGGAGAACTGACTATGTTTAGCAGACTGATGGCTGCTTGAGTCAGCATTCTGTGAGCTTTGGTCACAACCCAGTTTTGTATTGGTGGGAGGGAAGCACAGCTTGTATCTTAACTCCTTCCAGACAGTGCTGGTGGGAAAATGCTCTCATTTCAAACACGAGCACTTCTGACCAACTGATGACTAAGCATTCCCTGCTCCTATCCCTGCCTAGTAAGCTGCTGAATTTAGTGCTCTGTCATCTCTGTGTGGAGCATGGATACTGTGCTCGTGCTGATGGCTGTATGATGAGTGCTACAGCAAATTACTGGGCATTTCCATAAAGGATGGGTCCTTATCTACCTGTGCAAAAGCAGCAGATGTTGGAACTGTGGTCAGGAGTGCAGTTATCAAGTGACGCCTCTCTTCAGCAGGGGCTGAGTGAAGTGCAATGTAGGATGTATTTTTCTAAAAGGAGCAGGAGTGTGTTTTGATCCTGAAAATAGTAAATATGTCAATTTAAAAGCAAGACATTAAAAAAAATATATATGTATATGGTCCTTGGATGTGTTTATACCTTGCCAACAGCAACATTTTATTTGTACTTTCTGGTGTATTTTTATTTGAGTGGCATAAGACTAGAAAAACATGTATGAATGAAACTCATAAAGCCCTGCAAAGTTAGTATCCTTGAAGTTTCCTGATACATATTTAATGTGAAAAGATGTTACCATCATGTTTAAGAGTATGGTGTACTTAGATTCGTACATACATCTCTTTGCAGTACTTCACCTCCCAGCAAAAAGTTTATGATTCCCATTCAGTATGTGTTGTTATAATAAATAATAACAAACCTGACACTCAGCACAGGAACTTACAGCAGGGGAACTTACCCTGTAAGCGTAGTGTCGTTCCTTGTAGTTAGCAGAGATAACCTTGTATTCTGGGATCAACTGCTTTTCTGCTTCAATTCTCCCATACAGGATACCGAAGGAGCTTGGGGCCAGATGTGTAAAGGTAACACTGACAACATGATATGAATCATAATAGGGATATAAATAAATATCTAAAAGATCCTGGTACCACCAAGCACAGTAGTGTTAAGGGAAGTTTTGATGTGGGGAAAAGGATGTTACTGAGACTTTACGATCTCTGTGGCCATACACACCCCCTTTCTCCCCTGTGTGGCAATTATGCCCCTGCTTGGCAGGAGAGAGGGAGAAGCATTGAGCTGGGGAGAATAAAGAGGGGGAATTCCACATCCATGTCCAGTGCTGGAGTAGAGATTTGTGCAGCTGACAGTCATCCTGCTCTTGGGATGGTGACAGAGGGGAAGGGAATGGGAGAGAAAGAGGGAGCTAGGCAGATGTCAACAGAGCGTGAGACAAGCCTTGTAAGCATTTGGGACTGTTGATTCTTGGTAATTGTGTTACTGCGCACAGTTAAAATCAAAAGGCATCTGTCGTATCTGTGTACTGACCATCACTGTTGTGAAGGTTTTTCAATGGTTTTTTCCCCCTGACTTTTCATTTGTAGGGGAAGACCAGAAAGAAGAGTCGGCCTCAGTCTGACGTAGTCATTGGAGAATAAGAACAAAGCAACAGAGACGTCAGAGGAAAAGAAGGAGAAAATACAGTGGTTGGTAACTAGAAATACAACAAACTGAGAAACTAGTAACTTTCCTGATGCACTGTGATCCTAATCAAATGAGAAACTTTGTGACAGTGATTTTATTAAATGTAAATTCTGATTTATTACCTGGGTTGTAAGGCATTGCTGTGGGATTCTCGATGTGAGTTAATGAATTTCTGTGTTAATTTACTTTTTATCCTCAATGCATTGAATATTTCTATTTTAAACCCCACACATTTTCATCAAGGATTTTAACCTCCCCCTGACTTTGCTTTCACTGAATTGTCTTTCTCAAGTACAATCATGGTCTCGTTGCTGCATCGAGTAGTTGCACAACCCCATCCACAGGACAGATTCCAGCAGGCATGAACTAGAGTAATACTTCAGTCAGTGTGGGTGTGACGATTCTCAGTGTGGAGCTTACATGGATGGAAAGCCTTCAGAGTGACAACCTGTGGCCTCAGAGTGGCCCTGGGTAATGCTTTAAACACCACTATGAAATTGGGATGCTCTCCTTCCTTCCTCTTAGGTCACGGAGCTGGGGAAGGGGAAGAACAGCAGAGGGTTTGTTCTTCCTGACCCAAAGAGTCTGACAAAGGCATTGACTGGCAGTGGGCAAGGCATCTCAGTGTGTCAGACTCTCAGCACATCTGCATGCTGCCTTGTTTGCATAGTATGCCTTGCATTCATTAAATATAGAATTATAGAGCTGTTACCATCAGAGACTGTTGCAGACACACATCAGAAATCTCCCTAACAATCCTCTGTTCACAAGGTTTTTCTAAACAAGGCAGCTGGGAGTAGTTTACTCCCATATCTGAAAGCAAAGTGTCTGATGAGGACTTTTACTGTGTATACTCTTGGTGGGTTGCAAGAGACAAAGCATCTCTTTTCCTGGAGTCGAGTCTGTAGTTGTTTATCCACACAGAGAGCCAGTGAACCATGGAGGTCTGATAATCATTCATTCTGTGCAGAATTCCCTGTTGCAGTATTACTCTATACTCTAAAGTGTCCTATTTCATACTTTCATTTCTGACACAACTTTTCCCTCTCTGAACTAAGTATGAGGAACAAGAGAAATTCCTGGGAATGAAGGGCCTGTAGCTGTCAAATAATGCAGTGGTATCAGGTATATGCTGAAGGCAGAAACTCTCCTCCAACTTATTTCTCTTCAATGCCCACAAAATTGCAAATAGCATTCTAGAATATATTCCAAATGTACTCCAAACCAGAATATTTAGTGATTAAACTCTGGGGCTAATTGGGTTATTTAATCATCAGTGTAGAACATCTAATTCCAGTTCCAACTCACAGGGTTGGTATCTATTTTTAGAGAAAATAAATGCAAGAAAAGAAACATCAGTTGCTTGCTAGGTCTCTGTAAAATTGTTACCTAAAAAGAGCATATTTGGGATTTACTGTTGTAGCATTTTTTATTTCATTACAGAAGTGAAAAGAAAGTCTTTGCAGCACATAGTGCTTTTAGGAAAAATATACTTTAATTTCTTGGTTTTTTCCTCTGAATAAAATTTATTGTTCTTTTTATTTCTATTACAGAGATGGCTAAAGGTCCCAGTAGAGATGCTGGTGCCACTGTAAAACGTTCTGGCTCAGAGAGTGAGAGATATTCCCTGCCTGGGAAAGCTGAATGTAAGTAGATAAAGCAGGCAGAGATAGGGAAAAAGAGAACAATTAAGATCCCATTTTACAGATCAGTTAACTGTAACACTGAGTTCTTGTTTCAGGTAATAAACATCACACTGGAATTTTAACACAGGTTTCCTGAATCCAAACCTGATAAATTTGGAAAACTACTCCCTCACTCAGCCCCTTGAACTTCAACTGATTTCAGACCATGCTTGTTTTTCTGTGAATTAATTTCAAACCCTGGACATCAGAATGTCATATTAATCTAGAGCTAAGAACTGAATCTTAGACACTACGAGTGACCACTCAGTCTCCTCCACATTGCAGGACTGTTCAGCCATACCCAAATGAGCTCTGGATCCAGGACAATGTGATCATAGTAGCATAAGAGTGTTCCAGGGCTGTCACAGATGCAGCTATACTGCCAGGAGCCAGGGACACAGTGAATGGGACAAAATGGTTTGGCATGAAAAACGCCTTTGTTGGCAGCTGCGACCAGCTTGGTCTTACCTCTGCTGTAGACAGGAGACTCACTGAACCCCAGGCTTTCCACGCCTATTGGCTTCTTTGTTACCTTGTACATCATCAATATAATGCTTAAAAAGTGACTGACTGTACCTTGTTTCTCTTTTATTTCCTTTCAAAGAAAAGGTGTGGGAAGCTAATGAGACCACTAAGTGAAGACACAGTCATCATGATAATGACATTATGCTCGTGCTTGTCAGAAGATCTGGACATGGGGCTGAGATACAGCTGAGGTCAGTGAATAGCATCTTTCAGGGTCATAACTAAGAGCTTGTGACCTGGGCTCAAAGCCCCCTGCCTTTAAGTGTTCAACAGTCTAAATATTAGAGATGGGAAGCAAAGACACAAAGAGGGAGAGGGATCTCACAGACTGCCGAGGAGCAATAATTGCAAGCATCTAATCAAACAAGCTACCTGACATGGTCCACCATTCTTTCCCCATTCCCTGCCAATACTAACCAAGTTGTACCAGTGCTGAATGGGAAGCATGCCGCCACAGCTCCCTCCTTTAATAAATAAACACATCTATGCAGTGTCACAACAAATTAGGAACTACTTATTTCTGTTCATTGAGCCAGATGGAATCAATAATCAGTGGGGACTTGGCAATAGATTTCATTAAGGCAGCTCTCAAGGCCTCAGTAATAGGAGAAGTGACCCACTAGCTAGGTTTCCCTGTAGACAGGAAACTGGGCTAAAATAATTCTCAGCTCAAGTGAAAATAATGGATAATACTCACTTCACATTGCACCCTTTTACCATCTAAAACAACTGAGCTTTTCCCTAAATAATACATAAAAGGTTGCTCAATGCCCAATAAGTGATAATTGTACCGTGCAGTCTTGTGAAAAGATACTGAAATAAAAACAGGAAAACAGTCCTTAGTCTTTCATGCTTATTTTTGCCTGTCTGCAGCACATCAATCCATGTAAATAGGTTTGATTTTGTTTGAAACCTGCATGTTCTATTTGTCCAACTGCACGTTAGAAATTCAGATGTCTGCAAAGCGGGTGTATTTTCCTTTCCTCAGATTTGCAAGTGTATAACACTAGAGTTTAATATTTATTAGAAATGGCCTATCAGTCTTCTGAGCCTGCATTTCTATGGATATATCATATATTAACAGGGCTGGTAATAAAAGTCAAACACAGTAACAGATGTGAAATATGACAGTGCTGTGAAATGATAAAGAATAGATAGAACTTCTCTCTTTATTACTATTTTTACAAACGTTTTTACTGAGGAAGCCACAAACAAGTTGAGGGATCTGTTGTGCTGGGCACTGCTCAGGTTCTTAACTGGGGAATAAATCTCATCCCAAATATTTTTCAGTCCGTGGCCTTGTAAGCATTCACTTGCTGACCTTATTCCTAGAGCAGCTCCACTGACAGCAGTGCTGTCACAGTGATAAAGCTGTGCTTGTATGGGCTGCAGAACTGGAGCTTTAAAAGACAAGACAGGAAAAGGGCTTGCAGTCTACATTGATCTCTGTTCCCAACCATATTTCATAGCTGGGAACCTAAGGCAGAGGCCATTTAGGGCTCTCATGGTCAGAGGTCATCATTAGCCTTGGCAGTGACTGGTAGACATTTTCTGGCATTTTTAGCAGAAAGATCGAAGATCCAAATGGATTTTGTAGGTAGAATCCCCCTTTGGTTATCACGTAAATTTAAAAATTATTATAAAATTAATTATGTTTTATATTACTATCTCATTAAGTTTTAGTAATAAAAGGAGATGAAGAAGGTTGCTCAGCAGAAACGTGAGCACTTTTCTGGAAAGGTAATAATCCATCTGTCCTTGAAATGTTGTTCTCAATAACTAACCATCACTTGATACTGCTATTCCCACATACACAGACTTTGGGATAATAAAAAAAGAATCTAAATATATTAATTGGAGCTATGAAGTGTCACCCACTCTCCAAATTGTCCAAGGCATGTTTCTGCAGCGTAATCACAAAAGTACAATGTAAAGGACATCAAACAAACCCAGCAAATTACAAGTTTCAGTTTAAGTGTGTAAAATTACAGCTTTGCAGATGTTAAAAAAATGAACCAGGGAAGGCAATGCGACAAATGGATGGAGTATTTTAAGGGGTTAAGAAACCTGAGCTCTGGTCCCAGAACTTTGCTACTGACCCATCTAATGTGTCTGAAGCACTGCAGTGAACAGCTCTTGACTTCAGGAAATTTCCTGCAGCGTCCACATCACTGCTGTTGGAATCACACAGTAGCACATGCCAGTGTCTAGGAAAACCCAGAGCCATACTCAAATGGCAGTATCATCTTTTTTCTTCCATAGTGACATCTGATAACTAAGGACCTAACTACTAGGTACAGCATATATGGTCCCAAAAGTAAGAATACCTCAGTGAGAAAGGCACCAGGTCATCACTGGAAGGTCCCAGGGAAAGTTGTGCCCATGGGAGGGGCAAGAAGAATTGTTTGACTGAGGTAAAATTAAAAGAATTATTTAGACACAGGTCTGGGGATTCATGTTGCTAGAAACCATCCATCTGACTCAGTAGAAAAGGTGCCTGGAGAGTCACGTACTAAAAAGATAGTCAAAGCACTTGACATGTCAAATGTCACCATGCACATCACAGGGGGATACGTTCCCTGTTAGCTGGCTCCTTCTAGGGATTCCCATGTAGCAGCTTTCACAACCACACCTCCTGAGTAAACTACTCAGTAAACAAGAGTGCCAAGCTGGGGTCAACTATAGCTCTTCTTCATAACCCAAAGGCATTCTTTGGTAACAAAAGAAGTGTTAACACTCCTTAAACCCTTGTCCAAGATCTCTCTTTAAAGTAGGATTACATGAACAGCTGAATTCAATTCTAAAAACTGGTATCAACAGATAAACTGCTCCACAATCTCTCCCATGAGCACAATCACCTGTGCTAAGCCACAGAGGAGAGTCAGGTGACAATATTAACTTACTGACTCCTATCATCTGTTCAAAGTCAGTTCTGCAGGAGTGAGCATATCTTCTGAGCTGCTGAGTCGGGTGCTCGTTATGGGGTCAGCTGCATGTATTTTACTAGAGAGGAGGGCAAATGGATGGCTCAGGTTGTTTTTTTTTCCTCTGTGGGCAAACTTTATTTCAACCAAGTGACTTGGTATATATATCATGAAAATCTACATCCTCTTTCCTCCCCTCCCCTCCTCTTTTGGCAAATTCTTCCAGTCTCTCACTAGCTAATCCCCAGAGGCCAACAGATTTGAAAATTGCAATACTTATTATCAAATAACTGCTGTATTCAAAATGAGCGTACAACAGTGCTGACATCACAGCAACAACAGCACTGTCGCCCCCTGGCAAAATAAATTAAGTAAGTCCTTTGTCAATGTGTGTTTGCATCTTGTGTTTAGACCGCCTGAAATCATCTCCGTTAAAAAACATGCAGGAGGGATGAAAATGGCACCAGGCATATAGATGAGATGGCAGTGGAACAGAGGATTGTTCATTGCAGCTGAAGATGATCCTGAATTTGGCTAAAAGATTCATGGTTTCTGCAGCATTCTGGTGCATCCAGCTGGAAACTCTGTGGCAGCTACAGGTAAGTCCAAAAGTGGGAGGGTTTGAATTAAATGAAAAGGGAAAATGAATAATCCAGTCAGAGCAGTGTCCCTGGTGTTATTTAATTGCATATGCAAATTTTTTTTATCCTAAACTGCCCCTGGTTTGCACAGACTCACTTAAGCTAAATCTAAAGACCTGTCCCTGCACTGGGGAATTACTAGGGACACAAGAAAGATATGAGCAGCTGTAGACCAAATGAGCTGAACTTCGAAGTGATGGAGAGGGTACATTAGCTGTGAGCTGCTTTAATGTGCCTTCTGCAATGACCTGCTGGGAAAGCAAAGCCTCTGTGCTGGGGAACCCAGCACTACCAGCCTTCATGCTTCTGCTCTAGCAAGAGAGGTCTGGTGGAGAGTGATGTGGCTGGCCCTCATGGTCCTGTTCTCCCAGGTACTTCGGGTAGGGCGCACATACCTCCTTGGTATTTCTTGGCCCTTTTACACCTAGGGTCAATCCAAAGCTGATTCCTTCACACCAACTGCCTTGTTTTCCAGGGATTTAGAAGCCACAATTTCTCAGTTGGAAGCATTCGCGAGAACGTTCTCTGTTGCCCCCATTTTTCACTGCTGTCTGCAGGGTGCAATGTCATTCATGCAGAAATACACAAGGTATCAAGAATTATGTATTAAGTATAAGTAAATAGGGTAAAAATGGTTTTGAATTGAACATTCCCTTTATAAATGTGATTTCAGATGAAGGTGTATTGTAAGCTGCCA
Source organism: Rhynochetos jubatus (assembly GCA_027574665.1). Lineage (NCBI taxonomy): Eukaryota > Metazoa > Chordata > Aves > Eurypygiformes > Rhynochetidae > Rhynochetos > Rhynochetos jubatus. The sequence goes on along the minus strand of CM050651.1, from coordinate 72,834,298 downwards.
CACAGCACATTCAGAAAGTACTACCTTGCCATCATAAGACATTATTCTGCCTCCAAATTTGATTTGTGTAAGGAGGGAACCAGGAGAGAGTCCCTCATAAATTACATTGTTGACTGATTTTGCTGTTGAATTCTGGCATACCAAGGCTGCATCACTAAGCAATGTTTAGTTGCATAACTTTTCAAAGGTTATATAACCATCATGTCTCATTGCACAGTCCAGAAAATAGGGAGTCTGTTTATTCCAACAGAGTTTATGTTTAATTTTGGTATTTTGGTTCTTCAGAAAAATGTTAATGGTACAATTTCAGTCTCCCTTCTTCATATTAAGTTATGCTATTTTAAGAAAAGTTATGCTTATCATTTCCATTTCTATGATTTCCTATAAAATACTTTGTGTTTTCATTCCAGCCTGCCCTTGTAATACTAACAGAAACTGCTTGCCTTCTTAAGCTGATTTACTATACTGAGACCCTTTATACTTTGCACCACACAATACTGAAGTCAACAGTATTAAAAACAGAAAAAAGGGATGCTGAAGTCAGTTATCTTTATTTTTTGGTATATTACTTAGTGAAATGTGTAACAGCACATGGTATAGAAGCACAGAATGATGTCTTTGTAGACAATTTTTCAGTAGTTCTGAAACTATTGTTTTTTCCTAAATATGTTTGTGATGAAATATATACAATAATCCCAGATACATATAATATATAAAATAATGCACAGAAAACTTAGAAGTGTTTGGCATTTCATTCCCAGAATGAAGGGGATGAAAATACATTCAAAAATTTAAAGGTCTTTGGGAACTGGGATTTTCATTCTCTGAGCTGTGTCTCACTCTCCCTTTCTATTATTTTTAATGTGTGTGTACTGCAGATTTCCAGTATAAGACTTAGGTAAGGTCTTTTCTCAAGCAAAAGGCAAATACATGCTTGTCGTCTTAGAAACAGACTTGGCAGTGGGAGTTTCCCCCTTATTCTGAGCAGGAGCTAAACTGGCCCTGTCCTTAGCTGTCAGAGGGCAATGGGACACCTTAAGTTAGATAAGACTCTTGAGCACCTCACTATCAATTGAAGAGGTTTTTACTCCCAGCTTTCTCTGCAGCTCTCTGCTACAAGCTGCTTCTCCTAACAGAGGCAGCAGAATGAATGGTAGTGCCATTGCAGTCTTGGGACCCACCATAGACCTTCATCTGTTGGTTTGGTTGAGAGTACATACCCAGGGCAATGCCTTTGGTTTGGTGCACATCATATTTAGAGAAGGGGTGAGGGGAGCCTGGACACCTGTACAGGAAGAAAAGCTACAACTTCTCTTCCTCAGTACTGTTTTTGTTCTTGCAATGAGAAGCAGCCAACAAAAAATAGTACGTCGCACCAGTTTGCTCCTTTGAATTTTATGTAAGACAGTTTGCAACAACGTCCCAGCATAATAAGAAGGGTGATTGTGGGGAATTTGTGTCTCTAGTAGAAAGATCTAGGTGAGAAGGGACCTCTGGATGCCTTTTGTCCAGCTCTCCTGCTCCAAACATAAATCATTTCAACATGAGGTTAGGTTGCTCAGGGCCTCAGTCATTGTAGCCTTTGAGACCAAGGAGCTGATAGACCTCATCCTCTCAAATACAATGTATACTCTAAAAGAAGAGAAGAAAACAAGCTGCCCTATAATTATAAAATAGTAGCCATTTTTTATCATAGAATGAACCAATCATCAGTCAAGATTATTTGAATAAACTTCTCAGTGAAACTACAATATGAAGCTTGTGTGGAACTTCATCAAACTTTGGTTTCTGTACTTAACAAGAAGCCTTTAATAGTTTGGTGGTTTGATCTTAAAATTTTTGTCAGCAAATATATGTATTATTGCTTTAAAAATATTTCGGTGAAATACACATTTTTAGATTGTTCTTGGATTTTCACAAAATTATTGCTCCTGCTTAATTGGAGATCATGATAAAAATAGTTAATTTCAAATAAAAATATACATAGGTAAAACATCTCTTTTATTTAAAAATCTAATTTCTATGTGGAATGAAATGAGAAGAGAGGTAGTTATTATAGCATAGGAAAATTTAGGAGATCTGGGAAGGGAGGGCAGATAAAAGGAAAGTCAGGGAAAGTGGAGACTTATCATCCCACTTTCCTCAGGAAAAAGTGAGGCTGTGTCTGAAAATGGTGCCAGAAACAGCTGAAACAATCCTGAAACTGTTCATGTATTACATGAAGAATGTGTGTTACAGCAACAAAAGCACTGCAGTTTACCCTTCTCACCTTCCTGCCCATTTCACCTCCCTGCAGATCTTCTCCATGGAGTTTCCCACAATCCTTGGTCTGCCTTTGCTCTTCCTCAGAGCTGCTCTTCCTCTTGCACCTTCCTCCACAAATGCACACATGGTTGGGAGGGAGTAATGCAGCTGACTTTTTCTGTGTGTAGTAAGAGAAGATGCAAGCAATAAAAGAACCAGACATCCTTATCACCCTGCCAGGAGTGTTTATGTAGTGAAGAGCTGTCAGATGTCATGTTATTCAGCTTATAAACCCTTCCAGGTATAAATGATGGTCATTCTTTTCTCTATGCTACCTAGGAGTCGCTGTTCATTTCCCAAGGCCCAAGTTCCTCTCTTAGTGCTTTCACATGGGGTATTCCCACTGCTTGGCTTCTGGACAAAGTTTTCTGATGAGCCAATTAGGGCTGTGTCGTGGTGTACCTGACTAAACCCAGCACATTCTGTAAGACCTCACGCAACAGAAGTCCCCTCCTGAAATAGTTAGGGAAAAATTGAGTTTCCCCTCTTGAAAAAGTTATGGAAAGATTGAGTTCTTTCCTCCTAGCTTAAATGCAGCACAGCATTGCTGTCTAGGAGGATCAGGACACACTGTGTGTAAACTCCAGAGAGCTCAGAAAGAGACACAAGACAACAGGGGTTACAAGAAAAATCAAGAGCAGTAGCAAAATATCTCACCCAGCATAACAAACATGCATTTTAGTTGGAAGAATGGTGCTTTGGCCTGCAAGGGTCAGGTTTACCTGCCCTCTCCAATACTGTGAAAATTTGTATTAGAGGATTCCTGGCCATATCAGCATAGCTGTAGTGAATGACATCAGGCAGAAGAGATACTGACAACCTATCCCGTAGTAATTTTGCTGTGACAGCCTACAGGAATTGCAGCACAGGGAAAATTTTTCCAGTAATGTCACTGGTTACTCATTTCTTCTCTCAGAGGAAGGCAAGTTATATCACAAGAAAACATGATCTCTAGGTAGCATAAGCTTTTCTGAGTGCAGAAGTCCATAATGGTGGTCACAGAGGTATGGGGAGAAAGGTTCAGTGTCAAATCTCTTCATACTTCTTATTTCTTGTCCCACTTGATTATGACCCTGTTCTGGATGCAATTTAATTGTGTTTACTTAATCGAATAGCTTTCAAAAGCTAAACAGATAATGTCACCTTTACAGCTAAGCAAGGAGTTCTGCACAGAAAGTAAAACTTGAAATTTGCTTTGTCACTTGTTTACCCCAATGCTACTACCCTTGTCCTTCCTGCCACAGATTTCCTTGCTTTTACTTTAAGGAGAAAGGTATTCAAAAGCTCATAAAGAGGAAAGGGTCTGTGCTTGATGAGCTAATTGGAAAGAATTTGCAGTACCCTCCACAAGGCTCTTGCATTCACCCTGTGTCAAGGCTATGAGCAGGGTTCAGTAGGGCAAGAAAGGATATAAACAGAAAATCTCAAGCCTACTTCAGCATAAGCACTTACCCTGCTGATTACTTAAAGGCCAATGTTTGCAAGTTACTTGCTTTTTGAAGCTTTACAGCTTCAAAAGACCATTGTATTCACTATGTTCTAATCCAGAAAATCAGAAGAGGTTATTCATGGTTTTAAAATACTTGTTCATCTCTCTGTGAATTGGACTGCTGGATTTTGCAGTTCTTAACCTTGCCTAGTGGGAGAATCAACACGTAAAATCCAGAAGATGGGTTGATTCAAGCTAAATTGATTCTCCTCTGCAAAGGGATGTTTAAAGAACTTTTTTGGTCTGTCTCCCAGTTTCAGACAAACAGTAGTTCTTGACTAGGAATGCAAAATTACCCTATGAAGGAGACATTCAAAACACCTTTCAGGTGTCCCACAAAATATACATAGTTTTAAGGGACAGTCAAGAAATAATGAAGAAAAACTCTCTCTCTTCTTTACTGTACATGGCAACTAGCAGTCATTGGGATGAGATAAAGAGAAAGCACTGTCATTTTCCTTTTGCTTTTCATTTTAATGTCAAAATTGGAAACGGCTGGGCTACACAGAGCCTTTCTTGGTTTTGTAGCTGGGTGCCCAAGTAGGCTGTGATACTCACTCATAAGGCAGAGGACTTTCACCTATGAATTCTTTTGTCTTGTCAATTCATGTATTTCTCCTTCCTGTAGAAAATGTTTCTAATGCTTTAGTCCAGTAGGTAAATACAGCCCTGACCTGGTGGGGATCAAAGGATGGGTACTTACTTTGAAGGAAAAGTGCCTGCTTAGGACTTCCAGCTCTCTGTTGATGAAACATTGCTCATGCACCATGAATAGATTTAGTATATCTTTCTAGACCCAGACTCAGAGAGCACAATTGTGACTCTCCCTTGTGTAGGTTTTCTGTGGAAGTTGTCTTGTTTTTTCTCCTGGGAGGTGGTCAATATGATCTGGCCAGAATGGACACAACCTTGACATTGTTCTTGAAGTCTGGATTGTCAAAACATGTATCTGATGTGTCAAGGATGCTCAGGGCCTGTCGTATGTGATTGCTGAGATAGGCAGTGCAGAAATAATCCAACACATTCCATGGTGAACGTGTTGAAGTTGACCACACAACCCAACAGCACATGTCCAATGCCTATTAGTCCTAGATTTCTACCATTCCTACTCCAACTGGGCTACCAGATATCTGTAAAGTCCAGACCAGTGCACTGCACTGATCGCAGGAGGATTAATATTAAAACCCTGTAGTCCTCCTTGGTAAAGCTTGGCTGTACAACATGCTCTGGTAGTGTCTGGAGGTGGCAAACTCATGTTTTGCACACTTCTCTCTTACACAAGTAAATCCATCAGTCAGCTAGGGAGTCTGACACTTTCTCTGTTTATTCTCTCGGGAAAATTGACAAACAAATCAAACAAGGGTCTGTATGAACTTGTTCTGCTAATGCAGAGAAAAGATACTCAGCTAACATTAGTGTTATGCTTTTCTTATTGTTTAAAAGTACTGGGGAAAGAAGTAAAGAACAAGTTTGCTTAGTCTGCAAAAACTCAGAGTTGATGTTAGATACAGGGTCAGACTTGTAAAATGGTAAAATTTATGTTGGCAAAAATAGAAAAGCTAGTCCAAGAAAAAAAACAGTGGTGATTTTTTTTTCCTCTATAAGATAAAATTTTGTTGAAACTAAAAATGCCTGTGAATTTGTAAAATCATTAATGAACCCAAATTAGGATGGTGGGGTTTTTTTAATATTTTCTTCAAAGTTTCTCACTTCTTTCTAAATTCTCTAATTCATTTACCATTGCATTCCAGTTTTTATATATTCTGAAACATATATTATCAAATGTTATACTACATCACGTATTATCAAATGTATTGGGTCTGGCTGAGATGGAGTTATCTTGCCCCAAAGTGCACTTGTAGTTCTGTGCTTTGTAATTGCAGCTAAAACAGTGTTGATAACCCATTTTTGGCTACCACTAAGCAGTCCTCACAGCATCAGTGCTGTTTCTCCAACAGCCCCCACACCCACACCAAAGCCCAGTAGGCTAGGGATGGACAACAGGTTGGGAGGGGGCATAGCCAAGACAGATCACCTAAACTGACCAAAGGGATATTCCATACCATATGACTCAGCTATAAACCTAAGAGAAGCAGGGGGGCATTCATTATTAAGACATTTGTCTTCTGGAGCAAGCACTACTGAGGCCCTACTTCCCAGGCTGTGGCAGGACATCACCTGCTGATGGGAAATAGAGAATAAAATATTTTTGTTTTCCTTTGCTCCCACATGCAACATCTCAGCTCACGAGTTTTTCATTATGTCCCTCCTGTCCTGCTGAAAGGAGTGATAGAACAGACCAGTGGGCACCTGGTGGCCTTCCCATGGGCTGCAGTTCTTCAAGATCTGTTCCAGCATGGGTCCCCCCTACCAGATGCAGTCCTTCAGGAGCCCCCTGCTCCAGCCTGGGTCCCCCTGGGGTCACAAGTTCTGCAGCAAACCTGCTCCAGCCTGGGCTCCTCTCTCCATGGGCCACAGCTCCTGCCAGGAGCCTGCTCCTGCGTGTGCTGCCTACGGGGTCACAGCCTCCTCCAGGCATCCCACTGCTCCAGCGTGGGATCCTCCCCAGATTGGAGGTGGGTGTGTGCCCCCTGTGACCCTCTATGGCTGCAGGGCACAGCCAGCCTTACCATGGGCTGCACCACAGGCTGCTGGGGAATCTCTGCTCTGTGCCTGGAGCACCTCCTTCCCCTCCTTCTCCACTGACCTGGGGGTCTGCAGTTGTTTCTCTCACATGTTCTTACTCTTCTCTCTGAATTGCTGTTGTTCAGCAGGCTCTACCCCTTCTTAAATACATTAACACAGAGGTTCTACTAAGGTTGCTGATGGGCTCAGCTTTGGTCAGTGATGGGTTCGTCTTGGAGCTGGCTGGAACTGGCTCTGTCAGACATAAAGGTAGCGTCTGATATTTCACTCTGTGAGAGCACGTTGTGAAAAACTTCAGAAACTAAAAAAATCTTGGTTTGATATAAACATAAATTGATATCTACGGAACAACAATCACTTTTAACATCCTATCATTCCTTCAGGGTTTCTGCTCCGCCAAAAAAATTGCAATCCATTTCAATTATATATTTTGAGAACTGTTACTGATTCTTAAACAGGTGTAATAAAAGCAGTTAATATTTACTGGCTCAAACTCCAATCCTTCCAGCTTTGCCAGAAGTGTCATGGTTCCTAACTCATACATGTTTTCTGATCAGATTGATTTTCAGATACCAGTCACCAAAGTGAAGCATTGCAGTCAAACCTGAAAGCTTATGTGAAAGACAAAATTTTCAGAAGAAAATGTATGAAAGTTATCTTTATTTTACAAAGTTTTCTTTGACTTTCAGGATTAGAAAAACAATAACTAGAACCACAATTTCTCTGACAAATTATTGTGCTATTGATAAGCCAACTCTTGCAGAAATTGAGAAATATCTCATCTTCAATCCTCCTAATTTTTCCTCTTTTTGGCGGTATGGTATGTTAATTTGGTCTTCCACATGCAAAAGTGTTCCTTCACTTCCCAAAACGTGAGAGTGAAATAAAATCCAGATAACACAACTTATGTCTTTTAATTAACATTCCTTTCTTCATTTTTTTGAGTTTCCTCTGCAACCATGCTGAATGAAGACAAAAGTTGAGATCCTCACACAATCATGTGATGTAAAATGGCTCTAATGGCACCTCTACGTAAAATGAGATTTGTAGGAATGTCTAAATAGCAGACAGACAGTATTGGCACTGGAAGATTTCACAAGACAAATGATTCAAATGCTGGCTGGTTAAGGTTAGGACCTGACCTCCCATCAGCTTCCCTAGGGCCCAAACAGCTTCTGATGATTGGATCACTTTGACAGTCACTCTGACTACGGTGTGTTGGGTACAAGTTGAAATCTGTGAAAAGACACACAGAAGCATATGGGCGTAAGTCTGTGAAAATAAAGCTTGAATTTAAGGAGGGAATTTTGAGAAAGGGGACATCAGGAATGACACAGAAGGAAGATATGAGAAGGCTTTTTAAAAGAGCAGAGAGAAAGAAGAGGGAAGTAACCACTGAGGGGGAATGGTCATTTGGAAAAAATCACAGGCTAAGGTGAATGCAGTTGTTGTCTGTGTTTGTGCATGTACTGTACACAGAAGACTGTACACTTCTTCCCTCACAGTGCTGCCAGAACTAAATATTTTTTTGGCTGTTGTTGTTTGAGCATGCTGAGCTCTGCTTTTGTGTACCCAAAATAATCCAAATTTCCAAGACAGAAACAGTGAAAACGGAGTCTACAGATTGTCAAAAAATTAGGTTTTCAGGATCTTTTGAAACTGCAAATTGAGTCATCTACAGCAATCAAGCTTGTTCTTTGTCATCTCAAAAACTTTGCAACAGAACTTTTCACGCAATTCCTCTGTACTCCACACGCAGTATTCATGTCGGGCGTGGAGAAGGCTTTTTAGCATTTTCCATATTGTCTGAAAACCTGTTATCTTCTGTGAAAGCAGAAGACTTTAAAGCTAAAGAACTTCTTTATCAAAGAGTATCTTTTCTGTAGAAGAGCTATATTAAGCACTCTTTCCTTTTGCCTGAAACTGTATTTGTGCTCTGCCCTGTTTGATCCCAGCTGCATAGGAGACAAATACTTATTACTAGCCTATTTTAATGAAACCCAAGTAGGAACTAAGTCTACCAGGCCATCTTTTATGCCAGGATGTAGTGTTTTAAAAAGCTTATTTAGCATAGTTAATCCTGCCAGGTGGAAAGCAGTGATTGTGCTCAATAGGTCTTGCCGTAGGGTACGTCTGGTGTGGTCCAAGGTCTCAGTGTAGCTAGAATGACTCTGCATGTGCTTTTGTGCACATGCTGGAGTGAAGCGCCATGTGAAAGACACCAGCTTCCCTGAGTCTTGGACCACCATTTCTGTGGGGTTTGGTACACAGTTGGCCTGAAAATGAACTTGAATTATGGTGCTAGGCGAGTAACCAATCTGTCTTTAAAAGGTACCATTTTCAGTAGATGGATGGACATGTGGATGGACAAAACACAGTCTTGTTGGACTAGGTGGCAGTTGGGAAAACAGCACTTTTGCAAAACACTTATCAATGCATACTGAAATAATATTCTCAGTTCTTGGTTTACAGCATGTTTCTCTGTCTCCCTTGCTTGTAGCTCCACTTCAGTGCTATTTGAGCCTAACAGCTGGGGTTTTTGTGGTTGGGATTTTTTTTCCAATTTTTGTCCCCCTGTGAAATTCCAACAGACTGGTTTCAAAGAAAGGCATCTGTTACCTTCAGTGCGGAGTGGTTGAGAAGCAAAGTAACTGCTATTCTGTGCCTTTGGAATAGTTTTCCTTTAGCTTATCTGCGACTTTTATGAGCCAGGATAAGGGGCTTGCCACATCCCAGCTGTTCATGAGCTTTCTATTTCTCCTGCTGTGAGAGTAGTTGAAATAAAATAAACCTAAAACAAACTCTTTCTGACTGCAGAGGAATATGCACAACAGAATTAGGAGCTGCAGTGTCATGCAATGCCTGATGGTCCGCAATGTAATTTCTCATTGTGGAAGAAATTAACAGGGAAGTTGCTCAAACGTTGGCAGGGCTGGACAAAGTGAGGTCATTAAAACATTTCTATTTTATCAAAGGAAGTTAACATACCAGCATTGGCACACACGTATCAATTTTTTTTCACTCAGATTAAAGTTAAAATATTACCTTGCTTTGTATTTTTCAATACAGAACCTGAAATGCATTTTTAATTTAATTCTTTTTTACTTAGATACAGAATGCTCCGTGTGCCTGATTCATCTGTTGGGCCTTGTGGTTCTAAGTGTAAATATTTTGTGGCAGGAAATAACATGATACAGCACCTTGTACAATAGAGACTGTTCTTTACGCATGGAGTTGTTGAATGTGACAGCAAAATAAATGTATATATGTTCAAGTTGTGCATAGGAGATGCGTGCAGTGCAGAACCTTATGAGGAACATATTCCACTCTGACTCTGCTGTGTTCAGCCTTTCTTCCACCCCTGCAGGGTTTAACACTCCCGTTCAGATTTCTTCATCCACCTTCCCCATTATTCCAGGTATGGAATAAACTCCTACATCTTCCTCTGTCATTCAGGGAAAACCTGCAAATAAAGTCAGCATTTTCATGGGACAGCTGAGAAAAGTAATTTCTTCTCCTGAACCCTGCTGTCTTTCAAATGGAAAGGTAGAGAAAAGATTGTTGTAGGTCTTGTCCTGCTTGTCATAGCTGCTACTATTTTGCCCATTTTCTTGGGCAAATTGAAGACTGAATTGGAAACATTGCGGCTTAAAAGAAAGAGCAATAGCTGGGTGAAAGCTTCTACAGCTCTGCCATGAGTGTTGAAGGAGGTCTGATAGTGGTGTTGCAATTACAACAGGGAACCTCTCCCATTGTATCTCATTCCAGATGTCTTGTCTCACTGTTGGCTTACATTACCATGGAAAAGGGTCCTCACTTTTACTCTCATATCTATTTCTCTTGTGAATTCCTTATGCATCCGGTTCTTGGAGAACTAGTAAAAGATATTGTCCAGAGGGTCATTGACACATTTTAACCTCCAAAATATCAGCCTGTATACAGTGGAATGAGGGATCTTTATCTGATAATCCAGTCTCATGCAGTTCACAGCTGTGTGATCTAAGCAGTGTCTCAATATGCTTTAGCAGTATGAGCCAACACCAGAACAGAGAGGAACAATCTTTATTTTTGAACTCTGTCTTCTATAATATATGGAGAAGAAAGGGCATCCTGCTAGTACCACTCTATCACAATACAACTGCCTTCCTCTGAGACTGAGTTCCCTCCTGTCTTCACTTCACAGCCAGAAAAGTATTTTGGTGTCTTTGTTTCTCTGTCCTATTCACTGTACTAATTTTGCCCTCCAGAAAGGAATACCAGGGAAAATTTACTTACTGAGCATCATTTTATCTTTTCATAGCTCAGTTCTTTCTCATGGGAAGATCCTAGTGTCTGAGGCTAGAGGGAGCTCAGAAACAGTAGGAAATCTCATCTGGGTTGGTGGATAAAAATCTAAATAGATGGACAGAGCAAGGTTATTAAACTGTAGGTAGGACAACAGTTCCTTTCTGCTGTGAAGTTAAAAGTCATTCTAGATTTTCATATAAGAAACCAGAAACCAGACTTTTTTCCTTTTCTTTTTTTTTTTTTTTTTTACTGCATCTGTTAAAAAGAGGGGGAAAGCAGTCTAACCTTGCTGTAATTAATTTTTTTCCAGTAATTAATTTTCCTTCATACTGAAGTGACCTACCTACAGCAAGCTTTTGTTATTTTCAGGTGAAATGTTTGGATCTAAAGTTCTGGACTATTTAACAGTGAATAATTTCCAACTCAATTTCTAATCTGTTTTCACTAGTACAGGCAGACTTAAACTTACCATCAAGGTATAAATGAGCAAACATTTCATTAAAAATGAAGAGACTTATGACAATGCCTATTCTCCCAAAATGGAACCACCTGAGCTTTTCTAATAGCTGGTGACATCCATTAACAGTTCTCTCAGAAATTGAAAACATTTTCCATCTGTTCATACACACTCATTACAAAGTAGTTAAGAGCCTGTGGGATCACACAGGCACATTTTTGCAAATTACAAAATATCAAAATGAGTTATTGAAGAAGCAGGGATGACTTTGTAATAAGCTGCTAAACCTTCAACTTTCTCTTTTCTCACACTGAAGACACCCCATTAGTTGAAACCTGTTTAGCCTGTAACCTTCCAGATCATGACATTTTAAAACTCTACGCTATATACACTCTGGGAGGGCGAGCCAGCTCTGCCAGATTACACTGCTCTAACAAAGAGCAAAAATCAGTCTTACTCTTTGGCAGACAACATCACTGAGGCAAAATGATTAAGAGAACTCGAATAAAAATAGAGCATTTATATAGACAGTGAGATCAGTCAGTATTATATTAATAATAAACGTCATTAATTATGTGCTTGCATGTTTTCATGCATGAAGTGATCTCTAAGCAGGAAGCTTGGATTGGCCTTTCCTGTAGGAAAGCACATTGGGTATGGACATTTCTAATAACTTCCTATGTGAGATAACTCACCTGCTGTGAGATGATGGAAGGTTAGTGAAAACCTGCTACAGGGAGGCTTCTAGAATGACAAAGAAGGCTTAGTTGGAGATGGATAAAGATGCCACACCAAATAAAAACAGTATCCTGTTGCAACTTAAATCTGTTTATAGAGATGTTCCTCAAAAAAGCAGTCTTGTGGGGATGGGCTCCAGTACCATCTTATTCTACACATGTTTCTCCACTTAACTAATCTCGTGGTCAGGTCTTCAACTTGTACATGTTTCTAATTGATTACTGCATGAAAATTGATAGCTACCATATTTTACATTGTTGGATCTTGAACCTGACTCAGAGCTCCAAAATCTTCTGTCTTTGCTTTTCAGTGCAGTGACTGCCATGTGTCTTGGTCCTGTGCCATTGGTACAGAAAGATTATTTGGATTGTCTGTCTGTGATTTCTCACTGCTTGAGAGATCTGCATAATGCGTTTTTATGCTGAAGTCAGATTACCCTGCAAGTAATTTTTAACAAGGAAATTTTTCTTTATTTTCTCTAATTAGTACTTTAGTCTAATTCTTTCCATTTCAAAGATTCTCATAGCACTTAACAAACCACAGTGCCATATTATGGCTTGCTACTTCACAGAATGGTTGAGGTTGGAAGGGAACTCTGGAGACCATCTGGTCCAGCCCTCCTGCTCAAGCAGGGCCACCTAGAGACAGTTGATGACAACCATGTCTAGACAGGTTTTTAATATCTCTAAGGAAGGACCCTTCACAGCCTCACTGGGTGACCTGTGCCAATACTCAGCCACAGTAAAAAAGATGTTCAGGAGGAACCTCCTGTGTTTCAATCTGCACCGATTGTTTGTGGTCCTGTCACTGAAAAGAGCCTGGCTCTGTCCTCTTTGCACCATCCTTTCAGGTATCTATATATATTCATAAGGTTTCCCTCTGAGCCTTCTCATCTCTGGGCTGAACAGACCCCACCCTCTCAGGCTTTCCTCATAAAAGACACCATAGAGTCATAGAATATCTCAAGGTGGAAGGGACTTATAAGGGTCATCATGTCCAACACCCTGCTCCTTGCAGGACTACCTGAAAGTAAACTATACAGCTAAGAGCATCATCCAGACACACCTTGAACTCTGACAGGCTTGGTGTCATGACCACTTCCCAGGTGAGCCTGTTCCAGTGACCTACCACCCCCTCTCTCAGTGAAGAGCATTTCCCTAATATCCAATCTGAACCTGTCCTGATGCAGCTTCATGCCATTTCCTTGTGCCCTATCACTGATCACCAGAGAGATCAGCACCTCCCCCTCCACCACACCCCTTGAAGAAGTTGTAGACTGTGATGAGGTCACCCCTCAGCTTTCTATTCTCCAAAATGAACAAAGTGTCCTCAGCTGCTTATTGTAAGTCTTGCCCTTGAGGCCTTTCACTATCTTGTTCATCTTTCTCTGGACACATTCTAATAGTTTGATGTCCTTCTTAAACAGAGGCACCCAGTGCTGCACACAGTACTCGAGGTGGGTCTGCACCAGTGCATTGTAGTGTAGAACTCTAGAAGTCCTTCAACCGGCTAGCTATGGTGTGCTTTCTGCACTCCAGGACATGGAGTTGGACATTTTTGCTGCCAATTACTTCATTGTCTCTCAAGTGCTTTTCAGTAACTCCCAGAACAACCTTCTCCATAATTTTACCGGGCACAGAAGTGAGACTGACAGGCCTGTAATTACCAGGATCTTCCTTCCTACCCTTCTTGAAAATTGGGACAACATTTGCTCCACTCCCTTAATCATTATTAGGGCCCTTCATCGAACCTTATCCAATATGTCCATGTTTCTCTTGTACTGAGGAGCCCAGAACTGGACAACGTACTCCAGGCATGGCCTTTGCTCACCAGAGCTGAGCAAAGGGGAAGAATCACCCCCCTCCACCGTGACAATGCAATCTAGGTTACCATTCACCCTCTTTGCTGTCTCGTTCAACCTGGTGTCCACCAGGACCCCGAAGTCCTCTTCTGCCAAGCTGCTTTCCACTTTACTTGGTCAAGCATTTCCATAAAATCTTGTATCCCAAAGATTTATATACTGTGTACTCACCAATCTGTTCACCCATCATCTGAAACTCCAAGATGAAAAACAGCAGACATGCAGCAGTGCTCAGGAACAGAACAGGAACATTTCAGCCCCTAAATTCAAGGGTTAATTAATCATCATGTAGCTGGGTTGACAGGGGCCCACGTTTGCATTCATTACTAGCTCAGATTCCTCACTGACATCTTCTCTGCTGCAAGAGTGCTTATCCCATGCTTGTTAACCTTGGCAAAAGCAGAGTCATCAACACTTAATTCATTTCAGTTTTCCACCAGTATTTCCCCCTTTTCTATAGGGAAAGAGAAGTAAAAATGGAGGAAGTTGAGGGGAATTTCTCGGCCTTCAGCTGCTTGTTCCCAACTGAAACAGAAGACACTTCCTCTTTCATACAGTTATTAGGACCCACATGGCCTTGGTCTGAGAAAATTCATTTGCAACTATCTTATTCTTCCTGATGCTGGGGTTCTCTGAAGGCTTTCTCTGAAGTTTTCATGGAGGTTTCCGTTGCACATCTGTGTTCATGTACAAAGTACCAATCAAGAGAATAGCAGTGACAGCATGGATGGTAGCACAGGGCAGATGCCACAGTAGCTGTGCTGACTGATCAGATATTCAATGCAGCTTTCATTCTCCTGCCTTTCAACATCCTATTTTATCTGTTCTTTGAAATACTTTCTCTTGTTCCATTACAATGATACTAAAGAAATAGAAGTGAAATTATGAGATGTTTGGTACTATGCTGTGCTCTAGCTAACAGCAAAGGAGATGCAGCTCAGTTCTTGTTCCTTCAGGGCACTAATGCATCAGTATATTAAGGAAGATCGTGTGTCATTACCAACCACATCTGTGAGAGGGTTTGAACATGAGGGTGCTCAAAGGATTTGATAAACCAGGCTCATTACTGGTTCCTGTGCATGTAGAAGAGCTAGGTCCCACAGGTGTCTGTCCCACATGGTACATTACATTAATGCTATGGTGATCTAGCTGTATATTTATACATATAAGGACACCAAAAAAAAGAGAAGCAAAGTTAAGCTCCACCCAGTAACTTGGCCATGTTATACACTGTATTGCTGACCTTGGAGGTAACAGAAGTCAGTGCTTCTGCCTGGGTGTTGTATCCAAGCCATAGAATTGGCACAAAGCAGAGAAGAGAAGTAATTACAGTTTGGTATCATGTCCCCTGCTACAAACAAGGCTGAACCACTGTGGAGCTATCACTGGTCAGAACAGGAGGTGGAAATGAGACTGAATGGAATCTGAACTTTGGTATCTTTTGAGTATTTTTACTTTTCTTTTCTTTTACAGTTTAAGTTTTACCTCTTTAAAATGACTGCATTAACATGAGCTTTCAGATAACGAAAGGAGGAAACAAACCCCAGGCTATATGAACCCTTATGCAGATTTCAGTTTTTAATTGCTATTAGGACTAAAAATTTGAAACACGCACTAACAACAGAGCTCACATAAAATTCTCAAACTGAGGGAAAAAACCCTCCATTTGCAATCAGTTATTATAATTCACTAAATTAGGGCACATACAGAACTACATATCATATAATTTATGAAAGCCACAAGTCTCCTATTAATCATGAAAACATATGAAGTTGTAACTAATACACAGAGCTAGAATAAAAGCTGCATCTTGATTATTCTGGAGAGAAAAAACTGCAGGTAAAAGAGGAAATAAACGAATAGTATACAGATGAGGGTTATGAATGACTTAACTGTTTAGTTGCTTGGGTTTGGTGGCTTGCAATGCAAATGCTGTTCTGTATGAAAATGACATGACAAGTACTTGTATTCCTCGATTGGATTGGTTTAGCTAGTTCTAAACAATGGTTTCCAGTTTTGGTTTTGGTAATTTCAGGTACAAGTGGGTCCCCAACATTTGGTCCTTTCCCTCAAATTTTACTCAGTGGTAGCACTGGAATGAAATCAAAGCAGGGAAGAGAAGATTCAGTTCTTTGAGATCACAAGTGCTATGAGACATTGCCCTTGAATTTCTTTAACACATCCACCAGTCTTCCCACTGTGAGGTTATCATGCTAGCTGTTCTCCCCCATTGTCCTTTGACAACTTTTTTACTTTCCTATCCTTTATAATGGGTAAAGAAGGGTTTTTGTTTCAAAGGGAGATGGCTTCAAAGGCAGTTTGAGGCAGGAAGCTTTGCCAGAGACAAAGAAAAAGGAATGTATAGAAGGAAAATGTTATTATTGCATAAATAAGACTTAATTTTCATTGTTATTACTCTTTCTGTACTTTTTTGGCCAAGTGAAAAATATTTCAGTATAAGTGTATTAAGATATGGAATAAAGGAGATTTTTATGAGTCAAAGGATGATATTACAACAGCAGAACCAAAGAGGTAAATTGAACTTCTGGCTGTGATGATGAAGGAGAACTAAGACTCAAGCTTCTCTATGGCCCTGATGTTATGATATGTATGTGCACTGAGGGCAGCACCAGATTTTTAAAAACAATTTTTGGGATGATGACATGGTCCTTCTTGACTATTTAACTTTTCAAATATACACACGGAGGCACACACACATACACTTGCACACACACAAATATATATATAAGAACTTTGGCCCTCAGACATGAGGGTAGTACAAATAATAATAATAAAGAGAAGCAATTCTCACTAGTTTATAATTGCCTGAATAATTTATTACATAGAGTTTTCCTTCATAGGAACTTGTGTTCATACCTTTTTTTTCTTGGTTGACAGAAGTAACCTAAATTGTGAATAATTTATTAAGACAAATTGTGCTTGCACTTTTAGTTTTGTTGTCTTTTTCAAATTATTTCTTAGCTTAAACTGTATGTTGCAGATGGATTTGGCAAAACTTCTCGGTGTTGAGTAAAGGCAGCAGAAGCAAGGGCCAGAATAACACTGAGCTGTGCTCAAAATGATAGTGCAAGTACCATGACAGTGGATCCACAGAGTTGTGTAAATTGTTATAACAGTTATTACAATTTATAAAAATAAATTAAGAGCCCACCCTGTCTAGGGCCTCATTTTGGGGAGAATATAGAGGAAAGAAATCAAAAGATCAGATGATCAGGATACCTGACCTATGAGGAAAAACTGACTCTTTAATCAGAGAATGCCAAGGGAGGTCATTACACCCAGAATGGAAAAGGTTGTTTTTTTTAGTTCAATGTAGCAGATGGTTTGTAAGGCCTTTCTGATAGAACAGGGCGTGCAGCCCCGTGAGGGGTTGCCTCGAGTGGCTGTTGAATTTACACCACTGAAAATCTTCAAGAACAACAAAAGTAAACATCTATCAGAAATGGTTTATGTATATTTGATCATGTTTAAGATATTTGCCACATCGGATGGCCTCTAGCAGTCTCTTCCAGACCTGTTTTCCATTATATAAGATTCAACATACCTGTGGCATCCTTAAAAGAAAGGGCATAATGGCAATTGATGGACCTTATAGAAAAATTGGCCTAAAGCTGGATGATGTCATGCATAAAGAAATAAGGCATCAGAGGTGGAACAGCTGTATGTCAGATACGTACCTAGTTATTTATGCAAATCAGAATATTGTCTTGTAACAACTTTACAGCCCTTCATGGTTATCCAGTCAGTGCTGAAGGCAGTGTAACAATATATCAGTTGCTGTTCTTGCTCATCAATTTATTACCTGGGAAGATGTAACAGTAATTAGGAAGGAAATAGAGCAAAGAAAAAGAAACCTCCTCTCCTTGGCCAAGCTATTAGTAGTGCACTTCAGTCCAAAGATGGTGTGTGTCAAACTCTAGGCTGTAGTCAAAAGATCTATATGAGCTCACCCAATGAGACAAATGTTTTGGGGTGTCATACAAATATACATGAGCATGAACAAAGAAAGCAGCACAGAACGGAGTGATGGGTCATCTGCAAACTGAGATGGAATAGGGTCCAGATGTGCTTAGGATTCATGAAGCAACAGGCCAACTAATATACTTCTGTACTCTCCCAATAGTTCCTAAGGTGTGTCGTGAGGACGTACCTTTCAGCTCAAGGATTTTCTGTATTACCACACCATATACTGTTTGGATAGTGACTGGCCTGTTGTATTACGTGAACACTGAGAACCAAATGTTAACTTGAGCCAGCATCAGAGAAGTGAATTACCTGCCTCCCATTTTAAGTATCAGATTTTCTCGGTCTCTGTTACAAATGAGGACTTGGCATTGTCAGGACCCTCCTTTTTTTTTTTTTTTTAACATAAATTACAACATTTCCTCTCAGTGGCCCACAGAGAACACAAGGAAGCACATTTTACATAGGAAGTGATAGAAGGCGGCTATGCCAAAAGACTAAATTCTTGTCAAATGTTGATATGTAGCCAATAGCATATGGTAACAATGGAGACAGCTGGAATTAAAGGCACAACATGACATTGTGTGTAGAGTAATAGCAATTTGAGGAACAACAGCAACAATAGCTGTTGGAGGATATTGTCTTTCAATTGATTGGCTCCATGTGGAGAGAATGAAAAGACTGAATAATGGGGGGAAATGACAGCCCTCCTGTCAGGTTTGATGTATGGGGGAACCTTCTATAGCTCAACAATGAAATCCTCTTCAAGCATTACAGCCACATCAAGTAAGATGAGTCAAAGAGAGGTGATGTCATCCATTACAGAAATGATAATGTAATAGATTGCTTTATAGTTATCTGAGTGATCTTAGCCAAGATTTTTAAATACAAGAATGTAAATTGAATCTTTATTGTTGAATTTTTCAAAAGTGCACAAGTCACCCAAAGATCTTTGTTTCATTATTAAAAGGGAATTGTACTTGTGCTTCTTGGGGTGGACATCTTTGAAAATTTCTTGCCTAAATTTGTGAGTAGGCCTCCAAACACATTTGGTATCAGTGTCAAAATTGCTGAATATCCTTATTCCCAAATTACTTGTTTCGCAAAACAAAGTACCTTCAAGCACCCTGGATGAAGAGTGCTTTTCAAAATCAAACCATTCATTTTTATGTCCTTTTACAGCCATTAGGACTCCACTTTTTAAAATGAAGGGTCCAGTTTCACAGTCCCATACCACTCAGCCATATCACTGTGACCTTTTTGTGGGGGATCTTTGTAAGGAAGTTTTCCAACATCTGGGCCAAACTACATTGAAGAAGATTTACTTTTTGCTTTAGAAAGAACAAAATTATTTTTATGCTGCAGGTACTGTATTTGTTGGGGATTGCTTAAGTCAACAAAAACAAATTTTAAAATAATGAGACAACAACAGGTTCACTAATTAGGGGATAATTATATCAGACTCAGAGTTATAACACAAATTAAGAGATAAAGAAATGGCCACTTGAATTTGAAAGAAAGAGGACCAGGGAGAGAAAGTATAATCCTTCTGTTTTACCTTATGGCCCTTGTTTCAGGCTATGTCCTTCAGGCTTCTTTCCTTTAAAAGAGGCATTGGCAAAATGCACATTGCACTGATTACTTTTATCCAGCTGCTAGAAACTGTTTTTAAAGATCCTGCTTGTCCCTGCTAATGATTTCAAAGACTAATGGGTTTGGGGAAGGCTGAGTTTATCACACCACACAGGAAGGGTTATTTAAGTTAAGAATGCGGTTATATTCGGGTGTTGATTAGTTGTCAGGCATCCTTAAAATCAGAAATGTTGCTGCTAAGTTTGGATGTATGGTGTAACTATTAATCACCTTTTAAATGGACACCTTGCTGCACAGCTTTTTGAGGGGGAACAGATAACTGTTCTGAGCAGCCTTGGGGAAGATGCAATTGTGTGCTGTGCTGACTTTGCAAGACCTTGCATTACGGTGATGCTAACAAACGAGCGGCTCTGTCTTGAAGTGCTTACTGAAGCAGATTTCCAGTTGTTTCTATCAGGCACATAGCAGCAGGCAACAAAAGGAAAAGACCTTTCACATCCCACACAGAGACATCGCTTCTGAGCAGACCACCTTGCACACATCCAATGCTCCTTGGAGGGAATGGCAGCCGCCGTCTTGACCTGCAGGTGTACTGAGAAACATGTCGTGTTGGGTTTCTGTGGTGGGATGGTTTGGTAGCAGAAGGGCCACAGGGATAGGTCCCGTGAGAAGCTTCGAGAAAAGCCATCCCACACCCCCAGCTCCAAGTCTATCCCACCCCTGGCCACAGCTAAGACACTTAGCGCCTCATCAAATTAACATATTTAAGATGGGGAAAGAAGTAGCAGCTGAAGTAAAAAAAGGGTGGAGGGAATTAGGGGGGAGAGGGAGCAACAACAAGGCAGACACCAAAAGTCTGTGCCGAGAGACAGGAGGAGGTGCCCGGAGCAGAGGTTCCCCTGCAGCCCGTGGTGAGAGGGCAGGCTGTGCCCTGCAGCTGTGGAGGGTCATGGTGGGGCAGAGATCCACCTGCAGCCTGGTGAGAACCCCATGCCGGAGCAGGGGGATGCAGCTGAAGAAGCCTGTGACTACTTCATGGTAAGCCTACACTGGAGCAGTTAGAAAAGAAAACTGCAGTCTGTGGAAAGGACTTGTGCCAGGGAGGTTTGTGGAGGGCTCCCTCCTGTGGAAGTGCACCCATGCTGGAGCAGGGGCAGAGTGTGAGGAGTTTCTCCCTGAGAAGGAAGGAGAGGCAGAAAATGTATGGTAAACATCTTCCCACCACCTGTCCCACTCAAGGGAGGAGGTAACCTGGGAAGGGGTGGGGGAAAGGGTGTTGTTTTGTTTTTTAAGAACTGTTTTGTCTCTCATCTCTTTGGTCTTGATTGGTAACATATAAAATGGGTTTCTCTTCCCCAAGTTGTGTCTGTTTTGTCACAGCTGTTTGCCACTGTTGATATTTCCTCTTTAAAAGCTTCAATGTTTGATAACCACTAATGGAGCAGACCTATTTTTCAGTGTCATCTCAGTTTCCTGGATTGATAACTGGGAGTTGACTAAGAAAGCTGCAAGTCTAGACCTTCATTTTTTATGAAATGGTATATTTACACTGGCTTTAATTAATCTGTATTAATTTCTATCAACTGATGATAGGTCTTCTTGTTTAGACAGAACCACATATCTACCTTGCCTACAAAAACCAAAGTCTGTAATATCTTCAATTTATGCAGTGACATGGGACCTTCAGGGAAACCCTGTATATTTTACATGATTTTGTATTTAAAGTAAAAATTAAAACGTACAAAAGGCTACTTTGGGATAAATAGTACTGTGAACTTAGTGTTACCACCCTGCCAAATTTATTTCAGGATGATACATTTGCCCATTAAATATCACATTTTAGGTAAATGTCATACTTTTCTTTATCTATGTACTTAACAGGGCTTCAACCTTTTCAGCAGGTTTTCCATTGAATTGTTTCCTTGTATAAAAGTATTGGAGCCATGCCTTAGAAATACTTCTGCAGTTTTCCTGACCCTACTGCCAGCTGGGAGAACAGATTAAAACTCCTAAGCTGTGAGTTACATTAATGCAAGCTATGCTTATCTGTGATAAAGCAAAATGTTGGTGAGCCACATGAGGAGCAGACCTCTTTCTACCTTAAAAAACCCTTTCTTATAGGTGATGGAAAAAGCCCTGACAGAATCATAGCAAGATTTGGCTGGGAAGGGATCTCTATAGGCCTGTAGTTCACACAGTTAGATCAGGCTTCTGAGGGTCTTGTCCAGGCAAGTGCTGAAAATATCAAAGGCATTGGATTTTATTGGAAAATGGTAGGATTGTCATCATGCAGCTGAATCACATAACAAGCAAATGCACAGCAGGGCTACCATTAATTGAAAGTGAAAATTGGGTCCAAACAAACCTTATTTCACTCCAAATGAAAGGTTTGGTGCACTGCAAGTAAGATTTCAAACTTTTGGTTTCATCAACTCCTTTGTGGCCAATGTTCAAGTCATCCCTTCATTGGCTTGAACATAAAGCAACAGGGATAACAGGCAGGTGAAGCAGGAGGACTCTGTCTATAAGCTGAGTGAGAACGTCACAGAACTAATGTGTTAATCCTCCTGGACGATGGAAGAATTCTTCATTCAATAGCCATGAGATTGACTTCAGATCTGGAAAACTGCTTTACAGTGAAGGTTGTAAGCAATCTACCTTAATTAAAGTACAACAAAGCCAGTGTGTTTAAAATGAGCTAAGAGTTGTTATGTAGGAGCTAGTAGGTTTTGTATATAATATTACTCCTAAGCAGGTACTGTAGTCAAGAGTCAAGGTTGCATGATGCTACAACCTGTACACATAAAACACAGAGGGAGACATCTTCAGGCTTGTAGAAAACTCTGAAGTGTTCAGTTTGCCTTGATTTTAATTCCTTGGTGTTTCGTCCTGCCTTTGTAAGCCACACTTTCCCAAAACCTTAGCACCCAGCAGCAGTTGGTGTAGAGAGGGAATCAGCAGTCATGCCTGGATAAAAAACAGGGACTTTTGTCACAAGTGTGGAGTCAAAACACTCTGAGTAATATATTTAATCTTTATTGTTGTGGTTTTGTAATCCTGAAATTAATTAATTACTTTTGCTTACATGTATATTAAAAAAAAAAAACAAAGCAAGGCAAGTTGGCTGAGCTTATGTAGATATGTGTTTATGCCTTTGCTAGGAACAGACCGTTAAAGATGTGCTCTTTTTCTTTCTAAATGTCAGCTTTTATTGAGCAATCCGTTCTGCAGTTGCAATGACTTATTAAAAAGAAAGAGATAGTGAAAGCCTATGCAAGCCCAAGTACCCAGAAAGCTGCTTGTATCTATTTATTTATCTAGCATTTATCTGACCAGCCAGTTTAACTCCTGCCTAAGAGACCAAATGAACTGCAGATGTATAGCTGATGACATTTGGCCTAACAGACCCTTAAAAATAAAGACATGAATTGTCAAGGAAATTAAATTTTCCAAGTCTGAGTTCAGTATAGATCCTAAAACTAGTTTAGTCCAGTGTGTGCTGAAGCTATGAGGCTTCAACGCTTCCTAAGCAGCAGAGAACTTAATGCATGTGCCTGAAATCCACTGCATTAGGTTGGTTTTGGTGAATGAATTTTGCATCATCTTACTTTTGTTGTTCAGTGAGTAAGGTTTTTCTTTTCTTATATAAAGACACCTGGATTCATTCCCCACCTACTGCTTTTCCTCTGTCAATAGAAAGCAAGGTATCGCTAGAGCTGATGCTGCCATCTCATCTTTTTTTACACATCATGTTACTTATATGAAAGACCACAATTGATGTGTTAAAATAAAAGCAAAAAGAAAAGCCCTCATGTTATTTTGTAAATTTTGGGCCCACTTCTGAACAGCTTTTTCTATTGCACTATCAAAGTTCATTTGCCATAACTACAAATCCATTTTATCCTCTATCAGCGCCTCCCAATTCCTTTTTCTCCATAATACCACCGCTAATGTAGTTTCTTTTATCTGTTTGAGTTTCAGCTGTAAGTTTTATTGAATTATATATTAAATTATTGCTGATGTCAGGCAGTTACTCTCACTGTACAATGAAACTTGTTGCCAAGAGCAATCTTAAATCTATAGATGTACTAATGATAGGCACTAGTTCCCTTTTTGATTTATGGATTAGGAGCACTGGAATGAAAGCCATTCTTCACAGTAGTCTTTAACTCAGTTGTTGAACTAATAAGGAAAGTCAAGACTAAAGTTAGTTTGTCTTTGTAACTGGAATCAGTCAACCAATAACAGAAGGAAACTCATAGCATGCTACATGCAGAAAGTCATCACTTTAAGCCTTTATACAAACAAGTCTATATTTAGTGGGTCTAGCTTAGGCATAAAGGCTTAAATCTGTGGAGTGGTTGGTGATGACAAGGAGAAGGAACCAGGATGGAGAGGTTTGTCTTGGACTTTGCATTCTCTGTCCCTACCCTCTTCTCAGGCAGCACTTGGTCCCTGGTATTCTTTCACATATCAGACCAGTCCATGTGCCTAGCCATTCCCAGTACCATTTATCCTTCCTCCATCCCCTCTTCCAAGCACTTGTCTCACCAGCTTCTTGTCCCAGGGTCATGCAGGGCACAGGAGAGCTGGGTTTCCAGCTCAAACACCAAGACACCATGCTCACTAGGACCTGATGCCACACAAGGTTGAAGCCTCTGAAAGTACTGTGGGGATTTACTTCTGTGGTTTCACTGCTCTTACAGTCCTCCTTAGACTGCTTTTGGCCACTGGTAGAAAGAAGGATGGCAGGGAAGGAAGACTTTTGTGATACATGTCTGTCATGGTTTAACTCCGGCTAGCAAAAATACCACGAAGCTGCTCTCACAAATCCCCCTCCCCTCCTCCAGTGGAGGGGAAGAATCAGAGGAAAAAAAAATAAGTAACCTCATAAAATTGAGATAGGAACTATTTACTAATTAAATCTAACTCAATATTTACAGATACTACTAATAATAAATAATTAAAAGAGTAGAAAATAAAACTTATAATACAATGTATACAATATGATACAATTTTCCACCATCCACTGACCAATGCACACCCAGATGTTGAGTGATGAAAGTCAGACCCAGAGAGCCCGAGAGCGATCGCAGAGTGAAGGCCGGAGCCCAAGAGCTAACGCAGCAGATTCCGAGCGAACCCTATCACTGATAACATGGCCAGAAACTCTAAACAACCCACCAGCTCCCACAGGGATGAGCCAGCACAGGAGTTGGCAAAGCAGCTAACACAGGAGGGTTAGCAAGTGCCTGGGAGTAGGCAAGCAAGGGAGTAAGGGGGAGAGTAATGGGCAGAGTAATGGCTACCGGACCCCTTTCCCACCCAAAGAGACCGGAACATGACATACTATGGAATGAAATACTTCCTTGGTCAGTCTGGGTCAGCTACAGTATCCAAAGCAGACAAAAGACCTTGAATTCAGTACAGGCCAACCCTAGCACCAGCTGAGGCCTTATCAATGTTTTCACTTACTGTCCAGCAACGTAGTTTCTTGGCAACCAGAGTAAAGGGAGTTAACCCTTTCCTGACTGAACCCAGCACAATGTCTGTGCTTCTGAAAGTATTATACCAGCCCCATGCCTGCCCAGATCAGTAAGGAACAGCCATCCCAGCAAATCTCATGCCTTGTCCCAGGGATTTTGGTGCACGTGCTAAGGATTTTGTCCTCCTTTTTTGTTCTAAAACTGAGACGTTTCTGTTCTGTATGCACATCCTGGGGCTGGTTCATTTCTGCCCTACAAAATTACTGTGCAATGAATGACTGAGAAAAGAGTTGTAATCTGCACCTTGTTCAACTCATGCTATCTAGATGCATGTAGGATCTTAACCGAAGCGTAGGTAGCACCTAAAACTCCAAAGTCAAGTTGAATAGAAGTGTTTTATATAATGACTTTCATGAACAGTTAGAAAACTTCATTAATATTATAAAAACCATAAGCATCTTGATGTTTTGATCAAATCCTGTTTTTAAGAGGAAGAAAACTAGGATGAATGGTTTCTGTTAGATCTGATGATTCCATTACAGTTTTGTTTTGCTACATGAAGTTAATTTCAGTTGCTTCAAATCAGTTGTTATGCAATAGGACTTTTGTTTGCGTAAACAATATGTCAGCTCTTTCTCCACTAACAAGCACTTCTCAAGGGCAGACATAGAAAGTAAAGAACCACTGCGGTGAATTCAGCAAGCATGTGTGAGATATTGATGACTAGAGGCTTTTGACTACAACATGAAAGGGCAAACAGCAGCAGTCATACCCCTCTCGGGAACATTAGCACCAAGAATGACAAGAGTAAAAACAATGGGATTAACGAAACATTACTAAAAGCAATTAAATATGGGCATAGCATAATCCAGATACTATCTTCCAGGCTTTTTGCCCTTCTTAAACACATTATCACAGAGGCATTATGACTGCTGCTAATTGACTTGGCCTTGGCCAGTGGCGGGTCCATCTTGGACCAGTCTGGCATTGGCTCTAGCAACTTTTCACAGAAGCCACCCATGTAGCCCCCTGCTACCAAAACCTTGCCATGCAAACTCAATACATGATAGACATTGTAATGTATTTGGAGCATACTGTGGCTAATTGTATCTGAAATTTATGTAGGATTAATCACAAATCTTATGGTTAAGACAGATGAGCACTGCCATTATAAAATAATAAGAGCGTATTATACTTCACACAAAGCTGTGAATTTAGAGGGATATAAAGTCAAGCACAGGGTTGTAGTCCAGCAGGACTAGCCCCTGGCCTATGTATGTAGGGGGGAATTACTTCCTAAGGAATAAACTAGATGTCAAACCATTCCCAGAGGTAGGTAGGGTACCACTAGCAAGGTGGCCAGTAAAGAATTAGCTTGTCTTGAAGGCTGGTGTTACATTTAGGCTGTGTAGCAGCTGGAAAGATTAAAAAGAAGGCTGCAGAAGAAGGTGGGAAAGCCTTGCAGAGGTGGAGGAGTGACTGTGTCTGAGAAACATTCAACTGTAGTGAGAAAGCAGGTAAGGAAGGTGAGAATGTGAGTCATGTTGTAAAATACAAAGGAACCAGCTGTAAAACCCCAGCTAAGGACCCCTGCCCAGATCTGCAGGAGCAGAGCCCTCATAAAGCTACATCAGTCCTGCAGAATGAAAGGATGCAAAATGCAAAGGTTGATGATCCTTGGATTTGGTTTCTGACTCCTGTTACCCAAATGCTTTGGAGATTGATGAGGAAGAGACTTTTAGTGCATCCCCAAGAGAAAAGTATTACTAGGGAGCTGACAAGAGGAATGGAGTCGTAACCAAACCTTAATCTGGGTAACAGTGTGTGGTGGGGAAAATTCATCGTGGCAATAAGGTCTTTGGGAAAACAGCTGGTTTAAAAAAAAAGAGTGGGAAACCCATCACGTACATATGTGTGTGCATATGTACATACATGTTTTAGTCCCCTTTCTTTTGCAGTTTTCCTGTGAGTTATTCCCCTTTCTACCTCTTTTCTGCTTCTTTTCTTCTCTCCCCTGGTTTTTTTTCCTGAATTTATGTCCTTTAAGAGGCAAAACCTGTCCCCTGCAATTGTACTAAAGTCAATAGGAAGCTTTTCCTATTTGTAGACTGAGTAGAGACTTCAGCATTTATGCTTTTATGTGTCTTTTCTTCCTTTCAAAAGGTCTAGGGAAACCAAAATAGCCTTTTCTTGAAAACCAGTGGAGTGGCTTTCATCAACAAGTGAAAGGAGCTGTCTGAAAGTTTTCAGAGTGGTTTTATGAAAACAGTATTTAGCAGGCAATTCTCATCGCCTTTATTGGGAGGCCTTTGAAAAAGACCACTCAGTTCACTCATGGAAATGACCTGGGCTCCTTTCAACCTCAGTTGTTGTGTTTATTAAAGCCCAGATAGACAGTACAAACAGTATAAATGTAAGGAGACCCTTCTGAACTTAAAAGGAGAAGGCACTAAGTCTTGCTGCCCAACACCAGAGTTCAAAAAGCTGTGTCTCCTGTGCTGTAATTCTCTACCTCTCTAGATGATGATGATTGTGGTGTTTTAATGGCCCTCATGGCATGGGGCTGGTTGCTGTTTGGAACAAATAACAGGATTTATGTTAGCATGGGTCTTTTCCAGGTCAAGTGACCCCTTGTGAATTCTTGTGGATGATCCGGGCTGGTTCAGGGGACATAAAGCTTCATCTTTTTCGAAGGTTTTAAGGTCAGAAAGACCTTCAGGAAGCTTTAAAGAAGCTCAGCATGGAAGATCTGTCTATTTTGTATTTTCAGCCAGGCACCACGCTAGCTTTGCTAATGAGCCCTTTCTGAATCCGAGACTACGTAACCATGTTACTGGAGTGCTGAGCACAAACAAGATCTGTAGACGTGTAGCTCGGTGTCTTGGTAGAGGACTGAGCAAAGACCTGATTCATGAGAAGATAGTAATTTGGTAGGTAAGGTGCAACAAAAACTCTACAGCTGTATTGACATTGCTTTATATTGCCATTGCTTTATGCCATCTGGGCTGCCACAGCCATTACATCTGTTTCAGACAAAGTAAACAGTATATTAATAATGCATTTTTTGAGTCTGTCATGTTCCATACACTCCTTTGGCTTAGGGACAGGAGCACCTCTAGTGACAGTTACAAATTGGCCTGCTGGATTTGTTCATCCCTATAATATTAGTGGCTTGACCTTGATACATCTCTAATGTCATTTCTATCTACTCCTTACTTCCTATCACTTAGATGTCTCTATTTAGCCTCTGGTTTCTCCTCATTTTAGTCATAAATCCTTCCCTTTGAGTTAGAAGTCAAAGGTATCTTGGAGTCCCATCTTATAAAGCACAGCTATAACACTGATATTAAAGAATGCACTGTAGTAAATTTTCTGCCTGAGATTTTTTGGGGTAAAATATATCTATATTTTCTATATCAATCCAGATATCCATTGTTAAAAAGGGACGGCATATAAATATTTGATTTATAGTCAATCCATCCACAGCACTGCAGTTGAAGTTATGTGCCTAAAGTACTATAAGTCACTGAGGATGCTAAGCTCTTATCTAGCACACTTGAATTCTGTACTGCAGTGCACAAAAGCATGGTGGGGTAAAAAAGAAAACCTAAGTAGAAATTTATTCTTACCTTAAGAATATGTTGAAGTGCAATATGCACTCTTCTTTGTAACTAAGTTTATACTAAGAGATAGATGCCCAGGTGAGTACATTTAAAACAAGTGAAGTGTTATCAAGAGATCTAAAATTTGCATGATACATACTTAATATTGTCAAAATACTTGGCAGAGTTCCTGCC
The DNA here is from genome assembly GCA_027574665.1 of Rhynochetos jubatus. Taxonomy (NCBI): domain Eukaryota; kingdom Metazoa; phylum Chordata; class Aves; order Eurypygiformes; family Rhynochetidae; genus Rhynochetos; species Rhynochetos jubatus. The sequence goes on along the minus strand of CM050651.1, from coordinate 72,805,656 downwards.
AGATTTTATTATTTCTGTGTGGCAATTTGTCATTTGGTGTGGTAATTTGTGTCATTTTTTATTCTGGAATAAGTCCTTTCAATTCATTGTTGTTGTGGGTTTTTTATGACCAACATAATTGAGATGTAGCTGTGTGTTATGAATAAGAAAGGTCCTTTTTCCGATAAGGTCTAAGACTAATACAATAATGCAAATAGCAATAAGAATATCTGAATGCCAGAGTCCTATCAGGAAAATAAACGGATGTCCTGGGATAAAGTTAAAACTGCTGAGTTATCTTAGTGTTACGTCTGCCCTGAGGGCTTATCCAAAGCAAAGTGAAGTCAAGGAGTAAGCCCACTTGGAGCTAAAGGATTGTCAAATCAAGCTGCTAATACTTCTGTTACATAATGTCATGGGTTAGAGCTGATGATAATAAGACAAAGTCTGCACTTACAGCTATAATATTCTTCCTCTGTGGATTGCAGTGCACTTTACAATATTAATTCTCACTGTCCTGCTGGGAAAATTATTATTGTGCCCATCTCCTCAGTGAGATGTTGATAGCTAACTTGGGACATCCAAGGTCACACCATGGAATGGGGAAAAATTAAGCATGCAATGAGGAGGGCTGGTTGAATAGTTTATTCTCATAAAGCCTTTTGTACTTTTACAATTGAAAGTCATCTTATTTTTATGTCCCCTTAGCTTGAGTTTGCCCCTGCCTTGAAGTCACTTTTATTTTGAAGTAAAACTATTATTAGCCAATACCTTCCCTTCTCCCTTCTTTTCATAGTTGGCAGCTATTTGTCAGCATTTTATATGGGTATGGATAAACATCTTGACTCTGATCCCTCAGTGAATTTGTCATTTCTAGGAAAATGATGAGGTCAGGTTCATTACTGGTGGATTCAGAAACTCATGGAGAACTTTTTTCTGGTAGGTTTTTGGGAGAGGTTATGTCTGGAGGGTACAGAAGATACTAGGTGCAAGCACAAACATTTTATCTGGTTGGTTTGCACTGCTAGTACCTGTATCTAAGAGTCAGATTCTTCATGTTACCATCAGCTGATCTTGCCTGCAGTGAATTACATAAAGTGCCAACATGATTGCTTTTTAACAGACAGAATAAACTGAAAGAGAAGATAAATGCTTTCTCTCCAGAGAGCATCACGTCACATGTCCTACACTTCTGCAATATTAAATTCCTCTTCTAGGATCATAATTACTTCCTGATGTGTGTTTCCTGGTTTCCCATGAGATTTGAAAGTTAAGTTGACATTCCCTAGGAACTGGAAAGGGAGAAATACCTGAAATGGTTGTAAAAGCAGGAATATTCTAGGTGTATTTTTTTATCCTATGGAGCTAGATATCAAAGGCGGCTGGCCAATCCCATCATCAATTATAAAATAAACTAAAATGTTATTTACAGAACTCTTAACAGTCATTTTTAAAGAAACTAATCTTTCATTATGTTAAATTAAAGTCTGAAAGCTGAAACTGTTGAAAAACACAATTTTAGGTTGACTGCTGCATTTTCACTATAAGGTTGATACCACATAAAGATCAATAGGAAATTAGATTCTTCTCCTACTGGATCATTGTTATAAAAGGTAAAAGGGCAGTTACATATGCAGTGAAATGAAAATACATTCCCAAAGAATTTCTCTGAATAATCCTAACACTTGTTCCTGGATAGAAAGGAACAGGGCTAGTATCTATACAAACTCTATACAGCCAGTATATGTCAGGATGGTGGAATAGGAATGCTCCGCTTTTCTAAAACCCCAACATCTACTTCCAATTAAGTTGGTAAAAGGAGTTTGAGGTTCCTCTTAATAGAGAAAAACTTTGGAAACTGAAGAACTCTCTATCTTCATGGGAAAAGCATAGCAAGACCCTCAGTTCAGGAACCAAAGATAGGTAGAATTCAGTTTATAAATAAAAATCCATGTTTATGAGAACAAAGATGATTGAGAACAAACTCCTGAAGGAAGCTTTGTCTTGATCATCTTCAGAGATGCCTTTCTGGAAGGCAGAGTTGATACCAGCACAAAAGATATCACTTGATACAAGAGTGATGTACATGAGACTCTGCCTTGAACTAAGATTGGTTAATCATAAGGAGCCTTTTTGTCTTTAAACAGCATGACTGATACTCGTAGCATGTGCTGCTCTTAAGTGGAGCTTCTTTGGGACCTGTCTACCTAAATTTTCAGGCTGGAGCTGTGACTGGATGGAAAGTATTGGGCTACCCTAAATAAGCCGCTTTCCTGTGGTGCCAAGTCTATCCAAGTCTCACCCTTCATATCCTAGTTTAGGAAGAGTCAGTGCACTGGAAGATGTATTACTGTTTTCCTTCAGCAATGAAACATGTTCATAGAATAGTTTGGGTTGCAAGGGACCTTAAAGATCATCATGTTCATGTTAGTGATTATCTGACATTCTCATATAGTGCTCCACTGAAAAATTCGCCTTTAGTGTCAACAGGAAAGGGAGCAAACTTGACTGCAATGTGCAGAAGGACTCCAAGAAGAGAATTAAAAAGCTCAGTTCAACTGGACTTGTTGAGGACCCTGTGCTTTGGCACCTTCACCAGAATGAGAAAGTAGGCGTGCAGCCAACCCTCAGAGATGTTTGTAAAGAGGAAAATCAGTATGGGTGCAGAAGGGTGGCTCATGCACTGTGGCTGCTGAAAGACAATTCGTATCATCAGTGTGAGCTGTTCATACATAAGAGAAGCTGCAGTATAATGGGGTCTTCAAGTATAGTTCAGGAAGATATTGTGTGCAAGTTCACAGTGATAATGTAAGAGTCCTCAGGGTTCAGAGGAGAGTGGTGCAAGCTCAAAGGGACAATGTGAGAATCTAAAAATATATCTTTCCTCATTTGATCTTATTGATCATGGTTGGAAAAGTACATAGGGAATTGCATAGTGGGAAGAACAGGAGAATTTTAGAAGTGGTCTGCAGGAAAAGGTGGAGTACCATGACTGAAAGTATGAGCATTTGTTCATTTAAATCTGTCTTGGAAGGCAACTCTTCTATCACTCTGTGTCTCATCAATGGTTCCTGGTAAATGCTATAGTAAAACACTTCTCCCTTCGCCGTACACCTCATACAGGATCTAAACCTGCTCTGACACAGGGCACCTGGTGGCCATTTGAAACTGCATCAGCAGAGTGAAAGAAACAGCAGTAGGCAGAAACAAGCCATAAAAATGTTCAGGGGAAGCAAATCTGTCACTATTCGTTTATTGTCCATTGAACTTGTATGCCAGAGAGTTGAACAACTGCCAAAAGGACATCGTTGTCCTTCATTTTAGCGAACAAGAACAACATAGAAGAGCAGTTCAGCTTTAAGAGAAATGTGTCCTCAAAGATTTGTATAAGCAACCCACTTACCTAATCCAGGATTAATTGGAAGAAAACAGCTATTAAATGACTGACAGATTTATATGGCCTTTCTAATCTGTTCTCTCCTATTATTTGGACAAAGATTTGATGGAGGGGCCCCTGTAATCTTGCAGTGAAGTCCTATTTTACAGTGATGAGGAAGTATAATTTGTATTCCTATTGCAGTGTCCAGATAACCATCTTTATAACTATACCTGTAGCATTTATAAAGAACAGCCTAGAATCATGCTCCTAAATCCCTACTCAACCACTTCAGTAACTGACCTAATTATCAGACTGCTTCATATAATGTTAGAGATTTCCCCTGCTACTCATGATTTATCTTCATGAGAATCCTGGGAAAGCTGATTATATGGAGGGAGAAGCAGCAGAAGAGGGTAGGCCAAACAATTACAATTCCAAATGGCACTTTTTAATGGGTTAGTTTTATCATGGTGACGCAAGAGCCTTTTTAACTTTACAGCTGCATTTTAGTTTCTATTATAAGTCCAACATCAGTTTCTGATTTTATTACATAAAATGTTGATAACATTGAGAATTAGATTTTAATCAAGAGAAGCTTACTCGTGGGCACTAGGTCTCTGCCTAATGCACCAATCCAGGAAAGCACTGAAGCATGTAATTTTATCCCTGCTTGGCAGTGTACATAAAATCTTGCTTAATTTTAAGCATGTGAAAAGTCCCATTGACTGTTAAATTAAGCATGTTTATGTGTGCTGTACTTGTATAGAGAATCCAGTACATAAATTCTGTAGTAAATAAATTGAAACAAGTACAGAAAACAGTAAAAGTGACTAGTTTTTTTAGTTAGAGGCAGGTGTTCTGCAGTCGTGAGATCAGTATCATTCATGGCTTGCCTAGAAGGAGCGCTGGTTTTGTACCAAGACCCCTCTTGTGTATGAGATGCTGAACAAACATCAAACAATAATCCTGACCCAGGTAGTTTGAAGTCTATTTCTATCTGATACTGGAATATCTGTCACTGCCCCTATCTAAGAGCACCTGAATCTATGAATGAGATATTGGGGTGTTGGGAGCTCACTCAGGGTGTCCTACCTTTTCAGTGTAGTTGGGATCAAGGTCATACATTTCACCCACAGCAGTCCAACTTCCTCCTACTGTAGGGAGCGGCCTTTCATACAGATACGGCTGAAAACTTCATGCAACAGCTTTGCATGAACTCCAGGAGTCTCCTTGAAGGTACCTGCAAAATTAGGATCTGTGTTAATACATTAGGACCTTCTTCTTTCATCCCAGTAAAGTCAGTGAGGGTCTTTCTGTTGACTCTTTAAGTGCTTTGTTTAAGGCTTTTGAAGGCCAGAAGTTGCACTGGGGCCAAAATTATATCCCTTATTCTAGGTGTGTTTCAGAGCGCTGCTGCATAAAAAGAAATGGGTTTTTTTATTATAATGAGTAATGAAATATTCTCAAAATAGCAGAATGAGGAATTGGAAAAAAAGTACCGTGTGTGTTAATTAGCACAAGAGAAAGTATTTTTGAGGTCTGTCTTTCTTGAACTTCTGTATTTTTATTAACAATACGTGGGTTTGCAACAAAAGCTGAATTTATATGCCAGACTGTGTTCTTAGCATTGCTAAAAACCCAAACATGAAGCTGAATTCATATACAGTGTCTTACAAAACTGATTAAAAAAATTAACATGAAATTGCTAAGTAGTGCCCAAATTAACACAAATCAGAGTTCATTACATGGCATTAGGAGCCAATTTATTGCAATCATTATGCCTGCTGTTAGAGAGAACCATATGCCAACTCCAGAAATAACAAGCATTCTGAATCAGGGTCATTGCTGTCATATTTGCATGTGAAATACATTAATTGATCTCCTGTGCATATTAAAATTAAACACATTTTTTTGCTGCTGAATGTTCTCTCAGAAATTTGTTGTGTGAAGGGACAGACTGGGTGGAGAGAGGTGTGATAGTTTAGAGGAATACTTATTCCAAACCATGGTTTATTCCTAAGTAATCAAATTCATTCTGCTTAACCAACTGAGTTCCTAATCATATTTTTGTTTCCACGGTAGGAAGATATGTGGTCATGGATGTCAGAGATGTGAAATACCATGTTCTTACCCACATCTTCCCATTCTGGTGGTCTTCTGAGGGATGTCCTAAGGAGGCTGCAGCTGTAAGAGCTAATGGGTGAACTGCACAGTGTTCAGAAAAGTTGGTCCTTCCATAAATGTTTGCTGTGCCATGGAAAAAGGATAATATAGTTTATTGTACAGTCACACAGAGTAAGAACGATAGCATCATGCCCTTCAACTGTAACTCCCAGGAGGCACTGCTCCACTGCAAATTAAAACAGTTTAGTAATCAAGATAAGTATTTTCATATTTCAGTTTTTGTCCAGAACTTCCATATTGTCTGCAGCAAAATAAATGTTGAAAAGAACATTTCTTCATTTGAGGAAAAAAAAAAAAATTGTGTAGGAGAAAAATGACAATGATGTCCTCCCTTCCTCCAAGCACTTTTGACCAATCCTGGAAAAAGGTAGTGGGAAACTTTCACATGAGAGAAAGAGAAGCAGCTCTTTCTGAGACAAGGGGAGGTTGTGGGAGAGAAGGTAGATGTGAAGAAACACAGTGGAAAAGCCTTTGCAATGAGATAGGCCATGGATCTGATGTTAGAGCGTTGATTTTCTGACTTGGAGCCTGTGAATATATGGGAGGAGATGAAATATTTGAGAAGAGTAGAGAGTTGATAAAATTAGACAAGTCAGACACTGGAGTTAGAGGAGGAACCCTGACAGGGGCAGGGAGGGTGAAAATATACCTGAGACAACCAGGGACTGGGGAAGGGATGTGTCAAAAGAAAGTTAAGGCAAGATAAGAAAATTAAGTAGGACGTAAAAGGAGTAAAGAGGGTGGCTGTTCCATGTAGTTTCTCCTGTAGTTGGTGCCGATCAATTGAGTATGAAGAAAATCTTTCTCTCTTGCCCCTTGAAAAGGAAGAGGTATAACCCTCAAGCTGTGGATTATATCAGGTATATCTCAAGTCTACTAAGATAGTCCTTAAGGATTTTTGGACTGGTTAAGGTTTCCCCTGTTGAGTCCCATGGGTTGTTCTAATCTGTATCTTCCTTGATTCCTACCAGCCAGAAAGAATGGTGGGAAAATGTAGAGCGAGTAGGGATTGCCTTGCTTCACCCTCCTGAGAGCAGATTTTCTGGAGCACATTCTCCAGGGTTTATAGCATCTGTCCTGCCCTGTGAAAACAAAACACATGCTTTTCTGTATATCCTTTACCAGCATTTCTGTTGTAGTGTGTGAAATTTGAGTGGCTATCACCCTTGAACAACAAAACCAGATGTACATTAAAAATTAGTATCTTCAACAAGAAAAATCATTATACCAGCATGACCATAATAGTCCAGAAAGTCTTAAAAGGTTTCTCAATTAATGTGCAAATGATGGCAGTCCAGTGTTAGCAGGGCAAACAGCTGTTGTGCTTACCTAGACAAAAGGTAACTTCTCTGTAATGATGTGGGTTATTAAAATCTTTGGAGATAACTTTATCAGGAGCATCACGCAATGCTCTTATTGTTCACCAACTTCCTTCTCATCAATGCAGAAAGTCAGATCGGCTGAAGCAAGAATTTGAGAGTTGGGTGCTATTAACCTTCAGAAAAGAGGAGGATATCAGATACACTTTAGCAATTGTATGAGGAAAGTAGGTCTGTACTTGCAACCATGTTATTGTGCACTTCTTACCAGCAAATTTAGCTACTGATCTCCACCCACAGTCACTGAACTCAGCACTGCACAGACACCTGCCATCCCCATAAGCAAGTGGTGTGCTAGAGATGGCAGACAGATGTGTTATTATTCCTATTGGGAGGTGGTGGGTCCAAGTCCAAGAGATTAAGGTTTATAGCCAGTAAAGCGTTTTGATGTCATTGTGACATGCAGTGTGCTGTGTCAGCATTCAGGCTCCCTGTACAATGCACGGGAGAACTGTGAAGGTCTGGTTGGAATACGCATCAGCTTTCATGCTGAGCAGAGAGTGATCCACAGACAGCCTAAAGGAACACCGTCAGGGAAGGAAACGTCTGAAACCCTAGATCTAGGATGCTGAACTAACCAGTGCTACCTCCACAAAATCTGCAGCATAAGAGGCTCCTTATGGGGTGTTAGACAAAGAGGAACATTGCTTTTGGATCTGCTTTGGGTTGAGTTGGGAAGTGTTGAGCTAGGAAAGCACAGAGTATGGGCAAGATCTGCTCGTCCAGTGTCTTTAAAAATCAAGACAGAGATGCTGAGTGTCTTTTGCAGTCAGCCATGCAAGATTTCCCAGAAAGCAGAGCTGGAAATGCACCCCTTGATTTAGCCCAAATCTGTCTGAGTTGTCTCTTTCTTTTTCCATCTTGATAAGTGCACTTTGTCTGCATAAATACTGAGATGAAATCAAGACACATTTCAGACAAGTCAGTGTTCATTTCCATGCTGATTTGATAGTCTGAGGCTACCACTGTTAGATTATGGGAAAATTCAAGGAAGTGGGGGCTGTCTTAGTTGTGGAGAGGTGGAAAAAAAAGAAAACCAGACCAAAAGCCAGGACACTTGGGAATGGTTGTTCCAATATATCAAAAAAGAGGTACGTTAGCTCTGTTACTAAAGTTAGCAATTTATATTGTGGTAACATTTCTCATCCTGTTTAATTTTAAAAGGTGAGTAACAAATATCTTGGAGAGAAGCTAATTTTAATATTTATGAACAAATTGCTTAACCAACAGGGGATTTGTTTCTCCTTACTTTTGCCAGGTAGATGAATATGATATACTGGTTTACGTGTAATTGTTTTGCATCCATTTTTATGTTCTTCTCCTGGCATGGTTTCACAGTTGTTTTCTGTCCTTTTCTAGGCATGTGAAATATGGGACTGAGTACCCATTACATCGGTACAAGCTTGGTGCTTCTTATATTCAGCCATGGATTTATGTCAGGAGAGGGCTTCAAAGCTCAGATGCCTCTTTTTGTATGTTGTTTTCTTCTATTCAGTTTCAGGCTATAGCAAGCGAAATCTGGCTTGAAGAGTTATTAAAAGAATATGTGAATTCTTCACTGTATACAGACAGGAGTTTCCCTTTCTCGTTTCCTCAGCAGCTGTATACGGCACTGCCTGATACAGTGCTGCTGTGTACCTGGAGCTCAGGGAGCACGAACAGAAAGGGCTTGTGCCCAAGGTTTGCACACCTCCTGCATCTGGGAAAACAACCTGATGTGCTTTCAGAAGGCCAGAAGACCAGCATAACATAATAGTGACTGGGCAGGCTCAGAGCAGAGGCCTAGTCCAGTACTTTACCTCTGACAGTGGCCGTAAGTAGATGTGTACAGAAGAGTAAGGAACAGGGACAGTTTCTCTTTTCCTTCACTCAGAGAGGTTGGAAAATAGTTAATGCTTAAGCATTTATATTGCCATCAATGCTCTGGAAAGCTGTTAGGTCTCTCTCTTCCCTTTCAGCCTCTAAAAGCCCAGCCACTTCCACCTTTCCAACCAGATTCCATATTCTAAACACTTCAGAATTCTTATAACTCTGCATAGCAGGATGTGGGAATTGCCTGCCCGCTTGGTTGAAACAAACCTGCAACTGCTGGGGATGATTTTGGAAGAAGCTCCCACAGCCCTTCAAAACTCTGAACACATCCTCCAAATGATTTATATCACTTATCAGTTTAATGTCTTCTCAAAACTTAATTGATGCTCTCTCTGTACCATTAAACATGAAAATTATTAATGCATAAAGCCCAAGGTAGAGCCTTCTGATATCTGTCCAGCCTGATACCCATTCTCAAAATGATTTTTCAATGGCTACTGTACCTGCCTGACAGTATTTGTAGGTAGAGCATATTTCCTAACTTGCTTTTGAGAGTGTCATGTGGGATAGTATCAAAAGCCATACAGAAGTCTAAGTGGTTCATCTCTACTACTTTCTCTTACTCACGAGGTCAGTTACCTCGCTAAAGAAGAAATATAAAGTCAAAGAAGCAGCAACACCCAGTAAAATCTATCATTATTGTCTTTATAAACTTAGAATATATACACAGCTGGACAGATATGTATCGCCCAGTTCTCTGTTGTTATTTAGCATACATAAAGGAACAGGTGTTCTTGATAAAATATTAATTTCTCAAGTTTTGTCTGACATTTTTGGTTTCTAAACATATTTGTAGTTATTTCAGCAAGTCCAGTAGGACATTTGTTTTATGATTTCAGATATTTATTCTGGTTACATGGTACTCATCAAATATTTTCTGTGGCAACAAAAAATATGTTTAATAAAATTGCATTCTCTTATCAAATGACAGTAACTTAGGGTTTGAACTTACCATGAAGTGAGGAATAAATTGAAACTAGCAGTGTTTAACATGGCACACAGTGCAAAGCTCTGCACCGCACCAAATTAATACTAATCCATCTTTGATGTATATTATATTGTTTGGAGCACTGAATAGCTATGTTTGCTTTTAACTGAGAAATGGTCCCTGCAATTCAATGTGTTACGTATGATTCTAGAAAGAGCAAAAATACTTATTTCTTTATTCTTTAACCAATTAAAAAAATCTGGAAATCACTTCAGGGCAGAAATGGAATGCATAGCAACAAGGGAATAAAAACTGATTTCTTGATTTGTGTAGCTCCTTAGTCTTTGTATTGTAGTGTAGTAAAATAAGGCCAGGATTTAATCAATTCTTTAAATGCTTTGAAAATTGCTTACTGAGCAAACCAGCTATTATATTTTATAGCTTCTTCCACTGGCATCCAGCTCAGGAGAGGGAGTGAAACATGACAGAACTGAGTTTATCAGCTCTACATGGGTCCTGGGGAAACAATGGACATGCAAACCTGAGGCAGTGCTGTTCACTCTTAGGTGGTTGCCCGTTGTATGGGAAGTCCACCAGAGGAAGTGGGAAGAGCAGTCTTGCAACTCTCTCAACCGTGGTATTGGCCTTCAAAGCATTTCTGTCAGTCTCCTGTGCCAAACACAAGTATCGATGGGGGCTGAAGCTGGGCAAAATCAAAGTTCAGTCATAAAGACTTCCAGCAGATATTTTAGACACCTTTTTCCTCTTAAATGGCAAATGTCTTTGTGTCTCTATACGTGCATATATATATATCTCACAGCATGCACAGATCATGAAGGCTGTGGGGTGAACACTGTAGTAAATGACAGAAATTAATCAACAGTTTCTTGCTACCTCTGTCCTTTCTAGAAATCCAGGTAAAAGCTATTTTGGACATGGATTGTAATGCCTTTATTATGTGACATGAGGAAGCAGATCACTTTTCACTTGCAGATGAGGAAACGGGCTTCCTAGGGCTGTGATACTACCAGTGGTGGAGACCTTAGAACTGATTAATGACTGAAAGTATTTGAAAGAAGAGAGATGGTCCCATTCTCCTCAGGCTTCAAAGTGTCTAGCTTACACACTGTGTTTGAAGAAAGATAAGAAGGGACTCTGTCTGTGTCAGTTAAGCTTTAAAGCTATAGTATAAAGTTTCACCTACCACCTCTACTTTCCTCTTTAAAAGTATATAAAAAAGTATGTATCAAGCAGGGAGTTTTATGAAGAACACCAATAGACTTATTGTTCAGAGAGTTTTGCTTGAAGTTATTCCAGATATTCCAAATATCATGTACGGTATCATCTTTATGTTACATACTGGCACCTCTGTGGTGACTAGGAAAGAGTAACCAATATTTTGCAGAGTTCTGTGGGGAAGGGACTGTTGTGGGTAGGGGTTGTTTCCCTCTTCTCTCAAGTGACAGGTGATGGGACAAAAGGAAACGGCCTCAAGTTGAGCCAGAGATGGTATAGATTGGATATTGTGAAAAATTTCTTCACTGAAAGGGTTATCAGGAATTGGAAAAGTGGTTGTGTCACCATCCCTGGAGGTATTTAAGAGATGTGTGGCCAAGGTGCTGAAGAACATGGTTTAGTGGTGGTATTAGCAGTGTTAGTCTAATGATTGGACTTGATCTTAAAGGTCTTTTCCAGCCTAAAAGATTCTATTACAGCTTTCAGTCGTGACTGACCCTGTGGTCTCTCAAAATGCGCCTCAGTGCAAAATTGGACTGTTCTGGTAAACTCAGTGCCAAAGTTGCTCCTCTTGTTAGTGGACCTTCTGTCCCCGTGGTCCTAGATTAACACACCTCTGCACCGCTACCTGCCCAACTCCCAAAGTGCCCACATACCACCAGGATGGTGACAGTGATTAAATTGCCAACATCTTGCTGCTCATGTCATACTTTTTTAATCATTAGCCCTGGAATAAATGCTTAATAATGGAAACAGAAGAAGGAAAGAACTTTATCTAAGGCTTATATGGTTTGGTATTTTGTAGTCAAGAGGGGGAATATGAGAGAAAGCTGCAGTGGAAAATGACATTTGAAGTCTGATCTCCTGATTGTGAAATAGAAAGGAATGGATGAAATTATTGGAAGGCACAAAGTTCACTTTCATATCACCTGATCTTAATGTAGTGACAGCTACTTGTGTGAACTTCAGTCTTCTTTTCTCTGGCTTCCCTCCTGCGAGATTGTAATCTCATGCTGCAGCTCCTGCTCTAAGGCTCACAGGGATTACTGGTAAAATATGTCCATTTCTAAAATATGGAACAGACTATGAAGAGCATGAAGAGAGACTAATCTCAAGCATCTGTGCTTGGGAAGTAAAAAATATTTCTGTACAAGGAAGTGCTAGGCACCTGTGATAATCACAATTAGTCATTTACCATCTGTCCCACAGTAGCAGAGCCTGGGACTTTGTCCTTAATCTGTGGGTAGGAAGGAGTCAGATGAAGACAGGACAATGAATGTAGCAGTGCATTGCAGTGGCTGTGCTTTTTGCTGTCCAGCCCTTGTTCTGGATTTCCAAAGCCTGCAGTTGGCTTGCTGTACTGTCCAGTGCAGATAAGGGTTTCAAAACTATGCAGTCTGCCTGGTCTGCCAGGCCAGGATGTTCTGACAGTGAGAGGGTAGGAAATAGGGCTGGAAGTGGCTGTGGGAGGGATCTGGCACATTTGCACAGGAATAGTTCCATTTCCTCCTTTGCCTGGGGGAATTCAAACACAGATGTGTCATGACCCAGGACAGCCATCAGGCTGAGTAGGAAGCAGTGCAGGCTGTCCAGGGTGTGAGGTTTAGCCTTTCCTGCTGTAGCTGTAGATCTCATTTGAGATTCACACACCTTCTGTGCATGTTTGAAACCAGAGTCTGGTTACACCCAGGGTGGGAGACCCAGGGTCCAGTTTCCAGGAAGATGCATGCATTTCATGTTAGTTAGTTATCCATCCCCACTTTGAGAAAGCATTGATTCCTTTAGCGTTTTGAGGGCAACCTGATCTGCTACTGCATAGTAAGTTCTGTTCAAGAAAGCGAGGCAGTGGGCTGCCTGGGGTTGATGTCCTGTAGACCTAGTAATGAGCCTAACTAGATGAGTACCAAGCTAGATGCATTTTGAGATAAGCAGGAGCAGAAAAATCAGGAACTTGTGAAACATTGAGGTGAAATATGAGGTACCTATGGAGTCTGCACAAAGCCAAAGATGTTCAGGACGATAACTTTAGACTTAAGCACTTAGTTGTTACACCAATATCACTGACCTGCTATGAAATGCAATAAGAAATCCCTTCCTGCTTATAGTCAATAGTACAACTCGGCACCACTGTCCATTGCAGAAAGAGGACTGTTTTTCATTGGAAGATAGTGATTTTCAGGGGTTGACACCTATCAATAGTTTCACTAAAACCTACATATGAGGAAGGTTCTTTAGTTTGGAGATGTTATTCTCTCTGAAACCAAAGAACAAAAAGTTTGGCCAAAAGACAATCAAATGTTCTATCCATTAGGCCACTGGCTTTTGGAATTCGTGCTCAGATATCCAAAGGTTTTTGTGTTTTTTAACCTGAAACACTTCCCAGAGCTTTTTTAGTGAAGTCCCACAAGCAGCCACTCTGGCAGAGCTGAGAGAGGAATGAATAGCAGCAGCAGCAGGGCAAGCTGCTGACATAGGATGTGAGACCCCTTCCAGCACTTTTTGCCTTTGGACAAATCTCTCAATTTTGCCTCCTGAATGGGAAACATTTGCTTAGCTGCAAGTAAAGGGGAGTGTAGATGCAAAAGCTCAGCATCCTCACACACTCTACTTTTTCAGCCAGCTATTGATATCCAGAGAAAAATGTTTCTCAAGGATAAATGGAGAATTTAAATCCCAATATTACTATTATTATTTTAACATGTATTTTGTCTAAGCAGAAGAGCTGCTTCTTTGTCACAGAGGTCTGCAAAGATGCAGACAAATTAATAGCAATTTTGAGTAATAGAAATGCAGCAAAGTGTTCCAAAGAGAAAATGTATTTTGTTTGGACTCTCACTTGTAGGAATGGTATAAGACAGCCTTTTTAAAAACATCGTAAAACCTTCACTTTCCTTCCCTGACTTAGAAGCTAGATCAGAGCTTGCAGCATGTTTTTAAAGATACTTCTAATGGAAATGGTGAGACATCCTTAACTGCAGCAGATCAAGTGATTGCCCTCACAATGCAGCCCAGCATGAGAAAGTAACAGCAGTTTAGGAGACTAAAGGAAAGTGGGAACTGTCCCCAGAAGCCATTACGTTAGTGAAGTTTATCTCAGCTGGGTAATTCACCTAAGTCAGGAGCTGAATGGGATTTACTACTGAAGCAGCAGCATATACACAGTACTATCTCTGTGCTCTGTATCTAAGGTGCTGTATTGTGCTCAGAGGTAAAAAGTGATTTTTTTTTAATGGTTTTTTCCCTGCAGGGGCTAATAGATATTAGCAATCAGAAGCAAACATTTCCCACCATGTAGATGACTTCTTGTCTGCCTCTTGACATTTAATTTCATGAGCCTCAGCCTCCCAGCCCCCTTGGAAAGGTTGCAAGCTAGGATCTGTTTCTCCCGCTTGGTAGGGCAGAAACAGAGGGGCAATAGCCGTGAAGACAGTCCCACCAAGGATCATGGTCACCTCACTGGAAATGAAGGCTCCCTTTAAGAGAAGGCTCCAGGGAGACCTTATAGCAGCCTTCTAATACCTGAAAGGGGCTACAAGGAAGCTGGAGGGGGACTTTTTACAAGGGCCTGTAGTGACAGGACAAGGGGTAATGGGTTTAAATTGAAAGCGGGGAGATTTAGGTTAGTTATCAGGAAAGAATTCTTCCCAGAGAGGGTGGGGAGGCACTGGGACAGGTTGCCCAGAGGAGCTGTGGATGCCCCATCCCTGGGAGTGTCCAAGGCCAGGCTGGATGAGGCTTGGAGCAACCTGGTCTAGTGGAGGGTGTCCCTGCCCATGGCAGGGGGGTTGGAACTAGATGGTCTTTAAAGTCCCTCTGCTGGCTGCAGAGGAGCACTAGACAAAGGCTGAAGATGATATTTTAGGCAGATGGGGTTTCAAAAATCTGTCCCTTTTGGAAGGACTATTTCTGGAGAAATTGAGTATTTCTCTGCTGTGGACAGCAATGGCCCAGAATTGTAGTGTGCCAGAAATAACAAGCATTCCTTTAAGAGAAGCTCAATGATAAGATTTACAGTGCAGCACTTCCTAAAACAGTTTAACCATGGGAGGTTGGCAGCAACCTTCTTCATGTCAGATGTGTTGATCGGCTCTTTGCACGTCAGGTGAAGAACCCCGATATTGGGACAGCAGTTTTAGTCCTCAAGCCAGACCATGGTTTATTGTGTCCTGGACACTACAGATATTTTCAACACAGTGGCATTATTAGGACAACAAACCCTGCTCCCTGAGGCAGCGAGAGCCTGTTGGTTTCTATTCTGGGGCCACATAACGGCACAGGGTGTCTGTGAGATTACTGATCCAAAGGCCCTGGTGAAAGAAATGGAACATAACCTGCTGCAGTGGGAGCACTCATGTCTTTTTCTCAGATGATTCTAAGATGTACCCAGAACTACTGAAGTTCTCTGAGACACTTCTGAGAGGTAAGGAAGCACACAGGCATTTAGTCCACTTGTATTCTGTGAACCAGCACTCCCCTCACATGTCCTTCAAAAACTGAGAGGAAAGAAAGGTGCATTTATAGTCTTTAGTCAAAGTGAAGATACCGCCAGTGCAGCTCATCCATGGAGTTGTTCAGAATGGTGCTGCCAGTAAGCAGTGGACTTGACATTATCAAGGTGACTGTTCTGGGCTAGACTCTATTCTGTTGTCCACCACAAACTGATATAATCATGATGAATCTCTTTAAAGCATTACACTTCTGCTTCCTGCTGCACAATGTGGTCTGGGTGATTTTCATCCCCTTCTAGTCTAGGTAAGTTATAAGTATTTCAGGGACAGACCTGTATCTTTCAGTAAGTGCCAATCACCACAGAGTTTCAGGTTCAGCTGTGTCAGGCAGAGGGTCCTCATTTTGCTACTCATGAGCCTCTAAATCTTTGTAAGGCTATTATTTTTAATTGCTAATGGTGATTAGAGTTCCATTAATCAGGTTTTAATTTTTTTTATCCATGTATCCAAACAATTATCATTCACCTAAGTGAATGAGAGGAGAGTAGGGGAGGAAGGATTTGCATGACTGATGGTAAGAATGAATTTCTTCTTGCTGCCCAGCAGTACAGTAATTGGTATCTGGGACACAGCTGCAAGTGCCACATAATAGCTGTCAGTGCCATGTGTAGGCAGTCGGGCACAATGTTTTGGAGTGGAGATAATAGTGTGACAAAAGGATTGGCATGGTGTGAACAGAACACCACAATTCTTGGCTGGCAATCAGAGCAGCACTGTTGTGCTGTCCTACCTACAAGATGTCTATGACTGTTTCCTGCATCTGGAAAGATACAGATGCCTCTGGAAAATAAAATTGAGAGATGAAAGCAGCAGCAGAGATCTGTGAAATGTATGTGCCTTGTTCCCATAGCTTTTCAACTGCCTAGAGATTATTTTCATTTTTATTTTTTGATGCTGTGGAGCCATCTTAGAGAGAAAGATTTTGTTCTGAAGACTGAGGGTGCTTTCTAGCGTTCTCTTAAGGTATTGAAAGGACAAAAATACCTCTTGTAAGTTCACTCATTAGCTCACATGACATCCTTAAAGTGTTTTCAGCTAGAAAAGCAGCAAGGCCAGCAGTGTGACTGGGGTTACCGCATCCACACCTTTTAGATTCTGCAGTCTCCTGTCATCCTGCCTCCGGAACAAGCTATGTAATGGGAAATACAGATTTCCCCTGGCCCTTATCTGTGTTACAGAGGAAAATGCTGAAGGTAATGTGGTACTAGACGTGCTGCTATAGACCCTGGGCTTTCATAGTGTGATTCTTAAACATTGGGTCATTCAGCCTAGCTCATTCCTGTAGTCATGGCTAGCTGTATGGTAAAACAGAGCAGGCTGCAGGCCCTCATTTAGCAATGAGTGGGTGAGGATGGCTGTTCTCCAGTACATAGTGTGAAAGCATGTTAGCTATTTATAGCTTCCTGGCTACCCAGAGCTGGATGGGTACATTTCAGGAGTCTGAAACAATGTCAGATGTGATGGGTACTTCTTCAGTTTCCTCATATTGCTGAGTTCCCATACTTCTGCTTTGTTGGACTGTAGCACCTATTGCTATCACAGCTACTGCATACCACACCCTGCATTCCCATTTTTATCCAGGGGATGAAGATAAAAGGCTTCAAGCTTTCAAGTCCTTGTGGAGAGGAGTCCTCTTCACCAATAACTGAGAAAGCTCAGTGTACAAGAGACAAGTTTCCCTACATAGGCAGCTTTTCCTACAGTCAGATAGCCACGGGCAGTATGTGAATCACTTATGTTGAAGGGGATTCTTCACCTCTAGTTCAAAGCCCACTTACATCAACAACAAAGCTCAGTTTCTCATAGACCTTAAACATTTTCCAATTAAGAGCTTCCTTTTAGCTAGGAATATAGCTTTGCTCCCTCCCACATACACATTAGTGCTGAAGCTGAAAAAAGGAAAGGAAGAGAAGGGAATCCAGCAGTGTAGGTGTCTGCAAAGAGACCCCAGTCAGGCAATTGGTGCAGCAGAGAAGGGGAAAGCCCTCACATCTTCATCCAAGCAAGTGATTCAGAGAAAACATCAGATGACTCCTTATGCCCCTCCTGCCCTAGGCCCAAGATTGTGTGTTTACATATTTATCCTTCCACCTGCTATTTATCTTGTTCTGACTCCAGGTTGTGAGCTCTCCAGGTGAAACAGGCTGTCCTTGTTTCTCACACCAATGGTTGTAGATCTTAAATGCTTAGATCCTGATTTTGCCCTTGCTGAGGTCATGAAACCTGACTTGCACTCCTGAACATTTTAGAGATGTATTTTGTTCTTGTTTTTGACAGCATACCAAACAGCTTGGTAATTCTTCGTTTGAGATGCCACTTCATGAGGTGGAAGTTGGATTAAAACAGAACTTTATGTTAATTGTGGCTTAATTCCTTCCTGATCTCTAGTTTAAACATTGAGGGGTCACCCTGATCTAATAAAACCTGGCAAAATGTCATTTATAAAACAAAATAACATGTCTGGATGCCCTTACCCTGGGATGAAGTAAGTTTGCTCATAAAACCAAACATTTATTTAGCACTTATTTAAGGTTAATGAAAGACCTTTTTAGAGATAATAATTTACAACATAAACCAAATACAAGTAAAGAGTCCTTAAATGATTAAATAGATTTCTGAAACTGATCTGTTAACGTTCTTGCAACATGAATAAACAAAACCGGTATTAATAATTTGGAGTCAGAATGGGTCTGCACTCTTAGAATCCTAATTATGAGCCTAACAAGAGGATAAATATTCCCTTCCTCTTGTTAAACATATAACTTTTAGAAAACAAATCACTTAAGATACTTATATGTGTTAGTTGCCAAAAAATTTTGACAAAACATATTCTGATTACCATCCATCTTGCCTGTCCAGGATAGGCAGTCATGAATTAAAAGCTATAGCTTGTCCTCAGTCATACTGTACTTCCTTTATGAGCTGTGCACATACTTGGTCTGACTTACCTAGCAGAGTTAGACTTTCTGTTCCACATCCTCCAGCACATAATTCATAGGTACAGTATGTCTCACTTTACTCCTAGGCTAAAATGGAAAACAAGGCACACGAGTTTCTATCTGCTGTTCTTCAGAGAGCTGTAGGACACTCCCTGACTTCCACTGCCATCCTTGGGTAGGTTCAAGTGGGAAGTGAATGCCAGCACCAGTCAGTACTTCTCTAAATGCCACAGTGAAAATCACATCCATCAGTATTAAAGTCTTTATCAATCACCTGCTTCTTCCTTGGTGAAACTGCCATGGACCACAGCAGGAGCAGAGGCTCGCCTAAGGTAGAAATACCCTGAATATGTCAATGATATAGGCAGGATTGGTCAAGGTGGTGGTTTTCAAGAAAATAGCTAAAGACAGTAGAGAAAGCAGTCGTCATAGGTAGCTGTTAAAATATTTCTTTTATTACCTTCGTAATTGCACAATGTCCTTGGGCTAATGCCAAAGTATTTGGGGCTGATGTCTGGGTAGCCAGCTTGTGTTGCTACCACACAAAAGTAGGATGTGACTAATGATTTCAGATGACACTGAAAAGGAAGCTAAAAGGTTGTTTTTCAAAACTCCCGGACAAGACAAAGCTTCCTTCCAAAGACTTGGCTAGCTGTCTTTAATCTGAAGCAAATTTTGAGACCCAAAAGCCAAGCACAGTACATTTCAGTAGAAAATTTAACATCTCATTCACACATTTTTCATATCTCAGTTATTAAAGTGGTAGAGGCTTGGCACATCTATGATCTGACATTTAAAAATATGAAAACCATTCAGTGTAGGTGATAGCAGGTGATATTAGAGGAACATTGTAAAACACAGCAACTAAACTAAATTACATTTCACAAAATCTGTACCTCCACTTTGATTCTGAGTTTTAAAAAGAGCTATTCTTCCATTAGAAACAGCTGAAAAAAATTGGCACATAGATTACTTACAAGGTACATTTTGAAGACAATTTAATTAAAGATGACAGCAACCAAATAATAATAGCTCATGATTCAGCATGTTAATGAACAAGATCAAGAAAATTGTGTTCTGCTTTCATTATGTTTGTCTTCTGGAACAAAGCTGCTCTCCTCCTCCTCCTCCATGGAAGCATGCTGTGGCTATGAGCTGATAAAGCATGCTTTCCCACCTTCTTTTCAAAAAGAATAAGGAGCTCACAGCAGGGCAAGGAAGGCCAATGGTTCTGAAAATCCTTCTCTTCTTTACATCCAAGTGTTGGCATATGAAGTTTGAAGGAAAGAATGAGAGTGACTACACTGAGTCAGAGCAAATATTCAGTCTCTGACAGTGGCCAAGAGCATCACTGTTACCCCTGCCTTTCTCCAGGGGAGCATACAGGCACTACCAGGCTGAACAGATATTTGCAGAAATGCGTATGGAATGTTATATAAGAAATAGAAAATGTCTGTAAAAATGCTGGCTGATGATGCCGTCCTGCAAGGGTGTGGATTTGTGAGTTGGTCTTTCTAGACCAGCTGATACAAATGGAGGTGAACAAGTTCCAAGATTCTGAATTACTTCATCAGGGCCTGACAAGAAGGAGAGTAAGTCAGGTTAATAAAAAAAAAAAAAATCTTTGTATTATATATCTATATGACTGCTGGAGATAACAGGATGGTTGTGCCTGCAGAACCAGAAAAAATCTTAAAAAGGCAAGAGGTGATAGGCACCATGTATAAGAGAGTAGCTGGAAAAACATAATGAGGCACAAAAGCCATGCCTCTCTTCACTGTTGATTGTCATCATTAAGTAGCTATGGATTTTAGTTTCCAGCTGGAGAATGAAATAATTTTGTATGTCTCCCTTGAGTCTGAGGACTAGGAGACAAAGTTCCTTTATTGATCGTTTGGGGGAACTCATTGCTAGGTAGTGGTTGGCTAGCTTTGCTCACATAGCTTCCAGAAGGGCATTTAGTCACTCAAAGAATGCTTTAGGATAAGCATGTCTGGTTCCAGGGATTTTGATGGCTCCACTGGGATAGGTATTGATTTTAGTCGCTGTGGAACTGCTCTGCTGCTGTTTGCTTTTGTTGATGTGATGTGTACTGGTTTAGTCATTCTTGTTCTGTGAGAATATTTCCTCTGGCGGTGGGGTTAGAGATATTTGAAAGTCAGCAGGAATAGTTCTGAAAACATCTCTTTCGAATTATGATCTTCTTTTAACACGTGTGATTGCACTTTGAAGATTCCAATATAGGCCAGTCAAGGCCTGTTCCACGCAACGTTAATCGATTTTTTTGCCTAGTAATACCTGGTACTCATGGTAATCCTTGAAAGATGCGGTCTGTTTCTCAGAAGCAGTATTCTTTGTGGATCTGTGGTCAACTTTAGCTTAGTGAGATGGATGTCAGGAGGGATTTCCTCAGTGCAGTTACAACAATATTGAAGGGTTTGGCTACACATTATGGCTTTTGAGGATGCAAAGTTTTTTGCTGGTGTTGTGGAAGCAATTGTGTTAGTTTGCAGGTTTTTTGTGTTCAATAATTTATAGATCTGATGTTGTATTGAGTCAGCCATTAAAGACTTGAATGTAAGTATCAGTTTTATAGTATTTTAGAGACAGTTTGAAGTATTCATTATTATTAAATTTTTAGTAGAAATGCATTATTTGGTGGTACACAACCATGATAATGTTTCCTGACTCTGTAGCAATTCTTATTGTGCTGTTCTAAGGCTTTATATATATACATACATATATATATATATATATATATATATATATATATATATATATATGTCTCCTTGGTGTTTTGGCAGTTACCACAGATGAGACAGTAAACAGAAGTGCCTTTAACTTAATAAAATTAACTGAGGTGGTCAGTGAAAGTCTACGTTAGATTGTTATAAATCTTTCCCTGAGAGCAAAATTTAGGATTTTTTGCAAGGACAGACTAGTGCCGAACCAGAGCTCTAGCTGTTTACATAAACTCAAATATTGACTTGTGGAGTGGTATCCTTGTGAGAGCACTACTATCAAGGCTGTTCATGAGTTCAGTATTTTCATGTTTGAAGAGTTTATCTTTGCTAGTCAATTCCTCTTCTTCTTGAGTGTCTCGTATATGGTTTTAGTAGGATTTATTGCACAGTGCTTAAATGTATTCCCCTATTATTTTTCTGTAGTTGTTGGAATATGAGAACAGTTCTGTGTTGAATTGGTCTCTCTTGCAGTAGACTAAGTGAACTAAATAAGTCCCTGGGTTTTCTGACATCCTCCTGTATCACATGATCTAATGTATATGATGACCATAGAGCAAGGTAAAAAGACTACTGGCATTTTTCATGCCAAAGCATAGGACACAGATGTCTTGTACCCCTTGGCCCAGTTTTACTTTCTGTAAGTCCATGGGTGAATTCCTGAAAAGAGATTAAAGAACATAATTTTGGAATTCCATTTAAACTCCCTCAAATGTCAGTGTGTGAAGCCCCTCTGCAGAAGAGAGGATATTGCCAGTGCTCTAGAGAATTGCAGAGACTTCATGCACTTGTTTGTGAGTGTTACCCTCTGCCCCTTACCCAAGAGAGTGGGATTGTGCTTGCTCCCTTTTTGCCATAAAGTTCTCCAAAAGCAGACAGGTCTCTGTCTCCTCACCTTTTGTTGTACCCAGGCCAGTCCTCACAGACCTTGAATTAGATATACCCTAATTTTGCATAGCTCTAGTTTAACTTCTGCATGAAATGACTGACTGCCAAATATTGCATCACAGCCCCATTCAACTGCCAAGGAGGACGCAGCATGATGCCATGGGCAGGCATGCAGAGGTTAGGCAGGGCTGACCACCTTATTCCTACCTTTCTGGTTTCAAGCTGGCTTCGTGATACTCATTGAGCTGGATGGAGGTCTAGAGTTTCTTCAGAGACATTTTTCTGAGAAAATCAACATCAGTGAAAGTCTACTTTGTACAGAATGGAATTATGCTGTTTGTTCTTTATTTCTCTGCAAAATATTTCCTCTGGGTCACCATGTTGGCCTTAGATAGAAAGGGGCTATCTAAAATTAATAGCTAAAATGTACAACAACTACAACCCGTCCTCCAGGTTTGTTTATTTTAATCAACGTGAGCAGTAACCCTCTCTTGCTGTCTGCTTAGAAAAGCATCTGCAGTTATTACTTTCACCGCAGAGACCTGACCCTGTGGACTGCCTAAATGGGACAGATGGAGCTTGTCTAAGGCTGTGTTTCATCAGCCCTGTCCTTGGCAGGCCTCCCATAGACATCTGAGCAGACAGTCTGATGCTCTGTGTTTTTGTAAAAAAAATGAAGGAATATTGAATTTCATGAAAAAAGTATTGACATGTTTACAAATGGATACTAGACCGTCAGATTTAGTAATAAGGGGGTTGCTCTGACCTCATAAACCTTTTGCCTGCCAGGCTGAGAGAGATACCAGCAGCTTACACAACGGTGATACAACTTAAATTGATAAGGCTTGTATAGAAAGAAGGGGAAATGTGAAATAATCTCTAGAACTGGTTGAGAGTCAGTCATGGGTCTTCATTTTTTGACTTCTAACCTGTGTGATGCAAAGTTGCAGTCTTCAACATCAGTATTAGCAGGGCAGTCTAGCACTGCATGATAGCTCACCCTTCGTGATTGATCTCTGCTTTCCAGTGCAAGCAGTTTCCACAACTGTGAAGCTGCTAGACAGACATGTAGTGAGACAAAAATGCAAGACAGCTGTAAAGGCACAAACAGCAGTGAGAAGAACTTGTTTTATGTCAGTCACATGGGCAATATCCTTCTCCTACAGTTGCACTGTCCTTTTTTCTAAACCCAAGGCCCGCTGATGCCAACAGAAAACTTTCCACTGGCTTCAGACTGAGGCCATAGAGACAATTTCTCAAAGCAAGAAGCCAGCCTGGTCTCCTTTCTACTGTCAGGTATTTGTGTTCTAAGACTAAAATGTGTCCTGGCGTTCTGGGCTAGGTGCTCAGCCAGGCTGATGTGCTGCCTGTTGTTTGACATGTTCAGGAAGTTCACAAGTTAAGTACCTAATCCCCAATACTTTTGGTTGAGATTGTTGTTTATTGCAGAAAATGATAACAAAAGTAAATCTTTTTTCTTTACAATGATTTTTAAAATCAGATATAGATTTGAAATGTGTGAGTTCTTATATTACACTAGATACACATAGATCCATGTTTCTAAAACTACTCAGCTCTCCTGTCACCTTATTCACTCTTTTACAAGGATAATCTGTACATCTTGAGCCTGTTTCTTATTTTTAATGAAGTTTCTTTCTACTCTGGTGCCTAATTACAGAGTACACTTAAAAAGGGCCTTCATTGTTGTCAGAATTGTCTGAAAGGGCCTAAGCAAAAATGAGAATAATTTATTTCTGGTTCATCTTAAGCAAATTGTTATAGACTTGAGAAGTGTAGGGTTTCATCAAAAGTAATAGAAAATAATTATGCACCATTACAAAACTACATTTCTGCTTTCTGCTCTCTTTACTCTGCAAGTCATCTCACTGATTTCAGAGATTAAACATGAATGAACGAAGCAGAATCTAGTGTGAAGAATCATTGGTTTTTCAAAATCACGATCACATTCCAAAGTTGTAAAATTGTTTCTGTATCATACTTTACTGATACCAGAGGCACAACAGGGGAGCATGGTTTAAGTCAGGAGGTGGTACTGGAATGCCACACTGGTCCCCTTCACTTCCCTCCTTCCAGCAGACAGTGATGGAATGTAAAACCAACACGTCCCTCCATTATCCAATCTGTCAACTTGTTCTCACTCTTCAGAAGAAAGGAGATCAGGTTAGTCAACCTGGACCTGCCTTTTATAAACCCATGCTGACTGGGCCTGATTGCCTGGTTGTCATGACTTGCCACAGTCCTTACAAAACTGTCCCCATGATTAATGATACCGTAATACTTTCAGAGATCCTGATTACCTGGAACTTAATACCTTAATTCTGCCCTTTGGTTTCTCGGACTCTTTTCAAAATTATTCTCCTTTTCCTTTCAATAACAGAACTTTGAGGACCTCACTTGCCTGTACAATAAACAGACATGCATTCAATGGGAAAGGGAAGCTTTTCATAAGCTTCTCTTTTATTAGAGAAATCTTTACTGAAAGTATTTAAGTGGCAGTTTTGGGATTGACAAAAGGTTTTCCACTTGGGTACTCATCTCAGTCTGTATCTGACTTCCAAACAGATATTGTAATTTTTTCCACATATGTCATGATATTAATTTTTCTCTTGTATCTGGTGGATGTCTGGTAACTACTTAGAAATCTCAAGTTCAGCAGTACCTTTACAGTTGTGGGAAAATAACAGAAGATTGGCAAGGAAGGTTGTAAACATGCTCAAGTGACTTGCAGCTGATGTGTAGAAAAACACATATACCGTACTAATTGCTGTTTAGCCTTGTGTGTTGGACAAGTAGAACATCTGTGTTTAGACAACGTAGGTCTGTGATAGACTTAAAGGCACCTTATCAAACATGCTTGGGATTCCTGCCCTGCTGCAGGAAAGATCAAAGTGCACTGTGAATCCTTGAAATACATGTGAAATCACGGTTCAGTGATCCTCCAGCAAGGACTGAGCTCCACAGTACCTACATTCCCGCTTGTACACCTCTGCCCCAGTGCTGCTTCAGGGATTCCCCGGTGTGCAAGATAACGAAAATAAATTTATCTTTGCATTTCATCCATGTTTTTGTGGCTGTTCCTGTGTCTTGCTTATGACAGCTCACACAAAGTTATAGTAGTATTTCCCACAGACAAAATAATATACATTATTTCACTCTCTAATTCAGGAAGTGCTGATACTGTTTCTATGTCCTGGAAACATGCTTCATATTGCATGGATTTTTTTTTTTTTTTTAACCTGAAACAGCAGGCAATAAGAAATAGTCCCCAGTTTTCAGGAGATTTTACTATAAAACACCTTCTGCCTTTCTCCCACGCTCCCCCAACACTAACATAAACCTTGCAAAGCACAGGGAACAGTTTTATTTTAAGGCCATGAAACAAAATGCAATAAACTAGAAGACATGATGTGTTCCAGGGTTTGTAATCAATGCATCAAGCCTTGTTTACTGCCACAGCCCTTTTCAGTCAAATTTTTGTTAGTTCTCTCCTAACGACCTCCAATATATGAAAATGTTTAAAAGCAAAGAGATGCAATCTGATATAAAAAAATCTGCACTTCAGATCTTCCTCTTGGGTATATAGTTTCATTGGAATGGAAATTCTCTGAATGGTTTCAGTAAAGAATTAAATCTGAAACACCTGGGGAAGCACCTTCTTCATAAAACTGACACGTTTCTTTTCATCTTGAAGGAACAAAAACAACTGTTAAGAAGGTTGCATTTCATGCAAGACATACAATATAATGTCCATGCTTGCTCCATTTCAATAAGATGCGTGAATGCACACTTTCTAGGGCAAATTGTAAATGTGTCATGTGAGACCTTGAAAACATCAGTGAATTATAGTAGCATGAAATATCTGTTTAAAAATATTTCTGTATATTCATCCATCTCTTCCTGGATCTTTTAACGCTGCCACGATAAATTGTGTGTCTCTGTCCTGCATATGAAGTACAGGTTTCTGGAAGTAAGACCTCTTCCTTAGGTAACTACAGGGAGGAACGTGAACACAAAATGTTGAACTGAGGTAAAGGAATACAGTCGTATGTCCTTGAAAGACAAAAATGGGGCTTAATGTTGTTTCCCTATGTATTCATCTCTGATCTCCAAAATCAGATTCGTTTCTAAGTAATGGTGCAACAAGCAGATTCACTTGCTTATTGACATCAGACATCATGCAGGGGCGATAATTTTACTTAGAGGCTACCCATCCAGAATTTCTTGCTAGCTCTAGTGTCTGGGGTTTTTTGCAGCCTTCTGTTGACTAGTGAATTGTGGAGTATTCTCCTTGGACTTCAAAACTGCATTTGAAGCCAGGAGAGAAAATGATGCAGTAAACCTCTTAGGAACAGACTGAAACTACAGACAGTAATACTAGTTTTATTTCACCTACATTTTTATAAGTGCTTTTCAAATTACTGGTCACATTCTCCCAGAGCTCCATTGTACATCAGCCTTAGAAAGAAACTGGGAACCTTAAAAATCCCATTAAGTACCTAAATACCTCTTAAAGCATGTCCCTCTTGGTCCTTTCATAGGTGTCATGGTTTAACCCCAGCCAGCAACAAAGCATCACAGGGCTACTCACTTACCTTCCCCGACCCCCAGTGGGATGGGGAAGAGAATCAGAGGAAAGGACAAGAATACTCACGGGCTGAAATAAGAACAATTTAATAACTGAAAATAAATGAAAAAAAAATATACTAATAATAATATTAGGGTGTGTCATGTATATGACATGAGGTTAGTTAGAATGATGCTAGTGATAAAATCCAAGTGCTTTTAATTTTGAATGTCTCTGTGGGACAGTGGGGTTTTTCGCATCATTAAAAAAGTATTGGGGAATAATCAGAAAATATTAAATTATTAATAGTGTTTTTATTAGGAAATGCCAACTTGAATTTAGTAGTTGTGAATTGTACTCTGTACACTTTTCTTTAAAAAACAAACAAAAAAAAACCCAACCACAGTGGTTCAGCTATTTCCTTTAAGATTCCTGCTCAAAGCATGCTTCTCCTGTATTACCAGAGTGGGTTGATACATGGATTCCAACATTCTTGGGCTGGCAGCCTCATTGGTCAAGATAAGGATGAAATCACTCTCCAATTATCATCATGACCAAACCAGACTTGACTTGCGGAAATAATTTATTGTCAATTAAATCAGAGTAGGGTCATGAGAAATAAAACCAAATATTAAAACACCTTCCTCCCACCCTTCCCTTCTTCCCAGGCTCAGCTATGCTCCCATTTTCTCTACCTCCTCCCATGCCAAGTGACACATGGGGAGGGAGAAGGGGGACTTTGGTCAGTTCATTACATGTTTCTACTGCTCCTTCCTCCTCAAGGAGAGGACTCTTCACACTCTTCCCCTGCTCCAGCGTGGGGTCCCTCCCACAGGAGACAGTTCTCCATGAACTAATCCAAACTCAGGCTTTCCCATGGGCTGCAGTTCTTCACAAGTTTGGTTTTTTAGCTTCTTCTCAAATATTTTATCACAGAGGCATCACAACTGTTGTTAATGAGCTCAGCTTTGGGCAACAGTGGGTCTGTCTTGGAGCTGGCTGGCATTGGCTCTATCAGACATAGGGAGGCTTCCAGAATCTTCTCACAGAAGCCACCTCTGTAGCCCCCCTGCTTCCAAGACCTTGTCATGCAAACCCAATACACCTGGTTTATGAAGACAAGTTGACTGTTTCTTCTACTGTTCCCCTGTTGTTTTCTTTTTTGTCCCTTCCATCTCCAAAAGTGTCAATAAAATTTCTTTATGTGTCTGAAGAAAATGCTAGAGATTTGTTCACGTTCTCTTCTTGTATAAACAAGTGAAAAATTATGTACTTCCTTGGACAGTACAGTAAAGAGCACACTTCTTGTGAGTAAATTACTTCTGCCTGCTAGCTAGTATTGTTCCACTAGAATTCATGTTTTTTTCCTAAAAACTGTCTTCACAGCACACATCCTGGTTAAAAGTAATCTTAAAAGGAAAAGGATACCAAATTCCATATTGTTTTCTATAGATACATTTTACAGTTTTCTCTAACCAATTTTCAGCCTTTGAAAGTTACAGAAGCTGCACGTAGACAACTTCTGTACGGTTTTAAAGCACACAAGTAAAGCATGAACCTGAAGGTCGAAGTGATTTTATTGCCATATAAAAGAAAACTGAAATAAAGAGGCAAGGCTGCTACTTTATTTTCAAAAATAAAATTAAATGACACACAAGTATTCCCACAATACATCACTGCCTTGAAAGCACAAAGCCTTTTGTAGCTGTATGATAACAACTTCTGGTAATAAAAGCAAAAACTGTACTGTTTTTTTCAGATTACTTTAAGTCATGGCCATCAGACATTCAAAATATTAAAAAAAAAAAAAGAAAATATCCCATTGTCCTAACAAGTGGTGATTCATATGAAAACCACATTGATCATTGTTATCCAAGACCAATTAATTTTCTGAGGCTAGCACACAGTGTCTCTGTGCAGGAGATTCAGTCAATGCCATTATAAAGTTACCCAAGACCATGACTCATTTCCTAATTCTTCTTCTCTCAGCACACAAAGGATATTCCTCTTCATTTAAAAAAAAAAAAAAAAAATTAAATAGGAGTGAAGCAAACATAGGAAAATGTATTGTAATTCCCTATGATCTGTTACTGTATGACCTCAACTTGAAGTCCAGAGCAAAACCTCTCTATTTTACAAGGCCTCTTCAACATTGGTCTGGAATAGAGCTGTGCAAAACTTCTGTTGTAAAGCCTCCAAACCTAACCAGAGGCTAAGGTTTCCATGAAACAGCAGGAGCTTTGGTTTGGGTGCCTGATATAGGAAGTTTGTGCTCTGGGAAAGTGAATGCCATGAGAACACAGGCAGTCACAAATCTTTTGGATGTGGTCTGCAGCCAAAACCAACCATTGCTCTTCTGGAGGGTGGAGATTTCTGCTAATTTGTCAAAGTGGAAGTTAAACTCTTGAGTAAATGTGGTTGAAACACAGAACTAGGAGCAACCTACCGGGGGAAGGAATCTCTTAGGAGTCAAACCGTCACCACAATGTCACATGTGGTTAGCCAATGCAGAGAAAGGACTGGGTTTAAGCAGAGCCCTATTTGAAAAGGGACAATACTGAATTTTCTCTCAAAAGCTGTGTTTCTCTCTCCTTCTGCAGAGAACTCTTCCCCTTGCAAAGTTACAAGCAATCAGGAGTGGAGATATCAAACCTGCAATAAGGGGTTTGGTTTGGGCAAAAATCCGTGTAGTGTTAACTTGGCTTCTGAAAAGACAGCTTATTTAATTTGGATGTGCAAGTCACAGCCTTCTCCTTTTGCCGGCCTCCAGCTCACACAGTGGGAAGAACTTAATGTAATTCTCATGTACTCCTGGCTGATTAAATCCATTTCAAAGCAAAAGGTATGCTTTCACTTCGCAAGCTTACATTATCAGATTTTTAATCATCTCAAAAGAGGAAGTTCTTAGCAACAAGAGTGAACTGGGACTGTCTTGTAATAAAATACCTCTCCTACAACCTTCCTTTCTTCCTGATCCTTCAGGACCCAAACAAAGGCAGGCAGGACACTCCAGGAAAGGCAGTGTTAGGGTGATGCAAATTGGAATGCCAGATGGAGAGGCTCTGCAGTTTTGAGTTTACTATGGCAAAACAAGTCATTTTGTAGTATGGCTGTCTGCTGTGAATTCTTAAGACTCCACCATCATCACTGGAGCAAGGATAACAAGTTTCCTCTTGAGAGCAATGGAGTAGGGTCTGCTTACGGCAGTTGCTAATGATTTGCTGTTCCTCTCCTTCTAGTTTAGCCACTTCTTCTATCAACTGCATCTGTGGTCCACGTAGATGGATTTGATGCTTTTCAGAGGTGCAAGCAAGGGAAATATAGCCCTAAGGAGTTTGTTTTCACCAAGTAAATTGAATTTTGTATATAAAGTTATTGCAACTACACCACTAGATGGAAAGGTGATTAGGACCTTATTTACTTGTTAGAAAAGAAAGAAAATTTGCAGTGTTTTTGCTACACTGGAAGGTTTGGTGTGCTTGCTAGAACTGTGTTTGACTGTTTCATGCGATAAGTGCTGTTGTAACATCACTGTAGTAGTCCATGTGAATGCTTTGATTTTGAGGAAAATGAAGGTGTAGATTTTGTACCTACCAAAATGCAGATTCTGTGAGGCAGTATATTACTGAAAGTTAAAAATTACTTGAGAAATTACCATCTAAAGTAGGTTACAATAAGAAAAACCGGTAATTTTAAATGAGTGGGTATTTGAGCATGTAACTTTCAACCAGCATTGGCCTAGTCTGCCAGGCTTCATTAAAGCAATTCAGAAAAGCAACTGCTCTGACTATAGTAACAACAGAATATGACTTTTGCCTTTTGATTTCTACTGAATGAACTTGGCAATTTCATGTCAAAATTTCAGAATTGCTCATCATAATTAAACTGGCAAATGTAACAAGATTTAATTGAACTCTAGCTAATCCCCCAGTGATCAACAGACTATAAACTCTTTGGTACAGAGCCATTGCTCTAATGTATTCAGTGTTCAGCACATTAGTGGAGAAATATCACCCATAAGAAAATGCCTTCAGGATCGGTTGTGCTGATGCTTACTATACTTTCTACGTAGAACATTTGTATCTCTCAAGATCATGAAATCCATGAGCACAATCACTGCAACCCAGGATACCACTGATCTTAACCTTTCTAGTAAATTGCTCTGCATTGGTGAGCAACAGGCCAAATAACACATTTCCTTCGGTTGGGCTGTCACCTGGATTAGGAAGTTATCCTCCATACACTCCAAAAGTGTATATATGTATATACTGCTTGCAGCTTGCTGGGCTGCTTTTCCAGCAAGTACCAGGGTGGTTGGATTCCCCAAGCAGGATCAGAGCCTGTGACCATAATGCGTTTTGTAGTTCAAATAAGAACCCTTCACCAACATCTTCCTCTTGATCAGGTGGCCTTTAGTAACCACTAACCATGAGGTTTCTTTTGGTGCTTTGGTCTCTAATAATTTTCACCCTTAAGCTTTCGACCTGTGCATTGCTGTTGTGCTTTTAGCCGCCATCCTGACATGTCATTCTGGGAGGTGATGAGTATGGTGGTAAAGACACTGATAATTGCCACCAATAAAATGCAGTTGTCCTGAGGGATAATGTCAGGGGACCCAGAAGGTGCCACACACAAAGTTATTATTATATTTTTATCTTTTTTTTATTAAAAAAAACCCACACTCAAAACCTTCAGTACAGCATGTGTGGATAAATGAAACAAGTTGTTTATTTATTCCTTGCAAAAGAATGTGATTAACCCTTCAGGCAGCAACCGTGCTGACTAAACTTGCACACTGTGGTTAGCATTACTGGAAAATTAAGTCCAGAAGTCAAAGAGTATGTATGTGTGTGTGTGGAAAACATGGAGCAGATCCTGTGGTGCTCAGGCCAGACTCTGTTGGCACAGCTTTGAATCACAGTGCGGCTAATTCTAGTTAGCTGTAATAATAGTGTCTTTCTGAAACTGAACTAACCTTGGAATACTTGATTTTTGCATTGCATCTGCATAAGACACTGAGGGCACTCAGTAGCACTGTGAAGGAAGGTGTTTCAGGTGCCAGCTCTAGACCTCGGTCTAGATCCTCAGCCAGGACTCATTTCTCCTATGGTATAACAGCCTACCCTGCTGGAACAAGGCAGAATGAATCAGATCTCCAAATATTGGAACTTCCTGATGAATTTTCATTTAGCACCTGTGTAATAATTCAGCTCCTCCTGCTGCATCCGTGAGAAGAAAGACATCACCTCTTAATTACAAATATCTGTTTGTCTTGGCCTGTGGTTTAGATTGTGGTTTCAGACATTACTTTCAGGACTGGCACTCTTACATATGCAGATATACAAGGCCTACTTGGCTTTGATTACATAAACAACTGATCAATATTTTTCCCAAATTCAAGGTTATATGTGGTGGTATTGCTTTGGACCTAAGATCCGCAGTGAAAATATGGGTCCTATAATGAAAATACAGTCTCATCAGCAGACTAGAAATTGTGGAGTTTTTGTGTGATTTTCAAATGTGCAAAGTGATAGGAATGACATTTTTTTCCACAGAATGGTTCTCTTTGACCCAGCATGAACTGCTTACATAGATAATGACAGTTCTGTTCCTGGTTGTGTTAAAATTAGGCTTTTTGATTAAATTCGTTTTGATAGGGGGAACCCTCCGAGAAGCAGTAAGAAATATGCCTTTGTGTTATGGGTGTAAAAGTCACAACCATTGAAGGAGAAAGGTGAAAAGAATTCGAAAGTATTTTTGTCCCCTGAGAATTGCAATATCTGATCTAAATCTTTTTCTATTCTAAATATATTAGATTATCTTGTCTCCAGTGGAAAATGAAGGATCTGTAACATGCGCTGGCTATATTGCCCAAGTAAATGAGCTTTCTAAATCATCCAGTAAAATCCTTTTTGTGCTGTGTCAACGTGCAGTGGGACTGTCCTATTAGGTCGATATTGCCCTGGCTTTAATATCTGGGGAGAGGATTGATGTAAGGGAGAGCTTCTGTGGTGGGTTGACTCTGGCTGGAGGCCAGGGGCCCACCAAAGCCGCTCCCTCACTCCCCTCCTCAGCTGGGCAGGGGAGAGGTAAGGGCAGGGAGAGATCATTCGGCAATTACCATCATGGGCAAAACAGATTTGACTTGGGGAAAATTAATTTAATATATTGTCAATCAAATCAGAGTAAAAAGAGAACTAAAACCAAATCTTAAAACACCTTCCCCCACCCCTTCCTTCTTCCTGGGATCAACTTCACTCCTACTTTTCTCTGCCTCTTCCCCCTGGCTGGCACAGGGGGAGGGAGAAGGGGGATTATGGTCAGTTCATCATGTTTCTGTCACTCCTTCCTCCTCAGGGGAGGATTCTGCACACCCTTCCCCTGCTCCAACATGGGATCCCTCCCATGGGAGACAGTCCTCCACCAAATTCTGCAACAGGAGTACTTCCCACGGGCTGCAGTTCTTCACGAACTGCTCCAGCGTGGGTCCCTCCCCATGGGGTGCAGCCCTTCAGAAGCCCCCTGCTCCAGTCCGGGTCCCCCTGGGGTCACAAGCCTTGCAGCAAACCTGCTGCAGTCTGGGCTTCTCTCTCCATGGGGCCACAGCTCCTGCCAGGACCCTGCTCCAGCACGGGCTGCCCACAGGGTCACAGGTTCCTTCAGGCATCCCCCTGCTCCAGGGCAGGCAGGTGTTCAGCCATTTCCAGGAAAGCAGGGTTCCACCACGCGTAATTGTTACTTGGGAAAACAAATGCCATAACTCTAAATGTTCCCCCCTTCCTTCTTCTTCCCCATCCTTATATGCTGAGCATGATGTCATATGGTATGGAATATCCCTTTGGTTAGTTGAGGTCAGCTGTCCAGGCTGTGTCTCCTTCCAACTTTTTGTGTACTCTCAGCCTACTCTCTGGCAGGGTGGTGTGAAGAGCAGAAAAGACCTTGACTCTGTGTAAGCACTGCTGAACAATAACGGAAACATTTCTATATTATCAGCACAAATGCAAAATACAGCCCCATACTAGCTACTATGAAGTAAATTAGCTTTGCCCCAGGCAAAACCAGCACAGGCCCATAGAGATACAAGAGAGAAAAATCAAATTGAAGATTAAGCCTTTTCTCGTTCCTGGATTGCCTTGTAAAACTCTACCATCAGGATTGATTTTCAATTTAACAATTGATTAAACTTATTTCACTAAATTTCTAGCTTTCTATAGAAAATGCAGAACATTCTGTTTCTGATCAAGAAATCAAATGACCATAAATATTATCTGCATTTTTAGAGTAAAAAAAGTGGGGGACATCAACTCTGAAGTGGCACTGGGCGTTTTTATACATGTGTCTTGTGCACAGTTGCCCTTGTAGGCTAGACTCTTTCATGATATATCTCATCATGGGTTACAGAGTTGAGAGGAAGAGAGATTAAATGACGAGATGTCACGGGAGACAAAATCTAACCTTTGGGACCAGAGCTCCTGTGAAGCTCTTTGTAGTAAGTCAAAGAAAGATCTATATTGAAATTAGCTGAAACTGTCAATGCTTTCTTTTCTCAGCCTCATGACTGTGAGTGGTTGTGCTTAGCAGTAACGGGGGCCGGGAACAAGGTCTGCTGTGTGTTTCAGCCATCCTGCTATCACTAAAAGGAACTCTGAAATATCCAAGTTGACAATAGCCAGAACTGATATGGTGAATGAAGGGATCACATCCCATCCTAAAAATGAAAGCTGTTACTGTCATAATTGCCCATGTCATTGAAATTGGCCTGGCTCTATGTAATCCTTATAGGTGTCCCTGCTCCTATTTCTAAATTGCTGGGTTTGCCTTTTACACTAAAGCTAAAGGCACTTTGCACCCTGCACTTTGCACCCTGCACTTTGCACAGTGAGTTATGAGACATTTTAAATTGGGGTGTATTGAGGGATAGTTTACCTCTGCTCTCACAGATTTGATCTGAGATTTGTTCCATAAGCTGCAGCAGAGTGAGAAATTTGCAACTTAAAAGGATATTTATGTTCTGACATATCCTCAACTGTAATAGACTGAGAAATATTTTATCTCCAGTACTTGCACTTTAAGATTTGCACCTTTTAAAGGGGACTGAAATTGCTATTCACTTGTAGCTTTTCTCTCTCTCTGATAAATGGTTTGAGTTTCTGAGATCTTAGATGAGTGCCACAATGAAAATAAGTTAAACATTAATATGTGACTCTCTGAGGAACAAATAAGATGCTGACCTCTTTTTATTCAATATGTGTCAAAAGAGTCCTCTGGAAAGGGAAGTGCAGGACAACCTTAATTTGAGGGATGAGGTCTAGTGAGGTCCTTCAGTTTGCTGTCTCAGTGGAGGTAGGGGATGGAGATCCATGCAGCAGCAAAGACGTAATGTTTATTGTTGTGTTAGAAACCACAGAAGCACTTGAGAACAATCGCATAGGAAACGGCTTCTCCCCCCCCCGAAAGGTGGCAGGATCAATAGCTCAACTGAAGTGCATCTACACCAATGCACGCAGCATGGGTGACAAACAGGAGGAGCTGGAAGCCGCTGTGCAGCCAGAAAACTATGACATAGTGGCAATCACAGAAACATGGGGTGATGACTCCCCATGGAGTGTTGTAATGGTGACTATAAACTCCTTGGAAGCAACAGACAAGGAAGGAGAGGTGGTGGGGTAAACCCTGTATGTTAGGGAGTGTTTTGACTGTCTAGAGCTTGATGATGGTGATGACAGGGTTAAGTCTGAGGGTGTTGGTCCACAGCCAGCTAAATACAATCCAGCAGTGTGCCCAGGTGTTGGACTCAATGATCTTAAAGGTCTTTTTCAACCTAAATGATTCTATGATTCTGTCAGTAGTCCCCAGCTTTGCAAACTCTAGTGCTTGT
This sequence comes from Rhynochetos jubatus, assembly GCA_027574665.1. Classification (NCBI taxonomy): domain Eukaryota; kingdom Metazoa; phylum Chordata; class Aves; order Eurypygiformes; family Rhynochetidae; genus Rhynochetos; species Rhynochetos jubatus. Next base: position 72,770,160 of record CM050651.1, on the reverse strand, counting down.
TCATGCTGCCATAACTGTTTTTGATAAGACAATGACTTCTATTAAATCAAAGCCAACTGAATCTCTCGATAATTTTACTATAATAAATCAAGGTGTGCTGGTCAATATTTTGGAAACTTGTAAATATGCACAGAAGAAAAGAAGACATGGACTACAGAAGGTGATAAATGACCCCCAGAAAACATTAATGTAATTCTTCCACAACTTTGAAAGACTAGAAAATGGTGAGCATTTGTTCTTGCTGACTCAGCATGTAGCATTGAGTAATTCTTCTCCTTTTACATTAGATATAACATGCAGAGTTTAGAGAGGGCAATGTCATGTTTAACAGGGGATGTAATTAAGGATAAATCAATTAATTCAACAAAGTTAGTTGTTTGTGTGCACCTTGAAGCTCTGACAAAAATGCACAGATAATGCAACTTCTTTTTCCCTGTGGTGCTTTCTGAAGCTCAAGCATGGGATAAGAAAACTTCTAAGGTTTTCAAGAACTGGTTTTGATCATCAGGGATGGACTGAGAATCCTTCATCTTGCCTCAAAAGAGGATTGGACTTGGAAGGTCCTTACAACTTCCCTTACAGCTCGCCTTTCTCTGATCTATGTGACAAGGCAAATCAGCATTTCTGCTATTGAATTACAAAGCAGTAGTAATTACACCACCACCCTTTTTACAAATTAAGTCTTTAATGACTTTTAATAAGATTTATTTGATTCTGAAGATAGTGCTCCTTGACTGAAGAGCAAATTTCTGAAAGCATAAATCAGTATGCTCAATAAAAGACCCATGTTTTTGAGGGAGGGCAGGACTCCTAGTTGTGAACAGAAAACACTGATCACGTCAGATGTGAATGTGAGTTAATGCCTGTTGCCTCTTGTCAGCTGTTGTGTGACAAGTGGCTGTCATTCACCCTTTACCAAATGTGCTTCAGAACACAAAGTCCTGATGGTGCCCAGCTTGAATTCACAGTGGGAGAAATTGTGTGCTCCAAACCTCAAATTCCTCCTGCTGAGATCTGTGAGTTATTTAATTCTGCTTCTGCACACATTGCTGAGGCATTTGATCTTTTGCACGGCATCTTTTAACAACTTTTCTCAGTTACTATGAGGAAAACAAATAGCCACTGCTTGCCTTTCATGTGTTTTGCCAGTTTGCAGTCATCTGTACCATACTAAATTATGTCTGTATTAGCTCTCCTCTCTGTGCCTATTTTCCTTCCTTGAAGTAGCATCTTTCATGTCTTCTTCAATGCCTTTGGGCCAAAACGCCTAAATATGTCTAAGTTCGTAATCAAATGAGAAAGCTTTTCATTCATCACTAGTCATAAAATTAGTTTCTTAACAGAATGTGAGCTTGATTTTGGATCTTTCCTCCCATGTAGCCTCCAGCTTAGGATTTCATTTTGCAGACTCATGTTTAATCAATCTCTTCAGCACTAATTCTAGTCTACATGAAATCCTTTTTATAAACACAAGGCAGACGGTAACATTCTACAAGTGGTGCCTCTGCAAGGCAGCCTTGATTCTGCTGCAGTTCTCCCTTATAAACCTCTTCATTCATGCTCATCCTTCCCTTCTTACAATAAGACAAGCAGCAGCAAGCTCTCACTCTCAAAGATTTGTTGTCAAGTAGGGGTGATCCTCTTTATGAGTTTGGGGTTTGGGGGTGGGCAGGAGGGGTTGGGTTGGTTTTTTGTTTGGGGTTTGGTGTTTTTTTTTTTTTCCTTTTTAAGAAATCTCCTTGCCAGTTTTTGGCCTTGATATTTCACACATCAGCATTTAAATATTTTTTCTTAAAATCTCCAAGCCCAAGAAGCTTAAATAATTGAACCTGTAATTCAAGAAACAAGATCCAATGAAATTACTTACTGGGGGACTGAAATGGAATGGAATACAGAAGTTGGAATATGGCCTGCGGGTGCAGAATCTTCTAAGTATTTTGGTTCCGTGACTGAAGCGCTTTGGATGTATAAAGTCATTCTGTAGCAGTAAAAAACTGTGAAAGCATCCCACCCAGGTATGCTGGGGCTGTGAGCTGATTTGTATAAATGGAGAAGCCTAAAATAGCTGCAATCATCGTATCAGCTTAATTATCTGAGCTATGTAGTTATTTAAATGCTCATGTACATGTTCACACATGCAGATGTATCATACACACACACTCATATTTTACTGAACCTTTAGAAGATAATTATAAATGTTGGTAATTGAATGGAATGGTATATAAAAGCGCTACACAGCAAGGATGATGATTTGGATAAACTTTGATACAGAAGTGGGGCAGTCTAAGAATGGCCTGACTTCTTGAGATAATTCCTCTTTTCACTGCATCAAAATTGTTCTTTTCTTTTCATTACAACCTATTTTTCTCCCCAGTGTAGCCTATGCATTTTGTTTCATTGAGTTTTTTAAGTGTGAGAGGATTAAAGGGTTTTATACTGTTAAGGTAATTTGAATCAAAGGAAAGGCAAAGAATACCTTAAAAGATGTTTCATGTAATTTAGCTTAGAGTCTAATTAGAAGGTTTACAAGGAAGTTCTCGGAAAAATAATTCTGTCCTCAGAGAGTAGGATCTGTAATGCTGAAGGAGGCGCACTTTATTATGTATCAGTAATATAGTGGTTTACTCCCTGTGGCAAGAATAGAAATGAGTTCAGGCCCAGCTGGGGAGTTGGCAGGAGTACCCTCATAGCAAAACCTCCTTGGGAGTAAGTTGGTCTGGGTGTCCAAGGAGACTTCCTTTCCTTACTAGATACAGTTAATTTCTATCCCCACAATCAATGCTAGTGTGGTTTGTGCTTTGAACCACATGAGTTCACACTCTCTATCTTGTATCCCCTTGCTTCAGATTCTCTGGGCATTCTTAGTCCTCTGGGATTGCTTTAGCCTGCACCAACATTACAGGTTTCCCATTGCAGCTCTTCTTCTACAGCTTTCTGGATTCTTCTCCTATAAGTATCTCATGCTGTCAGTCCCACGACCATCTAATTTATTTCTTACTTTTTAATAAACACACACACACACACCCCAAATGCCTTTAACTCCAATTGCTGTTTGATTATAGAATTATTGCTAGAGAGATTCACCAAAATAGTATCCTGGAGCTCCGAGGCTAAGATCTGTCAAAAACAGGCGTTGTGTACCACCCTTTTTGCTATTGACTGTTGTACAACAAAAGGCGTAATCTGCATTTGCTTTTTGAAGTGAACTGTATATCAGAACTATTACACCCATTCTACTTTTCTCTGCTGGAGCTTTGGAAATAAACATAATATAACTAACCACCAAATGCTTTTGACCAGGCAACTTTAAGAGACAAGACTTTTTGCATGCTGGCTTTTCAGTGTTGCTCACTGCTGGGAGATGAAGCTGAAATCTCTGTCTAGAATTCACCAATTATCCATCATATTTTTTACCATTTTTGTTGAAGCTGGAGGCTTCCTTTTACCCATAGCAACACAGCTGTTTTATCTCAGCCTCTGCTGTGCCTTTGTAACTGTATTTATGGGTTTCTTGTGGGCTAACTGTATCTCTAGTTGTGTTCCCAAAAATAGTATTCACTCAAAATAGGCTTGTCCAAATGAACATGGTGCTTGATCTTCATTGCTAATTGGATAGTGCTCATGTTGCTGTAACTGGGGCTTCACTCGAAGGCTACTAATACTAAAAGGGACAATTGATTATAGATTTCAGTGAGCTTTTGACCAGGTTTTCTATCTTTTTCTCACATATTTGCAACTTGTATTATTATCAAACAGTTAAATTAGAACAACAGCTTCTCAACATCTTCTAGAAGTGTGAAAGCAAGAGAGTCAGAGGAAATAAGGCAAAAAAAAGACAGTGTGACTTTTTTGTGCACATGAGTGGTGAGCAGCAGGTGCCGTTCACAGTGACAGGCAGCTGCAATCATACCACATTTTATGCTAGTTTCACATGTTGATCTCTTCCAGCTCATTATGGATTTTATGTTTAATTAGTTCAGCAATTACTTATTAGAGATGAGTGAAATTCAGAATTTCTATCCTGTGAGAAATTCCCATATTTCAGTGTGGATTTTTGTGCCACATTGATGTGAAAGGATCATATCACTCATAAATGGGCTCATGCTATGAGTCTTTGGGAGTGACCCTAGTGGTATGTCCAAACCTAATGCTTGAGTACAGAGTGGATTCTGGATATTGTACTAATACCAGTCTTCAACGTTTATCAGCTGTGGGAGCTAGGAAGGAACCTATGAACAGAAGTTTAACTTCTGAGTTCATTTATTCTTTCACCTCCATCTGAAACCATGTAGTCTGATGGTTGGCTGTGACAGAAAGCAGAGTAAGATGGTGTTCTTAAGGAACACCAGTCATCTGACTACTGTTTGTTTGCTGTCCTACTTACTTAATTACTATATTTGGGTTCAGATAGGGTCCTTTTGCTCACTTGGGTAGTATAAAGATTAGACAACTTCCTGACACTCTGGAACTTGTAGCAATGTCATGTCTTTTGAGCAGAGTTCAAGGTCACTGGCAACATCTCAGTTCCTTGTGACCCTTTCCTCTGGTGTGCTGTGGCTGAAAATGATGTTTGATGGACTTCCAAATTGTCTTGTGTCCTGTGTCTGGAGGGACTGGATGAACCAATGGTCATGATAAATGTGCTATGGTGAAAAAATGCTTAAAAATCACCTCTAATAGACATGGAGCAACAGCCCAAAAAACAGAGAGCATGAAGTGATTCCTCCCAGGCTGTTTAGTGTTTTGGCACAAATGCCTGATGAGCCCCACCAAGGCAGGAATGCAATCACCTGCCCAACTACACAGGTGAAACTACTGAAACTGAAAAAAACAGAGACTATTTCCAGGAGTCTGAGCCCATTGCTGCAGATTTGTGTCCTATCTGAGTTTTATGCTACTGATAAATGGTTGAGTTCACACTGTGTTTCTTCCAGGTAAACATGTTTTCCATAGAATTTACAGAAACTCAATATTCTACTTTTAATCAAATCTGGTTGTTTGCATAACTGATTCCAAAGTTACAGGGAAAGAAAGGGAAGGAATATGTGGTGCCAGATAAGTTTGATACAAACAATTATTAGAAACTGCCATAGTGAGATCTAGTTACCAGGGAATACCTGGGTGTCCTTTGACTGCGCAAGCCCAGGTTCTTACCTATGTACATAGAGTGGTAACTTGTGGTGAATTGTCAGGTTCATTTCTGTGGGAAAACCTTTTCTGTTTGCCTTGGTGTGGTGGTGAGGAACCCACCTTGGTGACCTATGGTGTTTCATATAGGCTGAGTATAAACAGGGATTTTTGCATATGCATAAGTATACATTTGAGATGATCAGTTATGCAATTTACCACGTGGTTGTGTTATTTGGTGTTATTTGGAAATGCTAATATCCTGTTCCTTGCTCTCTGGAATTTTGTGTGATGTTGGCCTCCATGCTCTGCCTGTTCATCTCCAGAAGAGAGGCAGTGATGCAGTGACCGAGACATGCAGTGCCTGCAGCTCTGAATGGATTCATGTGACCACAGCTGGCAGTGCTCTGGAAATTCAGGTATTTGCAGACAAAGGATAGTACTTTGCATCCTTTCCTGACCCGTTTCTAGTGTTGGCCACTGGCAGCCATTTTTCCATTCTTCAGAAGTTCATTTGAATAAATAAACCTAAAAACTGTGAAAATATCTAGAAAAATTCCAGCTACTTTTGACAGTCTGCCAAGGTCCACAGGCTTAAAAACCCCTAAAGGTAATACTGCTCAAAAGTATGCAAGTTTTAGAGACTGAAGCAGGATCAGAGTGTAAGTTTGGCCTGAATTACCACAGTATTTTAAATTACTGCTTCACAGCTTCTAGCAGCCTCCTGCTAAGGGCAGTAGGCCTTCTGCGTCTGGTTGAGGTATTCAGCTTCAGGTACACTGGAGTGCTCCCAGCAAACAATTGGCATTGTATTTAAATTTCCACTAAAAATTAGTTTTTTCCTCTTCACGTGCTCCCTTTTGCCACTAAGAAGATTTAGTATTCTTTGAGAGAGAGGCGGAAATTAAATTACTTCAAGAAGCAAGATTGATGGGCCTAAGGAAAAAGAAGATTGAAATTTTCAGCTGTTCTCCAAGGCAATTAAATTCTAATTGCAGGAAGTGTCTTGTGTTGAAGCTGCAGGCTGTACCAGGATGGGCCTGTAAGGTCCAGAAGGGACACAGGTAGCTGTTGCACATATATTTATCGCTTTAGGCAGCCCTGTATCAAGTGGGCACAACTGAATAACAGGAAGGGCTGACACTGTAATGATTTCTGCTCTCTCTCATTATTCCTAAACAATAGGAGACACTCCTGAGGTGTCTCCTGACTTATTGTTTCATTATAGCTCACGAGCAGGGGGTTGGCTGCCTTTCATCTGGCGCTGCTTGGTTAGAAAAATGGCATCCTTAGTCATCCCCATTTCCTAGGACATCTGCATACTGGAGCAGTTTTGGAGTGCTCTTCTCTCTGGACTACAATTTCCTGGAGCCAGACCTCAGTATGAGCTGGCCTGGAGTGAAAACTGCACTGCCTTACCCAGCAAAGCCACCCTGCTAGACTCATAAATGAAGCCTACAACTTGCAGGAGTGACTAGTGTTTCTGAGTGCCTAAAGTCTGGGATTATACCCCCATTAAGCCTTGTTTTATTCAGAGAAAAATAGGTTGACGTTTGCCAGTTTCATGAGGAGCAGTGTCAGAACAATGCTATCAACTGAATATCCCAACCTGCTTTACTGCTCTCCTTTCTGCTCTAATGAACATAGGATGGTCAGAACAGCTGTCCAATGTGGTCTCTGCACCAGAATGGTAAGGAAAGGCACAGGGGCAAACAAGGAAACAAACATTTCTGACCCTAATTTATCCTGTAGATACATCCTTTTGTAGCAGGTATATGTTTAATTTTGCAAAAGGACTGAAATATTGCTAATTCTGCTTTCAGCAGAAATAAACCTAAGGTTGCTGCCGTTCTAGGTTGCCTACAAACACTAATGAGAAGTTAAGAAGTCTATTAAGTCACTCCCAGTAGTAGTACTCATTAATTTCTCTGGCTTTTTAAGGCCTATGTCTTTATTTCCTCCGTTTGTTGCGTTTGCACAAACTGGAATGATGAATGCTTCCTGCAGTTCATAAAAAGATCAAGCAACCGAAGCCAGTTTTAAATTTTATGAACTACACTATCTTTTTCTGCTAGAAAAACCTGCCACAAACCATTTGCTTTGGTGGGTTATATATATCAAGGGGAAATGCAACTTTGATTACCCTTTCCAAATGGATAATGAATTTTAATTGCAAATAACTTTTAACTACATAACAATATTTGGGCTCTCCCTTTTTGTAACATCCTTGGAATTAAATGGTCTGTATAAGAAAAGGCTGGGAGCTGACGAATTCTTTTGAATAGTGTCATTCACAAAGTTATTTACATAGAAAAAGTGGGAAACCGAGTTTCTTATTTCTGAATATGTAAGATTGATGCAATGCTTGTTGACTGGTTAATATCAGAGAAAAGACTCAAAGAATTTACCTTGTCAGGTCAGTTTGTATGAATAATTGTGAAATTAATCTGGCGAGCAACATGGTTGTCTCATTCAAAAAATGCAGTTACTCTTTGTAGGTATCATGAGTGTTTAAAAGGTTTACTTATAATAATAGGTTAATTTGTGGACATTGTGGAAATTTAAATGGTGCTTAACAGTGTATGATCACTAAAGAGTTTTTGTGCCTCTTAATAAAGGATTTGAGAGAAACAGAAGAATGGAGAGCAGGTGAAAGTAACTGGTGATCACGATTTTTTTTTCTGAAGCAGTAAGAACTTTCTGAGTTTAACATAATTGTCCTAGGGATTGCAGTGCTGTAAAAGCAGCTGCATTTGTGAGAATGCAGCCCTACCAAAAAGTACAGCAATAACATGTAGGTATCAGCTGACCTATAGAAAAAGCCCCTTAGATGCCCAGGGCTTCCTTTTGGAGTCAGGTCATGAACATTGGTTTATATCTTTTTATAAGCACTTGAACCTTTAATCTTCACATTTTTAAAAATTGCATGTCCCTTAAAAAAAAAGTAAAAAAAGCTTCTTGGGTTATAACTTTCTGTAAACCCAGGGCTAAAAGGACACAGCATAAAGCATTTTTCATAGTTTCTGAGGGTTGGGATGTTTTTTCTTTTCTTTTTGCCACCTCTGATTCCTGGGAAACTTGTAAGAGAAATTGAAGGGTTTATGGGATATTTTGCTTTCCCTCACAGGCAAATGCTTATCTTTGCGGTTACCAGGATGCTTGTGAATATCAATAGATTGCAAGAATTTCTCTTTTGAGCAAAATAAATATTATGAAGGGATGCTACTATAAAAAAATCTGTCCTAAATGTTAGCAATATAAATGTTCTTAGTAGGACTATTCAAAGTATTCTAACTAGTATTTTAAAGCACAAAAAATGAATTTTCAGTTAGTTGATATTATATCCAAAAATAATTTTCTGAATTAAAATTTTGTTGTTCTTTTATTTGTGGGATCATAACACCAAACACTGAAAATTTAAATATCTTAGTTCAGCAACTTTCTGTGGGGCCGTCGGAGCAGACACAGTCCTTTGGGTTCCATGGAGTCCGGTCTATGGAAGAAGCCTGTAGGATTAGTGCAGTTCAGGCTACGATCTGTACAAAGCTTGGAAGCATTTCCAAGCAGTACATCTGAAAATGGTTGGCACGTCAAATCTGTATATCTTTGTGCATGCATATGTGCCAGTTCTGTGAACAAAGAGGATTTCTCCTTGTTTTCAACATCAAACAAAACCCATTTTCCAAATAGCTAAGGCTGGCCTTTTATTTGTATTACATTGCTGTATAAAGCTGAGAAGGGCTATGCTGTGCTAGCTGCTATACTTTTTGACGTTCTGTCCCAAACAGCCTAGACCCTAATTTTAGGAATGGGACAGGAGCAGAGATGGATTTAGCAGGTCAACCAAGCAGTCCAGCAACTGAACTAGAAACATACATCAGTTCTCTTACTTTTTAGCTCAGTTCCTTCCCACCTGTACCATACTATCAGCCCCTTCACTAGGCCACCATTAGGAGAAAGGAAAGACATGAAATTTGTGAAAATTTCCCTTTCTTAACAGGGTAATCCCTTGAGAATAACTAAAGGGAAAATGACCACCATGCAAAACTGCTTCCTACAAAACCTTCCACCACAAATATTGCTGAAGGAGAAGATGGTCAGGATGGGGAATGACATTGGCTTCCCCTGTCCATGATGGCTGTGGCTACAACATGCCACTCATAGAATCAGATCATGACATCAACTTGCCATCCCTGTTAAATAAGAGCAATTGAATATTCACACATGTGATCAATTAGGCTCCAGTGCTGCTGTTTTCAAAGGCCAAAGACTGCTGCTCCCCTCCTCCTGCTAGAGGATGGGCGCATGGTAACTGCTCAGCTGACAAGTCGTTTCAGTAAGCAAACTTAATGGATTGGGGTGGCAGGTTTTAATTGAAGGGCAGGCATAGAAAGGTGTGCAATTATTAGTCAATTACTCATCCATTAATAGGCTACTGCACTGAACTATTAATCATTCATGAACTTAATTGTTTCCCCTCTTGTTCTTTAAAGGGCAGCCAAACCTTTTGAAGAGGGACAAATGCAGTACTGCAGGACAGTGACAGTCCTGTCATCAGTAGGGATGTGTTTTCAACTCCCATTGAGAGAGGCATTTAGGGACTACAGTTTCTCAAGCCAGTGCTGTAATGTACTGCATTATTATTTACCATGTTTATGCCCTAACCTTTCAGTCAAGCGTAGGAACTGTGGAGGGGCTATTTGGAGCACTGTTTTCTGTTACAGTTTTATATGCTTTTGATAATTACTGTCACATGTCTCACAGATTGTTCACGATTGCTTGTTCTTCGGGATCTATGTGTCCTGAAGGAAACAGCAGTCAAGTTCCTGCTAGGAGTGTTTCCATGCCCATCTGACTTTAGCCCTTTGACATATGCTTTTATTCTGAGAATCTTTGCATTTCAACCTTAAAAAAAAAAAAATCTTCTCCTCTTCATTTTAAGCCTGAATGAATTAACTCAGGACAGAAGAAAGGACTGAAGTGAACTTTCTATCTCTAGCTGCGCTTCAAAATCCAACTGGTTTTGAAGCCTGCAAAAGGATTATCCTTATACCTAAACTAGAAGATTTTTCTGTTCATCCTCATATTGTGAGAATGGAGGGTAGAAAAGTTCCAGCAACTATTTTAACTCTGTCAGCTTACACGATTTGAACAGCTACATGGTGTGAGTATATCTGCGGCTAAAACTAGACGAGGAATTTTTTAAGTTTGTAGAATTTCTTTCCTGCTACTTTAATTTTTTTCCCTGTCATCATAATTTGGGAATTTCCTTGACTGTCTTCATATGCAGCCTACTCCAGCTCATTCACGGAAGGAAGCACTCACTGGTCACCTCTTTCAGGGAGGCTTTCAGACCTGAATTTGCATCCCAGTAATGCCTCACACTGGTATCATATTCCCTGTGTTGCATACAATGCCTTCCTTTATATCCATCTTGCCACAGAGATGTGATATTAAACCCTGCCCACAGGGCCCTTGGTATCTCTCTGGCTCTCTCCCTGTGACTCATAGTTGTTTCTAAGACTTTGTATATGACTGCGTGATGAAGAAGGGTTTAGAGTTGTAGGGGATTATCAAATCCATTCATGTCCAGATCTTCATTGCAGGTTATCCCTTTCCAGTGTTACTGAAGGGGTTTTGCAGAAAACAGCAAAAAAACAGTTCTGGTAAGTGGCGAGTCTATCTGCAGAGAGGAAAAAACAATGTCAAGAGCAACTTGACATTTCTTCTCTGTTGCCAGCTCTTTGCACTAGGCCTGAACCTCTGCATGATGAGGTGGGACTGTGGGCAATTCTTCCCGTCAGCATCACACCTCCATCCCAGTAATACTTAGGTGGTGACACAACTTGAAATGGCACCTGGTTCCACTGTAGGTTTCATTATCTTATCACCCTGTTATCTCTAATAACTTCCTACTCTTGCATACTGCACTTGGGAAGGCTAAGAGCCAAGAGTCAGGATGGGCGTAAGGACTCAACAGCTGCACCCTCCATCTTTTCTAGATGAACACAGGCCTTTTCCTTTGCACCACTGAAGCCTCATGTGCTCTGTGCAAGGAAGTTGAGAGAACCCTCCTCCCTTCCAGTTCTCTCTGTCTGTGAATCCACAAGTTTCATCCTTCTCATTCGGCATTAGACTTCCTCACACCTCATCCTGCTCCTGAAATACTGGACTAAGTGAAGCACACCGTTGGCTCTATAGCTCGACTTCATGCTGTGTGGCTTAGCATCCCTGCATGGACATCTGGAATTGCATACTCTGAGACTAGTGATGTCTGTAGTTTTGGAAAACAAGGCTTCAGAAATTTCCCAGCCTGATCAGGAAATGTGACTGTGCCGGAAGAAAAGCAAAGACATCAGGTCCTGCCTTGATTTGAACAGACCAAAGCCCTGGGACAAGATACTACTGATCTGCAACTGTAACAAGGGTGATGTTGCCAGAGAGCGGGCAGAAATCGTTTTGCTACTATGAGAAATGCTCATCACTTGCTGTCTCAGGAAAATGCTAAAAGCTTTTTCACACTGCTGCCTTGCTATTTGCATAAGCAGCTCAAGCAGGTCCCTTCATTAAGTCCCTTTAACCAATTGTGTGTCTTGCTGGAGGACTTTACTGTTCACATTTTATTCCAGGCAGAATGTCCAACAACCTGATTCTTGTTTATATTGAGACTTCTCTCTGCATCTTGATCAGGTAAACATATGCTGTCCTTTTCTCTGGAAAAAGCAGCTGGTGAGCTTAACCTTCCTGGTATCACACAATGTGCCAGAACTGATAAGACCCCTGCTCTAGATTTTGAGATATACTGATGGGCCATAATTCTCCAGGTGTGAATATTAGAAACATTCAAGCAGCTGAATCTCTATATTTGACCCAATAGGGGGAAAAAACCAACCCAAAAAAACAAAACACCAAAAAGCCCAGTTCCTTTGCCAGGGACGGTATTAGTTTGGATTGTCATTTCACATTAGCTACGTAACTACACATGCCCTAGCTTGGGAGCAGTGTTCTGATTCCATGTTTATTCAAGGAGAAAATTTGTTGTAATCTGACCCACTGGGTTTTGAAATCCATTTTTATCAGCCACCTAAGTTGCCTTACAGGTAATATGAAATTGGGAAGAGAATGGCCTTATACCAAACAAAATCTCCTCTCCCTGCCTTGCACCTCATTTTTTCTGTTGTTCATTTCAGAGAATCATAGAATGGTTTGGTTTGGAAGGGACCTTAAGGATCGTATAGTTCCAACCCCCCTGCCCTGGGCAAGGACACCCTCCACTAGACCAGGTTGCTCCAAGCCTCATCTTTAGGCAATTTCATGCTTTACTGGGAAAAGAAAGCTAGAGACTGGAACAGATTCCTGTTTTGACACAGGAGCAGCAACTTTAAAACATGTCTAGAAGAAGGCTGTGCAATTAAATGCAAAGTGCAAAAGCTTCTACTTCGTCATCACAACAATTTTTTGACAACACAAGACAAGCAATTTGGATTCCAGAAAGTACCGTGGCTTGTAAAGCAGATGTAAAATACCTTCCTAGGCTTCTGACGTTTTCGGTCTGACTGCCCTTGGCTTCCTGCAGAGGTAAAGCCAACCTCGCTTTAGAGTCCCTCCCTAATCCACTTCTGCAGTCTCAAGGGTGTGTTTCATCAAGTACACACAGGATTTTAGAACACAGCTCCCAGTGAAAGCTGGTGGGACGCGTTGCTTCCCCAGCGATGTAGTCATTCCCACCTGCTTCTCCACTTCCATCTTGCTTCCGTACACTGTCAGCCACCTTCTGAGGAGGCATTAGACCACCTAGACTGGCCTAGCTATTACAAGCTGCCTTTCAGGAACTACAAGCAGTCCTAAAGGTGTGGTGATCCCATATATGCTTTGGTCACAAGCAGCAGTGTTTTACAGGTGGTAACAGAAGAGAAAAAGGCTGACACAACAGAAAACCATTGAGCATGTTGCCCTCAGTGCCACACAGCTTGGTATCTGTTGATGCAGGACCTGACTTGCTCTCTCACCTCTGCATCTTCTTGCTTTGTTTCTCAGTTTCAGGACCAAGATTTTTAGCTGATTTTGAGGACTGTGTTTAACGTTTCTTGCCGAAACAGTGACAGCTTATTTGTAGAGATGAGGCAGCAGGTGGTCAGGATAGCTGTGGTACCAGTGAAACATTAGTGATATGACTAGCTGAAACCACTGCTTTCAGTTTTCTGAAGACTTGCAAAAGCACGCTGGGTTGGGAAAAATTTTTACCACCATCAGCTTGACAATGGTCAGATAAAGAAACCCAAAAGCCTTCCTGAGAACTAACATAACCTTCAGTTCCCTCAGGCTAAGCAGTGAATTGCCCAAATAATCAAAAACCTGGTTTGTTCACTGTTGCTTATAACCTAACAACCAAATAACTAAATAGCTTTTTCTCACTCTCCAGATTCCCTAGATACCAACTACCTTTATCCAGGAATGATTAAATAATTAAATGAAACACAGAGCAATTGCTGTCAACCTGTGTTTCACTTGGAAATTTGCTGCTACTCTTGGAGCTTATAAAAGGGCCATATATGTCTGACAGCTCATCTGTTTTTTTTTTCCATCTGGCTCAGGCAATTGAATAAAAGATATTACCTCTCCCTATAAAACTTGCCTCATAAAATTTGATGGTTATCTTCCACTTTTCTCCTATCACTTATGGTTTTTTTTGGTGGATGGATCAGTGAGGGCCTAGTGCCACAGAGTAAACCATTATTTCTGCTCCTGTGAGCTCTTGTTTGCATTTTTATACTCTACAAGCACTCTCTCAATTCTACCTTTGTTTTAGTGTAGCCAAACCACATCTGGTAGATCTGCAGCACTCCATGAGGTTTGCTTTAAGTGAACTGAGGGTCAGTCAAAACATTTAAAATTAAAATTTTGGTTATTGACACACTAAAAGTGTCCACAGCAAGTGTCTACTTGGCTTGAAGTTTATTTTTTATCAAAAGTGGAAAAAAAACACCCACCCCACAAAAAAACCCAAAACATTTTATTAAAGAACTGACCTTTTTTAACCTGCAACTCAGAAAAGCCAGCTCAGGTAGGAAAAATAATATGATTTTCATAAAATAAATTTTTCTATGAGCTCTCTGTCTGCTTTCCCAAACCACTGAGACACTCTTCCATTCCCACTTTTTAATACTTCTTGTCTTCACCTTCAACTATCAGCATATTACTGCAGTTTTGTTCCTCACTCAGAAACAGTGACCTCATCCGCTTATCTCCTGTCTCGTACGGAAACACTCTCCACTCATCCTTGAGCTGATGATGTTCTGACACTGGAAGCTTGATGGTGAAGGACAAGTGCTAGAGATCCTGAGAGAGTGTCACTTTGTAGAGCTGAGCTTCATCCTTGCTTGTGTTCAGGGTGTTCAAGCGCTGATCACCTCACTAGTGGCAAGGGTTACTTATATTTCCTACAATGCAGAGATTTCTGGAGCAGTTACTAAGAAGAGAGAGGGCTTATCTACAAAGACAAGTCTTTTGTTTCATCCAATCACATCCAATCATCATCCTGTCACAGGATTCATAAACAGTGTTGAAACCCATTTAACAGCTGCAGAATAAACAGATACAGAGCAGAATAATATGAGTATATTGAGGCAGTATTTGAAGTTTTTATGTTCCATCAGTGCTTAGTTTCCCTTGATTATGACCTGTCAGTTTTCCTCAAGTGATTAAATTACTAGCTCATTATTTTTTTTATACTTCTGGAACTAAACGAGAGTTCTCTGAATGGTAAAACAAATATCTGATCTGCATGAGGCCTGGAAAGGAAGAGTTTTGCTGCCAGTTTGCACTCTCTGCTTATTTAGAAGTTTGTATCTCTCCTGCTTTCACAGGGTTGGAGGTGATAATTTTGTTTAAATAAATAAATAAATACAATTAATTTGCTCCAGCCAGAGAAATTTCTCCAACTCTTCCAGCAGAAGGCCCTCCCTGGGAACTGAAAAATGGTGTGCCTGCTTCATGTGACAGCAGTAGCCCGGTATTTGGCAGCAAAAAGAGGAGCATATGGCAGCAGAAGTGAAGGTAGTAGTAGCCGAGTGTCCCATTTGAAGTCACTGTTCATGGGTGTTTTGAGGAGGGAAGCAGTGTTTGGAGATGGAATTCAGCAATGGATATCTAGGCAGTAGTGCTTTTAGATGTTAGAGGAAATACCCATTGTTTGTAATAGAGAAAAGAGCCAGAACTGTGCCACAATCCAGCCAGAAGCCAGGATCTTGTGCTAACAGAGTAAGCAGGAATTAAGTGGAAGAAAGAGAAAGATGGATACTCTTAATCTCTCTAACTCAGAGAGAGGGGAGCTTTCCAGGGGAGGACTGCAGATGCTGAGCAGGGAATTAGAACCCTGCTGATCCCCTTCCCAGAGCACATGCACTGTCACGATGTGCTTCAGACTCAGCACACAAACTGGGGCCTTGCACTGAAGCTTTGATGTCTAAGCCGGAACAAGCTGTGAATTTTATGTTGGCTAAATCTGCAGACTTTCTGCTCAGCAAGTGCAGTCTTCGGGTTACTGTTCTGGGATTCCAGAACTGCTTACCTCAAATTCAGATTCTGAGCCTTTTAAAACAAAAAAAACATGGCTTTTTAACAGGAGCAGGTATTTTTCATTAAGAAGTGTTTAACTTAAATATATGAAAGCAATATTCTAAATCTGTTACTAATTAACCAGTGGTAAAAATACAAAATCCAAGAGGTGTCTTTGAAGAATGAATTCGTCAATACTAACTCTATGAGGTGGTGCCAAGCTCAGCTGCAATTCGCATACCGAGTTGAAAGCTGGTAAACTGTCTTGCTGAAATATGAATCCATGGGAGGGAACAGAGGAGGTGTTTGGTGAACTGTTAACCTTTATTTTAATTACTTCTATTTATTTTACTTGTTTACTTATGTCATTGTTTGTTAGGTTTATTCCAGAACTTGAAATCATTGACAGCCTGGGAAAATAACGCTATAATGTCATTTGTAGGATGGGATGCACACACACCCTTTTTTTTTTAAACAGGTCCTCACTAATCTTGACTCAAGAAATATGTCATGCTGAATTTGGGCTGACTCAGGGAATTTCCTGAACTGCTTCTTTTCAAGAAACTGTTGCCACATGTTTGAGCACTTAGGGAATCCTCCATTCCTTACTGTTGCTACAGCTCCAGAAATAACACCTTCATTAGTTCAGCGGTCTGCTTATTCCCCACCTCCCTAAGAGCTTTCTCTTTTGCTTACAGGTTTCCCTAGACCTTAGATAATCAGACTTCAGAAGATTAAATGGTGTTAGTCTGATGGAATAGATGAGGGCTAATTCTCCAGTCACGGCCACCCACATTAATTTAAACTCTTTTGGGGTATACGATTTTTGCTATTTCATCACGCATCATTCAGCTCTTCCCTCAGCCCACACTTACCTACCTGCAGTTTGTCAGGTTATTTTTAAACAGCTGACCTTAGAAATAAAAGAGCTATGACGTAAAGACACAGTGCCTATTGACACAGTGACACAATGACTACTTTTGATTAATTAGTATTGATAATATACTATTGATCATAATTACTACTCAGTCCAAGAGATATTTTTATATTCTTAAAGTATATTTTTCTACAGGTTGTAATTATCAATTTTTCCTTTTATTTTCAGAAAATCCATGCCAATGGAGACATACCTGTGTGCATATATATATCAAGAGTTTAATTAATAACTTTGAAGCTCTTTTGTAAACCCAGCACGGTGTTCAGTCTCTAGACTAAACAACCCCATTTTCACTAGCTGCTCCTCATAAGACTTGTTTTGCCTTGGGAAATGAAAACTGAAGAAAGCTTTATTAAAAGGAATTCCAAAAAAGAGAAAAACCTCATAAAATCGCTATCTTAATTACTGGAACAATGTGCACTTGAACAGTCATCTTAAACATTTATAAGACTTTTTTTTCCCCCACAGATAATGTCTCATCTCTGTATAGTAATGCACAACAGGCTGGTTTGCATCTCATTAGATCTCAGGGCAGCATTTGGGGAGAAAAGCTCAAAGTTGTAATTTTTTTTTTATTTTTCTCCTTTTTCTTTGAAAATAGCAGAATGGTGTGCTATTTGACTCCCACTTCAGGGAGCACACAGAAGTCCAATATCTGCATTTAGGAACTGGGTCTGGAAGGTGGAATTGCTATGCAAGCTCACTTGTGTGCTGTGACTTGAATCACAGCACCAAAAGTATGTTTGCTTTTAGAAAGAGAAAGTGGGTCCCCAGTTCTGAGAGCATGCATTACCTATTAATGCTTCCCTACTGCAGGGGAGGAGTGGGGAAGGAGGAGAAGGTTTTGAAAGTGAGCCAAAGCCTCCGTTGGGCACTTCAGGGACCAGCATCACATTGTCCATTCTCTTGATCTTACAACTGTCGTGTGCAAGGTGATTAAGAGCGTGTTTTACAGAACAAGCCTTTCCCAGTAGCAGCAGCCAGTGTAAAGGAAATTCTGCTGTAGAAATAAGAAGGGAAGTGTGGGTGGGTTAGGGTTAAGGTTTGCTAAATATCTAAAGGGTGAGTGTCAGGAGGATGGAGCCAGGCTCTGCTCAGGGGTGTCCAGGGACAGGACAAGGGGCAATGGCCATCAACTGGAAAACAGAAGGTTCAACCTGAATGTGAGGAAACCCTTCTGCCCTGTGAGGGTGACAGAGCCCTGGGACAGGCTGCCCAGAGATGGGGGGAGTCTTCTTCCCTGGAGACTTTCCAAAGCCACCTGGACTTGTTCCTGTGTGATCTGCTCTAGGGGATCCTGCTCTGGCAGGGGGGTTGGACTAGATGATCTCTAGAGGTCCCTTCCAGCCCCTACCACTCTGTGAATCTGTGAATCTGTGGACTGGAGGGACAGAATAGGGAATGTAGAAGAGGGAAGTGCAGGAATTTGATGCCTTGGTGTTTTCTTGCTACTTTTCAAGCAAGACAGATTAGATTCAAAGAGCTATTTAGAAAATACAGTGGACTCTATATGCATCTTCATTCCCTTCATTTTTTTATTTTTTTCTTTTTCTTTTTTTTAAAAAGGATACCATGAAACTGGAAAAGGTTCAGAAAAAAGCAACAAGTTGATACGGGTTATCTGTACAAGGAATGACCATATGAGCACAGGTGTTCAATCTGGAAAAGAGACAACTGAGGAGGATAAATGAATGAAGTCTATGAAATCACAGGTGGCCTATAAAGGGACTGACTGGCCACACTGTCTTCCAGGATAGAAGTGAGGAGATGCTGCATGAAGGTAGGAGGAACAAGGCTTAAAACTGTCAGAAGGCTGTGGCTCCCAAGGACTGGGTGATTAAACCGTGGAATTCCTTATGGGGGTGTACGAAGGGGAAAAACTTTATGTGGGATCAAACTGTTGGGAATTTGGTTAGTTATTTTGCAAAAGAAATTCATTACAATTGCCTACTAATTCATAAGAATCCAGTTCTGGTTTAGGCATCCCTTGAGCTGCAAAGGGCTGCAGCATGGGAGAGTGTTGGGAGGAAGTATCTATATTTGCTGTGTTCTTACATTCTTCCTTAGGCAGTTGCTTAAAGCTACTCTACAAGATAGGTTACGGAACGCTATGTCCCATTGGTCTAGCAAGCTTCAGGCAGTCTTACACTCGCAACAGCGAAATCATGCTAAGGAAAAGTGAATTGAAATAAAAAGAAATATGTTTTATTTACCTATCATTGGGTCAGATCCAAAACAGGCTAGCATCACTGTCTGATACTGTGCTGCTTTAGGAACAATTCTCAGGCAAACAATGCATTTTAAGCTTTCCCTTGTAAAAGAGAAATCAGGAATCTTTTGAGATCTGTACCATTCCCACTATTCCTTCCTTTCTCTCAGGATATCTGCTTTCTGAAAATAATCAGGGGGTAGGTGTGATGCTCCTTTTCTACCCCTGCCCTTCTCCCCCAAACAAATGGCTGTCCATTATGAATTTGAATTTTAAAGGTATTTTTGGGCTGAACCTTCAGGTCAGACTATCTGCTTGTCCTTCTGTCTCAATCCTGGGGGGGGGGGGGGGGCGGTTTTGCATCCTTCCTTCTATTTCTGGCTTAATGACCACTTTTTGGGTTTCGGCTTTCAGGTAGATCTTTTGGGGGTTGAAGTATATTTTCTCCTAGTTTCTATTGTAAGAATTTCCTCAGATTTTTTAACTGTCACTGAACAGCAGCTGTTCATTCTGATTCTTTCCCTTTCAAAATTTTTATTCTAACGACTCTGATTTTATATTTTCCTCAGGAATGACCACCCAACAGGCTACTTTCAATTCCTATTTAGAGCTGGCTGCTCTCTTGAAAAAGCACAGCTGAAAAGTCTTGTGTAGCCTTTGTAGCTAAACTGAATGGATTTATGTTAATCTGGATTGATTCAAAGCTGCTTGTGATACCAACCACATTTTGACCATAGGCCAGGGTTTAGCACCTTTCAGTTTCCACAGCCTTGTGCCAATGCTGTGATTGCAGGCTGTGGGAGGTTTTATACACCGATGGTGCTGTAGGACTCAGCGCTGGACCCTTCACTTTGCATGCATGCTTTGCTCTGGAGCCAGTACCACTTGCTCTGAGAAGCAAACTCATCCCTGGTTCATTACAGTGGGTCTGCTTGTTAATCCGACAGGTTCCAAAGTCCACCAAGGCATGGTGTTGACCTCCACCAGCCTCAAAATCATAACACACCTTCTTTCAGCTGCCTTTTCCTTAAACAGACAGGGCGTGCACCTGATAAGCTTCAGATGCACTTGTCATTATATGGCTGGGGACACTGGCCTTGTTGGGACTCTACAAGTGCTGACATGTTCCCTCTGAGACTTGAAGTCAGAGAAATGCAAGGAACTAGCCCTTTCCCAGTCCTTGGCCGAGAATGTTGAAGTACTGGTGAGAAGGGACTTCTGGATGTCTCGTTGACCATCTTGCCCTGAGCAGAACTACAGAGGTAGATTACTATTCAGGGTATTCATGGCTTTTTCTCATCAAAGCTTGAAAACCTCGAAGGGTGGAAGCCATTTCAGATCATTGAAAAGCAGGACAGATCCTGATGGTTACTATACTTTAAGTGTAGGTTTCCAAGTCTGGCAAGGAAAAAACTATGTGTGCCACTGTCTTGAGCCATGGAGAGCAAGTTCTGGGTCACTCTGATCTACTTATCTTAGCCTGCAACCTGGAACAGCTAGGTTCTATTTTTTTCAGAACTAGCTTGCCATAATATCAAATATTTCTGTCTTGGCAGGAGGGGAAGACAGATTCAATAAGTATTTTAGTATTAGTGGGTAGCTGGGGACTCATGTCCACATCCATTTATCTGGTGTATAATAACATAGTATGAGCTCACATCAAAGTCTTCCCCTACTCAGGACACATCCAGAGCAGTAACTATTTGCTTTCATAAAACTTAAATAAATTAAGTTCATCATCAAACAAATTAAGTTCATCTTTCTCAAATCTAGCCAAAATCAGCCGATGAAGTGATGTTACTAGGAAATGGGCACTCGCAAGTGCCAGTGCGCATGGTTTGCTTCCACAGGAAGCCAAGCTATAAGAATAGTAGTAGGTCCAAGGAAGAAGTAGGTCCACAGTTGTGGAGTGCATGTGTGACAGGAGAATTAACCTCTTATCTGAGGTCCTCACATCATCTTACAACCATCTTCACAGTATTGAAGGGAAAGTCTCTCCTTTTTATAGAAAGTGCCTTCAGTGAAGGAGTTTTGGATTAGAAATGCTACAACCGGCATTTTATTCAACTGCTGAGATTTCTTTTCTTCCCTATTTCTCTTCTTCATTTCATTTTTTTTAATCCAAGCACATTTGGAAAGGCCTTTGATAAAAAGCACTCCAGATTTTTTATATATAGCGTCCCTTTAAATGAACACCTCTTCAAAGCCACTTTTCTCCTCCAGAGCAGGAAAACAGCAAAACTTTCCTTCCTCTCAGGTCAATCATATTGACCTGAGTACTCTAAGACTGCTTTGAGTCCTGACTGCATCAGCATATAGAGCTACAAGATTTTGATACAGGAACCTGTAGAGATTGGTTTTTGCATCAAATACCAAAAAAAAGGATTTGGGGGGGATATAAGTACATATGAAAATGCTGTTTCTGAACAGGCAGTCACAGTGAAAGTACCTATTGGTAACATGCCTGATGCCTACTCAAGCCCATGTGGATGCTCCTGGGACAACATTCAGAGACCAGTCTTCAGATATAAGAACTGCCTTCTGAGCAGTAGACTTATTTCTGCACTGGCTTGAGCTTCATAGAAATGTGAACCATTGGGTGGGAGGTGGATTGCAAAGGGTTAAGCTCCTGTCAATCCTTGCACAGACAAATAAAAATTACTCAGCTGGATAATTCATTTTGTTAACCATGAAGATATCAGTTCTTGATGAAGCTGTCAGGAGGCTTAGCATGGTGTAACAGTCAAACAAGACATTTATGTTAACAAGTTCTACTTGTCAGAAAAAATTCTAATAATGGCAAGGCAAAAAAAAATTGCAAAAGCCATTTCTTTAACATGCTGGGCAGCACTGAATTCCAAGATCTCACTAATTTTAGAGATAGTAGCTCAATACTAAATGAAAGAAACAGAATAATACTTGACATTATTATTCATTTGAATTATTGTCGTATTTCAAAACCCAAATTGGCTTTAGAATGAAGGAGAAACAAGGAACTATCCCACAGAACTCCCCAGGACCACAGCTGAAAATAGATATCTCTGTAGTTACAAGAAGGTTCACAGCAGGTTACCACGCTTGTTAAATGTTTCTTTGGTATGAGACTGAATGTTTTGTTAGGGTTAAATTCCCTTTGGCTTTGAAAAGATTAATTTTTTCCACTTTCAAGAGCAAAAGTAGTCAGTCAGTTGGGCGTAGGCTAAGACCCACAGGTGAAACCCTGATTCCAACCTTTACTTTGTTAAAAGCAATATGAACATATAAGAGCTCAACAGCTTGATTCCAGACCCACAAGTCTTGTGTACCTAGAAAGATTGGCTGGAGGTTCCTTTTCATTTTCATACTCTGTGTATCTCCTAATTTCATTCCTGTACAGCCCAGCAGCTCTGCAGTCCCCACCAAACAAGGTATACTGGCACAAGGTGGGGTCTGTGCCCCCAACAAGCTCAGAGGTTTTCTGCAATTTGTGAGATTATGAGATTCCTCTTTCTCAAAGCAAAAGTTTGAGATTCCTCTTGGAGCTCACCACAAGAGGGATAACTATATCAAGTAAGCATCAGACAGGACAGCGCAGCACATAGTTTTCCTGGTGTAATTTGTTTTCTTTCCTGTAGGAATATTGTGAATGAAAAGGTTGCAGGCTACAATGTAATAAGGAAAAGGTACAGACAATTGTGCCTCCTGTTTAGGAGGCAGCTCTTCATGGGTGATTGATTTTTGTTCTAAAAAGAGTTTGACTGGATGTTATGTCCATTTATCACCTTTGGATATCACTAGATGTTGAAAAAGTAAATTACTCCAGCCATTCAGATGCATAAGACTATTGAAAGAGCACAGAGGTGCCCTCTACTAAAGAATTTCTAGGCTTTGCTAATGTTTTTCCTTCCCACTCTGAAGGACCATCTTTTTTTTCTGCCTTAGAAGACAATATCCTTTGTTAATTAAAGCATCATCAATTCTCTGTTTCAAAGACTGTCTGTCTACCTGGTATCAGAACGAAGTGCTTTGCTGAAATTATGAGCAACAGCAAATAAAACTACTACACAGTCACTAATTGACTAAAAGACCAGCACTTGCTATGATAAATAAAGATACGTCCATGACATGGAGCGTAGATGCTAACTGGTACTCTGATTTTCATTTGATTCCTCCTGCTGAAATTACCATTTTACATCAGCTTTAATTTTTTCATTCTCACTGGATGCAATAAAAGAGAGTCATGGAAAGAACGGCAACTGACTATCCTTTCTTTCTTGTTAGTGCATTTCAAAGATTTAATTAGACGAGCTGTACCTAGTGGGAATATTGTAACCACAAGCACAACCATGGCATTTGAGTACCAGGTAAATACTTTCCTGATTTACAGTTGTGCTTCCCTTCTTAGTCACGCATTATTAATCATAAAGAATGTACAACAAAATGGGTTTGATTGTTCTCAGACTAATTAATGCACATCCTTCAGTAAACATGTTGATAATCTGCATGCCAGAGTGAGGGAGAGTGTTTTTGCTTATGTTCGCTGGACCATGCCTGCTCTCCTGGAAAGAGCAGTAAGATCGTGAGGTCTTTATGAAAACTATGACTGGCTCTGGTATTGAGCTGGCGGGTTCATCTCCAGACAGATTACAAGAGCACTGTTCTATTAAAAAGGACAGCTAGGATACATCTTCCCCACCCCCCACCCCAAGCAGTCCAATTTTCAGCATATCCCATTTCTCTAATCACTTTCATACAGTAAGTCAAAGGACATGATATCCAGGCTGTATTTATTTGTGGTACACTCTGTTCCAGTGGGTGCAACTCTGCCAACACTGCAGAAATTTGAGGATGCTCTTTTCTGAGGTAGAAGTGTTTAAAGTTTCACCCTGTCCATCAGATTGTTCCAGGACACACTTTTTAAGTGTGCCTGAGTCCTGAGGCTTTATATTGGAGTGGAAGTCTCTCTGAGCAGCTCTGGCAGTTTATTTGTAGTTCAGAAGGTCAAACTGTTTCACTTAATTGGAAAACACTGCTAACCATTGTCTGGGCATATTGATGTACTACTGTAGATTTGATGGGATTAGTTACTTGTGCAAGTTTCTAATATGACCTTTGTTAATAAGATACATTCTCTGTAATGGTCTGCTTGCGGTTTCTGAGTGTCATTACATGATAAATTTAATAACAAGTTAGACATTGCTAATCCTGTACTGAAAGTATCTGTCTGCATTATGTCAGAATGCCAGGTGGAAAGCTGTGGCCCTCCAAATGTTTGGGGATGGGAAGCACTACATCCCAATTGTGTGATACGGGACCACTCAGCAAAGACGTTTCTTCAAATGTCTCTTGATTTCCTGCCAGAAAAGTTGTGGGGACACAGGATAAATGTACAAAACTGCTTCATATCAAGGATTTGATGGGCTTTGGTAGTCAAAAAAAGGTTTTAAGTCAAGATGCTCCCAGCATGTCTGAATGAAAGCATATAATAGAAAACAGTAATCTGGGATCAAAGATCTCTCATCTGTGTGGTTTCAGCTTATTTTGTTCATACTGTTTTGCACTGGGAAAGAGGCTTTGGTTTCCCGACACATCCAGGTGGGATTTTTGTCAGTGCTATGGAAAGGGTTTGTTCCACTGCATATTGGATTCTCTATACCTAACCTCAATGCCAGAATATAGCCTAGCTCTCCACTACTAACCATTGAATTCCACCATTTACCTGCATGCGTGTTTCTGGGAACAGGCAGGTACAGCACTCCTGATATGATACTAAAGAAGACTTATCCCTTCCTCTGTGTGATTTCACTCCTCCCAGCACTGCCCACATAGATAGCTCTGTGCCAGCTAAGGGCAGACTGGCTTCGTCTCACACATCTCCTCTTCAGACAGCTTTCCTTGGTAGCAGGGTCATGTCCTTGCCCTGATGAAGGGTTGCCAGTTTCTGCCCTTGACTCAGGCACAGTACCAAGGTTTTGCCATAGGTGGCCTGAACAACCTGTTGGGCACAGCAGATGGAGAAATGGGCTCACACTTGTGTGGCAGTGGCATAGTACTGTTGCCTCCCCTCCTGCTTATTCAACGGAGAAGGCAGCCAAAACGAAGAGGTTGATGGAAGCATGACAGTTCATGCAAATGCATATATCTTAAATGTATGTATCTCTCTTATAAACAGCTAAGAAAAAACAGACCCTCTCAAAGCAAAGGGAACCTTTTTAAGAAGCCTGAAAATCTCTCTTGGTTGTACCTCTCCTGCTCCCACTCTTCCTTGCCTACTGATGTTGCTGGAGATGGACCTGTCCAATTTCACACACGGTGTGGTCTGGTTTAGATACATGATCCTAACCTCTTCGTTCCCACTTTCCCTGCCTATAAATGTCTGTGGGTTGTTGTTTACTTCTGTCATGGTTGCAGTGCCTGTCTTTTTGTCACCAGACTCAGAGACCTTCTCTTCCACTTGAGGGTACTGAGTAATGCTGAACAGGGCTTGTTAGGCTTGGGCCAGGCTCCAGAATATTGCAGTGATTTGTATCTCCCTGGAATTCTGTGGGTGACAGCCAAATATTCTACTAGTTTTTCAGGATTATGCACTTTTTCAGGGGTGAAGTTCCAAAGCACTGGAGGTGCTCACTGTCCTAGGTATTTGTTTATGCTATCCCACACACCCTGCCACTCATAACGATTGAGCCTTGGGGCAGATCTTTGCATGATATTCTTAAATTGTTTATTAATCTTAGGCAAAAGCAAAACAATATTCCCAAGAAATACCAACAGCAGTATTTTAACTACTGAAGGATGTTCAAGATACTGGAAAGTTATTGTAATGAAGGAGGAAACATCATAGAAGAAGGTAGTGAAGGTGCCATTCTGTATCTCATCCATTAAAAAACTCTCAGAGGAAGTGTAATTGCTAATTGTCTCGATGAGATGGTACCCAAAGTACAGTAATAGCTTCAATACAAAGCTCAAATACCAGATTAAGCTCCAGACCCCTGTTTTAATAACAAATCTTCCAGGCAAAACATCACTCATCACTGCAGAGCACAGAAAACTGCAAAAACCAGCACCAATCTTTAACATGTACTGCAAAGAAAAGAGCATGGTGCAGGTCAGATTAACTAATATCAAGTATAGATGAACCAATATAATGACTCGCAACTGTTAACAGATATAAATTCCTTAATGCTCTGGTTAATCTGTTATGATCTCAAACCCTTTTCGCCAAAAAGGACTGTCGTGGTTTAACCCCAGTCAGCAACTCAGCACCACACAGCTGCTCACTCACGCCACACCCCTATTGGGATGGGGGAGAATGAGAAGGATAAAAGCAAAAAAAAATCATGGGTTGATCTAAGAACAGTTTTGTAATTGAAATATACTACTACTATAATATTATTTTAATATTATTATACTAATAAATAGTAATAATAAAAAAAAAATACAGAACGTGCTGCACAATGCAATTGCTCACCACCCACTGACCAATGCCCAGCCAGTTCCCGAGCAGTGGCCCCCTGGCCAGCTCTCCCCTAGTTTATATACCGAGCATGACATCATACGGTATGGACCATCCCTTTGGCCAGTTTGGGTCAGCTGTCCTGGCTGTGCCCCATCCCAGCTTCTTGTGCATCTCCAGCCTTCTCAGTCAGTAGAGCACGAAAAGCTGAAAAGTTCTTGACTGACTTAGTGTCAAGTGCACTGCTTAGCAACACCTAAAATGTGTGTTATTGACATTATTTTAATAGTAAATCCAAAACACAGCACTATACCAGCTACTAGGAAGAAGATTAACTTTATCCAGGCCAAAACCAGGACAACTTCCCAGCAAACTTTCTTATATTATCACTAAAGCAAAGCTATGTAATTTATGTAGAGACTGCTTTTGGATATTTCCTGGAGATGATTCAAACTATAACAAAAAATATTGACAGACCAGAAAATGCAAATCCTAAATTGCGTTTTTATCACTTAATAAATATTTTAAATAAACAGTGCTTAAAACTGAATTACATTCTCAGAAATACATAAATGTAATTATTATTAACCAAAATATATTGGAACTATGTTTGCAAGCATGTCATGGTAAACAATGTCATATCTTGAGGTACATGCAGCATCTGCAAAGCAAATTCGGCTTTTAAGGTGTTGGTGAGATTTGCCAGACTTTTATATAAAGTAAAAGTAGTGAAACTACCTGGCCAATCCTTTTTCTGTAAAACACGGATAGTTTCGTGGAGTGCTGAGAAGACAGTATGTTTGGGTATTTCCTGGGGAAGTTGGCAAGATCTTAATTTTATTAGGATCAAAAGCTAAGCAGAGCTCGTTGCCCTCTGCAGATTCATTACCAAGTGACCTCTGCCACTGAAAAACTATACAAGTTTATCACTGTTCTTACTGACAATTCTCTGTGCTTAGAATAAATGAAGGTCATGTGCAAAAAGTATTATATATGCTTTTGGGACTTCTTATCCTCAAGGCTTTTTAAAAAAACCCTACTTATTAATTACTTTCACATTAATATAATGCAAGTTCATGATGTCTAGACAGACAGACAGGAAGGACTGGAGAAAATGTATGCTGATGAGAAGATTCTTCAGTGTCTCAATCACATGCAGCTGAAACTGAGCCCTTTACAACATCTGCCTCTTATTTAGGTTCCTCATTTGCAACTCAGCTGGACTGAGAAGATCTGACTGCAAAGGTGCTGAGATCAGTAAGACTTGATTTTAACCTAAGACAAGTAGGTTGGGGCTTTTTTTTAACTCTGGGGTAGCTCCAATACTTTGGCATTCATTTTCTCACCATGAATTGTGGCCAGAATTGCAGGGAACATCATATAGATAGGATTCTTCCCTGTATTTTCTCTTTTAAATATCTAAACATTTCACCTGAGCTCAGTTTCACATCAGGCTTTTTCATCTCAGTTGGCTGCTGTGGCATCTGTGAGCTGTGGTTTATTTGCTTTATGCCCCACTTCGGCACATGCTTTTCATCCCCGCTTCGCTCTGTGACACTGCATATCCCTCATAGATGCCACATGGTCACATAACTCCACGACAAACTTGGTGAGCCAGCTAAGGGGTGGCAGTGGTGCATCTGTTTTTCAGCATAGGAGCCCTTCCAAGAGGAAAAGCAGGATACAAGCCAAGCACAATATGACATGAATGAAGCTAGAACTGTTAGAGTCGCAAGTGTACAGAAATCGAGGTTTAACATTCTCCCCTGCTAAAAACCAAGCAGTTTACCCTCTTTCTCTTAAAGCAGCCTGGCAGAATCAAGAAACTTTCCTGTAAAATCATGTCTTTTATCTGCTGATTCTTAAAATATCTTTATTGGTTTAGTTAATAAATACTTTAAAGGGTGATTCTTAAGGGACCTTATTGAGGCTCTGTCAATGCTAATTATCATCTTACATTACTATGACATCTTAATCATCCACTCGTTGTCACCCACTCAAAAAGCAGCAAA
This sequence comes from Rhynochetos jubatus, assembly GCA_027574665.1. Taxonomy (NCBI): domain Eukaryota; kingdom Metazoa; phylum Chordata; class Aves; order Eurypygiformes; family Rhynochetidae; genus Rhynochetos; species Rhynochetos jubatus. The sequence continues at coordinate 72,741,886 of CM050651.1, read as the reverse complement.
TAAATTCATCCGCATTCTAACAAAGCAAAAAATACGTATTTTTATTTTCTATTTTTAACTGTTAAGAAGGACACTAGAATATTAGAGCTTTTCCTATAATAGGATATCTTCTGCATCAGTCTATGTACAAGGTAATTTACTAATCTCAGCAAGCATCTCAGGCCCTTACTGTATTTCTGCAGTGCTGAAGTATTTCTATAGGGTCAACATATGGTAAGAAATTTGAAAGCTTGCAGGGAGTCTGAGAAGAACTCACATTCATACACATCATCTTAAAACAAACCCCATTTCCTAATAAAACCTGTGAAGGCAGATCTCATAGTTATGGAAGATAGATCTCAAAAATAAAACAAAGAATTTGGGTTGTTTTAAGCAATCTGTGCAAGCACTTTGTCAGAGTAAAACTGCTCTTCACACTGAGATGTCAAAAGGAAAAAAGTACACTTTAAAGAAGAAAATATTATTTTGCTACCAATAATGTGAAAATGCCTTTTTACAGTGTGGGGTTTCTTCAACAAAATTTGAAGCCTATCTAGCAGCTTCAAGCTCAGAACAAATCCTTCATTCCAGAACACCTCAGCGGAGAGCAGACCCTTGCCAATACTGCAAACAGGGAGTTGCTTCCATCTGCTGGAGACCAAAAATACCTAAAGAACAAATGCCAAAGGTCTCATCCAGGTGCTGGGATCATTTCAGAAGCCTAGGAGTGCTGTCTCCAGAACACTGGAAGGTAGTTTCACAACCTACTCCTGAAGAAGAGGACAGACAGAAGAAGTGACGCCATTCCATCCATTATGTCCTCTCTGTGTCCCCTGTATGAAATCCAACAGGAGGGAAGATGAACTAAAGTCAGTAATCCCTCAGGCTGTCATCCTCTTCCAGGGAAAAAGCAGTTGTGTCAATTCTGAAGACACAAAGCCTTTCTCTAGCGTACAGGGGAATGGGACTAAGCCCTGAGAAGAAATATCAGGCTCAGCAATGAGACTAGGGACCGGAATGGTCATCTAACAGCCCTCATCTCCACCAATGTGCTCACAGGTGTTACTCTGATGGTACAGATGCTTTGAAGCTGGAGTTATTTGCTGTAATAATGGTCATTTCAGAAAGCTTCTTGGAGTACTTGGCAAACATCACTGCATTTATTCACTCAGTGCCTCCATGTGAGGGATGTGCTTTTTATTCAGCTTTGGAGACTGATTGTAAACACATCTATGCACACATTCTCTTCACCAAAATCCTGTGCGTGAGCAAACACATTTTGAGCCAGAAAACTCGTCGAAGCACGCTGACTTTGTACTCCTCATTACCTGCTTCGAACGGGTTCAAAACCATTGGAGGATAAGGAGGAGGGACTGATCTGCCTTGTATCTGCTCAGACATAACTTGGAGTTTAGGATCTGATCCACCATGCAGGTTCTAAATGAGATTTCCTTAGGCATATTCCTTCAAGCCTTGGGGCTGACATATAGGTGGATGCTAGATAAAGAGAAGATCTGTTCCAGCCTCATTCCCATGGCTAGTACTGTATCCCTTTCCATGGGAAGGTTTGGCTGGCTACCTCTCTGTGCCCCTGGGTACAATCTAAAAAGCCATGTATTTTTCATGCAAGGAGGAAAAAACTACTGTAGAAAGGTACTGTGGCATTTCAAAGTTAAATCTTCCTGTACATCTAAAATAATTAAAATAAAAGGGGGCAGGGGTGGGGAGAAATCCTAGGCTAGTGAAATGACATTAAGGCAGCTATTAAATTCATCATTTACTTGTGCCAGCCACTTGAAAGAATCCAGTGGCAATGGTGGAGATCATCATAGAGCTCACATTTTCCACCTAATAATAAAGCCCATTGTTACCAAGTAATGTGCGTATTTAAAGCATGTTGTAATTAAATATTCATTTCTTTATATTTGATTAGAACAATGTGCTCATTATTGTAAACGTCCGCAAGAGACATAATCATGTCCTTACTTATTCTTTGCTATTAGACTCAGGATTTGGTAAGACTGTTTTAAGGTTTTGTGGTTCCTCCTAACTTCCTCTCTTTTGATATGTTCTTATTTATTTTTCTTAGGGAAAAAATGTTTATTTTTGGTTTTATGTAGCCGATAAGGGATCTGATGGACAATTGATAGTGTAGTATTCATTCAAATAACATTGCGAGTTATTTTTTCTTTTCTTATTCCAAATATGAATAGAAACAAATCAGTTGACATTTTTATTTTGCATAAGTGTCCCCTACTCTCTAGCTTGCTATTTGAAAACTGGCACCCAACATGTAAACTGGACTGCTCCTACAATTTGCTCACACGTGAAAGTTTCAGTGTTCCAGTTTCTAGTAGTCTTTCTAATACTGTTTCAATAACCATGATTTCATAACTGAAATTGGCTCTTTTTTCTTTCTTTTTTTGGCAAGCAGTCAAGTGGGGAAGCCCAACCACTGCTTTTTCAAAGTGTTTGTTACTGAAGTGTATGTTAACAGCAGCCAAAAAAGGCAAGTGTAAAAATATATTAACACTATGGAAAATCTACTAGGTGTTGCTAGAAAACCTTCAGATCTGTTCAACAAGCTTAATAATAAGTACTTGCTAGAAACGTTCATCTGAAAGAGTCCCAAAGGCTTCGTCTAAATGGACTTTGTGTCAAGTATATCTAAGCTAGTTTGTCTGGACTCATTCTGTAGGGAGAAATAGAGACTTCCTCCCTCTCTACTTGTGAGATGGCAAACATGGATGTGTATTGTCACCTCAGATCCAACAAGGCAGGAATCAGCCTTTTACATATACTCCACTTTATCTACAGGTATCGCTCTTCCATTCAAAGATGCCTAGATGTCCTACATAGGACACATCTACATGACCTCCTGTGTAGAACATAAGACCAGATTTTACCTCTTACGTATGCTAAAATTGCAAAGCTTCCTTTCTTTAATGAATTGTATCAAATAGTGTCAGGAGATGATGGTACGGAACTAATTTCAACCACGACACTTTCCTCATGAAGGGCAAAAGGACCAGTGAAACAATGAAAGTCCTTTGCCTTAAGTAGACATACCTAAGTAAGTACCTTGCTGAGTTGGAGTAATTAATTCCATATTAAAATTGAAATTACATGGCTTAATTTTTACCTATTTTGATGTTCTTAATTAATATGCTGAGCAAAATACAAACTTAGATCACCATGTAAAACACAGGATGCTATGACTCTAGCTGAGTTTGGAACCCTTCCTTAGATAGAAGGCATGGATGAAAGCTTTAATCCTCAGTATTCGAGGTATAGGTTTGTACCTCATGCCAAAGCTACGTGCACCTCCAACACAGCAGCCTATTGGAGAAAGGAAGCTCCAGTTAAAATAGTACACGGCAAGAAAAGTCCAATCAGATTAACTTTTCACTGTAGCGAGGGAAATTGTGCTGGTAAACTGGGATGTTAAAGGGAAGCTTAAAGAAATCTAGGGTCTCTAATCTTGACATTGCAGAATAGCACAAGTAAGCTGGAGAAAAAGAAGCTCTAAAACTATTAGGGTGGTGTGAAACAAGTCTGAGACATGCTTCAGCCTGTTCTTCTGGAAACTGGAGGGTGGTATAATTCATTAAATGCCTTTTAGTGCATATGAGCTTGGAAGAAACAAATTATATATGGATTCTGCATATAGTAAAGGCAGTGTGAACCCACCAGTGTTAGGTTTAGAGGAGAGCTGCCTCCACCCCAGCAATTGAATTTTCTTTTGGATCTATTCAGATGCAGCTAGATTTATTGGCATTTACCTGGAGGTTATGTATTCAGTTCTCAGGGTCAATATTGCAAATAGCAAAGGACAATTTATTTTCAGCTCTTGTTGATTCATCTGCATTCTAAGCTTAATTTCTCAACGCCACCAATTGTATTTGCTTTTATCAGGGCCAAAACACAGCAAACCCTCTTCTCCCTTTTAGGTAGTTCAAGGTTCTCTGCTTATCCTTTTCTGTTCTGGAAGGTCAGTAATGACACAAAAAAACAACCCCCTGATAACTTCAGTGAGTGAGAAGGGAAAGAAAAGGACATCTCAAAGATAATAAAAGCATCAGATGCTAAAATAATTATCTTAAATTGCACCAGGGGAGATGATAATATTGTTTACCTGTTTGCTGCTCAGTTATTGTCATCATCCACTACATTTGCCCTATCAGGGCTAAGAACCATGCCTGGGACAGTATTGCACCAGGTATTGTGAAAACATAGACTAAAAGGCAGAGATATGTCAGGCTGCAAAGTTGGAGCGATCTTATCCCCTGAGAAGCTTCATTTCCCACAGAGAAGTTGCAGAACTAAACCATCTTCTACCGAGCCCTTGGATGAGGCAGTGAGCATGGTTTTTTTGTGAGAGGTGCTTGTGTAACTGTCACTGGAATTGTCAGAAGGGTATAGAAGCATATGACCGTAGCGTATGAAAGTGGGATACCCTTTTTCTGCCTGGGAATTCTCTAACACTGCTAGAGGAAGACAGGTTGAATGGACTCTATGGCAAGGGAGCAGCCTCCTCCCAGTTGACACTAAGGGATGTTATAAAGTCACCACCTCTGGCAGGCTCCAGGACTAAGGGATTCCTCTTTCCCAGCTGCTGGAAGCCAGCCCAGTCTGCCTGGAGACCCAGGGGTCTTTCTATCCCACATTGATGGATATGGCTGCTGTTTCCCTGTTTGCAAGTTCAACCAATAGCAAGGCTGACCATGTAATTCCACAGATACACAGACTGAGAGGGAACTAATGTAGCCCTCTCAAATATAAAAATCCTCAATTTCCCCTTCTTTTCCCCTTCTTATCAGTTACAAAGTCCATGTAGTTTCTTAATAGTCCATCAATTAGTGACATGAGAGTTTAGGTGTTTGCCATTCAGTATTACCACTTATCCAACACGTGTGTGTCTCTGTGTTTTGGGGATCACTTGCCTTAACTTATGACTCCCTTTGAACTGAAGAGTTTTTTCATGTTAAAACCTCAATGAAGCAGAAGCTCTTACATTTTGGACATCTTTACATTCATAGTACAAGTGTGATCTGAATGCAATGGAAGATCCAAGACAGGAAAAGATGCATCCAGGCACAGGCTCTGTGCAATTCCTTGTATCTTGGGGTTTAGCTGTCAACCAAACACTGCTCTGCACTAATAGCTCATCTCTGCAGCAGACCAGACTCTGACCAAGTTTGATTTTTCTGTCTTGAGTTGGCTTAGGAAGAGTTTCCTGCCAAATGTTCATGTTTGAAGGACCCTGAGGACAAAACGTGCAGTACAGGCAACTGATGCTACAACTGTTCGCAGGTGATGGCATGAAAATGCCCTCAGTCTGATTCTCAAAGCAGAACTTCATTGGTTCTTTGCAGGTGTGTTTTACTGATGCACAAGCTCCTATATCTAGCTGTTGTTCGTTTGCCCACTGCTAATTACCATGAAAGACTTCAAAAGCTTACTTTTCCTACTGTAGTTTGAGTATGATACTGTTAAACTAAGAAGTTCATACTCCACAAAAGAAGAGTGTTTAAGCTGGTTTCTGTCTGTCCTAGCTGGGGCCAGATTCTCATCTTACCTTTACACTAAAATAAAACCCACTATCACTGCTGGCTTTCCTACTAATATTTCTAATTCTCCTGTAGTATAATCTGAAGGAGATTGCTTTTCAACCAATCTGGATTTAGGAATGCCAAGTAAATATTTTCCCTGCTTTTATCTATTAATTGCATTTCCTAACCACAATTCCACACCCTAGACATACAGTACCCATCTCTAAGTGCATATTACTTTTCCAAAGTTATTAAAATCCCTCAGCTTTGCTTTTTTTATGCCACAATCCAAGGTACATTGTCACAGCAAGCCCTGTTTTCCTACCAAGACCCATTGTTGAGAAATACACTCCAGTAAAATGCTGAAGTGCCCTTCTTAGACATCTTGCAGAATCTCTAAAGTCTGGTGGTTGGAACCTTTCTGTGACTTTAGGACAAGTGCAGCCAAAGCACGGTTCAGCTTGTCAAGTGTGACAGAGAGAAGAGCTTACACCATTCACTCACAGTTGTTATTGGAGCTTTGCAGCAGGATGTGAATGGAGTATGTAGGGGCTGCATCCTGATCAGTCCTACCAGGCAAGAGCCAAAAGTCCTTCTGGTTCGTAGGGAGGTAGTGTGGATGTACACCATCATAGGAAAGAAAGGGAGGGAACGGTTTTTTTTCCATTAATTCTGCTTACAAATCATCATTCTATGCTACAGTTCATCCTCATTCCCTGTTTTCAAGGGCAGAATAATTGATTCTTAAGGGCTCATCTGCTCCTGCTGCTTATTTCCCTACTTGAAGTCAATTTGCAAAATTGCAGTTGGTTGCAGTGGAAATAATTATGATGTCAAAAATGCAGTATTATGACTTCAGTTATAGGCATAAGTAGCTGAAGCAGATGAACCCTTACGAATTAAAGATAGCCTTTTAATGCAAGCAGCCTAGAAAATATAAAGCAGGGAAAGAAGGAAGGAAGATAGGGAAGCAGAAGTGTTTCAAAATAAATGGATTTTCAAAGTTCAGCATGCAGCTATCATTTATCCTTTCATGCCTGAAATTTTTGCTTCCAAGGAATAAAGATGCTTTTACAATGCAGAGGAACCTTATACCATTCATTTCCATCCAATATTAAAACAACAAGGAGGAAATTAAAGATAAACAATAATAATTACCATAGAATTGTTAAGCACTTGTAGCTATTATGACATCCTCAGGTCTTTATTCTTTCCCTCAGTTTTCAGAGGAGAATGAATCCAAGGCCAAAATGTCTTTTTCTGACCCAGGCAAGTAACATCTCTGTGCTGGATGTAGCTACTCACCTGAGAAAGGTAAACAGCATTAGACTGTTTCTCACTGGTAGTTGCCACTCTGCTAATCTGGTATTCCTGCTGATAACTCATAAAAGCCAAATCTCTGAGAATTTTACAGTACATGGGGTGTGTAACTAGCCCACACATGCTATTAAGCCTGACTCTGAGAGTTTAATAAGCATTAGGGATGGTGTATTTTAGCAATGTACTATCCCATTATTTATACGAGAAGCTATTGATTCAGTGTACAGCCTGGTAATGGCACTGGAATGTAAATCTTTATCCAGTACTGACTTTAACATTAGATGTTGATTATATTATGAAAGACACATTTCAGTTTCAACTTCTTCTAGAGTGTCTATTAACGGTTGCAACAACTTCATAGCACTTTGCAACTTACAACTGACTCTCGCTTGTCTAACTAAACATTGAAACAGTTTTTCAACTCATAACCCACACTAACCATCTCGTTGTTCTCCTGCTTTCAGGTAAGCTGTCAGTTTAATGCAATATTGCAATTCATGTGTTGCCTGAAGGATTAGTGGTTTCCCCAATATGCTTGCTTCCTGCTCTTGAAGTCTGCTACTTGAAGCCCTACCAAGGTGGGACATGGAGCAGAAGAACTGAGGTTTCTCCCATAGCCAGGTGCTGTATTGCCTAGTGGGATCCACTAGCAGCAGGTATCAAGGAGTAGCCTTCACGCTGCTGTCCAAGGGAAAGAACCCACTGACAGCAGTAGTAAGTGGGAAACCAAGTGACCCAGAGAAAAACTATGTAATTAGAGGAATAAAGGTGATATAGTCTCCTCTGACTTTTGGAATAGTCTTAGATGAGTCGTTTAAAGTTTCCAGGTGAAGCCTTGGTTCTGTTGAGTTAACATAAGTATCTTTGGCAGCCTGAATAGCTCTTCTCTCCTCTGCAATATAGGGAATGATAACATTTCTCTTCTCTGCCTGAGTTATCTCTTTAGGTCACAGGGCTTTTCAAAAAGGAATTATCAACCCAAGTACCTCATCGCAGCACTTGCCTAGGGCCACCAGTGCTTTCACTGTACACATAGTGGTAATAGATGCAATAAATAATGAGGCCCTAGAAGAAAATCGTAGTCCAACCCAACAGCCTTAGCACTCAAGGCACCTCCAAGGGTTTTTCTGTGTGCTCCAGAAGGGCACTGGGTGAACTTAAAGTAGGTCCAGCAACACATTCCCTTGTCTTTCCAAAAATCCACTTTCTCAACACTTAGCGTGAACCTGCTTTTGTCATCTCTCGTGCTGTTGTCAGTGTCATCCAAACATATTCTGAACAATTCCTCTTGCTCTCTTGACTGATCTACAGCGCTTGCCCACTTTAAAGCTGAAAGTAGATTAAAGAAACGGTTGGAATTCAATCTTTCCCTTCTTTAATATTTCAGGTAGATTTATTATCTTCCAACACATTCATTTGTCACTTTAATAAGTACCTGAAAAGTTAATTTATTAATAGGAGCAGCTTTTTAATTTATTAGTCAAGCAGCAATTGTAATTCAGGTAGCAATAAGGGTTTGATGAAGAAAGAGTAAATGCCTGAATGGTACAGTAAATGTTATTGAACTCACTTCATCTATGAGTTTGAAGATAATTAATCTTGCATTGTTAATAGCTGAAGATGGACTGATCAAGCCTTGTGTTCTTTGGACATTTCAACATGAGGCTATTTATACCCTGTCAGTGTGGAAGGGCAATGCAAAGTTAAAATAAGAAAAGTTTGTGAGGAAAATGAAAATGAATGAGGATATTCAATGTGTTGAAAAAAAATCCTACTTTTCTCCTTCCTCTCTCTTTTCCTTTTTAAACAACAAAAAGTGGTTGGGATGGGAGGAAGAATATCCCTGTGCTCTCTGTACTTTACTTAGAAAAACTCATGGAAGAAGCCAAAATTTGAATTGGGTTTTGTACTTGAACTGAGGTATAAAACTCAAATGCATGCTGAGTCGCGCTGTGCTTGGAGGAGGGGGAAGGAGAGAGGGAAGGAAAAAAAAATTATGGGCTTGGAAAAATGCTGTGAGTTCAAAAAGACCCTTGTGGGGACCCAATCTACTGTCATCCTCCCTCTTCTTCCCAAGTCTTGGACTTTGCTCTCTTTTCTGAAGTCCTTAGTATCTGCAGTCCAGAGCTGCCTTTTCAGAGCAGCTTAGCTCCCAGGCTGTGCTCCTTCGAAGAGCCTTTCTTATGACACCCAGGCTGCATGGACCCTCCAGGCTCAAGCTGAGGCCTGAAGTAGTCTCTGTTTCCTACCACTGCTCCCATCCTGCCTATATGTGCCTTTAGCCCATGGAGCCTACAGCATCTGCTCTCTTCCTCACACAGGCTGAAAAAAAAGGCGGCTTCAGAGTCCAGGCAAACCTTTGACTTTCACAAAGGCCTCTTTAGGGTCTGTCTGGATGTATGAATTTCCTGCTCTTGACAATTTTATGTCTCTATCCTTGCCACCACTGAAGTGGCAGCACATTCGGTGTCTGGAGATAGTTAACCTCTGTCTTCTCCAGTTTCCTCACCCACAAAATAGGGACAGCGTACCCTTCCAAGAAGGGTTTTAAACTTTATCCAGGCAGCCATACCCCTAATAAAATGGTCTTTATATGATGCCAAACACGCTCTGTGATAGTATGATTTGATGAAATGACAAATGAAGCTGCTTCTCCCATCCTTTGCTTTTATTTTTTTACTGCAGCTGGGGACTAAACTTAGCCTTTGAAACGCTTCCTATTTCCAGGAGCACATTATACTGAGCATGTCACTAAAAATCATTCTGAGTCACTTTTAATGCTTGGTAATTGTCAGAAGTGTCATCAAAAGATAAAGGCAATGGCAAAAATAGATTGTGTACAACAAGAGTTAAATGCCAGCTTGGCCAATGTGAGGATATTCCTCAGCTTTCATACCAGAGCCTGTACACTTGTAAGACAAATATTGAAGTTATTCAAGCACCTGAACACATTTCCTGATGCAAATCTGTGTGCATCTGCACACACACACACGCTCACAAACACTGTGCTTCTGTGGAGGAAGTGTATGAACGTGAAGGGAGCTGGATTTTCCTTGTAGTGTTGTCAAGCTTTACAGCACCTAGTACTGTCAGCTCTGACTTTTTTGATGCTTTTTTCCTGCTGAGGTGAGATGTTGGGTCATTCTATTAATCTGCTTACTTTTGCAATGTGGGAATATTTATCCTTTCCTCAGTTTCCTTTGGTTTCCTTAAATGTTGGGGGTTTTGTTTTTCTGTAACACTGTCTTGTGCACTTGTGTGCTTGTCCGTGAGCTAGAAAGAAGGAGATACTGTGCTTTTGCTACATGAGCAAGAGATTTATTGATTAACCCTGACGAGTTTTGCAGGGTTTTCTCTAACCTTGTCTTTACAGAGCAATAGAGTTGACTAAAAAGAATTAGTCCAAGGGATTACAGGGAAAAGGTTACAGACGAAAAGGGAGAGGAAAGTGTTAATACGTATCTCACTGAACAGATGGACAAGGAGGAGTTAAAACACTTGTCTTTCAGTTTTCTCACAGATGCTGTAACAAAATGCATTATAAATTAGAAAGAAAAGGGCAAAATGTAGCTGGAAGATGGTAGTGATCCATTGTCACCAAATCATATTTAAAAAAATAGAAAATATCTTTCCTGGTGGAAATACTCTAAAAAAAGAAAGGACAGCAGGTACATTATCAACCATTCTGTCCGTGATCATTAGCTATAATTATATGCAAAGGAGGGAGTTACACATGTAATGAATTACTTAGTGGAAAATAAAGTTTTAATAGCTACTTCCTCAAACTGAATTTTTATAACTGATTTATCCTGTAAGATCAGATCTTGTAAGATCTTTAAATCTGCCAGATTTTAAACAATGTCTATTACATTATTCTAAACAAGACTTGATGCATAGGAAATTAAGTTGTTTTTTCTTCCAGCGTCCTTGCCTTTCTCTTATTTGTATGTTAATGCCCTGGACAGTTGGATCCAGTTGTATTATAACCTGAAAGACCATTTCTGCATACATCTATCGAATTGACAGCAACAATAACTCATTCCCACAGGTTATAGGTTTAGCGGGTTATTCATCTTGGTTTAGCTCTGGAAAGGAAGAAGTAAGAAAAAGTTCCCTGTCCTTGGGACCTGGATTTTAGAAATGAGATGCCTGTGTTACTTGCCTTATCTCTGGAAGGAATAGAAGACATTAAAGATGAATCTGGTTTTCAGATCTGTAATGGTCTCTGCCTGGAACTACGTGCTTTCTGCTGTCTTCAAGAGTCTTTTTGTTTCCATGCAAGAGGATATACACTTTCAGTAGATTGCTGATCTTCTTCTTTGGTGTTCTTGCTAGATCAATGCCTTCATTCAAGGAATAGCAACAAAAGAATCAACCCACAGGCACTAACAATTACTTGAATTTCTCACTTCAGATGTGTAACAGAGTGAGCTGGCTGGGACCTATTTACATACGTGGACCATGTGCACATGAGTTGGGGAATGTTAGGTTTACTTATTGTGTTAACAAGTGTCCAAGAAGGGATACAGAAGATTGGTTCTAGGTACTTGTCCACATTGACGTAGAGTGGAAAACACCTTGTCACGTTTTTCTGAGGTGGATTCTCATGGCACAGGTCTGAGGTCTTGTTTATGAATGTTAATTTAGGCTGTTAACATAATTAGACAAAACATAGTCAGGTCTCCTTACACATAGGGGCTGTAACATCTCTTCTTCACAGTTAAAAGCCCCAAACAACCTTTGTTTCCTCCACTGATCAGGAATCTCCAAACAGTTAATCTTTGACCATTCCCATAGATCTATCTGCCCTCAATAACATTTTGAAACCAAGAAAAAAAAAGGTTGTTTGCAACCAGTTTTAATGGTCAAACTATGAAAAGAGTTGCAACAGTTACTTGCTTTTGGCCAGTGATTGAGTCTTCAGCTTCTGCCTGCCAGAATGCAAGCCTCTGACAAAGACAATCTGGCCGCAGCATCAGTTAGAAATGAGAGGGAAATTTGAAGTTACAAACTTCAGGCAGACCATGACTTCACACTGTCTAGGGCCTGAACTCGTCTGAGCTTTTCTGTTCTCACTGAAGACAGCTGGATTTAAGCAGCAGACATCCATTGTAGTGTGAAATCAATCCTGCTCTAAGCAGCAGTGAGCTTTTGAAAATGGCATTTGGCACGTGGAGAAAAAAAAACATTTATAAAATACAGAAGTAAATACCAAAGTACCCAGACAAAAATCAGACACGCCTCATCCCTGCTTAGACCCGCTGAAAGGCAGAGATTAGCTGGGTGCCATAGGGCACCTAACCTGACAACAGCTACACAGTCTAGAGTGTCTGGCTGAGGACGTCAGCTGCAACTGGTCACTGTGCGAAGAGCAGATTAAGACATCCCTGGGATATTACTTGCATGTTAATTCTATATAGTAAGGGTTTTAAAAGAACTGTGATGATACAAAGGCATTTCACTTGCAACCTATAGAAGTTACTACTATGTTTGATACGGCATAATCATTTGAAAGTCCACAGTTTTCCAAAAAGGAAAACTGAACTCCTCTACAGAGAAGCAAAAAAACAACGCTCTAGGAGTGAAAAAATCTAGTGTGAATTGCCATTACTTATAATGGTTATATATTACTTATAAAACATGACATCATTGCAGCCCTTCAGACATGTATTTTGTTGTATTTTGCCTGTTGGATATCCCATGATATTTGGTCCTTTGTACCTCTTGAAATTATGTTCTTCACATCCACAGCAGTATGTTTAGATGTATCTCTGTAATAACCCCACCCTGCACTGCCCACGTGTATGAACTCTCAAGTATATAATGGTTAAAATCTGGACATCTTCTACTGTGTATGCTATCTTACATCGAATGCTAGAGAAAAGAGAGCTGCAGATTACAGTGCAAAATAAGGATTCTCTTCTTTTCCATACGAAGGAACTTTCAGTACGTTGGGCAGTCTTAGACGAATGAACATTAATCACCACCAAAATAGTTTGGATGCAACATGTCTGCCAAGTCTGACTGCTCTGTTGGTAAATTCATTTCTTTGGAAGGTTTCTGATTCTTTGCAGACTGATGCAGCTATTTTATGTTAATTGGAAACATTTAATTTGGGTATCCGTTTCATAATGGAATCCTGGCTTTCCATAAGAAAACTCTGACATAAGAGTGGGACACAGATGACCTGAATTAACCCCCACCCTATACACAGAGATAAATACCAGTCCATAACTCATGGTATTATGTATCCTTGCCCCCACCCCTCCCTTCTTCCCACGCTCAGCTTTGCTCCCCATTTCTCTACCTCCTCCCCCCAGCAGCACAGAGGGACAGGGAATGGGAGTCATGGTCAGTTCATCACACATTGTCTCTGCTGATCCTTCCTCCTCAGGGGAGGATCCTCACACTCTGCCCCTGCTCCAGGGTGGGTTCCCTCCCACGGGAGACAGTCCCCCACCAACTTCTCCAACGTGAGTCCTTCCCACGGGCTGCAGTTCTTCCCCAACTGCTCCAGCTGGGGTCCCCGCCATGGGGTGCTGTCATTCAGGAGCCCCCTGCTCCAGCCTGGGTGCCTCCCTGGGGTCACAAGTTCTGCAGCAAACCTGCTCCAGCCTGGGCTCCTCTCCCCACAGGGCCACAGCTCCTGCCAGGAGCTTGCTCCAGCGTGGGTTCCTTCCATGGGCAGTCCTTCAGGAGCAGACTGCTCCAGCTATAGAGATGCAATTATATAGGTCATAAGCATTATGAGTTGTTTTCTATTCTGCTCTGTGTCTCTGACAAATTACTCTAAGTGAGAATGCTGTGAAAGTCTCCTTTTCATGCTAGTAAAGCTATAATATGACAGTTATTAGCATCTGGTTGGGAAGGAAAGAGATCAACTGAAACTTCAGCAGCTTGAAATCATATTACTAATGGTGTTGTCTTTTCATCTTCAGAATTTCCATTTTTCAGACAGTTTCCACCTTCAAAGCCAGACAGTTTTTTCAACCATTCTGAAGAATGAGAGATAAATATCTAACCTGGTCTTTATAATGCTCTTTGCATTTATTCAAAGCAAAATGAAGATCCAAAATGTCCTGAGCAGCTTCAGAAGCTGAATTTTCCACCTGTTCTTTGGAAAGGACCAAATTTCTGTATGAAACCTTTGAGTCAGCTCCAGCCCCAAGCCACAGAGTATTTAATTGTCATCCTGTGACCAGATTGTCATCTGGTGAATGGATCTGATCCTTAACTCCACTAATATGAACGGAAAGCTTGCTTTGCCCTTACAGATTCCTTCCTGAAGAAGGTTCAAGTCGCATTCTCCTAATTCCTCCTAGCCACTGTGATACAAGGGAAACACTTGAGGACAGACTCTGATCTGGTTTACCCTATTTTTATACTGAAATAACTTCCAGGGATTCGGTAAGCTACATGACAGCTGGAACCAATCTTTGATCTCACAGCTTTCCCCACAGGAGCTGATGTTTCTGTGAAAGCAGTCACAAAATCAAGCTGTCAAGTTCACCAGTGATGCCATGAAAGCCGAGGGCATGATCCAGATAATGAGACCCATTATTTGACTTAGACACTTAAGTGTGCTCTTACCAGAGATCAACCCATTCTCAAACATCAAGACAGATCACACGGTGGGAAGTGATCCAGAAAAAATTTAATTACTTTGACAATGGTTTGCTTACTAACTTCAGAGCAACACTGTCTAGCACCTATCTGTGTGTGTATGTACATAAGTACTCACCTAGTCATAAATATCCATTCCTGTAAGTGGTTGGCTGTTAGTAGGATCGAGTTCATAGGTTCCCAGAAAGCTGAAGTTGAGGGTCTTTTTAAAAATAAAGGCATTCATGTGCCTCCATTGTGTTAAACTCTACCCACAATCTACTTTCAGCAAATCCAGCGTGTTGCTCATGGATGCCACGTCAGAATGTTACTCTGCTTTATCAACAGAAGCCAACCCAAACTGGAGTAGCACTCTTATACTATATCCCCACCCTTCTTGACTATCTGCTGACCTTCACACCATGGAAATATCCCCTGTGAATTGCTGAAGAATGAGCAATTCATAAGACAGAGGATCAGTGTAGTTATCTTAGTAAAAAATAACAGTTGTGAATACAGGAACATTGCTTATTTCCTAACTATTCATTACACCTGAAGTCCCATGGTTTCCAACTGCACCTCAGTACACTCACCTCAGCAAGTTCGTTGGCTGAAGCCAACTCATGTATCATGTCACAGCAAAGACATACTTCAACGACATTTCTTTTTGAAGGCCATGATAAAAGAATAGTCAAAGAAAACTGAATCCATCATCAAATAACTTCAGAGTCCCTTTTCTAAAAAAAAACCCACCTCTTACTCACTATAAATAATTTAAGAGAAATCCTGCTGATTTTGTTCTCTCTCCATTTCTTTTTCTCTGCTTTGAGAGTATGTAATTCAGCTCCCTGTCTGACAAAGACACTGCAAATGCAGCTTGTCTTCGTTAAAATGTCGAGAAGAGGCCTCGCTGCATTGCTCCATAGTAGACCCCCACTCCCAGCAGCTGTGTTACAGCACAGACAGAAACGTACTGCTGAACTGACATAATTTCATCACACTGAGGAACAACCATGAAGAATGTGAACAACCTCCTTTCCCTCCAAAGAAGAGCTATGGCTGAAAAAAAGCAATTTTACTAGGGAGTGGAAGGGAGACCAAACCCAAATTCCACATGAAGAAAATAGCATTGTGCTATTTGTACTTAAGCTCATTCTTTACATGTGTTGAGTAAAACTTCTATGAGCAACTTCATATCTAGAAGCAGAAGTCACGGTAGATAATAGCAGATGTTTTTGAAACAACAATGTTCTCACTAATTCCAGCCTTATTCTCACTAGGGTGCTTGAATACAAGGTTATTTCTGATGGAATTATGTTCATTAAAATGAAGATTTGCTAAAATAAAAATGTTCATTAGAAATGTGGCTAAGAATGTTAAAATTCTATTTTGATTTCATTTTGATTCAGTTCTCATATGATCTTGTAGCATTATTTTTGCATGTGTTATTTTTCTGATAGTAATGGATTGAGAATCCAGGATTGGAGTCTATCTCAACCAAACCTTCTTACTTATGAAAAGCTTGAGGATGTTTACATTATTTTTTTCAAGCCTTACAAACCAGCATGTTTTTACATCCTCGTTTTGCCATAAAAATTCTGAGCAATTTTTGATAGATCAGTTCTTGACCTGAGATCTTTGAAGAGATTACCAAATGTGTTCCACCGCATGAGGAAAGACCACAGGCTTTAACTATAGTGCTACTAACTGAATAGTGCCAGTAGACTCTGCTCTGACATTGTAGTCCTTACTGCTAGTGAACTACACTCCACCAAAGCAATGATAGTGTCAGACTTGCATTGTGTTTCCTCTGTGTTTACATATTGAAGGTATTTGGGCTGCTCTGTAATTCAATACTACCGCCACAGATAAATTCAGAAATCTACTTTTAAAGTTACAGTTGGCTCTGTGTGAAGCAAACATGCATAGCATGACTGCTGTCCTAGCAAGGGGAATTCGTCTGCTTTCAAGTCCGGTTGAAACTGTAGAGCTAACACTGATGCAGGGGAGATAAAGATTTTCAAGTCCAAAAATTACTGTTGTGTATCACCACACATTACAATACGTTGCAATCTTTGCACGTTAATTTTGATTATGAAGACTGTGTTCTGCTCCTGACAGCTTAGGTAGTTTCCATCCTGTTTTGCGTTTCTGATTTGTTCCTGGCAAGAATAGTTAATTAAAAAATGTGGTCATTTTTCTAATAAAATGAAAGAATGTAATCATTTTTAACTATCAAGGCTGTTTGATGCGAATTAGGCACTTAGATACCTCAGTGGGAGCTTTGTGTGACCTAATAGATTCCTTGACTATGTTACTGGTAACGCAGAACAACTCCAAGTGTCAGTAGTGTTTACACCAAGATAAGATTTGGATCAAAATTTGAAAAACAGGACACTGAATATACTGTGCTCACCAATCTGCTGTGCTTGAGGAAGCTCTTCAGATGTGCTTTCAGTGGGGCAGAGGGTGATCTTGATAATCAATTTCCATGGAAAATGCAATGTGTATTCCTACTCCTTGAGGAATAATCAAAAACATCTTAATACAGGCATCTTAATACTTACACTTGATCAACTTTTGCTTCTTTATTTCAGCCCTTACCAGACCTCTCTCTGTATTAGAAGGCTGCTTTCATTGGATAGTCAGCCCAGCGATCATTTAATTTTGTATAACATTGTGCAGTGTATCTGAAGATAGGTAGTTTTACAAATTAATGGATATTATAAATAAATAACAATGGATTAAAAAGAAAAGCCAATAGATTTTGAACATTCTGTACTATTCTTCTGCAGGGATGTCTCTTCAGTATCATACAGGGAATACAACCAGTTAAAATTGTATGCACCCTGTCCCCTTTTCTCCTTCAGGGAAAAAAAACCCTTATCTGCAAAATCCTATACTCTAATCCATAAAACATGTCAGTGTCTACACAGTTTACTTGGGAGGTAGCATTCATGTGTAATTTCCATGCTACCTTTGCTTTCTGTGTACAGTTCTAGCCCAGAAGCATCTCTTTGGCTTCTTCACTGTTGCGGAGCTCCAGAGAGGAAAGTTAAAGGTAATATTGTACATTCTAAAATCACTTCTGCTCGCAAATGGCACGTGTTTGCTAGAAGCCACACTTTAAGACACTGTTCCAGAAGGTGAAGGTCCTTTCCAGAGACCTCCACAGCCATCAAAAACTGTGCAATTGGAAGTCACAGATGACTCCGCGAGACAGAAAAGTGTTTGAGTTTCCATGTTTGCTCTTGGTCTGGCATGGCGTGTGTCCATCAGGAAAAGTGGATTTCATGTTAGGCTGGGATCAAAATTCTTCCAGTGCATTCGGCTGTTGGCTATCAGTCAGATGTGTAATCAGCTCTGAATGACTGCAGGTCTCTCTCCAGCAAAGGCCTGAGGGGATCAGTGAGAAAAGCCCAGCCACTTGCTGAGAAGCACAGTGAAATGAGAATCTAACAGCCCTCTGCTCTGTCATCTCCTGGCCTTAATTTATACGCCACTTCTTGCCTGATGAAAAGAGACAAACTCTTCACCTCAGTAAGTGAAGGAGAGATGTTTTCACACAAAAGGAGCATGTGTGTATGGGAGGTGAGGATGAATTTTGCCAAAGAATGCTATCAACGCCTGAGCAATGAATGAAAACACAGCGGCTGCAGTCTATGTTACTGTCAGGGCAGTAAACAAGGAAAATGTTAGCATTGCTTTTTCCTGCTCTTTGTACATCAACAATGGGGCTTTAGTAACGTTGAGTTTGTTGATAGATAACAATGCTTGCTTCTGATTTAGGGGCTGACCAAGCTGGGCTGAGGCATAGACACCCCAACAGACATGTGCACTCTTGGATCCCCTCCCTCCTGCATCCTCCTTGTTGTTGTTCTGTAATTATAAACATGGAATAAAAGCAGCTGCTCTTCAGCACTCTCTTATGAAAATCCTACTCTCAATGACCTTGAGTGGGATGACAATTTCCCTGGAGTTCATATATGTCAGAATGAATTGTTTCTCTAAACCTCAGCCTCAGAGGCTGGACCAGTCATGGAGACGTGGAATTCAGAGATTCTGTTTCCACCTTTTCTCAGAGGAGCTGTAGCATCTGTGTGCTTTCAAGCATGCCTGTAATTAGGCAGGGGCAGAGGGGAAGGCTGTGATGGAGACAGGGCCTCTTTCTCCACCAGACTGGTATTCTACTGGGATTAACCATTTTTTCATTTAAAAATTAGAATATCCTTCTATTCCACAGGGCAACCCACAGGGCAACCCACAGGGTTCTTAGAAGCCTAATGGCTACTAAGACATGACATGTTATCAAGCCTGGTGTACTGCAACATGCCTATCCTGCATGCACACATCTTTTTGGAGTCCAGAATTCACAAACAGTTATCTTATTTCCAAGATATCTGATCACATGACAGCTCCTCTTATGTTTGTGATGCAAGTGCCATGCCATCTTCCTTACTTTTTTCACAGGTAGTCAAATTTATACTTCCTGCCTTCACTGAATTTACATCTTGTGACAGGAAGATGGGTATGTCTCAGTTAAGTGGCACTTGACCTTCTGAGACTGGGATTATGCCTTCTGATATGCCACTTAGAAAGTATTGAGCAATTAATAGATCTTTTAATAGAAGGCTAATCAATTATTAGAAATTAACAGCTCAATCAGCTGCGTATGACTATGGCCATTCCTAACACCACCTGCTGCTGTGCTAAACCTCAGAGCTCATACCTGTCCATCACACACTTAAAACAACCACTAATAATTTATTGGTCCTTCATAAACTATTGACAAAAAGGAGGTTACATTACCCATTTTTGCTTTTCTTTCTTAGAAAGCTGTATTTTGCTTTGCAGACAAAGCATGTTCCATGGCTGCGCCCAGCAGGAGGACAAAGGCGTTTTCGCTATGGCCAGGCTCACCGTCAATCTCCCCGAGTAGTTCAGTGTGTCACTACCTGAGAACCTGTTCAGTGCCATATGACTCCAAGCCTTTGATTCTTGCGTCCATCAGAGTATCTCTTACCTTTATAATTCACCTCCAAGAGCACAACCTAGAAGGAAAGAGATTTTTCTTGCTCAGAGGCAGATTTTTCAGAAGAAGTTTCAATTCATTTCAAACTTAATCATCTTTGTGGCCCTTCACTGGACTCCCTCCAGGATACAAGGATTGTCTTGTGTCGTGGTTTAGGCCCAGCTGGCAATAAAAAAACATGTGGCCACTCACTCACTCTTCCCTGCAGTGGGATGATGAGGAGAAAATATAAGGAAAGGCTGGTGGATTGAGGCAAGGACAGGGAGGGATCCCTCACCCATTAAGGTCATGGGCAAAACAGACTCACCATGGGGAAGAAAAAATCCATTTAACTACTTACCATCAAAATCAGAGTAGAGCAATGAGAGACCAAAAAAGCCCAGATTTAAAAACCTTCCCTCTACCTCTCCCTTCTTCCTGGGCTCAGCTCTGCTCCCCATGACAGAAACCCAACGTATCTTGTATAGCATTCCAGAATTTACCTTGCCTCTTCGCAAATACAGGTTTGATGGAAGCCCTTACAGAAAACAGAACTAATATATAGCAACACTTACATCCTGACATAGCCCATTAGAATAGCATGCAGGCTTTGGTTTCGGCATGGTGATTACAAGCTGCTACAAAAAATTCAGACAACAGTTACAACCCATATGTTCCCCTATATATTTTTACAAAGAAGGGAGTGTGATGTATATTCTTAAGGTAGGTTGTATCCAAACCATCACTTTTGGGCAGTTTCCCTTCAGTAAACTGACTGTAATATGAAGTATACGTTCACTGGTTTTTAGAACACATCTAAATGGCTGTCAGATTAAATATATACATTCCATATAAAGTCTAAACCACATTAAGAGAGAAAAAGCCAAATCAGAAAACTATCTCCAGTATTTCCTCATCATTCTTGTGACAAACACAACTGATGCAGCAACATCAAAAAGCAATCCTTCTAAGTAGCTTAAAAAACGTAACCCCCTGTTAATAAAGTTGGTCTGTTCAGCACATCACAATGCAACCCCCTGTCATCATATTGCAGGCAGACAGAATGCTGCTGTGTGCTGGGGGAGTTGTCTCCGGCTGCCTGTTGTTTCGATTCTCTCCAGCGACAACGTACCCTGCTGTGTGAAGAACAGAGCTAAAAGCACTTACCAGCAGCCATTTCCCACATATTCCTGATTTTCCACTGAGGATGCGCTGTGAGTTAGTGGCTTGAACACTGAAGTAGGCAATGTGCATCCTGTTTTGCTGAGTCTGCCCCTGCCTCCTTCTCTGTTGGCTCATTTAACTTTTAATGTCTTCTTAGGGATAATGTCTTACTTTAAGTGGGTAGATTTAGATTGGATATCAGGAAGAAATTCTTCCCAGAGAGGGTGGGGAGGCACTGGGACAGGTTGCCCAGAGAAGCTGTGGATGCCCCATCCCTGGCAGTGTCCAAGGCCAGGCTGGATGAGGCTTGGAGCAACCTGGTCTAGTGGAGGGTGTCCCTGCCCATGGCAGGGGGTTGGAACTGGATGGTCTTTAAGGTCCTTTCCAACCTGAACCATTCTGTGATTCTATGAATCTATGACTTACACAGCATCTCACCCAACACGGCAGCTTGAGCATATTTCCATATGGGTAAATGTGGGAGCTACCACCAAGCTCTCCAGCAACCTTGGCAAGCAGAGAGAGAAGGCAGCTATGAAATTGGAGAAAAAATTGTAAGTGGAATTCTAGCAAATGTTCTAACATGTGCTAACCAACCCCTCTCTGGCTCTAACAGAGTAAATCATGTACATGAGGTCCTAGTGGCAATTACACTGAGACACCTGAGTGGATGCCTGGCTTGGGAAGTTAAGAGCCTGACTGCTGCCCGTGGGAACAATCTACATGTATGATATAATCTTAAATGGTCTCTGCTGGGCACTGGGCTGGACAGACCTTTATTCTGCCTCATAATAGCTGGTTTAGCTTTTATCTTCAATGGGTGGCTGTGGGTGCTCAGCTGTGCATCAGAACAGGGCCCTCCTGTCTGGTTTGATCCTTTAAACCATCATTAAAATACATATAATTCCACTCTCCCCACATAATAACTAGGGCACTTGTAGTAATGGCAGATAAAGATTCCCATATTATGTATTCTTTCTTAAATACCTTGCAATGATTAAAGTGGAAAGAGCTCCTGATAGACTCCCTAGTATTTCATATCAATTTAAGTGCACTAATATACCCCATAAAGACAGTTTAAATTAATTCCACAACTCAGACCACAATTCCATTTTGAGCAGCTTGCACTAGAACTTTATCTCCCTATGTACCAGAGAACACTGATTTAATTAGGCAGCAGGTACTGACAGGTAATACAGAAGGATGTTGCTATGCATTCTTCATAATCTTCAGGCCCTCCACCTCCTTACATGTGAGCCTATCTCTTTTGTTGCATTGTCAAGAGATAGTTTCTCTGTGTCTGTTATATGCACTAATGTGGGATGACCTGATATACATGTCTGCATCTCTTTTGAAACCCAGATCTGGAGAGTGTTAGGCTGAGCAAATTGTGACCTAAGATAGTCTCTGATGCTGGTAATGATACCTACTGGCCATTCATAATTCATGGCCCGTCCCTACCAAATTTCCCCCTGTCATTAGTTAAGCCTTTTAGGCTTTTCTTTCTCAGAACATTGATACTGGGCTATTTCCAGTAAGCAAAATTTTCATTAGGGATGTCTGCATTGTGGAGAAACAGGGAGATTTCATTCTCTGAGGGATCATTACATTCAGATCTGGGTGTGTTTGGACCTGACTAGCATCCGTTGGGTGAATCCCAAGACAAGTTCACTCTGAAAGCTCTTCCTGTCTGTTTTCTTCCCACCCCACACTTTGGTTTCCATTGCACTGCACCAACAGGGAAGAGTGAGGGGTTGCTCACTGATACCCTGCCCCAGGGAAAGGAACAAGACATGCTTTTTTCTGTGTTCCTCTCTGCTAACCTTGGAGAGGATTAAATTAAAACAAGACCCCCCCTGGTTCACACTAGCTATTTCATGGCCAGCCACATCCATCGGGTCACACAAAGGACTGAAATGTGAGACCCCCCTGCTTTCACCTCCTCCCTTTTCCATGCAGGTTCTCTGCTTCTACGCAGGAGAATAGTTTTGGTTTATGGTGAACTGCAAAAGCAGGGAGAGGAAGAGAAAAGATTTCAGGCGAGATGTAAACAGAAGCTTTGTTCTCTCTTTTGCCATTAGATAGTGCACTGTGAACCAGGGTGTTATGTCAAGGTATTGCTAGCAACTTCCATGGAAACAGCCTCTCAAGAAATCATGTTAGCTCTTAATTCCAGTAGCATAAAAGATTTTTTTTTTTAAAGGGTGAAAAGATCCATAATGTAAAAAGTAGTTAGAAGGGTTTTCACTTTTACTAATATTCTTTTTTCTTTTGCTGTAGAGAGATTTCATATCGTTCACTCCCATCCATTCTCTTCCACTGGCATCCTCTTAGCATCAAAGAAGGCTTCAGCTCTGTTTAAAAGGGGAAAGCAAACTAACAGGAGCTGGTCTGGAGCATTTTTTATAGCATCACAGTATGGTTTGGGGTGGAAGGGACCTAAAAGATCGTCCAGTTCCAACCCTCTGCCATGGGCAGGGACACCCTCCACTAGACCAGGTTGCTCCAAGCCTCATCCAGCCTGGCCTTGGACACTGCCAGGGATGGAGCAGCCACAACCTCTGTGGGCAACCTGTTCCAGTGCCTCACCAATGTCTCTTTATATTAAGCCAAATCTCTTTACATTAAACCAAATTTTGTGTCTCTGAAAGCAAAATTGGACAAACTGTAACAGCAAGAGAACAAGAGGAAAAGCAGAAGCACAAAATATACCTAGTGTGCCTGGATGATTGTTACCTGGAATCTTACTGCTGCAGGAAGGCAAAGCAAGGGAAGATGCTGTTGACAGGTAGAATCGCTGGCATCATTGAAGTTGCCTCACTGGTCATGAGCTCATTATTATTGCAGAATAAGGATCTGAGAAACAAGGAAAAAGACACCCGTGTGAGAATGAAAGTAGGAATACAGTCTGACAGTCAAAGAATCACTGCAGACATGGCTGGAAGGAGTCTCCAGAAGGCTCGGGTCCCATCTCCCAGTACTGCCACCACCAGACCCAAGCAGATATGGCTTTGCCTAAATGAAATCTGAAAAACACACCAATGGACATAGCCTCCATCAATCTGGCAACCTGCTCCACCACCCTCCTGGAAAAGAAGATTTCCTAATGTCCAACCTAAGCAATCTCCCAAGCTGCACTTTGTGGCTATTGTCCTGTGCCTCCTGCAGTGAAGAGGGCATTAGGTGCAGTAATTTTCTGTTACACAGAAATTTAGCCTTCAGCCTTTCCAGGACTCAGCAGTCTATAAAAGGGGCAGAAACACAGCAGGTTTTAGTGCCACAGGCTACGGGTGTCTTCTGACACATGGAGAAGACTTCAGGAAGAGGGTGTCTTTCTGTGTGAAGAGCCATGCAGTGTAACTGGCAAGCGAAACAAGCTTCCTTTGAGAGCCAGACAAGAGCTGAGTGGGAGTCTGGGATCCAAGTTGCCTGAAGTCTCATAAAAACCATGAAGTGGAGATCCCCTCAGAACAAGCAGTGTCCGAAGGCTGAAGACAGAAGAATCTGGCTGCAGAGACCAAAACAGAACAGGAAATTACAAAAAAACCCACATGATAAGTACAATTTTATCTCATTTTTTTACCATAGATAAATATTGACTCTCTCAGGCACATCACCTAGACCTTGGTGATCCAGCGGACATGACAGGCAGAGCAGGGTGTGACCTGACACTCAAGTCTCCACTATAGGTATTTAGTGGATTGAGTTATATCTTTCAATAATTAAACTACTGCCACAATTAAAATGGTTAGCGTTGTGCAAACAATCCCTCAGTGAGCCCAGGTACATATCCTAAGAAGTTCTTTACATTTTCTAGAATGAGTGAAGGAATTAATTTACATAAATGAATAAAAATAGCAGGAATTCCTGCAGCTTTACTGCAGTTCGTGCCTACTTAATGAGAAAAAAAAAAAACAAAAACAAACCCCTCAAGCTTTGAAACTATTTTGGCTGTATAGAAATGTAAAGTGGCTGCCACAGCAATGGCATTGTAGTATTTATAAGTCATCTGATTGTACCACTGAGGTAAACACCACAATCATCCAGGATTCACTGACAGCTACAGTGACGCAGCTTGACAGGACTGCAAGCACGTGCACTGCCCATATCAGAAGGGAAGTGGGAACCTGGATGAAAGTGGCAGTTGGTTGCAGCTAATGGCACAACAAATTTTGGACATAATCAGAATGTTTCTGGGAGTGGGATGAAAATACACAGTTAAAAGGGGAAGCTGGTATCATCTGCTTCATTATTTTCAAGATTGTAATGAAACTGCTTTGGGGAATATTCACATAATTTAAAAGTATACAGCGTTCTAAATGGTTTGGACTCCGATAACATACCATTTGCACTGGAAATTATAGCATTAGCATTGCTATTTATTGCTAGATAGTCTGCAAATTAATACAAAACTATCAAGAAGATTTGTTTCTGATTTAATTCCACATTTTTCATTCTGCAGTTTTGTGAACCAATTACTAGAGAGAAACCAACGGTTAATCTTGAAGATTGTGCATGTATAAAAAAATGTTTCACATCACTTGTCTCCGCTCTCAGAATTGGTTAGAATTAAAGGATGAATTTTAGTTTTTCAGTCTTGGATACCTGGAAATGTTCAGATCCTTTACCACATGACAATTATCTCTTAAAATGTCTTCCAGATATTAGAAATTATTTTACAACCTTAGCAAACGAATGCCCAAGTTCAACTTTAAATTTAATTAGATATTAATAAAAACAGGAAGAGAAAACAAGAGAAAAAGCACGCCATGGCAAAAAGGAAAAAATGGCGTTCATTTCATGTCATACACCAGGGTCAAAGAGCTGGTTTCATATTTTGATTTCAGCAAACACTTTAATCTGACTCAGCCACTTCTCCTAAACAAAATGTTGACTTCTCAGGAAATTGGGAACTTACCTGAGAAGCTGAAATGTGACTAAAGATCGCACACACATTACTTGTTCGTTTACTGAGAGACTTGGTGGAATGTGTAGACATGCCGAAGTATTTTATGTAAGAAAATGCTCTAATATTCTAACTTTAACTAGTTATGATTTTTAATTTCCTGAAGCCTATGGGAATTATGTGAATTTCCATTTCGGCTCTTTTAAAGGAAGAAGAGATTTTTCTTGTGTATATAGACTTGGACAAACTGAGGAAACATGCTAACTAATGATCATGTTAAAGCAATGATTCCAAATTAAATTTGATTTCAGTTCTACAGGAAAAGAATTTCTGAACTGTTTTCTAAACGAGGGTGCCATGAAAAGCGTCAAAATTGTTATTAAGCACCCACATGAACAATCTCCTGAAACATGATCAGTGAATGGCATGGTTGAAATGTAGCTTTGGGAGAAAAGGGTGTGATTTTTCTGCAGGAATTCCCTGAAAAGGCCTTTAAAGTAAAGCAGTCTATTTTTCAAGTGGTTGTGCCTTATTTCTACATCAGAAAGTTGTGGGAGCTCTTAGCTCATCTCAGTAACACAGCTGTGTCAGCTTTGCCACGGTTTTAATGAGAAGGTCAGCTATTAACAGCCATTTCAGTCACGGATGCCATCTAGTTAAATGTTTCTTCCCAGGAATTTAACAGAGGGGTAGGCTGAACAAGACAAGAGGGACACACAGGGGACAGTCTGACAGAGACATCACTCCCTGACTCCCCGCTCCCATGAATTTCCCAACAGGAATGGAAAAGCTACACCAAGATGTTGTTTCTTCCAGATGTAATGTTGTGAAATGACAGCAGAATAGAACTAATACTATGGAGAAAACTTACATTAGCTCTCTTGGAGACACTGAAGATAATTTGCCCAGACAAGTGGGAGGAGATACTGATGGAAGATTCCATCTTCCATCCAATAATATGGGTTTCATGGGAACAGCACAAAAAAAGCAGGCTAGTTTTTCAAGCCCCTAGCAAAACTAACTGTGATTTGAAACTCAATGCAGCTGCATAATATAGCATCTTTTTATACAACTGGTCTGATGTTGGTCCTGTGCATCTTAATAGTAAAATCCATTCTGCTTGGGATGGAAAACCAGTGGATCTTATGATCCATTAAGCACACCTCTACATAATCAGTCATACACAAACCTATGGAAAGGGAAGCTGCTCCTTCAGTGTTACTGCAGAACATCTGCTGCTGAATGCAATGTCTAAGGCAGCAAGAAGCAAATCCGACCTTTCAGACCTCAAACTGTGCTGTTAGATGTCCCAGTTGTTCAGTGAAAACGTACCTGAGAAGTTACTGCATTTAGTCAGAAAGTCAAAGAGACAAGCAAGTACTCACACCATCATCCTACTTTCAACATTTGTTCTTCTGAGACCTACATGTTCATTCCTTTTAATTACTTTAAAAACCCTTCTTTTCCTGTTCTGCTCTTTCAAATGTTCCTTTCTGTCACACTGGAACAAAAGCAATGTAACACTGAATATAACCAGCTACCATCCAACCTGGCACTCTGTCTCTGACACTAGGAAGAAATACATTGCTCCTAGCAGAGATTTATTCAGGCTTTGGTGTATAAGCCCATCCTCAAGCTCTGTTCCGAACCTCCTAGAGCTTCAGCTCTTCCTGAAACCCATACACAAACTGTGCAGCCTTGCTAAATTCTTGTCTTTTGTTTCCACCACAGGCACTACCTGCTGTTTACTTCTATCACAGACATTTGACTACCTCAATTGACTCCCTACAGACACAGTTTGTGAAAGCAAGCTAAATATAAGCCACCTGTAGAGCCTGAAGGTAAGCAGTATTCAGCAGAAGGAATTTGGGATCACATCACAAAGCATATCATGGGCCAAACAGTCTTCTGGGATCAAATTAGGGGGGGAAAAATGCACATTTGTGCAGAAAAATGTGGAGCAAAACCAATTTTCAGAGAAAACAACCACAGCTCTTTGCCCTCTGGAGTGCCCTATCCATTTAATGTGTCCAGAGGATGTTTATGGCTTTGGGCTGAAGAGCAGTTCACTACAATTTATTTGCTGCTCCAAGGATATTCAGAGCATGATGAGGTTCAATTTATCAGGCCTCTGACTGGTGAAAATTCTTCACTCGTACTGACACCATTAACTTATATACAGCCTAAGAAGATATTTGCTGTTTGCCCCGTATTTCCAGTTAAGATCCATTTATGCCTGTTGTATCACAGTTTTGTGGGACTGACATTCATAACTCGGATAATTTCCATAATATGCTCTAAACAACTTACAATATTGACTTGAAGAGCTTACGTGGTGCATATGCTGTGCATAATGCTTTCTGTCACATGTAAATAACAGATATATCCCAGAAATCAATTTGAATCCAAACATACCCAGTGCCATTTACATTCAGTCCAATTTCTCACTCACCTTCTGATTATATCCTCCATCACATCCCCTGTGCAGGAAAGTAAGAATAACACTTTTGTTTATTGACTGATATATAATGAAGGCATATTTCCCTGCGGAAGATTTATGATCCATGAGCCCATTACATTTGGATCGCAGATAGCAGATTAGTTTGGGATTTGTCTCATTCAGAAAGCATTGGCAATGGCGATTCATCACAATAATTTCACTAAAGGATCTTAGCAATGTTTCATGCCACAAGCAGGAGCTCAATTTCTGTCCATTAGGAGAGTCTTATAAATGGAGGCACCACAATAAAAATGTAAGGATTCTTATTTATTTAAGATGAGAGAAAAATATACATGTAAGAGACTGTATTGCTGTATTGCTCTGTTTACTTGGAACTTTGCTGGAAAAAAGCCTTTCAAGCTGGTAAAATTTATGAATTGGGCAGATACCAGACCTTTATGTTTCTGTGTTGCTCCTTATAATGGAAAGATGAATGCATTTTCCACGTTCTGGCTCATTATAATCATAGAATCACAAAATGGTTTGGGTTGGAAGGGACCATAAATACCATCTAGTTCCAACGCCCCTGCCATGGGCAGGGACACCCTCCACTAGACCAGGTTGCTCCAAGCCTCATCCAGCCTGGCCTTGAAGACAGCCAGGGATGGGGCATCCACAGCTTCTCTGGGCAACCTGTCCCAGTGCCTCACCACCCTCTCCAGGAAGAATTTCTTCCTGATATCCAATCTAAATCTCCCCGCTTTCCGTTTAAACCCATTACCCCTTGTCCTGTCACTACAGGCCCTTGTAGAGCGTCCCCCTACAATTTAATGGAAAATAGCCTGGAAATTCAGTAGACATTGGCCCAAAATATCAAAAGGGGAGCCTACATTTGGAGTTAGTAACTATATTTAGGCTCCTAAATATGTGACCCAAGATGCAGAACTGGACGAACTCCAGCACAAAAGCATGGAGACCTCCCAGGCAAACAAGGACCTCAAAAATTCAAACCCCTTGTCCAAGTGCCTCTTTATGAAGACAGCAAAAAACTCACCTTTGCTCCTCAGAATTAAGCACCTCTCAATTCTTAGCCTGTCTCCCCAGCAAGGAACAGCAGGCATGGAGTGGAGGAAAATGCCCTAAAATGAATGCCTAAGACAGGTCAGATAACATCTGAAGAGACCCATAGAAGATGACAATAGTGATTCTGCTAAGGCAGCGTTAGATGTGCATCCCTAACAGTCATGATATTACACTGTGAGAGTGTCTCCATGCTGTGGCATTTTTCTCATTATCTTTAAGCATTCATTACTTCATACCCTGAATCCAAAATCCTTATATTGGAAAACCAATCCTTAATCACGTAGGTATGCTGTGAAAGGCAACTCGGAATGTAAGTGGCACAACAGTGATCGTGTAATCAGAATGGTCCCTAGTAGATAACAAGGAGCTGGTAATAAATGAAGCCTGTAGCAGCCAGCAGAACTTGTGGGTGCCTCATCACTCCAGGTAGTGTCCGAAAAAGCCATAATCACTGTGTGGAGCAAAGCAGTCAGAGCAGTGTTTGGTCCATCCGTTCAGCTATACGTGCATAATGTGACCCACAACGTGCACGTTGTCACACTGCTGCAAGACCTGTAGCTGCTTAACTCTCCGTTGTGTTCCCATCTTAAATGATCACATCACTTCCAGCGCTCTGGCACCAGGAAACGCAGCAAGCAGCAGCGTTCCTCCTGGAGCAGCACTCATTTCTCAGCACCTGTTTTTCCACGCTGAGAGATGGCATGGACTTTATTTCCACTCCTGGTTTTTGCATGTTACTTGGTTTCTTCATGCCAGACAAGGCTTCACTTCTCAATCTGTGTTGAGCAAGTTTTCCCCAACAATCTATTACGTGCTGCATTAGCAAAGACTATTTGAGTGCCTAAATATTTGGTTTTCCCCTATATTGTTCTTTCCTCTTCAGAAAACTGAGAGAGGAAGAAGTGTCCTGCCATCCAAATCTGTGCCCTCATGTCCCCCTTGCTTGTATAAGCCTATCAATAAGGATTTCTGCAGCAAGTGCTTTGTTTCCTACCTGTGGTACAGGCCTAATTATCAAAAAGACTTGGGTTTTGGTTAAACACATTTTTCTACAGATTGTCCTCTTTCTGGAGAGAGATTTGTTATTCTTTGAATAATGGCAAATGCAGCTCCTCCTCAGAAATGTTGGTTTTCCACATTATCCATTAACAGGAGGTCTGCATTTTTTAATGGACCACTAAGAGGAGAGGCCATGAGGCACTGTGGCGGAGACAGTCCAGCTGAAAAACCCAGACCATGAGTGAAAAAGGTGACACAAGTGACAAGCATAGAGTCACAGAAACACCTTTACTTCTCCTTCATTATTTTTGGGCAGAAATTATTTGGCTTTTTACTTAAGATACAATAACCAAAAAAAAATATTTTGAAAATTCACTTATTTCCCATGGTATTCTAGGGAAAAAAAAACAATACTTAATTTGTGTTCCATTCATTGACAGACATTGTGTGTCAAAACCATCTGTGGTAACTTTGTAATAAGGAGCCAATTCTATTATTAAAATTACTGTCAACAGTCCATCTAATGACAGCAGATACTTGATATTACAGATTATTTTGATTTTAGATTTCAGAAGCTGAAGAAGAAGATCACTACCTCCTCTCTTTCCTTCTTTTACTTCTTAGCACTGGTCAAACATGCTCCAGAAGGACCCTCCGAGGCTCAAGCTGCTCAGATGTCCTGGAGAATTCTGCTGTACCACTGCTGTGTATCCCTGCTCCAGTGCTGTCACTGCAGACCAGCGAACATAGAAGTAATGTTGAATTTACTCATGTACTTGAGCATAGAGTTGGGTACCACATTGATTCAGGGCCATAATACCTTAGTTTCCATTAACTGTGTATTCTGACAAAAGGATTATTCAACTAACTTAGCTGTATGGGCCTTCATACCTACCTGATTCCTAATTTGCTATGCATCATCTCCATAAGAGAGCTTTAGTGAGCTTACATATGCTCTGCTAAAGGGGAGCAGTGGGTATTTCACACAAGGCTCCTTCCCTGGAGATTTAGGCAGCTGTATTTGCCAAGTGCATCACCAATTTCCCAGTATAATGCTTGCTTTTAAAGCAACTTTGTGCAGTTTATTCCCAAACTGTTCTGCAGACTTGCTGCCTCACTGTTGTTTTACATTGTTTACCTGTGCAGCTAATTATCCTCTCCTGAGAACAGACATTGCATTGTATTTAACGACTAGCCTCTTATTTTGTCCTCTGAAAAGCTCAGGAGCGTCTGCAGACACAGCCTTCCTGAGGATTCTCAGTACTCAGCACTGTGTCCCTACTGCTTGTAACCCAACTGACCCTCCTCCGGTCCTTTCACAGCTCCCAGGCTGTGCTGCGCTGGATTCCCTTCACACGTGTATTGCGATGTAGGATGCTTTTGTAGCTGAGGTTTAAGGGGTTTGCAAATGGAAAGAATAGCTTTGCCTTCATGTGAGTGAGTCACCTTAAATTAATTCCTGCTCACAACAGGTCATGATTAAAACAAATGCAAACTGTTCAACGCAAAACTAGCAGAGTTATAAAGCTTTAGAAGGTGCCAGGAAGGAAAACAAAGCATGCAGCTATTTATTTGTTCTTGTTACACTCAAGGCTTAATCTCTCACAGCCTGGCCCAGTGGACATACCATTCAATACTGACAGATTTTGGGCTAACATCTTCTTAAACATCTAAAGTCATAGGACGAGCAGAACCATCTGAGGAATCGCCAGCATGACCTCTCCGATCCAAAATGTAGATAAAATGATTAAAGGGGCCTGAGAGAGATCCCAGAGGTATCACATTTGTTATAGGGATCCAAATATAAGGTACCATTTCTTCTCTGGCTTAAACAGTGCAACAGATGGCTTGTTGGCTTAGTGCTAACTCTCCATACTTCCAGCAGCTCTGCCCAGAAATAACTGAATAGTATCCTACCACACTCTGAACTGGGCATTTAAAAGTGTGTGCGTGTTCATAAGTGCAGCTCATATTCCTGTGATTGTTCGTTATCCTGCTTGTTTGCCATGCATTTTGTTGTAATTTGTAGCACTGAAGAATACAGCGCTGAAGAGCTTTATAAATCTTGCTGAAGTGAATAATTTCCCTTGTGTAAATGTCACCTTTTGGAAAGAAATCTGCAAAGTTTTCTGGCAGTACATCTTTTGTGGTATTAAGACAAGACACTAATTGTCATAAAACAAGCACTCTTCCACATAATGAGAGTCAATAGCGATATTCTGACCACAGGGAATAACAAAGTCGACTGAAACAGAGAACCTTTCGAAAACCAGGGTTGTTGTTTATCTTCAGGCAGAAAAAGTTTACGTTAATTCATGAAAACTAAAGGCGGGATATGTAACTCCATATTAGCAGCACAACACACAGAGAGTTCACCATACTCTGGATTCGTTGCTTTAAAAGGAACAAAACAAACAAGAGGAGTGGATCTCCAAAGGCTGGGAGCTCGTTTGCGTCCAGTAACAACTCGAAAGCTTTGAGGTTTTACATGAAACGTATTTTGGTATTCATTTCTCTTGGGTGTATTTAACACCACAGTTTTGGGTGCAGAGACCAAGGATAGTGACTGAGTAGAAATAGTGCCTGTTCTGAGTAGAGAAACGTCTATATTTAGCCACAGAAGGAAGGTTTCTCCGCACCACCATTTCTTACAGCACAGTGTCAAAGTTTCACGGGCACATACTGCTATGGGCAGGAAATTATACATTTCAAAATGTGCAGCAATCCAATTTTTTTTTTTCTCAAGGATCTGTTATTTAGCATGAATGCTGGTATCCCCTGGAACTAAGCCAGAAATCCCTCAGCAAGGCTATGCCCTGTCATAGGGAGCACAAACAGTCTTATCTGTTTGATGAGGCACGTGTAACATATACTGGAGCCAGTGACCTCCCAGAGGCCTCTCCTTTCAACCAGGTTGGGGATGCTTAACTACTGGCAGGACAGGTCACTTGTCATTAGACTCTCAATGTTACTACTGCCAAGGCCAGCAAATTAACAACTCGTGGGCAGTCTCCAGTGCAATTTTCAGGACCTCACATTTCGTGCCACAATACAGCTTTTTGCACAGAGACGTCTCCTTGCCTGGAGCCAAAAGATGTGTCTATACAGAAGCCAGAAATATGAGAGAGGGAAATGCAGATTTATCTCAAGTAAGGGAGAAATTTAGATGTGACAAACAAAGCTGTGATGGCTAGTTTGTCCTGGCCAGCTTGGTCCCTCCAAGCTGTTCTCTACCAAGCATGTATGAGACCACCAAGATGGTAAACAGGGAAATTATGTCTGGTTCTGGGCACAGGAGAAGCTCTGTAACAGGAGAAGCTCTGTAACAGCAGACTATGAGTGGAAGAAGGAATTGGTTCAGAATCCTGCAGCAGTAGAGTGACAGTGGAAATTAAAAAAAATTTCTATTTTATACCTATGTGGACATGTAATTAGAATGAAAATAAGAGCTGTTAAAAATAGGGGTTTGTATTTGTTAGGCAGTGTCCACACATGTGCCAGGCACAAAACTAGAGAGAGTATTATTCTCTGAAATACTTCGGATATAAGACACTGACTGTAATAGCTGTCATAAATACAACCGTTGCATAAAGCCATAGAAAGTCCTGTTTGGGGCAGCCTTTCCCAGCCTTTAGCAGCGTTATCAGTGCAGCATAGACACAGATGCTTACAAATATCTTCACTGAAAAATAATTGGAATTGATACATGCAAGACAATCTTGTGCTCATTTTCCAGCTGCATTTTCCAGTCCTGGTGTGGGCTCGACTGACACGGAGTGCTGGCTGAAACAAGAGAGAAGGAGCAGATCAAGCCAATAGCAGGAAGAAATGTCATCTTATCTTCTGCATAGATGAGTGAAAAGATAAGTGAAAAACCCTTCTGAGGATGAGGTGGAGACATGCATTTCTGTATGCAGAATATTGACTTTTTTTCACCTGAAAATTTTCAGACACATTGTCAGAAAAGTAAAGCAGCAATTAAAAAGTCAAAAGATAGGCTAAAAATGTTTCATACAATTATGGACAGCTTTAGGTGAGAAAGGACTGCTGTAGGTCTCTGTCCAACTCCTTGCTGCAAGGACATCCACTGCTATAGCTAGACTGAGTAGCAAAGAACCAGGTAAGGGTTAAAGATCCCTATTGATTGGGATGCTACCACCTCTCCATGTCCAACAGCTGTGGACCATATCCTACAGCTGTGCCACTCTCCTGGGGGAGAATTATTCCATCTTAGGCCATCAGAGTTTGGTGTGCTGCAGAGGTATTTGTTGGCTTCCCTGAGAGAGGTATTGCTCTGTCTTTGTTGTGCCCTTTTTGAGGTGGAAGATGCAGTCAGGCCTCCCTCAACTTTCCCTTTGCCAGGTTTAATAAATCCTGCTCCCTCAGCCTTTGCTGTGATCCAGCTCCCAGTAGGCAGTTGACCTTTCTCGCTGTGAGTGTGCACTGACAGCTCATGTACAACTTGTTTTCCTCTGTGACCCCCAGTCTCTGCAGAACTGCTTCCTACCCAGTTCCCAGCCTCGCCTGGCTCTGTCCCCTGTGCAGGCTCTGCGTTTTTCCCTGTTGAACTTCACCAAGCTCATGCTGCTCCAGCTTGTGTCCCTGGAGCCTAGCCAGGTATGAAGTGAGGGTTGTGCAGCCTTGACACCACCACTGTCTGGTCTAAGTTTCTTTTCACATTTGTATTGACTCCAGGCAAAGCTCCCAGCAAGCTGAACCCTATCCATCAGAAAAGGAGCTGTCAGTCATTAATACTCTCCTATACGTGTAATTTGTAAACTTTTGCCACTGTGTTTTCAGAAGTCTGTAAGCAAGGACAGCAGCCTGGAGCCAGGAAATTGCTAATTAAGTGTGCTGGTTTTAGTCAGGACAGAGTTAATTTTCTTCACAGTGGCTGGTATAAAAAGCTGTGTTTTTTGATTTACCCTGAAAAAAGTACTGATAAGGTGTCTTTCTAGCTGATGCTGGGGAATGCCTACACCAAATTCAAGGTCTCTCTCAGCCTCTGATAGTGCAGCTGCCTTCCCAGCTCGCTGTCCCTACAGGCAGTGTGGGGGACACGCAGTTCACACAGCTGACCCAAACTGGCCAAAGGGGTATTTCATTGCATAGTATGTCATGCTCAGTACATAAGCAGGGAGTCGCTGGGGGGCCATAACTTTTTTGCTAGTTCTTTAGCTCCTTCTGTTAGTTCCTTTGTTAGCTGCTTTGCTAACTCTTTTGTTTGGTCATTCATTAGTGAGTTGGTGGGTCGGTTGGCTTTCCCAGTTGTGCTCGCACTTGTGGGGCTCGCTCAGACTCTGCTGTGATCATTCTCAGGCTCCGGCTCTCGATCTCTCTGACTCTCACTTCTCAGGACCTGGTTGTGCATTGGTCAGCAGATGGTGAGCAATTCTATCATATGTTTTACTTCCTATTATTTTAAATACTTAGTAGTAGTAGTATTGTTAATATAATTAGTATCACTATAATAATTTATATTCAATTATTAAATAGTTCCTTTCTCATTTCATGAGCTTCCTTGTCTTTTCCTCCGATTCTCCTCCTCCACTGGATGAGGAGGGGGAGATGAGCGAGCAGCTGTGTGGTATTTTATTGCTAGCCGAGGTTAAACCACGACATTCAGGCATAAGCCAAAATGCTAGTGCTGTAATACGAAGAAAAGTGGGAAAGCAGCACCCTTTAAGAATGATGACACAAAAGCTTCACAGCCCAGTTTGAGCAGTTTCGGTAGGACAGAGATCTGAGAAATGTCTTCCAGGAGCCGGTCGGTGTTGGCCAGGAAGCACCTCTCTCAAATGCCAGACAGCAGGAAACCGACTTCAGCCTTGAGGATTCCCAGCAGCCGTGACAAAAGGTGAGAGGCGGTTGTATATATATGCCCCATTCAGTCCTTTGTCCATGCACCCCTTCCTGCTTATGTCCTCCCCACTCCATCCTCACTCAATCTGTTTTCCCCATCAGTAATGCTTGTCTGGGTAAGTCCCTAAGCCTCTCCTTTGCATGCTGTAATTGAGAATGTATTCCTTCAGAAATTTGGCTATTGAACATTTTTGTTTGAGCTGGGAAAAACGTGTCCTTTTAAGTAGGTCACTGAATTTCTTGCAACCCAAATCCTTTGACGGAGGCTTTTTTTTTTTTTTTTTTGTGTACATTTCAATAGGAAAACACATGATTTCAGAGTTGGCTGGCATGTTTTATTTTCAAATATGGAGTTTCCTCTTTTGTGGCTTGTGGAGTTGAATATTATTATAAATTGAGCTCCGAGGTCTTTTGCTGTGCGGACACTTCTCTTCCCCGTATACCACTCACTTTTTCTCCTGTCCCAGTTTATTTGGGTTAGTTTTTCTGTTGGGAATTCCAGTATTTCACAAGAAGCCTTTCATCTTTCTCGTCACTGTCCTTTCCTTTGTAACCTCCTCCTGCCTTGTTTTTACCAGTCCCTTGCTCACTCACCTTATCTCTGCTTTTGCCAAGCTTCCCTGTTCCCTTTCTTCACATTCAAATGTTCACAATTTCTGAGTGCCTTAATTAAATTCCCTGCTTGAACAACTTATAAGCAGGGTCCAGATGTTTCCTGCTTTTCAGAGGAAATGTGCTACAGAGCTTGTGGAGCCTGTCCATAAATTAACACTTGTTCTTGCTTTTACAAATATTATGACCTGATTCTTGTCTATCTTGTTTACATGCTGTAAAACATCTGTATTGTATTAATTGGTCAAATGAGAACAGCTGGAGTTTACAGAATCTTTTCCTTCACAATGTTACGCCATGAGCTGTCAGCAGAAAACCCAAGAACAGTTTCTAGAAGTGAAATTTCGAAACTTTTAGTTATGTTCCACACATATAAATCTAGTCAGTCAGCTTCTCTGCTGGTTTATTGCTGAAGGAAAGATATAATTTTTCAGTCAGATTCTGGCTTTGGGCAAAGATGTTCAGGACTTCAGTAGACAGTGCTTTTCCGTTCATCTGCTGAGCAACCTGCCCTCTGCTCATGGAAAATAAAAGGAGAAATTGGCTGAAAAGACAGGAAAACTGCTAAAAAAGGAAAGGGGGTATTTTGTTCTTCACTTGGAAAGGTTTCATGTAGAAATTTGGCTGAACTGGTGTTTACTTTTAAAGGATTAATAGTTTCTTGAAAACAGAATTTTTTATCAAATGGAACGTTCTGCATCAGCATGTGTATTATGACATCTAGTTGAGAAGAAATGTGTGTGTGTATGTAAGGAAATATTTGACTTTTCAATCTGCTTCCTGAACCAACTATTTTCACTGCTCTGGGGAATAGCAAACACTTCTGATATTAGCCATGTTTTTCAGCAGAAAGAGAATATACCAGTATCATCTGAAACGGTTGTCCTGATCTCACGTTTTGTAAAGTTATGAGACTTTTCACATCAAATTGTATCCTTCAAAACCCACACATATATCTCTTTGCATTTGTTTCAGCTCATTTAACTGAGATCAGTTTTCTAATTGTCTTCCCCAAGATGATGAATTCATGCCAGGAAAACTAATGATTCAACTTGCCAAGAGACTTCATCAACTTTTGGTCGTACATCCCTTCACTACAAAGAAAGTTAAACTCATCCATGTCTTAGCTATAAAGAAATTAAAGGGTGTCTCAAAGAGCTCGGTCTGTTATAGTCAAACATTCATTTAAAACTTTACTAAACACAATCACCATTGCATTACACTTTTCCAGCTTAGCTCCTGACTAGGAATATTCAAATAGGTTTTTTTAAATAATTAAATTATACTTACTTACCAGAAATTACAATAATTTTCCTATTAAATCAATAATTTAGGTTCTCATTTGAAAGTGCTCCTGATAAGTCTTTCATTACTGCCACATTCTTGACTGGTGTAGCAAACAATTCCCTAAGACCCCTCGCTTGCATATCTGCATTTCATTATCTATGAACTTTTCTTTAAAATTCCCCTTTGTTTTGTTGTTTTGGACTCATATTAGTCAGCCCAGAAAGAGAACATCCTCATTGCCATTGAAAGACTGCTCAGACTTGACAGGGAACTTGAGATAATGCCTCACTTGTATCAGAAAGAGGGATTTTATGCCTTTTATTTTTGGCTGTTGGCAAAAGATGGATTAAACATTTGCCATCAAACCCAATTGTGCTAATTGATGTCCAGCTTGTAGAAAGAGCTTTTGCTAAAGGGAAAGGCAGTTCGTTCTTGTCACTTTCTTGCTGAGGGCAATCACTCAGTAAGGCCCAAAGTGGGCAGAGACATAGGTATGTGTTCAATTTTAACACTGTGAAAGTTTCTCTCAAGTAAATGTTCATGAATTCATAAAAGTAAGACGTGTAGCTACATCTTCCCACGGCTGGGGACCAGCTTACAATGGACTTCTAAGGGACTCCAGACTCTGCTCTGATGTATCTAAATGAGAAGTGGGTGAAAAAAAAAAGCAAGTAAACCAGAAGATAGGAAGTGCTGCTGGCATAGGGTGCCCTGTGCCTCCCTTTACACGAGGCTGTCCTCCCAGTACAGAAACACTAAAAGCCAACAAGATAATTCCTAAACAGGATTATTTCCAGTGCCAGAACAGCCCAAGCATGGACACGAGCCTATTAACCCAGATGGACAGCTAAAATCACTTTTGCTCTGAAGAGTTTCATGTTTATCAGAAAAAAAATTATGGGAGTGAAGACACAGGCTATGCACGACTTAGGGTCCATGTTTGGAGGGAGACACATGTCAGCCCGTGGGAATTACCATGGGAGGTTTGGGCAATAAGCCACCAAGGCTTTGACAGATGCCAGTATCTGACAGGCAGAAACCTGCCAGCATAGGGTATTTTCTGCAGGGAACTACTCTGCTAGAAAGTCCCTTCTAGATTTTGCGTGTCCTATAAAAGCCAAGAAATTGGCTTGCTCAAACATTTCTTTTGACACTACAGTAAGTTCACACAGTCTTACTATTCAAATAAATGCCTAATCCTTAGCTGTATCATGATGAGCTCCTTACTACAGGAATAATTTGCAGCAGTAAATCCAGCAAGACCATTTTCATGTCTTGGGAAACATTTCCAGTGATTAAGCATCAGTTCACAAGGTTTTAATTCTAACGATGCACTTCTGTTCTTGCACCATGGGCTCAGTGTACAGATGACATTAGCATGGCTAGGAGTTACTATGCATCAGCTGAGCCACCACACAGCGGTTCGTGTGCACACTCAGCTCCCATCACATGAGGCAATTTAAAGTAATCCCCTTTAACTGCCAACAAGGCTAAATTTAGCTTAATGTACATTTAGCTTTATTTTACATTTGTACGCACAGTTGTAGCACAATTAAGGTGATCCATAGTAACTCCTTAAATAGCTGTAAGTGGATCAGATGTCTGAGAAAATTACTGTCCTGGTACCTCTGAGGATAAATTTTGGGTGCTCATCCTGTAAGTCATCTCTGCTAAAATGCTCACCATTTATACACTCCTTTTATCTTAAGGTGGTGTGAAGGCAAACTTTCTGCATCTCTCACCCTGCACCAGTCCAGTGAGACCAAATCATTGTCTGGGTTATAAACACAGGGAAAACATATGTTATATATGTATATATATATATGTATATGTTACATATAACATATGTTACAAACATAGGGACACTTTTCATGACTGAAAAGCAAGCTGAATTTGTGGAAATCATGTGCAGTGCTGCTGTGAGCTTCTGTGAAATGTCTCTGCAGCCTTCGTAGAAATGCACACCTAGTTTACGTGTTCTTTTTTTCCGGTAGACTTCTCTTTCAGTCCATTTCAGAAAGTCATCCAGCAGAAGCATGAACATGCTCCAAATAGCTCACCCTCTCTACATAATGGTCCTACTAAAATATGCTTAGATAGCAAAATAATTGAGGAGGATACCTCACTCATTTAGCATAGGAAGAACTCTATGTATCAAGATGCCATTAGGCACAAGCGTGCCCTTGGTTTGTCCTCCTCATGCAGAGTAGCTATCCAGACCTCAGAGTGGCAAAAGCCCTCATCTCGCCATATTTTGGTGCTTTTCAACATGAACTGCCAGCATTCAGCTAACTCCCCTTCTCAGAGAGAAGCTCAGCATTTTGTCCAGGATATACAGTACATCTGGGATGTACTGTATTCAGTAAATCAAGGCCCAGTGGCTTTTGTTGTATGGCAGGACCATGGAATCCTTTCCTGGCAGTGATAGTTAACAATAAAATAACAGGAAACAGCCTTTTCCATCGGTGCTAAATTAATAATGATGCAGATTGCAGGGAGAAGGACTAACTAGCAACGATGTCCTCCTACACTTGTTATTTGCAATGAGAGAAGAACTCAGGGGAGATGTGATTGTAGGTGGCTGTCTTGACCACAGTGATCTTGAAATGGCTGAGTTTAAAATTTTCAATGTAATGAGAAAAAAGCAGAGTTGCTACCCTGAATTTCAAGAGAGAAAACTTCAAGCTACCCAGGGAGATACTTAACAAAGTACCCTGGGAATCTGCTTTTGAGGGCTTAGAAGTCCACGAGTGCTGGTCAGTGTTTAAGAGGCTTTTGGGCAATGGCTGTAGTAATATGCTTTAACTTTTGGTCAGCCCTGAAGTGGTCGGGCAGTTGGACTAGATGACCACTGCAGGTCTTTCCAATTGAAATATTCTATCCTACCCTATTCTGTTTGTCTGGTCTAGCCTATTCAGTCTTGGGTCTCCTACAAGTCTCAAGCAGGCCTCTGAGCCAAGACAAATATTTGGCAGAAACACAGATAAAGCTTAAAGGTGAGAATGAAGGTAACAAGTGGGCGAAAAAAAATAGGCAAACCCCAAACACATGTCTCTCTGGCTTGTTGTGGGAAACATGTTATTATGGCTGCACAGATGGGTAGCATCATTTTGGCTGTATATTTCATTTCTTTGGTCTCATCAATGTTCTATATATAACATCAAAAGCCAATCAGCCAAACTAACAGGCTTTGTCATTAAGAGCAGGGCTCTTACTGGGCTCAGCCGTGCGAATAATCAACTGGACCGCAAGGACCTTAACTTCAGTCAGTGCCTCATGCCTGTTTTATTTAACTAGTGATTCCTTCGTCTCAGCACTTCCAGTAAAAGCATTTTTTGCCCTTCACTAGAGTACACCAAATGTTTTAGATGTCTCTTCCCTGACACTTTGAGGCACACGCTAATGACATCTGATAAAAGATGTCATTGATTTTCATTCAGATAAGTTATTTACTCAACACTGCATCTTTCTTCGTCTATCCCTGTGGTACTCACTTGCAAACAAATCTAAGTGGCCTCCAGTCTCACTTCTTGCACATAGTGAGATGCACATAAATATTTTCCACTGCCTACAGCTTGATGATGGTGATGGAAGGGTTAATTATTTATGGGTAAGATTCAGGTGAAAGTCCAACAAGGCAGATATCATGGAGGGATTCTGCTACAGACCTCCCAACAAGGATGAAGAGGCAGGTGAAATGTTCTATAAGCAGCTGGAAGAAGTCTCACATCACTAGCTCTTGTTCCCACGGGGGACTTCAACTTCCCAGATGTCTACTGGAAATAGAACACAGCAGAGAGGAAACAGCCTAGGAGGTTCTTGGAGTGTGCGGAAGATAAATTCCTGACACAGCTGGTGAGTGAGCCAAGAGGGGAAGGAGGCCTGCTGGACCTGCTGTTTGTGAACAGAGAAGGAGGTGTGAGTGATGTGATGGTTGCAGGACATCTTGGACATAGAGGTCATGACATGACAGTGGTTTTGATTATTCGAGCAGTAAGGAGGGGGGTCAGCAGAACTGCTACCTTGGACTTCCGGAGGGCTGACTTTGGCCTGGATGACAGAGTCCCTTCTGAAGCAGTACTGAAAGGCAAAGAAATCCAGGAAGGATAGACATTCTTCAAGAATGTTATCTTAAAGGTGCAGCAGCAGGCTGTTCCTATATGTCAAAAGATGGGCAGGCAGGGAAGAAGACCAGCTTGGCGGAACAGAGAGTTTTTACTGGAATTCAAGAAAAAAAAAAAAGAGAGAGTTTATCACCTTTGGAAGATGAGGCAGGTAATTCAGGAAGACTACAAGAATGTCATGAGTTCATGAAGGCAGAAAATTAGAAGGGCCTGAGCCCCAGCTAGAAGTTAATATGGCTACTGCTGTAAAAAAACCAAAATGTTTCTATAAACACATTAGCAACAAAAGGAGAGCAAAGGAGAATCTCCATCTTTTACTGGATGAGGAGGGAAACATAGTGACAGAGGATGAGGGAAACACAGTGACAGAGGATGAGGGA
Organism: Rhynochetos jubatus; assembly: GCA_027574665.1. Taxonomy (NCBI): domain Eukaryota; kingdom Metazoa; phylum Chordata; class Aves; order Eurypygiformes; family Rhynochetidae; genus Rhynochetos; species Rhynochetos jubatus. Next base: position 72,699,565 of record CM050651.1, on the reverse strand, counting down.
AAGGCCGAGGTACTTAATGCTTTCTTTGCCCCAGTCTTTCATAGCAAGAACAATTGTTCTCTGGGTACCCAGCCCACTGAGCAGAATGAATTCATTCATGTGAGCAGATTCCCACAATCCAAGGGGAAATGGTTAGTGACCTGCTGCACCACTTAGACACACATGTCTATGGGGCTGGATGGAACCCACACAAGGGGACTGAGAGCTGGCAAAGCGCTCACCAAGCCACTGTCCATCATTTACCTGCAGTCCTGGCTAAATGGGGAGATCCCAGTTGACTGGAGGTTAGCCAGTGTGATGTCCATCTAGAAGAGGGGCCAGAAGGAGGATCTGGGGAACTACAGGCCTGTCAGTCTGACCTGGGTTCCAGGGAAGGTTATGGAGCAGATCATCCTGAGTGCCATCACACGGTATGTACAGGACAACCAGGTGATCAGGCCTGGTCAGCATGGGTTTATGAAAGGCAGGTCCTGCTCAATTAAACCGATCTCCTTCTTTGACAAGGTGACCCGCATAGTGGATGAGAGAAAAGCCGTGGATGTTGTCTACCTGGACTTCAGTAAAGCCTTTGACACTGTTTCAGAAAGCTGCCTGGCAGTTAAGGACCTGGGGTTGTTGGTCAACGGCAGCTGAATATGAGCCATCAGTGTGGCCAGGAAGGCCAACGGCATCCTGGCCTGTATCAAGAACAGCATGGCCAGCAGAACCAGGGCAGGGATTGTCCCCCCTGTACTGAGTACTGGTGAGGCTGCACCTCGAATCCCATGTTCAGCTTTGGGCCCCTCATTGCAAGAAAGACATTGAGGTGCTGGATCATGTTCAGAGAAGGGAACGGAGCTGGGGAAAGTTCTGGAGCACAAGTCCTGTGAGAAGCAGCTGAGAGAGATGGGGGTATTCAGCCTGGTGGAGGCTCAGGGGAGACCTTCTCCCAAGTAACAAGTGATAGGACAAAAGGAAATGGTCTTAATTTGCACCAGGGGCGGTTTAGATTGGATATTAGGAAAAATTTCTTCACAGAAAGGGTTGCCAAACTTTGGAACAGGCTCCCCAGGAAAGTGGTTGAGTCACTGTGCCTAAAAGTATTTAAAAGATGTGTACATGTGGCACCTGGGGACTTAGGTTTAGTAGTAGTTATTAGCAGTGTTAGGCTAACGGTTGGACTTGGTGATTTAAGGGTCTTTTCAAACCTGAAAGATTCAACAAAAAAACCCAGTTGATTCAAATGCTGCTTTTCCTCTCTCTGTTCACGAACAGATGAATACACTCTTGGACCTGCCCTGAATAAAAGAAAATGATCACACCCCAGAGCATCCAAAATATTTTGATTCATTGCAGAAATAACTCTTCCAGGCTTATATATAACAATAAATGTGTAAGGATTCAAGCTTTTAACAACACTCATTCACACAACACAATCATTTTATGTTACAAAAACCTTCCCCTTGCAATGACTTCAGTGACTGAAATTAGCTGATTTCTATTAGCTTTTTAACTATTTATTAACTATTTTAGTTGAGCATTTTTTTCAGTAGGAAGACAAGTCTAGCCACAAGCCCAAGTTTTTGAACAATTTTGCCATTGTTATAGAACCATATTTAGAACCATGTATAGAACCATATTTACACAGACATTGGCTAGACATGTCTCTTTCTCAGCTTCCTGATTGTCTTGGCACATAAAACATCACCCACCTTTCAAGCCATGGTCTTTGAAATACTATTTTCAGTGACTAAACCATCAGGCTTGTGGGGAGGTCACAAGACATTATAGTCAGTAGCGTATATGACTTATCAGAAAACCCCTGATCTCTGGAGCTGGGATACACAATAAACACATGGTGGATCATCTATTGGTATCACAATCTGAAAAGCCCCAGTTCCAGTAAGGCAAGTCATGTCCTTTTTCTGCCAGAGCATTTCAGCGTTGCAAATGTTACAGTTCCTGAACAAACTGCTGTTCATTACTTATAAATTTCACTTCATAGTGAAATTTTTTCTGATTAATCATTGATTTTATGAGACAGTTGCACTTCATAAACATTACAGTGCTCTCAAAGTTTACTTGCTTACAATATCAGTGTGCCTGAAAGGGAGTTTTATTTATGTCTTCACTGGGAACGGGAGGAAAAGTTTGAAATTGGAACTTTGTTTTTCTGTGTCACATTTAATGATAACAATCAACAGTGAGCCATCTCTGCAATTCCTTTCTGACACCATGACACCGCACCATTTAAAATGCCGATAAATTTGTTATGATATAATCATAGTGATTGGGTAATTAACCAGTATGGGCGGAGATTTGAGCTGGAGCACAAACAACAGAGCAATCTGAGGTGACAAAAATATCAGGTGAGTGAACCCTGGTTGATAATCTTACCAGCTTTTAATATTTTACTGCGTGAGCTCAGGGAATAATGCAAATAAGAATCGTAAGGGGGGTTTTTTTTCAGGATACTTATTCATGCCATTGCCAGTCATTATGCTTAGGAATTTTTAAAGGTTAAGCATAAACAGTGATTTGCATTAACTTAAAAAAAGAAAAGGCCCATTAACAAGCAGAGGAGCAGACTTGCTAAGACAGAAGAAAAAGCTGGCAGAGCGAGTTGGCTGGAGGGTGGTTGAGGGGGAGACAGGAAGCAGGGATTGGTAGAGCCCTCCACTTTGAATTCGGTTGCAGTGGAGGCTTTGATCAAATCCCTTCATTGTTTGTCAGTTCCCTGTCTGTGAAGCAGAGGTGACTCTTCGCCATACCAAAGGGTCTCCAAGGCTTGACAGCATCCCTGACTAGAAAGTGCTCAGATCCCCCTGGACAGCAGGAAAAACAAGCAGCTGGATGGACTCACCTCTGAGTGGCAAACAGAAGAATTGGCCTTGTCACATTCCTTGCCGTTGCTCCCAGGACACCTTTTCTCCCCAAGGGGATATGTTTCCACTGTACATCGACCACCACAGACAGAGCCCCTCTGGGCCTACCCTATGCAGACCTCCCTTCCACATGGCCCTGGCAGAGACACAGGCACTTCAGGTCTCCTGAAAAAGTAGCTCTCTAGGAATTCCTTTCCACCCTGTCTCCAAACACAAAAATAATGAGGTCACTGACCAGTCTGAAAGGAGGGAAATTCAGGACTGTGCAAGGACAGGGAACAGACTAATCAAGCACAGGAGAACTGAGCTAAGGGATTATTTCCAATGCAGGGTCACGTATAAATAAGGAGGCTGAATTTGATCCAGAGGTAAAGAGTAGGACTCCTTCAGAGACCAGGAACATGCTTTTGGGTTTCAGGCATTCATGAGAACATGGCGATATCTTGAACAAAATTGCTGTAGCAGGTTTTGACTTCATCATACAGATGTGAGCAAATTGTACACTTACGAGGATAAGAATTATGATTTAATACTGTAGATATTGGCCTTGTAACAGGCCAATTCCCCATGTGAGAAGCAGCTGCTTTGCCCTAATTTATTGATGTCCTGTACACTCACAATAATAATAATAATGATAATAGTAAAGTAATAATAATAGTAATAATATCATGCTTCAGATTTACAGCTAACCCATGTGCTATGACAGAGGTTGTACAAGTTCTTCGTGACACCTTGGTCTTCCGAGCTTGGACTCATGTGGGAGAGAGCATCCTCCATGGTGCACCACGGCCTGCAGTCCAGGAAAGATGAATGGCATGTGAGAAAAAACTTGACCGTTCCAGAAATACGTCTCCACAACTTTTCAAAAACCTTCTCTGCCATGAGAAGTTGCTCTTGTAATCTTTGATGAGAATTTGAGGCTGAAAATATAATGCTAGATAAGCATTTCCCATAGGATTGAAACTTTTCCAAAGCCAGGACTGTAAAAGATCGTATGTGCACTGCTCTGTGCTTTGGTTACAATCCCTCTCTTCCTCATGTATTCATCATAGTCGCTCATGTCATGGTTATTCCTCATCCTTTTATCCATCCTAGACTGATGTATCCATCATCACAGCCATTACTTTTCTTCCAAGGCTCCAGACACCATAGGCATTTCTTTCTGCTGGAACATTTCTCTTTCTGTCTCTCATGCCTCTCCCAGTATACTGAGTCTCCTCCAAACTCCTCCCGGCTGTGGGTCTTTTCTGGCTCATGGTTGTTCTGATCGTACATTCCAAGTCCACGACAATCATTTTATCGTTTCAGATACATTCCCCAGAGTTCCCAGCTTCAAAGGGCCATGGTAAGAGACTGCATTGTGCAGCAGCTTTTTTATTCTGCTTTTGCTCCGTTGGACCAACACAAAATTTGTTTCACTCAGAGTTGTGGAAAAGGGGCAAGAGACAAAGAATTGATTTAACAAGAGCCCTATGCTGAGGACAATTGTATCATAATCCCACAGATAGTCATAAATCTTGATCCCAGGAGTGAAAGTTGTATTGTGGTAGGCCAGGATATCTCCTGCCCCTCCACACCTGAGCAAATTGTGTTGTCCATTGACAGCTGTCCTTTGTAAATGGAAACACTAAAGGAGCAAGGGAGGATAGGCAATGTCCCTCCACCCTTTCCCATTGAATTGGTTGATAAAAAACCCGTTTGTATACACATTTGCACAGGCTGCATGCTTTTCAGAGATAAAAGCATTCTCTAGTCAGGCAAAAACGTACCAGGAGTTAAAATGCCTGCCTGATTCTGTAGGCCTGGCAGAGTTCAGCGTGCCAAACTGTTAAAGAAAACCTTCAGTGCAGTAATACACTTACAGAGAAAACACTGAAGAGATAAAATCATGACCTGCAAGTGCACTGAAAAACAGAGACCTTGGCTTGCAATTGCTATTTGAAAGACATTTCAATCCCCATGTATTAGGTTCCAAATACTTAAAATATCTTCAAATTCCTTCATCTATTTTGACTATGTTATGGATTCCCAGCTTCTGGGCTCCATGTGAGGCACTTTACCTCAAACTGAGAGAGTCACGGCTTCTGATTTCAGTTTTGCTAAGTAGCTGTCACTATGGGTTTTGCTGTATGCAAGGCAAGTCTGCCCATGGCCTTACTGATACAGGAAACAGAAGGCAAGCCAGCTCTGGACAGCCAGCAAGCAGGACCACTAAATTCACTGGATGTCTGAAGAGTGAGGGTTGAGTAGAACCCATGAAATGCAGTGGGACATCCCATTTCTGTTACCAAGCCACTCTCTTGATTTTTCCATGTTGAGTTTGGGTTCTGCCTCTGGATGCTCATGGGATTTTTGTTTTTCTTCTCCCTACCTGGAAAAATAATGCTTAATTTGCACACAAACAGGTGCCCAAGATAAATGTGACAGTAGAGCAGTGTGGGTGAAAGAGACTGCAAGAAGGAAACTAAACACAGGAAAGAATAAGAGTATATGGGGAAATCATCTCTCTCCTCTCCACTTGACATGCTGTGGTGGGTTGACCCTGGCTGGAGGCCAGGTGCCCACCAAAGCCACTCTGTCACACCCCTCCTCAGCTGGGCAGGGGAGAGAAAACGTTAACGAAAAGCTTGTGGGTTAAGGACAGGGAGAGATAACTCACCATTTACTGCATGGGCAAAACAGACTCATTTTGGGAAAAATCAGTTTAATGTATCACCAATCAAATCAGAGTCAAGAACAACTAAAATCCAATCTTAAAACACCTTTCCTGGACCCCTCCCTTCTTCCCAGGCTCAACTTCACTCCTGGTTTTACTACCTCTTCATTACAAGCAGAGCAGGGGAACAGGGAATGGGGGTTAAAGTCAGTTCATCACACATTTCTTCTGCTCCTTCCTCCTCAGAGAAAGGATTCCTCACACTCTTCCCATGCTCCTGTGTAGGGTCCCTCCCACGGGAGACAGCCCTGCACCAAATAATCCAACATGAGTCCTTCCCACAGGCTGCAGTTCTTCCTGAACTGCTGCAGCATGGGTCTCCCCCACAGGGTGCAGTCCTTCAGGAGCCCCCTGCTCCAGTCCGGGTCCCCCTGGGGTCACAAGTCCTGCAGCAAACCTGCTCCAGCCTGGGCTCCTCTCTCCATGGGCCACAGCTCCTGCCAGGAGCCTGCTCCAGTGTGGGCTGCCCACGGGGTCACAGCATCCCTGGGCTGCAAAGGAATCTCTGCTCCAGTTCCTTGAGCATTCCCTCTCCCTCCTTCTCCACTGACCTGGGTGTCTGCAGAGTTGTTTCTCTCACATACCTCTCTGCCTGCAAATGCTTCTTTTCTTCAGGGTGTTCTTCCCTTCCTAAGCATGTTATCAGGGAAGCACTATGACTGTTGCTGATGGGCTTGGCCTTGGCCAGCGGCAGGTCCATCTTGTAGCCAGCTGGCATTGGCTCTGTCAGACAGAGCGGAGGCTTCTGGAGCTTCTCTCAGAAGACACCCTTGTAGCCCCACACACACAACCCCTACCAAAACCTGGCCACGAAAACCCAATACACACACCTGTTAGGCAGGCACGCACTGAGGTGGTGGTATGATCCTAGATGCCTTCCAAGGATGGCAATTTGCCCTTCAGGATGCAGAACAGGGGCTTGTTTACCTTTGATGACAACCAGGAGAAAATTCCCTCCATGGGAACATATCCGACGGCTGTAGGGTTTCTTGGATTTTGCACAGAAACAGATACTTCAGGCCCCCAGCAAAGCCTACCAGGATCCCGCATCTGAGCTGCACTGCTAATTCCTGCTAACACATCTTTACATATGGAAGATGAACTTTGACCAGTCTCCTGCAGTTGTGCACAACACACATTCCTGGAATGGTCCAAACTTTACCAGTCCAGCCAAGGTTTGCCAGGCTAGCTTCTGCCTGACTTTCATTCCCCAGAGCAACCATGAACGAGGTACCCTGCTTTCCTCGGGACAGATGGTGGAGTAGGTTGATCTTGGAGCACTGCACCCCTCAGGCTGACAATGGGAAGAGGAAAGAGCAGCATTTTCACTCGGCAGAACCCAGAAAGAAACGCTTTGCCTGTCTGGTCCTGCTGCCATCCATGTGTATTGTGAATACCACCACCTGCTACTCCCGCTGTATCCCACAGCCATAGCTACAAATGTTATTATTGGCCATAAAATTATCCAGCCCATTTTTCAATCTGCCTGCAGCGTTTGACTCCCTGACCTGCTGTGGTAACAAATTCCATAGCCTGACTTCACACTACATGAAGAAGCACCTCCTCTAATTTGTTTCAAATGCACTGGCCATTAACTTCATCCAATGACCCCTTTATTCTCCTATAATATGAGAGAGCAACTGTGTCCTTCATAATTGAAATACCTTAGTTAAATATCTTCTCTCTTATCTGCTGTCACTGCTAGATACTATTTTAGTCAAACACCTTTCAGGAAGGGAAAATCAAGAGCTATAGTCGTCATCATCCCTTGCCCCCAAACACTGGTGAGGAGAAGGCAATTAAATCTGTCTTCTTATCACAGGCAAAAATAAGCTTTTTCAGCAGCATTAATCAAATTAGTTGCAGGTGGAAGATGTCTAGAAGAAAATAACACCTTAAAAAGACAATGTAAGTATATAGGTATGAAAATCCTGTGGAGAGCCCTGACTCAGGGGATAATTTGCATCTTGCCACGTCACTTCAAATAAAGATCAGGAAAAAATCACTTAAGCAATAATGATTAAGGTGTAGGTCACTTCTTAGGGATTAATGCTGCCTACCAAGAATTGACGGCCTTCAGATATACCTCAGTCCATTAACACTCTGGTTGTCAGTCCTTGGAAATGCCCTGCATAGAGGTGCCTATTGACATTTTAAGTGGGAAAGATGGACAGGGATGAAGCTGGGCTTGCTGGGCAGGGATAGAAAAGACATTTTTGTTTTTGAAGCACAGAGGGCATTTGTGGTACGCAAAGGGCCTGCATCCAGTCCTGTTGCATCAACAGCAGGCTGCTCAGCTTGGAGCCAAAAGCAGCTTTGCAGAGCCCTGCAGCTCAGCTCAGTTCAGCGCGCATGCAAGGCTGGCAAGTCAGATAGTCCCAACGCCTTGGCTCCTCCTGGTCAGCGTGCTGCTACTCTGCAAGTGTAAGAAATAAAGCCTGGTTTATAGAGGGGCAAAAGCTACATCCAGCATCTGCCCATGCAATGACCCACTGCGAGTATCGAATCAGGGCCTAAATCAGGAGGGGAGTCGGGCTGTGGCTGGCAACCACGGCAGCAAACCCACCCTGAGCTATGATGTGATTTCTTGACCGTTAAATGACGGGAATCTGCCCAGTAAAGAAGTAAACCTCACCCCTCTCCATCACATCCTAAAAGGACATATACAGCAGGAAACAAAGTGCTAAAGGGAAGAAAGACTGGAGAAACACCACTGTCAACTCTGCCAATATCACCAGAGGTTTTTTCACCCCCAGTCTCCTCTTCCCCCAACCACTTTAAAGACCCTCCCACAAGAGCCTTGTGGTTTACTGAGAATTTCAGCTTTCAGATACCACTGATTATACCACAAATTAAAGGTGCAATATCCTAGACAGGGAGACGTACTGCTCTGCAGGATTTGTGTCTTCATTTTGAAGTCTGTCTCGTGGGCTCATTCTTCGATTTTTTACATCCAATTCATATATGAAAGCCACCATGTATGGAAGCCCATATAGCCCAGCACTGATGGACAATCCCTGTGCGTCTCCAAGACCTGCAGATTCACTGTTTAAAAGATCTTTTATATATATATATATGGATTAAAAAAAAAATAATGATTTATAGAGAATTCTGGGGGAAAAAAAAAAACAAAAAAAAAAACACACCAAGAAAAGATGGAAAATACTAGGAGGTTCCAGAGATGCTTATTGTGAAATATCTTCTGCCCTTTGACATTCCTTGCAGGAGTAAGGTGAATATTTTACTGCTTGCCCAACTAACTCTGCTCAGCTGTGCCTGGAGACTGCAAAATCATATGGATAGTCACCAAGGTGCTGAACTCACCTGAGGCTAATAGTGTCAACCCCACTGTTGGGCCAACTGAGACCTGTCACTTGCACAAATTTTCATTAAATTCTTTGATTATTGGCCTGTGAATCAGGGTCTGAGATTATTCCTATTAGCTCATTCCTAATTAAAAATAACAAGCATCCAAGTCTGGGAGCAGGAGTTATCACAGACAGACATATCAGTCCTGCGTGGGCTGACCATTTAACATCTCTTTGTGGGGCAGCCTCGTTTGCCTTCCTCCAGGTCGCAGTGACATGAGAACCAAGGGCCACTGCAGGAACGGGGGCAGGACTGACTACCACATGCTGTTTGTTCAGCAAGGTGACAGGCACAGGGCAGTAGCAACCTCTGGGAATACATGGGCTTGTTGAGCTGGGAAGACATGCCCAGTCATGTAACAGATGTACGGTTCACCAGGGTCTGCTGAGCATCTGCTCTGCCCACCCTCCCCTGTCACACAGCCATGCAGCATCCTGCAGAGAAGGGCCAGAATTCACAACTGTGGAGTGCTGGAGAAAAACAGAGGATCAAAACACTGGCAGTGTCTGAAGACCCTACATGAGCATGGGCTTTAGTAAATAAAATTCCTGGAAAGCACAGCAAACTCCTAGGAAGCAGCCTTCATCCTGTGCTACAGAAGGCATCTTTCTCCTCTGCAAAGTCCCTGTTGACCTGACCTGACCTGGCAGCTGACTTATCTGTGAGAAGGAGAAGGATCAGCCACGTAGTCAGGGGAAAAACCCTGAAATGCAGTGGTAGTTCAGCAAACCTGTTCAATTAAGTCCTCTGGTCATATTTGCACAATCAAGCCATAACCACCCCCACATTTGTACCCCCAGGAGTCCACATCATACACTGAATTTCCACTGTGGTGTCTCATCTGGCTGAAATTCTCCTTCCTTGGGATGTTGCAGGTTCTGTGTCTTCAAATTTGGATGCAGTGCTTTATTGAATCTTTACTTCAAGGCAGGGTTAGCAGAAAGGAAACCTGTGCCCTGCACCCTCCTGGAGGTGGAAACCTCCTACCTTTGTAGTTCCTGACCAAACCCATGGATGAAAAACTATGGGATTTACAGGCTCTTTTTTCAATATCACTGAAACCAGGCACCTTGCTATATCCATCTAGACCAATGGGTTGCAGACTGCCCTAGCCATGAAACAGGCATCTCAGGGCAGTGCTGTCATCCTCATGTGCGAGATACCATCTGAGAGGCACAGAGGTAGGAAAGAAATCTGAATATTTCGTTATCCTCAGCCTTTTAGAGGGATAAATGAATCGTCCATTTTCAAACTTCCCCTTTGCTCGGTATAAGTAAGGTGCCATGGCAACTAGAAGATTCAAAGTAAATAAATATATGCAGATAATTTAAAAAGGAATAACACCAGCCTGTTAATGAGGCAATTTAGTTGATCAAATTAAGGGGAACTGGAAAGCATGTGGTTAGCAGAGATGATGTGAATTGCTCGCACTGATATTGAGTATTGTATGAACTACCCTGCGTCAGATCAGGGACCACAGCTCTGATGATCAGAGGTGGAAAACTCACCTCCTGGAGGTGTGAGGAAATCAGAGAGGGGATCTCAGATTAGATCTCCTTTCTTCATGGCAAGTATGTCCTCCAAGGCATCTACTCCAACTGCTTTTTGTAGGGCCTGGCTCTGAAAAGGCTTCCCAAGGCCCTTTGGTGTCACAGTCCATATCACCTAGGACAGTGAACCTGTGTATCCTGTCAGAGAAGTATGCAGATTTCCTTCTGTTGGCTACCCTTACAGTCCAAGCTTTGCACATAAGGACATAAGTAGTTGTGGGTAGTCTTGCTTTTTCTTCGTGTTTTGCTGGATATGGAGTTGCACAGACACATATGAACATTCTGGCTTTCCAGGAGCCCACTGTATCCATGGTATATATGATAGCTCCTTGTTCTGCTCCCAGAATAACCCCAGAGAGCACAAACGTTTAGACACCACTCCTTTTGAAAAAACTGATTTGGTCAGTTTGAAAATCTCAGAAATCATGCAAATTCAGACAGCTGCTTCAGAAACACCTTATCAGCTGTAAAAGCAAATTAAAACAAAGCAAAGCAAGGAATGAGGTGGGTAGGGCATTCCTGAGGTTTCACAGCAAAGAAAGCAATAGCCATCTGTTTCTTCTCCATGGCTTTCAGCACACAGTTGAATCTCCTAAAGCAGGTCTTTATCATTCTAAATCATGCTCATTATCATTTTAACCACAGATCCAGGCAGTCTGTTGTCAGGATGAAGTTTATGCCAGATGCTTGCCCAGACCCAGACAGGCGTGCCGTACAATGAGCAGGATGGCGACATCTTGCCTCCTGCTCTGTCTTGGCGCTCACTTTGCTCTTGTGGTTTGGTTTGATATGAGACTTGATGACATTATGGCTGAGTGTGGTTTCTGACTGGACACAGTAACAGAACCTGTTGCAAATGCATCACGGGAAAAAACATCTCTCCAGCTAATGAAAGTGGCAGATGTCCAGTTCTGTCCTTGCAGCAATCTCAGCAGTGAACTTTGTCAGCCACAAAGTGTTGAGCACAATAACACTGTCTAGATTTACATGCTGGAAATAGGTATTTGTCTTTTCTCCTGCTCATGTTCGCTCACTTCTCTCAGGCAGACGGTAGCCAGCACGAAACTTTGTCCAAAGCCAAAGCTAAGAGAAAGGATTCCAGCTGTTACAGGGAGCATGGGTTTGCGTTATCTTCTTAGAAGGTAGAAGTCTATAGACTAATGAGGACACACAGATGCAGTTCTGCAGCGCATTTATGAGGGCAGATCACACTAAAAGGAATCTTGCTTGTGACTTCCAAGATCACTCCATAGAATGGAAGGAATGGAAGGGTGGTGAGAGACAACAGCCAGAAGATTCACTTCACCGGTGCACACGACCATGGGCGCCACTGCTAGCCCACCAGAGAAAATGAACTTTGTTCCTTTGTCTGTGCACACTGCTGAGTTTAAAGCAGCCCCTTGAGTTGCTTTGTGAAGTGTAACCATCCTATTTACGCACCAGAAGTGCCTTGCTCTGAATTTATAGAGGCTGGCTACCTGCCAGACCACAACACGTCTCTGATCTCACAGTGCTCAGTCAGACCGCTCAACTCCGATCAGTCCCTTAACGGTGCTGCAGAGATGAGATGAGGTGCAGCTTAGAAAGTCCCACGCCTCTACTTCTCCATCCTTGCATATTGCATGCTGCTCCATTAAGCAAACCAAAACATGGTTTGGACAAATTCTAACTCTCCACACACGCTGATTGCTGTTGACATCCAGCAAACCCCATCCCATCTCCTCTATTTTCATCGTAACTGGCTTGACCTAACCCAGTTTGAGCTCTCATTTTAAATACGCAGCTTAAAAAAAGAACTGTCAGCACTAAGACTTTTTTGGGTGAACCTAGGGATACGAGTACAAAAGATGCAACTCCTCCCCTCTTATTATGTACACTATAATAATTAATTCCTAGGTAGCCTACCAGTTTCTGTGGCCTGCCTCTTTCAGCCAATTTGGCCACGTCTCCGCAAAGAAGCTGCTAAGGAACATTTTGGGATCCAGCTGCCTTCTCCTGCACAAAAGATCGAGGTGAGACTAACTCCTTAATAAAATGCAGATATTTTATAGAGACAGGGAGAAAACTGGATTTTCATGGAAATTCAATCCAAACTTTATCAGTGGAGAAATTAATTCCACTTAAGATTTTTAATTATATTAGATGGTAATTTCTGGCAACTTCATTTCTCTGAACTTGCTGAATTAGCGGTGTAACTTAATGACGTTTAAGCCATTTGATGACAGCTGGGGGAGTGACAGTTCAGTATCTTTCACATTAAGCTCAATATAATCTTTTATATCCAGAGGTAAAGAAGCAAATGACCTTTACAAGCAACTTGGAGTCACTCAGTGAAGGCAGAGTAAAAGGGTCTTTCTTCAGTATGTCCTATTAACAGTGATACACCACTGCACAGTGGTGGTAGAGAGTGAGGCTGGCTGTACTGTACCTTTTATTTCAGCTTCTAGGCTGCACCTGACATATCTTTAATGGCTTATCAAGTCTCAGATGACAATGACTTACTGCATATTGTTTCGGACACCTTCATCTTGTGCAATGACTTGAAAGAGAATAAACTGTAGCCCAAATGTGTGTGATTTCCGTGTGGAGAAACATACAGATCAGCTCAAGAAACAGCAAGTACAGGGGAAGGTCCCTGACAATCCAGTCTGGGGGAAAAGTCCTGCCTGGCCCCCAACCAAATCAGTGGGCCTGACCCTGGGTTAGCCTGAGCCAGACCAACTGATGGGTAGTGAAGAATTTGTCTACAAGTAGTATTAGTGAATCCTCAGTTGTGTTAGGGAAGAGGGAAAAAAGGAGACAAAATTATACAGAGGCAAAAGAAAGCAGGATGGGGACAGCAACTTCTTCGTGGGCTGTACAGAAATAGGCAGGATCCCTAAAGCACAGCATAAATATTAAATAAACGTTGTGTTGACAGAGACAACCCTCAGTGATTAAGACTCTTTTCCCTGTCAGCTCTTTCCCCTAAATATTGACCAACAGATGACAACGCTGCTATTCTGCCTTTAAACCAATGGGGAACAGACAAGCTGTTGCAAAGTCTCCAAACACAAAGTTATATCCCTCCCTTCCCTTCTGTGAACGCAACCCAATATGTCAATTTGCTTTTCTTAATTGCTTTTTGTTTATTTCCTCAAATGGTTCTTGTGAAGCCTGTTGACTCTCTAGTTTAGGTTTTTGCAGACTGCCTGTTTTCCTGGTTTAACCCATTCACACCACATCTCTTTCTGCAGCCTGCTTCAGGGGTAGCAACACAGGCTACCATGACTGAGCATCAGAAGGGGCCAGTTAAGCATGGGACTGCCCTTCTGACCCTTCTGTGACGTATCAGAGGCAAGCTGTGGGGATGTGATGGCATCTGCCGCAGTTGGCCTTGGCACTGCTCAGCATCCCTGCCTCTCCACAACGCACAGAAATCGCTGTGGCAGGGACTGTCACTGCTTCAGAAAGGACTGAAAACATCTTTGGTTAGTTGAAAGGCTTCCCCTCCACAAACTGGAGGAGGTAGGGGAGATTACACAGATCCATAGTATGAATCCTCTGTGCCAAGGAGGAAGAGAGATGTTAAGAGCAGGAGACATCAAACATACAAATTACTTGCTCGATCAAGCCAGTACACTGTGTGACATCTCCTGGAGTGAAGGCTGTTGGCACCATTCCCTCAGGTCCAGGAGGCTGGGTTGGGCAAGATAAAAAATGGGCTGTCAAGACCAGAAATGATTAAGTTGGAGAGAATCAACTAGAATGCCAAGTGGTAGGACTTCTACGTAATCTGCACAGGGAATAATACAGACCATAACTTCAACATGGACTTATGTAGTGACTCAGGCTTGATATTAGCACCCACACCAAGCCAAAAGGAGACGGTGTTGGCTGCCCCGTCAGTTCCAAAAGCTAATCACCGCCTCCTAATGGCACAGCCCTTCAATGCCATGGAAGATGACTGGGGGCATCTTCACACCTCCTCCCTGGGAGATGCAAGAGCAGCGACAGGAGAGAAATACTCAAATGGTTACTATAACAGTGCTAAGTTTGCCTAGACTGGTGCACAGCTTTGAACCACATCTGCTCTTACTCCCTGATGACAAACTCTGCTCCTCACCTGCTTAGCAGGAGCCTGGCGAGCTGGTGTCCTTGCCCAAGGCTGCTTTGAGGGGCAGGCACTGCTGGCACAGATGGGTGCACCGACACCACGCTGAAAAGACGACAGTAACTGCATTGCAGCCATTTTTCTGGCAATACCTGGAGTGTAACTAAACAAACCCCAAAGGTTTAATTTTGCAGGAGCTGATGGCTGTTGATCACAAGTAGTACTTCTTGTCACTGGCGGACACAAGGGGAATCTTCTGCTTTCAAAATGTACTGTTTCAGTGCCCATTATATGCGTGACTTGCTCCTCTGAAGTGTGCCTGGATGCGTGAGAGCAGTATAAATCCAAGAGTCTCTTCTTAATTTTAATCCTGATGAATTAATCAACAGACAATATTGTAAGCAGTCCCTCCAGACTGAGTGATATTTACATAGGAAAGAACTAGGGCTTCTTCTTTAGTTATACATGGGTTTCATATAATCGAAGTTTCAGCTTGTTGTAAGCCCTGACAAAGCTTTAGGTTAAAATGCAAAGCCATTATTGTATGCTAGTACTAATTAGCAACACACACTTTTAATGGCCCAATCCTGGAAACTCTGAAGCCCACAAGTAATGAGATTTGAATGAGATTGTCCTCACAAATGAAATTATGAAGGGGCATTTGGTTTTGCAGAATTGCACCTTAGAGAAACTGAGAGCATCTTTTCATAAGAAAAATAGCCAGATTATTTAACAACAGCAGTTTCTTCTCAATCAAAACCTTGTAGATATTTTTTTATCAACAACAAACAAAACTGAAAGTCCTGTTATGAATCAATTATAAAGACCTGTAGTCCAGTAATTTTTACTTTGGGAAATGAGAAAGTTTAAAAGAGACTAATTCTGAAGCACACAACCTTAGTCTTGCAAATTGCCACAGTTTTATTTCTACTCTTATAGTCTTGAGGTCAAGACGTATCTGGGAGGATTTATCCTGTCCTCAGCTGACTGTCTCAGACCAGTGAGATGAACTGCCCGCACAAAATGTTGATCTGTCCCACTGGGTGCTGTGACAGCCTCGAGAAATAGGACAATCCAGAGAGCAATTTGTCCTGTGTTATGACCGGTGTATAAAATAGCAGGATGAATCACATTGTGGAAGAACCAGTATCTGTCCCCCAGTGAGGAAGAGAGCACAGACAGCATGCTTAGAGTAGCTGCTTCACTTCTAACCTGCTGAAGCGGGAGAGATTAATCCCTCTGTAGAGTTTTGTACTGGTTTCGGCTGGAGTGGAGTTAAATTTCTTCATGGGAGCTTGTGTGGGGCTGTGTTTTGGATTGTGATGAAAGCAGTGTTGATAATACAGAGATGTTTTTGTTACTGCTGAGCAGTGCTGACACAGAGCCAAGGCCTTTTCTGCTTCTCACATTGCCCTGCCGTTGAGTTGGCTGGGGGTGCAGAAGAAGTTGGGAGGGAACATAGCCAGGACAGCTGACCCTCGCTGACCAAAGGGATGCCATATGACAGTCAGCAATAAAACTTCAGGGGGTGGAGGCTGGCCAGAGCTGGCATTGATGAGGGACTTGGCTGAGCATCGGTCAGTTGGTGGTGAACAATTGAGATTATTTTTTTTTGCATTACTTGTTTTTCTTGGTTTTGGGTTTTTTTCCTCTTTGTTGTTTTCTTTTTTCTCTCTGTCTCCCTTTTTTCCTTTTTTCTTTTTTTTAATTAATTATTAAACTGTCTTTATCTCAACCCATGAGGTTTTTCACTTTTGATTCTCTCCCCTGTCCCATTGGAGGGGCGTGAGCAAGCAGCTGTGTTGGGTTTAGCTGCCTGCCAGGGTTAAGACACAAGAAGTTTGCATTAAGTACCAGTTCTCAGAGTAAAACAACTGCATGAGAATTTTGACTGTCATGAAATAAGAGAGAAAGAGGTTTCAGAGGGAAAGCTTACAGACAGAAAGAGGGACAGCACCCAAACTCCCTGGAGTTTTGGGCTGGCTTGAGGATTTTTCTCAAATGAGGAATCCTAAGTGCTTGGCAACCTGCTTTCATGTGCCTCTTGATGATTTCCTCCTCTTCATTATCCATGAGGGCATCTTGAAGCAATAAGGATCAAATGAATCCCTTGTGGCAACATGTTGCCTGATATAAATTTGACCTTATATGTGTTTTTTGTCTGTTGCTAAAAGCAGAAGTAGCCTGAGCAGAATTCTTTTGCTGCCTTTGGTGAATAACACGTACCATATGGAACACTGATTCTAGGTGTCTTCATCTCTCCTCAGTTTTTCCGCACTTCAGCCTTTTCAACTTCAGTCTTTAATGGCACTTTCAAATTAGGAATCACACATCGTGCAGAAAATCATCTCATACCTACCACAAGTAGGTATGAGTTGCTCCTGACATTGAAACCAAGAGGGCAGTTCTTCAGTGTTACCATTCCACAAGGATTCAAACTCAAAGTGCAGAACCCACCCTTCCATCCAAAATCATGAAAGACTGATAATGAAAAAACATGTTATCCTGGCTTGGTGTTTTGAAATGCACAGTCTTGTGATTGGGAGAGGGAGTTTCACACTACCCTGCTAGCTGCCACAAACCTACAATGAGGATTTTCCTGGTCCTGTTGCAGGACAACTTTCTGGAAAAACCTGAAGGAGATGAGGCAACACAGACAGTACAAAGTGCTGATTCACAGCCTGAGAATATTTCCCTTCAACTACAGTGCCAGGCATCCTGTTAATGACACATTCATGCAACGCTAAGCCTGGACAAACACTGGAAATATTATAACTCCTCACAAAAAAAAACGTATCCACTCTGCTTCACTGATCCAGTATTTCATCAAGTTGATTCTGTCACATTAATGATGGTCTAAGAGGATTTGGTCCAACGTAGCGTAGGTGGTAGGATACTCATGTGCAACCTAGGACACTTCAGATGTGCTAATAGCTCTAGTGCTGTGTGCTGCTTCAGCCTTGTCTGACTAGAGGAGCACTGGCTTGGGGCAGGGATTGTTTGGAAAAGATGAGAATCCTGGCTGGACTTTTGGATACTACTAGCTTACAGACCATTACAAAAATATTTCACAATATGAGGAACTTCAAATTCAGCACAGGAAATTAAACTCAAAGGCCAGTTTCAGTATGCATCTGAACCAGTAAAAAAAGAATCGCTGGCAAGTGTAACTGGGCTTGGCTCACTCTAGCTCATCCCCGCTCCAGCTTCAGTTCTCACTGAACGGTGCCCTCCTGCTTTCTCACCTTGATCTGTCACGCTTTGAGACGTTGCATCCATCAGGCCTCATTAGCAGATGCCTAGGTTTCCAGTTTCCTGCAGATACATTGTTTTGCTAGGTCTTACCTCCATATATTTCAGAATTCGTTCCTTAACATAAAGCCTAGGCCCATGATAAGCCCATTCTCCCACCCGGTTTATGGTATTTGCTAGTTCAAGCTTTGTGAGGTATCCACCCCAGTACGACACGCTCTGTGGAGCGCAGTGCGTGTAATTGATTACTGATGATGAAGGCACAAGGAAATGCATCCACTTACGAAATGGTTCCTGTGGATTATAAAATATTCTGCTTTGGTCAGATCTTTTCCCACCCCATTCTCCTCTGGGCTCTCTGGGACCTTGGGAAGCACGTTATTAGTCCACTGCCAATGACATCTTGAGTTATGAGATTATACTTTGGATTGGAGGACAAGCAACTGTCACATAATCCCAAGCCCCTGGACAGATGTTGTCCTTGTGTTTTTGACAAGAAAACTTCCCGGGAAGGATAACAAAACTCTTTAAAGCAGCATCGCACCCAGGACAAAGTGAAAGACATACTGTGGGAGATGCCATACGCTGTTCCTAAGGACTGTGGTACATCATCCTCTCAGAGGAGACAGAAGTCTGTAGGACCATGATCCGTGCATGCCTTTGAAAAAAGGAGAACAGATAGAAGTTATGGCTCCATTCTTACGGGAATAGCCCAGTGGAGACAAAGCTGTGCTTGCAGGCTCCCTTTTCATGCAATGGCACAGGAGCCTTGTCCCTATTGGCTTCTTCCTACCGAGGCCTTCTCACCAGAGGAGGGCAGAGCACAGCAGTAAGCAGCAATCAGACAACTTGGGCAACATTTAGAACCTCTGTGGCAGTGATCCAGCCTGGAAGGAGAGGGAGAGCAATGGGAGACCACGCCTGAGAGAACAAGTTTCTATGTATCAGTGTGAAAGCCCCATACAAGCTAAGCATGCACTAAGCTAAGCCTAAGAGGGCACGAGAGAGTGCACCTCAAGGCAGAGGCAACTTTTTTCACTGATTCTTTATCTGTGCCAATCAAGGAATAACAGTCACCCCTCACGTTTCACTCAGTATCACAGCCTTGGACACTCTAGCCATGAAGGGTGCAGCAGAGAGCTGGCAGATGGCTCTGCACTAGCAGGACACACAGCAGCATGCAGAGGGGCATGGCTCATCACACAATTGTCCATCTCTCCCCAGGCACAGAGAAGTGCCATGCTCATGTCCACAGCAGCAATCAGTAGGCTGGGGGGAGGAGAGGGAAGAGGGCAGGGAGAACAGACAGAAACTCTTCCTCCAAAGTGGTGGGAGCATGACAGTAGTGTCAGGCAGGTTGCAGAAGTGACGTCGGAGCTGGACTCCCCTTTTCCCCAAACCTCCATCCAAGAAACCCCCTTTTGTTAAGTACTGTATCTCTGAGGCCAACCACAGCACACTGAACACAGGATGCAGTGAGCTCTGCTATAAAGACTGGACAATGAAGCTACTCTAAAAACCATAAGACACTCATCCAGCCCAAGGTTGCTTGAACCAGAGGGCAGGAAGCCAGATTAGTCACCTAATCATTTTTGGCTGCCCCTTGTCAGCTCTGTGGCTTGTTAAAGGCACTTTACAGGGTACCAAGCCCCAGCACCATATCATGTAAGCAAGCTGTGTCCGGGCAGACAAGCCAACAGTAGCTTCTGCTAACGCACAGTACCAGCTGCCAGTCTTGCGCCTACCTGACATCTCAGATAAAACCTGGATTACTTCTCAGTGAGTAATTTTTGGCCATTCTTGTCCTCCTCAAGCACAGGATCTCCTTTAAATTTGCACTGAGCTAACATGAATTGGGGGGGCCACTGGAGTCAGATACCAACTGTCAGGCTTATCGATGTGGTTTAAAATCACAATTAACGGAGCAGAATGCCTCCAGCTGTCAGTCCAAGCACTCCCATGACTACCAGCTTGGCTGGTGGCCTTCCATCCAGATGGTTCTGCTGTGGAACTCACCAGGAGGAGTTGATGTTGACACTGGGCACTGGTACAACGTTCCGAGTCAATGGGCTTCCCATCCTACCTTGGAAAGTGTGACACACTCATTCACCAAGATCGCTGCTGTCTGCAGCGCTGACATGGTCACACCACACTCCCCTGGCACACGCCTTCCAGGACCCAAGGAGTGAGTGAGAGAGATCTTGGCTTCTACCCTCTCCTGGCTAGCAGAAACTGTGATGTCAAAAGTAGCAGAGCCACAATCTGACTTAAATTTCAACTTGGTTTTCCACTGTGCCTGCCTGTCCTTTCATCCATCAGACTCTCAATCCTTTGTCCTTGATTTCCCAGAACTGTCAGGCTCAACAGTAAGGAAGACCCTACAGGTGGTGTGAAAACCAGCAGGTGGGTGACAGAGAGGGGTTAAAATTCACCGAGGGAAAAGCAGACAGGATTCAACCTCTTCTCCACTCAGAGCCGGAGGAGGCAGATGGCTGGTCAGCAGGTAGCTGCCACTCACTCTGTCAGTGCACTCATTTCCCTGCCTCTCACGCGTCATGCTGCTGGTCCCCAGCCTGAAAAGTAGGTGATGCAATGCCATGTGAGAGGTTAGGGAGGTAAGGGAATAAGCAACAGGGGAGAAGGAGGGACTCTGGGGAGAAGAAATTCAAGTTGGATATAAGAAGAAAGCTTTACACGCTGAGAGCACTGCAGTCCCGGGGCAGGAACCCAGAGACATTGTGGTATGCCAACTCAACAACTAGATCTAGTGAACTTTGAAGATGGTTGCAGGATTTCAGCAGAGGGCTTGGACTAGAAACCTCCAGAGGTCCCTTCCCACATATATTACTATGAAATTTGTAAGTACTGTGTGTGCTGCTTTTTTTCTTCCTATCCTAGTTTTCAGAGCAGAGTCTGTGTTGAAGCAGTCTGCCTGGCACTCCAGCTTTTGTGCCTACTTTTCGAGCAAATTCAGCAGAAGAGTTAAGTTCCAGAAAATGAATCTCCTTTTAAATCATGCCAATAGACAGCTGAATAAAGAGAGGAAAGTCTGAATGAGTGCTCTAACATTAAGGAAAGGCAGCCACATGAGTTCAACGTTAATATTAGACACGAAAGAAGGCACAGAAATGTTACAAACACCCAAAATTAAGAAGAAAGCTTTCCTAGAGCTTGCACCTCTTCAGACATGGACCAGTGCATCCACAGACACACAGGTATGTGAGAGCACGCTCCATACACCCCATCGCACACCCTATCTTCAGTCGGGCAGCCACAACTCCCACAGTTAAGCTCTGCACAGCACAGTACTGCGGGTTAGATCCTTTCAGCTGCCAAGTCAAGACACCATAGTGTGAGCCTCAGCAGAAGTACTAAGTCTAACCACCATTATTCGTTCATACTCTGTGTTCAGTGTGCATCCACTGGTGGTTTTTCAACAATAAACTGTTGATGGAGAAGAAAGTAAGTAAAGGCAGAGATTTCCATTCCTAATCCCCACAGGTTTATACAGTGGGAAAATGTTTTGAATACTTGCCCAACAGTGTCCTTTTAAAATAAAAAGACACAGTACAAATAATGCCCTGAGTGTCTAGCTTCACCTTCTCCTGTACATTCACATTTGCTTGTTGAACTTTGATCTGGGCTTTTATTACCCGGAGATTGCAAACTGTGCTCATCACATGAACACTAACTCTGTGTTTTAAATGTCAAGCAGTGGCTGACATCTCTTTTGTTATTTATGCACAAAGGAATTTTAGCAATCAAGTGGGAAAGGGTGTAGATCAAAATATTATCAAAGTCTGAGAGTAGCAAGATACAGTTTTCAGGGACAGGGGGAAAGGAGAAGGGGAAAAGGGAACAAAGAATCTTACCTCTGTCTTTGAAGAGCACGTTATTGTTTGACACATTACAAGATACAAGTCTGAGCTGAAGCATACATGGCAATGCTTGAAGAGGATACCTCACTCCATTCTACATTCCAGATCTTTCTCTTCCTTGAAAATCTGACCAGAGGTAAACAGGAGTCCAGCCAGCTCTAGAACTGTGGGAGGTATTTAGTTTTGCAACTCTGCATCAAGATCTCAGAACCTGAGCCCAGGTCCTCTGGGAATATCATGTCAGAAATCAAAAACCTTACACCTGATGGCATGTTGGTGTAGATATAAAATGTGGAGAGGCCCACACTCAAAACAGGCATGTCTCTTGATCCCTTTTCATTGGCCGGTCAAGCAGGCTGGTGCCCGCAGAGTATCTACTCCCCTGAACCCAGGAAAAGCAGGTGGAGTCAGCTGCCCGGCAGCACAATGGCATTTCTGAAGCAAAGATGCTGACTCTGGCCTTTTAGTTTCAGTCCATCTCCTGAGAAAGTAACGCAGCTTCCTTCACCTTCCCATAGCAGTAACCCTAAAACCAGGGCACATTTGGTAGAGCAGCCAGTTATGGTTGGAGACTAAACCAGTCAGGATAGCTTCTGTGAGTGTAACCATTCCCCTCTTTATGGCTGCCAGTATGCATCTTGAGTGTGAACCAGAGATGCAGTGAAGGAAAAGGCCTTTCTCTGAGCACTCAGGTGGGCCAAGTCCTGTGTATCTATCCAGTGAACATTCCACTGAGGTTTGCTTGTCCTAAGGTCTTGGCAGTGATGGTGTAGCCGTGGGCCCTAGCTGGGAGGCAGGGTGTGGTGCATGGACTGGGAGCAGAGGATGCTAAGCTGTGGGCTGAAAGGTTTCACTGAAGTTTCTTTTTCTATGCAGCTTGTAAGACCTGGATTCCTAGTCTTCATTCGAGAGCCAGTGCCACCAGTCATTACGAGCTGCCACGAAAGGACATTGCCCTCAGCTGTGGAGGCTGCGATACCATCAGTTCCCAAGAGCAGAAAACCCCCACTGTGACTGCAGCGCTGACAGCAAAGCAGTGCTCCAGCTGACTTTCTAATGGTGTCCATCTGCAATGCTGCAGAGTGACCTTACGTGTCCCAGATCCAGACTGATGGCTCTGTGTGACTTGTTTGCTCTACCATTTGGGGCTGCTGAGCACGAGCCTGCAAGCACTGGCAAGCACGCTGCCAGCGAGAACCATATGTTGCAAATGCGCTTTTCTGCACCACCTCACACATGCTTTCCTATCGGTGCAGGAACCAGGCTGTATTCAAGGTTTCGAGAAAGCCATGTGAAGCACAGGCAGATGGGAGAGCAAAATTGTAGTCATGCTTCCTGGCATCTCCACGGATCATTTCCTATTGCTGCAATAATCATTCTAAGTGTAACGGATTGTCAGTGCACAATTTTAGTTTCAAATGACAATCACTGCATCAAAGTTGAATCCTATTCCTGCATTTGCTTTTGTCTGCTCAGCCCCCAAGCCAAGGCAGGACCCAAAAATGAGAGTCAAATCCACAGTCAAAGCCTGCACAATCAAGCCAGTTATTTTTGAAGACACCCTTCTAACTCTTGTAATTGCAGGGGAGACTCTAGGAAAGCAGATGTGCACCTTAATCCCTCAGTTTCAAGAATCAGAGGAGTCCACAAGAAATTCAGCTTTTGGTTTTCATTAAAATGAAAGACATTATACTTCAGGCCATAGATTAAGCCTGAAAATGCGGCCCAAGTGTTCCTTAAAGCTTGAAGAAACATAAAGGCAAGGGAAAAGAACTCCAAATGTATTTCTTACAGCTTGTCATTTTTGAGGCAACATCTTTCTTTATAGAGACTGATTTTCTGCTTTTCAAAGGGTTCGTGGCAGGAATACTGTAGGAAAGGCCCCATGAAATTGTTGGTTTGAATCAACACGATGGATATGTGGCGATGTGCTTCCCACCTCCCCCTGCTCAAGAAATAACCACCAGTGGGGGCCGTGATGGCTACAGCCAGCTTAAGTTGGACTTGGAGGGAGATGGATGGCAACCCAGTAGCCAAAGGCCTTCTGGAACAGTCACCCAGACATCTTGCTGGTATGCAAATATGACTGTAGGTCAGTCATCTTAATAAATAGATGACAGCCCAGGGCCCTTTGAGGTCTGCTGCACAGCAGTAGGCTGCATGCCAGGATCTCCCCTTGAGCAGGAATGCCTTTCAAGGTTACTCCTCGAGGTCAAGAGATTCCTTGTTGCTACAGATTCTCAGTAAGTGACTAATAGCATGCTAAATTTTGGAATCTTAGCTAAGTGATATAAAGGATTGATTGCACATATATAATCCTTTAGACATAAACCTAGACATAGGATTGAATCCAGCTGCACCTAGACTCCTCTCTAAGAAGGTTAGAGAGCAAGGGGGTCTTTTCTGAACCTTGTGATTCAACAGGAGGGTCTCCACAACAGTTTTGTCTGACCCTGTCCTCTCTGCAGTAATAAACAGGTGTACTTTCCATCAAATCCTGTTAAATTACTGTCACAATTACCACTGAACTTTGTTATATCAAAAAAATATATTGTTACTTCTCTCTTGTGAGTGAAATGCACTCTCGCTCTACTCACGACAGGGTATTACCACCATTAGGGGTGCCGAGTCAGACACTAGTAACTACCAAAGCCCTTCGATCCTGGGCTCTCACAAATACTTTGGCATCTCCCCTCTCTTGGCTTCAGAGGTAGCTGACCGTCTGGTGCTCGCAGTAAGACGGGGCTTTAGACACTGCAATACAAGAACAGGCACAAAGCAAGGTGCCTCTCAGAGCTACAACTTCCAGACACGTGCCTCTGCCTTCTTTCCTGAGTTGTCCTGAATCCCTTTTGAAGAACTGTTTCTGCTTAGGCTCTGAATGTGGCTTTTGTTTCTGGCGGGCAGTTTGCTGGATAGCTGCAATTATTGGTGTCAGGATGGATAGGAATAACTGGGTGAGCTCAGCGTAATGCAGCAACAGCAGTGCCAAACTTCCCACAAGCACAGCCTTCGGCTGCCTGATGTCCACATATATGGAGTGAGCAGAAAGAGCTAAAAGAGAGGTAACCACAGCCTGCACACTGCTGTTCTCCTGCCAAGGCACCAGTGGGAATAAGGCCCTGAGTTACAGTACAGGTTTACCATTGATCAAAGCGTCTGACACCAACATCTGTGCGGTTTTTGGATAAGGAAAGAGAAAACTATCTATCAGCGCTTCCTGGCACAAGTCTCATTCTTTTTATCCAATGCACTGGAAATCTGCTTTACTTGGCTTTTGAGGCACTGGGTAATCAAAACCTCGTGCATTAATACAATGCAATCACAGAATTCCAGGTTTTAAGGTGACATAAAATGTAACCTAACCTCAGTCAGCAGTCTTGTCTCACCCTATCCAGAAGGTGGCTGGCACTATTCCTTGCTTCTCACCCTACAGATCTAGTTCTGTAGATCCAAGAGCTGGATGCTTTCAGCTACTTGCAGACTACCCAACCAAGGATGGGGCTTGTCTGTGAACTGGAGTCGTCAAGCCTGGCCTACATTGCATGAGAATGGAGAAGAGGGAGATTCAGACACTTCCACATGGATAATACAGGAGAAAACATCAAAATGTCACAGAGATGGCATCCAGGTGAAGGGAAATGAAGAGGTGGCTGACAGGTTACATATGCTCCCCAGGTTATATTGAGCCCAGACTCAGACAGGG
Source organism: Rhynochetos jubatus (assembly GCA_027574665.1). Taxonomy (NCBI): domain Eukaryota; kingdom Metazoa; phylum Chordata; class Aves; order Eurypygiformes; family Rhynochetidae; genus Rhynochetos; species Rhynochetos jubatus. Next base: position 72,674,137 of record CM050651.1, on the reverse strand, counting down.
CCCTGTCTCCAGCTCTGCTTCTCATGACTTCCCACTCCTACAATTGAAGGATTTGGGGTACAGTCATTCACAAAAGACAACCACTCCTTTGCCTTGCCAGATACAAGACACTCAGCTAGCCTGACAACAGGATCACAGCTAATTGGACACCCTGGTGCCCAACAAAAATTGGGAACAGCGGGGTGGGTTTGAGAAGATCCCCTTCATCACATGTAGTCCAAAACCACTGGACAGGCTAGTTCCCACAGCTCTGACCAGTGGTGCTTCTGGGCTGTGCAGGCTCCTCCAAGACTCAAGCAGGAGCTGGCTTGTAGGAAAATGCTAATCAAGGAGCTGCGAGTTGCGATTTGGGGGGCTAGGGGGTTGCTCTTTTCTGGAACTCACCTGTTCTGTAATTTACATGTTCACTCCTCTCTTCAGGTTTGTCTGCCCCATCTATTTTGACTAGAAGCTACAAGAGGGTTACCTTTCCTTGTGACCACCAGTGCTGCTGTATCATAAAAGCTTCCAGGGGAGCTATGGCTACTGGCAAATTATAAGCAGTGTATTTTAAATAATTATAACTCCACTTCCACCTTGCACTTTGCAGCAGGAATGGTCTCTGAATATCTGTGCTGCACATAACATGGTGGGATCTCTCTTGGGAACTGACAGGAAGAACATAGGCTGCAAACCTTGCTAGGAGGAAAAAAGCCTTGAGTGTCTCTGTCATCACCCTGTGGATTTAGGCAGATGATCTCATTCCAGCTTTGAGCAGCTACTGTCTGAGCTTCCCAAGTAGACTCTGGGATGTGGTCGAGTGCCCTGAGGACATACTACCACATTCCTTTCAGAGAAAATCTCTTTTAAAGTCCTGAACAACTGACTGAACCATCCAGTATCCCAACCTTCCCAACATCACATTACCCTAATTAACTATTAAGATCATTAAACTGAAACCTTTTCCCTATAATGCCAATTTGGTTGTACCATACAGCTTCCTGGTGAACTGCAGTTAGGTGGGAAAACGATAGTGATGCAAAGTACTAGAATAAAGCTCACTTTAAAAATAATTATGTTTGTTTAATTACATTAACATTTTTCACTGAATATTAAATTAACTGGAGGTGTCAGGGGAAAATACCCTACACAGAAAAATAAAAAGCAAGGAGTGGACTACAAGATCATCCCTTTTGTCTTTCATTGAATAGCATAATTAAATTAAGTGGGGTTGATTGAGTGTCAGACATCTGCAGGTGTAATTCCCTAACTTCATTAATGCTATTGTGCCTGCAGAAGCCTTGGTGGTATTTTCTCTCAGAAGTGGTCTAAGTAAAGTCTGGTGATGAGCTAGTGGCGTGATATGAAAGTATTACACAGGGCTGCTGTGCCATGATATGAAAGTATTACACAGGGCAGTTGTTCCCCTAGCTGCTGTGTTCCCCGTGCCTGTGGAACAGCTCAGGTAGAGCTTTGGCAGCACATGGAGCAAGGCAAAACAGGAGTGATATAGGAGAATCAAGGAACAGCAGTGGGTCAATCCCAATTGCTGTCAGTTAAATGCAACACACCAGGTCATGGCCCCTGAGTGGACCATGTGGCTCATAAAGCAGAAGAAATTTCTCAAGAAAACAAAGTAAAACAGATCTGCAGATGCATGATTAAGTTCTGAGAAGATGCTGATAATAGACCCTTAGCCTGAAAATAACCATTTTTTGTAAGTTAAGGTGTTACAAAGAAGTGAATGTGAGGTAGATGTGATGTTGGGTAGTTCTTTCTTCCACCAAAGAAAGATCATATCCTTCTACTAATCCAGAGTGACTGCAAAATATTGTCCTGGTTTAATCCCCCTCTGGCAACTGCCAGGCTCCTTTAGCATGGTGCTGTAAGAGCAGCTGGGCTGGCTCCTACCAAAGGACCATGTAGCCCATATCCTGTTCTCTGACAGAGACCAGCAGTGTAGTCCTGGGGCAGGAGTACAGGTAGTGCTGTGCTATTTTAGATCAGTATGACAGCCTGTAGTAAGACACCAGAATGGAACTTAGATACTATAATAGACCAATACTCTCCTTCCAGTATCTTCTCACCTGCAATTCAGAGAATTCCTCAGCAGCAGTTGGTGCCTGAGCCTTCATGGTCAATAAACCACAATGGACTTTTTCACGCACCTGAGCCCTTTATGCATTCACTTAGCTCTTTAGAGTCTCAGCCTCCGGTGGCAAGGCACACCATAGTTAACCATGTGGTAAGCATAAAGAATTATTTTTTTCTTGGGTTTAAATTGCTCCCTGAGTACTTCATTCTTCTTTTGGAACTAAAAGGGAGTACTTATTGCCTAACCACTCCCTTCAGAGAAGATTCTGCCATTATAGAGCTCACTTACATACCCTTTCTTTCCAAGTTACATTGGAATAGCTGGGCAATTCAGTCCCTCCTTGCATGTAAATCATTCCACTTTGCAGATCATTTTTGTGGTCCTGTCTCTATTAACTACATCCTCTTTTGAGACAGGAGAAGTAGAGCTGCTGAAGGCATCAGATCTTTGCACCTCTGACTATAATATGCCTACAATAAGTGAATAGCCTGTATGGTGTGCTCTTCAAATCTCCTTGTGCATTGGTGAGGTTGGTGTCTTTGGAAGTCTATCAACAGGAGACCCCATCTCCTCTTCATGCAAATATCCCTGCACATACATAGCTGGCATTGTTTTTTTCAACTGTGTCTTACATTGCCTTCAACAACACTGAGATGTGTCTCTCATGTTCTAACACATACTATTCCCCAATACCCTTCTGCAGTTCCCTGCCATTATTATTTATCATCTTAAACAACTTCTGGAATGGACACTCACTTCACTGAACTGCTGTGCTGTGATGGAGACATCAGGGACCCAGAAGAAGGTTCTGGAAGCCAAGCTGTCCTTCACTAATAGCAGGATAAGACCGTTAAACGTATCCTTGACCTCAGCATATCTGTGCTGTGCAAAGATTTGGATTTGAATGCTTCATTCCAGTCTGTCTCTGTAATGATTATGCATGTGATGCTGCGACAGACAGGGACACAAAACCCTGCTTTCATCTAGTTCAGCCAGTATCAGAAGTGAATCACATCTATCCCTGAGCAGGAAAACTTGTCATGCTTGCAGTGGTTTCTGGCATCAGTTAGCCCTTCCTTAATCAAATCTGAGAGAATGAGGAAGCTTTTCTCTAGGTGGATACCATATAAAGTTCTCTCTCCTCTATCAGTTTGTCTATTTACATAACCCAAGAGGTTCTGAATATCTGTGATGTTTCCCAATCCTATCTCAAACAGGACAGTAGTTTGCCTCTGAATTCAGCACGGGACTTCCACACTCCCTGACCCAATGAGCTATCATTCCCTCTTAAAAAATAAATAAATAAAGATTCAGCAGTCATAGGATAAGAACATTTTTTACCATTCAGAAGCAGCTGAGTTGGTTTCCTCACTGAGGCCAGAGGAGGGCAGGACTTCAGGAGATCAGCCTGAAGGAGAGGCAATTTGTGGACTGAGGTAAACAACAAGGTCTTGGGCCTGGATTTCTGGAGGTACCAACCAAAGTGATTAGACTTGTATTCTTTATCTGACTGCCCTTTTCAGAAGGAGGTTGTGAACAAAGTAATACTCCAATCACTGTCTGAGGCCATCAGTGTCCTTCATAACAATTGCATAAAGGGCAGGACATAGGCAGGGCACTATCAGAAGCATTCCCACAATGTGCCCAACAATGTAAGGGAAAGAACAGAGAAGAGAAAAAAGAAGGCAAACACAAAACAACACATGTTGTCAGACAGTCTCTAGAGACTTCCTATCTTCCTGGAAATTAGAGAAAACAGAATTATAGATGAGCCATTGTGCTGTCTATGAAATTATAATGAGACTTTGGAAAGAAGCAATCTGGTAAGATAAGTGTAAATAAGGAGGAAATTGTGTAGCCTTCAGAAATGCCTACCTTCTCTACTTGCTTCTAAGTTGGCAATTTCATGCACCAGATGCTCAGGATTTGCAGAGTTTATCAGCTCACCCTTCACCTTCAGTTAGTGCACATCAAACTCCCAAAGTCTAATTCCCCTCTCTAAGAGGGGCATTTCATTCCTGTCCTTTCATTGCCATTTAAAATCTTTGCCTGAGTTCAACATCATCAAAAAAAAACCTGAGACAAAATACCAACCTACCCCAAATTTACATCCTCCCTCTGTTCCGCATCACTCTGTTTTCCACTGTTCTCCTTTTATTTTGAAAGGACAAACCTAACTACTGACATCAATCTTTTCTCAAGGTCTAACCCAGCATGACTTTTGGCAATCCTCATTTTACCCCTGTACTTCCTGACGCTTGAGTTTTGACCTTGCCCGTCAGTTTTCTTTTCCTTGTAGTCCTTGTGCTTATACCTACTATCTGTCTCAAGGCAGCTGGTGATGTTCATCCCTAGACTATTTTCCCTTTGTCCGGGACATGAATTCCTGCTCCCAAACTTGGGCTTCCTTGCACTTGTTCTTCCTTTTAAATTAAACTGGATTAGCCCATGATTATATGTTTCAGCCTTATTTATTTCTTCTGCTCAATTTGTTTAAATTTTTTTTTAACATTTTCACTCCCTCCACATACAACTATGAAATGACTTTGCTTCTCATTCTTTCATTGCAGACTTGACTAAGAATTGATGAGCTGTCACATCCAGGATTATGTGTGTCCTTCCACTCTTGGTAGCAGTTGTTCTCCAGACTAGCGCCAACCACCTAAACTCTCTTCTCTTGACACAATTCCCCAAGAGACTTTTTGTGTAATGCTACTATAGAGGTCTGTGTTCAAATCCAAACCTGATTCTGGGGAGTTTACAGCAGAAAATACTCAGCAGGCAACACTCATCTCTCCTGGGCACTGTAGTATTACTGCAGGTGAACAGGGTTCACACTGCCATTGTATTACAGGATGGATTAGGATTAGGGCAGAGCCAGGTGGGCATTATCCTGACTTTCCATGCAGCCCTGATGGCACATCTCACTCGTGTTGTGCAGAACAGCCTCTGAGGGGTCAGTCCAGATCCCGCAGCATTGTGCTAAACTGTAGGGCCATATATTTTACTTGAATTCTAAAGGTTACAACATAATGCTTATTTGCAGTCTCCTCATTACATTTGGGTATGTAAAGCAATAATCAATTAAGCAATAAAGACTTATGAAAGGACACATTAATAATTTTCCACTCAATCCTATCCCACTAATTTAAGATTTTCCCCCTTAACATCCAATATGAAGTAATATTTACATTCACTTAAATATCAATTTTAATTTCTTTTCAAATGAAAATAATTTTGGTTTTTTTGGATTTTCATTTAAATTAGAAACACCCTAATGACACCTGTTTATTTTTTTCTCTAAAATGTCACTCATGTTAATTTGATAAATCTTTTTAAATGTGTGGAGCTGCAGCACAGTTTCAAGAATGGCAAGTTAATTACTTCAAAATTCTAAGGAACATTTCTTTTAAAATTCCTAATTGAATACACTGCCCTGAACATTGGTTTTATTTCTTTTCAGCACAAGAACAATTTTCTTTTAATTTCCCAGATCATACACATTATAATTTGCAAGAACTTCCACATAAAGGCACAGCTACCAAAGGGGAAAACTTCAGTGTTTCAGCATGAATCTTCCTGTACCATCAGAAATAATGGCAGTTTAGCTAGTAAATTGTAATGGCAGTTTGACACCTTTACACCTCAGACTATGGGCTTCAGTGATATGACTTTTGGCAAAAGGAAGCTGATAGCAGAACAGGAATTCAAGCATGCTTCTCAGAGAGACACCTTAAAATCTACAGGATCTCCCTTCTCCTAGCAGATCTGGCCCAGAGAGATTAATGTTCCTTTGAGAGGAATTTCACCTCCACAACTTCCACCCTGAGCTGGTCACACCTGGGGTAGCTGTACCTGCCTGAAAGTGCTTGTTAATTTCAGGCCAATATAAAATCTCTGCAACAATGCAACTTTTATCTCTGCCTTTTTCTTGGTTGTGCTCCAGAAAAAGAAAAAAAAATAATCATAGAATTACAGAAATCTCCAACATCAAAACCATTAACGTAACAAAATCAGAGCTCTGTTAATAAGCTAAGCACGTTGGCTGCTATGTTAGATGCATGTTATCATCATAACCTTATTAAAGCTGTCTTCATAATCTTATTAATGGTGCCAGCATAACCCTGCAACTGTAACTGAAATTGCAATAAGACCACTAATTCTGAAAGTTTTCCTTGCCTCACAGAGTTTGATGTTGATTGTCATTATTACAAATATAAACTCCAAAGTAAATGTAAAAGTCCTAAACAAGAGGCTCACTTTAATTTTTTACTAAGATAAGTTCTTGTGTAATAAACAAAACAAGTATTTCAGCATGAAACAGGTAAATACTGTTTTCCTTTCTCAGCCCTATTACATTAGTTGTTCTTAGCTGAAGGTAGCACTGATCATTCCCAACAAAGGTGACCATGCATACTGGCTTTCTGCAAAACCCCGGTGCATCAGCTTCCCTCAGAGCCTAGTCATAGAGTCATAGAATGGTTTGGGTTGGAAGGGACCTTAAAGACCATCCAGTTCCAACCCCCTGCCATGGGCAGGGACACCCTCCACTAGACCAGGTTGCTCCAAGCCTCATCCAGCCAGCCCATTATCATCCTTTTAGAACTGTGGAAAGAGAAAGCTCTTTCAAAAGACATTTCCAAGTCAATGTATTTTGGTTTCTGAAGATCATCAGAGTAACAGCCAATAAGTGAGTATATCTAATTTTACCAGTTTTTTGTAGATAGGGAATTTCAAAGATGGAGAAGGGAACACATTCACAGACTGGTGTGTTCCAAATCCTGTCTCTGAATGAGTTCTTGGCATTACTGTGGGCAGGAGGGAGATTGCAGATCTCAGATTCAGCAGATGTTTTATCAGATCAACTGTGAAATATAAACCAGTTGAAATTTCTTGGACAAAACTTCATTATGATAATTTACAGTACTCTAGGCCCTTACCACCTTCCAGAAACATCCATGCAACCCCTTTTGAAAGTAACAGGATCTCAGTATTCATATCAGTGGGCAGAATTCTGCCCTCAGAGCTACTCTTCAGATGTAGCTAGCACAACAGCTAACAGATAGAAATTCATATTGGACGAGGTACTTTCAGTCCTCACAGCCTTACCTGTCCTCCCCAAGCACCACGAGCTCCTCAGGAGATGCTTTCCCTTCATCAGAGGGTTACAGCCACTGAAGGTACAAGGCAGGTAGGGTCACTGTCAGTTGGTAGAAAATGAGGTACCAGACCTGAAGTGCAGGAGAGCTCTGCCAACTAACACCAGCTTAGAGTTGTGTAATGTTAAGACAACAGAATGCACAGAAACTTTATTAAAATGCCATTGAAAATAAGATCTGCCAGATTTTCATAGATATAAACAACGGAGTGCTTTTGCATTTAACTTGAAAGCAGATCAAAAGCATTTTTCCTTCCCATTCTCCCCCAGGTGGATAAACAGATTTTTCTAAACCTCCCTCATTCTCTCCCATAGGAAATCTGGGACAAAGGCTTTGCTTTGTTTTACTCTGGGACATTATAACATAAGATGCTATTTCACTTTGTTTCTACAGTCCCCAGAAAAAGAAAACAAACAAACAAACCAACTGACAAAACCCCAGTTGCTTGAAATCAAAAGCAAACCTGTCATCTCCTGTGGAAAGTTAATATAAAATGACATTTTCTTTCAGGTTTTGAAATCTAAAAATCTAAACTGAAGTGATATTTAACACTGAGTTACAACAGTGTGAAAGCATCAGTCTGCTCTGGGGCGGTAAGGATTGATGCATTCCTGTGAGACACCATAAGAAGAGCAGTTTGGTTAAATCCTCATTCCAGTTCAGGGCAGCTCAGTACAGCCTCCCCCAGGGAAGTTTCTAGTGCCGGGCTTGTGTCAGCTACAGCAGTGCTACTGCAGGGAATACAAACGTGAAGTTGAATAGTGTCCACCATGACAGATCTAAATGAGCTTATTTGGTTATGAGGAGCAACGCAGCTAGTGCCCCACTTTTCAGTCACACAGCTTAAATAACTTAAGGTTGGGGCCTGAGACATTGCCATGTCAACATACCTACTAGATGCCTATAAAAGAACAAGGAGTTCATCTAGACCTGTCGCCTTCATCTTGTGTCCTAGGGCATCCTTATGCTCCAGTTCGACCATCCTGCATGCATAGATGTGTAAGAGCAGAGGTGCAGACTGTTGGCACTGGCATCTTTCATGTAGAGGTGCAAAATTTTCCAAACACAACAGCTGAACAGGACTGCTGAGCTCCCATTACCCCAGGGGATGGTAAAGTGAGCAGTGCTCAGCACCACAGAGGATTTAGCCCAGATTCTCAGATGTTTCCAGCTTTAAAGTAGTCCATGAAGTCTGAGATTTATTTTCAGTTCTTCACCTTTTCCTTGACATAGTTGGGATTGGGGGTTTCACACTGCAGCTTTCACGTTCGTCGGGCCAATCCATCTCAACAGTAATGACATCGCTAAGAATTGGAAACGCATCGTCTGGGTGTCTTACATGCTGATCAGACCCAAGTCACTGCAGTGAGAGAAAGTACAACATGCTGAGATCACCTTAGCAAAGAGGAGGAAGCGTGAAAAAACACAGCCTTAACCAACTCTCTTGCAGCAAAGTGCAGGGATGAAAGACACATACTTGGTGAGATGCCAGAGGAAGCAGAGAGGAGACAATCAACACAGACATTTAGTCATACCTTGAGTCCCAGGGAGACTATAGCTTGCATACAGAATGTAGCCATGATAAAAAATAGGAAGTAATGTTGCCACAGAGATTTTGAGTTCTTCCCCTCTTAAGAAGCTCGTATCATTTGTTAACACTTGTGAGGACAATGTCTGTTGTTAGCCACTCCATGAACAATGGTGAGATGATCTGAGGTTCATGCCCTCTGGCTGCCTACAATGCGATTGAAGATGAGCAATAATTTATTCCATATTAAACCCAGTTCATTATGTGATAAAATGCACATTTAAAATAAAATGCTATCAGAGTGAAGTGTTCCCTTTGCTCATTCTAATGAGGATGACTAAATTGGTAAATGCCACCCACTGCCCAAAGGGGACATAAGGATCTTCAGGTTCTGTGGCCTGCTTTAAAATAAGTAAAGACAGGCTGCACACTCATAGCGACAGTTGTAGGGTTCTCCTCACTTGGATCCATGCTGGGTAGGTCAAATTCAAACCACGAAATAAATCCCTTTTCCTGCCACCATGAAGTGAAGCAGCTGACAGCCACAGTCTGTCCCCTCAGTGCTTCTCAGCCGCAAGTCAAGGTAGGAAGACAACCCGTACTTGGATGAAGCATGACAGAAAAAGAATCTGACCACAGAAAGAAGTACAGTCTAATGCTTATGGCAACAGGTTGAAACTCAGGCTAGCTGCTTCCTGATCCCTGTCACAAAATCCCGTCTTACTGCCTTGTGCAACCTTGTCCTCGCTGCAAGACTGCGAGCAAGACTGCGAGCTCTTTGGGGCAAGGATGTGCAAAGGTGCAGCTCCAAGCCCAAAAAGGCTTTGCTTGACATCATATACAGACAAAAAAAGGGCTGGTTTGGCCTTGTTCAAACGCTGACTTTGCTGGAACCATGCCTGTTCTGAGGACACAGTATGGAAGTCACATCAGGACTGAGGCCCTCCCAAGCTGTGTGACAGAGGCTAAGAGGCAGAAACCTGTCACCCTGCAGTGCTGAGCACCTCATTTCTCCCAGCATGTACAAGCAAACGTAAAGATTGCTCCTGCCAGACTTGTATCTGCACACCAGGAGTGAGTTTCCTCAGCTCTTTTCCTGGCACCCAGCTCCCACTTCCCTGGCTGCAGAGGGGGCCATTTGGTCCCATTCACAGCAAGTCCCATCCCCCCAGTCAGCCCCAGCCAGCTTTTACATTCAGACCAGGCATAGATAAAGGGTCCCATGGGGTTCCTCGTTTCTTTTCTACATACTTGGGTAAGCTCTAACAATAATTAACAAACATAATTAAGAACAAATAAAAGACAGTGGTAGATAATCTGTGGTATTTGCCTGAAGCTGCCTCTTAGAGAGATGCACTGAATTCCCATGAAAAGAAATAGAGATGCCCTTTGCCTTCCCATCCATTACACTCCTCTTCCTTGTGCTCCAATTGCATCAGCTGTCCTGGAAGAGAAATATTCCAGCTCCTGAACACTCAATGAATACAAAAAGCCCTCAATAGGTGGTTATTTGATCAACTCCCAAGATGAATGCAGGGAATCGTATGTAGGACCAGCATGTTAAAATCTCTCAGGAGAATTACAGCTGAGTCCATAGATATGTCTCTGTAAATAAATGAGAAATCAAGTAACAGGACATACAGAATATTAATACGTCATTCTGTTCCTGGAATATAGGTATAAAGCTTACACCTTCTTTCTGGTGTGAGGAGAATGTCTAAATGACCCAGCTCTGTCTTTCCTCCTAACTCTCACAAAAGCAGAAGGGATTAGTGTATATGATTGCTCCCCTTGAAAACACAGATTCTTAGCAGCTTTCTGGTAACTTTAAATAAATCTTGAAGTCAATAAAGACAGCCCAGCTATAAAGTTAGGCTACTTTCTTTTACACCTCCTCTTATTCCTCACTTGGCCTGGAGTGGTACAAACACTTGGCACTTAGTCAAGGATGCCCGAAGGCCACAGGCAACTGTATTGGCACCAGTAAACATTGTCGGGTGATTCATTCTGTCACCTGTCTGGAGAGCTGTGACTGTTTTGTCAGAGAAGCTCAGCAGCAACTGAGACACTTGGGTGAGAAGAGGAGCAGGCTAAGGTCACACTCCAAAGATCTGCTGCAAGTTTAACTCTGTTACACTAGCCAGACAACTTGATGGGTGAAAAAGGCTCTTTCTGAGGAGCCAAGGATGTGCTAGAAAAAGAGAAGGTCTTAAGTCTGCTGGGCAGGAGTAGATTAATAAGACAGGATTTCTTGCTTGCAAAAGGCAAAGGGAATCAAGTATGGGATGGGTGTATAGTGTGCCATAAGTAATCTGCCTTGAGTCTGGGAGTTCTAGGATCTGAGCCAGAAATCCCCACTTGTATTTTGCTGATTCCTGTGGTTCTTTGGAACTTGTTTTCACCCATGTAATTTCCTCAAGGAGATCTGGCATAGCAGATGTAGTATATTTTGGGATGCATGTGTGCAGGGTCTAGAGAGCTGGATGTTTTGGTTGGGCTTAAAAGGCTTCTATCAAGGGGCTAGCTCTTTCATTGTAAATATTAATCATCAAACACATACCTCAGGGAGGCACTTACAGGACTGGGGTTTCAGTCTACAATGCTTTACTCTTGTAACAAATAGCTCGGAGCTAGGATTGCGCTGTCAAATGTCCCTCACCAGGAACACATCTCAGACTTAGAAATCAGCATCTGGAGGGGCCACTTTTCTGTTGAAAGTATTAGAGAGGAAGGACCCAGCACCAGATAGGTGGAGGCTGGGAGTCACAAACCCTCTGAATAAATGTAATGGACAGGAGAAAGAGGAATAAACATGCTCTGAGGTACATCTGTGTTCAGGATAACAAAGGTTGGAGTGGCTCCATCTTCCCTCCATGCTCTGCTTCTTGCCAGTGACATTCCACCTCTGGGCGAACTCCAGGTTCTTTGAACCCTGAAATTCACTCCCCCAGCTCCAAAGAGCCCTGCATCACTCTTCACTCAACCAGACACCTGTAAAGTCTGGCAAATGCTAGTACAAGAAGTGAACAGAGGCAGACATAAAAAACCCTGAGTCAACATGAGTAAAAAAATACCACAACACCAAGTAAAGCAGCAAATCTAGTTTAAAACTTTCCTCAAAACTCCTGCTGAGCCAAAGGCAAACTTCTGAGCCCTGAAGAAGCACATATTATATTTATTTGTTGCCTTAATTATTTTCACACTCCTCTGCCCTTGCTGGTTTTATCAGTGAATGGCAGTGGAAAAACACTACTGAAAAAAACCACAGGAAAGTCTGTTCATGCCATATGTCCAGCTAGTCCAAAACAAGAAATGCTGGAAATCTCTCAAGAAAACCTGATGCCACGATATTTCCAGCTCAGCTTCCAGAACAGGGAAGCTCACATTTCTGCATCAATATCCATGGGAGGTCAGTGTGTAAGTAAAAGGTAGCTTCAGTTTTCCCTCTTAAAAGAAGTAGCACAGTGGGTGAGGGCGCAGGTGTGGTCAGAGCAGTAATGGAGTCTGAGAACACATGATGAAACAAGGCTCCACTGAAGCAGTAGGAAAGATGAGCCCATATCATCACTTACCCAACCACCGGTCACAAACATAGGATCGAAAGTGATGCCATGACTCCAGTGGGCTGCCAGGAACATTTGGTGTCCAGGTCATCTAGCAGCAACAACCACCCATGCATATGCCTTTTGAACGTGGGTAAGAGTGACCCAACCCCTTGGCTCCTCCGTGATTTGAGAGAAACATAGCTTACATGAACAATGTGGGTGGCATCCTGCCTGCACTGCTGTGTTGGGTTTACATGTCAAGGTTTCTGTAGTATGGAGACTGCAGGGGGGATTCTGTGAGAAGATGCCAACAGAGTCCATTTCAGACAGCTCCAGACAGATCTGCTGCTGGTCAAGTCTGAGCCAATCCAAGACAGTAGCACCTCTGTGACAACATATTTAGGAAGGTCTAGGAACTGAGATTCCCCTGCAGCCCGTGGTGAAGTTCATGGTGATGCAGGTTGTTCCCTTGCAGCCCATGGAGGACTTCACGCTGCAGCAGGTGGATGTGCACTGCAGGAGGCTGTGTCACCATGGAGAACCCATCACTTGTCCACTTGTGATAGATACATCCATAGGGGGACGTTCTACAAGGGTCTGTAGTGACAGGACAAGGGATAACGGGTTTAAATTGAAAGCAGGGAGATTTAGATTGGATATCAGGAAGAAATTCTTCCCGGAGAGGGTGGGGAGGCACTGGGACAGGTTGCCCAGAGAAGCTGTGGATGCCCCATCCTTGGAAGTGTTCAAGGCCAGGCTGGATGAGGCTTGGAGCAACCTGGTCTAGTGGAGGGTGTCCCTGCCCATGGCAGGGGGATTAGAACTGGATGATCTTTAAGGTCCCTTCCAACCCAAACCATTCTATGATTCTATGTTATTGTAGTCCCACAGTCCTCATGCTATTCCCATGTCGTTAATCAATATGTTGCCTCTTTTGACATAATGCCAAAAGATAACCAAAATAAGGCTACTCAACATGTACTTTTAAGTAGAGATAATAACAAACGATGGAGCAGCTCAGTAGGGAGACAATGCTCTTGACTACTAGGCTATCTACCTGAAAGTGGCTCAACTCACAGACGAACAGTTGCCTATTAGAAAAATCTGTCTACCTGAAATGATAAATTCAAGCTCGCTGCCGAAGGGGACTGGAGATTTTGCAGAAAGTTAGTTAAGGGGTTAAATGGAGGTTTGTTACAATTTGCTAATGTGACCAAGGAAATCTGTGATCATGGAATACTAGTGCAAGCCATGTGGCCCCATTTTTCCCCATATATATCTGTATTTCAGATACATTCCATGATAATTTGGATAATCTTCTTAAAGGAATGGCTATTTCAAGGAGTAACACTGGAAAGAATTACAAGGGGCAGAAACAGTTCTGTTCATTGCAGAGCCTCATAGTCAGGCAATTGGGATCCCATAAGTTAAGTGCAAGGTAAGTTTTGTAGTAAAGTGTTATGAGAAAGAAATCTAGAGCAAGCAGCTATTTTGACAGCTTTAAACTGAAAGGGGCTACATTTAGATTAGGTATAAGGAATAAATTCTTCACGGAGAGAGTGGTGAGGCATTGGAACAGGTTCCCCAGAGAAGTTATGGATGACCCATCCCTGGAAGTGTTCAAAGCCAGGTTGGATGGAGTTTTGAGCAACCTGGTCTAGTGGAATCATAAAATGGTTTGGGTTGGAAGGGACCTTAAAGATCATCCAGTTCCAACCCCCCTGCCATGGGCAGGGACACCCTCCACTAGACCAGGTTGCTCCAAGCCTCATCCAGCCTGGCCTTGGACACTGCCAGGGATGGGGCATCCACAGCTTCTCTGGGCAACCTGTCCCAGTGCCTCCCCACCCTCTCCAGGAAGAACTTCCTGATATCCAATCTAAATCTCCCTGCTTTCAATTTAAACCTGTTACCCCTTGTCCTGTCACTACAGGCCCTTGTAAAAAGTCCCCCCCAGCTTCCCTGTAGCCCATTCAGGCACTGGAAGGTGCTATAAGGTCTCCCCGGAGCCTTCTCTTCTCCAGGCTGAACAAGCCCAACTCTCTCAGCCTGTCCCCATAGCAGAGGGGCTCCAGCCCTCGGAGCATCTTCGTGGCCTCCCCTGGTCTCGCTCCAACTGGTTGACACCAGGAAGATGTCCATGCCCATGGCAGGGGGGTGAGAACCAGATGATGAGTTTAATAGAATGTTTCCAAAAAGCTTTTGGGTGACACTTTTCAGTGTTCCGTGTCTCACTAGGTGAATACTTCAGAAAATGATTTTTTGTGTTTCCAAAAAGGGGTGGGGGCGTGGGGGGAACCAAAAAACAACTTGCTAAGATGTTAAATGTAGTGTTCAACTATCTTATGTTAAAAAGACACTGGATTTTTTATTTATGCAATGAAACTGCATGCCTGGTCCACTCACTAGCCAATGTTGGAAATGCATAGACAGTATTTAGCTTGCAAAAAAGTTACAGCCTTTAACAAATAATGGAGTATCATTTTGGTTTTGTAGTGGAGATGAATTCCACAAGTTTCTTCAGAATTTGAATAAAGTGTTTAGTAAGCTGACCATTCCCATGCAGACCATGAATAAGCATTTCCCCAGGAATTCTTGCCAGGTATTCAACCAAATTAAAAAAAAAAAAAAGGAAAAAAAAAAAAAAAGAAGATTAATTTAGAGTATATTACTCTATTCTAGAATATTATTTCTCTAAAGGACACTTTTAAAAATAATTTCTTTCAAAGAGGTAAGCACCCAATTAGAGGAGAGAGATCTGCTTCTTAGTGTTCTTGCTGATAGGGGAGTTAAAGTGACAAAAGGTTTCCACAGAGACTGATAGAGAGTAACAGATCATGTGCATAAATTGTACAATGAAAACCCAGCATGAATGCAGTTATAAACTTTTCCTGACACTGTCTTTTATGATACATTAACTAAAGAATATTAAATTATAATATACAGTAACTCTGGCAAATAACTGTATCTATTAACAGATAATATGGCACTGGGCACCGATTGAAAGTTTTATTGAAGTCTGCTAAGACGTGGTTTCCAGTGTGGAAAGGCTGGGAGAAGAAGTTACTGACCTGAAGGACCTGGAGAAGGTGGGTATGAGCAAGTGAGGCTATTAAATACTGTGTTCAAGTTTCTGCATGCAACCTCACATGTGACATCTGTCAGTGAAATGTTTCCTACCTTGGTCTGATTCTTTAGCTGTAGCTTGGACATTGCATCCACCTCTCCCTCTTGCACCTTTCCATGGACAGAATGAGAAATAATCTAGAATATTCTGCAGCAGGATGGACAGTCTCCAAAGGAAGGCAGAGTCCATCTTTTTCTTTCTACAACAGGAAAAAATTTAGTGCGGTGTATCCCTGTGCTCTTGGACAACCACTGTGCCACAACTACTACTCTGAATACTTTTACTTCTTAATTAAGGAATCTTTTGTTTCAAATTACTGACTCACAAGGAAGATACTCAGATTTTATGGATTGAATGGGAGGCATCCCAGGTAACTCTGCAGAGTGACAAAAGAAGAGGGTGAGAGAGGTCAAGGCGAGATGCTGGCACAACATCTGTCATTCTCAAGCCAACACAGTGACACGCTCTTGTCAGATGGGGTCATGTTAAGTAATAGGCTAGTAAAAGGAATGGCTGCTGGCATAGAGTATGTGAAGCATCAGGGTCAGAAAGGACTCTGTTGCTGAACGAAGCCATGTGGAACTCAGACCTTGAGTATAACGCTACTAATGCAATTTCCTGTAGTTTAAGTAAATTTAATGTAATATAACAGCCTTCTCTCAATAAATGGGTTAACACTAAATATACTTAAGAAGTAGATAGAGGTTGTGGCAAAGAACTTTCTAGCTATTTGTGTTATTTTTTTGCATATGCAGAAATTTAATTGTATGTATATATTTCCCTCCTGTGTGTGCAGGCAACTAATAAGGTCTGGGGGGATCTGAGTTAGGTGCCACCTGACTTTGCTCTCATTTGTACTTAAAATGTTATAGCTGTCAAGATGAAGCACGACGGCTCTGTACTCAGCGTTAAACAGCAGTGTTAAATGTTAGCCTTCTAATTACTTCCAAAATGTAATTCCTGTTCTGTTAAAATACTGTAGTTTTTTTATGAATTTCACTGATTAAGACTAACACAAAACATTTTTGTGCTACCCTTGAATGAGTAGAGCACTAGAACATTTATTATGAAAGTACCCATTCAAGTGAAACAGTTAAACCTCTTCGATAGTAAGTTTGTATAAGTTCCCTTAAAATCTTCAGTACTGTTTGCTAAGCTTAGTCATTACAAGACTTTGCCAGCAGCACGTTATCAGAGAGTCATGGAATAGTTTGGATTGTAAGGGACCTTTAAAGGTTATTTAGTCCCACTCCCCCTGCAATGAGAAGGGACATTTGCCTGTAGCATGTAATTTTTGAAAGCACGGTACATGAGCTGGCCTTCCAAGAGTTATAAACTAAGGCAAGGAATCAGGACCTAACCCTGCTGCGCTTCAGAACAGGGCTCCACTCAGCTTCAACACGTGTTTGAGCAGGCACTTGTAAGGTACTTTCCACTCTCCCTTTAATTTCAAGGAATTCTAATCTGCTACATATTTAACTTGCTGGTTTAATAATTAAATGGCAAAAGTTCTGGTTACAATATTTGGAGTTTAAATGTTTTATTAAACCTTTGTAGCCTCTTTTAACAGTGTGGTTTACTCCTGAGGAATTAAGTTTGTAAAGAGTTTGCTTTTCTAAATGATATTACAGAATAATTGAGTATCAGGTAAGATAAAGGTCTGCACATATTTATATAAGACAGACAGTGAGAAATAAATAGCATCAGCCCTAGCTGCATGCAGATTCTTAGGACTGGGTACTTTATCACATACTTGAGAAGCTTTCACACCAACTTTTTTTTCCTTTGTTGCACTTTTCACATGAACTTAACATCTGCCTCAGCATGAACAGAAGAATGACCCTAGCTGAGTGAAACCCAGAAAAAGCACCCACCTTGGAAAAAAGATTAGTAAGAATGGTAGAGGTAACATTCCTTGGATTTGATTTTTTCTTCTTTGTAACTAAGTTAGTGGTAAAGAAAACCTGACTTTTAGTGCTGTGAATAATTAAAAAATGGTCACATGCTTCTGTTCAGTATATGCAGCTGAGCTAGTCATGTGAAAATTTGTGTAGTTTCTCTTCATATCTGTATCATTTGCATCCAGTAAGTACTTTGATCTAGAAATGAAGTTATTAAAAATTAAAACTGCTACTTATATGTATCTTAAGGTTTTATTTTCCAAATTATTTTTTGTATAGACTGTAGGTCTAAAATCTTGTCAAAGCTGCTTTTTGGCATAAAGCTGTAACTATTGCTTACTATTTATTAGTTTAATTTTTACCTTTAGCTGTTGTTCAGAGGTGAACATAAGCAAATAATCCTCATTATATCACATATTTGTATTTAAAATGATGATGCAGATGCGATTTGAGGGCTGGGAGGGTTTAAAATGTTTTAAGTATCATCTCATGCAATTTTATGTTGATAAAGCTCTTTTTTCTTGCAGTTTTTCATATGAATCTATCATATGAAAAAATTCCCGGTGAGGTGTACTTTTTTCTTTGTCACAATTGCAGGACTGTAGAGATCTTGTTACACACTGCCTGAAAAGTCATTTTCCACTGAATTATAATATTCAAATTATGCCTAAAATCTGTTTCCTCAGGGATACTTACTTCTATTAAGAGTTTCATCACATCTATTAGAAAGATTATAGCAGCCCTTTGCTGCAAGAATGCAAGTGACTTAGAAGGACATAGTGGTGTGTTTTTCCTTGGTCTGGTCTTTTACTATAGCAGCTTCATGTTTAGAGTAATTTTTTCCTTACTATTTTCTTCACTTAAAAAGGTGTTTGTAATTCCTCATTGAAACATTAATATCTGGTTACCAAACCAGCTCTGTTGGAAAAAAGGGAATTGGCATAATTCAAATCACAGTTATGTTTTTGCAGACTTCAGTAAACATCTGCAAAAATCTGAATGTTTCTGAAGGGACATTCTTCTATCAGAATAAAACAGGAGCAGTCTAGGAAAATGTAAGCCTCAGTGGGTGTGTCACGCTTTAGCTCCCCTCTTTTCAGAGATGTGTGGAGTCTTATCTTTGATGGTCCCTTCAGAGACAAGTAATGAGAAGATAAAAACCTGAGTGCTACTCCAGTTGCTGTCACAGTTGTTCTCTGCTTTGTGTTTTAGAAAACTAGGTTGGGTGTTAGTATGTTTTCTTGTTACTGCAATTGTTTTATTTCCTTTACGCGGGTTTCTTCTTCAATGCAAGGAACATGCTACAGAGTGATGAGGCCAGAGGCACATACAACATAAATTGGGGTTTTTTTCCATTATGTTTCCAACTTTGTGTCAGAGGGGATCAGGTATGTTCCCCACCACCATCATCTACCAGCAGCTGTGCACATACTATCAGCATAGTGACTGAACCATGACTTGAACCAGCAAAGTATAGAAAAGGAAATACTAAGAAATACTATAGAAAAGGAAATACTCCCGAACTAACAAGATGCATATCACAAAAAGAAGAATCCATGGAAATGGATAAATCTGTGGAAATACAAAAATCTGTAAAGTTTTCCAAACCTATAAATCTGTAGAGTTTTAACTGCTTGTCATACACATGGAACCTTACACATGCACAGTACCCCTTCTCTCATTAGCTCAAAATACAGTTCCAATGCAGGTCCCAGTGATGGGATGGCCCACAGTTGTTACTAGAACTTTGACATGAAACTCTCTGCCCAGAGAAGCTGTGGATGCCCCATCCCTGGCAGTGTTCAAGGCCAGGCTGGATGAGGCTTGGAGCAACCTGGTCTAGTGGAGGGTGTCCCTGCCCATGGCAGGGGGGTTGGAACTGGGTGATCTTTAAGGTCCCTTCCAACTCAAACCATTCTGTGATTCTATGTAACATCTTTTGGGTTTTTCTTTTGAGGGGAGGTTCCCTTTTTTTCTTTTTCTGGGGGGAGTGGGAGGATGGGCAAGCATTTTGTACACACTATATTTCCAACATGTACTTTTGTTTGTTAGGTGGAATTATTTCAACCACTAGTAAGATTTCTATGACACTGCCCTTGAAAAGATTCTGTTACTTAGCCTCACTATTCCTTACTTCTCCACTTCAGTATTCGCATTAGCAAAGCCACTTCAAAGCACACTGAAAGTAGCTTCCATTTCAAAAGATGCATTTCTTACCAGTAGTAGATCTTGTCATTTGAGATGGTAACTAAAAATATAAATTACCTTTTTCCACAAATTCAAAAGAAAGATGCACTTGTATGGAGGCTTTTAAGCTAACCTTGAAGGTCTTGCAGTTGAATAGGAAATCTGCTCCAGAAAATAGATTTATCAGTATTTAACTAAATTATAGGTATAAGAATGTGAATGATGCCATCAGTCTAAAATACCTATGAGAGAAAAAATCATGTATGACACTTGCTGATAAATGTTCTCTAGTTTGAGAGTTACAATAAAATATTCTTTGCAGAAACAAGTCAAAAGTCTGAACACTTGGAGCTGATCTCCAGAACGCATTTGGGAGAGGCTGGTCCAGCTATCTTCTGGATCACGTATTTCAAGTGCTTATAATCATGATTGCAAACCCACATGTGAACAGGATATGGGTCAAACATAGGCTTTCTGCCAGCAGCATCCTTAGCGTCATGCACTGTTGAAGAAAAGGGTTCAAAATGACATAGGTAAAGCAAGGGTCTTGGAATAACCATTTTAAGCACTGTCGTGGTTTAACCTCGGCCTGCAATCAAATACCATGCCGCTGCTCACTCACCTGCCCCCCAGCTCCTCCAGTGGAGGAGGAGAGTGGGAGGAAAAGACAAGGGAGCTTGTGGATTGAGATAAGAACAATTTAATAATTGAATATAAATAAGTATTATAGTGATACTAATAATATTAACAATAATACTAAGTAATTAAAATAATAGAGAATAAAGCATGATACAATTGCTCACCACCTGCTGACTGATGCACAGCCAGGTCCTGAGTAGCAAAAGACAGCCAGAGAGCCGGAGCCCAAGAGTGATGGCAGCGGAGTCCAAGCGAGCCCCACGAGTGAGAGCATAACCAAAACAGAAAACTGAACTGCCAGCCCACTATCTAACTAACACACCAACAAACAAGCTATCAAGCAAGCTATGGCCCCCCAGCCCACCCCGGCTTATATACTGAGCATGACATGCTACGGAATGAAATTCTCCTTTGGTCAGCTTGAATTGGCTACCTGAACTGTGTTCCACCTCCCCATTCCCCCCTGTAGCTTGTAGCGAGAAAATTGGGAACACAGGTGCAGTATCAGAAGCTGAAAAAGTCCTTGAATTTGGTGCAAGCACTCCCCAGCAGCAACTAAAAAACACCAGTGTTATCAGTACTGTTCTCAGGGCAAATAAAAACACAGCCTCTTACCAGCGGCTGTGAAGAAAATTAACTCTGTCCTGATTAAAACCAGCACAAGTGGTCACATTAATTGACCAGTCATGAACCGTGTTGCTTGAGTAGGATATGTTAAGAGACAAATACACAAAGATTATTTTAACTTACCGCATCCTTAAAAATGACTGTTTTCCTCTTCAGATTCCAAACTCAGGCTTGAAGAATGAATTTCAAGATTCTTTATTCACTTTCATGTTGTTCTGGTGCCTCTTTCAAATTCTCTGCTTGAGAATTTGAATTATTCCTGTTGGTTACCAATTGCAAATAGTGAACAGTAATTTCAGGTATGTGTGTTCTTAAATGGGGAAAAAGGGAGCTTTTTTATACATTCTCCATTGACAAAGAAGTGCTGTGTTTGGTTCTTCTTTTACTTCATCCAACTGACTTGTGGAGCACAAGACTTAAACTGGAGCTGTGCAGCTTATTCCTTTTCCTCTTGCCACCTTTGAACCCCTTCAGGTGTTCCTCAAAGCTTTAACTTGCTCAGAAGTGTAAGTAGGTGTTTGCCTTCATTCTCCTTTGTTCCAGCAGTTCTGCACAAATTACAGGTTGTCTTTCCCAAATAAAGCTTCTGTGCTACAAGTACTACAAATGTTGCTTTGGGCCTTACATGGTGGAAGACTGTGAGTCTTCAGCCTCACTAAACAAGGGTTTTTTTTAAATAAATTGAATAAATCCATCTTACTCTGTGTCATGAAAGGGCAGCTAAGTGATCCATAGCTTATCTGTGTTAGTTGTCTGCTTCCTTGTGGTCTGTTCTGGTATTCATACAGGAGGGAACCTTTCTGCCTTGTGGGTCTAGCAGATAGCATAACTGCAGGTTTCTACTTTTAAAGACTTTTACTTTCATTTCTTTGTTCTGCAGGCACGGAGGAAATGTATATTTGAAAATTCATATTTCCCTATTCTAAAAATAGGAATTTCCATGTAACAGACCTGAAACAATAAGCTGTGAGGTATGAAATGGGGTATTACTGGCATTAAATGAGTAATGTGAGGTGTATCCTTAACAGCTTTAATAACTGTTAAATTAACTTTAGTTTTTATCCCGATTCAAATGGTGTCGTTTCATGTAATATAGAGCCATAGTCCCTGTAAGTGGGACTTACAGGGATCCCTCTGGGAAGGATTTTCAGTTCTTTTTAAGACGTGCTACTGGCTGTGATAGGCATGGGAAGATGCCTTCTGCTTAAAGGTTCAGTGGGGGTTTTTTCTTACTAATTATTCTTCTCAGATGAGCCTTCCTTGCCTTCAGCTTTTCTGAAAACAGTCATTATTTGAAGGTAAAAAATACAGGTTTAACTACACTATTTTCACTATTGTATTGGAAAAACTCAACTCAATTCCATAAAGTATGCATGCAAAGAACTGGGCTTTCAGTGTTCCTGGCTACCCTGCTTCATCTGTATTGCATATGGCATGAGTTCTTGACAGGATGAGAAACTGTTTATGTAGTACTCGTTGAAGGTACCTACAGCTTTGTAAGTCCAGTCTGCTCTTGTGGCAAGGAGGGCAAACAGCCTCTCCAGGAACAGCATCATAGCGCATGCAGTTGTGATCCTCCTCATCTCCTCAGCCCTGGAGAGGCCACAGCTGGAGTGCTGGGTCCAGTCCTGGGCTCACCCGTACAGGAGGGACATACTGGAGTGAGTACAGTGAAGAGCCATGAAGATGCTGAAGGGCTTGGAGCATGTGAGCTATGGTGGAGAGGCTGAGAGAGCTGGTATTGTTCAGCCTGGAGAAGAGAAGGCTCTGAGGCATCTTACCCACATGTATAGATACCTGGGGCAGGGGGGAGAGTGAAGATGGAGCCAGGATCTTCTCAGTGGTACCCAGGGGCAGGCCAAGAAGCAATGGGCACACACTGAAAGGCAGGAAACTCCATTTAAACCTAAGGGAAAAAATTCACCCTGGATCAGACACTGGATCAGGTTGCGCAGAGAGGTTGTAGTGTTTCTGTCCCTGGATGTACTCAAAACTGGACACGCCTCCAAGCATCCTTCTGGCTGACCCTGCTCTGAGCAGGGGGTTAGACTGGAGGAGGTCCCCAAGGGCTCCTCATAAGTCTTGCCCTTGAGACCTTTCACTGTCTTGGTCTCCCTCCTCTGGACACACTCTAATAGACTGATGTCTTTCTTCTAATGAGGCTCCCCAAACGGCACATAGTACTCAGGGTGGTGTCACAGCAGTGAAGTCCCTGACTTTGGATATTGTGAGCTGGGCAGTGTGGTTATGGCACTTGCTGGTGAAGACCGAGGCCAAAAAAGTTACTGAGTACTTCAGCAGTGTCCATGTCGCTTGCAGCCAGGTCTCCCAGTTTTCTCACCATGGGGGTACAGTTTCTTTCATCTTCCTTTGTTGCCCTGTATACCTGAAGAAACTCTTGTTATTTTTCACATCCCCATCCAAGTTCAGCTTCAGCTGTACCTTAGCTTTCCTGATACCCTCCTTGCACTCCCAGGTCATATCCCTATAATCTCCCCAGGATGTATATCCCCGCCTCCACTGCCTATGCATTTAGTTTGGCTAAGAGGTCTTGACTTAAATGTCTTTAAATATGTTCCAGTTCCTGTTTGCTCCTTTGCCTCTGAGGACAGTTTCCCATGCACTAGCACCCTAAATAGCCAAAAGTTTGCCTTTCTGAGGTTTTGGGTCCTGTCCTGTGCCCTTCAAGATAGAGAATACTACCCGAGGTGGGGCCGCACCAGTGCGGTGTAGAGTGGGACAATCATCTCCCTCAACTGGCTAGCTATGCAATGTTTGATGCACACTGCCAGGGCACACTGTTCTCTCATATCCAACTTGCCATCAACCCAAACCCCCAGACCTCTTTCCACAGGGCTGGTCTCCAGCCTCTGATTCCCCCGTTTGTACATATAACCAGGATTACCCTGTCCCAAGTGCATGATCCAGCACTCAATCCTGTTAAATTTCATATGGTTGTTGATTGCCCAGCTCTATAGTCTATCCAGATCCCTGTGTAAGGCCTCTATGCTCCTCCTAGTCTAGTATCATTGGTAAACTTAATGCACATTCTATTCTTGTGTCCAAATCATTTATCTAATAGGAACATTATCTAATTTGCTGGTGACTATTTTGGCATCAAGAAGCAAAGCAATCAGTATATACCAATAGCACAAGCCAGCGATACATACACATTTTTTGGTGTGAGTAACAAATGCATGCTTACTATATGTGCACATGAGGAATTTTTTTCCATGTGAAAAACACTGTTTAGGGCCCAAGCTGGGGCCGTACGAGAGCAGGTACCAGGACTTAGCTTTGGGTAATAAAGAGGAGGTACATCCTCCTGGCTTACCGCTGAATTCTGGGTGCCCCTCTTTTATAGCATAACTTCAAACCATATTACTCCATTAGGCCATGAATTGCAAATGTCACAATGCAACCAGTCCAAAGATTGAGTAAGAACACCTGTTCTCCACTATGCAACTACAGCTCCTGGATATGCAGTCTGGAAGCATCTCTAATATTTAATTGTAGAGGGCTTGCTTTCTCTGAATACTGCCCAACATGGAGTATTGAAGATTAAATCAGTGCTGACATTAAGCAACATTTGTGGAAGCAAGCCTATACGAGGCTTTTGCGTTCCTCTGGGGCAGGTGTCTTAAACACTGTGCAGCAGGACTGCATCCCAGGAGACCTGGTTACTGCTTGATTTAGGTATGGAGCACTGTTGATGTATTTAACAGCTTTTGAGTTTGCCACAATTGCTGACAGGATTAGAAGAAGAGGCCTGCAAACTGGAGCTATCTGGTGCCAAATTCACACCCAGAATGTTGGGACCAAAGAAGGCCAGACTGTGGTTTATGTGCTTGTTTTTTAAAGCCATGCATTTGGCGGATGACATGCCAGTTCTGTATTTCTACACTTGCAACTCTCATTTTGTTAGGCTTACAAATGACTTCGGGATTTCTGAAACCTCTCAATGCCCCAGCAACCAGGGGAAAATGGCGAATCTGTCATTAGACAGCACCTCAAATCACTCCTGCTGCTACAGGGCATGTGCTGCAGAGGTTAGAGGCCCACAGCTTTCTTTTGTTCTCTGCAGCAGCCAAGCAATAAAAGCATGACATCAGCAAAGTAACCTGGCTGGCTTTTGACACTCAGCCTTTGTGACAGCACTTACAAGCCACTGGGCTTGAGCTGTAGCTGTCAATATAACCAACACCCCCTGCGCTGCCCAAATTTTGCTCTTCACTCTGTTAACACTGCAGCAGAGAAGGCCCTGGGTCAGATGCTCTGACATGCCATGAGAGATACCATGGGAGGTGCTCCCCAGCAGCTTTGCAGGATGTTTGTTCGCAAGTGGGAGTGAAATTACCCAGATGAGATGTTGCAGAGTCCAAATTAAGCCCATAGGGGCAGCTGCCTTGCTCCACCTTTAAAGGCAATTCCTAAGTCAAACAGCCATAGACAAGATGAAAAGACTCTGTTCCCTCTCCCCTGTGGTTTTTTGGAAGTGATAGTCTCTCAGAATGAGGTTTGGGAATCCCTGGGAGCTGTGGTCAGCAAGGGGCTCAGCCCAGGGAAGAAAAGAGGCAGGATACAGCCACAACTACTTCTCCCAGGGCACTGTGCCATTAGCTGGAGCATCATGGGCATGAACTCGTAGGGGAATTAAATAACTCCAATCAGATATTTGGAGATATTTTGTTAACAAGTGTCAAAAATCAAAGTGCACCACTATTTCCAAATGGAGAGATATTAGGACTGTTTGGGAAAGGGAGACAGGTAGTGAAAGAACACAAATCATGGCATTTCTATTTTTCTGCACAATTTGAGTATACAGTATATACAACAGAGTTTTTTAGAGGCTGGAAGTTCCCTGTCTTCCTCAGGTGCACTGTCAAACAAGCAATGTCAGAAATCACTAAAACCATTGTCAAAAGATCTGATTCTTAAGCGCATTCATACCATGGTCATTTTGCTGTCACACAATCAACCTGATATAAATGTGCCCTCTTGACTATTTGTAAGCTTGTTCTAGAAAGAAAATTTGATCTGTCCTTTTCTATTAAAAAAAGCAAGAACTTGCAGAGCTAAGATCTCTTTCTGGATTTCCTCTCAAAGATAAATTGTGTGTTATAATCCAAAAGAATATGCTTTATATATAGAAGAAGGAGAGACCAGATGTGGACAACCAGATTCAGCGCCAACATTTTCATTTGGTGGCTGTTAAGAAAACCCCCAAACACAAACTATCAGACCCCAATGTACAGATGCTTACAAGGCACCACTTTCTGCTAGCAGAGGACAGATGCACTGATTCCCCATCCTAAAAAGACAATGGCCAGAGTCAGGCTTAAGGGCTTCTGTGGGATTAAATTCTTGCTTTCTAGAAATCATGTCCGAGACAGTGGACCCGTATCCTCCCAGAGATCCAGGACCAAGTATGGGAAGAAGACAATCTGTACAAAGCTGGCTTAGAGCAAGTTAATTACTCCTGTCTTTCCACTCACCAATGTACTACCTATGACAAGTTATGTTAGAGGAGTGTTATAAGCAATGTAATTTATGTAAATAAAATTTCGCAAAGATGTCTTCCTCACTTGCTGCTTAGAATTTTACTCTTTTATACTTAAGAAACTTGGTCTCTCACTCTCCCATGGAAAGACAGATTGGTTATGTTTATGTTCTGAATTCTGCTGCTATACCACTTTGAAAAAGCAAAAACTCTCCCTCTTGTAAATCCTATGAAATATTTGCAATTTTGCTTCCTCCTTAAAAAAAATTCTTTTTTAAAAAATCCTTTTGTTTAAATTTTAATTGTTTCCACATCACCATCTTGACTGCCATTGCTCTGAATGATAAAAGGCATGCAGAAAAAACCATGTATGCATTATACATTCGTTCCCAACAGGGGATCTGTTCTTTCATCATGTTAATGCTAAACTGAATTATTCAATTAATTCAAACATCTCTCTGAGCTTCCTTCCCCAATTCCTCTTTTGTAATATCAAGAGTCAAACCATCAATTGATTGGATGCCTTTTTCTGGCAGTTAGTAAAGTAGTGTGTACATTGTTTAATTGTATTTGTTAAGCATTTCCAAGCCAGAAGAATTAATGATGAGCTGCAGTTATATAGCAGCAGGTTTCAGTTTCTCTGTGTTTAACACAACAGTTGAAAGAGAGACTGAAATGGGAGGAGGAATAGGCATACACAGGGAAATGTGGTCATTTGCTGCTGCAAGCATTTCACATGCTGGTCTGTCACTAACATGTATCAGATACTGGCAATAAAGATATGATCATTTGGCAATGCACCACAAGGTCTTATTTTCATGAATGCAAATGATAATACAAGCCAAGAGGTGAAAAGCAAAATACTGTTTGCATCATCAGCTGATAACGCAGTCAAGTTCCAAAATCTTTGGTCTTTGCTTAAATATAAAAGCTCAGCATCGGTCTTTATAGAGCAAAGCCCAGTCCCAAAACACATCCAGGATAAATAGGCAGCACTAACTCCTACCAGATCAAGGCCAATACATTAGATTCAGTGATAGATGAATCATTGATGAACAGGAAGAAGTTTCCTGCTGACTTAGCCTCCTGTCTGCCCTGGAGCTTAGTTTTCAAAACTTCGCAGCTGTGGCAACATGGACTAACATCAGTGGGACTAACCAGGGCTGTATAGTTCTGAAGTCAAACCCAACATACTAACCCGGCCGACATTTCTCATCTGAGATTCTGTGAGCCAAGTGCAGCATTGCTCTCCCTGTCTTACCCACTAATTGTCAAACATTTCCTGCATGTTGATCAGCTTCTATCAAATCCAAGTAAGTACTACCTCCATTGCATTCTCAAAAAGGCATGCCTCTTGAAAATTGCTTTAATTCCATGCTGTTTACCACGAATAGACTTTAACAGATAGCATTAGTGTTCTGATACTCTAATGCATTTGCTTCAATAAACAGACTATTGAAAAAAAAAAAAGTTTAAATAGCTCTAGATCCATTAAGAAGGAAATAATGTTTCAAAATTGCCATAATTCTTTTAACAGCTATTTGTTATTTGACACTGTGGTTGATTTAGCGGCCTGTTGTTCTCACATGCCTCCACTTCCATTCTTAAACTCTCTCTGCAATAATTTAGAGATCGACTCCAAAAGCTCTGACAGCAGACAGGTAGTGATTCTACCCTTTGATCAAACAGCAATCAGAGATCAATAGTCCAGACAGCAACATGTGTTGTGTTAAACACCATGCTCTATAATTAGCTCATGGTACAAGATGTCCTCCCCTGCAAACATCCTATAACATGTTCTCCTCTGCCATCTTGACAGAATAAAAATAAATTGAAGGGTAAACAGTGTTATGTCAGATCCCAGTGCGTGGCAAGTGCTGGCAAACCCTGCCATTCCTAGTATACCACTGCATTCCCATCTCCAAGCGATACCAAGGAATTCATGGCTTGGTTGTCTCCAGGAAACTACAAGGGGAACATGGAGGCATGAAACAGAGAAGATGTGAGGGTGCTATAGCAGAACAATACACTGTCTGCACATTCTCTTATAAGATTCTTGCCAGAACATTCATCCTGTGAGCATATATTAGCTGCTAGTCATTAACTTTCTTATTCCAAAAGAATATTACCAAATCAAGCAGTAGATAAAACCACTGAGGTAGGCAAACCACACCTTACAAATACTCTACAATCCAAGCAAGCAGTTCATAGACAACCAGCTGTTATGAGCCACAGCTAAAACTTTTCTTCATGTCTATGAAAACAGCTGCATTCATAGACAAACGTGAAGTCTCAAACAGCTGTTCAGCTTCACCTCTTGGATCTCCTTAGGTTTAGGGTGAATTTGGAACACATCACCAGGCCCACAGCCCAGCTGGTTCAACAGCCTTGCAGCCCTGCATATGGACAGGGCTGCAGGTCAGTGTCTCCAGATGAGGCCACACAGCCTGCATAGGCTGGCAGTCAGCAAAGTCCCTAAGAACACTGCATGAAAGCCCCCCTTTGCTGAGACCCCTTAAAGTCATGCTGACCAAAATCCTTTGCAGTTCTTGGCCTGGCAGCCTTGTTGTCTAAGCTCTAGAGATTGGTTCAGGACACAGCAGAAGAGCATTGAACAGCTCTAGCTGTCACAGTGTCTCCTACACATCAACCTTCCCCTGTTTCTCAAGGGACAGTGTCCTTCCTCCTCCCTGTTCCACTATCGAATTTTGTCTATATTTTTAATATTCCATTATTCTTATTCCCTGGTGCCCACTAGCTAATTTGTAGTCCTCCTTCATGTTTACACTCTTCCTTCAGACATGTGGAGATTAAAAGTTTCATTCCGCTTAGCTGACACATACATAATATATCTAACTCCTTTAATCTTTCTTCAAGGAGGCAATCCATCCCAGTTCTTAATACTTTTGGGTGACCTCTGAACTTCAGGATATTTGTTTGCATCTCTCAAGCACTTAGATACTCGAGTGTACTCAGTAATTTTGCTGGAGGAAAGCTACATCATCCCACCTACAATTTAGACACCTGCCACTTACTGCAATTAATCTTCTCATTTGTTAAGATTGGAATCACTGGAACAGCCCATCAAGAAATTACTTGCTGCTACTGAAAATTGCAGAGGGATGCTAGCCAGGCAGTCCAGCAAACAGATTATATATTACATTTGTAATACAAACAAAGGATCTTTGACTACTCAGAGATTTTGGACAAAATACAGAATCTTTTAAGGTAAGAAACTTTCTACACACTTGCATACCTAAGAAACAGAAATAAGAGTGCAGTGTGTACACTGGTGGGAATTAAGACAGGGTTGTTTCCCTCTATCAGCTTCAGGCAGCAATAATAGTGCAGTGAAGGACAACAAAATCCAGGTGAGATGCCCAGTTCTGTATCACAGTGACCTGACTGACCTTGCTCGGTGCAAGCAGTGAAATTCCCACCAGTCACAATGCAAGTGGGTTACACTGGCACACTACAAGAGCCCCTGCCATAAAATGCACACACATGCAGGAAGTAAGACATGTGCAGTCAACAAGGAATAGATGAGAGAGAGGGTAGCAGAACATTAACAATTTAGTACATTAGATTTTATGTGATTCAATCTTTTTTAAGTATTTGCTTTCTTACAGAAACCTTCCTCAACATAATTTTCTTTCCTGTTTTTTTTCCTGTTCTGCACTTTTTCATTCTTGTCTCATTTCCTGCTCTGTCCCAGTACCACTTTCCTTCTCTGGGAGACCTCAGTTTCTCTTCCCCACCATGCAACGTGGCCTGAAGAGAAGGACACAGTTGCACAACCTCAGGGTTGAGGAAGAACTGAGGAATGCGCTTTTTGGGCAAGCAGGTGGGTGAACAGGAATCAAGTTTACCTGGTCTGTGGTATGCCCTTTGTCCCATGCTGGATCATTCTTCCCAAAGAGTCAAGGGGGCTGAAAACGGGAACTTGACAGTCTTTTTGCTATTGCTTTAGAAATAAAACCCTTGCAAGTCTCTGAAGGGAAAAAGTTTCAGTGAGATTTCCTACAAGAGTAAAAATAGTTTGGATGTACCTTGGACTGCAGTGCAGATCCTCCCCTGTTGCACACTGAGCCATTGGACTCCACCAGCGACATTTATCCTCACCAGCCACTGCATGATCAGCAAGATGCCCTTCCTATGCACACACACACACAAATACACATTGCAGATGGAAAACCAAAGCACTTGATAGGATAAACAATTCATTTGTGGTATTACAGACAGTCCAGGAGCTGAATGCAGTCTTGTCTGTCATCGCTGCATGACCCTTTTTTATGCTCACCACATACACAGGGAACATGCTGTGTTTTACTGCCATCATATGGAGGCTCACCTCTCTTTTCTCTCTCAGTAACTGAACACCGTTTTAACTCAGGGCATCTTTGAGACAGATATAAAGCTCATTGCATGAGGCAACCTACACATGTCTTGTCCTCCCCTCCCCGGCATTATCTATTCTATTGTTCTGAAGCTAAGACCACATGCAGCCAGAATGAAGGCTGACTTAAGTACCCAAACCAGAATGGTTTAAAAATTTCATGACTGCCTGTGTGCTCCTTCCTTTCATATAATAGGAAACACTGCTTAGAATTCACTACCTTGGCAGCTGGCTGCCTGTTTTGCTTCATCTAGATTAAAAATGGATGTGGCTTAGTCTTTCCTGCCCACTTCAAATGAGGAGCGCCTGCCTTGTACTGAGCCACGGCAAAACGGGCCACAAAAGTAGATTAATGAAGCTCCTGTTTCTTGATGTGACACAGATATTATCCCAGAGTCAAGAGGTAGAGATGCCCATTTAAACCTAGTAACAGAGCATGATTGCACCAGGCTTTTTTTCTGATGTTTGTGCTCCCATTGTCTTTCCACTGGAGGCAGCGGGCCACGCTTAACCTCCCCCCTGTTTCAGCAGCATGGAGGGCAGCAGCTGCTACTCCTTGCATTTCCCTCTCCCTTACAGCCCAGAAAGTCAATACATTCCTTTGGCTTATTTGCAGAATCGTCTTCAAATTTGTTTCCGTATCAGCAGCTCAGAAAGGGAATTATCTTAATACTCACCCTGCAAGGAATTCAGCAGAATTTCCCCTTAAAACCTAGTGAATTTGATACATTAAGTGGTATCACTTTGGTTGTCAGTGGTCTTGAAAACAGACACTTACATACAGCGAAGGCACCTGAAGCAAAGCATTTTAATACTACAAACAATCTGGCTTCTCTTGTTCATATTGAATTAAAAGCTACACTCATTTCCTTTTGAGTTTTTTTAATCCTGGGACAACCTGCATTTCTTCCTGAAAATGTAGCACATGTTAAGTAGTTGCCTGATTTACTGTGCCCAGCAGCAGTTCTTAAAAGAGGACAGTTCCAAGGGGAGTTACATCTCCCATCACAAGATTCAGGAAGGACAATGTCCCATTCCTATTGGCCTGATATGATAGACAATGGGCACGATTTCTATATGTTTGCTGACATGGAGGACAGAGCAAAACCTGATTTACTGGACCTCTTATCTCTACTCAGTTTGAGTCCTGCTTTTCAACTCCTTTAAGGGAAACATTAAAGCCAGGATCAAACATATTCAGACTTACAGGCTCCTGCATTATCATTCTAGCTCCCTAAAGCAATTTGACATTGTTAGAATAAGCCCCCAGTGATGAAGTTTCTCAGTGTATGAGCTGTGTTGAGAGATGGATTCACCACTGTAATGGGATATAAACCCATGCCATTAGTTAAAGAATTATAGAAATAGCTCTTGTCAATCTACAGTTGTTTAGGAAAAAGGTAAGTACTGTCAACAGGAAAACCCCTACTCCTCTCATCTTCCAAGAAGAAAATTTACTTCTCTTGCAAGACTATCTCCATGGAATCCATGAGGACCATGTGGACGCAGAGCTGATGAATAAGGGATGAGGAGAACAAGCCCGTTATCAATAATGAAATGTAGACCAAGACCTTCAGAAGAGGATATTATATTGTAATTGGAGATTCTCCCTGCCCCCAGCATTCTACACTTTAATTTTCAGCAATGACAAACACATCAGATTAATATTTCCCTATTTGCACATACTGAAAGTTTTGTTATCATGTAAAAGGAGAAATTTTGTAAAAAACCACCTAGAAGACATTTCCCGTTTCTGACCCAACGTCTAACCTGCAGCCAGATACCAGCAACATTCCTCAGCAGTCAGCACAGGGAGCACTGCTGTTTGATGTTCTCATCAGCTACCTGAGGAGTGGAAAACAGCATCCCCCATTGGTTTGTGAATTCAGCTGATATTCTGGAGGGTAAAGTCGAGGAACCAGACCTATCTAGAGGGATGACATGACAAGAAATGCACCTGCATGTATTAATACAACCTCTGACCTGCTGGAGAGCTCCTCTCATGGTTCCCTTTTCTAGTAGTTAATCACCCTCTGAGGTCATGAGCAGGATTAGAAAAACTAATGTATACACATATTAAAGCACATGTTACAGGGATAATGTTGCTCCATTTAAAGCATTAATCTGCATCATGTGAAATCTAACACATCCTATGTTATACATGCAATGCAGCTATGCATTTTCCACAGAATGAAATTCCGTGTAATTAATGCCCAGAGTTGCTTGAAAAGCTTTGCACTGCAGTGCTGCCCAGCACTGGTGGTTATGCTATGAGTACTTAATGTTCTGGCTTTGTGCAGCTAAACGAGGGACTGATTGCCTGAAACAGAGCTTCAGCTGAGGCAGTGGGAACACAAAGACAGAAGCCAGCTTACAAAAACCCTAGAGCTGATGGAAAAACAAGTACTGGCAGTCCATGCAAAGGTTGAATTGGAGCAGAAAAGGCTGTAATTGAAAGCAAGACTCAGCACCTTGAAGAAGGGGGATGATAGAGCTCCTCATCAGCCCCACTGCAGCTGAGGAAGCAGCATTTCTGTAAGTAAGACAGTGTCTGCTCCGCGCAGAACTGGCATGCACTGCTGCTGGACAAAGCTTTGGCAGGGCACGGTAGCATTCTGCACAGAA
Organism: Rhynochetos jubatus; assembly: GCA_027574665.1. NCBI lineage: Eukaryota > Metazoa > Chordata > Aves > Eurypygiformes > Rhynochetidae > Rhynochetos > Rhynochetos jubatus. The sequence goes on along the minus strand of CM050651.1, from coordinate 72,640,829 downwards.
GCCCAGCAGCATTTCTCCCCAGAGCTTCTCTGGCTGCTGGTGCCAAACACCTGCCTGGAAGTGGGCTTACCTAGGCTTTTGTGTTGGGGAAAAAAGCCACAGCTGAAGTTATGCAAGAAAGATGTTAAATTTGCATTAGAGCCTCCACAGCTCAGGACACACACAGGAAAAAAAAAAACAAATACACAACACTCATGAAAAACCAACAACAACAAAAAAACCCTCAACAACAAACCTTACTGTGACATACTGTATCACAAGTCCCCAGCTACAACATAACCTCTTTTTTTTCTCTGAAATAATTTGCCTACAGCACTCTCCATCTTCCAACCAACCTTATAAAACATAATAAATGCCTGGCTTCTTCTGAAGCATATGTTAGACACAAAGAATACCGGAATATGTTATTTCTTATAAAGGTCTGTGTGTGCTGGTTGTGGTGTTGTGACCAGTGAAATGCTAAAATGACATTTGCACTTCAGTGGCAAACAAGCTTAAGGGTGCTAATAAAGCCCAGGAGCTTTTCCTTGGTGGTAAGTGAATTTAAGGTAGACACTGCCCTCTGGAGCAGATCCGGAGAATGATCCGTCCTGCAAAATCCACTCAAATGCTGCAAAATCACCATCATTCCTACTTGTATAAGAGAAGCCAGGTTGTAAGATTTTTGGTTCAATTGTTATTTTTACATCTGTTTTGCCTCGGATTGATTAAATCGTATTTTTCCCATCTGCAGACACAATTACTCTCCTGTGATTACAATATTTAGCGATCATTATATCAGCAATTTGGGTTGCCACTAGATAACTTTTCTGTGTGGATTTCACCCAGAGCCATCATCTCTCAAATTGCAAGACAGTCTTAGTGCTAATCCTGGTGGGCACTCCTACCACATACAAAGCCACTGATCTACCTGAATCCTGCACCCAGCCTGAGAAAAAATATTCAGTGCCAGTGAAAAAATAATCAAATTGTCTGTTTGGTTAAGTTTAAAGGTATTTTGTTAAGTTTGAATATACACTGAAGATTTGAAACAGAGAAGTTAAGAACATTTGTGTTTCTGAAGATGTACTTTCATATTTTGGCTCCCAAAGAGCATTTAGGGTTTAACTTACCAGCTTCAGTGTTAGGCTTCATAAATCTTCATTTTACAGGCCTTGGCAGCACTACGGCTCAAGATGTGACTTTACATTTCTGGCCTATACAGCCAGCTGCAGCACTTCAGCTCCGTGTAGAAGGAGTTGGATCAAGGAATTCAACCTGCTTTAAAGAAAACATAAACCACTGCCTTTCCTTTGGTAATTATTTTTTTTTCAAGACAGATTGGATCACTCATCTACATCAGCAAGATGTTTTGACTGTGTCACTCCAACTACCTGGGGCCATCACAAGATGGGCAAAGACCCACCAGCAGCTCCCCTCTTGGCTTGTTTTTGGACACTGCCTTTATCATGTTGCTGAACATGCTGAACACCTGAAGTCAGGCCTCTGAGACATCAGAAAGACATGGCTGCACATGCAAAGGACTTCCGGAGCAGTCTGATGTCAGGACCCTGAGTGTACTAATGGGATTGTTCTCCCTCTCCTGTACCTCTGTCCACCCCCACTGAAGCTCCTTCCCTGCACTGTGCAGTATGAATGACCATCACCAGCTGTGTTGCAGCCAAGCCTGGGGGCCATAGACCCCATTGATCTGGACCCTGACCCACAGAAAAGACTTCCCAACTTGACCACAGGCTTGTCCTGTCACTATGGACCTGCCTGACGGTCCCTGGGCTGTGTCTGACCTGGATCACCATCACTGGTCCCAGTCCTGACTCTCAAACTTTCAGTGCCGGCTTGGCCTGGACCTGCTCATCATCACAGAGCTGTTTGGTTGTCTGGACACTGTTGATGCTGGCTACCATCTCCAGGCTGATCCTGCTCACCTGCCTTGGGCACTGTGGAATGGTCTGTGGCTGGCAAGATCTTTACCTTGCCAGTCACATTAGCTCGTGTGGTTCCTGGCTCCCTCTTTCTTATGGAGCAGCCAGCCCCAGCTGCTCCTTGACAGTTCAGAAGTAATTGCAGTATTTTTGTGTAGATAGGAGCCAAGAGCTGATACTTTCTTGGATGATGACAGCCGATCAGCCAGTGATAGCAGAGTCTGAAATTAAGCACAGTAGGCAGGAAAATCCTGCACAGCTCTCAAAGGTTCATGCACAGTTTGGTTCTTTCAAGTACCTGGTCTGGCCACGATACGCAGGCTTTGCAAATAACTCCAGCCCAGATGCTCTACTGTGTGACACTCACTCTGTTGGAAGAGGCCTTGGAAACGGCTGTTGGTGACAAAGCCATCTTTGTGCAAAGCAGACAGCATGCCCATCAGATGGCAGTGAATGCACATGGCTTCTGTGTTTGGTTTCTGTGGTGGGGGTTATTGATAGCAAGGAAAGGGCCACAGGGATGGTTCTTGTCAGAAGCTTCGGAAAAAAGCTCCCCTGTCTGCAATTCAGTCTCCCCTCTGGCCACGGTTGAGCCAGTCAGTGCCTCTGCAAGTTAAAATATTTAAGAGGGGAAAGAATAAAGAGAAGCAGCAGCAGAACTGGAAACATCATGGAGAGAATTAGTGTGGAGGAGTGGGATGTGAGAAAGACAACAAGGCAGAGCCTGAGGTCAGTGCAGAAAAGCAGGAGGTGCCCGGAGCAGAGGTTCCCCTGCAGCCCATGGTGAGAGGGCAAGCTGTGCCATGCAGCCATGGAGAGTTACAGGGGGAGCAGAGACTCACCTGCAGCCCGGGGAGGACCCCACGCTAGAGCAGGTGGCTGCATCTGAAAAGCCCTTGACCCTGTGGGAAGCCCATGCTGGAGCAGTCTGCTCCTGAAGGACTGCACACTCATGGAAGGGACCCACGCCTAAGCAGTTAGAGGAACATAATACAGCCGGTGGGGAAGACTCGTGCTGTTGTCCCACATCTGTGTTCTTCACCCCATGTGCAATAAGCTGATCCACCCACAGAGTCGAGATACGTGTTTATGGCATGTCTGCGCAGATGGGTGCTGGGTGATAACTCCACAAAGCCAGCACCCCTTTTGAGAAATAAGCCAGGTCTCATACCAAATAACAAAGAAGAAACCACCACAGTGAATGATGAGTCACTCATTCCTTACTCCTACCTTTACATATGAAAGCAGAAATTTAGGCTTCTCTCAAGACTCCTATCGTCTTTCAGAGCAGTTTGGTGCTGTCAAGGTCTGAAGACCTGGGGATGTCACTCATCACTACGCAAGTCCACCTGGTTGCCAAACCTGGAGGGTTTTGTGGCTGTTAACCCTTTCCTTTCAACAACGATGCCAGGGAGATTTGTGGAGGACTGTCTCCCATGGGAGGGACCTCATGCTGGAGCAGGGGCTGAGTGTGAGGATCCTCCCGAGGAAGAAGAAGCAGCAAAGACATGTGATGGGCTGACCACAACCCCACTCCCCATCCTCCTGTGCTGCTCCCAGGATGAGGCAGCCCAGGAAAAACGATGGGGTTGGGCAAAAGTTTTTTAAGACCTACTGTTTTGTCTCTCATCATCCTACTCTGATTTGATTGGTAACTGATTAAATGGGTTTCTCTTCCCCAAGTCGAGTCTGTTTTGCCTATGACCATAATGGGTGAGGGATCCCTCCCCATCCGTGCCTCAATCCATGAGCCTTTTCTTATATTTTCTCTTCCACATTCCACTTGGGGGGGGTAGAGTGAGTGAGCAGCCTCGTGGTCTTTTGTTGCTGGTTGGGCCTAAACCATGACAGATTCATATCACAGTCCCTTGCTCTCACCATTGCAGATGGCTCCCAGGCTACGAAGAGCTCTGAATGAGGCTCCCTCTGGTGTCAAGCCAACCCAAGACCTATATTGGAAATGCTGATGTCCCAAAAATGTTACAGAAGAGGCCAGAGACATTGCTCTGCACAAGTGTATCATGCTGCTGCCAGCAGAGACCAAAATCTGCCTTCAGGGGCACTGGATTTTACTTCATAAAAAGAAAACATTCCTTGGAGAAGAAAGTACTTATTTTCATTTCAGTCCTGAAAGATCAAATGTACCGTGATCTTGCAGGAAAAAATGACACAGCTCAGCTACCCTACATTTTGATTAAGCATGCTGATCGGGAAACTTCCCGAGTTTGAAAGCAGTAAACTTTTTCATTTCAGTCAGTACTTCAGTCTTAGACCTTTTTTTGCACCCTTTATAACTCCCATTACTGCTACTGTCTGGATAATAGGACAAAATATATTATCTCTGCTTTCCCTACCTCCACCCCTATCTTGGAAAAGCAGAAGAAAGAAAAGACTACCATTATATAATAAAAAACATAGTAGTGCAAATTGGAATTCAGCGTGATCAAGTAACACCACTTGTAGCACAAAACACAAAGCAAAAAGAAGGGGAAAAAAAGCTGAGCTCACTCATTCACTTCTGGATATTGTCATTTTTCAGACCTGAGTATGTAATAAAACTGATGCATCTGCTACATGTACCTGATTCTCTGATTTACAGCAGTTCTTCTGGGTGTCCATGGTAGAGCTCAGAGACCTCTACTTAGCAGAAATCAAAATCCTGCCAAGCTGCTAAAATACATCTTGCAAGGTAAAACTGACAGAGGCCATTCCTGCTCCAGTGCTTTTGCCTAAAAATGTAACTGACTTTCTGTGCACTGGAAACTCATTTTCTTCCTCTCCATCCAAAGGCTGTGACCAGTACTACAGAAGCCTCTGCTAGGATGAGGTTCCCTGTGTGCTACATGCCTGTTAATCAAAAAAGACTGACCTTTTTGCACTAAGCCTCAACTTGGAGGCTAAGGGAAGAGAAAAGCATCTTCACCATTCCATTCCATAGGAGAAGTGCGGCCAAGCAGAAAGGTAGGGTACGTCTCAACTACCATGGACCACCAAAGACTCTGCCCAAAGAAGGTACCCAACCTTCCTGTTGTCGAAGAAATAAACATCTCCAGAGGGCAATTCATCTCCCCATCTGTAACACCACCTCTAGAAATCATAGAATCATTTAGGTTCAAAAAGGCCTTCAAGATCATTCAGTCCCACTGTAAATCTAACAGTGCCAAGTCCATCACTAAACCAGGTCCCTAAATGCCACATCTGCAGGTTTTATTAAATACTTCTAGAGATGTAGAAGACCTCCAACACTGCCCTCGGCAGCCTGTTCCAATGTTTGACAACCCTTTCAGTGAAGACATTTTTTCTAATATCCAATCTAAACATCACCTGGCACAACTTGAGGCTGTTTCCTCTCCTTCAATCACTTGCTACTTGGGGAAAAAAGACCAACACCCACATTAATGTCAACAGCAATAATGTCTCCCCTGAACCTCCTCTTCATTAGACTAAAATACCCCAGTTCCCTCAGCTGCACCTCTTAAGATTTGTTCTCTAGATCCTTCACTAGCTGTGTTGCTCTTCTTTTGGCATGCTCCAGCACCTCAATGTCTTTCTTGTAGTGAGGGGCCCAAAACTGAACACAATATTTGAGGTGCAGCCTTATCAGTTGCAGGGAACAACCACTTCCCTAGTCTTGCTGGCCACACTGTTCCTGATACAAGCCAGGATGCTGTTGGCCATCTTGGCCACCTGGGCACATTGTCTCAACCAGGTGTTGACCAACACCTCCAGGTCCTTTTCCACCAGGCAGCTTTCCAGGTCCTCTTCCCCAAGCCTGCATGGGGTGGTCATGACCCAAGTGCAGGACCTGGCATTTAGCCTCGTGGAATGTGTATTTACAATTCTTTGGGCCTGGCCATCCAGCCAATTTTTTTACCCAGTGAAGAGTACGTCCATCCAACCCATGAGTTTCTCTAGGAGAATGCTGTGGAAAATGGTACCAAAGGCTTTACTAAAGTCCAGGTAAGCAACATCCACAGCCTTTGCCTCATCCACTAAGCAGGTCATCTTGTCATAGAAGGAGATCAGATTAGTAAAGCAGGACTTTTCCTATCTTAGAGTCAAATCTTAGATAGTGAAAATTAGGTGAGATGATTCACAAACCTCTGCTGTTCGAGAGAGAGGGCCGGAAAGCAATGAGAGGTCTGCCATCTTTCTGCCTCCAAAATCTCTTCAGAGCTGCATAGTGTGAGGTACACCCAGGACCTCATTCCATGTGTGTAAAACGGAAAGCACAAATCCCACCTTTCCAAGAGACAAGAGCTGGATATTGGTTAATGGTGGCTATAAAAGACCAAGCCTTTATATAAATAATTGGGTTGATTCTTTCCGCATTCAGTTTCAGAGTATTTTAATGCTCCTAGATGAGACTTTATGGGGTTTTTTCTGCAGCCAGGAAACAAAATGTTTTTTTCATTTTGCAAAGCACTAAGTCTAAGAATCCTATGTAATCATGGGGATTCAGGATTTGTGTTTTAGAGAGAGCATTAAATATTACTGAGGTCACAGAAATACAGTTGATGTCAGTGATGCTACATGCCAAAACAATAATTTTTGACAATACTTAGCATTTTAGAGTGCAATTCAGCAACTGGTTCCAAGCCACATCACCAACACGTGTGAAATCCTATTTCATCTTTCCCAGGAGAAGAGGAGGTCCTACTCAGATTCTGCAGGGTGACCTTGGATTCAGTGACAGGATACACCTCAAGTACAGAAGACACTAAACACTGTACATCTTCACTTTAATTAGGTGGGCTGTATCATTTTACACTGTTAATTTCATTGCAGGTTTTACTTACATGGTAAGAATCAGGTCTGGGTTTTTATATGTTACAATAACCATCAGCTATATACGGAATTCAATCAATATGTCTGTTTTTCCCATATGAGATTGAAATTGTTAGTTTTTAATTTACCTTTTACATTTTTAATTAATTTTAAATTGCATTCTAAACAAGGTCTAAAGGGGTCCATTTCTGTGCTCATTTCCACCTCCAAATAAATGTGGCTTGCATTATTTACCCAATCCCACCCATATAACCTAGTTAGGTCTCTCATGCAGCAAATAGAAATCTTACGAGAGCAAACAAAAATCCTCCTAAAGCTGGTAGTGAAAACTACAATTAAGAATGGTACTCTTCTTTCTGCTGCGAAGGCAGAGTATGCTACTGCAAGCCTTAGTCTGTGAGAACAGTTAAAGCTTCCTTTCATCAATTAGCACATGTGATATATTGCTTTGCATGTTTATAACTTTACTTCCTACTTGCAATTCACATTCTGTATACACGCTCAGGTTATTATTACATAAGGAGGAGAAAAAAAGGACCCAAAGCACAAACATTGTAATTATGTAGAGAGTGGATTGTAATACCTCTTGCCTGGATCAACTGTATACTTTTTAGCCCTAATGGCCTGTTAACTCCATTAATACTGAGTGTTTTCAGCATCAGTCACATGTGTAAATCTGTGGAAGTCAATATGCAAAGGATGCCAGGGACATAAGCCCTTCTTATTTATTTCTAAACAGATTTGCAAGGTTATCTCCTGTAATCATGCCAAGCCTTAATTTTGGGAAAAGCTGGCCAGAGGCAGCTCTCATATGGGATGGATGCAGGAGGTGACATGAGAGGTAGGCAGAGAGATGAATGCAGAGACATCTGGGCCAACCCTGCTGTGGTGTCGCTGGGTAGGCTTGCTTGCTGTGCCACACTCTTTCAGGGAGATTTTCCTTCCTCCACCGCCACTCCCAAGAGGCTGTCCAATACCGCAACCCCAGCAGCACCTCTCCTAGGCCTAGCCAACCCATATACTAGTCAGCTGGTGACACATGTGGCATCAGAGGGAGGGAAACGTCACAGCAAGTTGTTACAGGGTGAGTTGGTTGCCTGAGGAGCAGCTTGCCTCCTCTCCTCTTGAGATGTGGTGGGTCTGAAAAAGAGCAGATGTCCAAAGGTGAGCACCTAGGCATTAACTCCTGTTACCCCAGCCTTTGCGTAGAAAGGATAGTCCCCCTAAAGGAAAATAAACACTTGGTAGTTTGAATGACTAGCCCAAGTACATTGCTAGTCCAGGAATAAATGTCATTTAATCAGGTATTTAACAGGGTAATTGCATTCAGCTGGCAGGCCAGGATGCAGGCACCATAGGCAAAAAGGAGTTTGGTCTTGTAGTAGGAAGCTGATGCCTCCAGCCAGTCTACTCCTTAACCAGTGGTAATTTGGTACAGGCTCCAAAGGAGGTAATGGCCTAAACAGTAACCAGGCCAAGAACTTCTCTAGTTCTATTCTGTTCTCTGAAAACCCACAAAAAACAGTGACCTAGTGAGCATCAATGCATATGAACTTGGAACATTGATCATGTGATTGACACATGAATAGCAGGTGGCTTTTCCAAGACTCATTTATCAAGGAACAAATAAAGCTGTAGGTACAGGGGTCTCACATATACTTTTTGCCTCACATGCAATTTGACTACAAACCAATCACATTATTCCATAAACATGACATAGTTTTCATAGTTCACATGGCCTATGTGAACCTATTTCGAACTCTCCCTGCCAGGCAGCAATCCCCACTTGAGCTGGAATGCCTATCAAGGTTGCTTCGCAAGGCAGAAAGACCTCTTACCAACTGCAGATCTTTGGTAAGTGACCAATATTGCACAGAACCTTTTATTATTTTGCACTAAGATTCTGTATTGGTAACCTTGATTTTTGTCTTTGTAGTTTTTAGTCATTGCTATACCCTTTGTGCAGTAAATGGTAGAGTGAACCTTGCCATTGAATTTGTTAAGTCACACTTTTACAACACCATATTTCACTAAAACCATTTTTGCTGATATCTTTGGCTGTGGTTCTTTATGTGGGCTAAATCAACCACTCATGACACCTCTTCAGCAGCAGAGTTGGTCCATGGAAGGCTGGCTCAGCTAGGGCCAGGACCATGAGCCCAGTAGTACGAGCTTGCCTCCCTTCAGCATGACAAAAGCAAAGAAAGGAAAGAGGAGGTAAGGTTTCTCACCCTCCCCCTAAAAGTTATTTGGACATTTAAGGTTTTTTTTTTTTTTTTGGAGGGAGAAGGGGAATCAAAAAAGAAATAATTTTTCTGCAAATATTTTTCGTTTGGCTAGAAAAAGGTCACTTTTGATCCCTCTCCCTCTGTCACCCTCCCATTAATGGAAAAGCCAAAAAAGCATGGTTTCGGCCGACTTTTTCCCCCTAACCACTGTCCTTTGGGGTTAGCGTGGAGGTACCTTGTCAGCAGATTGTTTTGCCATGCTGTGCCTATGGTGTGGATAACCAGGTAAAGGATTAACAGATGTCGCAATCTTATCTGGCAGATCCCCAAGACACTGAATGCATTGCAAACAAAAATTTCACTTATGCCTCAGTTAAATTCTGAAAACAGGCAAGTAAGATCTTTCATAACTCTTTTCTATTCACCCCTTCTCCATTTCTGAAATGCTGCTTTCCCTCTCCACTGAATAAAGATGCTGCATGCTATCAGAACAAACTTGGAACGTTGCCATTATCCCCAAAAGGTGCCATGACACAGAAGTGTGTTGTGGGCACATAAGGGAAATGCAAGCTTGGGATTAGAAAGAAATGTCAAGTCCACTCCTTCCCAGCACATCCTAAGCAAGGAAATTATATTAGTTTGATAAACTGTGTCCTTGAGCCTATGGCAGCAATTTTGTACGTATAAACAGGTTAAGCAAAGGGACAATATACATTTTGCCATGGTAAATACTCTCTTAAAGAGAGGTTAGTTAACCCGAGCCCTTTGTGACTTTGAATTTCCATACTATCACAGTCTTGTGGCAGAATAGTGCTCTTCATCTTTTTGGTGACAGGAGACCTGTCTTGGAGAAGCTGGGTAACTCTTTCAGGATGTGTGTCATGGTTTAACTCCGGCTAGCAAAAATACCACAAAGCCGCTCTCACAAATCCCCATCCCCTCCTCCAGCAGATGGGAAGAATCAGAGGAAAAAGAAATAAGGAAGCTGATAAAATTGAGATAGGAACTATTTACTAATTAAATCTAAATCAATATATACAGATATTATTAATAATTAATAATTAAAATAGTAGAAAATAAAACATACAATACAATGTATACAATATGATACAATTTCCCACCATCCACTGACCAATGCACACCCAGATGTTGAGGGATGAAAATCAGACACAGAGAGCCCGAGAACCACAGCCCGAGAGTGATCGCAGCCCGAGAGCCGCGGCCTGAAGGCCAGAGCCCAGGAGCTAACGCAGCAGATTCCGAGCGAACCCTATCACTGATAACATGGCCAGAAAACTCAAAACAATCCACCAGCTCCCACACGGATGAGCCAGCACAGGAGCTGGCAAAGCAGCTAACGCAGGAGGGTTAGCAAGTGCCCGGAGAGACGAGCAAGGGAGAGAGAGAAGGGCAGAGTAATGGCTACCGGACCCCCTTCCCTGCCCAAGAGACCGGAACATGACGTACTATGGGATGAAATACTTCCTTGGTCAGTCTGGGTCAGCTACAGTATCCAAAGCAGACAAAAGACCATGAATTCAGTACAGGCCATCCCCAGCACCAGCTGAGGCCTTATCAATGTTTTTCTTAGCAACCTCTTAGTAAGCACAGTAAAGGGAGTTAACCCTTTCCTGACTGATCCCAGCACAATATGATAGGAATACTGGGGAGAAACGTGACTTTAACAGAGACCTCAGGGTACCTCCTAACTAACGGTCCGTCCTCTCAGCACAGCCTAGAACTGCAGAAATGAGAAATGAGCTCAGCAAAGAGGGAAAAATTGAGACAAAGCCACTGTCCTCATCAGCTGCAGAATGCCCCTGAGGTACACACAGAGGTTTGCTGAAGAGATGGGGGAAGCACAATATTTATGGAGCAAAGCTCCACCCAGCTAAAGCTGACACCCTGCTGTGGGCAAGCTACAACAGTCTTCATGTCTCAGTAGCTTGCCAAAACATCGTTTAAAGAGGATGGTGTGATACTTGCAATAATACCATGTCCAGACTGGGAACTGAAAAAAGACTCATTGTAATACCCATAGTCCATTCCATTGTCCCATCCCAAACCATCATGTGGTTCCTCAGTGATGGCAGCAGCTCTGAAAACTGTATTGCCCTACAACGCACCGTTCAGCTTGTCCACATGGTATCAGCAGCAGCAAAGATAAAACAATCCTTCCCGATCTCTTTTCCTTCTATGTATGAACAATTTCTTAAAAAAAAATAAAAGATCCCTTTTAGAGTGATTTGGGGGATGAAATGGGGAGATGTTTTTTTCCTCTCTGAACCATCCTGTGCAGTTATCACTGATATAGATGCATCATTAAGAAATACAGGAGGCACAAGATTATCCATCTGCAAGGAAATGGAGGTTTTTCTGAGTCCTAAGGGCAACAGATGCATTTTCACCCATCACATATGTGGATCCCTGGAATTGCAGGAATGATACGCCATCTTGTGGACAGATTTGATGGGCCAGGTTTCATTTGCAAAGACGTTTTGGTGCTTTGTATAGAGAAAGAATGAAATACAAGAATCAAAGCAGAGTTGATACCCAGCTAAACACTCTCATGAACATGCAAAGCTGTGGGGTATGCTACGGTGCACAGTAATCACCAGCAGGCAAGGTCCTTTCTCTCATCTGGCAGCTTTACCCTGCTGCTTCTAGGAGGAAAAATAAGTTTTCTGCAAAGGGGCAAGAGTCTTCAGGGAAATCCTTCAATCATGAGATGTTCACAGCAAAAAATGAACACACCTGTGTCAGACATCCACCAGGAGTACGGGAAGGACAAGAATTGCACTGCATCCTGAAAAAGATACTCAGCTCTGTGTGCTTGTGTACATATAGACCCCTCTATCTATAGAAAAATATGTAAAGCGTGTGTCTTTTTTAAATTTTACACCAATCCAGCCACTACTAGGTTGAACAGAGGCTACAGACAGAGACAAACCTATCAGTTAAAACCAAAAAATACCACTTGTACTGTTTGGACTATGTCTCCAAAACAGTACAGACTTTAAGAGCAAACCTGCATGCAAAGAAGAAAGATCACTTAGGTATGGGAAACAGGCAAATTCAGAACCCGCTCCTATCACAGTAAGTTTGGGCAGATTCATTTTATATCACTGAGCTGGCAATCTGCGTGACAGTCAAAGTGTAATGCAGATCACTTCTCTGCAAATTTTTCTGGTAACGAAGAGTGAATGGATGAGACAGTTAAAGCAGTGACATTCCATGCCACAGCAAAGTGTCCTCTTCTCCTGAAGATACTGACTTCTGTGTCCAGATATACACCTCCAAGTGATTTCTTTTTAATTTTGGTTTGTAGTACTAATAGTTAAACATGTTCATTTTTCTCTGTGCACTTCAAGACATAGTCCCCTGTGCAGAAATGCACTGTATGAAAGCCTATGACAGGATTAAATGTCATTATTTTAATTATGGTTGATTCAGGAAGCAAAATAATTACTTTTAGCTAGAATTTTTTCCTTTATTGGGTGGGGGTTTTTTTCTTCAGAGATGAACTGCAGCTTACTATATATTTTTGGAGATCTCCAAGTGTAAAATAAATATAGCACAGTTTTTCGTATTTGACAAAATCTCTTTGTATGCAACACGTAACCTTAGCTTTTACTATATAAGAGATAAAACCTCTGAGTTAAATTTTCCAATTACTACCTGTCTAGTAGAGCTGCAGCAGGACTACATCAAGTATTGGAGTTTTACTGGAGAAATGTAATTACAGTTTGAAAAATTGTGTTGCATGCATTCCTATCACATCCTGACTAGCAGTTTATATGCTAAAAAGAAAAATGCTTAGGGCTCAATTCATAAGAACTTTATGTTTCATTTACATTTTTTCATGCAGTTTACTTGGAAAAGCTCATAAATAATGTGTACCTTTGAAGTCATACATGAATTTTAGTGAGCCATTCAACTTCTTACTCAATGTAGAGAGAAAGGCATACCTTGATCACCTGAGTCACTGAAGGTAAGTATGGAAGTGCTGGTCTTCCAAATAAAATTCACCAATTAGAAGCAACATCCATGTAGCGTAAAAGTCCAACTTCAGATCTAACTTGTCCATAGTTACCTTGACTTCAACCTCCTAGAGCTGAATGTTCCTGCAGCCAAAATTTCCAATAGCTAAAAGAATTAGGGATCTGATCACTAATGGGAAGTTACCTCTGTTAAGTGTCTGTAAACATTTCTGAAGCCCTCCTTATGTAGTGAAACTCAGTAACATAAAGATCACTGGGAAAAAAAAATTTAAAAAAAATCAATCTTTATTTTGAACGTATGCCTGCTACTGCATTGCTGATGACAGGAGTTCAAAAATCGTAACTTGCACATCCAAAGCAATGACTATCACTTTGCACATCAAACCTTCTGCAGTCAAGACTGTTAAAGATGTATGCATATTTAAAAAATTCAATATCTGCTGAGATTCTCCTGAAATAACTCCATTAACCAGGGCTTTAGGAAAACCAACCACTATTCCAAGATTTGAAATTAAATTACAAAGCTTATGAAAAACTGCAAGAGTAGGCAACCTGTCATTATTTTTTGTTGGTTATTTTTGTTTAGTATTTTTATGGGGTTTTTTTCCAGTCATCTTTACATTGTTTTCCAAGATGATGATGCTAAACAAATCCTGTAGCACCTGGAGTCCAAGGTATGTCTCAGCTTTAACAGAAGAAGTTACTAAAAAAAACACACTTAATCTGCATTTTTTTTTTCTTTTAAAGTTGCTCTATTTAATAAATTAATGGGGCTAATCAAAGTTATAATGAATACAAAAGATTTCAAGATCTAGCTGCTTTGTTAGAGGGTTGTGGGAGGAATCTGAAGCACAAACAGCCTTGGTCTGCTGTACTTAGGTAAGTGGCAGACCTCAAAAATCCTCACATGACAATATACTGCCCATAGAAATAGGAGGAAAGAGAAATATTCAGCCCTGCTGTATTCCCATCCACATGCACTTACACTTCCTCTGGTGCATAGATCTTGGTTTTTCCTGATCAGAGATTGTCTTTCTCTAGCTCCACCCCACGTACACCACATTCTGAACAAGTAAAATAGTATACAAAGAGTTAAAGAAAAGAAAAATCAGCCTGGCAGGCAAAGTCTTTGTTCAGAAAACTGAGCTCCACCTGTCTTGAGGAAAGGCATTGGGCTTCATCATCCACCAAGAGCACATGGTGCTACTTGTCCAAAGGCAAGAAGAGCTGGTGCTCTTGAAGAAAGAAGCCGAGAATGTCTCCAGTGCACCTGTAATCTTCTCTGTAAAGACTTTTGTAACACTACAGTGATAAATGCCATATTCATTATAGGAAAAATCTGACTGAAAAGTCCCATCATAAACCTGTTTTAAACTTTTTACAGCTTCACCAAACTTAAAGCAGCTGGCAAATATTTTTCATGACAAGTATCTGAGACTCCTTATTTTGGAGAGGAAATTGAATTATCTAGGCTGTAGTTATTCATCCATTTCCAAATACAAAGCTAATGGGAAAAAAAAAAAGGCAAACCACCAGTGTTTTCTCCACGTTAAGTGATGGAAACACCCATTCCTTTGAAAAGCCTTTGTGTCTCTGATTAACAGAAAGCCTGGGACAACAGAGGAAAGGTGGTACATGAAAGAGAACATCACCCTGGGAGGAAGGATGAAGACAGTCATTTTTAGCACAAAACAGCTACTCTTTGCAGAACAGCAAACTACTTGAAAACACATTTTCTCCTAAAAGATGTCCTGTGAGAAAGAGTTCAAGATGCCCCACAAAAACAGAGTAGTGATGCCACAAGCAATGCAGAACACGTATCACCCTTACGGTTCAGCAGCACACCATATTGACTGAAATCCAGTGGTGGAGGGAGACCTGACTATTACCTCTCTCCTTTCCTATCACCCCTATTTGATTTCACCAGATCTCTGCAGTACTGCATCTAGCAACATCATCTGGAGAACACCTAAACCAGAAGCACCGAGCAGCTTCTAATTGCTGTGGTAATACCAGAATAAGCGGCAAGGCAGCCTCGCCACTCCACTGAAGGTATTAATAGGTGACTATCCATGACAAACTACATCTAAATAATATAACAGAGGCAGTTTCTAGCTGATTCTCCCAATGCCCAACACTCCATGCCTGTCCAATCTTATTATAAACATTCCCACAGCTTCAGCACATCCCACTGTGAAATTATGGATTAAAGCAATTTTTTCCAGTTTTTCAGGATTCTTTTTCCACTACCTGAACACAGATGTACACAAAGTACTCCTTAAAAAAAAAAAAAACATGCTATTCTCTTTGCCATCTATGTCACTGAACCTCACTACAGCCGTAGGAGCCCTCCAAAGTGTGGGTTTATAACCAGCTCTGCAGCATCCTAACAACATCACTGTGAATGGCAGCACTAAAATTCATGGGCTGTTTTATGTGTGTATGAGCACTGGTGAATTCCTGCAAAGAGGGATACAAAACCCAAAACCCACATGAGCAAAGTGCCTTGGAAAGTCAAAAGGAAGATGACAAACTCAAAAGGAGGGGGGGGACGCAAGAAAACATCCATTTTCAAATGTACTTTCCACATATATCTGAAAATATGACGCTTCCCAGATGCCAAATTTCTGACTGAACTGGTGACTTGCAGAAAAGACAGCACCTCCTCCTTTCTCTCCCTCTTTCTCTCAAGTGTTACTTCCACCTACTGTCTCATGAAAGTCAAAGCAAGGCAACATCAGAGAACTGGTTTGTTCGAAGAGAAATAACTAGAAAGAGGTGGGGAGAGGTTATTGAGAGAGCAAATTCACCTGGAGCAGTGAAGGTAAGAGAGGTGTCAACAACAAGTACTACACAGCATAATTGTTTCCACTGCCAAATGGAATAAAGCCCTGTCTGATTCACAGGAGCATCGTAATAAAAATGGTGTATTTTCAGGCAGCATTTCTAGATGCTGTTGCCTAATTTGCCCACTGCAGCTCAGAGAGTGGGGAAGGTCTCAGAGCACTGGTGTTCACAGTGTTTAGTTAGAGCTGCTCACCATCACAAGCAGCAAGCTACATTTTGAAGGGACCCTGACAAGTGCGGAGAAGGTGGGTATCATCGCTCAATGCAAAGGAACTCTGCAGAGCTCCCATGGAGAACACCAAAGCTGAAGGAGCTTGGGGACACATGCCTACCAAACAACTTATACCCCTGGAAAGTCAGTCCACTGCTCCCGCACAGCAGAGATCTGCTTCCCATAAGCATGCAGGAGAAAGGGAGATTCACAGACTGTTAGGGGTTGGAAGGGACCTCTAGAGATCATCTAGTCCAACCCCCCTGCCAGAGCAGGATCCCCTAGAGCAGATCACACAGGAACAAGTCCAGGCGGCTTTGGAAAGTCTCCAGGGAAGGAGACTCCCCCCTCTCTGGGCAGCCTGTCCCAGTGCTCTGTCACCCTCACAGGGCAGAAGGGTTTCCTCACATTCAGGTTGAACCTTCTGTTTTCCAGTTTATGGCCATTGCCCCTAGTCCTGCCACTGGACACCACTGAGGAGAGCCTGGCCCCATCCTCCTGACACCCACCCTTTAGATATTGATAAGCATTGATAAGATCCCCCCTCAGCCTCCTCCTCTCCAAGCTAAACAGCCCCAGCTCTCTCAGCCTTTCCTTAGATGGAAGGGGCTCCAGGCCCTTCATCATCTCCGTGTCCCTGCGCCGGGCCCTCTCCAGTAGCTCCTTGTCCTTCTGGAGCTGAGGAGCCCAGAACTGGACAGAGAGGAAAGGGGAGACAAAGAGGAGCAGAAATACAGTACCTGATCAAGTTTCCTGTCCGTTTTCATCCACAGAAGCTTCTAGAAATGGATGAACTACTACTTGGAGTTAGCAACGTTGAGAATTGGGCTGAATCTGAAAAAAGACATGCTGTAATCAAGAAAAGCATTTTCACCCCCTCTATCTACAGAATGGCAACACACTGTAGATATGATGTATGATGGGACATGCAACCCAGCACAGCTGCATGGCCCTCCAAGTTTCCAGGCGTAAGATACCTGCATGGAAAGTGGCCTGGCATCAAAGCATTTTCTTCCTTAACTAAACATATCAGCTTGGAAGCAGAGAAGTAAAAAGTTCTGACAAGAAAAAAAAAACCCAACACACCTTTTTTAAACAACAGCAGGCATTATCCTTGAAAAAGCCTTGTTTATGGATAATAAATATGGATTTTACCTTCTCACTTCAACCTAAGTCCTGCCCTACGTGTAGTTGAGTGCCTTCTATGATCTAGCCTTTGTTTCCAGGATTAATCAAGGGTCTCCAGCCAGTCCACCAAGGCATGAGGCCTGAAGGTTTAACAGCATCAGAAACAACCAAAAATTACATGTGAGACAACATTCTGTCTGCTTGAGCAATAATGTGTCTTTCAACAAGAAAATACAATTATTGCCTTAAGGTCTGTAGATGACTGTCTCATAGTGCTTTTCCCTTCTGTTCATAGGTAGAAGTCTACTTTTAAGACTTTTTTCTCTCACTTCTCTGCCAACATCAGGAGTTGAATGCAGCTTGAGCTGGTTTCCCCCCCAACCTGCTGTGCCATCTGAATAAATTAATTTTTATTTAAGATTCAATACTGAGACTCTAGTACAGGAAACCTAGGGCCAAACCTGATGAGGGGAGAAGCACTCAGGAGTGAGAATCTGTATGTGAAAGGAGTCTAAAGGGGCACCCATCATCTCACCAGAGTCAGCTGCTGTGAAGGGACTTCAGCCCTAGCAGGAAAGACTCAGGCGGTGAGTGTGCAACTCCTCAGGTGGTATACTTGTGCTTGAGTGATCCATCTTAACAACTGTGCCCATTGAAAAGGGTATGCCAGACCAAAGTGTGTGTAGAAATCAGCTACGTTTGATCTAAATTTATTAGTCATTCATTCTGCCAGTAGTAATTGAAAGACACTAAACAAATATGAATTATCCACTGAAAGCCACCACGTACCACAAACTACTACTTCACTAGTAATGCTGACTTTGCAACACATTTGAAACAAGGCCTTTTGGTCACTGCATAAAACAGCTTCTTCCTCCCACAATTACATTTAAGTATCACTGAAAAATTAAGGAAGTCAGTCCAAGCTGAATTTACTGTTTTAATCAACAGTTCTCTTGGTATATGGGGCTCATTACTGTCACTGCATGCTGGCACTAGAGTTGGAAAATTCCTACCAATCATACTGTTTTAGTACTTTGCTTACTTTTGCCCATGGCACAGTGGAGGCAACAGCTCAATTCAGATCCAAAATGAAAATTAACTGCTAACAAGAGTCCAAAGAATGAGTCTGATCACACTACATCTGGGAGAAACCACAGCTCCTCAAAGAGCTTTATTATGTATTTAAGCCATGTAGAGTAAGTGAGCCTTTTGAGAAATATTAGCAGATAGCTATGTTATCTTGACATTCCCACAGTAACCGTTACATTAGATGCGTGCTTTTGTAGGAACTTGCTCTTGAAATGCCTACAAGTGTCAGAGTCATCAAGAACTCAGCCCCTCTGAGACAGAAGGGTTTGTAATCTCCCTAGATGTGATGAAACAGGAAAACTGATTTTCCTGGGAGCTCTGCTGTATGTTCGTTTTCTGCAAAGAGACAAGGGAAAACTCTAGGCATGTCACGTAGCGCACACTGGTGAAAAGGATTTCATTCACTGTTAACCAGAGCTGCTGAGACGGGCAGCTCAAGCTGTTTGGTCTATCCATTCCTGAGGAGGCTGTTCAGTCCCCTGTGCCTCACACCGAGAGAGAGCATAATGTCCTCTAGAATGTGCCATCCTTGTACCTTCCTTAAGTGGACTAAGGCCATTCAGCAAACACAAGGTTGGTATAGAGGTCTCACGTACTCAAATCTTCCTCCTCCATCATCACACCTAATTTAGTGGAAAAACCAAGCTGATAGTGAGAAGATGAGCCTGCTTAGGGAACTAATGATGCAACGCAGACACACCATTCTGTGTTCTGCTGCTTTCTACCTTCCCAGCACTTCTGTCTGTGTCATAAAAAGATGAGCAAGACTGTGTTTTGAAAACTCAGCTACAGGCAAATTTAATCCTCTTAGCTGTGCACAGAATTGCTGACTTTCTCACATTTTAAGAAAAGAGCAAATTGTTCTAAAGGCAAAACTAGCACTTAGTTGACCTGTATGCAAATAACTTCAACCCTTCTTTTACCTACTCTTGGGGTCTGAAAGGCAGATCTCTGTAGATTATCTAGGATTTAGAGATGATTTAAATCATCTTTGCTTCCATGCATGAATTAACAGCCAACTTTACCTAGTGATCCACTCTGCTTCTCGAAACTAACTCTTTCCAATAAGAAATCACATGGCAATATGTTCGATTGGGTGTGCCACAGGAAAGACTGGTGAGAAATTGCCAGTGCTGAACAATTTCCTTCTCCCAACATTTCTTAGATGTGTGATTTTCAGTTATTATGATTCAGCACATTATGAAGGCATTGACCTCAGAGAATGTTTCTGAGGATGCTCTCAGATGACATTATGGTGTTCTCAAAGATGCCCTCTCATGTCATCATCTTTATCAGTCCCCATTCACCTGGTGCATAGTCTAATTTGTACATAACTGTGGAATTGTGATAGGGACAGATGGATGCCTGCAGCTACAGCCTTTCGGTTTTTGCATTAAAACCTAACTCATGTCAGATTAAGACATTCCTCCAGACTTAGAAAAATTTCCCTTCCTCCCCACCTCTGTTGTGTAAGTCCACCCCACTTCCACCAAAGTGTCAGAGATTCTGGGGCCTCCAAGTGCACAATAATGCATGCACAATTTAAGACAGGCCAGATAAAAGCTTTAGTAACTATTGTCACAGTGAGGGAACGTTTGGGCAACACATCCCCTTCTGCTCCTGTTTTCTGCCAAGTGATTACAGAGATCTATAGGCTGTTTCAGAAAAACAGGAAGAGGTGGATAAGAACAAACATTTAAATATTGACAAAGCCAGGCATACATCACTGGGAGGGAGTGAATCCTTAATGCAGCTTCTACCTGCCACAGGTCTAAGGAATCAAACAGTAAACAATGTGACAATACGGAGAGGTGACTATTGGTGGAGCCTACAGGAGTGGCACATCCAGCATCATCTTATCTCAGAAGCGAGAACAACCACAGGCCCTTAGCTTTCAGTTAAAAGGAATGTTATTTTAGTTAAATTTCTTGGCCAGGCCTCTCAATCTTGGTTTTGCCAGGAGTTTGGCCATTGCCTTTACTAACCACTGGGATTTGACCCCACCACTCTACACTAGCAGAAACTAGCAGAGTTTTTCTAGCCTAGCTCTTTATCATCTGCCCTCTGTCCTGCCATCAAGACATATTTGAAAAAGGATTTGACGAAGGAAGTTACACTCTTCACCCTGTTACCACAACTATACTCCCCAGAGACCCTTCCCAGAACCCAGTTTGCAAAGCAGCAATTCACTTCATTGTAGCCACATTGACCATGTCCAAGTGTACCTGAATGCATACTTGAGTACTTGCTAGTTGTCCTACCTTTTAAGATACCTTCTTACCAGTTTTCCCAATGCACACATTGGGCTCACATTTGTATTTGGTAGCCCCCACTGACAGCCTTTTCAAATACTGGCATTGCATGGCAGCATAAGTCAGATGTTCTTGGGTGAACACTACCTGGTCCTGCCTGGTAGCACGGTACTTGTTCTCTGTCATTTTGATGTTGGGTCTAGCTACGTTACAGTCACTATTATAGAGCGCCTATTCAACTATAAAAATTTAAACTTGAACACACAACTGTCCTATGGGGCAACCTGTAATTCTTTTAATGAATATTCGTTGACAACTCAACAAATTCAGCCTCACAATCATTACAGTTATATTCAATATTAAATAAATAAATGGTATTCAGAGATCAGCAGAATTTCTTCCTGGCAAGGAGAACACAGCTTAGTGTTTACCTTTTAGGCAAATATGACATTCAAAAATTTTTACACAAAAGTTCAAATGTCATCTGTATAAAAGGATCTTTTCCACAAACAGAGGAAAATTGCAGTATAAACAAACTGAAGTGGGAAATCAAAAATATGAATGAGAATTGAAAGTTTCATAGGTAAAAGTTTAGACTACAGATTACAATACAATCAAGACAGAGGACAAAACCCCTTCAGTTTCAAACAGAAGTAGTCTACAATTTATGTAACTTCATTTCAAAATGGAAACAGTAAAAAAAAAAAAGGCACATAAATGGTTCAGAAAAAATGTAAATGTTCAATTTACATTTCTGATCACTGTTTTACAAAAACCATGATGTAGGCTCAGCACATGATGATTAATGGCTTTCCAGATCAATAGTAACCAAAACTAATGATAAAAACTATTCCACAGAGGAAAATAATAATCAGTCTGCATGCTTTGCCTCCAAGAGAATTTGCTAGGGCACTTGCTAGTTTGCTGCTGGTAATAACTAACACATTTGAATCAGCACATGCACTGGTTTTAGCTGGGACAGAGTTAATTTTCCGCACAGCAGCTAGCATGAGGATGTTCTGGATTTGTGCTGAGAAGACTATTAATTAATAGCATACTATGTAGTTGTTGCTAAGGAATGGTTATACCAAGTCAAGGACTTCTTTAGTTTCTGATAGCACACCTGTGTTCCCAGGTTCTTCCCTGAAAGAGGATTCTGCAAGAAGCTGGGAGGGGAGACAGCCCAGACAGCTGAACCAGACTGACCAAAGGGACATTTCATGCCATTAAGCATCATGCTCAGTATATAAACTTGGGGAGATAGCTGAGAAGGAAAATAGCTGCTCTGGAACTGGCTGAGCATCAGTCGGACGATGGTGAGCTCTTGTACCATTTTGTTTTCCTTCCTGGTTTTCCTTTTTTTAAAAACATACAAATTATTCCCATTATAATTAATAGCATTAGTATTTTCATTATGTTATTGGTATTATTGGTTTAATTATTTCATTTCACTTTCAATTATTAAACCCAAAAGTTCTTATCTTTTTCCTCAATTCTTTCCCCCATCCTACTGGGGGTGGGGGAAGAATTAAGTTAATGGCTGTCTGGTACTTGGTTGCTTACTGGGACTCAACCACAACTGCATGGAATCTCCAATGGATTAAATTGGAAAATGAGGCTGCACTAACTTCCATTAAAATAGGAAAAATCATACATGGCATCCATCTTGGGCAAAATAATGATAAAATCTGCCCTCAGGGTGGCAGGGCTAAAGAACAAATAAGTGGGAAGAGGTTTAATATCATTTTAGCATAGTTTATAGAAAGTAGAGCTGGTCAGAGAGATCTGATTTGGAAGGTAAACGAAATTACACAAGTGTAGATAATTTGACCTCCCACTAAAGGGCATTCTGTTAATAAAAGCAATACCGTATAAAACCAACAGAATACCATAGATGGACTAGGGACTACATAACTACCTTAGAGGGAAGCTTCCACACAGGAAATGTTAACAAATGCAGACATTTCCAGCAGGGCTCCACAGGGACCATCTCTACGCATTAGTGCCTTTAATATTTTTATCAATGATGCTGAAGTAAAATGAAAAATGCTGCTGGTACATTTTGCTGAAAACAAAGACTGTAAAGATGAGCGCAGAGTACTACTTCACAGTACAAGTGTTCTAACACTACAGGATATAAGAACAGGCCTGAAAGAACAAAGGGTGTGAATTTAAAAAGGCTGCTAGGAGCAGTGGACAACAGACTGCCCCACAACTTCACAACAGCAGAGAAGATTATGACAGTCCATGCATGAGCAAACAGATCAGTGTTAAAGAGCACTTACAGTCCACACCTCTTAAAGGATGTTGAAAAGGGAGCACAAATAATATGGTGAGTATAAAGTAAAGAATTTACAGCAACAGACAGGTTCTTTACAGCAAAGCTTATTCAGGCTTAGCATAAGAAGACTGAGAGATGATTGATTGCAGCATCTAAATCTCTTAAGTAGGAAGAAGTACACAGGGCTCTACAGTTTAGCAAAGAAAGGCATGACACAAAGCAATGACTAGAAGATTAAGCCAGACAATTTCAAACTGGGAGCTAGACAACAATTCCCAAAATCAGATACACTCAATTAAGCAGTGAGGATGCCTTCCCAGGAAGTCTGCTTTGGCCAAGTCCAAGTTACCGGGCTCAGCACAGCTTTTTCTAATACATGCTTTCCCTGTGTATCTAATATAGCCACCTGGCTGCAGAAGGAGAAAGAATGGAATAACTAATCATTCCCTGACAACCCTGAAACCCAGGCAAGTCAGTATCATCAATTACTGACATTCTAGTAATTACCAACCCGAGTTGTGGCCAAAGTGGAAAGTTACTGATGCCTAAATTCAATTATCTTACAACCCTATAAACAGTAGTTTCAAGTACAACCCTTTGAGCTCTTCTGGACTGCAGTGGGCTGCACCCAGTATCTCCCTCTGAGTGGGACAACTCCGAGTTCACAAACTCCCAAGTTTGTGAAATCACAGGACCTTGCAACTTAGGCTGAAATACTCCTTGATGGCCAACTCTTTGCTCATTGAGAGATGCACTGGTGTCTTACATGAATATTTTCACCCAACTCTAGGGGAAATTTGAACACGTACCTTTGTATATATATATGTAACTATTTTGCTCTGTGTGCATGCTATTTTATATCTGCAACTTTGATAAGTCTTTGATTAAGCTGCTGTGTTGATTGATTGTTTTGATAGGCAATTATATAATCTAATTTTGTGACGCATCTTAATAGTGTTAATAAATTTTCAAATGCTGCTATTTTAAATTGCTGCTATCCCAAAGCTACACAAAAAACACCACACTGTGATCCCTACACCTAATCCCTTTGACATAAAAATTGACCAAATCTGCAACTTGGAATGGATTCAGACACACCTAGACTTCTTTTTGAAGGAGTTTAGAAAGCAAAGGGGTCCACTCTGAATCTCACAACTCAACAGGAGGGCCTTCCTTAACCCTTTTCCCTAATCCATATCCCATCAACCAAATTCTGACTCAAATTCTCTGACCCTGTGTAAAACATTTTTAATTAATGTATAAACCATTTTAGCCCATTGCTAATTTGATTTCACCTTTGTATGCTTTTTGAGATCAAAAAAGTGATAGAGTGGACGTTGCCATCGAATTGCCAAGTCATGGTTTTCACAAATTCATATTAAAAATAGTGTCTCCCTCCCTAATACTTGTGACACTGATCTTTTAAGCAGGCTAAACCACTCTCCTTCATGACATCTACGACTGCAAAGAGAATTGAGGCTGCAGGGTGTTATGGTTCTTTCTCACTGCCAATCCTTCTAATACTATTTCACAGGTATCAGCAGAAATCAGTGCTGGTCTCCTTCCTTCCTGTGAAGTTGGGGACCAACCTCAGGGGCTCTCCCTTCAGTCCAGTGGTACTGCTCAAGCTCACAGTGTTGACTGGGTTACTGATCAACCCCCCACCCCCAACAGCTATGGTTACCTATAGGCATTCAAGGCAACCGCTTAGGCTTTGTACTTTCATTCGCTATTTCAGCTAATACCCTGACCAGGTTACATTATTGCCTGTACTTAAAAAAAAAAAATTTACAAGCTTTATGATTGAATTAGTCTATTATTGACTCCAAGTAAGTTTTACAGTATCATAATTTACATTTCAATTCCACTGTGTACTTGTACTACAACAATAAAAAATACTTACTGCCCAGGTGATCACATAATTGCTACTAATACTACTACATTTATTCCCTTTTTACTTCTTATTTTTATAAACACATTTAAACTCCAAAAATTTGGCATTACCTTAAGAGGAATAGCAACTATTTGTCACCTGTGATTCTCTAGCTAGTAACTAGACTTTTCCACATTTCTTGCTCCTATTAGGTACTCAGTCTATAATTTTACATGTTTAAGTTTTCCTCTGTAAGGCAACACTATCTCCAAAATCTGTACTCCTGGGCAGAAAGCCAGCAAGCTCCACTCATCTTGACAGGCCCTTCAAAAAAATTAAATTTAAAAGATATTATTACATCAGAAACAACAATGCCCATCAAAATAATTTACCTTCCTACCTGCACAAAATCCAAATAGGCCCACCTGCTTCATCACCCAGCCCTCCTCAACACTGACCATGTAGTCCCACACCCTTCAACTACAAGATCTTCAACCACCTTCCCATGATGACCCACTAAATATACCTCTTTCAATGACCAGCAATTGCTGCATTCCAAGGGAGCACTCCCCAGGAACAAAGTTTGCAGAAGCCTTGAAAATCACACTGCCTGCAAAAACCCCGGCCTGAGACCAACCTTGCTCCAAATACTGGCAACGAATGTTGCCTTGCAGAGTGGCTGGGACCAGGAAAAAAAAGAAAACAGCTGGGAGAAAAAAAAAATCACCCAGCTGGGATTTTTTAATTATAATTTTCAGTAAAATTTACTATCTCAACAGAAATACACATATACAAGGTTAGACACATTCAGGAACTAACATTCAACGTACACTCATTCCACCCCTCACACATCCATTTCACCACACACCTGCCACATTGGCAGAGCACCCCAATTCCTGAGCCATCCCTGGAACTGCCTCACTGTGCACCTCAAAACAACTTCATTGCTCCATCAGATTCCAAAGTGTCAGCCTTCATAACCAGAAGCCAAGGCAGATGCTTTACTACACACATCAATCACACTCCTTCGCTTCAAATTGCACACTCTGGCAAAACTTGCTCCAGGATTTTCTCTGGAAATCCAAATCACCCTGTGTCACCTGTAAAACAACAGAAGGGACTCTACACTTCATTTCACACAGCTACTGACTATCCAAAGAAACAGCCCATACAACCTCCACCCAAACAGGCCATGCTAGTTGACAGATTATCATCCTACACTAGGACCATTCCATCCCAGGAGGAATTGCTACACACACTGGTGAAGTGGCTCCACCTCAAAAACAAACACAGGCTCTACAAACAGGACCTAAGGATGCCAGAATACCACACACGGCAGACTTGATGTCAGACCAAAAGACAGGCTGGCTAAGCACAGCAATGCCGAGGCCACGTGGCACAGACATTCCAGCATGGCCTTCCATGTGAAAGTGCCCCAGCTCTGGATGAAAGGTGGGTGATGAAGCCACAATGACTGACAGAGACAAAATACTGGGGAAAACTTAAGACTATGATGACACAGGGAAGACAACCCTGGAAAAACTCTCAGGAAAGAACCACTGAGACAAGACACGACGGCAAAGCCTGATAAAGCTCCAAGACAGACTGGCCAAACGAACCTACGATGCTAAACTGGATTTACAGCATTGTGCTTCTACATCACGCTGCGAAATGAGACGTGCTTGATCGGTGCTATGCCAATAACTTGAGCATTGGCAAAGTTTTTTTATTGATTGACAATAAATTTTTCAATCATCGGAAGTTTTTTTTCCCCTCACTATGTGGATGGACATAAACATTCCCACCACAGCAAATGGACCAGGTTTGATTTTTTTGTTTGCAAAGTGACGACCAATGTCATATAAGAAAGTCCTCAAACTGGTGGAAGGGAGAATGCTATGAATACAATACCCCAAACACAAAACAGACATTTCAAGAGAGCACTCTGCATTCCTGGTTCCCTTGTAGTGAATCAGCAAAGGTAAAGCACAGTAAATAAATGAACTGAAAGCAAAGCACTCTTCCAACTCCCTTTCAAGACAATATTACCTGGATGAATGTCTCTCACCATGCTAGGACCCATACAGGTAGGTAGGCAGAGAGGGAGACAGAGTAAGGGAAGCAGGCAGACATCTGGAGCATGTGGCAGACAAGGGCAAGGATGCACAACTCACTACCACTCTTGGTGCCTGCAAGAGACCTTCACTGCCCCAGTGCTTCTTGCCCTGCCTGCAGGACCCCCTTGGATTCCCTCCTCAGTCAGTTCCCCTTCATCAGCTCCCTCAGGCAGGCATGCCCAGGCAGCCCACTTTTCAGCTAGAGCCCCTCTGCAGAGCAGGGCCAGCACCACTGGCCACATCTGGAGCCCTGGGAACAGGGGGCATTGCCAAAGACCTACAGCACATGGCTCCCTGCATCCGGCCACTGAACCCAGGGGCACAAAGGAGGCAGGAAAAGTTTATTCATTAAAGCACATTAGAAATCCCAGCAGTGAGGTGGCTACAAGGCTCAGTACCCAAATGTAGCAGGACAGAAGGAGAAAAGGGAAGAGAAGAGCAGGAGGAAGGACAGAGTGACATAAAGAAGCATGGGACAGGGAGCCAGGAAATAGAATGCTTCACACAAGAGGGGTACAGGGAGTAGGGCAAGAGTGGGTAAATAGGAGAGCAGAGAGGTTGAGCCCAAAAAACAGAGGAATAAGTAAGAGACAGGGAGCAGGAGGGGACCATTTGAACTATGTGTGAACTATCCTAATTAGCAGAGTAAAAAACCCTCTCTTGAGTAGGCAAAGCCCCCTCCCCACAGAACATGCCCCCCCCAAAAAAAAAAAAAAAAAACAGACACTGTTGCTTTAAACAAAGACAAGGCATGTAGAACCAAGGAGGGTGACTAAGTATGACAGTAAAAATACTGGTAAGAGTTACTCCAGATGTATAAAATGCCTATGGTGTGTTAGCTGAGATGTGCTGGCTTTGTGGAATTACCACCTAGCAGATATAAAATAAAAGCAAATATTATCTTGACTCTGTTGATTGGCTCTTTGCACACCAGGTGAAGAATCCCAATTTTGGGGAATGCTCCCCCTGCCTCTTGGACACCTTGACAGTCATTCCCAGAGCCACACTCATCAGTCCAGCAGGGAACGGAAAGTCAGTTGGTCAGTTCTTGGAGATATGGGCTGCTGGGCAGAGGTGGAGGCCCCCAAAAATGAGGATCAAGGTGCAGGATGATAGAAGAGAGGAGTAAAGTGGCAGCTGCTGGACAGAGAGCGCGTAGAGAGAAAGCATGAGGCAGGGAACAGGACAGTGAAAGAAAAACAGGGAGACTGACAGAGATTGAGAAAAGAAGCAGCAGGGGAAGGAGAGGCAACTGAAGGGGAGAGGGAGCAGGACAGAGACTGACAAAGAAGGACAGGGAGAGATACAGGAAAAACCTGGGATGAGCAGCATGACAGAGAGGGAGAAAAACAATGTAAGGGCAGGGAGCCAGACCAAGAGAGACAGAGAAAGGAAAAAAAGCAACAAAGAAGAGGACAGAGAAGGAGAAATGAAATGACAAGAAGCCAGGACAGCAAACAATGGAGGGAAAGGATAAGGGCATGGGGAAGATACAGCTAAGCCTTGGCTTAGAACCATTGGGAAGCCAGCCCAGCAACACTGTAGAATACCTCAAGACCCACCACTGGTTTATAAACATATTTTCTGTAAGTTCCTAAGGTTGAAAAAAAAAAAGTTCCACGTGATGGTGTTTGTACCCCTTTCTATTCCTGCACTGTAACATGGGTGAGTACAGGTCAATAAATATCCCTTATTAATAGATGCGTTTCCATGTATTCCAGCTCTGTGTGCTGTTCTGCCTTCTTCTGCCCATTGGCTTCACAGCTTACAGATGTGTAATGCCTCTTCCCCCACCCCTTACACACACACCCATCTCCACAGGGAAAGTTTCAGGCTCTTCTCACTATCAAAGTGCAGCTTAAGCCACCCTATTTTAAGCCTTGGCTCAGATCTTTGTCCAGACAGGCAAAATGGGGTCATTCATCTGAAGATCCTTAAATGACTGACAGCTCTGCAAAGCAAAGAGCTCATGGGGGCAGATGAGGGTACTAAAGAGGTGAAGTCAGGTGGTAATCACATCTACATGCTTGGTTTCTAAGGGCTGAGAGCCAGGAGTTTGGATTGGCATTTTGGATGGCAAAGGGGAATCCCTAAGAACAGACATGGTGCTAATTGAACAGACAGCGTATACAGCCAGGGAGGTAATGTGTGACAGAACTACTGTAGGACAAAAGGGAAGCAGCAGGCTGAAGCTGAACTGTGCAGCCAGCCTGTCCTTTTGTGCCTGTTTATAAAATTAGAAATATCTGAGCCTTTGTAGTTGTAAACAGACTCTCAGGGATCTGCATGTTTTCTTCACCTTTCTATGGTGCCTCAGTCCTTTCCATCTGCTTACCCAACAGAACAACACACGCGAAGGAGGAAAGGTAGATTATTTGGAGATTGTCATCACATACTTTTGAGTTGCACCCTCTTGTAGTCCCGTCAGCCAACAAGCCTTGATTTTGGGGTAGACCATAAGAAAGTATCACTACACGATTTTTCAGTTTCATCCCCAAGAGTTAAGGAGCAATTTACCGAGTGGACCTAAGACACATGCACTACAGAGGTGACAAGTAAATACATTATTTTTAGCCTCTCTGCAAAGGTACTAACCAAACCTCAGCTTCCCATGTCCTTTGGCTGTTTGCAGAGCCACCTAATAGCCTGATTTTTACAAGGCCTCACAAAAACAAGCACCTAACAGGCCAGTGGGATGTAGTTTGTTTTTCACAGCTGACGTTTGCTATTCATAGCTGAAAAGATGGAGGATGCATCACTTCCCTGCTTGGCTGTTTATTGCTCAGCCACTTGAACCATTTATCTGGTCAGTGAAAAGTGACAAGGCAAGACATACAGCCTGCACCTGGCTTGTAGACTGTGGCCTGTATTTCTCACTTCCTAGGGGACTACCAAACAAGTCTGCTTTTCCTTTTCACTGTCTTCACTTTAGCCCAGATGACTTGGCTCAGGTTAGCTTTGTTCCCTGCTTGCCCTTACCTCAATTCAGCTGTCTTGACATCACAAGCTTTGCTCCATGGCAACCGCAGAACTTTGCCAAGGGCGGGGTTGGAGGCAGAGAGAACAAATCCTGAACTCTGGAGGGAGACTGTGAGAGTTGGGTAAGTGCACCAGGAGCTGAATACTTACACAGTCCAGCCTTGGGAGCTGAACTGGTAACTTCTAGCATTGGGGTTGTTTCCTTACCTGTTTTACCACTACCCAGTTGGTCTTCTGACCCACCAGCCTTCTCCCTGCCCATTGGAGCACAATGACTGAACATCCTGTTTGAACCAAGTGTTGGAACATCCTATATTAGTTATTACTCTCAACAGGGATTTACCTTAATATATGGCAGGGTCCTACCTCAGATGATTGTCATGGCATGGTACCCCAGAAGGATAAGGAAAGTCATTCGCACTAGTTTTGCACTGACAGTACCGTTCAAATATGTACATGCCTTTGAAACACTGGATACTTTTAGACAGTAGGCAGCCAGTCACAAACCATTATCAATTACAGCTGATGCTAACCAAAGGTTTCTAGAGGCTGTGGCTGCTCTGTCAGCAGCTGATATCATTTCATTGTTTAGCTGGACCAAAGGCCAATACATTAAGAGATGTGCTCTGTGCTTGTACTGTGATTTTCTTCACTCACTGTTTTTTTTTCCTTTTAAGTTAAGTATTGTTTAGACCCAAGAACTTGTTTGACCCTGACAGCTTGAGTAGAGAGGCAAAGAATTTTTTTTGAATGTGAAGCAGCAATTTTAGTTAATTTGCTTGGAAGCCTGTTCTGTTGGTAATGGCAAGAAATCTACCCACAGCTTTCTCCATCTAGGTTTGTCTCAACACCCAGAAGATAAGTGAAAACCTGCCTTCTCAATGGAAGATGACAGTAAACCTGAGCAGAGTTTCTGGACTCATCTACCTGATGTCTGTCTGAGGCATGTCTTCCATTGGTTAGATGACAGGGACAGATCTCAGGCTGCCTTGGTCTGTAAAAAATGGAATTGGGCCATGTACTCAGGATCCCTCTGGAGAAAGAGAACCATTACATTCTATGGCCGACCATCGAGGGCACACATACTGGAGTTAGAGAGTGCACTGTGGCATACCAAGAAATTTAGCAAGTATTTGAGGCACCTTGAGATCAAGTTACTGAATCCTTACAATACTGCCATCACCAAAAATTTTCAAGGAACTATAAGAGATCTTCTTTCACACCTGGGTAACAGCCACCTAGTATCCCTGAGAATTGAGCACCTGCAATTAAACCGCTTGATCTGGAAAAATGCAGTCAGGGCTCAGTTTATCAACAACTTAGCTACATTCCTGAAAAGAACGGGCAAACAGCTTGATTATCTCAACTTAAAAGGAGCAAGAGTAACCTTGGAAGAAGGCTGCAAGCTTCTGAATTCTCTGAGCTGCCTGACAAGTAAAAACTTTATATCTAAACTCAACATTGAGGATTTCTTCAGCGTCCAGTTTGCTGCCTACAGCAGCACCTTGTTTCACCAAACTATGTCCAAATTCCACAGCGTGGTCAACCTGACTTTCAATTATAGCTGCATCTCCGATGAACTGCTGGACATCCTGCGTGAGCACAGCCCTCATTCCCTGTGCACCTTGAATATCAAATGTCATATCCATGACCCTCATGAGCAAGTGGTCTGTGGAACATCATGGACAAACTTGGTCAAGAGAGCTCCAAAACTGAATGTGAACTTCTTCTTTGAAAGACTCATGAAGCACAATGACCTAGCCAGAATCCTGCTAGCAGAGATACCAGTCAGGAGCATCAGTCTACGTAGCTGCTATTCCAGTGACCCAGAATGGATAATGAGACCAACCCTCACCAGCCTCCTACCAGCCTATTGGCATGTTCTGCAGGTAAGGGAAACAGCAATAACATCATACTGCAGTATCACTAAGCTAAGTAATCATATAGGCCTTCTGCACATCAACAGACATCCATAGGAATGCCTGACCACTTCAGTGTCATGTTCAGAGGGTAATTTTCATAAGTGAGCCACCCCAGTGTTTCAGCTAGAGTCCAGTTCAGGTAAATATCCTTGTCCAGTTACAATCCCCATTACGCTAGTCTTCGCTGTCAGGTTGCCCTCATAAAAAGCTAAACACACAAAATACTTGTGCTTACAACATCAGCTGTGAGCAAAAAGAACCTTTCAGGCAGGAAAACAATTTTTGTAAGAAACCTTTAGACTTATTCTGGTTAGACACCTCCATGTTTAGTAACTGATATCCTTTCAGATTTTTCTGAACCCCACCCTTTTGCAGGTAAACCTGCATATGAGCAAAATAGTCTGTACACCTTGTTTGCTTACAGAACTGTAACCTACACTGATGATTTTGCTCCATTTGGGCAAAGCACAGATGTCTTAGAGCACGTCAATTAACTGGTGCCCCTGTCAAAGCACTTTGGTGTCACCAAGTATGTGTCATCCAAAGTGTGCAACAGCTGGCCCACGTAAGTGAGCATCAGGTCTTTGCATGCCTGAGGGAAGCATACGGCCTTACACCTCACAGCTGCCAACAGCTTGCTTTAAGCTCGGTGGCACTGCAGGGTTTCCAATAAACAGAGATCCATAAAGCTTTCTAGAAATTGTCTTTGGATCTACTCTCATATCTGGAATAATTTCCAGTATGTCAAATAAGATCATGGCATGAGCTGTGGGTGTAGCATCATCTAACAGTAACAGAAGTTGTGTATTGTGTATGTAATGCACAAGGGACTCCCCGTTTTAACAGATTAGAGATTACTGCAGCATGCTGTTGTCATAACACATTTTCTGCTAATGTCAAGGTACAAAATTGATCTGCTAACAGTCACTTCCACTGGTAAAATTGAGAAACTGTTTATTGAGCTCTAACTACTACGTTCACAAGCTCTGTTCAGTAGTACTAAGTATTCACTCTTTTTCAAGGAACTAACACTTGAATTAAACAACGACCATGAGCTACTGGATGATGAGCTGCTACAGCTCATCTTAGCATGCAAGAGGCTGTTATTTCTGAAAGTCTGGGCATTTCTAAGTGTCACCTTTATGGAGAGGCTGCTACAAAACCGTGCAGAAAGGAAATGTATTTTGACTACCATAAAGGTAAGACTTTGTGCTTCAGAACTTCCATTCCCTTCCTCTCTTCAATACCCAGAGAAAGGCGAGGTCCCCACACCCAGAGAAAGGTCACTTAGGGAAATGTTACTATAGCTACCTTCCCCACATTGTTTTTGCATTATGAGCCCGAGAACCACTCTCAGAAATGAGGCTTTCCACTACTCAGCCACATTATTAAACTCCTGTAGTGGTATGCTGTACGAGCCCCAACAATTCCACAAGTGCTTCCTAGACTGGGGGTCCCTTTGTCACCTCTAGCTCAAGCTAGAGATTCCCAGTCACCTCTCAGGCCCAGTGCTTATGCTTAAATTGAGGCACATGGGTTGAATCCCACTAAACTGCAAAGACATAAACACATCTCACCCTGTGGGGGCATTGTGTTGAACTGGGACCAGACCACAGCTGTAGCTGGTGTAAACCATGCTGTCATGCTACTTTGTGTGGTAGATTCTGAATTCAGTAGATCCTCACAGACCTGTTCAGATCCCAGGGATGCACCACTTCTGGGGGTAAAAGGAACCTTGTTCTTCCCAAACATTCTTTGGCAGGAGATTTTTTGAGTGAAAGAGTAAAACCTCAAGATTTCACTCAAAACCAAGGAATTTGGCTTCTCTAGATTCCTTATTAGTCACAGAATCTTCTTGTTGTTAAACTTTAATGGGCTGAGCCTGCTCCCTGTTTCTGAGACACAACTGTCATTCATGCATACAGGTCAGGATTTACACAACCAGACAAGAGACCAGCGAGGATGATCAGCTGCTGCACGGTATCTACAAGAAATTTAAATACCTGATTGACTCAGAGCTTCATTATTTTGTCACCACCTACCCAATGGTGTGAACCACAGTGACAGAAAACAGCCAGTGACATCTGCAAGAAACCAAACTTGAATCTTGACAGCAGTGCCTCTGAAAAGGAGATACCATTACAGCAACAAAGGCAAGGGACAACTTTACACTCCATGCATTAAAGTGTTGGACTTGGGAACTGGCCTCCTATGTCTCCAGGATCATTTATTCTTACCCTTGGCTTTATTTTTCCTTGCCAGAACCAAAGGAAGCAGTGAGCCTTTTTCCACTCTTATAAACAGCTCTGGTAAAAATAAGACCCTTCTCTTTTCTCAGCACTTGTAACTGTAGAGCTTCAAGCACCTTACCAATGAAGCCCACCTCGCTGTTTCTGTTATACAAATAGGCAAACTGAGACATGGGTGAGGAAGTGATTAGCCCAAAGTCAGCCCTGGCTCGATTTCAACTAGGATGCAGTCAGATGCACTATCCCGGGTATCACCAGTCCCTACCTCCTGTTTGATATACACGCTGTGCCCAGTTCTTAACAGCAGATGTTAAGAAGGAAACAGACCATGGCTAGTCCTGAGTCACCCCTCCTGCCTGCCCAGCCTTCCAACAAGTGACTCATGAGGAGACTCCTGCTCTCGCTTCTACAGCTGCTAGACATTTCAATGACAAAAGATACCTTTAGCTGCACACGAGAAACGTGAGAAGGGACCTTTCTTCTTATTCTCAAATTCTATTGCCATGAGGGAGATTTCATATCTAGGCATTCTAGACCCTAACTAGCTGAAGTACTAGGTTTGCTTTAATTACCTTGCACAACTAGAACCAGGACAGCATTGATCCCAACCAGAAAGTCTGGAGGTTTGTCAAGAAAACATCAACAGGAGCTGTCTCTTTGGAAAACAGTCTCCAAGTATGATGGCTTCAGAAGCTGTTAATGTAAACAGACTCTCTCATTTGCATGCAAAGCACTTCATCAATGTACAACATATTCTCCTTGGCCTAGATCTCCACCTCTAAGGAAAGTCATCATCAGCTGAGACCCATCAGCTCTGTCTCAGCCTATGCCAGGGTGTTCCTTAATTTAAGAGGGAAAATACAGACAGACATCAGTTGAAAACACATGGATAAGTATTTTCTTAATATGGGATAAGAATTCTGAGACAAATAAGAGATGGAAGGGGATTCACAGAGACAATATCCATGCAGTTTCCTTTAAAGTGTCCTGACCTTAAGGGAACAGCAATTCCCAACCTTTCAGGAAGAATAGCTGGGACCCAATGTTACTTTGGCTCATTAAATTAATTCAGTAATTTATATCACAGATCTCCCCCTCTTTCACCATTTCCACTTGCCTTTAAGTATTTTTTGTAATCACCTGAGCTTCACTGATCAGCCTGTATTGCACTGTGCCATACCACAATTCCACACCATGCGATGGTTTCTTGCTTCCAAGAATATTTGGGGCACTTTAACAGGTCCTCACACTTTATCGGCGACTGCTTTCCTTAAGACTGCAATGTTGTTCTCCTGTGAGGCAGGCTCATCCATCACCTTAACAAACCCAACAGAAGGAAGTACTGCACACCATCTCCTACAACGGGTGAACTCATCA
Source organism: Rhynochetos jubatus (assembly GCA_027574665.1). Classification (NCBI taxonomy): domain Eukaryota; kingdom Metazoa; phylum Chordata; class Aves; order Eurypygiformes; family Rhynochetidae; genus Rhynochetos; species Rhynochetos jubatus. The sequence continues at coordinate 72,605,562 of CM050651.1, read as the reverse complement.
ACATCTTTAATAGCTGCAGTAGTAACAACCACAATAACGTTCATTATGTTGTTATTTTTATCAAAGGATATTTTACAAAGGGCAGCATGGATTATGATTTCTTCATTGGAAAGCAGGTGACACTTTTCTGAGTGAAACTGCTCAGCAATTAATTTTTAACATTAACACTCAGTTTTCATGTATCAAACTTCAAACACTTTGACCCTGATTTTGTAAGTTACTAGGCACTTGTATCACCATTGTGAAAACTCTATAGGAGCCCCATGTAACTAAAGATTAGTTGTAACTAAAAATTGGCAGACTGTCTCACACCCACTGCTTTCTCAGTATGTTTCCTCTTTCCAACCTATTATTCTGTGGCAGCTATGTCTCCATCTAAATCATTCACACTATCTAACCCACACAGGAGGGGCACATTTGACAGGTTGACCGTAGAATGCCCAGAGAAGTTGGGGAGAAGGGAAAGGAGACCTGTGAGGAAGGACGGAACTACTAAATGGACAACCACAGAAAATTGAGAAAAAGTGAAGAAATACAAAAGAGAAATAATCTCCCACAGGTTGGAGAAGTAAACACCTCTTAAGAACAGGGCTGGAGAGGTGGAGAACTCCAGGTTATAAAGAAGAAATGTAATGTCATTAGACAGAGGAAAGAGAACCTGAAAAGCTGAAGGGGGAAATCCAGCAGGGAAATGAGGAAATGGAAAAGCCTGGGAAAGGCTAAAGCAGAACAAAGCACACTGGGGACACTGGTTTAGTGTAGAGTGAAACCAATGCCCCAAACATATGCAAAGTCACAGCAGTTTATCAATTTTCCCCTTCTTGCACTACGCTCGTCCAGCGTTCCTGAGAGCCCCTCACCCCAAATGCGCCTAACTCCCTGGGGCTGCCCTCACCCAGCTCGCCTCCAGCGGACAGGGACCCTGCCACAGCAGGCGGCTCGAAGCTTTCCGTCCCACCACCCTGGGGAGACCGGCGGGAAGGAGATACACCCGCGCTGACCGAAGGGGCTCGCTCGCCCCACCGCTGGTCTCAGCCCTCAGCCGCCGCCGATACGAGGACCTAGGCACAGGGCGCCGCCATACTGCTCCCTGGGACCGCGCATGCGCTAGCCACCGACGGCGTGCCGGAGGGGACAGACCTGGCACGCGAACGCGGACCTGCAGTACTGCTCTTGGGCCGCGAGGCGGCGGCAGAGCGGCGAGCAGTCGCGGATCGGCGCTTGCCCAGGGGCGGCAACGGAGCTGCAGCAGCCAGCAGCCGCCGGAACTCTGCACGTGGGGCAGCACCGCTTAGTAGGAGACAGCAACAAGCGCGGGAGCATCACCCAGCAGGCACCGCAGCCCTGCACTGCCGTTACCGGCGGACAGCAGCGCGGAGCACGGGGGGACCGGAGCCCATGGGCGGTGGCGAGCTGAAGTATCTACGTTTTGTCGCCGGGCAGCAGCAGCGAGTACGACACGGCTCAGCAACGCGCATGCGCGGCTTCTGAGACGTACTACCGACTCCTGGTCGCCGGGCGGCAGCGAGCATCGCAGAGCTCGACACTGCGCATGCGCGGCGCGGGAGCGACGGTACCTGGTTTTGCGGCGGGACGGTTGGCATCGTGAACCGCCTCATTTGAAAAAAGGAATGAGTGTTACCAACAGGCCGAGAGCTTTTAAAACTGCAGTTCTACCAGACGCGCTGAGGGCCCCACCCAGTTTTTGAGTGTGCTTGGATTTAACAGGCACGCGCTCTGCTCCGTCTTCCAACAGCGCAAGTGCGCGGCCCTCTGAGCCAGAGCGCAGCTCCGCGGTGTCCGCCCGCACCGTGCTCCTTTCGTGAGGAGCCGCCGAGCATCCCCGCCAGCACAGCTGCACGCGCAAGATCAGTTTCGTCTACGTTGCTTTCCGTGAATGTTGTTTCCGAAGCTTGAAACTGAAAAGCTTATCCTCACCCTCGGCGACAGTGGAAGCGACCCCTAAGTACAGCTCCACAAAAACCCAACAACCCAAACGGCAAACCCACAGCAGCAACAGCTTCAGAAACATTTAGACCAGGAACAAGGGAGAAAATTAAACAATAACATCCAAAGTCAACATTCATAGCCCGTTTTCCGTAAGCGCTTTCTCCTTCCATTCCCAAACCCACTTCTTAGGTCTAAATATCGCAGCACTGCCGTGGCAATATTGAGAGCAAGGAACAGCCGCCCTGTGTCCCACTACATCAATGCCCAGTGGCAGAGGAACATGTTTTGCCACAGGCCTGAATTCCCTGAAAATTTACCTTTACCAAAAAAACTCATTTGGAACATACTGCCAAGCAATACTTGGCCATAAAACTCGGATGTGTTTGACACACGGGTTTTTGGTAGCTTGCTATTTGTTTCCTGATAGTGTTATTCTTTCAGTAATTCTACTTGTAGCCAAGGTTGTACGCCCAAGACTAACTACGCTTTTCTGTTTCTAATAGATATGATAACTAAGATCTAATAGATATTATAACTAATAAATAGTTTGAGAAACTATACTTTAGAGAGCAAGAGGCTTCCTTACTGGGAGCAGGACAGACCAGCAGCTGATGCAATACAGCAGCCTACCAGAAAACACACACCTGTTTTCATCAGTGCTGGTATGAATCTGCGCTGGTTTTGTTTCACTCTTTTTCAGCCACTCTCTGTACAGCACCTGCAGGCCAATCCATAGCGCGCTCAGCACAGGGCACTAAACGTCTCAGGTGTATGTTGCAAGCATCTGACAAAAGCAGCCATTTCTACTCTGAGAAGCCAGCTCTGTGCTCCGAAACGTGTCTGTCTCTTTGCTCACTACAATTTCCATAGCAATTTTCAGTAACCTTCCTCCCCGTGTTTCTGATATACGGCATCAGCACAACAATGCCCGAGTACCAGGAGGAGTTTGCTTGAGGATTTTGCAGCTACAGCCTTTTTCTGGATTTAACTCTGTTCTTTCAGATAACGTAAAACAGCACAGCAGATCCTCCTGCGGGACAGAACATGAAATCCAAACTGATTTCAGCTTGTGCTAACTAGATTACCTGCCACAGGGAACAAAAATCCACCCCAAAAAATACTATTAGCAACATAGCACAGCTTCATCCCTGACCAGTAGCTGATCTGTGTCACGAGCTGCGCACAGCCCACTGCTGAGGCCAACAGTCCTCTCCCAGTATCCTTCCACATCCTCTGGTGCCCCACTGTCAAAGACCATCCAAGAGCTTTGCCCTTAACTTCAGTAAGCAGGGAAATGACTCAGGCTCTGCTGGACAGAAGGAACAGCCAAGACCACTTTCCATATGCCACAGGGAAGAGAACTGGCCAAAGATGTCTCACAGCTGCACACAAAGTCTTTGCTTTACCAGAAGCTCGATGCAAATCTCTGAGTGTACCTGTTGGAATGCTTTCTAGTTCAGAGAGCTTTGGGAATATTCTCCCTTGTGACCCCCGTATAACCATACGTAAGGTGGTTCAGCTCAGGTTTAAGGCCCTCTTGGGAAATGCCACAGACATATGGAAAATATGTGTTACCACAAGCGCTTTGGCTTCCTGCCATACCTGCTCCCAGGGGGGAGCTGGCCTGGAGCCCAGCAGGCTGATCCTCACATGCACAAAGACCTCACCAACTTGCTCCTGAGACACAAGCCTGAGGAGACATGCTCTGCTCTGCCAGGGTCCCAGCAGAAGAGGAACTCTGCCAGTTCCTGAGTCTCCATCTGTACCCCTGGAGCTCAGAGACCACTTAGCCTGTCTGACAGGGTTATATCTCAGACTGCAGAGAAGGGCTTCCTCCCATGCCAGGGGGAGGAGGAACATACCCCTCTTTCCTCATCCCTGTAATTCCCAGAGGCAAAGCACCCCTTCTGAGCTACCTGCTTCACCCCCAGCACTGTTCCAGCAGACCCCTCCTCTGCCTCTGGGCATGGCAACCTGACAACACCCTGTTCCCAGTCCCCTCTGAAACACAACAGGTGAGGCTTGAGGAACCACAGCTCTTCCTGAGGGCAAACGTTAGCAGGTTTTTAGTAGGAAAGGAGAGGGTGACACCATCTAACACACCCTGATCAGAAACTGGACTAAATGGTTTCTGAGACAGCCTAAGAAACTCTGCACACAAAGCAGTAAGCTGTATTGTCCAAAGAGAAAATTTATTCCTGTAAGCCTTCAAGAACTACACCACACCATTGATCCCAGCCACACACTCTAACAGTGAAATTAAGGAACACTAGTTTCCAAGGAGCTGCAGCAGATGCATCGCCTCCTTTATTGCTCTCCTGCCCTTTTTTGTTCAAGCTTCACTGTTGTGCAGAAAATATCTGGCTACACTCATGTGAACAACCAGAAACAGTCATACAACCTAGAAAGAAGTTCACAGTTCAGGTATACCACATTAGGAGCTAAAACATTTATTATGCAAACACAGCCACATGCTAAACAAAACCTTTCCAACATAAAAGGCCTAGAACAGATACACATTAACATGAAAAAACAACGGGCTCTGCACAAATCTCTCCATGCCTGTGCACACACACTTCCAGAAGTTATCTATCAGAAAGGGCTAGACTGAGCCATTTGTCACAGCCATGAGACATTCCATATGATAACACAATGTGACACATGAGGTGGACCAAGAGTTTTAAGGCAAAAAATACCATTCCCCCCCAAGATTTTTCAGATTACAGATCTGCCATCTCTCCGCAATACGTACCTGGCCGAAAGGTTTAAGTGGCCTGAAGCATCCTACAACTGAAAATAACGAGGGAGAGACCTGGATTTGTCAGCTGTTTGGGAAAGTGAACAATAACTGACCAGAGCTTGTCTGATGGGCCCAAAAAGCACCAGCAGCCATCCTGTGGTTACCTGTGTATGCCACACCACACCACCACAGAGCCATCTGGGACAGCCGGTTAGCCAAAACACTATGTCTTCAGCAGGACCCCAATGAAGCATCTATCACTATCGGCTCCAGTTTCACAAGGATGAAACCAGCCTGTTCTCCCAACCCCTGCCCAGGAACAAAGCTACCCACTCTACACTTTAAGCAAAATAAAGGACAACCCCAGACAGTGGATGCAGAAGCCGCACCCTGCGCCGTGACCCATCACTCCATGGCCCGGGCTCACCCAAAGGCAATCTCCGGCCGGTGGGCACAGCTGCGCTGCTCTCTGAGGCAGCTGCCACAGAGCAGGCACAGACACCGCGAGGCCTCGAGGGACCCCCAGGGGCTGACGTGCACCGCTGCCGTGGCTGCTGAGGGCACGGACGGCTGGCTGAGGGCACGGACCGTGGCAGCCTCCCGCCGGCGCCTCGACGGCCCCAGCCCTGCCCCGAGCGGGCTCCGTCAGGACTGCAGAGGGGCCGCGGGACAATGACGAGACGCCTCACGACCCAGCCTCCTCACGCAGGGCCGGCTCGGGCTCCACGGGCACAGGCGCCGGCTGAAGGAGCTCCCCGCGCTGGGCTGCCGTTAAGCGGAGGCGGGAAGAACCGCCCCCCCCCGCCCCGGCCGAGCCCGCCCACCGCGCGGCACCGCCCCCAGCGCTGGAGCGCCAGCGCCCCCTGCTGGTCCAGCCGCGCTCAGCTCGCGAGCGCCCCTTGCTGGCCGAGACCAACGGCCGAGCGCGAGACCGACTCCCCTCAGGCCCCTTCCCGCCAGCCGGGTCCGACGGCCGCCCGTGAAGGCCCGGGGCCACCTCAACAGCCGCCCGGCTGCCTCAGTGGCCTCGGCCCCTCGCCTCACCCTGGCACCCCCGGCCCCACGGGCTGCTGCCGTCGGGCAGGGCCTCATCCCGGCTGGCACCACAGCTGTGAGCGGACACCAGGATGTCATGGCGGCTCTGACAGCTGGGGAGACTCAAAGTTGCTCATTCCGCAGAGAGCCAAGGACAGCCAGTGCCAGCTCTGGCAGTAAGAGATACCAAAGTCCGAGGGGACATGCTTGCCAGGACAGGCCAGGCAGGCCAGTTCCTTTGGCAGTGAACTAGTGGGAAAATCTTGCAGGTAGACCTGCTGTGTGCCCTCAAAAAGCTGCTGAACATGACTGCCATTCGTGACAAACACTGAGCCACTGGGGAAGGGAGTGAACAGAAGGGAAAGGGTCTCTCCCCTTTCCCCTTCCCCTTTCCCTGTCCTCAGACTTGCTGAGTATTGATCAATCAGAAAGAAAGTAGCTGAATTGTTGAGGCTAATAATAGTTATTTTAAAAATTGCATGCAAACTAGTGACAATCATCATGGTGTAAAGTTGCCTGAATCACCTTCTAATCAGAACCATCCATCAATTAAAAAAGGGAGGAAGTAACCTCAGTGCCCCAAAGGTTTGAATTCCTACATTAAGGGGTGCGGATGTTATAATGTGTAAGCCTGGAAGGTTTTTATGTATTGAATGAGAGGAAACAGCCATCCTGACACATAGAGACTCTCTGTGATTGCAGGCAGGGTGGATTCAGCCAGATGGAGATGGGGTGTCTCTCTGTCCATCTCGCCTCCCAGGCTAATAGCCTCTCCCACTGGAGAGGCCAGCAGGGTCCTGGCAACATCATCTTAAATGGGGGAAACAGCACCAAGCAGATGGGCAGCTGTGCTCTGCAGCAGGTGAAATGGAATGGGGTTTCAGGTATACCTCCCCTCTATGATTTTTGCCTAGATGTTGGGATAGCATGGCAAAACATTGCCTCCCTTCCTCCCAGATGATTCCCCAGCTTTCAAGACTAAGGTCAGGTCTTCATCCTGCAAAGGAAACGGATGGGCTTCTCTGTCCATAAACTGCCAACATCCAGAGGTAGCTTAGGATTTGACAGGTCTCGTTTTCAATGAAAAGCAGACGAGACCCCTTTCTCCTCCCACTACACAACAATCTCTCTCCAAACAGACATGGCTTTGCCCTGCTGTGGTCCCCAAGGACCTTGCAGTGGAGCGGGGAGAAGAATTTTTATCTTTATGTGACAAAGTGGGAGCTGACATCCTGAGAGCTTTAAGCCCCTTGGTGATTTTTGAAGGCCCTCTGGAGAACTGTGTGTAGCTTGGGGTTTCGTCACCTCTGACAGCTGACAATTTGACTTCCTCAAGATGATGCAGAAAGTGTGGGAAAGGAGAGACAATTTAAGGCAACCCTCTTTGCTGTAGCACAGCGCTCTGCCCTGAATTCACCTTCCCTTCCCAATTTTTGCAATGCAGCACAAAGCTGGTGCTTTGTCTCTCTTTGAGCTTGAATGTCGTAGCCCAGTTATTTTGCTTCCTGACATGGATTTGAGCATTTCTGATTGACTTCCTGACCTAGGGCTGAATTAGCAGGAATCAAACAAAGAGATACAGACCTCACACCTCAATGGGCTTCAGTTTTGTTGCTCGTCACTGAAGTGGCTGATTGTCCATGCTCAGACAAATGGTTCTTATGGCTGTGGTGCTCCTTAAGTGCTTAAGGTCTGTTGAGGTGAAAGACCAAAGAAAATGGGTTTGCACCACATTGTGATTAATGTATTTTGTGCATGGTGCGGTTTTAGGGAGAGAGGGGAGGCAGTGCTGAAGAGGTAGAATGAGGTGTGAGTAAAATGACACAATTCCTCCCAAAGGTGGAAACCAAGGAGGAGGTTGTGCAGAGAGCAGACTTGCAGATGTGGAATTAATGATTAAAATTTGCCATTGTGGAAAGTTTAAAAACCCCACAGTTTCTAAATTAGATGCAGCTCTCTACTCACTATATTTCAAAATGCCTTGGAAATCAGGATAACCTGGAGCTCACTAAAAAGGGTTATTTATAAGAATGGAATTCTCTTGTCTGTGTTGCAGGAAGGGAAACTCAAAGTGAAATAGGGAGCTGAAGAGAGGGAAGCATCTTTTCATAAAGACCTCATGAAAATTCCACATGGCAAGAAAAAAGGGGGGGGGGGGGGGATTTTGTGTGTGTGTACATCAAAGTCCTATTTCTCCGCATCCTTTGAAGCACACGCGTGACCTCCATGTATGAGGTAAGATTTAAATTTAAGCTTTCTGGGAAAAAGATTGTTCCTCTTGAAAACAAGCATATCAAATCCTGAGCTTTGCTCAAAAGAAGGGAGTTAGTGATTTTGTACGGAAAGTCTGATTTGTGGGGGATTATCAGTAAGCAACCCCTGCTTGGGTGCTCTGACATGCAACTGTGCTGTCTTGTCGTTCTGTGTAGTGAAGGAGTTCAGGTTTACCAGCGGTTGTAAGCCTCTCTTTGTAAATAACTAACAACACTCTAAGAGGCAGCAATCAAAACACAAGGTAAGCTTGGAGCAGCACCCCGAGCTGCAGAAGAGGAAAGTGCACATGTAAACCGCAGGCACAACTACTGTGCAAGTACAAGTAATCCTCAAGGCCCTGAGCACCTCTTTCTTTAAAAGCAGCTCAGGGGTCAAGAGAGCGGGGAAGGATGTGTGGGATTGCTGAGCCTGAGACGGGCTCTCCTTGGGGCCCATGTCATGAGTCTGTGTGTCCGTAACTGTGCACAACCGCAACCTGCCTTCCTCAAGCTGTTGTGTCCCCATGGCTCGGGAAGCCGGGTCACCCGCAGGCAAGAAGGCAGGGTGTTACTCTCAGAACTGCCACAAAGTTACTTGGTGGGTTGGGCAGCTGGGGAACACAATCAGGCAGTAGGAAGTATCCAAAAATGCTCGTGAGTCAGAGTTCCCACTCTTGTCACCCTTTTGTAATCAGAGGCGAGGGATTATTTCAAGTGAGAGTGCTCTTGCTGTGCAAGTAACGCCATGCCTAGAGGGCAGCGTGTGCCTTGGTTTGGTTTTCTCTCCGCAGTTCCTTTTCTTCTGTTTTGAATAAAACATTGCCCTTATTGAAGAGAAATTTAAGAACCCAAGTAGTCTTGTCACCAGCCTGGCTACATGGTTTTCCCATCACTGTGACCTGGGCGTCTCCCAGCTGCTCAGAGAACAAGCCCAGGCTTTCCTTGTAGCAGGGGATAGAGCAGACTGGAGTCCTCCTTTCTGGACATGCACTCCATTGGGTGTTGGCTCTAATTTCCTTTTGTGGAATTACTGTGGATCCCCCAGGTTTGTGAAGCTGCAGTCAGAGAAGAGGAGGGTAACAGGGAGACAGGCATCCTTGTGATCAGCAGACCCCAGGAGGTTCTGACCTGCTGCCTCATATGTGGCCCATACAGGGGGGACAATGCTATTTGCAGCCCACCGCTGTCCCTTAGCTGGACCATGGGGAAATCAGGAGAGCATCCTGCTGGCACCAACCTACACCAGCAACTCGAGAGGCTTCCATTCCCAACTTCAGTTTGTAGCAGCATGCTATGTGCAGTAAGGCTGCAGGAATTACTTGTCTTCTTGTTTTTAACACAACAGCCTTGGGTTCCATCCACACTAAGAAAGCAAATAGGGCTGCTTCCTTCTCCTGACAAATTGCAGGGTTGTCACCACAATTTCTGCTCTACTTTTGTGGGCTGGCTTCAAAACTCAGTAAAGCCAACGGACAGAAACCCACCGACACCTTTGGGTCGTGGATCAGTTTCAGTAATCTCGGTTACTTCTTACTGTCATACTAGCTAACCTTTGACTGAATCCGTAGCACCCACTCCCCAGACACTCCGTACTTTGCTCTACAGAGACAGTCTCTGTTCGAATGGCCTTTGTGAACGAGCGCTCGAGATGGGCACACTTCCAGAGTGCTGAACACAGAAAGCAGTAAAAACTTTAATGTTCTTGAACAGACCTAAATACCACACAGAAAAGAAGTATTTTCATGTAAAAAGTGATTTTATTTTATATTTTCTCCAGAATTCCTAGTGAGTTTCCCATTACGGAAGGGGAAAAAATACAAATCAGGCAAGCTTATACATCAGTAGTGAAACATCTTCTCAGCGTGTCTATGACCTGTCCTTGCAAACTCAACTATGGTCCTAGCATTTCATCTTTGCAACGACAGAGAAAATCGTGTTGCTTGAAGCGCACTGAGATAAAGAAGGAAACGTTGAGAGGGCAAGATGGCCACAGATATAAAATAAATTAAAAGCATCTGTAGAAGTTCCTTTCCGTATACAAAATAACCTTTCTTATTTGGAGGCAATTCTTTTAAACTGACATCGTCCATACAAAGATTAACTGTTCAACAGAAACCGTTTAAAAAGGCTGATTTTACAAAGAGAAATGGGTTGCTAAACAAAACATCGGTCTCCTGCAAACTGCTGAGCCTCTCCGCAGTTAGGAGCATGCAAAGCTTTCAGGCCAGCCCTGCAGCGGAGAACAGTGATTTGCAACCCCAGGCCTGCTCAGCACCTCGTGAAGGGTGCTCTGCTCCTTGCAAGCTCAGGGCCGCCAGACCTAGGAAAAACCAGCTTTGTGATCCTGAAGCGTCATTGCTTCTAGTGGGCAATTCTCCCGGATCAAAGTACCGCACTGCAGGATAAGCAAGTTTTATTTTGCACCCTGTATTTTGCACACTTACCGTGAGATTTCCCATTCAGTCTCCAAGAGTGGGATTTTCAAGAGCTTTCTGCAGCGGCCTCTTCACAGTCTGGTCCTCACAGGGGACTTCGCTCCCAGAAAGTCCATCTGAAGAGAGAGCTCGCGTAGCTCGAGATGTTCTCCTCCCCGCTTTGAGCCAGCCATAAAAATAATGCGTGGGCATCAGACACCACACAGTCAGACAGGAAGCAGAGCCATTTATCAATTAGCAGTATTGCAAAAAACAGAACAGGTGGGAAAAGCCCCCCCCCCCCCCCCCCCAATTTGAGATTAAAATGGTCATTAGTAACAGGAGTTGGAAATTATTTTGAGGTCCCTAATAATACAAAGTTATATACAGAAATCATTGCCTGCGTGATTAATACATTACTGATGCTAGACACGGCTTTATATAGACAGTTTCATTTACAGATACAAATGCAAAAAAACTTGTGGGCATAACACGTCTCACTTCTGTACGGTTAACTGAAGACAACACTCACTGTAGGCTTGGAAGAGGCAGATCACATTTCACTTGAAGACTGTACCTATTGCACATGATATGGGTCATGACAAAATCTGGCTGTACCCCAGTGAAAACCAAGTGTAACATATTCACGCTTGTTTTCAGGTGATGCTTTTAAGGTCACTTCCAGGTCGCCTCATCACAGCACAGGAAAGCATTGCTTATAGCCTTGAACTTGGCTTCAGTCCCAAAGAGTAACTCAGAGCACAGCTGCCCAGACTGCTGTGCTGGGGCAACACCTATATTTAGTTAGCGCCGCTGTTCTGGGCGCAAAAGTGTGTAAGCTTGCCTGCTGACACCCTACTCTGATGGCTAACTCTGCTGCCATCCAAAGGGTGGGGCCAGGGCGCGTCTGACCTCCGCATTTTCCTCCAAGGAGCCCTGTTCCTGGCACGGCGTGTGCCAGACACCGTTCAGAGACTGAGCTGGGCTCGGCTCAGTCCTGACCTCCTGCCCAAGAGACAGCCGCTCCAATTCATCCTGAGCAAGCGGGAGGCTGGAACTCAGAGACTCCGCACCTTGCGTTTTGCTGGGGGACTGACTGCTTTTTCCCAAGGCTGCGGTTTCATCTGCAGTTGGATGACCCCCCCAGCCCTCCTGTGGGGAGTTAGAAAGCTGCAGGGTACTTTCTCCTCTGTGCTGTGTTTAAGAAGGTGCAGCCTGGTGCTATTCTAAGGAAAGAGCATGCTGTAATCCAAGCACATGGCAATGTGCATGGAGAAATACAGCCCTGGAGGGCTCCTGAGCAGCTCCCACATTTCTACCAAGTCCCAGGACAAAAAGTGCACACCTCAAGATCCTCAAAAACACCGCAAAGGACATTATTTCGGCGGTAGGAGTGTTAGTCATCACCAGCCAGCTCACCTTGAAGAAATGGGATGTATTGGCAGCAAGCTGAGGTTGTCTTGACAACCTCTGTGAAATCTGTTTTGCCACAACCCCTCTAGCGATTACAGATTAGAGGTAGTTAGGTTTGCTGTTTGAGCTTATGTGTTTTTTAACAGTAGCCATTGCCATGCTGAATTGTATGAACGATGGACTTGTCTGTGCAGCTCTTGCAAAAACAACAGTGAGAAACCACTGCATATGGTTTTGCTTGCACAGCCTGGTATCTACTGCAAACCCGATCCTGCTTTCAGCATAGCCAGTGCCATCCCCCACGTGTCTCATGACACTGGGTCCAGGAGCGGACCAGCGCATGAAAAGGTGAGCCCTACAGTATAGGCAGCCTGTGCACATCACTACTTCTGCTTGTCCTTAAAGTCAAGACAGAGGCCCACGCAACTCCACACCAGAGAGACAGGCTTTTTTTCATGACCAAGATGCAGCCATGAATAGTTCTTGGTCATCTGCAACTGTCTTTCCAGTCAGAGGAATAGCACAGCTTTTTTCCTCCCATTTTTAAGTCCATCTGATGTGCACAGAATGTTTGACCTTTCTCCTGCATACAGAAGTGGATCAAATGAACTTTGATCTAAACGTACGTAGCTCACACTTCGTGCTCAGTTTTGACGGCAGTTCTGCTCCTATATGCTGAAGATGGCACTTGTTCTCTAGAAATGGAGACTTTTCCGGTTCCAGGGAACAGATCCTTCGAGGTAATATACTGCTACAGAGGCTCTTGGAATCCCAACATAGAGCAACCAGGTTGGATGGATAGCTGTGCTAATTAGTGTTGCTTAATTGGAGCTAATAAACCTGTATCTGGTGGTACTCTGGGAATCTGACTGCAGGGGTATGCTGTTCAAGCAGGGTACGGGAAGGGCTGCAAGCAGTAACTTCATCTGAGACTGATCTGTGGATTTTTTCTTTTTTTAATAAGTTAACGCCTGTCTGCTTCCACTGAGGCTTTGTGCAGGTACAAAGTGATTGCCAAAAGGATCCCTAGGCAACTTATTCCCCCTCCACACCTCTCCCACCCTGGCACGTGCACATTACTCAGGCTAGTAAACATGACAGTGCCAGTGACCAAATACAAAAAATCAATGACCGAGCATTTAAACTGCCCTCAAATAGCTACGAAACTGCCAAAAAGCACGTACACAGGAAAACTGTCGTCACCTTCCATATGCTGAGGAATTGCTGACTCCAAAGTAGGGAATTTAAATCTTGCAATGATGGGAAATTCATTTATTCCCTATGAATATTTACCTTTTAAATCCCTTAAATGGAAGAGAGTTACATAGGTGTCTTACAGAAAAGGCTGTTAGACATTTACTCAACACAAACTAAAACATCGCTCTCACCAGCCAGAAGTGCTTTGAAAAGCAGCACCCTCCACAGGCCGTGCTGCTGGAAATGGAACCAGCATTCTGTCCAGTGCTTCTGTGAACATAACAAATTTTTTGCAGCTGTGCCTGAGATTCATTAGATGTTTTTTTCCCGCCTATAGTTTCACAAATGAATTTTTTGGTGGATAGTCATTGAAAGAGTGTTCTGTGTTTTTATTGTGCAAAACCTGCTAGTGAGAAATCTTAAATTCACGACATAGGTACAACAAATTTCATTTTCAGAGTAGAAGTGAACCAAGATAAGAAAGAAAAAAAAAAATCTACTATCTGACTAATGTAACAATCAAAACTCTCCAACCAGAGGCAGTTTTGATCAAATAATCGTAGTGAAGGCCTACAGATAAGAATTACACACCAAATAATTTCACGTCAGGAGTCAACTACCATGATTTACTCATAGATTATTTGCAACTATGTTCTAGAATATGTGTTGTGAACAAGTCACTCAGCCGCTTCACTGCACAGGATACTTTCATACCCTTGGCCTGCTGAGTTTCCATAGTGCCATGAAAGTCTTTGCTTTTGAGATACCGCCATTACGCACGCAGCAGTGATGTGTTTTCTGTGCTTATGACCAAGGGCTCTGACACCTAATAAGCCAAATTATGAAGCATATGTCACTGAGGATGTATACGCACATGCAGTCGGTGACATGCCATACCAAAGAGTTTTATGTCTAAGTTGGATTATCTAAGGCTCTTAGGATGTCGGATTTTTCTTCCTTGCTGCACTACTCAATAACCTAAGGCAGAAAGCTTAGGTTTAAAATGAAGAATAGCAATATTTCTGATCTCCCTCTCCATTAGTCACCGTAAGAACAGAGATAAAAATTAACAGCAACTGCTGCTTCCAAAATCTTGTACAAAAATAGATCGATACGTCCTTCTGGCAGTCTCAAAAATCTTGAAGAGTCTGCTGCAAACTCCTCTTTCATCTCTTGAATTCAACAGTCAGTCAGTACCCACTGCTAAGACTTAACGTCTTGGTCAAGTTCAGAGACGAATGAAGTTCGTATTCTCTTTCACCGGAACTGCTATTCAGAATCCATTCCATTTCCATCCTCTTTGTTTGGATTTGCTTACGTTTTTTTCTTTTTTCTCTAAAGGAAATGCATTGGCAGTGCAAACAAAAAGTAGATATCATGAAACACAGCCCCCACCCCCCAAATAGCAAGTGATCACCTCAGCATTCCAAAACGGTCTCCCGAGATGTTATCTGCACGCACAGGATTCCACTGTCATGTTGGGGTACACCTTAAGAACCACATTTTTATTTTCATCGAAGAATAAGATACTAAGAGAAGACATTTTGTCAGGAACGCAACAAGGTTCGGGAATGCCTGGGACGACGCCGACGGCTCTCACTATGCTCTGGATGGTGGCGTGGTTGGATGGCTTCAAGGCCTGCAAGAGAATGATACAGCAGAAAACGTCACTGCACCCAGGTTAGAATGGACCCACATACTCCAGAACAAAACTGGTTTTTTTAAGAAGGGCCCTGTGGAGACCCCACAACTGCCTATCTGTAACATCTGTCTTCTACGCAACCTCTTCCACTTGTCACCTTAGCTGCTCTGAGTCAGCAACAGGGAATGTGAATCTGGTCTGATTCCTTTGGCTGCTCCACCGCTTTCAGCCTGAGCATCCTGCTGGGGACAGGGCCTCAGGCTCTCTGTGGGATGTGCCTTGCCAGAAAAACGCTCAGGCAGCAGACCTTGCAGCAAGGTGTACCTATAGGTCAAGGTAGTCTCTTCTGAGTGAATTATGTTACACGTGGGCTGCAATTTAGTCATAAAACTTGTTTGGCTGGGAGGGAGGCAGCCAACGTGCTTGCAGGCTGAGTCATTAGGGGAGCCAAAGAAACATAACTTGTGGGCTGGGAAGTTTGACTGGTGGAACGTGACTATGTCCGGAAAAACAAAAGCGGACAAAATGTGTACAGACGAGAGAACGAAAGTACTTTACACCATGATGCTAATTGCTCCAGTTTGCTCTGCTGCACAGTTAGGTTGTTCTGCTTGTTATTCCATGCCGAATCACTTCTCATCTGCAGTACACACCATCAGCAACACTGCTGAGTAAACAAGCCCCTAAATCCCATGTCGATTGTACCTCATACGAAGGTGACGTTTTTCTCCAGAGTGCAAAGGTTCCAGCATTTATACTTGTGTAAATAGGAACACACTTCAGTTTGACATGAACAAAAAGTGAGTCTGACCAGTCAGATAACTATTTCTTCACAAAACCAGAATACATTCATATACTCATAAACATGATCATAACTCATAGAAATGAAAAATACTAAGTTTAACCTCTGAACCCCCAAAACCTTGCAAATCCAACTATCTGTATGAAAGATAGGCAAGCATGAAAAATGCACACAGTTTTTAGCCAGAGACTTTTCGCTTTGTAGGAGTGAAACTTCAACAATGCTTTTTAGAGCTCTTCTTACCTAAAGAACCTGGGAATCACACAGTTCAATATGCTCAGTCAGATGACACGGAGAAATACATGGAACAAGATCATTTGGGCCAAACGTGCAATTGGCAGCTTCGCTGCGACGAGAGAGGATTTGCTTTGGGAAAAATCGGTGTTAAGGGTCAGATATCTACCTACCTGAGGTGCAAGCCTCAACGACCTTGCATGCAAAAAGCACAACAATAACCGTGAGATTCTGGCTCCTTGTAGCATTTTAGTACATTTAGGAGTAACTACTTCCAATTCTGCTGGCAATACACACATCTAACCTGTCCCTACTTAACACCAACATTGTGCACGACCAATGCTAGCTGTATTTTCCTTCTTTCTCATGAAGACAGCTGTTCCTTGAATTCCAACAGAAATGGATCAGAATGGACTTTTTCCATCTTGTGTTGCTGAAACTAGTCTCAAGGGAGAACTGGAACCATTTGACACAGAATTGAAAAGGCTTCACTCGAGAGTATTTAGCTCTTCTTTAGGTACGCGTTAGACCTATCATGAATGTTTTTTCTTCCTTTCATGAGGAACCTATCATGCCTGCAGGAAGGCTGAGCAACAAACGGTGCCAATCCTGCACATCCCTTGCTCCGTTCATCCTCTGAGAAACTCAGAATTTTCTCAAGTATACTCAGGATCCAAAACCCTTTTAAACACAAACCTTACACAGAACCTGATCTTTTCCCCCTGGTGATGTTTTTAAGTTTACTAACAGAGCTCATCAGATGAATGAGATGCAGGGGCGTGGTGGTATTCTGTTGGAAACACAAACACAAAGCTTGTTGCACCATCCTCTCAATGGCTGTAGGTTTCCCAGCATGGTTACAAAGGCATTACTCTCCATCTATGTAGCTGATCTCAAAAAAAGACATTTCTGTTTGTTTGGAATTCAAGAGTAGCTACACTCCTCAGCAGTAGTTGAAAGGGATTTAAAACTGTCTCGGCTTAGTACACAATTCAGTTTTCTGTATCATTTCTGCCTGCAAAAGGAAGTGAAAGCTCTGGCAGCATCCAGGCTTGTTTCCTTACAAGGCTGCAGTGCAACACCCTCCACAAAAATAACGGCAAGCCGAACAGATCTCCTGAGTCTGCTGATGAGACATCAAAAGGTAAAACATCTATTGAGACCCTAATTGCCATTGCCAGTGGTACTGGAATTAAAAACAGGTCTCTGAATACGCCGGGTTAAGGTCTCACGGGAAACCCTTCCCTTCAGATACGGAATCTGTACCACTAAAAAGCTAAATTGTACAGAACTGATTTCAAGTATCACCTCAGCTATGAGTGTGAATAGCCTGGATACATTTTCTCATGGCATGATAAAAGAAGTATCTCTATTTGATACCGGGTATCGTACAACACATCCTCTGTACTGACTTGAAGTCTGTCTGGAATACATTCCTCCTGGCCTTTAAGGTGCACTCCTGAGGATAACCAGCTTTGGCGTAACCCTGCTGCCAGTGGGAATTTAACTGTGACCGGAGTAAAATCCAAAGGCGGGTGCTTCTTAGAAAATGGAAATCCCCCTTGGAGCACCCAACTGGCGTAATGCCCTGCACAAGGGAAGAGAGTTAGGCCATTGCCTGCAGGTTGCCTACGCTCTGTCTGGCACATGGTCATGAAAAGCAGGCAAAGATTTTCTTTTAGGAGGGGAGAAGCAGGGGAGGCCAAGAGGTGCAGCGTGAGGAAAAAATGCCGAGCTCACTCCAAACTGCCAAATCCGTGAACGAGTCCAGCTGTGGCTCAGGCTGCACCTGCTAAGCTGCACGCATCCCTGGGAGACTTGCTGCCCTGTTGAATTTCATTAGAGATGTATTAAGAGCAGGGCAAATGATGTCAGTTATGAGCCTTCATTCCTGACCTGGGAGAGGGTCTGCCTGGCCCGTATGCTCTGCGGCATTACACAAGCCCAACACATGTGGGTTTGACAGCAGTCAAACCAGCTAATTGAAATCAGGGAAGGGGTAAGGCCAGAAAATTTGGAGGTGGAAAACAGGGTGGGGGGAACAGGGGGAGAGACACATCTGTTCTTAATTACCCAACAGGTTGTCAACTTTAGACCTCACCCTCAGCAAGGGAACATTATATACCCATAGGCACAGATTAGTTTGTTATTGCCTGATGGTTATAGTATCATTTTGCAAACACAATCTTATTAGTAGCACCAGATATTATGCACAGCTCAACAGTAACACATGGCTCGAGGAGACACTCTCTTCACCTTTTTATGTAATTTAGCTTTTCATTCTCTTTGGAAAACAAGGTCATTTTGGTTTTTGCAATTGAAAAAGAGCACAAAAGGAACAATTTGAATTCCAGAATCGACAGAAATACACCAATTGCTTTCAGGGAACCAGGCTCACAATGGGTTTCAGCAGCCTGCTCTCTTAATGAACTATCTCTTTCTGCTGTACATGGCAGCAAATACTCAGCTCCGCAGTATCTAAATAACCATAATGATCTGCTGCTATAACTCTTCACCCAACCGAGCCTAGAGAGTTTCACACAGAAAGGCTGGATTAGGCCTTTCAGTAGGAATTTGTAGAAGAAAACTGGTGTCCTGGTTATGGCCTTGCAGGCCTGAGCTACAGGCTCAGTTCATGGCAATCAGACCTTCTGCTTCATGTCAGCACAATCACTTAAACCCTGTGCTTCATTTGCCTACCCATTTCTCCTGTTTATTTCTCACCTTTTTTCTACTATAAGCTTTTTCCAGGGCAGAGACCACTTCTGACAGTGTGTATGTGCCTACGCCAGGCTGAGCAGAGGGGTGAAGAGACGGAGGAAGAACACTCCCTTGGGACCGCCAAACTTGGTTACCGTGATAACAGTAGCCAATACTGCAAGTCTACTTATTTGAGAAGATGGAGCTGAGCTATGACATCTCAGAGGCCAATGCTACAATCTGTGGGAAAGTAGAACCTGAATTTGGCAGAAAAAAATATGGCTCTGTATGTTAGAAAATCTTCTGATGCACAGTGTAATACCTCAGGGGAATTACCCAAAGACAACTCGCAGACAAAGCTGGAACTCCTCTTTCACCCAAGCAATATCTGTCAACTACCCTTCAGCTGTGTGCACTGTTCGTACCTCCCTCTCATGCCTCAGTGTCAAATGTCAGTTTAAACCTCAATTAAACTTCATGTTGCCTCTTCAGAACCACTGATACTAAACTCACCTTGGCATGTTTTACTCACAGGAGCATTTGTATGGCTCACTGTGTTTCTTTAAAGAGGTTTGAAGTTATTCTGGGAAGTTACTCTGAGGTTATGGAGCACGTTAGGGATTTTCCAGTTACAGGTGCTAACAAAGGCTCTGTGTAAGGAACAGGAACCTTTTTATTATGGCAAATCTTTATTGTTACTCTGCTTTTGGTTTGGTTTCTCAGAGTTTCTTTACCTCCATGAAGATACATTACACTTTTTGCTGCTGCAGAATCTGTGTTTTTGAAGTCTCACCTTGACTCTTAAAGACAGACTTGCTTTCCATTGTAAATTTATTTCCCATCAGCTCTCAGCAGGATTAGATGTCAGTCAGAGCAAGGAGAGACCAGTAACAAGGGCCAAACCTGTTTTGTGAGAAAGACTTGTTTGCTTTTGAGCGTGCACATTACTGAGCAATCTGAGGTTTGATTCAGACTCCTCTAATGGGCAAAGTGAGTTTCTTCCCAACCTCTGCATCAGGCACTGGTTAACCCTGAAATATAGGCTATGTATTGACTATTAGAAGAGAGCTTTTCTGCCTCGGAAGGTAGAAACCTATTCTGCATGTCTGCCCAATGGAGAAGGGAAAAAAAGAAAAGAAAAAAAAGATATTTCTAGCGACTGGGTTGAAACAGTTATTCTCTAACAAGTGTGAGATCCTGGGAGTTCATGAGCACCTCAACTGTCACTACTTCTTTGAGAGCTGAAGGAGCCAGACTCAATAACCTTAGGAGACAAGAACCCAAATGCTTCTGGACTTAGGATGAGACACCTTCAAGCCTTTCTAAGAAGCTGCTACACCTACACTTTTTTCCCCTATGATCAGAAATACCTGACTGAAATTGTCCTCCAGTAGAATCGCTGATTGCCTAATGCGTACTTGATTCTTTGTCTTCGTTTCTTTTGTAATATTGATGGTAGGCCATAGCAGGCGTCTCGGTTTAAGTCAAGAATATTTAAGGGGCCACGATCAGCTGAGCTGGAGACACTTGGGTTTTTTTGCACTGCTTTGAACTGAAGTACTTCAACTCTTCTGGTCTAAGTATCATGTACCATTTTCTCCTCAACAAGAACCAGAGTAACACTCTTTTATGGGTGGGATGAAGTTTTTATAACTAAACCTGCAACGTGAAATGCTAACCTTGTGTTAAGCAGAGGGACACAGCAGGCCATTTGTGGAATTTATGTGTCCTTAAAGTTAGAATGGAAGACGTCCAGCTCCTCGCTTTTCAAAATTTCTAACCTGTAATGCTGAGCTCCTGGTTTGATAGAGCACAGTTCCCATCAATGACAAAGTAAAATGCTCTTGAATGTGAGGTTACAGTGAAACCAAAAGCCCTACCTTTACTGACATTTCCCGTAGGCCTTATCTGTGTGTACCCCTCATTTTAGGCCAGCCTCAAATACCGCATTCTATTTTCAGGTTTTGGTAGACTCCAGGGTGGTCGATGCTGCTAATAACGACATTGGGCATTCAGTTTTAGGGAGCTTGAGTTCATCCACCTAAGTGACAGGGCTAAGAGCACATCACCCTTCCTTGCTACTCACACGCAAGTGTCTCATAAAAAACAGGGATATTCCAAAAGTCAGTTGGCCAGGATCCAATCCACTAGGTCTGTCATAGAAGTGATTAATCTGACTCTCTTGCTTAGACTTATAGTATGTCAACTGCTCCTACAGCTCCGCTGAGCCTCCCTGTCATTGTGACAGTCATGCCTCGTGAGGAACACATTTTTCCTAGAACGTGCTATGCTGACTGACCCCAGTGTGTGTCTGGCAGCGAGAGACTCCTTCGAGGCATAATGACTACTGTTTCATAAGCAGTTTTCTGGATCTGGCTTGTATTATGTTTATTAAACAGGTTAATAACAAGTTCACACATCATAAGCACTATTCAGGAAATGTTTTATGGCAACTTGGGTTCTGGACAAAAAACTAATACCGTGTAATATTTTTTTAATTACCTTTACAAGCCTGTCTTTTTACTAGCTGTTGTAACCACTACTCCTTGCAGCACGAGACAAAGATACCACTTATTTACTAGATCCAACCATGTAACAGGTGACCAGCTGCTTTTTACTAACACAGGAAAGAAAATGCATAGTTTATGTTAACAGACAGTGCAAAAGAATCAATAAAGACCATACCTTTGGAATTGGAAACTGGCATTCCCCTGAACAGTAATAGGCATCGAAGGATTTAGGGGAAATAATCCACTCGCTCCAGCCAATGTCTGCAAAATCCACTTTGAGATAGCGCCGGGCACAATATCTTGGCTCATTCCACTGCTTCCTCCTTGCCTTCTTCAGTGTTTGCTCATCGAACTGGAGAGTCTGGCTCTTCTGGTGATGATTCTTCCTCTGCTTTTTCTTACTCTTTGCCCTCTCTGCTAACCGTGGCTGGAAGGTTTTGTAGGGTTTTCTGTCTTCCCATCTCTCATCCTCATTGTACTGGTACTCGGCTCCTGGAAGCTCGTTATTCTGCAACGGCAACAGGACGTTTGCGGAGCGTTTTCGCCGCCGCTTCCCAAGGCTGCTCCTCACATGGTTTTCTGGCCTGGGAAAGACCCTTGCCAAAGAATGACGGTGCCCTTGCAAACTAGAGACAACGCTCTCTGGCTCTGAAATAGCAGAATCATTGGCATAGATCAGAATGTAGGGTTCATAGCGGGAAGGTGCCCTTTTCCAGGGGTGATGGCTGGGCAGATCCATTTTGACACTGATCAGGAGTTCATTGTTTCGCTTTGCTTCATGCAGGAGCTGAGTGATATCCTTCCACTGCCAGGAAAGGGCATCCCGGGAAGCAGCAGAGACATTTACTAGGAAATGTCCCAGGCTCCGAGTCTGGTTCCCAACAGAAGGAAAGGTCCAAACTGAAAGATGTATCTGTGTTTCAGGTTTCCTATGCCCATGACGAGAACAGCCTCTGGACTGGGAACAGTTCCACTTAGCATGCAGCAGGTCACCAATATAATAATACACCGATGCTGACAAGACGTTTTCAGACTCGGTGAGTGACGTCAAGTTAAAAACGTACGCCTCCTGGCTTTCAGGGCTCCCTAGAAGAAGAAATACTTAGATAAGAATATGGGCATTCCAAAATGTTACAAAGAAAGGACCGAGCGAGTTGCTTTCTAGGTTGTACATTAAGTTCATGCGAAATTTTCACACAGTGCTGTGGGAACACGTTTAGGCCGTTATTCAGAAAAAGAATCGAGCTAGTAAACTGGTGACTGTAAACCATTCAATCTAGTTTCCTTGTAATACCCACCTCCATCCAGAAATACACATTTCCTACTGCTCCCCTGACTTCAGGAAACAAACTAGGTCACAGAAACACAACTGGGTAACAGATGCTCTAAGGACTTCATCATTCAGAAATTTGAGCAATGTCATATGAGGTTTTTCTCTTTTGTTTTCCTCTTTCTGTAACATTTCCAATCCCCTCCCCTTCAAAATGCACTTAGGTGACTATGGCTGCCCTGTCCCAACTGAAGAATCGTCTTTCCTTGCCCAAGACAATTAGGATGTCAACGCGACATGAATGGCACTGAACCATGCTGTAGCCCAGACCTAGCTGAAGCTGGAGAAAGGGTCCCACTGGCTCCACTAGGCACCGGATCACCTGTAAACTTCCATTATCCTGTTGAGCCACAGCCTCAGCAGGAAAGGAAAAATTTGCTTCCCTACTATCAGAGGCTCTATGTGGCAGCATGGAAAAGCCTGGATTCAAATGGGGCATGTTTCCCAGAGTTGCCATAGACTTCTCAAGTGTACGGCTGGGTAAGTCACTTAAGCTCTGACTGCCAAGTCATTCAATGCAAAAAAAGCCCGGCTGGTTCCTTTAAACATTTCACTCTGCTCCAGTGGGATCCAGGCCACACCTACTAGACAGGGACTTTGGGGCCTGTGTGGCATTTACTCTTAGCTTCTAAAGATGTGAAAGAGACTATTAAAGAGGGACCCAAAGCCATGTAACATTTGGCACAGCTACTTATGTGTATCAAGATGCAAAACAGGTAACCAAACATTGAAAGTACTACGTATTTCAAAAGCTAAACTAAAAGACACATTGAAATCCTGTGTTACAAAGCATGTTTCCTCTCAATATTAACTATTCCTCCATTATAATAAAACCAATTTCTTGGCCCCCCAAGTGGCCAGTGACCTCTGCGTGCACAACTGGGGCGTGAGCCAGAGCCCTTCACAATGGCAAGGTTAGAGTTGGGCACAGAAGGAAGTAGAAAGTTACTGACAACAGCCATGCACACAAGGAAGGAATGCGGCTCGCCTCTAAACACACGGGGTGAAGAAACACCAGGACAGAATTTCTGTTTAATCACTTTTAAGGCTTGGATGTCACTTTTGGAGAAAGAGACGATTCCCCATTTATAATGCATTAAAGACACACAAGCTGGTCTGACGGCCTTTTGGCTAAGTCAGACACTAATCACAACCAAATTTTCCCTCTAGAATAATCAGTCCCAGGATTGTTTCAATTACACTGGGTAAATTTAGTCATTCACAGATTCACAGAGTGGTAGGGGTTGGAAGGGACCTCTAGAGATCATCCAGTCCAACCCCCCTGCCAGAGCAGGATCACCTAGAGCAGATCACACAGGACCTTGGACCTGCACTCAATTTTCATGCCAGTCAGTTAAAAAGTATCTACTAGTATAGCTGAAAGTAGGTGGACAGTACTTGAGCAATCCCAATCAAAAGAAAGCCAACCCAAAGTGTCTTGGTTTTGGTAGGGGCAGGGGGGGGAGGTGTGCTGGCAAAACACACCTGCTTGCCTCTGTGCAGAGGGAAACAAGCCAAGGATAATCCTTCACGGTCAGGATGTTACTGTTTCAATTAGGTGGGATGCAGGGGACAGTGAGGTTTCCACAGATGTGAAATTAGAGAAGTTGACCTAAGCACGGGTATCTTGCACAAACCCAAAGATGCACTCCTAACGCAGGCTGACCTGTGAAAACAGATGGCTGACTACTTCAATTCCCTGTAGGTGCAACAGAAAGGCTTGGGGGTAAGGTTTAAATTTTTGTTTTAAAATTTCC
This sequence comes from Rhynochetos jubatus, assembly GCA_027574665.1. NCBI lineage: Eukaryota > Metazoa > Chordata > Aves > Eurypygiformes > Rhynochetidae > Rhynochetos > Rhynochetos jubatus. Next base: position 72,581,586 of record CM050651.1, on the reverse strand, counting down.
TGCTTGGACTGCAGTTATGTCTCTCCTTCAGAGCGAGAGAAATATAGATCCAAATGTTAAGGTGCTACGGAGAGCTATAAAACCAGGCTGCATGGAAAAGTGTAGTAAAGCAAAGGTATGGTCTGCAGCCCCCCGAAGGGCTGGAAACAACCCAACACCTCAGCAAAACAAGGGAACACAGACTTAAATGCTTCTTTGACATCATGGCACGTCAAAACCCTCTTTGGAGGCTGAAGAGAAGTTACACTTTACAGAATTTTGAAAGAGTTTTGTTTGTTTGGGGGTTTGTTTTATTTGTTGTTGTTTTTTTTTTTTTAATTATTATTTCTAATTCCAAGCAACAACAAGCATAGAGATGCCCGTGGAAGAGGGACGAACAGCCTCCCTTCTTCCACTCTCAAAACGCTGTAGGAAGTGCCCTGCCCAAGCAAGTGAAAACATCATCTCCAGTACTGATCTCTCAAAGATTTTGACAGCTTTATGTTCTGCCTGACATTCTGTGCTTCCAGCGTGTACTATCTCAACTGCTAATGCCATTCAGGTTAAGTCCAGCAACATATTATATTGTCCTTCTGCCTCCCCACCCCCACCCCAACAATTTCAGTGGCATTGTCTTGTAAATTATTTTTTTTCTCATTGATACTCTAACCAATACATTAAAAAAGCAGGAATCAGCCTCACTAGAAAGACAGAGCCCTTCTCCCCAGTATATCACATGCATTGCTTCATGAAATTTGGGAAAAAAAACAACATATACTTTTCTCAGTGAGACAGGTGAAAAAAAGCCCAAATCACCTTTGTTCACACATTCAGCCCAACCTGATGGTGGATCACATAGGTAAGTTCCCAATAGCTGAAAATTAGCATTGGAAACCCATCCAATTTCTAGCTATTACTTATGCCTGGGGAACTAGTTTTTCTTTGCATTTGGTCCGACTTTTCATTCCTCATGCCAAAATGGGCTGTTTATTTTACATTTGTACTAAGCACACACGAGGACCTGACCTCTGCTTGGTTCGTAATCACTAATACCATGAAGTTAATATGTAATTTGGCACAGCACTAAGTACATCAGTCTTAGGAAGCAGAATTTATGATGTCTCATGAGCGCCTGTTAAAGAAGTTATTATTCGAATCACTGTTGTATGTTGAATGACAAGTTTTGATTTTAATTTTTAATAAGAATTCCACTTAACAAATACTGCCTGTTCTAAATTGGCATATCGTAGTGGAACACAAAACAAGCTGCTTTTGTTTATAAAGCAACCCTAGATGGCGTGAAACAGACACAGGAGGAATATATAGTTTTGATTAAAAGCAAGGCTCAAGCAGCCACTCCCGGTACTTACCTCTACGCCCAAGAACACGGACTTGCAGTAGGTGGTGCTGTTTTCTCACTGAACTGGCCAAGCTCAACCTGCTCTGGAGAGTTTTCGGATCATTCTGTCTGCAAAATCATCTTGAAACCAGTTACTGGCGGCCAGCACAGATGTTTACAGATCTGCTGGCTTCCGGCTCAGAAAAACCCAACTGTGTGACCTGGGTTTCTGTCACAACTTAGGAACACTGCCTAAATACATCTGTCATGTGACAGCGATACCTGGCTCTCGAGCAACGCGCTAAACTAAGCATTCCCAAGGCTAGTTATCACCCCTAACAATGACAGACATATCAAGGAAGATTCAGCTTTAAAATACCTACAAATCCACCTTCTCCTTAGAAAATTTCATTTCACTTAAATCAAACTTTGTCCTTAAACCCAGAGGACAGAAACTGCTGAAAATCTGTCACCACAACAACGCAGTTTAAACTCTTAGCCAAGGTCAGGTGTGTAGTTTAAACTTCTCACTGATGTCAGGAGGTACCGGGTAGCATCTAAGCAGATTTTGTTGTGACACAGGAAGCTTTCCGTGAGCCTCATCTACCTCGCCCTACTGACACCAGTGAAGCTTTACTGACTGATGTGTGAGCTGAGGCTTTAGTCTTTACAGTGACTGATAACTCCTCTCATATAAAGAATTCAATTGACTGATTTCCCCCCTGGCTAATCAAAAACCCAAGCCAAATCTAAGCAGGGCTTTAACTGTAATACTTTGTCAGTGTTCAGTAAATTGTACCTCTGGGATGCTACCACCAACAGCTCCCTGTTAAATGGAAAGGGAGCCAAACTGCAGCGTGAAGTCCATCAACAATTCCTCAGCAGCCAGTGAAAAGAGGCAGACTGACTAAGCCCAGCTAAGGCCTCTGGCCAGTCTGTCCTCTGTAACAAGACCTCTAAGGTCTCAAAGCCAACAAGATGTCCTTGTCACAAAGCCCTCTATTGGTCTACAAGGATAAAGTCGGCTTTGCAGGTGAAAGAAAGTAAAACATGGGCCCAGAAACCTATGCCCTAGAAGATGCTAGCATCACAATAGCTTTTTTCTTATGTTTTCAGTATAAAGAAAAACCTGGTGAAAACAGCAGCTTTGCAGCAGCTTTCTTTGTGCTGGCTGCCCAGACAAGAAATGGTCTGCTGCAGACACAGACAAGGATTTGATGCTGAAATACGACCCTTCAGAGGGATCCTGGGCAGAAGATCCCCCTCTGCTTGGGCTGGATTAAGATACAGCAGCAGTGGGAAGATCTTATGAAACCTGGGTGTCCTCACACTGCAGGCAGCTGCTGGAGCAAATTCACAGCCAGGTCCACCACCTTACTGCCTGGCAAGATTCTGTCTGAGCAGATGTACTTAGTAAACCTAGTGCTTATTTGCAGCAGTATACAATGCAATTCGGTGGCAAAACCAGTATTATGTGAGTGACAGTAACTTCCCTGTCTCATTTGATACACTACTGAACTCTGCGAGCAAGTTTCTATCTGAGCACCACTACTTGAGCTGAGTCTTTTAGTTCTTTCTTACTTGAGGTGAGTTCTGCTAACGCAGCTTGGCTCCTTTGCAGTACAAAATAAGAAATGCAGAAGACTTACCAACAACAAAGTATGTAAGGAGGAGAAGATTTAAGCGGAAACAAGCAAAGGAAAAATATGTGCAACGAGCTACACACAAGGAATACAATGCTACCTTCCAGATACTCTGAGGCCAGATTTTAATGGCAATCTCTGCTCTCCTTCAAGGGCTCACTGCGTGTTGCTGCCAGCTCAATGAAGAATTTTCAAGACCAAGCTCTGCATGACAGAGCTCTTTTGAAATGCAATAGGTAAGACACAGCATCGCTGCACTGTTAGCATTGCTCACCTCCTCGGTGCAGAGCTCTGCAACAGCAGAAAGAGACATGGGCAGAAAGAGACGTGTCTGTATGCATGTAGAATATCATTTGGAAAGTACATGTAGGTAAGTGGATAGGCTACAGATTTATCGGCCTCCCCAGCCCATATGCAAATCATTATTCACTTACATGCTCTCCCTTTGCTCAAATGATACTGGGAGCCCAGCAATACCATGGCAAAGCTTGTACTGGAACAGCATCGCCCCCCCAGTCCCCTGCACCAAGCAACAGCAGAGCTCTCCGGGGTGGGTGGAGAGGGGAGGTGGAGTCTCTCCCAGCCTAAAGCAGAAAAGCCTTGCTCTGTCTCACAGGTGGTTGTCACCCGGATGCCAAGTCAGGGTGTGCCGACACTGTTTGGGGTATCAGTGATGCCAGCTTACTTACCGACAGCTCAGACTGGAAAGCAACCCAGCTCATAGCACTACAGCTGAAGCACTTGCACCCACTGAATCTTCAGAGGCATGGCCCATGCTTCCTCACCTTCCTGCAATAACCCACAGCTGTATGGATTGCCTGTTACTGGCATTAAAAAGGTATTTTAAGAAAAAGCAGTAGGTCTGTGGAGACTGACATCACCGGCCTGAACATATTCATGTTACAAGGGGCATTTCCAGGCATCAATAAGCTGGAACGAGTCCACTAACATGTGGTGTGTTTACCTTTATAGAGGATGCACTGACATTTTTATGGACTGCCAAATCTATCCCATGGGTGAAAAAGGATGCAATAATGAGGACTATTTAGTTATATAGTCATCATTAGCCATCATTTAAATGAGATATTAAAGCGGTGCCCTTGTGCCAGTGCACAGTTAAGAATGTATCAGTGTTTCCGTTGTAAAACTTTGTTTTCATGGGTTCATAGCCCAGCTACAAAAGTTCACTCCAAGCTGAAAAAGGGAACAAGCTCCAGGACAGGAATGCAAATTTGGAAGCCAGATTTCTTCTTTTCTCCCACCTTTGCTCTTACTTGACTGCTGCTTCCCCCTTACCAATTTGAGTATTTTGCAAAAGAAACATACAGGATCCAGCTCTCTCTTTTTAAGAGAATAGGACTTGGTGCCAAACTAGTTTTATTAATTCCTTTAGCAAATAAGGTAAGGTCGCAGCAATCAGTAACTTGGTATTAAAAAGTAAAAAGTCCACCACTCTGATCAAAGCTATCAGCTACTTAAATAAAGAACTTCAAGAAGCAGCAATGGTGCATGCTCAGGATCTAACTTACATGTGGATTTTATGATATGAAAACCACAAATATGCACATTGCACATCATAAATGTGCTGCACAGTGGGCAAATGATCTCTCTTCTCTATGTTTTAAGCAGAAAGACCACAGCAGGTCTGAAAACTAAACACAATATCGAGCTTGAAGCTACGCTAAGCAAGTAAGGAGGTTGCATCAACAAAGTACACAAATCTGTGAAAGGGAACATGAAAAGCCAACTCTACTCCTCACAGTCATCACCACTTCAGCTGGTGGCAGTAGGTCAGCTGTATGAAAACCAAATTGTGCAGTGTGTTCCCTTGAGGCCAGAACTCTTCAGGTGTGAAGTAATGTGCTCTAGAAACTGCGACCGACTCGGGTCTGTGCACATAGGTCATCCATGTGCATGACAGCACAGCGAGAGAGGTGATGACAGAAGCCAGAAAATTAAAATCTGGGGTCTGGTTCTGAGAGGCCAAACCTACAGATCCCACCCATTTGCCTTACAGACGGTTTGCAGACTTGAGCCCAGCCTGCGCACATCATACCTTAATGGTTCCTTCTGCCTAAAAACTACTGGGATGCTGCTACTTGCATTTTATTTATAGAAGTACAGGAAAAAAAAAAACCAAACACCACAAAAAAACACCCAACAAACCAAAAAACCCTACACTCTCACCATCTCCTGCCTGAAGGTTTTTAAAGCTCTCATTACAGAAGACCCTTAATGTCACTAAAGCCCAAGGAGGCTAGAGTTTGGCCCGCACTGGTTTTTGCAGGCTGATGGTGGCCGGTGACTAGCTGGTTTCCCCGTGCAGTACTTGGTTTCCCCTGTTTGCGTGGGCATTTCATACCACAACAAAGGAAAGAAAGGCATTTTGAAAAGGAGGAGAACATAGTTCTTAAACCACAAGAATTGGCCTAGGGGCAGGTGTAATACCTAAAATTACTTGAAATTCAGTCAATAAAAAAGAGTTTAAAGTAATTTCTGACTGTATAGCTTTACTATAACATCATTAGAGGGACCCTCCAATTAAAGTCGAGTTTTTTAAATGACTCATTTGCAAGACATGTTCCTTTAGCGATGCTATGATTAAAAGTACTTTCAAAAGCGCAAACTAAAAGTCTGGTGTTTGAGGCTTTTATCTTTCCGCTCTCTTTTATTCATTCCACGCTGTATCTTTCCTCCAGATCCTGAGCCTCAGAAGTTGCAGATCACACACCTCTACGGGAAGCACTGAAGGTAAGCAGATTTATATCAGCTGGAGGTCTGGTCATTCAGCGGTTTCGTGAACTGGCAGGAGAAAAGAACAGTCATGGGCAGAAACTGATGCACAGACTCGACCGTGGTTTTTTATGTGCAGCACGCTTGCCAGAATTGAGAGTGTTCAGCTTTAACTCACGTATCGTCTGACCTTCTTCCTAGCTGTCTTTTTAGAGTCACAAGGGATGGAAAACCACTCACTGCTGTGGTACCTGCAGGTAAAGAACCAGAAAAGGCTCTGTCTTGGGATTTTTACTGAAGCAGAGCTCACTGTGAGGCCTGACCTAAGCAAGACAAGGGCTGCTAGCTAGTGTCATCCCAGAAACGTCCCACGACAACGACACAGCTCCCATAAAAATCATGGGCTCACCATCCTTTGACTCAAATACATGGAAATAAATTAGAGCAGTTAAATCAATGAGAGAGAACAGTGCTGCAATGCAGCTAGATATACTGTGAATGATGTACATCCTTACTTCACTTGTAATAGATTTGGGGCCTCGGGTTTCTTTCAGCTTTGTCACAGGCATTAAAGGTTCCTTTTTTGAGTGACTCAAAACAGAACAATCACATTTTGAGATAATTTAGCAAGATTAATGGAAAACAAATTTGCCTGAATAGCAGATCACGCGCACATTCGTCAAAATCAAAGGCCAAAACTCCCAGTCCAAACAACAAACCACTAACCCAGCTTACTCGTGAAATCTGGCGCACGAGAGGTTTCAGGGCAGTGTAGGATGGAAACTTCAGAGGTGCCCACGCAGGGCGGAAGCTCTTGTCCTAACCCCTCAGAGGACTGAGTCATGGAAAGAGAAACTTGGATTTCACAGTTGTTAGGATGCTTCTTTGGATTAACGATGTCTTAGTTCTTTCTTGTTGGTCCACTGCAAGACCGCAGCTGCCATATACCACACCACTTTCCTTGGACTAGAAACAGGGATGAGTTTCCACAAATCCTACCAGTTCCTGGTCTCATCACTCAACACTATCTTACAGGGTCTCAGAAATTTGTCTGATGGGTTACTTGGAAGATCTGGGAAAGGCCATTCCCCTCTGCTACACAAGAGCCAGAAGCCCTCCAAGGGAAAGCGAGGACCGAAAGGTTTCACAGCCATGTTTGAGAGCTGTGTTTCAGAAAAGAAACAGTTTAAATTGCAAAATGCATGATTAAAGCACAAATGAATTCACCAAAGGTTTCCTTCAAGGCCTCTTGCCATAGATGCAGGAAAAATTGGCAGATTTTTAGGGAAGCTCTGCTCATGGCAGACAAAAAGCTGTCTCCTGAAGGGGCTGGCAGTAGTGACGGTAAAATGAGCTGAAGGAGTAATGGCAACATCACTTATTAATTTAACTGATGCAGCCACATTAAGGACAAGGGGAAGTCTGTGGGAGACTGAAATTTGCAGCCAAGGAGCGCAACGGTCAGAGCAGAGGATCTGGAAACAAACTACCTTGAAAGGGAAATGCCGTGGACGTGCCGTTTCCATCGCACGGCTGGCCAGGTGGACGGGCGCAAAGAAGAAGTCAGAAAGCAGAAAAAGCCTTTTCACTCCCCCCGCCCTCATCCCGAGGAACATTTGATCCAAGGGTTTTCTGGAAACACAGTTTTCTGCCATCAGTAACCATACGAAATGAGCTGCTGCTGCCTATGGCGAGAGAAAGACAACAGCTAACTGGTGAAATATTTTGCATAAATACTTATAAAAGTGTCAAAAAACTTACAACCACTTCCAATTTATTGCTTTGGCACTTGAACTGTGAAAGGATTGGAGAAGGAGGAAAGGGATTAGTGAAGAGTGTGTTTATAGGACTGCTGCCACCCAATGTCAAGTGAGAGTATAAATATAATCAGGAAGACCACAGAGATGGGATTTCAACCAAAGGCCTTCGAGGGTTAGAACAATAAATATCTTTAATCAGATATGCTTAAAGGAGCAAATATCACTCTTCTGGGATTATACACCCCCTCCTCCCCTTTTTTCTTTTTGGATTATGCCTTTCCCTCTTTCAGGGAGGGAACTGCTGATTTCAGAACAAAGCAACGTACATTGGGCTTTATATTGCAAGAAACAGTCGTGTTAGAAAGGCAAGAGAGTTCCTCTGTAGGAGCAGCAACTGAGGAGTCTAAGCTCTCCATCCTCCAAACCCAGGGTATTTACGCCTCCAGCCTCTGAAGCCTCTCTTGCAGACAGAAACACTCGCAGTAACAAACGATGGAGAGCAGTTGTAGGGCTGAACCCTGAGACACCAAAGCCATTCAGTTATTCACGGTGTTTGATCTATGTGCAGAGCTATCCTGCGACAGACACTGCTTGCCTTTAAAGAATCAGAAACAATGACTCGCAAAGAAACCTAAGCAAAGTCTGGCACCCAGCTCTCCGTTTTCTGGGACAGGAAGGAATCAACACAGGTCACCAACTCCCAGACAACACTCAGTTCTACTGATGGGTGCTTGTCCGTGAAAGTGCCGCTGGGTCAATCCACTAGTGCAATGAAAAATAAAGAGACTGGCAAATCGGGCTGCTCTGCATGGAATGACAGCTGTCACAGAAACAAACAGCAAGCCTTGGGATGCAAAAGTGGATTTGGGATGCAAAAGCGGATTTGGGAAGCATATCTCAGAGAGGGTCATGTTTGGGTTCTGGCATTTCCATTTAGCCCTTGCAGAGGTCAGATGCACAAAAACAGAACAGTGGAGTCGGGGGATGCAGCGCCAAGACAGTGCCATCTTCCCTTTCCACTAGGACTTCTGGGATTCTGCCATGTTAAATACACACCACCCCACACTCCTTTATGAAAAATGACTTTACATTTTCATAAATCTACCTGTGCATGGTCTGTCATCACGGAGACACTGAAGTGTCACTGCTAAAGATGCTGAGATGCACAAGCGCTCCAACTAAAACCACTTGCCACTGCCCCTAACTGCCAGCACCGTCCCCAACGCCTCAACAGGAGTGCTCCTGCCGACAGTCTAAAGGATGGACAAACCACGCTACTGCCCTACCACACGCAAACCAGCCCGGGTGTCAAGAGAAGCTACACATGCAAAACACCAATAAAAGGAGACTTCAGAGAGGATACGTTGATTACTCCACTTCTCTCATACGGTACTCGGGTATCATACAGCGGAGATGCTGCATACGGAGTTGAAGGGAGAAACCAGCAATTAAAATATGGGAGGCAATGTAAACGTTATATCCTGAAACACACGGCTGTGGCTGCAGGAAGCATTATTTTTCGAATCTTTTCCCCATCTTCTTCCCTACATCAAGTTCCCTGGGCACGAAACCCTATGATACACAGCGAGACAGCCGCCGCGCAGGACTGGCGCTATCCACAGGGGCACGAACGGACCGTTACCTTCGTTCCTGCAGAACTGACGCCTATTTCCCTGCACAGTGCCGCCAGAAAGCGAGCTGCTCCGGCAGCTACCGCGGACTGCACAGCAGCCACGGTCTCCCCGCCGAGCGCCCGTCCCCTCCCTCCGCTCCGCAGCAGCCGGCCCCGGAGCCGCGAAAGGAGCGGCCGGCGCAGCCGCGCCAGCCCCGCACCGTGCCCGCCCTCCGCCGCGCCCCCCTCCCCGGGCCCGGGCTCCTGCTGCCCCCGGTCGGCCGGGCTCCGCGGCCGGCTCCCGGCCCCGCTGCGCCGCCCTTGCAACGGGTTCGCACGCCCGAGGCGAAGCGGGCGGTTCTGCGGGCTCCCCCAAGCGCCGCGGTGAGCCCCTCCTCACCCGCGGGGCTCCTCGCAGCCCCGCCGCGCCCCGGGACTCACCTGCTGCCAGCGGGCGGAAGCCGCGCACCGTGTTGCCCCGGCGGAGGTGCGGCGCGGGCAGCCCCAGCGGGTCTTGGGGTCGCGGCGCCTCCGCCGCCCGCCCTCCGCTGTACTGGTCGTAGAGCCGCAGCATGTGCTCCGAGACCTTGTCCCCGGGCTGCAGCCGCTCCGGCCGCCGCCGCTCCTCCTGCTCCTGCCGCTGCCCCAGGCCGTAGTCACCTGCCGCGGCTCTCGCCCGGCCGCCCCGCGCTCCTCCCGGGGCGGCTCGCCGCCGCAGCCCGACCCAGCTAGCCTTCAGCACGTCTCCCAGCACCAGGCACAGGCAGCCCCAGCCCAGGCACAGGCACAGCACCCAGCGGGTCGACGCCGCCATCCTGCCCCTCCGACCCGGCTGGGCGGGCTCCGGAGTCCCCGTCGTGCCGGCTGCCTCGGCCGGCAGGCGAGACCGAGACCCCCAACGAAGTTTGTTTCGGTCAGATGCAACCCCCGGCGGCGACGGGTACGGATGGGCTAAGCTAAGAATCGCAGACGAGGTTTCCTCTTTTGGGAAGGGGAAAAAAAAAAAAAAAAAGGAGAAAAAAGAAAGCAAGCGCCACGCTCTAAACGGCCCGTCCTTCCCGGTGCTGGCAGTGAAGGTGTTTATTCCCCTTGCTGTGCAGGTTGATTTTTGGCGAGAGGTGGAGGTGTTGCTCTCCGTGCAGCTGGATGCTCGTTCCCTGCTTTGACCGGTGCAGGCGCAGCCCGGGTGAGTTTCTGTGGGGTGTGCGTGTGCGAGTGAGTGTGAGTGTGAGTCCCGGCGCTCGGGGCTGATCTGTGTAATCAGCAGCCAATCACGCCGCCTTCTCGTTCGGCTCCGGCTGCAAGCAAGAGGCAAAGCAAAGGGGAAACCACCACCCAAAGGAAAGCGCGCACGCTGAGACAGCGAGACTTGACTCTGGAAGTTCAATCATTGGCACTGACTGCACCCCTGAGGGCAGCCGGGGAACAGGGTGGTGGGATGTTCCCCTTCCCACCTCCACCTAGCCTCTTCCAGAGGCAGTACAGTAACAGGAGTGCAGTAAAACAAAAATCACGAGTCACACTCAGCCTTCCCCCCTGGAAAATCGCAAGGCTTGGCTGGACTCAGAGCACAGTCCACGGCCGGCAGGTGGAAGGGATGCTAACTGCGTTGTGCTGGGGTTCAGCCCACACCCCCCCCCCCCCCCCCCCCCGGCCAGCCGCACTCAGTGTCACTCTGCTTCCTCCTCTGTCAGCCCTCCAACCCGGCCAGGGCTGGCAGAGCTGTCCCCGGCAGCCTGGAGCCCATGGGAAGGGACGTGCACAATGCCCAGGTGAAACACGTGGGTTCTCCTTTCGGACACGTAACCCCTGTGTGAGCTGCGTGGGATCAGGCAGGGAAACCCTGCATGTCAGGACTCTACTACAGCAGGGCACGGCAAGGTGTTCCTTGCTCGGCTGACAGCATTTCCCATGCTTCCTGCCTTTGCTGCTGTTCACCACCAAAAGGATAGAAACGTCTCAGCCCCCTGGCCAGTGCCACAGCATCAGACACCACCTCATCCATCTGCTCCTTCCAAAACACGGTTTGCAACACAAAGGGTGCCTTACCTCGTGTATCTGCTGGGGGAACGCACAAGGGGTGGAAGGGAAGCCTCGTTGCATTTTCACGGTTTATAAATATGTTGGTTCACACGAATTACTTTGTTTCTTCTAACACGAAGAAGGGGAATTGGCTTGCAGATTAGCACATGGAGTTTAGCACACCTTATTTCCGGCACTGGGCATTCACGTTTTCAATGGGCTACGGAAAGTGTGTCACTGTCAAGCATGAAATAAAATGCTAAAACACATCCTGCATTGGAGGGCAAACTTGCCTTTCAAATTCCACTGAATTTGGGATCGACAACAAATATTGTTACGCAGTTTTAATAAGCTCATCTGTGACTATGAGAGGCAAGTGCCTACTGGGAGATGGGAAGGAAAGAGATTTTCAAAAGCAGAGTAACAATTTTTATGTGTGTTTGTATTTGAGTGCTCATTTTCAAACAGTTTTGAGGCATCATATTTGCCATATGCATCTAAAAATATTATCTGTGTATGTGCAAATACACATAATTTCAATATTAATGCTAATACTTTTCAGTATATATAATATATATACATGTAATGTATAGTTTATGTATATACACATAGTGTACAGTAGATATAAAATACAAAATAATACTTTCCATAGAATCACAGAATGGTTTGGGTTGGAAGAGACCTTCAAGACCATCCAGTTCCACCCCCCCTGCCATGGGCAGGGACACCCTCCACTAGACCAGGTTGCTCCAAGCCTCATCCAGCCTGGCCTTGGACACTTCTCTGTGTGAGAATCTTAGATTAGTGCAATACAGAAACTGTACAGAGTGAACGTACATAATTAAAACATTAAAGTGTGAGGTTTTGGACACAAATAATAAAATCAATGCAGATCTCTAAAGGAAGAAACCAAAATGATTTGAATCGATAGCTAAAAGATTCAGCACAAGCAGCAATCTCTGGTTTATATCCACAGCAGATCTGTCAATCCCGAAGAAGAATCTTCAGACAACTGAAATACTGGAATTGTTATGTCAACTTCAGTCATGTTATTTTCTACTGGTGAGGGATGTGATCTGAAACAAACCCCAACTAAAAACCAACACCACCACGCCACAAATCTTCAAAGAAAACAAGCGTAACTGAGTCCTCTTCTAACCACATAGCGCCAAATAACTGGCCATAAGAACATGATGTTTTGCGTACCCAACACATCTCCCAAACTGCGGCCTGACTCTTGAGATTGGAGTGCTGTAAATCAAGAACGACTTTGGTAAAAAAAAATAATACTGAGAGACTGCATGTATCAGCAGCATGTAACACCACACTCAAGCAGAGGAGGATTAGACGAAAATTAAGTTCAACATGGAAGCTCAAGCACCCTATTGCTTAATCAAGCAATTTTATTTAAACTCTTTTAAGTGTTAGCAGAAAGCCCTGTTTATGCAATATTAATTCAGAATTTGGCTCCCAGAGCCTTGCCTCACCACTTGACTGTGGTTGTTTAAGTTAAGTGTCTAAAATAGAAAGTTAGCCCTATACAATCCTATTACAGCCAGTAAGGAGAGAGAAAGAGGGCACGGGGTGAGGCAGAAAGGGAAAAATGACTTCTCAGGGCATTAGGTGGCTGCTCTGAACCCCCCTTTCTGGCTGTTGCAGTTTTTTGAGCACACCGCGGAAGAACATGCTGGGTTTCAAACATCCCTTGCTTGATGGATTGTCCCTGAGACATGGTGGGACGCTCATTACACACAGTTATGTGGCTCCCAAAGTTAAAAAATATCCCTAGCTCAAACTGAACATGAGATTTTTAAATGCCAGAGCACTGTGACCGCACAAACCAAACCAAACCAGTACGTGTAAGGAGTTACTCCTCATTAGTAAATAACGGCAGGCAAACTCTCAGACCTGACTTCTGCGATAACAGTGCTTTTACACTTCTGCATTATTTCTTTTCCACTTCTTCCATGGAAAGTGCTGTAAATCACGACCAACTTTAGCACTGTTCAGAGAACAAAACTTTGACCGTGACCTAGAGAGCTTACAGTTTAACCCCACCAGGTTTCAGAACAGTCCTGCTGATTTCCGAGAGAAGACAGAGGCCCCCTCAAAACCGTGTCTGTATAGCTGGTTTGGTACCGCACGCAAAAGTCCTGGAGGGACATGGTGCTTCCGTCGCAAATGTCACGGAGGTAGAGGCACCCAAAACACCAGGTCTGACAGTGAGCCTCTTTAACTGCAAGCACCAGTGAGTGCCACTGAAACCACCCCCTCCTCTTACGGATGCAGTGTTTCCAGCCAGGAGGCACACTGCTTTTTGGCTTTGGTGAAAGAATCTGAAAGATCAAATTTGATGGGTTATTTAGATAATGGTCAGATTCCAGCTGCTTCGACAACCCTATAATAATGTGTTTGCATGTAGCATTTATGGGACAGGACGGGAAGTGGAAAGAAGTAACTCACAAGTGGACTGGGACAGTGATGTAACCGGAAAAGGGCACGCTGTGATAAACGTCCAGGCTGCCTAGCACACCCAGCACAGTCAGACTGAACACCCTGGTGAAAGGACTGTGCAACCAGGATTGCCAAACACGGCTGCCTTACACTGTTGCCCTACCCAATCTCAGTGAGAAAAGGACCCAGAATCAGTTGACATACATCTAGAATTAGGAATGAGACACTGACTTCCACTTAAGTTTTCTCTAAATTCTCCATTAATGAGCAATAGCTCAATGACTTGTTATCTCAGCACTTTCTTGGGTGGGGATATGAATACTCATGACGTCGCTCTGCATCTTCCAGCGACGTACCACTCCTACCTTGCAGTGAGACAGGCCCTGAGTCAGTGTCAGCTTGCTGGAGCTGGGGCTATAAGCTTTACAGCTTCCCACAGCCACCCCAGAGCACAATGCAGACAGCAGAGGAGTTCCTTTAGGTACCCTGCAAACAGGGGAGGAGCTGCTCCCCCAGCTTTGCAGCACAGAGCTCCCCTCCCTGCAGGTAATCCTCCACCTCCCTACGTTGCTCTCATGGGGCACTGAGGGGCAGGTGATACTGAAGAAACCGCCCTTGTTCCCGCCCTTTGTGACCATTTTCACAGTGGATGAGAGATTCCCTTGTGCAATATCCTTGTCCCCATGAAACCCAGCAGGATGGTCTAACATCCGTATCAGTATAAGCAAAGTCTAAGCTTGTAATTCCATCCTGCTCCCTCATGCATGCTAAAATTACACCATAATTCTACTACTACTACTAAATATCAGGCTTACCATACAGCACTTCAGCAACATACCACGCAAAACCAGAGCCTGCCCTGAATTGAAAGGACTGTCTTTTTGGGATGGTTCAATCCTCATGACCCCTCTTTTCTGTAAGCTTTCTGCTGTGGCTGACCAACAAGAAACCATCTGATCCCAGCTGTCATGGTCACTTTGCTGGTACAACTGCCTCCGAACTGGGAACTGTCCCAGTATGACTGGCTGAGCCAGCACTGCTGTTTCTGTTAGGACAATGCACACCCACTAAATGTGCTACAGATGTATGCTTGGACCGTGCTGCTGCACTGAAAGGACCCAGTCCACTCCAACACGCTCAGCTCGCACCATTCTGTGTAAGAGATTGTAAAACATGCAGTCCACCGGCCCTGATCTAGCAAGTGAACTAAGTTTTTGGCAGGAAAAAGCTGTGCTTAATTGAAACTAAGCAGCTCAAAACCCATGAGGGTGATTCTCTATCCACCTCCTTATTGCAGATTTTGAAGCCTGTATTAAATGTGTGCTCAGCACTGTGCAGAAAACATCCCTGGCTACGAGCTTGCACGGCGACTCCTAGTTCACACAGCCAGCACACGGCCAACAGGCAGGGACGGACCAGTTTCCAGCGCAAGTCAAGGCGTTATTAAAGTGGAGTAAGATTTTTTCCCGAAGCTCCTCTGAACCGCTACAGCAGAAATGCAGGGCGATGTGCCGAAATGGGAGTCAGTGGACCCACTATTCTCAACCACTTCAGGTACTTCTGGAATTTGACAAGGGACCACCACCAGCACTTGCTATTATGAGTGGTGCAGATTTGTGGAGACTAAGACATCCAGCTTTAGATGTCTGGTTTCTAGCTGGGTGTCCGTGACGCCCTTCTTGTCAACACAGGGAGAAGGATCTAAACGGCTATTCGCCTCACCCAACAGCAGGCTTTTAGTCAGCCAGTTTGCTGTCCATGCAACTGCAAAGGCACTCTTGGAGTTGGACCGCTGTGACTTTCACCTTCAAAGGCTGCAACAATATTCCTGAGTTAGATTGTGGGTCCCCAGGATGATTCTGTAGCCTTCCTCTTCAGGGGCAGCCAGGTGACTACGTGGAAAAGAGGCTCTCCAGGTTAGTGCCTGCTTTTGAAAATATACATCTTGGCACGCAGACAGCAGTCTCTGCGTTGGAAAGCAGTATCTGAATTTGCTGATTGTTGGGAGAAAATCTTTCATCACTTGATGAATATTCATCACTACTGGTCTGCACACCTAATGGCCTCTGAGGAGTTGGCAGAAGCAACTCTGCTATCCTGTCAGCCATGGTTTGCTTGCTTTCTATCTATCAGTGTTTCTTGCTACGATATGGATATACTAAAAGATCGAGAGGTAGGCAAGGGAGTTTGGCAATGTGAGAAAACGGTTTCATTCGCAATGAAATATTTTGGTTGAAATAAATCACGGTTGGTTAGTTTGGATTCTGACTTTGTCTCCATCTGAAATTCTCCACGGGCATCTTTTCAGCTCAGAGTCTTTAGCATTTTACAAACAGCAATGAAGGCTATGGAAAGAACCTGTGGTTTGGTTTTCAGCGGATATTTTGACACTGGCGCTACTTCCAGAATGGAAACGTAGTTCTGCAGGTTTTTTTAATATACTTTGTGGCGCGAGTCCTGCTCCAAGTGAAGCAGATGGGTGCTCTAGCCTGGCTGCATTGATTGGCCAAGTTTCTTAGGGCCAGTATACTTAATACCACCATGAAGTTAGCATTTACTGACACATTTTACTACTGCGCTTTATTCTCGGACAAAATTAACACTGATTTTAATTGAGGCAGCAGTTTTGTGTGCTTCCTGTTTAGTTCTCGGTTAAAAAAAGGAACTAGTTAAACATCTTATCTTTCAAAAAGCAAATGTTGAGCTCCTTGAAAGAGATCCTGCTAGCCCTGTTTTGGAAAGAAGGAAGAAATGGGATGGCCATGGTGCTGCTCTGACATTTGCATCTTTCCTACCAAAACGACCAAACAAAAAGGTCAGATCCGAACCTCCTCCCAGAATAACGGGAAGTCCAGACTCATTTTCACCCAACGTGACCTCAGTCTACACAACAGGTGATCAAGAATCAGAAACTAATCACGTCACCTATTGACGTAAAGCGGCTCCCTAACAGCTGCCCTGTGCCCTTGCAGAGGAAAGACAAGGCACTGTTGGGGCACAGGAGAAAAAAAAAGTCTCCTCCACCAGAACTGTCAGAGTTACATGGCCAAGAGGAGGCGTGCTGTCAGTTGAGTACCAGTTTCGCTTCATTCTCTGGGAAAACCATGGAGCGTGTCCTCCTGGGACCCATTTCCGGGCATGTGAGGGAGAAGAAAGTGACTGGGAACAGTCAGCATGGATTTGCCAACAGCAAATCATGCCTGACCCACCTGATTGCTTTTTGTGATAAACTGATTGCACTTGCAGATGCGGGAGACCACTAGGGGACATTTACCTCAGCTTTAGCCAGGGTGTTGCCACCATCTGACGAAATCACCGTATCCAAGTTAGGGCATTACCACCTGGATGGTTGAAAATTATTTAAATGACCAGGCTCAGGTCATTAACAGGACGAATTCCACTTGGAGGCCAGTAGCAAGTGGACAGCTGCAGGAGGCTGACACACGTCTCTGCAACTGATGATACCAGCCAAACACTCGCGTGTGCTTTATAAAATCCTGAGGTTTCCTCTTTGGGCCAAATCCTCAGCAGACACAAACGGCAGGGCTGAACCGATTTCAGTGTTACATGCACAGCCGATATTGACCGTATTATGGTAGCTGTGCTGAAAAGACTGGCAGTGGGTTTTTCCAAGACTCTTTACAAAGATACTTACTCCCTAAGCAAACTAGTTTTAGCTCCCTGATTTAAGTGATAATGATTTTCCTCATGTAAGCTTTTGACCTAGGAAGTGCAAAACCTGTTAATAACAGATCTTAAATTTAACGTCTCAGCTTTCCAGCTGTCAGCAGAACTGATCCCAACTATGCCTGAAGAGAAACTCTGGGGAATGAAACTCATCCCTGAACATGGGTCCATCTGGTGACAGCCAATGTGCCCCCTGCTCAGCTTTTTGGGTCTTCTGTTGATAAAGGCAAACCAAGTCGTTCAGAAGGCTATGAAGGGTTAAAGAACGCGTTGAGCCCTAATGTTGATGCAACAGCAGGAAGAGTGATTTGTGCAGAATGAGATCTAGTCTGAACTTGGTGCAGAAACACTCTACATATTTTGCATTTTTAATGGAGATGACTAAATGTGGTGTTCAGTTCTTATTTTTCTCCCTCCCCCCTTTTTTCTGTCTTGGTTTGCCAAACGTAGCAGCTCAATGACATAATCATCAAAGCAAGCGTGGAATAAAAGCTCACCTACCTTTCCTGTGTTTATAAAAACAAGGCAAACACTTCAGTATGATATACTGACAGGCTCCACATCTCAAAACACTGTCCAGCTTCCTAAATCACTTCTTTGGAATATCCACATAAACTCATCTGCCTTTGTGCACAGCGCACAAATCATTTTGGTGCTAATGCACAAATCAAGTCTCAGTCAGTCTGGAGGGCAGGTGTCTACGCAAAACAGCTGCGGAGGCACGAAAAGCTACAAAACATGCAGACAGACAAAAAGAATAACCAGCACCACGTGGGGCAAATTCTGCATACACACTGGTGTGATTCCAGAGTGACGCCCTCCTATCCACTACAGTCACTGTAGGTTTCCATCTGTGGAACTCAGGTGACAATTTGGACTGCTACAGGTAATCTGTAATTTCTTTTTTTTCTCCTTCCTGGCTCCACCCTTCTAGTAAGGAACAGGAAAAATGCAAAGAGGTCAAATAATGCTGCTCTAGAAAGCAGGCACCAAACTCCAGCCAGTACATGCACGTGTGTGTATCTCCAGATGCACTTGCAGGCAGGTGTTCGAGGCAAAATCAAACTGAGACTATCTGAGATTCTGGTTGGGCACAGGCCAGCCCGATTGCCTTTCTCCCCTTTAGTAATACAGAAGTTACTTGCCTCGCAATTGGGCAGGACTGGACTTTCCAAGCGGATCACCCACCTGTACTTGCTCTACCATGGTATTACAGAAAGAGGGTCAGTGGGTGCTTGTCGTTAGCTGTCGCCTGCGTCAGTGAGGACAGGCTATCCACAAACATCATCCTTCCGAGCTACAGCCAATGCTGCTCCAGTTGGGTCTGCAGCTCCTGCTCGCTCCCTCCCTGCCAGGCCCTTACAGCTCCTTGCTAGTACAGCTCCATCCTGATCCACCGCAGAGCCTCCGGTTTGTGAGGCAACCTATCCCTTTTATTCCTTAGCCCCGGGGCACGCACTAGGCTTCAATCTTAATTAAGTTTATTTAAACGATGAGCAACTCCTGCACCATTGTCAGGGCCAGCCTCACCACCCTCCAGCAGCTCCTTTTGAAAGTGCTGTTTAAAAACTCCACCAAAAACTTCCATGTCTCTGCTTTTCCAGAGCTTGCCATGTAATGCACGTACCTGGTAACTTCACAGTTATTTGTTCCCTCCACGCAAGCATTCGGAAGTCCCGGGGAAGAGGAAACCACAAATACTCCTTCTGGGGGAAATGAAATAATTACATATTTGCATAACAAAGTGATATTAGCAAAATCTGTTCAGCATGTGAAGGCCAATCCCACACTTGTGCTTATTAGCTGCCTGGCTTTCAGGCTTTCCAGGATTTACTTACAAAAGCAATCCCCGCTGCTGCCGCTCCTACATCCAGCTCTCCTCGCTGTCATCTGGTGAATATCCCCCTGCAGCTTCACCTCTGCTGGCTCGCACCAGCCTTCTGCACCATCTGTTTGCCTGTCTCAGATGGGCTTCTGGGTGTTCTGCTCTGGCAGGGCTTCTGCCACCAAGTCTTCGGGTCAGTGACACCAGCTTTGCTCTCAGCAGCATGTCTCCAACCCCACAGCGTCACCCCCGCTCTTACCAGACCCATAAGCTAAGGTGTGTCGTGTCCCCATCCCTGGAAGCCATCACTCCAAAGAAACCTTGTCTCTTCTCACTGGATTTGGTCTTGCGACCGAATGGGATGCCTCCGCAGTCAGCTCTGAACGACTCCCTTACCCTATGCCACGCCGTTCCCCTACATCCCTTAGACACGCACATCCCCACGCACAACACCGTGACGTTCGTAACCAGCGCGGGAGAACACGAACCAGCGCATCAGACAGTGGCGCTTGGACTCGCGCCACACAAACCGCAACACGCGGAGCCGGCTCTCCCCTTTTATTGGGGAATGAAGTGGCGCTCGCTCTCTCTGAATCTCCTCGTTCTTAGGGATGGGTACAGAAAACGGCCTTTCGCTGGGCAGGGCCATGGTGAGAAACGCGTACCGAACCGCCCCTGCGCGCTGCCATCACATATATCCGTTACGCCTGCTTTTTTACGCTCGCTAGGCTGGGTGTTTGCTCAGGTGGCCAGCATCAGCCTTCCCGCTGGAGGTGCCTTCCCGGCGTAATTTCTTCTCTCGGGCCCGGAGATCACATGTTTCTCTCATCACAGAGAACTTCTGCTGTGGGATCTGTAATAACTCTGCTTGGAGTCGAGCTGAAATAAAACATGCCTCAAGCGAACAATAGCCAAATAACAAGAGTGATGTTTTTCCTTCTTGTAAAGAGCGTGTACTGCACACAGGGCTAATCTGCATGGCTTCAGTACATTCAGCACCTGTGTTTTTGTTTTCTTTGCAGTGGGAACAGTGGCTTGGCCCGCGCTGCTTGTCCCTGCCTGCCTCGCAGAGAATCGCCCAAAGGTTTTCTTCATTTTTAATCTGATCTCTTTTCTGTATGTGGGGAGTTGGAGCGAACGGAGGATTTTCCCCTACAGCCTCTTTCGCTGGTGGCCAAAAGGAGAGCGTCTGATGACCAAGCTGCATGCTGCTTGGAGATCTCGTTCTTCACATGAGAGTAGGGGTCAGTGATTAAGGTGGCGCCGCCGCCCCCCCTTTTCCTTCTTTCAGCTTGAAGGTGCAGCTCGATTGGCAAGGCCGCTCCTGGAATCATGAACTTAGAGTTCCTGAAGTGCTGCTGTGGTTTTGAGCTGATCCTTACTGTACAGCTACCAAATTCTACAGGGGGGCTTAATTAGCGCTACGGCTTGGGGTCCTCAGACAGCCGGCCTTCCACAAAGCCCTTCTGGTCAGGGAATGCAAAGCTGCTGAAGCCCGTCCATAAAATCACGCTGAACTCACCAGAATTTCATTTCACGTAATACGAAAAGTGCCTAACTC
The DNA here is from genome assembly GCA_027574665.1 of Rhynochetos jubatus. Classification (NCBI taxonomy): domain Eukaryota; kingdom Metazoa; phylum Chordata; class Aves; order Eurypygiformes; family Rhynochetidae; genus Rhynochetos; species Rhynochetos jubatus. The sequence continues at coordinate 72,560,971 of CM050651.1, read as the reverse complement.
CATGAAAGCATCCTATTGTGACAGATAAAGAACAAAGAACTTCAGATTTTGGTGTAAAATGACTTTTCAAACTACTGCATTTTATACTAAATACACAACTCCTCCTGTGGCTCAGATTGGAGCTGTTCACCACCAATCTCCTGCCATGTTTCAGCTTCACTCTATTATCCAAAATAACAACAGTTCCAAACGTTGGAGAACCAAAGATCCAGACTCCACATAAAAAGAATAAAACTATGACTTTGGCAGAGGAGGTAAAGAAATATAAAAGAATCCAAAACACATACAGGCTAATAAAATCCGTAGACCGTAACTCATGCCTGCAGTTTAGGCACGCTGGTAAAAAACACAAACACCCCCCTCCGCTGGTAAAAAATCTAGAGGTCTGTGGATCCTTTGCAAAGATGCACTTTCCCGTCGATGCCTAAGATCAGTTACCTTTATGGCAGCGTGCAAACTGTACCCGCAGTAAATGTCATAATTGGTGACGGTACCAGCGTATCTTTTCAGAGCAGAATGGAGAAACTTCCATGCCCTCACGTTTACAACAGGCGATAGTTTCAGGCTGGACACTTTGCATTTGTTTCCGCTAAAGTCACGGAGCATAAGAACATTCACAGAAAGCTTTCATGTGGTTATCGTTCCTTCGGAAGCATCGCTCTTGATTACCATATGTTCTGCATGTCCACTTTACTGTGCGTCTACCCAGGGCTGAACAGTGACAAGATGTTGGGAAAAACCACCACTGACATTTTCGGGACGTGGAGCGTCACAGCAATTTGGTGCCTTTAGGCACTATCCTGTTGGTCTAAGAAAATTCACCTTTTCTGTAAAATGCAACCCAGACTGCAGAAGTGTTTGGGGACAGGTTTTCACTTACAGCGCAGGCTGGAGTTTCTTCCAGTTAGGACTGGCAAAGGACTAACATGTAACCTGGGAGCTTTGACAACGCTCTGGGGTCCTAGGTTTTGAACCTCAAAGAGACAGAACACCAGGAGGTTAGCTCGTAGGCAAGGATGGGCGGGAAGGAATCAAATGGGTTGACTGAGCAGCCAGTGGATGGCTCAGTGAATGCCATCTGTTCACTGCAGATATTACAGTTTACTTCTTCTTGCACATGAGGTTTATCGCCCAAGTCGGAAGCAGCATGAAGTCTCAGTTCCACAGTGGTCAGCACCAACTGCAGAAGATGAGGCTTCCTACATCTTTACGGCTTTCCGTTACCTGCCTTCAGAGATACACAGTGCACTGGTGCGCTGGCTGACCCGAAACCACGTAAAGCCCACTTAGATCCAAATTTCCTTCCATTTTCCTGCAGATGTAGGATTCTCCTAGGCTTCCTGCTCTTCTTTGGAATCAAGAGCATTGATTAATAAGATGAAAACAAAGGAAGCTGAATTTGTGGAAATAACTTCTCAAGCTGAAAATTTACTTCCATTAGGTTTTACTTCATGCTATTTATTTATTTATTAATTATGAATCTGAGATAACGTTCTCCAAACTCCAGGGACCACTTTCTAACTTGAGTTTTTTAACATTACTTCAAAATCCAATTAGATCGAGAAAGAAAAATGACCATCCATTTGTCAAGAGGAGTGAAGAATACACACCATACCCTCTGCACCAACTGTCCCTTCTACCAACCTCCATAACGATTTCTCCCTCTCCGGCGCTCAAGAGGCAAAACCTAACGTTTTCTGAATGGCTCGGGAGTTCTGTTCTTGAAACAAATTCACCCCGAATGCTAAGCTGCACTGTGAAGGCCAGTTGGCTCTCACGCTGCAGATACGTGTCAGTCAGTGTCTAGCCCTTCCCCTGAGCTGCCTCCAGTCACTGCGGCGGCGAAGCAAAGCCGAGTCAGCGCCAGAAGCCCAGTTTCCAGGTGAGACACATGGAATGACGAAAATCTTTACATTTGGTACTGCTCAGTGAGGAGAACGCCTGGAAACACCAAGGTCAGGAGAAGCCTGCCCCAATTCGCAGCACAAGGTCTCCGGAGACGTGGCCTTCCAACGCACGGCTCTCCGCAAAATCGAAGTTCCCGCACTCTTGGGCTTCGGCTCTTTCCGTTAACAGCCCTGGGAAGAGGCATCATTTGTCTTTGCCTGTTCGTCCTCCGAGGAGGTTTTTAGCTTGGCATTTCCACCCGCTTGGATGCGGAGGGCTCCGGCGGGCGCTGGTTCTCCCTCTGCCCGCAGCAGGCAGGGAAGCTCCGTTTACACTAGAGGGCTCTGCTGACCCGGCTATGGAGGCAGAGGCTCGGCGCAGGAGACGAGGCCCAAAACCTTGAGCAGCCTTACCATGCTCCGGATGCTTCCTCCACATCTGGCTGCAGTTCAGGAACGAGTAAACTACCCTCCGGTTTGCATCTCTGCTGAAAAAATTTCAGGGTGCTACGGGATGAAGTGCTGTATATAAAAGCAAGATGTTACCGTAAAAGGTTTTATTATATTTTGGAAATGGCAGAACTTCATAACATCGCGAGTTTTATGGGAAAGAAAACAAGGCTTCTAAGTCTCTCCCGAATTATTGCAGCTTTGAAGTAACAACTTCCACTTTGTAATTGTTGGAACACTCCCTCTCCTTGCAGTAAAGGGCTCTTTAATGCGCCAACTGCTAAGAACGAAGCTCGCAGCCTTTTCCAAAGGGAACATGCTTGTGATGAGGCTGGCAGATAAACCCCACCCTATGGTAAGCCTAGCAGCGCTCCTGCCATCTTTTTTCTTGTCTGAGTTGCCTGACTTGTCCTTTTCCCAAATTTACAGTATCAAGGCCAGAAAACAACATTACAACCATCCAGTCCCTTAAAGAATAAGGTCCAGGGAAAATCATCCAGCCACTGTCAGACTTTGTTTCCTCTGCCTTCCCCTCCGTGTCCTTTGTCTTTTCTCTGTAATTATTGCTTTTGTTTCCTCCTAGTTCTTTCCGCTGTGCAGCTTTGTGCCGCTTTCCAGTTCTCTGGTAAGCAGACAGCTATGCTGGTGGTTATACCAGCTGGGTCTTGTAAGTACAGGCAACTTCCCCAAGTGCCCTTGGAATGGAAGAGAGTCCCTTGGGCCGTTGCGTTGCTGCCTGAACTCCTGGCAAGTTGGTACTAGAAGAGCTGCAGGAGCAGGAATGGATGAAGGGCCTTTGAGGAACCACTAATGCCATCAGAATGTGGCAGATTTCTTCACATTTACCTGTCTATTTGGTACAACTTCTCCCTGCTACCCTGTGAACGGCTTGGTCCATATTACATGGTTTTAGCTGGTCACCAGAGCTAAAAATGAAATCCTGAAAATGAATCTCCCAGGAAGAATTTAAAACATCCTGTTGCTGGGGAACTCTGGGATAGTAGTTTCTATCCTTTACACCAGGAAAGAATGCAGCACCTCTGTCCCAAGCTGCCCTGCTTCCTTAGGACTAGTGGGAAAAATTGGGTCCAACCCTTGTGTCTTCTCTCTATGTGCTTCACGTAATTCACATACCCCATGGACTTCACAAAGGATAAACAAGGGGCCCAGAAACAAGGACTCTACAGCCAGTATGGGGTTTTCCTTCCACTTTACTTCCTTCAAGGAGCGAGATACAAACCAACTCTAACCCAGTATAAAAATTCCCCTTCCCACCCCTGAACACAAGGTAACGATCTTTCAACTGCTTCTTTTTCTTCCGGATGACTTTAAAATAGCCAAAGAAAACACTGGGAGAAGAGCCACACAGATGGACCTTAGGTCCCTCCTCTGACGATATGGTCATAGATAACAGCATGCAGATAGAGATCTGTTTCAACAGGTGTCCGTGTCGTGTTGTCTCCTGGGTAGGCCTGAAACAGAGAGTATCGGATAGTCAGGAGAGAGAAAAGGCATAGACTGTACCATCATGAGCTTTCTTCTTCTTCCCTTGGACCGTAAAGTTTGATAAATACAACTAACTCTGAGGGCGGGGATTTCTCAGTGAAGATTAATGTCCTGACACCAGGCGGGTCATTCTCCTGCAACACTTTTAGCAGATGCAAAGACAGCAGTGGAGTGCCTGTAGCTAAGTACCACTGGGAACCAGAGGGCTATCGTCTGGCCAAAGAGGAGGCCCACTTGCAAAGGTCAGGCAGCTGGTACCGAGCTGAATCCCACAAGACAGAACTCATGCCAACTTCCATTTGGCCCTCAGCAAGCACTTCTCAAAAGTTTGTTCTCCATCAGTGACTGTGACAGAAAAGCCAGATGGATCTCACAGGGACTGACAGGCCCGTGCCCTGCGGCCTTTGAGGGGACACAATGTACATGCACAAAGCCGCTCTTAGCGTGGCTCTTGGCACACGAGGGTCTTTCACGTAGACGCTTGAGAGCTGGTTATTTGTTACAGATGTTCTGCAGCTGCAGGAAGTTGGACTGGCAGCCCACTTTCAATGCAACCAAACACATTTTTAGGTATGCATTTTTGACTGTCTAACAAACCAACGCACTCATTCTGAAATGCACATAATTTGGTATTTTGTACTGTTACTATTCATTATGCGACCATCTTTCATGGGAAGCACATCAAAGAAACCACCATCCTGGATCGGTTCGGTAGAAACCCAAACAAATTATTGCCCAGCTTAGTTCGCGTCGGTTTGAGAGTAACCAAAGCCTGGGTGTGTTTGTCACATCCAATCTACAGTCCAAGGACTTCTGCTGTAACGTTTCAAAACGTGTGGTTGGCACAGAGGAACGCAGTCGGTCTCTCGCGGAGGGAAGCTGTCTATCGTGTTATTACCCATTCAGCTCGCAACATGAAAGATAAAACAGCCATGGCAATTTCATTGGCTTTCAAGTACGGCTGAAAATGGGATGTCGGGGCGTGACTCGAGCATTTGCTTTGTTTGGATTCAACTGCGATGTGAAGAAATGGTAGAGACCAATCCATTTCAGCAATAATAGGGTCAGAGCCATTTTTAGGTGAAAGCAAAACATACGTTTGTGCTGCCAATCATACGTAAGAGACACAGAGTCCAAAACTGTCATCCAGTTTACAGCACTGCCGAGGCACAAGTATTTTCCTTCCTTTTATTCAACTGTAAATCCTTCTGAACCATTTACTGCGTGCTGGAGAAACACAGCTCTCCACAAGAAGATGCATCGAGTGTCAAATTTCTCTTTTGTGAGGGGCAGGGTTTAAAATCCAAGTTTGACCCTTTATGCCAGTGACAACCTCTATCCGCTGCAAGACCTAAATTACCCTAACGGGGCCGTTTTCCTTAGGACTTCTCAGATCTTTTGCATTAAGGAGGAAGAATAAGGATTGTGTGCGTTTGGGAAAGGAATTCTGCCAGTTTCAGTTCACCCCGCGAAAGCGCTGGGCTAGAAGATGACCCAGGCTTCAGTTGCAGGAACTGATCCTGCTTGCTGGATTTGCCGGTGTTCTGCAGGTCCCGCCAGGCTTTGGGATATCGCAGTTCCCGCAAATTGCAGCTTTCGTTTACAAGTAGCCCAATATTTATTTATTTTTATCCAATATTTACTTATTTTTATCCACCTGCAGGCTTGTTTGGTAATACAGATTTGATTTTTAAGAGGAGATGAATACAGGGACCACCAGCTCCAGGATGTGTTGCCAACACTTCAGCAATTTTTCCTTTTACTAGAGGCACATGTGCCAACCCCGGAGTGAAACACAGTGTCTCTCCACACCAGATGTACCTGCTTACACACTCCCTCATGCTTCAGTCCTCACATCTTCCAGTCAGTCCAGCCTTCCTCCTCAGCCTGTTCCCTCTCTCATGCTTCCCTTTCCTTAGCACTTCTCAGCAATTCAATTAATAGGGGACAGCCTCAGCCTGCAGCCTATCCTGGCAGCAGTGCCAGCAGTTTCCCGTTTGGGTTGGAAGGAAAAAAGGCAGGGAAAGGGACAGGGTGTAACAAAAACCGTGCTTGGGAAATCTTTCCATTTTATCAGTCATTTCAACTTCTGATTTCTGTCATCACAAGGGAAAGGCTGAGACGCACTCAAGGTTAACTTTATCCTGACAGGGACGAGGGCAGCGGGGTGAACAAGGTCCGGTTGAGATGGAGTTAATTCTCCCCAGAGCAGCCCCCATAGCGCTGTGCTTTGTATTAGTAGCTAGAAAGGTGTTGATAGGGGAAAATTAACTCCATCTCAGCCAGACTCAATACACAAGGGGAACGGGATGTCTGAGTAAGCCTGAAATATCAGGTGTGTATTGATAAAGACGCTATTTGCAATCGGACCCAACAGTTTAGCAGTCAAACTCCATTGCATAAAGGCAATTTAGAATGTTGAAAAAACCAGACATTTACCTTGGGATCCACATTTATTATTTTCCTATCACTTTGGTTCCTGAAGAGTAGTCCACAGGCATTTTCTGCAATCACTTGGTAATTTGGGCTGGAATTTGAAGTGCTGACATTTCTATCCCAGTTGTAAAAGCTGTGAAAATGTGAAACAGAAATGCTGTACTTTTAATGGATGTCATTCTTCCAGCTTAAAGGGCAGATTTTGACCTCCTTATTCATGCTGAGTAGTTCCTGACTCCACAACAGCCCCTCTGAAAGCCAGACAGATACACTGAGGAGCAGAAGTCCACTAAGCATTAGAAAACCCATCCAAATGTGGCCCTACATACCTGATCTCTGGCAAACCAAACCCAAGGCCCCCCGCTGTCTCCTCATCCATTCAGTAGTAGTGTTACTAAAGGACTCAGAGCCCAGGTTGTAACTAGCAGGAAAAGGTAGTGCTGGAGAACTACTACTGTGACGGAAGCAGCACTGGAGACCACCTGAAAGTGCTTCCCAGACCACCACAGATCTGCAAACCAGATGTGGGAACTGACGCTTTTCCCTTAGGATCTCACTGGAGCTCTCTTGCTGCCTTACTGTTTTCCTTTCTCTTTTTTAAAAAATATATCCTGGTAGTAAGGAGGTTTTGGAAGTCTCCTCATGGGCCAGACACAGCATTAGGGGCTGAATTCCAGCTCCCCGAGGCACATCCCAGCTCCCCGCAGAGCTGCAGGTGTCCGCCTGGGATTAATTCTGGAGCAAACTTCCACCAGCTGACCGTGCCCACTAGTTTCCAAGACGTCCAGCGCTAACCCAAAGTCAAAAGGAATCAGCCTGCTACGTCAAACACAAAATGGACACGCAGGAGGGTTGTGGCAGTTTATCAGCCTTTCTCCCAGGTCAGAGGGGCTGGAATTCCCCGAGCCTTCTCCCACACTGGGGTTTTGACTCATCAAACTTATCATCGGACCTCAGTTCTGGGCTTTGTACTTGCCACAGAGTCAACCAACAGGCTGCCGCTGGCATGCTCCTCGTCAGTATTCGGTTAGAAACCTTTTCAGCTCGGAGGTACGTACACATTGCACAGGGCACGCGCGCTGGGATACTCCCTGACCACTGAAGCAGCACATGGTGCTTCTGCCACTGACCACGTGAACTTATCTTTTGCAAAACACAGTGGAGATGGGAGGAAGTCAGGAAATCGTTCCGTGTGTAAGGAGGATTCAGGAAATTTAGAAAACACCTTTCAGTTGTGCTGCCTTCTGCAAGGATGCTCCATCCCAACCAGATGCATTGTCCTGGTTTTTAAAGCACCTTGATTCCTTCCTCCCTCTGAAAGACTGCAAAACAACAGGCCTCACTGCTACCTACACTAAACCTTTTCACGTCCTGAACGTCTCCGCTAGGAACAGAGCGACGTATGACTCGGAGGCGAATTCACAACGCCCTTCAAGAATTCACCCTGGCATCACCGCAGCCAGCGGGTGATTTGCCACTGGAGTCAAGAGCCTTGGATTACAGCCAGATAACGTAACAGGGTGTGCTCAGCACAAAGCTACGTCCCTGGGTGAGTGAGTTAGCGCGAGTAGCAGCCGCCCTCTGGAACTCTGTGCAGCCTGCTGCTCGGATGCCTGCAGAAAATGAGGGAAAGTCGGTGGACACAATTCATTCAGCTTAGCAGTAGTAACTGCTTTGCTTTGATATGCTAATTGGTCACATTAATTTGTCGTCTACAGAGTTATTTAACCTCCTGAGTACCCACCTCAAGTGGTAAACAGATTTTTTTTTTAAATTCACTAAGAATATGCACACACATACACAAATCAAATACACAGATTCTGTTAACCCTCCACTCGGTTACCTTATTTCATCCCTACAGCTTTTCCCTGTCCCCCAGGACGCATTTGGTTAAGGAGTCCAACTGCACAAACAGAAATTGTTTCTGCTGGAAAACCACTACCGGATTCGGAAGGAATCGCTCTACATGATCTCAGGGCAGGGGGAGTGGAAGATGTCTCCCCGTGAACACTTCCCCAGCTTCATTAAAAAGACATTTAACATCTGAAGGCGGAAATAGTCAATTAGCTGTCAGATAATAACTTCCTGCATTTTGCCAAGTTTCCAACCCCACTCCTACCACACTTCCCCACTGAAGCCAGCGAAGACAAGATCAGAGCTCAGCCCACCTTTCTGCTGGGAAATCAATGTCTAGTGCACACAGTTTTGTTATGGGCTCTTTCGGCCCGTGACAAATCCGGTTCCGTTGTGTGCTTAGAACTGAGACATAAACCCCGAGTCCACCGTCAAAACGAGGTGAATCTCTCTGAACCCCGTACCGACGGCTAAGAGAAGGGGGCAGTGCCCTGCGCAGCTCCCCAGCCGCCCTTCCCACGTATGAGCCCTGAGCTTCTTGGCATTCCCAAGAATGTTCTCTAAAACAAAAACCAGCAGACAGAGAAGTGGCGGCTGCTTTGAGGAAGCCCAGATGTCTGGCCAAGGAAGGAAATTTTCCCTTTATTCATGTTCTTCACTGAAAACTGACGACACCGAGATTCAAATACACCTCACACCCACCTTCAGCAGGTAGATGGGAAGGGCTGCTGCGGCTAGAGGACAGTGGTACTGGGAGAACAAAGTAATACACACTGGAGGGAAATACTCCTAATGCTGCCTGCATAGGCAGGAGGTCAGAAAAACATTCCCACCAGCAGAGCAAGGGGTTGGAGGAGGCTTCTCTGAAACAGCCTCTCTGCCGCCAGTTACTGCTGCTCACTGTAATCAAAGCATCCCACCACGGGGCTGCTGCAAGAAGAGGGGACTGGAAATCAGGACCTAGGGAATCCCACCTCATCTGTGTTTCGTTCTCTAGAATAAATACTAAACTAATCTTTAACAGTACGTGCTATGTCAGAGTCCCTCTAAACCCAACCTAATCTAATTTTTTGCTAGCAGAATGCCAGGTGGCTTTAAATATTATAATTATTCTGAGGTGAAACACGCTATCAGATGAACTTGATCACACGCCAAAGAAAAAATGTCAGTGTGCATTTCTTCTATTATGATTTTGTTCGATTACCATGTGTTTTGGAACAAACATAACCGTTTTCAGCACGGCACTTGAGCATGTGGAGTATGAGAGACTCAACAATGCCCACAGTCCAGCTGCAAAAAGAATGCATCTTGGGTTTTTGTTTTGTTATTTCTGTTTTTCAGACAGTGGCTTGCTGGTGCAGGGGTACATAACAAGCAGCACATTCTGTTTGTGAATACAGACCAAAATATGTGAGGCGGGATTTTTTCATTCATCAGCTAATTCTGGTCTGAGCACATTTCCATTCTGCAGACAGGCAGATGCCCTCCCAGAACACAGGAGTCTGAATACAGGTTTTTGTATCCTCAGTTATCCTTCGGGTACCAAGATGGCAGCACATCAAACCACATGGTGCTTAGAGAATGTCTTTCATCCAAAAATGTCTGGGTCCTTTTGTAAACATGCATTAAACCACTTGACATTCTTGTGAGATGTAAGGCGGGCTTTATTACAGCTCAACAGCGGCTGGGGGAGCCAGGTCACAAAAAACCCGGGAGATTTTTCCCTAAATTAGGTGGGCCGATGGCAGAGCAGCCAAGAGTCCCGCTTGACAGCTCCAGCCTGGAGATGGGGCCGCGTGGCTGGTCACACTGTGGGAGCTGGACAACCATCTTCCTAAAGGCAAATCCTTGGCAAGGTTACAAACTGGATTTTGATGCTTCAGTGTGTGATTGTCCCCATTTTTCCCTTATTCTGCAGTGGGAAATGAGCTGTGATGGAAGAACTCCTTCCACCGCTTATTCCAGGGGTTGAAATGCCATGGCGCATCAGGCCCGGGCAGAGCGGAGAGCACTTCAGACACTGCACAAACTGAGGGCTGCCAATCACCATCTGACCAAAAGAAAAGAAGGTGTGCATCTGCAGGGTAAGAGCTTTGTTGTCCCAACTTACTATTTACTATTTAAATCAGCAAAATCAGGGAGACAGAACACAGTGCAAAGGTGTTTATGTCTGTGTTGGCCCCACCTTTGATCCCATGGGGTTAGATTATACTACCCTATTCTTTCTTCCCCTCAGGATAAGGATTGGTTCCTTGATTCAGTTCTCTACTTTTCTCTTCCCACCCACACATACACAAAGATAAAACCATTCCCTATAGCAGACTGGGACTTCAGTCAAAAACTAATTATAAACAATGATGGCTCAACAGCTTTTTTCAGTTTGTGGTTCTACGAATTTGCGATGCAAACTATCTGGCTTCAGCCCCCCCCCCCCCCCCCCCCCCCCCGCCCCGTAATTTACAGACCAGCCTGCTTTAGTTGGGCAGCAGGGTGCAGACAAAGGAGATAGGGGATGCAGGACAACAAAGGAGACTATAACCAAGAATAAAAAGAAGCAGCAGCTCCTTTATCCTGGCGTTGTCTTTCTTTCTGCCCTCTGGTAGGAGCACACTGGTAATCATTCTAATGGGGGGTGGGGGTGGGGGGGAACTGGCATTCTGCGTCTGCTTGCCAAATATGACAAAGTAGCAACATAGTTGGATGGGATTTGGCCCGTTGGTCCTTCCACAGCTTTCTGGTGCAAATGAGGTCAATGCCTCGGTGGGACACGACACGATGTAATACAGCACATATGCCTGACTCCACGCCAGCCACTGTTTCATAAGAAGATGCATGTCACAGACCTCTGGTTAAACAAGAACAAGCTACTTTTTCCACCTAGGAAATTTAAAGATGCTGAGTTTTGCTTTTCTTTTTCACCTTGAAGCAGCTTTGACTGAAATAATTATCAAATGGTTTCCAGGGTAGGGTGAGATATGTTACAGTACTTTGAAAACCAAGGCAGTTCGATTTGTCCACAGCTACTGTAGCTATTCTGGCATTTTCTCCTGCTTACCTGTGCTGTATTGTCACTACAGAATTAAAACCCTGCAGCAGTTAGCTAAACTCACCCAGCTGATTGTCTCATAAACTGGTGGTAAATCTGGAGTAACTCCAATCAACTCTTGTATAAAACCCGTAGAAATGTGCATCTGGCCCAATTCCTGCCTTGGTTTCCTAGAGGCAGTGGAAGAGCACGTGCAGTTACAAAGCAGGAGTCACCAGCAGTAGACAGCAAATGTCTGACACGTTCTCTTTATCCTACTGGCGCTGGGAGCAATGGGGACCTCTCTGCCCCGAACCTGTGGCTAAGCTGGCACAGAACGGGCACACTGAGGGGACATTCAGCTCTACAGCCAGAAATAACCTTTAAGACTGTTACGGCCTTGCCTTTGCCGTTTCGCTAATGTGCAGTTCGCTGCAACTCGTCGCTGAGCTTGGGCAACAGCCCCATCAGCAGGGGGTCAGCAGTGGCATTTCAGGGGGCTGCAGTCTGCGGAGGAGCACGGCAGCAGCCAAGTTCTGAGCTGAAGGCAGCCTCAGCTTCTCCTGCCCGCTCAGATCTGGACAGCTCCTGCCGCAGCGCTCTGCGCCCAGCACCTTCCCTCTGCAGCTCCTGGACACAGCCTTTCCCCCGCATCTCTCCAAGCAATGGCAGGAATTCGGAAATTCGGCTTAACAGGGAACAGCAGAAAGCTGCCACCGGTTGCGAAGGGCCGATGCTCAGTCGGTACTTCCAGAAGCACAGGACCAGAACTAACACATCACTGCCAGCCATTGGACTACAATTCCTCTCTGGCAATGAACATTATGAATAGCAAGAGTATGAAAACACCTCCTGAGCTGTTGACACCCCCCTTTTTGTATGGCTTTACAAACATCATTTTTTTCCTTTTCCTTCCTTCGCTTTTTTTTAGACATAGTCACACTCGCAAGAAGAACTCTGAAAAGAGCACATCCACGCCGATTCCCGTTCACTTGTGACTCCATAGCAAAAGGTGATGAACTCAACGCTCCACAGCAGGGCCAAGATCCTGACCTGACACCACAAAACCAGTGCCGTGAGGATGCGCAGAGCCAAGCCAGCTCTGCAAGGGAGACCCTTCCGTGAAGACTGATGATGAATGCAATGCACAGCGAGTGCAGGGAAGTGTCCAGTTGGGCACAGAGACTGGCTTTAGGCCTACTTTCATTTACCATCGTCAGTGGCGTGTCGGAGCAACTGCAACATCAAAGGCTTGCCAAGCTCCTCTCAGCACTGTAACCCTGTGATCCTACCTGATAACCCCCTGAGCCTCATGACTGCTCCACCTGGATCTGCCTCCAAGATTGCCCATTTTTCCTACATCAAGGAGGAAAAAGGAGTGCAATGCGCAAAAATGATGAGCACCTGCAGGTTGCATTGACCTGTACGCCTGCTCAGCCACCCTCTGCGCCAGCTCTGATGAGTTCCTGGGCATACCGTGAAGGGCAATGCACTGAAAGGAGGTGAAGAGAAACGCAGGCTGGCTACTGGGAGCGGTACACCAGCAACGAGCTTCCTGCACAATAAACCCACGTTGCCTGGGAAATGTACTGGACTGCACAAGAGCGTAACACAAATCTCAGTGCTGTGACGTAGGCCAGGAGTGCCCCAAGGATGCTGTATCTCTGAAGCCTTCCTACTGTACGCAGCTCTCGCTGAAGCATTAACTAACTGGTGCATTTTGGTTTATCATGGCGTGGCATGTTTCTCAGTCAGAACGGCAGCAACACAAACAGGACTTGGAAAGCAATCCTGTTACACAAGAAAGTTGGAATTTCCACAGCCAAAAGATGCTATCATCCTCTGATTCTGTTTTTCAGCCTTTTTCTTGACAGAATAATAACAACCTCTAATCTTCATATAAAATAGTCATTTTTATATTGAAAAACACAGTTCCATCTATGTTCTCAGCTACTGCCAGGGCTCACCTCTCCTGCCTGTCCCTATTAACAGCTGCTTTATAGTTCCTCTCATTGCTCTGTCTACCAGCACCTAAACTGGTTAGAATTTCTACCTCTGTTTCACACACAGAGCTGTCAAACAATTTGTTGCACAGAGTTTTCTCACTAGATGACTTTTCTTCTGGTCATGAATTATCTATGAATCAAAGATGACTTCAGATATGTGTAATGCGAGGAGCGCATGATACACGTACTCTGTCTACATACACCACTCACCCCCTGGGTAGTCTATAGGCAGGAGTGGGATCCGGATGATCATCCTATGCATCTTTGTGCTACCTCACCAACTGCCACCCTCCTGTCTCACCATCCTGTTATGTCACAAGCCGTTGCACTTCACCTTCCATCAGAGCCAAAGGACTTCAATCGGCCCACATATCTATCTCATATCTATTATCCGCATACCGATTCCTGGGCTGCATCAGAAGTGTGGCCAGCAGGGAGAGGGAGGGGATTCTCCCCCTCTACTCTGCTCTCGTGAGACCCCACCTGCAGTGCTGTGTCCAGCTGTGCAGCCCTAAGCGTAAAAAGGACATCGACCAGTTGGAACGGGTCCAGAGGAGGCCACAAAGATGCTCAGAGGGCTGGAGCCCCTCTGCTATGGGGGCAGGCTGAGAGAGTTGGGCTTGTTCAGCCTGGAGAAGAGAAAGCTCCAGGGAGACCTTATAGCACCTTCCAGTGCCTGAAGGGGCTACAAGGAAGCTGGGGGGGGCTTTTTACAAGGGCCTGTAGTGACAGGACAAGGGGTAATGGGTTTAAACTGAAAGCAGGGAGATTTAGATTGGATATCAGGAAGAAATTCTTCCCAGAGAGGGTGGGGAGGCACTGGGACAGGTTGCCCAGAGAAGCTGTGGGTGCCCCATCCCTGGCAGTGTCCAAGGCCAGGCTGGATGAGGCTTGGAGCAACCTGGTCTAGTGGAGGGTGTCCCTGCCCATGGCAGGGGGGTTGGAACTGGATGATCTTTGAGGTCCTTTTCAACCGAAACCAGTCTGTGAATCTATGATCTCAGCCATCAACCAGGCGTGTACCTCAAGTTTGCTGCCACAGGAGGATGCTATTAAAATTACCAAACCCTTAACTGTTATATTAGGTTTCCCTTTTCATTTTCAAAGTCTAGGATTTGTTCTTCTTTCCAAACTCTCCTCACCTCTGGGTAGAACAGTTCTCTATGGGACCTTAACAAGTGCAAAGAAACATTTCAAAAGTCAGCAGGGAAAGAAAGGACACTACTTTTGCTTCCAGGACAGGAAGGTACAGATGGTAACCATGTATAACTGTTGATATGACACGGCTTATCACTGACTGAATGTACGTCTGAGTGTAAATGATTTTGTTTCCTTTGCTGAGTTTAGACGGAGAACTATAAATGGGGAATTACACCAGAGAATCGCTGTTTTTTAAAAATACTTAAAATAACCCACAAAATCCTTCTGAAAAATAACATCATGGAGAACTGCCTGTCTGGGATGACCCACGTAATTCAGGTGGTTTCAGAAGTGGGAGACAGCGCAGTTCCCTCACACTCTGGCAGAACGTTCTACGATAACTGTTGCTGCAGATATTTACACTCTTGTCTCCAGACACCAGACTGCTGCCACACGCTGGAGCTTACAGAAGGGATCTGCTCCGCCTGTATGCTGCTACATGCTTCTGTGCAAGCAGGTGTACAACACAATGAGTCTTTTCTCAGATAGAAAACACGAGGCGACAGCGAAATCACCAGCTGTGTCGCTCCGACTTCTGAAAGTTGCGGATCACGGAAGTCCAGGCACTGCCAGACAGAGGATCACACGAACCGGCTGACATCCTTTAATTAACCACTGCCAAAGGGCCTTTTACTCGCTCTGTGTCCCAGTGTGCAATGCCCTGTCCCCAGTCTAAGAGCTCCAACTTGCAGGTCCGTCCGCTTTTGCTTTCAGTGGGTGTCAGCAGACACCCTCAGCGCTGGAGCGTTTGGAAAGACTTCTCGTAGCCAAGATGCTTTTTACGTAACCTGCTCAGCACTCCCAGCATTGTTTGAACCTCGGCTGGGCACACCTTTTGCATTTCAGGATGAAGGCTAAGATTAATAAGAAAAAGAGAAGAAATAGAAGTAATAAAAGGAAAATAAATTAAAGCCCTTGGGGTTATAGGCCCAATCCCAAGAAATTATAAAGGTACTGTCAGGCTCCAGAAGTTGTGCAGTAATCACTCTGAATGTATTATCTTATTAGTTCCCTCCATCTTTAAAGAATAAAACCACGCAAGACATCAGGATTTATGGCCAACAAAAAAAAGAAGTTTTATCTTGAAGCTACAACAAAGAAGATAAAAGAGAGGCATGTAATTGTTGCAGGAACAACAGGATGAATAGCTTATACATATTGTGCAATTAATAATCACCGAAGGCCTGTTGGAAGTTGCATACAGCCGATAGATCAACGTACAAAACCAGAGTGCTGGTTCTTTTGCATACCAGCACATGGGGATTGCAATAGCAGTCAGCCAATCCAGTCGTTTCTTCTTTTCCTAACTTGCCTTTTCAAAGTGTCTTTGGATGGGGGAGAAAAAACCCCTCACCCTAATCAAATAAAAATCTCAGTCGTAACGGTTTCCTTGGGTATTGAACCAAAACCAGGCAAACAAAGCAAGCGCCGTCTGCAAACACAGGCGCTCGGTGGTCACTACTGTCCCTGTCCCACACCACGTGGGGTGGCCAGCTAAGGTTCTGAACAACGACCTCTGGGGAACAGGTGACCTCAAGTCGATTCACTATGGATTGACCAAAATTAGTTCCTCAGCACAGCAGACCAAGGAGTATCTAATGATCAGCAGTGAGATGGGAGATCACCGACCTCCTCAGAAAATCAAACCTTAGGGACAGATTTATTATCTGAGGGGGATTTCTAGCAAAGGCCAACCTAGCGATGAGAAAGGCATCACAGGAGAGCATCTGTCTGGTTGTCACACAGGTTCACGTACCACCTTTCCTCTTCCGCTAACAAAAATCCAGAGCGCGGCGAACAACTGCAGCCTTGCGCGATCGTTCAACTAATTGCTTCAGGTGCCAAAGACGCAAGTAAGTGCCAAGACAGCCTTCCAAAGCCTGACGGTTCCTTGTAGTAGGCGGGGTGCATTGCAGGGAGCTTCCACGGGTTTTTCAAAATCCCCCTGGGCACCTGCCTACACGTTTAATGCCTTTAAACCCATGACCTTCAGATGCGTGCCGAACTTGCACCGAGGACAATGCCTAGGCGCTCTGTTAGATCGGAGTCATAATAAGACGTGATGAGCAGGAAGACCTGGAGGGACTAAATGGCAGCTAGACAGGTAGGCGAGCTCCTGAAGGAAATGTCAAAGTGTTGTTGCACATCGATTTGGATACACGTATCTGTGGAGCCGAGCCAGCTTCTCCAACGTCTTGCCTTCTGAGGGAAGCAGGGTTAACATCCATGAATAAATTAGCCTCCTGATCAAAGTTTGATTAAGCATCTGAGATAAAATGATGGATTTTTCCGAAGGCACGTATTCAAAGCATGCTTAACGTATGCATGTGTCTCTCTGTCTTTCTTCCTGCGGTTTCTTTCAAAGGGTCTCCTTCCTTTCCAACTGTAATCTCCTTAGGCGAGGAGTCCAGAAGGAACTCTTCTATAGAACCATGTGCAAAACCTTCTAATTATCAGCCGAACTGATGAAAAATAATACTTTTACAAAAAATGAACATTTCTTTTTCCCCGTGATTTACTTCAGTGGTGTGAGGTAAAGCCAGGGGAGACAGCCAACCTTCAAGGATTCTTTCCTCCTTTCCAGCCTCCCTAATGCAAACCCTTTGAAATCCTAATGGCTCGGGCACTGAGGGAATCCCCACAGCAACCGGTCTGCTGAATGATTAAGGCTGCAATTTCCAAGCGACCCGGGGACATTTAGATGTATCTTTCCCATCGTAACTGGAAAACGGCACACGGAAAACCTCAGCCCTGGGAAGAGCTCGGTTCCCCTCGCGCTTTAGTTTAGGAGAGTGAAATTGCGGGGCGCTACCTGGAGCAGCGTGGGGGTGGGGCCCTGGGATGCCTGGCTGTTTACTGCAAGCTGTTGCATAACAAGTCTCATTCTTCAAACTTTGCCAACTATGCAAACATTTAGAAGACAAATCTTAAATATTTAGGCACATTTTCAGATTATTGCTCTCCAACTCCCTCCTGCCCCCGCTCCCCTTCCCCCCCTCTGCAATGCACTCTGTCACAGTGACCCCAGCTTTTAAATACGCAGGCACAGGAGAGCTGAGACTGCATCATGAGTTTCCATCTTGAGCAACTTAACTTCCCTTCAGGCAAAAATGCCAACTTTCCAGGAAAGGACTACCCTGTCCTGAGGAAAAAAGGTCTTTGGCAGAGTCGCTCCTAAGCTTATTAGACCCGAAGGGCTGTCGTAAAACACAGCCTCAGAAAACCTCTGGATTACAAATCTGGGTTCAACATTTGCTGCAAACTGGGCTTTGTGGTTTCCAGCTTGCCAATACTAGTTAACAAAAAGATGTGTTTTGCTCGGATTTGGTGCGACCAGAGCACCCAGGAGACTGCTAAGTCCGGGGAGAATTGCTAACAGTGAGTAGCGTAAAAAAGAAAATCTTACAGAGTGCCTTAGTTGCTTAAAAAACGGTAGGTCTGACTTCCGGCACCACATCTTGCAAACACCAGCCTTGGTCTGATCCATTCATTTCTTACGGTGGAATGTTTGGTGCAGGAAAAGGCAGCGCCTATTCTCTTTGCTGTTCAAAATTTTATATAACCCATTACTACACACGTCGGCTACTGGAGTGACGCACAGCAACATACAGCTTCAACGGCTCAAATCAACACACTATTGAAACCAGATCGCTTTTCCAATGCTTTCAAATCACAAACATACTATGATCCCGGAGACCAACACACCTAATGGAAACGTACGTTTAGCGACGGGGCGAAGAGGTGACAGCGCACGAGGCAGGCAACTTTCCTATACCCATCAAACAAGGTGGCAGAGCTGTGACGTTAACGAAGCAAATCGGCGTACGGAGCATTCGCATTCCTGATCTCTTCTCTACAGGAGATTCATAGCTTGTAATCTGACTGCAAAGCTCACGCACGTGAGACACACATGTCTAACGAGATAGGCAACGCTGTCATCTACTTGCATATTAAAATGAGAAACAGTCTATAACCAGAACCTCTTTGAAATCCGGAGGGATAAAAAGGATGGAGGCCCCAGTTCCTCCAACTACACGAAACACATTGAATACAACAGGACTACACAGAGCACTGAAAGCTCTGCACATGCCTGGGTCAGAACAAACATTCCAGGAAGAGGCTGTATCAACAGGAAGAGGTTGTGCATGTTAACAGCAGACAGTAGGAAAAGTAGGAAAAAGAGACAGAAGCAGAGGGAGAACACGCGGTCGAAGGAGCACTGCGCACGTGAGGACACCGGGCAAGCGGTTTGAAAGGATTTGCTGGGTCCTGCGGGTGAGGACACAGGCCTGTGTTGGAGTGAGGATGCCGACAGAGTGTCACGAAAGGAGTGAGCTGGCCCCGGTAATCGTTACACACGTAGCTGGAAACCACCTGAGGTTACCTGAATCAGAGGAAGCAAACGAAGTACACATCCTTACACAGAACGATAAAATCTGTTCAAAACAGGATAAACTGATCTGTAGGGCTAGGGGCTCTGTAGTTACTACAACTGTTCCAAATAGGACCGTTGAGGTGAATGGCCGACAAAGTGAACATTACAGCTTTCCGCAAGATCTGAAGAAATGGATATCCAGAAGGTGTAAGCTTAACGTGGCAGTTTCAACAACTGCGTAACCTGTAGCCCTGTAAAGCACAAACCTATTGAAGAAACCAAATCAGCAGTACAGTTTTTAAGAAAAACCACTCTCCCTGTCTTCAGCACACAGGTGTAAGGAGGGTTTTACCACCTGCTACAGATAAAGAACAACTGCAACAACCTCCGCAGCAAGCTACAACTCAGAAGCAATTTTTTTCTAGCTTACATTGGTCAGCCTTTTCTGCTTGCTACTCGCAGACCGCAACAGCGGCGCGCTTCACTCTTTCTGCACATACGTCCACCAAAACGTGCGACTGCGTAGTATCGAGGGCATCGTAACACTGAAATTGTGGAACTCTTACAACATGCCATCCAAAGGAACAGCGGCACCATGGCTGAGATGCCCCAATCCTACCCGTCTAACGGGACTTTCCTGTGGGACTTCGCTGATTTTCAGAATTGTACAGTGCCTAATTCCACGAGCTGACAGAATATCTGTTTGGAAGCTTGAAAATCCCTGTCTTTTCCATGAGATATTCACCCCCAGGACATAACATGACCAGATTATCACAAATAAAATCAAGCAAATGCATTTTGTGATCTGCTGTAAAACCTGCCGAGTCCGATACCACCGGCCTGGCTCTGGCTGCAGCTGTAAATTCAGTCCCACTGGAATCATGGGGAGATCTCCCACTGCTGATGCTTTCCTCATTAAGGTCTGACACGGTTTCGAAAGATGACAAACACTTCTTTCCCTGTAGTCTTTCACATACCGCTGGGATGTTTACAGTTACTTGAATCGGAGCAATTAAATGGTGTTTGTTAAAAAATACATTGGCCATCACCAACAGAGATGGCAACGAAGGCTCAGGAAAACAGCCAAAGCAACTTAACTGCTGGGTATGGGAAATAAACCCCCAGAACCACATTCATGCTATGACAACAGCAAACTGGGTCTGAGGCTTCTTGCGGAGACACTGCTCAGTGTCAAACATCAGCACCGTTAGGAAAACAGATCTGACAGAGTTTAGGTGCAAGTGCCATGATCAAGAGCCAGAGATGGGGAAAAATACAGAAATAATAATCCCAGTTCTTCACTAACATACAGGCGATTTCCACAGGTCAAAAGATCATTTTTGGTGTTAGTTCCAAATGAAAGCATTTCAAGTGAGGAGTTTCAAGCCAACGGTTTGAACTTGTCCAAACCACAGCAAGAGAAAAAAGTATATAATAATTATTAGGGAAAACATTAGCCGAGTAATAAGGCGAAGTAAATGCCCTGTGTAGACAAAGGTTTGCTGGAAACTGGTTCAGAGCCCTCATCAGTTTGATGGTAACAAAGCCTGTTGTTTTGAGCTTTTGTCCCACATTTATCGCTTTTACATGGTTTAAGAAATACTCTAAAGAACAGAGTGGGTTCTGCAGTATTCAGACAATGGGAGTGGACCTCATCTCCTGTGCATCCTCCAAGACCAAGACGCTTTGATGTCTGAGAAAGAGTAATTCTAAGAGAATGAAAACATTAAATAGCCTCGATCTCGGTCAGGTCCAGGACAAAACTCCAGTGAGAGCAGCCCACGTGCCTGTTACATATCTGCCCGTTACACACGAATAAAACCCTGTTCCGGAGAGTTGAATGCAAAAACTCCCTTTTAGGCCAAAGCTGCTGTTTCTTTTTGAAGGAAGCATATTCAGAATCATCATTTTCAAATCGTGGGAAGCTGTCTCTCATTTAGGAGTAATGTAAGAGTATCATTTAAGTTTGTGTAGTGATTCACAGCGTAAAGCAGAGCCAGCAAAGTCTTTGACATACTGTCCAAATGAACATATCCATAAAGTTCCTTGAGAGCTAGGGTAAGATTATTCTGATTCCAACTAACGGGTAGGTAACAACAGTCGTGACACTGGAAGATAACGCAACAATTGTCATCTCACACAGAAGGGGATCGAGCAACTGGGGGAAAAGCAAAAGAGCGACAATGATGGGGCACGTCCGCCTCCCAGGCAGCGGAGACAGCAACGTTACAAACTGCGCTGAACAAAAGAGACCAGAACTTAGCAAAACAATTACCAAAACAGTTTTCAAGAAACATCTTTCTTTGAGGACTGTGTATGTGGGGCATACCCAGGGCAAAAATGAAGATAAATTGCTTCCCGAAACACTGGAATAGCGCAATGGTTTAACAATGGGAAAATTTGACTTACAGAAGATTAATACGTTTCTAGCAGTTTTAAAAACATAGATAAGTTGTTCCTGTCCCTAATGTTTTGAGCTGGATTCTCAAATATTACAGTTTATAACTGATGCAATCACTGGTTTTCCACATCTGCTTAATGTAGTTGAATATTTCAGAGTACAGGAAATGTGTTGTATATAGAACAGAATATCGCCTTGTCCAACAGTAAGAAAAAGGGATATTCTCAACCAAAAATTGGCAAAACTTACCAGTTCCTGTGCATCCAACTAGAGCGATACGCTACCTCAACTCCTGCCTACTACACATTTGTTTCAAAATCTGACACCCATCTTCTTCAGGATGGAATTTCACAACACAGAATGCAACATCATTCACATTATAACTGCAAGAGAGACATTGAGGGGCTGGAGCGTGACCAGAGACAGGAACGGAGCTGGGGAAGGGGCTGGAGTACAAGTGCTGTGAGGAGCTGCTGAGGGAGCTGGGGGTGTTCAGCCTGGAGAAGAGGAGCCTCAGGGGAGGCCTGATGGCTCTCTACAGCTACCTGAACGTAGGGTGCAGAGAATGGGGGTGGGGTGGTGGTCTTTTCTTGCCAGTAACAAATGATGGGACAAGGAAATGGCCTCAAGCTGTGTCAGGGGCGGTTTAGTTTGGATATTAGGGAAAGCTTCTTCACCAAAGGGATTGTCAGGCTTTGGAATGGGCTGTCCAGGGAAGTGATGAAGTCACCACTCCTGGAGGGATTTAAGAGACGAGTTGGCGTGGCGCTTAGGAACGTGGTTTAGAGTAGACTTAGCAGTGCCAGGTTGATGGTTGGACTCGATGATCTTAAAGGTCTTTTCCAACCAAAACAATTCTGATTAGGCCAGGCTGGATGAGGCTTGGAGCAACCTGGTCTAGTGGAGGGTGTCCCTGCCCATGGCAGGGGGGTTGGAACTAGACGATCTTTAAGGTCCCTTTCAACACAAACCATTCTGTGATTCTATGATTCTATACTTCAGTATTTCATGCAGTTGTAATTTTGCAAGAAACACATACTTCAAAAGGCATTGGCAGGCAGGTATCAGTGTTTAAGCTGAAGTGTGAACACAGGGGAAGATTACTGTAGAATGAAAGAGGGAAGCCTATCAACATCCATCCATTAAACATATGCAAATATGCTCTGGCAAAACTGCAGACACCCTGGAACATCACAGCCCGTAACAGCTCCAAGTTTTCACCGTGCCCTGGCTGCCGGCATGCCTGGAAACCAAGGGCTGTCACTGTTCTCTGCTGTGCAGATGAGGGAAGGGGTTTCCACAGCAAACAGCCTCCACCAAAACGACCTTCCCATCCATGTTGCGCAGGGTCATCCAATGCAATGACACCAAGACGAATATCACGCTTTGGCATGGAGATCGCGTCTCTTCCTCCCAGACAAGTAGGTCTGAAGCCACACAGGAATTTATAGATCAGAACTAGCACTCCCACTCTTTATCCCCACTTTGGTGTTTGGCATGGCATTATTTAAACAAATAATAGGGCTTCCATTATCAAACCATTTTCTGTTTCCTTGTTTATGTTACCAGATGTGAGAGGTCTGATTAATCAACCGCGGGTTTTCCACTGAAAGCGGCAAATGTTGCAAAAATTCTGCCTTCTGTATCAGTTTTGGGCTAAAAAGGTTGGAATTTCATGACATAACATCATATGATATATGTGGGATTATGTGATGTGAGAAATAATTGGAATGTTCCATTGCAAAAAAAAAAAAAAAAGCCTGTCTCTCCTTCCCTCACTAATCCCAGTAAGTGCTTTAACTGGGACTGTTAAAGAGCGTTAAGAAGAGAAGAATTACCTTTCCTTCCCCACCTTAAATGCTAGCCCATGCTTCTCCCACCGTTTCTCCTGCTGTTCTTCAGGAAATATTTTCCGTGCGGTTACAACATGTGTGATCTGCCTGTGCACAGGAGGCCATAAATCCATATTACCAAATGTTTATCCGAGCTTTTGAACGTCTTGGAGAGCGTGGTATCAGTATCCCACAACCCTCAGGGTATACCAGCACAGGAGAGGGAGCCAGCCAGATAGCGTGCGGTTACAAAGAACATGTTGATCCGGGGATGTAATGAGAAGCAGGACCGCAGGAAGGTTTCCTCGGTGGCAGCTCCGGCGCGTAGGTGCAGGTGCACTGCCCAGACAGAGTGCTGAAACAATGCATTTCTGGCATAGCGAGGACTCCAGCTTGGCTCGACATGTGCAGCTTTCACATCCAAACCTTGTTACTAGATCAGCCTGGAATGTCATTCTAAATCCATAGTCTCCAGGCATTAATCAAGAAAGGGGGCCGGCAGGAGGGGGGATAGCCTATTGAAAAACTCATAGCAGAGCAAAAACATACCCTCCAAAAATGCCCCATCAGTGAAAGGAATTAAGTCACCTTCCTAGCTTGTGGTCATTTTCAGAGACATAATAAAAATAACCTGTGGGACCCCTGGAGTACCTGCAGTTAAGCTGTCATCACGCGCAGATGTATGGTATCTTTACTGTTGCAGCGCATTACATTATTTCCTTAAATTGGTCTCATACTTCAGCCTCTGGAAAAGCACCAGAAGAATTTACTGGGGCTGTGAAACTCGGATTGCACCGAACAAGCCCCACTGGGCTCACTTGGAAAAGCATGGGAACTCCCTGCCACTCAACCGGTAAACCCTGGGATAAAAGGGAAAATGAAAAGCCCTGAGAATCGCATGGAGCAGCCACCGCCACCCGAGCTAAAAGCTCTGAAGCCAGGGAGGGCTGCTGCTACGCTGCTGAAAGGACACTGCGGCACCCCAGGGCGACGGCTGTGTCACTGCCGCTGTCATTCCACAGCCCAGCATCAGAGAGCACGCTGCGGGGCTTTGACCACGGGAGATGCTCGTTTCCATGAAAAGCACAGACACAAAGAATTGCTACGAGGCTTCCCAGAGGCACGTCCAACTTTGTGAGCTCTGTAAGCATCTGTGAGCGAGACGCATCTGTTGAGCTTGGAGAAGAGGAGGCTGAGGGGGATCTTATCAATGCTTATCAATATCTACAGGGTGGGTGGCAGGCGGATGGGGCCAGGCTCTTCTCAGTGGTGTCCAGGGACAGGACTAGGGGCAATGGCCATCAACTGGCAAACAGGAGGTTCAACCTGAATGTGAGGAAACCCTTCTTCCCTGTGAGGGTGCCAGAGCCCTGGGACAGGCTGCCCAGAGAGGGGGGGAGTCTCCTTCCCTGGAGACTTTCCAAAGCCACCTGGACTTGTTCCTGTGTGATCTGCTCTAGGGGATCCTGCTCTGGCAGGGGGGTTGGACTAGATGATCTCTAGAGGTCCCTTCCAACCCCTAACACTCTGTGAATCTGTGGATGACAGGAAAAAAAAAAGCCAAGAAGGACACCACACATTCTAACATTCACAGTGTTTTACATCTGAGACTCATTACTCCTACTTGGCATCCCCACGTTGGCATTAAGCAAGCTGCCCTTTCTTGAAGTAGACGTGGCTGAAACGCAACCCTCGGGCTTTCTCCCGAAGGCTGGCTGACTCACGACCCAGCCTTCCATCTGCTCTCCATAAGCATGGGTGCCTTCAGGATATTTTGAAAATAAAATCGCTATTGTGTATCATACAAAGATTTTCACAAACATAAATATGAACTCTGTAGTGCAAACAAACAAAAAAAGATTCTCCCCCCTCCCCCCTCTTTTTTTAATTAAGTAATCAAGAGAAGCACAGAGAAATATATTATTTATCCGCGCAGATCTTTGCTAGAGGCCAGGAGTTTGGTTTCTTTACCTTCCTAATACCCCTCCAGAGGTGCAGGTTTAAAGCTTGTGAGTCCTGCGATATGGTGGCACGAAGAAGCGGTACTGTACACTGGAAAGCCTGTCGTCCTTTTTAATACTACTTGTAGGAGCAAACTGAAAATTAATTACACTAACTTGGTTCGGACAAAACATCTTGGACACGACCACTGCAGACAGAAAAGAGCGTCCTGCAAGACGCTGCTGATTTTTGTGTAAACACTTACTTTTCCCTGATGAGATCTAAGGGTGAGCAGTGAAATGATTAGAAGCATAAGACATTTCCATACAAAGAAAGATTAAGTGGCATCACGCAGAAGAAAAGACAAATAAGGTGCATTATCATAATCCAAAAATAAGGCAAACACAGCGATACCGAACCAGAACCTTTAACGGGAAATAGTTTTTGTACACGATTAAATTACTTGCAGAGCTCTGCTCTAGCGCAGGAGATGCGTAGGTTCAGTTCAGGGTACTGAAGAATTTTTTCAACCAAATGTTTATTTCAAGACCCTGATTGCTCAGACCTCACCAAGGATGTGGGAAATCCGGTTGCACATCCATCCTTCATTGGATCTTTAATTGTTGACATAGCTCTGACAGGAGAGCTTGAAAAATGGAGGTGCAAACGCCAGTGATCGCCGAGTTACCCTGAGCTCATCAGGGGTTGTTCTCTGTCTCTCCCTGCTCCTATCGCCTTCTCCACACACACATTTAAAGATACTAGATATTTTCCAAATAATAGTTTTGGAAGTTTTAGGGAAAGATTTTCCAAGGAGTTCAAACAGATCCCTCCACAGGTCCCTTCCTCGGAATTAATTCTCATTCCTGTAAGTTAATAATCAAGAAACAAGTTCTGGGCTCTTAGGCTGGGCACAGGTACGGGCTGGGGCTTCACCCAGCCAAGCGTTAGGGAGAAGTTCCATATGGCAGAACCCAGCGATCCCCCCGTTCAACGGTAACACTGTCTGCCACCAACGCACAGCTTTACCTACAGCAGCTGGCAACCAAAGCAACCCCGTCACTTATCAACGCAGGAGAATTCCGCCATCCTTTTCACTAGGATATAGCTGGCACCTAAAGAAAGTACTAGTTATTCCTTACAACCACCCATTAAAAAATCTGGACATACCGGCTTCAGCCACAGCTATTTCCTGGTCTAACTGGAAGGAAAATGTGGTTTCTCAGACACCCATGTGCGGCAGAAATCACACGCTCCTCGGGATCACCGCGCAGGGCCCTGATGCTTATATGTCCGGAGAGCAAACCAAAAGCACAGAGCTCCCAGAGAAGTAGTCGCAGAGCTACGGCATGCTGGAGCTTCGTTATAAACATCCCTTTGATGTCCATCCCTAAGGAGCAATACGCGGACCAGCCCCCGCGACGCAGACTAAAGCTGCACTTGTGGACCCAGAGCAGACGTGTTCAGGTTGGATCGGTCGGGCCAGGCCTGCTGCCTCAGAGGGGTGACATGCTGTGCTCGGCTCTGTGCTGCCGCAACTCCTCTCCCTCCACACTTCACATTCTCCTTCTTTCTAACATAAAATTTCAATTAACAATGCAACTAACCCCGGTGCAACGCATGTCAACCATGTGCTTCCTAACATCTATGTTCTAACACAGTCAGTAAACCAAGCCCCAGTCTACGGTCCTTATTCAGTTGTCCTGCTTGGAAAAGCACGTAAACACATGCTTTAGCGTTTCCCTAAATACGGAAGCAGTTAAGTGAACGCCTAGTTAGGTCCCTTATTTGGAAACCTCTCCCATTAGCTGTCATTGTTTCTGACATTATTCATTACACTGCAGCCATGCCGGGAAGCCCATTCTGGTGGGCACTTAAAGGGCCTTTTAAAGATGCAGCTTGAGAAGGTGAGGCACATTCCCCACCTGTGAGACGTGGGCAGGTTTGTGGCACATTGACTGGCAGATCTCACACAAAGATATAGACGAGGTTGATAGGGACGATATAGAAGAGGTTGATAGGAACCAGCCCAACAGCACCAGCACGTACACACCACATTTGGTTGGACGAGAAGCTGAACATGAGCTGGCCGTGTGCGCTGGCAGCCCAGAAAGCCAACTGTACCCTGGGCTCTATCAGGAAAAGGGTGGCCAGCAGGGAGAGGGAGGGGATTCTCTCCCTCTACTCTGCTCTCGTGAGACCCCACCTGGAGTTCTAAATCCAGCTGTGGAGCCCTCAGCATCAGAAGGATACAGACCAGTTGGAGTGAGTCCAGAGGAGGCCACAAAGATGCTCAGAGGGCTGGAGCCCCTCTGCTATGGGGACAGGCTGAGAGTTGGGCTTGTTCAGCCTGGAGAAGAGAAGGCTCCGGGGAGACCTTATGGCACCTTCCAGTACCTGAAGGGGCTACAAAGAAGCTGGGGGGGCTTTTTACAAGGGCCTGTAGTGACAGGACAAGGGGTAATGGGTTTAAACTGAAAGCAGGGAGATTTAGATTGGATATCAGGAAGAAATTCTTCCCAGAGAGGGTGGGGAGGCCCTGGGACAGGTTGCCCAGGGAAGCTGTGGATGCTCCATCCCTGGCAGTGTCCAAGGCCAGGCTGGATGAGGCTTGGAGCAACCTGGTCTAGTGGAGGGTGTCCCTGCCCATGGCAGGGGCGTTGGAACTGGATGGTCTTTAAGGTGCCTTCCAACCCGAACCGTTCTGTGAACCTATGATACCTGTTGTCAGCACTGTCCAGAGTAATTCAGTATCATTTCTGGTCTATGTTAAGAGACAACTGAGGCTGGGGGAAAGATATGTGGCTGTCTGGTGAGGCAAGGTTTATAGGGTTTGATCTCATGGCCTGCAGAACTCCCCTGGAATGGGTGAACACACAGGAACGTACTGCGAAACTGTTCCCTTTCTTTTCAGGGAATCAGCAAGAGGAGAAGGAGCTATCGTGTTTAGGTCCAATTGCCTTACACATCTGTCTGTGCATCATAATAACATCTTCACGCGTGAACAGCCGTGAATCACTCTTGCTTCTCAAACTGCACACAGAAGCTTCAACTCAAACTGCATTCCAGACAAGCGCTTGCCCAATTCCTATTTTCTAGGAGTTTTTTCCTATTGTTCAGATCTTTCCAGTGATTATACGACTGCACTGACAAGGAGGGCACGATAGCCTTTTCCCTATGCTACACTTTTTTTTCTTCTAAGATATTAGTGATGTGTAGTTTCCATTTCCCTATTTTAAACGTATACAGTTAGTTTATTCAAAGCTGTAAAAAGCCAAGCCTTCCTCTTAAAAGACTTTATCTTTCTTAGGAGACTGAAGTTTGAATTGGGAAAAAAAGAAAAAAGAGAAATTAGAAGTGAAAAGTAGTATATGCTGTATTTAAATACAAGCCAGATGTGGAAGCATATATCTCCAAATTAAACATTTACTGAGTTGGCAGCAATGGAATTTTCTTCTCACACATGCGAACGTCAAGTGTGAGCGTACTCTCCATTCTACCTGCGCGTCCAGCTGCCACTTGCCCTCCGTTGCCTTCCACACCTCAGCGGTCGTCAAGCCTTATCCCCGAGACTTCTGCATTGCCACTCCTGTCGGCACAACGGCATCACTTCATCTCCTAAAGATCTGAAGACTGTGACGAAAAGTCCTGGATGCTGAACGTGAGGCAGCAACACGTGTGAGTAGGAACCTAACGGGTGACTGACTAAGCCGTAAGTACTAACGCAAGCCACAATAGCGTAGGCACTGAAAATCTTCAGGTAACGGGCCATCCTATTTGTGAGTTCGGACACCAAGTCTCACATCTGAGGAATACCGTTATGCAATGAAAGGACAGGCCTCTGGAGTCACAGACAAATGGCAAGAAGAACATTCCCCCTACCCCCGCCTCATATAGCTAGAGAAGGGCTCCAGCCGACACGCGTGGAGCGACACCAGCCTTCGCTGGCTTCGCTCTCATCCGCGCTCCCTGGTTTCACACCCTTTGCCATCCATTTCCCCAAAGTCTCACCAACAACTGGCTTGGTATTCCTGGGATATTGGTCAACAAACACGGAAAACAGTTGTAACCAAAGACCTAGATGGTTTTGTAAACACTGAGTGTAACTAACAATGAAAAAACACCTATCTGCTTTCTGTGAACTATAAAGCAAAGCATTGCCCTTGTCAAACTGTTTAAAACCAGTATCTCTCTTCTGAGGCATCCAATGAAATTTATTCTATCAGTCACGGCAAAGCCCTTATGAAACTGGAATGCTGAAGTGAGGTATTTTTTCCTCAACCCTGAACTCTTTCACACCATAGTATCAGGAGCAGTATGGTAATCCCTGTAAATTAGGGGGTGGAGTCTGTCTAATCCTCTCCAAGGTTGGAGAATGCACATTTTGGAAACTGCATCTGAAAATGAAGTTTAGACCTAACTCGTGGTCTATACCCAGAGCAACCGATCGTTAGCGACACTAATGAGCTTCTGATTTGCAGGCATTCAACACCAGTGAGGAGCTGACTTCTCTTGCATCTGCTGGGGTAGCTGGAGAGTGACACGCCAAATGGATGATGGAGGTAGGGTCCACAGCGAGCTACCAAAGGGTTTCCCTTTCAGAGCCAACTGAAGCAAACACACCCCCGGGTCTACTGGAGAAACGGCTAACTGCGGACCTTTCGACACCAGGACAACCTTGTATTTTACCAAAACTCCTCCCGATCAACACAACAGAAAGCACCAAAGCAAATACAGCCTGTTTTCCTCTGCCTCCCATCCAACGTCCTGCCCTGAGAGCTGGAAGGAGATCCACAGGAAAGGGGTGTCAAGCACGGGCTGCAGCAGCCTGCTGCAGGGACCTGCTCCTACCTCTAGCTGCTGTGATCAGTCCTTCACAGGCAGCCGCACAGCATGACCTGGTGGGGGAGAAACGATTTCCAGAGGCTTCGGGCTGGATTCTGGGATTACCACAACCCCTGCACGTGGGTCGCTGCTGCCTGACTGCTCCCAGGGCGCAGCTGGGACGCAGCTGGAGTTCGGTTTGGCTCCCGCTGCTGCTTCTTGAGGGAAGAGGAGTTCTGCCCCTGCCGCAAAGCATGAAAACGCGACCTCTTCCCTCTCAGCTCTTGCCTGGGTAAGCGGGGTAGGAACAGCGCTCTGCTGTGACCTGCTCTCAAATCCGTGGGGTACGGCACGCAGCAGGGAAGGGAGAAGTTGCCTTACACTCGGGAACATATTGCTGGCCATGATTTGGCCTACGGGTCTTTAGAGATTAACAGATGGTATCTTAGAGTATACCTGACACTCCAATGGGAGGGAATTCCAACCCCAGTTAATGAATGACTGCCAAATGCTGTGCCCACTTACAGCCAGAACAGACCACAGCTGAACTACGAGAGCAGAAGGGCAGAAGCTGATGGGATGCTTCTTGCCAATAACAAAGAACAACACGTCGTGTCTGAAGGCACCCGTGTGCCACGATGCACTTCTATCGCAGACGAGGTGCACCACCACACAGCCCTGAATGCCGGACCTCCCATGCTCACGCTGATGCGTGCCAGGGCCAAAACCAAACAAGTTTCACTGCTGGTAAGTGATTTCAGACCAGTAGTTCAGAGGAAAATCTGGGACCCGTGCTCTACAGTAAACGGCTCCTTACTTGTCTCTGTTATAGAAAAGAATGAGCACAGTAATAAGAAGAAATGAAAACGCTGCAACCACAAGCCAAGCACGAGGATAAAAGACTACAGTGTACAGTATCAAAAATACCGTATCTAGCCCACTGCCACAGAAAACTATTGAATGGACAGGAAAGCAGGGCACACAAAATTGACATAGTACAATTCTACTGCAAGGTGTCCATGTCATCCTCATTGACTAGAACAGACACTCCAAGTATGTCTAAAGACATCCCAAACTTTGTCTTTTGCTGCGCTGCTTCATGCAGAGAACTTTTTGGTATGGTTCCACAGAGTGAACATTCTCCATTTTCTTTGAACAAATTGTATTACACTTGTTTCTCATCAGATTACATAAATTAGCTGAGAGTGAATGGATTCAATTACAGTCCAGATTCCAGACCTCTTAAGAACTTACTGCCTAACACATTCCTTTCGTTTAATAAACTGGAACCAAATGAGAATTATATCATATAAATAATACTCCCTCAATAGGGCAATGCAATAAAATAGCAAAAATACTCAGAGGAACCACGTAGATCAAGTACAAGAGCCTCTGATATTACCCACCGGATTTAAAGTATGAACATCACATAAACTTAATTGTACAGTATTTTTACTTTGTATTGTGAACAAGAAACTGATTCAGAGGGTACTTAAGACCAAATTTAATATCGCCCCACAGCCTCAGACACCTAAGGAAAAAATGTTGCAACAAAGTATGGATTTCCATATTTAAAAGATGACTTGATAGCTCTACACAAGACACTAACCACTCCCACAAAATCCCAGATTTCCAATCTCCCAAGGGACTAAGAGTAAATACCACCAAGAGTAAGGCCTTCATAAAGTGAGGAAGTTTCCCAAACTGACTTATTCTTTAAGAAGGCAGCATTTTCATAGAATCACAGAATGGTTTGGGTTGGAAGGGACCTTAAAGACCATCCAGTTCCAACCCCCCTGCCATGGGCAGGGACACCTTCCACTAGACCAGGTTGCTCCAAGCCTCATCCAGCCTGGCCTTGGACACTTCCAGGGATGGGGCACCCACAGCTTCTCTGGGCAACCTGTCCCAGTGCCTCCCCACCCACTCCGGGAAGAATTTCTTCCTGATATCCAATCTAAATCTCCCCGCTTTCAGTTTAAACCCATTACCCCC